>CM028673.1:5476666-8215000 GCA_016760335.1 Gastrodia elata
CGGAGCCCATTTAATAACCCAATTTAAAATATGAATTTTATATAAATTAATTAAACTAATTAATTATTTAAATTGGCGTGTGGGGCCCACCGTTCGTTTAACGGGTTGGGAGTGTCTATCTGTAACAACCTAAGTTGTTACCTTAGTCAACTAAAACTAATTTCAATCCTAATCATGATTCTAAGTGATAATTAAGTCACCATGAGTCAACCTCTAAAGACCCAGTCTAAATCATGATTCAAATAGATCAAATCCTAATTTATGAAAAATCCAGAAACCCTAAATTTGACCTATTTAAAATGACATCAGATTAAAAAATGAACTTCGTGATTGCACTCATTGCCCCAAATTAGCTAGGGGTGAAGTTTTAATGTCAATCGGAAATCGTCGAAATTTTGACGAATATTTTAATAATATTTAAATACCCCGAAAAGTGAGAAATTAAAATACTCGTCAGATCAAAAATCTGACCTCATTGTTACATTCATCACCCCTCAATTAGCTAGGGGTGAATACTTAGAGTTTTCCAAACACAATTAGTCGCTTAATTTTAAAATAAGAAACTAATTAAATTATTTAAGTAATTAATTTTTAATTAAATACTTAACGGCTGCCGTCAACCGCACAGTTAACGTCATTCCCATTCTTTGCTTGTGCCATTTGATCGGACGGATCATCGGATCCGTCCGATCGGGGGATCCCACTGCCATTCGTCCGTCTCCCTCAAGCGTTGAGCCGAGCTCACGCGTGTCGCTGTGCGGGAGGTCGTCACTGCGGTAGCCTCTCACAGCGCGGTGGAGTCCTCGTGGAGTCTGTCGGTCCCTATTTAAACCCTAATCCCAACCCTATCGTGCTGGTAGGGAGACCTCCTAGCTCAACAGCAAGGTTCTGCTTAGCATTGCGAATGGACCCTCCACCGATCCTTCAACCTCGAACTAATCAGGTACCTCCCTCACACCTCCTCTATTTTACGCAATGAATATTCCCTTCGATTGCAAGTCATCCTTTAAATAATCAAGACTCACTCATCGCATATCGAGCGCAGGTATCGCCGTACTTCCCGACGCCCCGTTTAGGTCTAGGGTTTGTGTAACAACCCAGGTTGTTACTTAGGTCAATTAAAACTAATCAAAGTCTTAATTGAGGTTCTAGTTCACGAACTAAGTCATTTAGGACTCATCTCTCAAATCTAGGTCAAATCAAGAATAAAATCTGGATTTCTAGAAAATCCCAAAATCCTAAAAAAATTTGACTTTTTATTTAGACCTCAAATCGAAAATCTAATTTCACCATTGCGTTCACCACCCTCAAATTAGCTAGGGGTGAAGTTTTGGATGCGTTTAGAAGTCGTTAGATTTTTGTCGAATAATTTAATATTATTTAAATCCCCCTGAAAAATCAAATAAATAAATACCCGTCGAAATAAAAATTCGATTGCGCCGTTGCATTTCTCACCCCTCAATTAGCTAAGGGTGATTTATCGAAATTTTTCTAAGTACAATTAATCACCTAACTTATATTAATGAAATGCATTGAATTTAATAAAATAATAATATTATTAAATAAAGTTAAATGACGCCGACACTTAAAGTATCATGCTGTTGGATTTTAGTCCACGCCGTCTACTATAGACGTTAGGACAAGCATTAGATCCTGACCGTTCGATCAAGGATGGAACGGTCAGCCTCTGTCTTCTCCGCGAAGGGCGTAGGATCTGCGTGTGGCGATCCTCCCTGCACGCTGCGAGCTTTCTTCTCCGCGCGTAACTCCCTCATTTTTCCCTTAATTTTATCCGAGTTTAAAATCAATTTCACTGCTATTATATCGGCCAGGAACTTCAATTCGAATTATAAGAGCTCTGCGTTTGTTCCTGCTTTCGATCAACCTTCGCTAGAAAACCCTAAACTTAGGTACTCCCATTCCCCATTTCAAGTCATCTCTGAAGGTTTTATATTGAATTCGATTGTTCATAGCAATTATTGACGAAACCTCCTGTCATCTAATTGATTGAAAACATAATTTAACATTGGCAAAAATAGGGTTACGTTAATCAGCCAGAGCAATACCTTAATTAATCTTCTCCATTCTAATTCTTGTCTAATTTAGATTTAATAATTATTTGAATCAAAGCTGAGTTAAATTGATCGCTTAATTAACGATTGACTTCCAGTCGGCATCAGGAAATTCGAAGATTCGTGCTTTGAGGATTTAGGGCATCGTAGATTGGCATGATAGGATCCATCATATCACAAGACCCTTAGTTCGTCGAGAGGTCTGGATCGTGAGCTTGCATTCAGGTGCGCGTTCTGTTGTTGAAGAACTGGGATCGATGATTAGGGAGATACCCTAATCTCTTCCATTCGCGGCATGGGAGGGAGGGTGAGGCCTGAAGAATTTCTCGGGTCTTACTCGACCCGATTCAGCAGCCCAACGCGGCCTGTCTCTTTTCTGACCCAAAGCGTGGGTCCCACCGCCTAATAATAACATTAATAATAATATATGTATTAATTCAAACAGAGTTAATTAAATTAAGTAATTCAATTATAAATTAATTAAACTTAGAATATTCATAAATCTAAATTTAATAATTCAAAAATAATAATATTATATATCAATGGAATCAGAAAAATATGAGGAATATTTTGGCACTTTCAAATTTCCAATTGGAACTGTATATCACTTAATGACATTTGGAATCCCTAAATTAGCCCTAAATAATACAAAACTTCAAACTATCACAACTTTGTAATCGCTAATCCAAACATATCCAATATGAGTCTCAAAATGATCAAAAAACCATAAAGATTAATTTAGTAGTATTCACTTTGCTGTTTAGATTAGTATTTGCCTAATGACTTTTAGGACCTAACCCTAATTAGGTCAATTAACCCTAGAACTTAAATTGACCATAAGTTGGTCAATTGAACTCCAAATTAGGTGATCTAAACATTATTTTAGATCAAAAAAACCTAACTTACTGTAATCTACAAAAATAATCAAGATCCAATGATTATATTTTGCTAAATATTCCTAATTACTCTAAGACTTGAGTAGTAAATATTAGCAAATTTAATGATCCAAATTGAGTGACTGAAATTTTAGAGAACTCATAGAGTATATTAGAACCTAATAATAGGGTTGGTTTAGTGATTTGGTGATTCATTTCACTAATCACTCACTAATCACCCTAAACTCTAAATAGGTCATAACTTAGCCATTTAGAGTCCAAATTGAACCTACTACTAGTAATTGTAATCAGTGGATCATTTGTGATCTACAGCCACTAATTTTATTTAATTTGGACATCAATTAGAGAAGTTAAGATTTTTGACCCTTAATTAAGAAACTCATAATTACCATTTTACCCCTTAAGCTTGTATTGACCATAACTTGGTCAATACTTATCAAAATTTAACAAATTTAGGTTTTATGGAAACCTTAGATAGTAAGAAATAATAAACTAAAAGAAAATTTAGTTTTCATTTAGCCAAATTACCAAAATACCCATATGAGTTAAATTCATTAATTTGATCTTATAAGGCTTAATAATTAACCAAAATTTGTGTAATTATGGTCTAATATTATATTAGACAGTAAGAAATACTTTGCCGTAAGAAAATTTAAATTTGGAATCATAGATCAAAATTTGATCTTTTGAACCCTTAAGTGGGGGCAAAATAGTCATTTTGCCCAAAAATTAGGGTTTAACATTTTTAAGGCCCTAAAATCACTTTCTAAACAACTTAATCCGTAAATGAAATGATTTAGAATAGAAATTAAGTGAGTTTAAGCCTTAATTTGATTTTGATTAAAACTTCAACCTTAAGTCCTTAAGATATCTTAAGTAAAATCCTGAGCGTTCCTTTATTCCTTAATTCCTCTTAGATCTTTTCTTAGGTCTTATAACACTAGTTAGGAAGTGTGTCTAAGTGTTACTCTTAGTAATTAAGATTCTTAATTCAAAAAATTAGGAATATATCTTATGTTAAAATTCATCTATTGAGTAAATTGGATTACTCAATAGATGAAACATTGAGTTTACTGGTTTATAGATTTTCTTACTTTATTTAATGATTATTTGATCTTTCAATCTTATAATTAAGAGTAAAGATCTATCATAATGAATTGATTATTCATTAGGATTTGCCTTAATTTAAATCTGTAAATATGGGTTTTAAACCTTAGAGCCTTAAATATACCTTTAGGTTAAGTAATTAAACCCCATATTTGAAATTTAATTCTTAATCCTTTCATCTTGATTTAGCTAATCAAGATGGGTCTGAGATTCTTAAAATTATCAAAATAGGTCGATAGATTTATTTATTCAACCTATAATCGTTAGTGATTTAATCAATTAGAACTTGGCCAGTTCTAATTGTTTACCAACTTAGAAAGTCGTGAATCTGAGTTACACTAGATAGTAGGACTTAGAGATTTTGAACTTAAATTTAGAGTAGATAGAATGATTAAATTAGATAATAAATGAATATCACATGTGTCTTAGTTGAGTCTCTTGCTCGCTTTGATTTAGATGCTTTGCTTACCTTATTTTGAGCCTTCTACCTTGTTTATATGTATTAGACATAGACATTTGATAAGTGTTTCATGTCAACCTTATTTTACATATTTAACATTTCATATTTCATTATCATTACTAAGTTGAATATTTGATTATTAGAATGTAGCCTAATTAAGATCACTTAAGATCTTAAGAGCTTACTTAAAAATTTTAAGGTTTAACACTAAGATTCATTCAAGAAATGATACCACTTAGCAATTGATGGTAATACCTTACATTACTGATTATTATTACCTCAATTGAGAATTCTAAGATTTAAGGGTACTTAAACACATTTTGGTCAAAATGAACAAAATACCATTCATAAGGTTAAAAAATAAGATTTTATGATTTAATCATATAAATTGATTCAAATATATTTTAATGAGCTTCATATTGATTAATGAAGTGGAATAAACACTCATTTTAGGGTTTGAATATTTAATTTAGCTTAATTAGCATTAATCTCAATTTAAGGCCAATTAAGATGATTAAGGAATTTAGGGTATCCTAGAGTGATATATTTGCATTTATAGGCTCTACTATCCTTAATAAGGTATTAGGAACTTAGTTCTCCAAAATTAGAGGTTAAATCAAGGCTTAATTCACTAATCTTATTTTAGAGTAATTAAGGAGTGATTAATAAAATTAAAGGTCTTAAATTACTTTTAATAGTCTACATAGGTTCCTTATGGTCTCATGAGCAATCAGAGACCTTAATTAACATTTTGGGATAATTAATGAATTTAATATGATTTAAATACAAACTAAAAAGGATTAGGCAATTCTTTAAAATCTAATTATTAGATTTTTGATTTTATTTTATATTATTGTTGCTTGCATTTTTTATGATTAAAATAGTATATTGGGTCATACAATTTAGATAAGTACAATTAAAGTTATTTCATTAATTTATTTTGCATTTTTATTTAAATTAAAACTATAAGTTTGATTTACTGAATTAATTTCCTTAAGGAAATTAATTCAGTAATTCCTTTAATTACTGTCGGCCCAAATGCAAAAAGGCACGAGACGGGGTCTGACTCGGCTTGAAGCGCTAGTGCTTCGCCTTCACGGAGACACCCTGATGACCGAACCATAGGGTTCACTTCAAGCGCCAAATTCTCCATGCTCCGACCACGTTACGCCAAGATCTCAACGGCTACACCTTTGGGGATTAAAGATACGTCGATTGAACCCGGAATCCCCATCTGGGATGCGCCGGATCGTTGGGGGGCTACTCGACTGAGACGTCACCGAAGGAGTCTTTGTTAGAAGATAATTCTCCTCACAATGTCAATGCCATGAGCCACGGTCTAACCCTACATACTCAGGGATCATAAGAGAAGCAATTGTAAGAGACGAGGGGTCCCGAGAAGGTTTGGATCAATGGAGTGCTACTCGAGGCATTTTACAGATGCAGGCTCGCTCTGAGTCCATTGATACCAGTCGAATCGATCGATCAGGCAGAGCCTAGTTATTGCAATTAGCCTACAATCACTCCAGGAAGAGTTTAGGATTCAATTGGGACTCAATGGTTCAGGAAAATGCCGATATCCAATGTATCAGGGATCGGCTGCCAGTGCACATTCAAACATAGTTACACTGTCTGGTCCACTGTCAGCCCCCCACCAGAAGTCTTAGGTGCCTAGTAGGAGCTAAGGTAAGAACCTATCACAGCATATAAGGTAGAAGAGCTACGAGGCGAGCTGAAACTAGCTCGACAGAAAGAGGGATGGAGGCTGTACTTGAGGACTGAGGAATGGATGTGACAAAGGCCAGATGAGCAGCTCAGGGTACTCTAAATGATTGTAGAAGCTTCAGCAAGGGGGTCTGAACTCCAAACCTCACCCTCTATCAGTGGTGCACAGCAGGGAGTTCCACTGGGAGGCTTCGACCAACAGCTGGACTCAGCAAGAATAGCAGGAGCTCCAATGAGCAACAGCTTCACTGAAAGGGCTACGGGAATTATTTATAGCCAGGGAAGAGGCTAGAGGTGGGTGCCATGGTTGGGAACCATGCCGCAGGCTCGGGCCGAGCTGTCTCTGCAGCCCACTCCAAATGGGATTAACCCCAGCCTCAGGGTCGCTTGGGAGGGCTCGACCATTAGTGGGATGACTCTATCGGCCTAAGGAGTGAGGCTGAGGAGTGGCAGACAGGATCAACGTGGCAAATATCGGTGAATCTTTGCGGTCGGGCTGGGAGTTGAGCGGGGACGATGATGAACAGCTGGGATTTGCCTTCCGTCGTCTGATCATGCGACCGCTGAAGATGGATGGATGGATGAGGGCTTCTAATAACTGAATCGCGGAAGAGGTCTCGAGCGTTCGATGCGAGATGCTGATTGAGAGGACAGGATTAGATCGCGGCGCAGGATAGTGCGAGCCGTAGGATCGAGTACGTTAGGCTGCGTGCTGGGGCATCCATACAACGGGTATGCTGCCCCACTGTCGGGACCCGCAGCGGATCTGCCACGGTCCTGACAGCAAATCCCGGAATATAAAATATATAAATAAATTAATTTAATTAATTATAATTCATTTAATTAATACTTAATTTCTATTAAATTATAAAATTCAATTTAGGACTATATGATCTCCAAAAATTCTAAAAAATTCACCCTTAACTAATTATGGCATGAAGAATTCAAAAATCAAATCAAATTTTAATTTGAATATCAATTTAATTTAGGTATTTTTCAGGGCTTACAAATAGCTAAAAATACAAAAATTCTCAATTTAACTCTGATTGATTTTAAACTTCTAGGATTAGATTTAAATGATTCATTAAGTCTAATTGAATCAAAATTAGAACTTAGTTTAGCTTAAATAATCTGAATTTAATTAGGGTAAAATTTAATGATTCCTTATTTAATATTTATGCATTTAATTTCCATCTCAATTAAAATTTTGACCTAAGTAATCCTTTGTACTGGGTTGTTATTAATAATCAAATATTAAGTATTATAATAACACTTAATGTTGGGCCAAGTTATCAAATCAATTACAATTAAGTCTCAATAGAATTCTGGGATATGTGAGAGTCTAACATTGAATTAGCCCAACCAATCCAGTGCATAATTAAGATGAGACACTCGTATTTTATAAATATTTGAATTTTATATTTTTGTCATGAGAGTTACTCTTACAAATAATATTACCAAGTTATGCATTTGCAGAGTCATGCATTTTCTGCAAATGTATTTACTACGAAAGTCATATTTTCATTAAAAGTTATGGTGGAACATTATAGATAAAAAATATTCATTTAATCTTTATTGATGATGTTAAAATTATTTATGATAAAATACAAGAATATTATTTTGAGAATTTTAAAGAAAAATAAGGGTTTATGTGTCATGTATTAAAGTTATTGGAGATATGTAATATATGACTGCAACATGTGTCTAATTTCAATGTGAATTGCTGAATGACTTTTGTTATCATTGGATTACATCAATGTTTTGCTATCAATTCATATTTTCTCGCTTTAATTATAGATTTTTGGCTAAGCATGTTCAAGAGGTAGTCATTTCATGCATACTATTTGTATAATATTTGATATTGATTGACAAATATTAGGATAAAATTAAAGCATAACTCAAATTATGATAAGTTAATTTAGAAATTAAGGATTTTTTGTTAATAAATATATAATGGAATATGCAGAATTTATGTTTAATCTTAATATAAGCTATAATCCGAAGGAGATTATTATTAAAAATATGTAACTTAGAAGAGCGATATGTTTAAATACCTGGGTTCATTTATCCAAAAAAAGGTAATATAGAGGGATTGTTCCTTATAGGAACCAAGCTAGCAAGTTGAAATAGAGGAGCACCTATAAAATGTTTATGTTATAAGAAAAATTCCATACATAAGTGGTTATGTCAAATAAATAAAATAAATGTTACAAATATGATTATGTTAGGGTGCATGAGTTGGTACACTCAATATGATAGAATGAAAATGAAATTTTCACATAAAGATTAGAGTGGCTACAATAACGAATAATTTAGAGAATGCTGTCTTTGATAGGTTTAGGCGTATTAAGTGAAGACATTTTAATGCCATTGATAGAAAAGTAGAGCTTTTGTATTTTATTAAGAAAAATAAAAAAAGGATAGAAAGAAATTATTAAAAATGATATATTTTATTAAAAAAATTATTTGACTATTATTTTGTTCTTAACAAATATTAATAATTATGATTAATATTTTAAAAATGTATTTATTGAGGGTCCCACATATAAAAATGAATTTAATTTTAATATTTTTGTGAGAAAAATATATTTTATATTTCCTTAGAATAATTTAAATATGTTTTAGAGGTATGCATGCAGTTTGATCTTATTTTTTTTTATTTCAAACTTTTAAAATTAGATATAATAGAAAAAAAAAATTCATTTCTGACTATATATAATAGGAATTAACATATGATATTATCGTGACTATCTATTTAATAAACTACGAATTGAACGGGTAAAGAAGTCATATTATCATAAATTAAAGATAAAGAATAGTAGATAAATGAAAATTTTATTTGAATGCATTTCATTTTGAATTATACTCCTCTCCCGGCCCGCACGCACAGGTTCTATTGACAGAAGTTCGCTGCCTCATCTGCCCTTACCCGCTTGTAACTTTTATTCTTCCCGCTTCCCTCTCCCGCGTCCGTGCTCTCTCTCTCTCTCTCTCTCTCTCTCTCTCTCTATCTCTCTCTACCCACCCGATCACCTTCCAGAACAAAAGCTAGCGTTCCTTCTCACTTCTTGGCAAAAGGTATTCTGTATACACTAGTGGTACAAGTGTCTCTCCCATTTGCAGCTTGTTCGAACCTCCTGACCGGGGAAAAAGAATGATGGAGGAGTCTGCCAGTGGCTTGGCTTTTAATCTTTTCACAGCCTGGTTAGTCTCTTTATCCCCCATTCATCCGAACCTGCTCTCCGATTCTGACCCAGTCTTTTTTGCAAAAAAGGGGTTCGTTTTCTTGTATTTTTAGATACGATCGTGTTCGAAGGTGGGTGTATGTGGCTTTAGTTGTTCGACTTGAATTACAAGGGGCATTTCTTTCAACTATGATTTTTTTTTTTTGAAGCGGAGCTTAATTTTTTTTTCTTAGGTTGTAATAATGCTTACTACATTTTTTTTTGGGGGATGCTCATAGGCTTTATTCCTCGCACTCCCTTTTTAGGTTTAACAAAAACATATGCTTTTGAAATGAACCTCTTGGGATGAGGACCTGCTTAGCGTTGCCGTTTCTCAGGAGAAGGAAATGCTACTGATTGCTGGATAAAATTAATCTTTTTTGTTTTGTGGTATTAGGTTCCCACCTTGAATGTTGTTCTTGGGAAATTTACGATGCTTTCTTCTACGAAACATTGGTTGAGTACAAAAGAAGATTATTTTTTAATTTTTTATCTGTTTCGGTTATCATTTTTGTAACGTTTAAGCAGCAGCAATAAAGCTGGTTATCAAGACAATTTTTGTTGTGAAATGCACGAATAGTTGCCTTCATTTATAGAGATTTGTCCCAATAATTTTGTACACTATTGTAGAGTGATTTGGAGAATTGGTGCGGTGAATTGGAAGCTGAAAACCCAAATTTCACAACTCGTCTTGATTGGATTGCTTCTTGAAATCCATCTAAAATTTTATTGCATTGCACCAAAAACATTTTTAAGGGAAAGTTTTAAAGAAAGATAACAATGCTACAGGGGCAAACTATTGGCCTACAATGTAATGCAAATATGAGTTACCTAAGGATGCTGAGTGGGTATACACAAAAGGGTACTGAATCAACAAGATATGTGTATATTTGTAGCAAGTTGGAGTAGCTCTTATTGATGGCATGCTTAGAAAAGGTTCCCTTAGATTGTTGAATATTGACATAACATAGACTGCTATATGCTCTAGCTGGGATATTTGAGTTAATGGTTTTCTCATATTAAAAGGGGATGAGGATGATAAAAAAGATATGAAAAGAAGTTAATAGGAATGATCTTATATACTTAGAACTTAGGGAGGGCTTGCTATTGATGAGCATATAGTAGAGAAAAAGATTCTTGTAACTGACCTACTATGTGGGACAAACATTTTTATTATTTTTGTGCCAAAATTGCATGAATTTAGTTTTAAGGGATGCTTGGTTGCAATAATGAATTTGTATTTTTGGTGAGCAAGGGATTTTTAGCTATGCTAATGAATTGTTTTCATGAATTATATATTCATTTCATTTCCTATATTACTGATTCTTTTTGAAACCTGCAGTTACTTCATGCCTTGTTAGGCTCTTCGATCACATTCATAAACACCAATTAACTTCATTTGTTCCAACATTCTATATTTTGCCAACGTATTTGTTGAATTTCTCTGTGTATATTTTTTAACTTCAAATGCTGTAGAAATTGAAGCACTGCAGAAGCTATCAGTCAGATGCTTAGATTTTCCTTTTTTATTGTTGAACGTTTTCTCCTGTGCAAGTGCTGCACATTTTACCATGCTTGGAAGCTCACAACCAAGCTCCTTTTCTCTTATATGAAATAAATAAATCATTTCATTCAATTAACTTTGCACTTCCGTTTTTTTTAAGAGATTGTTAGTTTCTGAATCCTTTTGGCATTTTTGGCTACATCTACCTCTGCTTTACTATTTTTTACAATTCGTGTGCATCAGGTAAAATGCAAAGGATATGAACCTTACATTATTTGAGTTTGAATGCTTTTATGTAATATTCATATGCTTGAGTTTACTAATAAACGTCAACATATAGGGTACTCCAAAATTAACTGTCTTGTGACAAGACAAATTCATTATTATATCTGTTGTTTTTATTTACGGGTCTGATTTAATACTTTAATCTAAATCTCAAAGCTTTCCGTCTTTGTTGTTGGAATTCCATTAGGGCAAGATATAAAAATGACGCGTAATTAGAAAAATTTTTATATACATTGTTTTCATGTAATATTTTATGTCCTGCCTCAGTTTAATAACTAATAATTTTTTTCTGGTGCCTTATTTTTTATGGTTTTTTTCTTTATTCCATATTCCATGATCCTAGGTTTACTTTGTTATATAAGTTGGGCAAGCTTTAGTTGGCAGCCTGTTTTGTCTTTAATTGCTTACTAATTCTCAAAAATTCTAATTTTATATCTATTCTAGATAGATATAAAAAATAGTTGCATTTTTATGAGGCTTCTAAGGCCATAATTTAATATCGGGATAAATACTAGTATAATAGTCAATATATTACTATTTACTTATTTACCACATAATGATCTTCCAGTATTAAAATAAGGCATTCATGTTGGCAACCCCGCCTAGTAGGATTAAGGTTTGTTGTTTTGTACTTATTTATTACTTAAATTTGATATCAATAAAACAAACTTCTTATTTTAGTTGCATCTAAAATATTATCCTTTTGTAATAATTAATTATATAATATTTAGGGTGATTTTTTGTTGTAATAATAAGATTTGGGATGTTTGAATGCAAGTGGAAATACTTGGTGTTTGATGATAAAAATGATTATTTTGGTGTGCATGGAATTGTCCTTTTAACTTGATAGCAATGATTATGACAATGTTATAACAACAATAAAATAGTTTGATAAGGATTATTTGAATAATCATTGCTGCACGACTTTATATATTTTTTAATTTGAAAAATTTTGTTTATAAATTTTACCCATATTAAAAAATGTAGAGGTAGATCAAAAATGATATGGGCAGAAACTATAAAAAGTATTCTATTTGGGACTTAGGGAGTGGCTTCTATCTGATTGTGCACAATGGAAAAGGAGGTTTCATGTAGCTGACCCCACTTAGAGGATTATGGCTTGGTGCTATTGTTGTTTAAAAACTGTGTGCGAAAAGGAAAGTATACTCCACAAACGTTTGATTAACATGCACAAGGAACAAACAACTGGCTGAATAAAATATAGTGATAAAAATAGAAAACTCTTAAATAAATTAAAGTTGATTTATATACTCAAATTTGATCTTGCTTCTCTTTTCTTCATGAGAAGAAAACTTTTGTGGCTCACTCCTTAAATAGTAAATGGTGCCACCATTGCATGAGAAATGCAACTGGCCAAGCTTCTCAACATCTTGTAATAAACTCAAACTTATTTTGAGAAGTATAGCAAACGTGATGGAAACAAGAATGATAAATGGCTCACACAATTGTCCAAACATCTCTAGAGACGCTTATATTCAAGACATTCAGACTTCATGACATCCAAATCTCACTGTAGCTCGACTGCTAACACATTCCTTCTAGGATGAAATTTTAGCATTCTTAATTTGAACAAATTCAGAGATTGGTCACAGCACTCATTTTTATTTTCATTTTCTTTGATGGATAAGAAGATTAGATACTTAGCCGGCTCATTAGAAGTTCCTAAACTGCAAAACTTTTATGGTTCGAAAAGAAAGAAAATTTATCGGGACCTATACTTTAGGGGCATCTAAATTGACATGACAAACAAGCTTTTTTGAACCTGACATAAAATAGTTGGTTTTAGATTAATTGCTTATGTTTTGAGTTGGTTTGTGCTCAATAATTGACCCATTTAAATTATATGCTGGTTTTGAGTTTACCAGTGCAGTAATCTGTTTTTAGTCCAAAATGATCCAAATGGGATGAAGTGACCCATAATTATGGGTGCTTAATTTGAAACAGTTTGTTTATATTAAAAAATGCTATTTTGGAAGGTTTTGTTGTGTTAGGCGGGTTGGTGGCAGGCCGGATTTTGGTGAAGTTTTGTTGTCCGGTTTAATAAACTGGTCTAATTTTGAATTTAACAACTTGGATTGGGTCAAGTTTGTATTTGAACCTTGGTCTATTGAGTTTTTTGACTCTACTATCTATATTGAAACCAGATTAACATTAAAAAGATAATAAGTGCTGCCTTCTTTATTGTTCACAGGAAAGGCCCAGCTTTCAAAATTATTTGTTATGAAGTGGAGAAATAAGTTTGGATGTGAAGATAGTATTGTAGTCATTTATAGCAAAGACATTGACTTCATCGCAAAATTTTACCGCTTCATTAGTTTTTTCGCCAAATGTCGTTTTTTGTTAAAATTTGTTTATGTTCTTCCCCCGCTCATTTTCGTTTTACGTTAATTTTCCGCTATTTTTGTTTATGTTAATTGCCCTCCGGTTTTGTTTGACTTGTAACAACCCCCATGATGGGACTAATCAAAGCATATTAAGAGCCATTTAAGTTAAAGGGAATTACTTTAGAATATCTTTTTTGTATATATAATAATAATAATTATTATTATTATTAATATTATTACTTATAATAATTATAAATCCTTAAAACAACCAAGTTTAAATACTTAGCGTTTTTCTGCAAACAACCGCTATTTTTAGTCTTCCATCAGCTGAAATTGTTGACAATGAATTCGATTGTTTCCAAAGCTAGCCGGCTTTTCCAATTCCGGTAAAGAGCTCTATTTAGGGCTCTGAACTCTTGTAATAGTGGGAAAAGCCTTTGAAACCGTCTAATATCTGTTGAACTCTTGACATTCCCTCGATTTTATACCCTAGTTGACGGGAGCAATGCACCTTGGAGACCTATAACAGAAACGGGACGATCCCTGACAGCCCGACGCTTGACAACTTTTCTTCCGACATCTTGACTAAATCCTGACAAACCTACAACAAAAACGGGACGATCCTTGACAGCTTCTCCTTCTCTCCCGATATCTTGGCGAAATACTGGCAAACCGTCTAGGACACGAAAACACGGGAATTAACACATCGTTGAACCCTAACTTTGGCAAAACAATGACGTCAGAAGGTAAGGGTGTCACCTTCAATCTACCTATTTAGATGAATTCATTCTTTTTGTAAATCCTAACTTTCTGTTAAAGTACTTTCTCAATTAATTCAACATCGTATAATATCAAAATTAGCATTCTAAGGTTGTATTGTTAGCTGTTGGATAGAACTTTAAATGGAAACATCAAAAGATAATAGTGTAAGTTGAGGCTGATATTTCTAAGTATCAGGTTATGAAACTTGCTTTAGTTAAAACTTGTAAGCTTACAATATTAGGTCCAAGTTCTATCCTATACTAATCAAGGGACTATTTATAAGTACAAGAGAGTTCTAATCCTCTGTGAAACAATTAGTTCTTCAAGATGAACTATTTAGACTTAGATGTTTGAGATGTTCTAATCTAGTTTAAATAATCCTGTAGTACATGATTTTTCTTAAATAACTAGTAAACAATTTTACAACAACCTGCTCTCATTCTTAACTCTACACCTAAGGAGTAAAATTGTGCACATCACTATCACCATAAATGTTGTTCTAGAACCTGCACCATAAGAACATAGCATGTTGACGACAATAAATGACAACTGGATTACAATTGCAGTTCATTGTTAAAATTGCTATAATTGTTAACTTAAGGGGAATTTAACTTTTCTAAGAAATTGATTTTGATACTCTCATAAATCTATAAGTCAATTGTTGATCCAAATTCCGAGGAGAGTTAAATTTAGGCTTAGAGATTAGAGCATATGTTTTTAATGTTATGTATAGGTAATTTACAAAGGCTAATAGAATCAAATATAACTTTTGTAAACCTTTCAGATTTGTGAGTGCTTTGTCATATCAAGTCAACACAAAGATACCCATGATATTTGTTTTACACTTATATTGCTTTTATTGTTGCATTTGCATCGCTTTGAGCTTATTTCGTGTTGATGTTAAATGCGTTATTTATTTTAATACCAAATGATTCATAGGAACAAAATACTGTTTATTATGTCTTGTGAATGTATGCAAGGGTTCCGAAACGGTGGCTGAATTAGTTAAGGACGAGGCCAATCCATTGGGAGTTATAAGAGTGCCAACTTGAGCTTTTGAGGGGGCCAATTGATGAGCTTATTTTATTTTGAACCCTACCTCGAGGTTTTGGATTTGCCTATCAGAACTCAGAATTGCTAACATTGCTTCATAATACGAAGACATAAACACAAATATGATTTTTTATGCGATTATCTTTTGAAATTGGCATGTGATATAATTATAGCACGAAGATGTTTGTTTTCAGGAATTATGATTATTTTTATTCGCATTAAAGCATATTTTTCTTGCAATTTTTTTATCACTTTATTTTTGTTTTTCACTTTTCTCTTTTCGCTTTTGTTTAAAGTATATCATTTAATATCTTTTGTACTTAGAATGTGCACTAAGACATTATTATTATAATGCCACAGTTACATGATGCCGAAATGGCTTAATGACACCTTAAGGAATTTTGGCGCAAATTGGAATAATAAATTTCAAGCTTTTATTTTATTATAGATAATTAATGATTTTTATTTGTAAAAAATATTTATTTATTATTGTATTATTCTTGATTATGTTATTTTAAATTAAATGAATGATATTACTGTATTTTTGTATGTCTCTAGGTGTTTAATTATTTGTTATTTTGCTTAACTGCTAATATGATCATGTGGAGATGTTCCTAATGTTTGGATTAGTTGTTGCTAACCTAACTCGGGCCATCACAAATATACTTTTCTGATAGAGATAGTCAATTGGTTGGTTGATTTTCTTTAGTTCTAACAGTGAGGGTATGTTTTTTTTGACATTGTTTAAATTATTTAGTTTAGAAGGGTTATGTTGAGCTTAAATAAAGAACTAGAAGTTTTGGACTTATATTACATCTTGCGCTACATATCAATTAAATAGATTAATGTATTCTTTTTTACATTATTGAATTCATATAATTTGTTCTTAGTGAAGCAAAAATTTATTTTAAGTGTAGACTTCGGCGGTAATATCTTAAACTAGGTTTAGCCAAAAGGAGATTTAGAGTCATGACGTTGAATTAAAATAGATATTGTTTTATTTTTGAAATTATGGCATTAAGAAGGTTTATTTTTCTTTTGGATGCTTTCAAACCACCTCATGTTTGGTTCCTTGTGTGCTCTTAAAACTCTAAGCCTTTATGTAACATAAAGGAACATGCTAATGGCTTAATAAATGGAGAATTGTAAAAAAACTATAATTGTTAATTTAAAAATAAGATTGTTGTAAAAAAAACAGATTTTATTTAAAATTTATCTAACTAAAGCATTATGTCTACCCTCAAATTAAAACCTTATGCATACTTATTCCTACCACTTAACAAAAAGCCCAACTTTGACCGTAATATATAAAACGCAACTTAATTAGACTTGTCAATTTGTGTTGCCAAGCCGGGTCCAAGTCTAACCCGAAGTTAAATTGTGTCAATACAGTTCACCATGAATTCAACTCGATTGCTCAAATGGGTCCAAACTCTCAACATAAATTTGACCTGCTTGTGTTCGGGTTGACCATAATCTACTTGATTTAACCCATTTTAATGCATAACTCGCAACAACCCAACTTGGTTTAACCTGGCACAACACTATCAGCCCCAAAACATCCAATAATTTTTGCAAATTTGAATTTTTAGAGCAATACAAATAAAAGTTAGTTATAATTTTTAGAGCAATAAATAAAGTTATCTTGTAATATAAGCTTAAAGTAGAGTGTAATGACCCTTGGTCATTATTAGATCATTACCAGAGAAGGCGTTAACCTCCCCCCTAAATTCTGTTGTTCATCAATACTTGCTAAAGTTTGTTTTATAGTTATTACCCACGAAATTTTTGTTTTTTGTTAATTTTCTGCCGAATTTTGTTTTATGTTAACGTACCGCCAATTTTTATTTCGCATTGTAACCAAGTTTATTAGTTAAACTTTATATTAAAATATATATATATATATATATATATATTACTAGTACAAATTAATATTAACCGTCTTAAACCCTAAAACGGGAGAGACTTGTTTTGCAAAAGAGTCGACGACTTGTTCCCTGTGAGTCGTCAATGGAGAGGCGTCCCGTGAAGCCACGACAGCTCTTGCAGGAGGATGCGCCCCTCAAAGACGTCCGCAGAGGGATTATAGAACCCCCTCGACACCTGGGCAGAAACCTCACAGCTCTTGTGCCCTGGTAAAAACCCCAATCCCTCGGCTTATCTTCTGCTCTCGATGACGTGCGGGAGTCTCATATCGAACTGTTCCTTGCTATTCGGAGAAGAAATGATCATTGGAATAATCCTCAACGCCTTTCAACCTTCTTCCGTTAAATATCTGTTCCGTCGGCAAGAGGTTTTGTCTTGAGTTTTTTCGATCGATTGACCTTTGTCCCTCTGCGAGAAGCTCTGTCCCTATTCATTCGTCAGCTCCTTGAACCCGCGGCGAGACGGTCTGACCCGTTTGTCTTTTGTTCGATTGCTGTTTTGCGCCTTCTTCTTCTTCTGCCAATTCCTAGAGATTGACTGATTGTATAGGTACGGAGTTTGTTCTCTGATTTATTTTTTAATTTAGTCAAAAATGAATTATAAGTTGTTTTGGGAGTAAGCATGAATAATTTTAGGAATTGCTCGGCCTAAATGCAGTTTGATTCTAAACGATGAGTAGTTAACTGTAAACTTTCATGTACTTGAAATCCACTAGGAAACTTCTAACCTTTTAATGCAATTTAACCGAACCTCAAGTTAAGTCATCATAAGACTATGCTGACTTCAGAAATTCTAGAGCTTGGCATTCTATAAACTTTAGGAATGAGCTGCGGTAACTTTTAAATTAAAGAGTAATCTGAAATACTTCACTAAGTCCATGCGTTAGTAAATTCTTACTGAAAGTAGGTATGGGTTAGATTTGAACCAAATTTGCAAACTTACAGCATTAGATCTAAGAGATTCTATCTATAGCAATATATTAAGTAGGGTTAAGTCATATGTTATTTTGATGACAAATTGTTTGCTGAACTCCCATGAACTGATGGCAAGATTAACTATAGAGAAATGTTGCAATTACTCATGAACTTGCTAGAGGAACTGTAGCAGTTGATTGGTCGGATCATCGGATATGTCGATGAGCTGGTGAAGCACGTCTTAAGACAAGACGTGCTAGGAAAACAGAAAACAACATGAAGTTGTAAAAGTTGTTTCAATTAGGAGTTACCTAAGATAGAAATTCCACAACTTAAGAGGAGCAAATTCTAAATGATACTTACAATCTTTTCCCAACCACAACCTTATGTAAACAGTCTTTTATAATGTTTACAACTCAATTAATGGATGACTTAATGCATACATTACAAAGTAATTGATACCAAATTGATCCATGCAACTCTTAGAAATCTTGAGAATGACATGAAACTCATCTGTAACCTATAATCCATACACTCCATTTTTCAGATAGAACTTCAGGTTTGGTTTAACGTAATAAAATAGATTTCTTAGGATTGATTTTATTCACGGTGCCCTCAACTATACCCCCAGTCACGGTCTTAACCCCCTCTAAGCACAACCTTATGAGAACTCAATAATGCAGTGGCCATAATAAGAGATAATGGTGACTTGAGGATGCATTTATCTGATAAAGTGTCTTAAAAGATATATTCATTTATAATATTTACATCTATGGGAGCTGCTGTGGAAACTTGTGGAAAGTCATAAATTCAAGTGTTCATATGTTTGTTAAAATAACATAGGTTGGTTTGAAAAGATTAAGCAAAAACAATAAGAAACTTATGGGCTGTATTAATTGCCAATATCAAGTCAAGCTGTTGAAATTCGATGTAAATTTTCAGAACCGGAATACCTGAATTACACTCAATTATCTATACTGCATATGAATCATTAAGCATTCTTAAAAAAATAGGTGATTTAGTAATAAGGTCAGATTCATAAATGTAATTTCTATATATCTAACGTTAGTGTCATGGGAATCAAACCAGAGCTTTCTAGTATCATATAGTTTAGTTCTATAAATAGAATGGACCTTATCATGTAAACCTTATCTAGATAATTATACAGACATTGATTTTATATAATATAAGATCTGCTCTATTTGACTTTCAATTTCGGCAATATGATGGCGCTAATCATATCTAAGATCTTTTGTTCTTAATTCTTTAGGGGGGAAATAGTAGCTTAAGGTAAGTATGTACATCGTTAGGAATGAAACTAAAGTTTAATAGGTATAACATCATGAGTTATCAATCAAGGGAGAATGTGTAACGGTAAGTCTATCAACTAAGAAATGAACTAAAATCAAAATAGGATATATTTTAATAAATGTAAATAATAGTTTTCAAAGTCTAATAAAAGTTTATAAATATATCTTTTGCAGACAAAGCAGATTTTTGAGTACTTTTTTAGTATATTTAAATATCAAAGTACCAAGATATTATTTTTTGTACTTTTTTTGTTTTTACTGCCATTTTGGCATCGTTTTGAGCTTTATCCATGTTGATATTGAATGAAATATTTATTTATTGTCATAGTGATGTCACATAATAAAATGTATATATTATATTTTATGAATGTTTGCATGGGTTCCGAAATGGTGGTTGAATAAGGTTAGGTATGGGGCTAGTCCATCGGGTGCCATCTGAAGCCTTTGAGGGTGCTCAGGTTGATGAACATGCTTTATTGAACCCAACCGAACTGTTTACGTTGTTTCTTGAAATCAAAATACATACTTATAACTATTCTCATATGTTGATTTATTTTATGAAAATGACATGTGACATAATTATGACATGAAACATATATTACTGTCTAATGATATGTGTGCAGGAATTTATATCATTCTTATGCTTTATCCAAATTTCATACAAATTTTATCACTCATGTCCTTATATATTGCACATTGCATTTGAAAATTGAAAATGTACAACACTTAATATTCTTGGTACTTAAAGTATTATCTAATTACTAAAAATTCAAATCTAGGCATTGTATTTATATGATGCCCGATCATATACATTTGGAGGAGGCTGAGCAGACTTGATGATAAAGCTTATGAGAAAATTACTAATTAAAATTTAAAGAAAAAACTTGAATTTTATTTCATTTTATGGTTAAGCATGCTGTAATGATTATTGGTTCAAACAAAGTGTGCGGACAATATTGTTTTGAATGTTTTTCATATATAAATTGGATGGAAGATTATTACGTCGCTTCTTGTATGGCTCTGAATGTTTAATTATTGTATTAATTGCTGTTTTACTGATCCATTCAATATAATCCTATGAGAATGAATCTATTGTTGGATTAGTTTTACTAACCCACATCAGATCATTACATAGAACAAATTTGAAAATTTAGGAGCAAAAAATTTTCTTAGAACAAATTTAAAATTCCCAACCCTAGTATTTAACAATTTTCAGCATTAAAAATCAATTACCAAAACATTCAATAGCTTAGCTTAAGTATCAAATGTAATATAACATAAACATAAACAATAAACATAAAAATTATACTAATGAAAGTAATGGGCAATGGCTGAACAGTGAGAAACATAGATATATAATGCTCATAAGTCCATATTGAGCTTTGAAAAAATTCAAACATTATTGCTCTTGCTGTCCTGCAATTAGGTCCATATTAAGCTTCAGAAAATGTCAACTACTTTATCTTCATTAGATCCATATTAATTCAGCTTTAAAACTGCATCTCATACAATCAAATGATACCCAAGTTTCTTATTAATTCAACTTCAAACTTGGTGAACGTCCATCAATTTTCAAGCTGCATCTTAATGACAATTGATACTCAAACCTGCATCTCGTACAATCAAATGATAGATGATACCAAATGACAAATGATAAATAATACCCAAATAATCAAAAGAATTAAGTTAGCAGCTGTTATAGATATAATTATATAAATAACAAATGTACCTAGTTTTCCTTGTTATAATATCGTACATTCTCTTATAATCTCATTTGTCATATAATCTCATACAATCAACCTTCATTATAAATTTTTAATGGCAAATGATACATGAAAACCTATTTTATCATAAATGACATTATTAATGACAAACGACAAATGAGACATCTATTATCTTATTATTTTATAAAAGTATAATAAGTAAATTTTGGATTCAAATTTTTTTTTTATCAATAAGATCTCGGTTAGGCTGCACTCTAGGTGTAGTATCAATTTATCATATGCTTGCATATAAATGGAATATCCGCTCTCAAAGTTTGAAGGCCATTCAATTATAAGATCCAAAAAAGATTATAATTCCTCATCAGTCTTCATCATTTTCAATTTTTCATAATCCATAAAAACTATACAAATTGCTAGATAAGTTATGAAAATTGTAAGAAAAATTTAGTGCTGGTATATATCATGTAACATTTTGAATATGCTAAAAATTTAATTATGTAAAAAATATAAATTATTCATCATTGTTAATTCAGTATTACATATTGGAAATATAATCCAACATTGCATATAAAATTGCGGCAATTAACATCAATATTTAGCTTTAGATATTAACCTAATTTTTAGCATTTAATCAATACCAAAAATGACCACTATCACTATCAACATCAATACCAAAAGATCAAAATTTTCACAACATTAAATAAATATGTAATAAAGCATTAGATAAATCAGCAATAGTAGCATAACAGGATTATATTGTATTACTACTCTTAGTTAATCTCAATACAATTTCAATTAGTTATGTTGACCGAATTGTCTCCAGTTTGAGGTTTATTGAAATTTAGATTATCTTTTATAACATTTGGTGTTAGCTCTTTATGTTCAAGTTTCAATAAAGTTATGCTAATAGAAAGAAAAAAAAATAGCAACCTTGATATCCACCAATCTTTGATACACACAAGTGCCTCAACAATTTCATGTTTTAACAAGCTTTGATATTGGTCAAAAACTCATTTGATGTTATTAAATACACTTTCACATGCCACTGCTGAGATTTGTATACACAAAACATTCCTAGCCATTGCTGAAACTCGAGGGAATCTATATTCATTATCATTCTAATAATGTAAACTATCCAATTAAGCTCTTTGATTAAGCCTAGGTTCATCTAAATATATCTCAAGTTTTAATTTTTAAGTATACCATCATCATTTTCATAGGAATCAAATATCTTATTATGTAAGAGAAATAAAAATAATACATTATTAATTCAAAAAGTATAAGCATATAAATACTATTAACCCTCCCTAATTAGGGTTGAGGTTTGATCAATTGAATAGTCACTTTGTAATTGGGATGAAGAAATAACATCCGAATCTTAAGAAGTTTGTGAATTATACAATCACATGCAATAATTTTTCTTGAACAATGAAAACAACTCCTCCCCAACTGTGAAAGCCCGATGTCGATTCAGCGGAAATTGTTCCGACATTGGGTGTTCACTTACCGTAGGATCATATTGAGTAACTTAAGAGAAAAAAGAGCATACACATACAAAAATCAAAGATATTTTTTATTAAATTCAATGTTCATATAACAAGATCTTTTCAACATTCCTCGTACAAAAGTGAAAATAAAGAAGTAAAAAGTTAGGTAGCGCCGTCGTAGATCCATTGACAGTTTGAACATTTTAAACATTATGGTTCTTGCGTATATTCCCCTAGGAGCACTTGACCTGGTATTGTACAGAAAATAATTCCGGGATTTGAATTCCCAGCAATTAGAGAATACTCTAAGTACTGCAGTATATAATAATATTTATATTTTTAAAAGATGCGATTAGTGGAAATAAGGCGGTAGTAAAATGCAGGAAAACTAAAATAATAGCGCGATATAAATAAACAATTTCTTGCAATAAGTATTATCACAAAATAAATGTTACTGATGTCATTTTCCCGTAACAACCCTGAATGTTATTGATGTCATTTTTCAATAATAACTCCGAATGTTGCTGATGTCATTTTTTCAGCAACAACCCTGAATATTATTGATGTGATTTTTTAGTAACAACTCTGAATGTTATTTATGTCATTTTCCAATAACAACCCCGAATATTATCACGTTGGTTCCGAACAACCAACCAAGCTTCAAATTGAAATTGGCTCAAAGCAAATAAGCGAAGCAGTGAAAATGCAAAATGTAATATTCGTCATGTACTGGATGCCTTTATTCCTTAAGTTCAGAAGTTCAATAGTTCGGATGAGTGACAGTTCGCTTAATTTGCATTTAGGTTCGGATATTTTAATTTAGCTGTTAGCTAAGTTTCTAGGAGTGTTTATTATTTTCTTTTCCATTCTGCTCTACTTTCACATTAGGTTTATTGAGGATAGTGTCATTATTATGATGATAATATAAGAAAGTAAAAAGAATGGAAATTATTGAATTTTAAATTGCAGAAAAAAGAAAATAATAGTCATTTTCATACTATTTTTACTGTTATTCATTATTACTTAATGAACACAATAATAATGCGAATGCATACTTAAGATATTAAAACTATCATAATTTATCATATTCAAAGGATAATGGAAATATCTCAACTCTCCTCGATTCGTTCCTTAATTTCCTTCACCTCATACCTTGGTTTAGAGTGGACGGAAAATGGAGGGAGGGCTGCGACTGGAAGTAATTAGCTGCTGGGTGGCTGGCAAGGCGGATGTTGCTGGCTGCTGGACTGCTGCTAGTCGACCGGCAAGGCGGCTGTTGCTGGCTGATGGATTGCTGTTAGTCGGCTGGCAAGGAAGTGCTAGCTGGTTGTGAGGGAGGGAGGGAGGTTGGAATTAGGAAGGTTGGCTGGAAGGAGGAAGACTGGTTGATAGCTGAGAGGAATGGCTGGGGGAGCTGGCTGTTTGGAGAGGAAGAGGGCTGCTGTGGTGTTGAGGAGGAGGGAAGGGATGTGCTTAAATAGGCTCGGGTTCTGCGCCAATTCAGCGCCTTAATGGCGCATGGTAGGCGCCTGACACTTCCTGGCGCGGAAGCTTCTTCTGCCAGAGGTGGAAGAAACTTTACGTAAATTTAGGGGGGGTTACGTAACTTTACAGGGGGAATAAAGGAAGAATGTTAAGAAGAAGAAAAATATAAAAAATTACTTAAACTTAAATTAATCGCATTTTCTGCTGTTTGGCGTCCAAATACGACGAAACTTGAGAGTGAGGTGTGTTGCAACATTATGAACACTATCGTGCTGAAAATTTTCGATTCAGAGTAATATTTTATTTTATATTAATTTTTGAGTTTAAAACTTCAAAAATTAACCACTACAAAATTGGCGCTCAGAATTTGATGAAACTTCTCGAGCAGCATTTAAATAATATACTTAACACAACGACACTGAAAATGATGAATTCAGATACGTATTTCAATGTTCTTGATTTTTAGAATTTAAAAAAAAGTTCAGTAAATAAATCGGGAGCTTCCGTTATTCGGATTTCTCCTAAATTAGGGCATTTTGATCTAAAAATTATTTCTATCTATTGATATTTTTGTTTGCCCTAATTCGAAATTCTCCGGGGTCCTAATGTTAGTGTCATGATTTTGACCTAAATTGCAAAGTAACGACCTTGGGTTGTTACAAACTCCCCTACTTAAAAATGATGTCGTCCTAACATCAGAAAAACAAAAAGAAGACTTAAGGGAAGTTTTGGGTTACCTTAATTAAGAAATAACTCTGGATACATTCTTTGCATATCGTCTTCCTTTTCCCACGTGGCTTCTTTTGCAGTATGATTGTGTCACTGTACTTTAACCATCGGGATCGTTATGCTCCTTGATTTGCGGCGGTCATTCTCAATGATTTGAAGCGGCTTTTCGACATAAGTTAAATCAGGTTGAATTTTGATTGTCGAATCATAAATTATTTGAGAGGATTCCTGGAGGCATTTACGAAGTGCAAAAACGTGGAAAACGTTGTGTACGACAGAAAATCTTTCAGGAAGTTTAAGTCTATAAGCCGAGCTTCCAATTTTTGCAGTTATTTCGAATGGTCCAATATATCTGGGGCTCAGTTTACCAGTAACTCCAAAGCGATGAACACCCTTCATCGGGCTAACCTTTAGAGGGTTAAGAAGAAGAAAAATATAAAAATTTACTTAAACTTAAATTAATCGCATTTGTTGAAACTTCTCGAGCAGCATTTAAATAATATACTTAACACAACAACACTGAAAATGATGAATTCAGACATGTATTTCAATGTTCTTGATTTTTAGAATTTAAAAAAAATTCAGAAAATAAAGCGGGAGCTTCCGTTATTCGGATTTCTTTCAAATTAGGACACTTTGATCTAAAAATTATTTCTATCTATTGGTATTTTTATTTGTCCTAATTCGAAATTCCCCGGGGTCCTAATGTTAGTGTCGGGATTTTGACCTAAATTGCAAAGTAACGACCTGGGGTCGTTACACTAATTTGCTGACTTCTTATTTTAATCAACTCTAAATGGTTTCTTGTAGCATCACTCTATAAAATTGTACATGTATCTTAGATTGGGAATCACAATAATTACTAAAAGCATACAAAAGCTTGACGATACTTTCTTAAATTTAACAAGCAATTGAGTTGCTAAGCATCTCATGTTTATTTATCTTATCTTTCTTTAGAGTAGCATAGGTAGTAGAAATGCTAGGAAAATATAATTTTGATTTAGGATATTTAGTCCTAGAAAAGACACGGAAATCTCATCCAATGGTGTTAAAATTTGTATATGTTTACCAAATTTTCCATTCTATCTATGTAGGGCAAGTCCTATCATTTGAATCATAGTTCCAATTGCGATAAAGCACGTTTGTAATAAGTTTCTCTATCAAGCATTATAAAAGTAGAATCTCATATGGTAAGCATGTCCTGTCTTAAATCCTTTTACTATCAAGTAATCTCTGCTTAACACATTCAATAAATTTCTAGTTTCTTACTTGGAGCCTTTTTACATATATTAGGCTCTAACAAACATTTATAATTGAGTCATCTAACTTCTTAAAACTCTCTTGCATAATTAAATTAATGATGTGAGCACATCTATTATGAAAAAACTCTAAGCTGAAAAAGTAACCATTGTTCCAAATTTACTATCACACAAATGAACAACGCCCTTTTATTACTTTGCAATTTTGTTTTCCATCATGAGAGGTGATGCCATCATTTGAAAGTGGGGCCATATTAATGATACTATCATTCTTTCTTTTTGTTAATGTTGTTGCCCACACTTTTTATCGTTTCTACATTTCCCAATTTTTTTATAGTTGTAATAAGTTCAACACTAGTATTTCTACTTTCATAATGATTAACATTACTAGCATGTTCAACTTCAACAAATTTTATGGGATGATTAGGAGCAATACTTTTTTAATATTTCATCAAATATTTTAAAAATAAAAAATATATGTCAGCACATGCATGATATAACTTAATAATACTAACAAATAGGTAAATGTAATAATGTGCAAATTACAAATATATGAAACTAAAAGCTAAGCATTCTGTAATAACAAGCTTAAATAACTGAAAGTTAATAATTCTGATAACAACATATTTAAATAACTGTAGAGACAGTTAAGTAAATTAGAACTTTTAACTATTAAAATAACATAACAATTAAGTAAAACAATAGATACTCTTAAATTATAAAATTTACTTTACTATCGTAGAAATATTTAGGAAAACAATAAAGACTTCTAATTTCTAGTGAGATTTACTTTACTATCTTAGAAAATTTTATTCATTGCAAGCATTGGAACATGATTCATTGAATATACCTTAATTACTATAATTTACATAATTATTAAATGGTTGACTCACTTTGAAACTATTTTATTAAATTCTAAATTGTTATAAACATGAATTAGTATAATTTAATCCCTTCTAATTTCTAAATCATGAACAAAATGCATTGAATATATACTTATATGCCAAAATAAATAATATAATAAAAATTGTTGACTCACATTGACTCTTATTTAAACTTGAGTAATTGAGTTGAGATTAACAATTGGATAATTAAAAACTGCAACATACCATAATAAAACTTAGTATGAAGTATCTATAATATTGAAGTGAAGAAATATGTCAAAAAATAGTAAAATACTAGAGCCGTCTCATCTCTACTTTAGTTCCTCTCATCTCATATAAAAAATAAAGTATTTTCTCTTCTCATTTCATGCATGCAAAAATACAAGTATTATTTTGTCATACATGTACAGCTACAAAGAGTACAAGTCAACTTCTGCAATTAGGCTAGCCACTGCAATACTGCATAGTTCATACAAGTGTACAATCATTTTTTAGCATAAATTCAAAAAATAATGACTAACCCTCTATGATTAATATAGATGATAAATCAATAATTATAAAGATTAAAGTACAAAGAAGGTCAAAGTACTTTGCTACAGCTATAGTTGAAGGCTCAAACTTATGTTAATGGTGAATAGGGAGTTTGAGGTCAAGGACTCTAGGAGACGAGAATTGTAAAGACTGGGCACAATGAGTATTGAGAAGCTCGAGAGGCGAAACACGAAAGTGTGAGAAGGAGAGAACTTTGTAGAAGAAATGAAGATTGAAATTTAAAGTCGAGACTGCTATAGTGCCACAGGACGCAATCACCTCGGTTAATAAATTCTCATTTGTCGTTTCATCTGCATTTCACACGGAAAATTACAATCATTTCATTCACTGGGGAATAAACCCGACACAACTTTAGAAATCAGCTTATAATTTATAAATCCACGTTATTGGTTTGCTCAGGTCATCTTGAGTCAGTATTTTTAACATCAATTAGACCTGTTTGACTCATAGGTCGACTCGAACTCGAATTTCTTGTGATTCGGGTTCCGGTCGGGTTGCAGGTCATTTTGAAATTTTGATAGATCTAAACTTGATATAGATTGACTCAAAATAGATCAACATTCAATACCTCTATAGCACAATGTTTGAAAAAATTACATAAGAAAATAAAAATGCAATAATAATGTTCTAGCTTCTTCATTACTTTATAATGATGACTAGTGTAACCATATTTTCTAATTTATTTGTGAATTTCTTTTTGTACTAAAAATGAACTATATATTGTCATTACTTGGCATATAAGTTTGATAAACCTAAAACATGAATGAATGTTGAACCACATGAATTCAAAATTTAAATATCATTTCTTCTAAATAATAATATTTGAAAAATTATTTAAATATTAGAATGAAGTGACATGAAATAATCAATTTCCTTAATGATTAAAAAATAAACTTGTTTAAAATATTTCAATTTAAAAGAATGGCTTAACTCAAATTTGTTGAAATGAAAAGCAACTAAAAATAAAAATAATAGAAATCAAAATGAAGTACCATTCTAATGGAACCAACTGCACTAATAAGCCTGGCCTACTATTTGTATGTTTTCATTTCTTATGGAACTAGCCTACAAAATGATATTGGGTATGAATTATCATGTAACTTTGTGCTATAATTATAATACCATTTAACAACAATAACAATACAAAGCCTTAATTCTACTAGGTGGGGATTATAATATTACACAACAGTACAATAATAATTGGATATTATGACATTTATTATTTATTAACTATATATTATCAAATATTATTTTAAAAAATACTAAGTATTCAAATTAATTAAACCCATTATTGTTTAAAAAAATACTAAGTATACTAAATATTACACAACAGTCCTGGCCGAAAAAGCAATTGGTCTTCGAAAAACCAAATTTTTCGGCCAGGACTATATGCTTGCAGATATTATCTTTTTTTGGGAATGTTTGCTCTATTTGTTTCCATTGTCATATTATTTGAAATCACATAGCTGACATCTACACTCGTGATGGTGCTGTAGATGGCAGCTTGGCGTAATCTGTATGGAAGTTTTAGCACTAAAACAAGAATATATAATATTAGCACAATCCAACCTAAAGCAAATCAAGAAATGATGATATTCATCAATGTTTCTAAACAATTTTGAGATTTTAATATCAAACGGAAAACAAGATGCTCCTGAGGTTGTGCATGTGTTTTCTGTGCAGGTCGTTACCCTTTCAGGAACGTTGTGCTTTATTCCCTTTGAAGTAGGAACTTTGAAGATAGAAAATAGTATTCCAGAATTAGGTTTGTGAGTTGTGGCTATTTTTCCTCTACAACTGTTTCATTCCATGTTTATTGCTTTCACTGATGGATTATATTTGTTAATTCAGTTAATATGATTGTCACTACAACCCCTGGAAATGGTTTCGTTTTCTATTATAGTTTGAGTTGTGAATTTTGTCCATTGCGACTCTCGTGATTTGTATCTTTGAAGTGTCATTCTAGAGTATGCAATTAAAGCGTTGTGCTGTTGAGCTGGCTATCTTGTTTCTGTTTTGATGTTCAGTTACATTCTTGTTATAGGTTAAACTGATAACATGATGAACATGCCTTGTACGATGAACAAACCTTGTACTCGCAACAAAAATAAAAGGCATCGTGCTTCTGATGGTGATTGTTCTACTACTGAGATCTTGAGGTTTGGTGATTTTTGCCAAATTTTATTTTCTGTGCGTTTCTTTGAATGATTCAATTTACTAATTTTATTTCTTTTCGACAGAAAAGTTCACTCAACAGGTGAGATTTCTCGGAATGATATTTGCCAACTTTATCTAACTTGGAAGCCTCTCTGCCAGGATTGTCATGGCAATTCTAAGGACTCACCAAATTGCTTTTGCGGTTTAATTCCGCCACCTAACAGAAATAAAAAAAGTGGCTTGTGGCAGAGGGTGCCAGATATTATTCAAACTTTAGGTCCTAACCCTTATAAAGATCTACGTACATCCGTAGAAATACCTGCTGGTTTGACTAACCTTGGAGCTACCTGCTATGCCAACAGCATTCTTCAATGCCTTTTTATGAATTCAGCATTCAGGGAAGGCATTTTTTCCGTTGAACCTGATCTTTTGAATCAACATCCAGTTTTGGATCAACTTGCACGCTTGTTTGCAAAGTTGCACTCAAGCAAGTTGTCATGTATTGATTCGGCTCCTTTTATCAAGACACTTGAACTTGATAATGGTGTTCAACAAGATAGTCACGAATTCCTTACTTTATTTCTTTCGTTGCTAGAACGTTCATTAGGCTATTCCAAAATTCCAAATGCAAGAACCATTGTGCAGGATTTATTTCGAGGGAGTGTGTCTCATGTCACCAGGTAAGGAGTTATAATGGAAGGCCTTTTGCTAGGAAACCTATGAATATTTTTTCATATTACTCATTTAGTTTTTCCTTATGATTACTAACAACTAGATTCTTTAGTTTAAGAAATTCTTTTCTTACACATCATCAGTCATCATTTGCCTAATCCCAACTATTTAGGGTTGGCATTATATGCGTATTTTCATTTTTTCCATTGATAATTTATACTTAGTGCATCATCAGTATCTTTGCCATACTAGTAACCATGAAATATTTTTATAGTTGTTGCTCTTTCATTTTTACTAATCTATTTGTGCAAGCTTTGTGTCCCTACGCTTCTACAAAATTCCCTATTGTAACAGAAACACTTGGACACCTGGTGCAGTCAATTAACTGCTTTAAAACGATAATTTTATTTATTTGACATAGTTTAAACGCTGTATCCCGCCACTTGATCTTTATATGTATTATGATTATTTCCTACACACCGTACGTCCTGAACTCTATACTCTCTAAGGTTTGGATGTTGTTTCTGTTTTAAATTTCATGGTGGTATGATTTTCTATAATTTACTGGAAAATAAACAGTTATCTAAATTGATGCTACCCTTAGGTGCTCCATATGTGGAAAAGATTCTGATGCTTCATCAAAAATTGAGGACTTCTATGAACTCGAACTGAATATCAAGGGTTTGAGCAATCTTGAGGAAAGTTTAAATGATTATTTAAGTTTGGAAGAACTGCATGGAGAAAATCAGTATTTTTGTGAATCATGTGGCAAGAGAGTTGATGCTACCCGATGTATAAAGCTACGTTTTCTGCCTTCTGTCCTTAATTTACAGCTAAAGCGTTATGTTTTTCTACCTAAGGTAGGACCAAGCAATTGAGTTAAGTCTTATATATTTATACAAACCTTTGATTTACATATGGTATTCTAAGTAGAATTCCTTTAATGCATTTGATTTAACTTATAATATTGAGTTTTCCCAATAACCTTTTTTTTATTAATATATTTGCAGACTACAACTAAGAAGAAAATTATTTCTGTATTTGGATTTCCTAGGATGCTAAACATGGGAAATTATCTGTGTAATTCAACTGAAACCTGTTTAGTATATGAGTTATCAGCTATACTAATTCACAAGGGCACCGCTGTTAATAGCGGGCATTATGTGGCTCACATCAAGGATGAAAAGAGTAAACATTGGTGGGAATTTGATGATGAGTATGTATCTAAGTTGGGTTTTCACCCTTTCGGGGAAAACTCATGTTCATCTGTGAAAATGGATCAAATGGCCGAGTCAAATTGGTCCGAAACAATGAACTCTGTTGCTAATGGCAATTTTAAAGCTGTTGATTACAATGGAGAGATATATTTTTCTTCAGATGCTTATATGCTAATGTATAAAACTGTAAATACAAATGAAAATTGCATCAAACCGATTAAAACTGTTGGGCTGGTTGAAAGCATTGCTAACACAAGTAATATATGCCTTCCCTTTCATTTACACAAAGAGATACAGGAGTTAAATTTATTGTCATCGAAGGATTGTGAAGAATACCATTCAAAAAAAGATAAGCTTCTAAGCTACATAGCGGAAAGGCGGGATGAAGTAAAACAGATTCTTTCTAAAGCTGCTGTTCAACCTTCTGATGAGTCCTATTTTTGGATTTCAACTGACTGGCTTAGGCAGTGGGCTGATAATGTAACTCCTCCGTAAGTAAAGATCAGCCATTGCCTCAATTTTAATTCTTCTGCCCAATTTGGGATAAGTTTTTATCAGCTAAGAATCAATATTTAGATGTTGAGATATGTTTTTTAAATCAAATATGGAAAATTGTCATTTTAACTTAAGTGCAGTGAAAAACTTGGCTAAATCTTTCACATGCAATTTATATTTTCTTAAGTTTATTATGTATGTAGTTTTCAATTGCTCGCTGAGGTTATAAGATCTTATTTTATATTAATTAGTAATAGAGATGTAGATGGGGATATAACTCTTAGAGCTAAGGCTAGGTTGGTAAAATGAACAAGTGCCTTAAGAGTAACAGTGGTGAGGGTGAATCATAGAGACCTAAATTTTAAATTTTGAAAAATGCAGAATGATTGCTACATGCAAATCTAAATACTGTTAAAAAAGAATAATTGATAACAAATTGTGCAGATTTGTTATTTGTAAATAGTGATGCTGGGATGTACAAAAACTGCGGAAATGTAAATTGAGAAGCAATTGTGTAAGAATGGTGATGAGAATAACATTTAATGTGTGTATAGGATAGTGTAAACTAGACCAACATTGTTTAGGCATGCACAATGCTGTAGAAGATGCTCCTATAAGATGGGCACATATAATTAATACTATTAAAGTTAAAAAGTGTAAATATTTGATCATAGGTAACATGATTTGAAGTCATTCTTAAAAATGCGGTAAAATAAAATTTTCACCTCATTTAACCATTATACCAAATGAATGGAAGATGAAAGTTCATAATCCCTATTATGAAGGTTCTGTAAGAAGGCATTGCTTAGTCGGAACCAAAGTATGACCATTGAAGATCTTTTTATTTATTTCTGTGGTCTAAATTAATACTAGAAGCACTAAATAGTCACAGATATTTAATATAATTTTTGAATCAAGTTTTGATACATTTAACTTTTTCCAAAAATGCATGTTATTTGTTGAGGACATCTTTTTATTTAATAAAGAATTGGGATGGAATTAAAGGAATTTGAGTTGTGGAGGATTACTTTAGAATCTAAGGGGATTCATCATAGTAGATCTGAATTGTAATATTTGGAGTGTAAATTTAATCTTAATATAAGCCATAATCTCAAAGGCATAATTATTGAGGACCATCTTAAGGACATAACTATTGAGGACCATGTGATCAAGAAGAACGAGAGGTTCAAATACTTAGAGAGTAATGCGATTATTTGGATCCAAGCTTGTTGGACGAAATATAGGAGTTCTTTTGGAATGTTGTGGGATTGAAAAATCCTGCTCAGAATTCAAAAAAGAAATTACAGTGCAGCTATAAATAAGTGTTACTGAGATGAAGATGGTAATGTGAATGAGTGGGTATACTCAAAGGATATAATGAGAAATCAGTTCATTTGTAGCACAGTCGGAGTGGCTGGAGCAATAAATAAGATTAGGGAATACAATAATATATGGTTTGGCCATTTGCTGCTCCTAGAAAAATTGGGTGTATGAATTTTTTCTATATTTAAAGAGAAAGAACAAAAAAGACATGGGAAGAAACCATTTGAAAGGATGTTCTGTGATTGAATTTTAGGGTGAGGCTTCTATTTGATCATGATAATAGAGACCAAATTTATGTTGTTGACCCTATCTAGTGAGACTAAGGCTGTGTTGTTCTTGGTTACTTCTTCCAAAAGGAACTTTATCGCTTAATGGGAATCCATTGCCCTCTATAAGTCTTAGCATCTTTTTCTTGCTATCTATTTTGAAATAACTTTCTATGTAAATATCAATGAATATTTATTTGGAATAAATAATCTTATGCTTATTTAAGACTGAATGAATGAGAACTGTATGCATTCCCATTAAAAATAAAATAATCTAAAGAAGATAAGATCATTTAATCATAAAATTCTGCAACTATTAAACTTAAAAAATTATCATATCATTATTTTGATTTGAATCATTTTGTTCTGGCTACATTTTGTCTTGCAACGTATATATAATATATAATTGAGTGACATGGTTTTTTTTGTAGTAGATGCTTTCTAAGAAAAGCTTAACATAAAATTTATTTGCTAAATAATCAAAAGCAAACATATTAAAAAATAGAAATTTTGTCACTTGCTTTCATTGTTTTATATTTGCTTGAAATTATTCTACTTGTAGTTCTTTCTAATGATTTTTATGATAATTTGGGTGAGACTATTAAAAAGGAAATGTGATTTTGAAGTTTGTATTAACTTGTGATATGATTGCAATAAATTGATAAAGAAAGAGAATGACATTATTACTTATGAGAATGGTTATATGTTTCATTATTTTTCTTATTTAAAAAAATTGTTTGCATTGCAAAGATTATGAAGTTATTAACGTTTAACAACTTGACTTTATTTTATACTTTTAGATTTGAAATTAGGTTGGAAAAAGGACTTTAAATTGAAGCTATATTCAATGATTAGGCGGTGGAATCTTAAGAATGAAAATAGTGATTTATTTATCGGTATTGATAAAGAATTTGAATAGTGGAATTTTGAGAGGGAAGTTTGCCTTTTGTGGGAAATGATTGGCAGTTGTCTCCCATGGCGTTTAATGATATTATTGGAGTATTTAAAGGAGAGTCCTAATAATAAAGGCATTTGTTGGTGCTTACTTAATGTTTAAGTAAAATTTAATATAATAAGATTTGCTATAACAAGTTAATTATATGTAAGAATAATGAGAATTTTAAGTGATAAATTAGTTTACTGCAGCTTAAAATAACTGTTAGTGATGCCAAGGCTGTGACTGTTGGAGGTTTATATGAGAAATTAGGTGTTGTAAAGCGACACTCGCTCAAGTTAGATAAAGCAAGAGATAATAAAATTAAAGATTTTGCCCAAGTGAAGTATATTAAAGATGTTGGTTGGAAATGTTTTTAGGAATTATTACATTAATGTTGATAAATGAATTATCTTTATAAAAGTTTTGATGGTTGTAATATTGTAATAAATATGAGTACACTTTTTTTACTTTAAAGGTTATATTAACCATCTTTTCATATGACAATTATATTATAGGTTTGGAGCGTCTAAGAAAATGAAGAGCGGAAAAATAGTAAGATTTGATGAATACTGCAATAATGTGTTAAAATTTTTGGTGATTAGCTGATTTTTGGCTAAACATATTATTGATTACAATTTTGGAGGCAAAAGATGTTAGATGAGTGAAGCAATATCGTGATAACTATTTAGAAAAGTAAAAGCATCGGATTGTGCAGATTATCGAAGAATTAAATTAATGAACCATACATTAAACTTTATGAGCGAGTGATTGGATACATATTATAGCTTCAATGAATCAATTTGGTTTTGTGCCTTGTAAATTGATGGTGGACATACATATCTTAAGCGGTTTGATGGGGAAATTTGGGGAAAAAATATCTCTATTTAGTATGCACTAATTTTGAAAAATAATATGGTAAACTTCTATGATATTTCCTTGAAAATATTGGGAAGTGAAGGGGTTTGAGTTACTTATTGAATTTTTTAAAGGAATGTTTAATGATCAATTTCATGTGTTTTAAAGCAAGTTGCTTTGTAAATTAGTTTTCAAAATTCCTGAATGACATCAAAGGTCAACCATGCGTTCCCATTTCTTTGCATTACTTATGAATAATTTTGTTGAGCTTATTCAAGAGGTGGTGCCTTGGTGCATGTTAGTTAAGGTAGCTTGTTATTTTTTCATGCACAGTTGAGGCAAATGATTCATATAACCTACCCGAGTTAGCTGCTCTAAGATTTTGTGGTGGTGTTTTGTTGCGAAAATTGGCTTTATGAAAATATTGATGTCTGTTCTATTTCTAATGTAACATTTGTTCATTGATTACATGAAAATATAAAGGAAAGTATTTTTTATTATGATATCATGCTATCGCTTTCAAATACTTGTATTGAAGGTTGAGGCAGGCAACTTGGTATTTTTTCTTTGTGTTTGCATATGTTGATGTTAAACATTTTTCTTTCTAGGATATGGTCTGTCTTTGCAACACAGTATTGGTTTGAAAGATGAGCCAACTCATAATGAATTCTTTAAGGTGTTAGGTTTTTTTGTTGCAATTTGGTTGATATCATAAAAACAGTTCATAGAATCTATCACTACATTTTTTGAAGATGCTTTCTGTGTATGAACATGAAAATATGAGGCTTAGAAATTAAAAATAATGAAATGATTGAATAAATCAGTGGTTATGGTGGTGGTGATGATATTAATTGTGAAACTGATGTATCATATGATTTTGAGGAATTTATTGAAGTGAATTTGAGGTGGATGAGAATGTTGAATAATTCAAAGAGAATTTTGATCATTGAGTTGAGCTTGCAGGTTGTATAGTTTCATTTCAAGTTTTGATGAGCTCTGGAGTCTTGGTGCAGGAATGAAGGTTGGACATTGTAGTTAATATTTCTTGTACTTTGAAAATCTTAGCTAGTCTTTTTTATCTAATTCAAGCAAATTAGCCTGCTAATGATTCTAAACTTTATTTGTAACAAAACTGTTTATTAATCTTCTAACAGTGCTACAAATAACAACAACTATGCATTCATACGTGAAATAAGTCATGTTTGAAAATATATTATGCATCACCATTATAATTGGAAATGCTGGATAGACAGCATGCAAACTTTAGAAAAAGAAACTACAATTGAAAATAAAGTATGCATTAAGGATTGACTTGATTTTGGTGCATGCCCGATGCAAACAAAAATAATTAATTATGATATTTTTAATTGGGAAGGAATATACACATTTATATTCTTAATTTTATTTTTTGAGTTCGTTTTGTTCTAGCATTGTACAATCGTTCTAGAGAGTGAAAACATGCTTTTTATCTTTATGAACCAAGAAAAATTATTAGTATTTGGTGGGTGCGCATTGATAAGAGATCAACCTGGCACTTATTTATTATTGCTAATAGAGCAAACTGTGAACTCCGTGCCTTTCAAACATTCCCTGCCCTAAAAAAATTCCTTGATTGAGAAACCTAACCAGGGACGAAGCAAGTATCAATTCTATTTGACATATGGAGATGAGGCTGCTTGACTTTTTAGATCAGGAATGTGATTTTCTATATCTGATTATGCATCAAGTTTTAATATCTTGAGAGAATACTGTTTAGTGAGATTAATAATTTTTTTCACTGTATTGTTTGCACCTTTGTTTTTTTTTTTATCTTGTGTGTATAGTTAAATCTATGAAGCTTTCGCTGAATTTTTCTTCTCTCCTTGGTGTGATGCTTGGAGTTTGTGTTACTTAGGTAGCACATTTCTGTCTTCTAATTTCTTTCATTTTTAGTTTGTTTTGCTTGAGATTTTTGGCATTGTTAGCAAACACTGTATAATTTGATATATTGTTTGCTATTTTACATGCAGTTGATAACTACAAATATTTCTCCTTTTATGCAAGAAGAAATCAGAATTCCCTAGGGTCAAAACCTACTAACCCTTTGGAGGCCACGAAGCGGTTCTAAATTGCTACGATCAAAAGTTAGCCGTTAGTTTAGCATGCTGATGTTTTATTATTAAATATAAATTTATTTTATTAATTTAGACTGGTTAACAAATTCTGAACTCAACTGAAATGATGAAAAAATGTAGGCAATTTAATAATGAGCCTTCAGATTTTAACAAAATGATGGTATGATGACACGTTATGATGATGACAAATCTTAAAATATTATGGTAGAGCTAGGTTCCCGTGAAAGCGGTGTGTTACATTGATGCCTAGGCGTAGTATCAAATAATGCGAGGGTTCACGCAATATGAAAGAATTCGGGTAAAGAAGCTAGTCCATGATACTAATTTAAGATTAGGTAATTGCAATATTGACATTCTCACTGCTAAGCTTTTAAAGTTAGTATATATTAGATTAATGGGAGGATAAATATTATGTCATGAAGAAACAAAGTGGGTGGGAGAGAAAATATTTGCAATGTAGCTAAAAGTACATTTGGTGAATCAAAAGAGAGAGAGAGCACTTAATAATAAAGATGGATGGTGGTGGAAACAAGATGTTTAATTAAAAGATTAAAGAAAAAAAATATTATAAAGAGTGGTTTAAACATAAGAATGAAAAGAGTTGGAAGAAATATAAATTGTGTTTTTGTGAATTCAAAATATCTTTTCATGATGTTGAGATTGCTATATTCGAAGATTTATATAATAAATTAGAAATTGCTTATATATATGTATATATATGTAGGCTAATAACAAAAAAACATATATATATATATATAGGCTAATTCGATAAGAAAATTAATGATTTGATTCAAATTAATTAAAGATGATAATTAGAAAAGTTAATTTTAGGAATGCAAATATTCAATATAGATGGATATATAAGGTGGTAATACATGTTCACAAAAAAATGTTATTGACTATTTGATTAGTGTAATATAATTTTTTGATTTTATGAATTTTTGGTGCTTGATACGTGGTATTTTCAATTAATTTGATTTTAGGTAAAATTGTGGGGGAATTCTTTTCCTACATTTTTCGCAAAGGTGGTGTAATCAGATTACACTCGAATCAAGCGTATTCTGATTATCAGCCCCACAAAAAGATATTTTCCCACAAAAATCGTGACTTGTTCGTCCTTGGGCTCGACTTCATCCTCATATTTTTTGTAATATTTGGTATTGTCTTTATCTTGTACTTCATTTTCGCCCCCTTCTTCGTGGTATTTTCAAAGATATTTTCACCGCCATCATGATGCTCGTCGAACTCCACTTAATTCCTAACATTCCGCGACCATTTCCTCGTCTGACCCTCGTTGGTCCTCATCAGTGCTCACCATCCTTTACTATGAACTCCATGTTCTTTTGTAATGTTTTTGCATTTTTTGGCTTTTTTATTTTCTACAATAAATAACATTGGGATCAAAATACTTTCAACCAAATATCAAATTGTAGATCTCAGAAATTTTTTTATTGCAACCCAAACACTAATGTTTGAATTACACTATATTTATTTCACTTTAAATTTTTTTACATTCTAATCCGCTTACTCCAATTTTTTTTTTAACTCAAACCAAATGACCCTTGCACTTGAAGGAAAAAGTTGTACTATATATCATGATGAATTGAGAGCAATTAACATAAATAACTCTTTATTCAAAATCATAATTATACTAAACCACATGCAAATAATTTGATAGTTATAATTCAATTGATTAAGATAATGTGTTCTTTTGAAATGTTTGAGACGTATTTTAATTTTAATATAATTAACATGCATGATTGACATAATAGTGATTTACATTCTTGAATGCATAATATTGGGTTCACATATTTTTTGCTTGACTTATTTGGATTCTTTGTGTGAGGTATGATAATTTTCGTTTTTGGTTAATTGAATATAAAATTGCTTTCTTATATAATTTGGGTCTTGGGATGATTCATGCTTATATATCATAAGGTCATAAACTATTCCATGATTTTCTAGTTCTCACTTTATATGGCTAGTTGTGTTCTTGGAATTAAATTATTAGGCCTCTGTGGGTCGTGAATTGACTTGTCCCCTCACATTTTTGTATATACTTCTGCTCATAGTTATAGGGGATCCATAAACTCGAGACCACTATCCTAGCTTTAATATTTCATATGAAAAGGATATACACCGTACTCATATCTTACTGACTCTAAACAGAATGCGAGAAACAATTGCAGTATGCTTAGTGAACCTGATATTATAATGTAATAATGCTCCACATAAAGGTGCCAATAATGCCTATAATTATATGCAAGATGCGAATGATTATTATGTTTATGAAGAAACATAAAAACTACTTGACCTTTATTATGTTTATGAAGATAATTTGACTTTAAAGGACATAAAATGATGTATGGAAACCTCTATCAATCATCCTGATAATCTTCTTCCAAATGATCGTGATCTTCTGGCAACATATATTAATAGTTGAAGTTTCTGATTATAGTTTCTTGATTTAATCATCCTAGTCAAACAGATGCATCTGATGGATAATGTGATAATTAGCACATTTGTATCATCCTATCGAACTTAAGATGGGGTTATTTTAAATTTACAAAAGCATGTGAAATATGCATTATGTGATGTGCAAAATTTGTTTAACATGTAATACGTATATGCAAAGAGAATTTATTATCTATTCATGGTGTAAGCTTCGTAGCCACCATCATTTTTTAATCTCATTTGTGAAACTAAATCATTTTTGTCTAGAATGCTTAAAGAAATAACAATCTATCTTATGCTAGCAACAACCTATTGAATCAAACCATTAGAGATAATATATAATGGTGTGGCTTAACAAAGTTTGCAAATCATTTATTCTAGGCTTACATGGAAAAAAGATCTTGAAGGAAATCCTATCATCATTAGAACTTAGGTGTTTTGAGATTCTTCCACAAATCAGAAGTTGAAGTAGATGCTCTGAAGCTTTGCATAGGCCTTCTAACACCCTTGCGTGCAAGGTCAAGAGGTGTTATTCTCATTACACTCTCTCACATCTGCAAACATATGAGCTTTGGAGGAGGGCTGTGAATGCGTTGGCTTGGAATCATGACCATCAGATTGACCTGCCAAGTGTTAGTAAAATTTGAACAATTTCTCTAAATTGTCAATATGATTGACAATTGTCTGAGCGATTTTTCAAACTCTATTAAACTTACAACCATAATGTATTTGGAGATAATGGAACAAGCCTCATAGTTATTTATTGCCTTATATTGTGCCATCTGCTCCCCATTTGTTGATGTCACATCTTCATCTGCTAAGCTTATTTTTTTCTTTTCTTCTCTCTAATTTTTATTTAAAAGTTGCTGTATTTCTTATTGTTTTATACATGAAATGCTTTGGGGCATTTTATTTTTTATCATTAATATCACAATTCTTTTCTTTTTTTGTTTTCAAAAGTAGAGGGAAGCTTCCAAAGTTTTATTTGCATATATTTGTAATGATTTTATTTATTTAAAATGATATTTGGAGCTCTGAATGCAAATGACTCGCATCATTTCTATTGTGAAGCACATCTCTTTTGCTTTCTCTTGCCGAAACAATCTTTTGCATGAATATAACTCATACTGCGGTTGCTTTAATGATTGTTTCAGCTCCATTGATAATAGTTCAATTCACTGTTCACATGGTAAAGTTCCATTTTCTAATATCAAATCAATGAAGCGGGTATCAACAGTAGCCTGGCAGATTCTCTTCAAGAAAGTAGGTCTGCACATATGATTATGGTATTCAATTTCTAATATGCTTGCATTGCTGTTGTTTTCCCAGACCCGTTGTTTTTTAAGTAATTATATTCTATAATTTACTAATGACCAATGTATATTTGTGTTGATTTTACTTTTTAATGAAGGTTTATGTATCCTTTATGTTTACTTGCTCCTTTGTTTCTTTCATTAGTAAGAATTATCATCCCCCATCCTAATACATAATGATTTTGGCCAAATGTTAGTTTTTTGTTTTTCCTTTTTTTTCGGTACTTTAAATTCTATAAATTCAACAACATCTTGTTCTTATTTTCTTATATGCTTGATTTCTGACAATTGTTCAAGGAATTCCTTGAATTTGTGTTGTTTTTTATATGTAGTTAGAGGAACTAAATTGATATTTAACTTTTTAGTCTTTTAGTAGGTAGGATACTTTTGTTTCCTAGTTTAATATCTCAATATATCTCAATTCTATATCATAATTTAAAATTAATTATGGACTATTTGTTTGTTGAAACTTCTTAATCCCAACTATTTAATATGTAAATTAGAAAATTATCAAAATAGTCTCTTGACTCTTGTAAATATTCAATTTAGTCATTGACTTTTGTAAATATTTCTTTTTAACCCCTTGACTTAAGTGTTTTTTTTGGTCCATCCATTATCTTTCCGTTGAATCCCACCGTCTAAATTATGAATTAAGGGTAAATGCGTAATTCAGCCAAACGATTTTTATTTCTGAATGAGTAACATAATTTCTCATGCGATCATTTGAGATATCGCACCTATCTCTCTTTGCCGATCTCTTCGTTGATCTCTTCGTTTTTCTGCGTCTTTGTGTTGATCTCTCATATGATAATTTAAGGGTTTTTTTTTGTGTCAATCTCACTGCATCTATCTCTATTTCTCTGCGTCGATCTCTTCGTCTCATTGCATATCTGTTCCATATAGAGCAATTGACGAAGGCTCAGCTCTTTGAGTCGACGACCTTCCAACCCTTCTGACGTTGATGCTGATTCCAACTTCACGTCGTTTTTGACGCTGGCGTTAACTTACAATGTCGATTCCCCATCCAATTGTGGCAGAGAGATGCCCCAATGTCAACGTTGGCGCCGACGCCCCAATGTTGATGTCGAAGTCAGCTTATAATGTAGAGCAATCGAAGAAGGCTCAGCTCTTTGCGTTGATGGCACTTCCAACCCTTCCAACGTCAGCTTAATAAATTTTTTGTATTTTAAATGTTTCTTAGAATAATGTGCAACTTAATATAAAAAAACATAATATTTAATTATAAAAAATAGTCTAAAAACATATGATTCTAACATGAGCTTGAATGGTCATTTTTCACCCATTTATAATACTTTTCTTGAAATTTAAAAAAAATGAGAGCATCATACTTAAAGAATTTTATTAGCTAAATCATATAAGGATAAATTTACGCTTTATATTTAATGATTTTCATCCAAAGTAACGGTATGGGACAAAAAACACACTTAAGTAATAGTCAAAGGACCAAAAAAATATTTGCAAGAGTGAAGGGATTATTTTGATAATTTTCTCTATGTTAAATTAAGTCAGTTGACTTCATTTTATAGTTGATTTAGTCCCCATTTCATTTCATGGACTAACTCAAAATGATTAGTTGATGGCTAAATTGGCTAAATTAATTAGTCTGAAACTAATTTAGCCAAATTTAGATAATCTAGAGATTATTTGACAAATTATTCCATGTTTATTTCTATATTTGGTTTTTTTATGATAATTCTAGGAATCCTCTTCGTTAACTGAAGAAAATTGCTGACAAGCCAAAGAATGTTTTGGCTGAAAAAGCAGAGATATAACCAACGTACTATAATGAAGCCAAAAAATTGCTATAGAAATTATCTTGTAGAGAGGTAAGATCCTTCTCAACATTATAATACGCTAGGTGTTTTTTTTATCAGAGCTCACCCTAAACTAACAAGTGGAATTATGTTGCACAATTTCTAATTTGTAAATCATTGAAGCATCTGTTGTTACCGAAACTATAATATCCTGCATGCCTTTTACTTTGTTGCTGAATATATCTCCAAATTAATTTTCAAATAAGAACAAATTTGAAGTTAAAAAATACAAAATATCCTACAAATCAAATAAATATGATTACATACAAAAACAAGTGCCAGCCATTCTTTTGGACAGAATTATGTAAAGCGGTGGTGTGGGGCTACGAAAGCCTCTTTTTGTCAGAAGTACTTTTCTGTTTATTTTATGAAAATAAAATTTTAAGGGAACTGAACGTACCCAAACCAGGTAAAATGAGTGCTGAGAATTTTCCAATGCATATTTGCTTTCATACTGCCATGCCAATCGTTAATGTTATTAAATCTGGAAAAGTTTGGTAAAATAAGTGTTATTGCCAACTTGAGATGGGAAAAGTGCCCTTCCTTGTTAAATGTGAGAATGATTTTCTTTTCAATTGTGGTTAAATAATAATAGAAAGTGATTGTCTTAGGAAATGTTCAAGCTACGGTCTTTCACCACCCTGAAGCTTTCAGGTTATATTAGGTTAAGAAATGAGGTGGGGGGACATTCTTATACTTATGTTGATAAAATGTGAGCATTGAAAATGATAAGCTAACAAAAAGGCCTTTTTGTTGTGTTTATCTTGGTAGTATTGTTAGTGAGCAAATGCGAGTTTGGATTAATGGAGTTTTGATCCATTTAGTAAGAGGGGATATGCTCATGGTGCTAAGTTGTTTGATTCAACTCCTTTCAAATAATTATGCGTAAAATATTTTTTTATTAGGTCCAATAAGAATCATTTTGTTTATTACAACATTTCCATAAAAAATTTCTTTTGATGCTATTAATTTCACGAATTACCCATCAAGGTTCCTAAAGGGGTGAATAAAATGGAGTATAAATGAGATTTGTATTTATGAGAAGTTAACTACTTTTTAGTGAAGCTTATTTTCAATGTTGAAAGCTACTGCTAATTTAATCAATAGTATGATATCTATTAGACCTTTTATGAGCTTTGTATCAAAGAAGAAAATTAAAATATTTGAATGATTGCTTTAAACTGTAAATAGTATATCACACCCCAACTAACACAATAAGGAGGTTTGCTCCATAATTCATCACACACATGCATACCTTTGCATAGCTTTTAATATTATAATTATGTTTTCTTTACTCATTTTCATTTGCTTATAACACCATCATAAGACTAACTATATATAGTTCTGCATGATAAACTAAATAGCGTAATGGACATTAATACATGACTAATGTTTCATATTTATTATCATAATTTTTATATATGTATTGTTTATTCACAAACCATAGTCACACTCTTTCTTATTTAAGTATGATATCTTGAATATAACATGAGACCTCAAATAATGCTTGATATAGGTGCATTTGCTAATACGAAGTGTGAGAGCATTTGAAAAGCGAAAATTTTAATATTTTAACCATTTTTATTATTCTTTTAGTGATTATATTTATACGATTAAAAGTACATATAAAATAGTGTTCTAATGCATTAATGAAAAAGGTAAAAAATACTTTAATGAAAAAATGAGATTACATGCTTTCAATTCCTTTTGATCTCAATAATAATGTCTTAAATTTTCACGTGTTCATCAATTCTTGTTTATATTAGTTGTAAGAGGGCGGCTAGTTTGATAGGCTTTTCAAATTAGTTCTAAACTTTTGCTAGAGCTAGATTTGAACAAAATAGGTTAACTAAAAATATGTTTGCTATTTGTTTAAGATAAGAAAGGAAAGGTCTCGATATCTTACCTTAGATTTGAGTTTGAGGCATAGATGATGATCTAAGTCGATGTTGACATTGATGACTTTGAATCATCATAAAAATTTATATTTCATATATTTAATGTGCAAAGTTTTTTGAAATTACTATTATGTGAAAAAATACACTTTTTTTCATTTGTAGTGCTGATGATGTTTTGAGATGTTGTCATCGTCGGGGTCCTAGTTCCATAGTAATTAAAAAGGGTTTGTTTTCCAATTAAGTTGCTAGGGATGAGGGGGAAGGGTGCTCATAAGAATTATTTATCAAAATGGTTTATTGACTTCTGCAAAATGTTCAAAATGATCATTGACTCTTGAAAATGTTATTTTTGGTCCCCTAAGTTTTGCTTAATTGATACTTTTGGTCCCTAACACCTAAAGATGCACGTTACCATCATTTATTCTGTCAAAAAGGAGGGTAAATGAGGAATATGAAAAATTATTATTAATTCCAATATTGCGTGTGGAACATCCATAAAAACAACTTTTGAAGTTATATGGGGTCAACTAACATTTTTCTTTTTCAATTTTAACTAAAGAGTGAGCGATTTCTGCTGCAAGTTTTTTTGAAAAAAAATTATAATTTTGCTAATAAATATATGATTCATAAAATTGATTTTTTATGAAGTTTATATTTTTTTCAATAATATTTTTAAGAGTACAAAAATTTGAATAAAAAAATTGTTTAACCTGCAAGTTTTTCTTTTTAAAAACAATGCTTGAACTAGTCATTATATAAGAAGCCTATGTGAGGGAAGCCGCCCAAATTGGGGAAAAAAATCTTTGGGAGAGGAGGCTAATCAATGACATTGTGGAATATGAATCATATTCGAGAATTCACGGTCTTGATAATCCTTGATCCCAAATCTAAATAAACACTAACCTGTCCGCCACTTGAAAGCATGATTAAAACTCAAATCTATCTCATATAAATGTATTCCCACAACCTAATCTAAATGGTGGAGAGTTTTGTTATTTTTGGAGTGACCAATGAAATGATCTGGATTCAAGTTTGTGCCAATATCCTTGTTAGAATTCTAGATTAGCAAGCCCAAACCTTAAACCTTGTTTTAATGAGAGGGGATGCTATCGTTGGTTTGAGTAACAAAAGGGTGAGTTTTGTGTATGAGGCTTGGAGAGGGGAGGAAGAAGAAACTAGGCAGAGCAAGGTGTGTATCTCTCTCTCCTTAGTTTTTTCTTGAGAAATGTGTGGCTTGGTTGCTTGCGTGTGATCTTAAGTTCAAAGTAGGTTTGTGTTGCCTAGATAGGGAGAGGGGAGGGTGGGCCATTCCTTGAGTAATTGGATTTTAATTAAAAATATTAATGAAAATTTATGTCCCAAAAATTTAGGAAAAATTTAAGAAAGATTAAAAGATTTCAGATTTAAATAAAAAAAAATCATAATTTTACAGATTTTGAGATTATGAAAATACCCTTCATTGATAAATTACAAAGCTTTTCCTGATAAACTTTCTATTTGAAGTAGAGGCACTGCACATATTGGGTAAATTTTGGGCTCTTTGAAGAGGAAAGAAATCATTTTTTTTTACTCACTTCTCCAGTGTTCAAACTTGGTGATTTGTTCTATTATTTTTTAATTTTGTCCAACCTCTAAATCTATATATCATAGGAAGGTTTTTAAGGTTTAGCTGAGATGGAAGTGGGCCTGTCCTTATTACCTTATTTCTTCAATTGAGACGTTAGTGATTTAATGTTGTTTTAAGCTCTTAAAAAGTTTTCTAGGATTGTGTTCAACTGTAAAAAAGATATTTATGCTTGAAAATTAATAATAATTAGTTGTTTCATTTGCTTAGAACCTTCACAATTGACACTTTGTAATTCCACCTCTTAGAGTTCTGGTCAATTAAGGAAGTACCAGAGTAATAGTTAGTTGATTCACAAATTTTCTTCTCATGTCTCCAATGTTCAAACTTAATGGTTAGTTCTAAGATTCTTCATTTTATCCAACCCCTGATTCGAAATAATATTAGGAAGGTTTCTAAGGTTTAACTAAGATGGAAATGGGATTGCTCATTTTCCCTACTTTCTTCAATGTAACATTGGTGAATTAATGCTGTTCTTAGCTTTAGAAAACTTTTATAGGATTGTGTTCAACTGTGAAAAAATACTTTATAGATGAAAATAAATAGTAATTAGTTGTTTTCGAGTTTTTAGAATCTTCACGATGTATGGTTCATAATTTCACCTTTTATAATCTGGTTCATAACTTCACTCAGATAAGAAGCTGCTAGGTCTTTTTTTTGAACGAGTGCTAGTAATTCACCAAGTTTAGAGATTGGCAAAGTTTTCAGACTCAATTTTAATTCTTAAGATTATATTTATTCTTTTCTTACAAATAAATGTACTAATTTCGATGATATATTTACTTTCATACCTATAAGCTTGCATAATAAAAAGACAATGAAAATGAATTTAACATAAAGACTATCTTTAAGTTAGTCTGTGTTATGGTAAACATCAAATTTGAGGTTTTGACTTGATTGTTATGAAGGTAATGGAAGTAATATTGTGAATAAATTTCAGTAAAGTTTTGATACTAACATCATGTCAATTTAGTTTAATCGGCAAAATAGCTACCATTTTAAAAAAATTTAAGTGTTTTAAGTGTTGGAAGTGGAGAAAAGGAGTGGCTCAGCTTATGAATTATGAATTGAATGGCTGTGGGTGATGAAAATAAACATGTCATGCATATTTGAGGGTTAATTTTCTTCTTTACGAAGATCTACATAATTTGTATTTATTCTTGTTGGATGATTATATTAGATAACCTTAAGAAGCTAGGAAAGAATTGTGAGTTAATTTCCATTAATGCTGAATAAACTTGGCTGGCTTTACTGGTCAAAGTTTGTATATGCCGTAAATGCTTCAAGATTATTTTATTACGGAAACTATTTGTTAAAAGGATTACTTATGGAATTTACTCTGTTCAATTTTGATTTCCTTAAAATTTTGCATCTTGTACAACTAAAAATGACATGCTTTGAGGTGAATGATTTGTACTGCTATGATGTTGTTCATTTATTATAAGTATTTGTGTGTTAAATGGTACTTGGGAAGCGATTGAAGTTCTTAAGCACAAGGTAATTTACAGCAGTTATTATATTTTTACTAAACATATTTTCATTGCTTATGAAGTTTTTTATTACAAAATTTTAAAATGAGATATTGTAATTTAAGCTATCTCTTAAGGACTTTATGGTTGGCTTTTGTCACTGTCCTTTTGGAGAGCACTACTAGATTTGTCATTATGAGAAAGAAAATACTTCAATATCTCAATAAATGTCCCAACATTTTTTTCTAGGTTATTATTAGTCTTTAATGAATTTTTAATTATGATTTTAATTAGTGAATTTTATTTATTATGAGCTAATCAATAATTTTAAGTGTCTTAATGATTGTGTGGCATTGGAGGGGGTATATTTGGGGGTATTGTAGCAGCTTCTTATGAGAATCATTTATTTATTATCAAATTATTTAATTTTAATTTTTGCTTGTATGTTGATTTTTTATTATTCTTGATTTGCGGTTTTTTCTTTTTTCTTTCTTTCTCTCTATATATATATACATTACCGAACTCCTACTTTACCTTAAAATTTCTGTTGTGTTATGATTTTAGTATGGGGGAGGCCCTGCATTGGCTAGCGACGATATCTGCATTGAATGTCTGAAGAAAGCAGCAGAGAATGCTGTAAATGCTGATAACTACAAGGAAAAAAGAGCTCTTTTACGGGATCTAGCTGAAGCAGCCCTAGCTGGAAATTGTCTAGATGGTACTGCATATTATGTTTCCAGGCCTTGGTATGGTCTGCTTGCCTATTTATATTTGAATCAGTTGTCTCTAGGTATGCTAAAATAAGATAAATCTTGGTTTCTGTGCACAATACTTTACAGACATGCAATTATCCTTTGACATTGTGATAATGCTCATTGTTTTTGATTTTTTCTCATTCATAGTGATGCTAATTTGTCATCAATATGCTGCCTTGGCAAGAAAACTTGTTTGTCTTGTTCGACCTTGTACATTCCGTAGCATCTTTACTGTTTTAATTTCAAAAACATGTGTTAATTAAATTGCATTAATTTGTCATTAATTTTGTTGCTATGCTATTTGTGTCATGTTTGTTTGAACACTTTTAATGAAATTATTCTTTTGTTAGGATGTCTCAGTTAAATTTCTCCTTTTATTTATTTATTCATGTTATTATAGATGTAGATTTCTTGTGGTGCCTCTCTCCTCCGTTTAATTATTTTCTGTCATTGTTGCTTTCTATGTGCGTAGTCTCATGACCTTTCTTTTAATTATTTATATATCCTCTTTCAATGTTCATTTTTTTGAATCCTTCCTAAAATTTAAAATCATTATCTTGAAGCAGGATAGGGTTGACTATATGCTATGTGCATGATTCTTAAATATTTAAGGAATTTGCAAATTTTTTTAAAAACATTATGCATAGTTTTGTAAAAAAGAGGAGGAGAATTCAAAAAAATATGATTTAAATTCAAATGTTAAGTGTAGAATTTATATTTAATAATTGAAGATTATGTGCATCTAACTCATGTAATTATTCTCAAGAAAGTTGTGATATTTTAGAAATTTCTCAATATAAAATAAAATATCTAAACAATTTTTCATGTTTGCAATGTCCCACAACTCTGAGTAAAACTGTGAGGACCCCTACGCCGGTTCAAAAGAAACCGTTCCGACGTCGGGCGTTTACTTGCCGCAGGATCATATTGAGTAACTTGAGAGAAGAAGAGCATACACATGAAAAGCCAAAATATAATATTCATTTATTTCAATGTTCACATTACAAGGTCTTTTCAGCGTTCCTCGTACAAAAGTAAAAATAAAGAAAAGATAAAAGATAAACAAGCAAAAACAGCGCCGTCGTAGATCCATTTGCAGGTTGAAAATTTTAAGGATTAAGGTTCTTGCTTAAGCTCTTCCAGAAGTACCTGACCTGGTATTGTACAACAAACAATACCGGGATTGGAATTCCCAGCAATTAGAGAATACTCTAAGTACAGCAATACATAATAACATTTACATTTTTAAATGATGCGATTAGCGGACGTAAGGCGGAAATAAAATGCTGGAGAAAATAAGGTAATAGCGCTCAATAAACAATTTCCTGCAACAAATATTATTTATCAAATAAAGATTACTGATGTCATTTTCCAGTAATCTACCCCGAATGTTACCGATGTAATTTTCCAGTAACAACCCCGGATGTTATTGATGTCATTTTTTAATAACAACCCCGAATGTTGCTGATGTCATTTTTTCAGCAACAACCCTGAATGAAAAGAAGGTTGGTTTCTAACAACCATCCAAGCATTAATGTTACTGATGTCATTTTCCAGTAACCCCCGAATGAAAAAGGATGTTGGTTTCTAACAACCAACCAAGCTTCAAATGAATCTGGCTCAAAGCAAAATATGCGAAGCTAAGAAGTAGTAAAAGTGCAAAATATAATATATATCATGTACTGGGTACTTTTGTTCTTAAGTTCAGAAGTTGAACGGCTCAAATGAGTGACAGTTTGCTCAATCTGCATTTAAGTCCCCGATATTTCTTTAAATTAGTCTCTTTTACGAGTGATGCGATAGTTCATGATTTTTATTTTTTATTTTGTCATTTTTTTATAATGATTTAAAATCCGTATTTCATAATAATGTTACTGTATTGCAAGAGTAACGATAAGAATGGAAATAGTAGTCATTTTATAGCATTATGAACTGTCTCCATTATTAATTAATGAGAATGATCAAAATGCGAATGACTTAATATAAAATTATATCAATGATTTAATAAGATTAGCAAGAAGTGTTTTCTTCAATATCCTCCATTTTCAACCTCTCATACCTTAGCTTTAGGATTGCCGAAAAACAAGGGAGGGTTGGAACGGGGTAGCCGGATGGCTCGCCGAGGTGGCAACGGCAAGAGGCTGGCTGGCAGCGGCTACTGAGTGTCTTGGCGGCTTGATAGCTGGTCGTCCGAGGCTGTTGGAGGCTGCCGGAGAGGGAGCTGGCTGGCTGAAGGGGACTGCCGGGGGCTGCCGGGCTGCCGGAAGCTGCTGGAGGCTGCCGGGAGTTGCCGGAGCTGCCGGAGGTGCTGGATGGAACTGCCGGAGGCTGCCGGGCTGCCGGAAGCTGCTGGAAGGGGCTTCCGGGGGCTGCAGGAAGGAGGCTGGAGCGGCTAAGGAGGGGCTAGCGCTGGCTGCCGGTGGCTGGACTGCTGTTGGCAGGCTGCCGGAGGCTGGGAGGAGAGAATGGCTGCTTGAGAAGGGATGGAGCTGGCTGGAAATAAGTAGGAGGGCTGCTGTGGGATCTGCTGTGAGGTGAGGGAGATGGCTTTTTATAGAAGAAGATGGGCTGGGGGGGTCGGCTGAGGGAGAGGGAGCTGGTCGGAAAATTTGGCTGACCGTTCCTGCGCCAAACGGCGCAGGAAGCTCTCTGGCGCGGAAGCTTTCGCGCCAGAAATGTGCTACAGGCGGGACAGGGGCGATCAGGGGATAGCAGAGAAAAAAGGGAAGAAGAAATAAAGGAAAATAAAATAAAATTACTTAAAGTTAAATTTTTCGTATTTTTCCTTCGTTCAGTGTCCAAATATAACGAAACTTGGCACCGAGGTGTGTTACGACACGACAAACACTCTCGCGCCGAAAATTTTTGATTCAGACAAATATTTTATTTTAAATTAATTTTTGAAATTTAAAAACTTCAGAAATTAGCCACTGATAAATCCGACGCTCAGAATTTGATGAAACTTCTCGAGCAGCCTTTAAATAATATACTTAACACGTTGACACTGAAAACGATGAATTCAGACACGCATTTCAATGTTTGATTTTTAAAATTTAGAAATTTCAGAAAATTGATCAGAAGCTTTCATCTTTCGGATTTTTTCTCGAATTAGGGCACTTTGATCTTTAAAGTTGTTTCTATCTACTGGTAGTTTTGTTTGCCCTAAATTGAAATTCTTCGGGATCCTGATTCCTAAGGCAGGATTCTGACCTAATTTGCAAAATAACGACTTTGGGTCGTTACAAAAACAAACAATATAAAAATAAGTACATATATGTATTATCGAAGTAATATTAATCCATGCCTGGTTCCAGAACACAAGGAAGAATCTCCAAAAAATTGTTGCTTTTACTTTGTACTACAAAAGGCCACATCCATGAGCATTCATAAATTTGGAAAGAGTTATTTTTTATATAAAAAAACTTATTTGATAATGAAAGTTACGCTTTATTTTAAGATATAGAATGAGAAAAAATGATAATCTTGAAGAATTATAACTAGATAGTTTTTTTTTTTTTTGAAAAGTAGAATTGGATAGTTGGAGCTTGTAATTCACAAGATGCAATTTGATGGTTGAAGATGGTGATTCATGTGCAGTTATCTGAAGGTTATAGCTAGTAATTTATAGGATACAATTTGACGTTTGAAGCTGATGATTCATAAGATGTAATATAATGGATGGAATTGAATATTTGTGGATAATAATTTAGCGGTGTTTACAGTAATAGATGAATAAGAAATGTAGAGGAATTCTGCTTCTCAGCTCTTTGCTATGCATTCACCCATGCTCACAAGTATTGACTTTTGCTCGCTTGTGTGAAGAATATTGCTCGACAAACTTGGCCGAGCCTTGTCCTCTTGTGTATTTGATTGTTTCGTACCATTGCTTGCAATTGCTTCTATAAATGTCAATGACCTTTGTAACCCTCGCTACCAACACTGGGGAGCCTGCGAGGGAGATGGCCATTTATAGTCCTTGAGAAAACATAAATATATAGGAAGAAGCTTCCATAGAACCACCATCACAACTATCTTAAAACTATTCTTGATGGCTTCCTGCAGTAACCACTCAAAATTGCCTGAATGAGTGATGCAACCTTCCCACGGATCGAACCTGTCTTCAATTAACTCCCAGTAATAGCTCACAACTGGCCACGGTGCCAACCCTTGAAAACCTCCACTTCAAACTTCTACAATTGCACACATCATAATCGTAGCTTTTCCCTCGAGTTTATAAATGCCGAGCCTTCTTCCTTTGACAGGTGCACGATAGCACAAGAGAGCAGAAGTGTAATGGCTCATGTTAGGTTGGTAACAACCAATCTAACATCGGGTGCATCTTTCCGCAGGATCATATTGGCGGTTAAGTAAAATAACAGTTAAACAATATCCAGAGCAATAGAAGAATAAAGAAATTTCATTCATTTAAAATAAATAACATCTAGATATTACATATTTGACATCATACATAATATAAATGTGTCTCTCGTAAAATGTAAATAAATATAATTATTACTCCTACAAATAAACATTTCTTTATCACATTCCAAATTTCAAATGGTAATCGTATAAGAATTTATGTTTATGTTTATGACTTGATAACATGAAGCCAAGGTAATAGTTATAATGGGCAAAGCCAAAACCTTGAGGCTGAGTTCAATAAAAGCATATCCTTCATCAGGGACCCCTCAAAGGCTCTAGATGGCACCCTTATGTCTCCCGAGGATTAGCCCCGTCCCTAACCTATTCATGCTCCATTTCAGAACCCTTTGCAACATTGACAAGGTACATAAACATCATTTTATTTCTCTTACATCATTAGTAGTAAAAATAACACATTAAGTAGCAATATGAAATAGGCTCAAAGCGATACTTAAGCAGCAATGAAAGTAATAAGAGTATATAAAGTAATATCCAGTGTACTTTTTGTGTAGACTGATTCACACAAAATCCCAATGTAGTATTGAGAGATTTGATGGGGCCGCAAAAATTATGTTTTGCAGTTTTATCAGTCTTCAAAAATGTTCGTCTTTATTATTATTAAAGCATATATTCTCTTTTTTAAGTTGATCTTAATTAGTTTGTTAATTAATAGCTTGTGTTGTTATTAGGATGATTAGATTTCATTATTTAAGCACGTAGTCTGATCAAGTCTAGACATAAAGGTCCACCGCATTCTGTCACTACTATTTCTATAACATTTTGCTATATGATTCTGGGCATTAAAAGCAAAAATCCTTCTTCATCGGTTAAAGTATTGTACACAAACTATGGATTTCTCCCTTATCATTACTAAATACTCTATAATTGATAAACAAAGTTCAATTTTATTAAGCAAAGTAGAGTCCAACATAAGATATATAAATATAACTATCCAAATAAAACTAAATAAAGAAATTTGATTAATTTGGGTAAATCCCATTTCAGTTTTGTATAACATGCTTAAATCTTTATTCCTTTCAAGCATACTCCTAATCTTAGTTGTTTCCAATTTTGTTTAGCCTTGTGTTAGATAGTAACAGAACATTGAATTTATCTTATTTCTGTATGAAAGTAAATTTATGTTAGACATCGGTACTGCTTTATTTAGATTAATCGAGTAATTTTAGCAACTATAATTTAACAAGTCTCTATGAGTAATAACCTACACAAACTATTAGCAAGGAATTTAAATAAACTGTAATTAGAACAATGATCCTTGCATGGATCGGTCAGCTATAGATATACCAAATATTATACTAAAGTTGTAGGTATATCACATAAATTCATTGCAATAGATTTACCTATTCAGCATACTCATATAGACACCTAGTTGCAGGTGACATCTAGCATGTCATTCAATCAATTTATATATTTTAATGTAATTATATATGTCAACTTTAACAAGTATCTACATACAATTCTAATTCATGATTCTAGGAGCTTAGGCAAAAACTCATTATCTGTATATCTGAATCTTGATTCCCTTCTTTTATATCATGGATCAGAGAGTAACTTATAATAGAATAAATTAATGATTAAACCAAAGTGGAAATAGATCTAAGTTCTTCACATACATTTTTATTATATTTATTTGAAGTATTATTAACTCACCTATACGATTCTATCTTATATTAAAAGAATTGACGTAGAGGAATTACCTGTAGAAGAGATCGGACGCAGACTAATCTGGCGGAAGAGGAAGGAGTCGTGCGAAAAGAGGTCGACTGTTGGAACGGTCGAGGTCTCCTTCGTTTGTGTCTTTATTGCAGCCTTCGGCTTCAGCGTCGAACGTCTGCGTCGCTTTCGTAGGTATCCAAAGCCGTCTCTGTCGACGAGTTGGGTCGAGAGGCTCGGCTGGCTGAGAGGGGAGATCGAGGGGTCGAGAGAAGCTTGTTGTGAGTGATCGTTGGTTCTGTGGGGGTTTAATAGGACGTGCATACGTAAAGCACATCCGTTCCTTGCGGCGCAAGTCACGTACTGGGCTTGTCAACTCTTGCATACTTAACACCTTCCCAAACTGTTAGCTCTTTTATGCGTTGTTTGCAGGGAGATAGCGTTCCTTCGACATTTCGATTTGAAACCATTGGTCTTTATTCACGATGATTCTTGAAAAGCTATTTAGGATGTTCTAAACGAAGCACTTATTTTAAGGCATGATAATTTTCCAACGGGCAAGAAAATTTGAATTACATTGAATATTTTTATCTCAGCGGGTTTTCTCAAAACTTCCTAATTATTTTATTCTGCCATATGTGTTGTAGCGCTTTACTAGATTCTAGCGAGAGCTGATGACAACTGATTTTACTGGAGTTTTTAATAAAAAGCGGGAAAACAAACGGAATCTAGACATTGCAAAAAATTAACGTCTTCCTTATAAATGACTTAGGATCATTATAAACTTCCCTACTTAAAAAGAATGTCGTCCTCGACATTGCACCGAAATAGAAAATATTTAATTGAACGTAAGAAGATTTAATTATGATTACCTTAATTCTGAAAGAGTTTGAGATATCCTTTCTCATATCATCCTCCCTTTCTCATGTTGCTTCTTTGGCACTGTGACCTTTCCATTGCACCTTGACTATGGGAATAGTTCTTTTCCTTAACTGATGGTTATCTCGTTCTATAATTTGGTCTGGTTCTTCCACATACGTGAAGTCTGGCTGAATTATAGTTCCGGGTATTGTTAATTGTTGAGATGGTTTTTGCAAACATTTGCGTATGGACGATATATGTAATACATCGTGTACCTTGGAGAAATTTTATGGTAACCTCAAACGATATGTAGAGCTCCCTATTCGGGCAATGATCTCAAATGGTCCCACATATCGCGGGCTTAGCTTGCTTGATATGCCAAATTGATACACTCCCTTCATTGTGCTTACTTTTAGACAAGCAAGATCTCCGACTTGAAATTCCAACACTTTGTCTTAAATTGTGGTACTTCTTTTAACAATCTTGGGCTGCAGTTATTCTTAGCTTTATCTATTGAACTTTTCTGTTAGTTTTTTTGACAAGATTGGATACATATATTTGGACATCTCCAACTTCTAACCAGGACAGAGGCGTAAGACATTTTCTTCCATATAGGGCTTCGTATGTGCCTGTAACGACCCAAAGTCGTTACTTTGCGAATTAGGTCAAATCCCACCTCAGAAATCAGGATCTCGGGGAATTTCAAATTAGGGCAAACAAAAATACCCTTAGATGGGAATAATTTTTAGATCAAAGTGCCCTAATTTGGGAGAAATCTGAATAACGGAAACTCCTGCTATATTTTCTGAGCTTTTTAAATTCTATAAATTAAGAATATTAAAATACATGTCCGAATTTATCGTTTTTAGTGTCGTTGTGTTAATTATATTATATATATGCTGCTTGAATAGTTTCATCAAATTCTGAGTGTCAGTTTGATCTCAATTAAATTTCGAAGTTTAAAACTTCAGAAATTATAAAAAAATTAAAATTTCACTCCGAATCGAATTTTTTTGGCGCGAGGGTGTTTGTCTGGTTACAACACACCTCAGTGTTAAGTTTCGTTATTTTTGGATGCCAAACAGTAGAAAAATGCGAAAAATTTAACTTTAAGTATTTTGTTTTAAAATTTCCTTCTTCCCCCTGTCTGCAATCCCAGACCGAATCTGGCACAGAAGGTTCCGCGCTAGAAAGACAAGCCCTGCGCCATTTTTGGCGCAGGCTGTTTGTCCTTGCCAGCCCTCCCCTCTCTTATATTTAATCCTTCCCCTTCCCTCCCTCACACCCTCATAGCAGTCTCCCCTCTTCTCCCGACAAGTAGCTCCCTTCTCTCCCAGCCAGCCCTCAACCTGCCAGCCCCTCCTCCTCAGCCCTGCCAGCCAACCACCCTGCCGACCAACTCTCTCTTCGGACCAGCCAACAACAGCTAACCCAGCCCCTTCCCTCCCTCACACCTTCACAACAGCCTCTCCTCTTCTCCCAACCAGCAACCCCCCTTCTCAGCCCCCTCCCGCAAGCAGCCAGCTGCCGTCGGCCAGCAACCAGCCAGCTGCCACCTGTCGTCGGCCACCCCCCTTCCGACCCCTTCGGCTACATCCAGCTCGCGACAACCGAATTTTAGGTAGGTAGAGGAAAATGAGTAGAATTTATTTTCCTTATCCCTTATTTTATTATCTCAATTAAGTCATCGCATTTGCATTATTGTCATTAATCAATAATGACAAACATTACAAATGTTATATTTGACAAATATTTTCCATTTTTTCAAATTAAATTTTCATTATTTTGTTAAATTGTAGTCATTTCCATTTAGTCTTTTGCTATCATATATTATTATTATTATCTTTAAATAAAGATATTAATAAACGCTATTAAAAATTTGCTACTTTCAATAACAATTATGCTGCCTTCCATTAAAAAAAGAGTGAAAAAAGGCAATAGAAAAGGACATAATAAAATACTTATGAAAATACATCATAAAAACTAATATTTAAATCTAAATGTAGATCTAAAAGTTGAACTGTCAAACTTTGGATCTTAAAGAACAAAGGTACCCAGTACATAACATGTATTATATTTTGTACTTTTATTACTGCTTAGCTTCGATTTCAAGCCGAATTTATATTGAAGCTTGGTTGGTTGTTCGAAACCAACATTCGTGGTTAGTTATTAGAAAAATGCTATCAGTAACAACATTCGTGGCTAGTTTTGGAAAAATGACATCAGTAGCAGCATTCGCGGATTGTTATTGGAAATAGACATTAGTAACAATATTCGTGGGTTGTAACTGGAAAAATGACATCAGTAAGAACATTCGTGGGTTGTTACTGAAAAAATGACATCAATAACAACATTCGTGGTGGGTTACTGGAAAAACGATATCGGTAACCTACATCTTTGAGATAATATTTTTTTGCTGGAAATTAATTATTTCGTTTGCGCTTGTACCTTATTATTTTTCCTGCATCCTTATTTCTGCAAATTGCATCTCTGTTATTATAAAATATAATATTTCATTGATTACTGTGATACTTAGAGTATTCTCTAATTATTGAGAATTCCAATCTCGGTATTATTTTATATACAATACCAGGTCAGGTACTTCTGAGAGAGCTTAAACAAGAACTTCAAAAATTTTTACTGGCGGAAGAACCTACGGCACAACGTTTTACTTTTATTTTATTTTACTTTTTCAAAGTTCATCTTTTGTTCTAGAAGATGAACTTTGTCAGAAATTAGTTGGCTACATTGTAAAATTTGAATATTATTAAATGAGAAATATCTTTTGGTTTTTTATTTGTTCTTTTTCTTTTAAAATTGCTCAATATGATCCTGCGGTATGTGAGTACCCGATGTCGGGCCACCACAATGCCATTCCAATGCTAGCTTGATGACTGTTATTATATGCAAATTCAACTAAGGGCAAATGTTCTTCCCAGTTTTCATTGAAGTCTAATATGCAATCTTAAAAGATCTTCTAACACTTGATTAACTATTTCAGAACACAATGCTCATTGCAAGTTACTGTCCAAATCATCATGTATGGCCTTCTAGGGAAGTGAATCTATTATTCCTGTCTGATATAATTATTTTCGAGACTCCGTGCAGTCGAACGATTTCACTGACATACGTTATGGCAAGCTTCTCCACGGAATCCATCTATTTTATTGGAAGGAAATGTGCTGACTTTGTGAGTCTATCAATGATGACTCATATGGTATCTGCTCTTAATTTGCTTTAGGGCAAACCCACTATGAAATCCATGGTAATATCAATCTACTTCCATTTCAGGACTGATAGAGATTGTAAGAGTCCTCTGGTTTTTGATGTTCTGCTTTTACTAAGTTGCATGCATTGCAATGCGCCACAAACTCTCATATATTTTTTTTTTCAGTCTAGATCACCAATAAATTTTCTTTAAATCGTGGTATATTTTTGAAGTCTAGGATGGAGAGTATATCCTGAACAATGTGCTTCCTGTATATCACTATTTGTAATTCCTTATCATTGGGCACCCACAATCGAGTTTCATGATAGATGTATTCATCCTTTTCTTGAAGATATTTATTCTTTCCTTCCAAAATAGCATGTTTCATTTTTAGATACTTTGTATCTTTCTCTTGGGATAGTCTTGTGCGCTTTTCTAACGTTAATTTTGTAGTTTATGTAGCCAGAATGGCATTCAGTTGTTTCGTTTTTTACCACATCTATCTTTAGCTTATTCGATTCCTTAACTAGATTTTTGTTGATAGTCATCATGTTGAGTGTGCTAACTGATTTTCTGCTTAAGGCGTTTGTTACAACATTGGACTTGCCTGGATGATATTGAATATCCATATCGTACTCACTAATGAGTTCTAGCCATCGCCTTTGCCGGCAATTTAACTCTCTTTGAGTAAAAATGTATTTAAGACTTTGATGATATGCGAAGCTTTCACATTTTTATCCCATACAAGTATTGTCTCCATATCTTGAGCGCAAAGACAACTGCTGCTAACTTCAAGTCATGAACTGGATAGTTCCTTCCATAAACTTTCAGCTGACGAGAGGCATAAGCGATTACCATCATATTTTGCATTAAAACACACCCAAGTCATGAGGGCATTCTTTAATTTCTGAAAAGATTCTTCCCATTCCGGGCTCAATATAAAGGGTACTATTTTCTATGTTAATTTGGTAAGGGGAGCTGAAATTTGAGAAAACCCTTGTACAAACTTCCGAGCCAGCGAGACCTATAAAACTTCTGAGTTTTGTTACATGTGTAGGTTGAGCCTATTCTTGGATGACACTAATATTCTTTTGATCTACCTGGATTTCTTCGGCGCTTACCACGCGTCACAGAAAAGCTACATAATTCAACCAAAACTTGCATTTGGAACATTTTGCGTATAATGCATTAGACCTTAGGGTTTCTAAGACAGCCCGTAGATGAACTTTATGATCTTCGTTTTTAGAATATATTAGAATATCATCGATGAAAACAATTACAAATTTATCTAAGTGGGGCTTTAAAATCCTTTGCATCAATTCCATGAATAATGATGGAGCGTTTGTCAGCCCAAAAGACATTACTAAGAATTCATAATGTTCGTACCTCGTTCAAAATATTGTCTTTGGGATGTCTTCCCTTATTTTTACCTGGTGATATCCGGGTCAGAGATTGATTTTGGAAAATACTATTGCTCCAGCGAGCTGATCGAACAAGTCCATCGATGCAAGGAAGAGGATATCGATTGTGACATTGTTCAACTCTCGATAATCAATGCACATCCTCATGGTGCCGTCTTTCTTTTTTACAAATAGCACAAGAGCTCCCCATGGCGACATGCTAGGGCGAATGAGGCCCTTGCTAAGTAATTCCTTTAATTGATTGTTCAGCTTCTGTAGCTCCTTGGGAGCCATTATGTAGGGTACTTTCGATATTGGTTGCCTCCCATGTACCGGATCGATGGTAAAATCTTCTTCTCGCATAGGAGGCATTTTTGGCAACTCTTCTGGAAACACATTTGGAAATTCCTTTGCAATCCTTGCCTCTGCTAAAGGAGTAGCTCCTCCACTTCCCATCATCGTCACTAGATAAGTTCACAGCCCTTCTATATTAGTTTGATCGCCTTCATGACATTAATGAGAGATGTGGCGATGCTTAGCCTCCCCATAAATGTCTTTGGTCTTCATGCACTCATGAGGGTGACCTTTTTATGCTGACAATCGATTATTGCTTGATGACATGATAGCCAGTCCATTCCCAAGATGATATCAAAATTTGCTATGAATGCTCTTCCGTTAATCAGGAGATCACATTCACAACAGTCTCTAGCGCTCATGAGGGCACCAGATGGTAACTCCACATCTAACTTTTCTTTTAGTTCTATAAAACGACCATTGTAATTTATTGACGAATATTTCAGATATAAATGAGTGATTTGCACTCGTGTCAAATAAGGTTATACATGCGCTTTCAGGGAAATATGTAAAGTACCTAGTATTGAATACATGCTAATGATTTTTCTAAGTTTGAATTAAGAAACGCCAATCAAATTAATTTAGTAGTACCTGACACAACATCGTGATGTTCCGGAGCCATAGCCGGGGTAAGTGTGTAAACCCTTACGGTAGTTGGTCGTTCCGGGGCAGGTCCTCTCCTTTGTGCTGATGTGGTTGCAGGGGATGTTGTTGGGGTTGGTGCATTTGCCGGAACTGGAGTACGGGTGAGTGATTTTGTATTTATATTGGGTCTCTTGATAGTGTCCCCATCTATAATTTTTACAGATCTGGAAAGTCGGTAACTATGTCTCGTCCGACCACACTGGTAACACCTGTTGCCAATGTGATAGCATCTGTCCCTAGGGTGCGGTCGTCGGCATTCTGAATTTTCCCTTTCCCTGACAGTCCCTGAAGTGATCTGATATATGTTGGCTTGATGACTTGGTCGAGATCTCTTAAAGGTTTCATGACTGTCATTGTAAAGACCATAGGTCATTTGTAAAATGGACGTTACTTTTCCGCAATATTCAGATTCGTTAAATCATCCTGCAAGTTTCAATTTTCCGTTAAAAGTCCTGCTAAAATTTGATTTTCAGTTATAAACCTAATTTGGAAAGTATTCAAATTCGTTAAAGCTGGAATAAGAAACTTGAAATTGACTTTAAGCATGAAAAGGGAACGAGAACCTTAGAAAAGCTGGCAACAACTAAGGGTGACGGTTCTATTAGGAAAGGGATTGGAAACACACACACTTATTAGCTTTTTAAGAACCGCTCGACCCCTTCTGCTCCTATAATCGCGCCACTTCCAATCCTATCGGACGCCTCCCGTATATCCCTCGCGCGTTTCAGCGCTTTTCCGGCCAACGCAGCAGGTGTGCGTTACATACGCACGCCTTATTTAAGTTCGGAAGCTACTCGATTCTTCACTACCTTCTTTCGACTCCTTCCTCTTCCCTTCCGTTCGAGCTGTAGGAGCATACCTGAGCCAACGGTGAGACACATCGGTAGCAGCGTCTTGCGCGACCAGCACAAGAGCCGACGGGAGCCCGGTCGACGCCCCAGCGCATTGACACGATCTCTCCGTCCGTGTGTTGATCCTTCTGCTCTTCTGCTTGATTCGGCGCCGATCCTGTGCATTCGATTGAGTATAAGGTACGAACTCTTGACGCTTCCTTTTATCTTCACCCGATCGAGTGAGAGGGAGAGAGCGAGAGGAGAGTCGAATGACAGAAATTCTTGAGAAGATTTTGTATGTATAAATCTTTAAGGCTTGCATTTAAATTTTAAAATTTATTTTATATGCATCCTATTTTTGTCTTACATCAAAGGAAGGTGCAATATCTTTTTGATATAACTCATATTTTATTTGTTGACTAAGAGCATAAAATATAATGAAAATAAAGCATAAGAGAAATGTTATCTTATGAGGTAACAATAATTTTGTAGAGTTTTTGATAAATTTATAAATTTCCTATAGTATCCTTTGATATATTTGTCTAGGAATGCTTGTTTGATGTTCATATGATGATTAGTTACCAAACTAGGTAGTGGCTAAAGATATTTCATTTTGAGTACAAAATTATATATATATTTTTATTATTAGTAACTTGGTTTAACTTGATGATAAATCCACATGTATACTACAATAGGGTCAGTCTCAATTTCTTAGTCTAGTGAATTATGGCAAACCTTAACCTAAAAGTAAAATAAATTAAAGATAATGTATCGATGACAAGTGTTGAAACATGTGAGGGAAATTCTAATCAATTTAATATATAGATCTCATTGATGGATTCAAATCTGCATGAAATGTAGAACAAAACACTATTTTAGTCTAAAATTCCCCAAGACATAAGACAATCGTTTTAAGGAGATCCTAAGTTTGTAAACTAAAATTAGGCTTAGGAATAAAAATATAAATCTTAATGTTATAATTAGATCATGGCAAAGTTTAATAACATCTTAATTATAAATTTTGCAGACACATTGAATTTGTGAGTGAATCGTCTTGAATAAAGTCAAACACAAAAGGTACACTGGATGTTATTTTTATGTTTTTTACTATTATTTGCTGCTTAAGCATCATTTTGAGCCTATTTTGTATTGCTACTTAATGCGTTATTCTTACTACTAATGATGTAAGAGAAATAAATGATGTTTATGTATCTTGTGAATGTTGCAAAAGGGTTTCGAAACGGAGCATGAATAGGTTAAGGGCGGGGTTAGTCCTCAGGAGCTATAAGGGTGTCATCTGGAGTCTTTGAGGGGGCCCAGGTGAAGGTTATGTTTAAATGCATGTTTATTGCTATCTGGAGCCTTTAAGGGGGCCCAGATGAAGGTTATGCTTAAATGCATATGAACCTAGCCTCATGGTTCTGACTTTGCCCATCAGAATTGTTATCATTATTTCATAATATCATAGACATAAACACAATCATGAATTTTTATGCTATTATTACATTTCGTTTGAAAATTTGGCATGTGACAAGAGAACATTTATTTTATAGGAGTTATGATTATCTTTTTGCTATAAACTATATTTTTCTGCAATTATTATCATTTTTGTCTCCTGCTTTTGCTTAAAGTATATTTTTAATATTCTTTCTATTTAGAATGTGCGCTAAGGCATTATTTTTATAATGCCAGATCAAATACAGCTGGAGGAGGTTGATATAATTTAAAGTTATGGCATCAGAAATTAACGAATTCTAACTACTCCTCCAAGGAATAATTATTTATGTATAATGAAAGTTATGTAATAATTATGGATATTGTTTACTTTAAATTGAATGAATGTTATTTTTTATACTTGAATGACTCTGGATGTGCTTAACTGCTAATTTTCCTAATTGCCAATATGATCTTGCGGAAAGATGCATTCGATGTTAGATTGGTTGTTACCAACCTAACATGGCTCATCACAGTCGTACAAATGGAAATGTCGCTTTTCTTGTTGCTCGGCGATTACGTGTTTGTTATGCTCCAGCATAGTTGCGCAGTTCAGTAGCTCGACAAATTTTGTATGCTTGAGTCGGAGCAAACTGGTTCGGATGGAGTTCTTCAAATCATCCAAGAACCTGCTACACGTAGAGGCCTCTGTATATACTAGTTTATGCGCATACCTGGAGAGCATCGTGAACTCAAACTCATAAGCCACGATGGACCTATTTCCCCGAGTCATCTTGATGATTTGGTTCTCCAGTATTTTCTGCGCAGAATAAGGAATGTAACGACCTATGAATGCTTCCGCAAAATTGTCCCATGAAATATCTTCTAGCACCAAGCCCATGAATTGAATTTTGTGGGTGGCTCCCCACCTTCACTTGACTTCAGCCTTGAACAGGCTTTTAGCCAATCTCACTGCATCCATTGCCGGGCATTTCATGTTCTCCAGTTTACTTCTTATCTCCTGTATCCAGTCGTAAGATGGTGAATTTAATTTCATGAAGGCTTGCAGTGTCCAATCAATTTTGTGCCTCTATTTAGGAAGAGACACAGGGACTTTGTGTTGATTGACCAATATTTGGGCCATCAGCTCTAAGATTATCAATTTTACTCTCCGTTGGTTCTGAAGGCACAGGAGCCTTCATCGGAGTCTCCATCGGTAATTCGGGGAGTATTCTTCCGTAGTCATCTATAAATAGATTAATTGCGATATATAAAGATTTGAATGCATCTATTGAAAGCCATTCTATTTTCCATGCTAAAAGAAATTGAAGATACAAATATTTTCTCATAAGTTACACAGTTTTATTCTAATAAAGATGTCAATCTAAATTATTTTCTTCAAGCTTTCCACCCAATGCTTCCTATATTTGTCGATAATTTTCCTCTTCTTGGAAGTTGAGGCTGCATCACCAGTTTGCGCTTTTCCTTCAATCTCAGAAATATGTTCTTTATACTCTTCCTCTTTCTCCATTGCTAGTTCAGCAAGCATGGGAAGAAGGTTCCATAGTGTTTCTTTGGACTCACGCACTTCCCTTTCAAGGTTTATGGTTCTCTCACAAGTCAGATTCATAAATCTTGTGACTGTCTCAAATCAATCCTCCTCTTTATTCTCCAGAACTCGCATTCATTCTTTAAAAGTGGGAGGATCCAAGTTGGGCTCGGGGATTTCTAATTGCCAAGAATCTCATTGACTAGAGTTGGCCTCAGAATGATTTGGAAAATTCATCTACAAAACACACTCTCAATTTGATTAATTTCTAGGGTGTCACTAATTCTAAACACAAGATATTCTATTCTAATGTCCTTTTAAGTTTTGTAACTATGGTTTTCATATTTGGTAATTCTAAATTAAATTGAATGAATTCCTTTCTTTGGCTCTGCTTTATGCAATATTTTACTTAACACTTCCAATCCTGCTCTGATTCAAACAGTGATGGCCCATGTTAGGTTGAGAGCAACCAATCTAACATCGGTTGCATCTTTCCGCAGAATCATATTAGCGGTTAACTAAAATAACAGTTAAACAATATCTAGAGCCATAAAAGAATAAAAAAATTTCAGTCATTTACAATAAATAACATCCATATTATTATATATTTGACATCATACAGAATACAAATGTTTGTCTCTCATAAAGAAAATAAAAATTAAATTATATCCTGCACCATAATTCTCTTTAACATCTTTAAACTACATTAACCTATTTCAGCAGGATCTGGTCTGGCATTATAAAAATAATGCTTTAGTGCATATTCTAACTACAAAGGATAGTAAATAATATACTTTTAATCAAAGAAGGAAGACAAAAATAATATAATAGTAATTGCAGGAAAATATGGCAAAATATAAATAAAGATAATCTTTATTCCTGCAAATAAACATTTATTTGTCACATGCCAAATTTCAAATGGTAATTGCATAAGAATTTATGTTTATGCTTATGACTCGATATCATGAAGCGATGATAATAGTTCTGATTAAATATCATTTTATTTCTCTTACATCATTAGTAGTAAGAATAACACATTAAGTAACAATATAAAACAGGCTCAAAGCGACGCTTAAGCAATGAAAGTAATAAGAGTATTTAAAGTAATATTCAATGTACCTTTTGTGTAGACATATTGAGACAATTTACACACAATCTCAATGTAGTACGAGAGATTTGATGGGTCTGCAAAAATATATGTTTTGCAGTTTTATCAGTCTTCAAAAATGTCCGTCTTTATTATTATTAATGCATAAATTCTTATTTCTAAGTTGATCTTAATTAGTTTGTTAATTAATAACTTATGTGTTACTAGGATGATTATGTTTCATTATTAAGCACTTAGTCTGATAAAGTCTAGATAAAAAGATCCACTGCATTCTGTCACTACTAATTTTATAACATTTTGCTATATGATTATGGACATTAAATTAAGAAATCCTTCTTCATCAGTTAAAAGTATAATACACAAATTATAGAATTTTTTTTTATCATTGCTAAATACTCTACAATTGATAAACAAAGTTCAATCTTATTAAGCAAAGTAGAGTTCTAACATAAGATATATAGACAAAACTATCCAAACATAGCTAAATAACGAAACTTGATTAATTTGGGCCAATCCCATTTCAGTCTTGTATAGTAGGCTGAAATTTTTATTCCTTTCAAGCATTCTCCTAATCTTAGTTGTTTCCAATTTTGCTTACCCTTGTGTTGGACAGTAACAGAAAATTGAATTTATCTTATTTTGTATGAAAATAAATTTATGTAGGACATCGATAGTGTTTTATTTAAATTAATTGAGTAATTTTAGCAACTATAATTTAACATGTCTCCATGAGTAATAACCTACACAAACTATAAGCAAGGAATTTAAATAAACTGTAACTAGAACAATGATCCTTGCATGGATCGGTCGGCTATAGATAGATCAAATAATATACTAAACTTGTAGGTATACACATAAATTCATTGCAATTGATTTACCTAGTCTAACACACTCATATAGACATCTAGTTGCAGGTGACATCTGGCATGACATTCAATCAATTTATATTTTTTAATGTAAGTATCTACATAAAATTATGATTCATAATTCTAGGAGTTTATGCCAAAATTCATTATTAGTTTATCTGAATTGTGAGTCCCTTTTTTATATCATGGATTAGAGAGTAACTTATAATAGAATAAAGTAATGATTAGACCAAAGCGAAAATAGATCTAAGTTCCTCACATACATCTTTATTATTAACTATTTGATATGATTTGCTAATTTGATTTGAAGTATTATTAACTCACCTATACGATCCTATCTTATATTAAAAGAATCGACACAGAGGAAGGTTTGTACCTGCATAAGAGATCGGGCGCGAACTAATCTGGCGGAAGAGGAAGGAGTCGTGCGGAAAGAGATCGGCTGTTGAAACTGTCGAGGTCTCCTTCATCTGCGTCTCTATCGCAGCCTTCGACTTCGGCGTCGAACGTCAGCGTCGCTTCTGTAGGTATCCAAAGCAGTCTCCATCGGCGGGTTTGGTCGAGAGGCTCGGTTGGTTGAGAGGGGTCGAGACAAGTTTGTTGTGAGGGATCATTGGTTCTGTGGGGGTTTAATAGGACGTGCGTATGTAACGCATGTCCGTTCCTTGCGACATTAGTCACGGACTGGGCTCGTCAACTCTCGCATACATAATGTACCTCCTTCCAAAACAATCGCCTCTTTTATGCGTCATTTGCAGGGAGGTAACGTTCTTCAACCTTTCTATTTGAAACCATCGGTCCGCTTTATTGCCGATGATTCCTGAAAAGCTATTTATGTTATTTTGAACGAAACGTTTATTTTATGGCATGATAATTATCTAACGGACAATAAAATTTGAATTACATTGAATGTTTTTCTCTCAACGGGTTTTCTCAAAACTTCCTAATTGTTTTATTCTGCCGTACTTGTTGTAGCGCTTTAATAGATTCTAGCGGGAGTTTTGTGATGTCCTGACGCCGGTTCAGCGGAAATCGTTCTGACATCGAGTGTTCACTTACCGCAGGATCATATCGAGTAATAAAAAAGAAAAGGGACATAAAAATCAAGGGCATTTCTCATTTATTTCAAAGTTCATATTACAAGATCTTATATCGTACTCCTCGTACAAAAGTGAAAGATAAATGATAAGTAAAACAGCGTCGTCGTAGATCCATTGACAGATTGAAAATTTTAAGCATTAGGATTCTGGTTTAAGCTCTTCCAGAAGTACCTAACCTGGTATTGTACCACAAACAATGTTAGGATTGGAATTCCCAGTAATTAGAGAGTACATTAAGTACCACAGTAATCAATGCAGTATTATATTTTATAATAGCAAAGATGCGATTTGCAAAAAAAGAGATACAAGAAAAATAATAAGGTAAAAGAGCAAATGAAATAATTAATTTCCTACAAAAGATATTAGCACAAAGATGTAGGTTACTGATGTTGTTTTTCCAGTAACCCACCACGAATGTTGTTATTGTTGTCATTTTTTCAGTAGTTGGCCACGAATGCTATTACTGATATCTTCTTTCCAGTAATTAGCCACGAATATTGTTACTAATGTTATTTTTTAAGTAACTAGCCACGAATGTTGTCACGTTGCTTTCGAACAACCAACCAAGCTTCAAATTGAAATTTTGGCTTAAAGCAATTAAAAGTTAAGCAGCAGTGACATAATACTTGTTATGTACTGGGTACCTTTTTGTCCTTTAAGTTCTGATGAGTGACAGTTCGCTCAATTTGCATTTTTTGACGTTTTAGCAATTAGCCAATGATTTTAGGGATATTATTTACGAATTTTCTTACATTCTTCTTTTTTATTCTATCCGTTTCTTTTATATTCATATAATGATTTAAGTCACTTGATGTAGTAATATATTTATTATTATGATCATATTAATGTTTATGAAAGAATAAAAACAGAAATAGAAATGAAAAGAAATATTTAAATGGAAATAGTAGTCATTTTATAATATTTGAATTGTTCCCATTATTAATTAATGAGAATGATAAAAATGTGAATTATTAAATATAAATTTTCATTAAAATGTATAGTTATAAGATTAGCAAAATGTTTTCCTTCCATTTTCTTCCTTTCCAACACCTCTCACCTTAGGATTAGGATCTCCAGAAAAGAACGAAGAGAAGTTGAAATGGATGACCGGACGGTTAACCGAGGTGGCTGCAGCAAGAGGGCTGGTTGGTGGCGGCAAGAGAGGGTTGCTGGCTGAGGGAGGAGCTGCTGTGGGAGCTGGTAGGGGCTAAGTAGCGAGCTAGCAGCTTGCTGGCTACTGTAGGCTGAGGGAGGAGCTGCTGTGGGGGCTGGTAGGGGTTGAGGAGGGAGCTGTTGTGGGACTGAGGAGAAGGAGGCTTGTCTGCTGTGGGCTGGCTACTGGAGGCTTAGCAGGGGGCTGCCGGCTGTGGGGCTGAGGAGGAGGAGGGGTTGCTATGGGCTGGTTGGGAGAGAAAGGGAGAGGGAGCTGGGAGCTGCTGTTGACAGTTGGGAGAGATGGAAAAGGCTGCTTTTTTGGAGAGGAGGAGGGAAAGGTGCGAGTATTAATAGAGGATGAAGATGGATGGGTAGAGGCATAGGATAAGGAGGCTTTAAAGCGCCATTAAGGTGCTAATTAGCGGCCTTTTGCGCAAGATGGGTGGAGGATTCTTTCGCCTGGATGAATCCTGCGATCGGGGGAGGGGGGAAAGAGAAAAAATTTTAATGGAAATTATTTAAACATAAATTAATTGCATTTTTTCGCTGTTTGACGTCCAAATATTATGAAACTTGACACTGATGTGTGTTATGACATAACGAACACTCTCGCGTCGAAATTTTTTGATTCGGAGCAATATTTTATTTTATTTTAATTTTTGAGGTTTAAATTTCAAAAATTAACCATGATCAAACCGACGCTCAGAAATTGATGAAAATTCTCAAGCATCCTTTAAATAATATACTTAATATAACGACACTGAAATCGATGAATTCGGGCATGTATTTCAATGTTCATGATTTTTAGAATTTAAATAATTCAGAAAATAAAACGAGAGCTTGCGTTATTCAGATTTCTCTCAAATTAGGGTACTTTGATCTTTAAAATTATTATTACCTATGGTATTTTTGTTTGCCCTAATTTGAAATTCCTCGAGATCTTGAATTCTAAGGAGGGATTTGACCTAATTTGCAAAGTAACGACTTTGGGTCGTTATAGTTTTTAACAGAAAACTGAAATTTGCGGGAAATAAACGAAATCTAGACATTGCGGAAAATTAACGTCTTTCTTATAAATGACCTAGAGTCTTTACAAGAGGATAGAAGAAAGAAAAGAGAAACAAGAGTTTAGATTTAGCTATGATCAGGTAAAAAATGAGGGGAGAAAATTAAGGAAAAGGAAGAAACATGTTAAAATTTTAGATTAAATATTTCACAGGCAAAATTATAAATGAGGATTTCATGTTTTGTTGTCTCTTAGAGCCATCTGGGTGAAGAAACTTTAAATACCTTGTGTTCTGTTGTCCTTTAGAGCTGATTGGGAAAATTACAACTCGCTCCGTTGATCTTAGATCTAAAATCATGGAGCATTGCTTGAAATAATGTAAAGATGGCTAGTTTGATAATGTCTTAAATTTCAAATTTTAGCATAACGGATTTATTTAGTTTCCCTATTTGTATATGCCCCATTGCTGGCTACAAGCTTTTGAACTTTGGTTCTACCTTGAAATGTTGAATGAACATCATTTTTCAAAATGTTCCCTAATTAAATATATGAATAGCTTGAGAAACACTTGTTATTCCGATTTTCTTTTGAACTTTCATGGTAAATGTGATTGTTTTCTCTTTTGTTGTCAAAAAAACTTTGGTGCTAACTTTCTTGTATTTATTGTAGCATGCTTTTTTATTTCAGGTTATTGCAGTGGTTACGTAGAAAAAATGTTGATTTACCTTGCGAGTCTGATGCTGGACCAACAGCTGCTCTCGCATGCACACATGGCAATCTTCTTCCAGAGCAAGCTACTGGAGCTAAGCGTATACTGGTTCCTGATGCCCTTTGGAATTTTTTTTATGAGAGTGCAAGCAAAGTGAGGCCTGAAAATCGATTAGGTTCTTTGGCCTTTCCTTTTGGCAGTAAGCCATGTGAGATTTGCAGCAGGGAGTTGATGGAAGTTGCAAACTTGGAAGATTCGTTGAGGTAATTTTCTTAGTTGTATTAGCTCTAAAGGCTAACTTATATCTTTTTCTTTTATAATTCGCAGATTTGAAAAGAACCGACAACGTCAGAATCATGAAAAGTTACTCATAGGGAAGGGTTTAGCACTTCATATAGGGTGCAAGTACTTCCTAGTGCCGTCTACATGGCTGGAAAAATGGAAAGCATATGTTACCATCACTGGAAAAAATATATCTACGGCGACTGAACCTGATAATTTGAAAGTGATTATTAGCTCATTAATCTGTGAGAAGGTGAGTGAAACATAGTGCAATTACAATTTATATAAATATCTTTGAAACACTTATTTTTTCTACTCTGCTTGCTATATATATATCACGGCTTGGCTTGGTAAGTTTTGTTATTCAAGGCAAGAATAACAATGCCTAGTTTATATACATTCTGCTAAATCGGGGACTTCCTGAGCCATTTCAAGTATTTCTCTGTTGATCCGGCATTATTCACGAGTTACCAACTCATGTTCCATATGTTTAGTTGAGAAGATTCCCGGCTCAGTTTCACAAACCTGGTTGTGTTTGGAATATATCTAGATGAGTCAGATCTATAATTTTCTTGAGCAGGAAGTATGGTTTCCCAATCTAATTGCACGGGCTGCGTGGAGTGTTTTTCTCTGGGAAATATAAGAAGTCAGCTTTGCACGTGACGATAGCGGGTTGGTGTGACAGTATGCACGGATGGTAGTAGACAACATAGTCAACGGTGGGAGATGGTGTTTTTGAAATAATAAAATATGCATTTTAAAGTCGTGTTACTAGAGTTTATTTTGGAGGAAGATGGTTGCTACTTGTTTTAGTCTTTTGAGCTTTATTATTATTATTATTATTAAATTATTAATATTATTATTTTCTTTTTCTTATCAAATAGCCTTTTGTTTCTATTATATTTGTCATCTTGCATTGGTAGTGGATTCCTACATTATTTGAGAGAATCTTGTTTGTTTTCTTGTGGGCATTTATTTTGTCCTAATGTATGAGTGTCTCCTACAGAGTTCTCTAAGAACTAGTTTGCAGTGTGGTTGCTGAATATTAATGTGAGTCGGCTCAGATGTTAACAATCCGCCATGACTTGAACAGGCAGTTGGGAGCCTCGTTTTGAAATTTGTCTTCTCTGACATTTGACTAAATTTATTCTTTTACTTTTTTATGAGTATTTCCTTTTTATTTGCGTTGTACATCATTGTTCATTTTTGTCCGTCACCATTTCAAAGTTTTGTATGAATTAGCTTTTTCAACGCTTTATTTTTTGAAAGCTGTAGAGTTTTTCTGACTTTTATTTTTATAAAAGCAAAGCATCAAAAACAAAAACTAAAATTGTGTCACCATTTGATGATGACATCTTCATTTAAATAATACTTTTATAGTTTTGGCAATGCTTAGCGTATTTTATTTTACTAGCCTTTGGGAGAACTCATTTGCACCGCTTTGCTTGGGCTGGATCCAAAGAAAGCTGAGTTGATTGTATATTGACATTGCCGAGTGCAATTTGATATTACTTAGATGTACGTGGGTGTAATGGCGTGTGATATAATATCACTTGACATTTCTAATTAATCTTTGGGAGTCCCTATATGTGGGATAAGGTCACCATATTCTATCGTCAAATTCATAAGTATTATGTGGTATAGAGAGGAAAGATTTGTTCTTTGTTGGGATAAACTTGACATACCCACCGTGTTATTTGTTATGAGGGGATCAAGCATGCCATTTATGTTTGTGAGAATTATCGTTCGCTTTTTATCTAAGAAGTTGAGCTAGAGCCGCAGAGTTGAGAGCTTACACTTAGTTGAGAAATTAGTCTTATTAGTTGGACAACCCAAATTACTCTATCAGAAATTGTAGAAGTTTTACGAACTATTATAAGCATCAAAGGGATTACCTGTGAGGAGGACAATTGAGGCATGGTATCCAATTATACTTAAACTCCGCATTGTCAAATATTTGTATACATAATCCGAATTTGGAAAATGTGGAGATCAATAACGGGCAGCCGTGTTATTAGCATAGGGGAGAATTCAATTTAGTGTTTTATTATGCAATCTTTTAATTGTGATGGGGTTAAAAAAGGATGGAGGATGGTGTATGTGCATTGACTATTGAGCTTTGAAAAAGTTAAGAAGAGTTGATGCTCATCGCTAATAAATGAGGATTTGCTAGAACTTTTGGCAAAGTGTATTTTCTAAGATGGACCTGAAGTCAGATTGCCACCATGTTCGAGTGAATGCTGCTGATTACGAATGTCACTAATGTCATTTTTCCAGTGACCCACGAATGTTATTACTGATGTCTTCTTTCCAGTAATAACCCACGAATGTCACTAATGTTATTTTTTCAGTGACCCACGAATGTTATTACTTATGCCTCTTTGCAGTAATAACCTACAAATATTATTACTGATGTCTTTTTTTCAGCAACACACCACGAATATTGTTACCGATGCCTTTTTTCCAGTAACAACCCTCGAATGTTGTTACTTATGTCATTTTCTAGTAACCCACGAATATCATTGATGTCATTTTTCCAGTGACCCACGAATGTTATTATTGATATTTTCTTTCTAGTAATAACCCATGAATACCACTGATGTCATTTTTTCAGTGACCCATGAATATTTTTATTGATGTTTTCTTTCCAGTAATAACCCACGAATATTATTACTGATGTCATTTTTTCAGTAATAACCTACGAATGTTATTAGCGATGTCTTTTTTTAAGTAATAAACCACAGATGCTATTACTGATGTCTTCTTTCCAGTAATAACCCTCGAATGTTATTATTGATGTCATTTTATCAGTAATAACCCACGAATGTTATTACTGATGTTTTTTTCAGTAATAAACCATGAATGTTATTACTGATGTCTTTTTTTCAGTAATAACCCACGAATGTTATTATCGATATCTTTTTTACAGTAATAAATCACATGTTATTACTGATGTCTTTTTTCAATAATAATCCACGAATATTACCACGTTTGTTCTGAACAATCAACCAAGCTTCAAATGAGTTTGGCTCAAAGCAAATAAGCGAAGTTAAGCAGCAATAATTTATATGTAAACAAAAGGTAATACATGTCATATACTGGGTACCTTTGTTCTTTAAGATCCAAAGTTTGATAGTTCGACTTTTGGATCTGCATTTAGATTTTAGTTTTTTTTTAAATTAGTCTTTTAGCCAATGTTCTTAAGAGTAACTACTACCTTCTTCTTCATCTGTTTTTCTTTCGCTTTTACATTAGGTTAGTGATATTTTTATGATAATAATAATAATATACAAATGTAAAAGATAGAATGAAAATGTCAGAAATTAAATTACAAAAAGTAATAATAATAAAATGTTAGAATGAAAAGTGCCTGAATGGAAAAATAGTCATTTTATAATATATGCAGTTGTTTATCATTATTGATTAATGACAACAATGCTAATGTGATGACATAAAGTTTATCATATTTAATTTCATAATAATAAAATATTAAGTATATAAAATGAAATACATAATAGTAAAATCTCCTTGTAAATTCTTAAAAAGGTGAGGTATATGTTATATATATGTGAGCTTGTAGAACGGAGATGAGATTATGCTTTACTTAACAAACAAAGGTTAAAGCTATTCCCCACTGCATAGACCCAAGGATGTCATGGCGATAAGGAGAATTCGTAGAGCATGTTAGATTGCTTGAAAATTTATTTGGGGGCATTTTAGCCTTTTCTGAACCCAATTTATTAACTGACAAAGATTAGTTGGAGTTCAGCTGGTGAGAACTTAAGAGTTGATATTTGACTAGTTAGAGATGAGGACCAGTTGGGAATCTATTTTGGTTTTACTTAATCTTCTAAAGCCTTTTGAGATATAGGATGATGCATCGGGCTATGCCATTAAATTTCTTATGCTGTAGAGAAATTTTGTCGCATACCATTCGAAGCCATTGCAATGAGCCTAGTTTTTTTTTCATATTCAATTTATGATTATGAGTTTTTAGTCTTGCATCATTTGGTGAAGCATTGGAAGAGCTATATACTTGGGAAAAAGATTACTATTCACATTGACAACAAGCTTCTACAATATTGCAGACCTAGTCAAAGTTGTATTAAGCAAGGCACATAAAATGGATGCGTTATCTCCATCAATTCAACGTAGCCATCTGATGCATGAAGTGTGTACAAAACATTTTGTAGCTATGTTCTCTAGGCCACCCATGACTCTCACTAATTTAGTGTAAATTGACTTGGTTTCTGAGCATTATGGAGATGCATATGCCACAATCCAGGCTTTCAAAAAAATCGGGCGCTCTACCAAGTGTCTTTATCAGCCGACTATAATAACAGTGAAAGATGCCAGAATCAAAGAGCCAACACATCTGGACTATAGGTGGCCGAGACAATCTGGATATATGCTTTTAATGAACTTGATCAACTGAGGTGGATCTAAGAAGCCCACACTTTTAAAGTTGTATGCTACATTGGAGTGGGAAAGAGTGTTGACTTGGAAGAATATGTCCACTGGTCCCAATTGAGGGAGAGCATGGAGAGTCATAGCAGTGTTGCATGCCAACTATGGGAAAATATTTCAATGGACTTCAACTATTAAGAAGGGTAGCATATATATGTTTGTGACTGCTGATATTTTCTCAAAGATGATCATACTTCTTCCCTACAAGAGCATTGTGATAAAATAGTAGGTTATTGAGTTATCCTTCATGCATGTATGAGTGCACTTTGGTCTCTTAGGCTTAATCATATTCGTTTGTGATACTCAGTTCCCAAGCCAAAGTTGGATGAGCTTGGGGGATAATAAGATGAGTGCCACTCTGAAGCACAACACTGCATTCCACCCTCAAATCGATAGAAAATTAAGGTGGTCTATTGAACAATCGTCTATTTGCTTGAATTTCAAGTAAAAAGCTGAGAACTTAGGATGAAAGTTTGCCTTAGTTACAGTTCGCCTTGCTTACTACATTCAGTTCATTTGAGTCATGCTTAGGATATATCTGCCAAAGAGCCCTTTTGATATGCTGATCTTGATTAAGATGAGTTCGGGTGAACCAAATCACTTGGGAGATGGTGCGATTAATTGGTTAAGTTTTTGGAATCAATCGGGAAGATTCATACTCTGATTGAGGCACAGCTGAAGTACAATGGTCAACATGGTATACATGTGGCAGTTGGCGACTTAATGTGGTTATATATCAGTACAGATCAATTGAAGGAAACATCAAAAGCTCAAGCTACTCAGGCATGGATCATTTAGAATTGTGCATGTGATAAATGATAATAATTCTTATTGGCCGGAGTTGCTGAGATATACCCACATATACTTTTTTCTCAACATCGAGAACCTAAAATTATTCTAGTCATTTATGTTGAATGGAGAGGACAAAATGGTGTTGTTGTTCATGAATGAGCTGTACTTTAGATCAGAAAGGAAGCTCTCTAAAGATGGAAGCCACAATTACAAAGGCTTCTGACTGACTACAGAATGGTTGGAAGGGAGAGCCAATTGGCGAAATGGTATACATCACAAAGAAGGTGAAGGAGTTATGAGCTATTTCTAATTCAGAAGGGCCAATTCCTTTTCACTGTCGATGGTCGCATGATTTGGAGATCTATTTATATGAAGCAAGCAATTCTTTGATTTGTGTCGCTGGTTGTTGGAAATGATGCGAACATGTTTGCTGACGTGGGAAGTGTTTTTGATAGAATAAAATATGTAATTTTAAGTAGTATAAATGATAACTTTTGGAGGGAGAAAGATGCTTCATTTACTTGTCTTTGCTTTTACTTGTTTTTTGCCACTTCCCCTATTAGTTGAGATCTTCAATCTTTTCTTTCATTGTAATCTTACCTTGTTAGTGGAAGTCTACATAGTTTGGAATCAACCCTTGTTATATTATTGTGTGTTTTTTCTAATTCTTGCTGGTATAGGGCTGGGCTTTATTTTGGTTCAATAGTAAGAATATATCTTACAAAGTTGTCCAAGTACAAGTTTGCAATGTGATCACTGAGCATCTTTCTTGAGTCCGTTGAGTAGTATTAGTTGGTCATGTAATGACCCTAGGTCATTATAAGGTATACATTGAATTCCCGATTCGCTAAATATCCCGCAAGTATCAGTTTCCCGTTAAAACTCCCGCTAAAAATTTGATTTTTTAGTTTCAATTCTTAATTTAGGAAGTTTAGAATTCGTTTAAAAAACTGCAATTTGGAATTTAAAATTCGTCATTAACACGTATTCAAATCGGTAAAGCATAACCTCCCCATTAAGATTAATATTTAAGGCTGTCTTCTTTGAAACCAGAAAAAAAATAAAAGCACCGTTGTATTAAGACGCAACTTACGGTTATTAAGCCGAATAAATCGGACGTGCGTTACATACGCACGTCCTATTTATTCGGAGAAGGCAGAGGGCTCTCACCACTCGAGCAAACCCCTCCCATCTCCTCTTAGTCGCTCGGATATCACCCTAAGAAGCAACCCTTCCTCCGATCGAGCGTACCTGGAAACCGATCGATCAATCTTCCTTCCGCTCGTACTCCGAGACCCGATCCTTCTCCGCTCAACCTCTCGCGGCGCCGATTCCCCTCTGCTAGGGCCCCTACCTCGGCGTCGAACCTTCTCCGCTCGGTCCTTTGCGCCGACTTCTCTCTACGTGACGCGCCGACCCTGCGTGCCGCTCGACTCGCCTGCCAGGACCTTCCGCTCGACCCGCGCCCGTAAGGTAAGAATATCCTGTCGAGTCTCTTAGGGAAATAATAATCGTGCGTGTTTTACACATAGTAATATATATATATATACGTATATATATATATTACGAATTTGATTAATAATGTCTAATGAAAACCGTGTCGTGTTATACTATAATTTATATATAGTAATATATACAAATTTGATTATATAAGCTTAAATATATATATATATATATATAAATAAACACGATATATATATGTATATATATTGGTATAGGTATAATAATAATCATAATAATAATATTAGTAATGAAATTAGAATATAATAAATTGATTTGATTTCAAGCTTTAGGTAGAAATTTTTGTGAGTAGTTTAATTTAATTAATCTATTAGCATGCTTTAATATCAAATTTTGGATGTCTAAATCTAGCTTAGGTATCAAATTATGTTCCGATTAATTGGAGTATTATTTTAGGATTCTTTTTTTTTTAAAGCTAAATTTTAATATAACTCATTACTCATAACACTCTATATATTCATGTGCTATAATAGGATTTGAATGAGTTAAGTATAATTTGTAATTAATGACAATTGAAATACTTCACATAATATTAGTAATGTTTTTAAAATCTTTAAGACAATTTTTAGGACTCTTAAGAGGAATTATAGTAATGTACCTTTTAAATTATAAAGATTTAAGTTAAGGGATATGAAAATAAGAAGATGGGTAGTTTATCGAGTAAATAAGATCCGTTGCAATATAACATCACTTTCAAAAGTTTAATAGAATTCTCAATCATAATTTTTGCAGATCCATCGAAATTGTGAGTGAAACGTCTAGTTAAGTCAAACACAAAGGTACACTGGATATTACTTTATATGCTTTTACTTTCAATTGCTGCTTATGCATCGCTTTGAGCTTATTACTACTTGATATATTATTCTTACTACTAATGATGTAAGAGAAATTGAATGATGTTTATGTGTCTTGTGAATGTTGCAAGAAGGGTTCCGAAACGGAACATGATTAGGTTAGGGATGGGGCTAGTCCTCGGGAGCTATAAGGGTGCCATCTGGAGCCTTTGAGGGAGGCACAGGTGAAGGTTGCTTAAATGCACGTTGCCATCTGAGATCCTTAAGTGGGTCTAGGTGAAGGTTTATGCTTAAATGCATATGAACCCAGCTTCATGGTTCTGGCTTTGCCCAACAGAACTGTTATTATTGCTTCATGATATCATAAACATAAACATAAACATAGATTTTTACCCAATTATTGCTTTTCCTTTTGACATTTGGCATGTGAACAAAATATTTATTGTTACATGTGACCTGATTATGCTTTAAGTATATTTTTAATATTCTTTGTATTTAGAATGTGCACTAAGGCATTATTTTTATAATGCCAGATCAGATATAGTTGGAGGCGGTTGATATAGTCTAGAGGCGTAGCGCGGGAAAATAACTGCCCATTCCAGGATTAATAGTTTGATGTATATGGAATTTTATGTAATAATTTCTGGATGTTATTTTTATTTTAAATTGAATGAATGTCGTTTCTTTTATGTGAATGGCTTGAATGTTCGTTAACTACTATTTTATCTAACTGCCAATATGATCCTGCGGAAAGATGCATCCGATGTTAGTTTGGTTCTTACCAACCTAACATGGGTCATCACAGGTCACGTTTGTGCATGCAATTGGAAGATTGCTGCTAGACAGTTGGGAGATACGCATGTGAGATATAATCTATTTCTATCAGTTGGTTGAACAACAAACCATTGACAAAGAATTCCAAGCTTTCTATTAAGGAAAAATCCTTGCGATCTTCTCAACAACGACATTATGTTTGCAAATTATTGAGTTTTAAGTGTTATCTATATATAATTTGAAGAAATATTCTCATTTATGAGGCCAAGTGATACCAAGACTAGAGATGAACTGAAATCCTTGCTATTGAATGAGATCTTGGTTTATTGCAGGACACTTTACTTTGATCTTTGCATATTAAGCGAAAAACTGGCCATTGCGCTTTGGAGTCCTAACCTCCATGCCATAATTTGATGATGGATTGTTATTTCATGATCATTATACGCACTAGTGCAGTTAGCCTACCTAGTATGCACACCATTGAAGGGCTCTTAAGGTGTCAAATGGTATATTTTTGTATTTAAGCATTTGACACTTTTCATGTATTTTGAATTCGTGGCATCAATTTATAACTATTGTGTATTATCATGCAATGCTTGTGAAAAACACTTCTTTGTCTTTTTAATAATATTAGCAAAAGCAAGTCGCAGATGATAATATAAGACTATTAAACATATTTTGCATATTGTCCATTAATTGCACAAAGAAGAAAAAATAGAGTTTAATAAATTTAAAGACATGCCGTTTAATTTAATAAATTACAATGCTTATAATCAAATAAAAATGAATATCTTAAGTTTTTAAAAAGAAGAATCAACTTTTACATCTGGGCTTATATACACTTTTTCTATTTTGTATTTGTATAGATATGAGACTTAACCCTTGACCTTATAATTCTCATTTTTGCCTATATGTTTATCTTAATTTGGCTAAACAATATTTGTTGAAACTTAAATTCTTTAAAATAAATGATAATTTTTAAAATTAAAATAATTAAAAATTGTTGGTTCATCAGGATATCATAGTCTTTGCTTCTTAGAGGAATGTCATCCTTGACTTAACTTTAAAAATTACAGATAAAGAAGATTAAAATAGATTTATGTGAAAATGAACTTGTATAATTGTCACATATTCTTATTCATTTTCTCAAGTTGTTTCTTCTTTTTTGCAGCTCTTCCTTTGAATTCTGAGCATGAGAGTACTTTTGTTATGCAATATCACATCAAAATTCAAAACTTTCTCAAGCACTTTCTCGTATGTAAGATTAATCTGAAGCATAGTGTTCTCGACAACGACTTTCACGGTGATGACCCGATGTTGGGTTAGTAGAAACTAATCCAATATTAGGTACTTTTCCCACAGGATCATATTGAACGGTTAAGTAAGATAACATACCAAGTATATCATTTAGAGACATACATAATAGAAATAGAAAACTCAATTAAATTTAATATAAAAATATCAAGAATATTACATCATAGAATAATGTCCAAAAATAATTAAGTAATCATGTTCATTACAACATATTTAAATAAAATGTGATAAAAAAAAACTAATTCTCCAATGTTAGATTTCTTTCATTTCCATGTCGTCAAGCTAACTCAACCTCTTCCGACTTAGAGAAACCTTTACAAATTTTAAATAATAACCAACAAAAATATTTTTGATCTCGGTCACGAATGTTGGTTGTGGCTAGCTTTGAACAACACTATTCTTGTTCGGATCAGCAAGAATTCTATTTTTTCAATAACCTGGCCCAAAATAGAGATTGAGTTTTACCAAAATTCACACTTCGAATACTTAATATATAATTGATTGTTTCTAAGAACATCAATAATAAGTCTCAGATGATGAGCGTGTTCTTTTTCACTCTTTGAGCATATAAGAATATCGATGATAAATATTATGACATCGTTCAAGATATTTCAAGAATTAGTGCATTAGGTTTATAAAAATTGATGACACATTTGTCAATCCAAATAGCAAAACTAAAAACTTGAAATAACTATAACAAGTGTGAAAATAAGAAATAAGCACATGATCTTCTTTAATTCGCAATTGATACAAATCAATCTTTGAGAAAAATACAGCTTTTAATTGTTCAAACATATCATCTATTTTTAAAAGAGGATACTTGTTTATTTTTTTAACTCTATGAACACGCACATCAAACTATGTTTCTTTTTAATAAACAATATTGACGCCCCCTAAGAAGTAGAATTTGTATGAATGAAACCACAACTGAACAACTTTTCTAACTGCTCTTTAAACTTCTTGGAGTTCTTTAGGGGGCCATTGTAATGGTACTTTGGAAATTGGAAAGGTTCAGGTATCAAATAACTAGTGATTTCAATTAGTTATTTTGGTGGTAATTCTGGAAGATCTCATGGAAAATTTTTGGAAACTCATAAATTATGTGTATTCACTAATTTTTTATTAAATAAACAAGCTCCTGACATAACAGGGTAAAAGGCTGAGTTTCTTTTCCATAACAACTTAAAAGCTTGCATAGATAAAGTTAATGGAGATAGTTGTAACGACCCAATATCGTTACTTTTCAAATTAGGTCAAAACCCGCTTCAAACATAAGGACCCCGGGGAATTTCAAATTATGGCAAACAAAATTTCCATTAGATAGAAATAATTTTTAAATCAAGGTGCCCTAGTTTGGGAGAATTTGAATAACGAAAACTCCCGCTTTAATTTTCTGAATTAATTAAATCCAATAAAAGAAGAACATTAAAATATGTGTCTGAATTCATCATTTTCAGTGTCGTTATGATCAATATATTATTTAAAGGCTGCTCGAGAAGTTTTTAAACTCAAAAATTAATATAAAATAAAATATTATTCCGAATCGAAAATTTTCGGCGCGAGGGTGTTCGTGATATCATAACACACCTCGGTGTCAAGTTTCATTGTATTTGAGTTTATTTAAATTCCTTCATTTTTTTTCATTCTCCCCCTGCCTAATCGCAAAAGCTGCAATCCTTTTTCTGCCCATAGGCCTTGTCCATGCCTAATTAGCACCTTAATAATGCTTTAAATCTTATCCCCTTATCCCCTTACCCCTTATCCCCTTATGCTGCTCCCTTTCTCCACTTAAGCATCCCCCATCCCCTTTCTTCTCTATAAGACCCCCAACCCTCTCCCTTCCTTCCCCAAAACCTGCAGCCCTCTCCTCCTCCTTCCAGCCCAGCCACCCTCAGCTTCCCAGCCCACAGCAGCAGCCCCTCAGTCTGCTGCAGCCCCCTTCTAGCCCAGGCACCCTCAGCCTCCCAGCCCACAGCAGCAGCCCCTCAGCCTGCTCTAGCCCATTTCTAGCCCAGGCACCCTCAGCCTCCCAGCCCACAGCAGCAGCCCCTCAGCCTGCTGCAGCCCCCTTCTAGCCCAGCCACCCCTCAGCCTGCTGCAGCCCTCTTCTCCCCTCTCCACACAGTAGCAGCTCTCTTCTCCCTTCCCCACACAACAGCAGCTCTCTCCTCCTCTCCCCATACAGCAGTAGCTCTCTTCTCCCCTCCCCACACAACAATAGCCTTTCCTCCTCTCCCCACACAGCAACAGCCTTCTCCTCCCTCTCCCACAACCACTAGCAGCCCAGCCTCTCCTTCCTGCCCTCTAGCAAGCAGCCGGCCAGCAGCAGCCCCTCCTGCTGCAGCCCTTCCTTAGCTAGCAACCCCTTCTACGGCAGCCCTTCCTCGTCCGGCCAGCCAGCCAGCCATCCGGCCAGCTAGCCCCCGCTGCCCCGGTAACCTCCTGCCAGCTCCCTTCAGCCACGTCTGGCCTCCCTCCGGCTTTCGACAACCCCAGCTTTAGGTAACAGGAGAAGGAATAGAGGAAGAAAATGATATGAGTTTTTTAATATTTTATTTCCTTTATTTCATTTGTTATATTATTATATTATATCATTGCATTATTATTGATGTCATTAATTAATAATGAACAACAGTATAAATGTTAGAAAATAATTATTACTTTCATACTGTCTATTTCAATTCAATCTTTTTTATTCTATTATTTCCATTTTCTTATTATTACTATTATTATTATTACGTTTTGCAATTTATACAGTCGTTTCCATTCTGTCTTTCATACATTATTATTATCATTATTATTATTAAAATGATAATAATAATGCTATTATAAATATTATTGTCATATCAGTAACTTAAAAATACGAACTTCTATCAAGTTGAGAAAATGAAAGAGAAGCAGAATAGAAATGAAGATAATAATATTGGCTAAAAAGGCTAATTTAAAATATCAAAAAACTAAACGTAGATTGAGCGAACTGTCACTCATCCGAACTGTCGAATTGTCGAACTGCCGAACTGTTAAACTGTCGAACATTTGAACTTAAAGAACAAGGTACCAGATGTCTTTTATTATTTCTGTTTAAATATGTTTTTTCTGCTCAGCATTGCACAAATTTGATAAAAGTGTTTTTTAAAGTCATATAAAATGATATATGAATAAGTTTGGATAAGTGAGAAGTAAGGGTTCCATGTTGCTTTATACTTTTTGTCTGATCAGACAATCGCTAGGACGGGGCTGTCCGACATCGGGAGTCATAAGGAGCCTATATTGATAAGTATTTGAGGGGGCAGGTATAGAGGGAAGTTGAAATATGTAATACAAAAATGAACCCTCATTTTTCTCGATTTTGTACTTGCCCAGCAAAATCATATTTTGCCTCAGATATCAAGCGCTAAAAATTCTGTATTTATTTTTGTGACTGCAATTATTCTCATGTTAAATTTCAAGTGCAATTGAAACAGGTTTGCAGGGATAAGTTTGTACAACTTTTATTTCCTGTCAAATATTAATTATTTTGCTTATTATTTAACATTTGTAAAGATGACATCTATCAGTACTTAGTTTCACAACTAACTGGTATTCAAATTCCCGCACTTTTAAAACGTGCCCAGATCAGGAGTTCATCATCGAGAAAAGGTGCTAAGAACTGAACAGTGCTGATATCGCTACCTGCTGATCTACCGTTTTCTTTTTAACTCTATTTATTCTCTTAAAAAGTTTGTAATTTTTCTTTTATTTTAACTTTTGTAATCAGAACTTATGAATTAATAAATAAATGAGTTATGCTTGATGTCTATATATTTGTCTCTTAAATCACTCAATATAATCATGCGGCTAGAGAATTTATTGTTGTTATTTTATCACACCCACAGCAACCGGTGCTGGATTAGCTCCTACTGACCCGGCATCGGATCCCCACAATAGTACCTCTCGATAGCTTACAAAACAAATCTTTTCTTTCCCCCCAAATTGACCTCTCTTCTTAAAGCAGTCTATAATCACGTTATATTTACTCATCCAATTCATTCCTAGGACATCTAATGTTATGATTGGATGTACAATAATGGTTGCTTTCATTGATTTACCAGTAATTTTTAAATTGCAAACACACTGCGTAGCTGCTTCTAAGCTATCAATAGATTCAATAGTTTGTTCACATATTACATTAATAAAGAAACACAAGATGTAGAAATAAATGATTGGCACCATAATCAAATAAAATAGAACAAGGAGTTAATTGTATAAAAATCATACCCAAAATCACATCTTGTGAGTTTACAATTGTTGCAGGAGATATTTCTAACTTGTGTTGACAGCCTTACTGCATATTGAGTTGCATATACTTGCTTTGTCACATTTTGCTGTTCATCAGGCCTCTTATCATTATTAACACCTTTCTGAACCATCGGTGCTGCTTAACCAACAGTGGAAACATCTCATATTCTCTGTAAGATAGTTTCCTTTGGGATATTCTCTACCAAAATTGACACAATAAATTATTTCTTTCAGGTTTTTCTCCTCCTTGCATATTAAATGATCTTATACCAGGTTATTCCAGTCTAATATGCTGGCTTAATTCTTTTTGGAAATTGTTAAGTTTGATCAATAATCTTTACTTTTACCCCTTGAGCTATTGTAAGCCTTTCTTAATTTTCAAATAAATCCACATATTATGTAATTTTATAGCTACTAAACTTTATTTGCCCCTTACCCTGCAAAAAACTACATCTTACATCCTCCATAACAATCAATTTTGGTGCTAAATGGGCTAACCGATTAATTTCTCCTTTGTATTATAAATCTGCTTGATTTTTTAGTTTCGGTTCTTAAAAACTCTTGCCTCATGACTTGCCTAGCAAAAGGTAGTACAAAGTTATGTAGAAATGCTTCTACAAATTCTAATATCTTCTGTCTTTCCAACAAATGTTGTGGCCAACATTGATTTCCACCAATGCTTCGTTGGACTAAAGAAAAGGTATATTGCTAACTCAATTTTCTGATCTTCTAGACATAATACGCTTTAACTCATTCTAAATCCATTCTAACCACTCCTCGACTTCCTGATGTGAAATTACTCCTCAAATTTTGGAGGTTGAACCTTTAAAAAAATTTATAGAACTCGATCAGCTACACTCTCTATTGGCATATACATAGAGGATGAATGTTGGTTGGCTATAAACTTTGGACATACTCATAATGGAATCATAGGATTAGTTGCAGCCTCATTTTAACTAGACAAATGACTTTAGGAATAGGAAAATAAAAATATTTTTAGTATCTAGATTTTGATTATTTATTCCATCTTGAGGTGGATTAGTAGCATTGTTGATATTTTATTAACAACTTTAATATATAGCAATAAGATTATCACCAAACAAACCAAAAGTGCTATCACATACTAGCCCAAACTATACCAAAAAACGACAAAACATATAAACAGCCTTGCGATCAGGGATCGCCTAACCTTCCCTTCTTCGAACAGTCTCAACTAGATCAAACTTCAGCCCACAACCGGGCATAAAGTTCCTTATGGCGGAAACCTTCCTTCTCTTTGGAGGAATTGTGTACTTTATGGGCTTACCATATGGAGTTAGAGCAATATAGCAACTTTATTAAACATGCATGAAAGTAGATATGAACAATTGGCGGACGTGTCACCAACTTCCCATCCAGCAATTTATCAAGCCACACTTTTGTATTATTTTCCATTGAGCACATAGAAAAAACAGATCTTACAAAGCACAATCTCAACACTCAAATCAAATCAACAACAATGGCCAACACTCCGCCCCTTGTCACACCAAGTTGAACTTATTGGCTTTGTATTAATTCTACATACAAAAATAAAAATACAGTCTAAGAACGGAAATAAATAAATATCAACAAGACAACACAAATCCATTCTAATATATATTTATCAACAAACATTTCCGCCAATATGTTACAAACTAGTATTCCTCCAAAATACAATAATCAAAATAATTTATACTTCTCAATGATGACTCTGAATAAGAACAAACCAACAAACTATTTAACGCCTCAAATTCACCTATAACCAAAAGATGAAAATATTAATCCGAAAAAATACATAAAAGTATAAAATAACCTTGTTCACATATATGCCACTTTCTATGATTAAGGTATTTAAGAATGCATGGATTTAATAACAAGTGCATATTATAAAAATTTCATTAAAACAAATGATAGCACAACTTACAAATAAATAAATTTAATGAAGCTTTAGACTAACAAAATATTATATTGATAAGTATGCTAGTTAATAACAAAATTTGAAGCTAAAATAAAATAATTGATCGTAGCTAATCAAGATTTCATACCATTATTGCTACTCAAGGCCATGCATTTAGTCAACTTATCTTTATATTTTATGAAAATATCATAGTTAAATTGATGATTGAACTTCTTTCCAATTCATACTTCATTTGACCTGGTAGGGAGATCGCATAATACTTTGTTATACGTGGTCTTTTTCACTCACCACATTACTGGATTTTATACCAGATCATAGACATACACAGGAAGATCTACCATCCACTCGTCAGTTGTCTATGAATCATCAGAATAGTACAGTTAGTCTTGTGCATTCAAGTATATGCTCATTTCTTGGACAACATAATAAAACAAATATCAATTTATGCAATGCTACAATTATCACAAATCTAATATAGTTTTCCAGCAACAATTGTAACAATAATCATTTTTCAAGAAATAGAATAGCGTAAAGAAACATTAACTGGTATTATTTAAGTATCTTAAAAAAATCTACTTATATGTACCTCACACTAAACAATGAAATGGGCAGAGTATAAAGACCTCCGCATACTCATACTAGCTAGCTCAACTCGCTACTAACCTGGCATGAGCTTTCAATGGACACCACTATATGCTGGTAGTACAACTGTTTTTCGGTAGATTAAAATCTAATTCTAGCTTTGGGGGTATTTATAGATCCTTGGCTCCCATCTGAGCGCATAATGTGTCTGGGCGCACTACTATTGGTACGAAACAGTATAACTCATTTAATACAAAATCGGCTGATATTTGTATGCTTTGCGTTTGGGCATGATTTGGTTGTCTGGGCACGATGCATTGGGACTCGATTTTTGTTTGTCTGGACTCGTCATGCGCCTGGACTCACTGAATAATACCAACCCCTTTTTTAGAAAACTTCAATGATTATAATAATAAGAATGATTATTAGTAATTATTAAAATAATAAAATTAGTTAATTAACTAGGATGATACATGCACACAAAAGGAAATGCTGGATTATGATTATCCTCTTTGTGTGATAATTGTTTATATTGTGCTAAGCAGGCATCGAGTTTTAAATGATTAAATGACACTAGGAAAATTTGGTCCTTATCAAACTTTTTTGGGGCCTTGATCTTTTTTCTTTATTTTTCCTTATTCTTGTTATCTTCTTGGCGTTTTGTTTTTCCTTCTCATTACTTGTGCGGTTCCTAGTTTCTTTTTATGCTTTTAATTCTCTTCATTCTTTGAAGTTCTTGAGAGGGAAAAATGAGAAGAGGAAATTCCTAGATACTTGCTTCTAATTATATAACCGGAAACTATCTATGAACATGAAAGTATAAGTAATATCTTCATGTATAGCCTGAAAGATATATAAGATAGAATGTTTCCATTAATTTGATATTTTCTTGTAATTTAGATAAATCTTAGCTATGGTTATATAAGTCATTGATTCATGTTATCATTGAATTTTATGTATACTGAGACTTTCTGTATTTGTTATTATAAAAGAGCTCTTCAATTGCCTATTCTTGGCTGAGTCAGCTTATTATGCGTGATTGTATTGATCAAATTGTGCTGGACAGCATCCTTTCTTTCGCTTTTATAGTTAACTTTGATTGTTGTATTTGTTTATTGGAATTTGTAACGGTTATTTTTATGGGGACTTTTCTTTTCTACTTTGTCAGCTTCTGTTCTATTTGGTTCCTGCATTTGATGCTCTATACTTTACTGCGTGCAAGAGAAACAAGTTGATAACTAGGTATAATGAGTACTGTTAGAACCAATTGTTAACTTTTTTTTGGGTTTTTAAAATATGAATTTGTGCTTGTGCTATGTTGGTAGAAAAGTGAAGATTTCTCAGTGAAGTTCCAATATTTTGAATTTGCCTTTTTTATTTTATTTAAGAGAATGATGAACCTCATGAAGCCGAACATATGTTATCAATGAGCTTTGGACCTTGACCATTCAACTATTAGTCATCAACTATTAGGTTAGAACATTTTTGCAGGGTTTCTTTTCTACATGCTTCTTTCTTTAGTAATTTGGCGTATATGAAAACTACGTTATATCTGTTTTAATTAAAATACCAATATTTATTTAATTCTTTTGCTTTTATGATAAAATTCATGCCCCAAAGGCATAATTGTTTTTTGAAGAAGAAATATAATATTGTCTGTTTGATTGTCTGTTTTGTACTTGAACTTATTAAGGGTGACTTATTTGTTTTCAGCATTCACGATTATTAGAAAGGCCTTTGGAGCTTGTTTGCAAGCATGGTGTTATTTTTCAGAAATCTTCTTCTGTAAGTGTCATAGATAGGAATCAAATATTCTGAGTTATGTGAACAGAATTGATGTTATTATTTCATAGTCATTAAAGTGCTGGTTGACTTTGTTGTGCTTTGTTGTGGTGATAAGTCAAGGTGCTTTCAGAGTTTACTATGCTCCACTCTTCATATTGCTAGTTTTATCAAACTTTGATGAAGAAAAACTGCAAGTCTAATCTAGATTAGTTTCTAGTTTATTTTTATTAATTGAATTTTTGTTCTTACTTATTGGTGATATAATCTGTTCTTAAAAGGTTGAGTGGCAATAAAATAATTGTCTTAGATAGCGTAATTCAAATCAAATATTGATGCATAGCCCATTTCTCAAAGTTCTATGATTTTCATATTGCTACTTTACCAAATCAAATCCATTGATATAAATATATCTTAATGCAAAAATGCCAAAGAAATCTATAAAATTAAAAAATGTGTATCCCCAGACTTTGCATGGTGGTGTACACTATTATAAGTTCATGCGTCAAAGACATGCACGCCTTATGAGATACATCTCGAGGGTTTAGATATCTCTCTTAATTCATTTTTTAATTTTGCTGTAATTATTTTAACTTTAACAAAGTATATGTCAATTTTCTTTTACACATTTAAATTAGAGATTTAAATATTCTCTTAAATTTAGATGAGCGATTTAAAATAATTTTGGAAATTTAACAAAGTACCGCCTTTGTTTTGACATTAAAATATGTATTTTTATGCTTTTTCTTAGAAAACTTTTATGCAAACCCATAGGAAGTCCTGTTTTTTTTCTCCTGCAGTTTAAGAAAAAACCTTTGAATTCAACAAAAAATATTCTTCACAAGATTGGATTAAAAATTGCAACATAGAAATCTTAGGGTTAGGTTTTCACCTTACTACCTGCAACATCAATGTCAATGCAATTCCCTAGGTAAGATGCTTTTCAATTTATCAATGGTAATTAGTAATATGCTTCTTTGGTTTTTGTATGATGTTTTTGTGTTTTTAGATTGATGGTTTAAATGATGAGCTCCTTTTTGGTAATGCTGCATGCAAGTTATTTAGTAAATTTCAGTTTGAAAGGCATTAATTTTCTTATTTCTTAACTCCAGACAGATGGATTAACGCTCATTTCTGAGACTGATTGGAGGTTTTTTTGTGAAGAGTGGAATGGTCAGGAAAGCAAAGGGATACTTGCAGATATTGCTTTCAGTGACAATGCAATGAAAAATACTGGGTCTTGTGAACAAATGCCTATTGCTGAAGAGGAATTTGGATGCCTTAAAGGGGAAATAGTTGATGCGCTGGAAGAAAAAGTTCCATTTATTAAAACTGATCCAGAGGTAACCGGCCTTCTGCCTTCATGCATTGTGATTTCCATGTTTGAATTGGTGTGGTGATGAAAAAAAATTTCTTAGGATAGAATTCCATTATTAAAACCGATCCAGTGGTAACCAGCTTGCAGCCTTCATGCATTATGATTTCCTGCTTGAATGATGTGGTAATGAAAGAAATATTTTTTTGTTGGTCAGGAATCTTCTCAGAGATATTTTGTCTTCTTTTCCTGTATTTTCTATTTTCACTAAGCGTTGATATTTGGAAAATGTTAATCTCTTCACTTGGCTATTTATTATGTTAATTTCTCAAGGCCATTGTTTCCAATGTGGCGGTCAGACAGGCTTGATGAAATTTTCATACATGTGACCGAATTAAACGTGCATGTTACTTTCTAGTTTTTTCAAAGAAATTTTCATACATGTGACCGAATTAAACGTGCTTAAGTCTTAGCTTGTGCAGAGTTACATCTTAATACGGCTCTCTTTGTTGTTTTATTTGTTTAAATCTATTGAAAAAGAAATTGGATTCTATATCTGAAACTTCTGCTAAGGTAAACTTGGAAGGGCAAGAAAGGGTGTGAAAAAGGTTGTATCCTGTGAAACAGCCAATTTTGCAAAATGTTGTGAGCTTGTTTTTTCTCTTCTCGTATCTTTTACTTGCAATTTAAATGTTGTAGTCTGGTCTAGAAGCTTGAGAAACCCATGGTAAAAATGAAAATCTGATTGATTGTGGAAAACGTAGTTTTAAAAAAAATTGTTTTTAATTTTATTTTGAGGTTGTTTGGATTGATGTAGTTAAGTACAAATTATTTCAATTCCAATTAAACATGATTTGTGGGTGTTTGGTTTGCTGGAATTGTAGTGCAATGTAAATTTTTTGGGGAATTAAATTACCTAATTATATTAAATTTTGTGTAAAATGAATTACACCTAATTTTTGCTACAAATGAGCTAATTTCTCATAAAATCTTTTCAAATTAAACCCAATAACCACCTGAATATATTGGCGATGTATGACAAATGGTGATTACATATTCGGAAAATAAAACAAATACACCAACAAATTTACATGTTACTCTCATGTTAGTGATGATAACATGAAATAAATATTCTGCACAAAACTGAAGTTAAGAAGTTAACTAGACAATTGATTCGAGCCACAATAATGTTAACTAGGCAGTGGCAAACTAGCGATAAGTTGAAAGTCTACATCTATAAACAATTCTGTCACATAAATCTTTTTCCTTTATTAGAATTTTTTTTTAAAGGATTGTACTACTTATATTCAAGAATTCTTTTTCTCAAATGAACACATAAGAACAAAAGTGAATAATATATATATATATATATATATATATATATATATATATATATATATATATATACTTTTTTTTTTGGTTGCCACTTTCCATTAAGAAGTGGCCTATTTATAAGCCATGAAATACATGTCGAATAACTAAAAATCAAAAACCTACCACACTTTATGATGGAATGACAAAAATGCATTTCATCCACGAGAATGACCATAATAATCTCCAACTTACTATCTTTTGTTGTAAATAGACTAAAATTTTCCTTGGTGGAATATATACAACTTAAAAAAGACTCATTATAATCTAAAAAGATAAATGGCCCAAGATAAAAACTCATCTTATGAATACCATATAAGAATCATGAACTAACCCTATATCGACTTGAGGCCTATTCTTAAGACTAAAAAAAAAAAACAATATAACAACATATAACAATTATGTAGAGAATATTGAGAGAGGGAGTATGAAGAGTAATAAAGAATAGAAGATATTTTCTTATTATTACATGTGGATGTCCTGATGGGTAGCATAAGTATGAAGAGGTAGTGCATAAGTATGAAGAGTAATAAAGAATATAAAGATATTTTCCTGATAGTATGTAGAGGTAGCATAAGTATGTATACAGGAGTAATGGGTCTTTTGACTTCCTGATCGTATGGCGTGAATGTTGTGGTGGTTGCTATTAAAATAGACTTGAGTTATGATCTGGCATGTCGACAATGATTATGTGGATGCTCTACATCCACTCATCTCTACAACTCTTATTTATTGGTTTATTTTCCTTGTTGGCTAACATTATTTCTTATATAATATTATTGGACTTATAGTGTATAAAATATTTCTTTTAGTTTTGGGTGGAATTTTTTATTACACAATGCCCCAAAATCATTCCTTCATTTCATCTAACTTGGATTATGTTAGTCACATTTTCTTCTTTTTTTCCATTGTTTTATTTGTTTGAACTAGTATATTTGAATTTTTCATTCGTCTTAATTATACAATCTCAATATAAAGCAAATACATTCTTTAGAGCGATTAAAGTTGTTCGTATTAATCACATTACAAAACCATCATTAAAAAGTTTATGATAATAAATAATTCTTCTATCTCAATTCTCCTCATCTTTAAAAAGTATATTTAACTACCATTTTTAATACATTTGGTTGGTGTCAAATATTTAGTTTCTTATCTTCTAAGTCTGTGGAATTTTATGCATTTATTCCCAAAATTGTATTTAATTTCTCATGTAAATCTTCAAAAGTCATGATTTTTGCATCAGTGACAACTGTTGTAAACTTTCTCAAGCTAATAAATATCTTTTGTAATTCTTGTATTTAATATTTATGTCATTCGTTACAACAAATCTCATTTTCCATAATTTTTTACCCTCTTTTTCTAACATCAAGCATTTTTTGCTCTTAGAGTTCTTCCTTTTGCTTTCCAAGAATATTCTAGCAACCTTGTAAACACAACTAACAACCATTTGTCATCTAAAATTAGCATACTTTTGTAATGCCATGAAAAGTTCTAGGACTTTGCTGGTGAAATATCTTTTATTTTTCATCATTAAGAATCACCATCCAGTTTTATGACATAATGTTAGTTTATTATTTTATTTCTGTTGAATTCTCTTAAATTTATAATTAGCAATCGAGGTTGAGTTGTAAAACTTTCTCTTGAAAGAATTTTATAATCTTTGCATAAATTTTGAATTTTTTTTTGTAACAAAATAATCAACATGAGTTCTCAGAGACTTACTTTTATATTTGATTGCGTGCTCTTTTTTTAACAACGGAATGGCAATTAAAAGTCAAGCTAAAGTTTATTCTATAATTATTTTTCATTCTTCATTAGTCTCGCTAAAATAAAAAATATTATGTACAATAAATCATGTTTTTTTTAGTATTTTTTAATCTTCATTTTCAAGCAATGTTAATATATTTTCTTATACATAACTCTAATTCTATTTAAGGGATATAAACACAATATTAATGTCTTGTAAGCCCCTTCCAAAACAATACTTATTCCAAATTCAGACATTTCCCTAAATTTTGAGCCAATTCCATCAACTTCAAAAAACTTATAATTTTACTAATAATGGATAATTTTGTAAAATCAGAAATTAGGGGTCGAGATTTTAACATGTGTCAAATGAGAGTAAAACAAACCGGATCTAATTTGGAACTTTTGCAATTTTTCGAACAAATCCTCAATGTTAAAAAAAAACTATTACCACCTTGTTTATATGGTTACAGCGTCTTCACGCGATATATGCAATAACCATAGTAGCTTCCATCGAATGTAAGCTCCAGCTACATGAAGAGAAAAAAAAGGGGAAAGCAGGGTTTCGAATGCAACAGTCAAGCGCCTCCTCTCGACAACAGCCTCAAAGAGACAGATGCAAGACACAAGTCTCTCGGCGCTTGCCTCCTCTCCCTTTTGCGTGTTGCCAACCAAGCATTATCTTCCCAAGTCTACGCAATTGACTCCAAGCCGCTGTTGATGGAGTGATGGATTCGTGAGGTTCAACGCAAGCCAAAGACCCTCGATCCTCTAGGGTCAATTTTCTTTCTTCCCCTATTGTCTCCGCAAGCCTTTTCCCTCGGCTTCATCGTCCTAGAAAAAAAATAAATAGGAAACCCTAGCCGCTACAACAGCCCTCGACAACTCTCGACAACCATTGGCAAACTTCCTTGAACTTTTCAATCAGCCGCCACACCCTCAATTCACCCGGTTCTTTTCAGCCAAAACCTTGCCAAATTGGCTATATTTCATTGTTCTTTATATGCTTGCAAGCTTTTATCATTATAAATCTTAAAAAATATGATTTATTTCAAGTTTACCACCATTTCCATCTGTGAAAATCAAACTTTCAATTGTAAGCACTACGATAAACTCGACCTACTCGAACTTTAGATTCTCGTAGTAGGGATCACTTGCCAGATTGATATTTTAAAGTTCCATATCATCAAATTAAAGTTGGCAATTATGATTTATATCTAATAATATTATGCTCTTTGTCTCTTGATTATAATTAGGTTTGGCATTTGAAATGTTGTTAGATGCTGTAATTGTAACTTAGAATGTAGTAAGATTACACTTAAGCACCATCTACTTTTTTCATATTGATTAGAACTCATATATTTATGTTTCTATATATTGAAAAATGGAATTAAAAGAAATGATTGGTATCTTAATCATTAGATAATAATAAAAAAGAAATAAATATTTCATGTCAACATATTGCATATCTAATTCCAATGATTAGCAAAACGTATTTAAATTTACCATGTTTGTGAAAACAAACTTTATCAAATCAAGATAGTGAAAATGGCAAAAATATTAATTTGCTAAAATATGGATGCCCACACTATTATGGTGCATCACTATATAAGTATACGTTGCAGTGTCCTATCTACGTATTACCTTCACGATGAAATTTTCTGTGGGATAGGATCGTCTCTTTGGAAGGGCTCTCACCTCAGATCCATTAGGTGGTGGGTCGCTCAACTGTTTAATGGAGTTTTTTCCATTTATGTTGCAAGTGATAACAAAATGATTAAATAAATATCATGTATTTCTAGAATTATCAATTATGTGGATTGCAGCTATTTATCCATGTTATGATTTCTCCTAAATAGACTATTTTACTCAGCGACTATTCTTTGATTTTAGCCTTTATGATTTTTAGCCTATATGCATTACGATTATTAGATTAATGCTTGCACTTTTCTTTTCTTGTTAATTATTAAATAAAATTTATAATTATCCACTCAAGTATTTTATTTAAAATTTTTTCAGGTCAGGATTAGATGGCTAACAAATATAGTGACTTGACCTACACCTGTTCTGTTGCTTGGTACTTCGTTTTAGTTTCTTTTTCTTCGATTCTCTATTATGTTATTGTACTCCTTTAGTGTGATTTATTAGATATTGGTTGTTGTAAGTTTGATGTTTTGGATATTTAGTTGGCTCTTTATGTTTTCGATGACATTTATTTGTTTTGGCTCTGTGTTCAAATGTTTAATCCATGTTGCCAGACCTCTATTTTCGACGCTTATCAGGTTGGGTCATGGCTAGAGTGGTATCAGAGCCAATGTTTTGTTAAATTTAATTAAATAAAGGGTCGATAGAGATAATAAATTATATTCCCTTAAAATGAATTTTCATAATTATTCCATTCATTCAAGTGAAGTTCCTTATCTCCTCTTTATCCAATCTTTAGTTCAACAACCAACTATGAGATGATTCAGAGGAAACCGCTCATGCCTCGGGCCCAAATCAAGAAGTTTCTAATGTTTTTAGAGGCTCTGCAACTATCAGTGCAGAACCATTTACACAAATGATAGCCACAATGAATCAAATGATTTAGTTGGCCCGATATAGAGTTAATGAGCCCAACACTCAAGTTACAATAGACTAATATTTAAAAATGTTTCGAAACTTGTGATTGACAAAATTGTAAGGACCAAAATATTCAGGCCTTCCGAAGGATAGAAGCCCATCTCAAAGTCAGCCAAAATCTTGGCTACCTTGTTTGAACGATCAAACCTTAAGTTCTACTACTTTGGCCTTCCAAAGGATGCAAGCCCAATTATGAACTTGGGCCACCTTGTCAAAAGAACAAGGCTATAAGATCAACTTTTTTTGGTATTCAAATAGATGTAAACCCCATGCATTCTAAATTGATAGAAGCCCCACTCTAAACAAAATCCCAGGTATTCCAATCATTGTAAGCCATGACCAAACCTATATTGGGGCTAATGCGAGTGCTAACAAGCATTAAAACCCAAATTTAAGCCTTCAAATATAAATCAAAACATTAAAACTTAATGTTTTAGTCTCATGTCTATAGATTCAATCAAGACTCCGAGCGAACTTTCTAGTAGTCATGTCCAAATTCTTTGAAACCTAGTGGTCATATTTTTTACAATGCTATATTATTGAACAAAAATAGTACGTTAAGCCCTCTGTAAACCTGAATCAATGTTGAACCTTGACTTTAGACTTTGACATATTTCATCTAATTTGTTCACATCCCCCCACCCAAATCATATGTTTGGTTAGTCATTGTATCACACTTTAATTGAGAGTTTTCTTCTATGACTAGGTGGGGTAATAAACTATGAAATATTTACGCTCATAGGAAATCCTTAACCCTAGATGTTAGCAAATTGTGTTCTATCTATCAGGGGAAAATTTTGTAATATATATCCAAATAAACTTCACAAATAGTTTATTATTGTAACCTAAACTAAATTGTTTAGGTTTCTGTACCTTTCTAAGTAATCAATTTATTCGTTTACCATTAAAAAATAAAGTGATTTTATTAACCTTTCTATTTATATGTTTATTTTTTGTGGTAAAAACCTGATTTTGAATAGGTCGAGAATTTTTCAATAATAACTTAAATTTAAAAGGTGGACAATTGTCTAGTTTCTTGTGCTCAAAGCATTTCTGATTTGAATTTCTACTTATTTATCAAGTTGGTTTGGCTCAAGTATAGTTATTTCCAGCCATGCCATGTTTATGTTAGACTACCCAAAACATTGACCTAAACCCTACTTAACTAGTTAAATAAATAGCATGGATCTATTTTATATTGAATATTGTGAAATAGTGACACATATAGGGCCATTACGATGGAAACAAGCTGATGTTTCCGTCGAGATTTATTTTGTAGATTTGTTGTGGGAGAATATTTAGGAAGATTTAAACACACATGGAAATGGGTGAGAACGTATCTTGAAATTGTTAGCTATTAGGGTATCAATGTATATTATGCTATTATATGAAGTCTATTTTAGGGCTTGTTTGGTGAAGCTGGAGCTGAATGAAGTTGCTGGATAGTTGTTGATGGAGAAACTATCAATATTGTTTGGCAACTTGTTTCTTGCTGCCGGAACTGGGCTATTTTTTTTTATTGTATTAATGTACAGTTGTTCCCATAGTTCATTCCAGCGAGATGGTCGACAAGGTGGTAGGAGGACGGTGGGGCAGGGCGGGGGGTGTGGTGTGATGGCTGGCGGGGTAGTGGGTTGAGGTAGGATGGATGATGGGGCGGTGGTTCTGGTTATTTGGCTCTTCAAAATTCTATTAAGTTGGAAAACGCTAGCCTTGGTGAAAAGACAGTAACTACTAACTTTTCAGCTCAGCAGCTATTAGCCAAATGCCAAACGGACCCTAAAGTATGTTGCAAGTTTGAGCCGATTTGATTTTTGGACACACAACTGTCTTCATTAAATTAATTCAAAATCGAATTACTGGTTCAATTCAAACTTTGTTTTCGTTGGCTGTAAAACAGTTATTTGAAATACAATTTTGATTTATTGCTAGATGAAAATTATTGTGGTTTAAGTGCACTTAAAGTATTATATCAGAGTCCTTTTAAATAGAGATAATTACTTGCATGACTTGCAAATTTTAGGTATTACATATCTAGCATCTAATTTTTATTATTTAAAAACTTAGCACTGAATTATAAAATCTCATATGCTTTATGAATTGTCTAACTGTGCGATAGTTTTGGCATAGTTACAAGGATTCGGGTGATAATTGTGTAAAATAAAAAAATTAAGTATTTATATGTTAATTAGAATTATGAGTAGTAAGCATAAAATTCTACTTTTAAGATAATGCATCTTAACAGTTATTTGTTTCATTAAATACAAATTGTTCAATGATATGATGCTACTTTATGTAAAGTAGGGGTGGCTTTTTATCCTGCAGTAATTATATCGCATAATTTAGTAAGCTGCCGTTACAGTATTCATGTCATATTAATCATTTTTCTTTCATAAATTTGAAAGGTATGTGAAGACTGCATTGGAGAGAGAGAAAGCTCTGAATTGGTTCGAAAGCTCAATTATAATAATGAGGATATTTGTGTGTATCTTGTTCGTGGTAAGGAAGCTCCTCGGTCTATTATTGAAGCTCCAACAGCTGCTTCTATCCGCACCTCAAAACGCTCTAAGAAAACTTCATATCTGAAGTCTATCAATTTCAGAGTTTCTAGCAACACATCAATATATCAGCTGAAAATGATGATATGGGAAGCTTTTGGGGTATGCTAATTAATAATTTCTAGATTACCTTTGATGTGTAATCTTCTTTGACCTTATATATATATATATGTGTGCGCGCATATATATATATATATATATATATATATATATATATATATATATATATATATATATATATATATATATGTATGTATGTCATTTATTCTATAATAGAGAAAAGGTGCTCACTTAAAAATTGCTTTTCCAATTTTACATTGTTTTTAGCTTTAAAATTTTTTATAGGAAGTCTGCATTCTGCAAAGTATTTATTATATATAATTTTACTTTTTAAGAGATTGTCTATTTAAAATGGCATGTAGTTTTTGGGAGTGTTGAAGGGTTTTATAATTGTGGGAGGCTTTTAAATTTAGAGAATATATATACAAACTTAAGGCATTTAATGTTTCTTCGCATAGTTTATCTTCCGATATTTTTTCTTTACAGAAAACAACTTTTTTGTTACTTCTTTTGCATCTATCCACACCTTCCATTTCCATTGTTGAATATATATCTCGTGAAAAATGGAAAATGTTGTTGTGATAGAATAAAAAATTAAAGCAATACAATTTGACAATGCACGCAACTTCATTGTGAAACTTTAAGAGAGGTTAATATAGTGAAATTATCTCTCGTTGCACTATCCATGCTTGACCTTTAACTTTGAAATATCAATGCATCTGGTGCTCTTCAGGCAAAATTTTGTTTTCTGGGCATAATCAGGTTGTGAAGGAGAACCAGAATCTTCACAAAAATTATGCGGTAATTGATGGGGATTCTGCAACACTTGCAGACAAAAATATATTTCCTGGAGACACTTTATGGCTAGTGGATACAGAGACCTACGAAAATCGTGACATAGCTGGTAAAACTTATAAGGTTTAGTTGTAATGTTTCATTGAAAGAAATTTTCGCATTTTGTTTTAGTACCCTTTATAGTGCCTTCCGCAGATGAGCTCTCCGAGCAGAAGATAGAGCCACTTAAGGCTGAGGAAGGATTTCGTGGAACTCTTCTGACTTCCAATGTCTCTGGCCATGGTTTTCAGGAAAAACCATCTGCTAATGATTCAGTATTGTAATTAAAATATTCAGACTGGTAATGGGTTTTGTACTTGGGAGCTTAAAATTTTGGCTGTGAGCTGCATTTTTCAGGTGATGAATCTTCTTTGGCCATTTGCCTTTTATATTTGATTTTATAAGATTTTTGTAGCAGATAGTTACCAAGTTAGCAATTTGACATCTACTGTTGCTTTCCTATTTGTTTATTCTGCCTGAATTTGAAAAGCTTGCTTTTTAGTTGATATTAGTATATTACTCATTTGGGTCTTCTTTAATGACCCAAATAGTCATACTTCTGTTTCAAATCATGCTAATCTATCCTTATCTTTCTAAACTTTTACTGTGTTTAAGAATGTGCTGCATGAGTGCCCTGCGTAAGTGTGATGGAGGGAGGTTGCCATTGAACAGAGTTGTTTCATTGAAAGAGAGTGCAGTTGTTTCATTAGATGGAAGAAAAAAATTTACAATAAGATTTTTATTTTATATCTAAATATATTATGCTTCATAATAATAATTATTATTCTAGTAATACATGCCTCCACTTTTAATTGCTATGCTTATCAAAACATCATGTTGGGGATTTATATATTCTCTGATTATTTCTCTCTTATCATATTTTCACATTTAAAAGCTGATTTTGTCCATGATTGTTTTAGATTATTTCTATGTTTTATTATAAGGTCGTTAATCACACACACACACACATAATGACATTGTTATTTTTTTAATTTGGTGAACTAAAAGGAACCATGAATAATCTTTAGCACTCAAATTTTCAAATATAAAATTTTATGTAAAACAACATTCAAATTTTACTGAGCTTCTGATCAATATGGCTGAATTCATTGTTTTTGTTTTTTATGATGCAGTTAACGTCGGTTTGGAAACACTTTTGAAGCTGGTGGAAGCTGACATGGAAGAAAAAATTTTTATGTTCTATACAGTAAATTTATTCTAGAAGCAGAGATGTGACAATTATATATTTAGCTCTCCATATATATATCGCACATACAAACTTGTTTGTTACGATCAGAACAATGTGAAACTGATTAATTGTTTGTTTATTTGAAAGAAAATGAGATTTATTTTATATTTTTTAAAATTATAACAATCATTTAATGTTTTATAAATATGTATCACTTGAAATGGTATAATGAATGCAGTAATTTATGAATGTAAATATTTAAATTACATAATTTTGATGTTTTATATAAATACAAAGTTGAGAAGATTAGCTCCCGCTTATCGTTCTGTATATATACAAAAAATTCTGTTAAATTGAGATTGTTGGATGGGCAGTTTAGAAACCAATGCAAGACTGCATTTTCAGTGCTTGAAATCGGTTTCCTTATAACATGTTCATTAATGTGAGAGAAAAGTCTTTAACCCAATTTTTAAAAAGAAAACATGTAGACGACTTGGATTGAACATGAAATAGGTGAGCAGAATGCCCACTTTGAATGGAAGAAGTGCATGTACTACACTGCTGCTATCATGATGGGGCCGACACATGCATCTTGACATATTTGATAAGGAAGAACTTGTGCAATTAATGTAAATTCTCACTTATTATCCAATACTTTTATTACATCATTAGTCTTGAATGTGCATTTGATTGCCAATTATTTTATTTTATTATTTGCATGGTTTTCTTATAAATCATTTCTCTATTATAAATTAATAATTAATACATTTAATACACTTAATGAATTTTAGTATATATAATATCTTATGTACTTAATTTATAACTAATAAAATTCAAAATCGACAATGGTTTTCATTTTCTTTTCTAAGAATAATATTACTATTATGAAATAGTATTTCTATCCTGCAGCTATAAAAAAAATGATAACGCACTATTAGCTAAACAAACAAACAAAAATATAGCAAAACGATGCTTAAGAAAAAATTTTCTTCATATAGTTCATTTATATATAATATTATAATAAATATAAAATAGTATTAAAACTAAATAACTTAATTAAATCCTTAATATAAATTTGCTCAATGTAAAATCCTCACACATGAGCTATGTTTGAGATTATTATTATGCAAGTATGTGAGCTTGTTATAGATAGTTATTCATTCTGTTTAGATGGCTGTTTTATGCATTTAAGACTTAAGATTTTGTAAGCTTCTTGACGTATAAAGCCCATCAACGGTAGATCCAAATGTATTTATATATATGCAAATGTTAACATATTTTTTATGCTGAGACATAGAGAGGTGATGCAGAGAGAACATTTTGCCTTATCAGCGCATCATCACTTGAAAGACAAGAAGGGGGTTTCATTATGCCGGAACTCAAACCTGATGCCTTCCAGCAAGAAGCAAACGCATGCCCACCAGAACTATAAAGGGATATCTGAATGTCTTTTAGATAAATCTCCTCACATGGGAAATTATCACTGCAGGCAAATCTCACTGCATTCTTTGTGGCTGAGCTTCCCTTTATATCAATGAATGCAATGTCACTCACTTTCACAGCTGAAGTCTGCATACAAACAAACAAATAAATAATTTAAAGTCAAAATTTTCCAAAGTTAAATCATAATAGTAACAGATTTTGGCATAAGGTTGTAGTAACACAGCAATATCTTATCCCCCTTTCATATACCTTGTTCCGGCATGGATAGGACGAATCGCAGTAGTACTGATCAACAATTATCGGATTCGAAACATTTCTCATCAGAATGTTGCGAAAAACTATGTTTCGAGCAAAGCCATCGCCTCCCTGTGCTCATAAACATTGTTAATCTTTTCTAACAGATAAAATGCTGGCTGAATTGAGCTGAAATTTGATATAAGACCTGCCAGGTTTTAATCCGAACCCCATTTTCTGTATTGGAAATGTAGGCTTCATCAACTAACACATATTGCAATTGATCTTTTGAAAAATTTTTCCCCAAGCTTCCAATGCTAGCACAGAACAGGTCATCCATAAAGAGGGAAACATTAGCTCAATTTTTGGAACAGCAGAAACTTATGAATTATTATAGCAAACGTAATTACCTTATACCATGACCTGGTCCACATATTATGTTCTTTATTAAGATGGTAGAAGAGTTTCCTACAATGGAGATGCAGTCATCTCCTACAAAAGAAGAAAGAACTTAGAAAGGCACATTCAAAGATTTCAAGATAAAAATACAACAAGTAAGAAGAAACAATGAATCGGTGGGAAGAAAGAATAAAAGGAAGTTGAACTTCTGCAAGGTATGCTATAGTCATTACTTTTCAACTAAGGAACTTAAACTTGACAATGAGAAACAGTCTTTGACATTTCAATGGTAACATATTTCCCAACTTCCAAATGTGGGACTAGCCCAAACTGCATGCGGATAACTACCCTTAATATAACTCCCCATGTCAACCATCACACTTCTTCAGGCAAAGGTTTTTAAACATCTTCAAGTATCATGCACCGAGTCTTGTATCTTTGAATCCCACAAACAAAAGCCCTTCCCTTGTTGCTACTAACTATCTAAACGGAGTGACAACTGAAGAAAAAATGGCTTTCGCTTTCATGAATGTGCAAGTTTCTGATTTTTATGTAAAGAGAAGTTATCACTCAGTATTTTCCCTCTTGAATGACTAGCATTTAAAATCAAAGATCATGAATGTTATCAAGTTCTTCAATACACAAACTTTGCCAAGGTTGTAAGAAAACGACTAGCATCATTACTAATTAGCTGACCTGTTCCAATGATGCTATCTTCAACTATAACAGATACAGACGAACTAATGTGAATTCCATCAGTGTTGGGGCTTCTTTCAGGTGCAATCACTTTTAAACGAGACACTAGAACTTGAGAGCAACTGCTGAATGCCATATGCATCTTTTGGCTATTCACAAGTGTCAAATCCTGAACTGTAAGACGCTTCATTCGATGAAAAGTAAGTGCCTGCATCAACATTTTAGTCCTTACAGATAAGCAATAAAAAAATTTACCATACTAAAGCATGCTATCTGAATTGTCATTCAATAAAGAATAATACTTCTTTTGGGAGGGAATAGCCGCCAAAGCTAGCATGAATTTGACGACCATGTATGCATTATAGACAAAACATTTTTTTTTTTGCGATCAATCAACACAAATTTGACATGTTAACCGACTAACATAGTATTGGTCAGCCAACAAATGTCAACCACCGCATTATAAAAATCTGCTGTTATTACCAACAAGATGCTAAGGAGATTTATTGTCGACCACCACATTTCTTCAGCATCTGTTGACTGATAAACAATGAATTGACCAACCAATAGAATGATTTTAAAAATAGTGTTTTTGCCAACAAATGATTAGGGTGTAAGAATGTGACCCGATACAAAAACATAGCTCAAAATTGATCTTGGAAAAGGCTAGCCACTAATATTCGGGTTAGATTCATGTTGAACTTTTAGACATGTAATGAATTATGCTGGGGTACAAATTAACCCACAAAAATCAAAATCTGACCAATATGATCCATTGGCTCACACATAATATGTTTCAATAGATTGTGTTCAAGTCAAATGCTTCAGCGTATTTGCAATGGTTCTATATTGGTGTCAAAATCTGTTGAATTTAGGTTAACAAGTTAAACAGGGGTCAATTTAGGATTGGGAATTTTAGCCCGTTGATTTAGTCAAGTTCAAATTGACCCATTTGTCGTGAAATCATTTTCAGGTCAAACTCAGGCCAAAACCACTGATCTGTTTTGACCCCTACAAACAATACAGTTTGGTCAAAAAAGGCAGCACCACATGTGCCACATTCGTGCCGGCGCAAGAAATTGGCAAAGATGCTGACAAAAAAAGTAGAGTTCTTCGCTAAAGCTTCATTGGCAAGACACTAACCGTCGGAGCCTGCCGACATGGCTGCAAAGAAGAAGCAAGTTTCAGACTTTGTTGTTTTACCAGAATGTAATGAGCTCAAGTTGAAAGGTTTACATTTGATGAATTTGTCTTGCAAGACCTTGCCCACCATCCCTGGCCCATTCCATCTATAACCCCCTCACCTCTTAGTTCAAGGTCCTTTATCCCCTGGAAATAAAGCCACCTACGAGTGTTCTTCTGATACCAAATATCAGGATCTGAGGGTGCAACAATTGTTCCCTTGATCTGCTAAGTAGCAACAGCTTGCAGCATTAATAATACTAATCTGGATGAATTGATCGGGACAAGAAAGTTAAAGAAAGCAGCCAAAAAATGGTGAAATTTAAAACAATTCCATCCAAATAGTTCGGAGAAGAAAACTGGGAGTAGAAAAAGGAAATAAACATTACCGATAGTATTACTTTGGATTTACAAGGGCCAGCAAAGTTTGTTTGCCCAAGGAAATAAACGTTTCCTACTGGAATTTCAAGGATTGCTCCTACTTTTGAGGAACAAGCAAGTTTCCATGCCTTCAAAAAAGCCTGAAAGAAGACAAGTCAGTTAAAATTTCTTTATTATTATTGTACAACTTGATGAAGCAGAAAGGCGTGCACCATTTTTAGTGCTGCCAAATGGTCAGTTTGAGGATACATGATAAATATCAAGCAAAGAAGAAGCTAGACTAATTGACTCTGTATAATTCCAATATTATTAAGTGCTATCCGTTATGTAATATTATTCCATGACATTATATAGTAAGAGCACTGCACTATTATTTCACAAGAATAAATCTAAAAAATCGACAAAATAATATAAAAATAGGAAAATATTACATTTACCCAACCTATAGCTCAAAATGTATTGAGCAACAGTACCCCTTGCTCCCAGATTTCCCCCATTGCTAATGCAAAAGTGCATCGCCTCCGTCAAAAAAAACTTTTTTTTGCCTGAGATGCGTTTTGAGTCCCCAATTAGGTAATAACCACCCTAAAAATATAATGAGCTTCAAGCAAAAAATGCATTTTCTTTTAAATTTAAAGAGCTATTTAGGGTGCTAATTTGGGATATTAATGAATCTAACTTTTATTTATCCTAAATAATTTAATAGTCAAAATCAATGTAAACATCTTTATTATAATTCATTTTCCCTTCATGCATGTCTCTAAAACGGTGCAATATATATTAATGCCATGATATATCATCATTTATTAAATCTTTTCTCAAAAATAAGAATACCATACCATTTTGATTAGATACTCTAAGAATTATTTACCATAATTTAAGTTTTAAAATATTATACAAGTCGAGCTAATGCTTGGGGTGGCTTGAGCTTGAATCGTCTAGACTTGAATATGCTGCTATCCAAAAGCACCGTCATAAATCTTTTGACTAAGATATCTTAGATAATACAAGTCCAAGTAATTACATGCCCGTGTAATTAATTGAATTTTCAATGATTCACTGATACCAAAATTTTATTTTTTTTAAAGAAATTGAGCTTTAATAACACATACATAAATACATGATCAACATAATTGAAACCCTAGATTTATTGAAAATGTAAATCCAAATACTCAAACAACTAAATCATAACACTGTCCAAATACATTATTTTTTTATATTTCCATTTGAGAAAAATAATATCATAAAATCTTCTTGAAAATTATATAGTAATATAGGTATCATATGAGTTTTTATTGAATATTTTTAATAAATTCGACCTCTAATCGAAGTTAAAAGATTTTGGACATTTTATTGGGATTTTATAATTTTTAAATAAAAAAAGATGAAGAGAAAGTGTTATCTTAACATTCTTTTTACCGCTCCCAAAATAAAACTTTTGAAATCAATAAATACTATTAGTAATATAAAGAATTAGGGCTGGCAATTTGACTTGAAACTCGAAATTTGAACTCGATTCGACTCGAATTCGAGACATTTTGACTCGACTTGAAAATTTTTGAGTCGAGTTCGAGTCATACGTCTTTCGAACCCTATTTAAAATAAGTCGAAATGACTTGAACTCGACAAAAACTCGAATAAAACTCGACTCGAACTCGACTCGAACTCACTCGAACTCGAACAAGTTCGAGTTGAACTCGACTCGAACTCGACTCGAAGCCAGCCCTACACAGAATCTCCCAAAAAATTATTAATAAAAATGAAGCTCATATGCACCCTAAAACAAGTCACTATTTATTTTTCGAAAATTTTAAATGAACACACCTAAGAGTACAAAAGATATTGCTCTTATTCTAATTTCTCTTTTCTATTTTTTAATATGATATATAAACTTACTATTTTTTAGAGAAATTGATATTTTGGAAAACTCTATTCCCTTTCATCAATAAGTTACATAACCTTACATTTCACTTTTAAAAAAACATGAATAGTTTTTTAATATTCTTTATCTAATAACCCATATTAGGCACAGTAAAATACTCTCTAATTCATTCTTTACCTTAAAAAATCAAACGACATTTTCCTCGTGCGTACCTGAGTGTCATCCTCGATTCCATTTCCTTTGGCGCCATGATCGACCACTGAAACCACCTTCATCGTTCTGGATCGTCTCACCTCCCGCCAGAAGCTCGGAAGCCGAAGCATGCGCTCGAATCCCTCAGCTCCAGCGATTTCCGACCACAAAAGCAGCAGGGCAAACACCATGTGAGTATGAACGCACAGAGAGGAGGCGCCGGAAGAGGAAGAATTTTTTGAAGAAGATGCCATGGTGAACATCCGAGAGCGGTCTGCGAGAATAGAATAAAGAGTTTTTGGTGCATTCGAAGGGCGCGAACTCTTAGGTTCTGCACGGTCGGATTCGATCATGGGGATGCGAGCCAGATGCGTGAATCTCGTGGTTGGCCGTACGTCTTTTCGTTGCATTTTGACGTCATCCGTTGCAGTGTCACAGCATTTATTAGGGCACGCATGCGCTGCTCTTAAGGAGGAAACGGCCGGGAAGAGATGCTCGACGAAATGCGCCAATGCGTATGAAATAAGGTGGGACTCGGAGAGAGCCCGGTTGCGCGGGGCATTTCGTGCCCGCTCAAATGTCGGCCAAATTTAAGGACGCTATATAAATAAATAAATAAATGAAAAATGTTTCATAAAAATAAATATGAGTATTGCATAAAAAAAATCAGAATTATAATTTTCTTTATCTATTTGTTGTATAATAATTTTATTAGAGAAATACTATTTAAACATATTAATGTGGTATCTAAAAAATTTATTTAATAAAATTTGAATATTATTTTAATATAAATTTTAAAAATAATATTTATATTATTTTAATGTAAATAAATATACATTAATAAAATGAGTCTAAATTTTATTAAATAAATTTTTTTAAATATCATATTTAATAATGTTTTGATACTAATTATTGTAATAAATTCTATAATTTTATTTATCTTACTTAACAATTATTTAATAACTAATATTAATAAACCTAATAAGAATTTAATTCTGTATACTTAATTTTATTAACTATTTAAATTCATTATATCACTTAAATAGCCATCTTAATGATTATTAACTATCCTTATTATAGTATAGGCCTTTATTAATAATCGTTATCTGATTATGTTATATTAATTATTAACTATTAACTATATCTTAACTACTAAATGAATCTACATTAATTATATTAACTACACAATTCTAAGAGATTAATTTATTAAGTTAAGTATTATTAATAATTATATACATTCTAAATAATAAATCTTAATTAAGATATTTATATATATTAACACAAATTTTATAACTATTACAAAAAAAAAAATCATTTTTAAGCTCAATAACCTAAGCCAGCCAAGTAGTTGAGGAAGATGAGCTCTGACTTAGCACATAGTGGCAGACAATTTGTTAATAGTGAAAGTGAGCTTGAGTTAAAATGTGATTTTTATGATTTTTTAAAAATTTATATCTTTTATAATATTTAAAGAAGCGGTTAAATATGTAAAATAATATTAAATTTCATCTTAATTTTATAATAATTTAATTATTTAAATTAAATCCAAGTAAGTAATTATAATAACTTATATTACCTTAAAACTATTATATTAAGGAAAAAGAATGGGATTATAAAATAAAAATTAATAATTAATTAAATAAATTTATGCCTAATAATAAACTGTAATTGTTCCATTGGTGGTCAGATTGGTACTTATTAGGTATAGCCAAGTAAGCCCTAATTCCCAAAACCCTTCCCTAAACGATCGACGGTTACCGGTGAGTATAAACTAGAAGCTCAAATCTTTGCCGATAAAAACTCGCAGACGACTAACCGAGAATCCTGTCGCTTGCGTTAGAAGATGTGGCGCAGAGTTTCCTCTCAGCTCCGTGCTTTTGCTCCATGGCGATCAAACTCACAGATTCGCCGTCCTTACGCCGTCGGCGACACCGTGCGGTGCGCAGCGATAACTGCCAATAAAATTACCGCTCGTTCCATCTCCGTCGAATCGGGTTGGTTTATCCTCTGTGTTATTAACCAAACAATTGGATTTTGCTTGGCTGGAAGATGGCGATGATAAAATATTTTTGCTTTTTAGCTAGTGCAACACGCCCCACCAAGCCGAGGGTGGAAGACATCTTGCCGATCGCTACTGGGCTAGAGCGGGAGGAGATGGAGGCAGAGCTTCAGGTGATTCTTGTGCCGTGTTGAATTTGGGATTTTTCTGTTTCAGATTGTATGTTTGTTGAGAGTTTGGTGAAATAGATGGTTATTTTATTTGGTGATACAGGGAAAGAAGCGGTTTGACATGGACGCTCCTGTCGGCCCATTCGGTACCAAGGTGAGATAGATACTAGGGAAATGTGGATATGTTGGTTTATTTTGTGAGCTTATCCTGATGCTGCATTTTGGTTTTAGAGTTTCGTTTTGTTTCTTATCATTTCTTGCAGGGGCTGTTTGGTTTTCCAACATTGCAATGCCGTCTATTGTTATTGATAAGTTGTGTGTTTAATTGTTTCATTGACATGTTAACAATTGTCGAAGGACATCCGCATGCTGTGTTTGACATGTAGATATTCTGTCAAAAGCAAATGACATTTAGATGCAAAAGTAAAGAAGGGAGAAATGAGGAGAATGGCGTTTAGTGAGGCAATGAAGCATACGGTGAGTAATGCCCTACAAGGTGGTGACCCTTGATATTTTCTTACTTTTTTGCTTCAAAGGAGTCGATGATTTATCAGCAATTAGGAAAACAAATAATTTTTTGATGTTTCATAATAAAAACTTGAGGCAATTAAACCCTTCAAATATATAGACTTTCTTAGGCAAATCAAAAGAAGTAAATTTTGATGTTAAGATTGTGGCTTATGAAAGTTTAAATGAGAAATTAGGTATTGTTGAGGGTTGGCAATGCATTTGTATGTTTGCTAAATTTGGAGACCTAAACATTAAAGATTTGATCTAAGTAAAGTTGCTTAATGATTCTAATCATAAATTTGCTTAAAGGATGAGGATGTTCAACATAGATTGTAGAATTGTTTTGATAACTTCTTAATGTTGGTTGTTATACTAGGATTAACATTAATGAGTTTTGTAACTCTAAAAATAATGTCATTTGGTTTTTCATTTGACAAGTCAATAAAAATGAAGCTTGAAATGCTTTAAAGAAAATGAAGATTGGTAAAATTGTAATATTGGATGATATTCGTATTGATGTGTGAAAATGTCTAGGCAAAAAATGAATTTCTAGCTCATCTAGTTATTTAATAAAATTTTAAAAATTAAAAGGAAGTCAGATTAATAAAAAAACATTATTTACTTACAATAATAGAAGTGATGGTTATTTGCACGCATAGAGAATTAAGTTAGTGAGCACTTTGAAACTTTGGGGGAGGGTAGTTAAGCACATATTATGATGAGATACTAGTATTTACATGATCAATATGGTTCTATGCTAGGCAGATGGGCTGTAGATGTGTAATGGTATGATTTACTTGAGGTTTAATGGAGAAATTTTTAGAGAGAGCTCTTTATTTTATATTTACCGATTTTGAAAAACATATGATAAAGTTCTAATAACGGATTATTTTTGGAGAGTTATGGAAGGAAGAGATTATGTGTGGTCTATATTGAAGTTATTAAAGATATGTATAATAGACCAGTTACATGTGTTTGAATACATGGGGCTTTTGTTAGTGATTTTTTTATTTCAATTGTATTACATTTAGGTTCTACTTTTAGTCAGTGTCCTTTTATGTTAGTTATGGATTTTCTTATTAACACATTCAAGAAGAGGTGGCTTGATGCATGTTATTTGTTGACAATATTGTTTGTCAACAAAACTAGAGATCAGGTTGATGCAAAACTCAAGTTGTGGAGAACTAGTTTAGATCAATGGTATTCCTCTTTAATAAATATTTAACAAAATATATTTGGTGCAAGTTTAATCACAATTGAAGCTATAAAAGTAAAGATATAATACTTGAAGATCTTGAAATTAAGAAGTGTGAGGTTTAGTCATCTTGTTTCAATTATACAAAAAAAGAGAGTAACATGATTAATAAACTTCAAGCTGGTCTGATAAAATGGAGGAGCGCTTATGGTGTATTGTGTATTGAAAATGCCTCTTAAAAGAAAGTTGTATGGAATGACTATAACACTACTTTATTTTATAGGGTAGCATTTTTACTGACAAAATAGAAACATATCAATAAGCAAGTGTTTGTGAAGATTCGTATTCAAATGTGGATGAGTAGATATACATGAAAGCATATGATGAAAATTGAGTTTTTTGGTAGCAAGATGAAAATTGAGTTTTTTGGTAACAAGATTGGAGCGGCTTTATTAGGGGATAAGTTTAGAGAAAGTTGGTCTTGAATGATTGGGCATACATGCTCAGACTATTAGATGTTTTTATTAGAAATGTTGAGTTTATAAATTTTGCTCATGTTAAAAGAAGAAAATAAAATAGATATGAAAAACGATGGAGACAATTTCATGTAGCTGACCCACGTTTTGAAGTTAAGGTTAGGTGGTGTTGTTGTTTAGCCAAACAGATGTTGACATTCTAATAACAATTGTCTCAGATTAATATGATATCTTAATAATATTAGAATTCCAATTAAATTAAAATCAAGCCAAACTTGTAAGAAGAGAGTTCTATTTCATACATGTAGATTTGCCTCCCTGAGCTATTTAAAATAATAATGATCTATGAAAATAATGTTAGTCCCAATTTCAGTAGTTTCTTGGAGTTCAATTGTCGTCATAATAATAATAATAATAATGTTATCACCATTTTTTGCATGGTTATCAAGAACTACTGCTTTTTGTTATACACATTTAGCATGAATCTATTGAATTCACTAGATATATGAAAACGTTTATCTAATTCCATGGAAATTTAGATGGGAAAATGGAGACAACGTATCGTTCCATTTTCTTTTAATGGGCAAATGGGAACGATTTCTGCATATGAAGAACCAAACTATGCTTTGAAAATTGTTAATGAGTTTACTTGCTGGTTTCTAGATGCTTCTTTAAGATTAGGGGTGCCAAAATATGACATAAAATGAGAATGCGACTTGAAAAAGTTTGGATCGTCAACGTTTTATATTTTGATTGGGTTTGCGTCATAAGTTTCAGGCTGGATTTGGTCTAAAAAATTGAAGACCTTATATTAATTCGAAAGCTCAAATGTAAATAGTCAAAATTCCGATTCATATGGTTTGCGACTTTGCAGTTTACATATTTATAATTTTACTTTTATTGGTAGCACAGCCACTTCTCACACAGGTTTCTAAAGAGATATTTTTGCTCGTCGACTCTTTGCTTCGCTAAAGCGCTAAACCTACATAAACTTGCCTTCTAGACATCGACTTCTCCTCAAGACATTGATGTATAGCCAATCCATTTTCTTAGTTACTTTGCAAGCTGAGAAAAAAAGCCTTAAAGTCGGCTAAAGTTGGAGAACAGCGCAGCAGCATCACAAGTTCTTAGGTTCTTACGTCATAATAGGTTCTTTGCCATTAGCACAATTATTCGCAGATCAATTCTTTGCTGTCACCCAACTGTACGAGTAAGATACTATGATGTCTCATCGAAATTCATTGCTATTGTTGTGCAACAAGCATGCTACTTCATACCATGTTCTTCCTTGTGGTTTTAAATCGCATTCTTTTGAATTTTAATTGATATATGGGTAACGTTGGTTAAATGAGAAAAAAGACTTTTTTTAAAGGTCAATTTTGAAATTTGCTGTATTTATTTTGATTTCAAAATTAAACTCCACGCATAAATTATTATTAAATTTTGGGCCATTTGAGTTTTCATGAATTTTTTCTCCTCATATAGTGTCGTCCATAAAAGGCAAGATTTATAAATGGCCTTTCAGGTTCTAGTTTCAAAATATAGTAATCAAGTATTGCTAAAATGATGCTAGTAGTAATAACATCTGGTATGAAATATAACTGAAAAAAGCTTAGCAGGCACATTTTGGCCAAAGAAAATTAAAGATTTATCAAAAGCGCTACTCATTTATCTTGGAGAGGTTTTAGACCTAAATTCAAAAGAACTATAAGATAAAAATCTGTCAGTAAAAAATAATAAAGCTGTTGTGTGCTCTCTCTTACTATAGATCATGTGTTGCTCAGTCTAGCTGCCTTAGTCTTGTTGCTGATAAAGCTTTTATTCATGAGGAGTTGCCCTATCTATCTTGTTAAAAAGTTATAAGCTCAAATACTCTTGCTTTTTTTGGAAGTACCTGCATGAGGCTTAAAAGCTGCGGGCATTCTTTTCAAAAGAGGAATTAACCTCATGTGTTTAATGTGAGGAATATAAAGAAAGCTTAAGCTACTTGTTCTTTAACTGCCATTTCTTATGTACCCTTTCTTCGTGTTTTGAATCTGACTAGAAATTATTTTCTACCTCGTATGCTTCTTCAGGTGCTTGAAAGTAGTGAAAACATTAAGGGGCTATTTGGCATGCAAAAAGTTGATTGTAAAGTAATCTAATTATAATGTAATTTGATTACATTGTAATCTGATTATTTACTTATATCCTGTAAAAGATTTGTAGGGAATCTGATTTTTTTCATTTGGAATGAAGTAATCTGCTAAGTAATTTAGGGGGTGAGATTACCCCGAATTCTTTTTTTTTCTTGCATTTTATTGTTAATAATCTGCAATGTTAGAATTTAAATGTTTAATAAAATCAACTTGAACTACTGAATTGCAATTAATTTCCCAACTTTAGCTCTAGCCTAAGCTTGAAATCCATGTTCAAGCTCTATTTCAAATTTGTTCACAAAATTAGCCTTTTTTGTATATTGAAATGTTAGTTGAGCTGCTCATCATGCCAACAACTCTGAGTCATACGAAGCTCAATCTCTTATAGCAATAGAGCTTGATTTTCAATACGAGTTCCACACCATAACATGATAAGCTCAACTCGTAAGCGTGTTAACAAGCCATGTTTGATTTGGCTCACTAGCCAATTCAATCATCCAACCCTAATTTGGTCACATCCTCATTCAGCCCTAATTTGGTCACATCCTCATCAGCTAACTAACAGTGGGGAAAATATGAAAGATTAAATTGCATTGCATGTGCAATATCTCACATTTGTAGTAGATACAGCTACATCGACCTCCTCCCTCGATGGGGGAGTTTTAAAGATATTAATCACTTTAGATATCGTCCTTGCATCAACGTTGTCTTAATCAGTGATGGATCTTCATCGTAGACGCATGGTGCCGAGTAGAAAGCAGAGCTCAATGTATTTGACGAAGCATGGATCCGTGTATGGGAAAGGGAAGGAAGTGCCTCAATAAATGGGTGGGAGTGTATCGACTAGAGTCATCGCAAGGTAGCCGGATGATGTTGCCTTCTTCATATGGTCTTATCCCTTTGCTCTTTTCGTTTTCGTGATTTGCTTTCTCACGTGATCGCGAAGATGAAGGAATACTCCACTTAATTGCTAATTTCGGCCATTTTGACTGTAAAAATTTTACTCTTATAAGACAAAAATAGTTTCTCTCTGATTTTACTTTACCTTATTTTCTCTTCATGCTAAACATCTGAATTTTTAAATTTAAGATAAAATTTTTAATTTACACATTTAATCTCCTGCCAACCCCTAAAAGGAAAGAAATGGAAAAATGAATATCTGAATTGAGATGAATAATTAGATTTTTGGGCAGGCTGCGCTGTGTTCTACCTCTCTCAAAAAAATGTTTATTCAATATAACTTGTCTAGCAAATCGCAGAGGAAAAATATTGACAATGACAAGCAATGATGACCTAGGACCTCTGGGCTGGATGGGCAATTCACTTGATCAAAATTCTTCTTTATGAGAAGAGATTCCACTTAGCCCAAATACTACCTGATCTTTGCAATCAGTTACTAGAATTGGCAATCGTCTCCTTTTATCTCTGACCCCTGAGCTGATTTTCTGTTCTTCGTATGGCTGCTGCCTTGGTGATGGATTCCTATTCAATTAAGAAAGCTGGACGTTTCTCTTGTTGACATTTTGGGGCTGCGTTAACTGTTGTTATTCTGCATTAACTACTGTTAATATAATGGTTGCACTGAAGTTTTCTGCTTTATTCTAGCTGTTTTGTTGTCTGGTTGCTGGGATCTTGTTGCTCATCTGGTCTAGTTGACTGTTTATTGTCTATTGTATCCTGATTTGGGAATTATAGATCAGGGTATCCAAGTATTTTGGTATATTATTTAAAAATTGCGGATATAATTTCTAGAGGTAATGACGGATGGTTAAAATGGAGAACTTCTCAAGAGTTATATGGCACTTAATTGCAAAGATTATAATTAAATGTGTAATTTGTATGAGTTTCAGATGTCAAAATGTAGGCCAAAAAATCAAATTAAGCATTCGAGAAATGAGAATTTAAATGCAAGCTATGCAAAATTAGGAAGGGTTAATTGAGGATAAATTTAGTAAATGGATGGTTGCAGTAACATTTAAATAATCATATGCACCTATTAAATGTGTAAATAGTATTTGTGCAGAAGGACTAGGCAGAAAAATAAACTTCAAATAACATATGTTGGAGTTCAAAAGGATTAAGAATATTACTTTAAAATTTTGTGTGCTACACACTAGAAAGATTGAAAAAACAGATTCATAAAACTATTATCAGATAGTTGAGATAGGTGAACATAATCGTTATGAAATTTCCTTTCATATGGGCCTAGAAGTCAGACTTTCTTTATCTTATTAAATGCTACAAGCTTTAATAGTGATACTCTAATATTGAAGCCTATCATTAAGATTTTGCTTTTTTGCAAGAAGTTGTACTTTTTTAACTTAGTTTAATCATCATCTTAATATAAATAGTAAAAAATATAGCATACAGCGTAAAAGAAAGCAAGGTTTCATTTCTTTTGAATTGTGCTGCTTTCTGAAAGGTATAGGAGCAGCAATTTCAAAATAAAAGAGGTGCAATGTAACAATTGTCAATTTTGCCATTTTGGAAATCTTGTGATTCTCCCCGTACCGTTCATTTATGTGGTGCAGAGCATAGACACATTTATTTTTATAATGTTTGATGGGTTTGTCTGTCCTTAAAATTATTTTCATTCAACGGGTTGTGGTCGTATTAATCTTTAATTGACACCAAAGCTCCAGGCTTCTGAAAAGGTTTCATTTCTTTTGAATTGTGCTGCTTTCTAAAAGGTATTGGAGCAGCAATTTCAAAATAAAAGAGGTGCAATGTAACAATTGTCAATTTTGCCATTTTGGAAATCTTGTGATTCTCCCCGTACCGTTCATTTATGTGGTGCAGAGCATAGACACATTTATTTTTTATAATGTTTGATGGGTTTGTCTGTCCTTAAAAATATTTTCATTCAACGACATTTGATGCTTAGAATGTTGTGGTCGTATTAATCTTTAATTGACACCAAAGCTCCAGGCTTCGGAAGCTTTGTCTTGTACTTGATCAATAGACTTATATCTCATCTTACGTTCTGTCTCTGTGATATTATTTTTCTGCTATCATCCACATACAGTTTTTCTTGTGGATGATATATCTTCATGGCATCTCAAGTAAATATTGTATTTTAATTATATTTTGTACCATCGATGAGGTATTAATAATAACAACCTGCTATTTTTGTGATACTAAAGACGAAGAAATTTGTTTGAACGGATACTAGAAAGTTGATATCTATTTCACCTCAGTAAGTCGATTTGTTGGTACTGCACTAGTGGCAAAGCATTTGTTCCTTGTGAAGGAATCTTCTAAATTTTAACAATGCCAAGAATCAAGAATCATGCTGATAGGTTGTTGACTCGGTGTATTATTTACATAACATAGAATTCTAATGCCTCGCACACATTCAAACCTGTAAAATATTGAAAACTAAAAAATCATGATTGGAATTGACTTGTGGTTGGCATAAAGGACTAACAGTTGACTATTTTATTAGTTACAAATCTTGTTAGCAAAATTCTATATTTAAGTAAATTTCTTAAACATATTACTGTCATGATAATTTTTATATGATAGTACATCTTAGATAGTTCCTTTATAGGTTTAGGGTTTATGTTTGATGTTCTAATTAGGAAAGTTAAAATTTTGAATTTTGCACATGTTAAAAGAGGAAGAAAACACCAAAAGAAGATACAATTTGAAGCTATTAGGAAGAGTCTCAAATACTTTGAGTATAGAGAGGAGTTGTTATTTGGTCGTTCATAAAGGAGACATTGGTTTCATGTAATTGACCGCTTAGTGGGGCTAAGGTTTGGCAATGCTAATCTTGATTTGCGTCTATATCAACTTGATGTTAAGAATATTTTTTAATGAAGATATTAAAGAAGTGACTTACATTATGATATTTTCTATTCTTGTTTATTTGAATTCTCAAGAAAACAGTAGTATGGGTCATGTATTCTCCTTGAACATGATTTTACCATTTAACCATCGTTGTAAAATAATGCATATTCTATCATTATTAAGTTGATGGTATTACATGTGCATTTAATTACGAATAACCTTTTTTATTCAGATTGTCTTTATTGGTAATTTGTAGCTCCTTCAATTGCAATTAATTTTATACAAATATAATTATACCGCGGACTGCTACTACATGCCAAAAAACACAATTGGAATTCACGGATGTAAAGTTTATGCACAAGACAGAAGAAAGTAAAATCATATTAACATTCACAAAGATTGATCTACTATTATCATTATATTTTCTTACATAATAAGTGATACTCTCAATATAAGATGCTTGTATACTGACTAAGCTCATTAAACAACAACAGAGAGTAGAAAGAAATATGTGCTATAATTCGGCACTCAGGCTCACGCGCACTCTTCAATGTTACATGAGGATCTCCTTCTGTACCTCAGCTTATGTTGCTTAAGCATCCCACAAATGTGAGTTAGCAAAAGCTCAGTAGGCCTCACTCAACTAATATGCTATGATATATTGAAAATAGAAATGAAAAAACAATAAGGGGAGAAGAAAATCATAAATACGAGTAAGCTCTTGCAAGTTACAGTAGTATTATTAGCAATATTAATTTTAGTATTCAGTGGGACATAAATATAAACTATAATAGAAAAATAAAAAATAAGAATTTATGAAAGTAATAACAAAAATTAGTATCCATGATGAAAAGACCAGGAAAACATCCAAAACAAAAATTTAGAACAAAAGTATAACAATTAAGATCGAGTATTAGAAAATAGACTTGAAAACGAGAAACTAGTATCAAAAATAGGAATATGAATAGAAACAAAAACAAGACATGCATGGGCAAACATAAATAGAAATAGTAGTAGGTTAGAACCTAGAAACAAAATTAAAAAAATAAAAGCTAGGATTCATGACTTAGAAAACAGAACAAGACCATGACATTCTAGATTGCGAAGACACATTGTAATCGGTACATAGCTAGGGTTAGAGACAACAGTGCATTAAAATTAACCTAATTGTAGGTAGTTGGCCACGGCATGGCTGGGCACCATTGTGCTCCTTGGGGGATCAAGCACCCCTATTAGAAAGTTCTAAAACTATGGATATCTAAAGCAGGTCATGCCATTGTTAGGCTAGGGACCATCTCTCCCCTTTGCATAAGGTTGAGATAGGACGTGATAGAGTCTGGATCCAGAAGCCCCCAAGGTAGACATGATATAGACGAAACTCTTAGGAATAGAATAGGACAAGATCTGACATGATCCATGCCCTTCATCTGATGCGTCTTTTTATGCCTAGGTTTAAGGTCAACTACCTAGAAATATTAGAAAAAAAATCCAAACTCAGGATTTATGAAATATGGTTTTATTTGTAGAAAATCGGTTGTGCCATTCACTATGCCCAAACTAGGACGAGCATAAAATTTGGGCTTACCACAACAAATCCATGGGTTCTAGTACCCCAATGCACGACCAACTCATAAGCCCCTTTGTTTAATGATGCCGTTTAATTATCTGGGCTGCTGAACAACTTGAGTGCTCGACTACCTAAACTACCAAAGTTCAACAAAGCTTAAACCCAATATATCTAAAAATTATGTAATCATTCCAGAATTCATATTAACTTCTTAATCCCAATAATAGAAAATCATTTAGCATAAGGCTTTATAGGGTTTCATCTGAAATCTTAAACCTCCTAGTTCACAGGTGGATTGGTCAACAATGACATGGAACGGTCGATCATTTGACAGTTCCATTTAACTGAAACATCGTGTACAATCTCATCGAAAGAACAATTTCTAGGTCAATTTGTTGAATGTTCCTGTATAAAGGTTAGACCAGTAGAACATTTAACCCATTGAATTGATTTGGGCCATTCAATAGATCTTTGTTGATCAAAGTCGGGGCTTTCGTTTGAGAAAATTTGCAGATTTCAAAATTTTCATGCTTCAGTCTTAAAAGATATTTGGGATCATTCATCTCATCTCAAACTCTATTCAGATGCAATCTAAATGTCACAAAAACCCACTAAAATCATAGGTATAAACACATTTAAGGTTCAAAAAATGAGTATCCATTAGAAAAGCATAGAAAACTCAGAATCCATAATGCAAAATGTGGTATTCAAAACATATAATGATATGCTATTAAATAAGGCCATTTTATCCGCTCCTCACAATCTGGCTGCGAAGAGGAATGTGCCCTTTTTCTCTGGATATCACTTAGTAGTATGATTAGTGCCTTGTAAATGAAATCAGAGTAGCTCTCGGGCAGCTATTGCTACTACCTGTGTCTAACATCGAATCCTAGTGGTGGTGTTCCCTAGCAAAAGGATCAACAAAAGGATTGTGATCTTTCGGCTACATATGGGGAATAATGAGGCTATCGAACATATTTAATGTCTAAATTGTATTTCAACAGAAAAGTTCCTACAAATTCTACAGGATATACAGAACATGCAAACAAAATTTACAAGAAATGTAGAAATGGTCCAAGAGTCGTTAGGTACTTGTGTTATGCATGAAGGGTGGCATTGAGCTGCAAACTCTTTTTTAGAATAAGATTAACATATTTGAATGCTTGGCTAAAGTTCAACTTGGTGCTGTAATACTAACTATAACACCCACCTTAAATTTATCCTTGTGCAGAGAAGATTGTACTGCGGACTACTACCAACTAAAATCCAAGGGTATTGTTGAATTTAGTTATACGGCAGAGTAGAAAGTTAAAAGATACTAGATATCTAGGAAGATTAAAAAAATCGCGCATCAATACCATTATAATTTCTCTTACATATTGGATATTTTTTTAGTACTAGATATTGCTTTTACAAAAAAGATAGGCTCAGCAAAAAGCAAAAGGGGACAAAGAAATATGTGCCACAACCTAACATCTTGGATCAGACACACATGCTTCAGTACTCGGCTGGACCCTTCCTCATCTTGCAACATTGTATACTTTTGCACTTACAACATCCCATAAATGTCGGTGAGCAAAAGCTTAATAAATATAAACATCTACCTACTAGGTCTTTTGCATTCGCTTTCTATTAGAATTAGATTCTTAGGTGTCTGGCACTTGACCAATGAAAGAGAATCTGTATGCTATGCTATGCATAAAGTAGGAACGAGAAAATAATGAAATCAAGTGCAAGAATAGAAATCATAAACAAGAGTAAACTACTGCAAGCTGTAATAAAAATTGTAGTAGTAATTCGAATAGCCAATACTTTAAACAAAGACAATCAGGACTAGGTGTCAGAAAATCAGACATCAGGGTCAAAAGCATGATCAAAGCAAGACTTAAATGGGCTAAAAAAATAGAAGTATGACGTAGAAGCAAAGCATAACCTTGGATAAGAACATGACTCATCATAATATGACTATAACACTAGACCGCTAGGAAACAATATGATTAGTATGTTGCTAGGGTCAGAAACAACAATGCAATAATACTGTTCTAATCACAGTTTGTCAGCCACCAACATGGATGGGCACCATCATGCTACTCAGGGGGGATCAAGCACCCCTACTGGAACTTCAAAAATCACCGAGACCTAATCTTCATCAAGCTAATACTAGTCTTAGGATTGTCACCTCCTCTTGCTCAAGGCATGGACATAATAGAATTGCGATCCAGAGATCCTTAGAATAGGATGAAATTTAAATTCTCAGAAATAGAACAGGAAATAATCCGCTATTTCCCATCACCCGACCTTTTTATCTTATACCTTGGTTTAGTGCCAACTATCTGGGAATATTAGAAAATACCATGCTCGGATATTTTTTTAAACAATTTTATTTACAAAAAGTAGGCATCCTACAGCATGGCTTAGCTTATTAGCATTTTGGTTAACAGCATTTTTTAACAATTTGGGCCATCAAACAACCATTATTCGACACCAAGATCAACATTGAACAAAGTTGCCTAAGCCCTAATTTATCTAGAACTATGATCATTTTTGAATTTGTATTAACTTCTTAAACAAAATGATTAAGAAATCACATAACAAATGGTTTTAAGGTTTGGGATTGAATTCTGAAGCTCCTTGTTTTTGAGTCGATCACTCTATGTTGACCGCCATTGAACGATACACAGCGTATTAGCATCTATGTTTAATAGCATAGTTTAACAATCTGGGCCATCAAACAACCATTGTTCAACACCAAGAATGATCAAACATTGAACGAAGCTGTCTTAGTCCTAATTTATCCAGAAATTGTGATCATTCTTGAATTTGTATTAACTTCTTAAACAAAATCACAAAGAAGTCACATAACAAATGGCTACAAGGTATGGGGTTGAATTCTGAAGCTCCTTGTTTTTGAGTTGATCACTCAATGTTGATCGCCATTGAACGATCATTTAGCTTAGTAGTGTCTTTGTTTAACGTCATTGTTGAACAATCTAGCCATCAAACAACCATTGTTCGACACCAAGAATGATCAACATTGAACAAAGCTGCATAAGCCCTACTTTATCCAAAAACTATGTGATCATTCTTGAATTTGTATTAATTTCTTAAACAAAATAACAAAGAAGTCACATAACAAATAGCTGAATTCTGAAGCTCCTTGTTTTTGAGTCGATCATTCAATGGCTCTTAAACAAAATCACAAAGAAGTCACATAACAAATAGCTGAATTCTGAAGTTCCTTGTTTTTGAGTCGATCATTCAATGGTGCCATCAAACGATCGATTGTTTAACTGTCTCATTGAATGGAACCATGGCTTAAGCATAGGTGTTTTAGAATTGTTCTTTCTATGATCTCATCAACCAATCAGTTTGTTTGATAGGTTCATTGAACATTCTGGTCTGATGATTGGATCGACAGAACATTTAGTCTGTTGGATCATTTGGGATGTTCAATGTAACTTCTTTAAACAAAATCAGGGCCTTTGTTCAATGAAGCTTGCAGAATCTGAAACCTTCAGGTTTCATATTAAAAATTATGGGGGATCATATATTTCCTAAAGCTCTAGTCACATGCCATCTAAACGGGAATAGGGGCTCTAATTTCACATGCAAGAGCCAAATCACTAGATCTACAAAGTAGGTCTACGCAAAAGAGCCAGAAAATTGGTTGGATTTGAGACTTACCAGGGATTCCACACTTGCAGGTGACATCAGGAAGAGGAGATCTATGCTAAACAGGATGCTGAAATGATTGTAAAACTCTCTTGGGCTACCATGTCGCCATCCTGGAATTCTACTGGTCGATGGGGGAAGTGCTGGCAGGATATGCCTGAAGGAAAACATTGTTGTTTATTTAAACAAGTCATTGCATATTTATATATAATGTTGTCATGGTATTTTTACCAACCCCACCTAGTGGGATTTAGACTTGGTGTTGTGATTGTAGTGATATGATTTAGTTGCGATACCTGCCCTATGCCTTGTTAGACTAGGCATGGTGAGCTCTTTATAGTATTTATAACAATTGTATCTCTTAGATTTTATTAGAGTTTGAATTTTTTTAGGTCTTTCTTGGCATGATGTGCATTTAGCTGAGACATGAAAAGTGCATCATGCAACTACTAGTCATACAGTGAAATTGTGTGACATTGTATTATTTTTTCAGTGATATGCGGTGATACTACATTTATTAACAAATATTCCTATCTATGATATATGCAACTTTTTGCACCAATGAATTTACTCTCTTCTCTTACATTTTTTTGAATTTTAACAATTTACTGATTTCTTTTCATTATTTGCTGGTAAATTTATGTCTCATAAAGGTAAATTCATGTGCTCATTGTAAGGCCTACCAATCAATTTGTTTATATTATGAGTTTTTAAGTCCTACCAGTATAATCTTAGGTCGCATCATCCATATCTGCAAGGCTATTAGACCAGCCAGCATCCTTGTGCTGCCTCATGCATATATATAGTGTGAGGCAGAAGACTTGTTGTTGGGTCTATTTTAGTCAAGTGGTCACAAATCCCTTTTGAACGTCTATTATATAGCTAAAGCGGTAAGCTCTTACATTCATATAGGGTCTTATAGCACAACCTTCTCTAAAACACTTGGCTCACATCTATCTGTGATTTTCAAGGCTGATTACAATAATTACATGCACTTATATTGGACCAACACGTGTGAACCCATCTGAATATTTAACTTGCATCTGCATAAATGTTAGGAGCTATTAATGATAATTTCGTAAAGATGCTTCTGTCTACCTACCTTAAACTATGAATTTGTTAGCCTTGTCTGCATTTTTAGATTAGGCATTAAACAGTGTGTCCATCTTTTTCTCAATATAAAGCCCAGTTCCATTGCTGGTATACTTTTCTTATAGTAGAGAAAACTTATGATATAATTTAATAATTTAGATTTATGTAATAATATAACAATGAAATAACAAATAAAAATGGAGATTCTTCAACACAAATCACCTTACAAAATTTGGATGTAGTGGTTTTTTTTTTTTGATACAACGCGATCCTCAGGGAAAGATCTTTGATTTTGCAAGAAACCAAAGATTGTTAAATTATATGATTTGTACAAGAAAACTATTTGCTTGCGTTGCAAAGTTAATATAAATGCTCAGCTAGAAATTTAGGTACTATTGTTTTGAGTTAAATCCTTCCTTTTATGCTGAGCTGACTGCTCAAAGTAGAGACGAGATGGAGTAATATATTAAAACATCTGTATTACTCAAATAAAATTTTTTATTTTTATTATGACATAAGATGCCGTAGGCAAATAAGCTGTTACAAAGTTGGTAGAGAATTCCTAGATTAGGTGCTATTTTTGTAAATATCAAATGTTTGGGTGCTGAATTAATATGCAGGCAAAAAATCCTTTAGTTTAGCTTGCAAAAACATAATTTCATCAATGGCAGCAGTGCCTGCCTTCTTAATTTTGTTAATTGTACAGGAAGCACCAGCCGTGATCCAGTCATATTACGACAAAAGGATAGTTGGTTGCTCTGGAGGTGAAGGAGGTATGTGATATGGTGTATTTCTTAGTTTATTTCCTAAATTTACACCTTTTTGTTTTACAAATTTTAACTTTTGCAGTATATATAATACACTAAAATGGTTATTTTATTTTATTTTTGTTGCGTTGTAGAGGATGAGCATGATGTTGTGTGGTTCTGGCTGGAGAAGGCCAAGCCACATGAATGCCCCGTTTGCTCCCAATATTTCACGGTCAGTGTCTTGATATTTTTCCGCTAACCATTGAGGTCCCCATCGTAAAGTTTCTCTTCCTTTTCTTTCAGTTGGAGGTAGTTGGTCCAGGAGGTCCTCCGGATGGACATGGCGATGAACAACATCATCATCATTAAGCATGCATCATTTATCTTTTTTACAAATAAAGAATTTTTTTTGCAACTAAAAAATACATACACATTTGTATTATGCAATTATATTTTATGGAGATTCATTTGCTTATTCAAATAAATAATGCCTACGCACCAAAATTTTCTTTGTTAAATTTTTTTTTTTTGGTAGAATGTTTGATATTTGACTATTATTATAGCATGCAATGTGGAAATTATTTTTTATTTGAAGCAATTATGTATTGTAATAAGTCTCATATTTGATAAGTTTTCCTGAGTTAGTTAATTAACTTTAGACCTAAAATATATTAAGGGAACATAATATTTTTTTAGAAGCAGAAATTTTTAATTCATGATATATTTAGAATATAATATTCTCATATTTATATTTATTTTATATATTTTGATGTGTTCAAATAAGAGGATTGAAATGTATACATATATAAGGTAGCAACTAAACATTAAAAACGGAACAATTCAAATTAATTCATTGAATAGAAACACAATAAACTGTCATCACATTGCTTAATTATTAACTCACACCAAACAAAACCCTAAAACAAGAAATCAAACAAACCCAAAACCCTAAACATCGAGACGCCAATAAAGCCAAAATAATATATCCACTCAATGTGATGCCATTCTTTAATCAGTTAATTAAATCTTCTCCGCGGGTTCCTTGTTCTCTCCCGCCATTCCCAAGCTGCTCTTCACCGCATCCGCCGTTCCCGCCGCCACGCTCCTCACTTTCTCCCCTGCCTGCTCCACCCATTCGATTTTCAATATAAACGAAACAATCATATTCAACAATTAAATGCCTAAATAATTAATTTAAAAACCTGCTGCAATAATCCGCCGGTCTTCTCCTTGCCCTCCACCGCCTGCTCCTTTGCAGCCTGCGCCGTCTCGGAGCTCTTGTCCTTCACGGTCTGGTATTTGTCTGCCGCCGTATCCTTCGCACTCTGAGCCGTCTGATCGGCCCTTTCCTTTGCTCCCGCAGCCGTCTCGCTCGCCTTTCCCACCAGCTCGTTCTTTTTCTCCTGCATAGATATATCAACAAATAAAGCTAAGACAGAGAGAGAGAGAGAGAGAGAGAGAGAGAGAGAGAGAGAGACCTCTGTGCGGCCCTTTGCTTCACCAGCGCTGTAGTTAACCTGATCGTGAGATGCCATTGCTATTCTTAAAACTCTGTTTTTTTTTTTGAACGAGTATCAAATTCAGGGCGTTATGCCTCTAATGGAAGAAGGAAGGGGTATTTATAGGTAGTGAGGCGAGTTGTGTGACGGCCACGTGTGACTGATGTGCGGAAATGAGGACACGTTGATGGACACCTGTCGATTGAGGAGGGCGTACGAATTATCATCGGCGTCTTGGTCGGCGGAGTTCTTAAATTAAAAAATAATATTTTTTTTAATATTTGATGGCTTATCAAATTTGTTTTGCATGTTATTTTGACCGTTAGGAGGTTATATTTTTTATTTAAAGAAATACTTTAAAATTGATATAAAAATTAGAGAAATATTATATTTTCTTAAATATATTTAAATGATTCAAAATTATAAAAAAGTTAGAGAGAAGCGTGGGATATAGATTAAAACTATTCAGATACGATAAGATTGGAACACGTGTCTGCATAGAGAAATAGATGCCATTTTAAATAAAAAATCAAAAATATTACTCGTCCATTGTTAATTGGTTCTTCTTAAGAATCCGACGTAAAAGCATTCAGTTACGAACAAGAACTCAAGAACATCAATATTATTTTTTATACCTAAATATTTTCTCTTTAGTATTTATCCCCTTAAAAATTATATTATATTTCTTTTTTTAGCTTCTAATTTGAATTGATGCAATATACTTTTTCTGCCACTCATGTGCAAAAATAAAAAATTAAAAAAAATTATATATATACATATATATATATATATATATATATATATATATATATATATATATATATATATATATATATATATATATAGATGATTTTATTTTATTATGAATTTGATAAGTGAATTAAAATTAATTTAACACTAAATTTAAAGTCTTTAATGATAATAGGGCACTGAAAAAAAGTATTATTGAAGGTTTTTCTTTTCAATTTTTCCTTGAATTTCTTATTTTATCTAAGTATTTATTTTATATGTTAATGATAAACTTATGATAATTCAAACTAAAAAGAGAAAAAATTAGGAAAGCCATTGGATCCGAAGCATAATCAATCTTATTAGGCCCAATGTTAGTATTAATTGGGCCTTTGTTACATTATTCGTTCAACAGTAGCTGATGATGGATCATGGATTGTGCCTTGCATTGATGTTTTAATTATTGTTTAACTCATCTAATCCACATTTTTATTACTTTTGTTAAATTTGCAAGTCATTAAAGCATTTTCTTTTCTTAATTATTTTGCTTCATTAAACGATTTTGCTGCAATTACTTAACAGTATAGTGCATATGATGACAGAAAATTGGGTGCTCAGACGCGCTCAGGCCTGTCCCAGCGCCTGCCAGACAGAAATAGACCTGAGGCCTGGGTGCTCAAGTTGCCCAGGCGCCCACGTAATTTCTGGCCCGATTTGAGGTGCCTATAAAATCGAAAATAGCAAGTTAGGGCTCTAGCCCAGGGGAAAGCTTTGGAATTTTTCTCAGCCCCTATGCCATATCAGAAATAGGGTTAGGGATTTCGAGCTTGTACTAGTGGGAGAAGGCTAAAACTCTATTGTTGATGATTTGGGTGAAGGGTTTGTGATTGTATTCTTCCTCTAGTATAGTGAAATTCATTCTCCTCAGTTCTCCGGTATTTACACGAACCACATAAAGTATTGTATTGTGCTGTTTTTGTTCTTGCATGTTTGTAATGTGATTGTTTGCTTGAGAATATTTTAATTTGATTCATAGCTCAATAATAATAAAATCAAATCAAAGTATTTGTTCTCCCACAGTTATAATATTAGGCTTGCTTGGCTTCTCTTTCAATGAGAAATATATTCTGCACATATTTCAATTATGAATTTCACAGCCTTTCCCTTTCCATAAAAATGCAGGAATTCAGAACCATATAAATAAAAAATATTAATATAGCATCGCAAAAATTCTAAAAAAAACAAAATTGCAATTAAATGGTAACAAAAATGGCATATGCTCTATGTTCATGGCTTACGTTATTGGCTTCTTTAACAGCTGGGAATCAGCATAATTAAAGAGCTCAACTTAATTTCTTCCCTCGCAACATGTTTACAACCCAAAAAGATTGTTCAACTTAAAAAGCATATGCCTTAAGAAATTTCAAGAACACATGCATTAAATTTGTTCAACTTTATAAGAGAATATATATCTATATATATATATATATATATATATAAAAGTAATATTCCAAATGCCAAGCAAAAACAATTGTACACCTCAGAATTCAGATAATTGTAAGAAATAACTTATGATGAATAGAGTAATTGTCATCTTATGATGAATAGAGCTATTTTTTTTTCTTTCCTTGGAACTGCCACCACAACCCTTAAAATTAAAGACCAATTTTTTCACTGTTATAACTCTAAAAAGGGCTTGCAAGAAATTTATAGATGCTCCAAAAATAGGTCAGCTGAACCGCAAGCGTCATGGTGCGTCGTGGCGCGTTCCTGTCGAATGCCCGACAAGCGCAAGGCGTCGGGCTCGCCCCGACACCTAGCAAGAGCACTGTGGTGCGCGCCCATAAAAATTTTCATTTACTCTACAATATCGACCTCATATCTCATGTGTACCACATGAGAGTTGAATCAACATGCTTTCTCGTATTTCAACTACTTCAACTTGGTTGCCTATGCATCCCCTTCTCAAAGGAATCAAGTCACCCGTAGTTCCAACATATGAGAAGCCTATGGATGCTTCTCCAAATTCACCAAAGTGTTACAATGGGTGAACATATGAACCATGAGCACTTTTGTCAACATGTTCGCTGGATTTTCTTTAGTGTCAATCTTCTTCAGTAAAATCTCACCCTCTTCAATGATATCTCGAACAAAATTGTGTCGCACATCTATGTGCTTTGTGAGAGTGTGACAGACCGGGTTAGTAGTTAAAAATTTAATGCTTTGACTATCACAATGAACTACTGCCTCTCATTGCTTTGCACCCAAATCTTTTAGCAAGCCTTTCATTCAGATAGAATCCTTGAATGCTTCAGTAACTGTCATGTTTTCAGATTCTATTGTAGAAAGGGCAATTGTAGGTTGTATAGTCGATCTCCACCCAATTGTACCTCCTGCTAATATGAACACATATCTAGTTATTGATCGTCTTCGATCCAAATCTCCTGCATTGTCGGACTCTACATATCCAACACACAAATAAATTATTGAAAATAACTTTTGAAATAATAAGTCAACACCAATTGTACCTTTCAAGTACCGAAATATTCTCATCACTATTTGCTAGTGTGGCGGCCCTGCCCCGCCATGGTCCTGTTAACTTCTCAAGTTAACATGATTACGGTGGAGGGGTCACCAAATTACAAGTCCCCAACTTATGAATAGATTAGGCATACATCCTAACCCATTATAATTAAGGGAATTGTCATTTACAATATATATTCACTAAATGATATATACAAGAAAGCAAAGTGCGAAAGCAAAATAGTAACATCCATTCCATCACAATGCAAAAGTAAGAATATATATCCCAGAATAAAAGCAGTAAAAAAATTACAATTTAACATGTATTATTACAACAATATTAAAGGAAATAGCTGAAATAAAAAGGACAACACTCATCCTCACAAGTAACAAAAGAAAAGAACTAAGGATCTGCAACAGCTTGAACCTTCTCCTGAATTCGGTCTTCAGAAGGCTCCAAAATCTCAAATAGCTCAGAGTCTACCATTATCAGTTTCACAATGATTGGGCCCCATCTAACAAAAGAAAAATCTAATTAGACAAAATATCTAAGTACATTTTAAGCTGCAAATTACTAATTTAAATGATATCACAACTTAACTTAAGCAAATTTAGGAGCAGAAAATCATCAAAGAAAAGTGGCAAGAGTTATAATTAACTTAATTATAACTCAAACAAAATGTGAGGTAAGCACATACCTCAACCCAAGCTGTAAAAAAGGGGTAAGCAATAATTAATGAAATCTACTAAGTATAGGAATTTCCTAAGTAATATGATCAATTTAATACATGCTGGTTTACAATATATTATGAAAGTACTGAGATGAAAGTAAAGTTCTAACATCTTAATATGTCATCAAGTGAAAACAAGTTGCTGAATAATATAATATATGAAAAACTGTAAGTGTTAAAGGAACTGTTGAATATAATCAAAGTACTGTATAAAGAAGAAATATACTGAAAATGCTGTAATTAAAGAAATATGCTGAAAATGTAAGGTAAAAATAGTTTAACTTATATGGACATATTCTTACTTAGTCCTGGCAAAAAGTAAAAGCCTGTTAAAAGAGTCCATCTGTAAATATCTATGAGAAACATCTCAGATCCAAAATCACTTATTTCCAATTTCACAGCCTTTCCCTTTCCATAAAAATACAGGAATTCAGAAGCATATAAATAAAAAATATTAATATAGCATCGCAAAAATTCTAAAAAAAACAAAATTGCAATTAAATGGTAACAAAAATGGCATATGCTCTATGTTCATGGCTTACATTATTGGCTTCTTTAACAGCTGGGAATCAGCATAATTAAAGAGCTCAACTTAATTTCCTCCCTCGCAACATGTTTACAACCCAAAATGATTGTTCAACTTAAGAAGCATATGCGACCATAAAAATTTTCATTTACTCTACAATCTCGACCTCATATCTCATGTGCACCACATGAGAGCTGAATCAACATGCTTTCTCGTATTTCAGCTGCTTCAACTTAGTTGCCTATGTATCCCCTTCCCAAAAGAATCAAGTCACCCGTAGTTCCAACATATGAGAAGCCTATCGATGCTTCTCCAAATTCACCAAAGTGTTACAATGGGTGAACATATGAACCGTGAGCACTTTTGTCAACATGTTTGCTGGATTTTCTTTAGTGTCAATCTTCTTTAGTAAAATCTCACCCTCTTCAATGATATCTCGAACAAAATTGTGTCGCACATCTATGCGCTTTGTGAGAGTGTGACAGACCGGGTTAGTAGTTAAAAATATAATGCTTTGACTATCACAATGAACTACTGTAACAACCCGAGTTGTTACCATAGTTGATTAGAACTAACCCTAATTCTTAAACACAATTAAAAGTGCTAATTAGGTCAATTGGAGTCAATCTCTGAGACATAGTCCAAATCAGGAGTCAAACGGATTGAATCCTAATTTTTAGAAATCTAGAAACCCTAGAAATTGACCTATTTAAATTGACCTCCGATTGAAAAATGGACGCCACCATTGCGTTCCTTGACCCCAAATTAGCTTGGGGTGAAGTTTTCGTGTCAATTGGAAGTCGTCAAAATTTCGACGAATATTTTAATAATAAAAATATCCCAGAAATCGAGGTATCAAAATACTCATCGGATCGAAAATCTGACTGCGCCAATGAATTCTTTGACCCCAAATTAGCTAGGAAAAATATGTTCAAAATTTTCTGGAAAATATTATTTAAAAAAAAAATATTATTTTAATACTTAACGGCGTGTCGTTAAGTATTTAACTTTCCGTCAATTGTAGCTAACGGCACTGTTAGATCGAACGGCGCCATCGCAGTCGTTGGATCTGATCCAGATCCAACGGCTACGGGGCCGTCTTCCTCGGCCCCGTCGCTCGCTCGCGACACGCGGCGGCCCGCCGCGAATCCCGGCCAATCCGGCCCCTCCCAGGCCTCGGCGGGGTCGCCGGCAGGTCTATAAGACCTTGGCCGACCTCTGGGCTCCAGGTTTGCGAAAATCGGAGCACAGATCGAGGCGGAATCGAGCCCCGAAGCCAGCCCACCGTCCGCCGATCCTAAATACCGCCGACCAGCACTACAGGTACCCCGATCTCCCCCGATTTCCGTTCGATCATCGCAATAACTGTAGGATATGTAGGTGAACTTGTCCTCTACCCATCCACCGTTCCGATCGGTCTCACAACCACCCGATCGGGCGCACCGAGGCCCCAAAGGCAACTGTGTTCGGTCCGCCGAACCCCAAAAGGTGAAGGGTCACGGGCCTCGGGTCGGGTCCGAGTAAGCCGGGGGTGGGGCCCACCAGGCCACGTGGCACCCTTCGGGCCCGCCACGTGTCACGTGGGGCCCACACGCCGAGCCTCGGGGCTCTTCGACTTCGGTCGTGGGGCCCACCAGGCCACGTGGCAGCCTCTGGGCACGCCACCTGGCATGTGGGGCCCACAGCCCGAGCCCCGCGCGGCGATCCAGCTCCCAAGTGGGGCCCACAGCGCCACGTGGAAGCCGCTAGGCCCGCCACGTGGCAAGTGGGACCCACCGCCGGGTCAACCGCGGCGGTCCGGCTCCCCAGTGGGGCCCACAGCGCCACGTGGCAGCCGCTGGGCCCGCCACGTGGCAAGTGGGACCCACTGCTCGGTCAACTGCGGCGGTCCGACTCCCCGTGGGGCCACAGTGCTACGTGGTAGCCTCTGGCAGTGCCACGTGTCAGGTGGGGCCCACTGCCCAGTCACTCGAGCTGACTCAGCCGCTGTGGGGCCCACAGTGCCACGTGGCAGTCTCTAGCAGTGCCACGTGTCTAGTGAGGCCCACTGTCTGTTAATTAATTATTAATTTAATTACAGTTAGTGCTAATTAATTACGGTTTAGCCTTAATTAATTACAGTTAGTGGTTAATTAAGTTAGGATTATTGTTAATTACTTTTGAACAGTAACCTTAGTTAATTAAGTATAATTAGAGATTAATTAAATGTTAATTAAAGATTAATTAAATCTTAAACAGTAATTAGGATAATTAATTATTATTAAATAGTAAAGTATAATTAATTATTCATAATTAGATATTAATGAGTAATTAAGATAAATTAAATAGTGATTAGCACTAATTATTTTGTTACAGTAAAAATATTAATAAATATAATTAAATTAATTAAATAATAGATTAATTAATGTTAATTAGTAAGTAAGCCTAATTAATCACAGATTAATTAAAGATTAATAATTTTAGAAACTTTATATAAAAACTTTAGAAATGAACAGTAAAATAATACAATTTGAATAAATGAATAGTAAAATAATTCAAATTGTATTTTTGAATAGTAAATCTTAAAAATTTAATAACTTTTTGTAAGATGATCCAAACATAGCCAATATAGGTCTTAAAATACTCAGAAAAATGTAAGAATTCAAATAACGTGATGTAAAAATTTATTTCAGAGTACGTATAACAATGTAGCATTTTAGGACCTCTTTAGAGCCTCATAACTTTTTACCCGATTATCAAAACATAGTCAATATGGGTCTTAAAATACTCAGGAGAGTGGCCCCATCACCGTAGTAGTATTAGTTTTCTTATTTGGACATCAAGATTAAAAGTCAACCCTAGAATTTAGAGTTGACTTTAGTGAAAAATGACCAAAATGCCCCTTGACTTCAAACAGCCATATCTTAGTCAAATCAACTCTGAATTGGAAAATTCAAGATGCTAACCAGCCTAGAATTTCAATGTGATCATTATAACAAAATAATATTTAGGATCTGAACCTTAGAAATTTATGTAAATGACCAAATTATCCCTAACCTTATTTTAATCATAACTTGACCGTTTCTCGCCTGATTTAGGCATACTTACTGCCTATTTTCAAGTTAGACAGTAAGGAATCAATTGGATCTAAGAGAAATCATTTCTAACCATTAAGACAAAAGTTGACTTTTTTGACCCTTAAAGTAGGGGTAAAATAGACATTTTGCCATAAGATTGGATTAAGTACCCTTACCCTTTTAATAACATTCCAAAATACTAAAACTAATATTAAATTCATTTTAGTAATAATCAAGTCGGTGAAATCAACCCTTAAGTTAGATTCTAATAATTTCTGCTAAGTCTTAAGTACTACACTTTAAAGACCTTTCCTAAGACTAGGACTAGATCATATGTTAGAATTCATTCATTTGGTAAATTGGGTTACCCAATGGGTGAAACCTTGGTCTTATTAGTTTCTGGACTTTCTTTTATTTTACAATTTGTTCTGATTATTTTGTTTTCTAACCTTAGATTTAAGATAGGAGATTCATCCTATTAAGTTTGATTACTTAATAGGATTTGCCTTAACTAGTAGCTCACTTATATAATAAAACCTAGAACTTAGGTCTTACCCTTTGGATTATGTGATTAAACTTAATTCTCGTAGTGTTTAATCCATAATCTATAGGTTAGAGGATCTTGATCAGATCTTAGTTAGAACGTCTAAATTTACAAAACTAGGACGTATGATTCATTTATTTAACTCGTAGTCATCTATATGATTGAGCTAGATTGGAACCTGATCAGTTCCAATCCTTTTTAACTTATAAGGACGAACTTCCGGGTTACACTCGATAGTAGGAAAATGGTGATCCTGAACTTGTGTAACTTGGAATAGTTAGATAGTTAAGTAGTAAATAAATGATATCACCATGTTTAGTAGAGTCCCTTGCTTACTTTGATAATTGTTGCTTACACATTCCTAGATTTTTGTGCCATATTTCTTTGAGCATATCATATAAGACATTTGATGCATAAATAAATTGTTAAAAAAATATGAAGACTCCTTAGATTCCTTGTGAAAATATTAAAGTGATTTATGAAAAGATAATAGTTTTATGAGCTGCCTCTCAGTTATATCCTTATTGCCTAGCCTCCTTATGTCGCTAGGGGAAGGATCCGTTTTGTTGTGTACCTAGTTTACTAGCCTCCTTATGTCGCTAGGGGTACACCGTTGGTGCCTTAGCCGTACTGGCATTAAGGTTACCTTGTATGCTTAGTTTACTAGCCTCCTTATGTCGCTAGGGGCATACAGTTGGGCCTTAACCGTACTGGTGCTAAGACCCTTCATTTGCTTTGTGTGCTTATTTGCCTAGCCTCCTTATGTCGCTAGGGGTACACAGTTTATGACTTAGCCGTGATGGTGCTAAGCTTCTTTGGTATTCGATGGGCTTGAGTAGCTCTTTTCTGTATGGCAGTCGATGCACGTGTGGCTTTATATGCAGTTGTTGTTGTTTACTTTTCAGTATTCTATTCCGTCCGCTATTTCCTTATACTGCTTTTATATATATATAGGATGTTAGAATCTTGCTGCTATTTATATGTACAATTGCTGAGTTATTTATTTTAATTAGCATGTTTTCTACTGATCACCAGTATATTTAGGGTGTAAAATTTTCTCTTACTGCACTTGTTTAGTTATGTATATTTATACGTCCTTCCTTGTTTAGTTTGTATGCGAGGCATGTCTCAGTCTCTTCCCTTTTTCTTTGCTTAAGTTATAAATGATGATTTATAGCTTCCCTGTTTCTTTGTATTGCTTGCTGCTCCTTTCATATATATATATATATATATATATATATATATATATATTGATTAGATATTGTCAAATGGTGATATTACTTAACACTTATAATAATTCATCAGCTTAAAATGTACTTAGACAATTGTCTAACCATATTTTTTTTTTCTTTGGCTGGGGCCCTACATTGTGAAACCGACAATGACAGACTCATTTCAGTTAGACGAACAGGAGTTAGGTGTGGAGCCATACCCAGAGGAGGAGCCCGTAGAAGAAGTTGCTTGTTTAGCCTTCTTCTTCTTGAGTGAGGATGAGTGGTTTTCATTCTATTTTTCCTTTAAACATTTTAAATTATGTAATAATACAGGTACCATTGACTATATATTTGGATTATATGCTTATATATTCTGAGTCCTACTTTTCCTATTTGTACTGTGATACTTGGATGGTTTATATTTCCTTAAATCGCTTCCGCACTCTGTTTGTTTACTTATACAGTGACTGTTAATTGATTCTGTGCTAATCCTTCCCTAATCAGGTGGATTGTGGAGTTTATCCAAATCTAATGATAAGTGAGGGGTTAGCCAGAGTGACACCCCACCCTTAACCTAATCCTCTGGCAGATTAAGGGTGGTGGGCGCCACAACTACTGCCTCTCATTGCTTTGCACCCAAATCTTTTAGCAAGCCTTTCATTCAGATAGAATCCTTGAATGCTTCAGTAACTGCCATGTTTTTAGATTCTATTGTAGAAAGGGCAACTGTAGGTTGTATAATCGATCTCCACCCAATTGTACCTCTTGCTAATATGAACACATATCTAGTTATTGATCGTCTTCGATCCAAATCTCCCGCATAGTCATACTCTACATATCCAACACACAAATAAATTATTGAAAATAACTTTTGAAATAATAAGTCAACACCAATTGTACCTTTCAAGTACCGAAATATTCTCATCACTATTTGCTAGTGTGGCGGCCCTGCCCCGCCGTGGTCCTGTTAACTTCTCAAGTTAACATGATTACGGTGTATGGGTCACCAAATGACAAGTTCCCCACTTATGAATAGATAAGGCATACATCCTAACCCATTATAATTAAGGGAATTGCCATTTATAATAGATATTCACTAAATGATATATACAATAAAGCAAAGTGCGAAAGCAAAATAGTAACATCCATCCCATCACAATGCAAAAGTAAGAACATATATCCCAGAATAAAAGCAGTAAAAAAAATATAATTTAACCTGTATTATTACAACAATATTAAAGGAAATAGCTGAAATAAAAAGGACAACACTAATCCTCACAAGTAACAAAAGAAAAGAACTAAAGATCTGCAACAGCTTGAACTTTCTCCTGAATCCGGTCTTCAGAAGGCTCCAAAATCTCAAATAATTCAGAGTCTACCATTATCAGTTTCACAATGATATGGCCCCAGCCAACAAAAGAAAAATCAAAGTATATTTTATGCTGTAAATTATTAATTTAAATGATATCACAACTTAACTTAAGCAAATTTATGAGCAGAAAATCATCAAAGAAAAGTGGCAAGAGTTATAATTAACTTAATTATAACTCAAACAAAATGTGAGGTAAGCACATACCTTAACTCAAATTGCAGAAGGGTAAGCAATAATTAATGAAATCTACTAAGTATATAAATTTTCTAAGTAATATGATCAATTTAATACATGCTGGTTTACAATATATTATGAAAGTACTGAGCTGAAAGTAAAGTTCTAACATCTTAATATTCCATCAAGTGAAAACAAGCTGCTGAATAATACAATTTATATGAAAAATTATAAGTGCTAAGGGAACTGCTGAATATAATCAATGTACCGTATAAAGAAGAAATATACCGAAAATGCTGTAATTAAAGAAGTATGCTGAAAATGTAAAGTAAAAATAGTTTAACTTATATGGACATATTCTTACTTAGTCCTGGCAAAAAGTAAAAGCCTGTTAAAAGAGTCCATCTGCAAATATCTAGGAGAAACATCCCAGATCCAAAATTACTTATTTCCAATTAGTCTTATCTGAAATCTAGGAGAAACATCCCAGATCAAAATAATGCCACAAAGTACCTGCTGAGCATTTAGGAGAAATATCCTATAGCAAAAGTAAAGTATCATCTGAGCACCTAGGAGAAGCATCCTGGTGTAAAAGTAAAGTGACATTGTCTAGGCAGACTAAGTAAAACATACTCCACTATAAGTTACATAAAGTTATTTTTTAAAATTCTTTCTTGCAATTAAGAATATGCTGTATGAATGAATCAAAATTAATATAGAAAATATGTTATGTTCCATATAATGTGTCAAAGTATAAAGTCCAAAATAAGGAAGCTAAGCATGCAAATTTCAAGGTATTAAATTGTAATAAACAAATTTGTGATATCACTTTATTTATTAATTAAGTCGTTCTATCTATCTTAATTTATATAAGTTTAGAATCTCCAATATCCAGCTATCGAGTATAAATCTAGAATATCTGTGGCGCCCCACCCCTTAACCCACAAGGGTTAAGCTAAGGGGTGGCGTGTCACTCTAGCTAACCCTTCACTTATAGTTGGATTAGGATGAAATCCACAATCCACCTAATAAGGGAAGGAGTAAGTATAGAATCAATATTCAGTCACTATCTAAGCAGACATACAGAGTGCGAAAGCAATTTTTTAATACAAAACATCCAAGCATCACAATATAAGTATAAAGAGAAATATCTCAGAATATAAGTATAAAATCTAAATATGCAGTCATCAGTACCTGTATTATTACATCATTTTAAAGTTTCAAATAACAAAAGAAAGTGCAAATACACTCATCCTCACATATAAAAGCTAAACAACAGCTTCTTCCACGGGCTCCTCCTCTGGGTATGGCTCCTACTCCTAACTCCTGCTCATCTAACTGAAGAGAGTCTGTCATTGTCGGCTTCACAATGTAGGGCCCCAGCCAAAAAAAGAAAAATATAGTTAGACAATTGTCTAAGTACATTTTAAGCTGATGAATTATTATATGTGTTAAGTAATATCACCATTCTACAACATCTAAGCAACATATATACATATAAAGGAGCAGTAAGCAATACAAGGGAAAAGGGAAAGCTATAAATCATCATTTATAACTTAAGCAAAGGAAAGGAAAGAGGCTGAGACATGCCTCACATACAAGCTAAGCAAGGTGGGGCATATAAATATATATAACCAAACAAGTACTGCAAGAAAAATTCTACATCCTAAATATGCTGGTGATCAAATAAGATATGCCAATTAAAATAAATAACTTAGTAGTGGTACATATAAATAGCAGTAAGATTTTAACATCCTAAATATATATAAAAGCAGTATAAGGAAATAGCTGACTGAATAAAAATACTGAAAAATAAACAATATCAACTGCATATAAAATCATACGTGTACAATCTGTCATACAGAAGAGAGCCACTTTAGCTCACCAAAAAGGCTGAAGATCTTAGCACTAATACGGCTAGGACGGTTCCTAGCACGATACGGCTAAGGCAACAACAGTCAACATAGAAGGCTCTAGCACAGTACGGCTAGGACGGTTCCTAGCACGATACGACTAGGTCTCCAACAGTCATACCCGAAAGATCCTAGCACCAGTACGGCTAGGACGGTTCCTAGCACGATACGGTTAGGGCAACAATCGGTATGATCAAAAGAACATTGAGAGGCAGCTCAAACACATCAAATCATTATCTTATCATGAATTACTTTAATATTTTCATAAGGAATTTAAGGAGTCTCCATATTTTCCTAACAGTTTATTTATGCATCAAAAATCTTGTATGATATGCTCAAGGAAATATGGCACAAAAATCAAGGAATGCGTAAGCAACAAAATATCAAATAGAAGCAAGAGACTCTACTAAATATGGTGATATCATTTATTTTCTACTTAACCATACTAACTATTCTAAGTTACACAAGTTCAGGATCACCATTTTCCTACTATTGAGTGTAACTCAGAAACTTGTCCTTATAAGTTAAATAGGATTAGAACTGATCAAGTTCTAATCTAGTTCAATCAGATAAACGACTACGAGTTAAATTAATAAATCATACGTCCTAATTTCGTGAATTTAGATGTTCTAACTAAGATCTGATCAAGATCTTCTACTCCTATAGATTATGGATTAAACACTATGAGGTTTAGGTTTAATCACATAATCCAAAGAGGATAAGACTTAAGTTCTAGGTTTTATTCTATAAGTGTTCTACTAGTAAGGCAAATCCTATTAAGTAATCAAACTTAATAGGATAAATCTCCTATCTTAAATCTAAAGTTTAAAGACAAAATAATCATAACAAGTTATAAAATAAAAGAAAAATCTATAAGCTACTAAAACAAGGTTTCACCCATTGGGTAACCCAATTTACCCAATGAATGAACTCTAACTTATGATCTAGTCCTAGTCTCAGGAAAGGTCCTTAAGGCGTAGTGCTTAAGACTTAGCAGAAATTATTGGAATCTGACTTAAGGGTTGATTTCACTCACTTGATTATTACTTAGATGATTATAATATTAGTCTTGGTGTTCTGGAATGTTATCTAAAGGGTAGGGGTACTTAACCCAATCTTAGGGCAAAATGACCATTTTACCCCTACTTTAAGAGTCAAAAAGTCAACTTTTGACTTAGGGGTTAGAATTGAATTTTCTTAGTCCCAACTGATTCCTTACTGTCTAACTTGAAGAAAGACAGTAAGTACGCCTAAATTAGATGAGAAACGATCATATTATGACTAAAATAAGGTTAGGGGTAATTTGGTCATTTACATAAATTTTGAGGGTTCAGATCCTAAATATTATTTTATTATTTTGATGACATTGAAATTCTAGGCTGGTTAGCATCTTGAATTTTCCAATTTGGAGTCGATTTGACTAAGTTATGACTGTTTGAAGTCTAGGGGCATTTTGGTTATTTTTCACCAAGAACTCTATGGTTGACTTTTTGTCCTGATGTCCGAATGTAAAAACTAATATTACTACAGTGATGGGGCCGCTCTCCTAAACATTTTAAGACCCATATTAACTATATTCTGATAACGGGTTAAAAAGTTATGAGACTCTAAATAGGTCATAAAATGTTACCTCGTTATACGTACCCCGAAATAAATTTTTACATTACGTTATTTGATTCCTTATATTTTTTTGAGTTTTTGAGACCTATATTGGCTATGTTTGGATCATCCTATAAAAAGTTATTAAACTTTTAAGATTTACTATTTCAAAAATACAATTTGAATTAATTTACTATTCATTTATTTAAATTAAATGATTTTACTGTTCATTCCTAATGTTTATACTTTATTTTCCTATATTTAATAATTAATTAGTTAATCTGTAATTACCTAATTATGAATTAATTTATTATTTAATTATCATAATATTAATTAATATCTAAGTCCTAATTATCTAATTAATTAATATTAATCTGCTTTTAATTATACTTAATTATCATTATTTAAGAGTACAAATTATTTAATTATTATTTAACATATTTAATTTAATCTAATTTTAATCCTGACAGATTATTTATTAGCTATCTAATACTCATTAACTAAGGTTTAATTTATTTAATATCTGATTTAACCTCTATTAACTTTTCTGTCTTAGTACTTATCTTAATTAATTAATCAAGTTAACTAATCACTAACCATAATTATAGCTTCCATTTAATTAAACTAAGCCTTCTGTATGAATATTAAACTATATACATATATAAATATATACATATATATAATTATTATATTTACTTTTATAATTATTATTCTGCAGGATTTGACCACGCGGGGCAGCCACTGCCACGTGGCGCAGTGCTATTGGCCGCGGAGCTGCTTGCGGGGCCCACCACTTTGCCACGTGGCGCCCTGGCATTGGCGCGATAGAGCGCTGGAGGGGCCCACCGCACGCCAGCTGACAGACTGGTGGGGCCCACTCACTCGGGCACCGCGGCTCATGCGGCCCGCACGCGAGGACTCGAGCCGAATCCGACCCACCCTGGCCCAATGCCGCTTCGCCTTCCCTCCCGAGCGTCTTCGCACGGTGGGCTAGGGCAGGCAATTTCGCCCCCCCCCCCCCCCCCCCCGGCCTCGCCGAAGGCTGGAACGCACGGCCGCGGGTAGGTCCCGACGAGACCTACCCAACGGGGCCGGGTTTGACTCCAGAGGTGCCCTACGGCGACTGAAATCCCTAACCCTAGGGAGCCCCTTTCGGTGCCGGGGACGACGATTCGCGAGCCAAACCCAAACCTACGGATCGATCGATCAGAATCTTGATCGACTAATTGCTACGACTAATTGACGTGCAAGGATCATGCGATTGCATAGCATTGAGTAAAGAGGGGAGATGGGGAGTACCTTAATCGAGCGAGTAGGGTTAGGGTTTTGGGCAGCGTCGACTTCAGGCCTGGGTTTCACGTGGAAGAGCCGAGCCGGGCGATCCCGACTTTGAGGATGCGGAGGCGGACTCGACGAGGCGTCGGCAACGCTGATTGGGCGTGGCATGCGGCGGCCTGCCGCGCGGAGGACGACGCATGGCGGATCAGGCGACGGGGCCGAGGACGAGGATCCAGGACTGTCTGATCCGGCTCGATCGGACGGTCTGGATCGGTCCGCCCGATCAAACGGCACGAAGAGACGCCGTCGTGCACAGTGGACGGCGTGGGTGATTCTTGGACGACGTCGTTAAATCAAAATTATAATATTAATTTATTAATCAATTAATTACAATTCTCATTTATTATTAATAAATTCTGAAAATTACCAAATGTTCACCCCTAGCTAATTGAGGGGTGAGGAATGCAATGGCGAGGTCAGATTTTTGATCTGACGAGTATTTTATTTTCTCGATTTACGGAGTATCAAATATTATTAAAATATTCGTCGAATTTTCGACGACTTCCAATCGACGTGAAAACTTCACCCCAAGCTAATTTAGGGTCAATGAACGCAATGGCGAAGTCCATTTTTTGATTGGAGGTCAATTTAAATGGGTCAAATTCTAGAGTTTCTGGATTTTCCAAAAATCAGAATTTGATCCAATCGACTCCTGATTTGATCTGGGTCTTTGAGGTTGACTCATATTGACTTAATTAGCACTTAGAATCAAAATTAAGACTGAAATTAGTCCTAATTGACTAAGGTAACAACCTGGATTGTTACAATATCGGTCCTATAAGTTAAGAGAAATTAGAACTAATTAAGTTCTAACATATATTAATCACATGATACTTATTTAAGTTATATAAATAAATCAAACATTCTAATTGATAATTTTACAAATCCCAAGCCAGTCTTGATTAATATGAATAAAAATTGGAGGATTAAGATGTTAAAATCAAAGTATTTGATTTTAACTTCTTATTCTAATAGGTTCTAATCCTAATGGAATAAAGTTAAACCCAAATTCTCATGAGTTATAATTAAGGATATCTTATTAAGCAAAATCAAGTTTTAATAAGATGAATATCTAATCTTAAATCTAAAGTCTTAATATAAAATAATCATAAATAAAGGATGAAATTCTAGAAACTATAAAACTAAGGTTTCATCTATTAAGTACTCATTTACTTAATAAATGAACTATAACCTAAATTTCTAAGCTAGATCCTAAGGAAATAAGATCCTAAATATTTGAAGTTAAGTCCTAAAGAGAATATTTAAGTCTTAGTCTTAATCTTACTTGACTATTATTATGATATTATTAACTTATGAAAAGCATAAGGTGAACTAATTTCACTTTATGAAGCCTAAATTAGAACTTAGGGTAATTTAAAGGATTTTTATGATATTTTCTTAACATGTCATTTTAATGAGTTTAAACATTCTAAAATGATTCCAAACAAGTTCTAATACTTATTATAGAGGTTTAATTATAAATCTAAGGTTTAAGAATGCTTAAACCTAAATTTGGGCAAAATGGTCATTTTGCCCCCTTAAGGGTCTAAAGTTCAACTTTATGAATTAGGGCTCTAATCTGGAATTTATTGAAGTGGAATGATTACTTACTGTCTAATATGAGTTTAGATAGTAAGTGCATCTATTTTGGATAAGTATTAAGCCTAATAAAGTTAGATTAAGAAATTTGACTTATGAGGGCAATTTGGTAATTTGACCTAATAAAACCTAAATTTTTTATCAGTTTATTGAAGATTATTATCTAAGGTTTTTATAGAGCCTAAAATCATTAAATTCTGATGAGTATTAGCTAAGTTATAGCCAAATTTTAGGGTTAATAATTAGATTTTAGGGTGATTAATGAGTGATTAGTAAAATTAATTATAGAATCACTAATCCAATCACACAACTAAGTTTTATTCTACTTTGGGAGTAATTAAAAACTGAAATTACTTAATTTGGATCTTTAATTATGCTAATCTTCTTTAATTAATATTTAAGATAATTAGTGGGTGATTAGTGAAATTAATCAAAAAATTATTAAATTAACTTCACCACTACATTCTACACTACACTAGGAGTTATTAACAATTTGAAATTTTAATTTTAGATAATTAATGAGCTTAATTTTTACTAATTCATTTTTTAAAGTAACTAGGAAATATTAAGAAATGTAATTATCGAAATTAAATTTTTCTTGCAAACTAATTTTCTACACTTTTTTCTTATTAAAATATTATACTGAATCATATGATTTTAAGTTAAATTGACTAAGTTATGAATTAATCAAATTTTAGGATTAAGGGGTTTAATTAGTTTAAATAATAATTAATGAAATTAATCTTCAAACAGAAAAACTAATTGTATAATATAAATATTTAATACTTGCATTTTTCTGATTAAAATAAAATATTTGATCATTATGTTTGAAATTATAATTACAAAATTATGAAGTTTTGAAAATTTGAAATGGTTTGAATAAACAAAAATTTAAGAACATAAGAAAAAGTTTAATTTCTTAAATAATTTCTGTAACCACTCAAATATTAAAAAAATTGAAATTTTAAGATCAAATTTCTCCCTACACAGATCTCCTCACGAGGTGTACCAAATATCAATGGAAAGCTCTCATCAAGACCTTTCTATTAATACCAAATACTCCTCCTAATTTTGCAGATAAATTAATAAATTATAAGCCCTAATTCAAGCTTAAAGAAAAAAAAAATGTTACCCTTAGGTTCGATTTGAAGCTTGAAGAAGAAGATGAATAAGTTGTTCTGCTCTGTGATATATCCAAATGATGTCAATAAAATTTAAATTTCAGAATAAGATTAAAATTAGGAGATTTTTAAGGACTTAGATGGTGATTCACTACCTCCCACGTCCTGATGTAAAGAAAAGTTTTTTTTTTTAATAATAAATTAATAACTAATTATTAAATATATTTTAATTATTCAAAATCAAATAATTAAACAAGCTCTGAAAAATCCCAAAAATTCACTCCTAGCTAATTTGGGGGTGAGGAACGCAACGGCGAAGTCGGATTTTGATTTTGACGAGAATTTATTTTTCATGTTTTCTAATTATTTAAATATATTAAAATATTCGAGAAAATTCGATGACTTCCAAAATTTTCTAAAATTTCACCCTTAGCTAATTCGAGGGTGAGGAACAGAACGGCGAAGTCGGATTTTTTATCAGAGGTCAATTTAATAATCTCATTTTCCAGGGTATTTAAATATATTAAAATATTCGTCAAAAACACAACAACTTCCAATTGCTTCCAAAATATTACCCCTTGCTAATTTGGGGGTAAAGAATATAATGACAAAGTTAGATTTTTGAATTAAGGTCAATTTAAATAGGTCAAATTCCAGGATTCTTGAAATTTCTAAAATCAAGATTTGATCCATTTGACTCCTGATTTAGACTATGTCTTAGTGGTGAGTTCCTAATGACTTAATTAATATATTGGAACCTATAATTAGGACTTGGATTAGTCCTAAATGACCTAAGTAACAACCTGGGTTGTTACAGCTAGTGATCATTCCTCGGATTGGGCATATACCGGCTCACAACTCCAACTGCTTGGGCCAAATCTGGTCTAGTGCAAATCATGGCGTATATCAATCTTCCAACCGCACTAGAATAAGGCAATGAGTGCATTTCTTCCTTTTCAAAATTTGTTTTTTGACTACTTTGTAGATAAGCGAAAGTGAGGTGCGAGAGGTATGCTCACAGACTTTGTAGAGCCTATCAATTATAAACCTCTTCAGCACCTTTTCAAAATATCTTAGGTAAGATAAATCTTTCCTACCTCTTTGTCTCTACAAATCTTCATTCCCAGTATCTTCTTTGCATTTCTCAAGTTCTTCATTTCAAAGTTTTTGAACAACTACTCTTTTGTGTAATCCATCTTATATTGAACTGAAGTCGCCATTAACATATTGTAGACATACAAGAGCATGTAAATGAAATTACCTTGGGGTAATCTTTTAAAATATATTTAGTGATCATACTGGCTCCTCCTGTACTCCTATTTCTGTATAAACTGATCAAACTTCTTATATCATCATCTTGGTGATTGCTTTATGCCATAAAGAAGTTTGTCCAATTTGCATACCAAATCTCTTATTCCTAGCTCAATGTACCATGTGAGCTATGCCATAAAGATCTGTCCTTCTAATTTTCCATACAAGAATGTTGTTTTTACATCAAGCTACTCAAGTAGCAAATCAAACTGTGCCACTAAAGCTAAGAGCACATAGATCGATGAGTGCTTAAAAACTAAGGAAAACACTTCATCATAGTCCATCCCTTCCTTTTGAGTAAATCCTTTGGCCACTAATCTAGCTTTGTAACGCACATTAACTTTTGAAGATCCCTCTTTCTTCATATACACTCACTTACAACCAATAACCTTTGTACCTGGAGAGAGTTTCTCCAACCTTCCTATCTCATTTCTATGAAGAGACTCAATATCTTCATCCATCATCTGCTTTCATAAATTTCTTTCTGAGCCCATCACCGCTTCTTTGTAATGGGATGGAACATCATCCTCTAATACGAATAATGCATATGTGACATAATCCCCGAGCCATGCGGGCTGTTGTGTTGCATTCCTTCTAAGTTTGTTTCCATCTTGAAATGGAGTCTCAAACAATGTTAGTTTATTCTTTTACATCACCAATGTGGTATTTATATATAAGAGTATCCTCAATATGATGTGAAAACTTATGTATAAAAAAAGGGGTGGCATCAAACCCCACTCTTTGCATGTTTACAAGAGTCTCTATATTATCCTCCACCTGATATGAACTCCTGAGTCTCGAGAAAACATCTTCATCAAATGTGACATCTCTACTCACCATAATTTTCCTATCAACCAGGTCAAACAACGTGTAGCCCTTCACTCTACATCAAAAACCTACAAAAATTGTATTCCTAGCCCGCGATTCTAGCTTATCTTTCCTGACATAATAATAAGCCGGACTCTCAAAGACCTTCAGGTTTCAGTTGATCATAATCTGTAACAACCCAAGTTGTTACTTTGCTCAATTAAGACTAATTTAAGTCTTAATTAAGGTTCTAAGTCACTAATTAAGAGATTTGAAACGCAACTCTGAAACCCAGGTCAAGCCAAGAAGTCAACAAAGTCAAAATCAAGAATTCTAGAAAATCCCAAAACCTAGAAATTTGACTTTTTATTTAGACCTTAGATTGAAAATCTGATTTCGCCATTGCGTTCAGAACACCCAAATTAGCTAAGGGTGAAATTTTGGAGGCATTTGGAAGTCGTTGATTTTTCGTCAAATATTTTAATATTAATTAAATACTTTAAATAATCAAATAATTAAATACTCGTCGAAATAAAAATCCGAGTGCGCCGTTGCGTTCCTCACCCTTCAATTAGCTAAGGGTGATTTATTGGAAATTTTTGGGATTTATTTAATAGGCTAAATTTAATTAATTAAAACTGAATAAAGTAATATTATTTAATTATGCATTTAACGGCGCTGTTAGCATCCAAGTAACGCCGTCCATTTTAGTCTAAGTCGCCGTTTCATCTGACGGTACGCGTCGACCGTTCGATCGAAACGATCGAACGGTCGAAGCCTTTCGTCCTCCGCGTGTCACTGAGGCCTGCGCGCGGCACGCGTCGACTGCCGCTGAAGAACCTTCTGGCATCCCATTTTAGTCTCCCAGACTGCTTAGACTCAGGGCTGGCACAGAATCTGAGCTGAAGAAGATCGATCGATCCTCGGCATCTATCGAGTTCTCTGGACCGTCCGTTTAAGGTACTTCTCCTCCCTCTATCGCTTACTCTTACGCTTCCTTTTCGATTCGAATGCTTATTTCAACCATTAGATTGAAGATGTATCGAGTTTGATCGAACTCTAACGAGTTCGATCAACCCAATTTCAGCAAAACCATACAGTACTTACCGTTAGCCGAGGGATTGCCGAAATATAGAAAATTAGGGTTTCACATTTATAGGATGTACTCTAAGCTTCTGATAGGGTTTTTATATTCTATGGATAGATCGCGTTCATAGCTTTCGCTTGATATAAAGTTTGTCAGTCTAGATTGATCGGGGTTAAGAGAATAATGGGATCTTCAAATTAGGGTTTCGCCTCCCCGTCGGGGACGAAGTTCATTTACCGATCCAACCCGGACCGGTCTGTTCGTGTGCAGGCCGCCCGGATCGACTGAGCCGGATCGGGATCTTCTCAGTGTGCCGCGTGTCCCGTGTGATGAGTGCGGTGGGACCCTCTCGGGTCTCTTCATATGCGCAGCGGAAGCGTGGTGGGTCCCACCTTCGATCCAGCAGCCAGTAGGGTCGCGCCACGTGGCCTGGACCTGCAGACATCTTCTTAATTTAATAAAATTGCTACCCTAAAATGTGCTTAGACTCATTGTCTAACCAGTTTTTCTTTTGTTGGCTGGGGCCCTACCATTATGAAACTGATAATGGTAGGTTCTGAGTTTGTTGGATTAGCAGATCCAGTGGAGAGTTTGCCATTGGAGGAGGAGCCCGTTCTTGAAGATCTGTAGCCTAGTTTTTTGTTTTCAGTGAGATTGAGAGTTTTCTTTCAATTCTTTTAAACTCATTAAATGTTGTAATAATATAGGATTATAATTCTCTTTCAGTACTTTACTTATTCTGTATTGTTGTATTTATACTATATTGGATGGATGTTATGTTTTATGCTTCCGCACTCTGAGTTCTCGTATGATCATTTAGTGATAGTATTTTTGGATTGAATGACAAAGTCCTTATTTGAATTGGATTAGAGTGTGTGTCTAATCAAATCTTAAGTGGGGACCTTATCATTTGGTGACCCCTCCACCGTAATCATGTTAACCTAAGGGTTAACAGGACCACGGCGGGGCAGGGCCGCCACATAATCTGTGGTAAGTTGTTCATACCACAGTTCAATTGGAGTTTCCTTGTTAAGTGTTGCAAATGGCAGACGATTCACCAAGTAGTATACATAGTCTAGGGCCTCTGCCTCTCCAACCCATCATTGGACAACATATATTGTACATTTTCCACAAAAGTACAATTTATTCATTTTATTATTCTATTATGTTATGGTGCTTCTCTCGCTGTAAAGTGATGTTCTATCAATGAATTCTGACATTCCTTTAAAAAAGAATCAGAAGTATATTCTCCTCCATTATCCAATCGGATCCTCTTGATTCTTTTGCTAGTTTGATTTTCCACCAACTTCTTCCAATTTATGAAAACCTCCAGCACATTTGCTTTTCTCTTCATTGTGTACACCCATACAAATCTGGAGTTATCATTTATAAAAGAAACACAATATCTACAATCACTGAATGATGCTATTTTTGTTAGTTGCTAAACATTTGTGTGTGTATACTTAAGTATATCTTTGGTGTTATGGAGGACAACACCAAATAATTTGTGTATTTTTTGTCAAATATACAATGCTCACAAATTTATAATTTATAAGAAGTTATATCTTTTATGAGTCCATCCCTCTCCAATACTCTCAGGGATAGCTCTCCTGCATATGCTAGCCTCATATGCAACAACATCATGGCATCATCTAAATTTTCTACCACAACTACTGAGCTTATCACTATTCTTCTCTAAAGATAGTAGAGGTTATGTTGTCTAACTCCTCTCAAGCAAGTCATTGCACCATTATTAATCTTCAAGACCCCTGCGTCAATCACTCCCTTAAAGACCTTAGCTTCTAAGTCTCCAATAGATAGAAGATTCTTCTTGATCTCTAGTACATATCTGGTTTCTTTTAGTTCTTGAATTGTCCATGCATGTGTCCTAATCAACAAACTTCAAACTCCTGCAACCCGGCACATAACATCATTCCTCATTATGACTACACCACTATATGTTTCTTTATACGAACAAAACCATTCTTTTTGGGAACATATGTGATATGTTGCACCTGTATTCATAATCTAAGTGGAATTGTCAACTATTATACCCATAGAAATAGTAATAAGAGATACTTCTAATTCTGAACCCTCCACCACATTCTGAATCACATTAGCCTTTGTATCAAAAGATCCATTTGCCCACTACTTTTCTTTCATCTTTGGACAATCTTTCTTCCGGTGTCCCGTCTCCAAACAGAATGCACACTAGTTCCTCCCAATGCTCGAGCCTTTGAACTTTTCTCTCTTATGAAAATCAGCATTCTTATTTGGCCATTACTTCTTTTTTTCTGGCCTTCTTCTCTGGAGTGTAAGAGTCTTTGCTATATCTTATTTGGTATACTCTTTATCCATCATCCTGAACCCATAGTTCACAAGGGACCGCAGTCACCTCCTCAAACCTCAAGGCATCCTTCCAATGAATCAATATTATAGTGAAGTTCTCAAACTCATTTGGCAATGAGTTCAACAAAAACAGTGTCTTATCTTCATCCTCCACAGTTTCATTTATATTTAGCAAATCTACCAATAACTTGGTGAACTCGTTAATGTGCTTATTTATGAAAAATCTCATTCTCATCTAGAACCGAGAGAGCTACCTTTTCATGTGGAGTCAATTCTCCACACTCTTTGTCAAGTACTTACTCTCTAAAAATGTTTATATCTTCGAGGCCAAAGTCTCCAGCATCACTACATACTTGATTTCCTGGGTTAAATAATTTTGGATCAAACAGCATGTACTACAATTCATTCTGATCCAATCCCTCTCCAAACTTTCTTTTGATTTTTTCTCACCATTAATAGCATCTTCCAGATTTAATGCATATAGTGTGTCTACCACATTGCACTGCCCCATACCGAAGTTGTTCTTTCCATCGACCCTGGCCACATCAATTTTTGCTGGATATGCCACAACTTGGTGGGGAGATCTCTCCACCGCCGATGATGATGAAGTACCAACCACTTCTTCTACTCTATCTCCCATATTTTCCTTTGTTTTATAAAACTCAACCACAAAGATACACAGCTTGTATGAAACCCAAACACTCAAGCACAACCAAACAAACCTCTCTCTGATATTACTTGTTGGGATTTCTATGGTTCAAATAATACGGAACAAATTATGTATACGTTGAGCAAAATAAAAATAAAATAAAGAAAATTTACATGCAAACAGAATCACAACATAAGACAAGAGATTTATATGGTTCGGTGCTAACCCCTATGTTCATGTGGAGAAAATTAGATAAAATTTTACTATTGAAGAATGTTAGAATGTTTTTAGGGTTTAAAAATCCTTACCCAAACTTTAGGAGCCCTTTTTTTCTTTTCTTGGAACAATCACCACACCCCTTTTTTCATTGTTCTAACCCTTTAAAAGGCTTGCAAAGAATTAATGGACGCTCCAAAAACATGAAAGCTGAACCGCGAATGCCACGGCGCGCCGTGGCGCGTTTCTGTCGAACGCCCGCAGTAGGCGCCAGGCGGCTCTGGAGCCTTACAAGTGAGTTGTGGCGTGCGTCCGCAAAGAACTTTATTTAGTCAACAAACATGCTATTGATGGATGCCACCGTCACAGTCTACAACTTTATTTGAGGAAGTCTGCATATATTAAGCATAATTTAATTAAATTTGTGCTCAATTTTTTGCCAACTAGGAGAACCAATCTAGACATCTAATAGGATATTGATAGTATATTTAATTCTGCATGAGTTCAAGCAATGTTCTACAATTAAGTTTATTCTTTGAATTGTGTGAATCTTTCATCGCTGGAATCGTTAGAGAGTGAGAGTTGTCGTCTTGCTCTAATCTTTTTTATCAGAAAAACTATTTTCTCCCCCTAAAATGATTACAGCTTCCATCATACACTAGTGGACAAGAATCATTTTATAAATATTTGGTGAACATGATTAACATTTGTGGAAATTAGAAAAAAAAAAAAAAGGTTATGCTTTCTCAAATAATTCCTTTGCTAGTGTTTGACTCTATGTATCTTTTGGACCAAATCTCATATCGTAAGGAATGGTCTTTTACTGCTCTTTTTGTATCTTTTCCTCTCCACCTTAATCGCATCCTCTTCTTTTTCCTTTTATTCCATGGCTGAAGGATGCAAACATATGGCCAGTGAACATCAAGGGGAGTGAATAGCCATTAAATATGATTCCCACTATATTTGATTCTCGATTTTGTGGGGGGAGAGAGAGAGAATTTTAAGAGACTGACTTAACTCATTTTCAAGGTATAAAAACACGCCCATCCCAAGCTGCAAACCTCAGTCTCACTAATTAATTCTCTCATCATTTCTCCTCTCACAAGGTACACTAACTTGTTTTTCTAATTACGATTTGAGTCAGGTGATTAGTGTAGTTCTGGTGGAGCTCATAGCCATTCTCACTAAGTAATATTTTAAGCAATTATTCGGCTTACTGTACTGTTCAAATTATGCTCATGCCCCCCTATTGTTCATGTAATGAATGCGAGCTTCAACATGCCAACTCATCGAGGGTTGCTTTTACTAAGTGGTGTTGCAATCCTAATTTTACAAATAACATATGTTTTCTTCTTAAAGAATTAGTCAGAGCTTATCTCCCATTTAGTACATGAGAAAGCTAAAGGTGTAATGCTATCAACATCCAGCTTTAATGTGATTGTTCTGCAGCAGTTTAGTGATTAAGACTCTAATGACATGATAATGATGTCTTAAAACCCATTATTCTGCATTAATTATATGTAGCAGGCATTGAGAGAAGAAGGAATGAGCATGAGGAAGGCTGGAGACTGGAGCTGCAGGTCATGCAACTACGTGAACTTCAGCCGGAGGGACTGTTGCCAGCTGTGCCAGGTGCCGAGGGTCGGCGGCGGCCTATCCGAACTGGAAAATAACTGGCAGCTGCCAGGCAATGTTAAGCCCGGAGACTGGATCTGCTCATTCTGCTGCGTTCACAACTTCGCAAGCCGGTCCAACTGCTTCAAATGTGGGGCCCACAAGCCTTCCGGCCCCATTGCCGGACTTCCCGCCGCTCCTCCCCTTCTTCCCGGCTGGAAATCCGGTGACTGGAGCTGCTCCAGGTTCCTTTCCACGTTTTCCTGAATACTTTATTAAAATTCTCAAAATATTTCTGAATAAGAAAAAGAAATTTTCTATTAGTAAGTTTTTAGTATATTTTTACAAATTAAATTATTTTTTATGAATTAAAAAGTTAAATTAAAACTAATTTGAGTTCTTAAGAAAAAGTTAGTCAATCTGCAGTAGTTATAAATAAGAACTTGTTCATACTATACTATTTTAAGTACTTCACCACAATCTAAATATAATATTGTTGATAATAATTAAAATATCTTAATTAAAATTATTTAATTACTTAAAAAAAAAATTTGAATTTATATCTTTAAATTTAATATTTAATTCATAGTAATTAAGATGATTATAAATCAATTAAGAAGAACTAAATACAATAAAAAATGTTATGATATTTATTAGAATATTTAAGTATTTCTGTATACTTGTAATTAAGTGAATGATGTTTGCGTCGTGCATGCATGCATGCATGCATATATGCATGCAGATTGGGATGCAACGAGCATAACTTTGCGAGTAGGTACGAGTGCTTCCGGTGCTGCACTCCGAGGGAAAATTAACTTTTTTTTTGGTATGTAATTTATCTTAATACACAAATTAAGCTTCATGTTTCTGTGATTTTCCGTATGAAGGTATGATCATATTTCTCTTCTATTAATTGTAGGTGATCAAGAAGCCTATATATTCACAGGAAGAAGCTTAAGTATGGATCTTATTTGAGAAGAGAATAGCTTTAGTTATACGTGGCTTAAATAAATCTCTGCTAGCTAATGTGCTAAGATTTACCCTTATTTGTTTACTAAATTATAGATTAAAGCTTAATATATGTAATGACAGTGTATTGGGACGATACTAAATGGTGAAAGTTCATCTTAAACCTTCATATATACATAATTGGAAGGAAATTCATGACATATCTATGCTCTTAAAATTGGAATGATAAATTTATATTATTTTTATTTTTGTATTAATAATTAGCCCAAAACATGTTGAATGAAGAGAAGAGCAGTATCATAATTTTTATTTTTTTATCCTGTTCTCATAAATCACACACTTTGAATTATTTGTTGGGAAGAAAAATCTTCAATCTCAAAATAACAATCATAAATTTGATAGTTATTACTTGTTGTGAATCACTTATATTTTTTCTGAAAATAATTTTCTTAGAAACACATTCATCAACCTCGAGATACCTCTATGTTTCCTTGCCATCCAACAGAAGAGCAACAAGCAAAGCTATTGATATCATTTGCATTATGTAAATCATCATAACATGCATTTAACAATTCTAATTTATTTGGGGATGGGATTATAGCTAATTGAGAGATGTGTGGAAATTGAAAAGAATGTAATGAAAATAAATGTATGTTATGAAACAGCAAAAACAAGCTAATTATGACAACATGTTATAGCTATTATGAAAAAAATGCAAATATAGTAAAAGGAAATGTAGGTAGGTATAACAAAAGAATTGACAAAAAAATTATTGAAATATATAAGAAAATATAGATAAGAACTAAAAAGAAAGTAACTAAGATATATGTATGACTTGTAATAGCAACAACAAGCTAATTGTTACAAAATATTTCCGGTGTGTGATTTAAACCCATAACTTTTCAGAGAATTGAATCCTATTCATAGATATTTGCTAGAAAAATATACAACTACATATCTATAACTACGCGCGTGCACGCGGACACACAGATAGATAGATAGATATATATATATATATATAGCTAGCCCTAAAAGCCTTTTTTGTGGACATGACTCCTTATTTCACTATGTACTACTAGAAGCACTACATAAACATTTCACAATAAAATATCCAATACAAGACTTCACCAACAATATTGGTTACAAGCTTTCATTATAGATTTTTAGACCAATACATGTGTTCAATTTCTCATAGTTTAGCAAGTGTAATAATCATGAATTTTGTCTTGTACGTTTGTGAAGCCAAAAGTAGGATCAAGTGGCATCTCTATAGATGTGTGGAATAGTTGGTTGTTGAGCTTATCAGCTACCCATATTATTAAATTTGATTTTGAAGGCTATAAAATAACGTTATAGAACTAAAAAATGATTTTGAGATGCCTATGTATGAACAACAAATAGATGATGTATAAACTGTGTACGAAAAATGTTTGCTCGACAAAGGTTTTACACGAGCCTAAGACGACTAGATTCCCTCACTGGTGTTTGCAACCCTAAATCAGGCCTTGTTGAATAATGGGCACAATCTCGCATCACTGAGTGACTAATTGCGCTTCTTGCTGTAGCGCATGTAGATACTGTGACAAACAAGCATAAATAAATATGCATATTATGCCTAACGTTTCTTTTCCTTTCTTCATTTTGAATGGCATAAATCATTAAATCGTCTACCAATTAAAATAAATAAAACGAAGCTAAATTATATTTAAATTTGTCAATAAGAAAAAGCAAATGGGGACTACAAACTGCAATATATGGATTGACCGGTGATGCATCCTACTGATGCATCCTAGTTTAAACATGAACGGCCCCCTAAATTCAATCGCTCATGACATCACTAGCATCGGAATTGGGCGCTGAATCAGTAACCACCCCGAGACCGTCGCTCTCCCTGCCGTCAATCTCCGATGAACCGCCAGACTCTTGCTCTTCTTCCTCGCTGTCATTGTCCTCGTAGATTACGACTGGAGAAGCATCATCCTCTCCTTCGGCTTCAGGAACCTGAAATTAAAAATTGCTTTTCCAATTACCAAAAAGATAGTTTTGTTTTCAGTTTGAGATGGAATTCACCTCCGCAAGCAGACAATCCAGGCAAGTCGATAATTGCAACGCAGATTGGTGTGTTGAAACCCTTGATTCGATAAGCTGCTTGTGCCGCCCCCGAGTGGATAAGTGAGCCAAATAAATTTAGAATTCTTTATTTATATATATATATATATATATATATATATATATATATAGTGATTAATATTTCTGTGAAATGATGAGTAAAATCAATATAAAATGCTCAAAATAGATCCGGGTTCCAAGCTGATAAAGCTAACCTGATACAAAGAATTAATAAGGAGCAGCGATGACTCCTGCGAGGCTATGCTGCTGGCATGTTGACTAAGAAGGCTCTTCAGCCATGGGAGTGCGTGAATCAGAACTGTGCCTCTACGATGACAGCAAAAAAAAATGTCCAATAAAAAACTGTATAGCTCTATATATAAGAACAGCATGTTAAAATACAAGGAATGATCATTCAGAAAAAATGCGTGCAGTGCCATCATCACTAGGTAGACTGGAAGAATACACTTTCTTACAGGGAGTTTAGGATATTTGAATAAAACTGGTGCATACTTGATTCGAGGGGTCTAGACTTCCAATACGAATAAGTTCATTAAAGAGTTACTTGAGCTCAAGATTTGTAATGATTATGCTAAATATATAAGGTTAGGCATGCGTGAAATAGGATATGGATGTGCGAATGACCATAAACCTACTGATCAAGATATGGTTATGTTAATTGGAGTCAACTAATGATACAAGCAACCAATGTGAAATAGGCTAGTAAACTAGAAATAAAATAACTTGCTTTTCTAATAATAACATCAATGATATAACAAGTATGAATTTCTACATTCATATTTATGTGGTGGAAGCCCAAACATTCCATTGATGCATGTACAAATTCATTTTAATTTATCTAAAATATTGGTAAAATTCAATTGAATGCACATATTAAAATTTAAATAAAAATAAAGTTATACACAAAGCTACCAGCATTTCTATAAGTGCTGAATCAAAACTTTTTGACTAACCAGTTTATACCTCAATTCAATCATAGATAAAATGGATTTCAATAGCTTAATCACATCCGAGGGATTAAGAAGTGCAGTTGAATTTGATATAACCTGCAAGACAGCATCATCAATTTGCTAGCAAGAGCATTACTAGTGTTGCATAGAAGTCACAAGCATAAGAAGTTCTTCAGACATTCTCATCAAATTCAGTTGCAGAATCACAAATTAACTTTGAGATTGCTGGGTTTTAGTCAAACCTATAATGAAGGCGCTATGTTTAGTATTTTAGCATGGATTGCCTATTTTTTAAATATCAGTGTTACAGCAGTAGTGCTGATTTAAGTATAAAAAACACAAAACTGACCTTCCTATCACTATGTTTCACTTACTGACTACACAAATTTGCAATACACCAAATAATCTGTTGAGCATTATAAATATACATAAGATTCTTCGAGCATATTATTGATTGTAGTGGTTTTGGAAAAGGAAGGAAAATGCTTCGATCTCCCAAGTTCCATCCCCAACGCTCCAAAAGGCAGGGAGAGAAGAAAAAGGCAGGAGAGATCACATGAGCCATGACCAGGTGCATTAGATTAACCCTACTTTCAACATGTGTTGTCAACTCATTTAACAATCAGAGTAGAGAGAAAAGATGGGGCATTGTAGCAGCACTCATAAAAGAAATACCAATGATGCCAATGATATTCAAAACATAACTCACATGGAGTTTTAAATAGCTTATTTAGTATAACAGAAAATGAAAACCTTTTCATCAGTGGTAGACAAGCAATCCACAAGTAATGCATGATCTTGAGCATGAATAGCTTGCTTTAGCAGAACATGCATGGAATCGGCACTTGGAATGTTCATAGAAAGAGAAAGAGATGTTTTCTTCTCATCTTTTTTTGCTTTGTCATCAGTGAGCAACTCAAGACTCGCAAGCTTCTCTGCCATTGTGGGTTCATCTATGTCAAGCTCGGCATCTAACCCTTGCTTTTCACCTAGAAAAAGTTTATAAAAGACATTTTTAGGAGCAACAGCCAAAAGTAGGTGAGTTTCTTATATAGACAGAAAGCAATTTAATATCAGAAAAATTAGAAATATTGAACAATTAGATTCATAAGCAATAACAAACAAATTAAAATTTTCACATACCTTTAGTATTGGCTTGTTGCTCTACGGTAGAACTATCAAAATCTTCTTTAACCCTCTTCTTTGATTTTTTTTTCTGTATATGACTTTCTGTGGCTTCTGAATTTGTCATTTTCCGTTTGCTGAGAATTTGAAGAACTGGAATATTCAGATGTAAACATATCAGAAGAAAGATCAATAAAGTATCGCTCAAGTGAAATTTTCCACAAAAAAAAATTTAAAATAAAATAAGAACCTAAGGCCTAGACAATTCAGCATCTAACATTACAAAAAGCTACTGATCAGCACAAATAAGTAAATGAAATATAAAAGCATCGGTAGTAGAAAATAAATCTTTTGTTTGAATAAACATTGGGGCACATGTGCACAAAAGTAAATATACTGCTAAAAACAGCTTACTTTACTAAATAAGAATAATTAAGCAAATTGACAAGAATGTGAAAATATTCTCAAAATCGTTTAGGCATTTTCCATACAATTGAACGCATGCATCATCTATAATAGTGATATAAACTAAGAGCAGGACAATGTGCTAAATGTGACAACCACTCCAATGGCAGTGATGCTATGTGAGGCTACCATCAACAGCCAGTAGAACTATAGGAGTTACTTGCGCACCACTGTTTATGACATTTCACAGTTTGTTACAAAAACAAATTTAACTTCTATGAAACTTTAAAGTCTGTTACAAGATAATTTTACTTTACAAGTTAATATTGGATGAGTAAATAAAATTTTGGGGAAAATACACTCAATTACATATGAGAGGCCCAACCATTTTTTTACCTTCTTTTCTTCAAATTCCATAGCCTGCTCTTCAGATTTTCTGTGACTGCTACTATACAGTGATATCAATCGCCTTTTATCTCATGTAGTTTTCCTAGCTATTTACTGCTGAAATTCATCTCAACCCTTCCACACCGCACCACCCCTTCACCCAACACAATAAACACCACAGTCAATCCAGGCCAACAACACATGAAATCAAGATTAGATTGACCAACAATTACTTATTCAAACTTTGGTCAGCATGATGAACATTCACCAAAAGCTCAAATCATCAATAGATCTCTCCCTTAGATTCATAAAAGCAGTGGATTGCTTCGAACAGCCACACAGCTACGTTCCACCATACTCTGACAAAAGCATTCAATCAACTCAAGCAATGCCCACGAACATCCACTTCAAACCGAAACACCCTAAAACATCAATGCTCAAAACAATTACTCGGTATGCCTTGTTTTTATGGAATCAATCGAGCATGTGGGAACTATAGAGTGAAGTAATCCTTCAACTATCTTGAAAAAATGTCAGTCTAAAAAACACGGGACAGCCAGGATATTTGATCCGAGCTTTCCCACCTTCCTGAGCTACGATCCAACGGCGGAAGAAGATCCAGCCATCAGATGTTAGGATAAATCCAACGGCTGCGCCTGCGCCCTACCCTATGCATCGTCGTCCCCAGGAGATTAACCGTGGTATGGTCCCAACAGGATCCCAATGTCCTTCCATCGTGGCAGTACGGGGATAGGATCCTGTCCCCCACAACCTCATTCGCGCCAACATGCCATGAACTAAATTTCTGATTACTCAAAATGGAATTTTTTGAACCATTGATCCACTGTGCTTTCAAGATAAGCTGCCCATATTGTGGTAAAAAGCTTATTTGAATTGCTTTCTAGAAAAAAATTGCAAGAAACAGGAGTTCTAAAACTGCTCCTTCAAAGTTACTTTAAATCCAAATTGAATCCCAAAATTCGCAAAGATGTGTGTTCCTTACGACCAAACTGATTGAAGAAAAATTGAAAGACACAACCGTGCACTCACAAATGGTTGTACACATCACTCCCATCAACAACAGTCGGCTTACTACCTGCACCACTCTTCACCCCAATGTAACAACAGTAGATTTACTAAATCCAAACTTACGCTAGTGTAATATCCAATATTAAAATTCATACTTGTAACATTAGATAAACTCAATCTAAATTAGGCTGAAGAGTTTAAAATCCAAAATTTTACCCAAGTCACCCTACCAAGCATTTTGGAAATTGTTTGTTAAAACTCGCTAAGCTAGTTGTTGCCGACTTTTTCGTTATGTGGCACAATTTAATGGCACCCTTTTGTGCATCTTTGACCCATGGAAGTAACTATCTAGCAGTAAAATACCTTATATTCCTCCAGCTATCATATGAAACAAAATCCTAAATATCTAAACCATCACTTCATCTAGTTCTCTCTTATTTCTCCTCTCCACCCCCATTCCTAAGCAAATATAAACATTTTCCATAGAAGAAGCACAAAGGCAAGCATGATACTTTCAAAATTGAAGATTTTTTTAAAGAATCTTAATCTAATCTTTCCAAATCTAAACTATACAGTATAATCTAGTGCTCAAGCTTTATGTTACTTCGTTTAATCTCTTTAGGGTTTTCACTCATCCTATAAGGAGGAGCTTATAGCAAATCTTAAAAAAAAAAATTGTATTTGATTAATTTCCCTCATAAATCTGTGGATCTTTTCATGATTATGATTTAAAATGTTTTGTTTTGAATTAAATCTTTGAAAACGTTTACATGTAAATGATATGCTGATTTCTCTTTTTCATCCTATAACGATGCAAGGGCTCATCCATCTATGTAGATTAAGACTGACATTTTTTCAAGATAGCGAGAGGATTACTTCACTCTATAGCTCCCACATACAGGAAATTCATTGTAATACTGGAAGAAGAGCTACTAATTGCAGGATATTGTATTGAAGAAAAGCTACTAATGAAGATGAGATTAATAATGAAAATTGATAAAGACCTTGTTCAAGCGGTCCTTGGAGCAATAACTTCTTGCCTGCATATTCTTTACAAAATAGTAGTTTGTATGAAATTTAATTAAACATATTAATGAATCTAACAAATTAACTTATTGATAACAAATTCTTTGTAATATTGGAAGCACAATGCAAAACTATGACTGTATAAAATTATAAAAGACTACGTATGTGATTTGCAAACCAAAACCATCACCCACATATCTTATTGTTGGCTATGATATTGATTCCTTCAACTAGGCGTAACATGATCACAAGCCCCAAGTCAACGTGAAATACATCAATTTATGTATGATTGTTGTTCTACATATATTGTCATTGATGTAGACCATGACATGGATGCGATAGTACATAGTGAACTGCTAGTTGATTTGGTAACTACATAGCCACCTTGAAATGCCAGTTGGATATGGGAGGGTATTGAGCTACATTTTTTCGATGATAACAATTCAAAAAAATGTATCCTTATAGATTACACACCTAACAATAGAGTATGGAGGTTAGCCTTCTCAAGAAGCATTCTTGACCTTAATTTGGCCCCTAAGGCCTCTGCTATAAAACAGTCTATATGAATATGAAGTGCTCAAGTACAAAGTAAAATGAATGATGTGTCGTTCTGTTTGTGCTCACCAAGATTTGCAAGCGGTGTTGAAAAGGGCAGCGTGACGTCAAAATACAACAACATGGTTTATTAATATAACTAGAAAATGATCGAGTAAAACTAGCTCCATCCACGCAGTGACTGCTATGGCAAAAGCTAAGTATTCACTTCCTAATGCTAATAGAATGTGAAAGATGACCAGTAGATCAATTTGAGGACCTATAGCAACTAGAAGGTTGTGCACAATTGCTTTGATTTGGTGAATGAAGTTGGTGCGTATTTCCCTTTTTCATGGTTTGTAACTGCAAATCTAAATGTGAGTACATAGTGGCTAAAGGCTTCCACATACCTTGCATGTATTGTCGATCCAGGACAGATTCTGTCATGGATCAAATTATCCAGCTTCGGATTAGTTGATCCTGCCAACACCATTGTATTACCTAATGTTTAATGTGAGGGAGTTAGAAAGCAGTTGCAGTGGTGGCACTATAGATATGTCAATGTCTTTGATTAGATTGTTAGCTCTAAAGATCAGTAGGAACTACAAACTCCACAACGAACAATTCTTGATGTCTAGCTTACCGATATGAAGATTAGACAGGGAGGGATTTGATTTCTAAGAGATTTTCATTAATCAATGGTGCATCGGACTGAAGTGCTTGGATCTGAGAGAAATCAAACCATTTTAGGGTTAGTGAGAAGACAAGGCTTCAAATTGTAATCTCTGGCTATTGAGAAGATGGATGATATTTCTCCTTAGCAGCAGTTAGGACAACATACTGGGGCGTTCAATCTTGTTCTGGTGTCATTGAATCTCAAGAAGAGGCTATGATGTCCTGAGCCCTAGCCTCACTCTGATACCCATGAGAGAACATAAGCGTAATATATATGTTAAAGCAACTATTCTTAGCTCTTCAATATTTTTATAATGCAAATATTATATGTATTATACCATTATATTTATACACAAATTACAGATAAGTTACAGCTATAATATGCTTTCTAGAATTATCTAGGCCACTCTAGCTTTTAAAGATTCTAGATTTATTCTGGGATTGTTAATTATATTAAACATTAATGAAAGGGAAATACTAGTTATCACATAATTCAACCAAAAACTTTAACAAAAATTAAGAACAAAAATAAAATTAGAGAAATACGAGATGAAATCCGCACGATGTACAGAAATTGCATCACACAGACATGCACCAATCTTCTTTAATAGCACATTCTTCAATTCCTAAAATATTGCATATTTTGGGTTCTTGCAGAAGTTAAATTATAAAAGGAGTTTGGCATACGTTCATTAAAACTCAAATTATTCCATAACTCTTCACCTTGATGTAGTTGCACCAAATTGTTTCCATTTTTGTTGAATATGATACTTCCCTGATAATCAAATTATATGAACAACATTTTATAACGAAGTATCAGTCTTATAAATACTGATATTTACATATTTTATATATAAATAATAAAAAAAATCCAACAAACTAGTCAAAAAAATGCTACAAAAAGTGAATCTTGCTTCTGCTTTCTTCCCATCAAAGTGTTGTCGACCTCCCGTCCAATGCTTTCGGGGCGACACCCTTTTAAAAAAGGAGAGAGAACTGCAAATACTCTTTTCTTATGGCATCAAATATTTAAGATTTACAAAATTAGCATGCCTCTAATTTATTTCTAATAAAAAATTACTACAAATGAACAACATTTTATAATGAAGTCTCTGCCTTAGAAATATTAAGATATATTACGATTTATAAAATATAAATTTATACCCCCACTGAATATAGCAGATAAATAAATTCAACTCCTAATATCGGTGAAATTAAAACTGAAATAAAAAATATATATTTAGCATTTATATTAATGACTTTTCCTTCACTTCAAATAAAAACTGCTCTGCCTAAAAGGTGCATAGTGGCTTTAGACTTCACTATAGGCTCTTTCTTTTCTCCTACTGCAGCTCACAATAAAAATCAATGAAATATTTCATTATGAACATATGCAATGGTGTTGTTTCCATGAACACCAAAAGCATAATACATAAAATAAAAATGCTCAATATCTCAACACATAAAGTTACTAGCATTTAAAAGATTTTACTAAAGCAGTGCTTTCCAAATATAAGCTGCGGTACTATTTCAATGACCACCAAAAGGCATAATACATAAAATAAAAATGCTCAATATCTCAACAAATGAAGTTTTTCATTGTAAAATTCATCGGAAACACCAACTTAGAGACAGTAAGAAAAAAAAAATTATTCCATTCACCATAATCCTGATTAGAGATTTGATTATATTTATTATGGCACACATTTAATATATGAATCCAGGAACTTATAAAAAGATATAGAAATATCTTTGTAGAATTGCCAACAAACCATCAACCTGCTCACTCCCAAGCAGCCTGCCCACTCCTAAACACAGCCCACTCACTCCTACGAACAACAAATGACAAATAATTCACAATGCCAAAAATCAGAGATAAGAAAATTACTTTTTTCAGGATCAAATAAAAAGCCGTCTTTAAAAAGCTTAATACATACCATCACAGTGACAATATCATACTAAAAAATACAATCAACACCAAGAAAAAAAAGAAATCATAGCACCGACATTTAAATTTTTTACTAAAGCAGTGGTTTCCAGGTATATGCAGCAGAAATGCTATATATACAAATGAAGTTTGTCATTGTATATTTCATCGGCAACGCCTTAGACAGAGAATAAAAAAGAAAACATTCCCTCCGCCATAATCCTTCTTAAACCATAATAATCTATAAGTATTTGAGCAAATCTTGCAATTAAAAGGAACAAAAGTGAACAATGCGATTTCCTAAAACACTCACCAAAAAAAAAACTGCACCTGTTTAAGGAAAAAGAGCAGACCGAGGAATGGAGATCCAGTTCTCGGCGGGAGCTCGGCCAACCTCAACCCTAAGCTGGACAGGAAATCCTATGCCAATTTGAACGGAGATAGTCTGATCGACGACTTAGGGTATACAACACGCGCGCTTTACAAGGCGCGATTTAAAGATATCGTTTTAACCCTTTCGCGAGAAATGAATAAATAAAAAATTTAATAAAATTTAGCGTGTTAGTAAGAAATATATAAAATTTTATTTATAGCTCATAAATATAAATATATCATACAAATTTTATTTTTATATATAAATAATGAAAAATACTACTTAGTTCTCAAATATCTTCCAAAAAATATTGATGATTAGAATTTAAAATTTAAAATATGTATTTTGATGAGTCACATGAGCTTAATCCTAAATAAAATGCTGAACAACAGCTTGCTGGTTTACCTTCGGATGTTGCCATTATTGATCCTATTGATTCTCCTAGTAACGGTGAAAAAGCTCCCACTGCTGCATTAATTTTTCCAGCATCTCTAATGCTGTCTGTGTCTATGCAAAATGCTAATGGTAAAGTGCAGCCTGCTAATGATAAAGTACTCATCTTTCTTTTTATGCATATCTTAATGAATGTATGTGTTCTAAGATTTTATTTTATGTGCATATTAGAGCAAATTTATATGGCCTGTATTTTGAGATTAATCGTCTCAACAAAAGTAGAAAAAGTAAACAATGCAGTCTTGGAAATGACACTGTCAAGTGACACAATAACGCTGTGGTGGGGTGTGGCTTGTTTATTTCATTCTTATTTTTTGAATGTATCTTATTCATTGTTCTTTGCTCGAGATCAGGCAGAAGAAGCCAGCAGTCTTGTATGATTCGATTATTCTTTTGGTAGTTGCATCTCTTGATCAATTCTGCTTCTTTATTTGTTAATCACAAGCATCAATATTGCATCATTTTCAAAGGGATGCTAACAATCATACAGTGAATTGAATGTGATGTAGCTCAAATGGTAAAGCGCTCGTATGGTATACAAGAAGATCAGGGTTCGATCCCCTGCATCACCAAATTTTGGCATTGAATACAAAATATTGAAAGAATTTGTCTATTATCAGGGGCTTCTCATGCAGGAACTAGTGCAGAAGATTTAAATTTGCAAGGCCATACAAGCAGTTTTAGCAGAGCTTCACTTCAGCAAATAAAAAATATTCATCTTTGTCTAAATCATTTTCAAAGGAATAAAGTATAATTGAAAGCAGCAGTTGAGTTTGATAGTCAGCAAATATGAAAAGAAGATGTAGATTATAAAACACAGGATAAATTCTCATAAATTTAGCTTTAAATTTCACTACAACTATCTGTAACAAATGTTATTCAACTAACAATGCCTCAATGTGGATACAAACATCACACAAAGAGCTATAACCAATAGCAATTATAATGTCTACATTATTCAAACATTACCTGGAGTTATTGTTGCGCATTTGATGGCTTGAGCAGATATGAACATATGAAACATCACATATTTAGATATGAACATGTGCACCTTTCAGTTCAAACTTATGATTTTATATACCTTTCATTTGATTGATAATCATTAGAAAGCTTGATGTCTAATAAAGAGCAATGATGTTATCATGTTAAGCTAAATAATAAAGCAGAATGCGCCAAACATACCTACAGAAACTCAAAAATGAGACCCAAACATTAAACTCAAGTAAAGCAATGCATAGCGTCTATAAGAGAGATGGACCAAAATATTAACACCTTCCAAATGAGTTTAAGAAAAAAAAGTGCTAATATTATTAGTACCTGGATCTCTTTGTTAAAGATAACAACAGAATTCATGCATACATCATTGTATTTTGCTAGATTTCTAGCACACAAAATATGCCAGCATATGTAAGAATCCACAAAAGTGCCAAAGTTTTTTAAATTTGTTGATCTTAGATTTTTCCCACCTATTTAGTTAATCAGCCAGACCACCACTATAGGAAATAAGCTCAAAGGAGAGATAGAGTTTATCCCAAGCTGCGGTTGAGAATAACAGAGAGATATTGCAAAATTTTTATGGATAAAAGGAGGCAGCATCTCATCCTAATATGCATAAGAAAACAAATTTCTCAAGAAAAAATAAGCACAATACAGGACTTCAAATTATATGAAATCAGATATCAACCGGCAACATTTATCTTACAATAAAATTGAAAAAAAATATATAATGGTGGCATCGGTTGCTTGAGGGTATCAAGCCATCCTCAACTGCAGAAAAAAGTGAATTTTATTTGAATGTTATTTCAATTTTCCTTAAAAGTCTCCACTAATATGACTAGCATACAATTTACCATCCATAACCCTCTTTGGCATCATTAATCTTTTTATCATATTCCCTATCTGAACATTTCCCTGAAAAAGCACTAAATTTCTAACTACTAGCCTCCTGAATAAGACTGTTGGGTTGGGGCGATGACATCATTAGAAGACCTTTTTTAAAAAGGTGGCCATCAAGTTGCATTGATCTGGCTTTCAAAATTTTTGTTAAATATGTTTCTCAGTATGAATCTCCCTAAGACTCTTAGCTTCATATCCATGCACATCAGATGCTAGCATAGTAAGGTAGGCAAAATATCAAAGTTTCAATTGAACAAGAGAAAAGCATTGGAAAAGTATCCCAATTCAAGAATAATTTAACTCTATACCAATAATCAGAATTCACGCATTATGAGTAAATGCTAAAGCACATATATAAAGAAAACTCTATTATTCAGACAAGCTTCTCCTGATGTATTTAGTATTGTTGCAGTTCAATTTCAATTCCTCAAAATAATGAATTAATGTTAAAATAAATTAATCCATGAATCACTGGAATGAAATAAATCAAACTGCATGCAACAAAAGCAGCATCTGCATTGTGAATTAATGCATTAAAGACATTGAACTGAATCAAAGAATTCAAGCTTTGAATGGATAATTGTCTATAGCCTTCATTAAAGAACGATGTGATGCCAATAATCAGCACTCTTTGACAATTGTAGGCACTACCAAAGCATTTCAGATGACAGCAGAGAAGAAGAATTACATGGGAGTTCTTGTCAGATCCTTTGTGTAATACAGATTAGTGTACTTTATAGTCTATAAGTGGTGATAAACTAAGGGAGCAAATTCAATTTCCCAAAGATATATAATATACTCAATTAAAAACATGCAAAGAAACGTTATATTTACCCATAGTCTTAGCCCCATAAACAATTCCTCTAGAACATAAATGAAATCTTTATTGAATAAAACTACTGCAAGTAATTTAAGCAAGACTGAAACTCTAAATTAACAGATAGCCGAGTAAGATATTTTTCATTAAATTGAATTAGTTTCCCATCCAAATTTTCTCATTATAGATGTATATACCAATTACATTAGGCTGACTTCATAAGTCCTTATTTTCATTGGTTGCTACAGCTTGCCGCTTAAGAAATGATTAAGATATTTCCAAAGAGCCAAATGATAAGCTTTCTTACATACAAGATTAATTTTCTAAATTATCAATTCGCAATCTAAATAGTTAGAAGCAGACAGTGCAAATAAAATACAAAAAGCACAATCGTTTGTGAAGATATGCAAAAGCATTTGTCTCATTAGAAGTGATCTTCCGCATAAAGCAAATACAACAATCTAGTATAAATTTTATTAAAAGGGTGAGATAAATTGGTACCAAGATTCTTATCCAAGGTCCTGCTGAACTGGTTAACTGCAGGGGAACCTTCAAACGCTGTTTAAGGATTCTCCGCTGCCTTTGGATTCTCACAACTTTAGGCCATTTAAAGAAAATATGGAGATCTCTTTTGGGAGGCAAAGCTCCTCCTATCCCAAATTGCTTCGGCCGCTTCTCAAAAAACGCATTCGTATTATGAGCGAAGCGAAGGGAAGATTTAGGTTTCAGCGAGTTTAAGCGAAGAGAGAAGCGGACGGACAAGAGAAAAGGAAGACGTTTTAGGTTTCACGAGTTTAAGCGAAGTGACTGACGTGGCAAGCTTGACACTTAGGATGACGACACATCTTTAGTATTTTTCATTTTTTTTTTGTATATTTTTGTGTAACCTAATTTTTTTTTTCAAAGAAATATTATTTAAATTTGTTGATGTGGTATATAAAAAAGAATTTATCTAATATAATTTGAGTATAAATAAATATTAATAAAATAATGTACAAATTATATTTGATAAGTTTTTTTGAATATCTTATCAACAGGTCTAAATAGTATTTCTCCTCTTTTAAAAAAAATATTTAATAAAAAATATGTTATGTTATTTTAATTTTAATTTAATATTAAAATTTAAGTATTTTGTTTTCGGAATAATAAAATAATTAAGTAGTGTTGTTTCAATACCAAGTCATACATTTTGATTCTATAGCAGTTATTTTTTAAAATAATTTGTTATATAAATAATTTAAAGATAAAAAATAATGCTTTTTATATATTACACTCAAATTTAACATTTATATGAGGAAAAATGATATAATTACATAAGAATATACATCAAAAAAAAATTCAACACTAATTAGAAATTTTTTTTTTTATAATTTTTGTATATAAATCTTATCAAAAAATACATTCAACCAATAATCTACTTACACATTAGATTGACACATCATCTATATATTTTAATGTACATTAATGTGTAAGTATAGCAATACTCAAAAAAAAAATACACAACCAATAATAAAAAAATAATAATGTTTACATATAAATCCTTCAAAAAAATATATATATTCCTAAGAAAAACATTGCAATTTTTAACAAAAAATTATTTGGCACCCAATTAATTTTTAAAAATAAATAATGATTAAAAATTTTATTTAAAAACAATTGCATACATCATTTTAAACTTTGAAAATTAGATTTATTAATGTTAACCAAATTTCCATTACAAATAAATCTATAAGAAAACAAAAGAATGATGGAATAAGCATGTAGAAATCTTTTCCCAAAAATAATTCAAATCAAATTCCAGAATCAGTTTACAATTTTAAAGCTGAGTGGCATGTTCTTCAGAAGATTACAGTAGCATAAGAAAACAGTCTTCCATATTCTTCTCTCATTCTAATTAAATGATATAACCTTTTATAAAAAGTGATCTTTAAATACATAGCACCAAAACCTCAGGATAACACATATCTAGCATCCTCTTCAGAAGAATATTAAGGCTGGTGAAGCAATAGCATTTTATTGATAAACCAATACTTGAAGATTCCGATGCAATCTACGTAAAAATCAGTGATAGAACTAAGAAGCACTTCAAAAACGCTCTACTTGAGCTTTGATTTGGCAGAGCTCTTCAAGGGCTTAGCAATGGGTTGAGCCTTAGTGCTTGCCCTTACTTTCTTGGCATCGGACTTCACTGAGCACACAGCACAAATGAGCGCAATCACCATTGTCGGGTAAACATAAACCGCCTTTTCAGGATCGCTGGGAGCCGGCTTTCCGAGAATCCCTTCCTTCACCAAGCCCCAGACCACCAGCAGAGTGCCAAACATGCTCATCCTCCCAGGATTCAGTAAGCCGATCAGGCCGCCAGCGACTGCAAAGTAGCTCCCAGCAAGGACCTGGGCTGCGGCAAAATGGGTCAAATAGCAAAAAATACAGAATGAGGTGAACGGAAATTTTACTTTTTACTATGTGGCAGAACCTCGAGGCGCTGAAGGTCAACGGCTGCGGAAGTGTCCTTGACATCAGTGAGGTTGTATGTGTGGAGCAGATTTTCCCAAATCGGAAATGTTCTGTTGGTGTATATGCTATTTAGGACTGCGCCGGGGTAAAGGAGGGCCTTCACTGCAGATTGCGGGAAAACTTGGTTCGCGACCAGCTGTGAGGCCGTCACCTGTATCGGCGTAGTGCACATTCCAGATCGGCATTGTATTCTGATGCCAGGAGTCGAAAATGAGAGAATTGAGTCAGTTTATCGAGAAAGTTGTTGAAAAATGTTAAACACCTCCAAGACTAACTAAATAGATAATAAATTATGATTAGTATTAGTTATGCTTTAAAAAATAATAGCTGCAATACATTGGTCAAATCATACTTTAGAAAATAAAAATTGTACTTTTGGCTGAGAATTGGCTAGTTTCAGGGCTTCAAAGTTTGTCAACAATTATTCGGCTGGCTATAGCACTGCTGCTAAAGTTGATCTTGAAGAGAAAAAGATTAAAATGCACAACGTTTATGAGCATAAACTGCAAAGAAATTTTCAAGCAGTTTCCTTTTATTTTGGTAGTATTAAAAAAGACGGCAGCAATATCGAGTGGCTAAGCTTATGGCACAGGAGCGTTTAGGGACTTTAAAGGTATGCATTTAATTGGCTTACTGAACTTCCAATCAGACAGATTCATTTCAATTTTGCTGAATAAGAACCTAACAGAAAGAAATACAATTTCATTCAGTTCTACCAGAAATAAAATCAAATGTCTGCTTTAATGCTAGAATTTAAGGTCGTGACAAATCCAATGAACTCCATGGCTGAAACTAAGGATTGAAAATGAATGCCAAAAGAAAACTAGCACTGTAATTTGATAAAATGATAATATCGAAGGGATCTAAATTATAAGATGATTGGAAAGGTAACAACAGAGAGCAGCGATAGAGAACTGGGAATCTCAAATCACTTCTATTCTCAAAGCAAAAAAAATATCGTCGAATAATATGTAAAGAAAGAGAACTTGAATAATTCACCGTCTTCGCATAAAAGAAAGAAGATATAATTTAATATATTGGAATAATATTTTGTTCTTACTCATCTAATTTAACAAATACATTAGTAAATATAATAGTCTAAGTGATGTCAATGAAAAGACACATCCCTAATGAAAAGACACACCTCAAAAGACACATCCCTAATGAAAAGACACACCTCAAAAGACACATCCCTAATGAAAAAACACCTCTTCACTCACATCTAATGAAAAATAAAAATATAATACTTATCTAAATATTAAACTCATCTTGATTTATTATATATATTTATTTATTTTAATACTCCCCCTCAAGATGAGTTTTTAATACCATTCCAAGCAAACTACGAAGATGTTCGAATAGTCCTTTTGGCAATGACTTTGTGAATATGTCTGCCACATTTTCATGACTCCGAACATTTTCCACAGTAATGGCACCATCAAGCACCTTTTCCCGAATGAAATGGTGCTCAATCTCTGTATGCTTTGTCCGAGCATGAAAAACTGGGTTTGTCATGAGTTTCAAGGCACTCTCGTTGTCCCCACAGAGTGTAGTAGCCAATTCAATCTTCATAAACACATCTTCCACAAGTCTACGAAGCCGGATACACTCTTGAGCTGCTAAAGATGATGCCTTGTACTCTGCTTCGGTAGTGGAGATGGACACGCAATCCTGCTTCTTGCTGCACCATGAGACTGTTGCTGACCCGCACATGAATACATACCCAAATGTCGACCTCCTATCATCTTTATCTCCAGCAAAATCCGCATCTGTAAATCCATGCAACACAAAATTTGTGTTTTTCTCATACAACAACCCAAATTCCAAGGTTCACCCAACATATTTGAGAATTCTTTTAGCCGCATCAATATGTGGTTTTCGTGGCTCTTGCATATAACGACCCACTAGGCCCACCGCATATGAAATATCCGGCCTTGTGATCGTTAAATAAATCAAACTCCCCACTAGTGCACGATATGGCTTAGGATCCACTAAAATCCTACCTTCTTCACGAATTAATTTCAAGTTTGTTTCCAAGGGTGTGGAACATGACTTGCCTTCTTTCATGTCAAATCGTTCAACGATTTTCCTAGCATATCCAGTCTGACATATAATTAGTCCCTTCACTTTTTGAACTTCCAAGTCAAGGAAATGGCGAAGTTCACCTAGGTTCTTTATTTCGAACCGGATTGATAACTCCTCTCTAAGCATTGTCACCTCCCCATCGTCATTTCCTGTCACAATCATATCATCAACGTACAAAAGCACAAGAACATGTAGGTTGCCACGCTTCTTCACAAACATACTTGACTTAGAATCTGAAGCAAAATATCCACAGAATTGCAAGTCCTCTACTATTTTTCCGTACCATGCCCGCGGTACTTGTTTTAAACCATATAATGCTTTCTTCAACTTACAAACATAATTCGGATGCTCTTTGGACATAATATCTTTATCAATATCCCCATAAAGAAATGCATTCTTTACATCCAACTGCCATAATTTCCAACTTTTGCATGCTGCCAATGCAATCACAACACGTACCAATGTCATTTTCGCAACCGGACTAAACGTCTCTTCATAGCCCTCTCCATACTTTTGTGAGAACCCTCGAGCAACAAGCCTAGCTTTGAAGCGCTCGACACTACCGTCCGCTTTTTTCTTCACTTTATAAACCCATTTGCAAGTAACCGGGGTAACGCCATCAACCTTGGGCACAAGATCCCATGTTTCATTCTTCTTAAGGGCATTAATCTCCTCTTTCATGGCTTCAACCCATTGTTTTACGCTTTTAGCTTCATCATAGCACGACGGCTCCCGCTCATCAAGTGGGCCGGCAAAGTAACATGAACTCATTGTTACTAAATTTCCTTCTCTATAGCGAGCAGGTGGCACAATCATTCGGTTTGATCTTCTAAGAGTAGAACTACTCTCCACCTCTCCACCTCTTGTCTCTACACTTGCTCCCCCATCACCATGACTTGAAGCATTACTCCCCCTTCTTCTTGACTCCGTCTCCATTGACGTTGAATTTGAAGAGTATGGGGCTCCTGGAGACACTGGTAACTCAACTGATTCTTCTTCAATTTCTTCTTCAAGACTTGCTACTCCTCTGTTCTCTTCTAACATGATGTTAGACCCTCCATCATATGATGTCAATTCGTCGAACACCACGTCACGAGAGACAATGAACCTTCGAGTCTGGGGTCCATACATTTCCAGCCCTTCTTTTGTTCATCATAGCCAATGAAAAAACACTTCATGACTTTGGCTTCAAGTTTTGTTCTTCGTATATCTGGGACATGAACATAACAAGTTGTTCCAAACACTCGCATATGCTTCACACTCGGCACTTCTCCAAATATAAGTTCATGCGGCGACTTTTGATTGTTGGGGCTTAATGGCAATCGGTTTATCACATATGCCGCACAAACCATTCCTTCCGCCCATAAGGCTTTGGGAATTCCTTTGGCATGCAACCAACACCTACAAGTCTCAGTAATATGTCGAATCTTCCTTTCGACCACCCCATTTTGCTGCAGCGTGTAAGCACAAGATAACTCCCTTTTAATTCCATGCTTGCGGCAGAAAGAAAAGAACTCGGCAGATGTAAACTCTCCACCATTATCCGTTCTGAGCTTCTTGATATTTTGTCCAAGCACACCTTCCACCCTCTCTTTGAATTCCAAGAACTTGCCGAACACTTCTGATTTCTCTTTTAAGAGATACACCCATGTGTAGCGTGAGAAGTCATCCACAAACAATAGCATATATCTATTTCTTGAATAAGATGAGGTAGCTGTTGGCCCCATCACATCGTTATGGATGCATTCTAGCGGTCTCTTGCTCCTAGAGAGAGACGTGTCAAATGGAAGACGATGAGCCTTCCCAAATTGACATCCTTCACATACATGCCCGTCACCGAAAAAAGATAAGTTAGGTAAGTCTCTAACAAGACTCTTTGCCACCATCACTCTCAACTTTTCCATGCCGACGTGCCCCAACCTTTCGTGCCAAATTACAGCACTATCGTTGCTCATCATCTTGTCCACGTATGATGTTGCGGAAAGAACAAACAAATCACGAACTCGTCTTCCAGTGTGAGTCACCTCTGCTTTTACCGAATTTAAGTTTCGTAGAAACCTTACCTCCGTCGGCCCAAAAAGCACATGGTACCCTGCATCAACCGCATTTGTTACTGAAAATAGATTCTTCTTCATGCTCGGCATGTTATACACACTCTTTAACGTGAGTGCACTTTGATCACTACCCACTGTCACAATCCCTTCCTGCTCCACCGCATGGACTGTGTTATCCACTGTCACGATTGCATCATTTCCTTCATACTTTCGCAGAGATGAGAACTTGGACCCATCACCAGTAAGATGGTGTCCACATCCAGAATCAATGATCCAATCATCTTCGAAGTTCACAGAGGCTAAGGCTTCCACAGTAGAGACCTTTTCGGCAAGGAAACATCTCCCCCAACATTCATCCTCTTTTATACCTTCTTCCTTCTCTGATGTATGACCTGATATGAGGTTGACCCTATAATCACGCTTGTAATGTCCAACCTTATTACATCTGAAGCTTTTGACAACTTTCTTTCCTTCATCATTCCTAGGAGAGAAATGAGCACCACCCTCCTTAGATGAGGCAGAGAAATTTTCACTATCATTCTTCTTTTTCTTATCCCAGTATTTCTTCTTTCCGGTGTATAAAACATCACCGCCTTCACCGGAGATGGACACTCCTGCCATCTGTCTAGCCAAACTTTCCTGAGACGCCAAGAGGTTCTCCAATTCCATCAGAGATGGTTGAGTAGCCCATCCTTGCACCGCTGTGACATATGATAGATACTCTTTTTGTAATCCTCTGATAATATGCCTCTTCATCTTTGCCTCAGAAATTGGCTCTTCCGGATCCAATGCGGTAATCTCTGCACAGAGATTTTTTAACTTTAGGAAGAATGTAGAAATAGAAAGCTCTCCTTGATTTGCTTTCGCCAACTCGTTCTCAAGAAATTGAAGCCTCGCCACATTTTTCTTGTTGAACAAACCATCAAGAGATGCCCAAATTTCTGACGCCAAATTGCACCATATAATATGATCGAACAAGTCTGCTGAGATAGTCCTTTTTAGAGTGAACTCTGCTTTCGCATTCATTTTCTTCCATGCCTTCACTTCCCGGTCATTTGTTCCAGTTGACGCTACCGCTTCCTGTGCATCTCCACCAACAACTTCCCACAAATCTTCTCCCAACAAATAACTCTCTAAGCATGATTTCCATTTCTTGAAATTTGTATGTGTGAGCATATCAAATCCCAAACCTCAGAAACTACCACTGCCTTCCATTGTTGAGAAACCGGAATAATTGCAAGATGAATTATCAACCAATCTCTGATACCATGTAAAGAACGAGAACTTGAATAATTCACCATCTTCGCATAAAAGAAAGAAGATAGAATTTAATATATTGGAATAATATTTTGTTCTTGCTCATCTAATTTAACAAATACATTAGTAAATATAATAGTCTAAGTGGTGTCAATGAAAAGACACATCCTAATGAAAAGACACACCTCAAAAGATACATCTTTAATAAAAAGACACACCTCTTCACTCACATCTAATGAAAAATAAAAATATAACACTTATCTAAATATTAAACTCATCTTGATTTATTATATATATTTATTTATTTTAATATAATAAAGACAAATGGGATAGGCTAAGAAATAATGCAATGGAATCTGAACTATAAACATTTTAGAATAATAATATAAATAAAAATTAAAATCCAAACATGAGAAGATTTGGCATAAAAGTGCATGTTTGGCAAGTTCAGTAAATCAGATAAATGGGTACGCTGAACTCCTTTAATGCCTTCCTAATTATCATTTTTTATGTTAAATAAACAAAATGAGCAATGCAATTTACAATAATCATGGAGACTTGCTTCAGTATGGTTCGATCATCAAATAAATTGTCATGAAAGGCTAAAGGGATATACTTCTAATTTATTCGATCTTATCCCTTGAATCAACTGAGTTGTCTAGATCATTAAATGTGGTACTGTACAAAAATATTTTAGCAAGTAAAATAATCTTATGGTCACCATTCGTCATGCACAGTCAACCAAACAAAATATTGATACATGCAGTGAAGTTGATCAGAAAAAAATGATGGCTCAAGATAACCATTAAAATTAGAAGGATCAGTTGTTGATCCTTCTGAGGATACAATCATCAGAAACCCACATTTGGCATTTAGATAATGATTTCAATCACACACCACATTCATATAAATCAAATCATCTTAGGCGCCCTAAAAATGACTTAGACACTATTTGTGAAAATGTGGTAATGATAATCTCTAAATTGCCCATTGATCTCACTTGAATAAGAACCATCTTTTATATCAGGATTATCAAGAAATCATCTTTAATGAATGGAGCAACCCTATTTTGTTTGGTTGACTGTACAGGATGAATTGAAATAGGTTCAACTGGCCAAGCTCTCTAATCTTTCTCAAGTTAAAGCTGTTAAACTGGAACAGGTTTAATATTAGGTTGTCAAGGTTGTCTCACATTGATAGCATCTATGCCAGCACAAAGGTTGCATGTGCTTTTGTGAAGGCTATTTTCTCCGATTGCTCTTGGAGCATTATAAAAAATATGTATTTCGGTGATAAACACAAACAGTCTAATAGGAGTTCCCAGAGTATGAGATAGAGTAACACGAAGGTTAAAGAATATTATAGATGCAATGCAATATGAATAATCTGAGGGATTACTAAAGCAAGAATCAACTTGATTTAATACAAGATGAAAAGGTTATAATATTTTATACATTATGCATAAATCAAGTGCGGTGTAACAAACTGGAGAAAGAAGATTTCCGGTCACCAAACATAGATAGCTTGCATGAGATCCATTGCACTCAAAAGTATTCTGAGTTTCCAAAAACTGCTAAAATTGATACTTAGCATGTTCATTTGAAAATGAAGCTTGCAAATAAAAATCAAACATTTTGTAAAGTGTATTATTAAAGAAATAAGTGGGTAATTATAACGACCCAAAGTCGTTACTTTACGAATTAGGTCAAATCCCGCCTTAGAAATCAAGATCCCGAGGAATTTCGAATTAGGGCAAACAAAAATACCATAGATAAGAATAACTATAAAGATCAAACTGCCCTAGTTTGGGAGAAATCTGAATAACGGAAGCTCTCGCTTTATTTTCTGAATTAATTAAATTCTATAAATCGAGAACATTGGAATGCCCGTCCAAATTCATCATTTTCAGTGTCGTTGTGTTAAGTATATTATTTAAAAGCTGCTCGAGAAGTTTCATCAAATTCTGAGCGTCAGTTTTATTGTGGTTAATTTTTGAAGTTTTTAAACTCAAAAATTAATATAAAATAAAATATTACTCCAAATCAAAAAATTTTGGTGCGATAGTGTTCGTTATGTCATAACACACATCGGTGTCAAGTTTCATTGTATTTGGACGCCAAACGGTGGAAAAATATGATTAATTTAAATTTAAGTAGTTTTTAAGAATTTTCTTAAGAAATTCTTATTTCCTTGAGAAATTTTTAAGAATTTCCTTAAGAAATTCTTATTCCCCCCCCCGAATCGACTTCTTCCGCCCTCTGACGGAAGAAGCTTCTGCGCCAGGCTTCGCATGCGCTACCTGCGCATTAAATGAGCAGGGGGAATGTCCCCCTACGACCCTCCCTCTCCCTCCTCTATTTAAATTCCTCCATTTCCTCCTCCCCACATAGCCAACTCTTTTCTCCCCCACAGCAACAACCTCCCCTCTCCCTTCTCTGCCAATCAGCCATCCTCCCTCCTGCCATTCCAGCCCTCTCCCAGCCAGCTCCCAGCAGCAGCAACTCCACGCTAGCCCCTCCTCCTCAACCCCTACCAGCTGCCAGCTCCTCCCTCAGTCCCTACCAGCCTCACAGTAGCTCCTCCCTCAACCCACAGCAACCAGCAAGCTGTCAGCTCCTCCCTCAGCCCACAGTAGCCAGCAAGCTGCCAGCTCCTCCCTCAGTCCCTACCAGCCCCACAGCAGCTCCTCCCTCAGCCCCTACCAACCTCCAGCAGCCAGCAAGCCGTCGGCCACTCAGTAGCCGCTGCCAGCCAGCCTCTTGCTGCTGCCACCTCGGCCAGCCGTCCGACCACCCATTTCGACCTCTCTCCGTTTCTTTTGGCAATCCTAATCTAGAAGGTAAGAGATAGAAAAGAGGAGAAAAGAAAAAAAAATTATTTGTTATTTCATTCTGTGTTTAATACATCATTAGTATGATAATAATGATAATTGTATTATCATCAAATACATCGTTCACATTATCATAATGGATAACAGTGAAAATGTAATAAGATGTCTATTATTTCTAATTTCAATTCAGTCATTTCCATTATGCTTTTATCTTTCGTACATTATATTATTACATCAATATAATAAAATACGGACTTCTATCATTATGAGAATGTGAAAGAAAGGACAGAATAAAAAAGAAGAATGTAAAAATCTTTAAAATATATATCACATCACTTTTAAAAAAGGCTAATCTAAAGAAATATCATGAACTTAAATGCAGATTGAGCGAACTGTCACTCATCCGAACTTAAGAAACAAAGGTACCCAGTACATGACAAGTATTACATTTTTATTGTATTTTTACTGCTTCGCTTATTTGCTTTGAGCCAAATTTCATTTGAAACTTGGTTGGTTGTTCAGAACCAACGTGACAACATTCGTGGCTAGTTACTGAAAAAATGATATCAGTAATAGCATTCGTGACTAATTACTGGAAAAAAGACATCAGTAATAGCATTCGTAGCCAGTTACTGGAAAAAATGACATCAATAACAACATTCGTGGCTAATTACTGAAAAAATAACATCAGTAATAGCATTCGTGGGTTGTTACTGAAAAAATAACATCAATAACAACATTCGTGGTGGGTTACTGAAAAAACGACGTCAGTAACCTACATCTTTGAGCTAATTCTTTTGCAGAAAATTAATTATTTCATTTTGCGCTTTTACCTCATTATTTTTCCGGCATCTTTTTCGCAAATCACATCCATGCTATTATAAAATATAATACTTTATTGCTTACTACAGTATTTAGAGTATTCTCTAATTACTGAAACTTTCAATATAGGTATTATTTTATGTACAATACCAGATCGAGTGCTTCTGAAAGAATACATGCAAGAATCCTAATGCTTAAAATGTTCAAACTGCTGATGCGCTGTTTTGTTTATCTTTTATCTTTTTATTTTCACTTTTGTACGAGGAGTACGATGAAAAGATCTTGTAATATGAACTATTGAAATAAATGAATAATATCTTTGGTTTTTTTCTGTCTCTTTTCTTTCTCAAATTGCTCAATATGATCCTGCGGTATGTGAACACCCGAATGGCGAGACATCACAGTTATCAAGTGATTCAAAAGACGTACAAATTTTCATAGTACAAGTAATCGCCTGAGCGCAAAATAAAAAGGTCCTAAGCACAATAACTCTAAAGTCAAGGCACAACTATACAATGAAGACAAAAATGATAACTAAGAAGAAGATGCTTCACATATAATACACTGCAGGAAGCCCATGAATCCCATGTATCTCTAAATATATAAAAGTTTAATGATGATTTTTAGATCTAAATAAGCACAAAATTGGACTAAAGCGATCCAAAATAACATATTTGCAACAAGCATTTAAACCTGATTTTATAAAATAAAATAAATAAATAGCTTATTTTCATCATAAAGTTGTCCATTTCGTTGTGTTCATGTTATTAAAATAATGTATAAAAATGGCTATCAAAGTTGGTTAGAGTTTGGTAAGTTTAAGTTAATGAAATAAAGTTATCATTGTTGTAGAATTTTTACCAATTCAATGCATATACATAAGATGTATCGTATGAATGAAGATATAGAAATTAAAGGCATAAAACAGATAAATATTATTCAAAATTAGTTCAAGGTTTGAAAGATTAATATATTATTCAAATTTAATCTATTATTAAAAGAGGCTTGACACCAAAAGCTTGTTGATTCAAAGTGCTTTGGGCACTAGAAAACCAAGATATAAGTTTTCATTTGACAAAAATTTGAGAAAATTAAAGATGCCTCAAAATAGAAGTGAAAAACAAAAAGAGATGAAAGAAAGAGCTCCCTTGATGATTCAATTATGCTTGGCAAATGAAGATTTGACAAAAGCCTTGAAAGAAACATTTGTTACAGGTCTATGGCTTAAGTTTAACTATTTGTTCATGACCAGTAGTCTCTCTAATAATTGTATAAATAGCAAGGCTTACATACGCTCCTAATGCAACAAGATATAAAAGATAAAAATAAAAAATAAATAGCTTCAATTCAATCATTGAAGATTTTAAAAAATATACATTTATATTATTAATGATGAAAATCAAGCATTGCTTTTATTGCACTCTTTACCGCTTTACACGCACTTTCGAGCAATGTATAGTCATGATACAAATTCCTATAACATTAAGAATTCACTTCTCTCTAAAGAAATAATTCTGATCTTAACGGATATAACAAACCATATGAAGGTCTAATACAAATTAAAGAAAATCCTATGATATGAGTCATCTTTTAGTCAAAGCATAGCCAAATCTTGTAACAAATTCAATGAGATTATGTACTTAAATTATAAGAAAAAAATGCAAAAAGAAATTATTTTTCCTTGAAGAAAATGGAGCAAGAAGTTGATAATGCAAGAAGAATAGTCAACTGTTGTTTCCGCAAGTATTTGATCCTAGCAATGTTTTAGTGACATTAAGGCAACAGTTGTAAAGGGTATTGGTTTTAAAATTAGCAGGTTAGCATCACATGTGTTTTTGACAAAGAAATTTTACACAAATAAAGCAAGTTCCCTAGGCAACATTTAAATGGGAAATTAAGTTTTGTGCAAGCCTATTAGTTATGTATAAATGTAGTTGAGAATGCAAGGTAGAGCATCGGTCTCATTAGTTGAAGTATATACTAGATTTGATGAAGAAAAAAATATTGTTAAGCATCATCATAAACCTCAAGAGTATCAGCCATTAGAGTACTGAGAACTTGTATACATGAATCGTTACACTAATGGCTGATACTCTTAAGGTTTATAATGATGCTTTGATTATCATAAAGGTAAGTAGAGTTGATGGCTCTATGTCTTGCAGAATACAACAATGCATATTGTTGTGGTGAATTTCCTAAATGTGATAGATTAAAGAAACAAAATTGGTACAAAGAAAAAAATGTTAAACACTAAAAAGTGAGAGAGCTATCAAAGCTAATCAAAGAAAATCCATATAAGATAAAACTTATATCAAATAGAAGCTTCAAAAAAAAAATCAAAAGCTCCACCAATGGTCTGAGGTGCTGCAAAGTTCAGTTACACCTTATAAATAATTATAATAGTTGAGGATCAGAAATGTTGACGATCAGAGATGTCTCTTCTGACAAATGCAAAAAATCAATCTCCAAATTAAAGACTGTAGATGTGGAGATTAGTTCTCCATCTAGCATCCATATCAAAGTCAATATTTACTTTCCTTCAATATCATGGTCAAATTATAATTAAGATTAATTTCTCAAGTTAAAGCACATGTTCAAATCTTGAAGAAACTTTATACCTAATCTTTTTCTTCACAATTATATTTTGACTAAACCCAAACCACTTACCCCTTTACATGCTTATAAAATGAGGATTAAACCATCAATTGAGGTTATCACAATTTAACTCGTACATCTTTTTTAGCTAAATAAAAGGCAGTTGAAGGTGAAATCCCGCAATGGTAGTTGATGAGCAAACGTGAGTTTTGAGTGAGAACTTATGGGTTGCCCTGATGTTTTATCGATGGACTTGCTGTGGAAATTGGTAGACTTCAATGATGATCATCTAAGGTGATTTATGGCATAATCAATAAAGCAATCATATTCAAATTTGGAAAATAGAGAGAGAGAGAAAGAAAATTATGTGATTTAAAAATAATGAAAAAATATATATTTGTAGTATGCAAGTATTCTATCATGCATCTCATATCTAAATTAATGAACATTTTCTCTTTACAGATATAAAAAAAAAGTGAATCTACTGAACATGTTATTTACAGGTTTTCTCTACGCAGCATAATTTTTCTTACCTTACTTTTATTCCAAAATTATAAGTTATTTATATCTCTTATTATTACTTGACTTGTCCACTATTACCCAACACATATGCATTAGCTTGGGATGACATTAATGTTCCAGCCAATACATTTCACACGCTCAAACTTGCAGAATAGTGTGTTGATGCTTATAGAAATATCTGATAATTTCATGATCAATGGGATACAGCCATGTCATCTTTTTTTGTAGATAAAAGTTGGACATGAAAATCTAAGAAATTTTTTTTCTAATCTTTTATCTCTATTGTTGTTTTTCAGGTTCTTCAGAAGATCAGATAAGATTAATTAAGAAAAAATTATAAATGGGGCTCTAAAGAACATGAAGATTTTAATTGCATTTAAATTTATACTTGAATAGGAAACTAAGGCGATTTGAGGAGAGTTATACATAGAGATAATAGAATTGAGTAAGGTAAACGACGCTAAATTATTTATTACACAAGTAAACTAATATTTTGTTTCATACAGTAGATTAAAATTAGAGGATTTTTACCAAGAAAGTAGACATTATGATGGAAAGGTTTGTTACTTTAAAGTAACTTTGCTCAAAATGCAACTTATGCATATAGAGTAATATAAACCATAAAGTTAAGCATCAAAGAACAAGCAAATTGTTTGAAGCCAATTTACAAAAATGCAAACCTAAAGAACTTGTAGGCAACTACTACTATCTATAATAATTCAAGATTAAAAGAAAAAACCTTCATAGGAGATAACAATGATCAAAAAATAACTAAAGGTGGCTCACATAACTTCAAATACCAGATGCCCACCTTCATATGGCCTTTGTAATCTCTCTATCTCAAATTCAATGGAGTCTCAACTATGTTATTCTCAGTGCCATTATCATAATGTCCCCTTTATACATACAGTGAAAAAAAGTCTAAATAGAGGGTATGAAAAATCATTTGAGTTTGCTGGTTAGGATTTGAAAAAAATTAGTATAAATCATAGACCTTAATGTAGAAGGGACACGAATAAGTGGAGATAGTGCCGAGGTGGGTAATGACAATTGTGAATCCGTAAGAGCTATATGACTAATATTGCAGAGATCATGCCCCTTAGGAATGTGAGCTAAGAATGGAAGCGTGGATGAAAGATGCACAATAAAGGATGTTAAGTCACATGACCAAAGATGGTGAGTGGAGACTTATGTGAGCAAGCGAAGAGCATGGGCCACTCAACCAAATTGCGAGCAGTCTGTTAACTGGTCTAAAAGACCATGGATATTAGAGTGCTGGTAGGAAAGGTGCAGTCATTCACAAAACAACCATCAAAGAAGATAGAAACAGATTTTTTGATCCCCAAAATAGAGAAAATAATATGGTTCTATTGAGAATAACTTTGGAGGGTTGTATCCCTGATTATATATCATACAAAAATTAAAAAAAAAAAGCTAATGGCAAAACTGTAAATAAGAAAAAGTCTAACAAAAACATATATATATATATAATAAAAAAGCCTACTTATCTAGGCTTATTATTGTTACTATAAGTAATTGCATTGCAAATTAAGATGAATACCTGCATATGTTACTAAACAAATATATCCATAATTGAACACGTTCTACACAGTTCAATGATTATGTGATCCATGGTAAAGACACATGGGAAATCATAATTTTGGGTAACACCCAAGCGCAGCCCAAGTATGGAAATTCTGGAGTAAGGCCTTCTGCATTTTGCCAAGTGATGGAAACACTCGGCCAGGCCTGAGCTTTAAGGAATGCTCAAGCAAAATGCTTTTCTGGCTTGAACAGAACTTTCTCGTTCTCATATAAGTGATGGTGAGATTCCCAAGTGATATTCAAACAGCATCCGAATCAAAATGATTGGGATGATGATTTCATCAGCTTCTCCACAAGCCCTATCTTCTTTTCCTTTACAGCTTGGTTCAGTTATTCATACTCATACAAGTCTTTAGTAACATCCACAAAATCATAGTACTTGGATGGTGGCTTTGTAGTTTGCCAACAAACTGGATTTCATTGGTTGATTTACCTTCCGCAATCAACCTCTAAGTCGAATGGTTTTCCTTCTTCATCTTTTTTTGGCTGACGCCTTCAATCTCTATGAAGGTCTTTCAATCAGACAATGCATTCATTGGGTCAGTTGAAGGTTTATTAAAATGACTTGATATCACCACACGCCTTATTTTGGGTGGCATGAGTGTTGAACTTCAAGACAATAGGCTCAAGCATTATCTGGCTAAACAGATCTTCTATTTTGCTACATAAACTTCTTTTCTCGACATGGCTTCTTCCTTGTACTTTGTCAATTCTACATTGTTTAACTAAGTTTAAAAAGTAGTTTGCGTTCATCTATAGTAGGTTCTCAGCTATTTAGCCGGCTCACTGTTTGTGTACGATAACAACATTCTTTCTCAGCTATCATTATACCAAAGTAATATGCCTGGCTAGAAGTCTGCTCCTATGAACTTGTTCCAAAATGACCTACTGCATAAACATTCCTTATATGACCATTATGGTTTGGCAGTGCCAACCTTCATTTGATTGGCTGATATCTCACTGGAATTTGGTGGTTCGATTAAGGTTAGGTTGAATAACTCTCAACTCAACTTTCCTTAGTCAACAATTTATTTTTTTAATTTGACTATGATGTTGTTGAGTGCTAGTATTAAATCTATTTATTCACACTCATCATGTATCGATTATTTTTCTGCTTCTTGGGTCGCTTAGCTACTTAACTACTTCTTTTAAATTAATCTCTTGATCATATGCCACATCGAACAAAATTTGCAAATAACTTCAATGAATTAGGTCTAGTTTGAGAAATATATTGTTGGTCTCCTCAATAGAATACCATGTAGAGTTCGTCAAATATTCTCCCTTTTTGCAGATCATAAGAATTTGGGCAATTTTAAATGCATGTTTCTCAACCTTTAACAAAATATCTTTTGTTATCCCTGTTCTATGCTCTAGAATCTTCTTATCATTTCTCCTGCCCTCAAAAGACCTGACTATTTCCTTAATATAATGTTTGGCAATCTCTTTATAAGCTAAGGTTGACTCAACTATGACCTTATCAGCCTTCTTTTTGGGTTGGAAAACAAATTCAAGCTCAGCTTCTCCCCAAAATGATACCAACTAAGTTCCACTAACCACACAGATTACACAAGTCAGTCAACTTTACATATGACGTCTTCACTAATATGTTTTGTGCCTGGTTCGTCAGCTTTCGTTCACAGTCAATCTTCTTTTCAACCTCTCTCCCGAGTGAAATCAACTCCATTTGTTCTTTTTCTGTCTCAACTTCAAGATCACGTAGTCTTGTCCTCTCCATTTCAAATGTTGATGAATTATGTAATAAATGCTATAATATTGGATGTTTTGGTGAGTTGCTATAATTTTTTTGATATGCACTTTGAAATTCATAAACCTTTAGCTAGTCGACAAATTGCTCTCAATTTGAATTAGAGGATTAATAATTAAATTTTGGTATCAGATCTAGTTTTCAAACTCAATCTGATTTCAATTGTTCATGTGATTTATGAGATTGTAGATTGCAAACTAGAAACTAAGTAGAATTCGATTGAAGTTCATTATCTTTGATTGGAGCCGTGATAAAGGTATCTCAAAATGTTGATGAATGTTTACTCTAAGGATCAATGGTGATTTTAAATTACTTCATAATTAGTTTAAATCATTCATGTTTGTTTGCATCCATATGTACCAAAGGTTTCTTTAGATAATTGTCAATTAAATGCTTCATTGTAAGGTCATTAATGAAACTATATATTATTTTAGCTAAAACATAAGTTTGATAATTAATAAAAGAAGTTTAGCGCCGCTTTAATAATATGGACACCTGTGCAAGGATTTGATGTTTCACACTTCTTGTAGATGAAGCAAAAAAGTTGTGATCAGTGGTAGAGCCAATATATTTTCTGTGGAGTTCTAATTTGAGCTTTAATAGCATAAAATTATAAATCAGGCCTTTTATATATGTTCATTATATTCAAAAGGTACATTAAAAAATTTGTGGGGACACATTCAAATTATCAATTATATATTAGAGGAGAATTAATAACTAAGAGGACATGCGCCCCACCTTTGCTCTGCCACAGAACGTAAAAATTTGTTGGCACCCTTCATACTTTCCTATCACATTATAATCCTAACCTGATCAGATTTGCCACATTGAGAATAAGAAAATTGGCATTATAAAAGAAATTACAAGCCAAATGTGTAATTCTAAGAAACAAAATCCTATCAAAAGATTAGATATGATACATCTAATGAAATGCAACTAGAAATGTGTATATTTTGAGATGCATAAATGAGCTAAAACTTTGTTGGCAAATGAAAGTTTTCAATGTTAGTAAAGCTAAGAATAACATTGTGATTTAATTTATAGAAAGGAGGGAGTTAGCCTTAATGGTAGCAACAATCTTGGCAATTGAAGCAAGAACAAAAAAATCAATCTAATAATTGTCCTTCATTAAGAAATATCAGCATATTATTTCCAATTCTCAGAAAACTGAATGAAAGCATGTGCATAAATTACCATTGAAATCGTAAAGTCTTCTTAACTACATCATTAAAAGCAATAAAAAATAAATTCCACAGATCTTCAGCAACCAAAAAGACTTCTTCCAAAGCATGTGTCAGGGTATAAATAAAACCATATTATGAATAATATTTCTTTAAAAGCAAGGAAGACTCCAAAATTATCCATCTAATTCAACAATAAGTACCAAATGATAGCACTTTCTCAATCTAATTTAGGTTTTCCATCAACCGTGGTGCTGAACAAGAAAAAAGGTAAACTTAATCAATAAATATTTCCGTTAATGCATGAATAATATATGAAAAGAGCCCCCTTGAGAGAATAATCAAAACAATGACAGAAAATTTTGTCATTTTCCAGTCAACGATGATCGGGAATGAAACCTCACCTAAAAAGAGGGATCTGAAAGAGAATGAAAAGGAAAAATACTCGACTGGCCATTACGGAAAATCTGCGGTATGTCCATCCTTTCAAAAGAGTTGCCATTAAAACTCAGCTGAAAAAAAATAGCGAGACCCACGCACAGATATAGAGAGAGAGAGAGAGAGGGGGGGGGGGGGAGAAACGACGGAGACTATGGTAGGTGTTGTTAGTCAAGGCAATACTTATTAGCAAGACTTCAAGAAATGGGCTCAAGTATATTTGTGTTGCGTGTATTCATTAATTCAAGCAGCCCAATCTCTCTTATTGAGGCTATATTATTTGTGTTGAAAAAGCAAAATAAAGTGTGTTGGCACCATTGTATTTGTCATACATATCATAAGATCAAATATGTTCCTTTTATTTAAAAATGTATGCATTCGGGACTTAAAATTATTTATAAGCTTAGAGAAGGGCATTGCATATGAACAATTTTGTGTTCTATAATTCTTCATCCCTGAATTTGCTGAGCATCTCTTCTTTAATTGTGATTATACTTTTTCTATTGTATAACAGTTTTGTCAGAGGACTCTCTACCCCTTCCGCTAAACCTGTTTCAAATGCTTGGAGTTCTTAGCATCCAATGGCTCTTATTGCACTAAGCATACTATGTTATCACAATGGAAATTGCTGCTTATAATATATGGATGGAAATGATTAAATGAATTTTCAAGAAGCAATGCAAATGTCCTAATACTTTGAAAACTGTGATCATAAATCAGTCTACGCGTGTAAATTTTGTCATTTATGCAACTAGGGGCCGGCAATGATGAGCATGTAATGCTACGACGCTCTCCATTAGGTGCAGATGGCAAGCCGCCCTTGATTGTTAGCCTAATCGGGATACTACGTTAAACGATTATGAGGCTTGTAACCGCCTAACGTTCAGTGCCCAATTGTCTTGCGTGAGATTTATAAGCTCATAGCTCAATCTATCTTTTTCACTCTCTATCTGCTCATTGCCTCCAACTTTAATTTTTGACATAGTTGTTCTATTTCAAGGTTTGGTTGATTGCATGTTTTTTTAATGTTTAGCCTATTGATTTTTATATGGTGTTTTGTTATTTTCCTTTAATGTCGATGCCAATTGTTGGCTTATGCACGAGAAAATTTGGGGCCATACGATGGCTTGTGCCCGAGGATTCTACTATCTTGTCTTTCACAGTCATGACTTTACTTTGTTTAGTTGATTGATTGACTCTTTTTGTATGTTGATGCTCTTGATATTAGTATTATTTTGTCTAGTTCATCTATGTTGGTTGCATGTTACCTGACTTTGATAGTTGGATATATTTATCTATTATATGTGGATTATGAGTGTTGAATGTGTAATTAATTGAGATCTTTGTGTTAAGCTCTGATTATTGAAAACTTTGACTCTAATATCATTTAATAGCTCCATAATATGTAATGTTTAATGTGGGAGTTTTATGCAAAATAATATCTTCTTGGGATTTGTCTTATTTGTTGTGACTGTTAGCTTATAATCTGACTTTGATCATATTATTGTTATTTTTCTTATATGGCACGCTTTTACTGTATTGCTCTACACTACGATTCTATCTGGATGCACGGGCTTTCGTTATTAGCAGCTCGATTGCAAATTGGTTTATCGTTGGAATTTTATACAATTTGTTTGTAATTGCTATGTTCCATCTGTGAGAAGATCATTTTTTCTTACTATATTGAAATTTAAAGGCTATTTAATAATTGAGAATGTGGATGTTAGTGTCATTATTAATATTTTTTATTTTCTTCAAATAAAAAAATTAGGTATGCAATGTGTAAGACTCTATGAATAAGCACTTATTGAGAAATACTATTTAGACTCATTGACGTGACACATAAAAAATTTATTCAATAAGATTTGGATATCATTTTAATATAAATATAAATTGTTTAAACTATATTAAATATAGACCCACATATTAAATCTATATATTTGTTATTTATTAAAATAAATAACAAATCTCATTTAAAAATAGTTTGCATACTTACCATGCCCCATTTTATTCCTTCTGCTAATTCGAACCCTAATCATTAGATCAAAGCATCACATCAACCTAATCAACCAAAACAATATATAACTAAAGTTTGTTCATTCTTAATCAATGGTTCAATGGGGGCGAGCAAGTCTTATTAGCTATAAATATTATTACGAGTATTGCTATTCTTACACGTTAATATACACTAAAATATATAGATGATGTGTTAATCCAATATTTAAGTAAATTATTAGTTGAATATATTTTTTTGTGTATTTATCATACTCTATTTTTTTATTGCATAATTAATATCTTATAAGATTTTCTTAGAAATAAATACTTATTGTCAAAACATAAATATAAGATTTACTTCATGCATATTCGCAAGTGCCTCTTATTTTTCTCAAAAAATGTTAATATAATTTTAAATTTGTAAATAAAATTAGAACTATTTTGAAGCATCAATATATTTTATTGAATTAATATATATTTATGCGTTTAAATAGGTATTGTCAAGTAAATTTTTTATTATTATGCAATATTTATATTAAAAAATGTAATAATATAGGGGTGTTGCGAGAATCGAAATTTTTTATGTAAAAATTATATATTAAGTAGCCAAAAATTTGCAAATAAAAAATTTATTATGCAAATACTCGCAATTACGGGGTGTTGCGAGAATCGAACTCGCGACCTCTCGCACCCGAAGCGAGAATCATACCACTAGACCAAACACCCTCACGGGAAACATTAAGGATACTCTAAATATTTTATAAATAAATAAAATAATATTAAATATGTATTTTATACAATTGCTGTAGTTTTATCCGTAAATATCCCAAATTTAAATGAATTTTTACATACCTAACACCCAAATTTTTTGATATTACAACCCAACAACAGTTAAGGTTTACTTTTGCAAATATATATAAATTGCTGAGCCATTAAAGAAAAATTATGACATCACATTCTCTATAAAATTTCTCTAATATAACATTGCTGTAGCATACAATTTATCTTAATTAAATTATTAGAGTGTTAGCTTACAAATAATTCAAACAACTCTTAAAATATAAATAGATTTTGCTTCATAAAAAATTAGCATTAATTTAATTTTTACGTATGTAACCCATTAAAATTTTATTTTTTAAATAAAAATTATAATAATTCAATATTTTAAAAAAGTCAAATAATATTTTAAAAAAATTAAGTCAATTACTCAAATTATAAGATTATAATTATATATATGTCTTGTAGTACATTAATATAAATTGATTGAAAGTGATAAAACTATTTTAAATATTATTTTTTTATCAAAATAATAACTCAAATTCTATAAAAATTGAGACAAAAATTAAAAAAATATATAATTAAGGGTATTTTAATTATGTTGCGTTTTTATTCATATATATTACCGTATGTACTATTATTGAGTATTAACTTTTTTTATATGTTGCATTAAATAAATATGAGCTGTATATGATTATTTTTGTACTAGTTGTCTATCTTCCTCTTTAAATTTCTTGCTTCTTGCTTCTTGCTTCTTGCTTTTCTTTTATGTTCACATGGTATTAGAGCAGAATTAGAGGTGTGCACTATGATTATTCTTTTCAAGATCCCGTCGCCAACCTACTGTCTCCAATACTGGGCTCGTAACTATCAACGTCCACCATCTTATTCGTATCAAGCTCGACAAAATTTATTACCACCGATGGAGATCTCAGTTCTTACCAATACATCGAGCTCATGAACTAATCCAGTATTGTAACAATTAAAGTCATTGATAAGACAATTATGACTAAATCTGACTAAAAAATTTAGATCTCGAGCGACTTTAAAATTAGAGCAAACAAAAAAATTCGCTAGATAGAGTATATTTTTGTGATCGTAATGCCAAATTTGAGAGTAATATGGATAACAGATACTCCTGAATTAATTTCTGAATTTCTTAAATACAAAAATTTAGGGAAGTTAAATATAAGTTCAAATTCAATAATTTCAGTATCTTTGATGGAGAATAATAGAAAAAGATTACGCAAAAAAGTTTCGTCGAATTTGGAGTTCCATCTTGGCCGTAATTAATTTTGTAAGTTTTAATTTTCAAAAATTAATATAAAATAAAATATATGTTTAAATTGAGAAATTTTGGTATGAGTGTATTTACCTTGTCAAAATACACATCTAGTCAAATTTCGTTACTTTTAAAAACTAAATGACGAAAAAATTTGAGAAATTTATTTGAAAATAATTGTTTTAAATTTACTTGTTTCTCTCTCCCCCCCATCCAACTCAAGCCGGTGTCCCTCACCAGTGTGCCTCAGGCCACGCTTGGGACAACAACAAGACCGAGTGATGTACATCTCTTGCTTCCATGCGCCGAACAGCACTGCCTTCCTCTCTCCACATCACCGACATGCCCTACCGCCCTCCTAGTCGGCGGCTCGGCTCAAGTCGAGCCCCTCCCCTCTCCCCTTCCAGTCTCTACTATATATAACCCCCCAAAACATTCTCAACTCCTCACACCTCTCCCCCCACCTCAGTCTACTGCCTCCCCTACCCAGCCAGTGGCTTAGCTCAAGCCGAGTCTTTCCCCCTCTCCCCTTCCAATCTATCATATAAATAACCCCCTAAACATTCTCAACTCCTCACACCTCTCGCCTCACCTCAGCTCGCCGTCTTTGTGGAGCCCCATTCCTGTTGTGGTCATATTAACACTAATATTAACATGATTACGATAGAGTGGTCATCGCATGATAGATCCTCAATTATTATTAGAGTAGGTTTTCTACCTAATCTCTGATAACTGCAAAATTTGCCACATGTATCTATAATTTATTTATCAAACATGCATACTTAAATAAATGAGTGCGAAAGCAAAGTATATGACATTCATATTCATAATGCATAAGTAAAAAAATATAGCTCAACCCAGAGTAAAAGTGTATAAAAGTAAATACATTCAAATACTGAATAAAGCTTAACTAAAAGGAAACACTTGTCCTCACAAATAGAAGTAAAAATTATATAAGCCTTAGCAGTAGCAGAAAAATCCTCCTTCTATCTAAGCTCTTCACCTGAAGCTATCTCCATGAATAACTCTAAATATGACATTTTGGTTTTTACATATCAAGGCCTCAATTAAGAAAATAAATTTCTTACTTTAAATAATTATCTAAGTATATTTTAGGCTTATTTAATGAATTATATATTTCTAAGATATCACAATTAACTTGATAATAATAATAAGTATAAGGAGCAATAAGCCACAAAGAAAATTAAAAGCTATAAATAATATATTTATAACTTGTCAAAAATAAAATGTATAAAAAATATACGAAATTAGAAGCTGCAACAAAATTAAGCATATATACATATAGACTATAAAGTAATTATAACTACTGAAGGAAATCCTAACATGCACATGATCATTTGAAAGTATGATAGTTAAACAGAAAGTAAAGATGAACTGTGATTCATATAAGTAAACTATGTCAAAATATTCAATTGAGACTATCATTCTAACATATATATAAGTAACATTAAGAGATTGTACTAAAATTGAAACAGAAGTAAATTTTACAAAAATAGAAAATAACAAGTGCAAACTACCATATCAAAAATTGGCTAATCAAGCTACTGTAATTATAACGATCATGCAAGTTATTTAGCTACTGAAAGCTAAAGCAAAAAAACTAAATTATACTAAAGAGATAGAAAATACATATACAGTTAATTTTAGTTGTTTTACTTCTATAGACACGTTCAGAAGCAGCAGAGGAGTCAAGAATGTTTGTAAGACCAAGGTGAGTTATTGAACTAGACATAATGTGTGGCGGTCCCCTCTTAATCAACTAAGATTAAGTGGTGGTCATTACTGGGCAATCTCTCACTTAGCATTAGATTATAAATAAGCATCCCTAATCTACTAACAAGGGAAGGATATGCCCTAAGTAAAGCAAATTAAACCTTCACTAAATGAGTATACCTGTGGCAGCCGCCCCCTAATCATCCAGATTAAGGAGTGGTTGTCACTTAGCACATCCCTTGCTTAATATTAGATTGGAAGATTAAGACTCCAATCCAATCTTAAGAGAAGAATGTGCCATTTTTAATAGAGCATAGAAGAATAATCATTTAATGAGTATACTATGTAATCAGAGTGCGGAAGAAAAAAGAAGCAAACTATAGTAACATTCATTCATCCATAATAAAAAGTAAAACATCCAACTTAGAATATAAAGTACAGGAAAAGAAAAGTACAATTTAACCCTATATTATTACAAATATTAAAGTTAAAAGACTGAAGTAAAAGTCTCTCATCCTCACAATGCAAAATATAAAGAAAACTAGAAGGTCAATCTAAAGGTCTTTAGCAACCTGGACTTCCTCTTGGATCTGCTCCTCTGAAGGCTCAACCTCCTCAAATAGCTCAGAATATATCATTATCAGTTTCATAATGATAGGGCCCCAGCTAAAAAAGAAAAATCTAATTAGACAAAATGTCTAAATACATTTTAAGGTAATCATTTTTATGTGTTTTAATGATATCACAAATTAAATTAAGCATAAAATAACGGTAAAGCAACAAAGAAAGAAAGACAAGTTATAATAATAAATTATAATTTAAATAGAATGTGAGGTAAGCACATACCTCAACTCAAGCTGCACAAAAAAGTAAGGAAGGTACTAATGAAAATCTACTAAGTACAAAGAAAAGTCCTAAGTAATATAACCAAACTAAGCATGCCAATTTATAATATAAGAAAAGGTACTGTACTGAAAAGAACATCTAGCATCCTAACATGCATTTTAAATAAAGTAAAGTAATTAAAGTAAAAGAAGATTACAAAAAAAAAAATTCTGTAATATAAAAGAACTGTATAAAATGAAAATCTAAAAGAAGGTGTACTGAACTGTAAGGTAAAAGTATGTCACTGTAAAGAAATTGTTATGTAACTGTGAAGTGTGGTGCCCCACCCCTTAATCCACATGATTAAGCTAAGGGGTGGTGTGTCACTCTGGCTAATCCCTCACTTATCATTGGATTATGATGAAATCCACAATTCACATAATAAGGGAATGAGTGAGCACAGAATCAAATATCAGTCACTATTTACTAAAATATATAGAGTGCGAAAGCGAATTAAAAATGAGAAACATCCAAGCATCACAGTATAAGCAAAATGAAATATGACTCAGAATAAATATCATATAATAATCCAAACACACAATCATAGGTACCTGTATTATTACAACATTTAAAGTTTAAGTAAACAGAAGTATAAATACACTCATCCTTACATATAAAAACTAAATGTCTTCCGGTCTTAGCTACTGCACCTCCTCTAAGTAGGGCTCCTCCTCAGGCACTAGATCCTCAAACTGCTCTATACTTGACATTGTCAGTTTCACAATGTAGGGCTCCAGCAAAAAAAAAAAAGAAAAATCTTGTGTTAGATAATTGTCTAAGTACATTTTAGACTGATAGATTTTCATGTATTCTATAATATCACCATTTTATAACTTATGAATAATAAAAATAACTAAGCAGTAGGTGCAGTAAGCATACAATAAAACATGAACAATTATGAATATGATAATTATAACCAAATAACAAATGAGATAAAAGCACACCTTAATAGCTAAGCAAGGAATGGGCATATAATATAATAAGTAAAAGTACTAAAAGTAAAGTCTAATTCTAGACATGCTGATGATCATATGATATATACAAATTTAAAGATAGAAATCTGAGCGTGGTACTATAATAAGCAGTAAAGTCTAGCATATTATAAATATGTATAAGTTAGCAGGTAAGTAAATAAAAATAGCTACTTAAAATATGCATCAGAACACTATACACAGTAAGCTAAATAACTAATACAGGTATGCAAAGACTGCCATATCAATAAGTTAGCCATAGGGCCGGTGAAATCCCCAAGCCTTTCTGGGCTTGGGCAGACAGAAATTCCCATGGCCTTTCTAGGCTAGGACAGACAGAATCCAGCAGCATAACTGAGGAGGCAGTAATCACACATAGAAAATCTTTTTGTTATTTTACTTTGTTTCTGTGGACACATCCAGAAACAGCTGAGGAGTTAAGCACATCTGCAAGACTGTACAAGTTCCAAGCTTAACACACACTCCTCACTGAGTAATATTAGGCATCCTTATTACTCCTTACCCCCTGTCTATTAGGGTAAATGCGCGCCCGAATTGTCACAACCTAATTAATGATTTTAGACATTCTATACCAAGTTCTAATCAAAATTACTAAATTAGAGATTATGGATTAAACATCACGAGGTTGGGCTTAATCACATAATCCAAGGGATAATACATAAGATCTAGGTTTAATTATAATAGTGATCTAATAATTAAGATCAATCCTATTAAGTAATCAAACTTAATAGAATGAATCTCCTATCTTAAATCTAAGGTTACAAGACAAAATAATCAAAATAAATTAAAAATTTTTAAAAACTAATAAAACCAATGTTTTATCTATTGAGTAACCCATTTACTTAATAAATAAACTCTAACCTATGATCTAGTCATAATCTTAGGAATAGTTCTTATGTGAGGTGTAAAGACCCTAAGAAAAAACTTAGAAGGATTTTCAAGTATTTGACGAATTGACCTAAATATTAATTTTTACTCACATAAATGATTCTAATATAGTTATAATGTTAGTTTTAGTGTTTTAAAAGACTAATTAAAGGTTACGGGTGTTTATCCTAAATTTCGGGCAAAATATCCATTTTGCCCCTACCTAAGGGTCCGAAAAGTCAACTTTTGATTTAAGGGTCCAAACTGAGTTCTCTTAGTTTTCAATGATTCCTTACTGTCTAACTTGAAGATAGACAATAAGTACGTTCAATTTGGACAAGAAACAGGTTCTACATGTTCAAACTAAAGTTTTTAACTTAAGGGCAATTGAGTAATTTTTACTTTAATGAAACTTGACTTTTTACGCAATCCAAGAACACTGGATTATAAGTTCAATTGACTTAAGTTATGGATGTTTTAAGTTGGAAGGACAATTTGGTAATTTTGGGTCGGTCAACGGGTGACAAAAATCAAACTTTTCCGTTTGAAGTCCAATTTTAGCAAACTTAATTTTTATAGCTTCCTTATAATATACTGAGTATGCTGAGAGGGAGTGTGTAATAGCCCAAACTCTTAACACCAAGGTATTGTCCGCTATGGCCTGAAAGATCTCACGGTTTTGCCCTTAGAAGATAACTTCCAAGCAGGTCACCCATCCTGGGAGTGCTCCCACCTGAGCACACTTAACTTTGGAGTTCTTATCAGGAACTCCACCATTATCTGAAAAGGCGTCTCAATGTTTAAGAGTTTTACTTACTACTTAAGTGGGTCTTCACAATCTCCCCAACTTAAGTAATTGACGTCATCGTCAGTATCCACACACAGATCCAAGAACCATCCATTGGGTAGATAGAACTAGAAGTGACCACTACAGGCTCAAGAGGTACCAACAATCATGTAGCACCTTAATAATCATGGGTTCAAGTGGCTACTCATATGAAGTGGTACTTTGCCCTGTATGACACTTAGCTTATATATGACACGCTATGGTTTGCTCTAATACTATTTGTAACAGCCCAAACTCTTAACACCAAGGTATTGTCCGCTTTGGCCTGAAAGTCCTCACGGTTTTGCCCTGTATGACCTCGCTCGGTGGTTGGCAGCGGCGCAAGGCCACGCGTCTTGCGTGAGACGGATGAATCGGGATGACGGCTCGGAGCTGTTCGATCGAATACTCTCGTTTGATTTGACGGGAGTGGCGACGGAAACACTATTGGGGGAACGGCGCGGGGATGGCTCCGTTAAGTGCCAAATTAATTTAATTAATGAATTAAATAATTGATTTTCTATATATAAAAAAAATAATAAAATAATTAATTATATTCAGAAAATTTCTGAATATTCATCCCTAAATAATTGAGGGGTGATGAATGCAACGATGAGGTCGAATTTTTGATCTGACGAGTATTTTAGTTTCCCAATTTTTGGGGTATCTAAATATTATTAAAATATTCGTCAAAATTTTGACGACTTCCGATTGACACGAAAATATCACCCCTAGCTAATTCGGGGGCAATGAGCGCAGTGGCGAAGTCCATTTCTCGATCTGAGGTCACTTTAGATAAGCCAAATTTAGGGTTTCTGAATTTTTTAGAAATCAGGATTTGATCCATTTGACTTTTGATTCGGACTAGTAGGCCTTAGGGGTTGACTCCTATTGACCTAATTAGCATTTAGGATCAAAATTAAGACTGAGATTAATCATAAATGACAATGATAATAACTTGAGTTATTATAGACTCCCCCACCTAAAAATGATGTCATCCTCGACATCACTCAAGTGGAAGAACAAAATAGAAATAAGGGAGATGAGCAAGTGTCAGGGTTCACCATTTAGAACCCAAAATATAACGTTTTAAGGTTGAATCCTTCATAATCCCATATTCCAGTTAAAGGCTAAAGAAAGCTAACTAGCTAAGTCGAAATCATCACTTAGCAATGATCGCATCAAAGGAGAGAAAAGCTAACAGGTTGAATATAATTTTCAGGGATTACAAATTATATACTGAGTCATAATATATGACTTAGCACTATAGAGTAGGACCGTACTTAGCGGGTGATGTCACATACTAAGCACATGACAAGATAAGGGTCAAGGATCCTTAAGGTTCTATACTTAAGTGACATTCATCACTTAAGAGCTTAGGCAAAAATGGCTAAGTCACTGTAAGACTTTCCCATAATTAAAGAATGCTAGGATTCTATTAAAATCCAAGGGTATGGCATCAAAGAACTAGAGCTCTTTGGCTACTTATTCTAATGGAGTCTAGGATTTATAAATTGGCTAAAGGACTACATATTAAGTTAAGCCTAATAAGGAAGCCCAAGGAATTTCTATTAATTCCCACCTTAGAAAATGAGGTTGAGATGAACTAACCATATGAATTAGTCCATACTGGATTTGAACTAATAAGAGACATTCACCTCTTACTAAGGGTTGTACTAAGGCAAATAGGATTGATATCCAATAGGATACTTAGCCTTAAGGTTAAGAAGAATTTAGAATATTAAGTCACACATGCTGACTTAACACCAAGCATTCAAGAGTTTATTAGAAGGACATTAATGTAAGTCATGTACCATGGCTTGGTTAAGGCAAGGAGCTGACTCATCCATAAGGATAAGTGCTAGGAAACCTAGCAGGGACCTATGTTACAACCATAAGTTATAATTTATGACTTAGGCTTAAGAAACTAGAACAAATGTTAATATCTAAGTCACATATGTGGCTCAGTTTATTAAGGGCTTACAGGTTAAAAATTATCCTAGTCTGAAGGAGAGCTCATTCCAAGGGAATGAACAATAATTACTTGAGTCACATTATGACCTAGGCATTTGTTAAGGGTTGAACTTAAACTACATGGGAGGGAGAAATTTTTATTCCATGGGAATAATGCACCCCACCCCTTAATTCACAAGAATTAAGTTAAGGGGTGGTGTGTCACTCTAGCTAACCCTTCACTAATAATTGGATTAGGATGAAATTTACAATCCACCTAATAAGGGAAAGCGTAAGCATAGAATCAACATTCAGTCACTATCTAGTAGACATATAGAGTGCGAAAGTAATTTTTCAATATAAATCATCCAAGCATCACAACATGAATATAAAGAAAAATATCTCAGAACATAAGTATAAAATCTAAATACGCAGTCACCAGTACTTATATTATTACATCATTTTAAAGTTTCAAATAATAAAAGAAAGTGCAAATACAATCATCCTCACTTATAAACTAAAAGAAGGCTAAACGGCAGCTTCTTCCATGGGCTCCTCCTCTGGGTATGGCTCAACTCCTAACTCATGCTCATCTAACTAAAGAGGGTCTGCCATTATCGGTTTCACAATGTAGGGCCCCAGCCAAAGAAGGAGAAAAATCTGGTTAGACAATTGTCTAAGTACATTTTAAGCTGATGAATTATTATATGTGTTAAGCAATATCACCATTCTACAATATCTAAGCAACATATATATATATATATATATATATATATATATATATAAAGGAGCAGTAAGCAATACAAGGGAAAGAAAAAGCTATAAATCATCATTTATAACTTAAACAAAAAGGAGAGGCTAAGACATGCCTCACATGCAAGCTAAACAAGGTAAGACATATAAATATACATAACCAAGTAAAAACTGTAAGAAAAATGCTACATCCTAAACATGCTAGTGATCAAAAGAAATATGTCAATTAAAATAAGAAAAACTCAGCAGTGGTACATATAAATAGCAGTAAGATTCTAACATCCTAAATATATATAAAGCAGTACAAAGAAATAGCGGTCTGAATAAGAATACTGAAAAGTAAACAAAATAACATGATTATATATAAATATCCGTGCATCGACTACCATACAAAAAAGAGCTAATCTAGCCCATCGAATATCAAAGGAGCTTAGCAACATCACGGCTAAGTCATAAAACTGTGTACCCCTAGTGACATAAGGAGGCTAGTAAACTAGGCACACAACAGCATGCGGAGGGTCTTAGCACCAGTACGGCTAAGGCACCAACTGTATGCCCCCAGCGACATAAAGAGGCTAGTAAACTAAGCATACAGAGTAACCTTGACACCAGTACGGCTAAGGCACCAACGGTATACCCCTAGCGACATAAGGAGGCTAGTAAACTAGGCACACAACAAAAACAGATCCTTCCCCTAGCGACATAAGGAGGCTAGGCAATACGGACATAACTGAGAGGCAGCTCATAAAACAGTTATCTTTTCATAAATCACTTTAATATTTTCACAAAGAATCTAAGGAGTTTCCATATTTTTTTAATATTTTATTTATGTATCAAAAATCTTGTATGATATGCTCAAGGAAATATAGCACAAAAATCAAGGAATATGTAAGCAACAATCATCAAAGTAAGCAAGGGACTCTACTAAATTTGGTGATATCATTTGTTTTCTACTTAACCATTATAACTATTCCAAGTTACACAAGTTCAGGATTACCATTTTCCTACTATCGAGTGTAACTCAGAAAGTTGTTCTTATAAGTTAAAAAGGATTAGAACTGATCAGGTTCTAATCTAGGTCAATCAGATAGACGACTACGAGTTAAATCAATAAATCATACATCATAATTTTGTGGATTTAGACGTTCTATCTAAGATCTGATCAAGATCTTCTAACCCTATAGATTATGGATTAAACACTATGAGATTTAGGTTTAATCAAATAATCTAAAGAGGATAAGACCTAAGTTTTAGGTTTTATTCTATAAGTGATATACTAGTAAGGCAAATTCTACTAGGTAATCAAACTTAATAGGATGAATCTCCTATCCTAAATCTAAAGTTAAAAGACAAAATAATCAAAATAAGTTGGAAAATAAAAGAAAGTTTAAAAATTAATAAAACCAAAGTTTCACCCATTGGATAACCCAATTTATCAAATGAATGAACTCTAACCTATGATCTAGTCCTAATCTCAGGAAAGATCCTTAAGGTGTAGTGTTAAATACTTAGAAGAATCTTGGGATCTGATATAAGGGTTTATTTCACTCACTTAAGTGTCGCTAAGATGGTTATAATATTAGTTTTAGTGTTTTGGAATGTTAACTAAAGGGTAGATGTACTTAATCCAATCTTAGGGCAAAATGGTCATTTTGCCCCTACTTTAAGGGTCAAAAAGTTAACTTTTAACTTATGGGTCAGAATTGAATTCTCTTAGTTCCCACTGATTCCTTACTGTCTAACTTGAAGATAGGCAGTAAGTACGCCTAAATTGGACTAGAAACGGTCAAGTTATGACCAAAACGAGGCTAGAGGTAATTTGGTAATTTACCTAAATTTCTAGGGTTCAAATCCTAAATATTATTTCAGTTTTTTGATGATATTTAAATTCTAGGCTGTTTAGCATCTTGAATTTTTAAATTTGGAGTTGATTTTACTGAGTATGGCTATTTGAAGTCTATGGGTATTTTGGTCATTTTTCACTGAGAATTCTAGGGTTGACTTTTTATTTTGATATCCAAATAAGAAAATTAATACTACTACAGTGATGGGGACACTCTCCTGAGCATTTTAAGACCCATATTGACTATGTTCTGATAACAAAGTAAAAAGTTATGAGGCTCTAAAGAGGTCCTAAAATGTTACCTCATTATGCATACCCCAAAATAAATTTTTACATCATGTTATTTGATTCCTTACATTTTTTTGAGTATTTTGAGACCTATATTGGCTATGTTTGGATTATCCTATAAAAAGTTATTAAACTTTTAAGATTATTATTCAAAAATACAATTTGAGTTATTTTACTATTTATTTATTCAAATTAAATAATTTTACTATTCATTCCTAAAATTTTATATAAAATTTCTGAAATTATTAATCCTTAATTAATCTGTGATTAATTAGGCTTAATTGTTAATTAATATTAATTAATTAAATTATATTTAATATTATTTTATACTTGCAAAGTAATTAGCACTAATTACTGTTTAATTAACCTTAATTACTTGTTAATACCTATTTAAGAATAATTAATTATATTTTACTGTTTAATAATAATTAATTATCCTAATTATTGTTAGGGTTAAATTAATATTAATTAACCCTAATTAATCTCTTAATTAGTTAATTAATTATAGAATTTACTGTTCAAAAGTAATTAACACTAACCCTAATTTAATTAACCACTAATTACTTTTAATTAAGCTAACAGTAATATGCAAATTTTAAGTTAACAGTCAATGGGCTCCCACTGGACACGTGGCACTACCAGAGGATGTCACATGGCACTGTGGGCCCCACAGGGAGGCTAAGTTAGCTCGGTGACTGGGCAGTGGGCCCCACTGATACGTGGCACTGCCAGAAGCTGCCTCGTGGCACTGTGGACCCCACAGGGAAGCCAAAGGGTCGCGGGTGACCGGGTAGTGGGTCCCACTTGACACGTGGTGGGCCCAGAGGCTGCCACGTGGCACGTTGGGCCCCACGTGACACGTGGCGGGCCCGGAGGGAGCCACGTGGCGCAGTGGGCCCGACGGCTAAAGCCGAAGAGTCGTGGGGCTCGGGCTGTGGGCCCCACGTGACACGTGGTGCGCCAGATGGCTCGCACATGGCGCTGTGGGCCCCACGGCTGAAGCCGAGACAACGCGGGCTCGGCTGGTGGGTCCCACTGGACACGCGGCAGGCCCAGAAGGCGCCACGTGGCATGGTGGGCCCCACCTATGTACACAGACTCGGACGCGACCGGGTCGGGCTCGGGTCGACCCGGCCCGGCCCAAACTTCGTCTCCCTCGTGGAGGCGTTCGAGGGCGCCGGGCTAGGGCACGGCTTTTGTCGGCCTTCCTGGCGCCGGACCACCTCGGCCCGCACGGCCGACGGTAGCCCTCGACGAGGCCTACACGTCGGCGGGCGGTCCCTCGCCGGAGATGGCCGGAGACGGCGGCTAGGGCTAACCCTAGGTCCTAGGGTTACGGCGTGCGTGCGTAACTGTGGCCCGAGGCTTTAAGCCTCGGCCTGAGTCAGCCGGACCTGATCGAGGTCGATCAGGTCCGGTTGATTATTGATCTAAGTGTAGATCTACAATTCCTAGGCTATACGACGACGAAACAATGAATGGAGGGGGAGACCGGGGGTACCTGGTTTGAACGGCTCGTGGACGGTCGGGGCTTCGGGGCTCGATCTGGGCTCGGGTTTGCAAAACCCGGAGCCCAGAGGTTGCCGGAGGCTTTATAGGAGGGCCGGCGACCTCGCCGAGGCCGGGGAGGGCGCCGATTGGGCGCAGGAGGCGGCGGGGCGCGCCGCGTGGCGACGGGGCGACGAGGCCGAGGGAGACGGTCCCGCAGGATCAGATCCAACGGCTGCGATGGCGCCGTCTGATCTAATGGCGTCGTCAGCTACAATTGACGGTAATGTTAAATACTTAACGACGGCCATTAAGTAATTAATTAAATATATATATTTTTTTCCTAAGAAAAATTTGAACATGTTTTCCCTAGCTAATTTGGGGTCAATGAATGCAATGGCGAGGTCAGATTTTTGATCTGACGGATATTTCGATATCTCAATTTATGGGGTATTTTTTTTATTATTAAAATATTCGTCTAAATTTCGATGACCTCCGATTGACACGAAAACTTCACCCCAAGCTAGTTTAGGGTCAAGGAATGCAATGGCAGTGTCCATTTTTTGATCTGAGGTCAATTTAGATAGGTCAAAATTTAGGGTTTCTGGATTTCCAGAAATCAGGATTCGATCCATTTGACTCTTGATTTGGACTAGGTCTTAGAGGTTGACTCCAATTGACCTAATTAACACTTATAATTATATTTAAGACTTAGAATTAGCCCTAATTAACTATGGTAACAACCTGGGTTATTATAGAAGATCTTCTATAATGCGCTATAACAATTAAGTGAAACTTATCACTTAAAGAAGATTCAGGATAAGAGAATCACCATCCCATTGAGATGGGCAAAGGGAGATACAAGGCTATCTCATTAAGCCACCACAAGTGACTCAATTAAGAAGGGTTCCTAAGGGTATTCAAGAATCCTAATTCCATAATTAGAATTCAAGTGCTCGACAACTTGAAGGGAGGTTATATTTTCAAAGAACAAATATTCTTTGACTTAGAAAGGATTCTATAACTAAGGCTAGCGAATGCCCCATCATTAGACTAAGTCTAATGAGGCAGGCTACTACACTTGTGAGTTTACAAACATGGGCTAGAATAATCTAATCAATGAAGTGAACTCATCTCTGGAAGGACTAGGATGAACCAATCATGAGGTCAATCCAAGCCAAGGATCCTATTGTTGGCAAGGTAATCAACCTTACTTGGGGATATAATGCTAAGTTAAGGAGAGTGGTTGGAAAACTTGGAAATTAACCTCAAGGGAAAGAGAAGTCCAATACGTCAAGTCACAAAATATGATTTGATATCGAAAGGACAGAAGGATTCTCAATGAATCAAGGTGATGGGTTTCTCATCCAATTAGGATGATGTAATAGAATGAAATTTATAATGTTGCTATCAAGTCATAAACTATGACTTGATCGATTATGGTTCTATGGTGGTGACCTTCCATTTCAACATGATATGGAAGGTACTCATTTCAACAAATTAGGGTGTTAGGGACCTAATAAAATGCTAAGCCAGCATCTTAAGTCACAATTATTACTTGCCTAATAATGGACATAATAATTCAGTTAATCCTAAGGAGTGAGAAGTCACTTACCCAATTGGGTAGGTCACTACTGGATAGTGGAACTATTATTACAAGTCACAAGGTATGACTTATAATTTAAGATTGGACTGACTATCTAAGAAGTAACTGTCCCATCAAGGAAAGGACACCTTGAACCCCAGACTTTGCATATTATAAGTGGTAGATTCATATAGAGATTTATTCTACCAAGATAGGGTAGAATTATTTGTTCTATAAATAACACTCGGGTCAAGTCGAGCTGACTCCATGCCCAAGTTTGGAATTGGACTAGATAATTAAAGTTTAAGTCTAAACTATTAATTTAGGCTTACCGATGAAATGACCATCCTTAAAGCGTAACATTATTCTTGACCCTTGGAGTTTCCTAAGTAAAAGCTATACACTATTCGTAGTTCAATCTAGTTGATAAATCTTAAGCCATTCATAGATCTCTAGATATCATTATGTTTTCGGGTGTTATACATTCCCTTTTAAAGAGCATTGAACCTAGTTTTCGAACAAGACCGCAACCTGATTCGACAGGGAGGGTTGGAGTCCTAAATCAAGGTTACTAAGTGAATAAGGCTATGTAGCACCTAATAGTAAATTGGTAACAAGTTTTGAGGGAGATACTGGGATATAGAAGTTATACACACTAATGAAATGCCTTGGTGATTTTAAGCAACAGACTATGGTCTTTCAATCTAATCTTCTTACATTAGATAATTACCTACTAAGGCTCTAATAGTTCGACCAGTTTTAAACTCTTTAGAAAATATTATTAGCCTTAATGATTCTTAAAGATATGTTATATTGTTATTATTCCAGAAGTGAATTAAGACTTATTTGATGGTTTAAAATCATATAGGGATTCATTATGTCCTAACATCTTAAGTTCTTGATCTTATAAACCTCATGAAGGATTTAATTAGAATGAGTTAGCTAGTTACATATTATACTAAGGTTTGATCTTATAAAATTTATTTAGGTTACTTAGTTGCTCGTTTATCCTAAGTTTCTACTTATTTAAGTTCTAGTATCATGACAACATTTTCTATTTTTATACTCTTATTATTCTGAGCTTATGATACAGTGGTGTTCTTGGATGTGACTCCAATGTTTTCTAATATAGTGATTGAACTGACAGAAGAATCTTCCATTAGGTAGATAAGAATGCAAATTCTAATCTGACACTTTATAGAATTCTCTGATACCAATTGTGGCACCCACCCTTAATCCACAGGATTAAGCTAAGGAGTGGTGTGTCACTCTGGCTAACCCCTCACTTATCATTGGATTATGATGAAATCCATAATCCACCTAATAAGGGAATGAGTGAGCACATAATCAAATATCAGTCACTATCTACTAAAATATACAGAGTGCAAAAGCGAAATAAAAATAAGAAACATCCAAGCATCATAGTATAAGTAAAATGAAATATGACTCAGAATAAATAGCATATAATAATCCAAATATATAGTCATAGGTACCTGTATTACTATAATATTTAAAGTTTAAGTAAATAAAAGTGTAAATGCACTCATCCTCACATATAAAAACTAAATGTCTTCCGGTCCCAGCTGCTGCACCACCTCTAAGTAGGGCTCCTCCTTAGGCGTTGGATCCTCAAACTGCTTTATACCTGACATTGTCGGTTTCATAATATAGGGCCCCAGCAAAAAAAAAAGAAAAATCTTGTGTTAGACAATTGTCTAAGTACACTTTAGGCTGATAGATTTTCATGTATTCTATAATATCACCATTTTACAACTTATGAATAACAAAAGTAACTAAGCAGTAGGTGCAGTAAGCGTACAAGGAAACAGGAACAATTATGAATATGACAATTATAACCAAACAACAAATGAGGCAAAAGCACACCTCAATAGCTAAGCAAGGAATGGGCATATAACATAATAAGTAAAAGTATTGAAAGTAAAGTCTAATCTTAATCATGCTAATGATCATATGATATATGCAAATTTAAAGAAAGAAATTTAAACATAGTACGTATAGTAAGCAGTAAAGTTTAGCATCCTATAAATATGTACAGGTAAGCAGGTTAGTAAAGAAAAATAGCTAACTGAAATATGCATCAGAACACTGTACACAGTAAGCTGAACAACTAACACAGGTATGCAAAGACTGTCATATCAAAAAGTTGGCCATCGAGCCAGTGAAATCCCCAAGCCTTTCTGGGCTTGGGCAGACAAAATCCAACAGTAGAACTGAGGAGGCAGTAATCACACATGCAAAATATTTTAGTTATTTTACTTTTTTTCTGTAGATACGTCCAGAAACAGTCGAGAAGTCAAGCACGTCTGTAAGACTGTATGGGTTCCAAGCTTAACACACACTCCTCACTAAGTAATGTTAAGCATCCTTATTACTCCTTACCACTGTCAATTAAGGTAAATGCGCGCCCGTATCTACTAAGTATACCGAACCCAAAGGCAACTGTTATCCTAATTATTCTAAGTTTTCATTTCATGCACAAAGTTTTCTTATATGATATGTCCAAGGAAGTAAGCACAAAAGCAAGGAATACGTAGCAACAAAATATCAAAATAAGCAAGTGACTCTAATAATACGGTGATATCATTTGTTTTCTAATTATCCATTCTAACTATTCTAAGTTACACAAGTTTGAGATCATCATTTTTTTACTATCGAGTGTAACTCAGAAACTTGTCCTTATAAGTTACAAAATATTAGGACTAGCTAGGTCCTAATATACTAAATCAAAGTCGACTATAAAAGTTAAGTAATAAATCATCATGACCTAATTAATGATTTTAGATGTTCTATACCAGGTTCTAATCAAAATTACTAACTAGAAATTATGGATTAAACACCACGAGGTTGGGCTTAATCACATAATCCAAGGGATAATACATAAGATCTAGGTTTAATTCTAATAGTGATCTAATAATTAAGGTCAATTATATTAAGTAATCAAACTTAATAGGATGAATCTCCTATCTTAAATCTAAGGTTACAAGACAAAATAATCAAAATAAGTTGAAAAATTCTAAAAACTAATAAAACCAAGGTTTCATCTATTGAGTAACCTATTTACTCAATGAATTAGCTCTTACCTATGATCTAGTTTTAATCTTAGGAATAGTCATTATGTGAGGTATAATGAACCTATGAAGAGATTTAGAAGGACTTTTAAGTATTTGACGAATTGACCTATTAATTTTTACTCACATAAATGATTCTAACATAGTTATAATGTTAGTTTTAGTATTTTAAAAGACTAGTTAAAGGTTACGGGTGTTTATCCTAACTTTCGGGCAAAATGTCCATTTTGCCCCTACTTAAGGGTCCAAAAAGTCAACTTTTGATTTAAGGGTCCAAATTGAGTTCTCTTGGTTTCCAATGACTCCTTACTGTCTAACTTGAAGATAGACAGTAAGTACGTCCAATTTGGACAAGAAATATGTTCTACAGGTTCAAACTATGGTTTTTAACTTAAGGGCAATTCAGTAAGTCTTACTTTAATGAAACCTGACTTTTTATGCAATTTATTGTAGTTTACTATTCAAGGATTCCATAAAGTCTAATGGATTCTTAGTTCAATTGACTAAGTTATGGATGTTTTAAGTTGGAAGGGTAATTTGGTAATTTTGGGTTAGTTAACGAGTGACAAAAACCAAACTTTTCCGTTTGAAGTATAATTTTAGCAAATTCAGTTTCTATAACTTTCCTATATTATACTGAGTATGCTGAGAGGGAGTGAACTCAATTTAGACCTCAAATGGTCAAGTTATGACCTGACTAAGGTTAGGGGTATTTTGGTCATTTTCTAAATTTTTAGGGTACAAATCCTAAATATTATTTTAGTTTACTGATGATATTGAAATTCTAAAGTAGTCTTGAATTTTTGAATTTGAAGTTGATTTGACCAAGTTATGATCATTTGAATTCTAAGGGCATTTTGGTCAATTTCCCTAAAGTCAACTCTGAGATCTATGGTTGACTTTTTGTCTTAATGTCCAACTGGGAAAACTAATACTACTACAATGATGAGGCTACTCTCCTGAGTATTTTAAGACCCATATTAATTATGTTTGATCAACTAGGTCAAAAGTTATGGGTCTTAAATAGGTCCTAAAATGCTACTCGTTATGCGTACCCCGAAACTAAATTCTGCATACGCCATTTGATTCATTTTATTTTTTTGAGTACTTTGAGATCTATATTGGCTATGTTTGGATCATCCTACAAAAAGTTATTAAACTTTTAAGTTTTACTATTCAAAAATATAATTTATATTATTTTACTGTTCATTTATTCAATTTGTATTAATTTACTGTTCATTCCTAAAATTAGAAATATATTTTTTTGAAATTATTAATTAATTAATTAATCTGTAATTAATTAATGTTAAATATTAAATAATTATTAATTAATCTATTATTTAACTATTTTAAATATAATATTATTATTATTTCTATTCAATTAGGATTAGAATTCATTACTCGCTAAATTAATTACTTAATTATCTGTTTAATTAACTAAACTTAATTAGTTTTGATACATTATGTTTAATACCAATTAAATGGTGTTTAATTAACTAATTAGACTAATAATGATATATATATATTATATTTATGTAATTATCTTAATTATTTATTATGTAGATTTGACAGACGGCGGGACCCCCCATTTCCACGTGGCAGGAACCGATTGGCACAGCCACACAGTGGCAGGACCCATGACCCGTCTGTAGCGACTAAGGGAATGGCTGGCAGGCCCCACCTCTGATGCTGCCATGACACGCATGCGGTCCGCGAGAAGCACGGGTCGGGCCGACCGGACCCGTTCCGATGGAGTGTTCTTTTCCATCGCAATGGAGGCCGACCTTAGCAGCTAGGGCTTCGGCAATCCGACGCGAGGAGCTGCCCTAGGGTTTGAACCGCACCCTGAACGGAAGCTCGAGACCCGATCTTCCAAACAAATCCTAAATCCTAAGCCTTGAGGCACTTTAACCTCACCTAACGCAAAGCCCTAAGTTGGTAGAGCGGAACCCTCGCAGCCTCACAGTGGAGGACTGAGGGTCCCTCGCAAGATTTGCTCGATGGCGTTAGATTTTATCTGATCGAGCCGATCAATTCTTAATCAACATTATGCAATAGGTTTTAGGAAATTAGGATTGAAAATTCAATGAGGGTATGAAGGGATCGGAGCGTACCTTAACCGATGGTCCTGGTAGAGATTTAGGGTTCTCGGGTGATCTTGCTTGGCCTAGCCCATGCCAATCCCTTTCGCATCCGGGAGATAGCTCAAGGGAGGGATTATAAGCGAGTGACAGACGCTACGAGGCCACCTCGCTCGGTGGTTGGCAGCGGCAGCGGCGCCAGGCCACGCGTCCTGCGCGAGAGGGATGAATCGGGACGACGGCTTGGAGCCGTTCGATCATTCGATCGAACGGCCTGAGACTCCCGTTTGATTTGCGGGAGGGGTGACGAAAACACTATTGGGGGAACGGCACGGGGATGACTCCGTTAAGTGCCAAATTAATTTAATTAATGAATTAAATAATTGATTTTCTATATATATATATAAAATAATAAAATAATTAATTATATTCATAAAATTTCCAAATATTCACCCCTAACTAATTGAGGGGTGAGGAGCACAACGGTAAGGTTAGATTTTTGATCCGATGAGTATTTTAATTTCTTAATTTTCAGGGTATCTAAATGTGGTGCCCCACCCCTTAATCCGCAGGATTAAGCTAAGGAGTGGAGTGTCACTCTGGCTAACCCCTCACTTACCATTGGATTAGGATGAAAACCCATAATCCACATAATAAGGGAAGGAATAGCACAGAATAAAATAAACAGTACTATCTACTAAAACATGTAGAGTGCGGAAGCGAATTTAAAATAAATGACATCCAGGCATCACAGTATAATAAGTATAAAATATAACTCATAATATAAGCATATAATAATCTAAACACGTAGTCATAGGGTACCTGTATTATTATTATTACATATAAAGTTTAAGAAAATAAAAGTGCAAATGCGCTCATCTTCATATATAAAAGAAAGTTAAATGTCTTCAGGTCCCAGCTACTGCACCTCCTCTAAATAGGGCTCCTCTTCAAGTATTGGATCCTCAAACTGCTCTATACATGATATTGTCAATTTTATAATGTAGGGCCCCAACCAAATAAAAGAAAAATCTGGTGTTAGACAATTATTTAAGTACCTTTTAGGATGGTAATTCTCATGTGTTCTATAATATCACCATTTATAACTTATGAACAACAAAAGTAACTAAGCAGTAGGTGTAGTAAGCATACAAGGAAACATGAATATAACAACAAATAAGGCAAAAGTGCACCTCAATAGCTAAGCAAGGAACGGGCATATAATATAATAATTAAAAGTACTGAAAGTAAAGTCTAATCCTAGATATGTTGATGATCATGCGTTATATGCAGATTAAATGACAGAAATCTGAACATGGTACGTATAGTAAGCAGTAAAGTCTAGCATCCTATAAATATGTACAGATAAGCAAGTAAGTAAAGAAAAATAACTAACTGAAACATGCATTTGAACACTGATAGAGTAAGCTGAAAAACTAAAATGGGTATGTAAAGATTGCCATATCAGAAAGTTGGCCATCGGGCCGGTGAAATCCCCAAGCCTTTCAGGACTTGAGCAGACAGAAATTCCCATAGCCTTTCAGGGTTAGGGCAGACATAATCCAGCAGCAGAACTGAGAATGTAGTAATCACAAATGCAAAATCTTTTAGTTATTTTACTTTGTTTCTGTGGACACGTTTCAGAAACAGTTAAGGAGTTAAACACATCTGCAAGACTACGTAGGTTCTATACTTAACACACTCTCCTCAATAAGAAATATTAAGCCTCCTTATTACTCCTTACCCCGTCCAATAGGGTAAATGTGCACCAGAATTCTCCTAGAGACTGAACCCAAAGGCAACTGTTATCCTAATTATTCTAAGTTTTCATTTCATGCATAAAGTTTTCTTGTATGATATGAACAAGGAATTGAGCACAAAAACACAGAATGCGTAGCAATAAAATAAATCAAGTAAGCAAGGGACTCTACTAATATGGTGATATTATTTGTTTTCCAATTATCCATTATAACTATTCTAAGTTACACAAGTTCAGGATCACTATTTTTCTACTATCGAGTGTAACTCAGAAACTCGTTCTTATAAGTTACAAAATATTATGACTAGCTAGGTCCTAATATACTAAATCAAAGTCGACTATAAGAGTTAAGTAATAAATCATCATGACCTAATTAATGATTTTAGACGTTCTATACTAAGTTCTAATCAAAACTACTAAACTATAGATTATGATTAAACACCCTGAGATTGGGCTTAACCACATAATCTAAGAAGAAGAAGACCTAAGATCTAGGTTTCATTCTAAAAGTGATCTGATAATTAAGGCTAATCCTATTAAGTAATCAAATTTAATAGGATGAATCTTCTATCTTAGATCTAAGGTTAAAAGACAAAATAATCAAAATAAGATGAAAAATTCTAGAAACTAATAAAACCAAGGTTTCATCCATTAAGTAACCTATTTACCCAATGAATGAACTCTAACCTATGATCTAGTCCTAATATTAAGAATGATCCTTAAGTGAAGTGTAAGATCCTAAGACTTAGAGGGATTTTTAAGCATTTGACCTAAATACTAATTTTACTCACTTAAATGACTATAATATAGTTATAATGTTAGTTTTAGTGTTTTAAAAGACTAATTAAAGGTTACGGGTGTTTATCATAAGTTTTGGGCAAAATGTCTATTTTGCCCTTACTTAAGGGTTCGAGAAATCAACTTTTGATTTAAGGGTATAAACTGAGGTTTTCTTAGTTTCCAATGATTCCTTACTATCTAACTTGAAGATACACAGTAAGTACGTCCAATTTGGATAAGAAACGGGTTCTACAGGTTCAAACTAAGATTTTTGACTCAATGACATTTAAGTAAATTTCACTCCAATAAAACCTGACTTCTTATATAGTTTATTGTAGGTTACTGTTCAAAGATTCTATAGAGTCCAAGAACACTGCATTTCTGAGGTAAATTGACTAAGTTATGGATGCTTTAAGTTGGAAGGGCAATTTGGTAATTTTGGGTTGGTCAACGAGTGACAAAAACCAAACTTTTCCGTTTGAAGTCTAATTTTAGCAAATTTAGTTTCTATAACTTCCCTATAATATACTTAGTATGTTGATAGGGAGTAGACCCAATTTGGACCTCAAATGATCAAGTTATGACCTAACTAAGGTTGGAGGTATTTTGATCATTTTCTATATTCCTAGGGTTCAGATCCTAAATGTTATTTCAGTTTATTGATGACATCGAATTTCTAAGCTAGTTAGCATCTTGAATTATTGAATTTAGAGTTAGATTTAACTAAGTTATGGTCATTTGAATCATAAGAGTATTTTGGTCAATTTTTTCTAAAGTCAACTAGGAGTTCTAGAGTTCACTTTTTGTCCTAACATCCAAATGAGAAAACTAATACTACTACAATGATGGGGCCGCTCTTCTGAGCATTTTAAGACCCATACTGACTATCTTTGGTCAACTAGGTCAAAAGTTATGGGATCCTAAAGAGGCCATAAAATGCTACCTCGTTATACGTACCCTGAAACTAAATTCTGCATTACGTCATTTGATTCCTTTTATTTTTTTGAATATTTTGAAACCTATATTGAATATGTTTGGATCATCATACAAAAAGTTATTAAGCTTTTAAGTTTTACTATTTAAAAATACAATTTGTATTATTCTACTATTCATTTATTTAATTTGAATAATTTCACTGTTCATAATTTTATTGTATTTATTAACTAGTTAATTAATTATTATTAATTTATTTCTTTATTTATCATTAATTATTACTTAATTTAATGTATTAAATATCAAATATAATTGGATATTAATTTAATTCAATTAATCATAATCAAATTTAATCAATGACCTAATATTAATTATCTGCCTAATATAATTATTTATTAGGCTTAGGATTAATATTGGTTAGTGTTAATCAGTGCTAATTATATTAATTAATTAGTGATTAATCTTTACTGTTATAATTAATTAAAATATATTAGTTAAGCTAATTAATTGACTAATGATTATCACTAATTAACTGACTGCTAATCATTACTTAATACTTAATTAATTTAATATATATATGTATATCCAGAAATCTAAAGTTTCTATTTTAATTTTAAATATATATATATATATATATATATTAAATCCATTTTTTTTATCTAATTTTTGTGGGACCCTTCAGGACACGTGGCATGCTCTGACCGATTGAGTCAGAGTGATGGGTCCCACCGTTGGCGACGGACAAGGCTGCCGGCCCCACTAGGGCCACACAACATCATCTGGATGGCTGCCGCTTAACGGGTGGGCTCCAGATGCTGACACTGACCCGGCCCACTGCACACGGACACGACACACAATCGGCCCGCTGGCGCTTTGGCTCCCTCACACAGAGCTCCGAGGCGACCCGGCTAGGGCATCAATTTGCCGATGACCCCGACGACGGTCGGCGCCGGCTCGCATGGCCAAGGAAGGGCCTTGGCAAGGCCGTCCCAGGCGACACCCGTATCAGCCTCGGGCGTGACTGGCGGTGCTCGAAATCGCTAACCCTAATCAACTACGTGTGGTGAGTGTGTGCGAGGCCGAACCCGATGGATTTAAGCCACGGTTTGAGTCGATCGGATCGGATCGAACTCGATCAGGTCGGATCGATCGACAATCCATCATAATGCCTACAATTAGCATGCATTGAAACGTAGTGTGTTGAATGAGCAGGAGGCAGTAGGAGGTACCTGAAGTCGACGGTAGCCGGGGGAAGGACAGGGCTCGAGGGTTCCGGACACCACCTTGAGACCTCGTTCGCACCGACGAGGGAGGCTCAAAGCATCGAGAGGGTCCTTATTGGCCTTGGACGAACTCGCTGAGGCCCGGGGACGCCGCGGGTAGGCTGTGCGAGCGGCGAGGGGTACCGCGTGGCGCGTTAGGGCTCGGGACGGGGACGGGGGTACGCGGACCATCTGATCCAGATCATATGGTCAAGATCGGTCCGTGTGATCTAACGGACAGCTTGGACAGCGGAAGAAGAAAGGGGTTTACGGCGTCGGGCGACTTAACGGGGCGCGAATTTTAATAAAAAATTAAACGATAATTAAATAAATTAAATATTCTATTTAATTAAATCTAATATAATTAATTATATACAAGTAATTAATTTCCGAAAAATTCCCAAATACTCACTCTTAGCTAATTGAGGGGTGAGGAACGCAACGGCGAGGTTGGATTTTTGATCCGACAAGTATTTTATTTTCTCGATTTGCGGAGTATTTAAATATTAAAATATTCGTCAAGATTTCGACGACTTCCAATTGACACGAAAACATCACTTCTAGCTAATTTGGGGGTAATGAGCGCAATGGAGAAGTTCGTTTTTCGATCAGAGGTCAATTTAGATAGGTCAAATTTTAGGGTTCCTGGGTTTCCTAGAAATCAGGATTCGATCTATTTGACTCTTAATTTGGACTAGATCTTAGCGGTTGACTCCTATTGACCTAATTAGCACTTAGGATCAAATTTAAGACTGAGATTAGTCCTAAATGATAATGGTAACGACCTGGGTTGTTACACTAAATATTATTAAAATATTCGTCAAAATTTTGACGATTTCCGATGGACACGAAAACATCACCCATAGCTAATTTGGAAGCAATTAGCGCAATGACAAAGTCCGTTTCTCGATCTGAGATCATTTTAGATAAGCCAAATTTAGGGTTTCTAGATTTTCTAGAAATCAGGATTTGATCCATTTAACTTTTGATTCGGACTAGGCCTTAGGGATTGACTCCTATTGGCCTAATTAGCACTTAAGATCAAAATTAAGACTGAGATTAGTCCTAAATGATAATAGCAAAAACTTGGGTTGTTACATAAAGTAATTATAAAGAAACTATAAAGTAAAAGTAAAGTAAAAGTAATGTGTGGAGATATCCCTACTTAGTCCTGCCAAAAAGTAAAGTGCATCTGATCATCTAGGAGAAATATCCTAAATTAAAGTATGCTGCTCTCTAGGGGAAATACCCTAGACAAAAAATCACACACTAAGGGAAATACTGTAACAATCTAAGGTTGTTACCCTGCTTAATTTTAGCTCAATCGTAACCTAATTAAGTTCATCCAATCATTAGAACCAAACCCTGAAGGGTTGGATCAATTCAGAGCTAAATCAAATATTTTGAATTCTTTTAATACTTAATTCATTAGAAAATTGAGGTATTTATTTTGACATCAAAATTGAAATTCGACTTCACCATTACGATCGTCACCCCAAATTAGCTAGGGGTGATGTTTTGGACGCATTTGGAAGTCGTCAAATTTTCACAAATATTTTAATATAATTAAATGCACCAGAAAATGGGACAATTAAATAATTGTCGGAATCGAATTCCGACTTGGTCGTTGAATTCCTCACCCCTAAATTAACTAGGGGTGAATTTTTGGGATTTTCGGAGCATGTATGTTTAACCTGAATTTTTAATAAATTAAAAATTATGAATAATACTTAATTATTCCTTAAATTATATTAATCTCCTCTCTCTCTCTTCCCTTGTATTTCAGCTGGCCATCCTCCCATATATCTCCTATATAAGCAACTCAAGGCCACTCCTTTTACTCCATGCCTTGATGTGAGGTCACATCCTCATTCTCTCATCCTAGCTCCCTAGCCTCCCTAGCTCATGATGGAGCCTCCCTCTCTCTCTCCTCCTTTAAACAACCCCTCTTCTCTTGCTTGCTAAAATTTTCTCAACTCCCTCCTCCATTGATCCCTTGTGCTGAAAGAAGGAGCTCATCTCTAAGGCTTTGAAGAAAGGCAAATGTTCCTTCTTCCACCACCCCCTTGCAAGGCTAAGGTACCCATTTGCTCCTCTCATCTTGCCTTCTACATATTGTTATTAAGCTTGTTTATAGCATGAGAAACTCCATAAGCATGTATGGAAGCCATTAAGGCTCTTAAAAGTATCATATTTATTGAAAGGAAATTGCTTTGTTTTTATTTATCCTACATATCTTGCATTCATCCCCACTTTCCGTATAGTTAGGATACTTCGTATGTGCCAATTTAGGTGTCAATGGAAAGGTATCAGAAAGACATTTCCATTGATATATGACACCGCTCATGTAACACTCTGGATTGAGAGCAATTGAGCTCGAAAATAGGCCATAGAGTTTTGATCCAAGCAAAAAATACTGTCTGGCGCTGCAGCGCCCGAAGTTGCAAAATGGACCGCTGCAGCGCCCCGTAGTGCACTGTAGTGGGCTGCAGTGGTATTTTGGTAGAACATATAAAAATATTAATAAAACTATTGGAACAGTAAAACATAAAATAGACCGCTATAGCGCGCAGTAGCGCGCTGCAGCGGGATTCTGAGCAAAATTTTAGGAAATGTGAAAATAAATTAATTGAACAGTGTTTTCGCAAGTTGAACAGCTGCGGCGTGCCAAAGCATGCCACAGCACACTCCAGTGCTAAAAGTGTCATAGCGCGCCGCAGCGCTAAAAGTGCCATAGCGTGTTGTCGCTTGAAATACATCCCTGCGCGCTGCAGTGTGAAAATCGCTACAGCACGCTACGGCGCCAGAAGAGCCGCAACGCTAAAAGCGTCACAGCGCGCTGCAGCGCCAGAATCGCTACAACGCGCCGTAGCGCCCAAAATTGCAGAACTGCCCAGAATTTTATAAAACTGCCTAATTTTGGCTGAAATGGCAAAAACTTCACTATTTTTGCATTTTAAGGTCCCTAGGACCCTAGTGAGGCTAAATTATATTAAATATGAACATATTTTAGTTAAAATTAAATATGGCATAAAATTTTATATGAAAATTAAGCTTGAAATTTTGTCATTCTTGAACATAAGATTCTTGATAAATTGATTAAGTAGATAATACTTAATCTAAACATAAAATTTACCATCAATAATACACTAATAATACATTAATCTATTATTGACCTTTAAATTAACTTTTGGTCTTAATGATAGAAAGTCTAGGGGTTAAACCCTAACTTATCTTGATTAAGACCTAAATCATAATTACTTAATCAATTAACTTGATTGTAAGATAATTTAACCCATATAATTCTAATAATGCATCTGATTTATTATAGATATTAAATCATTGAATTAAAAGTGCTAAGGGTAATATTAAATCTGTGTGATTGAACTATCTGAATCTAAACTTTAGATCCTTGATCTTCTCTTATATAAGGCTATTAGCATAAAGATGGATAATAAAATTATAATGATTTATGAAATGACCTAACTCTAATAAGATCTTTGATTTTATCCCATAATTGTAGAATAGAAAAGGATCAAATGAATTCTAACCATCTGATCTGATCATTTAAATGTTAACTTAAGAAGTAGGTAAGTGAGATCTCAAGGGTCTTGCTTTAGGATCGTTCTTGAAATATTTAAGGACTTTAATTATTGATACTTTGAGATAGGAAGAGCTTTTGTAACTCTTTGAGGTAGAAACTTAGATGATCCTTCATAACTTTAGAAGTTGAACTTGATGCCTTAAGATAGGAATCATATAAAGTACTTAAAATGGGACATATTCATTGTGGTAGCAACTTACATTGAGTGATCTTTTGATCACATCCTTGGAGCCTTATGTAGGATTTACCCATTTAGAGTAAAGACTAATAATTTTGATAAATCCTTGTTGATTAAGTAGAGTTGTCTGAACCCAGATTATTAGTTGGGTATAGTAGGGTATACCCATAGTACTGGATTATTTCAATAGTATTCAGGATTGGTTAATCCACTCTAATATAGACTTATGACCAGGTGCTATCCCGAGGGATTAGCCGAATACAGTCCCGTTAGAGTAAATTTTCCAAGACTAAGAGTGTTATAATTAATGAACAAGATCCTTAGTTTGAGGAATAAACTGCGACCGGGTTTTGCCTCATATCGTAGTGCACTTCAATAAGTGTAGTTTAAGCAAACTAAGTATCTTAAGTCACTTTGCGTAGACCACTAAGTATGCTTATAATTAGGTCATTTAACGGCTTAGCTTGATATATAAATTGTGACCGGTTCTGCCTCTTATCATAGTGTGCTTCGATAAGTACAGTTTAAATAGGCCAAGGATTAAATCCACCTTTCTTGTAAACATGCTAACTATGTGTATACAATCATCATAGCTAATGATTTTTAAGTAAACTCTGAACTTTAACTAATTATCAAACTAGAACTTAGGAGTCAAAATCCTTTGAGTGGGATTCTGCATAATGGAGATATTGAATTTATTATTGAATTTCAAAGCATTTTTCTAGATTTATCTCATAAGCATGAGCATGAGCATAAGCATGATGTGTGAGTATCAGAATGAGATATGAGTATTAATGATAATTTATGGGTTACGGAATGCTATATACATTGACTAAGGAATTTCAGGATGCATCGGCATCATCAGTAAACAGTATTCCAAACTGGATATATGTATACATTGGACCATACTACTCATAGTAATTCAATGATATTTTGGTTGTATATCAGTAGCATATAGTATTATGACATATTCAAATGCACAGTTCAGTGACATACAGCATAGTTTTACATATAATTTCTCAGTTTCTGATTCATTATTGTTTTTGGTTTACTTTTAGCATTCAGTTTATAGTTCAGTTTTACCTTACTTTACTTCAGCTTCGTACAGTTTGATTCAGTTTTATACTTTCAGTTACTTTTACAATTTTTTTGCAAATTTACTTTTTATGTAAATGTTATATGAATAACTAGAATTGTTAGATTAATTTCGAAGTGTTAGACTTATTGTCTAACATGAGGTACTTTTGGGATCCGACAATTTGCTAGATCCTGAGCAGTATATTGAGCCAGGTCAGGATGATATCCAGGAGATTCAGGAGGAGCCCGTGGAGCACTAGTGGACTCCCCTTCAGTTTTACTACCTTTCTATTTAATTATTTCAGTTCAATACTCAGTTTCTAGTTCTGTTTTTCAGTAAACTATTTGTAATAACCCTAGATGTATTTTCTTTTCTTTTTTGAGACAAATGTTTTCATACAGCTTTTGTGATGAATGTTTCTGGATGTTTGCTTTAAGCTTTTGCACTCTATTATATTCTGCTTATACTTAGTATTGTGATGTGATCAGTATACTGGAAATACTGATTTCTTATATATATATATATATTGGATTCCTATTATATTCTAAATCCAATGTATATATTTGTCTAATACTTAGGATAAGGATACTACTCTTATCTTAAATATTAGCTCTCAACCCTTTTTGAGATTGAGTTAGCAGCCCTTAAGATGGGTTTGGAGTTTCAGCTATTTCGGGGAGACGGGTTATTCCTCCCCGAGTGGCGCCCCGCTCCACCACCGAATTATGATTTTACCTCTTTATGTGTGGCGACGGGGTGGGGCGTTACAAATACCCTAAATAAAAGTATCACACACTAGGGGAAATACCCTAGACAACAGTACTGTCTCAAAAGTAATGTTATACAAAAAGGCAGACTAAGTAAGACATAACCCACAAAATATAGTAAAGTTTGTTTTGTAAAGTTTTCTCCTTAAAGTATAAAATGTCATATCAATGTATTCAAAGTTTAACATAGAATATTCATAAAATATTCTATGTTTAACATAATGTGTCCAAATATATAATGAAGCTCAAACAAGGAATGCATAGCATTTCAAATTCAAGGTAATATATAGCACTACACAAACTTTGTGATATCACTTATTTTCTAATTTAATCGATCTAACTACTCTAAGTTACATATGATTCAGAATCATCAATTCTTACACTGTCTGTAACTTAAAATCATGATCCTATGAGTTGAACATAATTAAGATTAGCTAAGTCCTAATTATAATAGAATCAATGTCATCTACATGATTAAATAAGTAAATCAATCATCCTAATTTATTATTTTAAATATCCCAAACTAAATCTTGATTAGCCAAATCAAAATTGAAAGGATTAAGAACTAAACTCCATATAATGGGTTCAATTCTTAATCAAAAAGTTATCATAAGAACTAAGGTTTAATCTATCTCACTGATTAAGTGTTAAGGAAAAGTCCTATTGAATTAAGTTAAACTTAATAAGATAGTTCTTTAATCCTAATTCTAAAATTAAAAGATCAAATAATCAATTAATAAGTTATGAAAATCTAATAAACTAGTAAAATCAAGGTTTCACCTAATGAGTAACCCACTTTACTCATTAGATGAACTCTAACCTAAGATTTATTCATAATATTAGGAATTAAGGCTCTTAAGTACTAATAGTAGCATTCAGACACACATCCAAACTAATATTATAGAACCTATAGAAGGTTCTACGAAGTTCAAAGGAATGGAAGGGAACTCACCATTTTTACTTAAACTTTTACTTAATATCAAAGTTAAGATTTTACTTGAATTTCTAATTTAAGATTTAGAACTATTTAAATTAAAGTCTAAATTATTTTAATTACTAATTATTATGATTTAGGGATGAATTCAGGACTTAAAATCATTAAACCCTAAATTTGTGCAAAATAACTATTTTGCCCCTACTTAAGGGTCTAAAATTTATCTTTATGAATTAGGGCTTTAATCTAAAATTTATTGAAATGGAATGATTATTTACTGTCTAATATGAGTTTAGACAGTAAGTTCATTAATTTTGGTTAAGTATTAAGCCTTATAAGATCAAATTAAGAAATTTAACCTATAAGAGCAATTTGGTAATTTTACCTAATAACACATATATTTTTTATTATTTTATTATAGATTATGTCCTAAAGTTTTCATAGAACTTAAAATTATTAAATTCTGACATGTATTGGCTAAGTTATAGCCAATACAAATTCTAGGATTAATATGTTAATTAAGGGTTCTTAATTAAGAGTCAAAAATCCTAACTTTTCTAATTAGTATCCAAATTGAGTTAAATTAATGGCTGTGGTTTACAAATGATCCACTGATTACATTAACTAGTGGTAGGCTCAATTTGGACTCTAATTGGCTAAGTTATGGCCTAATTATAGTTTAAGATAATTAGTGAGTGATTAGTAAAATTAATCACCAAATCACTAAATTAACCACACCACTAAGTTTTAATATCTTCTAGGAGTTCTTTGAAACTTGAATTATATAATTTGGATTATTAAATTTGCTAATCTTTACTAATCAAGATTTAGAGTAATTAGGGATGATTAAGAAATCTAATCATTGGATCTTAAATATTTTTGTAGTTTACTATTAATTAGGTTTTTTTAATCAAAATGGATATATGGATCACCTAATTTAGAGTTATATTGACCAACTTATGGTCAATTGAAGTTCTAGGGCTAATTAACCTAATTATGGTTAGATCCTAAAAGTGATTAGTCTAAATTTAATCCAAATAGCAAAATAAACACTACTAAGTTAATACTTAGAGTTTTTTTATTACCTTAAGACCCATATTGGGCATGTTGAGATTAAGGGATATAAAGTTATGGCCATTTAAACATTTGTAACATTTTGCAATTATTTAAAATCCTAAAAAAATGCCACTATATGATATACTACTTCAAATTGAAATTTAATAATTCCAATAAATTTCTTGATTTTTTCTGATCAATTTGGTATATTTATTTGTATATTTTGGACATGTATTTTGTTAATTAGGAGTATTTAAAGTTAGCATTTAAATCAAATTAATAAAGGCATTTAATTAATTTTCTATCTGCACATATATATATATATATATATATATATATACAATATTACTATTTTAATATCTAATTCTGTTTAATTATTAGCCATATCATAATTAATCTCAAAACCAAATCATGCTTTAATTACTAACAAGCGGGTCCCACAAGAAATGATGTAGTCAGCCGACAACGATGAAGTGGCAGGACCCTCTGATGCACCGACTGCCAAGCTGAGACCCATCCGCACATTGATGCTCAACGCGTAGCATCCCACGCGAACGGATGCTGGACCCACGCCACGACACCAGAACACCCGAAGTCGGGTCGGACGTGCGGGTCGCAACTGACCCAACCCCGTCCCGAGAGAACCCTGACGGAACCCGCAGCCTCAGATTAGGGCATCAAAATTGATGGCCCAATCGATGACGTCGGCGGCTGGCCCGCACATAGGCACGAAGGCGATCGAAGGATCTACCGATTGGTATATGGCACACATTTTGGGAAGCTCTAGGTTGTTCGTAATGTTTAACCCTAGATGTCCATGTTCGGGTGGAGAGGTAATGAGAGGACAAACTGTTCTTCCTTCTCCTAACAGATGGCAGTGACAAGAATTCGATCGATGCAATACTCAACAATATGAATCAGTCAAGTGAAACATTCAATTACAAGTGCTTTGCGAATTAAGAAGGATTGGGGTACAGAAGTGGAGTACCTGATGGTTCCAATGTAGATGAGGAAGGAATCAGTCCAGCCGAAAAATTTCTTTATTCTCGAGTGACTGTAAGTGATGATGTTGAAGTCTTTGGAGAAGAAATGGATTAAAGATTAGGCTAAGCAGTGGGAGGGCTTCCATTGCTTGCTTCTAGACGCGTGCTATGCGCACTTGACGCGTGCCCTAACGGGCTCGAAGGGGACGACCCATGGAGCGCCTGGACGGCGCGGAGCCGGTTCAAGCTGGACCGGCAGTTAGGTCCAGTAGGCAAGAAAAGACCGCAAGATTATACATGGGCCCCACCTTTTAATTTGATCATATCAAGTATATATATATTATTTAAATGATTTACCTCTATTTTATTAATGTATTTTAAATAATTAATTATAGTTAGAAAAATTCAGATAAATCACCCCTAGCTAATTGAGGGGTGAGGAACACAATGGCGCAATCAGATTTTTGATTCGAAGAATATTCAATTATTTGATTTTTCGGGATACTTAAATAATATTAAAATATTATACGAAAATCTAATGACTTTCAAATGCCTCAAAAACTTCACCCTTAACTAATTTGGGGGTGGAGAACACAATGGCGAAGTCGGATTTTTGATTTGAGGTCAAAATAAAAAAAATCAATTTCTAGGGTTTTTGGATTTTCCAGAAATTAGGTTTTTATCCATTTGATTCCTGAATTGAGCTAGATCTTATATGTGAGTTTTAAATAACTTAATTAAGATACTATAATCATAATTAGGACTTGGACTAGTCCTAATTGACCTTAGTAACAACTTAGGTTGTTACAATACCAGAATATCAAAGTACGGAAGAAAATAGTATCAAATATTAACATCCATGCATCTATAATATAAAATAAAATGACATTCAACTCAGAATAAAGTAGCAATAAAAAATGCATGTGTACCTGTATTATTGTAAAACATTAAAAGTTTAATTGAAAAGAAAGCTAAACACTCAGCCTCATAAGTAGGAATAAAATAGAACTAATGATCTACTGGTGATAAACCTGAACACCACTGAGCACACACTATCCCGTAGTGGAAGCAGATTGATGAAGGAAAGGATATGCCCGAAGATTTGAGGATTGGAGATGCGTTGACAATTACCAAGTAACTTGAATTCACAAAATTATAAGAATAAAATCACAACATATGCACGCAAGAAATCACAGCACACAAAACAACCAAATACTAAAGATTACGTGAAAAACTCAAGAATGGAAAAAATCATGAAGCCACATCATAAAAAATTCTACTATAAGGCCTTAAAGGTTATAAAGTTTCAAGGATATTATCTCCTTAGCTAAAATACACTAGATCTTAATCTAATTTGGGGAGGAGAGGAAGCAGCCACCTCTAGAAGTCTCTCCTCCAACATGCAAGGGATATCTTGCACAACAGCTTTCTTAGGGCTTCTCCTTGGAATCTCCTACTCATAGCAAGACTCAGCCTTCAAACTAAAATAATAACCTTGTAATCTCCTCCCAATTTCTTTGCTTAAGTACCTAGCTAAAATTCAGATCCTGAAAGGTTCAAAATGCCCTCCAATTTGCTTAGGGCAAAACTTGAACCAAAGCAAATTTCTGTCAAGCGCTACGATGCGCCGTAACGCCCGACTCTCGGGTTGGCACCCACTGTGGTGTGCGATAGCATATTCCTTCTTGAATGCTTTGACGAATGCATCCCATGGAATATCCTCAATGCTGTAATTTGTGAACAGCGTATTTCATATATTATCCCACTAGTATTCAGCATTTTCTTGAAACGTGTGAGATGTCAACCTCATGTCTTTCAAATCGAGACATTTAATACTTGTCAAATTTCTCGACTAACTTTAGCCAGTTAATTATGTCAATAACTGACATACTCCCATTGAAATTAGGAGTCCTTAAATAGATAAAGCTATGTAAAATCCCATCTGTTGATTGGTAGTGTTGTCGGGGAGGATAATAAGGTGCGAGGGCTACAGACGTTGGTGAAGGAATTGCTTTGCACAACAATTAACTCTCTATTGTTTCAGCTTACTTGACATGAGTTTCCACTAAAGTTCAAACTATTTCCAAAAATGCGTTAATTTCATAAGAGGAGCTGCTAGATGCAGCGGGGGTAGAAGATGATTGTCCAGTATTCATATTATATTTGAGTTTTAAAAATAACATTTCTTTAGAATCTGAGAAGAGCTAAAATAGACTGATTTATTTTATTGATCATTTTAGACAGAACATATAGTAGGAAAAGTACAATAAGGAACATAGAACTATCCACTAAAACTTTTATTTATTGTATTATGTCGAAAATGCAAGAAAGAAGTCTTCAAAGGTGACTTCAATGTGTTCCCTCCATCGCTTGTATGTGAGTTCCCAGAAGGTGATGGCCCACCATTCTTCCACTTGATCCTGAAGGAGGTAGGTCATCAGTTAGATCCAGACCTTATCGGGGCATTCCATCGCCTCAAGGATTGAACTTATGCGCTTTAGTCACTCCTTGACTAAGATAGAGAATTGTAGTCCTCTAAAGAGAGAATTCTCAAGAATTTTATATAACACTAGTGTTCCTTGTTCAAACACTCTATCAACATGCCTCCCATATTTTTGACCTATGTGGAAGTCAAACTCCCATATTGTTTCAAACCTTTTGAGCTATTCCCAGGTTGACATTTTTAAGTATATGTTGATCTTATATGTTCAATCAAGTAGCATTAGTCAATTTGAGCTGTTTATTATTCTTAAGATTATTAATGTATGAGTTTTATATTTGAACATTTCTTTTTACTTATTTGAGTATTCTCAGTTTATGATTTTTATTATGAGTACATGATTATGGTGTTATAGATGTATTTTAAGTATTCATTTAGTGACTATATGGCAAAAGAACAATCCATTAAGTAGATAGGAATACAAATTCTATTTTGACACCTTATGGTGTTCTCTGATACCAATTGTGGCGACCACCCCTTGATAAACTAGGATTAAGTGGTGGTTGTCACTAGGCAATCCCTCACTTAATATTAGATTAGAAATAAGCATTCCTAAATAAGACACATTCTGCAAATATGTTATAATTCATTTTATTCAATTCTCCTCTTTTATTTATGAATATGCCTTATAAAAATTTGAAACATAACATAGAACATTCATCAAATATTCCATGTTTCATCTAATATGTCAAAAATAAAAGTCTCGAGACAAGGAAAACAAAGCATACAAATATAAGGTGTAAATAGCACTACATCAAAACTTTGTTATACCTCTTATTTTTTAATTTAATTTATTTTAACTAATTTGAGATTATACAAGCTTAGGATCTCCAATATCTAGCTATCAAGTATAAAATCAGAACATCAGTTCTATAAAGTTTAAAATAATTAAAACTAATCTAATTCTAATATAATTAAATCAATAACGCTTAAATAAGTTGAATAATAAATCAAATATCATAATTAAATAATTTAAATAATCTCAAGCCAATCTTGATTAATACAAATTAAGATTGAGGGATTAAAAATTAAACTCTAAATATTAGGGTTTAACATCTTAATCTAATAGATGATACTAAAGGCTAAGGTTTAACTTCCAATTCTCATGAACTACAAATTAAAACTATCTTATTAAGCAAAGTCAAGCTTAATAAGATGGATCTATAAACTTAAACTAAAGTTAAAATATAAAATAATCATAAATAAATGACAAAATTCTAGAAAGCTTTAAAATTAAGATTTCACCCATTAAGTAACCCATTTACTCAATGAATGAAATTTAACATAATTTATATCACTAATTCTTAAGGAAGAATACCCTAAAGTTTAAAGAAACTCCTAATGAATTAAGTTAATATAAAAGTGAAGATTCAAGCATTGATTCTCGGACAAAACAAGATACTATTCAACAACTTGCTACACAATTTCCTCTCGAAAATCCTGAGAAGCTGACTCTTTTTCTTAATATTGCTTTAGAGTTTGCTAATGATCGTATTTTTCTTCATCAGGCACATTACATTAATGAACTCCTTAAGTTCACAAAAGTGCAATATTATTAATTGGTTCATTTACCAATGGTGGCAAGATGCGAGCTTTCCAAACTTGATGCCCCACCTTTTTCGGATCCCACTCTCTATAGGAGCATTATGGGTGCTCTTCAATATTTTCAGCACACTCAGTCAAATTTTACATATACTATCAATTGGGTTTTTCAGTTTATGCAGCCACACTCGTTGACTCATTGGCAAGCCAAGAAAACAAATATTTTGTTACTTCAATTTACAAAATCTATTAGCATATCATTATCTAAAGTTACTAACTTTTCTATTAATGCTTATAGTGATGCAGATTGGGCATGAAACACAGATTACAAGTGCTCAACATCTAGCTACTATATTTTCTTAGACACCACACTTATCTCCTAATCATCCTAGAAACAACAATCGATTGCTCGTTCTAACACCAAAGTAGAATATAAGGGAATTGGAAATACGATTAGTGAAATTCTACGGATTCAATCTCTTCTTGCTGAACTTGGTCAACTAATTATTAAACCACCTTAATTTTATGTGACAATCTCAACTCTACATACTTAACACAAAGCCTACGATGCACATAAGAACGAAACATGTTGAGGTTGATTATCACTTCATCAGCGAATTAGTTAAAACCAACAAACTCCGTGTTTCACACATTTCGACAACTCAACAAATTGGTGGACAACCTCACCAAACATCTTTTCCATCATCTCTATTTGATCTATTGCATACGAGCTTCTTTGGGCCTCCCAACTAAGCTTGAGGGAGGGGGGAGGGGGGGGGGTGGTATAAAGGGGCAAATATTTAAGGGTAGTTTAGTCTTTGACTATTGTATTTTCGTCTCTCTCTCTCTCTCTATATATATATATATTAATATATGTACTATTATTGAGTATTAGCTTTTTTATATATTGCATTAAATGAATATGAGCTGCAAAGGATTATTTATGTACTAGCTGACTTCCTTCTTCTTTACATTTCTTGCATCTTGTTTTTCTTTTATGTTCACACTATCCCTCTCTTCTCCTCTAAAGAGACATTTTGACCTATTATTTGAACACAAAAGCATGACTCATTTATAAAATATCAAATCATAAATTATTTTACGTTTAGCATGAAGTAAACACGTGATAAACCTTTAATTGTGATTTGATTTTGCATTAATATATATAAAAATTGGGTAAAAAGATTACACCATAATCGGATGTGTTAAGAGAACATGCGGAGCAGTTGACCGATTGACCGAATGTTTCCATCTTTTTCGACAAATGAACGATTCCGATGAATCATTTGTTCGAACGAACAATTCAAAGGAATCATCTGAACGAATGATTTGTTCGTTTCAATAGAATGAATCATAAGAAAATTTCAAGTCAATTCAACGGAAAGAATCATTAGAACGAAAACGATTTCTTTGATTCGAACGATTTTTTTTTCGGGCAAAATTGTTTATTTTGTTCACAATCACATCTAACTTTATTTTAAGCAGAAAAATATTAAATTTTTTATAAAATTATCAAATAACATAAAATAATATAGTTACACTATAATAAAATTTTATTGTAATCATATATTTTTATACTTAAATTTCTCTTATTTTTGACATGCAAAGAAGTTCATAAGAGAAATATTAAATGTACCAACAAATAAATAAAATATTTGTCAACAAATTAAGTAAAAATTATAACATTCATTTTTGTTAATTTCATATAAGGGAAATGCTACAGTGCCCCGCTCGGTTCCCTGAATTTTTGCTGATGACGTGGTAATAGCTGCCACGTCATCAGCAATTCTAACATAAAGCCCCGATTCTGCGAGCGCTTCTCCCTTTCGCGTCCGACCCGTAACCTAAATATCTCAAATCCCCGATTCTGTGAGCGCTTCTCCCTTTCGAGCCGACCCGTAACCTAAATCTCTCGAGCGCTTCTCTCCTTGGACCGCGAGCCGACCCCGTAGCTTTGCATCTTCAATGCATTCGCCATTACCATTCTCGGCTGCTTCTTCTAACAGCGGTGCCCGAGCAAGCGTTGCTCATCTTTCCTCCTCTTCTTCTGCTTCGCTTTTTGTTTGTGGTTCTTGTAAGTATTATTGTTGTTTTATATTTTTGATGAAAAGATGCCTAAAGTATTATGATCTGATCGATCGTTGTTCCTTCCGCTCGGTACCCCTTCTGGTAACATAATAATACTATTTTTTTAGGGTTTAGGGTTACTGCGGTGACCGATTGTTAGGTTTAGATAATACTTTGCATATTTGTTGTTCCTTCTGCTAACCTAATATGCATTACTGCGGTGACCGATTCATGTATGATGAAGAAAATCTTAACAGATTTGTGGGTTATTATTTGAGAAACGCTAAATCAACTATTTGCACATTGAATAGATTCAAACACATCAAGCATTTTAGTTTTCTTACAGAAAGAAGGGAAATACATATTCAAAAGAAAACGCACCAAGCATTTGTTTTCAAATGCATTACGCATTTCAGTTTTCTTGCAGAAATATGGGAAATATATATTCAAAAGGAAACGCATCAAGCATATATTTTCTTGTACTTTTCAGTTACATATTCAAACGCATCAAGCATTTCAAAAGGAAAGATCAAGCATTCAATTTTCAGTTATCTGATTTGATAAAAGACAAAGATTTTCAGTATAGCAAATTATATAATCTATAGAATCACATATTGCCCAAAAAAACATTTAAGTTTTCTTGCTCTAAAAGGAAACATCAAGCATTTCATTTTTCATGTCTAATGTACATATTGCCATGTAAGGCACTTATATATTTGTTGCTAATGTATTAGTTGATCGTTGGGGCTTAATATTCTGGATTACTCTGCTAATGTATTAGTTTAAGTAATGCATTTTACATTTTTTAGCTCATTAACGTTTAACTGAGTTTTGATCTATTATAAACTTTCTTATACAAATTTGATTTCAATTATTGCACTATTTTTTTTTTGAGAATCTGTTCCATAATTTCAACATTTTAATAGATAAGTAATCAGAACAAGAAGATAAATTTACGTTCCTAAGGAGACCGACATAAGGAGAATGTGCTGAACTGCTGTGTCCTTTACTATATTCTACTGCCTTTAACTTTATTCCAATATTATCTCATGAGTATTTTCGCAGTATAATTTTATTTTTAGCTGGGGTTAGTGGAGCTTTGATCTCCTTTTAAAGTTCATTTTCTATATTAAGTAGTGTGAAGATTTGGGTTGGGATCAGCTGCAAATCAGCATTTTATATGTTTAATTGTGTACATGCAAATGCTTTTTAGTATCTATCATTTGGGGAAATTGACGTTAACTAATGAATGAAAGACTTTTTATTGGTTGAATTTAATTTATTATCTCTTTGCTGTCTCTAATGGGATCAACGTGTATTGCCATGTTTTTTGATGGTTGTATCTCCCAGCATAATGCTGGAATGTTTTTAATGTCTCCTTCCATATTTCAAATTTTGAGAACTGTTCTTACATTGGGAAAATGGCAAAGGAGGGTGACTATCCTTTGGTTTGGGGTCATTCTCAATGATATTTTTTGCTTTTCAGTTTTTGGAGAAATACACTTAGTCATTCATGATTTATATATGTTTACGGGTTGTTTCATTATGTGATGTTTTTTTCAATTACTTCGTTTTCCCGTTGTTTCAATTTTTTTCAATTACGGGTTATTTCAAATAGCCTTTTTTCTTATTAATGGAAAAGTTTCTGAATTCAAAATTTTCTTATAAAATCAAGTATCATGTCGTGATTATATATTTGTTTGCATTTGAAATTGGGTATGAGATGCCGTCTTGTAGCTTTGGGTATCAATGAGATGCATCATGCAGATGTGCCTACTTGCTGGATTACTATAGTTGTTTGCTATTTATAGTTTTATATGAATTTTGTTGAATTATTGCAGTTACTTGATTTAGCCGTACGAATGGGTATCAATGAGATGCATCATGCAGATGTGCTTATTTGCTGGATTATTGTAGTGTTGAATGTTGATAGATTGGATATAGTTATATTGATATCATTTTGTGTATTTTATCTATTGATTAATTGCATTATCGAGTCTTTGGTCTTTTGCGGGCCTCATTTGGAGGAGCTGAATCCTAGTATTCTAGTTTTTTCTATATAATATATTTTTTCTATATAATATCTAAGGCTTTAGCATTGATTTATAAGCTTATGGATAGAATAGAAACTGCTTGCGTACAATGCCTTCTAATAATGTTAATTCTTTTATTGGGCATGCTAGTGTTTGGATAATTTTGGTTGTTGTTTCATTTGATGATAATTGTGGCTGCTATTTCATTAAGCTGGCAATGCACCTTATTTTGCCTACTATTTCATTTGGTGAATGTTGAAGCCCGTATATCATTAAGTTGGCAATGTCCGCTGCAGCTTTTTTAATATGCCTTAAAAATTCTAAGCTGGGTCATGATGAGTTGAGGATGATTTTGGCTGCTGGAACAAAATATTATAAGTTTCAAAAGGGTAATGTTTTTTTCAGCCATTTGCCAAGCCATTTTTAAATTATCAATATGTAATGTTGTGAAAATTTTGTTTAAGAGCTCACATAGTTATAATATCTTCTTATGAAGAGAGTGCTTTCTATTAAGATGAGTCAACATATACTCTAGATTAGTTTTGTATTGGTGTTATGCAACAAATGCTTTTGGTAGCTTCTCTTCAGCTCATGATTGATGCCAAACTTAGAAAAGAGGACTTCAGCTCAGTTGTAAGGTACACTGATGTTTTTATAAATCTGAATAATTTTATTATGCATTCTTACGGTAGTTCAGACTTTATTTGATTATCAACTACTATTGGGGATAATGTTGGCTGGTGGAATAAAATATTTTCAAAAAGGCAAAGCAGCTGAGCATATTGTTTTTCTTTCGTATTACATCTCCCACCAATATTTTCAAAAAATAGTAATAATACTTATTGGAGCTCTTCAATTAAGGAAAAAAAACAAAAAATCTGAGGAGTATTTAATAGTATCATCACTAGTGAATCTTTTTAAAATAAATCAGTGCTGCCAATTGCCACTTCCAGAAAATCTGTCATTTGCATGACTTCAGTAATTGCAATTCGGTAAGATGGATTAACGCCAATGTGAGTAAATTTTATTAAAGGGTTAAATATATGTGATGTTTCATTTAGATATGTTCATATCTAAATCTGTCATTTGCAGGCGATATGAGATGAGTCTGATTCTCTTCAGAAATTAGTTTTTTGTTACTTAAGCATTTCTTTTATTAACTTTGGATTTAACATATTATTTTTAATACTTTCCTTATTTCAACAGTTTACTATTGATTGTTCATCAAACAACGATGTTGCTGCTGGCCATCATCCTGCTATTCATCCCCATGTTGCATCTGTTGCCGACCATCAACATGCTACTGATATTCATCAACCTGCTGCTGGTTCTTGTGCTATTGTCCAACAGTTTTGGGGAGGGATTGTGGTTTTTTTTTTTTTTTGGCTCTAACAAAAATATTTTGGCCAGTGCTGAATTGTATATTTCAAGAAGATATTGTCTTTAATCTTGAGAGTAAATGTGTTGAGTGAGAGCTTCTGTGTCAATTATGATTTTTTATGAGCTTAGAGTGAGTCTATTGGCATTTATATTCTAATCATTTTGTATAATATAAAATACAATATAATTAAAAAATTAGTATATTTTTTGAATGTTCTCAATGATTATTAATATCATTGTGTGTGCATTATTTGGTTAAAAAATTTTAATTTATATATAACAGTTCTATTTGTTGAACTTAATCAGCCTATATATATATATATATATATATATTGTTATAGATTTATATAATTAGAAGTTTCAATACATCAATAAAAATATTTGTTAAAGAGCCATATTATGTCTTAAAATTATCAAATGAATGAAAAGTTCAAAATTAAAATTAAAGATAAATTGCAAGGCTCTTTAGCTCAATCTAAGCACATGAATGTGGAGACAGATTTTTCTCTTCTTATAATTGTAAAACAGTTGCTTTTCTTTCAGCATCTTCTGAAATATTGGAGCTTCTCTTTATTTTCTTTACTGCAATTGGAAAGGTTATTAATAAACCTTTAAATAACTAATTCTGTAACTACAAAAATAAAAACAAAAACCAACATAGAGATGTAGTTCCTTATTATCTTTGGGCTATAACTTGATGGGGACCAAAAATGATATCCAATGAGATGATGAAAAACTTGTACTATTTCACAATTTCACATTGCAATAAGTAATACAAAATAGGATAATAAAATCTATATAGTGTAATCTAATCTTCATAATTAACAAATCATAAACATACCAAGAAACTTCAAACAAAAATTGGCGAATCCAAAAAAATTGCTAGACTGAAAACTGCATTAACAAGACACTAGCAGTTTTATAATCAAACGGAACCTGAACAACACAGCAGCACTTAAATACTTAATAACAAATGTTGCCAATCTAATTTCCAATCAATATCATTTGTTTCCTTGAGAATTCTAAAATACAACAGCCACAAAATATAAGTTGAATTATAAAACTGCATTAACGATAGCAATACACTAATTATTTTTACTTCACAAGACACAATAGCAGTTTTATAATAAAAAATAGTAAAACCCATCAGGTTTCTAATCAAAAATAGCAGCTGCTTCTCGTCCAATATGGTACTCGTGAAGGCCAGCAGCGCGCAGCATACCACGAACGACGACGTCGCAATCCGGGTCGACCCCATCATGTTGTTCCTCGAGCCTGGACACGATGTCGATGCTTGTAAAATCAATGAAGATGCAATCATAATACATCAACAATAAAATGCAGAATAAATAATCAAATAAAAAAGAAGTATCTTTGTACCTTACAAGTGTGCTAAATCTAAGGTTTCACATCAATGAAAATTAATCCCTCAGATGTTCTTTGTAAATGAAATTCAACATTCATTTCAACAATATAATGCTTTATTAATCAAGACTTGTATGCATGAAATAAAAATAGTTTGAGACCCACAAGTAATAACAGGGAGAAAGATGCAACAAAAAAGAGAATGGAGATATAACATATACCATTTCTTTTCTTCAAGTTCGTGGTGAAGGGCTTAGAACATAAGAGAAAAGTTGACTGGACCATACCTATATCTTCAAGTTGCTAGTAAGGTCAAACATGTAGTTGGCATCATGTGTTCCTCAAGCCTAGTCCCACAACATGCAGTTGGCTACATGAACATGAATCCTCCCAAAAATTCGAGTAAACAAAACCATCCCTAATAGAACTGTGCATTTTTTTTTACTACAACACACATTTTATAGTAAACTTCTATTTTGTAAAGTAATATACTTCTTGAAGAACAAGCAAATTTTTCCTCAAAAGTTTAGCATCATCCTCCAAAAGCAACAAAACAAAATACTGTAATCATGAAAATTCTCTTTACAAATCTTTTAATTAAGCAATTTAAGCAATGCAGTTTGCCTACAAAACAAACTGTAAGAAAATGAAGAGACCCATGAGCAAAATACTGTAAGAAAATGCGTTCGCCAATAATGATAATTAAAACTGTAAGAAAATCAATACTTTAGTCAGCCATCAGAGCAAAATACAGTAATCATGAAAATTAAAACTGTAAGAAAATGTGTTCAGCAAAAAGCATCCAAAATGATAAAGACCTGAAGATATTATATAGAAAAAAATAGAATACTAGGATTCAGCTCCTCCGAATGAGGCCCGCAGAAGACCAAAAACCTGACGGGGCATCAATCCTTATAATCAGTGTAGAATCTGTTTAAGTGTAGAATATGTTCAATGGATATGGCCAAAGGAAGTCACCACACCGTCGAATGTGGTCTAAAATAGCATCACAATCCATCATTGTCTCAAATAAAAAATCCCAAAAAATTCAATGAGGAGATGATTCAATTCAGTAGGCACCCAAAAATTAACAAAGCAGATTTGATTTAATTCAAACTGACAACTTTGTAACAACTGTAAAGAAGACTAAGTGAAATTCATCAAAAAGAAATGCAAACTAGAGAGTGCTTTCTATTAAGATGAGTTGAGGATGATTTTGGCTGCTGGAACAAAATATTATAAGGTTCAAAAGAGATGAGTCAACATATACTCTACATTAGTTTTGTATTGGTGTTATGTAACAAATGCTTTTGGTAGCTTCTCTTCAGCTCATGATTGATGTCAAACTTAGAAAAGAGGACTTCAGCTCAGCTGTAAGGTACACTGATATTTTTATAAATCTGAATAATTTTATTATGCATTCTTACGGTAATTCAGACTATATTTGATTATCAACTACTATTGGGGATAATATTGGCTGGTGGAACAAAATGTTTTCAAAAAGGAAAAGCAGCTGAGCATATTGTTTTTCTCTCGTATTATATCTCCCACCAATGTTTTCAAATAACAGTAATAATACTTATTGGAGCTCTTCAATTAAGGAAAAAAAAAACAAAAATCTGAGGAGTATTTAATAGTATCATCAGTAGTGAATCTTTTGAAATTTGAGAAAAATAAATCAGTGCTGCTAATTGCCACTTCCAGAAAATTTCCACTTCCAAAATTGCCACTTCCAAAGTTTCCACTTGAGAAAAATAATCAATGCTGATGTTAAGCCAAAGTTTCCATTTTGCTGGCTCTCATCAAAATTTTCCAAAACTTAAGCAAATAAAAAAACAAAAAATAATATCAAATAATAATTTCAGTTTGGTAACTTATGAAATTTTACGAAACAGTAATTTTAAATTAATGAAACAGTAGTTTTAAGTGAATGAAACAGCAGCATCAATTTAACAACATATTTTTGTTCCATGAGAAAGCAAATTCGAGCTAACTAATCAAAAGCTTACATGAAAAATAAGTATAAAGTGTTTATGTCTTGAGCTTTTTCTTCCCTTTTCTATCATGATGACTGTAAGTCTCTTAGTTGGCGGGCGTCCCTTTGGGTGTGCGCGAGCAGGATCTTTTATTACATTTGGCACTGCATGACCACAAAAATCTTTAAGCTTTTCTTTAAGCTCCTGTAAGGCAGTTAATGTATATGCATGAGCCTAATCATTTACTCCCCCAATGTTAATAATCTCATTGGCATGTTGTATGCTTTCAACATAATAGTCGTCAAATCTTCTTCTGATGTTGGTAGTCTGAGTTGAAGAATCTAATAAATGAGTTAATTGTCTATTATCCTTTCTCCATCGTGAGCTCACTAATTTTTCAGGAATTCTAGCATTCCCTTCTTGATGCAAAACACAGAGTATGTGTGAACAAATAATCCCCCTAAACTGAAAAGAGAGACAAATGCACCACATATCATCTTCGATGAGATTATAAACAACTCTAAAATCAAGTCTTCTCATTCTATCCCACACAGTTACCATATATATTTTAAATGACCCATTAAGCTGTGCATCTGAGATAATATAATTCATCAATTTCTTTACTTCTTCCTGGAATTTGTAAAATATATTTAGAGTATATATTTTAGATAATTGTTCTTCGTATACTAGATCTGAAATAAGTTGCGGTTGGAAATATATGATCTAAAATCAGCTTGTGCTTATTTTTCCAATTTATCTCTAAGAGCATTTTTATATTACTCAACAAATAAACGTAGACTCGTCTTTGAATTCACATACCCATCAAAAAAAAACATTTACGCCTTCACTTCGTTGAGTAGTTGACATTCCAGCCCAAAAAAAATCTTTCAAAAAAATGGGTACCCAGTAAGAGACGTGAACAAGTCATTCTCAATAAGCTGATATTTGATCATCACCGCCAACCAACCGTGTTCAAATTCATACATAGACAAAGAGTCATAAACTACCGATGAAAACTCAGACATTAACGCTTGTTTATCTTGTCTACCGCCTACTTTTTCTGGCAATTTTCGCATGATATGCCACAAACAAAGACGGTGCTTTGTAGATGGAAACACCTCCAAAATTGCAGATTCCATAGCTCGGCATTGATCAGTTATTATTTCGTTTGGATGTTTACCATGCATGCAGGCTAACATCTGCTTAAACAACCATGAAAATGTTTCACTTGTTTCATCACATAATAATGCACAACCGAAAAGAATAGAGTTTTATGATGATTAACACCCACAAAAGGTGCAAAGGGCATGGCATACCGATTTGTAAGATACGTGGTATCAAACGTGACAACATCGCCAAAATGATCATATGCTATTTGACACCGCGAATCAGCCCAAAAAATATTCTTCAGTCGATTATCATCTGTCACATCAACACTGTAAAAAAAGTTGGAGTCCTCATTTTGCAATCTTTCAAAATATTTAACTAAAGTAGTTGCATCCCCAGCAACTAAATCCAAAGCTCTATGCTTTGCCACAAAATTTCTGCAATCCTTTTCAGTAAACGAACAATTATCAAATCTCTCGCCTGCTGTAAACATTGCATTAATAGATTTATTTAGTGGAACTCCAGCCTTATCATTAACTATCAACTGTCTTTGGACAGTCAAAGGTAGCTCATGATAGCATCGCATAAATCGAACCATTTGAGGCTCCAAATCATGATTATGCTTTAATAAAATATCATCAACTACCCAATTAGAGTTTAAATAACGATCTACAATAACAAATTTTGCCTTGCAACTTGTTCTTATTATCGGTTTCCTGCGTAGTTTTGTTGCTTTTATTGTTGCATGTGGCTTCCCCTCTTTACAACAAGTAAACACAGATCGAGTTTTTTGCCTATAAAAATTATGATTTGAACGCTTTCTAACTCCAAAACCGCTGCAGTACCCATAAGTTTTGTAAAATATAAATGTTTCTTAAATAGAACCAAAGGTCATTCCAATCTCAAGGACCTTAAGAATAATTTCATTAGTTTCAGATAGAAGATCATTTTCATTCGCACATTTATTTAAAATCTCTAAGTCTGCATTAAAATAATTAACACTATTCAATATTATAATAATGTAATCATATAATATTTTGGTATAACAAAATAATTACACTGCACAATAATTAACCTGAGTTGTTATCTACTAGCATTTCTTTTTCTGATTGAGAGCAATTTTTCAAGTTCAATTCGATCATCATTGGCAATGTTTGGTCTTTAAAATTGCTAACATCATCAATTAAATGGGGCCTGCTGTTTGTAGCATCCATGTGTATGTATTTGCGAACTAAGATAAAAATTAGACAAATTAAACATAATAAATTTAAATATAAAATAACATATACGCTTATAAATCAATGATAAAACTGCAGATATTATATAAAAAAAATAGAATACTAGGATTCAGCTCCTCCAAATGAGGCCCGCAGAAGACCAAAGACTCGACGGGGAATCAATCCTATTCAAGTGTAGAATATATTCAAGTGTAGAATCTGTTCAAGTGTAGAATCTGTTCAATGGGTCCAAAGAAGTCACCAAACTGTCGAATGAGGTCTAAAATAGCATAACAATTCATCCTTGTCTCAAATAAAAAATATGCCAACATTTACCTCCCCAAACATAATTGAAAATAAAAGCTCTCATCACTTCATATGATAATTTACCAAAAGTACCATCACAAGTGAAGTGTCTTTACAAAAGTGTCATTTTATTTTAATAGATTAATCAAATTTTTGTTAAGATTGCCTCCTAGCTATACTAGAATTTGAAGCTTGCAGCATTATAATCAAACCAAGCATGAAATAAAGCCTTGAATGAAAACGAATTTTCACAAAAGAACATAACTTCAGTTAAGCTATAGAAATTAGGTAACAAAATTGAAAATAAAGGATAAACTTTGATACAGTTGCTCTAAATGGACCAAAAAATTTGTAAGATTTTTTACATAATCCAAAAAAAATATTTGCTCAAAATATAATCAGTTTTCGTGTCCAACGTACATATTGCCATGTAGTATTGAAGTTTGGAACCCTAAATCAACCACTTGTACATTGAATAGATTCAAACGCATCACGCATTTCAGTTTTCTTGCAGAAAGAAGGGAAATACATATTCAAAAGGAAACGCATCAAGCATTTGTTTTCAAACGCATCACGCATTTCAGTTTTCTTGTAGAAATAAGAGAAATACATATTCAAAAGAAAACGCATCAAGCATTTATTTTCTTGCATTTTTCAATTACATATTCAAACGCATCAAGCATTTCAAAAGGAAACATCGAAATGATCAATTTTCAATTAGGGAAATGCTACAGTGCCCCACTCGGTACCCACAAATCTGTTAAGCTTTTCTTCATCATGCACAAATCGGTCACTGCAGTAATGCATATTAGGTTAGCGGAAGGAACAACAAAAATGCAAAGTATTATCTAAACCTAACAATCAGTCACCGTAGTAACTCTAAACCCTAAAAAAATAGTATTATTAAGTTACCGGAATTGGTACCGAGCGGAAGTAACAACGATCGATCAAATCATAATACTTTAGGCATCTCTTCATCAAAAATATAAAACAACAATAATACTTACAAGAAGTTCATAAGAGAAATATTAAAATTTTATACTATAATAAAATTTTATTGTAATCATATATTTTTGTACTTAATTTCTCTTATTTTTGACATGCAAAGAAGTTCATAAGAGAAATATTAAATATACTAACAAATAAATAAAATATTTATCAATAAATTAAGTAAAAATTATAACATTCATTTTTGTTAATTTTATATAATTTACTTCTTACATACTTTGAGTTATCTTTACATAAAGAGTACTTTATTCAAAAATAAAAAATATGTTTTTATCTAATAAAAACTAATCATTAAATTCAATTTTACATATTAAATCTAATAAAATATAAATTTTAATTATTTATATTTTTCTTAGAATTATTTTAAAGTCAAATGAAACAACTTACTTTCGTACAGGATACATCCGAATCGCACAGAAAAAAAAAAAAAGCTTCTGCCACTTGCTTTGGAATCTCAGCTCATCTTCTTCATTAAGTGAGAGAAAAGAAGAGCTGTAGAGAGAGAAAGAGCCATGGCCGGTCTACAGAGGTCTTCGGAAACCTTCCGGCGTTCCGGCTCGTCCGGTCTAGTATGGGAAGACCTCCACCTCCCAGCCGAGATTAATAATTCCGGTTCAGGAAAGCCGAAGGAGCAATCCGAGCCGGATCCGGTAGCCCTCAGGCAGTCGCTGAGCGTCGGATCCATAGGGATGATGAGAAGAACCCGATCCAACGGTCGAGGTGCCTGCGCCTCCTCAACCGCCGCCGGCGAATCCAAGCCTTACCGGACCGATCAGGTTGCGCCGGCCTTAGACCCTCCTTCCCCCAAGGTTTCTTGCTGCGGCTTTTGCGGCGATTTCAGCAAGGCCGGCCCTAATTCAAAGGCCAAAACCCGCCGGCGTTGATACCCGCCGGCGATCGTCGGAGATCCGGCCAGTATGTCCCCTTGTTGCATGCGGCTCAAAATTTTATATTTTATATATGAAAAATATTAATCAGCTATCAAATATCTCTAAAAAATTATAAATATTAGAATTTAGTATTATAAATAAATTTAATAATAATTTTTTATTTCAATTAATTTTTTAAATTCTAATTATTTATATTTTTTAAGAGATATATAAAAATTATATATCAAAACTCTTTTATATAAAAAGCATCTATTTTTATACAACTTCTCAATTTGTAAATTATGAGAAATGGGTTGTTTTTATGTATCGTGAATTTTCTGAGTTTGTTTATTAGGATGTATTAAAAAAAAAAAAAACTGCGGCATAATATTAGAATGACAACTTATTTCTTTTTCTTAATTATATATATTTATATTATTTGAAATATTTAAGCTTAATTTTTGAATTTCTGAAATATTTTTCATAAAGAAAATTTTGTGTAAATATTGAACTTTGTTTGGATTAAAGGAAAATTTCACAGGTGCACACCTCACAATTTTTTATTTTACGTAACGAACACTCCACGAGTGTTAAATATGTAATTATCGAGAATTAAAGCTAATTTAATCAGTTTATTAGGATGTAATAAAAAATGTGCATCATAATAATAGAGTAATTAGAACGACAACTTATTTTTTATTTTATTTTATGTTCATAATTGCAGTTTTATTCTGCGCTTATCGTTGAATTTATTAAACATTATATTTCTTAAGAAATTTTGCCTTTTGTACCCCTTTTCGGAAAATTGCATACACACTCCTCGCAAAGTTATATTTTACGTATATAGAACACTAAGTGTTAGATATGCAATTATTTAAAATTAAATTTGCATGAAAGATAAGAAACTAATGCAAATAACTAAAGTTTGACGGTTATTAAGGTAACATTCTGCGGTTTTTGTGACTAATTACAGTTTTAAGTTTTATTCTGCATTTGAGTTTTTTTTTAGGTGCTTCAGTATACATAACATTTCTCAGTACTTACTAAGGAAAATTTCACAAGTATCCCTCACAAAGTTATTTTTTACATATGTAACACCGTAAAGTGTTAAATATGTAAATATTTGAAATTAAATTTCTATGAATGATCGATAACTGATGTAAATTCCTGAGATTTGAGTATTATTTAGGTAATCTTTTCTAGAATGAAAAAATTTCTTGCAATTTGGAATATATTTAACGTTATAAAAAAGCATCAAATCTAGATATATTAATCAATATATATTTAATATGCAATAAAAAAAAAGATAATCTATAATTATTACATTTATTAATTCATTTTTAATGGATCACATATTAATTTAAGAGAAATATTATTTAGATCTGTTGATGTGGCGCGTAAAAAAATTCATCAATAAAATTTGGACATCATTTTAATATAAAATTTAAAAATAATATTTGTATTATTTAATATAAATAAATAAATAATAATGAAATATTATTTAAATTTTATTGAATGAGTTTTTTTTTATGCTAGAAACAGGTATAAATAATATTTCTCTTAATTTAAAGATAGTTAAAAGTAATTCAGATTTTAGGTTCTTAAAAATTTTACATATTACTTACAAAATTAACATATCAGAAAATATATGCTAAAGTCATCGGAGGCCTAATATTTTTTTTATGAAATTAAATTATTAATGAATTTAGATTACAATTTTAACTACTTAATCTTAAATAATAATAAGTTAACATTAAATTTAGATGCATTAATTATATCGAGATACTGAATAAAATATTGATAGGTACTGATGACGATATCTCAAGTGTATGATATTATCATATTAATTATTTGATAGATTATTAAACTGAAATGTCGCAAGCTATCAAAATTCTTGGTTAAAAGAACCCCGGATTTTATATTTCAAAAAAAAAAAATGTTACATAATTCTCAAATATTTTTCAAAAAATATGAATGATTAAGATTTAAAATTTAAAAAATATATTTTTATGAGCTCCACGAATAAAAGTAAATTTAATAATATTTTTTTATTCCACTTAACTCCATAAATTTTAATCATCTATACTTTTTGAGAAATATTTAAAAATTATGTAACAATACTCTTTAAAAAAAAATATGGTTCAAATTAAAATATTGCCGCATGATTTATTTGATGACAATTTGAATTATTTTAAACAATAATTAGGCGAGGCTAATTTAATTGCAAATTGGCCTCTTCTAAACTTGAATTTGGCCTATTTGATTCTACTCAAAATATTTTAGAATAATAAAATTAAGAATAAAATTAAACTTTTTTTTTTATAAAATTTCATATATATATATATATATATATATATATATATATATATATATTTTTTTTTTTTTTTTTTTCCGGTAAAAAAACATCTCGGCATTACTTTTATTAGCTAAAACACAAGATACAGGAAAAGTAGGGCTGCGATGGTACAAGAAACCTAATCAAACTAAAAAAACTGAAGACAGCCCAAAAAAATTAGACCCAAGGTATAACCTAAAAGGTTTAGTAAATAAAAAGAAAAAATCTAAACTAACAAGCCAAAAAAGAGAACATAAAATAAAAGCACAGAAACGCTTATAGAGAATTGCCTCCAGAAAGGAGGACAAAACTAAACAGCCAGAGAGAACCAACTGAGAGTAGAAACAGACGCAGCACCAAGAGAGAAGCGACTGGACAGCCAAGACGTCAGCAGCAAACAAAGACGGCAGGCCAAAAGACGAAACCACGAGAACGGAGAGCAGACGGCCGAAGATAAACAGGGCGAAGACGGCAGGCCAAATAAAGAAAGAAAACCAGGAGAAAGGAAAAAACAGTTGCAGCCAAACAACAACAATTAAGCATACAGGACAGACACAATAGCCAACCAACAACAAGCAGGAACTCGGCCGAAGCCCCAGACCGCAAATCTAACAGCCAAACAGAACCCAGCCGAATACCAGCCACAGCCAAAACCAAAACCAAAAGAGCCAACGCCCAGCCAAACAACAACAAGCAGGAACCCGGCCGAAGCCCCAGACCACGCTACCAGACAACAACAGCCAACAGAGCCCAGTCGAAGACCAGCCACATCCAAAAGAGCCAACTCCTAGCCACAGCCCGACCCAGCCCCAAACAAAAACAACAGCCCAGACAAACCCCAAACAGGTCAGCCCGACCCAGCCCCAACAGACTGAGCACAGAAGGACGCCCAGCAAACCCCAGCCGAAGGAGAACCAGCTCCCAGGATCAACCTAACCCAGCCAAGAGCAACACCCAGCCAAAAGCAAAAAGAGACGGACAACCTCCAAACGACCGAAACTAAAACTAAAACACACCAAAGCAAAACCAAAACCAATCAAGATAACGGGGTTACAAATTTATATTTGAAGATTTGGCTGTTGATATTGCCCCACGCAAAATATTTATCTTCATAAGTTTTGAAAATGATGTTAATTTCGTTGTGAATCACAGCAATGGTTTTCTTAGCATTCATTGGAATACAGTTATATTTTGCTTTGTTTCTACTATCCCATAAATGCCAAAGAGCTAAAGCAAAAAATAAATTTCTAATCGAGAGTTTTTTGTTGCTGAAATTTGGGTCGTTTTGAAAAAGAGAAGTAAGAGAAATGATTGAATAAGAATCAAGAGATTCATCAATCCAATTCCAAACCTCTATACTATGAGTATTTTCGAAAAATACATGGTTTAAACTTTCTTGCTTATTACAACACTGGCATTTAGAGGCAAGTGAGAAACCTCTTTTCTGCAAAATGTCATCCATACTAATGAAATTATTAGCCATTCTCCAAAGGAAAATGTTGATGATAGAAGGGATACAAGGGTTCCAGATCCAAGTAGGGAAACAAGGCATCTTAATCGATCTGCAGCAGTTCCAAATTCTGGTTAAATTTAGTTTGCCATTAAGACATAAATCCGAATTTACTTTTTTTTCAAGAGCAATAATCGGAAGGTGAGAGATAATTCCAATAATGAGGTGGGGAGGTAAAAGCTTGTTTATCAAATCAATATTCCAGCCTAGCTCATTAGAGTAGATGTCTCCTAACTGAAGTTTTGGTTTATGAATAATCTCTGTAAAATTAGCAATTGGTTCCGAGCAGTTCCAATTATCAAACCAAAAATTGATATTAATATCGAGCTCATCCCAACAAAGAGATTCTTCAATTATATCACAGTGACTTAGCATCCTGCTCCAAACTTTGGAATCAGTAATTTTATGCTTGATTTGAGCCGGATGTTTAGTCGCACAATATTTAGCCAACAAAAGTTGAACCCAAAGAGAGTTGATGGTTCTAAACTTCCACCAAAGTTTGTGAGAGAATGCAAGATAGAGCGAGTCTAAAGACCGTAAATTCAGCCCACCTTCAATCAAAGGGAAGGTAATTTTGTCCCAAGAGCACCAAATCGTTTTAGAACCTGTGTTGTGGAACCACAGAAATTTGTTGAAAATCATCTTAATTTTGTTCATTATAAACTTAAAAATAATATGCTATTTAGACTCGCTGACGTGATATTCAAAAAAATTTATTTAATGAGATTGGACATCATTTCAATACAAACTTAAAAATAATATTTGCATTATTTTAATATAAATAAAAAACACTAATTAATAAAAATATTTTTATCCAACTTTTTTTGTGATTTTTTGGTGATTATTTTTATTTTTTGTTTAATTTGTTAATTGGAGGTCATTAAATATCACATTTGTTGTATTCTAAACTTTATATATTTTTTCAATATATATATATATATATGATTGTTAGATTATTAGATAACTAAAATAACTTACATACCTCTTGCGAGTATATAAAAAGAATGGTGCAAACCATAATTTAATTCAATCAAATAACAATAACTTATATATCTGAATTAAATATAGCTTAAAATTTTATTATATTTAAGCTAATAAAGTGAATTGAAGATTTATATTAGTATATAATCAAATTCATATATACCATCACTTACCCATTTATATGGATGTATGCATTTATAAAGTTATGTGGTACATAATAAATTCATTTATTTTGTTTTGAAAATACATATTATTATTTATATTTTAAAATAAAATTATAACTTTATCTTTATATAAAAGGTTAATCATGGCTATGTTAGATTTATAAGTTCTAACGCTAAGTCTTGATGTATGTGTAGAGATGGGTCATAACATAGCATGGGAAGAATAAGTGACTAGTGGCTAACTTAAGTTCCACCATAATTTGAGTAATAGGTGTGTAATCACAAATCCTTATACATGGTAAGATCAGCAACTTGTAATTTAAGCGAGTTTGCAAGTTCTTCGGAAGTGAGTATAATGGTAGTCTTAAGATAATAATGTAGCAAATTCGCATTAAATTTAAGGGTCTATCTTAAGTTCAATGTACTCAAGCTAGTTCCATATGATCTATCTGGTCAATTATGGCATATTTTAGTATTAGAAAGCATAAATATAAATTAATACAAGGTAGTGAGAAAATTGAAAGTGTGTGAAATGACTCATGAGCATATGTAATAACCAAAAGTTGTTACTTAAGTTAATTAAGACTAAACTAAGTCCTGATTGTGATTATAATATTTTAATTAAATTATTAGGAGTTCACAACAATGATCTAGTCGAAATCAGAAATCAAATGGATCAAATCCTGATTTTTTTTGGAAATTCTAAGAACCCTGGAATTTGACCTATTTAAATTGACCTCAAATCAAAAATCTGACTTTGTCATTGCACTCATGACCCCAGATTAGCTAAGGGCAGAATTTTGGAGGCATTTAGAAGTTGTTGGATTTTCGGCAAATATTTTAATATATATTTAAATACCTCAAAAATTCAAATAATTAAATACTTGTCAAATCAGAAATCCGACTTCACCGCTGTGTTCCTCTCAATTAGCTAGGGTGATTTATTGAGAATTTTTGGGATGCATTTAATCGATTAAATATAATTATGAAAACTAGTTTAAGATTCATTTATATATATATAATGTTTAGTTTAAAAAGGCGGTGGGGCCCACCTGCGCTTAAGTCGCGGTCCGCCTCTCCCCGCTGGATCGAGCTGTAGGTCCAGCTTGAACCGGCCCCGCACTAATCAGGCCGGTTTGGTCGATCCGAGTTGCCTCCCTCGCTTGTGTTAGGGCCGCGGCTGTCGCTGGTCAAGAGGCCAATGCTGCATGCAAGCCTAAGAATCCCCCACCGCCTCGCCTTCAGTGACACCCCCATTTAACCTTTAGGTGTTGCGTGACCTCGGTGCATCGATTTTAATCCCTAAGGCTCTCAAGTCGTTCGAAATTGCATACCTCCAAGAACCTTAAGGTACTCTTCTTCTCCTCCAAATCTTCTTTTAATCTTTAATCTATTGCTTCATATATTCAATTATTGGGTTTCCTAAACTTGATAACTGTTGATCGAGCTCTCACGCTATCGATTTGGACTACTTTTCGCAAACTCTAAGTTCTTATTTTCGTCAAATTGAAGAGGAAGGCGAAATGACTCCTCGAGTCACGTCGAATCAGGTCGGGGCCAACCCGCGTATCCAAGTGTGGGCCCGCCCGTGCCTTCACCTCTGTGGAGCGGTGGGACCCGCTAGCCGCTGGCCTGTCAGCGCGTGTGAGCCAGGTCGTATCCCCCAAGTTGGGTCAGGTCGGGTCAAACTCATCCTGTGGCAGCTCTGCTCCACCGTGGTTTTGTTAACTTTTAAGTTAACATGATTACGGTGGAGGGGTCACCAAATGACAATATCCTTATTTATGAATAGATTAGGCACACATCCTAACCCATTATAATAAAGAAATTTTTTATTTAAGAACTATTTCATTAAATGAAAAATACATAAAAGCAGAGTGCAGAAGCAAAAATAATAACATCCATTCTATCACAATACAATAGAAAGAACATACAACTTAGAATAATAGCAATAAGAGAAAATAAAATTTAAACCTATATTATTACAATATGATTTAAAGGATTAAATAGAAATGTAATAAATAAACCACTCATCCTCACAATGCAGAAAGTAAGAGAATTAAGGGTCTTCAACAGCTCGATTCTTCTCCTAAATCCGATCTTCAGAAGGCTCTACAGCCTCAAATAGCTCAGAGTTTACCATTGTCAGTTTTACAATGATAGGGCCCCAGCCAACAAAAAAAAAATCTAATTAGACACAATGTCTAAGTACATTTTATGCTATAATTTTATTATATTAATTTAGATATCATCATAAACTTTACATTTAAAACAAACAGTAAAGAAGCAGAATACATATGAAAGATAAAAATAGTTATAAATAATAAGTTTATAACTTAACAAAAAGGGAAGTAAGTACATATCTCCAACTATAGCTGCACAAGGTTAGGTATAAAATGAATAATAAATACTAAAAAGTGAAATGAAACTCATCTTAAATATGCTTATGATCAATATATATTTATGATAATCAACATAAAGTAAATGAGTATGTGAATCAATTAAATAACTGAAAGCAAAACTAATATTCTATATATTTATAATCAAGTGAGCAAGACTAGCATTCTATAAGTAAATAAAGCTAGTAAATTGTAGCAACCCGCCCCATCATAGCGCGCAAAAGGTATAACAGATCGGCGGCGGAGCGGTGCGCTACTCTGGGAGAACAGACAATAGCATCTTCCCGAATAGGCTAACTAAAACTAACCACACTGAAGAGCTGCTGATTCAAACCCAAGAGTAGGATCGAGAGCCCATATTTAAAATAAGAGTAGAGTACTAATCTATAACAACCTAAGGTTGTTACCCAGCTTAATTTTAACATAATCATATCGTAATCATCATTTTATTAAGTTCATCTAGTCATTAGAACCAAATCTTGAAGGTTTGGAGCAATTTAGAGCTAAATCCAATATTTTGGATTATTTTAATATTTAATTAATTAGAAAATTGAGGTCAAAATCGAAATCCGACTTTGTCGTTGCGATCATCACCCCCAAATTAGCTAGGGATGATGTTTTAGACGCATTTGGAAGTTGTCGGATTTTCGCTAATATTTTAATATAATTAAATGCACCAGAAAATAAAATAAATAAATAATTATCGGAATCAAAATCTAACTTAGCCATTGAATTCCTCACTCCCAAATTAGCTATGGATGAATTTTTGAGATTTTTCAGAACACATATCAAAAATTTGAATTTTTAAATAATTAAGAAATTATCCGATCCTTAATTTGCAATTTCTCCCCCTCTCTCTCCTAGCTGGCATCTAAATTTCGGCTGGCCATCTCCTTCATTTGGTTGGCCACTCCTCCCACCTCCTTCCTTCCATGCTTTGATGTGAGGTCACATCCTCATCCCCTCATCCTAGCTCACTAGCCTCCTTAGCTCATGATGGAGCCTCCCTCCCCCTCTTCTCCCTTAAAAGGAGAGCACATCCCTTCCTCTCTTGCTTACTAAAAAAATTCCTTACCTTCTCCTCCATTGTTCCCTTGTGTTGAAAAAGAAGAAAGAGCTCATCTCTAAGGCTTTGAAGAAAGACAAATGTTCCTTCTTCCTCAACCCCTTGCAAGGCTAAGGTATCCATTTGCTCCTCTCTTTTTTGCCTTCTTCATGTTGTCATTATGCTTGAATGCACCTTTGAAAGTCCATAAGCAAGTATGAAAGTCATTAAGACTCCTAAAAGTATCACAGAAGAATGCTCTGTTTTCGTTTATTCTGCATACCCTTGCATTCATCACTATTTTTCGTATATCTATGATGCTCCATTTGTACCATGTTTGGTGTTAATGGAAAGGTATTTGATACCTTTCCATTGATATATAGCACCGCTCTTAGCATACTCTGGATTGGGAGTATTTGAGCTCAAAAATAATGCTTACAGTTTTCGTCTAGGCGAAAATCACCGTCTGGCGCTGCAGCGCGCTGCAGTGCCCAAAGTTGCAACCTGGACCGCTGCAGCGAGATTTCGGCAGAATATATAAAAACATTAATTAAAATATTTGAATAGTATTTTGCAAAATGGACCGCTCCAGCGTGCTGCAGCGGAAATTTTTGGAAAAATTTAGGGAAATATGAAAAATAAATTAATTGAACAGTGATTTTTGCAAGTTAAACAACACGCCATAGCGGGCCTGTAACAACCCAGGTTGTTACCTAGGTCAATTAAGACTAATCTAAGTCTTAATTATGGTTCTAGTAACTTACTTAAGACATTTAGAACCTATCTCTAAGATCTGGATTAAATAGATCAAAACCTGATTTCTAAAAAATCTCAAAACCCTAGAAATTGACTTTTTATCTAGACCTCAGATTAAAAATATGACTTCGTCATTGCGTTCACCACCCCCAAATTAGCTAGGGGTGAAGTTTTGGTCGCATTTGTAAGACATTGGATTTTCATCGAATATTTTAATATTATTTAAATACCCCGAAAAATTTGAGTAATTAAAAACTCGTCGGATCAAAAATCTGATTGCATCATTGCGTTCATCACCCCTCAATTAGCTAGGAGTGATTTATTTAAAATTTTTGGATTATGTTTAATCAATTAAAAATCAATTAATAAAATTGAAATAAAATAATTAAATAATTATTATTATTTAAATAAGTTAACGGCGCCGTCCATCTGAAGCTAACGCCGTTGCCCCGTCTAGCACTGAAGCCGTTTGATGTAACGGAGTGCCTGGGACCGTCTGATCGCTCGATCAGACGGCCGAAACATTTTCGTCCCCGCGAAGGGGCATGCGTCGCAAGCCCTCGATGCGCATCACCCCAAACCCTCGACGCGCATCCTCGGATGCCATCCACCGCTCATAAGCACCGCTTTATGGTAGTATAAGACCTCTAAAACTTTGACTTCGCTCGGTTTCAATTCTGAAGTCCAGATTTTTGACGATCAAATTTTTGAATCTTCCTTACCGTTCATTAAGGTACCCGATCTTAGTTCGATTTCAAAGTTTATTGCTTCTATATGTAATCCATGACTTAATAAACAATCTATACGGTTCGATTAAGTTGAGGAGCATTCGATCGAACGGAATCATCGATCGAAGGCTCGCCTCTCCTAACCCTAATCGCCCGATCGCGAGAGGGGAAGGCGAAAGGGTGCCGGTTCGATTCGAGCTAGGTTGAGCTGGCCGGTTCGTTTTGAAGCGTGAACCGGCGGAGCGTTTGAGAGACACGTGGACCGACAGCAGTTTCTTTTGAGTGGGCTGTCACACTCTGATTTGTCCACGTGTCATCCACGTCAGTGGCAGCGAGTCCCACTATCCGTCCTGACGTGAAGCGCTGGGACCCACTTCTGACGCCAGCTTCTGTCCAGCCATTCCCCGTATACCACGTAGGCATGGGACCCACCTGGCGTCTGTAACCTGCAGAAAAGAGATAAATATATATAATAATAAAAAATATATAATAATTTATATAATACTTACACTTAATCCATATGATTAAACAAAAAATATATACATAAATAGTTAATAATATAAATCTATTTATTAATTATAATAGACAACTATAGTCAAATACAGAAATTATATTAAATAAGAATACTTAATTTAACATGTTAATCTTAATTAAATACCAAAACTTTAAACTTAAATGTCTTAATAAATACACACCCAAATCATACAAATAAATATATTAAATTGATCAACAAAAATTAAGGAATAATCTGAGACTATTAAAATTCTGTTTGGACTTGTATTTTGTGTAGTGACATTTTAGGGTATGATTTAAATTCAAATAATGTTACAAAATATCAAACCCTCATAACTTTGTAACCATTAATCCAAACATACCTAATATGAGTCTTAAAATACTCACAAAATCCTAAGGAACATTCTAGTAGTATTAACTTTGCTATTTGAATTAGCATTTGACTAATAACATTTAGGACCTAACCCTAATTAGCTTAATTTGACCTAAAACTTCGAATGACCATAAGTTAGTCATTTTAGTTTCAAATTAGGTGATCCAAATACCAATTTAGATTAGAAAAACCTAATCTACAGAGATCTATAAAAATATTTAGGATCCAATAGTTAGATTTGCTAATCACCCCTAATTACCCTAAAACTTAATTAGTAAATTTTAGCAAAGTTAATAATCCAAATTGGAGAAACTAAGTTTCAGAGAACTCCTAGAACCTATTAAAACCTAACTGTATGGTTGGATTAGTGATTGGGTGATTAATTTCACTTATCACTCACTAATCACCCTAAATCTTAATTAAGCCATAACTTAGCCAAATGGAGTCCAAATTGAACATACCACTAGTCATTAAAATTAGTGGACTAATTGTGACATATAGCCACTAAAATTATTCAATTTGGACACCAAATGATAAAGTTAGGGTTTTGACCCTTAATTAAGAATCCTTAATTACCCTTTAAACCCTAGAATTTGTATTGGCTATAACTTAACCAATACACATCAGAATTCAATGATTTTAGGTTTTATAGAAAGCCTAGAACTTAACTTTTAATAAACTGACAGAAAAATTATATGTCATTAGGGTAAAATTACCAAAATACCCTTATAGATCAAATTCCTTAATTTGACCCTATAAGGCTTAATACTTAATCAAATTTAGAAAACTCACTGTCTAAACTCATAGTAGATAGTAAGTAATCATTTCATATCATTAAAATCCAAAATTAAGTGTTAATTCATAAAGATGAGATTTAGACCCTTAAGGAGGGGTAAAATAGTCTTTTTGCCCAAAATTAGGGTTTAATGAAATTAAGACCTAAATTCATCTCTAAATCATATCAAATAGCAATTAAAGGGATTTAAACTATAATTTAAATAATTCTAAGCCTTAAATTAGATATTAGAAGGAAAATCCTAAATTTAGCCTTATGAGAAAATCTTAAGTAAAGATGAATTCTTCTTCACCTCCTTTGAACTTCTTGAATCATCCTTTAGGTCTTATAACCTTAGTTAGGATGTGTATTTGAGTGATATTCTTAGTATCTAAGACTTTAATTCCTAAGATTATGATTAGATCTTATGTTAGAATTCATCTAATGGGTAAAATGGGTTACTCATTAAGGTGAAACCTTGATTTTACTAGATTATTAGATTTTTCATAGTTTATTAATTGATTATTTAATCTTTTAACATTAGAATTAGGATTAGAAATCTATCATATTGAACTTGATTTAATTTAATAGGATTTGCCTTAACCTTTAATCAGTAAGATGGGATTAAATCTTAGTCATTTAGGATAGCCTTATGATTAAGAATTAAACTTTATTCTTTGGAGTTTGATTCTTAATTCTTTAAATCTTGATTTGGCTAATCAAGGTTTATTTAGGATTTATAAAATCATAACTTAGGACGATTAATTTGCTTTTGTAGGCGACTTGGATTTATTTATAATTAGGATGTGGCCAATCTTATGTTTAACTTATAGGTTTATGATTCTAAGTTACAGACAGTGTAAGAATTATTGATTCTGAATCTTATATAACTTAGAGTAGTTAGAACGATTAAATTAGAAAACAGGTGATATCATAAAGTTTGTGTAGTGCAAATTAGTTCTTTGAATTTGAAATGCAGTGTTTTTCCTTGCTTTTGAACCTTTTTATACCTTTGGACATACTTAAATATTTGATACTTACTTTATATTATACTTTGAATTTCATTCACATATCATATGCATTAATTTTAAAAGAAACATTAATAAACAACATTATACTTGTGGTTTATGTTTTACTTAGCCTGCCACTTAGTATGACTTATTTTAGTACTACTTTTGCCTAGGGAATTTCCCCTATGGTACTTTACTTTGGCATTGAGATATTTCTCCTATTTGCCCTTTAGATACTTTGTGGATTTACTTTAGGATCTGAGATGTTTCTCCTAGATGCCTCTTTTGGTGGAACTTTACTTTAATCTGGGATGTTTCTCCTAGATTACTAGATGGACTTTACTTTTTGGCAGACTAATTAAGAGTATCTCACAAGTACAGTAAATTAATCAATATTACTTACATTTACTTTTCAGACCTTTTACAATTACTTTATATATTTCTTTACACTTTAGACTTACTTTACCTTACTGTTTCAGTACACTTTTCTTTCTTTCATATTTTTTATTTTCTGCAGTTCCTTTACATTTCAGAACTTTTAGTATGTTAGCCGTTTTACTTACTTGAGAGCATGTTAGAATGTTAGTCTTTATACTTTCAGTATAGTATTTTTACTTATACTATAATTGACATGTTAATTGATCATATTACTTAAAACTTTTCTTTGTACTTAGTAGAATTGCCCTTGCACCTTACTTATATTGTTTTGCAGCCTGAGGTGAGGTATGTTTCTACCTCAATACTTGTTCTTCCTTTCTTTGTGCTTTACCAATATGTTTTGCTTAATTTCAGTTATGATGTCATTACAGTACATTAAAATTCATTACTTTAAAATGTACTTAGACATTTTGTCTAATAAGATTATTATTTTGTTGGCTAGGGCCCTACCATTATGAAACTGATAATGGTAGATTCTGAGCTTTTTGAGGAGATAGAGCCTTCTGAGGAGCAGATCCAGGAGGAGGTCCAGACTATTGAAGGACCTTAGCTTACTTATTAGATTGCTTTACTTTTTTATTGTGAGGATGAGAGACTCTTTTCTTTTTAGCTTTTAAACTTTAAACGTTTGTAATAATACAGAACTATTTGTACTTTAATTTCCTGCATTGTATATATTCTGAGCTGAATGTCTTTATTTTATAGTACGGATGTTTACTTCAGTTGATTCTTTTCTTCTGCACTCTGATACTCATTAAGTGATTGTAAACCTTTACCTTATTATGAAAAGCACCTCTTTTCCTTAAGATTGGATTGGAGTCTTAAATTCCAACCTAATGTTAAGTATGAGATGTGCTTAGTGACAATCACTCCTTAAGCCTTATGATAAGAAGGGGCGGCCGTCTCAAGGCCGCAGCGCACCCCAGCGCGAAAGGCGCTACCGTGCGAAAAACGCTGTAGCGCGAGCGCGCTGCAGCGCCCAAACTTGCAAAAATGCCCATAATTTTGTAAAATTGCCCAGTTTTGGCTGAAATGGCCAAAACTTCTATGTTTTGGTATTTTAAGGTCTCTAAACTCTAATGGGACTAAGTTATATTAAATTAGGTTTAATATTTTGTCATCTTTAAAAAGTGCTCAAAATCTCTCATGTACCTTAAAAGTATTGTGCTAATTGCTAAATAATGGAACTCATATATGCTTATGTTAAATAGATATACCTTAACAACTAAATGGTATAAAACTTAAGTCTTTTAGATTTGTATTCAAGTACTAACTTCTTTGATTTGATTTAAAATTTAGTTAGCCTTAATTACTTTCCATTTTATATCAAACTTACATATCTATGTTTTTCTAATTTTAGGATGTATGTTAGAGAACTTTAACATTTAAATGGGACATCTCGATATATAAACTAAACTTGAACATAAGAATCTTGATAACTTGATTAAGTAGATATTACTTAATCCAAATTTAAAGTGTGACATCAATAATATACTAATAATACATTGATTTGTCATTGACCTTTAAATTAATGTTGGTATTAATGATGGAAAGATTAGGGGTTAAACCCTAGCTTGTCTTGATTAAGATTTAAACCTTAATTACATAATTAATCAACTTGATTGTAAGATAATTCAATTGACATTATTCTAAAAATGCATATGATTTGATATTGATCTTAAATCATGGAATTAGAAATGCTATGATTAATATTGAATATGTGTAATTGAACTATCTAAACCTAAACTTTAGATTCTTAATTTTCTCTTATATAAAACTATTAGCATAAGATGAATATTAAAATTATAATGATTGATGAAATGACCTAACTCTAATAATATCCTTGATTTTATCTCATAATTGTAGAATAGAAAAGGATCAAATGAATTTAAATTATCTAATCTGACCACTTGAATATTAACTTAAGAAGTAGAAGAGTGAGATCTTAAGGGTCTTGCATTAGGATCATAATGGAAATGCTTAAAGGCCTTACTTATTGATGCATTGAGGTAGGAAGGACTTTTATAACATATTGAGGTAGGAAACTTAGATAATCATTCATAATCTTAGAAGTTGAGCTGGATACCTTGAGGTATGAATCACCTAAGGTGCTTAAAATGAGACTTATTCCTTGTGGCAGTAACCTATGTTGAGTGATCTTTTGATCACATCCTTGGAGTCTTATATAGGACACACCTATTTAGAGTAAGGATTAATAGCTTTGATAAATCATTGTATATTAAATAGAATTATTTGAACCCAAATTATTGGTTGGGTATAGTAGAGTATACCCATGGTACTGGATTATTTTAGTAATATTCAAGATTGGTTGATTCACTCCAATGTAGACTTATGACCAGGTGCTGTCCTGCAGGATTAGCCGAATACAGTCCCGTTAGAATAAATCTTCCAAGACTAAGAGTGTTACAATTAGTGAACAAGATCCTTAGTTTGAGATATAAATTGTGACCAGGTTCTGCCTCCTATCATAGTGCGCTTCGATAAGTGCATTTTAAGCAAACTAAGTATCTTATGTCACTTTGCGTAGACCACTAAGTATACTTGTGAGTAGGTCATTTAATAGCTTAGCTTGATATATAAACTGTGATTGAGTTCTGCCTCCTATCGTAGTGCGCTTCGATAAGTGCAATTTAAACAAGTTAAGGGTTAAATCCACCTTTCTTGTAAATATGCTAACTATGTGTATACAACATCCTAGCTAATGATTTTTAAGTAAACTCTCAACTTTAACCAATTTTAAATTAGAATCTAGGAGTCAGAATCCTTTTAGCAGAATTCTGCATAATAGGGACTTAGAATTCATTATCAGATTTCAAAATATTTTCTGGATTTTTGGATTTATCTAATGTACTTTAGAAGCATGAGCATGAGCATAAGCATGACGTGTGAGTAGCAGAATGATATATGAGTATCAGTAATGATTTATGGGTTACAGAATGTTGCATATATTGACTGGGAAATTTCAGGATGCATCAGCATCATCAGCAAGCAATATTCCCAATTAGTGTATGTATACATTGGACCGTACTACTCATAGCAGTTTAGTGATATTTTGGTTGCATATCAGTAGTATACAGTGTTGTGGCATATTCAGATGCACAGTTACAGTGACTTACAATATAATTTTATAGATGATTATTCAGTTTAGATTTAGTACTGTTTTGATTTATTTTTAGTATTTCAATTTATAGTTCAGCTTTACCTTACTTCACTTTAGTTTTGTATAGTTTTATACAGTTTTATGCTTTCAATTACATTTATAGTATTTTTACAGATTTAATCACATTATGTAAATGTTAAATGAATAATTAGAACTGTTTAGACTAGTTCGATGTGTTAGACTTATTGTCTAACACGGCGTACTTTTGGATCCGGTAATTTGCAAGATCCTGAGTAGTATATTGAGCCAGGTTAGGAGGACACTTAGAAGATTTAGGAGGAGCACATGGAGCACTAGTGGACTCTCCTCCAGTTTTATTTTATGCTTAGTATTTTTAGTTCAGTACTTAGTTTTATGTTTATTTCAGTAAACTGTTTGTAATAATTCTGGATGTATTTTCTTTTCTTTTCTGAGATGAATATTTTCATACAGCTTCTGTGATAAATATTTTCTGGATGTTTGCTTTAAGCTTTCGTACTCTGTTATATACTACTTATACTTAGTATTATGATGTGATCAGTATATTGGAAATGCTGATATCTTATACATATATTGGATTCCTATCGTATTCTAAATCCAATGTATGTAATTATCTAATACTTAGGATAAGGATACTACTCTTATCTTAAGTATTAGCTCTCAACCCTTCTTGAGATTGAGTCAACAGCCCTTCAGATAGGCTTAATTTTCAGCTATTTTGGAGAGACGAGATATTCCTCCCCGAGTGGCGCACCGCTCCGCCACCGAATTATGATCTTTACACCTTTGCGCATGGCGACGGGGCTACATTATCTTAAGTATTAAACTAACACATACATTGGATTATCATAAATAAATAAGGAATCCAATGTATGTTCTAAAATATCAGCATATCCAGTATGCTGATCACATCATGATACTAAGTATAGCAGTAGTATAAAAGAGTGCCGAAGCTAAAGCAAAACATTTAGAATACATACATCATAAAGTAGAAGTAAGCATTCATCTCAGAAAAGAAAAGAAAAATACATCCAAAATTATTACAAACTGATTTAAAAAGATGCAGAAGTAAGGTTCATCTAAAGTACTGAAAGCAAAAATAGTAAAGTAGAAGGTGGAAGACGGATCCACTAAGGCTCCATGTACTCATCTTGGATCTCCTACAAGTCCTCCTACCCTGTCTCAACAAGTTGCTCGGAATCTAACAAATTGCAGGATCCCAAAAATACCTTATGTTAGACAAGAAGTCTAACACATCGCAACTAGGCTAAATAGTACTAAAGTAAATACAAGTAGGAAGTAAAGTAAATAAGACTGTGGAAAAACAGTAAAGTTACTGAATCATTTAAAAACATAAAGACTAATCAAGGTGCAAATGAGCTAAAAGCTGAATGCTAAAAGTATGTGAAAACATTAAATACCCAAAAACCAATGTAAAAATATCTAATGATGTACTATATGTCACTAGGATAATGCATCCAAATATGCCACAATACGGTATTCCACAGATATGTAACAGAACTATCACTGAAATACTATGAGTTGTACAGTCCAATGTATATATACACCCAATTGGGAAGACTCAACCATTCCTAAATATTACTGAAATAATCTAATACTATGGGTATACTCTACTATACCCAACCAATGATCTAAGCTTAGTAATTTTATTGAAAACTACAAGGATTTATCAAGACTATCAATCCTTACTCTAAGAGGTGAATCCTACACAAGGCTCCAAGGACATGATCAAAAGACCACTCAATATAGATTCTACCACAAAGAAAAAGTTTCATTCTAAGTAACTTAGGTGATTCCTACCATGAAGGTTAAGATCAACTTCTAAGGTTGATGGGATCATTTAGGTTTCTACCTCAATGAGTTACACAAATTTCTCTTACCTCAAGGAGTTATTAATTTATGTTTCTTAAATATTTTAAGGACAATATCTAAAATAAGATCCCTAGGATCTCACACCTATTTCACTTAAGCCAATATTTAAGGGTTACTTATTAACTTAGATTTAAGTGATTAGATCAGATGCCTAAATTATCTAAGTATATTCTACTCTATAATTATGGGGATAAATCAAGGATATTATTAGAGTTAGATCAGTTATTAAATTAATACCATTCTTATCAATCATCTTATGCTAGTAGTCTTATATAGGAGAAAATCAAGGATCCAAAGCTTAAATTCAGATTATTCAATCATATGGCTTGATTATTATCCTTATCATTTCTAGTTCAATGCTTTAAGATCAACACCAAATCAGGTGCATTATTGAAATAATGTCAATTGCATTATCTTGTAATTAAGTCAATTTAATTAAGACTTAAGAGTTTGGATCTTAATCAAATATATAGAGTTTAACCCCTACTCATGCCTAATTAGGATCAAGTGCTTATTTATAAATCAAATGTCAATCAGTGAATTAGGAATGTATTATTGGTGGCAATCTCAGACCTAGATCAAGTTTTAATAGCTTGATTAATGTCTTAAAACTTCTTAAGTTTAATTAAGATATTTAAGTTCTCAAATTTTGGTTTATTCAATTTATACATCATAAATTGGCATACATGGTTTAAATACATCTACCTTATTATTATGGAGCATATTAATAGAAAAATTCAGAAAAATAGAAAGTAATTAATGCTAATTAAATCCTAAATTAATTTAAAAAGATTAGCACCTAATTATAAATTTAGTCATCATAATTTCATACAACTTAGCACATAAGTTCTATTCAAAAAGATAAATAATCAGAGACTAAGTTTGCTAAGATCCAATGGTTAGAAACCCTAAATTTTACTAATCATGGTTTTACAAAATTAGGGCATAAATTGAATTACAGAGATCAAAAAAATTAACTACTTAGCACATAAGTTCTATTCAAAAAGATAAATAATCAGAGACTAAGTTTGCTAAGATCCAATGGTTAGAAACCCTAAATTTTACTAATCATGGTTTTACAAAATTAGGGCATAAATTGAATTACAGAGATCAAAAAAATTAACTACTTAGCACATTCATTCTATTGATTATAAGAAAACTAATGGCACCCTAAACATGCAATTTAGATAAGTATACATATTAATCAACCCTAATTAAGATCTGTAATAATTAGGCTAAAATAAAAAATCCAATCATTAAAGGTAGATATATTCAGATTCCTGATGATTTTCTGATTAATTTGATATATAATATTATAAGATTTGGATCAGTGGATTAAAAGTTATAGCATTACTTTAAATTGTATTTTTCCAATTAATCCACCCTATTTTTCTTAAGGAAAATAATTCCAAAATAGGTTTTATTTAATTTAAAATGGGTTTTGACCCATTTACAAAATGGGTTCTGACCTATTTACAAAATGGGCAGGTCGGATTGACCCGATGGCCCGGCACTGTCGCACAGCGCGGGTCATGGGTTGGCCCTACCCACACAGGGGCTTCGTCCCCAGCGCTTTACCCCGATGGAAGGAACCGATTAAGAAAACCCTAATCGGCCAATTCTGACGCATCTAGACCACGGCACGACCAACTGACGGTCATTGCACGTTCACCTTAGCCAGACGCGTCGAAGAGGACCCGAAGCCCTCTGTGAGGTGGTCTGGGTATACTAGACCTTACTCACCCGAGAGCACCCTTAATGGATCTACTGTGTGGAGATAATTCTCCCCACAGAGGCCACGCCAGACCCAAGGCTAGGTCCCTACACCATCAGGGAGGCGAGACGGATCAAAGCCCCCTGGTCTGAGGGCCTGAGGTGGGCTGGAACGTCCGGACCTTACTCAGCCTTGAGGCTTCTTTACGGACCTAGCCCGATCGATCGAGGCTAGCTCAGAGTACAATTATGATCACAATGAGTTCGAAATGACAATACAGATTGAAGCGAATCAAATGGAAGAGAGCCTGAGCCTTATTGACTCAAGGCTTACAAATGAGGATACCTGGTTCATCGGGATAGCTTGGGGTGATTGGTAGAAGGCAAGATAGACATTAACTGAGCTCCCAAAAACCACAAAGGATCCTGAACACCAGGAGAGCTTATTATCAGTGGTTCGAGAGCTCATGGAATTGCATATGCAAGCTTCGAACATACAACAATGACGAAGTGGGAAACCAAGCTCAATTGACCAGAAAGGCTCAAAGGGAGCAATGTTGGGGCTATTTATAGCCTCAGCAAGGAAAGGGTTAGGTTTCAGAGGGTTTGGCTCAGCTGGGGTGACCCGAATGAGCAGCCATGGCCGAGCTCTCGAATTTCCAATTCGAGCTCGGTCGGGCCCTGAGGCCCGATTTGGGCACCTAGCCATAATGGGAGGATCCCTAATTGCTTGCTGAGTTGGAGGCGTGAGTGGGGGGCAGGGAGGGCAGCTGGCAGTACGAGGGATTTCCCTGTCGGGGATAGGCGCGTTTGGGACGAAGGTCCATAGTGGCGGGCCTTCGGATGCCGTCCGATTGATCGAAGGAAAAAGCACTATGGCTCAGATCTTTCGGATTCTAACATCCGGATCAGATTGAATTCGAGTCATGGGATTTCATGGGGCGCATCTTACGGCAAATCCGCGATTCTGCGAGATCTAATCCTAGCCGTCGGGTTAATAGGGCGGATGCCAAATACCAGGGAAGCACCGCTGTCGCGCGACCCGGGCTCCACAGCGGATCGCCCACGGTCCACACAGTAAATCCCAGCCGTTTAATTAGTTTTAAGGGTATGAATGCAAATTTAAAATGTTAGAAACCCTAAAATACAATTATACCATTTTAATTTAAATTGAATTATGGTCTAAATAATCTCTAAAATTTACCAAACCTTCACCCCTAACTAATTTGAGGGTGAGGAATTAAAAAATGCAATCAAATTTTAATTTTGAGATCAAAATATTTTAGGTCTAAACTAGGGCATCTAGACTAATCAAGATGCCATCTTGACTTAGAGAAGTCCAATTGATTTCAAATTTTCAGGATTAGCTTAACTTGATGTTCTAAAAACAATGGGATCAGAATAAATACTCAATTAGGTTAGAAATTAACAGAGAAATAGCCTAGGGTTATTACAAATATATAGTAAGATAGTAAATAAGAAAGTGTTGAAATGCAAAAAAGTAAACTGAGAACAGTAAATCTAAAATTGAAAGCTATCATGGCTACTCAAGCCCTTAAAACTGAAAGTTTGCAACAAATCTCACTTAGCCTGATTGGTAAGGCAGAAGCTCTGAACTGAATATGCATGAAATCATTTAGCCTGATAAGCTAACATAGAAATACTAAACTGAGTATCACTAAAATCACTTAGCCTGATGAGCTAAGGCAGAAAGTACTTGTAACAACCCTAAGTTGTTACCCTAGCTAGATTTGGATTATTTAAGCTAAACTAGGCCTTAATTTTCATTCCATTAGACTCAATGGGTCATTTAAATCTAACCCTAGAAGTTTGGAATCAATCGGGGCTAAATTGGAAAATCTTGTATTTTTGGCTATTTTTAAGCCCTGAAAAATACCTAAATTATTTTTATCTCCAAATTAAAATCTGATTGCATTTTTGAATTCCTCACCCCCAAATTAGCTAAGGGTGAAATTTTGGGAATTTTTGGAGTTCATTTAGGCACTTTTTGGATTTTATTTATTTTGGTACAATTGCAAATTAGGGTTTTAAACTTTCTATAATTGCAAATCTATCCCCTCCAACAGTCGGCTTCCTTCCAAACCGCGGGCGTCATCCGGGCCGTCCATTCCTTGGATGGGATCCAACAGCCGCGTTCTCAGATCCAGGTTCGTCTCATCTAGACCGTTCCGCGATTTCGAGATGAGATCAGACGACATCTGGCTTCCCATCTTAAATCACGCACTCACCCGTTAGATATATAGGATCCAATCTGACGGTCGATCTGATCCCCGCGATAAGTCGTTATTGGTCGGATGATCAGGACCTTTCCAACGTAACTGAAAATACATCAGACGGTAGCGCCCCTATTAGCCGCTGTTCACCTTTGTCCCCGAGAGATCCCGGCCCGACAGAGGCAATTTCGCTCATTGCGCCACGTCATTTTGTCTGCCACTCCCCATTGCTAGGTCACATAGGCTGTTATCTCCTTTCCAATTGTGGCCGAGCCTCCTAAGGCGATCTGGAGGAGGGGAGAATCCCATTTGAGGGAGCTGGAGGTACCTCCTCGGCCCGAGCCTAATGCTCGAGCCTCAGCCATGGTTCCACCTCCCCTAAACTCCATCGGCCTATAAATAGCCATTCCCCAGTCCAGTGCGCTCGTTTGCTCACTAAAATCCTCTGGTGGTTCTTTTCGTCCCTCTCGGCGATCCCCGTTTCTTCCAGGTGCTTCCAGTGCTTAGGACCGCTGATAGTGGGTGTGTGTCTGACGTTCAGATCCCCAACTAGTTCCTGCGATCACTTGGAGCCCCCGGGGCAGCCTGCATTGTCTTCATCGCTGCAACTCTTCGAACCAAGGTACAACCATTCCTATTTTCTCTGTCGAGCTGGATTCAGCTCGATTCATCTCTTCTCAAGCCTAGATGCTATGTTAGGATCCCTCCTTAGTCCCTAGTGAATGTTTAGGACTTCTTGTGAGCCCTGGCAGTGTGCCAAACGGCATAAGCACCGTCTGAAAGCACACTGCCAGTCGGGCCACTTTCGCTCGATTTCGTCACCCCCCCTCGAGCAATTCGACCTCTGTTTAGCATTGACACCCCTCGGCAATGTTTGTATGTTGGTATCGATGGTTGGGTTTGACCAGATTGATCGATTCAACTGGGATCGATCGATCCAGTCGTGGGTCTAGACTGTAGAAAATGCCTAGCAGCATCCCAGTGATCCAGACCATCCCAGAGCTCCTCGTTTCGCCCTATCGCTCCCTCATTGATCCCTGAACGTGTAGGGATCAAGACAGTGGCGACCCGTGGACTCTGTGAGGAGAATTCTCTCATCACAAGTGCGCCTTCTGGAAGGTTTCGGCCGAGCAGTCATCCGGCGATCCAATACCTCCCAGTTAGGGCTTCTAGGTTTAATTGACGAGTCTATGGTCAAGGATCGTGTAGCCATTGAAATCAGGGCTTGGCGTGATCTGTGCGCGGCAAATTTTGAGTTGGAAGCTAACCCTATGGCGCCCAGCGACGGGTGTCTGTCGAAGGAGGAAGACGGTGATTTTGGGCCGGGCCGACGCCGACTCACGTGTTTTGAATTTGGGCTGACAGTTAATTAAAGAATTTCTGTATTTAAAATCCTTAAGGAAATTAAGTTATAATTAGATTCCTATGATTCTAATTTAAATAAAAATACAGAATAAATTAATTAAATAACTTCAGTTATACATATCCAAATAGTATGATCCAATATACCATTTGAATCAGAAAAATTCAAAGAATCTGAATATAAAATAAAATCTCAGATCCAATAGTTGGATTTAAAAATATTTGCCAAACCTTCTCTGTTTTTAATTAAATCATATAAAATTATTTGATTGTCCAATTAATGAGATTAAGGGCTCTGATTGCTCCTTGAATCCTAAGGAACAAATTCAGACCCTTAAAGGTAATTTTGGATAATTAATTTTCTTAATCACTCCTTAATCACTCAAATTAAGGATTAGTGACTTAAACCTTAATTAAGCCTTTAATTTGGGTGAGGATTATTTCTAATAGCATATTAAGCCCATTACAGCCTAAGTGTAAGATTGGACTACCCTAGAGTGCCCTAATTTCACTAATCACCCTAATTGACTTAATTAAGTGATTAATACTAATTAAGATTAATTAGGTCATTAAAACCTAAAATAAGTGTGTTACTCACTTCAGTAATCATATTGAATCATATTAAGTCAGATAGGATCTAGCTTGGGCAACTAAACCTTAAAATTCTAATTTTACCCTTAGGATGGGTATTTTGGTCATTTTGACCAAATAGTGTTTAAAAGCTCCTTAAAGCTTGGAATTTCAGTAAAACTATCCTAAGGTAGATTAGAAGTGTTCTCTGAACTCTTAGACTAATACTAAGGTTAATGTGATCTTCAATTCAAGAAAACTCCACATAATCCCTAATTAAGACACTTATATCTTAAGTGATCATTAAAGAGTCTTTTGGCTTTAGTCCTTAAATCTAATACATGAGATGATTAAATACCACCTTAATAAGTTCAGTAAGGTTAACCTAAGAGTTAAAACTTAATAGAATTGTAATTGGTAAAGTTTAAGTTAAAAATTAACTTAGAGTCCAGAAGTGATCAAACATCAGATCCTTAGATCTTAAGTAGCCCTAAAAAGGTCAATATGAGTTTAATGTTAATCTAATGCTTGGAATTGTCAATTTTAACCCTAATAAGCTCCTTATAGTTAATTATGAACTTATATTCTAAAGAGAATCACAAATGGAAGCTCTTAAGCTAAAGTTCTAATTAGAAGTCTAAAGTGATCAAACTTCAGATCTTTAGATCTTAGACCTTAGACTTAGATCTTCAATTTGAATTAAACCATCTCCAATTGAAATTCTTTAATGATTGATTATTTAATCTTTTAAAACCTTCCATGTGGGTATAGGATGATTCAATCAATAAGATAATGAAATTATCTGAAAGATTGAATATAGATCTTAGATTCTCAAGTTCTTAATTGATTATTTTATTTTATAATCAGTAGAATGGCCTTTCACTAAGTTCTTAGTTCCTGAATCTTGAAGCTTATACGACTCTTTACCTTTATTTTGGGGTAATAAGTGTGAACCCTAGATCCTTATTAAGATATTACCTAGGATTTGGGATTTGAACTTAACATAGGGTTTAAGTTCTAAATTCTTAAATCTTGATTTATTTAGTCAAGATTTGAGTAAGAGAGTAAAATATTAATAAATTAGGTCATTGATTTACTTACTTAAGCTATATAGTCATCTCATGATTTTGATTAGAACTTGTTAAGTTCTAATATTAACTTTAAGGATGTAAACCTGAGATTTTACTCGATAGCTGGATATTGGAGATCCTAAACTTGTACCTTCTCAGAGTAGCTAAAATTTTTAATTAGATAACATCAGATATCACATGAGTATAGATTGAGTCTCTTGCTTACTTGACTAGATTGCTTTGCTTACCTTGATTTATTGAGCCTTATTCCTTGAGCATAATAGGAAAACTTAGGATATGGATGATATATCCTAAGTTAGTATTTGAATTGCATATCATTCAGTTTTGCCTTGTTTGCAGTTGGTAGAATATGTCCTAGCTTAGTCTACCTCTTCAGTAGTAGTATTATATAGATTGGACTCAGACATAGCATATTTGGATGGCTAGGATGGGGATTGATTGATTGATATTAGAGGCCATGTATGGCCTATTGGCTGGTATGACAGTATTATGTCTTAGGCTTATTACTACTTTAGCTGAATTGTATTATTTTCTGATTTGCTTTGCCACATGCTTCAGTGGCCTTATTTTTAGTATTTGCTCGCTTTACCACATGTTTCAGTTGCCTTATTTTCAGTATTTGCTCGCTTTGCCACATGCCTCAGTGGCCTTATATTTCATATATTGCTTTGCTTTTGTCACATATCTCAATGGCCTTTCTTTTTCATATTAATCTGCATGTTGTATGTATACTCTTATGGCTTAGATATATGTATAAATAGCATATTTAGGATGCTATAATTTTATCATATTCAGTACTTGTGTTCTTTTATACTCAGCATGTTTTATTGCGATCATAATCATGTTATGATCATATTTATTTCAGTAGTTGCAGTTACTTTTGCTTTTAGCTTCACCTTATTTATTTGGTGTTTTGTATGTTATTTCATATACATGTTGCTTGCTATGAATAGATAGTTTATAGTATTCCCCTTCTTGTATAGCTTGTCGCACCCCATAATTTCTTGCACATTAAAAATAATTAAATGTGATATCTTTCAATATTCAGTTCACTTAAATAGCCTAAAATGTACTTAGACAATTGTCTAACTGTAATATTTTTGTTTTGTTGGCTGGGGCCCTAGCATTTGTGATACCGACAAATGTCAGATTCAGACATGTTCGTGGGCAGTGTCGCAGAAGAGGAGCAGATTCAGGAGGAGGATCGTGCTGCTGCTGTTTAGTTAGCTGTTGCCTTTTTATTTTAGTGAGATTGAGAGATATTTTTTATTCTCTTTAAACTTCAATTTGTAATAATTAATTCTGGATATATTTTATTTCTGTATTGTGATGAGTTACTATATTGCATTCTCTTTTCCTACTATGTATGCTTGTGGATGTTACTCTATTTTGTATTGCTTCCGCCACTTTGATATTTATATTGATGAATGTTATAGCACTTGGTGATAAGTCCTTGGCTTAAGACAGGTTGGGTTTACCTAACTTTACTAAAGTTGGGGATTTGCCATAGTTGGAGCATCGTACTTCCTTATTGTCAGTACAGGGGCCCCACAGTACTGAACTGAATATGACTGAGTAGAATTGCACCTACAACTAGTACTACCATATCAGATCATGACTAATAAAGTCATATGGGCGCAAAATCTATTTCTCGCCACCCTAGGAAACCAACGCTCAACTAGGCATGGATAGACTTTCCAGACACTAGCCTCCACTGTGATATGCCGAACCCAATGGACTAAAGAGGCATACTAGTTAGGTTATAACCTACTAAAAACTAGAAAACTGAAAACACTAATAAAAATATGACTGATATTTATGCAAATTCAAAGCTAACACAAGATACTCATCAAATATCCTATGTCCAAGACATGTGACCTAGGTATAAAGCTTAAAATAAGGTAAGCAATGTATCACATATCAAAATGAACAAGAGACTATACTAAGACAGATGTGATATCCATTATTGTCTAATTTATTTATTATATCTACTCTAAGTTACTCAAGTTCAGGATCTCCAATTTCTATTATCAAGTGTAACTCAGATTCACGACCTTATGAGTTGAAAATAATTAGAACTGATCAGATTCTAATCAAATTAAATCAATGTCGACTATATAAGGTAAATAAGTAAATCAATCAATCAATTTTGATGATTTAAGCAACCTAAACCATCTTGATTAGCCAAATTAAAATGAAATGATTAAGAATTACACTCCAAATATTGAGGTTCAATTACTTAATTTGAAGGTGAACTTAAAGGATTAAGGTTTTATTACCCAACTTCACAGATTAAGATTTAAGGCAAATCCTATTAAGAAAAGTCACACTTAATAAGATAGATCTCTATTCTTAGTCTAATATTAAAAGATTAAATAATCATTAATAAACTATGAAAGTCTATAAACTATCAAAATCAAGACTTCACCTATTGAGTAATCTAATTTACTCAATAGAGAAATCTAACCTAAGAACTAATCCTAATTCCTAAGGAATGAGCTGTTAAATACTAATATGAACTCTCAGAGATAAAACCTAACTAATGTTATAGGAAGGATTAAGGATTAATTGAGAAGGTTCAAAGAAAATGTATGATGTGAGATTTATCTCACTCATACAACTTAAGTCTACTTAGAATTTATTTAGGATGAATTAGGGTTTTGATTAAAAACTTAATTAATGGCTTTAATTAATGGAATTATATTCAGAATTACTATATTTATTGATTTTATGGATTATAACATGAAATTAAGATTTAAAAATACTTAGCCTTAATTTTGAGAAAAATTACAATTTTGTCATTCCTTAAGGGTCTAAAAATCTACTTTTTGATTTAAGGTTCTAACTTAAAAATTTTCAGTGGAAAATGATTACTTACTGTCTAATATGAAGTTAGACAGTAAGTACATCAAAGTTGGATATTTATTAAGCCTTATGAGATCAAATTAAAGAATTTGACACATAGGGGTAATTTAGTAAGTTTACTTATGGAATCTAATTTTTTTATCTATTTATTAAAGCTTACTGTCTAAGGGTTCCATAGAACATAAAAGTACTAAATTCTAATAAGTATTGGCTAAGTTATAGTGAAAACAAGCTAAAGGCTAAAAATAGAAATTAGGGTTTCATAAATAGGGGTCAAATGCCTAATTTTTTTATTTGATGTCCAAAATTAGCAAATTTAGTGGCTATAGCTTCCTTATAACCCAGTGATTACCTTAATAGGAGTAGACCAAATTTGGATCTCATTTAGTTAAGTCATAGCTTAATTAAGGTTTGTGTGATTAATGAGTGATTAGTGAATTTAATCACATAATCACTAAACCAATAATACTACTAGGTTCTATTCAACTCTAAAAATTATTAGAGACTAAAATCACTCAATTTAGATTGCTAAATTTATTAATATTCACTAATCAAGTTTTAAGGTGAATAGGATTGATTAAGAGATCTAATCATTTGATCTAAAAGATTTTTATAATTTACTATTAATTAGGTCTTCCTGATCAAAATGGTATATTTAAAGACCTAATTTGAAGCTCAATTGACTAAGTTATGGTCAATTAAAGTACTAAGGTTAATTAGGGTAATTATGATTATGTCCTAAAAGTAATTAAGCAAATACTAATCCAAACAGAGAAATGAATACTACTAAGTTATTCTATATACTTTTATGATCATTTTAAGACCCATTTTGCCTATACTTGAATTAGTGAGCAGAAAGTTATGAGCCTTGAAAGATTAGAATTTAGGTCCAAAAGTGGTTAGTCAAATTATTATTCAAATAGCAAAATTGATACTACTAGAATAGTCCTGGGAGTCTCCTAATTAAAATGAGACCTATATTATGAATATTTGGGTAAATACAGATAAAGTTATAACCTAAAGAAGTTTTGGGATATTTATGGTTTAATTAGGGGATCCTAATTATCACTATGAGAAATACAGCTCCAAATGGGAAAATAATAGTGCCAAAATGTTCCTAACATTTTTTTGTTTGCACTGATATAAAATTTTGCTATGATTAGGTTAATAGATTTTATTTTATGAGTGATTGAATATTTGTAATTTAATTAATTTAATTAATTTAGTATTTATTAAATCCCATTATGGCTTTCTTAATTATGCGGCTGATTAAGAATAGCATGCGGGTCCCGTAATCTCGGCCGCAGGACACGTGGAGGATTGACGGGCCATGCCGCTGCGTCGGGTCGAGGAAGACCCGAAGGAAGCTATCGGGCTCCTTCATCTTCTCCCAAGTCACGGACAAGGCAAATTAGGGCATCACCCTAATTAACAATCGCGACATCTCTAGAGACCGAATGCACACTGGACGCAAGCCCTCGATCCCTTCTTCCTAACAAACTAAGGAAATCGAGATATGTCGGCTTCCATCGCTCGAATCTATGATGCTTTAAAAATCAATTTTGGGTTAGAGAAGATATCCTAATTAGTCGATTGAATGAAGAAACATCGATCTCAGTTTTGGAATAATTGCAGCAGATCATATACATTGGAAGTCAGTTTAAATTAAACACAACTAAGTGCAATAACTAATGATATCGAATGCGAATGAAATGGAGTGGTGAGGTACCTTTGGTTTAGCGATCTCTGAACTTAGGGTTTGATTGAGGACCTCTAATCCTTCGATGAGACTCGAGCAGTGGGTTTGAAAAGTCAAGAGTGAATCCCGTGATAATTTGGCATTTGAACTAGTCAATGGAAGCAAGAGCGGTGGCCGATGTGCATGGCAATTGCTGCGTGCCATGTGTGAAGTCCCGCGGCATGCGTCGAGTCGCGCTCGACAGAGCCGAGGAGACGATGCCAGAGCCGTTAGATTGCGATCGCCCGATCAACGGCCCTGATTAATTACTCGCTTAACTGGTATCGGGCGTGGTAGAATGGGCACAAGTTCCGGCCCATTAAGGCTAGCATGGGACTTAGTAACCGATTAAAAAAAATAATAATGTATTTAATATTTCTTGTTCAAAATTGGACTATTAAATAAGTTCTAAAAATTCAAAATATTACCCCTAACTAATTATGGAGTGAGAAACGTAATGGCAAAGTTAGATTTTTTATTCGACAAGTATTTAATTATTTGATTTTTTGGGGTATTTAAATAATATTAAAATATTTGATAAAAATCCAACGACTCCCACATGCCTCTAAAACATCATCCCTAGCTAATTTAGGGGTGGTGAATACAATAGTGAAGTTAGATTTTTAATTTGAGGTCAAATTAGATATGTCAATTTCTAGAGTTTTTGAAATTTACCAAAATTAGGATTTGATTTATTTGATTTCTGATTTGGACTGAGTTTTAGAGATGAGTTCCTAACAACTTAATTAATGAATTGAAATTATAATTAGGACTTGGATTAGTCCTAAATTACTTAGCCTGATGAGCTAAGGCAGAAATATTGAATTGAATATCACTAAAATCACTTAGCTTAATGAGCTAAGGCAGAAGTACTAAACTGAATATTACTGAGTAGAAGTGCACCTACAGCTAGTACCACCATATCAGATCCTGACTAATAAAGTCATACGGGTGCAAAGTCTATTTCTCACCACCCTAGGCAGCCAACACTCAACCAGGCATGGATAGACTTACTGTAGGGGTGATGTTTAGCAAAGTCGATCTGGCACATAAAAGTGCAGGCGTTGGAATGTCGGTTAGTCCCGTAGACTAAGTACAAGATATCAGAATACATTTATAAAAGTATTAGCGATAAGCAATAAAGGGATAAATATAAGAAAATATGCGAAATTTTTACTCTGCAAAGCAAATTATTAGGTTCATAATAAAATTCACAGAAAAGTATTGAATTTTATCAAAATATATCACATGAATTAGTATAATATAATATATCTTGCATAAGTAAGCATAATCGTAAATAATTTGTCCTATTGGGCAAACACAAAATCTTGGGGTCAGACAGAATGTGGGTTCATATCATAACAGAATACCGTACTGTATCCCCCATAGACTATAACACGCTCCCTTATCTCCCCTCTTGGCTAGCCCCACTATAATTCCCACTCAAGCTACCATTTTGAGAACCCAAAATAATGCATGCATTCTCAAGATATTTTATTTAGTATTTATAGTGACATCAATTGATAACTTAAAAAGGAAAGTAAAACTGAATTTAAGGCTTAAAATGGTGCTAAAGCGTTTAAAAGAAAGTAAGTAAATAAATATAAGAAAATATCAGGTATCTTTCTTATGCGATCTTCAAGCTACCTGCATGATTTAGTATTTAGCCTAGTTAGCGATTAGCTGATTAATTCTCCTAATAAAGTTACTTAGCTTAAATTTTGAGTTTTGGTATGCTTTATGAGACACAAAAAAAAGTGTGCAAGTTTCATTTCTTTATTATTGTTTATTTAAGTTATTCAAGTGATTGCGAGCACAATGGTGATAGTTTCAACAAAATTTGAAAACGGCACGCTTTACGAGGCAAAATAACTTTTTAAAATCCTGATATCAAATCTAATATCTGATTATATTTTCAGAATCCTTGAATTTTTCTAATTATTTTGATATATAATGTCACTATATTTGAACTCCTATTTTGAAAGATATGAATTTTTGAAGTTTTGAGAATTTTTTGAATCTTTTTAATATTTTTGGGTTGACGGAATATTATGTTACCGGTTTCTGTTAAGTCACTGTTACCGTTGACGTTAACGGTACCGTAGCTGATGAAAATGAAATATTCCAAGAATATTCCATTTTCATTAACGAAATCCGTTAACGATGGATACAGATGCCACGTGGCGACTACGTGGCTGACACGTGGCCGCAAACGCACAGAAACCTGCCATGTGGTGGATGGCGACACATCGCTGCCACATGTGCAAAAGAAGGGACGTTGGCTGCCATGTGTCTACCACGTGGCACTGTGGACCTCTGGGCTGCCACGTGGCAGTAATCTTCTTCTTCTCCTGCGATGAACAGTAACTTCGGCGAACTACTGTTCATCGCCGACGATTTTTCGACGATTTCTTCGTCTTTTTGGAAAATTTTTCATTCAATCCTACTATATTCCTCGTGAAATAGCACTTCGAAAAAAAAAATATGAGAAAAGAGAAGCGGTTTAGGCGGGTACTTCGTCGGGAACGTCTGCCTCCGGCAATCTTCGAGCGCAAAATCCGGCGAGCTCCACCGGTTTTCCGGTGATCTGAAGGTGCCCTCCCCTCGGACTAACTGAGGCCTTTAAATAGGCGGGGGCACCCCTTGTAAGCTCCATTGCCGCCCCACCGTCGCCGCTGCCAAATCCCAGTGTGACACGTGGCAGTCACATGTGCGTCGTTACCGCGGTGCTGCCACGTGCCGCCATGTGGATCAGACGTGCCACGATGTTGTCACGTATTTGCCAAGTGGCACCCACTGGTTTACGGCGCAATCAGATGCTGACACGTGGCACTCCGGGTTCCATGATGCTGCCACGTGGCATCCGCAGTTGTGCGGTGCAACATGGTGATGCCACGTGGCACCCGGTGACGCGACCCAACGATGTGCTGCCACATGGCATCCGCTGTTGCACGGCGCAACTGGGTGCTGCCACGAGGCACTCAGTGACACGGCCCATCGATGTGCTGCCTCGTGTCTACAACGTGGCATCCGCAGTTGCGTGGCACAACAGGGTGATGCCCCTTGGCACCTGGTGATGCGACGCAATGAGGTGCTGCCACGTGCAACCCGAAGCTTCGCGCTCTGCCACGTGGCGCCACGGTGTTCCGTGTTTTGCCACGTGGTAAGATCCTATGGGTCCCGTGCGGTCCGACGGCGCGGATTGGCTGGATCTGGTGTTCGCTGTTCGGACCCGGACAACAGATTTCTCGCTGTTTTTAATTAATTAATTTTAATTTTAAGTAAATACAAATTTAATTAAAAATTTTATGAAAAATTTAATTCCAAACGTATTATGCACATTTTTTATCCGTTCAAGCTCTGAAAAATCTGAAAATTTCCCTCAGCTAATTTCGATGTTCCGGACCTAAATTTTCAGTCAAAAATTCAAATCTGAGAAATAAAAATAATTTCAGATTTTTCGAGGATGAAAGTATTATATTTATTTTATTTCTTTATTTATTTATTTTTAAAAGTTGAAAATTAAATAATTAAAACATTATTATATTATAACTTTAAATTTAATGATCCAAATATATTAAATATATATCTCATTTTACTCAGAAGAAAAAAAGGAATCAAATAGCATAAATCAGAATTTTCATCTAGAGAGTTTAACATAATAATATTTTAGGACCTACACAAATACCCATAATTTTTTACTTAATTAACCAAATTTAGTCAATATAGGCCTTAAAATTATCAAGAAAATAGCCCCATCATTATGGTAATATTAGTTTTACCATTTTGTGATTAATTTGCAAAGTCATATTTAGGACTCCCTCCTAAAATGACCAAAATGCCTTTGATCTTCAATTGACCATAACTTTATCAATTGAATTCCAAATTAGGAAATGCAAAGTGCTACCTAGCTTAGAATTTTGGTATTAATAGTAAACTATAATAAAATTTATGTTTTAAATCCTAAAAACCCTAAGTTTACTAAAATACTCTTAATCCTAAATAGATTATAACTTGATCAATTGAAGTTCAAATTGGGTATACTCCTAGTTAAAGTACTCAGTGTGATATAGGAAAACTATAGTCACTGAGTTTGCTGAATTTGGACATCAAACAAAAAAGTTAAGTTTTCGACCCCTCTTAACCTTAGAAAATTCCATAAATGCCCTTAGACTTAAAAAGTTCAAAACTAATCCAATAAATCTCAGAATTTAATGTTCTTGAACTCTATAAAATCTTTAAACAGCCACCAATAATAAACTGCATAAAAATTTATACTTCATCTAGGTAAAATTATTAAATTTCCCCTTAGGTCAAAAACTTTATTTTTGATTTTAGTGATCTAATTTTTTTTTCGAGTAATTTTATTTAGTGACAACACAGGTCATCACATTGTGTAACTTGGAATAGTTAAAATGGTTTAAGTAGATAATAATAGATATCACCATAGGTAGTAGAGTCTCTTGCTCACTATTAATTTACTTATGCTTTTACATTTCTTGTATTTTGTGCCATTACCTTGAATATGTCATATTAGATAATATTGCTACATGAAATAAAATATATAATAATTAGAATAACAATTGCATTTGGTTCAGTTTTCTGGTCAGTTCTTGTGCACTTTTACCTCTATTGGACAGGGGGTAAGAAGAAATAAGGGATAATTTAGCATTACTTATTGAGGAGTATTATATCAAGTTGGAACCCAAATAGTCTTGCAGATGTGCTTGATTCCTCAGCCTTTTCTGGATGTGTCCACAGAAGCAACTAAAATAATTAAAATTTGTTGTATTTATATTTTTTGCCTCCTCAATACTGTTCAGTTCTATTCTGCCCCAACCCAGAAAAGCTATGGAAATTTATGTTCTGCCCTAAGCCCAGAAAGGCTATGAGAATTACTGTGGCCCGATTGGCCAACCTTTTTGGTATGGCAGTCTGTACATACCTATTTACTGTTTAATATACTTTTTTTACTTCAGTCAACCTTATTTTATCTGCTTACTTACATATAGAATGCTAGATTTCTTTTACTGCTTACTTATACATATCACAAATAGATTACTTATTTTTAAATTTGCATAATTCATATGATCATCAATATATTTAGGTTGAGTTTTTTCTTTCAGTACTTTTTTTACTGTATTTATATATGTATGCCTAACCTTATCATAACTTATTATTGAGGTATGTTCTTTTGCTTCATTATTGCTTAGTTATAAATACTTTTATTTATAACTCATCGCATTCTTTTGTATGCTTGTCACTCCTATATGCTAATTCACTTTGTATAGTTTAAGTAAATGGTAATATCAATAAATTCATAAAATGATATCAGCTTAACATGTACTTAGACAATATGTCTAACAAAATTTTCTTTTCTTGGCTAGGGCATTAACATTGTGAACCTGACAATGCCAGAATCTGATTATTTTAAGGAGCTTGGGATAGAGGATGAGCCTTTCTTAGAGGAAGAGCAGTAGGGTGGAGCTGAAGCTTTATAGACCTGTTACTTCTTTACTTATGAAGATGAGAGATTACACTTTTATTTTCTTAAACTTATTTAAAATAATGTAATAATATAGGTATACATGATTGTGTTTCTTACTATACTGATTATTCTAAGCTATATATTTCTTACTTATATTATGGTGAATTGGATGCATAATCTACTTTTCTTGCTTTCGCACTCTATGATTTTATTTACATAATGATTAATCCATATGCATATATTCATAGCACATTCTTCCCTTATTAGTGAATTATGGATTATACCTAATCCAATGATAAATGATGGATTTGCTAGAGTGGCACACCTCCCCTTGACCTAATCTTGTGGATTAGGGGGAGAGGTGCCACAAGTACATCCTTCCCTAGTGATCAATCAATGTAATGTATGATACAAACTAAGTCCTCATAGGGTCTAAATGTTTTAATGGGCTAAATCATGCCTCAAGATCCAATATTAATGTAAGACTATGCTCCTAAAAGTTAAGTTTCTCATTTAGCATCCAGTTAGATTTAGGTCAATTAATCTACCTTCCATTTAGTAGACGAAGTAAAATCATAATAAGTAGAACTGAATTGGAGCTAAAATAAGCTAATTAAGTAATAGCCTAAGTTAATTAGGGTTAATAAGTTATTAGTGAAAATATCAATCAAACTAAGAAATTAATACCACCAATAAATTTCTCATATTTTTTTGCTCACTTTGACATATAATTATCATGTTTGGACTTATAATTAAAAATTTATTAACTAATTAAATATTAGATTGAATTTAATTTAAAAAACAAAAAAGCTTAACCTAATTAATATCCTCCATACGATGCCTTATGCATTTCGGCTTGCGGCAGCTGCACGCATGCAAAACGATTGCAGGTGCAATCCTAAAAGTAGTGCCACGCAGGTCGAGTCTGCTCACCCGCCATTGTTCATTGTCTTCACTGGGAGCTGAATATCGAAAGCTATGGCATCCAAATACTCCTTGCTTAGCGTAACAACCTAAACCCTTAAGCACCAAGGTATTGTCCGCTTTGGCATAATATGCATCATGGTTTTTCCCTTAGAAGATAACTTTCCAGTATGTCACCCATCCTGGTAGTGCTCACACATGAGCATGCTTAACTTTGGAGTTTTTATCAAGAATTCCACTATTATCTGAAAAGGCGCATCAACATTTAAGATTTCACTTATTACTACTTAAGTGAGTTATTACAATCTCCCCAGCTTAAGTAACTGACATCCTCATCAGTATCCACACATAGTTCCAAGAACTATCCATTGTGTAGGTAGGACTAAAAGTGACCCTTATAGGCTCAAGAGGTACCCACAACCATGTAGCGCCTTAACCATCATGGGTTCAAGAGGCTGCTCACATGAAGTGGTACTTTATCTTATATGACACTTAGCTTCTATCTGATACCCTATGACTTGCTCTAATACCATTTATAACAGTCTAAACTCTTAAGCACCAAGGTATTATCTATTTTGGCCTGAAAGGCCTCACAGTGTTATCCTTAGAAGATAACTTTCAAACAGGTCACCCATCCTATGAGTACTCCCACATGAGTACACTTAACTTTGGAGTTATTATCATGAACTCCATAATTATCTGAAAAGACAATTTAATATTTAAGAGTTTCATTTTTTACTACATAAGTGGGTCTTTACACTCAGTTGACTACAGTCGATGATTTAGATCTCAAAATGATCATATCAACGAGGTCTACCCATTGCATACAGAGGCCCTATGTGAAGTTACTCCCACCGTTCAAACCCTACTTAACCCTAAGTCATCCCTAAGGTTACTATGGAGGAGCAGAACCCACTCCATATTTAACCACAAAACTCAGATGTTGTTCCTATGTATCCCTATAAAATCCCAAGATTTTGAATAAATAAAAGTATTCTTTATTATCTTATTTAATTTGAGTAATACATTAGTTATTTTAAAAAAAAAATATCAAGTTGTTAAGAATAATTTTATAGATATTTAGGAAATTTTTGAAAATTTTTTCATGATAGAATTTTCCCAAATTATTTTATTATGAATTTAAATTAAAATAAATATAAAGAATTGTTGGGGTGTCAAAATTGAAATCTCTTTGAATTTTTAAATTATACACTGTCAAATTAACTAGAAACAAAAATTCTATAATTTTTAGAGCTAAAATAGATAAGTTATGATAAAACTACATTTAGAATTAAATTAATTGAATAACTAAATTATTTAATTTGAAAAAAAAATTGATCATTACGACGCCTACAAACTCAATTTGGGCCAATTTCAAACTCAAATTGTGAACCAGCAGCCGCTTGGCTAAATTGGAAAATTTTTGTGTATTGATTGCTCTCAATGACATTTATATTTTGGAACATTTAATTTGAATTTTGGAGGTATATTTTTTATTAATCTTTCATTTAAATAATCTAATTAAATGCATCAATTGATATTTTATAGAAATTATTCTCAATTCAGGATGAATTTAATTCAAATTATTCTATGTAGGATAAATAAACTTATATTAATTAGGTTGTTTTATTAATGCCATTTTAAATATGAATTATTGCTTGAAAATTAGATTGCTATATTTTATTTGTAATAATTATTATTATATAAATTTTAAAGAGGGTTTATGAAAGGAAGTGTACCACTATATTAATTTTGTATGAGGTTGGCGACAACTAGATGCTTGCCTTAAACTTTGCAGAAGAAGCTACTACAAAATTAAAGTTTATTCAACGTGAGAGAGAGTCACCTATTTCAAAATGGCATGAAAGTGTATTTTTACACAAATCAAAAAATTATTTATTAGATAAAATATATCATACTTTAATTATATTAAGATGTAAATTTTATTTATTTGTGAATTTCTTATACTTCAGTCATCACTGATCTTTCAACCCATCAAACTAGCACTAGCAGTCTCTCCTTCTCAAACCCTCTCAGACCTCTCTCTAGTTCCCTCCTATTTCCCTCCGCAGCTAACCCAGCTACCGGCGATCATCGCCCACATCTTCTGTCAATCGACACGAGGCGGTAAATATATCTCGATTCTTCTTTTTCTTGTTTTCTCTTCTTAACTAGAAATCCTTACAAATCTTGTAGTTCCATTGTTTATGCATCTTGCACCGATTCTTTTTTTTGAATTTTTTCGCTCGCACATTTGATTAAGGAAAACAAAAAGTTATTTGTTTTTTCTGTAATTCAAATTCGAATAAATATTTTGATTATATGATTATGGTCTTAGAAATTGATTGAAAAGAGGACTTTGACATTGAGATAGCGCCGAGATCGCTTCCGCCGTCACTGACGTACTCGCTCGCCTTGCTTCGTCTGCCATCGCTGCCGCCATCGTTGCCGCCGTCGCTGCCAGACGCAAGGAAGGTCGCAGAGGTCGCCCGACTCCCTCTCGCCGCTCGCCGAGATCGCTGCCTCCATCGTTGCCTTCACCGAGACGCACGGAAGGGGTTGCTTGCTTGTTGCTTTCATACTAAAGTCGAAAGGGGTCTCCGGGACGCCCGACTCCCTCTCGTACTAAGTCGACCATCTACCGTCTACATTTGGTGAGAGTTTCTTCACTTTTATTGGTTTTTTGAGATGAATTAGCATGACAATTATACTGCACCGCTCCATATTGAATTATATGCGAATGTTTTTATCCTTTAATCGGAGAAGTCCCATTTGCAATATTCATTATCATGCTTTCGTTTTGATGCTATAGATGTAAGAATAGTTGGTAAAATTAATTTGTAGTGTAGAACTATGCATATAGTTATAGGCTTGTAAATTTACACGAGGCAAATTATATATATATATATATATATATTAAATATTTTCTTATGATGATTCTGCAATTTGTCATTGTGGGTAGTAGGTTGATCAATGGAGATGATTGGTGGTTGGCGAGTAGTTGATGGACAACTGGCTATAATAATCGATGAGTAAAAGATGCATTGCTGTAGAGTTTTGACATGTGAGAGGAAATAGAGTTGCCTGTCACCTAAATTGCTGAAATCTTTCTTACAGTGGATTATCAAATATTAGCTTTGTGCATCTTTTGATCTTGCAAGCTAAATTGTTGAAAATCCAATAAAAACCTTTTTTGCTCTTTGTTTCACTTCACTTAGTATATGGGAATCATGTTTGTACAAAATACAATCATCATATAAATAGGTGTCAAGAAATGTTGAGGATGGGAAGTTTTTGATTTTATATTGTATTTTGGGATAATGTATAGAGATTATTTTTTTTCTATGGATATCATTTTATAGCAATCAAATTACATGACTTAGATTTTTAGTTTCTTCCATTAAATTACATCTCACAAATCACCAATGTTAGCCATCATGTTACATTATACAGATCACTAAAATGATGTTTCAGATTATATGATGCTTCCCTATCATTGATTGGATTATGAAGTTTGTAGGCTTTAGGATGAACACTATAGACCAATGAGAATCAATTTCCTGGATTTGCTATCATGCTTTGCATCTATCATAGCATAAGCAACACAATCAAACACCTTCGAATGTATAACTGTTGGCTTCTTTCCATTTCACGCCTCTTCATATGGTGTATCTGAGACTGAATTTTGCAAGGTCATTGGCAAACTTGAACATCTTAAGGGAATAACTGTTGATGAGAGTTTAATAAGCCATCAGGTCCTTCAAAATCTCAGTCGCTATTGTCCTAACTTTATTGAATTGAAAGTTCTGTTTGATACGGTGGATAGACATATGAACTCTATCCTTTGTAAATGCCTTCCACACCTCCGAAAGCTTGCGATTACTGACTGCATAATATCAAGAAGTGCCATTCTTACTCTTCTGGATGGATTGAAGGAGCTTGAATTTCTTGATATCTCAAGATATAAAATATCTGGCTTCACCAGTGAGGTTATTGAGAAGGCTGCACATCTTAAGGTCTTTCGATGGGACTCAAAGTTTCATTTGTATGAATTTGAGTATTGCTCTGATTGTGAGGAGGACTGTTTTCACCAGACACCTTGTGAATGTGTGTTGGATCAGCAGATCATGGAATGGCTAGCAACTCTTCCTTGAGATGGCTAATTTAATGGGGTTAACCATTTTTCTTATACTTCAGCGTTATTGGGGTATAGGCTGTTTGTGGTATGTGCCTGTTTTATTTTTGGCCTGGCTTTTTATTGTACAAAATACTTGAATTAATTGGTTGGTTAGTTCAAAAACTTTTCCTTAAAAATTTTATATCTTAATGTCAATAACTGCACTTCTTCCTTTTGGTTTTTTGTTCCTCACATTTTTTGTGATTTCATCATAAGCATGTCTATTATGTGATTTTTATTATTCCGATAGCTCAAATTAATCATTGTTTTATTCAGGATATAATCCTTACCCTTGGTGAGCTTTTCCTTTTTTTTTTTGTTTGTGTTTCGCCATTCAGTAACTCCTCAAGGCACTTAGTCCAGAAATCTTGTTTAGTTGATCAGATTTATGGATCCTAAGAAGCCTTTGTTGTTAAGGTTAACAACGTCAGCTGAAAAGAGGCCAAGGATTCTTGAACTATCTACAGATATTTGTTGTGATTTTTCAATTTATATTTAATTTTCAGTTTTTTTGGGTAATCTTACCTCATGTGTAATATAACATGAATAACAACAAACCAAATAACATATATTTGAATAACACTGACATTTGTTATTTAAATAACACTGAACCAAATAGCTCCTATTATTTGAATAAGCATGTTATCTGAATAACATGCTATCTGAATAACATGCTATCTTAATAACTTTTGAACTGAATTCAACCAAACAGCCCCTTAATTTTATCTGCTAAGTATTAAGAGAGAAAAATTATGCTTTATATGCACATTAAAATCATGTGGAGTAAAGAGAAAAAATAAAACGTCAGTGATTGTAGGTTATCACATTTATATATCTATGGAGATTATGAAAGGCCATGTTAGCTGTAATTTATATAATAAATAAGATTTTCTCTAAGTCAATAGAGTCGGCACAATAAGAAATTTGGAATATAAATAAACTAAAATAGGACCATTTCAGGGGATGTTTTGCACATTCCTTATTTTCTAGTATGATTTCAAGTCAGGTAAGGGGCTCTAAAAATAAAAAATATATATCTATTTTACAATATAAAAGGGGTCCTTGAAATTAAAGATGCTAATTTCCTATAGAATTACATATATGGAATATGCTTTATTGGAAACATAACCACCAATTGATTCATGTGATGGCCTTGAAAATGTTGACTAAATGGTAATATTTGAATTAAATCATTTGAATTCTTATGATGATACTGTGAATGAGATGGTACTTATTGATATTCATTTGCTTGAACCAAAAACACTTGTTGATGTGATTGACAACCAAAGAATATGCATACCACTTACATGAGTTGGTAAGACCCTTATTAGTTATTATCAAGAGAGGTCCGGATGATAGCTGTTTAAATAGTAATTTACTAATTAAAGAGAGATAGCTCATATGGATGCGACAAAATTGGCAGCTCAAGTCTCACAGTAGATTTTGTTTAGTGTTCTCTTTCAGATTTTATGGATTTAAGATTTTGTTTTATTTCTAGCACATTTATGATTATCATTTTCTCCACACATTCATTGTCTTCCTCCTCTAACTTGAGATTTGCATTTTGATGGAGAAGATGGTTTTAAGAAAAGGGGCGCTCAGGAAGTCGAACTGTCATCAAAACATATTGAGGTTTCCCTCATGTCCCGTGACATTCTCGTGCCCCAGGGTAAAAGGTGGAAGAGCAAACACCAGTGGCTAAGAGAGTCAAGATAAGGGAGGTCCGACGTCATCGATCCTCGAGGTGGCGCATAATGATTTTTTGTCAGAAACTCTCTTTGAGGAGAGGACGAGAGATGTTTTAGGCTTAATATATTGTAACATATGTGATTGATGGTGGAAGGAGCAGAATTGTTTAGATTTAGTAGCTAGAATGTTTATGTGGTGAAGAAAGGGCTTGATAACATTGATGACCAAGACACTCATACTTGAGTGCAGTAGTAGAAATAGAATGAGTTTGTGGAAGAGGTCAGTGTAGAGCAGGATATGAGCTCTAGGCAGAGGCTTTCATAGAATTTTGTGCTTCATCATGGATTTATCTAATATGAGAAACATGGAGTTTAAAGAAATATCCTTGTCTAATATTATTTTACTAATTGAAGTAACAATTTTGGAATTAGAAAGAAATCTATGATGGATATGAAAGGATTATTGGGATAATTAAGAGTTTAAGAATCAGTTCATTGGTTTTGTAAAGCTTATCTTTTCTCTTATTGAACCAATCTCCACCGGTATATCCATTGTGAAAATGTAAGTTTTGAAGGTTGGAAATGACATAGTGAGTGGCACCTGAGTGCGAGTACTGTGGATCATTAGCTGTACCAATGAGTTGATCTACTGATGCCTATACAGAGGGAATTGAATCAAGATTTTTATGGTGATATCATAATACAGCACCGTGTTCTTGTCTGCTACATAATTGGCATGCCAATATACAGTATTGTGTCCTTACCTGTTGCATAATTCACTTTAAGGAGCTTATTACTTGGGCTTTATCTAGTAGTTTAATCAACCCTTGACCATCAATGTGTTGTAATTTCTATTTTTACTATGATTTTCTTCCCGTGTCCAACATAAATGTTCAAAGCCTTGCATTTTTACTTATTATTATTATTATTATTAATTTTTTTTTTAATGTTAAAAACACATTTCTAACACAATTTTGAATATATTTGCTGACTCTCTTATTTGAAATGTTTTATTCTGTTGTTTACATATGAAGCACATAGGCTGACCTATGTGATTTTTTTTTGCAGACTTTCAATTTTCATTTTATAAAATGGCAAACAGCAAATACGAGTACGTAAAAGAGTTTGAAATGGACGATAAGTTGCCGATTTGCAATTGGATAGTCGTAAGAATTGATGGTCACAGTTTTCATCGGTGAGCATTTTGTTAAACTAGTTTATATGTTTGTCATTGCTATCTGCAAATTAATTTCTTTTTGCTATCCAGTCTCTTAAAAGCAATTGTTAAAATTGTATCGTTAAAGAATTAGAGTACTATTTTGTGGTTTATTGCTTTAAGTTGTTGTGCATGGGGTTGACTCTTTTATTTTTAGTTTTTTTTACTGATTGAGGAATTCCTTTCCCAAGTCACAAGAATATCTTAGAGCCTGAAGATTCTCTGTTTAGTATACTAGATTTTTGAAGGAAGTCCATCTTCAATGTTGAATCTTTTAATAATAACTGCTTTACTAAGTGGTTATTATGTATAATTTGTTAATCATTTAAAGTGGGATAATGCCAATCATGTGAACGATGGAAATAACTATGAAGGGGATCTGATAAATAGGCATGTCAGAAACTGTGTGGAGTATCTAAGAAAACTGGTGTATTTTAACAGGATAAAGAATCCTATTTAGAGATACTAAAAGCCGTATTATAGTCAAAATAGTATCTAAAGTAGATTTTTGGTAGTAAGAAAATCATTTGTCTGGTTTGTCCATAATGTTCTGGTTGACATGCACAATAAACAATAAACTACCTTTGTTGAAGTGAATACAGTGTTTGGTATTATGATTCATATTGCTATAGAACTTTAAGCCTGTACCTTACCTCCTCTTGTTGGCTAATGTAGAATCAATCAAGTATCACATTCTTAATGACCCTTGTAGTTTGCCACAACACTTTCAATTTTCTTACTTTATCTACACAAAGTGGGCAAGATGGTAGCATGTGTGCATCAATAATATTATTGGTGATAGTAGATCTGCATAGTTGATTTAAATTGTTTGGATGTTAGAGCTTATGATTTTGTAGTGGTTATAAAATCTTCTAACTAACAGTATTGCTTATAATATTTTTTGTGCTTATTGTTTATCTTTTTGTTTGTTCATGCAAGTTGAATTAATGTACTTATGTGGAGTAGACAAAGGGTTATGGTTTATACTATAGTTTGTGGGAGTTAACGGGTATTTTGGTTGTGGAAAGAATTTAGGTATTAGTTTATAAGGATGCGGGTGGTGGTTAGATTGATGTTGGTTTACTGATATGTTAGGATAGGTAATGAGGTGTAGTTGTGGAGTGGGACAAGGAAAATGTGATATCATGATTTGTTAAGCATTTAAATGGAGTCAGGATTGTTAAAATAAACTTATTTTATTAAAATGATAAATTGAATTATATTCATAGACAACTACAAAAACCAAATTAAAAAAAAGTAGTACAACCTTAAATAGTGATAAAAGTGTAATTTTAATAATCAAGTAAACTAATGCTCTAGCACAATTATTTAAATAATTTATACTATGAGAAAATTTGACAAAATTTTAAACTCCACTATTGTGGGTCCCAAGTCCTAGAAGGAAAGGAGGATGGTTGTGTTAGGTAGCCATCATTAGTGTAAAATTTTTTCAAATCCTATTATATCATGAATCATTTAAATATTTGTGCTATAGCTAGGGCGTTCTCTTGAAGCGACACTTGCATTGCCTGAATGTAGTGAAAAGTGTGCAAAGGCGGTTATATCGGCGCTCGAGGTAGTGTCAAATAGGCATGGGTTCCTGCATTATGGACGAATGCAGGTAAAGCAGCTAGTTTATGAGTTTAAATTAAGAGTAGATAGAATTTTGACACTCTCATTGGCAATTATTTTTAGTTAGTTGATATTAAGATAAATGAAAGATAAAAAAAATTGATTGTTTAAGCTTTAAACTCTGGTACTCGAATAAGAATCATCATAAAAATTATGTGAGTATTATTTTGGATAATAATTTAAAAGATAATGTAGTTGATATTAAGAGATTGTGAGATAAAATTATATCATTAAAACTTATAATTAATGGAATAATAATATTGTAAGTGCGTATGCCTCTCAATTAGTATTGAATATGTATAAAAAAAGATTTTAGCTCAATTTAGATGAGTTGGTTCAAGGAATACCTCACGATGAGAGGTTTTTTACAAAAGGATATTTCAATAGATAATGTTGGTATGAATTAAAAAATTTAGTAGTATTTATTATGGTTTTGGTTTTTGAAAGACTTAGTAAAGAATGATTTTGTGTTTGCTTAAGTTTATGATCTTATGAATGCTAACATTTATTTTAAGAAAGAAGGAACATATTGTTACTAAAAACAAATGGGGCTTTTAAAATTTAGATTGATTATTTTCTCTTAAAAAAAGGTATTGATATTATAAGGATTGTAAGATTATTCCAAATGATTGTTTGTTAATTCAATATCATTTATTAGTTTTGGATTTGATTATAAGGAGTAACAAAAATAATTTTAAATCTAAAATATGGTTTAAAACTAGATAGTGAAATCTTAAGTAGGGTTATATATACATTTTTAGGAGTGAAATTTTGAAATTTGGATAGTGAGATTTTGAGGGCGAATACAATCTTATGTGGAATTTGATTACTAGCTGTATTTGCAATTTATTTGATGAATCAAAAGAGAGAGTAATAAATAATAAGGATGCATGGTATTGAAAATTTAATGTTTAAGTTAAGATTGAAGATACAAATACTTGTTTTAAAAATGATTTAAATATAAACTGAGAGGAACAAATAAAAAAAAATTAGTTTATTGTGAATTAAAAGGAGTAGTTTATGATGCTAAGGGTTTAACATTTGATGATCTATATAATAAATCCAAAAATAAAAAATGTTGATGGAGAGAGATAATTATAAGCTAGCCATAATAGAATAAATAACAAAAATTCTTTTTTTAAGTATAAAAATATTGAACATAGATGAATGAATTATTTTACAGCTTTTTAATGAATGTTGTACAAATACAACTAATTAAATGAGTAATGATTATAAAAATAATGTCAATTATATATCATTTGACGTGTTATTAAAACTGAGATTTGGAATGCTTTAAAGAGAATGAAGAGTGAAAAAGTGGTATGATTGGATGACATTTCGATCGATCTATGAATAGTTTAGGTGGGAAAGAATTTCTTGGTTTATTGTTATTTAATATTATTTTGAAGACAAAAGATGCAAGATAAGTGGAGAAAAAATATTGTAATACTGGTTTACAAGAATAAAAGATTATGGGGAAATCAAGCTAATGCGTCATACATTAAAATTTTGTGAGAGTAATTGAGTATTATGAAGGGATGCTTGTATTTCCTAATATAAATTTGGTTTTATACCAAGTAGATTTATCATAGAAGCCACATTATATATTAAGAGGCTTGATATAGAAATTTAGAGAAAGAAAAGATCTTAATTTAATTTTTATTAATCTTGAAAAGGTTTATGATAGAGTACCAAGAGAAGTTCTTTAGAGAGCTTTAAATTGAAAAGAGATTTGTGTTGCATATATTGATGTTATTAGAGAAATATATAATGAGGATGTAACATATGTTCGATTGAAGGTTGCTTGCCTAATGTTTCTCCTATTACTATTGAATTACATCAAGGCTTTGCTCTTAGCCCATACCTCTTTGCTTTATTATGGATGTTTTTACTGAGCACTTTCAGGAGAAGGTTCCTTGGTGCATGTTATTTGTAGATGACTTTCTATTAATTGATAATATTAAAGGTGGATTTAAAGCAAAACTTGAGCTGCGGAGGACTACATTAGAATTTAAAGGTTTTTGTATTAGTAGATCTAATATATGGAGTAAGTTCATTTGTATTAGAAACCTAAATCTCGAGTGTTAGGGATTTAGACACCTTTTAACTACTTGTTGGTGCAACGATGATGAATTTGAAGCGGAAACATTGATTGGATCTCTGCTTTGTCATATTTGGAGCAATTCATTAAACACAAAATGTGCAGAAAACAAACACTAAAAATATTCATATATCACACACCATAAATATAAAGATCTATATTTGAAAAATCTAAACATTGGAAAAAAATTATAGAGCCATGGCATGTAGAACTTCACTATAAAATCAGAATAAAATTACAAGAGAGATATCACTCTCTTAAAGACTTGGAGCTCTTGTAGCTTTTTTCTTCTCTTGAGATTTTCATAGCCCTCACACTTCTCATAGCCACCATAGCACTTCAATACTACATAAAACCCTAAACATACAAGAGTAGTTATAGCCTTACACATCCTAGCCCCCAAATAAGCCATAAAATAACATTTTGGGCTTAAATTAATGTTTGAGCATGTTCCTGAGCCATTTTATGCTTCGTCTACTGCTTGGGCTTACCCAAGTGTCAGTCTCTCTATTTTAGCAGTTGAAATATGTGCTTGAGCTTACTCAGGCTCTTTACCCTCTGTTCAGATAACCCTAATAGGCACTTGGGCTAACCTCAGTTTCCAATGCTGAGACGGGCACTTGGGCATGCCCAGGCGTCCAACCAAATTCAGCTCAATTTCTGGAGCTTGTTTTGGCCCCGTTTCACATCCGTTTTGGTTTCAATTGATTCATGACTTACCAAAAGCCATTCAAAGCCTCTAAATGATATGTGACTAATCTAAAATTACTATAAAACTTCAATTCTTCACCATCGTTTCAGTTTTTGCTTGAATTGAAGCACCTTGTTGTTATATTTTTGACTGCGCCCAGGCACCTTGCTCACTATTCAGATGAGCCTAACAAGTCCTAATCTCGATTTCAAATGCTGAGACGGACGCTTGGGCGAACCCAACCAACTTCAGCTCAGCTTCCGGAGCCTGTTCTGGCTCTATTTCGAGTCCATTTTACCTCAAGTTGATTCGTGATTTTCCCAAAACCATTTCAATGTCTCCAAATGATTCGTGATTTATCTAAAATCACTCCAAAACTCATTTAAAGTCTTCATCATCATTTCAGTTTTCTCTTGCATGAACGCACCAAAACTACTTATCTAAAATATGCTTTTGAAATGACCATTCACTTTATTAAAATAAACTAACAACCCAGTGCATTTATACCTGATTTGCGATAAAATCATTTTGTATTTTACAAAATTTAAAAATATGAGAGGCTTTTTGCGGTCTTAATAATAAGAGTGATTTGTTAAAAAATAATGGTGAGGGTATATATTCAGTTAAGATCATAGTTTTACGTATTATTTAGGTTTGTTTAAAATTTATTAACTTGTCATCGTAATAGACATTTTATGCTTTTGAGCTCTTGTACTTGGTTCATTTGTTTGTTAGCTTCATTTGCTATAATTTAGCAAATAGGGTCCACACTTCATGCATCACTCAAAAGAGCGATTGGAGGAGGATAATTTATTGAACAGATCCAAATAGTTGAGATAAGTCTACTATGATGATTATGCGTTTAAATTGCTTGAAACTCATTATCTTACTTGTATCTCCATTGATGTTTTCAACTAGACTACGTAATGACTTTCCGTCTGACATTTTATTTCATATTTTGCAGATTTTCAGATGATCATAATTTTGAAAAACCTAATGACGGGAATGCTTTGAACTTAATGAACTCGTGTGCAGTTTCTGTGGTAGAACACTTTCCAGATATTGTTTTTGCTTATGGTGTTAGTGATGAGTATAGGTAAAATCTCAGATCTCAGCATATTCTTCACATTCTTAAATATTTCCATATGTAGCACCCAAACTTTCAAATTTCAAAATAACATGTTGGCATTATTCTTTGCATGGAGCCTCTTCTAGAAATAATAATTATAAGTTGGCAGTATTTGTGGTAATTTATATATATCATATTTTTTGTTTTTACTGTGCCTCCCCACAACACCCCCACCCCGCCCCACCACAAACCCATAAAAGCTACTCTATCTATTTGATTGGCTTCCAAACTGAATAAAATCCATTCTAAATTAAAAAAATTCTATTAAGCTAAATAGTTATTCCTTATAGATTTATATTTCGATTCCATGCTTTTAAACAGAGTTCTTCAACTACTGTGGTTCATTTGTATTCATACTAAATAGAACAACACATCATATTTGGTATTCTTTGTGCCTTCTTTTTCTCATTTTACATGTCTCCTAATTTAAGAAGCCATTTTATTTTCTAGGAATGCAAACTAATAAGCTGAAATTCAATCTTATTGATTAAAATCCAACCTTATATTCACCAAAGTTATTTTTTGAACCAGAAATTTATCAAAATATTCCTCTGGTTATTTCAATATGTTCAACTTAGTTCTAGTCTGAACAGTCTCGACCTAATCGGGCTTGCATTGACTAATTTTGGCCTCCAACTATTTATTTTGAGCCCAATATAGTTCAATGAAATGAGGAAACATGAACTAAAATTGCCTCAAAATGTGTAGTTGGGATCATAAATTGATCAACATGAATATTTAGGGAGTATCATGATAAATTTGAAATAATTGAGAGACTATTTTGACTAATTATTTATTTTTGGATAATAGCAAAAGCATGCCTTATGGCTTCTCTTCTTAGGTTACTTTTTTTTCTTACTTGCGCAGCTTTATATGGAAGGACGCCAGCCAGTTTTACAATAGAAGGGCAAGGTTTGTGTCTTGTGATACTTCTTCAAAAACTTAAATACAGTTCAACTTGGCCCTGCAAAGATGCACTTGTATTTGTTATTCAAATGAGCTGGAGGCACTGTTTGGGACAGTTTTCTAATGCAAGTAAAAATAATGAAAAAGTATCAAAGAATAAAAGCAAATAGCAAAACACCCTAGCCTAAAGAAATCGAATGCAAAGGCTCTCCAGGCTTATCCAAGCATAATTTGAATGCTGTAATAAGGTACCCCATTTAGCACGAGCAGCTCTCAAATGTTAGAAAGGCAATTTACTATCTCTTTACTGATAAGCAAGTGTCTCATCGAGATTTTGAACTTGAGAAGAAAGCATGACAAAACTGGCTTTTGCCACACCTGATTTTTAGCTCGCATTGAACTATCTCTTTAAAAGATGTCCGAGTCTTTGCTACAATGGCTGAACCTCGCTAGATATCTCTAAGAGCTCAATCTGTGTCTGCATAACCTCTTCCAATAAACCCTTAACAGTCGTAAGTAAAAAATCAGATTCTTTTCAAGCATAGATACAATATCGGCTAAGGAGCGGGTTTAAATCTTTGCATCTATAGTGGTCTTCATCTCAAGCTCTTGATGTACAATATGTAATTAAAGTAGTTAGAAAAACATCTCTTGATGGTGCAACTCCTCCTATGTCCAAAGGCCATGTTGCTCAAGTTTCAATGCTGTGTAGTCCAGAAGATGGTTGGCTAGAGCAACAAAAAGTGAAACCATAGGCTACCCATAGATGTCAGAGGATACAAAAAAATGCTGGAGCATTTACAAAAATCGACAAAGGAAAATGCTGATGACTACATGACAAATGCGTCGATAAAAGATTGTCAATCCCAAGTCTAACGCAAAAGATATCGAATAATAAGATTTAGTATAAATGATTTTTGCCATTTAATTAATTGAGATATAATAAACATACTAATGCATTTTGATGGGGAATTGACTACTGGAGAATCAACATTTTGGTGCTTCCAATATATGTAAAACTATATTGAGAAGTAAACACCGCATTAGCACCCAAAATGTGTCTTCTTTAACACGACTAACATTAATAATATTGTTGCTAGGAGATGGGGAATGACTTAGGGAACCTCCAATCATTAAGAAAGAAGAAGTGGTAACAAGAGAGTAAATGTATGCCTAATTCAAGGTAAGCATAAGTGCTCAATAATTGTGCAAGCGTTCATCGGAGCAAAACATAAATGAGAGCCTGTTGTTGAGTGCAAGAGAAAAGTTCAAGCTAGTGAGGTGGTCTCTAAGCACACTTGGAGATGGCTGAAGTCAACCAATACAGAAATTACAGGATGCCTGTCTAACTAGTAGATTGCATGAAGCTAAGTTAGCAAGCAGCTCTGTTGGGATTGTACCCCTTTAAAATCATGGAGTCGTGCTTCTTGTAACATTACCACTATGGTGTGATGTTGATAAAGTATTTTATTATCGATATATGAACGATTGGATAGCATTGAAGGTTTGACTTTATCACCCATTGAATCCATAAAATTTATCCTTGCTACGTGAAGGCAAAAGGTCAATGAGGGTGCTGTGCAAAATTCTAAAGCAATTGATCATTAGGTGCGGATCCAAGAGAAACAAGCAGATCTGACTTTTATATGTAGCATTTGTGGCTCTAGTAAGTTACATGATCAACAAAAATCCTTTGCTCACAAAATTTGATGGCTGCTTAAAGCAGGTGAAAGAACTGGAGACTTGAAAGTGTGTCTGCTTTTTAAGAAGTGCCACGGGATCGTGAAATGTTGACAATATAAACTGGAGAAGATGTTGGCCTAACTAATTCCTTTGTATATCTGAGAGCTAGAACAAGCATTGCTAAAGATACTCTCTCAATACGGGCTATCAATCTAGCTATCAGAAGCATGCTAAGGCAGGGGACTCCGTTTTTCCCAGTGAGGATGAAATAGCATAACTAAGAAAAAATAAAGCTGACCAGGGCCGTCTCAACGTCCATGCCTTGTGCTAGTGTAAGAAGCATCCTTGACCGGTGGTGACCAGTGGCAACCATATGCTCAAATGGCTCCTTGAGATAACCCACATTTGAATATGATTTGATGTTAAAAAGCTCCCAAAGCCGTGCAAATTGAGTTATGTAACTCATTGTAAAAATCTTTGAACCCACTTGTCTTGAAATGATAGCATAACGGCTACCAGTCTTTCTAACCTTTCTTTAAAAGTCATGATAGCAGGCTAATGATGTATGTAGATGGACAAACTTTTTTTTCTTCTGAGCCGCCCATTGTTAAAACAACTCATCTTGTGGAGGCACATACTCCTTATAAGGAAGGCCATAGACGAGTAGAATTGAAATACATACAATGTTCCATATGGTGCCATTTTGTGGGGACTGACTCAACGTATGCTTGAGTTATTGTCCCAGCCCTCTTTAATCCCAAGAATCCATGAAGGAGGTAACTAACTATAATTAACAAGGATGCAAAGGTGGTGTGATAAACTCTAGCCTGTCATAGAACGACATGATGTGTTCCTTAAAATGTAATGAGCTCAGTATATGTATCCACCAATGGCTCTAAGAGGACTCCCTAATGGCGTGTCATGGATCCATTCATTCTCTTTGTGATGCAATAATTTGTAGCTAAGAAGTTGAATAATGGAGCATCAATTGTGTTGATTTAAAATATAATAAGCTTCTTGCTAAAGGATGCTCTAGGCCCCTTAACATATTCTTAGTGATCCTTCAAATTATATGACTCCTTGTGCTGTAGCCTCTGCTCAACTACCCAAATGATAGCCATATTAATGGGAAGATCTAAAATTGAACACTTCAGATGTGGGAAACGGGTAAAGATCATGTCTTGGCCTAAATTTTAGTATATTTTGCTTTTTGAGCTTGTCAGGCAAAATTTTATAGGCCTGGCATTTCGATGCTCTTGGAGCTGACCAAAAAGACTCGGCTCCTTTCATTGATCTTAGATTTAGGCTCAACGAGTGCTTTTCAATGCAATTTCGAGCCATTATAGTGTCGATATTGTGAAATTTTTTGCTAAATTCCAAATCACATTGCCATGCTACTGAAATTTTGTCATTCTGTAACAAGTTAAAATTGAGTTAAAAAGAGAAACTTAAAGTCAATTAAATTAATAATATATATGATGTAATTGGTCAATTAATTGATACATTAAGTTAAACTAATTATTTGATCAATTACATTGATTGAATAAGTGCATAAATCAATTTGTTAATTAAATCAAACCACAAAGTTGAGTTTGGGGTCAGAAACTTGTGGTAAGTTCGGCAATCAAAATGGACTTGTTTTATTTATTGCCTTGCTTTGATGAGAGCAACATTATTATTATTGTTATTCGAACAAAGAAAAGGGAGAAATAAGAAATATAAAATGTGTTTTCAGACTATTTACAAAATTTTAACATACATGCTAAAATACTCCTTTCAAAGCTCACACCACTTTCTAAGAAAGGGTAATCTCACTGTCATCATCTTTAAGCTCATAAATATTTAATAGCATTGGCTTCTCAGAGTACAAAAAGTGCTGCTCCCATGACTGATCTCAAAGCACCAAGCTTCCATATATTTTGATCCTTAATCTCATTAAGTCTCTATTGCTTCCACATGCAACTCCAGCCTGCACACAAAATGAGAAAAGAATCAGTACTATAAAACAAGATTATGTGCAATAATTAAAAGCAATGAAAATGAAAATGAAAATTTGACAATAAAGTAATTTGAATGAACATGCTAAGAACCTAGATCATCTGATTCCTAGTAGATCTAACTAGTTTTAGCTGAATTAATTTAGATTAAGCATTGTAATTCATAGTGGATTTATGTGATCCTAATTGAAGCTAAGTTAAATATTTAACTTATAGATAATCTAATCATTCAAGCTAAACTAACCTATATGAATAATCTTCTAATTAACCTTAGGCAACTCAACTTTTATTGATCTAGGAATCACATTAAGTTAAATGTGCTATGCCTTGAACGGCTTAAAAAGAGTCTCGCGCTGCTGACCACGGACTGGCTCAAGCACCGAGGCCTACGCCGCTAGGCCGATACTCCGACAACCGATGAAATGGATGCTTCTTCTCTGTCTCGACTCTCTGCCCTTCCTCCTTGTGGCTACCTGACAAACCAACAAAGGAAACTCTCTCTCCCAAGAGATGGATTTGACTACGACCTCCTCTCGATTACCCGCCTAAGCTAAGAGTTATGATTCTTTTAAGTCTAAAAAATTAATTGATCAAAGCTGGAAGATCCGGTCTTTGGAGCATCCAAATAAATTTAATCAAATCATCATGTCTAGAAACACGATTCCTAGTTAATATGATCAAATCTTAATCGAGTTGTGTCGAGCTAAATCAATTGATCTTTAATAAATTTAATAAATTATTGTCGAATCAATTCACGTTTAAGTGATCTAATCTTCAACTAATCTTATCTATCGTGGTTTAAAAGACACTGAGCTGTATAACCTAATTTCTATAGATAATCAAGAGATTTAATGCATGTTCATGTAATGGGCTACCTAGGTTAAATGAATAAAGCTACAAAGTCCACAATTTGGGCCTTTCAAAAGATGTAAGCCCCATCTCAAATCTTATTTAACACTAGGCTATTTAATCTAAAAGGTAAGGCCTTAAGATCCACTACATCGATCTAATCCTCAATCTGAGCCAATACCCGAGTATTCCAACTGATGTAAGACTTGCCACTTATTCTTAACTTTCCAAATATTATAGGTCTCATCCTATGTATGCCCACTGCCTCCACTACCATCCCTGACTGTCAACTCGATCAACCACTGACTCACGGGATGTTCACCAACCTCACCCTACTACCATTGCTGCTGTGAGCAGTCAGCTAGCAATGTGTGAATAACACTTTTTTTGTAGTTTCTTCTATAGGTGTTTCACAATAACTTCTTTTATAGGTGCTTTACAATAGCTTATTTTATAACAACTTCATAATAATTTTCTTAGACAGATGCAACTACCCCAAATTGAGCCTTATGCTTATAAAATCTGCTTTTTTATCAAATTTCATTTATAATGCATGTCATGATTTGCTCGTGTCCTTTTGGTTTTTTGCATGTGCAGTAAAATACTTTCTCTCAGTTTATCATATTTCACTTCTATGTATGTAATGAAATGGAAAGATTTCTTTCCCCACAAAGACTTGAAGGAGCCACCTTATTTTGATGGACGGATTGTATTGTATCCAAGAGCGAAGATTGTTAGGGACTATCTCTCTTGGAGGCAAGTTGATTGTGAGCCTCAAACGCAAATTTCTTAGATGTTTTCTTTTCCTTCTTTTGAGTGGAGCCATTCTTGATGAGAATATCTTCCTGATTTTTTTTATAAAATTTGATTCTTTGTATATGTTTATTTAAGGTCACATTAACAATCAATACAACACTTGCTTCTGGATGCTAGTAAAATCTGGAAAATCTAAAAAGGAAGCACAGGAGCGTTTAAAGGTATTGTACAACACCCATTATTTACATATTTTTATCCTTTTTTGTCTTTAATAACTTATCTTCATGAATTATTTTTATATTTTTAAATGTTTTTTAGTTTCTTTGGCAAGCACAAAAGATTAGCATGGAGCAATTGTAATTTTTCTTGGAACAAAATGAAATTTTTATATGTAAATGCGTAATATATTTATTAAGGATGAAATTTCAAAAATTTGGCAGCTAAAATTAGACTCATGGTTGGAAGTTGGGAAGTTGAAAAACCTTTTTTCTCTCCATATTCTATACATATGTTATTCAATTATTGCATAAATGCATGCACAAGCATCATGGTGTGAATGAAAATTATTGCATTGTTATTATATTGAAAAAGCGTGTGGCCTTGTTTTGCATGATGAATATATATTTTTTAATGAATGATCTTATAAAAGCAGTAATGTTTGCTCTTAAGTGATGACTTTTTTATTTAAATGCCTAAATATATTTATTATGGTTGGGATGAAATTTCAAAAATATGGCAGCTGAAATTAGGCTCATGTGGTTTGAAATTGGAAAGTTGAAAAATCTTGCTTCCTCCATATTCTACACATATGTTATTCAATTATTATATACATGCATGCACAAGCATCATGATATGAATGAAAATTATTGCATTGTTGTTATTATGTTAAAAAAGCATGTGACGTGTTTTGCATGATGAACGTATATTGTCTAATGAATGATTTTATAAGAGTAGCTAACTTTCAAATTATTTGATTCTATTTGGGAGGATTTATGGGTCTAATCAGACATATTACTGATGGGGCATTGTCCGCTTGATGAGTGATAAAGAGACTTGTACTGCTTCATGGGATGGTCGATGCATGATTTTTGTGATAAATTAAGTAATCGTTTATAAATAGGCAGACATGTGTTTTTAATCATATAGTAATGCTTGTTTTATTTATATGGAGAGCGTAGTGAAAAATAGTACATGAGCATAAAGTCTTGTGGTTTGTTGAAAGTTATTGACATGAGAGTTATATCGTATCGTGAGATAAAAATATAAAAAATGGCATACAATAAGATATGAATATCTGAGTGATATATTATAATATATGACTATTATCGCATTTTAAGTATTTTGCTATAAAATATTGAAATGAAGTATCTGGTATCATGCATAATTGATAATAGTAATTGATTAAGGTTTTAGCCTCGCCTTGTTCTTGATGATTAATTCAATGTCAAAATAGATTGATGTTAGATTATTACATACCCTTAGAATTATGGCATGGAGAAATATTATTTATTACTTTTGAATTAGAATTTTTGAGTAATTTATTCTTATAGTTTTATCCTTATTTGAAATTGAGAAATGCAAACTAAAATTTTGTTGCTTATATAATCTTACATCAATTATCGGTATAATGATAAGAATGTAGTAAAATTAGATTTTAATATGCTCAATCTGATAAATGCTTTCACCTATTATTGTGTGAGTTTGCTAGCTAATTTAAGGAGCACATTTTATGGATTCATGTATGAACTTTTGTTGTTTGGAATGATTATTTTTATTTAAGTTTAAATATGCCTTAATATGATACTAAGACCCTCATAGATTATTTCTTATCTAGTCCACTGCCAAATTGATAAAGCAAATGATAGCTTCCTACCTCTATTGGCTCATAGTTTGGAGTTGTCGTTGGTACTTAGAGTAGGTGCAAAGGTTGCTAACTGCAAACTGGTGAATTGAGTAGTATTAGTGCAAGCAGGGTGGAGGATCCCTCAGTGGATTCTTGTGTCCTTGCACACCATTCATAGAAGTTCAATCTTTAGCTTTATTGGAGATCTCTGGTTTGGAGAAGAATTGAGTTGTTCCCACGCTTTGTATTTTGGATTTTTGACCTCCAACTTAGGTGAAAATGTTCGGTATAACTATCCTACGACAAAATTGAGGCTCTCAAATTCATTAGTAAAATGCGAGAGGTACTGAATTTTGAGAAGTTGATTATGGGTCCAATAAATCTTTTTCATGAGGTCCTGCTGATTCGATCTTTATTTAGTATGTTAGATGATAATGAAAATTATGCTCAACAACAACAAAAGTCTTGTGAGCCTACTAATGCTTCTAAGAAGGGATCTAATGTTTAATATTACGGATTTACTCACTAAAAAGTCTAGAGGGCCATTAGGCCCAATAGAGGTTGACCGATGAATTTACTTTTTTGAAGGTGAAGTGGCTAATGTCAATAAATAGTATATGGGTGTTTGGAATCATGATTGGAAAAGTGCAGTCTGTGTGATCATCCTCAAGCCATTCATATGCTTAGACTTTCTTAAAAATGAAAATTCTAAATTAAAAAGCTTGTCATTGGGAATAAGTCGTCATTTGGTAGCACTTTTTTCCAATTTAAGTAAAGAAGAGGATAAAATTTCCCTCTTAAAAGATCTTTTGAAGTGAATCCGACAAAGGGAAATCTGATTTGATAAATTCATAATAGTTTAGAAACCTTTTGGTGGCAAAAAGCAATATCAATTAGAAGATCAATTGGGATCATGCTTGGTTAACAAATGTTGGATCATTAACAACATTAATGAGATTAGGCCCCTTGGGGAGGCTTCTATTGTGGAAGAGGTCACATTTAATTATTTTACTAAGCAATATAGCTGCCCATTTACCCATCTGTTATCCTTAAATACCATTTCTCCTTCCTCTTTAATTGGGGATAGAGAAAACAACTTACTCATGTCTAATACCTATGAAGAGGAAATTTGTGAGGTCATTTTAAGCTTAAGAAGGAACTATGCAGGGTCTAATGGCATCCCAATTGATTTCAATAAAAGTGTTGGGATGTTATCAAATTGGATTGTTGTAGTACAATCCAAGATTTATTTTGTAGTGCATCTTTGCCCTAGTTTTTCACTCCCACAACTATTTTCTAGATTCACAAAGGCTATAAAGATACTTGGTGGGATGATTTTAGACATTAGCTTGTGCTTTATTTTTGGCCAAAATCTTAAAGATAACACTGCCTAGGAAATGATTTATAGTATACATTTGAAGTTCAAACACGATAATAATTTTGCCATCAATCTTGATTTAGAAAAGACATGATATGCTTAATTGAGGATTTCTTATTATTGTTCTTAAAGCTATGGGTTTTATAGATTTTTCTATTAATATACTGAAATCAATTTTTGGTAATGTATAATTCTTAATTATTAATGGCTTTCAACTTGATTTCTTTAATTTCTTTAGCGATCTTTAGACAAGGGAACTCCCTTTCTGAGATCGTGTTTATTATCGTGGTAGATTATTGGTCAAGTATGTCTACCACTTGATTCGAAATGATCCTAGATTGAGATTGAATGTGGGAGGAAAATGTCTTAATACCTATCTAGCCTATACCGATGATTTTTTTTGTTCACTAATTGGGAGAACAAATCTATCAATATGATAAAACAATTTATTAATACTCTCCAAAATGATTTGGGGCTCATAATAAATATGAGGACATCATTTTTCTATTTACATAAGAAAGCTCTCTTGAATAAAATTAAGAGCATCAATGATATCCTTGGATTAAAAAATGGTACTTTACCTCTTAGGAGTTTCCTATTTGCATAGGACATGATAAAAATGCTCATTTCAACATTTTGATTTAAAAAATTGATAATGAAATTAACAAATGAGAAAATAAGTTTATCTCTTCTGGCTGAAAACTTTTATTTGTCATGTTCTCAACACTATTCCCTAAAGTTGAATGGAGGTTTTAAGCCCTACCAAAAACAACTATAATTGCATCAAACATTCATTTTAAATAAATTTTTATGGTGAACAAAAATAGCTCCAAGGTTATTTGGGATTGTTGGGACAATATTTGCTTCCCATTTTTTAAAGGTTGTCTTAATATTTGGAGTTTAGATGCATAGTCATGGAATGCGGTATTGTTTGGGATACTATAAACCTTGACATTAATTTTTGGTTTGACCTTTGGAATGAGTGGGAGGCTTGGCGATTTTTGTCACATTAAAAGTTGCTGGAGAGTTGTAAATTGTTTGAATAGTTTAAATGATTGGAATACTCAAATGTTGTACAATATCATTTTCTCTATAATGCCACTAACTCTATCATTAGGAGTACCCCTTGTATGGATAAGGAGAAATTTTTAGCTCCACACTAGCCCCAACAGTAAATTCAGTTTGAAACTTGAGTGGCATGTTAGTCGCCAACATAGGCTTCCTGCAGATCTATACAAGCTTTGGAACTCCAATGACCCTGTTTTTCTATCTTATCATGGACGCTCCAGCAACGAATATTCCTCTGTTAATGAGGTTATTCCATCTAAAGGCATTGTGATGGTCTTTAAATGTCAATGTTGCTTCTTTTACAGCATGTCTTCTTGCATAGTGATGTGTCCAATGCTAAATGCTGTGGTCTCACTCATAACATCCAATGTATAACTCATAAATCATTATGTATGTTTACAATTTATTTACTGCCTTCTTTCCTAATTATTTGGGATGGTATTAACATGCCCAAATACTGTAATCTCTCTTTTCCAGGTATTGATGAAATTTTGGGCTCTAAAAGCTAATCATCATTTTGTATTTGCTCTTTGGGTGGCTTTCTTTTTACTGCACGTGTGGCTTTTTGTTGTGGTATCTAATTGGTTAATGCAGAAGAAAGAAGAGGTGTAATAATTTTATTAACATTTGGATATATGATGAGCTTTGGTCTGCTTATCCTTGTTATCTCTCTCGATTAAGTAGATTTTTGGTTTGTAATGTGTGTAACATTACTGGGAAGAATGTTGTTGTATTCTACATGTTCAGATAGCTCCTTCCCCTTTTAACCATTGCCAGCTGCCTGAAATTCTTAAATCTACTTGTTTTGATTATATAATTGTCTAAAATTACCTTTTAAAGCTCATTTCATTTCTCTTATACATTTGGTCTTTTATATAATGGGCTATATGATGGTGTGAATGTTCTCATATTGTCGATCTTATTCTTAGCTGCCATAAGAATTTGTATTCGAGATCAAAACTACTCTATTTAGACGGCAGTATCCATAATATCAATTCTGGCTGTGGTCGTTCGGAACCCTATGGTAGGCTTTACTTACCGCTTTTTCTGCTTTTCTTTTATTCCTGCAATATGTTCCAATTTTACGATTGAGGATGGACTTTGTGAGGCTACTAGATTGGATGTTAATTCATAGGCTAAGTGCAGGGATACGGGTTTGCACGGCATCTGGAGGAACCACATGTTTTCTTAAGGCATAGCCGTGATCCTCAAATAGCTAACTATATGGGGAAGACTACTGCAGGAGCTAATTTTAGGAAGGAGGCTTGATGTGGTCAGATTGACAACTGGAAGGAATTGCAAAAAGATACAAGATCGGGAGGTATTGGAACGTGAAGGCACTATAAATCCTAGGACAGCTGAGCTGATCCATGAACTCGTTTGGCTGGATTCTTATGATCAAGCTTTGGTAATTGCTTATTGTAAATTGTCTCCCCATTCATTTACCTTTTCCTATGTCTGCATTGCGCTGGTTTTCTGTGTTTTTTTATTCTGGGTGTGATTTTGTTAATATATATATACATACATACATACACACATATCTATATATATTTATATATATATATATATATATATATATATATATATAGCACTCGTAAGATTGCCAACTCTTTAGAGGTCTATCAGACTGGGTCGTGCTTGGATGATTAGCCTTCTAAGTTGGGAGCTACTTCCTCCTGCTTGGATGATTAGCCTTCTAAGTTGGGAGCTACTTCCTCCTCGATTAAGGAGTTTGGGGTCCATTAGGGAGATGCTGATATTCCATCTTTGGAGATGGTTGATGATAGTTGTGAGTTGGAAAATGAGATTATCGTTGATGTTGTTTCGATATATGTGGTGGGCTGCTTGGTATTTCTTCCTCTCGGGTTGATCCTACTTGCCAATTTAGGGGTGTATGAGGTTGTCTAGGTTGCTTTGCCGTTAGATCCCTTTGGTGATGGAGGGGAATTTGCGGGGTGCGGGAGGTACTCATCACTAGAACTTCAGAACGTGCTTTTGGAGGGTTGTGGATTTTGACGAGGAAGATATGAACATTCTTTCAAAAGAGCTCCAAATATATCTTGCTAAAATCCCGATTGTTTTGCGGAGGGTGTTAGACGCTTCATCCGAGGAAACGCCTCTTGAGGCTAGTTCGAACCTGTATTCTCACACATTGGAGTTTTATCCATCGGTTCTTGGTAGGGCTCATGCTAGTTCTGCACCGGAAGTTGAGACATTCTGAAAATGAAGAAAAGAAAATTTTCAAAGCTAGTCGAAAACTATCTTATCACTAGTCGGGCTTTTGCGTGGTCAAGTATTTTTCAGCTTTAATTGGGATTTTGGTGATCATTTTCTTTTTCTTTGTTCGAGGTCACAAATTCTCTTACTATTGTATTCATTTTTACAAGATTTATAAAATGCAACAGTTCATAAAAAAAAATTTATAATAATAAGGTATATATATATGTATTGCACTGGTACAAAGTATGCTCAAGTTATCTCCCCATTGATCGTCGGCCCATATGATGTTCTCTTTAACCAACTTTTTAGGGGTTTGGGTGAATGATGTTGTGCTGGTATTATAGTATTTTTCACCTACACATAATTTTTTTCCTATCAGAAGGATTAGAGACGCTTACCTCGTATTTTTTGCCATTCTTTCATAGATTTTGAATGACTTTATAAAACAGCTTAATTATCAAACCAATAATGAATAAAATTATCTCAAAATTTGAAAAAATGCTAAAAGAATAGAAAAAATAATGGCCAATTTAAGCAATTCAAAGTTTGTGTTGAATGTTGACGAATGGTAAAGTTTATATCAGCTTCCTTTTTTTCATCTTAACTTTTATGTGCCATTTGCAGGGAACCCTAGCTAAGGACAAAAATGAGCTCCTCTTTGAACAATTTGGCATCAATTATGATAAGCTGCCTGATATGTTTAAAAAAGGATCATGTGTTTACAAAGATACTGTAAAATTTTCTTTTCTTTTCTTTATATTTTTTATTTCTGATATATACATTTATATTAAATTTTCTTATAAAATCAAATCTTACTGATAAGTACTTTGGATTTTTGTTTATTTGGCTGGCGCACAGGTGGATGAGCCAGAGAATCCAGTTGAGGGTGAAAATCATGTCAAGAGGAGAAGACAAAGGGTGATTGTAGGACACTTTGATATTATAGGGGACAGATTCTGGGAAGAGCACCCCTACATTCTGAGGGAAGCTGCATAATTGTAGGACGTTTTGGCATATTATAGAGGACAAGTTTCTTATGAGTTCTGTTTTTGTTTTCTATCTATTATTCTTCATTTGATTTCAATTACTTTTCTTTAATGGACTAAATGTTATAAAATATTGTATAAGTAATGATTCTCTCAAGTCCTATGCAACTCAATATAGAATTGTCTTACACGTGTCTTTGTAAAAGCCAAAGGCATCCCTTCCTTCAACACATAATAACAGAACTTTAATACCATAGATGACTTACTAAAGTGCAAGTGAACCCTATGATATGTTGCACTTTTGGTCTAACAAAATAATGAAAAGCTTGCCCATTATTTCAAGGAGCCCGAGATAAACTCGTGTTGATTTTGGATCTGGGTTCATTGAGCACTTTTCTGCATACGTTTAAGAACATAGGATTACTTGAATTAGTTCTGCCCATTAATCTGAATTGCACAATGAGCTTAAGCTGATCATCGGTCCTCAATAGAGCATATGTAAACTAACACTTCAAGATCAATAATCCTGCTACAAAAAATGTAATTTATGGTATTTGATTTTCTCATTAGGTATATAAAATTTTGAAATCACCACCACAATTATGATAGGGACTCATCAAAGCTGCCTCCATTCCATCCTGTGGTATATTTTGAATGTGCTACTGCTAAGAAAAACAACTTCAAACTACAGAAGTGCTCGCTAGTTTGATGTTTTTTTTGTTCTTTCTTGGATTATCATTGAACTTTTTGCCCTGTATGCATTCTTCATTATTTAAAAAATAAACAAATTACTTAAATGGTCGAAACTGAGAAAATCTAATTCAAACACGAATAACTTTCTCACAAACAACTCAACATAAAATGGTGTACAACATAGATTTTAATATTGTATTTTATAAATATAACTAGAATGGTGTACAACATAAAAATAAAAATATAAAGTAACCTCAAAACATAAAATAAAATAAAAACATAAGGAAAAAGGGAAACAATCACCAAAATACATGGATCAAAGTCCCAACAAAAGTAGAAAATACACCTATACGCTAAAGAGGTGTTATCAAGTGCATCGTTGCCGCCAATCATAGTCAAAGTTTTTCTGCATCGCGAAAAAATATATATATAGAGAGAGAGAACAATATAGGGCATTGCCCAAAAATTCATCAAACACAATTAATATAGTATTAGGAAACATCATCCTCATTTGTATGATATAAAAACGATTACAATAAAAGAATTCAGAAATAACAAAGATTAACATCAATCCATGGGAGCCAAAGCAAACCTCCTACTCTGCTAGTTGTGCTGAAGAAACAGAAATACCAGCAATTGATACACTGCAATCGGCTACAGAGAGCTGCAAGTATAGAATGAACGAAAAAATTATTCAATAGATTAATAATACCTAGCATCAGCTTCATTTCAGCCATTGTACCGAAATAAAATCGAACCATGCGCCATGTTTGCCGACAGAGTGCTTTCTTCATATATAGTTGAAACTCATATGAAGAAATAGCATGAACAATTCACTCCAATCAAGTTTACATATCTAACACCAAACATTCACACACATACACGCGCGCGCGCGCGCGCGCGCGCACACATATATATATATATAAACACATGCAAAAAGATCATTCTTATTTCATAAAATCACAGAAATGCCACTTTTCAAAAAATAGAACATACCCAAATGAGGATTGAATCTACAGCCAAGCAATCATAAATATTTCCTCGCAAGAGCACGAACTTTGGTATCAAAATGAGATGATGTGATACGAGAACCAGGCAAATAAAGAGGATTCAGCAGAATCTAACACAATACAGAAAATAGCAGCTGAAATAAGAATATGAAAAAACAAAAAAAAATAAACTGAGAAATTCCCAAAAATAAAACCAGATTAAATAAAAATTTTCACCAAAATAAAAAAAATAAATTGATTCTGAGCATATTAATTTTTCATATTAGACAGCTAGATCAAGCGTATCAATCTCTCAATTACCACAATAATTATCTAGAACTGTGTTGTATGGTTTCTGTATGATAGTTACTATGTGTGCTAATCATTATGATTAGGATATCATCAGTAAAATGTACTGACATTTTTTTATTAAAAACTTTACAACTAATTGGAGAATAAATTTACAGTTGGATGTCTCAGAAACTACTCATTTCTAAGGCAGCATTTCACACAACGATAGTAAAACTCCAAGAGTTTGCATGGTATGAATTCTGCGAGTACAAGCTTTTAATAGCTCAAGAATAATTTAATATCAACTCCTATCTTATGAATTTCAAATTTAAAGAGACGCTTCACATCCAAACTTAGGATGTGTTTTTAAGCAACACTGTAAAATAGTAACATATGCTTTTAGAAAACTCAAAGTTCATAAAAAAATTATTCAACTCATGTCTTCCTCTTCCTTTAACATGGGCAAAATTCTTAAACTCAAAATTTCTATCAGAAGCATTGAATGATCTACGGTTAATATGCCCTGCCCAAACCATCTAAGGTGGCATTCTCTAACCTTATCAACTATTGGGCCAATCCAACCTAGCCACAGATAAACTCATTTCTCATTCTATTCTTACGAGTATATACCCACTCATCCACATAAGCATCCTCACTTCTGAAATACATTTTTTATCAATAAGTTTCTTCTTTGTTGGCCAACTTTCAGCCCCATAGAACACGGTTATATAGCTGCTTTATAGAATTTTCCTTAATTTAAGTGATATTTTCCGATCGCATAGCACTCCAAAAGTGCTCCTACATTTCATTCAACCAGCTTGGATCATATTAATCACATCACTCTCCATTTCACGATAGAATAATCGAACCAAGGTATTTGAACCCCCCGTTGTTCTTGAACACAAGATTCTCAATAGTTATGTTCTCGAGATTAGGACTTCTATATTATAGAACTTTTTACACTCCACATATTATATTTTAGATCTACTAAAATGAAAACCTATAGATTCTATATTAATCCTCCACAACTCAAGTTTTTCTTTAACATCATCCAATCTTATTAATTAATATAATATCATTTGCAAATAATATGGACCAAAACACTTCTTGAATGTGCTAAGTAAGAACATCCATAATTAAAACAAAAATACAAGTGTTGAGAGTTAAGTCACCTTGCGATTGTACACATATTACAGTCCCATTGTACATATTAGAATGTGTTTAATACTTAAAATTAAATATTTGCACATTTTGATGCATAATTTAAAATTAATAAAACATTATGTCATAAATATTTAATTATTGAACCATGAATACACAAGTAAAAAATCTGATTAGTTTCAGTATATCCATGTAGCGTTGTAATAAAATGGCAAGCCATGGAGGAACTAGTTCAAGGAGGAATCAATAGATTCCCAAACAGAGGCAGGCCAAAGATCTTTTTTGGTTCTATGACATTTAATTATTGATGACTATATAATCAATCATAATTATATTAGATATTTCTTGAGAATACAAACGATTGTATATCATTTCCTAATGCATCATAATGTTGGGGTGAACTTCCTTTCAGATTCGAAATATAATAAAGTCTCCAATTGTCTTTTGGGCTAGATCAAGATTTTAATGAAGAATGCAATTCCATTAAATATGGGAACAAGCTTCAATAAAAAAGACAGGCTGTACTGACAAAGAAGGGTATTTTGGTGAACAATGAATAATTTAGCAGTTCTGTTTGGAATTGCAGAGTATGAAAAAAGCTTTTTGTGAACAATGAACAAATTACCTCTCCAATCTTACCCAAGAAAAAACCTAGGCATCATTTTGCTCTTGAAAAAGCCGAGTTAAACAATAGAATTCAAATGATATGGATTAATACTGAGACAGCGATGATTATTTATAACAAATCCATTGTTTGACTTATTGGGTAGAATCATTGTGTTTAAAGGGCTCCATCATCACAATTTTAATATAGTGCATCTCTCGGTTTAGCTCATATGTATTAGTGTTCTAGCTCACAACCTCCCGGAATGGGGACTTTAGACAGCGTATACTAGCTGTGTGAAACTACACATACTATGACTAGTGGAATAAATTGCATAAAGTTGCCTCCTGTGGTGCAGCGAAGAAAAATAAGAGAAAAAATAAAAGACACTGAAATTCAACAAGTTGTCATATTGTGGTGCAGTAAAGTTGCTTCTTGTAATGCAGTTGGACTAGAGGGCACATTAAACAGAAACCTAATTCAATATATAGAAGTCAAATGCATCTAATGCGTACCTTCAAATTTATTGTTATGATTCTATTGGCCCTCGGTGAGAAATACATTTTGCTATAATCGTTCGCTGCAACTAATGGGGATAATTTGTTGACCATAAAAATTTAACAGCATGCCAATATCATTGCTACATCATCCACTCCCTTGTTTTCTGCTCCCAAGACCTTAGTCATACCTATGCCCATCTACTGCAACTTCTTTAATTACAACTCAACCTCCTTACCTCATGCACACTAAGAACCCCACCAAAACCTTTTCTCTTCTCACTTGCTTATGCTCTTCTTTTCCACATCCAATATCAGCTTTGTTTGAAGCTGTAGCATTGCAACGAGCTCATCTCCCTCAAGTCCAATAACCAGGACTAAAATGATCTCACTCCCCCCGCAAGCTTTCTCATGCACAACAGCTTTTTCTGGCATCTTCATATGATTTCACAAAAACTCATGAAAAAGTAGGAACTTAAGAACTTGAAGAATTGTTAAGCTTTGAACAGGCTAGATTTGAAGTATCATCAATCTTTGATTCAGCTAGTTTGTAGTAAAGCTATAATTTCAAAGTCAATATGAATGAAAAAAACATGATTATCAATCTAACATCTAAACAAAAAAGAATGATGGCCCTTCAAAATAGAGTTTCTACAAATTGATCTCTAATCCGTCTACTGTATAGTCACAAAGGATTCAAATAAATGAATACTAGCACTTGATAGCCATGCTTAAATAGCCATGCTTAAACAGAGCCTAAAAGTAAATAATTGTAACTAGATACCATTATGCATGATCATTTTGTGGTTTCGGCAATGCAAATAAAATCTACCAAAATCATAAAGAGATGTTTGCAAAGTTGACCATCTTGTTTTTACGCATTACATAACATAAAACATCAATGTCCATTTTAGTTAACATGTTTACATAAAAACATAAAAGAAGCATAATGCACAAATGCTCAAAAGGGATAATGCATTATCAAGTATAAATGACGCACCAAACTGCCAACAAGCATAGTTAGAACGCCTATATGTATAAAAATCTAATTGAAGCACCAAATTCAATATCTAGCCAAATTAAAATTTTCAATTTCAAATCCAGTCAATAGTATTCGATTACAGAGAAAGTTTTAAGCTGAAATAAATAAAATTAGCCAACAATATAAGAAAATAAAATGCTAATAATATTATTATTTGTACAAATACTTGAAATGTTATTGCAAGCAAGCACAATTAAAAAAATATACAGCAAAATAACCATTTGTTGTAATTACAACTACTAAATGTGTTTGAAAACAACTAATATATCCATATATAATACTAAAACCTAAAATTCTTCTACTATTACAAATATGATCATATGATTATATCCTGCAAATAGTGTCGCTAAATTAGCAATAAAAATGTATAATGGTACATAATAGATATACCTACTCTTTTCTTTTAATAATAATGCAAGTGTGTCAATAAACATGCTAACACATGGTAATTTTTTGTAATAAACTAGAATTCTCAAATGCTCCCAAACTAATCTCATAGGTTCCATAAGATTTTTTGGCAAGCAAAGTTGACAATAAAATTTTATCAAATAAATATTATAAAACTTCATCCAAGTATCAAAATCACCATAAACACCTTAAAAGTCTAAATTCAATCACGAATTTTTATCAAATCTTTTGCTGACTTTCTAAAAAAATTTGGAAATCATTGTCAACAAGGCAATAAAATAAAACACTGTTCAGTTTATTCATATATCTGAGTTGTAAATTCCACAATGAGAACGCCAAAAGCAAAACTAATGAGCCTAGGTATCAAAGACAAAAAGTCAATCAATCCTTAAGTCAATCGGTTATTGAAAACACAATAGTCACTGAAGTACACTTTAATGATATATATGCCAAAGACATCTTTAAAGGAACTCAATCCAACAAAAAATTTTAAGTTCAACCTGTCAGGCATGATTAGCACTTTGAGCCACATGCACCCGTATACTAAGAATTATTCAATATAAATGATACAACAAGTTACAAGGGAAAGAATGATTAGTACTTCAAACCACATGCACCCGTACACTAAGAATTATTCAATATAAGTGATACAATAAGTCACATGGGAGAAAATGAGTTGATGTAAGCCTCGAAAACATATCTTGAACGTATATACCATCAACCCAAGACTTCTCATTATATATATAAGACCACCTTAATTGAAAGTTACTCAGACAAGTAAAAGAGATATTTATTGATAAGAACTTGCATCTATGATAAGCCTCAATCCTAAATTTAAATAAATCATGATTTTAAATTCAAAGAAGTCCATCTAAAATATAACCTAATCTAACTCAAAAAATACATAATTTCAATTTCATAATGAAGACGGGTGTTATTGCTTCTTAAAAATACGTTTGTTATGACATTTAATATTCATGTGCGGCTAAAATGCATAAAGTTCATAAAAATCAGGCTACAATTAAAAAAAGGGAAAAGACTCCCATAATGAAATTAGAATCTTTCTAAATAAAATTCATCAAATATTCATCAAGGGTTTAAAATGAAGGATTTATTCCATAATCAGTAATTATATTGAAACAAATAAAATGCATTCAAGCACATCACTTAAAATGTAACCAATTTTCAAGATAAGGGTGGCCGAGCTGCTGTTGTACCTTTATATAAAGTTCATGAACCTCTTGAAAAAAACTTTTTATTGCATCTTCATTTCGTGAGTCATGAAGCAGCATCAATCTAGTGTGTAAGAAGCAGTTTATCAAAGAAACAAATCAATAAAAGAAGCATCATAGCAATGGAAACAAGGAGATCAAATGTAAAGCTATCATATTACATACTGATATTAATAAGATGACCTAGTTTTCCCTTCAAATTTATATCGATTATTAAATTTTCTATAGCAACGGATAATCTGATTCAAAAATATATTATTATAGTTTATCTAGGAAAATATATTTTATTTTGCTCAATAGTACAGATCATTAAATTAATCAAGCATCCCTTTTGTTGCATCTAACAATTTAGCTTTACCATGAATTCATTATTACACATCAATTTAATCAAATTTTTTTATCAGTTATCACTAAACAAAACATTTTATGAAAAATTAAGAAAATAAAGACAGGTTGACGTTAAGGATATGACCAGCAGTAACATATACTGATACAACCAAGTCGTTGAATCTGTCCATCGTCTTCAAAAACCTGACACATGACGTCAAGTATAAACATTTTAGCAAAATTTCATGATCTAAATAGGAATAGGCAACAATAAGCCATTAATGAAAACACAACAGGTAGGATTCTCACATAGCACTGGTTGTCCATGCAAGATCTTGAACAATATCTAATGCAGCATGAAGAATAAAATGATGTTGATGAGCTGCTTCTTCCTTCTGGCGCACTAAGTAGCGTTAGAGAAAAACAAAAACGGAAATGGAAGGGTGTTTTGGTCAATTATTGAATAACATAGTCATAATGCCCAATCAACACATGTAGATTTTGTTAATCCATGTTCATCCTAATAAGTGTTACATGAGGTTAACAAAATCTGATAATGCATATATCCATGTTACATATAGTTTATTCCACATTGTTAATCTTTCCAATTAAAATAATGTACCAAAATTATTAGTAAGTTGCAAACCAAGTGATCTACGTACCTAAAAAGCCTACAGATCATAGATCCACATTCTTCAATCCTTCATGATGTAGTGAGTGGTGACTGTAGTTTTATATTTATTTTGCATTAATTTCTATGTAACTTTGTCCAACAACGTTTGATCATTTAGCTAATCCAAGAAGAATTAAAAAAATTAAGATAACCTCATAAGCCCCTGAGGAAAGTCAAAAGTATGGAAATTTAATTTTTTAACTCTATGATGGCCTATGAATTCTCTCTAGCTTAAAACTATATGATAAATGTTTACTTGTTGAATTGATGAGATAATATTTTAATGGAAACTCATGATAGTCATTTAAATACTTAAGTTGATGCAAAAACTGACACTAGAAAAAGTGCAAATACTAGACAATGCACAACACACGCAAATAAAGAGCCACTATTTGCAATCATAATTAAATAAAAGTTTTTTGTTTCATTATGTTTGTACATTAGCACATTAGCGATGCATAAGAAATCTAATTTTGTTGATATTCATCGTCAGTGTGGTGATGTCCCAGCATGTGCTCTAAAGTATTTGTAAAGCAATGCTCATAACAAAATCTAAAAGAGTAGCACTATCCATTTTGTCTTCTTTCAAAATGTGATCCCTCAATGTTAAAGAGCCTCCTGCTAAAAAGAGTGGTATAGTTAAACTTCTTGCATTTCCTGATTATAACATCATTAATTGATCCCAAGCTAACAGATTGTACTGCATCTTATGTATGCCAGCTACTTGACCTTCAAAAGCTGTTAAGGTTTGGCTTGGCAATAGGATCATATCTAGAGTGGAATCAGGAATTTAATTGCTTTTGGATCTACTTGTCTTTTGCAGCTTAATCTCCTCTGATGCTAACACTTTATTATTCTCAAGTTCTTCAGAAGATGTTAAGGAAAATGGAACTTCATGCCAAACAATACTAGCTCAGCATCAACAAACATCAGAGTTAACAAACTTAACTATCTACTCCATTGTAAACTGGTTACCATAAGAAACTCGTATGGAAAAGTGACAGTGGAATATTCACAATGGATGGGTCTTCATCTATCTCCTCTGGCATTCACTAACCATAGGATCGGTCTCACCTTTACGATAAATTAACTATGAACAGATCAGCTAATTTATATCGGACCATGCCTACAATTTCCACAGCACCATCAATAGACATAACATATTTTCTGGCCTCATCTTTTCTGAACTGACTATCTACAATAAGGAAGACAGTTGCTTAAGAATTAATTCTAGTTTTTTATTTGCAAATTCAGAAGAATGAGAAAGTAGGTTACCTATGCTATAATCTTATAGGTCATTCCAAGCAAAAACATTGATTTTCCTGCAAAACTTTCTATTTTCGTTAACTTCTGGTTTACATTAATTTTTCCTGTTAGTTTTCGTTTGCGTAGTAACTACCCTTGATCATTACAGGATTGATCAAGATTCAGCGGGTAACTGCCTAAATTAAAAATTGAAATTTGATGAAAATGGAAGTTTTGCTATTTTCAAATTTTTTTGACACTAAATTTTAGATTAAAGATAATTGCTAAAAAATAATGAATTTCAATTTTCTTGCCTGATGAGATTCCAAGAAACTACTAATTCAAATAAACAGCGGGTTTTTTCTTTCCAAAAAGCTGCTGATCTTCAAAATTGAAACAGATGGTTTCAAAATATTTCTTAATTCAATTTTAAGTCTTTAAAAGTATGCATGAATCCCTTCCTTCCCACTCGTGCAATCGGCGGCCTTAAGCGACGGAAAACCTCATTTACAAAACTTTGTGCCTTCCTTCTCCCTTGTCGGAAATGCACACAATAAACCCGATGGGTTTCCTCTTCAACATTCACAAGCTCTATTTAAGTCGTCCCCTCGAGCAAGCTTCCTAGGGTCTCTTCTAAACACTCGGACACTCTTCTCTCCCTCTCAATCTCCCGAGCCTCAAATTCTCGCACCCTAAAGAAGCTCTCGACGCCTCTCTGTTCAACCTCTTCTCCATTCAATTTTTACACCCTAGCCAACGGGATCAGCAATCCTTGGGAGCCCACGATGGAAGCGAGGACAATCCCTGACATCCCAGCGCTTGACAGCTTCTCCTTCTCTCCCGGACAATCTTCTTCTACCTTTAAACATATATGAGCTCTCAACACCAAATTTGAGACGTTTTGCCACTTGAGAATCTAATGCTAGGTCAAGCTGTTAGATCCATTACAATGAAGAAGTCTTGTCACAGAAAATTGTGTATCTTGCAGTTTGGACTTTAGTAATATGGACACCTAATCAAAATCTGAATTCACAATTGTAATTAACTCGCCTGAGATCCTACAATTCTAGATTAACTATTGAGCTGCTATGACGGTTAACAATGCATTTAAATATCTGCTGTTGTACAAATTATGATATAACCATGCCAATTCCTTTTTTAAATCTGCATATGTAAATTCTAAATTGTGTAGATTCTCTGTTAAAAGATCATTGCATCCAACGTTATGCGAGTAGATGCCTAGGTCGGGTCTGTTTATATATCTTATGTTAGAACTCTACTTTGCTTAATAAAATTGAACTTTGTTCGTCAACTGTAGAGTATTTAGTAATGATAAGAGAGAGATCCATAGTTTGTGTATCATGCTTTAACGGATGAAGAAGGAATTATGAATTAAATGCTCAGAACCATATAACAAAAATGTTGTAGGACTAATAGTGATATAATGCAGTGGATCTTTATGTCTAGACTTGATCAGGCTAAGTGCTTTAATAATGAACAAATCTGACCTGAACAAACTGAAGTCAGTTAGGATGAGTGAGCAAGATTAAATCTGTTTTTAAGTATAATTAGAAATTAATCTATGATACAGACTTGAGATCACAAGAAATTCGACTAGGCCAAGTTAATGAGTTAAGACTACATGACTTCAAAAATAAGGGGAATAAGGACTTATAGTGAGTTTAGATATAATAAGAATATTGTGGAACCTTAAAAACAAAAAACTGCAGAGTTAGTAAAATCAAAAGAATGTTAGCGCAATATTGGAAATGATTTATGTTAAATATGATTGATCTATTGTTGACAGTTTTATATAAACTTTCATTTGTCAAATAAAGCTCATCTCACATCCATTTTGCTGACAAACCAAACTCTACTACTTAGCTTGCTTTAAGAATGCAATAATTAATGGGAGATTTCATTGAGTTTCTCTATTGAGGTATGTGTATCTGAAATGCTATAATTCAGGACTTATATATATATATATATATAGTATCTACTGCACACTTGTATTAATTGTTATGAATGATTTATACATGGTCCTAAGGATTTACCTGAACGTATTCTACAAATTTCAATACACTTGGATAATCATGTTGTTAATTTCATCAGAACACCTCATAAATGTTGGGCATAAGAATCACTTACAAGGAATAACAATTGAAATTGCTGAATTTATATTGCCAATATTAATTGTAAATCTTCGTGTTTGATCAGTTGTTCTGCTGATTAAGTTCTGAAATTATTGAATTTAAACTATACTTTAAATTGTGCCATGAAAACTTATTTGTTGTATAAATAATGAAGCCCAATCATCCTAGTAAAAACACGTAAGATTTGAATAATGTGCCTTCAATTGAAGGCTGAATTATGGATCTGATTTAATCAGATGAGAACTACAATCTGAAACAGTGTTTTTTTTTTAGCAACACATCTAAGGTATAGGATGGAAAGTATAATTTCAGTTAGGGGTTCAGCCGAGAGAAATTTAAATTTACTCCTAATACTCCTAGGGAAAATGACTTAAATCAAGAAAAACAGTAAATTTAGTTAGCCAAGAGATGTTTATTTGAGTAGTATAATTCTTATCTAGCAGTAAAACTTCTGTAATACAGGGACTAAATCACTTCAGATACGTTAGAAATTTTGAGAAGTACTTAAATGAGTAGAGAACCTTCTAAAATTATGAGTAAAGAGAGTAAGTTTATTAATTAACAAACTAATCAAGATCAAACTTAGAAAAGATAATATATGCTTTAATAATAAAGACGGACATTTTCAAAGGCTGATAAAACTACAAACATCAATTTTTGCAGATACATCAAATCTCTGAATCATCAAGCATAGTCAAATTCAAAGATACCCAAAATATCACTTTTTGCACTTATTTATTTTTAATACTTGCTTATGCTTCACTTTGAAAATATTTCCATATTAATGATAAAGTTATTTTACTGCGAAAAGATTGTCATGAATATTTTTATTATGTCTTGTGAATAAATGCAAGGGTTCAAAGAACAGTGGATTTTGGGATAGGTTAAGTTAAGGACGGGATTAGTCCACTTTGAGAGTTATAAGGTTGTCATACTGTAGCTTACGAGGGGGCTAGCATGATATCTATTTTTCTATTATGAAACCATGACCTCAAGATTCTAAACTTGCCTAGCAGAACAAAAATAATATTGCTACATGATACCAAGACATACTAATATACAGATATATAGATTATTATTTTTTTGTAATGCATAAATTTATTTATGTAAATTACTTATGATGTTGATAGAATTCTTTTATTTCTATATATCAATTATGGTGCAAGAAATTGACATACATTTCTTATGCTAAGCCCATGTTTTGTTGAACATGTTCTGATGGGGTGAAATGGTGAGGGTGGTTTGCGAGCAAGAAAACCATTGTTTGACTTCGAACGACAATTTATAGAGCCAAGCAAAGTCGGAATGTTATGAAATTTTGGAATGTTGTGTGAAAGAATGTTAGAAAAATGTAGGCACTGATTTCAAAGGAATTAGCGGAGATTTGAGAGAGATATGATGGGTGGAGTGTCCAAACGTCACACTTCGTACGATGTTAACAAAGTGGATGATTGAATGGGCAAACAGAGTCATAATCGAACGAAATAGGATGCATTTTGCAGCTAACAGAGTGCACTTCGAAACACAGGATAACTACCAGGAATATCCACACCCTGGCCCATTACCTCGAAGATTCGTTAGTTGTGCTGCATCAATTCTTCAAATATTCAGCTCCTTAGCATAAGTTCGTGTTACAATGCGGGGTCGACCCAATTGTGGTTGTGCTGCATCATTTCTATTTATTCCCTTATGTTTCATTTTTTCGCATCAATTATTTGCAAAAGTGTAACATTTAATATTCATTTAGTATTTAGAGTATTCTCTAATTACTTGGAATTTAAATTCCGGCATTCTTGTAATGCCACCAAATAACAGTAAGAAGTTGATTTGGTATGATGATAAGGAAATAATGGAAGAAAGCAACCCAAATATTGAAGAAAATAACTTCTGTTTAATTTTTATTTCATGATTTTATTTAAAAATGTTATAAGAAACAAGATGCTAATTAATTATTTTGAGACATTATTTTGTAATGTACTATTCTGAATATTTTTATTTTAAATTGAATAAAATTTTCTACTTTCTATTATATATGGCTCTGAATGATATAATTTGTATGCTATCTTACTTAACCGTCCAATATAATCCTGCAGGAATGTGCCTAAATTGGATTAGTTCTACTAACTCACTAACGGGTTATCACAACCTAGCCATTCATCATCATTTTCAAGAAATTATTTTTGTTATTAGAGAGTGGCATATTATAAATGACCCGTGAAAATCACAATAAAAGCACCATATTCCTCTGACACTTGGGAGGAAGATCTGCTATCTTTTGTTTTATTGCATGTGGCACTCGAGTTGAGAAGAAAAAGCTTTGTAATAACGATCATGACTCCAAACAATTGCATACACTAGGTCCTAATTGTACAGCTTTTGTATGATGTCCTATTTCTCTCAAAATTTGACTAAGCTTAGAGCTAATCCCTGACATCTCGGTTACTGAAAGCAGATAAGTTAACAGTTGTCAACAAAACAACCGTCTTTCTCAAAAGAAAAGAGCAGCTCTACTCTCCTTAGCTCAAACTCTTTTATAGAATGCTTGAATCCAAATAAATAAAGTAAAAACAATTTTCACATTAGCTGTCCATCCCAAGATTCATTATTTAATTCCCAGAGATTCAATGACTGTAGTATTTACAGGAAGAGATTTACTATTTTCAAGAAAATATTCATTATTTTCAGAAACAGATTCAGATTTAACCCAAGAGATTCATTATTTTCAGGACATCATCAACAACCTCAGTGAATCTGAATCTGGAAGAGATGGCAACTCGGGAAACTCAATATTTCTCATGGCATCCGACTGCTTGGCAACTCGAGAAACTCAATATTTCTCATGGCATCAAAAACTTCATGAAAAATAAATTTAGCCTTATATGGCATTCGACTGCTTGGCCGAATCATAAAGAAAATATTTATGAAAAATCAACCATGAAAATTTACAATCCCTTCAAAAATATTTACCCTAAGGTCAAGCCTTTCCACATAATGAAAAAAAATTTGCAAATCAAGCAGTATGGCTTCGACCTTTAAATTTTAAAAAGCATTATAAGACATCTGCATTTAGAAAATCCCAAAAGGTGTCCAATATGAACGTGGATCGGCAATCAGAACCTCTAATAAAATATTAAATAGTTCAGGCAAAATTTACCCCATGAAAAAAACTACTTTAGGGACACTAAAAGTTCGTAAGTGCTCAAAATGAAAATCAGATGACTAATTTTTCAAAATAGAAGGTGAACGAATATACCCTTCAAATTCAAAATCTATGCAGCAGTCTTTAAGTTAAACTTTAATGCTGACGCCATCACTCATTCAGCATGCTTCGTTGTTGATGAAGAAATGGATGGATAACGGGGGCAAGGAAAAACTTTGCATCAAGGGCTCCTGAAAAAAGGGACCACTGAAAGAGCTAGGGTATAAATAAACTTCATCGCGAAATGATGTATTGAGGGGTTAAAAGAGAATGGAAAGCATGATTCAAGGCTGGTTGGCACATGTTTAAAAAATGTGTGACAAATAAGTAGCTCAGCACTCATGTTCAATCTAGATCAGCAAATGCACAAATGATTAGTAACTCGGCATACTATACTACGCAATGAGCAAGCCAACTTGCTACCAGCAGACCATATTATTTAGCTAAGTGAAAGGGCTAACCCACTCAGCTACAAAGCTGAGTTATATTTTGGACATTTGTGTTGACTGTCAAGTCAACTTGAACAAACGAGTCTAATAATGATGAACCTGCAATGCTCAATAAATTAACCATGTTTTAGCATGGCAGAACAAAGCATAATAATCTATCAGCCCAGTTATCAAGTTTGTCAAAGAAATGCATTATCAAACAAAATGCAAAGATAATGCTTATATATAAAATAATTCTTTCCTTAATCATAAAATGTTGTTACAATGTAAAAACCAATAAAAATGCTATGTTTCGCTGTATCAAGACTACATTACAATGACACGAATACATACAAATATATGATGACGGGGAACATTAGGTCTTTAAGATAAGCAAACCTCATGGATCTTACGTTTTAAGAAATGCTCTCTTTGAGACATTCAAATATTCAATAAAATATTATTACCTTCCAAATGTCAAGCACCACAAAACTCTAAAAACAACATACAAATAATGCAGCTTGAAGTGACAAGTTCATTTCCGCAAGCCACATTATCATCATCTCTCAATATAGTTTCATTAAAATTTTCACCAACTTCATAGATCTTATATTTCGAAATGAATGATAGAAGCAAATGCATCAGATGTATAAAGCTGCATCTTCTAAATATAACAATTTGAATGCTCTACTAGACCCCTTAAAGTCATCAGCTTTCTTTTGGGCACTTCAAATCAGCATCTTACTTAAATAATTCAATTTCCATGTTAAGTGACTAGTTTTCTTAGTTTATAGCCTTCATTATTGTATAAAGAGTTAAAGTCCTTAACAACCTGATTCAGTACATCAGAATTCCTAGTATTATTCATCCTAAGATGCTTCTCCACCAACTACAACACTTCTTCAGTCCCTCTTTTTGACCTAATTTTTGGTCTACTTGGACATAATTTTATCTACAATAAACACAAGAAGGGTGCCCATAAAAGATCTGAGCAAATAAGGTCAGATCTTGACACAAAATGCATAATGACTTTCAATGGCCTAATGATATCCTGAATACAATAAAAAGCTTGGGAAGATTTGTTCTTTGCTCCCTGACTTTTGCCAACATCTCAGCCAAAACCTGAATATTAGATCAGCAATAAACAGAAGTTGAGCTACTGATGCAGGGCAACACTAGGGTTTGGTGTTGTCGGGCTCTAATATAATCCTAGGGTTCGTGAATGCTTGTGAATGCAGATTTTTTAAGATGTATTTGGAAATTTAAGCACTTTTCGTGCAGCCACTTCAGATCTATTCAGCTTCAGCATTTGCCTGCAGAAGATTCCACAGTAATTTGAAAATAACTTTTAATGGAAATGGGGTGTCCTGAGTCACAAACAGGAAGAGCGGTCGGCACCGGTTCCGGATCAAAGGAAAAGTTCCGGTCCGGAAAGGTAACTCGCACTTCGAGTTGTACTTGCCATGCGGGTGTGTTCGGAGGCGCTTATGTTCCGAAACCACTCGCAGCGACCGGATTTAGATTTGCGCTCCTACAAATAATTTCTACCCGAAAATCGCACGAGAAAATAATTAAATAAATTCAATTTAGGGTATGGGAAGAACAAACACATGCCGGTTTAAACCGGGAGCGAGAAGGGTGATCCGAGTAGATTTCTTGAGGCGGCTAGGGCAACGACGGCTGGGCGGTGGAGGCGGCTGGACAGCAGTGGCTGGGGAAGCGGCGGCAGGGGCAGCGACAACAGCTGCGGCTTGCAACGGCAGCCGGGGCAGCAGTGGCGAGTGGTGGCTGGCAGCGGCGGCGGCTGGCAATGGCAGCAGCGGCTGGGCGGCTGGACAGCGGCGATCGGGCAGCGGCGGCTGGGGTTGTAGCAGTGACTTTCCTGCAGGGAGAGGTCCGAAGGCAGCAAGGGGAGGGGGTCCGGAAGGTGGCGGCTAGGGTTTCCCTGGAGGGAAACAAGAGCCGTTCTTGCTGTTTGGAGAAAACTCAGAATTTCTATTTATCAAAACTAAAATTAACATACAGATCTTGGGTATTTATAACACCCTCAAAGCAATCTAGACCTTAGAGTATTTTTAATAAACGATCAGAGGGCTAATATTCGTCCCTCCGATCAATACATGAAACGGACAAAAATAAATGCGAAAATAATATTGAAACGAACGAAAATAAATGCATAAAATAAAACTGAAATATCAAGGCCGGTATAGGTCCGGGCGGGCTCGGTGGCGGGACCCGCGTCGAACATGGTCCCCATCAGCTACAACCACTAATGTTTCAACCAAGAGCCCTAACATCAGTAGCTCCTGATTAAGTGGCAATCAAAGTTATCCCAGCATAACTGTAACACATAGCAGAGTTCGTTGCTTTCCATAGTTTGACTACAAGGAATTTTTCACAAAAGAGAATATTTGGTTCGATGAAAGAGAGTGCAGAGAGTAAAATAAATTTAGGAGTTTCCTATTTGGAGATGCTGGCCTCCAAAACTAATTTTCTGAGCATTGATATATTCTCAAGTTCTAAAAATTTATGAATGTATGCATTTCTCTGGACAAAAAATTGGGCAAGCTTGCGTGTCCCTATAAAAAGGATTTTAGATGCCAGCTCATTAAGCATTCAGATCTTGATGGCTCTATTGGATATTTTGTCGTCTTCTAGTCCGTTATTAGATAACGTGAACCCTTAAGCTCCTTAGAAATCCCACTATGTAGGCACTATTTACTTCCCCCCACCACACACACACACATACTTTGTCAAACTCAATCACAACGTATGTGACCTCACTTACCTCATCGAACAAACTAATCACCGAAAAGTCCATAGAAATCTCTATATCAGTATTTCACTCTTCTAACAGATATCCACCCCTCATCGCCCTTCTCCAACTTAGTTGGATCCACCATACTTTCAACCAAATAACCACTTCCACCCAGTAATCTTCTCACTACTTCAACCGCTCAATTGTTTTCAACTTTTTAAGATTTTATTTTACTTTACATTATATACGACGGAAGAAAATATATTTTACAAAATCTAACAAGCACAAAATTATTAACACTAACATTTAAACTCCTCAACTCAGATCATTAAAGTATGCAAGTAATTTAATAACTTCCTAACAGGCAGCAAGTAAGAGATGTCAATTTATGATTTGATGGCTGAAATTTTTATGTAAATAAGAAATACTCTAAATAATAAAGTATGCATTTGTTGTTGTAAGATCATATAATTAAAGAATTTAATCTTTCTACACTATATTTTGCTATCATTTTATTGCTCACCTTTTCAAAATTCAAGAAATAATAAATAATTTTCCCAAAAAACTTCTCATTGGCCCCCTTACCATTCAGTTTAATGCAATAAAATAATTGTTATTCTTATTGTATTCATTGTGTCCATTAACTATCATCTTCTCAACAAGTCCCAAAATTCCATATAGCAAATAAAATAAAAAATTTAATCTAAACCACATTATATTCATTTTTTATCACAATAAAAAAACCATGGTGTATTTTTTGAATGTGAATACCTATTCAACCTTTACCTAGTTGTCACCACGACAATTTAAATATTGGTAATCCACACATAAGCGATGCCCTAGCAAACTCTTCCGTGTAGCATACATAAGCAAGATTTTATACAGACGACTACCCTATTTTTCACAATAATCAAGTTGAACAATACTGTTTCACTAACATGTAAATACCTGGTCAAGATTTACTACTCACCACCTCAGTTAAATGATGGCATCGTTTCACATAAGTGCCATCCTAGCAAATCCTAACATGCTTCTCACCATATCAGGTTAGATTATTAGGCATTCGTTTCACACAAAGCACAATAGGCCCAATACATTTTTAAGTTAGATTCATTTTATGAATTTTAGATCTCGTTTTGCAATTAGATGTCAACCTAATAGCAAGCTCAAAGTTACCCATGTAATTGGAATCAACAACAGCAGTTTTTTATCCTTTTTTAAATTTCAATTACCTTACAACCTAGTCATATATTAATCCATAAATGTCATGCAGAGCAGTTTGGAGATTAATTGTCAAGGGGAGAAGCAATGTTTAGTTATGCATGCAATAGGCTGTTAACAATGGAACCAAAATTGATGATCACATGAACATTTGGTCAAGCATGGGCCCTTTATGCAAGGCTGCTTTGTGCATGGATTAGTATTCTTTAGAGGTGCACCCATCGGCTTCATACTGCGTGAGTCACTTGACAGATGGTCAAGTCTTGGCTAACACATTGTACGATTGATTTGGTCCAATGATGACCAAACAGTTAATTGTGAAAGTAAAATGAATAGACTTTATCAACATCAAGAACCTTTATAAAAGGCAATGTAAGCTCGGTTGCTGCACAACAGCTGTGGAAGAAAAAATATAACAGAAAGAAGAAAAAACAAGAGTAGTTATAGCTAAAAAGCAAAAACAAACAAGAGCATACCTTAACTGCTGATCCCAATTCAGCTTCATATATAGGAATGTCGTTTCTGCTAACAATGATGAAGCAAGCTGTGCTAGCCATAATTTATCGCCCAAGATGCCTAGCAAGATTTCAAAAAGAATAAAGAAAAAAAGGAACAAAATTAACCATAAGCCTTTAAACAATAAATTAAAATAAGTTTTGCTCATTGCCAATCCAATTAGATGAAATTAGCGAAAAATTGTATTCCCATCAGTTCACTAAGCAAATTGAAAAGATACCACCTCAATTCACTGTTCAGGGAAAAGCTTTCCCAATAAAGACCTGAAACATCAGCCCCAAGTTCCAGCAATTTGGATTAAACAATTTCTTTCATACTTAGACGGGTGTTCTTATGTGCAAAGGTTTGCATAGAAGAAGGGGAGGCATGGAAAGAGTGTGAAGTTCACCACCACTCAGCGTTGGTGGGCATCAGTCCAGAGACGCTTGCGGGAGTTCCCTTAGCAAATCAGCAGCCTCGGACAAGGACAAAGATAACAAAAGCAGTCAAGCTATGATGCAACAGCTTAAAGATTGCATTAATGGAAAGCAATTGTAGCAACATGAAGGCAACAATGTGCAAACACAGCAGTTCAGCAGTAGTGTAAAATCAAACCGGGATGCAGGTGAGGCTAGGAAGGAGACAGGTGACCTGCACCCTATGCAAAACTTGATTCCAATTCAGTAGCAATACATCATCAATCTAACATTTCACTGTACATGGAGACTTCGAGGCAACCACGAAGTGATGCCATGAACCCTGATTCGAGTATGCACAGCAACGGGTTGCTTTGGAATGGCTGGTTTGCAAATAAGTTCACAAACGTCTGTGTGGGCAATGTGCAAAATATTTTCGAAGATAATAAGATGTCTAATTTTATGTTGAACATCATTTCTGAGTCAAAATTGTTGCCATGGGTGTCTGAATATTACTCTACTGAGCCTTTTAACGTTGTTTCCGTTAAGTGCACACCAGATTTTCTACTTGATGCTTCCATTCATAATATTTAAATTGGAGAAAATCAGTGTTGTTGGAGCAAAACCAACAAGATGTCCCTCCATTGATGACTTCAACACCATGAAAGAAAATGATGGGGAGCTTCTCCTTAATTTTGTGGAAGAAACTCGTGCCCGGAGTAGATTTGATGGAGCTCTAATTGTTTGGGTATTTGAAAGATAAATCTCTTTCCACATAGTGAAAGAACTAAAGAAAAGATGGAACATTTTGTTGAGTACAAAGGGTCACATGGGTGGCCCATAGCTTATTGGAAGGTAACTGTGTGGGCAAAGACCAACAACCGGTGATAGCCTTTTAATCCCAGTAATAAAGTTGCTTTCTGGATTCATCTTCTGGGTTTTCCATTGAATCTTTGAACTGAGGATAATCTCACTCATATTGCCGTTGAAGTTGGGAAGCCTTTATAGATAGACGGTCCTACAATTAATGTTAAGAAAGGGACTTTTGCCCGCATTTGTGTTAATCCGAATCTTTCAAAGCATAGATTGCTAACCTATTATTTAGAAGCTCCAGTGGGCTTATAAATATACAAATTCACTATAAGGGCCCAACGAAACATTGCATGGAATGTGGTAAGGTAGGACACCGTAACAATGAATGTGTACAAGTTGGCCAAATGGACGAATGCTCCTCAATAAAACAGCTGTTCCTCGAAGTGCCCATAGTAACCAAATGCAGTTTTAAATTCCAACTGCCCAACCAGTGTGCAGAGATACAAATTCAGTTTTGAGATTGAGCAGCTTTCTGCAAATGCTGAACCATCCTCTCAGAAGCTAGGTGAAAAAGGTACTGCAATCGGTTTAAGGACAGTGTGCAGAGATGCCAAATCTAAAAGTGGTCTCAGCCGAACCACACCAATAGCAGCAGAAACCATGAGCCGAATAACATGGATGTGAGGCAAACTGCAGCATGCTGAAGCTCCCAAGAACTGCAGCCTGTGGATTTGCTAGGAAATCAGAATGAACACAACTGTGTAAAAAGCTGCTCCAGGGGGGCGTGGTGAAGCATTTTGAGACAAGAGCGCTATCCAGAGACAATTCTACAAGGACATTTGTAATCACCTCAGGAGGTTTATTTCAAGCCACAACACCAACAAATGCAGCCTTAGCAAGTAAGGAAGTCATGGTCTGATGATAAGTAAATTGTAGAAAAAATAGGGTGGAGCAAGTATTGAGGGATCACAAAGACGTTGCCACCCCTTTGGGCTCAATATTATTGGGAAATATATTCACAAAGAGACGAACTTCTCTTCACACTGCGTACAACCACCCAAGAAAGGAAATACAAGCAAATATATGAATGAAACAAGCATGCACAAATACAAAAAATTTATTACTCTTCACACTGCGTACATGCACAAATAATCGTTCACCTACGTCCACAGGCCGTGCCAGAGGAATCTTCTTTTATTACTCAAAAGAGATACAGGAAATAATTACAAGAGAATAAAGACAAGATTATGCTTTGAGGTATGTTTACTCTAATTCACTTTTATCCCCTATTAATAATCTCTCAACAATCACAACATAAAAATTGTAATTTGATAGCTATTTTTTATGAGAACTTCATTTTTCATTTAATAATGAAAGAAAATAAAATTGAATTTTTTCCAATCAACAAATCCGAACGTCTTCATAAATGAGATTATTTTAAATTTTCATGCATAACATCTCATTTTGGTAGTATCTCTTTCTTTGAACTTATATGAATCTCAGAATAATCACTCTCTGATGTAGCGCCTCCAATCATCAAGTACTCTAAAAGTCAACTAAGGCAATGCATAGCCACAACTTTTGGATGGTGATTAACTTAATTAGCATATCAGCAAAAAATTTTGCACCAAATATTTTCCCCATCAGAAGGGTTCAATCATCAACTAGCCAATGGATGTGATGAAACTATAATTGTCTATCCTTTATTAATATATGGGATATAAGATACTTTCTCAAATGAATGGCAATTTGACTATCCCAATAAAGTATATTGTTATCTTGTTCTTGAACTAATTCTTTTTATGAAATTTTAGACCATATCTCTTTCATGCCTATGTGACTACCTTGGTCTGCATATCTATTCCAATAAAAGGGTTTTATCATCAATCAGCCTACAGATGTGATGATACCATAATTGTATAGGTTTTGTTCATGAATGTGATACATAATCCTCTGTCAAATGAAGAGCACTGTAACTATCGCAACAAAGCGTATTGTTGTCATGTTCTTAATCCAATTATCTTAAATACATCTTCAGACATCATCTTTTTTCTTACCTCTGTGCCTACATTGATCAGCATATATGTAAGATTCTTTACACTAAGTATCTTCTCCAATAGAAGGGTTCACTAATGAATGTGATGAGACTGTAATTGTATATGTTTTGTCCTTGCATGGGATATAAGTTACTTTGCCAAATGAATGGCACTTTGACTATTGCAATCAAGTGTATTGTTGTCTTGTTCTTGACACAATCCTATTAAGAAATTCTTTGACCATATCATCTATTTCCATGCCTCCATCACTACCTTGGTTTGCATATATGCAAAATTCTTTGCACCAAGTATCTATTCTAATAAAAGAGTTCTATCATCAATCATCCCAGAAATGTAAAAATATCATAATTATGTATACTTTGCTCTTGCATAGAATACAAGATTCGTTGCCAATGAACGATATGTTAACTGTCGCAATAAAGTGTATTATTATCTTGTTCTTGACCTAGTTGCTTTAAGAACTTCTTCAGTCATATTCATATCTTTTCTCGCATCTAATATTGTCATATATACTTAGCTTTAGTGGTTTAAGAAACAAAACACTCTTCTGCAATTGCAACATCCAGCTAATACATGTCCCTTCAAACGTAAACACATACCTATCGGTGCTCTTTCGACCATCGAGGTCACCACCCAAATCAACATCTAAATAATCATTCATAATTAGCTATCTCCTTTTAAAACAAAGGGTTATACCTGGAATTCCTTTTAAATATCATAGAATACACTTGATAGCTTCTCACTGTAGCTCTACTAGATTTGCCATGGAATGGCTCACAAGTCCGACTACATGAATAATTGTTGAACTTGTACACACAATAGCATACAATAAACTAGTAGCTGCTGTTGCATATAGAACTTAAAATATTTGCTTACATTCTTCAATCTTTGATAATTGCTTCTTAGACATTTGACTTTTTAACATTGAACATACTACTAGCCTGTTGATTTCTTGCATATTTCTTGCATGATTGAACTTGCAACTAATGTATCATCAATATAAAATATTAGTGTGATATAACATTCTGCAAATCTCTTGAAGTAGAAACAACTTTTGAATCCATTCTTTGACAAAAAAATCAAGCTTCATATATTACTATCTTGGTAGTTGCTTAAGTCCATACAAGCTCCTTTATAATTTACAGATAAGATCCTTCTTTCTAAAATAATAAACTATCCATGTTATTCCATATAGATTTATTCATCTAAATCTCTATATAAAAAAAATAATATTTACATTTAACTTCTTCAAATGATAATTTTTAAACACCAACAATGTTGAGCATTATTCTTATTATAATTATCTTAACTACTAAATAAAAGACCCCTATACAATCAATCATGTGCAGATGATGAAAACCTTTGATTACTAATCCAACTTTATATTTTCCCTAACTATTCTGTTCTTTAACACAATACATCCACTGATTTTGCAAAGCCTTTTTACCTTCTAAAAATATAGCTAACACCTATGTTTTAATCTTTTTCAAAGAACTCATTTCTTCTTTGATAGCTTGTTCCCACTTGAGAGAATATTTAACTTGTACAATTTCATTATAGCATGCCAGCTCTCCATAATCATCGACAATAAATAGTCCAAAGATGAAGAATACCACTGTGTGGTTTTTGGCTGCTTAGATAAAATTGGGTCCATAGCATCTTGTGTAAGAACTTCATGCTCTACAGCCTCTATATCAACATTTAAAGTTATTTTGAATTCTTGGTACATCTCCAATATCATAGCCTTCAAGGGTGCTTTTTCAAGCTCTTTCTTAGTACCTTTTTACCCTCCCAAATGGGTGTCTTTATAAAGATTGATTTCATCAAACATTACAGCTTGGGCTCTTCTAATATTTCTATTTTGATAATTTTAAAATAAATAGCAAAAACAATTGAATCTTAAATCCTAATGGAACTTAAGGTCAAATGTTGATTAGATAGGTTGTAGTAATGTTTGCATCATCCCAAAACATTTTGGGCAGCTCAAAATGCAATCTCATGCTTCTTGACCTTTCATTCAATAATCTATTCATTTTGTCAGCGATGTCATTTTTCCCTGGTCTCCTTGGCATAGTTTTCAACATATAAATCTTATACATTGAGCAGTGTTCTTTGCTAGCAGATTCTCTATCATTATCAAACTTTAGGCATTTGAGTTTTCACTTTAACTTTTTATGACTTGGAAGTTGGAAACACATCATAATTTTTCAAAAAATAAACATGCTCCTTTGTTAAATCATCATTGAAAGTAACGTAATACGATATACCACCAAGGGATTGAACAAGAGTTGGCCCCCAAATATCTAAGTGTATCTAATCCAGCTTCTCTGATTTGGTTGTCTTCAAGCCCTTCGAGAATTTGACTCTTCTTTGCTTTCCAAGGATACAATCTTCGCATAGCCCCAAATCAATAGACTTGAGATCTGGAAGCTTTCCATTAGTCATCATAATATTCATTCCCTTTTTGCTCATGTGGCCAAGCTTTTGATGCCACAATTGTAAGTTCTCGTTAGTTATTATCACTACTAGATATTTATTATATGCACTCAAACACAATGTTCTCAACTTCTTGCTACTTGCCACAACCACAGCTCCCTATGATACTTTCCAACATCCATTGTCAAATATTGTATATGATTCATAAAAATAATATTTCTTTTAAAGCCTCAAACATGTCACACATGCAAAATCCCAAGTATCCCATTTCCAATTTTGATCTAAACTTCGCCTTTTCTTACAATATCAAGCAGTTCATCATCCGCTAAATAGATTTTTTCCATATTCTCTTGTAATAAAATTGTGTAATAATTCTTAGCAATATGTTGAATGAAAAAACACATTGAGTTCAAAATTCAGGACTCTGTAAGACTTTCAACATAGCACACTAAGGCATCTACAAACTCGCTACTATTTGAATATGTTGAAACATCATCCTTTTATGGTTCTTGTTCTTCTTTGGTGCCTTACATTGATGGCCACTTTTGATTGGAGTTCTAACATACTTTCTTCTTCTGATATTTTGTTTTACTTTTTTTTTCTTGATTTGGATCTATAATTATCTCGCCCTTGCCTACTTGAATTAGATCTTACTCTACCCTCGACATTCAATGCAGAACTAGATGATTATCATAATTCTCTTCTATAAATATCTTCGCTTAAAATCATATATCTATTATCATCCAATTTTAAGTTGGCGCTCACCGCTGTCAATGAGAAGATACTTGAATTAGTAGATTGACCTCATTTTTAAACATAATCTTTATGAATTTTAATATATTTGTGATCTTTTTTAGCTTATTTGAAGTTAACAACTTCTCATACATGCTTGATAATGCTCTCATCAAACCCACAATCATCTTCTCATTGACGAAGTTGAATGATATATTTTGCACGAAGTTAAGCGCACGACTCAAGTGCTTGTCAATCTAGAAGATCTCAATCTGCTTGTTCCATCTTTCCTAGCTTTTATCTCAAATAAGGTAGACATAACTTCTTCTAATTGAGATAATCATCTATTTGCATCGTCTAGCTTCTGAAGTCCTTCCTTTCAAACTTGTCAATCTTCGCATTTCCGTCCTCAATCATAACTAAGAATTATCTCTTCATATTTGACGTTGTTGGGATATATTTACAAAGATATGAACTTTTCTTCACATAGGACCATTCAAAAAAAAAAAGGAAGCAATTACAAGACTAAATAAGAACACTAAAACACAAAGAGTTTACAACATAACATGCCGGATTAATCTTATTTATTACTTAAATAAAATAGAGAAAAATGTTTCAAGAGAGAAAAGAGAGCTTATGCTTTAAAGTGTCTACTCCAATTCCATTTCAACCCTTATTTATAATTTATATCTCAACATAACATCAAAAAAAAAAATCATAGCAATTTTCTTAATCAAAGGTGGCTTTACGAGAGCTTCATTTTTTCTTTAATAATTAAAGAAAATCAATTGAAATTTTCTGCAATCAGCACATCCAATCAAATTTTCATAAATCAGACATAGATAAAAGTTGTCATAATCAAATATGATTTCAAGAAAACTTTGATTAGTCATTATTTTATTGAAATAGTTTCCACATACACAATGCATACAAACAACATCACATCATTTGCAGTTGACATGGGTGTGAGTGCAAACAACTGCAACTAAGAGTCATATTCCGCAACTATTCCTCAAGTGTAAAGTTGAAAAGCTTAGTAGAAACTAAAGGTTACTTAAATTGTAAGTTGTCACAATACGAAAAACTTAGCGAAAGGCCTTTCATATTTATATAGCACTGAAGAATTTCTTGAACTGTATTCAAAAGTGTGATTTTCATGACTTGAGATTCATTGACCCTAAAATCATGTAATGCAACAACAGAACAAGGATTAATTATGAGAGGATCGTCATCCTCTATCCTCAATCACAAGCTATGATATTGTCTTGTAATTTTGGGCCACTTTGTAGAGGATCGTCATCCTCTATCCTCAACCACAAGATTCTTAAAACTCTTTAAGTCCTTTATCGGCACACTATTGAGGACCTTAAGGAGCTAGTGACCAAGATTTTATTCCTCCAACAGGATGTGCTTAAAGTGGTAAGAGACGATCTTACCATGTTGCAAGCAACTCCGAGAGAGCCTTCATGAGATCAACATGGTTGAAGCTAGGATAGTAAGATGGTGACATCAGAGAACAAAGCTAAAGTGGATCACGCAGAATGATCAAAATTCAATCCATTTAAATCATTTTCAAAACAAAGGAATAAGAGGAGCATTATTGGCTCCCTCAGTGGTAATGGGATACCACCATGGATCCAAATGCAATTAAATCCCTCTTGTTGAGCTTTTTCATAGCTAAATTGGGCTCTTCTATGCAAATTAATGATTATCCCCTTGCACCGCATGCAAGTCAAATTCTTATAAAAAATGATTGCTTATCCTTGGAGAAACCGGTCATTGATGAGTAAATTTGGATGGTTTTGAAAGAGATAGGAAATAACCAAGCTCCTAGCATTAACTAGGGGTCTTTTTCAAAGAATATTAGGGGATCATTTAGGAAGAAAAACTTAAGCAAGTATCCATTAGTTCTTCACTATGACCTTCTCCCTCAACATTTGAAGGACACTTGGATGGTTCTCGTCCCAATGGATGGCAATGCTAGATCCATAAGCAAGTATAGGGCGATTAACCTATGCATCATTGATTACAAAATTATTACCAAAGTGTTTGTCAACTGATTAAAGCTTCTACTTCCTAAACTGAGATCCAAAAAGCAAGCTTCTGTTGTCTTGGGCATAGACATTTGGGGGATATGTCTCAGCACAAGAAATCCTTTCCCGATTTACCTATTCTACCTATGTTTCCAAGCACAAGACAGTGAAAGTGAACATGGAATAAGCTTATGGTCAAATACAGTGGTTCTATTTAAAAAAGGTGCTTATCAAGTTCGGCTTTCTGACTACCTGAAATGTCGGGAACGCATGACTTGGAATGACCCTCAGAAAAGGAACGTTTAAATGCGTGATTTTTATTTTTCATTAATTTTCCTGCTGATTTCTGTTTAACGTTAATTATTCACAAATTTACGCATTAAGTTGATTTCCCGATGATTTTTGTCCCGCACTGTAATGGCTTATGACATTCTTTTTTAACTAATCGAAATTTAGAACTATTTTTAGAAAGAATTTTAAACAATGATAAAAATCTAATATTGTGGTTAAGCTAATAACAACAACTTACTTTGAAAACCCGACAGTTTTTTTGGCATTTGGCGCTACTTTCCTTCCATTTATGAAATCGGCGATATCATCAAACAAAGCGCAACCGCTTAAATTCAAAAGGCCCTACGCTTTAAGGAAAATGTCGTCTCCGTTCATTTAAGGTGGCATCATCTCCTATTCCTGAAACTGCCAATATTAGAGTGAAAGTTCTAGAGCTAACAATTCGTCTCTATCTCCAAAAAACACTATTTAGGACTTAAAAATACTCACAACCTTCCAATAGCTATTCTTCTAATGTCTCCTTAATATTTCCTAGTTTCTTGATACCAACTGTAATGCCCCTACGGTTATGTTAGGTATCAACCCAACTACCCTTGGGTACATTCCCGCAGGATCATATTGGCAGTTAAGAGAAAGATAGTATTTTGACATAATTTAAACAACCTAGCCATTCCACATAATAAGTTTGTCAATCATTCAAATTAAAAAATAAAATATCCAGATTATTACAAACTAAATCAAATATAAATAATGTTTTTAACTTTTAAGCCACAAATCAAAATTTATGTGCTATTGCCACACTGCCGTACTCTGAATATTTTTTATGCTAACTCAATTTCCTCCAACTGCACCTGACCTAGCATTATAAGAATAATGCCTCAATACACATATTAAGTATAAAAGATATTTACATATTATACTTAGCAAAAGCAGGAAGTAGAATGATAAGAAATTATGCAGGAAATAGAAAGGTTAGCAAAATACATAATCCTGCAATTTTAGCATTTGGTTTGCCATAATACTGTCACCTATCATGTAATAAGTTTCATGCATGCTTGGTTGTATATATGTCTTAATTTCACGAAGCAACGTTAGCAGTTCTGTTGAGTAAATCCAGAACCATGAGGCTGGGTTCAAGTAAGAGCAACTCCTTCATCTGGTCCCCTCAAAGGCACCAGATAGCACCCTTATAACTCCCAATGGACTAGCTCCGTCCCTAACCTAATAACCACCATTTCGGAACCCTTGCATACATTCACAAGACATAACACACACAATTTATTTATGACACTATTCTGGCATTCAATAAACATTGCGTTTCACCAATAAGAACAAAGCTCAAGCGGTGCTAAGCAGCAATAAAGGCATTTAAGTATAGACAGTAAAATCAATTGTACCTCGGTATTTTGAGTTCCTGATTTCAGCAAAAATCTGCGAGTCTGCAAAGTTATGTTTATAAACTATATTAGATTTTAATAATGAATATTGTTTTATCATTCTTATTTTCTTATTTTTGCATAAGATTCTCTTAAGGTTGTTGGGTAGTACTTGGCAATCTACAAGACAGTTTATATTCTTAAAATGACATCCGTTTTAGAAATCTTTAGTGGATGAGAAATGATCATCAAGGATTGACTTAACTATGTACATCCTTTCAAAGCACATCTAAATGGAGTGCTTTGGTGCATAGTATTTGTAATTATCTTGTCAATTTTAGTATAAAGAGACTGGCTCAAAAGCAATTATCTTATCTAAGGTCAACCAAACTCAAAAGAATATATTACTCAAATTGGATGACCCATAATTGGGGTGTTTTTGTTGGAACTTTGATCCAGTAGATTTCAGTGATAGTGCACCTGTTTAACTAGTTAAGAAGCTTCTGCAGGAAAACTAGTTGTTTGAAGCTGTTGTGCTTAAAGCAGGTAGTGTCATTTAGGACCTAACCATCAACAGTTGCTAATCAAATTGGTATAAGTATTGAAATCTTTTCAAGATGGTATATGGGTATAAGTCTTAGAGTGCAGAGTTTAGTCGTTTATATTTGATTTGAAGCTTTTACAAAAAGGGTATGTTTGAAGATATCTAAGAAAATGGTGTCTTTTGGGGATCTAACTAACAAACTGATGCTATTAAATCAAATTGGCATGAACATTCTTAAATTATTGCCACGAAGGAGAAATTTTTCTAAGAAAGAAGATGGGCATTGCTAGCTATTTGAGTATGTTTTGTTCTTTCATTTGACATTTGCAAAAGTATATAATACGTTATTTTAGATAGATTAAGTTGTGAAACTACAGCTCAATAGTCTACTGTGACTGAGGTTGTATATTATTAATTCTTCCACTATATGTTCCTTTGCTAAAGTTGTTCATGGACCCCTAAATGAAAGTTGATTACAAGAACTTTAGAGTGAATAAATTGCTATGGTATCTCAGGATCTCCACTAGCCAAACATTGTTCCATAAAATCCAGTTACCATAACACATATTAATCACCACACAAAGATCATTTTCAAATTTCCAATCTCAAGCCTCAATCACTATGAAAGTTCATTCTATACCTAAGCTTTTCAAGAAACATAAGGCTTTAACCTTTTACCTCTCTATCGCCTTTTCTTTTCTATGATCTTCTTAACAAGGTGAAATCATCATACAAGGGAATACTTGGATCCCACAAAGTCTTTGGTTTAATCAAGGAATCATTAATAATTCTGCATGTGACTAAATTGTGAGAAATGATTCCAATAAGATATATTGAACATATAAAAATAAGAGAAGATGTGCATCTCCATCGACATATATAACAAAGGGTACTTTTAATTTGATAGCTACTAGTACCATACATTTTGAAGGTAAGAGGTGCAAAGCAAAATAAAAATTTAGTCTAAAAGAAAAGAAAGAAAGTTTTAGAGATCAAACTTAAGTCAGAATATAATCACCCAAGCATGAGTTCATTTGTACGTAGAGCTAGAGAGAATGCTTATTATATAACTTATCTATAGTTCAAATTATGAAGGCATGAACACATTTAATGCTATGTTTTAACTTCAAGCATAATGTCAAAGCATAGATTTCATAATAAACTTACCAATATGCAATAGAGGTTATAGGTATATAATGAAGGCTATAAGAAAGTGACAAACATATTACATTAACTTCTATCATTTCCATTACTCCTTATAAGTCCTTTCGATAATTGCTTAGGTTCTTTCAAAATTAAAGCTTCTAGTTGACATCAAACTCTTAGAAATAGTTAAAATAAGATTTCCTAATCTTCAATTATATTCAAGTATTGTAGTTAAGATTTCCCTTTATGCACAACAAACCATCTTCCTTGTCTAACCTAAGGATTTAACAAATTCCTTATTATTTTAAATTAGGATGACTGAGCTTAACTAATAGCATATAAATTTTGCAGCCTGCTCTCATAAATCCTAAAGTTGAAATAGAAAATTCTTAACTCAAATCAATGTCTTCATAATACCAGATTAAGGTTCATACTAAATGTATTTCAGAAATTGAAATCGGGTATACCTTATAAAGTCGGAAGCCTTTCCAGAAAACGAGAACCGAGCGCAGAAAAAGTTGAGCGGCTTCGGTGGTAGTGGATCCGCAGGCGTCGAACGTCTGTCGATTGGGAGAGACGTCGCAGAATCGTCACGAAGCGAAGTGATTTGAAGGCGTCGAGGACTGCGGCTGCAGCTGCGTTCGCCCTTACGTGCGTCGAGGGACTTGCGGCTGCGTTGGAAGCTTCCGAGGCCTACGGCTGCGTCGAAGACTTGCGTCGAAGGCGCTGTCGGCTCGTCGATGCGTCGCTGCTTGCGTCGGCTCGACTGCTTCTGGAGCAGAGGCTAGTGGAGAAGGTAACCGAGCGTAAGGTATTACGGGAGTGGTAGCCGCTTCATTCCACATTCTACCTCATATGTATATACGTAGGTATACTTATACTCAATACAGTACGTACGTATATACGTATCTATATATGTTTAAACTGAAAAGTAGGAAATGAAAACAAGGATCTATAATTTGAGTGATGATTTGACGAAAAAATTAACAGAAAAATAGAAATTTGCGGGTATTAATATACAATAATCATATTAACGAACAATTAGAATTGACGGGGACGTTGGCGCCTTTCTTAATAACGACCAAGGGTCGTTACAGCTTTCATCTTCATGAAGAATCTGTCAGCGCCTCAAGTCCATTGTGTTTCATTCCAAGCCCTCTTCTGTTTAGTCTCCTTCCTTCAACCCCTACTACCAATCGCTGCTTTTGGTTTCTGGATATTCACAAAATTCTTGAAGAAACACCCTTTTTCTGCTTCCGAACCTCAAATCTCCCGCACTCTAAAGAATCACTTAATGTGCCTGCACCCCACGGTGCTGCAAATTGTTTTATGTTTATCTCAAAAAATTTAGTATAAATCTTGAAATTTTATATATGAATTACACTTTAGCAACACACCATAACCCCAGAAAGGATTAATAATGTAATTAAGGTTAAGGATGAATGCTCATAGTAAATCGGTATTCGTAAGAGGAATTAGTGGACCAATCATATCCTAACTTCATGTAAGGTTTTATTATGCACTCTTGTCTACCTCATTCTGTGTATATCCTGCTTTAAAATTTAGGCTTAATGAGGTGGGATCTCTTAAGTATATCATTAATTGGTATATGCAGATTCATTGGTCTTGCTATAACTATCTTGTCTGTATGTTGTCCATGCTGTCCAAATTGATGAAATTAAAGACCTTTTATCTCATCTAATGATCTATTTAAAAGTACAAGCATCTGAAATCTTTCATCCAATGTAATACCTATTTTATGTTTGATTGAAATTAAGAAATTATGCGAAGTACCTTTGTCCCAATAAGAGATTTGAAAAATTAGATGGTACAATACCTGTATTTAAATTTAATTCAAGCTTCTTGTATCATGAGTCATAGTCCTATATGTAATCATTTTGAGTTGTGCACCAACATTGGTCAATGTGTTGAACTAAGGGCAGTTTATGGAATTGTGAACCTAGAAATAATGATGTTTTATAATGTTGTTTCAGTACTCATCAAAACTTAGAGCTGTATAACAGTGTGCATGACTATATGTAACGACCCAAAGTCGTTATTTTATAAATTATGTCAGAATCCCGCCTTAGGAATTAGGATCTCGGGGAATTTCAATTTAGGGCAAACAAATTTATCAATAGATAGAAATAATTTTTAGATCAAAGTGTCATAATTCGGGAAAAATCCGATTAACGGAAGCTTGTTTTTTTGAAATTTTTAAATTCTAAAAATCAAATCATTGAAATACGTGTCTGAATTCATCATTTTCAGTGTCGACAGATTAAGTATATTATTTAAAGGTTGCTCGAAAAGTTTCATCAAATTCTGAGTACCGGATTTATCGTGACTAATTTCTCAAGTTTTTAAACTTCAGAAATTAATTAAAAATAAAATATGTCCGAATCGAAAATTTTCAGCGCGAAGGTGTTCGTCATGTCATAACACACATTAGTGCCAAGTTTCGTTGCAATTGGACGCCAAACGGCGAAAAAATGCGATTAATTTAACTTTAAATATTATTTGAATTTTTATTTTTCCATTTCTCTGTTTCCTCCCCCCACGTTCGCCCCCCTGTTTTCACGCGGCGCGCATTCTGGCACGAAAGGTTCCGCGCCAGGAACCTTAACGGCGCAAGAATGGTCGGCCAATTTGGCCGACCAGCTCCCCCTCTTCCCTCCTAGCCGACCAGCCCTCCCTACCATCTCCCCTAGCTTCTCTTTAAGACTTCCCTCAGCCCTCCCCTCATCTCCCACAACTCTCCTACCTGCCATCCGCTCTCCTCCCAGCCCATTATCCCCTCCCTGTCAGCCACCCACAGCAGCAACCCCCTTCCAGCCAGCGCCAGCCCTTCCTCAGCCGCTCCAGCCTCCTTCTGCCAGCCCGGCAGCCCCTTCCAGCAACTTCCAGCAGCTTCCGGCAACCCTTGGCAGTTCCATCCAGCACCTCTGGCAACTCCCTGCAGCTCCCGGCAGCCTCCGGCAGACCCTTCCAGCAGCTTCCGGCAGCCCGGCGGTCCCCTTCAGCCAGCCAGCTCCCTCTCCGGCAGCCTCCGACGACCAGCTATCAAGCCGCCAAAACACTCAGTAGCCGCTGCCAGCCAGCCTCTTGCCGTTGCCACCTCGGCTAGCCATCCAGCTACCCCGTTCCAACCCTCCCTTATTTTTCGGTAATCCTAAAAGCTAAGGTATAAGAGGTTGGAAATGGAAGAAATTAAATAAAACACTTTCTTGCTAATCTTATTAAATCATTGATATAATTTTATATTTAGTCATTCGCATTTTGATCATTCTCATTAATTAATAATGGAGACAGTTCATAATGCTATAAAATGACTAATATTTCCATTTTTATAGTTACTCTTGCAATACAGTTATATTATTATGAAATACGAATTTTAAATCATTATAAAAAAATGATAAAATAAAGAATAAATATAAAAATCATGAACTATCGCATCACTTGTAAAAGAGACTAATTTAAAGAAATGTCGAGGAACTTAAATGCAGATTGAGCGAACTGTCACTCATTTGAGCTGTTAAACTTCTGAACTTAAAGAACGAAGGTACCCAGTACATGACATGTATTACATTTTGCATTTTTATTACTGTTTTGCTTGCTTAAATTGCTTCGAGCTAAATTTCGTTTTGAAGCTTGGTTGGTTGTTCGGAACCAACGTGGTAACATTCGTGGGTTACTGGAAAAATAACATCAGTAACATTAATGCTTGGTTGGTTGTTAGAAACCAACATCATTTTCCTTCGTGGCCAGTTACTGGAAAGAAGACATCAGTAACGATATTCGTGGCTAATTACCGGAAAAATTATATCAGTAATAGCATTCGTGGGTTGTTACTGGAAAGAAGACATCAGTAATAACATTCGTGCCAGGTTACTGGAAAGAAAACATCAATAACCTGCATTTTTACGCTAATATCTTTTACAAGAAATTAATTATTTCATTTGCGCTTTTACCTTAATATTTTTCCTGCATCTCCTTTGCAAATCGCATCTCTGCTATTATAAAATGTAATACTGCATTGGTTACTGTGGCATTTAGAGTACTCTCTAATTACTGGGAATTCCAATCCCGATATTATTTGTTGTACAATACCAGGTCAGGTACTTCTGGAAGAGCTTATGCAAGAACCCTAATGCTTAAAATGTTCAACTGCCGATGAGATCTACGGCGCTATTTATTTTTGTTTATCTTTTATCTTTTCTTTATTTTTACTTTGTACGGGGAGTATTGAAAAGACCTTGTAAAGTGAACATTGAAATAAATGAATATTATCTTTTGGCTTTTCATATGTGTATGCTCTTCTTCTCTCAAGTTACTCAATATGATCCTGCGGTAAGTGAACGACCGATGTCGGAATGGTTTCCGCTGAACCGGTGTCGGGGTCCTCACATTATATGAGTTAATACTTCTTAATATCTTCATGCACCTATTACTATTTATAACTTTACCTAAATCCCACTGCAGCTCCAAATCATAATGAAATGTATTGTTTCCTTAATATAATCCTTGCTCTAAGCAAAGTCAACTAGAAACTTTATGCCATATAATTTATCCTGATTTGTAGCTTCCCATTTAATTTTTGTTATTAAGAACTCTCTACAAATGTAACTTATAAGTTTAATAGCTTACTAAAACTTTCAGCATGATAACCCTAAGAAGGATAAGTTTATAAACTAGCTAACAATTATTAAATTTAGGAATGAGAGTATGTACTTTTATAATGTAAATAGACATTTTCAAAGTCTAATAAAATTATGAAAAAAATGCCTCATGTTTTTTAGTACTTTTTCAACACGGTTAAAAACAAAGGTACCCAACATATTACTTTTTGCACTTATTATTTTTACTGTTGTTATAGCTCTGCATCTTTGAGCTTTGTTTATGTTTATGTTTTGCCATGTATTTTATTTGAACTGCTAAATTTATGTCACTTGTCAAAATATGAATAAGTTGTCTTATGATGAAAAGATTTGTATCTTGTGATACGAAACAGAGCATATTTACGGTCTGTACAAACATACGAGGACAGGATAAGTCCTATATCTAGAGAGATAAGAAAGCTATACCTAGCTTTGAAGGGGCAACTATAGAAAATGTACATACAATAATCATGCAAATATTTTTGAAACATCCAAGTCTATTTTGCCCAACAAGACACTGATGAAAGATATAAGTTTAATGCTTATAACACATACATATTTTATTTATTTTCTTACATGTGGTATAATTATGGTATAGAAAATTTACTGCTGTTAACTAATGTGCGCAAAAATTTATAACATCTTTATTCTATACCCAAAATTTCCTGTAATTTTATCAGTTAATCCTTTGTGTTTGCATACAACTTTATCGAAATGTGTAACATTTGATATCCTTTAATACTAAAAGTATTCTCAAATAACTAGGAATTCAAATCCCAGCATTATTTTTTCAATGATACCCTAAGTCAAATACAACTGGAAGACGTTAAGCTAGACAATCAAAGAAATTGTTATAAGAATTTAGAGAAATTGTTCTAGTTTATTTTCATTTTTGTTATAATAAATTGTAAAGACCAATTGATGGTTCATTTATTTTTTGGATGTTGATTTACTTTGAATATTTTTATGTTAAATTGAATGGAAGTTATCCTCTTTATTTTATATGGCTCTGGATGAAGGATATAATTTGTATGTCATTTTACTTAACAGTCAATTATGATCCTGCGAGAAACATACCTAATGTTGGATTAATTTTTACTAACCCAACACTCAGTCATCACATGACTGGACCTAATTTTGGATCTTAGACAATGGAAAAAGGATTCCTCTCCCCATATCTCTTCATTAATACTTGGAGTTGCGCTCTCTTATCATTCATAAAAGCAACTCCACTAGAGGACCAACTGAGATTAAGGCTTGATCGTGGAGGGTCAACTTTATCCCATCTTTTATATGTGAATAATATCATTAAGTTCGCATTGATTATTCTTGATGCAGCTAGAAAAATTATTCACTTTGGAAACTTAAGTTCCAAGTCATCATGCCTACAAATCAAGTTATTTTTAGCAGAACATTTCCCAACAAGCATAAAAGAATTGCCTCATTCCTTCAGTTTAAGGATGCAGTACAATTGTATACTTAGGGTTAAAATGAATAGGAGACCATTACATAAGAATGATTTTAAGGGTGGTTTGTCGATGTGGTGCACATGACAAGTACAAACTCAAGCTCCCTAGCTCTTTCCCTTATCAGAACAGCATGCTTTATCAATTTAGTTCTTGCCACAATTTGAATCTATGCATTGATGTTTTATCCCATCATGAACTTGTGCCTTCTTGAGACCGGGAAGATTATGAGATATTTCCTTTGGAAAGAAGATAATAAGGAGCTGCACTATACTAAATGGAACAGTAAGTGATTCCCCAAGCAATCCAATGGGCTCAGCATCCAAAGCTTCAAGACATGCAAACACACTCTTGTCACCCGACATAAATTTAACTTCATCAACAAGACCGATCTTACATCGATTAAAGCAATGGAGATAAAAAACAGGCCAAGGAACTGAAAATTCCTTATCATGCAAATTGATTCCTCCATTTGACACATTCTTTGTCAGGGCTGGAGTATTGTTCAACACCACACATCAAGAATGACAGAAAAAGGGAGATTGATCTTTTTTCTTGAGAAAACATGACAGCACTGAGAGCAATCCACCAAACTCATTAGCTTGGATCACATGCAGATCTCAGACTGCTAATAGGTGAACCGGTCTGGGTGCTGACCAATCACAGCTAGTGTTAAATGACCTAAAGGCTTAAGTTATATGCAAGAACATCTCCATTCAGCCGACCGAAAGAGACAATATTAGGTGGAACTTCACGAGTTTTAGCCATAGCACTCTTGTCAGTTCTACAATGCTCAAAATGAGATTGCAGATTGGCAATTCCATAATCTGTGAAATTGAAGCTTGATCTTAGAGAGAGCCACATTGTGTATAGACTACTTCACAACACTATATTGACCAACCATTGGTTGCATATTCGTGAGCTTGTTACATCACCAAATGGTGCTTGGATTGCGATATAGTGGAGAATGGGTGCACTTCCACAAAATGCCCCTAGATGATTTCCCCTACATGATTGGGATCAATGAAGCTCTCTTAAATTGGAGCATCCTTTGGCTGGGAATTGAGGATTAGGAACACGTGCAAAATCTTTTTATTTTTGTGAACTCGCAAAGTTTGGTATGGCCACCTACATATATGGATACGGTTTATATCAGTCACGAATGAGCAGATATGTGAAGAAGCATTGTTTGATTTTTCCTTCACCATCTATCCTACCACTATACTTGTAGCAACCGTTGATATGGTCTGCTTCACTCAATTCATATCTTGAAATACCACGGCCGCAAGGAGCCCCTTTACCTCCCCTCCTTATATATCCCTCCAACTTAGATGGCTTAAATCTAATTTTGACGGATCATTCCTATGTAATGATCGAGAGGCTATTGTTAGATATTATGTCAAAGATGACAATAGCGCCTTGGTGACAACTTGCGAATCTTAGATGCAAACAAGCTCTCCTCTTGAGGCGATGACTAGTGATGCTCTCCTACTGAAGCACTTTGTAAAGATAAGGTGGCCAATTTTAATGGAACCATCATGGAAAATAACAGCATTTCAACCATCAAGAAGATTAGACACATCGGAAGGAACACGAAATTCCTTGTGATTGTAACAATGCTATGGATTTTTATGCTTGCCCTTAGTGGGAACTCTTTAGGCTTGGGGAATACTATTCCCAACAGCTATTTGTATCCTCGGAAAAATACGAGAACAACTTATACCTAAGATTACTCTCTTTTTTGCTTTTGAAATATGATTACATAATGATGCTTTGACAATACCACAACAAGAGTATGCCTATAAACTACCATGCTCAAGTGAATAAGTTGATCCATGATTGGTCTATGAAAGAAATTAAAAGACAAAAATGCTAAATGCAAGCAACTGTTGCACCCTCAAAGAAATCAAAATATCATTTACTTCCTTCAAAGAAACTAGGATCCCACCCACTTTACAGTAGGGTTTTGATTATTGATGCATGCACTCAAGAAAGTAATTGTTCGGGCATTAAAGTTAATAAAGTAGATGTATGCATATATATTGTATTAATAAATTGATAAATAATGCAAAAAAAAAAAAAAATACAAATTATAGAACTAACAAGATATTTTTGAAGCACCCATGAAAATATAATGAATAAAATTAAGGAAGCAATAAAAAACAATAATTTGCCTTATAATAGATTCAATATAAATTAACATTATTGAGTGATAAGATGAGCCTTTAAAATAAATTGAGTTGCCAATTTAGTTGCTAGTTATAAATCCACTTGGCAACTATTAAATATATAAATAGTTCAATAATGATTAAAAGAGAGGTAGTGATTTAAAAAATCAAGCTCTTTGAAACATCTAAGAATAAACTAACAAGGTAAAAATTGAATAGGTTTCTAAAATAATCTAAAATTGAATAGTTTCTCCGTCGCAAAAAGATCGGGGAACCTGAAATTAGGATTTAATCAAAAATTCAATTTCAGCGACCTCTCACGGTGGGCGAGCTCTCTAAAGAAGGTCCTCATCGAGTACAATGCGAAGGGATTGAAAGCCCTAATTTACATTCTCTTATTTTGTCCTATTAACGAGAAGAGTGGGAGGAAGATCGGCTAAGGTTAGGGTGTAATATGATCGTGTAAAAAAAATGCAAGAAAAATCGATCTCTCAGAGCTCAATCAAAAGGAACGATAAGTGAGGAAGATAGTTACACTAATTCATACCATTGAAATGAAGTATCACAGAAAGTAAGAGAGCACCTGAGGTTTCGATTCGCCGGAAGAAGGAAGATTAAGGTTTGCGGCTGGGTCCTTCGTCTCAGCACAAAAGCACCTTCCAGCAGCTTCGCCCAACAACAAAACGAGGGTATGAGGAATGGTTAGAAAGGTTTAGAGATCAATCAGGCTCAGCAAGCTTCTCTGGCACGGCCGTAGCACGACTGCTACGCACGACCGGGCGTAGCAGAGAGGACGACTAGGAAAAGCTGTGGACCGTTGGATCGGGATTAGAGATCTAATGGTCCAGATCAACATTCAAGAGGCGCCGTTCGATCTTAGCTAAAATAGAAGTAACGGTTTAGATTGAGGCGGATCCGCTGTTTGGAATTATGAGCACCACAGCAGAACTCCGCATCTTAAAATATTTGATGGGTTTTTAAATTAATATTTATTAAATATATTAATTTATAAACTTTAATTAAATAATTAATTATACAAATTTTATTAACCTTAAATAAATAATCAAACTCACTCCGAAAAATTTTTAAAATTCACATTTACCTAATTGAGGTGTGGAGAACTCAAAAATGCAATTGGATTTTTGATCGGAGGTCAATTTAGTTATCTTAATTTTTTTGGTATTTAAAATATTATTAAAATATTCGGGAAAAAATTTGATAACTTCCAAACACTTCCAAAATACCACCACTAATTTTGATTCTGAGATCTAAATAAATTAAGCATTCTCAGAATCAACAGAAAACTAAGAAATGTTAGAAATTGTCAAACGATCACTAAATCGCATGAAAATTGAAATGAGGACTCCTAATGTTATTATAAGACAATTGGAAAAGAATTAGAGTCAATTATGTCACTAATTGATGATTAACAATACTAGGGTTGTTACACATCCTCACAATGAATAAAAAGACAGCTAAATATCCTCTCCTCTATATAAGGCTCCTCCTCAGGCATTGGATCCTCAAACTGCTCAAGATCTGATATTGTCAATTTCACAATGCCAAGACCCCAGCTAATAAAAGAAAATTTTAATTAAATAAAATGTCTAAGTACATTTTAGACTGAAAATTTATTAAGCATTTATTAATATCACCATTTTACTTTAAACCCAACAAAAAATCTATCTATAATAGGAGCAGATAAGCATACAAGGAAAATATAATGTTATAAATGTACTATTACAATTAAGCAGGATTTGAGGTAAAAGCATACTTCAAGCAATTAAATAAGGAACGAGCATACATATAAAGTACAGTAAGTGAAAGTACTGAAAGAAAAGTCTAAACCTAAATATGCTGATGATTATATGACATATACCAATTTAAAATATAAATACGTAAGTGGTACGTATAGTAAGCGGTACGTATAGTAAGCAATAAAGTCTAGCATCCTATATAAATATACAAGTAAGCAAGTAAAACAGGAAATAGAGCTGACTGAAATAATATGCATCAACAACATAATAAACAGTAAGCTGAAATTGAAAAGAATGTATAACTGTTATATCATAAAAAATTGGCCAATCCGGCCCAGAAATATTCCCATAGCCTTTCTGGGCTATGGCAGACAAAAATTCTCATAGGTTTTATGGGCTATGACAGACAAAATAGAACACTAAAGCAAAGCTAAAGAGGTAGACAATACTATGCAAATATCTTTTAATTAATTTACTCTTATTTTTATGGATACATCCAGAAATAGTTCATGAGTCAATCACGTATGCAAGACTAAACGGGTTCCAAGCTTAACATACACTTCTTAATGAGTAATATTTAAGCATCTTTATTTTTCTATACCCCTGTCCATTGGGGTAAATGTGCACCATAATGAACTATAAACTGAACTCAAATGCAATTATTTTCTTAATATTCTTAGTCTTCAGTTTCATGCAACAAAGTTTTCTTATATGACATAATCAAGAAAAATAAGCACAAAATTCAAGAAATGCATAGCATAAAATCAAGTAGTAAGCAAGAGAATTTACTAAACATGGTGATATCATTTGTTATTTAATTAAACTATTATAACTATTCCAAGTTACACAAGTTCAGGATCTCTAATTCCTACTATCGAGTGTAACTTATAAGCACAACCTTATAGTTTAAAAAGAATTAGAACCGGTCAGGTTCTAATCTAATTAAATCAAGTATAATTATAGGTTTAAGAAATAAATCACCACATCATAATTTGATGAATTTAGACGTTCTAACTAAGATCTAATCAAGATTTACTAAACTATGGATTATAATTTTAACACCACGAGATTGGAGTTAAGTACATAATCCAAAAGTATAATCTAAGGAATCTAAGGTTTTAAGCTAAATGTGATATATTGATTAAAGAAAATCCTGTTAAGCAAAAATTAAACTTAATAGAATAATTCTCATATCCTGAATCTAAGGTTGAAAGACAAAATAATCAAAATAAGTTGTAAAGTCTAAAAACTAATAAAACCAAGATTTCATCCATTGAGTAACCCTTTTACCTAATAAATGAAATCTAACATATGATCTAGTCATAATCTTAGGAATAGCCCTAATGTGAAGTGTTGAATTCCTAAAGGAAAGACTTAGAGAAATTTATGAATTTTATAATTTTGACCTAATAGCTACTTTTACTACTCAGAATGTTTCTATATTTGGTTTTAGTGATTTAAACAATAATATATGGGTTAAGAACGCTTAACCTAAATTTTAGGCAAAATGACCATTTTGCCCCTACTTAAGGGTCCAAAAAGCTACTTTTTGAATTAGTGATCCAAATTAAAATTTCTTATTGTCAAATGATTCACTACCGTCTAACATAAAGATCGATAATAAGTACACTCAATTTGGATAAGAAATGAGTTATATAAGTCCAAACTAATATTTTTGACCTGATGGATATTTTAGTAAATTACACCTAATAAAATTTAAATTTTCATGCATTTTACTATTGGTTGCTGTTCAAGAATTTCATATAGTCTAAAAACACTAAATTCTGAGGTCTAATAAATTAATATAGGCATTTCTATTTCTAAGAGAAATTTGGTAATTTTCTAAGTTAAGAGGGGTCAAAAAGCTAATTTTTTCATTTGATATTCAAATTCAGCAAACTCAGTAGCTATATCTTTCTTATATTGTACTGAGTACTTTAATTAGGAGTGGACTCAAATTGGACTTCAATTGGTCAAATTATGACTTAATTAAATTTAGGGGTATTTTGGTCATTTTCAAATTTTTTAAAATTCAAAACTTAAATATTATTTTAGATTATTATTAGCACTAGAATTTTAAGCTATCTAGCATTTTTAATTTTTTAATTTGGAGTCTAATTGACTAAGATATAATCAAATCAATATTTAGAGTTTTAGGGGCGATTATGGATTAAATTATCATCTACTACAAAATTAGAAATTCACCTATACATTTATACAGTGCCCAATTTGATATAATTTGACCCCACTTGGGTCCTAGAGTCCTTAAAATTCAAAAATTATGAAGTTTTGGCCATTTCAGCCATTTTTGAACCAATCCGGACAGTTCTGGATGCTACGGCACGTTGTGGCGCCTTCTGGCAGAAAGCCAGCCATTGAGGCGCTTTTAGGCGCTATGGCACACTACGGTGGGTTGCAGTGCTATGGTGGAAAATTATCTAAAATTTAGGTGCTGCGAGGCGCTGTGGCGCGTTGCAACGCGCTACGACGGGAAAATTTAATTTTAAACAAAAATGTTTTTACGCTTCATAAAACTATTAGACCCGAATTCAAAACATTGGGCGCTGCAGTGCGCAGCAGCGCTTTCAGGCGCTACGGCGTGCTACGGCGGATTTCATAAAAAAAACATTTATATGCTTCGTTAAACTATTATGCAGAGCTCGAAACTTTGGTTGCTGCGGTGCGCTATGGCACCCGATGATGATTTCGCCTGTGCGAAAATTGCAATGGTCAACTTTTGTGATCAAATACTCTCAACCTAGAGTACTTCACGTGCGGTGTCATATATCGATGGAAAGGTCTTACCGAGATCTTTCTATTGATACCCAAATCGATGCCAAACGATTAAGTTATCAACATAAATAATGGAGTTAAAAGACTATGTGTACAAAAATTTGTATTAGCAGATTTACATATTATTCCATATTATTTACGGATTTCCATGAGTTTCTACATCTTAAATATAGCTTCATAGATGCACAACTAAGGTAATCACATATTCATAGACATACAAATGAGCATAAAAATGAAGTGGAATAGCCATTAGATTAACCAATAGAGGGAAATGGAGTACCTTGGTTTTAACAATGGTAGAATTTCTAAAAAAGACTTAAGAGTTTGAGAGATCATCTCTTTTTCTTTTTCAATTGCTAGCAAGAAAAGGGGCTAAGGTTTCTTCCAGCAGCAAGTACAATAATTTAGGGAAGAAAGGAATGAACTTTAGCTGGGCAAATGATGAAGTTGAGAGTTGAGAGCCAAAGCCTCTCTTAATATGGAGGAGGCCTGCCATGGAATGGGATGGCCTGTGTTGACCCATCCCACTTGGTGAGACTGGCAAGGGATAGGGAAGTGGCAGGATGTTGAAAGAGAGGGGAGGGGGACAAGGGTGGCAGGAGCAACATAAATAAAAAGAATGGCAAAAATCACTTGAGTGTAAGGGGGGGAAGGTGATGGGAAGGAGGGAAAAAAAATACTGAGTGGAAATAATATAGGAGAAGAAATGCAGTTTTAATAAATTTTAACTTAATTTATTCAAGTAATTAATGCTTTAAAATCAGATTTTATAAATGTGCTCCAAAAAATCCTGAAATTTTACCCATAGCTAATTCGAGGGTGAGGATCGGACCAGCAAAGTTGGATTTTAATTCCGACGAGTATTTAATTTTCCTATTTTTGGGTATATAAATATTATTAAAATATTTGACAAAATTTCGACGACTTCGAATTGCCACCAAAACATCATCCATAGCTAATTTGGGGGCAATGAGCGCAATGACGAAGTCCGATTTTTAATTTGAGATCAATATAGATAGGTCAATTTCTAGGGTTTATGAATTTTCTAAAAAATTAGGATTTGATCCATTCGACCCTGGATATGGACTGTCTTAGTGGATGACTCCTAATAACTTGATTAACATTTAGGATCAAGATTAAGACTTAGATTAATCTTAATTGATAAGGGTAACAACTTGGATTGTTACACTCATTTACCCAATAAGTGAAGTTTAACCTAATTTTATAGTCCTTATCCTTAAGGGAGGAATCCTAAAGTGAAAATTAAGGATTTTTTTAGTATGATAAATTAATGAGTAAAATAGGGCTATTTTGATTCCAAATTATTCACATTATTGATTTTAGTGATTCAAATGATATTTTAGAGGTTATGGGCACTTAACCTAAATTTTGAGCAAAATAACTATTTTACTCCTACTTAAGGGTCTAAAATACTATTTTTTGATTAAAAGTTTCAAATTAAATTTTTTTGATACCAAATAATTCATTACTATCTAATATGAAGATAGACAATAAGTTCACTCATTTTGGACATGAATTAAGCCCTATGGGTTTAAATCAAGAATTTTAACATATAAAGGCAGTTTAGTAATTTTACCTAGTAAAGTTTAAAATTTTAGTCAGTTTATTGATATTTACTATCCAAAGATTCTATAGAGTCTAAGAACATTTAATTATGATGTATATTAGCTAAGTTATAGTGAAATCAAAATTGGGGTCTAAAAGGGTAATTAATTGGTCAAAAACCAAACTTTTTTATTTAATATCCAAATTCAGTAAACTCAGTGGCTATAGCTTTCTTATAATATACTGAGTACTATGACTGGAAGTAGACCCAAATTATACTCCATTTGATTAAGTTATGACCTAATCAAGTTCTAGATTGGTTATGGCAAATTGGGGATATAATTATTAAAACCTAAATTTTCTTGGATATTACTATTAATTGGGTTCTTTTAATTAAAATGGTATATTATATGACCTAATTTAGAGCTAAATTGACTAAATTATGGCTAATTGAATTTATAGGTTAATTAGAGTAATTAGTGAGGGTACCCAAAAGTCATTAGTCAAATACTACATCAAACACCAAAATGGATATTGCCAGAATAATCTAAGTGTTCTCCTGATTAAAATGAGACACATATAAATTATGTTTGGATTAGTATGTGCAAAGATATGAATGTTTGAAGTTTAGGGGAATTTAAGTCAAATGAGGGGCTCCTAAATGCCACTATATTAAATAGGTGGCATATAGGAAATTTGGCACTAACATATTATTTCTCTTATTTTTCTAAGCAAAATGAGATATATTTAATATATTTGGATTTATAATTTAATAATGATGAGCAATTAAAATTTTTGGCATTTAATTAATTTGAATTAATTAGGTTGTTAATTAAATTAATCTACTGTTTATATTAATTAAATAGTTTTAAACGGCGTGCGAGTCCCACGGCTTCAGAAACGAGACACGCAGACCTCGCTAATGGAGGAGTGATGGGACGCTTGCTGGCCCACCAATGACACTCCGACAGGATCTGGGTGGGCCTCACGGCTGACTCGGCATCGCTGAAGTGAGAACAGATGCAGAGCGAACCCCACGCTGACCCCCGTTGGCGCCACAAGGATGACCAGTTCGAACCGCGGGCCAGGTCGACCCAACCCGCTCAAAGGCAAGATTTCACCATCGCGCCCCATGCCTAAGGGTAGAAACTAAGGCAGAATTCATAGGACTTCATCGGTGTCGGCTGAGTCCGGACTGCTTGGCCTCGGAACAAGTAGGACCTGACCTACTTAACAATGGGATGATCAGCGACTGAGGTTGCCTGCGTCAGCTGCGGATCTTCTTTTGATCCACTCTAATGCCTTTAGTATCAATCACGTGACCCAGAAATGCCACAGACTTGAGCTAAAACTCGCACTTAGAAAACTTAGCAAAAAGCTTATTCTCTTAATAATTCTAGAACGGTACACATATGCTCTTCATGCTAAGCATCTGAATTCGAGTAGATTTGGATGTCGTCGATGAAAACAATGACGAACTCATCGAGATACAGCTTAAGAATGCGCTGCATCAGGTCTGTGAAGATAGAAGGAGCATTTGTCAGTCCAAAAGACATGACAAGAAACTCAAAATACCCATAAATGGTCCTGAATGCAGTCTTGGAAACTTCTTCATTCTTGACTCTGATTTGGTAGTAACCTGATCTTAAGTTAATCTTGGAGAAGATCTTCACTCCAGCGAGTTGATCAAACAAATCATCGATCATAGAAAGAGGATACTTATTCTTCACAGTCACTTTGTTAAGCTCACGGTAGTTTACACACATTTTCATTGAACCATCCTTCTTCCTGATGAATAGGACAGGAGCTCCCCAATGTGACATACTAGGGTGAACGAATCCTTTCTCCAATAACCCTTGCAACTGCTCATTAAGCTCTTGCAGTTCTTTCAGAGCCATTCTATAAGGAGCCTTAGATTTAAGTTGAGTTCCAGAGACAAGTTCAATATAAAACCCTACCTCTCGTAGAGGAGGTAGTCCAGGTAAGTCTTCAGGGAACACATCCAGGAACTCTTTAACAACGATAGTCTCTTCTGGACTACTAACTTGCTTCTCTTCACTGATTAAAGTTACTAGGATTACATAACAACCTTTACTAATGAGGCACTTGGCTTTAATTGCATTGATTAATGATGCAGTAAAGCCAAATTTTCCTATAAACACTTCAGGTTTTTTTCCAACCTTAAGTGAAACTCACTTACAAAAACAATCTATTATATCATTAAACTTAACCAATCCATTCCTAAGATTATGTCAAAATTCGTAATTGATATAATAATAAGTTTAGATTAGAAGAATTGGTTACTGATTGGGATGTCTGCCAAACAGAACTCATTAGCACACATCTCAGTACCAGATATCGTTTGAACTACTAAGGGACTGCATATGCTGAAATGTTGAAGATTTAAGGAAGACACACAACTCACTGACATGAAAGAGTGACTAGCACTAGTGTCAAAGAGAGTATCACAGAACTAATTTTTAATGATTAGAGTTTCTATATCAGGGAAAATAAACTCTAATTATAACTAATGAAACTTAAAGCAGGAAAATGTTTAATATAAATTGCAGAAGAAAATGAAAACAGAACACAGAAAATTAAACTTAGAACATACAGGTAATAACATTATTGTCGTCATCAGGAGCAGCTGAAGAAGACAAAGCGTATACCCTTTGATATTGTAGGTGGTTGAGCAACGGACTTTCCCTTATCCTTTCTGCTGTAGCGGCTTTGCTTAGAGGAAGATAGAGGTACTCCCTTTTGGTGCTAACCACTTCCACCATTAGGAGGAGGCATCAAGGCAAGCTCTGGCACTTGAGAGTTAATAGGGAATCATATTCTGCATATAACCTTGGCAGTTGATCTTTATTTTGTCCATAGTCCAATTAGCACGACAATCCCATTGTCGTTGATTAGTTCTGCAGCATATGTAACACCTACCACCTCTGTGGTAGCACTTCCTATATGGATGGTGTAACAATATTTACCTTGTTAATATATAGCCTAATTAATTATTAATTTTAAAATAATTGCTTTTAGAACATCAAATTAATCATATCCTGAAAATTTAAAGTCAATTGAACGTCTCTAAGTCAAAAATGATATTTTGATCAGTCTAGATGCCCTAGATTAGACCTAAAATATTTTGATTTTAGAACTAAAATTTGATTGCATTTTTGAATTTCTTACCCCCAAATTAGTTAGGGATAAGAGTTTAGTGTAATTTGGAAATTATTTAAGTCATGATTCACATTAGATTAAAAAGGTCCAATTGCATAAAAGGGTTCCTAATCTTTCTAAATTGCAAATATATTCATAAAACTAAAATAACGGCCGGATCCGCTGTGCAGACCGCAGGTGATCCGCTGTTGAGCCCAGGTCACGCGACAACGAAGTCCCACCCACACATCTCACTGTTGTGCCTTCCTATCCAACGGCTAGGATTAGATCCCGCAAAACTGAGGATCTGCCGTTAGATGCGCCCCGTGAATCCTACGACACGGATTCAATCGGATCCAGCCGTTATGATTTGAAGGATTAGGACCATTTCGCGGTCCTAATCGATCCATCAAATGCCCCACAGTGCCCCCGCACTGTGGATCTTTGTCTTCGCCATGATCACGTCCGACCGAAGAAATTATACGGATCCTGGACAGCTTGTCCTGTCCCTTACTACCCGTTCCACCTCAGTATGCCATTGGGGATCTTTCCTCAATGGCATATTAGTCCTGATCGGGCCTCGTGACCTGGCCAAGTTCAATTAGGAAAATTGAGAGCTCGACTATGGACTGACCTCTCGGGCCTTTCCCAGCCCAAACCAACCCTCCAAAAGCTTCCCAATCCCCTACCAGGGCTATAAATAGCCCAAGCATTACTCCATTTGATCCTTGCTGACCAATTGAGCTCTCTGCAACTTCCGCCATTGCCGATCACTCGAGCTTGCATAGGAGACCCCGGAAGCTCTCGAACCGCTAATAGTAGGCTCTCCTGAAGTTCAGGATTCTTTACAGCACCTAAAAGCTCAGCTAAGGCCAGCAGAACTGTAAAATACCAGAAATTCCTTTCAAAATTGTTTATTAATATTTAAATAATTTAGAACTCAGAATCGAAAATGGAGTCTGCCATTAGACTCAGTAACTCCAAATTAACTAGGAGTGTTATTCTGAGAATATTTGAAAATCATTAATTTTCCCAGATATTTTCGATCACTCAGAAATTTTTGTTAAAATAGAAATTTAATTTAAGTCAAATAAAAATTTAATAAAAATATCCTCTTATAATGCCTATTGAAAGGATTCAACTGCAAAAATTTGAGTGCATTTGGGATTCTAAGTTGTCCTGAATAAATTCATAAAATTTAAATTTCAAAGGTTAATAATATGAAAAATATAAATCGGAATTTGAAAATTTTTGTATATCTGAGTCAAGCATCATATGAGGATGCTATGTTTCAAGTTTCGTTAATTTTTGAGTTTCCAATTTATCATAATTAATTTTTTAAGTTTTTCACTTAAAAATCAATATAAAATAAAATACTTGTCCAAAAATCAGAAATCTGCCCGCTGCGCGGCCTTACAGTCCAATTACATTCCCTTCCAGTCGGCTACGTAGGTGCGAAGGCCACCCGGAGGGTAGGAGGTCAAGTTCATGGAAGCTAATGTCACTCGTTGGTTTTGACTTGATTATCCGAGTCTTCAAAGTATGAAGTAGCAGGAAGGGCCCTTTACTTTCTTTATATTAGACGGTCTAGCAGGAGTTGCCCTTGATCTGGTATTCCGGTATATAATGAATGCTTTCTTCCGACGTAAGTCAGAGTAGGCCGCGCAGCGGAAGTAGTGTAAGTGAAGTGGGATTGAGCGATCAAGCTGATAGGCATTTGAAGTTCTCTTATTCCCAGTGAAGTGGCTTCAGCTTCTGACTTAAGATTTGAGAAGTACTCAAGCCTCCGTCCTAATCCCTTATCCTATGTTGTATACAGTGAAAGGGGAAACACTTGACTCTATGGCTATTCCGGGACGTATAGTTGTTTCGGTCTGGGTATCCTAGCCGGCCAGGGTTCAGAGACAATTGCATTCATCTTGTCGAGACGGTCGTTTCGATACCAAGTTTGTAATTTTTGAAGCTCAAATGACTTCAAATCTTGGCTCAGAAATTCCAACCGTTGATTTTAATCCAACGGCTGATAATGGATCCTAGATTTTTCTTAAAACCTTCAAAACCTAATCCTATTTTTGACTTAGCCGAAAATTCTTCACTTTCCTTCGCAAGCCGACACTTCACGCAACCCTAATCCTATCTTCTTCGCACGATGGCGCGACACCTGCCCTCCCTCTCGCACGACAGCTGCCCCTCTCTCCTTATCTTCTCTTCATTCCTCCATCTGTCGAGCTGAGATGGTAGGCTCCTCCATCCATATCCTTCGGCCATCACTCTTTATTAAGGAAGTTCGACAGATGCGCCATGCCCTCGTTATCATCAAGCCAAGCCATCCATTCGCCGAGTCTCCATCTAGCCGAGAGCCTTCCTAGCCGGGCCTCCTCTCGTCAACACCTCCGATCGCCGATGCCTTCCTCTCCTTTTGACCGAACCTTCTTCATCCCTTCAAGAGTCTCTTCTAGCCGCATATTAAGGATAAAGGTACTCCATCTTCTTCTTTCCATGCCCTAATTATACGTATACAGTTTTTTTAGAGAGCTTATTCAGTTTAATGAATTCTCACGAGTTGATACAACTAATTGAGGTTCGTCAAAATGAGAAGCTATATGTTGTGATAGATTACTCTACAAGTCCTGCGATTATTTTTATTTGTTTCAATAAATTTCATGAGCTGTAAGTTTCTGCCATTTACGGATGTAGATATTAAACATTTCTATTTCACATCAGTATGTACTGAAATCACCTAATCAAAATTCATCATTGATACTGCAGCACATGACTAGAGAACTTTTGTGGGGAGTAGTCATTCTTTGAAAAGTTTGCATGCATTTTGTTAGTTCTTATGATCAAATATGATATATTAAGAATGTTGAGGCTAGGGTGAACGCATGAAACTCCCAAATATACAGGGATTGAAAGAGCGTTGATGCACTCAAACTTCTGAATTTACTGAGAGGCTTTTAATTTGTGTGGTGATTGCTTACTGATTTGCTAATGTTTTGCAACACGTAACTAAGAATATTAAGACTTAAAATATGTTTAATTGTGCATTGTTTAAATTAATGGTGTATATATATGCATTAAATACTTACAAATATAAGAATTGAATAACGTTTAATGTGAAAAGGTATTGGAAATGGAAACATTTTAGTGTTAGTTTTTTCTTAAATAAAGAATATTTGAGTACTACACATCAAGTCAATATTGTTAAGAGTATGTTTAGCTCTGCTCCTGAAAAGTTGTTATTTTGCAAAGCGTCTTCACAATGTTAATGTACAATTCTTTGCTATGATTGAATGGAGTTAGGATATTTGATGAAACATGCATCACTTTTACAATGATCAACTAAAATTGTATGCTCTCAATCAATATTGAAGTATTGTAATTTTCTCAGCAATGAAGTTATATTTACAAATGTATTATTCTTAGGGTTATCTATATAAAATCCTCAAGATTATTAGAGTAATATCAAAAACTAAAAAAATTAGTCTTAACTATTATTATAAAATGAACATTTGGTTTAGCAATGCTAACTTGTTGTGCACTTTGAATGCCAAAGAAGAATTGAATTTGTGTGCTTTAGTGAACTAGGTGCTTGCGTAATAATAATTGTTTTGACCAATTGCTAGTCTTAATATTACTATAATAATCCTACAAAAACATTTCACTCAAGAAAATTTCAATGTCTTTGTTGAATAGATCAAAGATAAAACTTAGAAGTCATTAATTGGCAAATTACATCTTTGTTGACTAGATCACAAGTCTTCTTCTTGGTTGGAAACATGGGTTACTTTGTCAATCATCTGCTAAGAATGGTAGTAATTGTCAAATAGTTTTTTTTTCCATTCTACCACAGCAAGAAATCATGCTTGACTTTACATGTTTAAGTGCTATAAAGGTACTTTACAGCATAGCTTTATATTCTGATTGCTCAACTTTTAATATATTTATGATGTTGATTCATCTTATGAGTTGAGAACTTTGCATGTGTTAAAAGTATTGAAAGCCTATTGTGTTGGGTAAATCATCTTACAAATGCTTAGAGCAAGAAATATATGCTATGATATTATGTGTTGGGTTTAAACTTTTATGTTTCATTTATTTCATATAGATCAATAGATGTCAAATAATGTATTGGGAGTTAAATGTTGTTATATATTTTTTTTAAATTCAAATATTATTGCCATTAAATGTTGTTATCTCACTGAATCAAATACTGCTCCTTACAACTGCTGCCATTTATCATGAAATCAAATGCTGCTATTATTATAAGAATCAAATGTTGCCTTTATTATAAAGTGAATTACATACTATTTTTCCCTTTAGATAAAATTATATGATGCGATCATTCCTAAAGTAGGATCACTAATATAATGTGAAATCAAATGCTATCATTTACTTGTGAATCACAAATGCTGCTACCTACTTTATAAAACAAAATGCTGCTATATTAAAAATCTAAATGCTGTCATACAGTCTAGGTAAATTCAAATACTATTGTATTCTTTGAAATATAAATATAATTATTGTCACATATTGTTTTTCTATTTGTTAAGTTTCACTTTTTGGCATCTATAAATTTCTGAACCTATAAAGCTGTCATTTATAACTGATTGATTCACATGTTAGTATTTTTAATAAATGCTAACTTTAATGATGATTCTTTGCAGGTTAAATTGTAAGAATAATATAGGAATGCTAAAATAAACACTGTCTAAAAAACCACATAAAGCTGCTTTTAAATACTAAAGATTCATTCATGCATTTCCTTTTTATTTAATACTTTATATAGGATGTATAAACTGTTTAATTTAGTTGTAATTGAAATTATAGTAGAATTGGAAATGAGCAATCCTATAAAAAGGATTGAACTCTATTTTAGAACTGGAATTAAACTCTATTGTAGAATCGGAAATGAACAATCCTATAAAAGGGATTGAACTCTAATTTAGAATTGGAGATTGATTGTGAAAATGGAAAATTTGAACAAAAACAAAGGGGACTCTACCGAAATTTATAAGAATTTAGGGCTTAGAAAATTTATAGAAAATATAGATATTTTCACATATTTCTAAGTTTCATATAAATTGTCATTTCATTTGAAAGTATTAGTCATAAAATAATCAATTAGATGAATCCAAATATCAATATCATAAAAACCTAATTATTACAAAATATGTTAAAGTCATAAAGCATTAAATTAATGATTTAAACTACTTTTGGCAGATCAAACAAATTAAATTGGTTGATTTTGAATCAAAACAGTCAGGTAGCAAATTTACTTATAAGTCTTATTTCAGTATTCTTATTTGAGCCATTTTCCATTTGAGTATTATTTGCACTGCTTACCGCATTTTAATCTGCAAAAGATTTATATCAAAAAGCATGTAACAAAATATATATATATATATATATATATATATATATATATATCGTGGTGTTTGTCTTTGGAGGATGGAATGCAAAACTAGAATCTATACAGATTGGGCTAGCTAGCAAGCTCTTGGGAGTTATATGGAGGGATTTAGCCTCTTGTAGGAAGTAGACAAATCTAGAGGAAAGACACACCATCAGTTCCTAATTTGAGTAAGCTACTGACAGGTGGCGAGAAAGCTTCCTACAGATTATGCCTATGGGTTTACCCATTTTGGCTCAGGAGTCTCCGGACTCGACTTATTGTTACAAATGCTTTTGATAAAATTTATTTCATATATGTTGATTTTCACAGCTATTTTGCAGGGCAAAAATTAAACTTGGAAATTGCTTACTTTATTTGCAGTCTTTCAGTTATTTTCATATGTGATTCATTCCTATTATAGGATGCTAGATTTATTCTTATAAGAATAATTTGCGTACTCCTACTTGACTGGTAAACTGAATTTTTCAGGTTTTGATAATTAAAAAGACTTTGAAGATCTGCCAAAGTAATAAAAGAAAAGAAGAAAAGAAAGATGAGAGATTTGAGCAGTGGATAAATTTTTATTGTAAATATTTAAACTGTTGTAAATTCATATGTGCATGACTCTTAATGTAAATATGGATATTCATGTATTTTATTTTCTTTATTTTCATAAATGAATATTTCCAGTTGTATGAATCATTCTTTAGAGATTCTCGAACTTCGGTCCCCGCTCGTCACAAGAACCCTCTGCCAACCTTACCGAGCTCAACCGAGAAACTAAGTACCCCCATTTGTCAGTTTTAAGCCATTGAGGCTCGGATCTTCCTTCTTTTGATGCGTATAGCTATGTATTATCGAATCAAACCTAACGCTATCGTAATTGAGCCATGAGCTAGCCCCAATCTATCGAATCGATCGATCAGGCTAAATCCTTAGGGAACACCTCGAGCGAGTAAGGTCCCGGCATTCTAGACCACCTCAGGCCCTCAGACCAGGGGGTTTCGATCCGTTTCAACTCCATAAAGGTGTAGGGATCGAGCCCTGGGTCTGGCATGACGACCTCAGTGGGGTGAATTGTCTCACCATAGTAGCTCCATTAATGGAGCCCTCGGGTCAGTAAGATCTGGCAGATCTGGACCACTACACAGGGGGCTTTCAGTGTCGATCGATGCGTCTCGGCTAGGGGATCGATTCTTGATTGACCCGAGACCAAGGCGTGCGCTCTAGACGGAGAATTTCGCCGTCTAGGGTTTCCCGGATCGGCTTCTACCAAGAGGAGTCTGGGCGGGGATGAAGACCCTATGTTGGTCGGATCAACCCGTGACCCACGCGGTGTGACAGTCCCGGGTCTTCGGGCCTCGGTCGACCCGCACGGTTTAGCTAATGGGCCGAGCCCATTTTAATTAAATCTGATTAATTAGATTTATTTTCCTTAAGGAAAATAATCCAATTATAGAAAAATTAAATTAAAAAATACAGAATAAATTAATTGAATAACTTTCAATCCACTGATTTAAACCTTATGATATTATATATCAAATTAATCAAAAATTATTATGAATCTGAATATAAAATAATATTAAATATTTAATAGTTAGATTTTCCATTTTAACCTAAGTATTGCAGAACTTGATTAGGATGGATTAACAATTATACTTAATCAAATTGCATATTTAGGTTACCATTAATTTGCTTATAATGAGTAGAATGAATGTGTTAGATAGTTTATTTTTTTGATCTCTGTATTTCAATTTATATCATAATCTTATTAAACCATGATTAGTAAAAATTAGGGTTTGTAGATATTGGATCTTAGCAAACTTAGTTTCTGATTAATTGCACGATTAAATAAAACTTATGTGCCAAATTTCATGGAATTTTGATAGTTAGATTTGTAATTATGTGCTAATCCTTTTAGATTGATTTAGGATTTGATTAGCACTAATTACTTTCTATTTTTTGAAAATTTTTTGTTATTATGATTCATAACAGTAAGTTAAATGTATTGAAATCATGTATGAAAATTTATAATATATAAATTAAATAAATCAAACCATTGATTTTGATTGGACTGGGTTATGAGTTAAACCCTAACTTGTCTAATTAAAGTCTAAGCTCTTAATCACCATAATTAAGCTATCCTGATTTGAAAGATGAATCACTTACATAACTCTAATAATGCACCCTAATTTGACATTAATCTTAAATAATTAAACTAGAAGTATTAAGGTTTTTAATGAATACATGTGATTGTAAATTTGGACTTATATCTTTAATCCTTGATTTCCTATTAAGTAAGATGTAATAACCCAAACTCTTAAGCATCAAGGTATTGTCCACTTTAGCCTGAAAGGCCTCACGATTTTTTCATCAGAAGATAACTTCCCAGCAGATCACCCATCTTTGGAGTGCTCCCATCTGAGCGCGCTTAACTTTGGAGTTCTTATCAGGAACTCTACTGTTATCTGAAAAGGTGCCTTGATATTTAAGAGTTTCACTTATTACTACTTAAGTGGGTCTTCACAATCTCCCCAACTTAAATAACTGATACCTTCGTCAGTATCCACACACAGATCTAAGAACCATCTATTAGGTAGATAGGACTAGAGGTGACCCCTACAGCCACAAGAGGTACCCATAACTATATAACACCTTAACCATCATAGGTTCAAGAGGCTGCTCACATGAAGTGGTACTTTGCCATATGTGGCACTTAGCTCCTATCTGACACCCTATGACCTGTTCTGATACTATTTGTAATAACTCAAATTCTTAAGCACCAAGGTATTATCCGCTTTAGCCTGAAAGGCCTCACAGTTTTGCCCTCAGAAGATAACTTCCCAACTTGTCACCCATCTTTGGAGTGCTCCCATCTGAGCATGCTTAACTTTAGAGTTCTTATCAGGAACTCCACCATTATCTGAAAAGGCGTCTTGATATTTAAGAATTTTATTTATTACTACTTAAGTGGGTCTTCACATAAGATCATTGGCATAATATAACCTTATAAAATGGAATGGATTGATGAACCAAATCACTCCATAATAATTTATATGATTAAATCTCATAATTTGGGTGTAAGTATTGATCAGATGGGCTTACTCATTTGATTTAATTAAGTTAATCTAAAATTAATAAGAATTGTAGAATCAATATAAAATTATAGGACTTAGATTCTCTTTTGTATTGGAAGTGCAAGATCACCATGTACTTGCCTTAGTGTTAATTATTCATTAACTACTAAGCCTTAATAACTGATAATACATTGAGGTAGGAATACTTTATTATTAAATCTTAAGGTAGGAACATAGATGCTCCAACTTAGATTTAGATGTTTTGATTATAGATTCTTATTGTAGGATAACTCAAAGACTTAGAATGAGATTCTCCCATCTAGTAGTATTCCTATTTTGAGTGACTTATAGGTCATATTCTTAGAACCTTGTGTAGGATTCACCCAATGAAGTATGGATTCATTAGTCTAATAATCCTTATATATTAAATAAAATTGCTAGAGTCAATCGATTGTCAGTTGGATATGATAGTGTATATCCATAGTGCTGATTCACTTTAGTAAAGCCCAGGATTGGTTGAGTCACTCTAAGTAGGATTATAGAGTATTGGTCTTATTCTATGTGATTGGATAAGTACAACTCATCTTAGAGTAAATATTCCAACCATAAGAGTGTTATTAATAGGGAATTGATGTGGCGGCCATGCCCCGCCGTGGTCCTGTTAACTCTTAAGTTAACATGATTACGGTGGAGGGGTCACCAAATGACAAGGTCCCCACTTGACATACATTCCAATCCAACTTAACTAAGGACTTTGCCATTCATAAGGTAAATATTTCATTAACTGAACATACAAGAAAATGCAGAGAGTGCGGAAGCATAAAATACAACATCCATCAATTCAATACAATAATCCAGAATAAGTAAAGTGCTGAAAAGAAATGTTAACCCTGAATTATTACAACATTTAAAATAGTCTTAAGAACTAAAAAAATAAACTCTCATCCTCACAAGGCAGAAATAAAACTAATGGTCTTCAGGAACAAGCTCCTCCTCCAATGGCAAGGCATCCACTAGATCTACAGTACCAAGAAACTCAAAACCTACCATTATTAGTTTCATAATGGTAGGGCCCCAGCTAACAAAGAAAATTTGGTTAGACTATTGTCTAAGCATATTTTAGGGTAAAAGTTTTACTAAGTTAACTGAATATCACCATAAACCAGTACAATAAGCAAGTAGGTGCAAAAAGTATAAGAAATGAATGGTATAAAGTTATAACAAACAGTTTATAACTAAATCAACTAGGAAGTAAGCACATACCTCCTCCAAGCAACTGCAACAAAGTCAGGTAAGCAAAAGAAAGACTAAACAAAACTGTAAACAAAAATACATCCTAAACATACTTATGATCAAAACAGGCTTATGCTAAGCGACATAACAGTAATTGAACATGTGAAACATTATAAAGCTGAAAACATAGCTAACATCCTATATATATGCATATGAAGACAGTAAGTAAGACTAGTATCCTATATAAAAATAAGGCTAAGAAAGTGCAGAAAAACTGTAGGTAAAAGTAGCACTGAAATGCAGAATATGTAAAGTAAAACTGTAACTACAAAATTGAAAACTGTATTGGCTATTCAAGCCACTCAAACTGAAAGTATACCCAGTAATACTTAGCCTGATGGGCTAAGAAAGAAGCTCTGAACTGAGTATCACTGAAACCTCTTAGCTTGATGAGCTAAGGCAGAAACCAATTATAAGAGTACTTGAATTAGTATAACCATATCAGATCCTGACTATTCAGTCAGTAAAGGCAAGAGTCTATCCATCTTATCCTACTGATTAGGCATGGCATAGACTATCGGACTGACCCAAACAATGTAGCCGACCCTTGAATGAGATGATTGAAGAGGTATACTAATCAAGCTACCTTACAAAAATACTAGAAGAAAATAAAAATGATACTTATGAATGATCAAAGTTGACATAAGATAATTATCAATCATCTTATGTACCTCATATATGCTCATGGTTTAAAGCTCAAAATCAAGGTAAGCGAAGCATCAAAATAAATTGAGCAAGATACTCTATCTAAAATACAGGTGATATCCATTGTTGTCTACTTATTCGTTCTATCTACTCTAAGTTACATAAGTTTTAGAATCATCAATTCTTACACATTCTGTAACTTAGAATCACAATCTTACAAGTAGAAGATAGTTAGGACTGGCCAAGCCCTACCTATATCTTAATCAAAAGATGACTACTTAGTTTAAATGAATAAATCATCGACCTAATTTTTATAATTTATTAATTACCCTAAACTCATCTTGATTAGCCAAATCAAGATGAAAAGATTAAGAATTAGACTCTAGATGATGGGGTCTAATCACTTAATGCAAAGGTACAACTAAGGGTCTAAGGTTTAGAACCCAAATCTCACAGATTAAGTTAGGGAAAATCCTAATGATAAATCAATTCATTATGATAGATTTCTATTCTTAGTTCTAAAGTTTAAAGATAGAATAATTATTTAAATAAACTAAGAAAAATCTATAAACTTATAAACTCAAGATTTCATTTATTGAGTAATCCAATTTACTCAATAAATAAACTCTATCTTAAGATCTATTTCTAATCCTAAGAATTAAGGCTCTTAATTACTAAGAGTATCTCTCAAGACACACATCCTAACTAATATTATAAGGACCTAAGGAGAGATCTAAGAAAGATTAAGGAAGAAGGGAAACAATCAAATTACTTAGTAAAATTCTTTAAGGACTAACTTGGGATTTTGATTAAAATCAATTTAATATTTGGACTTATACTATTTCAGTTATAAATCATTGTAATTGCTGTTTCTAATGATTATAAAATGTTTTTAGGGCTTTAGAAAGTTAAACCCTAAATTTAGGCAAAATTACCATTTTGCCCCTACTTAAGGGTTCAAAAGATCAAATTTTGATTAAGGGTTCTAAATCTGAAATTTTCTATTGGAATAAGTTTCTTACTATCTAATGTAAGATTAAATAGTAACTACACTAATTTTGGGTGATTAATAAGCCTTATGAGGTCAAATTAGTAAATTTGACTCATATGGGCAATTTAGTAATTTGGCTAAATGAAATCTAAATTTTCTTTCAGTTTACTATTACTTATAGCCTAAGCTTTCCATAGAATCTAAATTTGCTAAATTTTGATAAGTATTGGCCAAGTGATAGCCAATACAAGATCTAGGGTTAAAAGGGTAATTAAGGGATCCTAAATTAAGCTCAAAATCCTAACTTTGTTAATTAGTATCCAAATTGAGTAAGATTAGTGGCTATGATTTACAATTAGTCCACTAATCACAATGACATATGGGAGGCTCAATTTGGATCTAATTTGACTAAATTATGACCTAATTAGGGTTTAGGGTGATTAGTGAATGATTAGTGAAACTAATCACTCAAATACTAATCCAATCTTACAGCTAGGTTCTAAATAACTCTATGAGTTCTTTGAAACTTAAATCACTCAATTTGAATTACTAGATTTGCTAATATTCACTAATTAAGTTTTTAGGGTAATTAGAGGTGATTAGCAAATCTAACCATTAGATCCTAAATATTTTTACAGATTACTGTTAATTATATTTTTCTAATCTAAATTGATTTGATTCATCCAATTTAGAGCTCAATTGACCAAGTTATGGTTCTGGGTCTAATTAGGGTAATTATGATTAGGTCGTAAAAATGATTAGTCAAATACTAATCCAAACAGCAAAGTTAACCCTACTAAAATGATCCTTAGGGTTTTGTGAGTATTTTAAAACCCATATTGGGTATGTTTGGATCAAATGTTGCAAAGTTATGATCAAATGAATTTATGTGACTTATTTGAATTTAATTAATACCCCTAAATATCACTATACGAATTATAAGTCCAAACAGAGATTTGATAGTCTCAGATTATTCCTTAATTTTTGTTGATTAATTTGATATATTTGATTTTTTTTTATTTGGATCAATATAATTAAACTTATGTATGTTTAAAGTTTAGATAATTAGTTAATTAAATTTTTACTTACCTTAGTTAATTTAAATTGTATAGTTTTCATATAATTAATCATCCATTAATTGATTTTGGTGGCAGGATTGAGATGGCCCACAGCTTTAATCAATGCATGAGAGATGGTGGAACCCACACCATGGGTTTGACAGTTGACGAGGCAGGGGCCGACATCCAACGGCGCGATACGTGGGTCGCAGAGGAAAATGGGTCAGAAGAAACGGGACCTGATGGGTTGTGACGCGGGTCAAACCCGTGTCTTTGCTTACAGGTGGACCCCACTTCCAAAACTATGGCTATAACGTGCCGGGCCCGACTCATTTCGGCCCATCCCATACTACCGTCTTCTTCGTGCGGAGGCGTAAGGTGCGACGGAAGGAATTAGAGCAAAGCTTGGATCAATGAACACAATTCCAAACGGTGGGATTTGAAACCTAACTGGAAGCTATGACTCTATCCTTTATATGGGCCTAAGATCTCGTCCTAATTCTTCTTCTTTATGTCGAAACTATGATGCCCTAAAATCGCCATTCGTGAGGCCAGCAATCCCATATGCATTAGATAGATCGATCAAACCCCAAAAGAAATTTAATTGCAATTGAATGCGAATAACAAATGACAATTAGAAGTAACGTGAATGGAATGCTGATTAAGCTTGAATGAATAAACTTTGGTGAGGTGAGGTACCTCGATTTAGGCGGTTGGAGACGGACGAGTTTCGGGAAGATGAAGGTTGCAGATTTGCAGGACTTGAATTCGATTAGATTGGAGAAAAGTCAGGTCCTAGAGTCCGGTCGGACTCTTATCAAACCACTAAAAGCGGTGGGAGGAACGCTGGCGAGAAGGCGAGGAGTACAGGTGACGTGCGTCGCGATCCCTGCTTCGTGGAGCTTCACAGGAACGAGATGTCTCAGCCGTCTTATCGATAGGATCAGACGGTCCAGAGGATTCACTCGATTAAATGGTGAACTTAACGGCACGAATGCCGTTAGGCGGAGCCGTTATATATATTAATAATATTAATATTCAAATTATTTTTCAACCATTTTAATTAATTAGGATAAATTAATTAAACGCATTCCTAAAATTTTCAATAAATCACCCTTAGTTAATTGTGGGGTGAGGAATGCAACGGCTGAACTCAGATTTTCATTTCGATGAGTATTTAATTATTTGATTTTTCGGGGTATTTAAATATTATTAAAATATTCGCCGAAAATCCAACGACTTTCAAATGCATCCAAAACTTCACCCCTAGCTAATTTGGGTGTTCTGAATGCAATGGCAAAGTCAGATTTTTAATCTGAGGTCTAGATAAAAAGTCAATTTCTAGGGTTTGGAATTTTCTAGAATTTCTGATTTGATTCAGTTGACTTCTGATTTGACCTAAATTTTAGAGATGAGTTCTAAATTACTTAATTAGTGAACTAGAACCTCAATTAAGACTTAGATTAGCTTTAATTAACCTAAGTAACAACCTGGGATGTTACAAACTCCCCCACTTAAAAATGTGTCGTCCTCGACATCACTCAAGTGGAAAATAAAATAGAGCAGAAAATTTAAAATTTGAAGTTACTGGAGTTGAATATTTCTGATTGTAAGAGTTTAAATAAATATAAAATTGTTTGATGGAAGTAGAAGAATATTAGGGCTCTTAATTAATCTTTATGACTTAGATCAAATAACCAATTTGACCTTTATCTAGAATTTTTAACAGGTCATTTAATGGGTGATGGTTTTAGTTGAAATTCTCACTAACATACAGGAAGATAGGAATCATGAAAGTATTAAGTTACTTTTATTTAAAATATGAGATGTTTATAGATATATACGGTCTTATGATAATTAAATTGTAATCACAGCACATCACTACTAATACAGTAATGCATGCCCTAGTAGATAAATTGTCTATAAGATTGAAGATTTGATTGGTGATTACACACCAATATTGACATGAGTCTAAGAATATATCTTTATACAAATAAGCAAGGCTTAAAGGAGCTTGAAAGTTTAAAGATTCCACCCTTAAGATTTAATTCTCATAATCTTATCTTATTACTGATGATAGAAAGATTATTTTCTAAAAGTTTTGTATTTTAAGGAACTAATTTACTAACTGATAAACATCACTTAATAAGGATAACAAATTAGGGTTCACCTACGCAAAAGTATAATTTTAAGGATCTATAATTAATTCCTAAGTCATAACATATGACTTACTAACACAAGATGATTATGATTTGGCAAGTGATATTACTTGCTGAACATAGGATGAAGTTAGGAGTCAAGATTCTAACAGTTCTATACTCAAGTTACATTCACTATCTAAGAAGGCTTTGACAACTAGTTAAGCCTTTACAGGATTCAATAGGGATTAAAGAATAAAAATGGTTCTATATTTTTTTTTTTTAGAGCTAGAAAGAACATTCTCATTTTGTTAGGACTGAGAATGGAACAAGTTCATTATAACTAACTTGTGAGTATACAAATATAGGCTAAAATAATATAACCATTATGTAATCTATAATTTATCCACTCTAAGGTTTCTATTATTAACCAATCAATCATCCTTAATTAAGGAATGATATTTAGATACAGAAGATGATTACCCAACTTGACTACTTAACTTAATAGGAGGGAGAAATTTATTGCCTCTAATCATACAAGATGGCTTGATAAATTGAAATCATAAGAATTAAATGAATAAATCAAGGTAATGGATTGCTCATCAACTATGATGAGATACAATCATAAAATCACTACTAAGAGTCAAAATTTTTGACTTAGTTAACCTATCCTATGGTCATAAGTATACTTTCTAACAAATGTGAATATACTCATCCAAATGGAATGAGATATTTAGAACTTAAGGGATGGGCTAGTTTAATATTTCAAGTCATACTAGTGACTTATTCAATAGTAAATTCAAGAATCTGAATTAATTTAATCTAAGGAATGAGAAGTTATTCACCCAAACTGAGCAAGTCACTTCTTAGAAATATCTATTTCTATAAGTTACAAACACATAATTTGCTAAAAGAATCTAAGGTTTGATCGAATTAAACTAAGAAAGAAACAACTGTCAAATTAAGGATAAAACCTATTGAACACAAGATTATGCTTATATGCAAAATTCAAATTAAATGATGACAATAATTAAGTTGTTATAATTTGAACTGATATGAAGTAAAATAAATTCTATGAATGAAAGGAATAATAAAATTGAATGTATGTACCTGGGACAATATTACTATTAGATCCCTTTATTCCCAGATGATTGTGTTCTTGAAGTTTAGGAGCAACTGTTTGCTCCTTGCCAACTGGACACTCTTTCTTAGACAATGGTGATGTTAGAATCGACTTTGATTCCAAATCTTTAGGTGAGGTGTCATATACTGCTTTGCTCTGACAAGAATGATTGATTTTAACTCCATCAATTGTGTTGATAGCTCGGCATTTTTGATATCCGTGGCCCCGACGACCACATGTAAAACAGCCTCTACCAAAATGATAGCACTTTTCATAAGGATGTGGTTTAGTGCATTCTTGGATTGATTCAATTGATATGCTAGATCCCTCTTGGTGAGCTTTACGCTTACGATCATTTTTGGTTGTCTTGGACTGAGTTTCAGTATCGGCATTTGCAGTACTGAGAACGGATACTAGTTTCTGGATAGTCACTACTTGTTGCAATTGATTTTCTAACATGATTGTTACCATATTCCTGAGTGAAGTGACTTCATTGGTATTGATGTTCGATGAATCATCCATGTTGAGGGAAGAAGTTACAGGACTCATTCTGAAATTAATATGATTAATGTTAGTCTCAGAAGAAGAGCTACTATACTTCTTAGGTTTTCAATATTCGAAGGATAATTTAGTACAATAGGAAAGATACTAGGTATAATAGGGCAGCTTAAATTGATAAAGATTCTATCATAGGTGTTTAGTATCTAAATGGAGAATATAGTTAATGGCTATACTATCAACATATTTCATTTATAATTTAAAGGACTTTCCTAAGAATTTACTTTTCATCAAGCTCTTACTTTATCTTGGATAAGAGATATTACAAGTATAACTTAAGATGTGATTGGAATACCTATTTTCATTTGAGATAGATTCTATACGATTTTGGTTCTTATTAAATCAATAAAGAGGATCCAATCTTCTATGGATAAGCTGTTGTACTAAAGAGGTTCATTTAACATACAAGTTTTGAATTTTCTACACCTTTGATTTATTATGATAGTTTGACTTTCTTAATTATAACTTAATCTCTTAGTATAAAATCCAAGGTTTAATATTTTAATTTTTATGATCATAGAGATTTACAAGTGTTTGTTACTAAGCTTTTTATAACTTTAAAGTTTAGTCCTTACTAAAGTTTTATTATGGAAGTGTTTTCCTTACTTTCTACTTCTTATTCTGAGTTGTACTCATAATGACATGGATGTTGTCTCAACTATTCATTTAGTGATCAAGTGGCAGAAGAACAATCCATTAGGTAGAGAGGAATGCAAATTTCAATCTGACACCTTATGGAATTCTTTGATACCAACTGTGGCGGCCCTGCCCCGCCGTGGTCCTGTTAATTCTTAAGTTAACATGATTACGGTGGAGGGGTCACCAAATGACAAGGTCCCCACTTGACATACATTCCAATCCAACTTAACTAAGGACTTTGCCATTCATAAGGTAAATATTTCATTAACTGAACATACAAGAAAATGCAGAGAGTGCGGAAGCATAAAATACAACATCCATCCATTCAATACAATAATCCAGAATAAGTAAAATGCTGAAAAGAAATATTAACCCTGAATTATTACAACATTTAAAATAGTCTTAAGAACTAAAAAAATAAACTCTCATCCTCACAAGGCAGAAATAAAACTAATGGTCTTCAGGAACAAGCTCCTCCTCCAATGGCAAGGCATCCACTAGATCTATAGTACCAAGAAACTCAAAACCTACCATTATTAGTTTCATAATGGTAGGGCCCCAGCTAACAAAGAAAATTTGGTTAGACTATTGTCTAAGCATATTTTAGGGTAAAAGTTTTACTAAGTTAACTGAATATCACCATAAACTAGTACAATAAGCAAGTAGGTGCAGAAAGCGTAAGAAATGAATGGTATAAAGTTATAACAAACAGTTTATAACTAAATCAACTAGGAAGTAAGCACATACCTCTTCCAAGCAACTGCAACAAAGTCAGGTAAGCAAAAGAAAGACTAAACAAAACTGTAAACAAAAATACATCCTAAACATACTTATGATCAAAACAGGCTTATGCTAAGCGACATAACAGTAATTGAACATGTGAAACATTATAAAGCTGAAAACATAGCTAACATCCTATATATATGCATATGAAGACAGTAAGTAAGACTAGTATCCTATATAAAAATAAGGCTAAGAAAGTGCAGAAAAACTGTAGGTAAAAGTAGCACTGAAATGCAGAATATGTAAAGTAAAACTGTAACTACAAAATTGAAAACTGTATTAGCTATTCAAGCCACTCAAATTGAAAGTATACCTAGTAATACTTTGACTGATGGGCTAAGAAAGAAGCTCTGAACTGAGTATCACTGAAACCTCTTAGCCTGATGAGCTAAGGCAGAAACTAATTGTAAGTGTACTTGAATTAGTATAACCATATCAGATTCTCACTATTCAGTCAGTAAGGGCAAGAGTCTATCCATCCTATCCCACTGACTAGGCATGGCATAGACTATTGGACTGACCCGAACAATGTAGCCGACCCCGAACGAGATGATTGAAGAGGTATACTAATCAAGCTACACCTTACAAAAATACTAGAAGAAAACAAAAATGCTACTTATGAATGATCAAAGTTGACATAAGATAATTATCAATTATCTTATGTACCTCATATATGCTCATGGTTTAAAGCTCAAAATCAAGGTAAGTGAAGCATCAAAACAAATTGAGCAAGAGACTCTATCTAAAACACAGGTGATATTCATTGTTGTCTACTTATTCATTCTATCTACTCTACATTACATAAGTTTCAGAATCATCAATTCTTACACATTCTGTAACTTGAATCACGATCCTACAAGTTGAAGATAGTTAGGACTGGCCAAGTCCTACCTATATCTTAATCAAAAGATGACTACTTGGTTTAAATGAATAAATTATTGACCTAATTTTTATAATTTATTAATTACCCTAAACTCATCTTGATTAGCCAAATCAAGATGAAAAGATTAAGAATTAGACTCCAGATGATGGGGTCTAATCACTTAATGCAAAGGTACAACTAAGGGTCTAAGGCTTAGAACCCAAATCTCACAGATTAATTTTGGGCAAATCCTAATGATAAATTAATTCATTAGGATAGATTTCTATTCTTAGTTCTAAAGTTTAAAGATAGAATAATCATTTAAATAAACTAAGAAAAATCTATAAACTAGTAAACTCAAGGTTTCATTTATTGAGTAACCCAATTTACTCAATAAATGAACTCTATCTTAAGATCTATTTCTAATCCTAAGAATTAAGGCTCTTAATTACTAAAAGTATCTCTCAAGACACACATCCTAACTAATGTTATAGGGACCTAAGGAGAGATCTAAGAAAGATTAAGGAAGAAGGGAAACAATCAAATTACTTAGGAAAATTCTTTAAGGACTAACTTGGGATTTTGATTAAAATCAATTTAATGCTTGGACTTATACAATTTCTATTATAAATCATTGTAATTGTTGTTTCTAATGATTATAAAATGTTTTTAGGGCTTTAGAAAGTTAAACCCTAAATTTAGGCAAAATTAAAAATTTTGCCCCTACTTAAGGGTTCAAAAGATCAAATTTTAATTAAGGGTTCTAAATCTGAAATTTTCTATTAGAATAAGTTTCTTACTATCTAATGTAAGATTAGATAGTAACTACACTAATTTTGGGTGATTAATAAGCTTTATGAGGTCAAATTAGTAAATTTAACTCATAGGGGTAATTTAGTAATTTGGCTAAATAAAATCTAAATTTTCTTTTAGTTTACTGTTACTTATAGCCTAAGCTTTCTATAGAACCTAAATTTTCTAAATTCTGATAAGCATTGGCCAAGTTATGGCCAATACAAGATCTAGGGTTAAAAGGATAATTAAGGGATCCTTAATTAAGCTCAAAATCCTAACTTTGTTAATTAGTATCCAAATTGAGTAAGATCAGTGGTTGTGGTTTATAATTAGTCTATTGATCACAATGACATGTGATAGGCTCAATTTGGATCTAATTTGACTAAGTTATGATCTAATTAGGGTTTAGGGTAATTAATGAGTGATTACTGAAACTAATCACTCAAACACTAATCCAACTTTACAGCTAGGTTTTAAATGACTCTATGAGTTCTTTGAAACTTAAATAACTCAATTTGAATTACTAGATTTGCTAATATTCACTAATCAAGTTTTTAGAATAATTAGAGGTGATTAGCAAATCTAACCGTTGGATCCTAAATATTTTTATATATTACTGTTAATTAGATTTTTTTAATCTAAATTAATATTTGATTCATCCAATTTGGAGCTCAATTGACCAAGTTATGGTCAATTGAAATTCTGGGTTTAATTAGGGTAATTATGATTAGGTCCTAAAAGTGATTAGTCAAATACTAATCCAAACAGCAAAATTAACCCTACTAAAATGCTCTTAAGCATTTTGTGAGTATTTTAAGACCCATATTGGGTATGTTTGGATCAAAGGTTGCAAAGTTATGGTCAAATGAATTTATGTGACTTATTTGAATTTAATTAATACCCCTAAATATCATTATACGAATTATAAGTCCAAACAAAGATTTGATAGTCTCAGATTATTCCTTAATTTTTGCTGATTAATTTGATATATTTGATTTTTTTTTTATTTGGATCAATATAATTAAACTTATGTATGTTTAAAGTTTAGATAATTAGTTAATTAAATTTTTACTTAACTTAGTTAATTTAAATTGTATAGTTTTCATATAATTAATCATCCATTAATTAATTTTGGTGGCAGGATTGAGATGACCCATAGCTTTAATCAATGCATGAGAGATGGTGGGACCCACACCACGGGTTTGACAGCTGACGAGGCATGGCCCGACATCCAACGGCGTGACACGTGGGTCGCAGAGGAAAATGGGTCAGAAGAAACGGGACCTGACGGGTTATGATGTGAGTCAAACCCGTGTCTTTGCTTATAGGTGGACCCCACTTCCAAAACTAATGGCTATAACGGGCTGGGCCTGACTCATTTCGGCCCATCCCATACTACCGTCTTCTTCGTGCAGAGGCATAAGGCGCGACGGAAGGAATTAGGGCAAATCTTGGATCAATGAACACAATTCCAAACGGTGGGATTTGAAACCTAACTGGAAGCTATGACTCTATCCTTTATATGGGCCTAAGATCTCGTCCTAATTCTTCTTCTTTATGCCGAAATTATGATGCCCTAAAATCGCCATTTGCGAGGCCAGCAATCCCATACGCATTAGATAGATCGATCGAATCCCAAAAGAAATTTAATTGCAATTGAATGCGAATAACAAATGACAATTAGAAGTAACGTGAATGGAATGCTGATTAAGCTTGAATGAATAAACTTTGGTGAGGTGAGGTACCTCGATTTAGGCGGTTGGAGACGGACGAGTTTCGGGAAGATGAAGGTTGCAGATTTGCAGGACTTAAATTCGATTAGATTGGAGAAAAGTCAGGTCCTAGAGTCCGGTCGGACTCTTATCAAACCACTAAAAGCGGTGGGAGGAACGTCTGGCGAGAAGGCGAGGAGTACAGGTGACGCGCGTCGCGATCCCTGCTTCGTGGAGCTTCACGGGAACGAGATGTCTCAGCACGATGAACTTAACGGCACGGATGCCGTTAGGCGGAGCCGTTATATATATTAATAATATTAATATTCAAATTATTTTTCAACCATTTTAATTAATTAGGATAAATTAATTAAACGCATTCCTAAAATTTTCAATAAATCACCTTTAGTTAATTGTGGGGTGAGGAATGCAACGGCAAACTCAGATTTTCATTTCGATGAGTATTTAATTATTTGATTTTTCAGGGTATTTAAATATTATTAAAATATTCGCCAAAAATCCAACGACTTCCAAATGCATCTAAAACTTCACCCCTAGCTAATTTGGGTGTTCTGAATGCAATGACAAAGTCAGATTTTTAATCTGAGGTCTAGATAAAAAGTCAATTTCTAGGATTTGGAATTTTCTAGAATTTCTGATTTGATTCAGTTGACTTCTGATTTGACCTAAATTGTAGAGATGAGTTCTAAATTACTTAATTAGTGAACTAGAACCTCAATTAAGACTTAAATTAGCCTTAATTAACCTAAGTAACAACCTGGGTTGTTACAATTGAATACTTAATTTGAGAGCATAAATTATGATCGGGTTCTGCCCCTTATCGTTGTGCACTTCAATAAGTACAGTTAAATAAATTAAGTATCTCAAATCACCCTTCTTAGAACACTATTAGTATGTTATATTTAGGGAAATAAAATCCTTAATTTGAGAGAATAAACTGTGATTGGGTTTTGTCTCTTATCGTTGTGCGATTTGATAAGTGCAATTTTAAGCAAACTAAGTATCTCAAGTCACCCTTCTTAGAATTACTAAAGTATGCTTATAATTAGAATATTTAGCAACTTAGTTTGAGAGAATAAACTATAACCGAGTTCTGCCCCTTATCATCCTGCGCTTCGATAAGTACAGCTAAACAAACTAAGTGTTAAATTTATCTTTATTGGAAATATACCAACTATGTGTATACAACCTCTTCACATGATGATTCTAAATATAATCATAACTACGGTCATTAATTGAATTAGAATTAGGAGTGAGAATTCATTTAGATAAATTTTGCACAATGGAGATATTGAAATCATTACTTGATTTTAAAGCAATTTTTTGAATTTTGATGATTTAAGAATATAGTCATAAAAGTCTTGACATATCATAAATGCATTAGTCATGTCAGCATTAGCGGAGCGATTTGGCTCACCTAAGGACTTTGTTAGTAGAGCATTCACTCACCTAGGATCTGTGGGGTGTCATGTGATATCAAGTCTGCATATCAGTGATATATAGTACAGTGGCATATTCATATGCATAATTTTAGTGGCATACAAATCAATTTTATAGCATTATTTACTCATATTCAGATCATTTACTATTTTTATTTATTTTTGATATTCAGTTTATAGTTCAGTTTTACTTTACTCAGATTTATACTATTTTAGATTTTCAATTATTTTACTTTTTTTTTGCACTTTTATTTAAACTGCTTAAATGTTAAGTGTTATATGACTATAACTGTTTAGAATGACTTTCGATGTGTTAGATTTAATATCTAACACGTGGTACTTTTGGGATCCGACAATTTGCTAGATCCAGAGCAGTTCATGGAGCCAAATCAGGTGGATATACGGAGATCTATGAGGAGTTTGCGGAATAGTAGAGGATTCTCCTCTAATATTTGCTTTTTTGCTTAGTTTATTTCAGTTCAGTACTTAGACTATATTTTGTATTTCAATAAACTTTTTGTAATAACTTTGGATGTATTTATTTTTTTTAGATGAATATTTAATTCAACTTCGGTGATGAATGTTTTTAGATATATACTTAAGCTTCTATACTCTATCTTTATATTACTTATACTTAGTATTGTGATATAATCGACATATTGGAAATGCTGAAGTCATTATACGTATATTGGATTCCTCATTTTTTATACTCATAATCCAATATATGTATTTATTTAATACTTAGGATACGAGTATTACTCTTATCTTAAGTATTTGCACTCAACCCTTCTTGTAGTTGAGTAGCAGCCCTTCGGATCGTTTCTCAGTTATTCGGGGAGATGTGGATTCTTTCCTGAGTAGCACACCGCTACGCTGCCGATTGTTTAGTACTTTACTCTTTTGCGTGCGCTGACGGGGTGGGGCGCTACAGCCAGGCCACGAAGCCTGATTGGGTCACCTTGCCATTTGAGGGAGAATCACAATGGCATTCTGAGGTGGAGAGGGTTGTGGGAGATAAGATGGGTAGCTGGCGTATGGGGGTCTTCCCTGTTGGGAGTGAGCTCGCTTGGGACGATGATCCACATTGTGAGTGCACTGTGGGTCGTCTGAATGATCGATCAGACACCATGACAACCTAAATCCCTTGGATCCTAATGGCCTATCACAGGAGAGATCTGGGCAGTAGGATCCACAAGTTGTATCTAATGCTCAGGATATTAGGATGCTAGAATTAAATCCAAGTCGCGAGATCCACGATTCGATGAGTAGATTTAATTCAGATCCACTGTTGCAGGACCCGGGCTTCACAGCGGATTGGTCGCGGTCCACACAACGGATCCCAAATGGGTTAAATGGTTAATGGATATATTTACAAATCTAAATTATTGGGAACCCATATATGCAATTAGCCTAATTTAATTAAATTCAATTAAGACCTCCAAAAATTCTCAAACTTATACCCCTAATTAATTTGGGGGTGATGAATTCAAAATTGCAATTAGATTTTGGATCGAAAATCAAAATATTTTAGCTATTATTTATGGCATATGAATTGATTAAAGTACCCATTTAGCCTAGAGAGGTCCGATTGATCTCAAATTTTTAGGGTTAGCTTCTAATGACTATGGTTTAGCTTATGTTTAAGCTTGTAATAACCTAAATTATTACCCTAGTTAATTATGACTAATTTGAGTCATGATTCTGATCTTAGTGTATTAATTAAGTTATTAGGAGTTCACTATCAAGACCTAGTACAAATCAGAAACAAATGAATCAAATCCTTATTTTGGGAATTTCAGGAATCTTGAAATTGGACCTAATTATTTTAACCTCAGATCAAAAATTAGATTTCACCATTGCACTCATTGCTCTCAAATTAGTTAAAGATAATGTTTCGGTGGCAATCGGAAGTCATCAAAATTTCTAAATATTTTAATAATATTTAATTAATGGAAAATAAAGATATTTAATGTGACCTCTAAATCAAAATCCGACTTTGCCACTGCGGTTGTCACCTCCAAATTAGTTTGGGGTGATATTTTGGATGCGTTTGGAAGTCCTCAGAGTTTATCGAATATTTAATATAATTAAATACCCCAAAAATAGGATTAAATCTGACTTTATCGTTACGTTCCTCACTCTCAAATTAGCTAGGGGTAAATTTTTAGAATTTTTCAGAGCCCGTTTAAAAAAATTGAATATTTGAGCATTACTTAATTATTTAAATAAAAATTTATCAAATCCATTTTTCTTCTTTTCTTTCTTCCTTCTTCTCTGGTTGTGTAACAACTCGAGTTGTTACCTTAGTTAAATAGGCCTAACCCTAAGTCTTAAACACAATTACAAGTGCTAATTAGGTCAATTGGAGTCAACCTCTAAGACCTAGTCCAAATCAGGAGTCAAATGGATCGAATCCTGATTTCTAGAAACCCAAAAACCCTAGAAATTGACCTATTTAAATTGACCTCCAATCTAAAAATGGACACCATCATTGCGTTCCTTGACCCCAAATTAGTTTGGGGTGAAGTTTTTATGTCAATCGGAAGTCGTCAAAATTTCGACGAATATTTTAATAATAAAAATATCCCAGAAATCGAGGTATCAAAATACTCGTCAGATCGAAAATCCAACTGCGCTATTGAATTCCTTGACCTCAAATTAGCTAAGAAAACATGTTCAAAAAATTTTTGGAAAAAAAAAATAATAATTAATTACTTAACGGCCGCCGTTAACTATTTAACTGTTCCGTTAACTGTAGCTAACGGCGCCATTAGATCGGACGGCGCCATCGCTGCCGTTGGATCTGATCACGGGGTCGTCTCCCTCGGCCCCGTCGCCCTAAACGCGCCACGCGGCGTCCGCCGCGGATCCCGGCCCCTCCCCGGCCTCGGCGAGGTCACCGACGGGTCTATAAGACCTCGACCAACCCCTGCGCTCCGGGTTTACGAAAATCAGAGCCCAGATCGAGCCAAAATCGAGCCCTGAAGTCAGCCCACCGTTCGCATCGACTTCAGGTACCCCAATCTCCCCTGATTTCCATTCGATCGCGACAATAATTGTAGGGTTGGTAGGTGGACTCGTCCTCTACCCATCCACCGGTTCCGATCGGGCTCATACACCGAGGCCCCGAAGGCATTTCGGTTCGGTCCGCCGAACCCTAGAAGGCGAAGGGTCACAGGCCTCGGGTCGGGCTGGGTCGACCTGAGCTCGACCCGTCCGGGTTGGGTCCGCGTAAGCCGCGGGTGGGGCCCACCAGGCCACGTGGCAGCCTTCGGGCCCGCAACATGTCACGTGGGGGCCCACACGCCGAGCCTCGCGACTCTTCGGCTTCAGCCGTGGGGCCCACCAAGCCACGTGGCATGTGGGGGCCCACTGCCCGAGCCTTGCGGCTCGTCGGCTTCGGCCGTGGGGCCCACCAGGCCACGTGGCAGGTGGGACCCACTGCCCAGTCAACTGCGGCGGTCCGGCTCCCCGTGGGGCCACAGTGTCACGTGGCAGCCTCTGTCAATGCCACGTGTCAGGTGGGGCCCACTGCACAGTCACCCGAGCTGACTCAGCCCCTGTGGGGCCCACAGTGCCACGTGGCAGCCTCTGGCAGTGCCACGTGTCTAGTGGGAGCCCACTATCTATTAATTTAATTACTGTTAGTGTTAATTAATTACTATTAATGATTAATTAATTACAGTTAGTAGTTAATTAAGTTATGATTAGTGTTAATTACTTTTGAACAGTAACCTTAATTAATAAAGTATAATTAGAGACTAATTAGAGTTAATTAAAGGTTAATTAAACCTTAAACAGTAATAAGGATAATTAATTATTATTAAACAGCAAAGTATAATTAATTATTCTTAATTATATATTAATAAGTAATTAAGACTAATTAAATAGTGATTAGCACTAATTACTTTGCTACAGTAAAATATTAATTAAATAATAGATTAATTAATATTAATTAATAATAAAGCCTAATTAATCACAGATTAATTAAGGATTAATAATTTCAGAAATTTTATATAAAAACTTTAGGAATGAATAGTAAAATAATATAATTTGAATAAATGAATAGTAAAATAATTCAAATTGTATTTTTGAATAGTAAATCTTAAAAGTTTAATAACTTTTTGTATGATGATCCAAACATAGCCAATATAGGTCTTAAAATACTCAGAAAAATGTAAGGATTCAAATAATGTAATGTAAAAATTTATTTTGGAGTACGTATAACGAGGTAGCATTTTAGGACCTCTTTAAAGCCTCATAATTTTTTACATGGTTATCGAAACATAGTCAATATGGGTCTTAAAATGCTCAAGAGAGCAACCCCATCATTGTAGTAGTATTAGTTTTTCCATTCGGACATCAGGACAAAAAGTCAACCCTAGAATCATCGGTGAAAAATGACTAAAATACCCCTAGACTTCAAATAGCCATAACTTAGTCAAATCAACTCCAAATTAGAAAATTCAAGATGCTAACCAGCCTAGAATTTCAATATCATCAATATAATAAAATAATAATTAGGATCTGAACCCTGAAAATTTAGGTAAATGACCAAATTACCTATAGCCTTATTTTAGTCATAACTTGACTGTTTCTCGCCCGATTTAGGCGTACTTACTGTCTATCTTCAAGTTAAACAGTAAGGAATCAATTGGATCTAAGAGAAATCAATTCTGACCCCTAAGTCAAAAGTTGACTTTTTGACCCTTAAAGTAGGGGCAAAATAGTCATTTTGCCCTAAGATTAGATTAAGTACTCTTACCCTTTGGATGACATCCCAAAATGCCAAGACTAATATTATAATCATCTTAGTAATATTTAAGCATGTGAAATCAACCCTTAAGTCAGATTCCAGTAGTCTTTCTAAGTCTTAAGCACTACACCTTAAGGATCCTTCCTAAGACTATGACTAGATCATAGGTTAGAGTTCATTCATTAGGTAAATTGGGTTACCCAATAAGTGAAACCTTGGTTTTATTAGATTTTAGACTTTTATTATATTTTACAACCTATTTTGATTATTTTGTCTTTTAGCTTTAGATTTAAGATAGGAGATTCATCCTATTAAGTTTGATTACTTAATAGGATTTGCCTTAACTAGCAGATCACTTATAGAATAAAACCTAGAACTTAAATCTTATCCTTTTTGGATTATGTGATTAAACCTAAATCTTGTAGTGTTTAATCCATAATCAATAGGTTTAGAAGATCTTGATCAGATCTTAGTTAGAACGTCTAAATTCACAAAATTAGGATGTATAATTCATTTATTTAACTCGTAGTCGTCTATCTGATTGAACTAGATTAGAACCTGATCAGTTCTAATCATTTTTTTAACTTGTAAGGATGAATTTTTGAGTTACACTCGATAGTAGAAAAATGGTGATCCTGAACTTGTGTAACTTAGAATAGTTAGAAGGTTAAGTAGAAAACAAATGATATCACCATGTTTAGTAGAGTCTCTTGCTTCTATTTGATATTTTATTGCTACGCATTCCTTGATTTTTGTGCCACATTTCCTTGAGCATATCATACAAGATTTTTGATGCATAAATAAACTGTTAGGAAAATATGGAGACTCCTTAGATTCCTTGTGAAAATATTAAAGTGATTTATGAAAAGATAATGGTTTTATGAGCTGCCTCTCAGATATTTTCTTATTGCCTAGCCTCCTTATGTCGCTAGGGGAAGGATCTATTTTTATTATGTGCCTAGTTTACTAGCCTCCTTATGTCGCTAGGGGTACACCGTTGGTGCCTTAGCCGTACTGGCGTTAAGGTTACCTTGTATGCTTAGTTTACTAGCCTCCTTATGTTGCTAGGGGCATATAGTTGGGCATTAACCATACTGGTGCTAAGACCCTTCGTTTGCTTTGTGTGCTTATTTGCCTAGCCTCCTTATATCGCTAAGGGTACGCATTTTTATGACTTAGTCGTGATGGCGCTAAGCTTCTTTGGTATTCGATGGGCTTGAGTAGCTCTTTTCTGTATGGCAGTCGATGCACATGTGGCTTTATATACAGTTGTTGTTGTTTACTTTTCAGTATTCTATTCCATCAGCTATTTCTTTGTACTACTTTTATATATATATATATTTAGGATATTAGAATTTTGCTGCTATTTATATGTACCACTGCTGAGTTGCTTATCTTAATTGGTATATTTTCTATTGATCACCAATATATTTAGGATGTAGAATTTTTCTTACTGCACTTGTTTAGTTATGCATATTTATACGTCCTTCCTTGTTTAGTTTGTATGCGAGGCATGTCTCAGCCTCTTTCCTTTTTTTGCTTAAGTTATAAATGATGATTTATAGCTTCTCTGTTTCTTTTGTATTGTTTGTTGCTCCTTTTCATATATATATGTTGCTTAGATGTTGTCAAATGGTGATATTACTTAACACTTATAATAATTCATCAGCTTAAAATGTACTTAGACAATTGTCTAACCAGATTTTTCTTTTCTTTGGCTGAGGCCTACATTGTGAAACCGACAATGGCAGACTCCTCTCCGTTAGATGAGCAGGAGTTAGGTGTGGAGCCTTACCCAGAGGAGGAGCCCGTGGAGGAAGCTGCCGTCTAGTTCCTTTATACTTCGAGTGAGGATGAGTGGTTTTCATTCTATTTTTATTTAAACATTTTAAATGATGTAATAATACAGGTACCATTGACTGTATATTTGGATTGTATGTTTATATATTCTGAGTTCTATTTTGATATTTATACTGTGATGCTTGGATGATTTATATTTTCTTAAATCGCTTCTGCACTCTGTACGTTTACTTATATAGTGACTGTTAGATTGATTCTGTGTTAATTCTTTCCTTATCAGATGGATTGTGGAGTCTATCCTAATCCAATAGTAAGTGAGGGGTTAGCCAGAGTGACACCCCACCCTTAACCTAATCCTTTGGGCAGATTAAGGGTGCGGGGTGCCACAGGTTGGGACCCACACCTGCTCCATTCGGTGCCTCCTTCCTTGCCTACACACGTAAGAGGCAAAGCCCCCTCTCATTTTCTCAATTTTCTTTCTTTGCGAACATCTTCTCCCCATGCTTGTGATGGGATGAGCCAAGCTCATCCCATCCAAGAGCCATCCCTCTCTTCTTCTATAAAATGGAGCTCAGCCCCTCCTCTTCCTCCATTTGGCAAGTTGAGTTCTCCTCTTTTCTTCCTCCATTGTTGTGCTTGTTGCTGAAGAAAATCCCCCAAGTTCCTGCAAAAAACAGAGCTCTCCTCCTCCATCTGCTTCCATTTGAAAGCCAAGATATCTCCTTTCCCCCATTGAATAGATTCAACGGCTACTTCATTTTGCTCTAATGCTTATTTTGCATTATTAAAAATATGCAAATGGGATATATAATCCATTAGAGTTCCTTGAGCTATAAAACTTAAGGAATAAAAATCAGCTCTATTTTCTATTTTTCTGTATACCCTGACATTTAACTCTATTATTTACATAGTTAGAATAATTGATTTATGCTGATTTTAGTATAATGAAAAGGTATTAAAAATACCTTTTTATCGGTATATGGCACCGCACAATAAGTGATCTAGATTGAGAGTATTTGAGTGCGAAAGGTGACCCATTGCGGTTTTTGCAAAGGTGAAATCACCGTCGGGAGCTGCCGCGCACCGTAGCGCCCAAGTCTCGGGCTGAGTCTGTTGTAGCGCATCATAGCACGCCACATATTGTTGCAGCGGCATATTAATTTGATGCGGCGAATAAATTTGATGAAGTGTATAAATATGATGAAGTTGGTAAATTATATGAAATTAAATTAGATGCGCCTTAGTGCTGAATTCCGCAGCTATGCCTAAAAGCACTGCAGCGCGCCGCAGCACCTAGACCTTGGGAAGTTCTGATGTCATAGCACGCCCCAGCGCCGAAATCCTCTGCAGCGCCTGGCTCTTGGCCAGAAGGTGTTCCAGCTCGTCGTAGCGCCCAGAACTGTCTAAAAGTGCCAAGAACTGTCCAGAATGGCCGAAACTTCATATTTTTTGCATTTTAATGATCTTAGGACCCTAATGGGGCCAAAATATAAAATTAAACATTATATAAAATTATATGTGATTTTTAAATATGGAAAAATTAAGTTTTGACCTCTTTTATAAAAGTAGAACCATAATATTAAAATGACTATAACTTGATCATTAGACATCAGAATTCAGTATTATTGGACTCTGTGGAATCCTTGGATAGTAAACAACAATAAACTAATTAAAATTTTAAACTTCATTAAGTGAAATTACAAAAATACTTGACAGACTGTAAATACACGTTTGCGCTTACACGCAAGTGTACATGGTCTGAAGTAATAAGTGGAAAGTGTGACTTTCAAAAATTTATCGAACCACAGAGAATTGGTTGATTTGATACTAAAGTATATCTATTCTCACTAATGATTAAGCTATAGTTTATATTGGTTGGTTGGTCTAAAAATTAGCACTAATATTCACTAAGTAAATAATAAATTTTAAAGAAATAGGAGAGTTGGTCCCATCCCACATGCAATGATATAATACTTGTGTGGAATTATTTCTCAAACTTTAACATTTAGTTTAATTAAAATCAAGTGCACATTGTTATCCTTTAGTCTAGCTCAAAGGCTTACAAGTTCAAATCTCATGCACAAAATGAACTAACATTCGGTTCTACTTTAGCACAAAGATTCTTGGAAGATTCTTGAGAATTAAAGTTAATTCATTTTCTCCTTATTTAAGGAGAGTTTAAATTTTCTTAAATCTCAAGATCTCACAAGCATTGATTTTCCACTACGAGCATCACTTCGCATCTCATATAGTTGAGATGAGAGAATCACATGTTGGGCTTAATGACTATGTCACTTAGTTCATGAGCACTCAACACTTCATTTCTCAATCTCAATTATGTGGAGCTAAGGAGCTCAAATAGTGGGTCTTAGCATCACTTGCATCAACTCTTTGGTTGAGCTTAGATTGAGGTGCATTGAGCTCATGATTCTTCTCACATGGTTCTAAGCATCCATGCACTCAAAATCTAGCATCCCACCAAAGGTGAGCTAAGGAGCACAAGACTATTAGATCTTAGATTTTTTAGTTCTTTTCTTATAAACACATCAAGATTAATTTGATAGAAATTTCTTAGTAAGGCATTTAAATCACAATTACATCATGCTTAAGGGAAAATATTCACACAATAATATTACATCATGCAAAATGGGATTTCATTCCAACCCTTCCCAAGGGGAGTTTAGCTACTCATTACACAAGAAAATGAGAAAAACACATACATAGCAAAAGACCCTTTATGGTCACTAAAAATAAAATACAAGATTGAGTTTAGAAGATACTAGGAATGCACCATAGAAGTTCTTCGGGATTCTTCTTCTCCTTCTAATTACATTCTCCTTAGGATGCTAGTGCTACCTTCTTCCTCTTCTCTCTTTGCAAAAAACTTACTTTGTCACCCTTGGGGAGTTCTCTCTTTCTTTGGCTCTCCTCTTTACTTAGGCAATTCTTGCTAAAATTGTGAACCCTCCTCTAATCAAGAGGAGGGGTATTTATAGGACGGGGGGGGGGGGGGGGGGGGGCTGCATGCTCCTCCTCATAAGCAACCATATTTCTTCTTTAAAAATACTGAATTCATCATTGCATTACTTTTTAATTTATGGTGAGGTGACAATAATCCCATTTTTTAAGTCACACATCACCTCAAAGCTTTACAAAAATGGCTGCTGCAGGATATGGTGGCTGGAGATAACATTCAGGATAGAGGTTGTCTCTAGCCGCATTAAATGCTTTGACTGGAGAAAAATTCGGCGGGCCGCTGCAGCACGCTGTAGCACCCTATAGTGTGCTGCTGCATGCCTTGGTTCCAACCAATTCTAGCCAAGTCCTCCGCTGTAGATCGCTGCAGCGCGCGACTGCGCGCTGTAGTGGGGAATTCTGCGAAAAAACACTGTTTAATTAGTTCTTTTTCCCGATTGTATAGAAATATTTTCGCGGCCGACCGCTGCAGCGCGCGACCGAGCGCTGTAGCTGGGAATTCCGCAAAAAACACTATTCAATTAGTTGGGCGGCCCGAATTATTTAGCCAAGTCTTCCGCGATACACCGCGGCAGTGCGCGACCGCGCGCTATAGCGGTGAATTCCGCAGAAAACACTATTCAATTAGTTGAGCCCCATTTAATAATCATAAATATTTCCACGATACACCGCTGCAGCGCGCGACCACGCGTTGTAGCGATGAATTCCGCAAAAAATACTATTCAATTATTGGTGCCTATTTAATAAGGTTTAAATGTTTCCGCCTGCAGCCCGCGGCGGCACGCGACCGCGCGCTGCAGCGCGCTGTAGCGGAATAATTTGTTATATTTATTTATAAAGTTACAGAAATGCCCTAGAGCTCCATTGGAATCCATTTCCTGAAAAAGATATAAAAATTTGATTTATGAACAGCAAAAATATCTTAAATAAATGAATTTTCCCTTTTATTTTAGATACAATTTATGGATTTATCAATACCCTTATATATTAAAATCTTTAAATTGGACTTATAAGACTTAATAATTATCCAAAATTGAAGTACTTACTATCTATCTTAATGTTAGATAGCAAAGAATTATTTGGCATTAACAAAATCTAATTTGGAGCCCTTAACCAAAATGAAGCATTTTAGACTTTTAAGTAGGGGCAAAATGATCATTTTGCTCAAAATTTAGGTTAGGTGCCTTTAACCCCCAAAATGTCATTTAAATTATTAAAATTTGTAATAAAACTGATTTAGAATTAATTTAAAACCCTTAACATCATAATTGAGTAACTTGATAGAAACTCTATTAAAAACTTGAAAATTTCATAAGTAAAATCTACAAGTTTCTAACTTAGTTTTAATTTCACATACCTAACTTTCTTGGGTGAATTAAATCAGTAAATAAAGATAAATTATAATAACTACCATCAACTCCAAAAATTGCCTAATTCTTTTAGTAGGAGCTTCTTTTAAAACGACACTTTCACCTTAGGGCCTTTTCCCTTAAGATTAGGAATAGATCTTATATTAGATTTCATTTATTAAATAAAGTGGGTTATTCAATGAATAGAATCTTGGTTTTATTAGTCTCTAAATTTTATAACTTGATTCTGATTATTTTATCTTTCAATTTTAAATTAAGAGGAATCATCCTATTAAATTTGATATTTGCTTAATAGAATTTTGCCTTAATCTTAGTTCATATTTATAATTACAACTTGTCCTTAAGCTATACATTTGGATTATGTAATTAACTATAATCTTTTGGTGTTAAAATCATAATCCTTAAGTTAGTAGATCTTGACCAGATCTTTGTTTAGAATGTCTAAATTGATCAATTAGGGCGTGATAATTTATTATTTAACTTGTAGTCGAATCTGATTGAATTAAATTAGAACATTATCACTTCTAATTATTTTTAACTTTATAAGACTGTGCTTCTAAGTTATATAACTTAGAATAATTATAATAATTAATTAAATAACAAATAATGTCACCTTATGTAGTAGAGTCTCTTGCTCACTTGAATTATTTATTGCTTACACATTGCTTATATCTTGTGCCATTTTCTTGAATATGTCATAAAGATAACATTATTGCATGAAATGAAAAATTAGAATAATTAGAATAAAATTTGCATTGGGATCAGTTATTATCTGATAAATTTTGGTGCACATTTACCCCAATGAACAGGAGTAAGGAGTAATAATGATTACTTAACATTACTTATTAAGGAGTGTATTGTTAAGTTTGGAACCCGTATAGTCTTGCAGACGTGCTTGACTCTTCAGCTATTTTTAAACGTGTTCACAGGAGCAAAAGTAAAATAGCTAAAATCAACTGCACTTGTATTTTCCGCATCTTCAGTACTGTACTGTTTTATTCTGCCCTAGCCCATAAAGGTTTTGAGAATTTATGTTCTGCACAAACTCATAAAGGTTTTGAGAATATGCTGGGCATGATTAGCTAATTTTTTGATATGACAATTTGTACATATCTGTTTTATGTTTACTGTTTACTGATGCATGTTACTTTAGTCAGCTTTACCTTACCTTACTTGCTTACTCGTATATCGTAGGATGCTAGATTTTGTTGCTGCTTATTATATATATCACAATAAAATTGTTTATTTTTAAATCTATATATGTCATATGATCATCAGCATAATTAGGTATATTCTTTCATTTCAATATTTTTATTTACTTTATTTATATATCTATGCGTAGCCTTATTTTAACTTATTTTGAGGTATGTATTTTGCCTTATTATAGTAAGTTATAAATGTTGTATTTATAACTTACCACTTCTTTTGTACTCCATCTGCTCCTATGCTAGATAGTTTATTTGTATAATTAAGTAAAAATAGTGATATTAATAATACATAAAAAAAAAGATACGTAATGAAATGATATATAATGCAAAAAGACTCACATATCTTATGAGTGTGAATATGCAGTTAATCAAGAACCCAACATCACATATAATAAGATATATGTACCTGACTCATTGTTTGTTTATAGTTACATATATAATTGCATATATTACAGTTCTGATAACTTTTGCAGAGATGTTCTTATTTTAATATTGTATAGTATTTTTTTAATTTACGCCTTTCATATATTTCCCTGCCTTCATATCCTTATATATCATTTCATATGCATACTGCTTAATATAATGTGTAAATGGTGATACTTACAAATCTTACTTAGACTTTTGTGTCTAATTATATATATATATATATATATATATATTTTTTTTTTTTTTTTTGCTTTGTCATATATATATATATATATGACAGATTAGGGGCTATGTGTGGTTCAAGTATTTGAAATGTGCAAGTGCAGGAATAAGTAGCTATTGATGCAAGAAATTAGTTTCTTTTATTGCAATAGAATCCTGGGCTTTGAGTGGCTACCGTTGTTTCACTGACCTAATGGTGGGTTATTGTTATTCTCTACTGGCCTTTGAACAAACTCATCAAGCTGAATGCTTTTTATTGCTATATAACTCCTAAATATCTCCAAAAAATTATGGATGATTAGGATTTAGAGAGTTAAGTGGAATAAAAAATATTATTAAAATCACTTTTATTTGTAAGACTCATAAAAATATATTTTTTAAATCTTAAATTCTAATCATCCATACTTTTTGAGAGATATTTAAGAGCTATGTAATATTTTTCATATATATATATATATATATATATATATAAATTCGGACTCCTAGACCTACCTCGACTCGGCACACCAACTAGTTGGATTTATAAAAGGTCGGTGAGCTTTGACAATCAGTCGGATCTGCTTTTCAAGGAGATGGCATCTGTAGCGGTTGAGAGTCATCAAGTTCTGCCTCAGTCGGAAGCCAACGTAGAGATGCGATCGCCGCCGGCGAAGGGCAGAGGAGGGGGAGGAGAGGGCCTCAGGCAATACTACCTGCAGCACATACACGATCTGCAGCTTCAGGTTCGGCAGAAGTCTCACAATCTCAACCGCCTTGAGGCGCAGCGCAATGACCTCAACGCTAAAGGTTATCTTTCCTCCGATCTCTCCAATCATAACCGTACTTATAATTCAAAATGTTCGATTCATGTTTAGGCCTGGGAGCCGAAGTATGAAACATTAAGCAAACGGCGTGAATTTTGATTCTGTAATTTGATGTAACTTCGAAGACAGCTGTTTCAGTCAACAGGATTGTGGGAGTTATGGCTGACTCTTTTTATTTATTTTCTTGCTGAGGGTCAGTATGTGGGCCAAGGTGGATTCTATTGCATATACTGATAACGAGGATGGGATAATTCTTCATAGATATCACTTAGTCAAATAGGGCCAATTTTTCATAAATATATGTCTGATTAGGTTGAATGGACGATGCTCTTCCTTTTTCTATGGTATAAGTAGCACAATTCTTGTTACTATTTGTGATATTTAGGGCAAGAAGTTTGTTTACATTAATTTAAGGGTAAACATGCTAATCACGATCGTTATTCTACTAACATGTTTTCCCATATCTCAAATGGGTAGTTTCATCTTGATTACTGCAACTTTAGCCTAGTTTGTTCAAAATAACACAGAACATGCAACCGTCTTATAAAGGCATAAGATACAAGAGAAGAATCCTGCATATGCACGAATTTCTATTTACATTTTTGCAAATAAGTGCCTTAAACGGCCCATGATTTATAACTTTGACACATTTGTCTATAAGATTCTATTCATAAATAGCATTAGTTACATTTCTTTCACTGAATCTGATTTCCAGGGATATTTTATTCCAGAACATTGATGGTGCTTTTCTAGAAGGATATCTAATCAAATTCTGCATCTTTTTGCTCGATTCTCTGCCCGTGGAGGAAATATTTTTTATTTGCTTTACTAGATTCTATATCCTATTTCAAATACTTACACAAGGGAACTTTTCTTATAAGAAGATTCTTGAAGCTTTAGTAAACACATAAGCTAAGGCAATGAAAGGGAGACATGGAATATGAAAGTATACAGATCTAGTGTTTAATCCTGAAGTACTGTTTAATCACTTAATTAATTCTGATGGGCATCATGTTTTATAGAAATACGGCCTGCATCAAATTTTAGCTGAAATTATTTTAGTTTTGCAAGTTGCAGCAATGGACAGATTTGCTATAATGGATTTTCTTTGGTGTCACTCATATTTCAAGCTCATTATTAAGTTTATTGTTTTAATGCTTGCTATTGAAGTTATTAAAAATTTATAAAACCAAGTTTCATGGTTTTTGCCTTTTGTAGTTGTTGTGTTTTGAATTTAAAACTGCTTATTTTGTAATTAATTTCACACGATTAACAAGAAATTTGTAAAAGTTGTGTAGGTTTATTGGAGCAAATATTGAACTTGTAATATGCATTTAAAAAAAAAATCTAATATTAATCAACCAACATTTCCTTAAGATCAAGTGATACTTTGGCATTATATTTTTTGATATTTAATTTTTTTCTAAGTAATGGCCATGGATATTGATGAGACCATAACTTGTTGTAAAGCTGATTGATTAATATGCTGACATTATTCTTTTGTATATTTATTCTGGAAATATCAATAATGCTTAAAGGTTACTTTTTATTAGATATAATATGTTGTATGAACTTGAAAGTTGGGCAATGAAGAAGATACTTTTAATATTGAGGCTGAGAATGAGGGAAAGATTGTTATGATATTATTTGGTAGGATGGGAATGTGCAAGAATGTTATATTAGGGGATTGAGGATACATCTTTTGAAAGTAATGCAGCAAAAAGTTACTGAAATTTGTTAGAGAGAAGGGTTCATATCAAAGGATTGGCAAAGAAAAGTGATAAACCTAAAATAGTATCACTACACAACATACTTAAAATCTTAAGTGCTTTTTTATAAGAGTGATTTAAGGATTCTTAAAAATATGACATTGGAATAATTCTAGTGTATTGATAGTTTTAATAAACAACCTTTAGGTATACTTGTGAAAATGATGATAATTTTCACAATTAAGATTGTTTGTTCTATTTTTTTTAGAAGTTCAAGGCTGAATTTGACATCTCAACCTAAACGGTTTATGATCTCTCAGCATGCATTAGTTATATCAACTGTATTCACTTATTTAGACTACCAAATGCGTATTGTATATCAAATAGTAATCTATGCTGAACGAACTCATGACCATCTAAACTAATCGATATTTGTGTAATTGTGTCTGATTGTATTTGTAATCAAAATTTAAATCAAAGATATAAATGAAGTTCTATATATAATATTGTATTTAAAGCAAGTTGGCTAAAACTTAAATATAATAATTATTAATGTTCATGATATTTTGATGGCTGAAAAAACTTTTGTAATGAAAATAAATTTAGCATGGTTGATTGAAGTTTAATATTGTTACAAACTTTAATTTTATGCATTAAGCTGAAAAATTCAAGATTGAATCTTTCTTATGCTTCGGTATCATGTTTTATGCATTTTTGGGGGCTATTTGACTATGCACTAATGATCTATGATTGACCTAGCAAAATCAATTTGTGATCCTGGATGCTTGGAGGGTTTTATTTTGAGTCTTCTTCAAGGAGATAAATAAAGTGTTAATCTTTTAAAAAAGAGAAATGGGGCAAATTATAATATATATGATGAGGAAGAAATTATTCTTTGAATCCTTATATACAAAATTTTCTCTATCCTTCTCCTTTTTGCTGTTTGGGTGACTGTAGGTTAAGGGTACTGTTTTTATATTTTTCTTGATTTCAATCTCTTTCACACAGCCTTATCCTCTTTCTTACAAGATATTCTTCTAAACTCTCTCTCACTGCTTATAATTGGAACTTTGGCGGAGGCTTGGAGGCTGGGATGACATGATAAAAATAATGTGATGGAACTTATAATATAGGAGGAATATATCATTCCTTGAATCCTTCTCTTACAAAATTCTCACTTGCACTTATTTTGGTGGGATGAAGTGAGGCAAATTACAATATATAGATGGAACATATTTTTTCTTAAATCGCATTCTCACAAATGTTTCTCTTTCAATCTCCTTTTTTTAATTTTCACGAGTAGATGACTTGAGTGATTAATGGATGAAAAGATGTAAGGGTGTAATGATACTCTTCTTTGCATTTGAATTCTATTAGTAGGTATATAATGTATTTTCGTAGTTGGCCTAAGTGTTGAATAATTTGTGGAGTTTTCTTTTTCATTTGTAAGTTGAATTTTTTTTTATCACATGTCATAGCTGAGATGGTTGATGATGTGTAAAGTTTTCTTGATTTCTATCTTTCGCACAGCCTTATACTCTTTCTTACAAGATATTCTTGCAAACTCTCTCTCACTTTTTAGAATTAGAAGTTTGGCGGAGGCTTGAAGACAGGTATAGAGATATGTTTAAGGATTTGAGATGACATGACAAAGTAATGTGAGGAAACTTATAATATAGGAGGAATACATAATTCCTTGAATCCCTCTCTTGCAAAATTCTCACTTACACTTATTTTGGTAAGATGAAGTGAGGCAAATTACAATATATAGGTGGAACATTATTCTTCTTAAATCACTTTCTCACAAATGTTTCTTACTCTGTCTCCTTTTTAATTCTTACTAGTAGATGACTTGAATGATTAATGGATGAAAAGATGTAAGGGTGTAATGATGCTCTTCTTTGCATTTGAAATCTATTACTAGGTTTGTTATGTCTTTTCGTAGTTGGCCTAAGTATTGAATAATTTGTTGAGTTTTTTTTTTTTCATTTGTCAGTTGAATTTTTTTTCATCACATGTCATAGCTGAGATGATTGAATGATGTGTAAAGTTTTCTATTAGCAACTCCCATTCTTTTGAAAGAATCTAGTAATTGATAAGATGATGCGGTGTTTAAATGATGTGTAAAGTTTTCTATTAGCAACTCTCATGCTTTTGAAAGAATCTAGTAACTAATAAGATAACGCAGTTTGACATTAAATCTGGACAAAATCTAAACTTCTCTGTAATTTGCATTTTAAAGGTCAATATGATCGAATTGCAATAGAGTTATAATGCACAAATTTGTAGATCTATTTTTCTCCCTTCCAACAAGTACTTAAACGTTAAATTTGGTCATCTAGTTTGATAATTATGGCCATTCTCTTAAGATGTGTCAGCAGTTAGTTTAATGTTAACTTTGGTGTCATCTTTCACACCAAACTTAAACTTTCAACTTAAGCCATGGATTAGCTTTTCAACTTCTTATTTCTGATCTTAGACTTTGATATTTATAAGACTTACATATTTCATAGCACAGTTGAAGATTCTTAAATTTACCATATGATAAAAGAAATGTTTGAAGTACAATAATTTTAGAATTATTTTACAATAATTTGTTCTTTTTTCCATATGGAAATTTCATAATTTTCTTTGATTTGACTAGGAAAGTTTCATTTTGATCTTATGATCAACTAAGATTTTATACTATTTTATAATGAATGTATTCTCTCTGTATTTAAAATTTTTTGTGCTTTAGAAACTTTCATATAACATGTTCATGCTATTCTTTAATATTGTTCATTATGAAAATGTTACATTTGCTTGAAGGTTAGTTTTTATAAGAGCTATCATACTGTAAGAATTTGACAATTGAAAAATAAAGAAGATGCCTGTAAAAATGAAGTTGAGATTTACATGGAAAGATTGTTAAGATATTTCATGGTAAGATGAGAATGTGCGAAAATGTTATATTGAGAGGAATTAGGAGCACATCTATGAAAAAAATGCAGGGAAAAGTTGCTAAAGTTTTTTGGGGTGGGATGTAATTTATTTCAAATGATTGGCAAAAAATGATAAACCTAAAATAACATCATAGGTTAAAGATCTTAACGGCCCTTGACAAGAATGAATGAAGGATTTATAAATAATGGCAAATAGCTGGAATTGGGCTAGTGTGTGAATAGATTCCTAAAACTACCTTTAATTATACTAATGAAGATGATGATATTTGTTACTATTAAGATTACTCTATTGGTTCAGAATTATTTTCCTTAGAAATCAATGGTTGAATATGATATCTTAAGCTTAAACATTCTTACGATTGTTCGACATACATTAGTTTTATCCTGGTTTTCACTCATTAAAGCTAACAAATGTTTTCACATGAATGGCTTTTGTGTTTCAAATAGTAATTTATGTTGAATGAACTAATGACCTTCCAAATTAATAGATATGTGATATGTTTCTTATGCCTGGATATAATAATATTTTACTATATATTAATATACTTTAAGATTGAATGCTTGAAAATTAAATTATGATAATTATTAATCCTCCACATTTAATTTTTTTTCCGGAAGTTGTAAGTTTCATGTTGTTTTTAATGGATGTAAAAACTTCTGTATTGAAATAGTTATATATAGATCAATTGAAATTTAATATTGATACCAGGTCTAATTCAAGTAATGGGTTGAAATTTCAATGGTGCATCTTTCTTTTGCGTTGGCATCATATTTCATGTGTTTTTTGGAGATATATGGCTGTTTGACAATGCACTACGCACTAAGAATTTGCATTATTTATAGTAGTTGTATCCATTGCTCATACCTTTGTGCTTTTGCACCGGTGGGCATTCTATATCATGGATCGTAATCTTCCTTTTTTCATGTTTTAAAACATAAGCTGACACTATTTTAAAAAGCAGAAACATTTAAATTTTGTATGAGTTCACATTTTCTTATATATTATACTTGCTTTAATATGCTGGCAATGCATGGCATCTTGAAATTTGATGAAACTCTATTGCTGCCAAATTTTTATTGGTAGATGCAAATGAATGTTCATTATTATATGATTCTGTGTTTAAAGTTTGTACTGAACTATTGTCTTTCTAAACAAGGTTAAGAATTTTTGTAGGGACAGATGCAATCTGTTATTAAAGGCTTATATTATTCCCCGTAGATGAAAAATTTGTCAAGAAGATATGTTAATATATATTTTCTTTCTTTTTGTTTGAGGTTGACACCATTTTTTACGAATTTTAAAGTTATTGTTGGAATTTAGATGTGCCATTGAGATGTAATCAGTGCTGACCAAATGGCAGAATTTAAAAAATGCATCTTTTATTAAGCATGTCTTAACTTGAATTCAAGCAACAATCGTTTGCCTAAACAAGAGAAAATTCTCTATCTCTAGGTTTGCAATTTTTTGATTTCTTATTTTATTTAAATTTTTTTTTCATATCCTATACACGTTGTACTGGTTTTGATCGTGACATTAATACTTTTTGAACCATATAGAAGTTTAGGACAGATAAGCTCCAGGTCTCATCCATCTATGGCCTGTTTTTTGGTGCATCACATTATTGATCTGGTTTTGAAGTGCCCTTATTTATTTTTTCCATTGGTTTTACTTGATTTCCTTATCTTGCTGCCATCTTTCAACTTCATTTATGTTCATTTTACACGATGGCATATGAAGCGTTCATTCTTGAGTTTCATATTTGTTAATTCTGCTTGACAAAAGCTTCATTGTCTAATGCAAGAATCCTTGTAAGGATTCATTTTTGTAGTGTTTATCCTGCGAGATTGCTTGCAAATGTCAGTGTTATGCTGCTCAGGCATTTTATTGCTTTCTTAACATATGAAAAACTGTTGTTGAATATGCAAAGAATAATGACCGCAGGTTGGATAGGTGAGAGTCACCGAAACAATATACAAGATCAACCAACACAAGCAAGAAAATACAATCACATCACTAGCATATGAACATAATCAAATTTTATGTGGAAAACCAAAGAATGAGAAAATCACGAAGCCACACCTCCACAAAAAAATTCACAATAAACAAAAGATTACAATCACAAAATAGAATTTATCAATCTCAAGAGCAAAAAGAAATCAACGCCTGTCTCCCGATCTTTTTCTCCTTTCAGATTTCTCCCAAGCTCTCACTCTAAGGTTTTCAAGAAAACAGCCACCACACAAAGGAATACAACATATCCAGCCCTCACATAATATTGGCTTGAATACCAACCATCAAGGGATCAAAAAACAGATCAAAAAAATCCCAAACGGTGCCTATTTCGCTCAGGAAACGCTCTAATCCGTGGTGCATTTCCGCATGTACCTGGGCGTCCAAAGCTTGAGTTTGACTTGCTCCACGGGCGATTGGGTGCCCAGCTTTTGATGCCCAAACAGCGGCACAGGCACTTGGGTGCCCTCTGCTCGGGCTGCAGGCCTTGCGTGGCGTCCGGGGTTTGCGTGGGCGCTTGGCTTGCTGGCTGTGACGCTTTGCTCCGGAACCCGCCTGGACTCCGGCTATGCATGCTAGATATTGTTGAAGGATACCTACACTATAATATGCATTACTAACTTCTTGTGGCTCAATTTAAGCTGGTCAATGATTCTTTATCTTTTCAGTTGACCTTATTAATTTTGTATTGTTTTTTTTTTAATTCTAATTTAAAAGTTCGTTAATTTGTTGTTCTTGACATGCCCGATTCCTGTTAAATAACTAGTAGTAATTCACTTTATATTATATTTTTTATTACAAGCAATCAAGCGGTGTACTACTTTTTAATGAACGTTACTATTGTTATTTTTTTTTTTAATTTGTGTTAATGCTCTATCTATTTATGTAATTGCAGTTAGAGCATTGAGAGAAGAGTTGCAATTACTTCAGGAGCCAGGATCATATGTTGGCGAAGTTGTTAAAGTTATGGGGAAGTCCAAGGTTTTAGTGAAGGTATTTTTTTGGTTTTATTAAGATGCAAATATATTGTGAACTAATATTTTCAATGGTGCTATAGAAATGTTTTTTCGTAACCAATTATGCAAGTAAATGGGAACTAGATTGATTAATCACCAGGTTGTGGTATAAAATATTACTCTCAAGAATTGTTTTTTCTTCATATAGCATAATAGAAAGGTTCTTCATGTGATACATTCTTGATAGTCTTGAAAATTGCTATAGCAATTGGCTTAAATGACAACTACACACCAAACTGCTTTATTTGTAACCGGTTTTGCAAGAAAATGGGAACCTGGTGATAAATCTCCAGGCTATGGTATAATAAATTAATCAATTTTTTGGAAAATTCTTTCTTATATGGCATATAATAGAAACATTTTTTATGATATTTTCTAGATAGTTTAGATGCCATAAAAGTTTATTTAAATTCAAACGCATGTACATTGAAGCACTGAATAGGTTAAAAGGGTGCAGATATTTAGTTCAACAAGGATAAAACAAAGCCCTGATGTAGCTTGCTATGAAGTTTAAAAAGAGATTTAGATCAACCCTACACAGCTGCTTTTAACTTATTTGATTGTTGGATAAATTGATTGATATGGCTAATGATTTGTGCTGTGTATGTGCAAATTTCTTATTTTTTCTTCTTTAATAGATGAAGTCTAACACGACACACACTTCACTTCATATTATATAGAAGAATAGATTTTTATTATAGTAATAGAAAGAAGAATAGATTTTTATTATAGGAATGATGTGTAGATATATGGATTTATATAGAAGAATGCACATTATATTATATTTTAATAATGTACGTGCTGAGGGCAGGTTCATAGGCGTCTGGGCTCCTAGTTTCTGTCTAGCGCTGAGCGTGCCTGTTTATAGACGCTCGAGTACACACCTGGGAGCCTGGTCTTCTGTCTGGCGCTGGACGTGTCTGATTCATAGATGTTTGGGCATGCTTGGGTGTTTAGTCTTCTGTCTGGTGCTGGCCATGCTTGCGCCGGGGCGCACCTTGGCATCCGGTCTTTTGTTTAGTGCTGGCTATGCTTGCTCCTAGGCATCCAATCTTTTGTTTGACATTGTTATATCTTGTTGTTCTCTAATATCCTTGTAAGATGATGATGGGCTCATGAACCGTCAACTTATCACGTAGAATATTAAATTTCATTATCGAGAGAGGTTTGGTGAGGATGCCTTGGTTATGTTGACGATGTGTACATGGGATGACCCATGTTAGGTTGGTAACAACCAATCTAACATCAAGTGCATGTTTCCGTAGGATCATATTGACGATTAAGTAAAATAACAGTTGAACAATGTCCAGAGTCATAGAAGAATAAAAAATATCATTCATTCAGTTTAAAATAAGTATCATTCAGATGTTTATATAAGTGACATCATACAAAATATAAATATTTGTCTCGCGTAGAAAATAAAAAAAACTAAAATTATTTCCCGCGCCATAATTTTTTTTAACATTCTTAAACTATATCAATCTCCTCCAGCAGGATCTGGTCTGACATTATAAAAATAATGCCTTAGTGCACATTCTAAGTAAAAAATATTAAATAATATGCTTTTAAGCAAAAGCGGAAGACAAATTATTATAATAATAATTGATGAAAAATATAGTATAATGCAAATAAAGATAATCATTACTCCTGCAAATAAATATTTCTTTGTCAAATGCCAAATTTCAAACAGTATTTGCATAAGAATTTATGTTTATATTTATGTCTTGATATCATGAAGCGATGATAATAGTCATGATGGGCAAAGATAGAACCTTGAGGCAGGGTTCAATCAAAAGTATAAAAGCATATCCTTCACCTAGGCCCCCTCAAAAGCTCTAGATGGCACCCTTATGTCTCCCGAGGACTAGCCCTGTCTCTAACATATTCAACCACTATTTCGGAATCCTTTGCAACATTTGCAAGATACATAAACATCATTTAGTTTCTCTTACATCATTAGTATTAAGAATAATGCATTAAGTAGCAATATAAAATATGCTCAAAGTGATGCTTAAGTAGCAATGAAAGCAAAGAAGAGTATAAAAAAAGTAATATCAAGTGTACCTTTGTGTAAACTTAAAAAGATGAATCACTCACAACTCTGATGTGGTTGCAAGAAGTTATATCTATAAATTTTCATTAAACCTTTGAAATAAAAATGCCTATTTACGATATTAGAATTAGTATTCTTATTCCCAAGTTTTGGCTTTAGTGGGCTACAATAATCTATAAACCACATTGCAATGATTTTGAATACCCCATTCCCTTTCCAAATTGGCATACTGCTAGGAAATCTAACTATAGGATATGAATGTGCTTAGGATCTTTTCAAAATGACATATTATCAATATTGAATTCTTTGAGAAAATTGATCCTACTCCACTCCACATGAGGTTATGAAATTGATCAATTGTATTTTAGATACTCTCGTCAATGAATGAGGTTACTTAATAGAGTTTCGTATTCCTAATGAAAATAAAATAAATTGCACATTCATGACGAGTGAGTGAAATTGGTGAAAACACAGCATGCTTAATTTATCTCTCACCTTACACTATATGAAGATGCTCACCAAGTAGTTTTGAAATACAATAATTAAGTTAAACATGGGAATATATTTTAAGTATTAAATCAAATCTTAAAAAGTGCTGGTCACATATGGATAAATAGCAGATGTTAGACGCATCCTTAAGGGGTTGAATCATAGGTTTAAACATTTCAATCTACATTATCTTACATATGAATCCAGTAAGCTAATCAACAGTTCCTAATCTATTTAAATTAAATTAGTAGAATTTAATTTCTTATCCAACAAAATAGATGTATATGAATTTGAGCATCTTTTTAGAGAGCATAATTAATCACAATTGAACTTAGCAAATTATATACAGATCTGGATACGACAAATAAATTACAATTACAGGGTGGTGTGTTAAGAGACTCAATGAATCATCCATATAAGCTGCTAAAGAAAGATATGATGACCAATTATTCTTATTGTTTTGAGGGGTGAGTTAGCATGATTTATCTATTGCAGCATTATGGGTTTAGGCTGATGATTCGATCAGCTCTCGATGCCTACACAGTTATCTGCTCCTAATGTTCTATAATCAAGATAACTATATTATACTAAACCTAGTTAGCAGTTTCAAAATACTTTGCAGAAGTAATACTATTCCAAAATAAATGTGACTGCATTATATCATTGCACGGTAACTCCTTTTTTCCCAAATCGGGCAAATAAATAAAGAGACAGTCGAGTTGTCCTCCAGGAACGAAGAGAACGGGACAACGGCTTGGATGCGACGGTTCTGCTTGTTGACAAAATAGGGATCAGACGACGTAGGTACAAAAAGTAGACGACGAAGGAATCCTCCTTGCCAACAGAGGTATGTCGATCACAGATACAGGGTTGGCGAGGTGTCAAGACTCCTTTCTGGGAGTCGCTCATTGCTTGAGAAGAAAGGGGGCAAGGGAATTGAGAGAGACCTTGTGGTATTTGTGAGGGTGTCATAGGTGCTCGATGGCCCTAAACAGCGCTCCTTGGAAACCGTCGCTTTGATTTCTGCGGTTTCTAGAGGTAATGGTGCCCATCTTAGGAATTCATTGCATAAAAAAATGTCATTTTCTTCTATTTTTAGTAGAGGAAGAGGGAAGGGATTACGTTTTTTAAGTAGGGCTTATCGTGCGAGTCTTGCGTTGACTTCTCCTTTGGGAACGCTCGGTTGTTTCTATGCGTGTCTTAGTTACGCCTTTAAAGGCAGGTAGATTAAAAATTTGTATTACATTTAATTTCATAATTAATACCAAGATTATGATCATAAATTCCCCAAAACTTCGTAAAACATTGAATTAATCAATCTGTAATAGCATGTCAATAGAAATAAGCAGGAATTTGACAAAAACAAATTATAGCGGGATTTTTTTTTAATGGAAAACGGAATTTGCAGGAAATACACGGGATTTAGGCATTGCGGAAAAATAACGTCTTTTTTATAAATGATTTGGGGTCATTACAGTACAGCATGATGATCTCTTTGTTTTAAACATTATCATGATTGAAGTGGCAGCTTACTTCCACATGTTTCATATGAGTGTGAAATAGTAGGTTGTTGGCAATGGAGATCGTGGAGATGTTGTCGCAAAAAATAGCAGTAGCTTGAGATGGAAGATGATAAAACTCCTGTATATGGAGCCGAAATATGAGTTCGATGACCGTGGATGTGAGTGCTCTGTATTCGGCTTCCGTAGAGGATCGTGCTACTATACGTTGTTTCTTTGCGTTCCCACTGACAAGGGTGGTGTCGAGAATATGCATAATCTTGTCGTAGATTTTCGATCTACGGAGGTGCCGACTCAATCGGAGACAAAGGTTATTGATAGGCCTAGCTGAATGGTGCCTTGATGCAACGTAGGATGCATTGGAAAAAGTGAAGTTACGAGGGTTGGTGCTTGTGTCGATAGACTATGAGGTTGATGCTCGAACGAGTGATGGTGAGAAATTGGAGACAACTAGCAAGCTTTCGGTAGAGTTGTGGGTCACTGAATGGAGGTGAAACTTTGGTTGAGCTGTCGGTAGGGGTGGCAGGTGCGGGCGTTGATTTGAAGTTGGACATTCTGACATCTTGAAGGATCAGGGCAGCGTACGTTGCTTGGGATAGGTGTAGACCATGTGCTGTTTTTTTGATAGAGGTGTTGAGAAATTGAGAGGGGAATTCGAGCGTTCATTTTGAAGCGAGCTTCCATTGTACTTATGATACGCTTGAGAAATTCCTGATCTATTCCAGTGAGAAGGAGATCGTCAACGTAGATGAGGATATATGCTCGGGTGTCGTGCTTGTCATAGATGAGGAGGGATGGATCTGCTTTTATTTAAGTGAAGCATTTTGATTAGGAAGTCAGTGAGCACAGAGAATCATTGACGTGGGGACAACTTTAAGCCATAGAGGGCTTTCTTTAATCTGCACACATGGTTGGGCTTGGTAGGGTCAGTGAAATTTGGAGGTTGCTTAATTATTCTGTTTAAGGATCCATAAAGGAATGCGCTTGAGACATCAAGTTGTAACAAGGACTAATTGTGTGGGTGGCTATGGTGAAAAGAACTCGAATGGTGGATATTTTGGCTACTTGACTGAAGGTTTCAGTATAATCTAATAAGTCGAGCTTTGTACGGGCAATGGATTCATTAGTGTTGTATATAGTGCAGAAGATCCATTTGCTACCAAGAGCTAGATGCGCTGGATTTCGTGGGACTTATTCCCAAGTATATTGATTTTTGAGGGCTGTGATTTCTTTAGTCATGGCTATTCTCCAATGATTGTGCTTAGCGGCTTAAAGATATGTAGTAGGATCAGTTGTGTGGTTGATTGAGTTATGGGTGTTGATTGGGCGGTTGATATTTGGAATGGAATGTGTCGAAGTTGGGTAGTGTCGATTTTGCACTGGGTGAGGCTTGCAGTTGTGGCATGAATTGACGGGGAGTGGGGAGTTAGTTTCTTGTGTAGGTGAGGATGGTGATTGAGTGGTCTCGATGGGAATGATGTATTGAGATGAGAGAGTATTGGGAGAAGGGTTATATGAGATTGTAGGTGTAGTGGGATTGGAGATGTGGTGGAGGGTGATATGAGAATGGATTGAGGGGTTGTAAGCTGGGGGTTGGAGGGTTCGGTAGGTATTGATGTTGTAGAGAATCGAGAATGGGGAATTTTAGGAATGAAATTGTTTTCAAGGAAATGTACATGTCAGGAGATAATTAGTTCGTGAGAGGGTTGTAACATCAGTAGCCCTTGTAGTTGGGTGAGTAGCCTATAAATATACAAGGGATGGTTTTGTGAGTGAGTTTGGAGTAACTTTTAGGTGTAAGGAGTGGATAACAAGTGTAGCCAAGATGCGTAGGTGGTTGTAGGTGTGTTTTTATTGGGGAGGAGTTCGTAGGGTGTTTTGTTTTTGGGTGGTTATGAATGGGAGGTGATTTAGGAGATAGGCTGAGGTTGAGAGGCTGTTGGTCAAGAAGGTGGGTGATAGGTTGGCATTGTTGAGGGTTCAGGTTGTTTCAATGAGGTGATGATTTTTTTTCGGCAATGCCGTTTTGTTGAGGCGTATAGGAGCAAGAAATTTGATGATGATGTTGGTTTGTTGGAGTCGTGAGGGTAGTGTTGCAATATTTTCCACCACCATTGGTATGAATTATTTTAATTTGATGCCGAAACTGTCTTTCAATGAATCATGATAGTTGAATGAATAAATTTGTTGTTTTAGATTTTTGTTTCATTTGAAAAACCAAAGTAAAGCGAGAGAAATTATCGATAAAAGACATAATATTGATAGCCTTTATTTCATAAAATTGGGGCTGAACCCCATACATTAAAATGAGTTAATTCTAACAATTTATAACAATAATTTTTAGAGGTAGGGAAAGGCAATCTGTGATGTTTTTATTCATGATACATTGAAGACAAGATAAGTGGTTGTTGCTGTAGGAGATTTGCGGTTGTTGCTGAGCTAGGAGATGTTGGATTGGGGCAGCTGGATTGCTTAACCGTTGATGCTAGAGATTTGAATCGAGGGAGGCGTTGGATGAAGCTAGCATGAGCGGCTGGTGGGGAGGAGATGGCTCGGGTAGAATGAAGTAGAGGCCATTTTGGCTACGTTCTTGAATGAGTACTGTGTTCGATTGAAGATTTTTGATGCATAAACCATTATGATTGAATGAAATATAACAATTATTGTTCGTAGCAAGTTTATGGACAGAAATAAGATTGAAAGGAGATTGAGGTACGTGTAAGATTTGAGATAGTGTGAGCTTACGAGATGGAGTGGGTAGGAGGCCATTGCTGACGTTGGAGATATGTAGTGATTGACTGTTGCCAATGTTGGCTGTCTTGTTTGCTATATGAATTTGAGATGGAGAGGTTACTAAGATCCTTTGTTATGTGAGCAGATATTGTCTATGTAGCCATATGTTACAAGGGCGGTGGGATATATAGATTGTCTCGAGACGAATGAATCAATTTGATGGCAACAAATGAGAGGGCTATGTGGCCTCTTTTATCGTAGATTTGACAGTCCGCGGTTGCAAGTTGAGGGTGAATGTTACAATTGCTTGCTGTTCTTGATCCTTAAATGAATCAGACTCTCCCCCTCCATGGTCGTCCACGTCCCCGGCCTCTTGTACGCAGCAGGAGTGTGGGCGAGAATACCTGGGCTGGCTTGCTTCAGTTTGGAGATTTATTTCTTCACTACAAAGCAAATAGTATAGGTCATTGAGGCTTATGGGTTGCAGATTTGTGTGAATTACTATTTTGAAGGCTTGGTTTGAGCCGAAAGACTGTTGAGAGTGTAAAAGAATCATGTCCTATGTGTTGATGGTGGAACCGGCAGCTGAATTTTTTTGTTGATTTCTTTGATTTATGAGATGTATGTTGTCATTGACTTATCTTTCATGGTGGCATTGTGTTGAGCCTCTTGAGTTGAATCACTTTAGATCGATTTGTTGATTAGGGTCTTCGTTCAAGAATTTGCTAAGCTTCTTGTTAGGTTTCAGCGCGGATTATGTAGGGTATGATTGAGGGGGGAGAAGGTGGAATATAGTGCGGAAATGAGGTTTATGTCGGTGAAGGTCCATGCGGCATACGGAGGGTTGGGGAGGAGGTTGCCGGTTCTGTCCTAAGTATGAGGTGAAGGTTTTACGGAGGAGCCATCTAAGTGGTTCTGGAGGTCGTTTGCAGTGAATAGATTGAGAAGTTGCACACGCCAATTGGGTAATTATCGGTGGTGAGGAAGTTATTGACTAGATTCTTGATGTTGTTATCAAGATTGTGAGGTTGGAGGTGATGTTTGTTGTTTTCACAATTTCTTGATGTTCTTGAACATTGTTGTTGTTGGATTGAGGGTTGGAGGTTGATGAGGTCATGATGATTTTGAGGTAAGGGGTGAAGAAGTTGGTCTTGAGGTTTTGATGAAATAAGTTATGAAGGAAGAAGTTCTTGAGGAATTGTAAAGTTCTTGAGGGGTTGGAGGAGAGGAGATTGTAGACAGAGCAAGGAAATGCTCAGATACCATGTAAGAACTGATAAAGTAGAAAGAAGAATATATTTTCTTTACCAAAATGATGTGTAGATACATGGTTTTTTATAGGAGACAGCATATGATATTATATCTTAATAATATGTGCTGAGTGCAATTTCATAAGCGCCTGGGCACCCAGCCTTTTATCTGGCGCTGGGCACCCAGCCTTTTATCTGGCGCTGGGCACCCAGCCTTTTATCTGGTGCTGGGCACGACTGGTTATCAGATGCCTGGGTGCCCAGTCTTCTGTCTGGTGCTGATTGTGTTTGGTTCATAGATGCTTGGGCGTCTAGTCTTTTATTTGGCATTGGCCATACTTGTGCCTGGGCGCTCGGTCTTTTGTCTGGCGCTTGTCTGATGTTGGCCATGCTTGTGCCTTTCGCCCAGTCTTGTGCTTGGCACTGTTATATCTTGTTGTTCTCTGATATTGATCTCATTATTGTATGTGTTTAGCAAAATTAGGTGTTGAAATATAGCCTGTATTTTGATTTTTGAACTGTTGTGGATATTGAGCATGAATATTATATTACTTTTCCAAAGTTGCTTCTTCATTTTACTTTAAACGCTAGAATAGACTTAAGCTTACATGCATCATTAGTTAGAAATTTTTTTGGTTCTCTTGATGTCCTATCTGAACGGGTTGGAATGAAAGAAGCATGCTTACTGTTACCTAATTAAATTTACTAATTTTTGTTACAGTTATGGTCTGTAGCCCGCATGTTCTTGTGTTTTCACTGTTTTTTTCATCCTAGGTTTCCTTTAATAATTGTAGACTCTTAACCATTCTACATCACACAACAATTTAACTAGCTGCTTTTAGTTAGCAAGGGTTGACTAAGACATCATCATTCGCAGTGACCCGCTACTGCCAAATTGTAAACAAAAAGTGAACGGAAGGACGAGAGGTTTAAACTAAGATTGAATTTTCTTAGCTGAAATTTGGAAAGTTTATTTGAAGGTGAAGTTTTGTGACTATAATGATTAGAAGAATAAATATTAGCTGCTTGCAAGTGGGGAAGTTAGTTACCTTGGATGTTGGAAAGTGTGAGAAACCTTGTAAGTAAAAAATGATACTATTAAAATTGGTGTTAGTGCTAACTATTTTTGAGAACAGATATATAATTGGTTTGTTTTTATGCTTGTATTTTGATACTTAAGTTGATTCAAATATTGTGTGAACTCTTAATTTGGGGAATATATGTTTATTACAATACGCAATCTGATTGAACCAGTCTCTATTTTATGTATAGTATGTAATTGGCAGTAATAGTGCAAAGGGACCGGTTATATTTTACTTTTAGTATTCTATGATATTATAGTGAATGCATACTTGATGAAATGTTAAGCACAATTATTTTCAAATCTGAGTTAATATCCAAAAATTCTTTTTTTATTATGTAGGATGTTTTTGCAAAGATTGTTTGTACCAACCATTTAGTTGTTGGTGAATATATGTTTTTGAAAACAAGGGTTTTATTTTTACATATTTTAGTTAAAAAAGTCAGTGTAGTTTTGTGGAGCTTGAATTCAATATTAATTTACATCCAACTTAATAATGATCTTAGTTTTTCTAAGATAAATGTAAGATAAATATACAAAATAATATAATTATATATTTTTCTAAGATAAATCTAAGATAAATATATAATTATATTATATTTAAATATTTATATTAAAATAAAATATATTAAAATAGAATATTAAAAGAAAGATTTTTATCATTATATTTTTAAATTTGGATGGTTATTATATTCCACTCTTTCATATTATATTCTAAATAAATTAGCTAAAATTAAAAGACTTAATAACATGATAATACAATTATACAAAGCTTCTATTTTGAGAATACGTAAAAGACACTTGGGAAGTCAATCTAAATCTAATCCACAAAAGAATTTGAAATCTCAAAAATATAATTGTGGTAAAGGTCGTAATAAGTTTTTTTTTACTTCTAGCAACTATATAAACTATAGGAGTTTTATGGCAATATAGAAAAGTGGTAATTGATATTGTATTTGAATGTAGTAACTTTTGATTCTAAGATTTGTTTTAGGGTAGCATATATTTGAAAGTTGGGAGGGTACTTGCTAAACATGCAATTTTAAAATTTTATGTTGAACTAAACCTGTTAAGGAATAAAAAATGAATCCTTCTACTAAGAGGATTAGCGTGAAAGTTCTAGGCGTGTCTTTATATAAGTTTGATGCTAGCCAGTTGAATCGATAGAGTGAAGATGCATAAAAGTAGTTACAAATGAAATTTTTAAACTTATGTTGACAAAACATAAATTAAATGATATACTAAAGTTTATAATGATCATAAGAATTCTAGTCTTTTTATATAGTGGATTAATAAGCAGGCCAAATTTAATTTATATGATTACAGCTTTTGATTTGCTGATCAACAATTTGTTCGATTTGATCTGTTGTTCATCCATTTATAAATGATTTAATTTTTTATTTTTGATCATTTTTATAGTTTTATTTCTTCTGAAATGTTTACCTGCACATTAATGTCCAATTATGAAAAGTAAAAGAATCAAGAATGTATCAGAATACTTAGTCTTATTTCTATTAATAAATGCATACCCTTAATCATATAGTCTCTCTATTCGTTGTAGGCACGCCGCTACTCAACTCAGAATGAATCTTTTCAAAAGCCTTGCAGCTAACACACCCGACTTCAAATTGATTCATTTCTATCGTCTACTTTGATTGTGTGCAACAATACTAGTCTTTGAAAGGCTTGAACATCTTGTATAGCTGGATTCAATGCAATTTTCAGGACACAAGTATTTAACCCACTTGAGTATCTGTGCTTTCTGTGAACTGAAACACTCGTTGGGTAACACATGGTTTTCTAATAAACGGATTGAAATACTGCATTGATCTTTCTATCATAGTTTTGAGTATTTTTGTTTTGCTTCCTTCAGTTTCTAACTAGCAAAATGTTGGGTGATATTCATCTTAACTCAATACTTCCATATATATATCTAAAATAGCATATACAGCTTTAAATACTTCTCTGAAATCAAGTAGTTTGATTATGAGTACACTAACTAGTAAGCCTATCCTTGATTTGAGGAAACTCAGTAAACTATTATAGTCCATTTGATTTCCTCTTCTTCAGGCAATTCATGATTAAATGCGCAATAAAACACAATCAAGCATTGAAGGAGCTATGAAACCGTACTTTTTAAATTGGATGCAGTTTTTTTTTTTTTTTAATTTGTACCAAATATTTATTTAGAATATCGAAAGAGTACAACCACTAGAGGCTTTCCAATATATGATTACAAAGACATGCTAGGAGCACGAACAATTTTAATGGCATTATTATTAAACATTCATGCAATTTTCTTTTGTCTCGTATACCTTTTTCTCTTTTATGTTCGTGACATCAAGTTAATCACATAATGAATATCCCTCCCAGTGGCAACTTATCAGATTCCCTTTGATATCAATTAACATTTCACATTTTCCATCAAAACTACTTAATGAAATTACCTTTTATCTCTTTAACAACCAAAGCAAAGATCTAACTGATAAAGGGGCGGTGTATTGGATGGGGGATTACTTGTGAGGGGTTGGCCGATGGCTGGAAGCTGTAGGTTGAGGAATTCAATGAGCATTAAGTGGCACCTTCGAATCACTGATTTTTATGACTAATGCCCTCAATATTATGATTTCTACTATGATTAAACCTTCTTTATATATTATGAAATCTTTTCAATTTAAAGCCGTCCCAAGTTTCGGGTGAACACCATAACCCTTGCATAGCCTTAAGAAGAAGAAATTCATCTTTCTGCAAACAATATGCGCTTTGAAAGCTCTCAAAGCGAAGTTAATGCAAAGATCTAATAATATTTGGTGATTAATTAATGCATTGGTTAATACTAATGATTAATACTGTTAATTAATTAAGCTAATTTGAAAGCTAAGTTAGACTTATTTTGTTGAGGCTTAAGTTGGGCTACTTCAATCTGCAAAACAACAACTACAGCAAGTCTTGGTTTCATTTCAGGTGCATCCAGAAGGAAAATATGTGGTCGACCTGGACAAGAACATAGACATAACGAAGATCACTCCATCGACCAGAGTGGCCCTGCGCAATGACAGCTACGTGCTTCACCTGATCCTGCCCAGCAAGGTGGATCCCCTCGTCAATCTCATGAAGGTCGAAAAGGTCCCTGATTCCACCTATGACATGATCGGCGGCCTCGACCAGCAGATCAAGGAGATCAAGGAGGTTCCTTCTCTTACAACCTTGTTTATTAACTCTCACCAACAACAAAACTAAATATGTATATATTTTTTGCAGGTAATTGAGCTCCCCATCAAGCATCCAGAGCTGTTTGAGAGTCTTGGAATAGCTCAACCCAAGGGAGTTTTGCTGTATGGACCGCCGGGAACGGGGAAGACTCTGCTGGCGAGGGCGGTGGCTCATCATACCGACTGCACCTTCATTAGGGTTTCAGGATCTGAATTGGTTCAGAAGTACATCGGGGAGGGTTCCAGAATGGTTCGGGAGCTCTTTGTCATGGCAAGGTATTTATCTACTATCAAGTTATGTGTGTGTGTGTGTATATATATGAATGAATAAAAATGAGAAACGAAAAAACAGGGAGCACGCGCCGTCGATCATCTTCATGGATGAGATTGATAGCATCGGGTCAGCGAGAATGGAATCTGGATCAGGGAATGGGGACAGCGAGGTGCAGCGGACCATGCTAGAGCTCCTCAATCAGTTGGACGGATTCGAAGCCTCCAATAAGATCAAAGTACTTACCCCCATCCCCATCTTATTTTCTTTTATTAGTGTTGATCTTATTATTGTGTGGGCAGGTATTGATGGCCACCAATAGGATAGATATTCTGGATCAAGCTCTTCTCCGACCTGGCCGCATCGACAGAAAGATTGAGTTCCCTAACCCCAATGAAGAGGCACGTGCCCACTTTATTTTAAATTAAAAAAAATACAATTTGGAAAATATTTATTCACTAAATTTTTTTTGAGTATAAAGTAATTTAATTACATTTTAATAAGATTGCTTTACTGATTAATAATTTTTCAGAAAATTTATATTTTTTATTTGTAATGAAATAAACTTGAGTGATATTTAGAGTCATAATGCTAAACTAGAGAGATCAAGATTTGTTAAATTTGAACTTTCAAGGGGCTTAGTATGGCATATATATATTACTTGCTTGCTTCTCTCCTTACAGTCACGTTGGGACATACTGAAGATACATTCGAGGAAGATGAACTTGATGCGCGGAATTGATCTGAAGAAGATTGCCGAAAAGATGAACGGCGCTTCCGGTGCTGAGCTAAAGGTGACATTATTATTATTATTATTATTATTAGGGATAGATGATTTTGAATGGCATTGAGAGAAAGAGAGACGTCGATTGCAGGCTGTGTGCACAGAGGCGGGGATGTTTGCTTTGAGAGAGAGGAGGGTTCACGTGACGCAAGAGGATTTCGAGATGGCTGTGGCCAAGGTCATGAAGAAGGAGACCGAGAAGAATATGTCCCTCAGAAAGCTGTGGAAATAAATATTTATTTTCTATACTGTTTTTTTTTTTTTTTGTTCTTCGTATTTTCCTGTAGACATAAAATGAATATTTATTGTGTGCTTAGTTTTTCTTAATGAGGAATCTGTTATTGCTTTGATTTAATACAGTAGGGAGGGGTGCAGTTCTGTGATTTACTTGAAGAATTTTTATATATAGGAGGGTTCATGTTGAAATGCTTTTGAAGCTGTTAAATAATATATCATTATTACTATTTTCTAATTGGCAGATCCTGTGAAATTGTTTTTCACGTTAACGAGCTAAATGTTATTTACTAAACTATATTGTCATTTGCAAGGAAAATGTTTCATTTTTACAAGCAGAAAAATATTCTGTGGGGAATGTATTGCTTGGCACGCACACACAACGTATTAGCAGCATTGGTGCTATCATCTCTATAACTACAACAACATAAAAGTTTCAACAGTTTTTATAAGGAATTAAAAAAAAAAATTCAAAAGAAGGTGGATCTTATTCAAGTGCAAAAATGGGTTTGAGAGATTTAACTGTAGAGCACGAAATCAATGATATTTAAGGCATAAATCGATGCTGCTAAACATAATATGTTAGATGCCAATACATCGACATAGAGAAATGAGTTCTGTTCCCGCAATTAAACTACATATAAAAAGAGGGTTTGATTTTAGGTATTATAAATAGGATAGGTAGAATGTAAATTTTACTGAACTGCTTTCTCAATCTGAAAATCAATAACTTGCGAATTTAACTATGAATCAAATAAACGTAATGTAATTCCATGTTCCTGCAAAATAATGTATAAATTTTAATAATTTAAAATTTAGAAAAATTCTAAAATTTGAGCTATGATAAGTGGTCTAAAAATAGACTAAAAAATTAATCACTGGCAGCCCACTATAAGCAACAATAGTTATACCAAATTTATGCATATTATACATTTTTAACTCGACCATCTACGATAATATGATGGGGTTCAACAATTTAATACATTTCATTTCAGGCTTATAACGATAGTTTAATTATTTTCAAATAATTTAGCAGTTAGCTTTATTATTTTAACTAATTATCCACCAAAATAAAAAAAAGTAACTAAAAAATCCATTAAAACTTCTTTAGCAACAGACCATAGCTAAACTCTAATCCATTTAATCCAAAAGATACTACTTAAATGAACAATTTGGTTTGATTTGCTCAGAACTTTATGAGTTATAGGATTAAAATATTATATGAATAATTTGAAGCTAAGTTGTACTTTTAGGTTTTTTTTTTTGATTTGCTAAAGTTGTTCCCATTATCGAAGATGAGCTACGATCATTTTTATGAATTATATTTATTATTCAATTCACAACAAATGCAAAGTTAATCGCAAAAATACTCAAGAACAGCAAAGTTCAGTATACCTAAATAGAGCATAGAGAGTTTAATAAATATTAAAATTAAGCCACAAACTAGAAATTAATGACAAAACTAATGTCGTAACAATTATAATTCTATAATAATTATAATTGATGAATCTTTTCTATAAATTTTTTCAATTTTAATTTTGAATTTAATTGCTAAACAAATTTTTTTTGAGAGGCTTCGGAATGAGACCAAATCAAGGAATACTAATCTCTAATTAAACCGTCTACTTAGAATTAAGTGCGAGGAGTAATTGCTAAACAAAAACTGTTTTTTTTTTTGTTTTCTTAAAAGTTCAATAAATTGATCGATGGCAGTTCTCACTAGCAGAATTCAATTTTGGATTAATTAACAAGAAGGTAGAGGTGCATCAATCAACCTATAAATGGAGGAGAAATGGAACCCGAAAATCCACCAAGAATTCAGAATCTGAAAATCCATCGAGAAGAGTTCTCAAAATGGGTATCAGAAAAGGGCTGTCGCTTCAGACGATCGCTTCTTCCCCCGCGCTTCTCCTCGTCTGCTTCCTCCTCATATTCTCTCTCTCCTCAAACAAGGCGGAGGCAAGAGAGGAACCGACGGCCAACGAAACGCTAATAAGAAGAAGCTCGACCATGTTCTCCTGGCCCTGGGACTGGGAAATACCCAAGGACTGGTTCAAGAAATCGGCACAGGAAATGTCGGCGTATCTGGAAAAGATCAGGAGCAAGATCATCGACAAATTGCTCCAGACATTCGGCCTTCCTCCCTCCCGCGACATTTACGCATACTGCGTAAAAATCGCGAGATGGCTGAGCGACAAACTCAGCTACTTCTTCTCCAATCCTCGAGCTCGGATCGACACGGCCATGGAGTGGATCGTCGATTCGGCGTTGAACCCTTTCCCGAAAATGACGGACGGGATGAGAGCCTTCGAGAGGCTGTTCCGATACCTCCACCGGCTGCGAAGGGGAACGGCCATCGATTTCGGAAAGGATAATCCGGTCTACAAATGCTACATGGCGAACTTCCCCAGATGCGTCAACCAACCCGAAGACGATCTCATCGGCAAGATAAGCCGTTACTTCTACTGCGCTGCAACGTTCTATGAGGCATGCGGCCTACAAGATTATTATGGAAGCCATCGATATGGTGTCCCGTACATAACTCCCGCTGTTCCCTTCGGCCGCTTCTATACCCCACGACAGAACAAATAGATGATTCATTCGCCTCTATGCTGCAGCCAATTATTTAATAAGGTTAATTGTAAGCACAAATAAATTTAATAATATATATCATTCCTCCCATCAATAAATACTCTACATTCGTTCTTTATCATAACAACTGTATAATGTGAAATGTGTAATTCGATTTTCTTATAGACTAAGGGTTCAAAGTATGCTTTTACCATCTATTTGATTTATAGGGCTCATTTTATTCAAAAATTATATATATATATATATATATATATATATATATATATATATATATATATATATATATATTGTTATTATTTTAATAAACTTCTATATAATTAAATTAAATGCACATTCCTAGGATCGTTACATGAATAAAAGCTAATATACACATATTTAACACCTAAAAATATTATAAAACCAAATAATAAAATCTTCCACTCTATTTTCTAAGGTGAATCTCTCATATATACGTATATTGATGAAATGATGTTTTTTTAATTATAAATAATAAAAATATAATATTATAAAGATTAGAAGAGCTATATATGTATAGAACCATCCTTATAATACATAATTATCACACTTTTTTCATATTTATAATAGATCAATTTTACTTTGCATATGAAAGTTCTTACAATATATTTAGATATGAGGTGTCTAACGAAAGTATTATGTACATTTATGCTTTTATTTAGAACATATTATTCTTGTTAAGCTCAATTTTTGCAATCTCAAGCTAAGCAATGCTGATCAAATCACAAATAACTCTATTGAGCCCCAATTCTTAACAAAATTGCACTAAACATCTTTTTGGAAGAAATTGCCTTAATGAATTAATTATGTGGCCAGTAGAATTCAAACCATTGATTGTCAAGAGTTTAAATCTAAACAACATATCAACTAGGCCACCATACCATATCAACTAAGTCAGAATTTAAGTATTAACGTGTAAATAGAGAACGATTAAATGATTTAAAATATTTATATATCAGTTAACATTTTACAAATCATATTCAATCAGATAAAGTGCATCAAGGTTTCCAAAGAATGTCGTTCCCTTCTATCTTTTTCTCTATCTCTTTCTATAATGCCAACTAATGACTCCCATTAAGCTCTGCACAGATTGTTCATCATTGATAACATGCTATATTTGCTATACTTCCAGTATACCCAAATAAAGCGCAGGTGCACACAATTTTCCTCTATGTATAAAAGAATGACTGGATAAGTTTCAACATGATCACAATCTCTATCACTCTCCACTGGAGTTAAATTCCTCTGAAGAAAGCCAGCCTTCAAACCACTTTCTGCTGCTGCTATTAGCCTCTCAACAACCAAAGATCTTGTAGGATTCAGTATCATTTTCTAACTTTTTGAGATAAGTTCCACTCCAGTTCCTTCCGCGCAATATGAATCAAGCTGTTATGCTCCTACTCCAGTTCCTTCCACAGATTCTGCTCTAGCTCTAAGAATACAACCTTTCAATACTGCCCATCCAATAATCTCAACTGAAATTTCTCTTCAAGCAGCAATTATTCCTCGAGCAAAAGAAAGAAAATTTTTATCTTTGATTAGCAAATGTTGTCGAAGATCTTCATGGGATATCCACATAAATCTGTGCCCTTTGTAAGGTGATGAGAAAAGGCTACCAAAAGTAGGACCCGTGGCCATCTCAGAACCAAAAGCCTTGTACAGATCACTGCACTTAAACATATTATGACATTTTCTTCCTTTTTTGCAACTGCTCATCTGGCTGTAACAAATTCAAGCTTCCAACTCTGTCTACCAAATGAATGCATACATTACCAAACAAAATGGAAAGCAAGGATCTGCAACAATTGTCCGATTCGTCATCGTAGAATTAGTGTCGAGCATGACAATATCAATTCCAAATGCAAATTTCCCCGTATTGAAGCTGCGCAGCAACATTGATACAAATATTCTAAAATCGGCTAGTTAAAATTTTTTTGTATTTAACCGAAGTCAAGTCTACAATATCACCCATAGATGTGTACCTGAAAAATAAAATTACTGCATAATCTGGTTCAAATTTAATTCAATATCAAGAAAATAAATCACACAAAAATAACTAGAAGAAAATTTTTATTCTGCTTCTATTAATGCAAATTCTTAATATACGTTACAGTGCTTGTACTATTGACAAAATAACATTTTTACTCTGTATCTATTGGCAAATAGAGCCTTTTAATTCTCTAGAGGGTTCTACAAAAAAAGGGGATATTGTTTAAACTAGGAACAAAATTAAACTAGAAATAAAAAAACAAAAATTACTGAAGCAACAGAAACCTTCCTTAAGTTGAAAGCTTTCTTCTGAAATTGACTGCAACACTTGTTTCAAGCTTAAATACGATCTACACATCCATTAGCATCAAGGATTGAGAGAAAAATTCCAATGACAAAAGTATCCTTTGTGTCGACATTTAGAATGCTGTAGGGTCAAACATATGCCAAATTTAAATTCACTAAAGCAAACAACTGCATGAAGCTCCTCCAGCATGATCAATGTAGCCACATAGATCAATACTGACGGTTATCATGTAGATTAGCTTAAGAATGATTAAATAACTAAATAGGTGATAAAGTGACTTAGTTCAAACTAATTCAGTTCATTTTCTTATTTCTCAATATATGTAGTCATGGTCGTATGTAAAACTTATATAAATTCCATACAACTACAGAACGATAATGCCACTTTAGCTTTTGACATAAATAAATGTGTTCCACTTGAACGAAAGACGTGGAATAATATGTTAGCTGTTAACATTTAAAACAAAAGGATCACCATAGCATTATTGACATAATATAATAGACAAGCACAGTCTTACCACAAAGTTAAACAATAAAACATTCAGCTAAGTAATAGTCAACAACTAGAAAATGTAGGCCAAGTTACTAAACAATCAAACAATATGAATCAGTATTCCAACCAAATAGTTAACAGCTATTAAATATAGAGTAAATCACTCGGGAAAGTATAGAATCATAGAATAATCACAATCAGTTTGCGAAGTAAATATTAACAATAAAAAAAAAAGGAACCAATAAAGTGTCATGAAGTAGCTCCGTTTAAACTAAAAATTAATCTTCCTTTAAGTACATGGTTCCTTAAGTTGCATGTGAAACCCATATAAAATCTAAACAACTTGCAGACAGGCAATGACTTTAAAAGAACCCAACGTTTTAGCATTCACACATAAATATATATCTCCACCAAAACTAAGCGAAATGGATTAATACTCTCTGTAGCAGGGACTAATATACAGGACAAACTAGAGCATAATTACATTAAACAAAGTATAAATAAATAATAGTTAAGTTCAAGTAGAGCCTATGTTAGCAACTACCTGTAGCATCGAAAGTGAGCTAGCGGTGCAAAATGAGGAACAATTAAGAAAGATAACTGAAAATTTTCATGCTTAAATTTAATGCAGCAAAACTAACAAAAGAAGTGACAACATTTAACTACGCATGATCATTATGGTGGACGACACAGCAAAATATTAACAATAAGTGAATTGACATATAGCAACTTGAAGAGACTATCACTCAATTTTTAAAATAAAACAAATTTCTCTACCTCTCTATATCCCAGTGGAGCGATGTAAAATCATAGAAATAAGAGTGTTAGAGAATCATTACCGCTTCTTAATCCCTAGCATATGATTGAGAAGATGTAAATTAACAAATTAGCATAGTTAGAAAATTGCAGTTTTGATGCTCTCAGGCATACATAAAACAATTCATTATTGCATCTCATTATCCAATAAAAATAGCTTAAGAAACAAAAATAAATCATTCTTGAGGAAATAATATGAGCTATCTCAAACACACTTGTAGGAAATCATCAAGACTACTCTCATTTTTAATAAAAACAAAGGAAATTGCAGATTGTAAAGTGTAAACAAATCTGAGGATGAAAAGGATGAAAAATTATAGCTGCCTCACCTTAAAAAAACTGAAAAAGAGTAGTAATCAAATTACCAGTTCATTGGAATACACTCACACGTATCAGAATGCAACATGCATAATTTTCCAAAACCAATTGTTCAACATAAAATAACCTGACCATTAACAAATGAAAAAAAAAAAAGAAGGGATTCATGCAAACTTTAAAAATGAATTACGTGCATTTATTTGTTGGATTTGGTGAAACCTCGAGTGCAGCAGAAAGATGTGTGAACAGGCGAGGTGCTCATAGACACACAACAAGGTACGTTCAAGCAAGCTGAGACTAGATATGGTGGAGTGGCCTTGAATAGGTCACAGTTCAGTTGAAGGATTTGGAGTGATCTATAGTGGGTCACAGACAAACATGAGGTGAGTTGGATGCGGCACTGGTCGAGATTGGTTAGAAGTGTGGATCTTGAACTGATTAGGGCTCAGACATGCCTAAGCGCCAAGATGAACACTTAGTTGTGCCCAAGCATCGAATTTAGCCAGACGAATAAATGTGTTGGGTGATTAAGCGTGGCCATACACCCAATGAAGTTAAGAAACAACGGGTCAAGCACTTAGCCTGCTTTAGCTCTAGCCAAGACAGCAAGTTGGGCGCTTAAACGCACCAGGCGCCCACTGAAATCAGGAGTGCCCAAGCCTGTTGAAGGAACAATCTGGTAGAGGCCTTGGTGCCTGGGCGTACCTAGGTGCCCCATTGCAGAGAGCCAAGTAGAGAATGAATAGAACCTGAGTCACGCGTGAGCATTATTTTAGGCTTGAACCAAATAAATGAAATTGGTTTGGGGGTGTTTGTGGCTGGAGCTACATAAACATTTGTTGGTTTAGGGTTTGTAGATGTAGTGGGGCTGTGATTGTGTGTTGTGGTGACAGCGTGTGTGGGGGTTGAGAGTGAAAGCTGTGAGTGCTCAAAGAAAGCTATGGTTGTAAGAACCTTAAGTTAGGAGGGATCTACTTAGTAAGAATGAAGAACTCTTATAATCATCTTTTTATTAAATTTTTTCATTATATGACTGAATGATTTTTTCATGCAAGGGATTTCCATATAAATCATGTTCTTTGTTCTTGGTGCTTCGATGCTTTCTATGTTTTTATGCATATTTGTTTCTTGCCATTTTTTCCTCTAGTTATTGCAAAGCCGGAACCTCAGGTATTTCCGTTGCATCTTCATCATTGCAATGAAGGGGGTGAAGGAACATTATACTCTTGTCACTCCACAAGTTAGCAAAGAAGACTACATTGTTAAGGGTTTCATATAGTTCAAGAATTGCGCAAAAATACGAGATAAATACTTTAGATTTAAGAAAAAACTTGTCAACCCTATTATTAGTATGATTCAAATTGGATTTTACCTCATGAACTACACGAACAAAAACCACCATTTAGGAAAAAATTGAGAGTAGATGCAAAGGTATTCTCTAATAATCTTAGTTATTGTTGTTCAGATGTAGAACTTATACTATGGAATTCTCTAAAAATTACATGGACAACTTAATATTGGTGAGTTATAGCTGGTCAGATTTGTTAAGAAATATTTGCAAGTGACAACACAATTTAATAATTATGGCAAGAAATATGCAAGGAGTGATGTTGTATTTGTTAATACAAAAACTGCAAGAAATGTATTATGAGGCAAAATGCCTCCTATTGCTAAATTGCTAGTCTAAGGAGTTTTACAAGTCTTCAATTTGTTGAAGCCTAATTTCTATTCACGATGATTTCACAATAATTGTGGGATTTGTAAGAAATCTCATGATATTTAAAATCTCTAGGCAATATGCATCTTGTATGTTTTTGCGTCTTCATGAGAAAAATATAGTTTCTCTGCATATTGATAAGTTTGTTGGCTTTTTTCGGCCAACGCACTACACAAGAGGGTTAAATTGTATTTTAACTTCAAATAAATTTATTTATTTTAAGTGAATTTGAGATATTTTAATTAACCTTAAAAAAACCTGCACAAATGAAAAAGAAGAAGTGAAACTAAAGCTAACAATAAGGAATAATGGATACAGATTTAAAGTTGTTCAAATCAACCACAATCCTATGTCCACTATTTGAAAGTTCACCATCTTTAGAATTCGACAGAGAAAATAGTTGTCTCCGTCACTGTGCCACGCAAGCGAAGAAGATCACACAATCCCTCATTCGAACATGTTGATCATGAAGATATGAAAGTTCCCTTCTTCTCAAAGCCATTTCTTGGCTAAGCTACTAAGACCACTCCCTCATACACTTTGGATGGGGAGCTGTGGAGCTTTCCCTCCTTACTAAAGTTGTGCCGAGGCAGAGCGTCTTTGATCTCTCTTTCGCAAACTTCGATAGTGAAGCTGTGGAGCCATCATCCCTCGTCCTAAAGCTTTGCCGAAATGGAGCTTTCTTGATCTCTCCTTCGCAATACATTGTAAATTGTATTTTATTAAGAAAAATTAACATAAGGTGCTAGATATATATATATATATATATATATATTATAATTATTGGGGAGCTATGTATGCCAAGAGCTCATCTTTTTAATATATACAGTTATCTACCATTTTTTATAGTTACAAATACTCACTATAATGTTATATATTTTAGAATTTTTTTAATATACGCCTTAAAATATAAAGATGAAAATGTTTCCTATAAGAAAATAACTCACCAAGAGATAAGAAAATTATAGAGAATCGACTTGAGGTCTATGAATTTGTGTTATTTATATATTTTTTGCATATATATATAAGAGAGAGAGAGAGAGAGAAATATTAGATGTGCAATAAATTAATCAAAAATTAACTAATATTTAAACTTTTTGTAATCTGTTGTAGTCATACACTTGTCCAATACAAGGTAATTATGTATATCGCTAAAGCTAATACCAAGATGATAATTTTTAAGGTAGATGAACTCAATCAATGATGGTTGTTCAAACTTTCTCTAAAATCTAAAATGTACAAATTGAGAAGATCTTCTAGGATCTAATGAATGTGCTTTATTTAACCATTATTCTGGGAGTGAAAAGCAATATGCTAATATTAATTTTAGTTCCTAAGTCAACCAATATTGCATGCAAGAAAATAAAAATCTTCAATCTCGATCAAAAATAATTATTTAATAACTTGATGGACGTAATCAATTTCTTTAATATAAAGATGAACAAGTTTATTAATTTAATCAAATTAATGGATTGGTAATGATTCAGGAACACAATCGACCACATTCCGAGGTGGACTTTGCAATTAATCACATGCACCCTAATACTTCGTCACTAGAAGAAGCCCCATGGCTCATCTTCTCCTTCAGAGTTCCTACTTTCCCAATCTACATGATGGTCACTCAGAGCCCCATGGCAATCAGCTTCCGAGGACGAATAACATAAGAGTTAGGTGCCTTGCTATAGTAAAGACTTTGAAGGGATCCATAAGAAGTAATCAGCTGAAGGACATCATATTCTGCTATTAGAACCACATTTATTTTTAAAAAGAGAAGAAAATGGTGTGAGCCAGAGGAGTTAAATCTTACTAGGAAAAGTAAGTTCGTGCCAAAAGGACAGTTCCAATTTTAAATTCAGCTCAAATAGAAATGTAGGTACAATTCCAACAACAATAGTTTGGACAAAGGCTGAAGGACAAATCATATTATGGTATCAGAATCAAGCTTATTTAAAGAAGAGAAGAAGATGATGTGAACCATAGGAGTTACCTCTTAATAGGAAAAGTAAGCTCTTGCGCAAAAGAGACTGCCAATCCTAGAAGCCAATGGCAGGAGCAGACAACACAATCGCTAGGCATGTCCAACAAGGGAAGTAGGCCCAAGATTACGTTAACCTTCATGGTGAGTCATACAAAGATAATGGAAACTATGTTGACATCCCGGCATAGTTCCAATTTTAAATTCAGCTTAAATACAAATGTAGGTACAATTTCAAAAACTATAATTTGGACATATGCTGAATCTACCAAATCGAGTACCTTAATACCATCATAGCCACAAGAAGGGAGTGAACACGCTCCAAGCACCTTGGGAGATTCAGTCATAGAGATGGAGGTGTCAATATGTTAATTAAGCCTTTCCAATGTCGAAGCGTTTGACCTGACATCCAATGCATGCAAGTAAGATATCAAGCCATTGGATATTAATTGAACCAATGTATTTTAGCCTCTCACTCATCTTAATCACATTATCCTCAATAATTATATGCTTGATATTATAGCTTCTATTATGATTGAGCTTACACACCATATATTCAATTTAGATTCATTAAGATGAAATTTTGTAGATTCAAAATAGTCCATAATTTGAGTCTTGCTTTAATATCATTCCTAGTTTTATCAATCTAAAAAAAGTCATATGCAAAAAGCATGCACCAAGAAACCACATCTTAAGTGTGTTTAGTAAGGATAATCATAATTAATGCAAAGATATATGGACCAAAAGTGCAGCTTAACGCAATCAAATAATAACTGAAAAATCATTTTACAAGCCTCCTTGTGATCTCCAAATGTAAAAACCTAATTTTGCTTACCTTTAAAAAAATCAACATGAGCCACAAAATCCTTCCTCTTGCACAATCTCAAAATAGTAACCTACTCTTGCCTCCAAATGCACAGCATAGCGGTAAGCAATTCTTCTTGTTTTATGCCTTTGAACATAAAAATATCAAAAAAAATTATTGGTCCACTTATTGAGCACATTGCATTAAATTTTTTGCTTCATCTTAAATTTTATAGAAATGTTTAGCACATAAACTTTGAAACCTTCTGTAAATGATGTTGGGATAGAAGCAATGGTATGTGCTTTAAATGTCTTTAAGTTTTTCTATGCTTCTTTTCAAACTTAATCTTAAAATCACATATTGATCTACAAATAGTGCCAATGTAACTTTAGAGTTCACATAGTCATCAATGAAGGCATCCATTCCCTTATTGCTTTGGGTTGTGAGCATTCTATCCCAAAAATACTTTCAGATTGATAAACATCCATTTCCCACTCTCACTTAGAGAGAAAACAAATTATTCCCGTTGAACTGCATGTGACTATTATTAATATCACCATCTCACAAACAAAGCAATGCTCACCAAATCATAAATTACTCTACCGAGTTCCATTCTTAACAAAACTAGCATTTAAAAATGAGATTTCATGCATGAATGCATGAAAAACATTATGTTTACAAATCAAAATTTAAGTGTTAACATGTAAAAATAGAAAAAATTTAAATGATATACAAGCATTTATCCCAAAAATAATGAAAATAATAAAATTATATACTAATTAGCCATTTACAAATCACATTCAATCAGATCATGTACATCAAGGTTTCCAATGGATGTCATTTCCTTGTATTCTTGAATCAAAAAGCATTAACATGTACCAATTAACCAAAAGTACTGCTAGACTATCCAACCCATCTACCTAATGAAATAACTCATGATGCACTGGCAATTCTATGGACCAAGAAAAGACTGACAGAACAACAAAGTCAGTATAAATATAAGTATTTAAGCTTCTCTTTTTCTGTTCCTTTCTGTAATGCCATCTCATCACTCCCATTAAGCTCTGCAGAGATTGTTCCTCACAGATAGTATGCTATCTGCTATAGTCGATCCAGCAGTTCAAGCATACACCAAAAGAAATAGCAGATGCATACAGTTTTCTCTATATACAAAAGAATGTCTAGATAAGTTTCAATATGATCACAATCTCTATCACTCTTCTTTGAGATTACATTCCCTTGAAGAAAGCCAGCCTTCAAACCATTTCTACTGCTGCTACAAGCCTCTCAGCAGCCTGAACTACCAACGCATCTTTCTCATGCAAAGTATAGATATTGTAAGATTCAGCATCATTTGTTAGCTTTTTGAGATAAGTTCCATACCAGTTCCTTCCCGGAAGACCTGTCATAATGAAAATATGAATCGAGCTGTTATGACCCTACTTCAGGGACCACAGTTTTTATGCTCTAGCTCCGAGAATATAGCTTTGTATTGGTTCCTAAACTGCCCATCCAACAATCTCAGTTGCGCATATAGAAACAGCTCCTAAATTTTGCTCTGAGCAAATTTACTTCCAACAGAGATTATTTCCAGAGCAAAAGGAAGGAAACTTGTAAGTTTGATTAGCAAATGTATTTGAGGTCTTCACATGCTTCGTAGATATCAACATAAGCTTAGCATTTGAAAAAGAGATTTCATGCATGATTGCATGACTAACATTAGGTCTAAAAACAAGAAGTTATCTATTAAAATGTGACTAAGGAAAATTTGAATGATACACTATCCAACCAATGCACAGAAGGATATCGTTTTCTTAAACTCTTGGAACATAAAGCATTGATATTGTACCTGTTAACCATAAGCACTGCTACACTATCCAACCAATGCACCTAATAACAATTTCTGGATGTGTTGGCACATCTAAGTGCCAAGACAAGGTCAATATAAGAATTTAAAATTTTCTCCATTTATCTCTTTCCTTGTTGCCAACTCATCACTCCCATTAAAATCAGCACACATTGTTCCTCCTCATTGATAGAATGCTTTCTGCGATAGTCGATCCAGCAGTTCCAACAAACCCCAACGAAGCACAGCTGCACACAGTTTCCTCAATGTATAATAGAACATCCAGCAAAGTGACAGCTTGATCACAATATCTATTACTCCACACTGAGGCTAAATTCCACTGAAGAAAACCAGCCTTTAAACCATTTTCTGCTGCCGCTACAAGCCTCTCAGCAGTCTGAACTACAACCTCATGTTTCTCATGCAATGTATAGATCTTGTACGATTCAACATCATTTGCTAGCTTTTCTAGATAAGTTCCACTCCAGTTCCTTCTTGGAAGATCTGTCATTATAAAAATATGAATCAAGCCGTAATGTTCCGACTTCAGGGACTGCAGCTTCTGCTCAAGCTCTGAGAATGTAGCCTTCCAATGATTCTTAAACTGCCCATCCAGCAATCTCAACTGTGCACATAAAAATGGCTCCTTAATTTTGCTCCGAGAAAATTTTCTTCCAGCATTTATTATTTCAGTAGAAAAAGGAAGAAAATTAATATCTTTGATTAGCGAATGTATCCGAGGATCTCCGGGCACTTCCTGGATATCGATATAAAGTTCTGAACCTTTATAAGGTGACGAGAAAAGGCTACCAAAAGCAAGAATTGGAGCTGTTTCAGAACCAAAAGCCTTGTACAGATCTCTGTGCTTCCGGACAAAATAGGGCATTTTCTTTCTTTTTAGCAACAGCTCATCTGGCTGAAATGAGTCCAAGCTTCCATCATTTCCTTGTCGGTAAGTCCACACTGTTGTCCTGCAATCTTCCTCTACCAAACGAATGCATTTGTTCACATTACTAAATAGACCAGATGGTAGAGAACTATGATAACTGCTTGGATAGATTGATGTAGAATTCGTGTTAAACAGTGCGCAATATGAATTCGACAAGCAAGTTTCATCCATAACGAAACCACACCACATTGATAAAAATATCCTAAAATCAATCAATTTAACCTTTATGTGCTCTACTAAAGACAAATCTACAATATCACCCATTGACAAGTACCTGGAAAAATTAAAAGTAAAATTAATGCATAATATGGCTCAAATTCCATTTTCAATATCAAAGCTATAAAGCAAAAAGTCATGCAGAAATAACTAGATAGAGAAGTTATAATGTGCATCTATTGATGCAAATTCTTCATACACTTTACAGTGATTGTATTATTTGTCATTTTGATATGACAAGTTCTATTGTACTCTTACAGATGAATAAATTAAAAGAAAGATCTGAGCCAAAACATAAAGTGATGTCATCTGCAGCATGAGCAGCTTCAAAGATGAATCAAAGAGAAGGAAAATAAGAACAAGTAATCAGAAATCATTGAAACTTCTATTAGCATTTCTTTTAAATTTCTATTTACAGCTAATTGTAGCAGAATGACACCAAAAAAAATCAGAGAAGCACTCACCTATGTTCCCGGATGAGATTCATACTGTGATCCCAAACAGCCGCACGGAGATCGGAAGGGTTGGTAACCCGGAACTTGGGACAGCTGCCTAGGGAAACAGCGTGGTGGTCCAGAATGGGAGGAACGATTAGGGTTCTGTTGAGTATGGCGGCGAAGAGAATGGCGTTCTTGAGTTCACTCAGCTGGTTGCTGAATCCGCTGTGAGGTGCGAACCATAAGAAACGCTCGTCGGAGAGCGACGGTAAACAACATTGGATTGAGACTGATTGGAACCTATCATTTATTAGGGTTTTGGAAGGCAGGAATGAACGGAGGAGATCGGCGGAAGGGGAGAAGATGATGATAAGAGAGATAAAGAAAACTATGATTAAAGATAGGAAAACGTAGAAAAAGTAGGATTTGCAGAGATGGCTCCTCTTTTTCCATCGAATTCTCTTCAATGGCGACTCCATTCTAGGCTTTTGGCCGCTGGGTGGGGATATCGTTGCACCGTCGCCGATTCGGCCTTCAGAGTCTGCCGACGTCCTTTTAATCATAATAATAAATGGTGTTTTCCAAAATTACACAATCTTTCTAATTTCATGTCGCCACGTCATATTTTTTCTTTATTTCCCTGCTAAATTTGCTATTCTGAATGATTCCCTGTCAAAAATCTCTAAATACTCGCTGTTTTGGCGTGCACAAAATTGTGCCAAAATAAGTAAAAAAAATATACTTCATGCAATTTTAAGATGGCCGATACCACAAAATAACTCCACTGTTTGTATAGTTAAAATAATCATTTTATGCCAATTTTGGTATCGATGGAAATGTCTCAGAAATATCTTTCTATTGACATATGGCACTGCACGTGAAGTGCTCTAGGTTGAGAGTATTTGAGCCCGAAAGATGACCCATTACAATTTTCGCACAGGCGAAATCACCGTCGGACGCTACAGCGCGCCAAAGCGCCCGAGTCTTGGGTTGAATCCGCCGTATCGCACCACAACGTGCTGCGGCGACATATTAATTTTATGCAACAAAAAATTTGATAAAGCATTATATTTGATGAAATAAATATAAATGCACTTTAGTGCTGAAATCTGTCGCAGCGCGTGAAAGCAGCAGACGCTGCAGCGCGCCGCATCACCTAGATCTCGGAAAGTTCTGGCACCATAGCGGGCCACGCTCTTGAAAGCTCTGCAACGCACCACAGCGCCAAAATTCGCTACAGTGCACCGCTGTGGCAGCTCCTGAAAGCGCTGCGACGCATCATCGCGGCTGCGCTTTGGAAAAGAATGCGCCCCATCGCGCCACAGCGCCTGACTCTCGGTCAGGAGGCGCCACAGCGCGCTGTAGTGCCCAGAACTGTCTAAAAGTGCCCAGAACTATCCAAAATAGCTAAAACTTCATATTTTTCGCATTTTAATGACCCTAGAACCTTAATGGAACCGAAATATATCAAATTGTAAGTGATTTTTGAATATGAAAATAATTAAGTTTTGACCCTTTCATGGAAATAGAATCATAATATTGAAATGACTGTAACTTAATCATTAGATATCAAAATTTAGTGTTCTTGGACTCTATGAAGTCCTTGGATAGTAAACATCAATAAACCAACTGAATTTTTAGATTTCACCAAGTGAAATTACCAAAATACCCTTATAGGTTAAAATACTTAAATTGAACCCATTGGACTTAATACTTGTCCAAATTTGATGTACCTAATGTCTATCTTCATATTAGACAGTAAGGAATCGTTTGATATCAATAAAATCTAATTTAAATGCCTTAACTAAAAAGTAGCATTTTAGACCCTTAAATAGGGGCAAAAAAGTTATTTTGCCCAAAATTTAGGTTAAGTGTCATTAATCTCTAAAATATCATTTAGATCATTAAAATCAATAATAAAACTGATTTAGAATCAAATTAGACTCTTAAATCTATAAATTAAGTGAATTGTTAAAAATTCAATTTAAGGCTTGTAATGTTCTTAAGTAAAATTCATTATCCCTCAACTTAGTTAAGACTCATCCTTAACTTCTTTAAATAAACAAAATCAGCAAATGAAGATAAAATATAATAAATTTCATCGACATTTAAAATTTCCTAAGTCATTTCATTAGGAGTTTCTTAGGATCTGCACTCCACCTTAAAATATTTTTCTTAAGATAAGAAATAAATCCTATGTTAGATTTCACTCATTGAATAAATGAGTTATTCAATGGATGAAACATTAGTTTTATTAATTTCTAGACTTCTATATTCTAATTTTGATTATTTTATTTTTCAAATTTAGATTAAGATTAGGAGAATCATTCTATTAAGCTTGATTGTGCTTAATAGAATTTGCCTTGATTATTAGCTTACAATTTGACTCAAACCTTGGTCCTTAAGACTTACCCTTTATATTATGTGATTAAACATAATTCGTGATGTTTAATGTATGATTCCTAGTTTTAGTATATCTTGATCAGATCGTAGTTTAGAACGCCTAAATTCATCAAATAGGATGTGTTGATTTCTTATTTAACTTGTAAGCAATATTGATTGAATTGAATTAGAACCTGATCAGTTTTAATTATTTTTAACTCATAAGATTATGCTTCTAAGTTGTACTTGATAGTAAGAAATGGATATCCTGAACTTGTGTAATTTAAAATAGTTAAAATAGTTTAAGTAAATAACAACAGATATCACCATATGTAGTAGAGCCCTTGCTCACTATTGACTCACTTGTGCTTTCGCATTCCTTGTATTTTGTGCCTTATTTTATGAACGTGTCATACAAGATAATGTTATTGCATGAAATAAAAATATAGAATATTAGGATAACATTTGTATTGGGTTCAGTTACTTGTTGATCTATCATATTTTACCCTAATAGATAGGGTAAGGAGAAATAAGGAGTACTTGGCATTACTCATTGAGAAGTGTTGTGCTAAGTTTTGAACTCATATAGTCTTACAGACGTGCTTGACTCATCAGCTACTTCTGGATGTGTCAACAGAAGTAAAGTAAATAATTAAAATATTTATGCATGTGTACATTTATAACAACCCAAGGTTGTTAATCATCATTTAATCAATTAACTTCAAATCTCTTCTATCAAGCCTAAATTAGTCATTAAAAGCAAGTTCCAAAGTTTTAGTCAAATTTGGAATTCAAATGAACAAAATCCTAATTTTGGATAATTTTTAAAGTCAAGAAAATGAGAAAATTATTTTGACCTTAGATTAAAAATCGGATTTTTTCATTACGTTCCTCACACCCAAATTAGCTAAGGGTTAAATTTTGATGAGTTTTGGAGATAGTCAAAATTTCTCAATTATTTTATTATATTTTCGAAAACCTGAAAAATGAAATATTTAAGTTGACTTCTGGTTAAAATCATGACTATATTTTTGAGTCTATTACCACCAATTTAGCTAAAAAGCAATTTTTCAAAATTTCATTTAGAAACAAATAATCATATAAGTCTATTTAAATAAATTCCTAATTAAATAATATTATATATATATATATAATTCTATCTTATCCTAATATCAAAAAAAAAATCAGATCCCCTAAATTCCTTCGCACGCGACCGACACCCCCCCCCCCCTCTCGTTCCTATCCCTCGAGCGATGCAAGTTTTGCGGGAATGACATCGTTCGATCAAGGCAAGGATCAACGACACGTGGCTTACACCGCAATAACACGCCAATATGAAGCTTAGAGGCAATCAGATTGCTATCCTCGACCATGCCTCTTGCGCCTTTAAGAAGGGGGATTTCGAGTCCATTAGGAGATTTCAAAATTATTCTTACAAACTCCGAACCCTAGCAACTTCCTCACGAAAATCAATATGGTACTCCACCTAATTTTTCCTATCAAGTATAGTTTATACAAAATGGTCTTGGAGGATTTTTAAGAAACCATGTGATGAATCCTTCATTTTAATATAGATCTAATAATGTTGCATTTGTGAACTTAAATTTGTAGATTAACAGCAATATATATATATATATATATATATATATATATATATATATATATATATATATATATATATATGAATGAACTCATTTCTCATTCTAACATTTTGAGCATATCCACTCATCTACAATAGCACTCTCATGCCTTTAACACTTAATTTGTTAGCAAGTTTTATCTCTATAGGTATATATTCTACTCTATATAGCATTGTTGAACTTCTAGTTTCTTTATAAAATAAAATGTTATTTTTTTCTTAGTTAGATTTTTCAATCACTCAATTCTGTTGAACCTATGTTTCAATCTTATAAATTTTCATGATTTGATTTTGAAGGTATTAAAGTGCAAGTATATTTTTACATAAATATAATGATTATTTATATGGTGAATGTTTAAAAACTCTTGTTACATTACTCAAAATGATTAAAGTTATAGATAAATTAGCTTATAACTTAGTTCATTAGCTTGATCCAAGTGATTTAGATGCTAAATCCTGATTATAATGAATTCAAAATGACTAATGGAGATTTGATTCATGCATTCCAATTGATAGAAGATATTCCAGATTTTTTTGAATTTAGAGAGTTTCTAGATCAAGAATACCTAGTTTTAGCACCTCAACATGTGTAAATAGCTTACTACTGAACCATTTGTCTTTAAGGAATTTAGTTATTATCAGTGAATTCTTGGATGTTTGAGGCCTTTGTTTTTAGCTTATTTTATGTTAATTTATTGTATTTAAGCTGTATGAAATTGTTTGGGACTTGGGTTTTAAACTTTACTTGGACAATAACTCTTTAATGCACGCCAAATTAAAAGTTTATGGTGCTCAATATATGCATTATCAAGATAAATTAATGAATAATGAATATCTTTCTATCCTTTTCCATTTTTATCTTAATGCAGCAGTTTCTTACACTAAAAAAAATATAGATGACCTTGTTTGTAACAACCTAGGTTGTTACTTAGCTCAATTAAGACTAATCTAAGTCTTAATTAAGGTTCTAAGTCACTAATTAAGTAATTTAGAACTCATCTCTGAAATCAGGTCAAACTAGAAGTCAACAAAGTAAAAAAAATCAGAAATTTTGGAAAATCCCAAACCCTAGAAAAATTAACTTTTTATCTAGACCTTAAATTAAAAATCTGACTCCGCCATTGCATTCAGAACACTCAAATTAGCTAGGGGTGAAATTTTGGAGGCATTTGGAAGTCGTTGATTTTTTGTCGAATATTTTAATATTATTTAAATACCCTAAATAATTAAATAAATAAATACTCGTCGAAATAAAAATCTGAGTGTGCTGTTGCGTTCCTCATCCTTCAATTAGCTAAGGGTGATTTATTGAGAATTTTTGGGATGCATTTAGATATTTATTATTAATTAATAAAGTTAATGTAAATTATTTAAAATAATAATTTAATATTTATTATTATAGCAGGCACCGTCATTATCTTAATATTTTCATCTAAATCCTTTAACGATTGTTCACTATTGACGTTTGACCGAGCGATTAAGTCTGAACCGTCTGATCTCTTCGATCAGACGGTGGAAGTGCTTCGTCCTCGCGAATGCTCCACGCAAGCCAGGGTAGTGTAGCGCGTCGCCTGATATCAAAGCCAGGCGTCGATCACCACCTGTTAACCTCCCGTCTGACTCCTTTAGGTCTTTCGATGGTTCTAATGGATGTTTTGAGGATACAGACTCTAGTTTTATTCAAAGAGGAAAAGGATACCGTTAGAACCCTAAATCCCTCTGCTCCAGTTTTCGCTCGATTTAATCCTATTTTCGGTCTCGTATTGAGGTACTATAATCTTTGGAACATATCATTGCAATTAATTCAATTGCTTTTGCAATTTTTCATGCAAATGATTCTGTAAAATTTCGGACTTTAATTTGATTTAGTTCATAGCTTCTCCTGCATTGAATCCAGCACTCGAGATATAGTAAGTCATGGTTCTGCAATTGTTAGTTATATAAGTCATGATAAATGAATTCGTGTAAATCTTAGTTTGTTAGAATCGATCCCTGTCTGCGCTTAATTCCCCCACTTCGCAAATTTAGGGCATCAATATTCCTAAGGTTCGAAAGGGCCATTAGCGTCAATTTAGGTTTCTGTCGAGGGGTCTCAGGCAGACGTCTCGATCGGCATTTGGATAGTTCCTTTTAGCGTCCGATGACATCAGTTCTGGGAAGCCCTAGATTTCCTTTCGCCGGACCTTTTTCGGGAACGAAGGAAGTCGAGGGTGCTGCGTGGATCTCGTTGCTTGCGTGTCATCCACGTAGTGCCTGCTGACTTGGCATTGTGGGGCCCACAGTGGCCATCCTCGAATCAATTCCGATCGCGCCGTGTGAATCTTAAAGCTTTGGAACCCGCAGCTTTATTTAAACTGTCGAATTAAGGATTAAGAAATTTAATTAAATAAATGTTAGAATAAATAAATCAATTAAATACAAATATTCAAACAACCATATCTTAATAATTATAAGTCCAAAATACACAAAATTATATATCATTTTGATCAGTAAAAATAAAGGAACATTTTGATACTTACAATTTTGCAATTGGACTTGTATTTAGCAAAGTGATATTTAGGGTATTATTTAAGTCCAAATAATATTACAAAATTTCATTTGCCCATAATTTTGTAACCAATAACCTAAACATATTAAATAGGGGTCTTAAAGTGATCAGAAAATCTTAAGGATTAATTTGATAGTATTCATTTTGCTGTTTGGATTAGATTTAGATTAATGACATTTAGAACCTAACTCTAATTACCCTAATTAACCCTAGAACTTCAATTGACCATAACTTGGTCAATTGAGCTCCAAATTGGATGATCCAAATATCAATTTAGATCAGAAAAATCTAATCTACAGAAATCTATAAAAATATTTAGGATCCATTAGTTAGATTTGCTAATCACTCTTAATTACTCCAAATTTTGATTAGTGAATATTAGCAAATCTAATAATACAATTTGAGTGATTTAAGTTTTAGAGGACTCATAGAACCATTTAGAATCAATCTATAAAGTTGGATTAGTATTTGAGTGATTAATTTTGTTAATCACTCACTAATCACCCTAAACCCTAATTAGGTCTTAATTTAGTTAAATTAGATCCAAATTGAGCCTACCACATGTCATTATGATCAGTGAACTATTTGTAAACCATAGCCACTAATTATGCTTAATTTGGACACTAATTGACAAAGTTAGGATTTTTTGACCCATAATTAAGAATTCCTTAATCCCCTTTTAACCCTAGATCTTGTATTGACCATAACTTGGTCAATACTTATCAGAATTTAGCAAATTTAGATTCTATGAAAAGCTTAGACAGTAAAGAACAATAATCTAAAAGAAAATTTAACTTTCATTTAGCCAAATTCCTAATTTGCCCTTATGAGTCAAATTCACTAATTTGACTTCATATGGCTTAATAATCACCCAAAATTAATTTAGTTACTGTCTAATCTTACATTAGATAGTAAGAAATCACATTCTAAGAGAAGATTTTAGAATTAAAACCCTAGATCAAAATTTGATCTTTTGAACCCTTAAGTAGGGGCAAAATGGTCATTTTGCCCAAATTTAGGGTTTAGCCTTTAAAAGCCCTAAATTCAGTTTCTAATCACTAAAATCAGTAAATATAATGATTTATAGCTGAAATTAATCAAATTCAAGTCTAAATTAGATTATGATTAAAATCTCAAAATTTTATTCCTTAAGGAAAATTCCTAAGTAAATTTTGAGTGTTCTTCTTTCCTTAATCACTCTTAAATCATACCTTAGATCTTATAACATTAGTTAGGATATGTGTCTTGAGAGATACTCTTAGTAATTAAGAGCCTTAATTCTTAAGATTATGAATAGATCTTAAGTTAGAATTCATTTATTGAGTAAATTGGGTTACTCAATAGGTGAAACCTTGAGTTTTCTAGTTTATAGATTTTCTTAGTTTATTAAATAATTATTTGATCTTTAAACCCTAGAATTAAGAATAGAGAATCTATCATAATGAATTGATTTATCATTAGGACTTGCCTTAACTTAATCTGTGAGATTTGGGTTTTAAACCTTAGACCCTTAGATTATACCTTTAGATTAAGTGATTAGACCCCATCATCTGGAGTCAAATTCTTAATCTTTTCATCTTGATTTGGCTAATCAAGATGAGGTTGGGATGAAATAAATTACAAAATTATGTCGATGATTTATTCACTTTAACCAAATAGTCGTCTTTTGATTAAGTTATAATTAGGATGTGGCCAGTCCTAATTATCTTCAACTAGTAGGATTCGTGATTCTAAGTTACAGAATGTATAAGAATTGATGATTCTAAAACTTATGTAACTTAGAGTAGATAAAGTGAATAAAGTAGACAACAATAGATATCACCTGTGTTTTAGATAGAGTCTCTTGCTCACCTTGAATTGATGCTTTGCATACCTTATTTTGAGCCCCTAACCTTGTACACATATATTGGACATATGATATTTGATAAATATCTCATGTTAATTTTGAATTGCATACATATCATTCATGATTGATCGATGTTTTCAGTTTTTCAGAAAGTTGTGGCTTAACTAGTATGCCTCTCCAATCCTCGAGTTCGGCATAGCACGATGGTTTGTTACTGTCGGTAAGTCTATCCATATCTGGTTGAAATAATTCCCAAGATGATGAGAAATAGATTTGGCGCTCTTTAATCAGGATTGGACATGGTGAGTACTAGTTGAGAGTAATTTTGGTAAGGTGTAGCTTGATTAGTATACCTCTTCGATCAACTTGTTCGGGGTCGGCAACCTTTCGAGGGTTTAATGTACGACAGTCTATTGGCCATGCCTAATCCATAGGATAGGATGGATAGACTCTCGCCCTACTGACTATAGAGTCAAGATTCTGATATGGATATACTAATTTAAGTACACTTACATTCAGATCTGTCTTAACTCATCAGGTTAAGAGTTTTCAGTAATGTTCATTCCAGAGTTTCTTAGCTCATCAGGCTAAGATTTGCTGAGTATGTTTTCAGTTTGGGTGACTTAGAAGATCACTGCAGTTCCATTTTCAGTTACTGTTTTACTTGCATATTCTGCGTTATAGCACTGTTTTACTTACAGCTTTCCTGCACGTGTTATATATATTTAGGATGCTAGTTTTACTTACTATTTTCTTATGCTCACCTAGGATGTTAGTTATTTTCAATTTTATACTATTCAAATTATGTATGTCACCTAGCATATTCTATTTGATCATAAGCATGTTTAGGTCGTACTTTTCTTACAGTTTTGTTTAGTCTTTTGCTTATCTATCTTTGTTGTAGTTGCTTGGAGGAGGTATGTATTACTTCCTAGTTATTTTAATTATAAACTGTTTGTTTATAACTTTATTACTGTTCTTTTTGATACGCTTTTCTGCACCTATTTTTCTCAGTTCTGTTCTTATGGTGATATCTATTTAACTTAATAAAATTGTATGCCCTGAAATGTACTTAGACATATTGTCTAACTAGTTTTTCTTTTGTTGGCTGGGGCCCTACCATTATGAAACTGATAATGGTAGGTTCTGAGTTTATTGAAGCAGCAGATCCAATGGAGAGCTTGCCACTGGAGGAGGAGCCCATTCCTAAAGATTTGTAGTTTTAGTTTTCTTTCTTCCAGTGAGATTGAGAGTTTCTTTTCAGTTCTTTTAAACTTATTAAATGTTGTAATAATTCAGGTTTATATTTCCCTTTCAGTACTTTACTTATTCTGTATTGTTGTATTTATACTGTATTGGATGGATGTTATGTTTTATGCTTCCGCACTCTGAGTTCTTGTATGATTATTTAGTGATAGATTTTGGGATGAATGACAAAGTCCTTAGTTAAGATTGGATTAGAATGTGTGTCTAATTCAATTATAAGTGGGGACCTTGTCATTTGGTGACCCCTCCACCGTAATCATGTTAACTTAAGGGTTAACAGGACCACGGCGGGGTAGGGCCGCCACATTGTTGTTGACAATAAATGTTTTAATGGAGATGATGATCATCTACTCTTTGCATTGTGAATTGAAAACACTGAACATTTGTTGCATATGCTCTTTGCATTAATAAAAAGGTTGAGAGAGGTGTATCCATAGCCGGCAACTTTTCTTTAACTATAGGTTATTATACACATTAATTTGTATCAACTTATTTCCAACTTTTAATAAACTAAATGTATTACATGTGGAAGTTCCTACATTTATTCTTTAGATGTTCTTAGTGTAGAATAATGCTTGGAAAATTGGTCTTATTGCAAAATTTTTCTTTTGAGTGACATCAAATGAAGCTGCTATTGCCTTACCATCTTCTTTTCAATGGAAAATTTGATATTGAATTTTTATTTGTTTGCCGTTCAATTCATTTTATCTTTTTCTGTAGTAAAACTATTGTTTTTGTTTTCACTCGTCGTTTATAATAGATTTTTCATGGGCGCCATTATTAATGATATTATTTAGCTATTTTGAATGTTTGCTCTTATTTATCATAGAAATTCTATGATCTTAAAATTTAAAGATTGACATGGTAAAATCATATTGAAACCTATATATACTAATTCTTTAATTTTCTTATGCTAATTTTCTAACTCTGTAGCAAAAAGTTTGTTTTATTTCCTGTTTTTCCTTAAAAGTTGTATTTTTTCTTTCTTTCTTCATCCATAATTACATTTCTGCTTCTTCATCAACAAATATATGTAGATCCTTTTAATAATTGTATGTGGACAATTCGTACAATAACAACAAAGAATCTGTTAATACTTTTACAAAGAATATTTAACGCATTAAATACAAATGAAATTGACATTTAAATTTTTATAATGTAGATTAGAAATTTTTAAAAATTGTTACTTGTTTTAAGATTTATTTGGTTAGCTTATTATATATTTCTTGTTTTCTTTTTATCACTTGCAAGTCTATACCAAATTATATGTGATACAAATATCCAACTTGTTTTGAAGTTATATATATATAATGATTCAATTATATCCATCGGTAAGAGCGTATCATTGAGATATCGTATTCAGTTGCAAGAGATGGATAATTGTGATGATTTATTTATGTATTTAGATTTAATTAAGACTGATGGAAGTTTACATAATTATTAATGATAAAAGGATGATTTATTCAATAGCTTAGCTTTTATTTTTATAGTAATGAAATAATCACTCACATATTTTCCAAATTGCTATTATTTTTTTTACTACTGTATTTTCTTCAGTTGATGGATAATTTCTACTAATATCAAATTGCAATAATTCTATTGATTTTGTATAAAAAAGGTTATGGCTAATGATGATTTAAAATGCTAATAATAAGATGTGTTGTATGGAAGGCCTAATTGAGTATTAAGTATTTCTCCATTATTCTTAATTCTTGCAAGCGATTGAATAGTTTGTGTGCACTATTGAATAGTTAATACATAACTAAATCATATGATTATATATCATGACGTGTATTTAGAAATAAATTATGTAGGTGAAATTTATTATGTTATATTGAAATGCTATTTTTATTAAGGTGTAAATACTTGCAATGAAAAATTAGCTTGATTTCGTTCTCGTGGCCATAACACCATTCACAAAAGATTTTGTTAATGGATGGAAAGATTTGTTAAATTTGTCAATTATATGTTTATCCATATTTTCATATTTTCTCTTTTATTATAAATCAAAATATTATTATGTGAAAATATGCCAATATTATTAAAGTTGTAGATGTGGGTGGTGAATTATCAAAATATTCTAGTAGATTTTTGTAAGGGTACAAGCTGTTGATCACATCAATTATAGTTATACACATTAAAGCCCTTTTCATCAATGCTTATCCTCAACTTTTACTTATTTTATGTTGTTATTAAATCATACATACTAATAATTTTATAATTTGCAATGATAATAATGTGCTTAGAAATTGTTGTTGGGCTACTTATCTTTGTCTTGGTTATATCTGCATTGTATTAAATTATGTTCTTTATCAATTGCTCTGTAGGTGATGATTAGCAATTGACAATTAGATATTGTTGGATAACTCACATTTGTTATTCAGTATAATGGTTAAGTAAGTATTGGTTGATAGTAATTCAATATGCAGTATTTGGTGTTAAGGAAACTTTATTTGTTAATGATATAATAGTTTCAATGGTGCAAAAAATGTATGATTGAAAATATGTATTGATTGTATGAGAGTCTACATTTCAAGTTTAACTTGACTGTGTAATTTAAGGTGACTTAGATATAAAACCTATTTGATAATCTCATAAACAATATTGACTGTAATGGTGTGACAAGTACAGATGTAAATTGTACTAAATATGGCAATGTTGAATAAATGAGGTACATTAGTAGTGAAGAGAAATGGTGTTAGTACCTAACACTACGTCGTTGGTATTGCGAGCTTCTTAATATCTGAGAACATAGATTATCTGATGATTTTCTTGAATCGTATTGTCTTTAGGATCAAATTTTTCTTACTTGGAATAATAAGGCAATCTGACTTAGTTAAAGGAAACTGAAGCAATTTCACTTTTCCTATTGTCAAAAATATAAAATATGGCCACCTCCTTTACTCCTCCTTTCATTCCTTTTTACTTATCATATACATTTTTATATAATTTAAGCCAAAAATTTGAGATTTAACACAATGAAATTTAACTTAAGAAGTATTGTTATTTTGATGCTATAACTACTTCATGCCATAAGTCCTCTAATTTTTTTTTTCTACATTGTAGACCATTTCAATATATTCATGAACTACATTATACAGTAATTTTTTTTTTATATAAGTTGTTGTTTACCATTCTCTATCAATGTTCAACAATATTAGTCGTTTGTTGCTGGGTTTCATGAACTGCTCTGTATCTTGTTTAGATTCATATGAGATGAATGAATAATTGCCTGTTTTCTTTTGCAAAATTTAACATATGTTGCTCACAGTAAATAGTTGTTACATTTTTATATATTGAAAAGTATACAATAATAATGGATTAGGTGAATTCCAATCATAAAATAAAGGATTTTGTATGTAGATTTAGAATTTTTTTTAGAGATATGGTATGAGTAATTTAGAATAAGTATATAATTTTTTTTTAACATAATGAATTGAGGGGTCATTTCATTTTAATTGAACAACATTAAAATGATAATAAACTAATATTAACTTTTAAATAATTATATAATAAGAAGTGCATTGTGAAGGGAAAGATTCTGCAGTTTATGTCGATTTTATTTACCTAAGTTATTGTGATTGTGATTAAGTTAATTGAATAAATGTATTTACTTAATTTTCTTACATAGTTTTAAGTTGTATAAAATATGTTGAACTGTAAATAGAGTTTGGGGGATGAAAACGTTAACTTCTATATAACTTGTGTTTAGGCTATTTTGTTGTTTAGTATTTTTATGCTCATAATCTGAATAATCAATGTAATTACTCAATTTTTAAAAAATCTTTTTATGAGCTTGATCTTTTTGGTTTAAGTTGTTTTGTTTGCACAGTTATGTAATTTTAATAAAAAGTTTAGAATGCTTAAAGGGATACAATGAATATATACATAGATGATATAGTGAAATCATTCATAGTTCTATAATGGATTTATAAAGTTGGGATTGAAAATTTAATTAATTGCTTTATTATAAGTCATTACGCATTCTCAGGATGACACAAAACTGATTCTTACACAAATCATATCATAAGTACTCCAAACTCATATTATTGCTTCATTGTTCATGCCGTTATCTATTTACAATAAAAGCAATACATCTCTTTCTTTCTTGTGTTTCTTAAAAGAACTTTTCTTAATGCTTTATTATGCTCTTTTTTTAGATCCATATTTATCAAACGGAGATTTTGATTTCTCTTTAAAGTTCTCAATCAATTTTTTTTAGTAAATGTATGGCTTCATAATTACTTCAAATGGAGATTTTGTATTACGATGCACTATGTGATGCATGTACATAGTCCCAAAGTTCTTATCAAATAATATATCTAAAAATATATTAGAGATCTTTCACACATAGCACCCAAATGTTAAACATAAAATATATATATATTATATATATATATATATATAACACTCAAACTTTAATATTTACAAAATAAATCACTATTTTTTTCCCAATCTTTAAATCTTTCTAATTATATATAGATATGACTGTTAGAAACTTTAGAATCATTGAGATGAAAATGCTTATTTTGTAATGATTACACATTGAGTGCTGGTATGCAATATTATTTGTTTGGAATGCTACATACATATGCATTCCAAAATATTTTCACCATATCTCATTTTACCAGTCAGCAGTTGTGTGCATGTAGCTTGTAGTCCGGGTATATATTGTGTGATGCATGATTATGAACCCGAATTTGATAAAGTAGGCTATATCTTAAGAATAGTACAAATAATTTTTCTGTTACTATTTACATTATTATTGACTTTGAAAATATGATATTCAATTGTTATGCTAATCATAAGTTCTGTTATGATTAAATTTGCATTATTAAGATAAAACACTTTATATTCTTAGGTAATTTTGTATAGCTTGAGTTCTTCTTTGACCTCATTTTTTTTTTCTTTTTAATAAGGAGAATGTCATATACCAACAACACATCATAGAATCTTCTCTTGAATATGAGTGTCCATCTTAAAAATACAACAAGATTTAATCAAATAAGAAAATCATTTTCAAATTAATTGAGCATATGTAATTGCTTCATTGTACTTTTTTTTCATCTAATTATACAATTCAATTTATTTTATTTGTCAAAAACACTCTAGAAAACTGCTTGTTATTTTATCTGGTTTCTATACATTATAATTGATAAATATTGCTAAATTATACGGCTATTTAATTTTCATTACAATTTGATAGCTTATCCAGTTTGGAATTTAGTTGGCTTTTAATTTTATTGCAAAAGTTTTAGTAAAGCAGAAAATTTTCTCAGGTAATTTACTAATTATAATGCCACAAAATTTTCAAATAATGTAAAATCAGCATTTAATTGCTAATACTAACATAATATAAATTCTAAATAGATTGATCATAGTTTTAGTTGCCACATTAATGATAATCTGTTTGACTATTGAATAATTACTAGTTCAGAAATCTTAAAATAGAATAAGGAAGGCATGACTTATAAAAAGTTATGCAACAGACTCTAGTTCCCATAAATTATAAGATGGAAGAGAAAATGATTATGTGATTTTGATGATAAAATAATAAATAGCAGTTGTTATTTACCTTGAGCTTCTTAGTAAAATGATTAGTTTATAAGATTAGAAATCATTCAAATCTTTATAAAAACTTGAGAATATTCATTTCCTAAGATTAGCCATAATCATGAGAATAGCCAATCTAAAATAAAAAATAATGGATATCACATGATTTACAATACTTTGATAAATTTCTTGTGCTGCTCTTGATTCATACATTAAAATTTTGTGCATTAATAAATATCTTAATAAAATATTTTAGAGGGATTTATATGAAAGATTTTTAGTACAACTGTCATTAAGCCTGGGCAGGCTATTGGTGCATTCGAAGATCACATAATTCCTTTGAGGGGGAATGTGTGTGTTTGCAGTTGACCCCATTTACAGATAAGTTGAGTAGACATACTCAACTCCTCACTTGTTCTGCACCCATAGAATAAAATTGCAAAATAAATAAATTATAAATTGCATTTCTCACAATCTCATTAATTGTGAATATTATATTCAGTCTTTAGATTGAATGATTTACAGCATTTTAAATATTTATATAATAAAAATGTAGTTTCTTTTTTTACTCTATTTTTCTTACTTAGCATACAAAATTATTTGAACATATTCATATTTTCCTCTATTTTGCAAATATTTTAAATGCTACACTAACCTATTTATTGTAGGATTTGTAAAAATATTCAAGTGCTGTAAGAAAGTTTTCTTACTTACACTCTTTTTTATTTTTATGCTTATTGCACCACTTATACTTTAAATTGTAAATGGCTAATATGATATCAGCTTATTAATATATTTAGTCTACTTTTAAAATGTACTTAGACTTTTGAAGTCTAACCACTTTTTTTTTGTTCCCTACCATATTTAAAAATCAAAATATGGTAGATTAGGAGCGTGGATCAGGACCTGCAGTTAAAGAGGAACCTAAGCAATAACTGGGAGAAGTTAATTTACTTTAGTTTCTTTATGTGAGAATCAGCCTTATTTATAAATATTTGTATATTAAATATTTTGTGATGTGCGTAAACTATTCTTTCATGTTGTTTATAATTTTATATTATAAATAATGAATATTTGAGTTAGAATAATTAAATTTCTTTCCACCCATAGATCCTTATAATATAAGGTAGTATCTAATATTGAGTTAGAATCACCTAACTCAATATTAAATACTACCATAATACTCATTGTTAGATTATTATATTTAATATAATAGTGAGGTGTTACAACATTACTACCTCTTCAGTTCAGTTTCTATTCTGTTATTCCGGCCTAGCCTCAGACAACGCTAGGAATATTTTATCGCATTAGCCTCCTTGTTGACGCTAAGAATCATTTTGTTATCAATAGGCTATATTAGTCATTTTTTGATATGGCAGTCATTATATACATGTTTACTATTTACTATTTCATGTATACTGTTTACCATTTACTATTACATTTTACTTCAGTTAGCTTTATTTTACCTGCTTACTTACTTATAGGATACTACTTTCTGTCCTGCTTACTTACTTATATGATGCTACTTTCAGTTATTGCTTACTATACATATCACAGTCAGATTATTTATTTTTAACCTGCATATATCAAGTGATCATAAGCATATTTAGGATGAGTCTTTTCCTTCGATATTTTCTTTACTTTACTTATATTTATATGCCTAACCTTATTACAGCTTTGGTGTTGATGTATGTTCTTTTATCTCATATGTTGCTTAGTTATAAATGTATTTATTTATAGCTTATTCATTTCTTTGTATGCATGTTGCACCCTTACGCTTTGCTTATTTTTATAGTTTAAGTAAATTGTGATATCATAAAATTCATGAAATATTAACAACCTAAAATATACTTAAATAATATATCTAACAAGAATTTTCTTTTCTTTGGCTGGGGCCCTATCATTGTAAAATCGACAATGGTAGATTCCAAGTTATTCAAGGTAGTTGAGCCTTCTGAAGATCATATTCAGTAGGAAGAGTGTACTGCCGTTGGAGATCCTTAGCTTAGCTTCTCTTTTAATTTTTGTGAGGATGAGAGATTTATCATTTTTATTAAAATTTATTTAATGTTTGTAATAATTCAGATATTTATATATATTCTTTTACTGTATTATTTTATTCTGAGCTGCATATTTACTTCTTACTTGTATTATAGTGGATTGGATATAGCATATTTTATTGTCTTGCTTTCGGACTCTAATGAATATATATACTTAGTGAATGATTCTGATGCATTATTCAGGACATATCCTTCCCTTATTAGTGGATTGATGAATTACACCTTAATCTAATGATAAGTGATGGATTTGCTAGCATGGCACGCCGCTCCTTAGCCTTGATTATTGGTGGTCAAGGGGCGAGGCGCCACAAAACTTTTCCCCAACCTCCGTGTGGTAACGAAAGAGAGAAAATGAGATAGAGTTTTATTTTAAGAGTATTGTTATACTTACACGATAGTTTACACTAAAATATATAGATGATGTATCAATCCAATGTGTAAATAGATGATTGGTGGAATACACTTTTTTGTGGGGCCTATATGCAAAAATAAAAAATAAAAAATAAAAAGAAAATTTTTTATTAGTCATGAATAATTTTTAATATATATTCTTGTGTAAGCATAACATTTTTCTTATTTTAATAAAAATAATAGTAATAAAATAATAATAAAATAATAATACTAATATATTATTATTATATTATTATATTTTATTATGTTAAAATTTATTTATAAATTTATAATAATGATAATAATAAACATAATAAATAATAATATAATATACTAAATAATAAATCATCTCTTTTCCTTTCTCCTTTTTTTTTTTTTTCTCCTCTCTCTCCTCCTCTTTTCCCCTCCCCTCCCTCCCTCTTCGCTTCCTTTTTGCTTCCCTCCCTCCTCCTCCTCCTCCTCCCCCCTCCTTCCCCTCCTTCCCCCCTCCTCCCCCTCCTTCCCTCTTCCCCGCTCTTCTCTCCCTCCTCTCCTTCCGCTTCTTCCTTGCGCTCTTCTTCCGCCTCCTTCGCCCTACTCCTCCATCCTCCTTTTGATGCTTAATCCCATAATTATTTATTAAGATGTTTCATACCTTAATAATAATAAGAATTGTTATTATTATTTTTATATAATTAATTTTGGTAAAACTTGCACTTATTATTTAAATAATGAGATCAACTATAATAATTTGATTTAGTTGAATTTATAAAAAATATTACTACACTTACATACTAGTATACACCAAAATATATAAATGATGTGTTAATTCAATGTGTAAATAGATTATTAATTGAATGCATTTTTTGATAAGACTTATGTATAAATATTACAAAAATATTTAAATGAATTTTTTGAATGAGACCTATATGTATAGCTTAGTATTTTTCTTTATAAAATGTTTAAAGGCCAATATAATATCCATCTAGGGTTAGCTTATTTAACATATTAGAATATTAGTGTCGCATAATATAAAATACTTCACAATTTCCTTGCATCCCAACATATTGACTCTGGAAAATCATCTATTTAACATTTAAAGTATAAACCCTTGGTTATGCGATTCGAATATCTAACTCTTACGACCCTAGATTTAACATTATAATTTCTCCAATGCATACCATTAGATATTTTTATCATTCTTAGATATTTCAATGCATTATAAATCAGTTAGTTGATTGAGCTGATGAAGGAGTACGGATCAGGCGGAAGGGGGACCTCAACGGCGCCTTCGAGCATTTGGGTGACCTTCTTCATCGAAGGCCTCATCGACGGCTTCCTCCTGAATGCACCAAATTGCGATAGCCAAAAATCTCTCGAGCCTCTTACGATCGCTGATGGTGTCTTCATCAAACAGCACCAACGCCTCCAGCTTCTTCTCCACAAAGCAATCATAAGCCCAATCTGTGAGCACAGTCCTCTCATCATCCCCGAATTCCTTCTCCACATTCTTCCTGCAGCAGACAATCTCCAGCAAGACGACCCCGAAGCTGTACACATCGACCTTCGCTGTAATAGACTTGTCCTTGAACCACTCCGGCGCCACGTACCCCTTCGTCCCTCTTATGCTGGTTTTGGTCCTCGTCTGATCACTCATCAGCAGCTTGGCCAATCCGAAATCGGAAATCCTCGCGGTAAAATACTCATCCAGAAGTATATTCTGAGGCTTAATGTCACAGTGTATGATCTGATTGGAGCACTCATCGTGGAGGTATGCCAGACCTCTGGCGACCCCGCAAGCGATCTGCACTCTCTTCTCCCACCTCGGCTTCTCCTCCTGAAACAAAAATCCCGCCAAGGAGCCATTTCTCATGTACTCATACACCAGCAGCCGATGGCTCCCTTCGTCGCAGAATCCTATCAGCTGCACGAGATTCTTGTGATGCGTTCTTCCGATCACGCTCAGCTCTGCCGCGAACTCCTTCTCCCCCTGCTGCGCCATCCCGTTCAGCTTCTTCACCGCGATCGACGATTCGGAGATCTCCCCTTTGTAGACCGACCCGAACGCCCCTTTCCCCAATTCCTCCTTGAACCCGTCCGTAGCCTTCTCCAACGCCGCGTAGGTGAATCTCTCCAGATTCTTCGCCCTTCCCGCCCTTTTCTCATCCCCTTTCCTCTCCCCCTTCCTCCGCTTCGAAGACAGCAGGAGCAAAAGCACTGACGCGATCGCGATCAAGTTGAAGAGGATCGAGGCGCCGAGAACGACGGAAAGAGACACCACCGCCTTCTTTTTCTTCCTATCATCATCATCATCAAATCGGGAGGCGTTCGCGCCCAATTTTCTGACCTTGAAGATGGAAAGCTTTCCGAGGGCCGGATCCATCCTTCCATTAGACATCGGCATCTTCTTCTTCCAGCAATCTCCGCCGCCGGATACCGCGACCATGCACCTGCAGTCCTCCAGACAAGCCCTTCGGCACCCATCCTGCCCCATCGGCGACAGCTGTTCGTAATCCTCGTTCGGCCAATCCGCGTTCTGCAGCTCCACCAGATCGAACTCCCCCGAATCGTACCCCTCGCAGCTCGGTTGATCAAAGTCCGGCCGGCAGCCGTGGTTCACGATATCCTCCGGATCCAACGGCGAGTAGTGATCCGGACAGGCGCAGATCGGGGCATTGCCGTCGATCTTGCAGTAGCTGTTGTAGCCGCAGGCGCCGCTCCCCCCGTTCTGCACACTGAGGCTCGTGCAGATGTTGTCGGGCACGAACCCTGTGACCGACCATGCGCCGGCGCTGGGTTGCTTGTAGCACTTGTACTGCCTGAACACCCCGTCGTAATCCAGAGTCGCTCTCTGGTACAAATCGCTGACGCTCTCGAAGCTCGCGCCGGTGACGTTGTCCAGAACGGTGGTGCCGTTCATTACGACCGTTACACCGTGATTGGGATCGAAGAGCAGGGAATCGTCCTTCTGGTAAGTGTTGTTGCTGATCCAGTAGCGCTCGTAGGCGTAGTCCGTGGGAAATCCGACGGTGTTGAGGACGAGATTGCCGTCGGGGAGAAGGCGCATCTGGAACCTTCCGGCGGAGAAGTCGTTGGGATTGGAGGAACGGCGGGGGGTGATCTTACTGCCCCGGCGGAGAGACTGGGAGGGGAGAATAGTGTCGGTGGGATTGTCGAAGCTCTGCCAGGAATACTCGCCGGGGGAAGCGGTGAAGAGGACAAGGTTTCCGGTGTCTAGAAGGGCGCAGCCGGTGACCGTACTTCCGGGGCTGGCGAACCAGACCTCTTGGCCGGTGGTGTTGACGAGGGAGAGCTTGCCGAATGTCGTCACCTCCGCGTGAGAGCCTTGTTGAACGACGACGGCGTCACCTGCGCTGTCGGTGGCCCACCACACGGGGGTCAAAGAGGGAAGCTTGGCGAACCATATGGCGAGGAGGAAGCTGCCGGGATTGAGAGGGAAGAAACCGAAGGTGAAGTCACCGGAGGGTGAGAGAGACCACGACGAGGGGGTGTTTGGATGGGGGGAAAAAGAAGAGCCTAGGCTGATGTTGGAGCTAACCTGGGCCGGGGAAGCCACGGGGAGGAGGAAGAAGATGAAAACTGTTATATGGATGGAAGCAGGGAAGAAAGCCATTCTTGCGTTGCCCGACCAATCTTCAGAATCTTTATTGCATTTCCAAGGCTGGAGAAAAGTCAACGTGAAAGGATCGGGTATACCAAAGAAGAGAAATGCTGAGAGACTGTTGTTGAATAAAAATTTTAAAAATAATATTTATATTATTTTAATAATATTTTGATGGGCTTTTTTGATTGTTATATAAATGAATCTAAATAGCATTACTAAATGCTATTTAAACTGCCGATATATTTTCCAATAAAATTTATGCAATTTATTTAATATCTAATTAAATTATTGTTTAAATATACTTTTTCATGAAATTTATACAAAAAAAATATATATTAATTATAAATATTATTTGATATTTATTATTATATAAGTATATTATTTTTTTAATTAAAAAATATATTTAATAAAATTTAATTTTGATTGAAGGAAGTTGTTGAGCTAATATTAATCTTAGTATTATGATAAATAATAATCGCTACTAACTTAATATTATTAAAATATTTAATTTTATAATAATTTAGATTTATAAATAAAAATTATAATTATAAATTAATTAAAATAAATAATAAATTAATTATATTGAAACAGAGATATTCAAATATTTTTCTTTAAATTATTCTTAGCTCAATTAGCACCAAGAAAAAAAATAAATATTAAGATAAACAAATAATATGCTTACATGCCATACTAAAATCATCCAATTTCTTTTAAAAATATAAAAATAAAGAAATAATATTAATATATTTTTTATAAGTGTAAAGAAAATACATGAAAAATAATTTTTGTGTAGATAAAAGTCGAATCAATGATTGCGATTCACTTTACAAATACAAGTAAATTGAAGTGACAATTATAATCGTATTTAAAAGTTCTTAATTTTTTAGTTACTCTTGGTATCTTATATAGTCCTAAGAATAATTTTAATTGGCCCTCTATGTTATCACATAAATTAAAAAACTTATAAACATTTATATACTTTATCTTGCATATAGAAAATAATATATTTGAGAGCATATATCAATAGAACTAATTTTCTTTCTAAATAAAAAAAAAAAGTTGGTGAGCTAAGACTGGGTCGTTTGGCCTGTTAAAAAGTTGGTTGCTTATGAGTTAGGGTCATTTTTGTAACTACTAAAGTCAAGTCATTATTAAGACAATTAATGTTAAATTCGACTAAATAATCAGGATCTCGAGTAACTTTAAAATTATGTCAAGCCAAATTTGCCATTGAATATAATATATTTTTGTGATCGTGATGCTCAGATTTGTGAGTAATCTGGATAACAGATAATCGTGAATTAATTTATAAATATTTAAAATTTAAAAAATTGAGCAAATTAAATACATATTCAAATGCATTAATTTTAGCAACATTGGGCTAAGAATATTATAATAAGGTTACACAAAAATTTTCGTCGAATTTGGATATATGAATTGACTGTGATTATATTTTGAAGTTTCAAATTTTGAAAATAATTATAAAATAAAATATAACTCCAAATCGAGAAACGGTGTGTTAGTTTTCATCGAAATGTCAACTTTCGTTAATTTTTAAAATCAAACAATAGAAAAATGAGGAAATTTTATTTGTAACTAATTATTCTAAATTTGCTTATTTCTCGCTCCTCCCTTTTCCCCACCCTCACCTCGTGCCCTAAGGCACGTAAGGGACAGTGACAGGGTTGTGCGCCGCACAACTCCCACTTCCTTCGGCCAATGGCGACGCCCCCCTCCCTCCACGTCATCGGCGGGGCTTACCCCTTGCCCAGCCGGTGGCTTACCCAAGATGAGCTCCTCACCCTCTCACATTCTAATCAGCCAACCCTCCCTCCGGCCACCTCCGGAATTTACTACGAGTAGAGTTTCATATTTTTTATTTTTCTTTCTTATTTTTTTATAAATAATAAAGACATTATTATTATTATTATTATTATTCTTATTTATTATGATAATTATAAAGTTATTCTTATTTATTAAGAATAATAATAAAGTTATTATTATTATTTACTGAGAGTTTAATTTATTACTATGATTATTAATATATTTAAAATATATCAGAAAATAAGAAAATTAAATACTAGTCGAAATTGAAATCTGTCTTCGTCATTGCATTTCTCACCCTTCAATTAGCTATGTGTGATTTATTGAAAAATTTTGGAAGGCAATTGATTAGTCAATTTTAATTAAAAAAATTAATTAATTATTGATTTAATAATATATATTAATTGCAAGCTTAACGACGCCGTCCTCTAATCCTAATGCCGTCTGGTCGAATGTCCCTTCGTTCTGGATCGTGGGATCGGATTGACGATCTGTTCAGACGGTCGAGGGACCGTCTCCCTCATCTTGTCGAGCGCAGCTCGACGCGTGCCGCAGGGTTTTGCACGCGGCACGCAACGCCACGTATGTGCATCGATCCATCGCTATGGGGCTACCTTGGAAGGGTTTAATGGCCTTGTTGCAGCATTCCAAGCGTTAGGTGATCGATAAAAAAAAAGTGAATCATTCTAGATCCTCTTAACCTTTGTCCCGAAGTGCTGTGTGATCCCAACCGTTGACAAGGTACTAATCGATCCCTCTTAATCCTTCATTTGATTGATACTGCCTTATTTTGAATTGTTATTTTGATTCATAAATAATTGTTAGGTCAAGCCCGATTGAGCTCGATCGATCAAATTTTAGAAAAAATGCACAGTGATCTACAATCGCACAGTTAACCCCGAACCCTATAACTTATGGTTAACATTCGTCATCGCTTTAGGCTACCTCTACCGCTGGTTTAGCCATCATTGGGCAGGTCTCGTCAAACCATGTCAGTTGTCGTGCGGGCTTGTGACGACCGAATGATCAAGTTTGAGAATTTCTAAATAATAAACTCATCATTTGAAATATAGAGAATAAGATAATAAAATTATAAGTTATTTATTTATCATAAAGCCAATCTTATAAAATTACATAAGTTCAATTATTATTACAACATATAACAAAATAAAATATATTTACTCCATTCTTACTTTTTCTTATAAGCTCTTTTTAATTGAGCATCTTCTTAAGCTTTAGTTTTCAAAATCTGAAATAATCATCAATAAAGCCAATCAGGTAGGAATACGAAAATTATCCATTAAGAATTATTTTATAGCATCCTAAAATAAGTGTAAATCAAAGCAAGGAAATTAAATTTACATATTGAAGTGCAATAAAAATAAATGATGTAAATTTTATCAAGCTTGTCCTGCATGTTAGATATGAAATTAAATATTTGAAAAGCATTAAGTAAAAAAATTTCAATTAAAAGTAAATTGTGACACAAAGCTGAGTCATGTGACTTATCATCAATAGGTAAAACATATTGGCCATGGAAGCTTATCACCACCCGTCAGCAGTGCATCATCTTATAGATGTAAAATGGTATATCTTTCTTTTGGATCTTCTGCCGACTTCCATAAGGGCTAGATCCCTTCTTATTTCATCGTGAGCTACTAGTAAGCTCAACTTGTACATGTTACATTTTTATTTCTTCCTTCAAAAATAAACACCGAAAATAAAATTTTCTTACTTTTGTCACACACTTTTATATGAAAATATTGCAATTTAATAAAGCAGTTTGTATGATAAAATGAATAAGCAATATTCAAATGAAAATAAGCTCAAAATTAAAATACTTGAAATAAAACTTAAGAATAATTTCGTACTTGACTTGAAAAATAATTTTCTTAAATTTGTTGATTTTAATTTGTTAAATCAAAATCTAAATTTGTTAATCAACTATCTTAATTAACTTTAAATTATTTATTTAATAAATTATATGAAAAAATTCATAATATTATTTTATGAGAAATTATATTTAAAAATCAAATTTGTTACTTAAATTATTCATAAAAATCAAAATTTATGTTTTTACAGCAATTATAAAGTTTGTAAATTAATTATATATTATTTGAAATAAAAATTTTATTTTTATAAAATTTTTCTAATTTTGGCTAAGAAATTTATATTTTTAGCTGATTTTGTGTCATCTAAAAAGTGTTCTTATAGTGCTTATTTTTTGTTTATGTTTAAACATAAATTATTCTTTATATATCAGAGAATATGTATGCTAAAAACTATATTTGGATTCTCTGTATTTTAAAAATTATATCATTTAAAACTTTAGAAATTTTTCTAAAATTTCAGAAATTTTACCTAAGTTTAAATTTGTGATTTTTTTAGCAAACTATAAGTACTAAATGACCTCCTTAATAACATAATCAACTCAAGTAATTAACAGAAAAATTGCTCACAATATAGCCAAAATTATGTTTGCTAAAGATCAACATCTAATTATGCTTGGAATAAAAATTATACTAAGCTAAATATCAAGATAATTTTAGAAAAATCTATTTTTAAATTGAAAATTTTTAGGGTTGCTTTTAAACTTTGAGCACTTAAATGTTAACCTTAAAGTGCTCAAAATTTTGAGATGTCTTCAATAAAATTCTTCCCAATATATAGAGGAATATACATGCAAAATTACAGCTTTATATTCTATGTAACAAAATATATATAAAGTTTTAAAGTATTATCAAAATCTTAAAATGTTAGAAAATCCAAAAAATTTTCTAAGTAAAAATTTAGAAATTTCATTATACTTTGGGATTAATTTAAATTAGCATATAAGTAAAATCATTAAGTAGTTTCTTCTAATAACATGCAACCAATATATATGAGAACATATGATAAAAAATTTTAAGTCTTAAAAATGATAGATCTAAGAACTAAGGCTAAGCAAAGTTATAATTTTTTTTTTTTTTAAAGTTGATAAAATTTTGAAAGAAATTAAAACTTTAAGAATTTTATCAAAATAAAATAATATTGTATTAAACCTTTGCTTATTATGAGGAGATCTAAATCAAATTGAAAAATAATTTGCATGCATGCTTTGATCTTATAAATAAAATATGATAAAAAAATGATAATTACCTTATAGAGAAATTTGGAAAGTTTGATGGAGAGGAGTTCTTATTTGGATCTCTTCTCTATGATGATTTGAATATCTTAGACAACTTATTGGATCTCTAAGATAGCCTTGAGAGTACGGGAGATTTTGGAGAAAAAAAAGATGTGGAGAAGTTCTTGAAAATAGAAAGAGAAGTGTTTAAAAAGAAGAAGAATTTGGAGGTGATGGAAGAAGATAAATGAGAGGTATTTACTAAGAGAGGAGAAGTCTAAATAGAGTTGCAAATGTTGAACTTTCCTCTCATCTTCAGCCTTTAAATGTATACAAATATATTGGATAAGAGAAAAATAAAATCAAATGGTATAAGTCAAAATAAGAATAGATGGTTTAGATTAAGAGGTGGATTTTGTATTTATTTGAAATGAAAACATAATAAGAATATTCCTAAGAGGTATATTTGTAAAGATAAATTTTAAGAAAATATAAAAATTACGAATTAGCTCAATTTAAATAAATAAATAAATAAATGATAAATTTTTACAAATTCAGAAAATCAAAATTTAATGAAAATTAAATTTTAAGGTATCAAATAAAAGGTCTCATCGATACGATTCTAACGATACCAAAAACGTCAAATTTGGACGAATGGTCAAGCGGCAATTAGCCCCGAAAATTTACAAAATATATATATATTTTTACTATTTTTCAAAATAATTTCAAAATTATAAAATTTTTTCCTTTAGCTTATTTCGACGTCCTAAAACCAAAAATATCAAAAATTTTCAATTTAAATACCTAAATATTTTAAATAATAATTTTAATTTAAATTCTTATTAAAATAACCATAAAAAATTAGGACATAAATTAATTTTCAAAATTTGTCATATATTCTTTAAAATTATTTCTAACATTACTATAATCTTAATATGAAATAGTAATAAGTATATAATTTAAATTATATTTAATAATTATATTTAATTAATTATATTTGAAATAAATGTATATTACAGGGCCGGCCTTCGACGAGGCCAAATTGACCTTCGAATTTCATGCCCTGTCCTCCTCCTTCGAGCTTCGTTGGGAGAAAAGCCTGTAACAACCCTAGGTTATTATTATAATAACTCTAGGTTGTTACTTAGCCTAAATATTAGTTTAATTTCATCATAATTATCATTCCATTAGATTAATTTAGTCATTAGAACTAATCCCCAAAGATTTGGAGCGATTCGGAACTTAATCAAATATTTTGAATATTTTAATAATTTTAATCAATAAGAAAATTAAGATATTTAATTTGACTTCAAAATCGAAATCCGACTCCGCCATTGCGCTTGTCACCCTTAATTTAGCAAAAGGTGATATTTGGGAAGTGTTTAAGAGTCGTTGAATTTTTCTTGAATTTATTAATATATTTAAATACCCAAAAAATAGAATAATTAAATAATCATCGAAATCTAAATCCGACTTCGTCGTTGAGTTCCTCACCCCCAAATTAGCTAAAGGTAAATTTTTGAGATTTTTAGAGCACGTTTATCAAATCTGATTTTTAATGCATTAATTAAAAATTAGCAAATATTAATTAATCCCTATTTTCTTATTTTCTCTCCTGCGCTGGGACCTACCTCTCCATCTCCTGTGAAAAACGCCAGCTCTTCCCCAATGCACACGCAAGGGGCTCGTCCCCTTCTCCTACTCTATGCTGTGGATGGGAGAGGACTTGCCCCCTCTCCCATCCCATACCTTCTTCTTTTTTAGCCCTCCCTCAGCTCTCCTCCCTCCATTTGGCTAATGTCTGAAGCTTCTTCCTCCCAATCATCAGTCCTCTTCCCTCCTTTGCTGGCAACAGAAGAAGAAGAAGATGATTCCTCTCCAGCTCTTGAAGAAAGCTTAGCTGGGACATCTCCTTTGTAAGTAGGTACCCTTTTATATACTTTCTTTGTTCTTTTCTTTCCCCAATTGGATTGATCTAATGGCTACTTCATATCATTCATACAATTATTTCACAATATTAAGAGCATTTATTGGAGCAATCGAGCTCAATAGATTTTGATCAGAATCCATTTCAAAGAGAAGACAAATTGTGATGTATAGTGAGAAACTTGCATAGGTAGCTAGGACATCATTATTTGTGAGGTTAGAATAAACTTTTTATGTCAATTTTGGTATCAATGGAAAGGTCTTGGCACCGCACTTGAGGTGTCTTGAATCGAGAGTATTTGGGTAAAAAAGGGGACATGTTTCATTTTCACCCATGCAAATCCACCGTCAAGCGCTTACGACGCACCTGACTCTCGGCCAGTGTAACAACCCAGGTTGTTACTTTGGTTAATTAAGATCAATTTAAGTCTTAATTGAGGTTCTAAGTCACTAATTAAGTAATTTAGAACTTATCTCAAAGACCTAGGTCAAACCAGAAGTCAACTGAGTCAAATCAGAAATTCTAGAAAATTCCAAACCCTAGAAATTGACTTTTTATTTAGACCTCGGATTGAAAATCTGACTTCACCATTGGATTCAGAATACCTCAATTAGCTAGGAGTGAAATTTTGGAGGCATTTGGAAATCGTTGGATTTTCGGCAAATATTTTAATATTATTTAAATACCTGAAAATTTAAATAAATAAATACTCGTCGAAATGAAAATCCGAGTGCGCTGTTGCGTTCCTCACCCTTCAATTAGCTAGGGGTGATTTATTGGAATTTTTGGAATGCATTTAGTTAGCTAATTTTAATTATTAAAATAGGTTTGAAAATAATTAAATAATTATATTTTAACTTAACGGCGTCGTCTAAATTGGGTAACATCGTTGCTCCGTTTTATGTTTGACCGTTTGATCTAACAGGTCGCTCGGACCGTCTGATCGCTCGATCAGACGGCCGAGGGTCTTCTTCTTCGCGAAGAACACGCGGCGAAGGGGTCGCGACGCGCGTCACTAGGTTCGCCGTCCACGCATCAATCGGCCAAAATCCACCGCTTTATCACCTCTATAATACTTTGATTTCATATTATCAAGCAAAAGATTTGATAAATCCAGACGGAAAGCTGCATAATCAAACTTCGAGCAAACCCTAATTTTTGAGCCGTTGAATTTGAGGTACCGATCCTTCCTCTATCTCTTATTCTTGCACGCCCTTTTCAATTTGAAAACTTATTTCAAGTTATTGATTGTCAATCTATCGGGACCGATCGAACTCTAACGAGTTCGATTTATCCAATTTATCTAAAGCTAAACAGTGCAAACCGTTAGGGGTGTAGAGTCGATTTAGGGTTTGATACATCGATCATTTCAGCCCATCTTCGACTAGGTTTAGACCACCTACGGGTAGATCTAGTCACGTCCTAGCGATTTCTGGGTGAACCAAGTCATGCCGTGGACGGAGATCACCGGAAAAGCGAACCCTAGCGAGGCTTCCACTCAGAGCTGGGCGAAAAAATGAAAGTTTCGGGTCGGACCGGGTCGACCCGGGCCCGACCAGTTCGTTCGGAACCCGTGCATCAGAGGGGCACATGTCGTACATCCAGCGGCTACGCACGTATGGAGGGACCCACATCTGACCGGCCGCATCAGAACCGTCAGGTTTTGATCAGCAGTGGGACCCGTCGGTGCCACCTCGGTGTATCACAGCGCGCCACGTGTCCAGCACTGCTGCTGTCTGAACCGGTGGGGCCCGCGGTCATCAGCTTAGCCAATAATGGCTCGCCACGTGTACCTACAGAAAAATAAAATAACAATATATATATATATATAACATTTTAATATAAACAATTTATATATATATATATATATATATATTATATATATAAATTAAATCAGAATAATTAAAATAATTAACAGAATTAATTAAATAATTAAATCTAATTATTTAAACCCTAATATCTTGCAAAATATAAGCCCAATCATAGCAAATAAATATATCATTTTGATCAGCAAAAATAGAGGAATATTTTGGTGTTGTCAATTTTATAATTGGACATATATTTAGCATAGTTATATTTAGGGGTGTTAATTAAGTCCAAATAATGTTACAAAATTTCATTTACTCATAATTTTGTGTATGTTTATCCAAACATATCCAATATGGGTCTTAAAATACTCATAAAATCTTAAGGAACATTCTAGTAGTATTAATTTTGTTGTTTGGATTAGTATTTGACTAATCACATTTAGGACCTAACCCTAATTACCCTAATTAGACATAGAACTATATATATAAATTAAATCAGAATAATTAAAATAATTAACAGAATTAATTAAATAATTAAATCTAATTATTTAAACCCTAATATCTTGCAAAATATAAGCCCAATCATAGCAAATAAATATATCATTTTGATCAGCAAAAATAGAGAAATATTTTGGTGCTGTCAATTTTATAATTGGATATATATTTAGCATAGTTATATTTAGGGGTGTTAATTAAGTCCAAATAATGTTACAAAATTTCATTTACTCATAACTTTGTGTATGTTAATCCAAACATATCTAATATGGGTCTTAAAATACTCATAAAATTCTAAGGAACATTCTAGTAGTATTAATTTTACTGTTTGGATTAGTATTTGACTAATCACATTTAGGACCTAACCCTAATTACCCTAATTAGATCTAGAACTTCAATTGACCATAACTTGGTCAATTGAGCTCCAAATTTAATGATCTAAATATCAATTTAGATTAGAAAAACCTAATTAACAGTAATCTATAAAATATTTTAGATCCAATGGTTAGATTTGATAATCCTCCCTAATTACTCTAAATCTAGATTAGTGAATATTAGCAAATCTAGTAATCCAAATTGAGTGATTTAAGTTTTAAAAAACTCATAGAATCATTTAAAACTTAGCTGTAAGGTTGGATTAGTGTTTGAAGTGATTAATTTTACTAATCACTCACTAATCACCCTAAACCTTAATTAGGTCATAACTTAACCAAATTAGGTCCAAATTGAGCCTACCACATTCATTGTGATTAGTGGACTATTTGTAAGCCATAGCCATTGATTTTACTCAATTTGGACACTAATTGACAAAGTTAGGATTTTGACCTTAATTAAGGATCCCTTAATTACCATTTAAATCCTAAATCTTGTATTGGCCATAACTTGGCTAATATTTATCAGAATTTAGCAAATTTAGGTTCTATGGAAAGCTTAGACAATAAATAACAGTAAACTAAAAGAAAATTTAAGTTTTATTTAGCTAAAATACTAAATTGCCCCTATGAGTCAAATTTACTAATTTGACCTCATAAGGCTTATTAATTATCCAAATTTAGTGTAGTTGCTGTCTAATCTTACATTAGACAGTAAGAAACTTATTCCAATAGAAAATTTTAGATTTAAAACCCTAGATCAAAATTTGATCTTTTGAACCCTTAAGTAGGGGCAAAATTACCATTTTACCCAAATTTAAGGTTTAACTTTCTAAGGCCCTAAAAATATTTTTTAATCATTAGAAACAGCAATTAGAATGATTTATAATAGAAATTGTATAAGTCCAAGCATTAAATTGATTTTAATCAAAATCCCAAGTTACTCCTTAAAGAATTTCCTAAGTAATTTGATTGTTTCCCTTCTTCCTTAATCTTTCTTAGATCTCTCCTTAGGTCCTTATAACATTAGTTAGGATGTGTGTCATGAGAGATACTCTTAGTAATTAAGAGCTTTAAATTCCTAGGATTAGGAATAGATCTTAAGTTAGTGTTCATCTTTTGAGTAAATAGGGTTACTCAATAGGCGAAACCTTGAGTTTATTAGTTTATAAAATTTCCAAAGTTTATTTAATGATTATTTTATCTTTGAAACCTTAGAGTTAGGAATAAAGATCTAACCTAATGAAGTTGATTTATCATTAGGATTTACCTCAACTTAATCAGCGATATTTGGGTTCTAAACCTTAGATCCATTGCTATACCTTTAGATTAAGTGATTAAACCCCAATATTTGGAGTTTAATTCTTAATCTCTTCATCTTGATTTGGCTAATCAAGATGAGTTTGGGGTAATTAATAAATTATAAAAATTAGGTCGATGATTTATTCATTTAAACTAAGTAGTCGTCTTTTGATTAAAATATAGTTAGGACTTGGCCAGTCCTAATTATCTTCAACTTGTAGGTTCGTGATTTTAAGTTACAGAATGTGTAAGAATTGATGATTTTGAAACTTATGTAACTTAGAGTAGATAGAACGAATAAGTAGACAATAATGGATATCACCTGTGTTTTAGATAGAGTCTCTTGCTCAATTTGTTTTGATGCTTCGCTTACCTTGATTTTTGAGCTTTAAACCATGAGCATATATGTGGCGGCCCTGCCCCGCTGTGGTCCTGTTAACTCTTAAGTTAACATGACTACGGTGGAGGGGTCACCAAATAACAAGGTCCTCACTTAAGATTGGATTAGACACACATTCTAATCCAATTAAAATAAGGACTTTGCCATTCATCCAAAAATACTATCACTAAATGATCATACATGAACTCAGAGTGCGGAAGCATAAAACATAACATCCATCCAATACAGTATAAATACAACAATACAGAATAAGTAAAGTATTGAAAGAGAAATATAAACCTATATTATTATAACATTTAATAAGTTTAAAAGAACTGAAAGGAAACTCTCAATCTCACTATAAGAAAGAAAACTAAAATTACAGATCTTCAGGAACGGGCTCCTCCTCCAATAGCAAGCTCTCCACTGGATCTGCTGCTCCAACAAACTCAGAACTTACCATTATCAGTTTCATAATGGTAGGGCCCCAGCCAACAAAAGAAAAACTGGTTAAATAATATGTCTAAGTACATTTTAGGGCAAACAATTTTATTAAGTTAAATAGATATCACCATAAGAACAGAACTGAGCAAAATAGGTGCAGAAAAGCGTACAAAAGGACAGTGATAAGTTATAAACTACAGTTTATAACTAAGCAAAAATAGGAAGTAATACATACCTCCTCCAAGCAACTGCAACAAAGACATGTAGGCAAAAGGTTAAACAAAACTATAAGAAAAGTACAACCTAAACATGCTTATGATCAAACAAAATATGTTAGGTGACATACAACATTTAACAGTGTGAAACTGAAATAAACTAATATCCTAAAAGCATAAGAAAACAGTAAGTAAAACTAGCATCCTATATATATACGTGCAGGAAAACTGTAAGTAAAACAGTGCTACAATGCAGAATATATATAAGTAAAATAATAACTGTAAACTGAAACTACAGTGACTATCTAAGTCACCCCAAACTGATCATATACTCAGCACATCTTAGCCTGATGAGCTAAGAAACTCTGAACTAAAGTCAATGAAAACTCTTAGCCTGATAAGCTAAGACAGAACTGAATGTAAGTGTACTTGAATTAGTATATCCATATCAGAATCCTGACTCTATAGTCAGTAGGGCGAGAGTCTATCCATCCTATCACTCAGATTAGGCATGGCCAATAGACTGTCGGACATTAAACCCTCGAAAGGTTGCCGACCCCGAACGGGTTGATCGAAGAGGTATACTAATCAAGCTACACCTTACAAACCACTTGTGAAATGAAAACATAATGTTACTTATAAATGTTCCAAACTAACATAAGATATTTATCAAATATCTTAAGTACATAATATATGTCCAAGGTATAAAGATCAAAATCAAGGAATGCGAAGCATCAAAATCAAAGTGAGCAAGAAACTCTATCTAAAATACAGGTGATATCCATTGTTATCTACTTTATTCATTCTATCTACTCTAAGTTACATAAGTTTCAGAATCATCAATTCTTACGTATTCTGTAACTTAGAATCACGAATCCTACTAGTTGAAGATAATTAGGACTGGCCAAGTCCTAATTATAATTTAATCAAAAGACGACTATTTGGTTAAAATGAATAAATCATCGACCTAATTTTGTAATTTAATTTACCCTAAACCTCATCTTGATTAGCCAAATCAAGATGAAAAGATTAAGAATTAGACTCCAGATGATGGGGTCTAATCACTTAATCCAAAGGTATAACTAAAGATCTAAGGTTTAGAACCCAAATCTCATAGATTAAGTTAAGGCAAGTCCTAATGATAAATCAATTCATTATGATAGATCTCTATTCTTAATTCTAGGGTTTAAATATCAAATAATCATTAAATAAACTAAGAAAAATCTAGAAACTAGTAAACTCAAGGTTTCATCTATTGAGTAACACAATTTACTAAATAGATGAATTCTAACTTAAGATCTATTTCTAATCTTAAGAATTAAGGCTCTTAATTATTAAGAGTATCTCTCAAGATACACATCCTAACTAATATTATAAAGACCTACGGATAGGTCTAAGAATGATTAAAGAAGGAGAACACTCACTCAGGACTTAGGAATTTTCAAGAGATCAAATTTTGATCTAGGGCTTAAATTCTAAAATTTTCTTTTGGAAAGTATTTCTTACTGTCTAATGTAAGATTAAACAGCAACTAAATTAATTTTGGGTGATTATTAAGCCATATGAGATCAAATTAGTGAATTTGACTCATAAGGGCAAATTAGTAATTTGACTAAGTGAAAGTTAAATTTCATTTTAGATTATTGTTCTTTACTGTCTAAGATTTCTATAGAATCTAAATTTACTAAATTCTGATAAGTATTGGCCAAGTTATGGCCAATACAAGATTTAGGGTTATAAGGGTTAATTAAGGGATTCTTAATTATAGGTCAAAAATCATAACTTTGCCAATTAGTGTCCAAATTGAACAAAATCAGTGCCTATGGTTTACAAAAAGTCCATTGATCAAAATGACATGTGGTAGGTTCAATTTGGACCTAATTTGGCTAAGATATGACCTAATTAAGGTTTAGGGTGATTAGTGAGTGATTAACAAAATTAATCATTTAAACACTAATCCAACCTTATAGATTGATTCTAAATGGTTCTGTGAAACCCTAATTTTCTATATTTCGGCAAACGCTTGGCTAACGGTAAGTACTGTACAGGTTTTGCTGAAATTGGGTTGATCGAACTCGTTAGAGTTCGATCATACCCGATACATTTCCAATCTAAAGGTTGAAATAAGCATTCGAATTGAAAAGGAAGTGCAAGAGTAAGAGATAGAGGGAGGAGTGGTACCTCAAATTCAACGGCTCAGAAATTAGGGTTCACTCGAACGATCGATTTTTGCTGATTTTCTTAAAATCTCTCCAAAGGTTCGAGACACAGGTTTGAGATGGACTTTAATGGAGTTTAGAAGCGGTTGGAGGCGATGGAGGAGGCCGCCTGTCGAAGTCCTTTGACGCGTGCTGAGGTCAGCTCCCACGCGTCACGCTCGCGGGGACGAAGACTCCAGAGCCGTCCGATCCTTTGATCGTACGGATCTGAGGATCCGTCAGTCTGGACGGCGGGATTAATTCAAAAATTACGGCGTTAGATTAATTTGGACGGTGCCGTTAAATGTTATTTAAAAATATTATTATTTAATTCATAATACACAGATTTAATTAATCAATTTTACCCTATTAAATGCATCCCAAAAATTCTCAATAAATAACCCTCGATAATTGAAGGGTGAGGTACGCAACGGCGCACTCGGATTTTTATTTCGATGAGTATTTATTTATTTGATTATTTGGGGTATTTAAATATTATTAAAATATTCGACGAAAATCCAACGACTTCCAAATGCCTCCAAAATTTCACCCATAGCTAATATGGGTGTTCTGAATGCAATGACGAAGTCAGATTTTCAATTTGAGGTCTAGATAAAAAGTCAATTTTCTAGGGTTTGGGATTTTCCAAAATTCCAGCTTTGACCTTGTTGACTTCAGATTTGACCTAGGTTTCAGAGATGAATTCTAAATTACTTAATTGTGACTTAGAACCTTAATTAAGACTTAAAGTAGTCTTAATTGAGCAAAGTAACAACATGGGTTGTTACAAACTCCCCCACTTAAGAATGATGTCGTCCTCGACATCACTCAAGTGAGAAAAAGAAATTAAGCGGATATAAAGAAACGAATTGAAATAAGATAGAGTTGAAGAATTACCTTGATTAAAAAGGTTTGGGTACTTTTGACGCATATCCACCTCTTTCTCCCAGGTGGCTTCATTACAAGACCGGTTCTTCCACTGAATCTTTATCATTGGAATAGATCGATTCCTTAATTTCTTCAGATCACGATCTAGGATTTTAATTGGTTCTTCAGTGTAGGAAAGATCAGGTTGAATTTCAATTGCAGGATGTTCAATAAGATGAGAAGGATCTCAAAGACACTTCCTTAGTGATAAAACATGAAATACATTATGAACAGCAGCAAAACCTTCTGGTAGCTCTAATTTATAAGCTGCTGAACCAATTTTCTGCAAAATTTTAAAAGGTCCAATATATCTTGGACTGAGCTTTCCAGAAACTCCAAAACGATAGACTCCTTTCATCGGGCTCACTTTTAAATATACAGAATCTCCTTTATTGAATTCTAGAGGACGATGACGGTTATTATGATATTTACTCTGCCTATCTTGAGCTGTTCTGATTCTTTGCTAAATGAGTTTGACTTTCTTATTTGTTTCTTCCACTAGCTTAGATCCATATAATTGAGTATCTCCTGTCTCAGACCATGCTAGTGGAGATGAACATTTTCTTCCATATAAGGCTTCATATGGTGCCATTTTTATGCTTGATTGAAAATTATTATTGTATGCAAATTCCACTAAAGGAATATGCTCTTCCCAGGATCCTGAAAAATCCAACATACATAAACGCAGAAGATCTTCCAAGACTTGATTTACTCGCTCTGTTTGGCCATCTGTTTGGGGATGGAATGCTGTACTCATGGCTAGAGTTGTGCCTAAATCTTGATGGACAGCCTGCCAAAATTTAGAAGTAAATCGACTGTCTCTATCGGATACAATTGTTTTAGGAATTCCGTGCAATCTGACTATTTCCTTAATATATAGTTTAGCCAATCTCTCCACTGAGTCAGTTTGACGGATTGGAATAAAATGAGCAGATTTTGTGAGATGATCCACTATAACCCATATTGAATCAGCTCCAGATCTAGAACGAGGCAAACCCATGATAAAATCTATGGATACATCAGTCCATTTCCATTCTGGGATTTCTAGTGGGTGCAATAAGCCACCAGGCTTTTGATCCTCTGCTTTTATTAAGCAACAAGCGTGGCATTTTGCAACAAATTCGGCAATACTTTTCTTCATTCCTGGCCACCAGAATGATTGTTTTAGGTCTTGATACATCTTAGAATTTCCTGGATGAATTTGATATCCTGAATTGTGACTTTCAATCAAGATCTCTTTATGCATGGATTTAGGAATCCAGAGACGATTATCCATGTAAATAGTACCTTTCTTAAACTGCAATTCTGGACGACGACCACTTTCTATTGCCACTTTAAGGTTTAAATATTCATCATCCTTACTTTGAGAGATTGAAACATCTCTATGGAATGTGGGTTCTATATTATTCATGGATATTATGGTACTGACTGAATTTCCCTTAGCAAGAGAAATTTCCATTTTATGAAACTCATTCATCAACGGACTTTCTGAAATTAAGCTGTTAAGAACAGTGTGACGGCTTAACGCATCAGCTACCACATTAGCTTTTCCTGGATGGTACTGGATATCTAAGTCATAATCACTAATTAATTCCAGCCATCTTCTTTGCCTACAGTTCAATTCTCTCTGGGTAAATATATATTTCAGACTTTGGTGGTCTGTGAATATAGAGCATTGAACTCCGTACAAATAATGGCACCAGATTTTTAATGCAAAAACTAATGCTGCCAATTCTAAATCATGTACAGCATAGTTCCTTTCATAAGTTTTAAGCTGGCGAGATGCGTATGCTATAACTTTACCTTCTTGCATTAATACGCATCCTAACCCAATTCCAGATGCATCTGTATACACCTGATAATTGACTCCTTCTTTTGGAAGAACTAATATTGGAGCAGAAGTTAATGCGTCCTTTATAGACCGAAATGCAGTTTCACATTCTTCTGACCAAATAAATGGAACTGCCTTCTGAGTTAATTTTGTAAGAGGTGCGGCAAGCTGGGAGAAGCCTTTAACAAACTTTCTGTAGTATCCGGCTAGACCCAGAAAACTACAAATTTCAATAACTGTCTTGGGCTGAACCCAATCCTGAATAGCACTAATCTTACTCTGGTCTACTTGGATTCCACGAGCATCAACCACATGTCCAAGAAATGATACAGAATCCAGCCAAAATTCACACTTAGAGTATTTAGCATATAACTCATGCTCTCTAAGATTTTCTAGAACCAATCTCAAGTGCTCTTCATGATCCTTTACTATCTTGGAGTAAATTAATATATCATCAATAAATACTATAACAAATTTATCTAGATAAGGTTTCAGAACTCTCTGCATTAAGTCCATGAACAGAGATGGGGCATTTGTGAGACCAAATGACATTACAAGAAACTCGAAATGCCCATATCGCGTTCTGAACGCTGTCTTCTCTACATCTGAGTCCTTTACCTTCACATGATGATACCTTGACCTTAAATCAATTTTAGAGAACACTACAGCACCGGCAAGTTGATCGAACAGATCATCGATACGAGGAAGTGGGTATCTATTTTTAATAGTGACTTTATTCAGCTCTCTGTAGTCTATGCACATTCTCATAGACCCATCTTTCTTCTTTACAAATAATACTGGAGCTCCCCACGGGAATATACTTGGTTTAATAAACCCCTTATTTAGTAGTTCTTGTAATTGCTCATTTAACTCTTGCAGTTCTTTCGGGGCCATTCTATATGGTACTTTTGATAGAGGTTGTGTCCCCGGAACTATATTTATTTCAAATTTTACTTCTCTGGTTGGTGGTAAACTAGGCAAATCTTCAGGAAAAACATCTTCAAAATCTCTAACAACTTTTATTTTAGAGATTGGGGTTACTTCTTTGTTACTACCCATCATCACCATCAGAATACAACTATAGCCTTTGCACACCATTTTCTTTGCTTGAATTGCATTGATCAAGGAGCTACTAGTGCTGAACTTCCCAATAAATGTTGTTGAAGCTCCTAGAGTTTGCAAGATAACCTTCTTCTTTTGACAGTTAATAGTAGCGTTATGCATACTAAGCCAATTCATGCCTAGTATGATATCGAAATTTACTATAGGTAGCATAATTAACTTGGCTTGGAAGGTATGGTTATTGATTGGTATTTGAACGTCACAGAATTTGTTCGCACTAAGTTGGGCTCCAGAAGGAAGTCCAACACTTAAGATCTTCGCAAGTTTGTAGCTGGGTAGTCCTAATCTCTTAGCAAAATTTTCAGAGATAAATGAATGACTAGCCCTAGTATCAAATAATATACTGCATGGCTCATCTTTAAAGTATAGGGTGCCTAATAAGAATACAGACTTTAGGAAGTTCTAATTCAGTAAGAAAAGCAAAAGTTGCGAATTGTACCTGAGACTACGTTGTTATCTTCTGCTGCTTCAACAGGAGTGAGATTATACACCCTTGCCTTTCCAGCAAGTCTACTGTCAGTTGTTTGAGCTGTTGATTGGTTTGGATTCGAAGGTTTGGCAGCATACTGAACCTTTGCAAGGGTTCGCTCTTGAGCAGGTGGTGGCATAAGAGTCCTCTGAGGTTCTCTGAAATTGATGGGAGTGGCACGGAATACTTTATTCGTACGATTTCGTTCAATAGTTATTCCATCAATCGTTTTATTTGATCGGCAGTCCCTATATGCATGACCTTGCCTTCCACAAGTAAAACATACTCTGCCAAAATGATAACATTTTCCATAAGGATGTGGCCTATTACAGGTGGCAGTTTGGCTTGATGTTTCAGTAGTCTCCATCTGATATACCCTTCCTTGGTTTGTTCTTTGTTGCTTGAAGTTCTGAGGGTATTTGTTCATGTTGAAAGCCTTTCTCTTCATATCCTTGACTGATTGATAATGCTCTACAACTCGTGCTGTTTCAACCAATTTCTCAAACTGGGTGTGTTGTAGGGGAATTACGTGATCTTTAATGGATTCTCGAAGTCCATTCTCAAATCTGAAACATCTATCTGCTTCAGTAGGAACCAAGTGAGGTGAAAATCATATGAGCTTTTGAAATTCTGAGGTATATTCAGCTACTGATCGATTTCCTTGGGTTAATTTTAATAATGATTCGCCAATTATGTTCTTAGTGGATGGTGGAATAAATGATTCCTTGAATGCTTGAACAAACCAGCTCCATTCTATTTCATCTAAATTCGAATTCCTCAAAATGCGTATTCCTTTCTTGTTCCCACCAATGTTCTGCCTCTCCTTGCAGAAGATGAGTAGCTAGTCTTACAGATTGGTTGCTTGAACAACTAAGACTAGTGATGTTCTTCTCTATAGACTTCAGCCATGCCAAAGTATCCATCGGGGATTAAGATCCTTCAAAGGTAGGCGGTCTTGACCTTAGGAAACTGTGAAGTATCCCATCTGCAGACTGCCGATAGGTATTGGGAACTTGTGGAGCGGGAGATGCTGAAGAGGTGCTGGCATTAGTGGCGGGTATTACAAATACTAACTTTTGAATAGCTAGAGCCTGCTGATTTTGATTCTCTAGCATTGCAGTAACCATATTTCTCAGAGAGGTTATTTCATCAATAGTATTAGAAGCGGCCACGGTATTGTTTGGAGCGTTGCTCACAGACGGTTAAGGGTCGAGGGGAGTATTATTTGGAGAAGTAGCAGGATTCATTTTCCTGAAATCAAAATATGTATACTTAGCTTACTTAAAATGAATCATATGACAAAAATTAAATTCCTTATTTATTCATCATTAAACTTTTATTATAATAGTGACATATATCATACTTATTACATCATGAATTATATATTATTCCCATCCTATATACTTAGTGAAAAATGCTCTACGAAAGTCTTCATAAGTTTCTTCACGATGCCCTCTTGTGCTTTACGAAACAATTCTCCGTATGATATAATCCACCATTCTTTTGCTTGCATACGCAGAAGACATAGTACCACTTCTAGTTTGATGTGACTAGGCCACTCCATAACACCAAATATATGGTCAACTCTTGCGAGCCACTCCTTTACTAGTACTGGAAAATTAAGGCCTCTATAGACGCCTTCTTTTAATAATTTATTTATTACTTGTGATCCTTGTTCTGATACTCCTTCAATCATTCTTCCTTGCTTCTTACCTAGTTTATGTTCATACTTCCAAATAGTCTCGAATTCCTTTAAGTATGTCATGAATGCCATTCCTAGATGATCTTTTATTCCTACATTATAACATTCTACTTAGATTTGTTGAGCATATATATATATATATACATAATTTGATGTTTATGGTTTATCATCTTTTATAGTTATTTAATAACTTAACTTATTCTGAGTTATACTCATAATGTGATGGATGTTAATTCAAGTATTCATTTAGTGATCAAGTGGCAGAAGAACAATCCATTAGGTAGAAAGGAATGCAAATTCCAATCTGACACCTTATGGAATTCTCTGATACCAATTGTGGCGGCCCTGCCCCACTGTGGTTCTGTTAACTCTTAAGTTAACATGATTATGGTGGAGGGGTCACCAAATGACAAGGTCCCCACTTAAGATTGGATTAGACACACATTCTAATCCAATTTAAATAAGGACTTTGCCATTCATCCAAAAATACTTTCACTAAATGATCATACATGAACTCAGAGTGCGGAAGCATAAAACATAACATCCATCCAATACAGTATAAATACAACAATACAGAATAAGTAAAGTACTGAAAGAGAAATATAAACCTGTATTATTACAATATTTAATAAGTTTAAAAGAACTGAAAGGAAACTCTCAATCTCACTGGAAGAAAGAAAACTAAAACTACAGATCTTCAGGAACGGGCTCCTCCTCCAATGGCAAGCTCTCCACTGGATCTGCTGCTCCAACAAACTCAGAACATACCATTATCAGTTTCATAATGGTAGGGCCCCAGCCAACAAAAGAAAAACTGGTTAGACAATATGTCTAAGTACATTTTAGGGCAAACAATTTTATTAAGTTAAATAGATATCACCATAAGAACAGAACTGAGCAAAATAGGTGCAGAAAAGCCTACAAAAGGACAGTGATAAGTTATGAACTACAGTTCATAACTAAGCAAAAATAGGAAGTAATACATATCTCCTCCAAGCAACTGCAACAAAGATAGGTAGGCAAAAGATTAAACAAATTGTAAGAAAAGTACAACCTAAATATGCTTATGATTAAACAGAATATGCTAGGTGACATACAACATTTAACAGTGTGAAACTGAAATAAACTAACATCCTAAAATCATAAGAAAATAATAAGTAAAACTAAGCATCCTATATATATACGTGCAGGAAAACTGTAAGTAAAACAGTGCTACAATGCAGAATATATATAAGTAAAATAGTAACTGTAAACTGAAACTACAGTGACTATCTAAGTCACCCCAAATTGATCATTTACTCAGCACATTTTAGCCTGATGAGCTAAGAAACTCTGAACTGAAAGTCAATGAAAACTCTTAGCCTGATAAGCTAAGACAGAACTGAATGTAAGTGTACTTGAATTAGTATATCCATATCAGAATCCTGACTCTATAGTCAGTAGGGCGAGAGTCTATCCATCCTATCACTCAGATTAGGCATGGCCAATAGACTGTCGGACATTAAACCCTCGAAAGGTTGCCGACCCCGAACGGGTTGATCGAAGAGGTATACTAATCAAGCTACACCTTACAAACCACTTGTGAAATGAAAACATAATGTTACTTATAAATGTTCCAAACTAACATAAGATATTTATCAAATATCTTAAGTACATAATATATGTCCAAGGTATAAAGATCAAAATCAAGGAATGCGAAGCATCAAAATCAAAGTGAGCAAGAAACTCTATCTAAAATACAGGTGATATCCATTGTTATCTACTTTATTCATTCTATCTACTCTAAGTTACATAAGTTTCAGAATCATCAATTCTTACGTATTCTGTAACTTAGAATCACGAATCCTACTAGTTGAAGATAATTAGGACTGGCCAAGTCCTAATTATAATTTAATCAAAAGACGACTATTTGGTTAAAATGAATAAATCATCGACCTAATTTTGTAATTTAATTTACCTTAAACCTCATCTTGATTAGCCAAATCAAGATGAAAAGATTAAGAATTAGACTCCAGATGATGGGGTCTAATCACTTAATCCAAAGGTATAACTAAAGATCTAAGGTTTAGAACCCAAATCTCATAGATTAAGTTAAGGCAAGTCCTAATGATAAATCAATTCATTATGATAGATCTCTATTCTTAATTCTAGGGTTTAAATATCAAATAATCATTAAATAAACTAAGAAAAATCTAGAAACTAGTAAACTCAAGGTTTCATCTATTGAGTAACACAATTTACTAAATAGATGAATTCTAACTTAAGATCTATTTCTAATCTTAAGAATTAAGGCTCTTAATTATTAAGAGTATCTCTCAAGATACACATCCTAACTAATATTATAAAGACCTACGGATAGGTCTAAGAATGATTAAAGATGGAGAACACTCACTCAGGACTTAGGAATTTTCAAGAGATCAAATTTTGATCTAGGGCTTAAATTCTAAAATTTTCTTTTGGAAAGTATTTCTTACTGTCTAATGTAAGATTAAACAGCAACTAAATTAATTTTTGGTGATTATTAAGCCATATGAGATCAAATTAGTAAATTTGACTCATAAGAGAAAATTAGTAATTTGACTAAATGAAAGTTAAATTTCATTTTAGATTATTGTTCTTTACTATCTAAGCTTTCCATAGAATCTAAATTTACTAAATTTTGATAAGTATTGGCCAAGTTATGGCCAATATAAGATTTCGGGTTATAAGGGTTAATTAAGGGATTCTTAATTATAGGTCAAAAATCCTAACTTTGCTAATTAGTGTACAAATTGAACAAAATTAGTGGCTATGGTTTACAAAAAGTCCACTGATCAAAATGACATGTTGTAGGTTCAATTTGGACCTAATTTGGCTAAGATATAACCTAATTAAGATTTAGGGTGATTAGTGAGTGATTAACAAAATTAATCATTTAAACACTAATCCAACCTTATAGATTGATTTTAAATGGTTCTATGAGTCCTCTGAAACTTAAATCACTCAATTTTGATTACTAAATTTGCTAATATTCACTAATCAATATTTAGGGTAATTAAGGGTGATTAACAAATCTAACCATTGGATCCTAAATATTTTTATAGATTTCTGTAGATTAGGTTTTGCTGATCTAAATTGGTATTTGGATCACCTAATTTGGAGCTAAGATGACCAACTTATGATCATTTGAAGTTCTAGGTCAAATTAGGCTAATTAGGGTTAGGACCTAAAAGTGATTAGCCAAACACTAATCCAAATAGAAAAGATAACCCTACTAAAATGATCCTTAGGGTTTTCTGATCACTTTAAGACCCATAATCAATAGGTTTGGATCATTGTGTACAAAGTTATGGGCTAATTAAGATTTGAGACATGAATTTGAACTTAATTAACCCTAAATAATCACTTTGATAAATATTGATTCTACAGTAAAATAAATGGCATCATTAAATTCCTTATATTTTTCTGATCAATTTGATATATTCAATTTCATAATTTGGATGAGTATTTTAGGAGTTATTAAGGTTTAAAGTTTGGTATTAATTTAATTAATAATTACTGATTTAATTAAATTAATATAACTGTTATATATATATATTTATATTTGATTTTGATTATTTAATATATCTGTTATATATTTATATATATTTGATTTTATTAATTAAATGCAGGACACGTGGCAGAGCCTCACTGGCTGGGCAGAACGCGACGGGCCCCACGAGCCAGACATCTGCAGGTCCAGGCCACGTGGCGCGACCCCACTGGCTGCTGGATCGAAGGCGGGACCCACCACGCCTTCGCTGCGCAGGCGAAGCGACCCGAGCGGGTCCCACCGCACTCATCACGCAGGACACGCGGCACACAGAGGAGATCTCGGTCCGGCTAAGTCGATCTAGGCGGCCTGCGCACACGCAGACCGGTCCGGGTTGGACCGGTCTTTGAGCTTCATCCCTGTCGGGGAGGAGAAACCCTAGATTGTAGGTTTCCATTATTCTCTTAACACTGATCAATCTAGACGACAATCTATATATCAAATGAAAGCTATGAACGTGATCTATCCATAGAATATAAAAACCCTATCAGAAGTTTAGAGTACATCCTATAAATGTGAAACCCTAATTTTCTATATTTCGGCAAACGCTCGGCTAACGGTAAGTACTGTACAGGTTTTGCTGAAATTGGGTTGATCGAACTCGTTAGAGTTCGATCATACCCGATACATTTCCAATCTAAAGGTTGAAATAAGCATTCGAATTAAAAAGGAAGCGCAAGAGTAAGAGATAGAGGGAGGAGTAGTACCTCAAATTCAACGGCTCAGAAATTAGGGTTCACTCGAACGATCGATTTTGCTGATTTTCTTAAAATCTCTCCAAAGGTTCGAGACACAGGTTTGAGATGGACTTTAATGGATTTTAGAAGCGGTTGGAGGCGGTGGAGGAGGCCGCCTGTCGAAGTCCTTCGACGCGTGCCGAGGTCAGCTCCCACGCGTCACGCTCACGGAGACGAAGACTCCAGAGCCGTCCGATCCTTTGATCGGATGGATCTGAGGATCCGTCAGTCTAGACGGCGGGATTAATTCAAAAATTACGGCGTTAGATTAATTTGGACGGTGCCGTTAAATGTTATTTAAAAATATTATTATTTAATTCATAATACACAGATTTAATTAATCAAATTTACCCTATTAAATGCATCCCAAAAATTCTCAATAAATTACCCTTAGCTAATTGAAGGGTGAGGTACGCAACGGCGCACTCGGATTTTTATTTCGATGAGTATTTATTTATTTGATTATTTGGGGTATTTAAATATTATTAAAATATTCGACGAAAATCCAACGACTTCCAAATGCCTCCAAAATTTCACCCCTAGCTAATATGGGTGTTCTGAATGCAATGACAAAGTCAGACTTTCAATTTGAGGTCTAGATAAAAAGTTAATTTTCTAGGGTTTGGGATTTTCCAGAATTCCAGCTTTGACCTTGTTGACTTCAGATTTGACCTAGGTTTCAGAGATGAATTCTAAATTACTTAATTAGTGACTTAGAACCTTAATTAAGACTTAAATTAGTCTTAATTGAGCAAAGCAACAACATGGGTTATTACAATATATGAGGTACATAAGATAATTGATGATTATCTTATGTCAACTTTGATCATTCATAAGTAGCATTTTTATTTTCTTCTAGTATTTTAGTAAGGTGTAGCTTGATTAGTATACCTCTTCAATCATCCCGTTCGGGGGTCAGCTTCATTGTTTGGGTCAGTCCGATAGTCTATGCCATGCCTAGTCAGTGGAATAGGATGGATAGACTCTTGCCCTTACTAACTGAATAGTCAGGATCTGATATGGTTATACTAATTCAAGTACACTTATAATTAGTTTCTGCCTTAGCTCATCAGGCTAAGAGGTTTCAGTGATACTCAGTTCAGAGTTTCTTTCTTAGCCCATCAAGCTAAGTATTATTGGGTATACTTTCAGTTTGAGTGGCTTGAATAGCCAATGCAGTTTTCAGTGTTGTAGTTACTGTTTTACTTTATAGATTCTGCATATCAGTGCTACTTTTACTTACAGTTTTTCTGCACTTTCTTAGCCTTATTTCTATATAGGATGCTAGTCTTACTTACTGTTTTCATATGCATATATAGGATGTTAGTTATGTTTTCAGTTTTATAATGTTTTACATGTTCAATTACTGTTATGTCACTTAGCATAAGCTTATTTTGATCATAAGCATGTTTAGGATGTATTTTCTTTACAGTTTTGTTTAGTCTTTTTTTTTGCTTACCTGACTTTATTGTAGTTACTTGGATGAGGTATGTGTTTACTTCCTAGTTGATTTAGTTATAAACTGTTGTTTATAGCTTATTACCATTCATTCCTTATGCTTTTCTGCACCTACTTGCTTTTATATTAGTTTATGGTGATATCTAAATAATATAATCAATTGATTACCCTAAAATGTGCTTAGACAATAGTCTAATCAATTTTTCTTTTGTTGGCTGGGGCCCTACCATTATGAAACTGATAATGGTAGATTCTGAGTTTCTTAGTACTGTAGATCCAGTGGAGGCCTTGTCATTGGAGGAAGAGCTTATTCCTGAAGATCATTAGTTTTATTTTTCTGCCTTGTGAGGATGAGAGTTTATTTTCAGTTCTTAAAACTATTTTAAATGTTGTAATAATTAATGATTAATATTTCTTTTCAGCACGTTACTTATTCTGGATTATTGTATTGTATGGATGAATGTTGTATTTTATGCTTCTGCGCTCTCTGCATTTTCTTGTATATTCATTTAGTGAGATATTTACCTTATGAATGGCAAAGTCCTTAGTTAAGTTGGATTAGAATGTATGTCTAATCCAATTCTAAGTGAGGACCTTGTCATTTGGTGACCCCTCCATCGTAATCATGTTAACTTAAGAGTTAACAGGACCGCGGCGGGGAAGGGCCTCCACAGCCAGGGAGGGCTCCAGCGTGCCGCAACACCCACGTCTCGGTAATTCTAGTGCCGCAACGCCTGAAAGCGTTGCTGCGCGCCACAGTTTCAACGTCTCAAGAAATCTTGCACCATAGCGCGCTGCAGCGAGGCGTGACCCCCGAGTCTCGGGTTGACTAGCGCCACAGTGCGTTGTAGCGCTTGACTCTTGGCCAGGGGGCACTACGGGTCGTAGCGCCCAGGTCTCGGGTTGGTTGACGTCGTAGCGTACCGTAACACCTGGCTCTCGGCCAAGAGGCGGCCCAGTGCGTCGTAATGCGCCGTAGCGCGCAGAACTGTCTAGTTTTGCCCAAATTTGATATTTTCGTACTTTTATGACTCTAGAGCACTAATAATGCAAAAATATGCTAAAATGAAACTTAAATTCACTTCTTTCTAATTAGAAAATAATTAGAAACTTAAATTTGTTTCTCTATAGGATATGCAATGTGCCTTCCATTACAAAATTCATCATTACCAAAATAATAAGAAATATACAGAAGATGGAGGAAAAGACAAACAACAATGCTCAATCATTATAACCTTAAAGAAAATACTTGCATGGCAACCAAATCTTGCAACCAATTTTCAAAAAAAAAAATTTTTGAGCAAAGCACAAACAATGGTGATAATGTTGATAATAAAAATTCTTAATTGTGCTTGCACTCCGTAAAATTGGAGAGAAGGCAAAAGATTTACCAAGCATGAGGCTATCCATATAAGAGATGATGTGGGGGCGATTCAATGCTTAGTAGCCATCGTTGCCTACTCCTTCGTCATTGGAAGATCTGATGAGCTCGACCGCCCTATTTAGAAGACCCTAAAAAAATGAATAAGGAAAAAAAATGCTTTGAAGAAAGAAAGAGTTGAAGAAGAACTTTGTTTTTTAAGGAGGAAAAACTAAAGAAAAAAAATCCTTACCTTAAATCAAGTGAACATTACCCTTGAAGTTGCCTCTTGTTGCTAAGAAAAGGAAGGGAATGACAGGGTTTGGCGAAGGTAGATAAAACACAATGTAATAACTCACATAGATTGGAGCCCCGATAAATTTGAACAAATTTTCTTTCTTAATCGCCATGTAAAAATAGCTCTACCACTAGTTACCTCTTATCATTGGTATTATCAACAAAATCATCGGATGATAAACACGAAGGCTTAGAAGCCTACTAAGAAGTCTCCATGCCCTTCCCGATCAGACATATCCCTTTCCTTTTTCTTTGCACCGGGTCTCTCTACAATGCATGAGAGAAGGTGAACCATGAGAGGGGAAGTCGACCTATCTAGAGGGAGAAGAAAAGAGGATGTGTGGCGGCCGCCCCTTTAACCATCCGGATTAAGAGGTGGTTGTCAACGGGCAAACTCTCACTTAGCATTTAGATTAAAGAATAATCTTCTTAATCAAATACTAAGGGAAGATATGCCATAATAAAGAGAAGAACAAAAGAGAGCTAATCACTGAATGAGCATACTATAATATATTAGAGTGCAGAAGAAAGATAAGTAACAACATCCATACAATCCAAATAAGAACTATATAACTCAGAATACATAAGCATGAAAAGAAAAATAGTTTAAACATGCATTATTACAATACGACATTTAAGTTTAAGCAATAAATTAAAGATCACTCAATTTTCATAAAGTAAAACAAAACAACTAAGGGTCTTCTCCTACACGCTCCTCCTCTGGAATCAGATTTTCAGAAGGTTCCACAACCTTGAAAAGCTCAGAATCTACCATTGTCAATTTTACAATGATAAGACCCCAGCCAATAAAAAAAAATCTAGTTAAACAAAATGTACAAGTATATTTTAGGCTGTAAATTGTTAATTTAAATGATATCACAATATCTAAGCAAAGTAGGAGCTGTAAAGCATCAAAGAAAAATGACAAAGTTATAATTAACTTAATTAAAATTCAAATATAATGTGAGGTAAGCACATACCTCAACTTAAGCTGCAGAAAAAGGGTTAAGTAATATATAATGAAATCTACTAAGTTCAAGGAAATTCTTAAGTAATATGATCAACTTAAGACATGCTGGTTACAATATAAAATGAAAGTACTGAACTGAAAGTAAATTTCTAACATCCTAACATATCCTGAAGTAAAAGTAAACTGCTAAAAAGTATAACATACATGTAAAGAGGTAAGTACTAAAGGAAATATTGTATGTAAGTATGCTGAACTATAAAGTAATGGTAAAGTAAATGTAAAGTAAGGGTATAAAGTAAAGTGTGAAGATACTCCTACTTAGTTCTACCAAAAAATAAGGTCCATCTGATCATCTAGGAAAGAGTCCCAGATTAAAGTATGCCGCACTAAGAAAGTGTTCTAGGCAAAAGCTGTCTCAAAAGTAATATAATACTAGAATGTAGACTAAATAAGACATAGCTCACACAATTTAATAAAGTTATTTTCATTAAATTTTCTCCTTAAGTTATGAAAATGCTATATGAATGTATTCAAAGTTTAACATAGAATACTCATCAATTATTCCATGTTCAATATAATGTGTCCAAATGTATAATTTCAGCTTAATTTAAGCCTAATCATATTTTAATTATTATTTTGTTAATTTCATCTAGCCATTAGAATCAATCCCTAAATATTTGGTGCGATTCGGAGCTAATCCAATATTTAGATTATTTTAATATTTAATTAATTAGAAAATTGAGATATTTATTTTGACCTCAAAATTGAAATTCGACTTCGTCATTGCGATTGTCACCCCTAAATTAGCTAGGGGTGATATTTTGGATGTGTTTGGAAGTCATCGAATTTTTGCGAATATTTTAATATAACTAAATGCACCGAAAAATAGAATAATTAAATAATCATCCAAAAAAAGGAAAGCATACATACAATTTTAAATGAATAAAATAATACTAAACAACTTTATGATATCACTTTATTTTCTAATTATGTCGCTCTATCTAATCTGAACTTATACAAATTTAGGATATCCAATATCTAACTATCGAGTATAAATTCAGAATATCAGTCATATAAGTTAAAAGAATGTTAGAACTATTCAAGCTCTAACATATATAAATCGTATGACACTTAATAAAATTTAAATAATAAATCAAATATCATAATTGATGATTTTATAAATCTCAAACTAATCTTGATTAATATAAATCAAAATTGGAAGATTAAGAAGTTAAAATCCAAGCTTCTTAATCTAATAGATTCTAATCATAATGGTATAAAGTTAAACCCAAATTCTCATGAGCTATAATTAAGGCTATCTTATTAAGCAAAATCAAGCTTTAATAAGATAGATATCTAATCTTAAATCTAAACTTTTAATACAAATAATCATAAATAAAAGATGAAATTCTAAAAAATTATAAAACCAAGGTTTCATCTATTAAGTACACATTTACTTAATAAATGAACTCTAACCTAATTTCTAAGTTAAATCCTAAGAAAGTAAGATCCTAAAGATTTAAGAGAAAGTTCTAAAGAGAATAATTAACCTTTATGTTTGATATTACTTAACTAGAGTTATAGTATAATTAACTTATGGAAGGCATAAGGTGAACTAAATTCATCTTAAGAGACCTAATTTATGACTTAAAGATTTTTAAGTGATTTTTAGGATTTTTCATAAAATATTATTTTAATGAGTTTAAATATTTCTAAAATGATTTCAAATCAGTCATATTACTGATTTTAGAAGTTTAATTATAAATTTAAGGTTTAAGAATGTTTAAACCTAAATTTGGGCAAAATGACCATTTTGCCCCTTCTTAAGGTTCTAAAATTTATCTTTATGAATTAGGGTTCAAATCTAAAATTTACTGAAGTGGAATGATTACTTTAAGTTTAGACAGTACGTACATAATTTTTGGTTAAGGATTAAACCTTATAAGGTCAAATTAAGGAATTTGACCTATAAGAGCAAATTGGTAATTTGGCCTAATGAAACCTAAATTTTCTATCAGTTTATTAAAGATTATATTCTAAGGTTTTCATGGAACCTTAAATCATCAAATTTTGATAAGTATTGGCTAAGTTATAGCCAATACAAGTTTTAAGGTTAATAATTATGATTTAGTGTGATTAATGAGTGATTACTGAAATTAATTATAGAATCACTAAACCAATTATACAGCTAAGTTTTAATCTACTTTATGAGTAATCAAAAACTGAAATTACTCAGTTTGGATTATTAATTATGCTAATATTCACTAATCAAATTTTAAGTTGATTAGAGATAATTAAGAGATCTAACAATTGGATCTAAAATATTTTTGTAGTTTACTGATAATTAGGTCTTCCTGATCAATATAGTTTATTAGAAGACCTAATTTGGAGCTTAATTGACCAAGTTATGGTCAATTGAAATTCTAAGGTTAATGAGGGTAATTAAGGTTAGGTCCTAACAATGATTAGGCAAATATTAATCCAAACAAAAAATTAAACACTACTAAGTTGTTTTAGAGGTTTTATTGATCACTTTAAGACCTATATTGACTAGATTTGGATTAGTGGTTTAAAAGCTATGAGCCTTGGAAGATTAGGGTTTGGGTCCAAAAGTAATTAGTTAAATTATATCTCAAATAGCAAAACCAATACTAGTAGGTTAATCTTTAGGCTTTGTTGATTACTTTGAGACCCATATTGGGTATATTTGGGTAAGTATGTGCAAAGTTATGACTAGTTGAAGTTTTGGGATATTTAGGATTTAATTAAGGGATCCTAAATGTCAACAGGTGAAATATAACTCCAAATGAAAAATTTACAGTGCCAATAAATTCCTCATAATTTTTTTGGTTAAAATGATACATAACACTAATATATTTGTGTTTATGAATTTAGAGTTATGCAAGATTGAATATTATTAGTTAATCTATTCAATTAAACTTAATTTAATTAACAAGCAATTATCAAATCCATTTATTAAAAACGGTAGCTGGCATCGCATCCAAATAGAAGGATAGAGGTGGTGGGACCCACCTTCAGAAATGCAGAGTCAGAGAAGTGGGGTACACCTCTCAGCGGAGGATGCCGTGCAGGAGCCTTCTTCCCCGCACGGACCGCGACGAACCTCCATTACTGACGAGGGACAAAACTAGGGCAACCAATGGATCGGCGCATAGAGCACCTCAGGATTTGATTCGCATGCTAAAGGGAAGCTCGTGAGTTGACCTTTCGATTGAACTTATTGTTTCCACCATTGCCCTTCGATAAATCTTGATTGAGCGATGCCCTAATTTCTGGGGTTTAGGCCATCTATGCTTGTGGCGGCCGCCCCTTAATCGAATGAGTGTTAAGAGGTGGTCGTCACTAGTACCACGGACATTAAACTAAAAGCATATTCGTGATACTAATCAACTAGCTGAGCAAGACTGAATAAAAACATACATGTAGTATAGCAGTGCAGAGAATGAAAAGAAACATTCAGACACAGTCCACATTAATTCATTCACATACAATACATTAAATGCAGAATAGTAAGAATAAGAAAACATAATTATTACAATTTTACTAAATGCAAGCCAAGGAGATGGAAGCATGTCTCCTTCAGAGAGCTGCACTTTACTTTAATCTACTAGCAGCTAAATCCTCAAGCGCTGGATCTGACCTATACTCCTGATCTGCCATATGTACATATATGACAGGGCACAGCAAAAAAAAAGAAAATCTGATTAGACTTTAATCAGTCTAAGTACAATTTAAGCTATTAAAGTTGCATGAATTTAAAGATATCATCACATTACTGATACTACTAAGCGTGCAAAATAGATAGGTGCCACAAGCTACAAGGAATGGATAACTATAAACTATCCATTTATAACATTCAACATGTATGTAAAATAAAATATCAAGACATGAAAGTAAGCAAGGTAAAGCTAAAAGCAAAAGAACTGCAACTACTATGATAATTCCTCTCCTAACATGATTATGATCATATTAACACATGCTGAGTATATAAAAGAAACACAAGTACTGAAAATATGCAATTCTGGTATCATAACATGCCAATATATATAAGTAAACATATGATTATACATACAACATGCAAATTAATAAAAAAAAAAGAAAAGAAAAGCCACTGAGACATGTGGCAAAAAGCAAAATAATCAAGTGCAATGTAAAGCCACTAAGACATGTGGCAAAGCAAGCAAATACTGAAAATAAAACCACTAAAACATGTGGCAAAGTAAAAATAAAATAATACTGAACAATCCAGCTAAAGTAGTAATAAGCCTAAGACATAGTACTGTCATACCAGCCAATAGGCCATACAGGGCCTCCAATATCAATCAATCAATCCCCAGCCTAGCCATCCAATTATGCTAGGTCTGAGTCCAGTCTATATAATAATACTACTGAAGAGGCAGACTAAGCTAGGACATATTCTACCCACTGCAAACAAGACAAAAGTGAATGATATGCAATTCAAATACTAACTTAGGATGTATCATCCATATCCTAAGTTTTCCTATTATGCTCAATGAATAAGGCTCAATATCAAGGTATGCAAAGCAATCTAGTCAAAGTAAGCAAGAGACTCAATCTAGACTAAGTGATATCTATTGTTGTCTAATTAAGTCATTCTAACTATCCCAAGTTATACAACTTAGAAGCACGACCTTATAAGTTAAAAACAATCAGGACTGATCAGGTCCCAATTTAGTTCAATCAAAATCGACTATAAGTTAAATAATAAATCATCATGTCATAATTGATGATTTGAGATGTTCTAAGCTAAGATCTGATCCAGATCTACTAAGCTAAAGATTATGAATTGAATACCACAACATTGGGTTCAATCACATGATCCAAAGGTAAGCTAAAGATTTATGGTTCAATCTACAAGTGAACTGATGATTAAGGCTTATTCTATTAAGTAATAATCAAGCTTAATAGAATAGATCTCTATTCTTACTCTAAAATTGAAAGACAAAATAATCAAAATGAAACTATAAAAAATCTAAAAACTAATAAAACCAAGGTTTCATTCATTGAATAAATCACTTATTTAACGAATGAGGTCTAACTTAGTGTCTAATCTTAAGGAAAGAGCCTAAGTGAAGTGAAGTTCCTAAGGAAGCACCTTAGTTTGACTCTAGGTTCTAATTCAAGTTCGTATAATTTACAGTTTTCAACTAAGGTTTAGCAAAAGCTCATATGTCCTAATGTCATGGTTTTCAAATAGCAAGCAAATCCTAATGATACTAAGATCTATGTAAGTGGTGTACGCACTGTACATAGAGCTCAAGAAAATAACATAATTAAGAGAATACAGAACCTCAATAAAGTTCTAAGTATGAAATGTACCTTACATGATGATGATGGAGTTTGCAGCTCAATGCTTTGATTGAGATGAAGCATCATTCTCAGCACTTGCAATAATTGGCCAAGATACAACTGCATGACAATTAATTTAATAAGAGGTGCTTAATTTTAAACTAGCATAGTTTCTACTCAATTTATTTTCCAATACTTAAAGATAGAAAACTAAACTACTTCATGCTAGTGAGGGATTCACAAGATGGCATATACTGACTTGACAATGATTAGCTTTATAGAAGATTGCTGGAAGTATAAGAATGTGATTCCTTATATTTATTAATATAAACTCAAGAATACTATTAAGTGAACATTGAAGAACAAAGAATATTTCTTTATGGATATATATATATATATATATATATATATATATATATATTTTGAGATGCATAGCATTAATAACTTAATCAACCCGAGATTTAGGATGTTTTTAAATAGAGAAATATGAGATGAATATAATCAATGTGAAAATTTTTGATATTCCATAAAATATAAGCATTAAAGGAATAGAGTTGGATATTCATTTATAAATAGAAGCTGCCCAAAATTGTAGAGATTAAAAAGAATACATGCTTATTGGAAAAATTATACATACTAATTTTCTAATGAAACAAATCTGCTATGATGGGGCAAACATATTTAGAGTAAAGGTACTTGCAATTTATACCTATTCATCAGTTCTCAAGAACTTTATTGAATCAATTTATAAGTTTATAATAAATAAACATCAAGTAATGAATATAACGGCAATATTTTCAAAAATGCAGAATTTCTAGTATGCCAAGGCTGCCTATTTTCACTTCTATTTACTAATTTGATATGGTGTGATAAAGTTTTAATAAGAGCCCTCTCCAAATTATATAAATGTTTATCTAATTAGATTAGCTAGAAGAACAAATAAGATTTGAGTGAATAATAATTTGAATAGTCACTATAAGAAGATAAAAATAATCTCAGTATATTTGTGTTAGAACAAAATATAGAGTATAAATTCCAATATGACAATATAAGGACATGATTGATATTCAAACATATTGATGCTTTCAGTTTCTACTTTAATTCCCAAATTAAATTATACAATATGCAATTATCCAAGTATTATAAGACAAATTAATTGAGTTTTAGTTCATATAAATGGCAGGAAAGGAATGGATAATTTCAGCATAATCAGAAATGACGGGGTTAGGATAGTGTAGTTATACCTTGATGATGATCGGCATGGGATCAGCTAGAGGCAGGGAATGGGTTGGCCGCAGACCCGACGGTCGCCAAAGACGGCTACTGCTCGGTCATGGAGAGAAGAAGGGCTGCAGCTCGGCTTAAGGACGGAGGGAGGGAGAGCTCAGCCAAGAGAAGAAGTGCTCGGCGCCGGCTGTGGAGGAGAAGAGGCGGCTCGATCTCGGTTGGGTGGGAAAAGGAGCTCTTGCCGACGAGTAGGGCTCGGCTTGGAGGGAGGAGGCTTGGCTGCTGCTCGGCGAGTAGAGGGGAGGGCCGAGCGAGTGGAGGCCGAGCGAGTGGAGTCTATTGGGAGGAAAGAATTTCGGCTGAGAAGAGGAAAGGAGAAAAAATAGGTTTAGGAAGATTAGGGTAACAGTAGATAGGTTATTAAACACCCAAACAAACTGCTGAGAGCCACTCGATCAAAATCGAGTGGCTAAAAATGGCTGAAATTTCATAATTCGATTAAATGGGCAAACAAACTTCAAAAATTACAAACATAGTATCAAAACGACCGTCTCAACGAGACGAACGTAAGCGTCAAAAATTACTGAATTTGGACGAGTATTTTATTTTATATTAATTTTTAAGTGAAAAACTTCAAAAATTCACTACGATAAATCTGGAGCCCGAAAAATCACGAAACTTAAAACATAGATTTATCTTATTATGCTTAATTTAAATATATAAAAATTTTTGAAATCCGACTTTTATTTTATCTTTTATTTACTCCAGAAGTTTAAACTTTTCGATTTTATTTAGGACGATCCGGAATTCAGATTGCGCTCAAATTTTGGTGGAAGGATCCCCTTAATATGCTTCATTTGAGGATATATTTTATTTGATTTTTATTTGACTAAAATCAGGATATTATATTTTCTCTTAATGTGATTAGGTTTAAGCCTAATCGGCTCAGTAACAACGTCGGGTTGTTACAATGCTCGATCGAACAAAAACAAAAATTGCGAACTCCATTGAGTTTGCCAGAATGATTGACTATCAATATACTTAGAATAATATTCGCATGAATGAAATTTAATGCAATGCAGCGTGAAAATGGATTGTATAAAATGGGAAGGTTGAGTACCTGATTGAGCGACTTGCATTTATTTTAGGGATCAGATCGACAAAGGTTGAAGCTTTGGGATCGATCTAAACGGTGAGGCTTTTGAGATCCGACCCTATAACAACCAATCCCTCTTTTGAGGATAGCTCTGAACTGGTGAAGAAATTGGCACGCGGCTGGCGAGTGTCGCGTGTTCGCCTGCGTGACACGCGCAGGTCTGCGTGCATTCGCGCGAAAGAGGATAGGCTGGGGCCGTCCTATCGGGACAGCCCGATCAATGGCTGGGATTTCATCGATCCAATACCGACGGCAGAAAAGTCCGTTAAGCAAATAACGGATAAGCAGTAGACGACATCATAAGTCTATTTAATTAAATTAATATTTAAATGATTAAATTCAATTTTTATAATTAAAATTAATCTATTAAATGTAATTCAAAATTTTTTGATAAATCACCCCTAGCTAATTGAAGGGTGAGGAACACAACGGTGCAATCAGATTTTTTATTTGACAAGTATTTAATTATTCGATTTTCGGAGTAATTAAATAATATTAAAATATTCGATAAAAATTCAACGACTTCCAAATGCCTCCAAAACATCACCCATAGCTAATTTGGGGGTAGTGAATGCAATGACGAAGTCAGATTTTTTATCTGAGGTCAAATTAAATAGGTCAATTTCTAGGGTTTTTGGGAATTCCAGAAATCAGGATTTGATCCATTGAATTCCTAATTTGGATTGAATCTGAGAGGTGAGTTCCAAATGACTTAATTAAGATACTAGAATCATGATTAGGATTTGAATTAGTCATAATTGATCTCAGTAACAACCCAGGTTGTTACAGGACGTCCTTTCATTTTTAAGAAATCAAAATAAAATTCTTGCAAATGAAGGCACCGAATGCAATCACAAATATTTAGAAATTTATAGCACATTCAAAATTATGATTATGACTGCAGCTACAATATAAATATAAAGATAAAGTTATTGTAAATCATATGCTCATGAAAAATTTGTCATTTAAGCTTAGGAAAAAGATATTTCAAAACATTTAATAAAAACGTCAAAGATTAAAACGCATATAAAGAAATAAGTAAAAATTACGAAGAAACATGAAAAAAATCTACATTTAATAAAAATTATCAACCTCGTGAACTCAAGATGCATAAGATTATTTTCTATTCTTTTATTGAAAAATAAATCAATTTTTTTTTTGTTTTTATTTGAGGATATTATAATAAAATTTAAAAAGAAAGTAAATGAGAGCTCCCAAAACTTACCTTTGTGGGTTTACTAAATATTTTTTAATTGGTTTTGTTTTAAGATTATTTATATATATATTCTAAGATTATTTACTTAAAATTAACTTATTTGGAGGGAAAAAAATATTAGTGCCTAATTTATTACCCAAATAAGTAAAAGTGAGCAAAGAAAACACTGAGATTGCAAAATAATAAAGCATGCCTCATCAAGTCGTAGTTATGCATCGTACATCTTAAAAGTGAATCATTGCGTGCTAATTTTGTTGGTTTTGAATTTTACGCTGATATCTGTGCAATGACCGCAAAATGAAAAAGTATTGAATTACCCCTTAATGCAATTTAAAATGCCTACATTAAGCAATGCAACAAATGATATTAGTTTATAAAATTAAAGTGTGTGATGGAGGCGAGCATGAGAAACTTACCCAGCAATTGCTTCATCAAAAAGAGCTCTCCATGCCAGCTAGAAAAGCATAGCTGCTTCGGGCTCGAGGAAACCATATTTGCACATCATCACAACAATAATCTTTGCTTCGCATCTCCTCTCGGCCTTCGAATAAGCCTTGTGCATGATCAAAAATGTCTTCTTTGTGCGATCGAACCTAAAGCTTTCCATCTCCCCCAACGCCCCGTTCATCTCCTCCATTTGGTTCCTCTGCCTGTGCATCTCCATCTTACAGTGAAACAGAGATCTGCAAAGCTTCCACCCGGCGCACTGTGCGAGGCTGATGAACTTGATCAACTGATCTACTGAATCCCGGGTAAATATAGCTCGCGATGATGGAACGCATAACGCCTAAAGCTATTACTCTCACCTCCGTTTGAATCACCTCATAGATTAGCCTCTCCATGACGTCCAGCAATCCCTCTTGAGCGTAAAGCCTGGTCAGAAGACCAGTCAGCCATGGCCGGTACTCATCTTCAGGAAGAAGCTTGAGAAGCTCCTCGATCTTGCTCACCCGATCTTTATCGGACCTCTTGCAATAAGCACAGAACATGGCTCGAACCAGTTGAGCGGCACACTTGCTCGCAGAATCCTTCACGATTTCATACATCTCTTCTAGATGCTTTCCACGTGAGCACGGCTGCAGAGCATGAGGCGGCGAGTGAAAGCATCAGGAATGATATGCTCATGATGAATCATTCCCTTGTAGGTGTTCTCCCTTCGTTCCCATATCAAAGCGGTAAGGAAAGCGACAATCAGAACGCTGCATGTGGTTAGATTAGGAGATAGATCGGGTTGCTCGTGAACCTGCTTAAGAACATTCTCCAGCTTGCAGACAATATCGTGAAGGAGAACAAAGCTACAACAAGCATTAAAGGTGAGGCCGTCTGCCGCTCCCGCATTGCCAGATAAAAAATAGAATGCTCCGTATCAATTTATGGCCTGAAGAGGAAGGCGAATAGATTGACTTTATTTTTATTTTTATTTTTTATTCAAAAAAATTTGAGAACATTCATTTGTAGAATTGGAAGTTTTATATTTTATATTCAAATCCTAATCATTCAACATTTATGAAACTATTTATCATTGAGCTGAGGAAATTGACAGATGAGTGGGTCGGTCGAGCGTAATCCATTTTCACTTCTTTGAACTTTATTTTATCATTAAGCTGAGGAAATTGGGAGACACTGATAAGAGGCGACTTTGAATAGCATGAAAGTTGAAACGGAAGAGTTGATGTGGACATGCAAGTGTTGTCATTTAATGTGTTGCGCTATTGCAGAGTGGATGGCCTTCCTTTATCTAAGTGAACACGAGGCCGCTTTGGCCGCCGGCGCTGCACTTTGGGAGGGCGGAGCAGCTCATAGTTTTTTGTTGTTGCCATGTGGCTGGGCAAATTACATGCGCGCGTCCAACATATTATTTCATGAACAATTCTCTAAGATTAGTCAAAATATACAGTAAGTGACCATCAGTGTTACTGAAGAATTATCTTTTAAGAGTAATATAAGAGCCGAGTTCTTCGAATATCATCAATTGATCATATTGTTGGATTTATCTTTAGGCATGCTGAGTGCAGTCAATTTTGATTAATTTTTACTCTTAATGATTTGCTTAATCCTCAATATACTTGTCTTTTACAATTAATAGACTAATATTGATAGGGTTTCATTGAAGTTCAGAATATAGTTGATCAAAGTATGTTGTTGATTAGCTTTATGTTCAAAGCATTTAATAGCAATAAATTCCTTCTGAATGTCAGTGTAGACATGAATATAATATAGTTATGACGAATCTCATCTAATATTATTTGTGCATTGAGCTTGATAACCAGCTCTAGCTTGATTGATGATGCTTTAATATTAGTGCAACTTAAGAAAACAAATTCAATAGTCTCTCCTTATTTCATCATTATTATTATGCAAAAACTAAAATTTATGAATTATTTGTTCTTATTGATGTTACGATTTTCAATTATTATAAGCTCTATATTTTAATTTTCTTAGGATTAAAATTACACTTCTTATATTTAAATTTAAATGTTAAAATAAACTATTTAATTCTAGTATAATTCTTAGTATGGGAGAACAAACTCAAAATCGACCGCATGAATATAAGAAGGCTGCTCTAACACGCATTGAATACTTGATACCAAAATTTAAATTTAAATTAATAATAATTAAGATTTTTTTTTTTGGAAATTTTGAGGGACCCGTATATTGATTAAAAGAAAAATTTTACAAGAAAAACGGCCACAAATGGCTAAAGAAAGAAAATAAAATGCAAAATAAAGGAAAAATTATTGTTTCACAAACTTAATTCTCAAAGAAAAAGAAAAATAAGTAAAAACAACATAATAGGACATAGGACTCAACTCCACTAGGATGAGGCCGATGAAGACCAATGGTTTGCCGGGCAACAGTCCAAAGATCAGAGTAGTATCTGTGCTGAAGTATCAAAGGCAAATTGGAAAGTCGCCAGCAAGTAAATGGGGTCTATAAAAATCTTCATTATCCATTATAGTCCAAAAACGAGCTGCAAATCACAGAAAATTAGGAAAAATGAAGATGAGGAAGGATCAGGTGATCGACTATCAGAAAATAAAGATGCTTCAAAACATATGACAATTGCTCCCCGGAAAAGCAGAGCAGACTAGAGCGAAATAAGCAATGACCAAACATAAGAAATTAAAAATAAAGAACAGTCAGAAGATGAAATCCTCCATGTCACCATTGCCAAAATCTGGGAGCAAAAGAAAACCATTAAAATTCAGCCCGATAAGGCCTCAGAAAAACAGCGAAAACCTGACCGATGGGCTGCACCATAACTCCCACAAACTACAAAAACCTCAGAAAAACGAGGAGCTGCTAAGACAAAAACTGCTCGCCAGAAAATTCAAAATTATCCATGGTACCCAATAAACCACAGCAAGAATAAATCAACATATAAGCCCATAACAGAATAGAAAAACTGCAAAGGAGAAAGACCATCCAGCCGACAATTGCATTATAAATGCTGTAGAATCTCAAAAGCACAGTGAGGACCAATGCCAATAACCGAGAGTTCCCATTAGGCAAGAAGCTCATTGTTCCAGTTTTGAAGTAACCTCGAGTTTGCGAATTGTTTCCAACTACCAATTATATTGGTAAGATCAGTTTTAATATTGGAGATAATAAAATGAGGACTAGTTTCCGAGCTATTGAATACCCGAGTATTTTTTTCTTTATATATTCCTTGAATAATCAAACCAATTGCAGTAATAACATCCCTTTTAAGATAGCAATTTAAGGAATGAAGGTCCCATAAAATCTGTAGTAAGAAAGGGGAAAAAGATACGAATAACCACTGGCATAATCTCGTTCAGAATAAAAAAGGTAAAATCGCATTGGAAAAAAAGTTGTGAGTGAGTTTCATTTGATGTAAGACAAAACTTGCACATAGGAGAACAAATAACTCCCCTAGAATTGAGAATGTCCGCCGTCTTAAGCCCAAGATTCAAAGCTTTTCAAATTACACATTCAATTTAAGTTTAATTCCTTTTATCCAAAGACAACAAACCACGAAAAGTTATATATACACTAAATTAAGATTCATTTGTTATATATATATACATATATACACTAAATTTTCTTTTTTGTAATCATCAGCATCGCGAAGAATGTCGTTCGAAAACAACGTCCCGGTCTTGATCTAGGCTGTGGACTAGTGGACTTGTCTCGCCGCGATGCTCTCTAAGCATTCCAGAGGGAGCTCGCGGGAGCGTGGAGGAGGCCGTTCGCTGGCAGATCATGCGAATATTGTGCCGGGAGCAGATGACGCGCCTCAGTCATCTTCTATGGCTCGGATTCCCGTTTCCGTTTCGCCAGGTTTCTGCCTCTTCCCCTCCCCCATCGCCTTTTCTGTCCGGTGGTGATCAAAGCATGAATATGGAAGTGGTATCAACCGATGTGTCTTTCGATAATTTTTCGGGGTTTAATGTGGGTTGATATACAAAGAGATTCGTCTCTGAAACCTCTGCTCTTTAAGAGTAAAACTTCGAATGAAGTTACCTAAGGGATGTTGAAATTTGTTGTTAAATGTTGTTGTTTCTGAGAATGATTATTTGCAACCGAATTTCTCTTTAGCTTGCAACTTAGGGGAATCCTTTGTTAATTGATATAGAAGATGCAACAAGCATGGGATGGGACCAGCTTCAGTTCTGAGGCCTGGGATCATCATGATTTCAAGGAATGTCGGTTCCTCTAAAGCACCCCGGATGGGGCCGACCGTTAAACTAAGTTATGGGGATCATTCAGTAGGATGAGATAATGCAGAGAATGTAAGAGGTTCAGCTCAATTGTTTTTAAGAATGCTTGGAAGAGAAATTTGTATTCTGAAAATTGGCTTGTATTTATCTGCTTCTCCTTCTGAGTTTATTTGTTCTAACGATGCAGTAAATCTTGATATAGATGTTATCAGCAGTCATATGAAAAGCTGTAAGAAAGCTTTAGTGAGATATACATTTAGCAGAACATTCTCTGTTGTTTTTCCCTCAATTAATTGAAGAATTTAAGGATGGAGTTGGTCCTTTCAGATTGGTGATGGTGGATTTTGATTTCTTTGCATTTTTTGATACTAAAGTTGAATGTGAGAAGATTCTCCTCAATGAATCCTGAATGATTATTGGTCTAGTTTTAGGACATGACTATTGGTTACAAGAATTCTTTTCCAAAAGCCGCAGGCCTGGTGTGGAGTAGATTCACAAGGTTGCCTTTAATCTCTTCGGAGAAAGGCTTCTTTTCAGGAATGGGGGGCCTTAGTTTGGTGATCTGTTATGGATTGAAAAGGCCACTTTAATATTTATAGAGGAGCATATTCAACAATGTGTGTTAAACTTGATTTTCTCAAAAGAAACTTCTTCCATTAATTATGATGATGGCCCTTAGAGCAAATTTAAGCTATTTATCAAATATGAGGGCATTTTGTAGTTTGCTTTAAATGTGATATGGTGGGGCTTAAAATTGAAAATTGCAATTTAAAATAGGCAGATTGTCCCAGTAATGAGACTAATGGTGGAGTTGAGAAAGAGTTTTATACCAATCCGCAGCTTCCTAAAAAGGAGCAGTTGAACAAGGCTACATAGGAATATTTTTCAAATTCTCTACTCTCCCCTGAGCCTCCAAGTTAGTCAAATGATTTCAGTAATAGTGCTACTCCAGTAGTTAACAGTGATAATGGAGGAAGGTGGTTTCTAAAGGTTTAAAGGATAAAGTTCAGACTCTGGATCATTGCCCCTTCAATAATTCTTTTGTTGAGGTGAGTAATGAGGGTTTGATGGTAGGGGTAATGACCCCTGGACATATTGCTGCCATGGATATAGTGCCTCTAGGGCAATCCATTTCTAAGGAGGGGATTAGTGGACCTCTTATGTCTCATATTTCTATAATTTCTAGTCCTTGCCAGTTTGTTGGTACGATTATTGAGTCTGATGCCATTTTAACTATTTTTAAGCTTTCTATGCCTCTTGTAATAAAGATCACAACCTGTTGAAAGTAACCCTTATGGTGGTATAAATCTTACAAGGAGATCTAGAAGATTATCTGACACCGATAATGTGGCCTCTACTCAAATTTAATGAGGGACATGTTGTGGAATTGTCGGGGTGGGAGGATGTCCTCAACAAGGATTTGTTTAAAATATCTCATGAAATCACTTTTTCTTACATTGTTGCATCGTTAGAAACTCAATTTTGCTCTTTTAATTGGGCAGATTCAGATTCAGTGTTTGACAAGTCTTGGGATTACTTTTAATTTGGGGTTTGCATTCTAAATTGGTAAATTTCTTACTATCATTGTTGTCTCAACAACTAATAGCTCTAAAAATTGAGATGAGGAATTTTGGTAGCTAGATATGCTGTTTTGCGTATGCTTCTGTTAACTACATTATCAGAAGGTCTTTTTAGGGGAGGTAAATTTATAATTTGGCACTGCCTTGCCTTTAATGCTAGTTGGAGATTTTAACTACATAACTTGTAGTAAAACAGGTTTGAGGTAAACCACCTAGGTCTTCTTTAGCCTGTGAGGACTTCCTTAACTGCATAATTGATAATGATCTTGTAGAAGTTGGCTTTATTGGCAATAAATTTATTTGGTGCAATAACAAAATTGGGCATAGTCGCATTTGGAACAAGGTTGTAGATTCTTCTTGAATGCTTTGAGTTCGGAGTCCTCAGGGTTGTTGTACGTCACCTCACTAAAGTGGCATCTGATCATTGTCCTACTTTGCATGCCATCATTGTCCTACTTTGCATGGCATCTCCAGGAATATATATTGATAAGGCTTTAGGATTAATAAGAAGTTTTAGGACAGACGAGATGGAACTATAGGTGGATAATCATATTCCTGCAGCTTATTGAAGCTTTAACTTGATCTCTATTTGAAAACACGATAAAGACACATTCACATTTGGTTTAGAAAATGTATCTTGAAGAATCCTGAATTAAGTAGGCAGCTGTTTGCGACCAGAAGATAATTTGTGAAGAAAGAATGAAGTAAAGAAATAGAAGTTTGATTAAAAGATAAGTTTGATTTAACACTTGACCTCTTCTGGGATGTGATCAAGATTAGAGAAGTTTAAGACCCTAAGCCACGTGCACTTGGAATCTAATTTTAGAATCTGAGAATAAGTGATAAGAAATTTTAAGTAGTTTAAAAAAAATAAGAAGAAGAGAACTAGGGATCATTAGAAGCAAGAAACTGTAGTGTCAAGGAATGTTAGTCTTAAATTGAGTATGTCATCTAAGCATCAAGTTATTTAAGTATTAGATGCAACAGTTCCAAAGGATCTCCGCTATGGACATCCAAATCCAGTCAGAGGGAAGAATAAGCTGAGCTTGAATTTAATCATTCTAAGCATACGTACCAATGATGGTTGTAACATACATATAAAATTCTTGCTAAAATTAGATGAAAATTAAGTATGAATTAATAATGAATTTAGAGTTATCAGAATTGATGTGCAAACCGAAATCTACTTGTAACTAAGTCCTAGACAAGTTCTATTGTTCTTGAGAACTTAAAGATCAGCATAATGCTGAGAAGAGAGGTGTTGTATCACGGATTTACTGCTATCCATGTTAATAAAAGAGGGGTTCAATAGTGTGGAGTAACATTTCTAGTTAGGTAGAACTAAGCCAACTTCAAAAACCATAGAACAGTTCAATAGGTCAAATTCAAAGCCTTAATTAAGTCTAAATCAAACATAGATTTGTAATTAACATTCTAAAACTCAGAGTAAAATTACCCTAAAGGAAGTATGAGCTTATAAACCAAAGCATATAACTTGTGGAAATGAATTTTCATAAAATAATAAGATCACAAATATAATTTTTGCAGACACATCAGGATATGAGTACTTTCTCAGCATAGTCAAACACAAAAATACCCAGAATATTACTTTTTGTGCTTATTTGCATTTGATGTGGCTTTTGCATCGCTTTGAGCTTATTTTTATATAAATGCAAATGTCATTTTTACTTCAAAAAATGTTAGGATTCAAAGCGCTATGTTGTTATTTCTTGTGAATGAATGCAAGGGTTCAATAAAATGCTAATAATTTTGGTGGGTTGAGTTAGGGACGGGGTTAGCCCACTTTAGGAGTTGTAAGGCTGCCATGCTGTAGTCTATGATGGGGCCATTATGATGTCTATTCTTATATTATGAACTCTGATCTCAATATTCTGAACTTGCCTGGCAGAACAAAGTTAATGCTACATAATATCAAGACATATACATATATAAAATTTATTGATGAGTGCATAAAGATTTTTCTTTTATGCAAATATTTATCATTTTTGGCAAAGACATAATGCTTATTTATGACAGAAATGTTATGTCAATGGTAATGATTTGTTTTGCAGGAATTAAATAATTTTATGCTAAACCATGTTTCCTACAATATTTGTTATTTATATTTTCATCGCATACCGCTTTTAATGTTTGAAAAAAGGTATAATACTTAATATCCGTTTGGTACTTAAAATATTCTATAATTACTAGAAATTCGAATCCCAACATTGTCTTAAAATGATGCCAGGTTAGGTACAGCTAGAAGAAGATGAGTTAGCTTGACAACAAGGATATAGAAGAGAGTATTCCAACTTTGAAGAATAAAAATTTGAGGATACAATATTTGGTATTTCTAGTGATCGAGCTCAAACATCAACTTTAGCCGAAGATGATGACCAACTACCTCGCCGGAAAAGATGAGCAACTGACTCGGTCACCAGAAATTGTTCGTTCTTTCGAACAAAATAGTTCGCTCGTTTGATTTCTTTCGATTTCGTTCTTTCAAATGAACGCTGCTCTCGCTCTCGACTCCATTGCTCCGCTTGACCCCAGTAATCCGTCTCTATATATATTAACGTAAAATTTAATTACACTGTAAAAAATTTTTACCCTTTTTTTTCAAACCAAATGCAAGTAATCTCACTTTATCCAAAAAGTTTTTACATGGTTTTACTTTAAACCAAGTATTGCTTAAGTACCAAACAGATGTTAAATGTTATACTATTCAAGCGGTATGCAGAGATACAATAAAGAACAAAATTTGTAAGAAATATAGTTTTAGCATAAAATGATTTAATTCCTGCAACACAATTTCTTAAGCATCAATAGAGCATTAGGTCTTTTGCCAAAAATCTTAGATTTGGAATAAAGATAAATTGTGCCCATAAAAATATGTGTATGCATATGTATGTCTTAATATTATGTAGTAACATTAACTTCGTTCTGCTGGGCAAGTCCAGAGCCTTGAGGCCAAAGTTCATAATATAAAAATAGACATCATATTGGCCCCCTCATAGGCTACAGCTTGCCAACATTATAACTCACAAAGTAGGTTAGCCCCATCTCTAACCCAATAACCCACCCAAATTATCCACCGTTTCTCGAACCCTTGCATTCATTCACAAGACATAATAATATAGCACTTTGAATCATAACATTTTTAACAATAAAAATAACATTTGCATTCATATAAAAATAGGTTTAAAGTGAAGCAAAAAATCATTAAAATAAAATATGTATAAAAAATAATATCCTGAGTACCTTTGTAGTTGACTACCCCAAGAAGTACTCTTTGTAGTTATATCATGATTTTATTAGCTTCTTGAAATGATTATCTTCATCACTTAAAGTTTATTCTTTACGTAAATTTTCTTTCAAGTTAATTAACTTAATATACAACTTAAATTTAACTTAAAACTAGTAGGATTTCATTCATGTTTCAATCAGTACAGTTGGTTCGTCTGATTTAGATTAGACCAGCTCTACTTCTATCCGCTTAAGTTTAATTGGTTCTTCTTGGAGAACTTATTTGTTTTCACATGGCACTAGAACCTACCCAATAAAAGATCTCTGAATTAATATATGACAGAATTTGGGCCTAAAATAAAGCTTGCAGAATTTAACTAAGGCAGCTTTGCTCTAGGATTGATTAAAGACATGGACAGAAAATTTTAATGCAGGCAAGGATACCCAACAATTGGTTTAATTCAAGTACATAACTCATATTTAGAACCCTTTCATATTAACTATTTAAGACTACAATAACGTAAACATCAGGGCAAACGAAAGGCCGTCAGGTTCCACTTGATGAATTGTGGATTTTAAATGCAAAGCAAGGACACAAAGCAATTTTTATGAGAGTTCATTTTTTCAGTTTTAGCATGCGACCTAAGACTGCATCATTACAAGAACACATCTATTTATCTAATCGCATTCCCTATATTTTGTTATTGATTGCTTTAATCCATAAAAATATAAGTACCTTGCAATAGGATTTATTCCCAGGATCCTTTTTGAATAGGCTAAGTGCATTACATATTTCCATTACTATGAAGGATCCAAGCAATCTAAAGTAACTTAAAAAATGCCCAGCTGATTAAATTATTAAAACATTCTATGCCACAGCTAATTCTTATTATGATGTCAAGAAATTAAATGCAAGTGAAAACTGGGTATATGGCATTGGTGTCAAATCTTAAACTTGGTTTTGAGAAGTTAACTGTTTCCTCCAATTTCCTAAGGAATTAAGAGTTGATTTCAATTTCACCCATACTGGTTTTCTTTCTTGATATTTAATTGATTCATCAGTGGGTTAAATTATCAATGGTTAGCTTATATGGAATACTACATTCTCATTTACGTCTACCTTTTTTCGATCGAACTTTTCCGCTTTTAAACACCAATGGTTCCAGTATAGGCCAATATACACACCTTTTACGTAATGGTAGTTCTATGATATCAGTTGAAGTTTCCAATCTAGATTAATTGTTTCTATCATCCTTGGATTTCTTATGATCTTATCACAGCAGCTCACCATTCCATTTCTACAATTGCTTTTCTGACCAAACCATCTAACCATCCTAATATTCTACACATCTATGTATGAACCTATTAAGGTACATCTGACTAATGGTATCATATATAAATTCAGCAAATCCTCTATTGGAAAACTGTACAATCTCTCTCTTAGGATGTTCGATAACAATTTATAAAATCTGCTATCATATGAATTTCAGATTTTGATACTTCATACATCAAAGTATGACAACTGAAATGGTGGTGTATTTGAGACAAACAGTTGATGTCTAAGCATTTTAATTCATACCTTTTTAAATGCAGTATAAGAGGATAATATTTCCTTATGGATTTACGGATGATTATTGATTTGCCAAATTGCAGATCCAGATGTGATCATACCAATCTGATTAAATACTTAAGTCTAAGGTTGGAAGACAAATGCTATCCTATACTGACCCAGTAGAGGGAAATTTGAATAACCCGATTATACTATCCTTATTAAGTTTTATGACAAGTACTTCCGAGCTAGGGATGTGGCTTAATACAAGTTTGACAAAACTATTAAAATTTAGTTCAGAACTCGAGCCTTTCAGGAATAGTTCTAATAGCACGTAAAGACAATGCAAGTATTAATATAGCTTTGCTTCTACTGAATTAATTAAGTTTACTACAAGTTTCTTGATCTGATAGCCTAGTGGGTTCTATTTTTAGTGAGGTTTTATTAACACAAAGTTCAAATTGAATTTTTTTAACAGATCCAAAGAGCATACGAATGGGTGCAGTACACAAAAAGCTGAGCAGTGGACCTAGTCACAACATACAGTGATCAATTTACTAGGAAAATGAAAGATTGAATGCATTTGTGAAGTCATTTAAATTCTTCACGGATTCTTTGTTTGCAAGAAACTCATAAGTTTGTACATATAAGAGAAAATTTCCATATAAATATAAAACTAAGATGCAGCACTTTAATGAATCTTGCTGTGAGAGGAGTAAATCTGAAATGCATTATTAGAATTCTCCCAAGTTTGTCACAACAATCTTCATTAGGTAGACATTGTTCATGTTATGTCCAATTGTTACTGATTGCTCCAAATGAACAATTGGGAACACAGACTTCTTTACACTTTGAAATGTTGAGGTTCAGTTAAAACACATTAACATAGGTTTGAGAGTACCTTGATGAGAGATTAGAAAAGAGGATGAAGATCTGATTTAAGAGTCGAGTCACCGGCCTTGATTTCACATGCAGGCGGGGTTTTTCAAGGCTTCAAAAGTTGACAGAAGGAGTCGGGGATGTTTACACACGGCACTGTGGGTGGAGAGGAAAAATTGAGAGGATGGTGTTATTTGGGGACTAGGGGAGTTTCGAAAATGTGAGGGGGTTCCGTGAGTGTTCGACGGCCTAAATAGGGTCTGTTCCGTGTGTTAATCCGTAGGCTCTCCCTTTGGAAACTGTAGGTTTAATGGCCGGAAGTTTCTAAGAAAAGAGGAGACAATGGAGCGTATTCTGCTTCTGTCGGTTACAAGAAGAATAGAATTTTAGTGCAGGAACCGCTATGTTTTAAATTTGGCAGTTTCTTGATTTTTTTTTTCAGCAAGACTTCCTAGAATAGTGATCCACAACCTAAATGGGTTGTTTACAATGCGAAACAAAAACCCACGGGGAGTTAACGTAAAACATAAACTAGCGGGAACAATAGCGAAAAATAAAATTTAGTGGTCAATTAATGTAAAACAGAATTTAGCGGGGAGAGTAACATCTTTTCTAGTAATAATCAAGGGCCATTACGAATACAAATATCCTTATGTAATTTGTATTCAATTGTTCTCTCCTAAAGTTTCAATGTCCAAGACATCAGATTGGTGAAAAGTAAAAATAAAAAAAAACTTTGTGTGACCATAATGGCTTGACGACAATGCCAATGATGCTCCCCAAGTCTTGATGATGGTTGGCTGGGTTGCACGGGACCAGCGATAAGGCTATTAATGTCGTGACAGACACAAGTACTAAGAGTTGATAGGCATGCACATGAGCTGGTGAGGATCTGAAGAGGACTTGATGTGGGCCCAACAAGGGTCTGCAAGTGTTAATAGTGGCTTGATGAGCATTGACGCAGGTCATCCTGGCGAGGCCGCATGATGCTCATGATTATTGTGTTCTTACTACGTGTCTTTTAAGCATTCTATTTATAATTGTTTAATTGTTTTGAACAATTTGGAATCCTTCCCTTATGAGGCATTTTGAGTGATTGAAATCTTTCAAAATTTTACATATATTTAAACCCTTGCAAATCAAACACTTAATTTTTCTTATTGCGGGATAATTAGATTATTTCACATAAAGTCCTCTATATTTTTCGCAATCATGTGCGTTCGATGTCTTTTTATTTTCTTAAATTTCTATAAAATAACTTTTGAATTAATGATGTGGTGATCAATTTAGATTCTTTATAGGCTATACTAGTCTCGAGCTAACAAGCCTCTCTATCTTTGGTCATCCCTTCTTGACCCAAGTATTGAGTTGGAAGACTCTTAACTCAGTTTCTTCGACCAATTGAGTTGTGATATAACATACCTGAGACGAAGTTTGTCCAAGTAACTTGCTTGGGCCGAGAGCAGGTTTTTTACCTTTGGATCATATGAGCTTGGCTGCTTTACACGTGATAGATGCAGACCCACTACACTAAGTGATGGAGGTAGAACACTCTTAATGTTATAGAAGACTATCTGCTATAGTCTTTTTGCATATGGCCAGTTGTAAAGATATAATTAAACAATAATATTTGTAATAGTATATTGCAAGAGAGTTAAGGGCTTTTAAGCTCCTTTTTTTCCCTTAAACTCTTAGGGTAATGTATTGTAGTTTAAACCATGTTGATGTAACCCTTATAATCATTTATCTCTATTTTAATAAAAGTTTCTCTCGATAGAAATGTCTCTATTCTAGTATATTTCTTCTTTTTTACCGATGGCATTTTCACTGGGTTGCATAGATTTGCATCAGTACCTAGCACCACCTTCAGAGTCCTCGAGATCGCAATGTGGTGGCTTAGCATTTTGTGAGTTGATTCAAGTGTGTTCTCAGTCGATCTCATAATTTGCAGTCATAGGGAAGGACCATATGAGTTAGAGATCTTGAAAAGTCGTTTAATCAAAGAATGAATCATATTCTATTATCAGAGTGCTGGGGAATTTTGAAAGGTAAATCTTGGAGTAAACCAAAGAAGGCTATCGTACACTTCTGAAGGAGATCATCAATTTAGATAATGTCCATAGTCAAGGATGGGAGCAAACAAATGCATCCCCTGGCATAGTGATTGCAGAGGATATAACTTCAGAGGATATAACATAGGGTGCAGCTTCCAACAGTTCTATTGCTTGTACCTTGCAATCTTGCAGTGATTACAAAATTGCAACCCTCATTCTTAATGGGTAGTCTTATTTCATGACTCAAACTTATGTTAGAGTTAGTGGTTCGCTAGGTTCATCCACCCAACCATGACTCAGACGTGTTATAGAGTTAGTGCGCGTTGGGTTCATCCACCCAACCATGACTCAGACGTGTTATAGAGTTAGTGCGCGTTGGGTTCATCCATCCAACTCTCTACTTTTGCCATACATTAAGTAATTTCTCTCGGGCCTCTTAGCTCTTGGCCAAGTTTGACTCTTTTTCTCGATGGCTATTGCAAGGCACAATTGATATACTTGCTTTAAGGAAATAGGGTTTGCTTGACTGCTATGTTTGAGTGTTGTTGAGATTGCACGCAGCAGGAAAGAACAAGAGGAAAGATAAGGCGGAGTATATTTTTGTATATTGCAAGGAGGAAATACTGAGTCTTATATAGACTTGGTATGCTACAGCTAGCACACATAATCAGGCAAACATTAAGTAGGATTAAAGATGTCATTTGCAATATCGTCATTACTTTCCCGCAAGCTCATTGTTGGCGAGACAATGAGCTTGTTGGTAATCCTGCAATGAGAGGCGGCCATAAGAGGCTTTGTCAGAATGTTTGAGAGCTGATCTTCTGCTGGAATGTGTCGAACAGTAAGTTTGTGTTTTGACTAAATCATTGATAAAATGGTAATCCACCTCAATGTGCTTCATGCGGGTGTGGTGTATAGGTTTAGTTGAAAGGAAGGTGGAGCTCAAGCTGTCGCAGAAGATTGTTGGTGGGGAAGCCAAGAAGATACCAAGTTATGTGAGAAATGACACAATCCACATAACTTCACTAGTTGCATATGCAATTGCCTTATATTCCGCTGTCATTCTAGATCGTGCTACGGTTGGCTGCTTCTTGGATGACCAAGAGATAAGGCTTGGACCAAAGAAAATGTAGTAACATGATGTGGACTTGCGGTCACTTGGGTTGCCAACCCAATCGGTGTCACAGTACGCCGAAATGGTCAGCTGGGACAGCGGCTGTAGACGAATACTGAAGTGGGTGGTGGAACGGAGGTACTGAGGAATACACTTGACCTTCGGCTGATAACTCACTTAGTTTTGGCCTGAACAACCATTGGAGTAGGTGCAGGATTGGAGTGTTGGAGGCCGACATTATGAAGAATATCTTGAACATAGTGCTCTTGGGTCAGAATAAGATGATCAGAATTTTGCGTGATGTTAATTGAGGAAGGCGTGTACTGGTCCCATGTCTTTGAGGGAAACCGAGTTTCAAGAAAGGTGATTAGCTGCTAAATAAGGGTGTCTTTGTTTCCTATGAGAAGGACATCATCAACATACACAAGGAACACCAGAAGATCATAGCCGTGGCGGTATATGAACATAGAAGTATCGTTTACGGTAGTGGGGAAATCAAACGACTCAAGGGCTGTGGATAACTTGTGATGCCATGCTTGAGGGGGTTGCTTTAACCTATAGAGTGCTTGACAAAGGTGGCAAACGTAGTCTCGATGAGCGTCTGAATTTAAACCAAGAGGTGGTTTTATATATATATGTATGTATGTATGTATATATTATCATGAAAATCGCCATTGAGGAATACATTATCAAAGTCAAACTGTCGAATTTGCCACTTGAAGGTGAGATCAATGGTAAGAATAGTTTGAATGGTGACCAGTTTGACAACCGGACTAAAGGTTTCAGAATAATCGATACCTTCTTTTTGAGTGAATCCACGCCAAGCGTACCTTGTAACGAGCAATGGAACCATCACTATTGCTTGAGTTTGAAGAGACATTTGCAGCTGACAACGTTTGCATTTGATGGACGGGGAACTAGAGACCATGTGTCATTTTTGTGTAGAGCGGAGAGTTCATCATTCATGGCTTGAACCCAGCGAGAATCTTTAATAGCTTGCCAATATGTGGATGATGCTGAAGTGAAAAGAGGAGCTGCCATTGAGAAGACTTTTGGCTTCAGGTGCTCAGTTTTAGATCAGATAAGCGTGGGATGAACATTGTTGCTGGGACGAGCATGCTGTGCAGGTATACTTTGTTCATAAGGAGGTGATGTGGCTGGTTGAGGTGGCTAAGTGTAGGGTGACGCCAAATTGTTGGGTCAGAGGAGTCTAAAGAAAATCTTGAGGTTGGTGTCTGAAGGCTGCTGTCAATACAGGCTGTAGTGGTGTCTGGAGGCTCCCAAATCGAGAGTGGGACGGTAATTATTGTGCCGGGGCTGTGGCTAGATGATGGCGTTAGTGGAGCCATAGGATGATTGTATGGAAAGGCACATTCATTGAATGTTACATGTCGGGATATGTAGAATTTCTTGGAATTGATGTGATAGCAAATGTAGGCCTTGTGTTGCCCACTATAACCCTGAAAAACACATGAGAAAGGTCTGGGTTCCAATTTATTTGTTGCATAGGGTTTTAACCAAGGAAAAAAGAGACACCAAAAAACCTTTAAGAATTGATAATCTGGAAGGCAGTGGAACAAAACGTCATTTGGGGATTTGTAGTGAAGCTAAGAAGTTGAGAGATAATTAATGTGATATGCGGCGGTTTGAAATGCATGGGTCCAGAATGTGGTGCAGAGGTGAGCACGTAGAAGTAAAGCTCAGCCGGTTTCCACGATATGACGATGTTTACGTCCAACTTTGTCGTTTTGTTCAGGTGCGTACGGAGCGGAGAACCAGTGGTGTATGCCAATGGATGCAAGGGCGATAGTAAATTATTTGTATTCTCCACCCCATCAAATTGGAACCTGATGATTTTAGTGGATAGAAGATTCTCAGCCATGTTTTTAAAACTGAGAAAGGAAGGTATCAAGTGCTTCATATATTTTGCATTAAGGTACATCCAAGTGAAATTTGAAAAATCATCAATAAAAATGATATAATACTTGTAATCATACATTGACTGAAGTTGTAATAGGTAAATGCAATCTATGTTGCTTTGACATGTGATATGGAATACAAGTAGAAATAGATTTTGTCTTTATTTGTAATGTGTTGACGAGCTGTTTGAGTTTGTCGGGTCCTAGATGACCATGACGGCAATGCCAGAGACCTGAAGATTCCACATTGCTGAGATTGGAGGATGGGCTGGAGGGAAGCGAAAGAGTGTAGAGACCGTAAGTGAGCGTGCCTCGATGGAGTTCTTGTTTTGTTATTAAATCCTTAACAACATAAAAGGATGGGTAAAATTCAATTAAAATATTATTGTCATAACTGAATCGACTGATAGAAACAAGTTTTTTTTTTAAATGTTAGGGACATTTAAGACTTGATTTAGCAGAATAATATTTGCAGGAGATGAGAGTAGTGGAACATGTGTGGGTTTATGGGTGAAGAGATCCCATCACCAATTAGTAAGGTAGGGCTGTAAATTTTGCAAGTTGGCTACGGATGTTTGCACATGGTGAGTGGCTCCCGAATCTAAGAACCATTGATCAGCAACCGAGGTATAGTACGAAGGAGGTTGCGGTGTGGTGGCAGTTCGATCGCTTGGATACTTGCTGAAATTCTGCTGGTGGAAGCAATTTACTGTCGTATGACCAAATTTGCCGCAGAGTTGGTATTGTATTGTGGATTTCCCCTTGCCTTTGTCGTGCCCTCGACCACCAAAGGATCGGCCTCGCCCACAGAAATGGTATGACCCGTGGAATTATTGTGTTGTGGTGTGATGAATGTGAGCTGTATTGTCCAGAATCGAAGCTAGAATTATCTCGATAGACTGTTCTGCATACATCAGTTCATGATTTAGTAAAATATCGGTGAGTTCATCAAGTTTGATGAGGGTAATAGGGCTGCAATGGCAACAGTAATGGAGGAAAAATATGGTCCCATATCGGTTAGAATCCCAAGGACATGGTGCTGCTTAGTTACGAGCAATACTGCGATCATGAGTTGATGCGCCAGATCTTTGGCTTGCTGAATAAAGTCGGTCATCTTCAACTAGTCCTTTTTAAGGCTTCTCAGCTGTAGTTCCAGCTGCTGTAGGTGAACCTGAGAGGAAGAAGCTTAGATTGCAGCAAGTGCCGACCTCATAGCTACAGCAGAGTAGCAAGAAATGGTTTGGGAAAAAACTTTTTTTCTGTGAGAGGAGATCAACCAACTTAAAATTAGTTGGGTCTTGTTTATACTTGTTAATGGCTTCAGGATAGTATGTGTGATCATCAGCGATTGTTGAAGGAGCGGAACAAGATCCATCAATGTGTTAAATTTAAGCCTGTTGAAACTTACATTAGTCCCAAAACACTAAATATTATCTACTAATTTTCTTAGCTCAAACCTTTGATGTACCTAACTGTAAGTTCAACCTTTCTTTAGTAGTAATCAATATTTAAATCCATTCAGATTTCATTTAATATGAATTGCATAATTTATTTATGTTGGATTTTATTTCAGAGTCTGAATTAGATATTTTGTTACATAATGCTTAAGTATTTTATAACAGTAGGTATTTGAATACCCAAAAAAAATTTACAAAATTTTCTCGAGTAAAACAATTTAACTTAGATTTGTAGTGCTATTAACTAACCTATACGATTCTATCTTATATTTAAAAGAGTCGACGCAATCGATAATACGTATTTGCAAAAAGATCAGGCGCAGAGGAGAGATCGCCTGAAGAGAGATCGGTGCAGAGGAGGAAGGATCGAACAAAGAGAATCGTGCGTGCGCTGAGACATCGACAGCACTTCTGTCGACTTTCACCGCTGGCTACGAGGATCGTCTCGTCATCGCCTGCTCGGCTGCTGCGTCCCTGTCGCAGAATCCTGAGAGGCGTCCTCCTTGCGGGAGAGTCGAGCGGGAGGGTTCGACTTACTGAGAGGGAGAGAAGGCTCGTTCGAGTGGAGAGAGTCGTTCAGTCCCTTTGCGGTTTAAATAGAATGTGCGTATGTAATGCATGTCTGTTTCTGCGGCTAATGTCCGTATGTTACGGGAATCAAAATCGAAAATAGCTTAATTGCCGACAGTTTCATCATGACAGCCGGTTCTTGTCTTAAATGAGGTAACTTATGCTTTACTAATTTAATTATGGTTTAATGATAAATTTTAATTCCTATCTCAGCATTGAGCTTGAAAAACTTCCTTAATCAAAATTTGTAACAGAAAAGTTTTGATGAAAACTGATTTAACTAGAGATTTAACGAAAAACTGAAATTTACGGGAGATCAACGGATTTCAGATGTTGTGAAAAAATAACATATCCCTTATAATGACCTAGGATCATTACACAGGGGATATCTTCTTTGCCTTGTCTTTGTGAGGGTTCTTCAAACAAAATAGGCTTTTCTTCTTGAGCATCGTATCCTTTGGGTTGCTCTACCACCTGCTGAATCTCTCTTCCTTAATGTGAACATTGCACCTCTGCCATTTGGCTGTAATGCTGTTCTCCTCAGGGCTGAATATTTGTCTTCTTCGGATTGAAGGGTTGGATTCGTTTCTTCAGCTTGATCAGGTATGGTGAAGTTGGTGATGATGTGGTGAAATTTGCATTGATGATATGGTGAAGTTGGTGACGAGATGGTGAAATTAGTGATGTGGTGGTGAAGATTTGTGAGGGCAGTAATGTGAAATTGGTAATGGTGAGGTTGTTGTCATAGAAGTGAAGAGAAAAGGAAAGTAATTATAGAATATAATTTCAAAAATTTTAAGTCATTAGTAACTTGTTACTATCAACATAATTCTGATTTTATTTTATTTTTATTATCCACTTAATAAATATAATTGAATATTTTTTGTCTTGATATTTGCACTGAATTTCGGAACTAATTTAGGAGTTTATACATTTAGATTTATCCTATTATCATACAAAAACTTTTAGGTACGTAGATTTAAATTATTTTAATTTATTTGAAATTATCCTGATCCTCGAAATAAATATATTTGGTTGTATAAAATATCTGAAGGTATATTTATTTAATTTAGGGTGCTTGGAAGTCTAAGGCTTATATATATATATATATATAGATAGATAGATAGATAGATAGATAGATATATAAATGCATATTTTTTAAAAGCATATCCATGTCATTTAATAATATTTCAATGCGGTTGGGCTCATTTGAGCCACCTTGATGAACCAAATGTTTTGATTTGACTTGATATGGTTGATGAGCAGTGATTTGGAGAAATTTCTATGGTAAAGTTTTCATGCTAGAAAGTTCTTGCTGATAATTTCATATGATATGGTTTGAACGGTACTGTAATAATCCAAGTCGTTATTAGACAATTATGACTAAACCCGCCTCAGGATCCTGAGTGATTTTAAAATTAGGATAAACTAAAAATATTATTGGATAGAGTATATTTTTATTATCGTAATTTCCAAGTTTGGGAGCAATCTGGATAACAGATACTCCTGAATTAATTTTTGAATTATTTAAATTCAGTAAATTAGGAAAATTAAATTCAAGTTCAAATTCAACGATTTTAATGCCATTGGATTAAGAATATTAAAGGTAACACAAAAAATTTTGTCAAATTTTGAGCTCCAGATTTATTAAAATTAATTTTTTAAGTTTTTATCTTCAGAGATTAATATAAAATAAAATATTGCTTCAAGTCGAAATTTTTTGGCGCGAGTGTGTTCATTTCATCAAAATACACCTCCGTATTAAATTTTGTTATTTTTTTAGAAATATTGAAGGAGAGAGAAAGAAGAGAGAGAAAGAGGAGAGAGAAGAAAGAAAAAGTCAATTTGTACACTCCAAAGCATTATGAGAAAAAAGAGAAATCTAATTTGTTCACATCAAAATAATGGAGGAGAGAAAAAAAAAAGTTTATAAATACTCCTCCCCTCCCCCACTTCCTCCCATTCCTCCCCCACTCTTCCCCATTCCTCCCCCTCTCCTCTCCTCCCTCCACTCCTTCCTCAGCCACCACCGGTTCCTCCGCCGATCTCCAGTAAAGCCTCATCAACACTAAGACAAAGAAATGAGAAAGAGATAAAAAATTTTAGATTTTTTTTCTTCTTTTATTTATAATAATAATAATATTATTATTATTATTAATGTTACTATTTCTATTTTATTATTATTATTTTTTAATTTATGCAAATTTCATTTCAGTCATTTTCTTTTTCTTTTTCTATTTCTATATATATATATATATATATATATCCTAATTTATGTAACTTTTATTTCAGTCATTTTTCTTTTTTCTATATATATTTTTATTAATTTTTGCAACTTTTATTTCAGTCATTCTCTTATATATATATATATATATATATATATATATATTTATATATATATATATATATTTTTTTTTCTAATTTTTGCAACTTTTATTTCAATTATATATATATATATATATATTTTTTTTTAATTTCTGTAACTTTCATTTCAGTTATTTTCTTTTTTTCTATATATATACATATATATATTTCTTAATTTCTACAATTTTTATTTCAGTCATTTTCTTTTTTCTATATATAAATATATTTTTTCTAATTTTTGCAACTTTTATTCAGTCATTTTTCTTTATATATATATATATATATATATATATTTTATAGTTTTTACAACTTTTATTTCAGTTATTTTCCTTTTTTTATTTTTCTTTCATTTAATATATATATATATAATATTATTACTTATTATTTTATTATTTTAATATATACAGATAAATAAACAATATAATAATATTAATATTTTTACTAAAATAAAATGAAGGATATCATTCTTTTCATTTAATTATTTTATTTGCAGCTTTTGCATCGCTATTAAGCTTTGACTCACTTTGATATATTTATGAGATTTTATGCTCAAAATTTGAAATAAATGATCAAAAATCAGTATCTTAGGTTCATTCAGGTTGATCTCAGGTCTATACAGATAATACGTTAAGCCAGGACAGGTTGATATCTGGAGAAATAAGGAGACTGCACATAGCCTTTGAGAGGGAGTGTGTAGTTAGTCAGAAATCACATCTCAGATAGTTAGATTGACGTATATAACTTCTCGATTATTTTGTAACTTTGTCCAACATAATAAATATTATATGTTGCTGCATTTTCTTTCAGAATGAGCACATATCTTAAATATGTATATTGCATTTATAGTCCTGACAATTTTGCAAGCATATCCTACTTAAATATCGTACATTATTTTATTTGTATATGTTTTTCCTACATAATCATGCCGCTTAAATATTATATGCAAATTTTGATATCCTATAAATATTTATTTAGACCTCTATGTCTAATTAATTTTTTTTTTTCTTTTTTTTCTTGGTTTGCCCTGTCATATATATATAGATATATATGACAGATTATGAGAAATTTCTGGATCAAGTCTTTGAGGAGGAGCTGATACAAGATGGAGCAATTTAATGCAAACTTAGATGCTTATTTTTTTTAAGTTTTAAATTTTGCTTAGTGCATAATAGATTTTGTAAAATAATTATTATCTATATTATGAATATATTTTTTTTATTGTTCTAGTATTTCTGAATATTGCAATGAATGTGAAAATATGTATTTTATACATTTCTAAATACACTGTTATACTAAACCCAATATTATATTGGGAAGTGAGCACCTAACGCTGTATTGACTATGCTGACCCAGCGGCTGATCGCCCAAGAAGATTCGTTGTTTTTTAAATGTGATGTGATTTTTTTAAGCGGGTTGATTTCTGTTTTGTTGACAAAACTAAGACCTGGTCATTGATTTGCTTTATAACTCTAATTAACCTTAGCATTATAGTAAGAGTGAACCAAATGTGGGGCTCAAAATTATGTTAGATGCACCAATGATAGATTTATATTTTATCCAAAAACTTAAAATTATGGGTTTATATTAAATGTTGTTATTTCTATTATACGAATTTTCAATTTATATGATGCACATTATAACATTATCACATATCTTAATAATCTCCTCAAGCTGTTGCAATTGCATCAACCATCAACTCCCCTTCAAACGGTGGCTTTCTAGAACCATCAAGAACCATGTGCCAAGAATTCAATCACAATGAGGTTTCTCACTTATGTTCCTTTCTTGACCGTAGTAGAAGGTATTTAGATGATCCATGGGAGCCACTTTTTATTTGAACATTTGACTCCATCCAAATCATTGTCACTGATACTCTACTTGTTAGGGGGAGATAACCCAATGAGGGAGGCTCAATGTTTGGCTGATATATCAATAATCAAACCTAATTTTAAAAAAAAAAATCCTTTAGCTTATGGGTGCTCATATAAGTATACACCACCTCCTTTTTCAACTATATGATGTGTAGATTAAACTGCTCTCACATATCTCACCAGGGCTATAGGTTATGATTCAATGCTAAGAACCCAATTTATAGTAGTTGTACATTTTGCTGGAAATATTCTAATTTTCTTGTTTTAATCAAAAGCTTAAAAATATTTCATTATATCAAACTTGGTGTGTTATCCCATGGTGCCTTTCAGTACGTTACCGTGATATCTTGTTCTTGATGTTGACTTATCGGAACTACCTATCATAAACTAATGAGAGTAAAAAGTTCATATGAGATCTTTTGTGCAGGTAGTGGAGTCTGCATGATGAGCACTTCCTGGAAAGAGGAGCAGCATCCAGTTTTCTTACAGTTCATCTCTTCATTCCTCCAAGCAAATTCATATAGGCTTAACCTGCTTCAGATAGCTCCAGTATTTACTCTGCGTTTCATTTCATTTGTGTTCATAGCTACACAATGTAAATAATGATTGGCATGCAGGATTTTATATTCAACAACGGAGGAACATCAGTTGCTTTCATATTCATAACAAGTTGGGATTATAGTGGTTCCTCTCCTGTCTTCAGCAGGTTGAATTAAACTACCTTTGTTTATGTTCATTTAAAGTATTTCATTAGCAATATTCCAAACAATGCAGGGCTGTGGCACTAAAAAGACAATTCAAGCATCTCTATGTTGTAGTTTCTGTTCCAACTAAGGAGCAAAATGATTCTCTTAACGACTCATACTTCAAGTGGTTATCTCAAATTTACACTTCCATGTAGCTTATTTACAGCTGATTATCCATGATTTAAATGCCGTCTGTTTGTAAAATGGAGGCATGGCATGGAACTTGGTAGCCCAACATTTATACCAGTTTGTGATCCTGAGATGGGATTTGAGAAGATTGTGAAGATTGCTCATACTCATGGAGGTAATTTTCTTAGCACTAGCCTGCCAAATCATTTAACAGTCAAATTTTATCTGCTTTTAACAATTGACATGCGGACAGTATGCAAGCGGCAAGATGTGATATCCTTGATGAAGCTTGAAGTATGTTGATTCAACCTTTTCTATTATAAGTTTGTCATAGTATATTGTTCATGTATAATGACTACCCTTTTTTTTATGCTAGCGTAAACGCTCAGTTGAGCAAATGGAATGCTTCCTTAGAGTCATCACCTCCATACCAGGAATAGATAACCACGATGCAAATGCTGTAATCTATCATAATTTCTGCCATAATATCTATTGCATTTATCTTACACGCATTCTTTATTTTATCCAGTCATGTCTAACCAACAAGTATCCCAACTATTGCTCAGGATTAAGCAGTTACTCGGTTTTCTATTTTTCCTTTTTATTCTACTGGTCTGTAAGTGAAGATCCCTTTTGTAATTATTAGAGATTGTCTGTTATTTGTGATTCTGATTCCCATGTAGCTAGGGAAGGGCTGGCTTGAGTCGAGTTCGAGTCTAGTCAGCCCAGATTCGAACTTGAAATTTTTAAGTTGGGTTCGACTCGAACTCGAATTCGTTCTAGGGTTCGAGTCGGGCCGTTCGACTCGAACTGAACTCAAAATTTTTGAGTCGAGTCGTTCGACTCGAACTAAACTCAAAAATTTCGAGTCGAGTTAAAATATTTCGGATTCGAGTTCAAGTTTCGAATTTCAAGTTTCGAGTCATATTGTCAGCCCTAATCTAGGGGTTTAATCGTGGTAAGATGAATTCGAGTCAACCTCGCTTGAACTTGATTAATTAATCGAGTTCGGGATTAGACTCATCTAAATTTTAGGAGCTCAAGTTGACTCGTGAGTTGAATAATTTATAATTAAATACAAGTAATTAAATTTTATAGGAAATGCCAATAAATTTAAATAAAACTGTAGATGAGAGATAGTTATATTGGTCTTTAATAAATATATTTGGAATTCATTGAATTTTGATATGTTTATGTATGTTATACCGACAATTCTTTAAAATTTGGCACACAAGTTAACTTGCCTCGGTTACACCTCCGCTTGCAGCAACCATCATTTGCTAACAACTCGGTAGCATCTGCAAGCGGAGAATTCCCTTATTGGCAACTTCGGTGGCTCTCTAATTTTCTTAGGTTTTACGGTTCCGTTATTTAGATAAATTAAGAGAATTACAATAATAATGCCCAAATTATCTGTTATCTACAAGAATAAAACTCAATTTGTTAAATGTGTTTATCAATTATCTTGTGTGTGTATGTAGATTAGTTATTATGTTTTTAAGTAAGAGTATGCGATTAATCTAAACACTATACAAACACTTCAAAGTGTTATAATCTTAGGCATTTGCACATGAACCTTTCCTTAGCTAAGAATGTCCTTGTTACTTGCAGAGCACTGTTTCCCAAATTTATTGAGGTGTAACCTCTCTTCACTTGCTCCTCAACGAATAGGTTGCTTTTTGTTCGAATAGTGTATGACCACGCCCACTCGGCAAAAGAGAAGAAGCATGTGGACTGTAGATTATACCGTAGTGATCTTAAAAAGCTTTAATCTTACGGCAGTTTCATTATTTAGCTTGCAGGTGCAATAGGTTCTATTGAAGCAATATCCAGAGCTTCCAAGGATTTTATTTTGGAAAATACAGACCTTTCAGTTGATAAGGCTGAAAGAATTTTCAGATTTTTCAGAGATCCAAATTATTATCTTGGCCCAAAAATCAATTGATTGAAAAGGTATGTGCTTTATACATCTGCAGCTTTTCAGCTGATTACATATGAAAGGAATGCTGCATTCTGTGCCTGTTTTTTGCAACTTCTAAATGATATACGCACAATGAAATTTTATGGGTTGAGTGCATGATTTATCCTATTTGTTTATATTCTCAATTTTGCCACTGTGATGATCCGAAATTCCATTAGTATGTTTGTATATCTTAGAGTTTAGATAACTTAATCCATAATGATTGTTTGATGAACTTGAATGCTGTTAATGATATCTTATTGATGAATGGGATTGAGTTGAGTGTGCATTTAAATCAAGAAAACTTCTATTTGGCTCTCAAATAGCCCCTAAAATAATGGATGATTAAGATTTGCATTTAAAATATTTTTTTAGTTGGTCTCATGCGCAAATTTGGATTTAATGATGATTTTTCTGTGAGACAATTTATTTTATATTTTCTGAGAGTTGTTCTGGGGATAATTTGGAGCTGCGTATTCGAACACTCTTTAATCAATTTGCAACCCGGAGAGTAGGATAGAAATCCAATGTTATCTAAATGTTGCCTGTTCTTACTTATTATTCATATAAATTTCTTAGCAGACTAAAGAATAAATATTAATTAATCATAATAATTTTCTAATAGAAACTCTTTCTTAATATATAGTTAAAAAGATGTAAAAAAAAAAAAGAGTGAATAGTATTTTAGCCTAATGATTGAGGCTCATGAATTATTATCTCAGGCCTTAGGTTTAATTAGACAGCTCCAAGAAAAGACAATAAAAATTGTGGAGTAGAGTATATATGAAATAATTTGTACATAGGTAGGCCTTAGATGAAGTAGGATCCAATGGATCATAATAGGTTTGCTGTTAACATGTTCCCGTAAGCTAAGTAAGAGGGGACCGTATAGTTAGCTTATTTTAAAGGTATTTGTATCTGCTGATGTGACTCTATGTGAATATGTCGGCCGACTGATCGAAGGCGGGGATATGATAGATCACAATAGCGCCTTGTTTGATGTGATCACGAATGAAGTGGCAGTTCACCTCGATGTGCTGATGTGGGAATGGAAGACAAGGTTGTTTGATAGTGCGACGGCGGAGGCATTGTCGCAGTAGAGAGCCGTCGGTTGAAGAGTGGGAATTTATAGGTCTTTTATTAGTTATCACAGCCATATGATTTCAGCCGTAGTGGAAGTGAGGGTGCGATATTCAGCTTTCGTTGAAGAGCGAGCTATTGAGGCTTGTTTCTTTGCGCTTCAAAAAGTGTGTTACCCTAGAATATACAAAACCCTGATGTTGATTTCTAATCGAATGCATCGCATGCCCAATCGGAGAAGCCCGTGAGATTGAGATGATCAGGTTGGATTAGGATCTGAGATTGATTCTGCCTTTGACATAGCGTAGAATTCGCTTGAGGGTAGTGAAGTCTGTCTCTGTTGGTTGTTACATGGATTGGCATGCTTTGTTCACAGCAAAAGCAATGTTCAGCCTCGTTATTGTGAAGGGAACCAGTGAGTTTCCGGTAGTGTGTTAGATTGTGGTATGTTGATGTGGTTGTAGATGGGGTTCGATGTTTGGGTTTTGTGAAGAGAGTGGAGATCGGAGAGCATTTTTCTAGGCCCGCCTGTTGTAGGAGCTGCCGAGTGTAGAAATTCTAATGGAGAGAGCTGCCATAGCTGATTTTCTGTATCTAAATCCCTAAGAACAATTTAGGATCACTCATGATTTTTGTGTGGAATTGCGAGGACAAAGCCGCTGGGGTGGTGTGAATTGTTGTAGCGCTGTTCCCAGTGATTAGGATGTCATCGACATATATGAGAACATATACATGGGTGTTTGCTTTGTGATGCATGAACAGGGATGGGTCGGCTCCACTCTGTCGGAATTGTAGATGAAGTAGGTGATCTGTGACCGCCGAAAACCATTGTATTAGCCATTGTTTGAGACCGTATATTGGTTTGTTTAGTTTGCACACGTATGTTGAATGAGAATGATCAATGAAGCCTTTGGGTTGAGACATGTGTTGAGAGAACCGTGGAGGAAGGCATTCAATATGTTGAGCTGGGAAATGTTCCACTGGCAGTGTATAGCCACTGTGAATAGGACTCTTATCGTGGTCATCTTTATGATGAGATTGATGGTTTCGGTGTAGTCCATGTCATATTGTTGGGCTTGTAGCCTTGAGCAACATGCCTTGCTTTGTAGCGGGCGATGGTATCGTCCTGCTTTCATTTGCTTTTGTATGTCAACCTACATCCAAGGACTTATTGATTTAGCGGTTTTGGGACGAGGTCCCATGTGTGTTGATTTGTGAGGGCTTTGAGTTCATCTTGCATTGCGGCTTGTTAGTGAAGGAGTTGTGCAGCTGATGTATAAGTTGTGGGATCTGGAATTGGATGTTGGGTGGTGAGGTTGAGGGTTTACCGAGATTTTAGGTGTCCTATTTTAGTTCTTGTGGTCATTGGATGGAAGGAAGTTTGAGTTTGTTAGCTATGATTGTTGGAGTTATAGAAAGTAGGTGAGGGTGCATGTTGTGTAGGAGAGGCAACATGATAATATGGATTGGTAGGGATTGTGTTTGGAGTTGGAAGTTTTGTTCCTTGAGGAGTTGGAGTAGGTTGTGGTGTTAGGCACGAGAAGGAGCAGTGGTGGGCGATGTATTTCGGTCATGGATGAGGTATTGGGTATAGTATGGAATTGCGGAAAGGTGGTTTCCAGGAATTGAATGTGTGTTGATGTGAGTTTGTGGTCGTTTTGGGTGTTAGAATAGATGTATCCTTTAGTGTTGTCTGAATAGGAAGGAAGATGTTGGGATTGGATTTGAGGCTTAGTTTGGTTTGTTTGCGAGGAGGGAGAAGGGGGAAATATATGCACCCAAATATCTTGAGATGGTGGTAAGTGGGTTTGTGTTTGAAGAGATGTTCGTACAGGGAGAGATTGTTTGTTGTGTGAGAGGGTAGTTTGTTTATGAGATATGTGGCGGTTAGGAGGCTACTATCTAGTATGTTGTGAGTAACTTGGAGGTTTGGAGATGTGATGTCCCGACATTCGGGTGGTCACATACCGCTATTGAGCAATTTGAGAGAAGAGAACATACACATACAAAAGTCAATGACATTTCTCATTCATTTTAAAATTTCATATTGCAAAAAAAAATATCTTTATCTTATATCACGAACATTGTTTAACAAAAGAGAAAATAAAGAGATAAAAAGTTAAAGTAGCGTCATCGTAGATCCATCGACAGTTTGATAATTTATGTTTTTAAAGTTTTTTTTTTCTTCGAGCTTCTCCAGAAGTACTTGCCCTGGTATTGTTCAGAAAATAATATCGGGATTGGAATTCTCATTAATTAGATAATACTCTAAGTACTACAGTAAACAAAATAATATTACATTTTTATAAAAGCAAAAATGCGATTAGCGGAAATAAGGATAAGAATGCAAGAAAAGTAAGGTAACAGCGCAAACGAAATAAATAATTTTCTGCAAAAAAATATTAGCACAAAGATACAGGTTACCGATGTCATTTTTTCAGTAACCCACCACGAATGTTGTTACCGATGTCTTTTTTCCAGTAACAACCCACAAATATTGTTATTGATGTCATTTCTTCAGTAACTAGCCATGAATATTATTATTGATGTCTTTTTTCCAGTAATAATAACCCCCAAATATTGTTACCGATGTCTTTTTTTCAGTAACAACCCACAAATGCTGTTATTGATGTCATTTTTTCAGTAACTAGCTACGAATATTATTATTGATGTCTTTGTTTCAGTAATAACACCCGAATAGTATCATGTTGGTTTCGAACAACTAACCAAGTTTCAAATGAATTTCGCTCAAAGCAAATAAGCGAAGTTAAGCAGCAATAAATTATAAAAAGTAATATGTCATATACCGGGTATCTTTATTCTTTAAGATCTAAAGTTTGACAGTTTGACTTTTGGATCTGCATTTAGATTTTATATATTTTTAAATTAGCCTTTTTTAATTTAATGTTCTTAGGAGTAATTACTATCTTCTTTTCCGTTCTGTTTTTCTTTCGCTTTTACATTAGGTTAGCGATATTTTTATGATAATAATAATAATATACAAATGTAAAAAACAAAATGGAAATGTTAGAAATTAAATTGTAGAAAGTAATAACAATAATACGTTAGAATGAAAAAGTGCCTGGATGGAAACGTAGTAATCTTATAATATATGTATTTGTTTATCATTATTGATTAATGACAATAATGTTAATGTGATAACATAAGATTTATTATATTTATTTTCATAATAATAATTATTAAGTATATATGAAAAGAATATATAATAGTAAAAAATATTCTCATTTTTACCTCATTTTCCTCTCCTTTTACCTAGGATAGGATTGCCGAGAGGCTGAGGAGAGGCCGGACGACTGCAGGAGGTGGCCGAAGTGGCTAACTGGTGGCCGACAAGAGGAGGGCTGCTGCTGTTTGGAGGGGTTTGAGAGGGGTAAGGAGGGCTACTGCTGTTTTGGAGAGCCGGAAAAGAGCTGGTTGGGTTTGGAGGGTCCAAAAGAGTAGTCGGGATGGTTGTCGGGGTGGTTATCAAGGCTGGTGACTGGATGCTGGGGCTGGAGGCTAGCTGGGAGGGGGCTGAGGAGGAGAGTTAGCTTGAGGGGAAGGGGGGTGAGGGGGTTTAAGTAGAGGAAGGAAGGGGGGGGGGGGGGGGGGGGGGGGGGGGGGGGGGGGGGGGGGGTGAAGAAGAAGATGAAGGGTCAAAGAGAAAGGGTGGGGGAAGAAGAAGATGAAGGGTCAAAAGATGGGGGGTGGGGGGAAGATGAAAAACTTAAGGAATTATTTAAAATTTACTTAAAGTTAAATTTTTCGCATTTTTCTGCTATTTGGTGTCCAAATATAACAAAACTTGACACCGAGGTGTGTTATGATTGATACAGATATTTTATTTTATATTAATTTATGAAGTTTTAAATTTCAAAAATTAATTTAGGTTAAACCGATGATCTAAAATTGATGGAATTTCATGAGCAGCCTTTAAATAATGTTCTTAACACGACGACACAAAAATTGATGAATTCAAATATGTATTTTGATGTTTTTGATTTATTGAATTAAAGAAAATTCAGAAAAATAAAGTGGTAGTTTTCTTTATTCGAATTCTCTCAAACTATGATCCTTTGATCTAAAAAAATTTATTCTCATTTAAGAATATTCTTGTTGTTACTAAGCCTACTAAGCCTAATATCACAATACCAAAAGGAAAATATAGTTTCCCCATGCTTAGCCTAAAATGCGTGGGGAAGTGCTGAAGCCATCGAACTTCTTACTTCACACGTGCGCATATGCGTGCGTGCCGTAGGCGTCCTATTTTTTTATTCTTATTTGTTATAGTGCCATATGATTTGGGCACTGTATCGCAGGCTGAAAACCAAATACCAGAAAATGTAATAACGAGGCTAATGTAGTGTGTGATTGGGTAAATCAAACTCCATAGACGGGACAGAAAGAAATAGAGAAGCTTCCTAAATGCACAAACGAGAAGCCTACAAATCAGATCCATTAAGATTAAAGGTAAATACTACTAGAGATTTGTTATGTAGTTCTTATATTTTCTTTAAAAAGTATGAATTATTAGGATTTAAAAAATTAAATATAATAAAAAATTATTATTAAATTTAATTTTGTTTGTGAGCTTATAAAAATATATATATTAAGTTTAAATTCTAATTATTTATAATTTTTTTAAAATATTTGAGAGCTAAATAATATCTTTTCAGTACATCATATACAACCTATCAAAAAATATATATATATTAAATTTTGCCTCAAATAAAAAAAATGCATTATATTAATTATAGCATCTTTATTTTATTTTATTTTATATACGATGGCTAAATTCAAAATAAAGTTAGCTCACAAGGAGAGCAATGATTATGATTGCATAATTAAGATATGTTATTTAGATTTGTTGATGTGATATTCAAAAAAATTTATCCAATAAGATTGAAAGATTATTTCATTAATATTTATTTATTTATATTAAAATAATATAAATATTATTTTTAATATTTTTATTGAAATGATATCAAAATTTTATTTGATAAATTTTTTTAAAGTGCTGTCAAAAAATTTAAATAGCATTTATCAAGGTTATTTTTCTTTGAGCTGCCACCCACCCATGGTTGAGGAATAATCGAGTCCTAATCTTCAATATGCAGGCTTATTTTGGATGTTAGGAATTTAAAAAATTATATAATGATGAATTTATAATTTTTAAAATATATATATTTGAAATATATTCTCAAAATATTATAAAATTATTTAAATGATATATTATTGTTTAAAATATTTTATTATTTGTCAGTGAAGCTTTGGTATTATTTTAAATGTATTGTTAAAGACTAATTTTAGATAATAATAAAAATATATTTATTTATCAAAATTTAAAAATATAAATACTTTTGAATCTCTCGTATTCTTATATACTCCATAGTAAAAATGTTATTAAATTTAGAGTCCGTTTGTTTAAGAAATATAATTTTTTGTATTAATTTAATTAAAGTAATATCTATTTTATTTAATTAAAATTTCTAAAAATTCATGCCTTGAAACCGTGAATCAATGTAACCGTGACAAAGACCCATTCATCAAATAGATATGACTAAAGATGATCCTCCAAAGCTCAAGAAGTATCATCAATCATATAGCGTCTTAACACATCAAAGATTATTCACATGAAGTAGTACTTTGGTCTGCATGTCACTAAGCTCAAATTTGACATTGAATGACTTGCTCTAATACCATTTGTAACAACATGAACTGTTAAGGTATTGTCTAATTTGATTTTTATGGCATCAATGTTTTGTCATCAAAAGATGCTTCTAGGCAGATCACCCATCCCGTAAGTGCTCCTCATCTGAGTATATTTATTTTTAAAGTTCTTATAAATAATTTCACTGTTATCTGAAAGGGCACCTTAATTTTCTTTAAAAATTATGCTTTATTGTACTTTAAGGGGTTTCACGGAACTTCATTACAAACTCGACCATTACTATTCAACATTAATTTTCCAACAATAATTGGCAAATCTTAAACCTAAGTAGACTTGGTCTTTGTATTTACTTAATCAATTTGGCCAAATTTGATGTCAATCGAATCATGATAGGCTCTTTACATAGGAACCTTAATTAACCAACTTAAAAACCTAATTATGCCACAATTAGCATTTAAATGGATGGAAAATCCTTAAATTTGGATATTAAATATCTTTAAACTTCATCATATTGAACCTAAAATGCTCCATAAATGTAAATACTTAATTATAGATCTTAAATATCTCAAATATAAGGATGTTGGGGGGAGTCTATATATGGATGCTTGAAGCTCAAATATCTCATCTACAAGCACGAACCCTAATCTTGCATGTTTAATCGGAGCACCTTAAATCCATTATTTGAGCATTACTTAACCTCAGGAAAACTTCTGTTCTCTCTCTCTCTCCTCCTTAAATCCATTATTTGATGTTAGAAAGATCATCAGAAGGCTATAAGATATGAATATGCAGCTTTATCAAATAACATTTTAATAATAAAAATAAAATTCCAAGAAAAGTCATAGAAACTAATGAAATTTAGATATACAATATTTCTATTATTATAAGAATATCATTGCATTAAAAGAAATTGAAGTGAAGTGTTAATTATAGCATAGAAAAAAAGGAATTTTTTGATTGTTGATATAAAAGTGCATCATTAATTGATCTTTTGCACATGGCTTAAAATTAGCTATGAAAAATTGAGATAATGAGATACTTTAGTGGGATGTTAACATATTCCAAATTTAATTAATTAAGGAAGAGTGCATTAGTGTGGGATTAAGGCACGCCAAATCATTTGTTGTTCATAAATTACGTGTGAGCATTATTAGTGTGGGAGGTTGGATTGCCAACATAATCATTTTTATTTGTTCATGAAAAATAAAAATAATACGCTAAATAGGCGAATTAAGACAAGTCATTGAGCTAAAATCTTGTTTCCTGTTCTAGATCGCTGAATTAAGTAGAGTCGCACTCACTGATCAAGTTCATGCTCAAATTCAGGCAACATGAACACTGTCTGTCCGTTGATTCAGCTATCTATTTTCTTAAAGCTTTTTCACCGAAACCTGCCTTCTTTGAATGGTATGATATTTATGAAGATTTTCTAAAATATAAATAAAAACTAAAGCTCTCGTACGGATGACAGACCGATCGTAGTCTTAGTCGGATATTGCAGTGTCGGACTATCGCTTTCGCCTCCTGAGATCAGAACTCGGAGCACTGATATTTCTTATGATCTCATGCAACAAAAAGACATTCAGGAGCATTGATGACCAATCAAGAAAGCAGCAAAATACAATGATGAGCACTGCTTCAAGCGGAAATTCAATCGGAAACATCATCAGAATGCACCTCCTGATTCCAGAACGAGTGCGAGAAGAACTCAAATCGGAGCTTCTACTGCATATGCTCGGAGGAGCTGTTTCGGCACTGCGTGCCACACTTTTCGTGCAGTTGATTGTTGAATGTTCGGGTTCAGAATTATTTAAACGCTGACGCCATTACTGCTTTGCTTTAACTTGGTGGAAGCTCTCACAAAAAAAAAAACAAAAAAAAAAAAAAAAAAAAAAAAAAAAAAAAGAAGAAAAAACAAATATTTTCCAAATATAAATATCCTGAAAACCCAGGATAGTAGCATAGTCCTTTCCTTTACGGGGGGGCGTCTTCATTTAAGCCCGGATCCAAAATTTCTCTGCTTTGCCTTCACGCTTTCAAAGAAACCCCATCTTTTCAATTTATTGATACACAGCGGAGCAAGAAATCCCCAAAGTTATTACAATTTCAAGTTCCGAAGCCCGCCACCCCCACACGCTCTCTATAAATTAAAACCCCTTTCACTTCACTCCCTCCCCTGTCACAAAAACAGGGGAAGGAAGCATGGCCGACTCCCCTCCGTCTCTCAAGCTGACACGTGTCCCTGGCCCCGTCATCGTCGGCGCAGGGCCCTCCGGCCTGGCCGCGGCCGCCTGTCTCTCCGCCGCAGGAATTCCCTCCACCGTCCTCGAACAATCCGACGGCCTGGCTTCCCTGTGGCGGCGCTGGACCTACGACCGGCTGACCCTTCACTTGCCCAAACACTTCTGCCAGCTTCCACTCCTCGACTTTCCCCACCATTTCCCAAAATACCCCTCCAAGGACCAGTTCATCTCCTACCTCGACTCCTACGCCGCCTTCCACCGCATCAGCCCGCGCTTCGGTTGCGCTGTCCATCGCGCGGAGTTCGATCCGACGGCCGGGGTCTGGCGGATCAGGACTCAGTCGGAGGAATTCGTGACCGGCTGGCTGGTCGTCGCCACAGGGGAGAACGCTCTGCCCGTCGTGCCCGACCTGCCCGGCCTCGCTAACTTTGCCGGCGATGCAATCCACAGCTCCGACTACAAATCCGGCGACGCTTACCGCCATAAGAAGGTTCTCGTCGTCGGCTGCGGGAATTCCGGCATGGAGATTTGCTTGGATCTCTGCCGCCACAACGCGCGCCCTTCTATAGTCGTCAGAAACAATGTAGGATTCTGTAATTTTTTCTTTTGATTTTTGGCATAAATCTTGATGGTTGAGGGTTTAAGGTGCACGTGCTTCCGAGGGAGGTGTTGGGAATCTCGATGTTCGGTATGGCAATGGCGCTGATGAAATGGCTTCCGCTTCGTTTGGTGGATATGATCCTGCTCTGGATGGCTAATTTGGTGATGGGAGAAACGGGTTCTGTCGGGCTTCGGCGGCCCAAAACCGGGCCTATTGAGCTGAAGGATCTCACGGGAAAGACTCCGGTGATGGACGTGGGGGCTGTGTCTCTCATCAAGGCAGGGAAGATCAAGGTAGGCTTTTGCCTGTTATTATTATTTTTTTTTTTTTTTTCTTTTGCTTTGCTTTTTTGTGGGCAGTGGAAAGAAAGTGTTAGTTAATAAATGCGAGGATGCCCTGTTGCTTTCGTTGATATTAAATGTTTATGCTTTGTGCATGGGTTTTAATGGTGAAGGTGACGGAGGCCGTCAGGGAGATAACAGAGGAAGGGGTTAAGTTCGCCGATGGGAAGAAGGAGCGCTTTGATTCCATCATTTTTGCTACTGGTTATAAGAGCAACGTGCCTTCCTGGCTCAAGGTAATATGCCTTTTTTATTATATTTTCATAAATATTTAATTTTTAATTTCTGAAAATATATATTAAATTATATTTTAAGCTCAAAATTCATATATATTTATTAAAAAATAGTAATTAGATCTATTTTTCAGTTGTATTATTTCAATTATTAAGGAAAAATATTATTTAAATCTATTGATTGATTTGTCATCTAAAAATATTCATTTAAATATTATTTTAATATAAATAAATAAATATTAATAAAATAAAATTCAAATCTAATAATTTAAATATCATTTCTGGAAGGATAAAACCAAACTTTCAAATAAAAAAACCAGAGAATAATATTTATTCTTTTTTTTTATATATTATTTGTGAATAGGGCACTCAAAATAAAATTATTACAATAATTAGTTACTTACAGTTAGGATCATCCCTATTTTAATTTAGTTAATTAAATGGTTTTTATGCTCTGCGCGATGCAGTTTTCCGGGCCGTTGGGAAGTCAACTTTTATTATGAGTTTTGATATATATTTTCTATATATTTTCTACAAAAATATGAATGTTAGAATTTATAGAGTTAAATTATAATAAAAATTTATTATTAAATATATTTTTATTTATGAACCTCATAAAATATATATTTAAAATTCTAAATTTTAATCATTTATTATTATTTTTATAAGAAAATTAACATTTTTTTTTTTGGAAATTTCTATTTATTCATTAAAATATTTAATTAAAATTAATCAAATTGATATGTTATATATAATCATCACAATGTATTTTAAAAAAGATATATTTTGCGGTAGAGGTTTTATTAATGTTAATGATAGGACACTCATACATTCTTATTATGGAAAGATCTTCTGAAAGCATACAAGTTTAAAAAAAGCTGCTTCTAAACCTTCCTTCTCGCATGTGAGCAACATGTGCTTTGCTTGCCTTAATATATTTTCCTTCTCACATGTGAGTAATATATCACTCACAAAAACTCATTCAATCAGATTTAGTTTTCATTTTAATATAAACTTAAAAATATATATATATTTGTATTATTTTAATATAAATAAATAAATATTCAAATCTCAATAAATTTTTTTGGATATCATTATTTTATTTTTCAATACTCGCTAGATTATGCTTAAGGCAGGAATATACATAAGAAAAAATAATATAAAAATTTTTTTCTAACTTTTGCATTTAAATTTCACAAAAAAAAATATTCAAATAATCATCTATACATATATCTATATACTTTTGGTGTATTAAATTTAACAATATTATTATAAGATATTTGCAATATAAAATAAAAATAATCATATTATTATTATTCTTATATATAATAAAAATATTATTTTATCAAGTTTAATTTCTATGTGGCTCTTTAGCAAAACTATTTTAACTAATGTAGAAAAAAAACAGTGCTATATATATATATATAAGGCCACGTCTTATGCGCGGCGACTTGCATGTCAGGTATATAAGGCCACGTCAGTCGCCCGATAAGGAGATGGCGAAGGTGAGTGGATGAGGAGGCTGGGCGACTGATGGAGCTACCGTCGTCATCCAGCACGGCAATCACTTTCTTCGGCCACGTGGCCCTAAATACCTGATAGATAGAAACCAATGAAATTGGGTGGCACCTCAGAGATCGGATACGTGTATAGCTAAAAAAAGAAAGATTTTTGTTTTGCATGAATAATTTATTGATTTTTGGTGAAATGCTTATCAGGACGGGGGAGGACACTTCACGGGGGAGGGAATGCCGGGAGTTCCATTCCCAAAGAGTTGGAAGGGAGAGAATGGGCTCTACTGCGTCGGCTTTACAAGGAGAGGTCTTCTTGGCACCAGCTTTGATGCGCGCAGCACAGCCAGAGACATTCAGCTCCAGTGGCGGCGGCAGCACCGCACCCATCATCTTATATGACATGACAACATCTTCCCAGTTTTGATCTCTCTCCTTCCCCCTCGCTTTTTTTAAGTTCTCGCGCACAATGTAAAGTATTTACACCCAGTTTTGCATGGAATATATATATATATATATATATATATATATGTATATGTATAATCTTAATGCATGTAATGTGCGTGTTGTTGTGCAAAATGATTGATAGGAATGATCGCTTCGCTGCGCTGCGCTTCATCTCTGACTCCGAGCATAAATCAAAATGGTCCCAAACTATTCCACGATGAGAAAGGAGAAAAATAAAAAAGTTTTATAATAAAGCAGTTGGAATAAAAAAATCAAAACCAAGGGAGGCCCAGATTCCTCAATCATTCGATGATGTTCTAGTTGCGGCCATGAGCTAAGGTTTGGATTGATTTTGAAGCCCTGTCGATCCAAAGTCAATACTTGAGGTTGACCGCCATTTCCATCTACACTAGTCCCTCGTATCAAGTTGATCGATCTTGTGAGAAGAAGGCAGGAGGAAATAATCATCCAGTGTCGAAATTAAACGCAGATTTTTTAAAACAGTAAATGAATACAACAAGTATCTACAAAACAGAAGGCTGTGATTTTCCAACTGATTTTAAATATCAGCAGTTTAAATTATCGCATTCACAAGAAAATACATACATACCTATTATTTTATATAGTTTAGGATTAGTAGCTGTAAATAATCCAACATGCTATAAGCTTTAATCTTTTCTAGCAAGAGCACTGGAACTTGTGCTTATTATTTTGAAAGAGGAATTTTATGTTAATTTGATTTGTATATTATTTTAATATAAATAAAATATATTTTTGAAGATAAATAATTAAATAAAGGTCGAAGAGGAGCGCTGGCATGGAACAAAGGCTAAGCTTTTCCAGGTTTCCCTCCGCTTCTGAAGGGGAGGGATGGAAGAAACTCAGAGTTTAACTTTAGTTAATGCCAAGGTCAGGGTCATGTTCACGTACTGTTGCACGTAGTCGGAGTGCAATCCGAAGAGAGAGAGAGAGAGAGAGAGAGAGAGAGAGTTCAGAAATCCAAGGATGAGGTAACCCAAGTCAGTTGAAAAAGATACGGATGGACATGACGTCTGATTCGATTTCCAAATGAAACATGCAATACTTTAATAAAAAATATTATTTGCCTCTCATTTTATTTTATAAGTTTATTAATAATAATATTTTTTTTTTATTTCTTATTTCTTACATGCTCTTCTTCCTTCTTAAAATATGCCGGCATCCTTAATTTACTAGCTAAATTAATATATATTTAATTATTTATTGTTAAATTTATAATAATTAAAATGCATTAGTTAAATAATTATAACTAATCAAAAAATATATGTATCCTTTTTTTTTGTGAACAAAAATTCGGTCTATTATCCATTTCTGTGTAGCTAGGGAGCATCAGATGGATAAAAAAATTGCACTTTTGTCATTTTTGGTTTATTTTTCCTTTAAAAATTAAAAAGGTTTTAGGTTCTTCTTGCATAACATATAACTAGTGTTAAACAAGAAACGAACGTATGAACAAGTAAACGAAATGCGGGGAGAGAGCATGCCGAGCAGCCGAGCTGACCATCAATTTCAGCGAGCGAACGATTCTGTCCGTCCATCTTTTTCTGCAGCTCATAATTTCATATGCATTTTAAAATAAAGTTGATGTGACAATACAATATACAATCGATAAAATCACATTTTGATCTGATGAACAAAAAAAAAAAATGATTTAAATTTAGCAAATTTTCATATTTTCGGAGGGTTGGAAAAACATAGCTGTTCTCGCTCTTCTTAAATGCATATTATTATGTGATGGCTGCAATTGATATGAAACCGATGGGAACTGAGAGTGGTGACGAGAGATTTCGTGGAGCGATAGTGAAAGCCCTGAGAGAGGATGATTATATTTATATTACGCACAGATAGACAGCTTGCAGGCCGTCGCCCCATTGATCGTACGTCCATCTATCATTTTCTCCTCATTTATTTTATGTTCATTTTCCCAAATTTCAATCATCTTTTCTGTTTTTGTAATTTTGCCACCAAATTATTTACTAATTTTATTTTATTTTCTTGTTTTTCATATAGTTCATAATAAATATATATTTAATTATAGTTTATTTATATTAATGCATCATTTATATATTTTGATTAATCCTTAGCAATATTTTTCTTATAATTTTTAAAAAATGGTATTCAATTGAAAATTATTATTTAGATTTGTTAATACAACACTCAAAAAAATTCATCAAATAAAATTTAGATATTATTTCATTAATATTTATTTATTTACTTTAAAATAATATATAAATTTTATTTTTAAGGGTTGGAAGGATTTTTGAATAACATTTCCATTTAATATTTGATAAAATTAAGAAATTATAAAGAAAAGCTTTATCCATATTTTATATAAAAAAAAGGTATTATTTATAGAAAAACTGATTTAAGAAAAATAGTACCAACTTTACTAAATCACCCTTTCATCTCAATACCTTTATTACCCTATATTAAGGCAGCGTAGCTTTATCCATTTTAAATACCATTTAGATATTCTAATATATTTTTATTGAGAAATATTAAACTCGTTGAAGTGGTATCCAAAAAAATTTATACAATGAGATTTTTTTTTGTGCATTCAATATAAATTTTAAAAATAATATTTGTATTATTTTAATATAAATAAATATATACTAATAAAATATATCTAAATTTTATTGGATGAATTTTTTTAAAATATCAATTCAACAGATTTAAATAGAATTCCTCATTTTTATTTATTTGAGTTCCCAAGAGTTTCATACTGATGTGAAATGTTTTTAACTTAATATCGGAGAGGCTACATCGGTCTTCCCGACTCGAATCTCCGGTGCTTGTCGGACCACTCGGTACTTGGCGGGCTTTTTGAATCCCGGCATTGCGGACGGCCTCGTCGCCTCGGCGGCGTTAGCCCTATTACAAATGATTTCCGGTTTAAGCTGGGATTTTTTACGGCCTATTTTTTTCAGAAAAATAAATCAACTCTCTATTTAATTAGATTAGAGAAATAATATTTATTTAGATCCACTAATATGATATCAAAATATATATATTTAATGAGATTTGAATATTATTTTCTTAATATTTATTTATTTATATTTAAATAATATAAATATTATTTTAAAATTTTATATTTAAATAATGCCCAAATTTTTCTGTGTTCCACGTTACTTGATCTAAATATCATTTCTTATTTAATTATTTTATAGTATTAATTAATTAATTAATTAATGGGGGAAAGGCAAGTAGCAGCAGCCAGTCATACAGTATCAGAGGAGCAGTTCGCCCCCCTCGATCTCACCGTATGTATGCCACTGAATCGTGACGTAACTACTGGCAGTATATTAGCTCACGCCTGCCCTTTTTTTATTTATTGTTATTAATTTAAAAAAAAAACTGCACAAAATATGAATAAACCAAATTACTCTTTTTTTTTTTTTTTTTTTTTTTTTTTTTTTTTTTTTTTTTTTGCCAATTATTAATACCATATATAAATTCTTAAATATGTGAATTTGAATAGAAATAACTTATATATTAAAAAAAAAAAAAAATTTATTCAAATAAAAGTACAATTTTCATATAAAAATAAACTTATTTTAGAAGATAAATTAATAAATTACATTTTATCCAACGATATGAAAGAATGAAGATATATAATAGAAGTGTACTTAGGAGGAGATGTCAATGCTAAATGTATAAGTCTTTTGGGGAAGAAGAAGCACTCACAAATATTATATCTCAAATTTCATAAAAAAAAAACTAAATTAAAAAAATACATGACAAAAAATAACACAACACAGTGCATTTAATCTCTTTCACTTGTAACAGTAAGACTTTGAAATACATTTTTATAAATTAAAACTTAGGTGCTCCATATGTGGATAAAGAAAATTTCAAAAGTTGGTATCAAATTTTACAATTTTAACGAAGATGTGCACTTTCTAAAGTATTTGTGCATGAATTTTATAGGATTTGCAAATATTTATTTCACATGAAAATTTGAAAAAACAAAATAGACATGTTGCATTTCATCTTATGCTGAAACTTCCAATGCCTCCAATAGCGAGGATTAAAATTTTAATTTTCAGTCATACAAAATTTAGGACTAAGTATGTATATATAAGGTGTTTTTGTCATGACAAAACCCTCAAAAATATCTTGATAAATAAATCAATGTACTTCTTATTTATAAAGCAAATATATGAACGTCATTTTTTTTAAGCATATGTATGTCTTTCAAGCCAATTTAATTAAGAAAATTAGAAATACTGAAAGCAAATATTCAGAAAAAGAACTCACATGTCACTAAATAAAATCATAAATAATATACTTCTTATAAATTTTTTTTAAAATCCTTTTAAGAAATATAAAGATGAGTTCACTAGTCCAATAATAAAATAATAATAGAATTTTTGAATATAAAAATTAGAAAAATTTAATATAGGTCCAAATTTTATAATTTTGGTAAGGTTTGATTCACAATAATAAAATAAGGATACACAAAATTGTTCGTTGAATTTTGAGCACTAGATTGTCCGTAATTAATTTTTAAGTTTTTATCTTTAAAAATTAAATAAAAAATAAAATATTACTCAAAGAGAAATTTTTATTTAAGGATGTTTGTCTTGTCAAGATGGACCTTCGAGTCAAGTTTCGTTAAATTTATAAATCACAGGATGAGAAAATACGATTAACTTAAATTTTATTTAAAACAATTGTTAAGAAAAAAAAAAAAGGAAAAATTAATTTCCTTTCTCGTTCTTCTCGATGGACTGCCTCCTTCTTTGCCCCGCAAGCTGTAGCCATGGAAGCCGCCCCCCTTCCCTCTTGGGGGTGGCCACACCACCCCCTACCCGGCCAGCACGGAGGCCGGGCGGGCACCCCCTCCCCTTCATGGTGAAGCCCTAGCCTCCTCCTCTCTCCCATCCTCTCTTCCTCCACGGCCAACCACCGCCTCCCGCATCGCTGCCTCGACCTCCCGACCTATCGCCGGCACCTCGCTCGACTCTCCTAAGCCTCCCCATGATGCCTCGCCGAGCCGCCGCCGCCTCTCAACAAATCTCTATTTATCCATTTTTTTTTTCTCCTCCCTGCAAATCACCGCCCCTCCCATCACCGTCGGACTTTGTCGAAACTCTACCTAAACGCTATCCGACGCTTTTGAGGACTATCCCCTATCTCCTCGGCAAGTTACCACCGCTCTCGGCAAGCCCATTTGAACTGGGAAAATGACAACAAAAACTTTAAAAAACATGCGAGTACAAAAAATTAAATTGGTCAATTGAAATATAAATTTTTTTAATAAGAAATTAAAATAACTAAAAATTTAATTTAGCTTAAGTTAATTAACTAATTACTAATTTTTACATTTATTTTTTTTATGTTCTTAATCACTAACTTTTCATTTTGCAATTTAATTCATGTATTTATTTTTATAAAATTTTAATTCTTGTTCTTTTATAAATTTATATGTATATATATATATATATATATAAAAGAAATGTTATATAGATTTGTTGACGTGGGACTCAAAAAAATATTAACAAATAAAACAATATCATTATATCAATCTTGCAATCATTCCATTATCAGCAATTATGAGGTGCTATTTGCAATTATTGAAGTTATATATATATATGAGGGAAGTCGCTGACGTAATATTCGAGGAAGAAGGAGAAGGCACAGATCGGCGAGGGAGGAGCTCAACAGGATGAAGATGGATGACTCGACGATCCTTGGCTACGTCGAATGGAAGGGAATCGACGATGAAAGATGATAGATCGATGAAGTGGAGGAAGATGCAAGAGCTCAGTCGTGGAGATGGAGAGGTGGGGTTCAGCCATGGGATGTAGAAAAAGAAGCTCGCCCATGGAGATGCTGCACTAGGACAAAGAGGAAGGCGATCGAGTGAATAGAGGGGATGGAGAGGCGATCGACCCTTGCATCACATAAGGGAGAGGCTCTCAGCTGAAAGAAGAAAAAAAAAGGTAAATTTGACAGCCATTAGGTTTAGGTTCACTTAATAATCCATTTAAAGCCAATACCTTATCCAAAGTGTAGGTTCACTTAACAATCCATTATCGAATTTCAAAGTATTTTCTGGACTTTTGGATTTAACTCATGTAGCATGAGCATGAGCATAAGCATGATGTATATATATCAATAATGATGTATGAATATCAGTGATGATTTATAGGTTACAGAATATTACATACATTGACTGGGGAATTTCATGATACATCGACATTGCAGTTGTCAACTGAATGTCTGTATATATTAGACCGTACGACTCATAGCAGTTCAGTAATATTTTGGTTACACATCAGTAGTATACAATATTATGGTATATTCAGATGTACAATTTTAGTAGCATACAACATAGTTTTACATGTTATTACTCAATTTCATATCCATTACTATTTTTGTTTACTTTCAATATTCAGTTTCTAGTATAATTTTACTTTACCTTACTTCAGTTTCATACAAGTTTTATACAGTTTTATATTTTCAATTATCTTTACAATATTTTTGCATATTTAATTACATTATGTAAATGTTAAATGATTAATTAAAACTATTTAGATTAGTTTTGTAACAACTCAGGTTATTACTTTGCTCAATTAAGACTAATCTAAGTCTTAATTAAGGTTCTAAGTCACTAATTAAGTAATTTAGAACTTGCATCTGAAACCTAAGTCAAACCAGAAGTCAACAAAGTCAAATCTGGAATTTTGAAAAAAATTTCAAACCAAAGAATTTAACTTTTTATCTAGACATTAGATTGAAAATCTGACTTCACCATTGCATTCAGAACACCCAAAATAGCTATGGGTGAAATTTTGGAGGCATTTGAAAGTCGTTGGATTTTCATCGAATATTTTAATATTATTTAATATACATAGAAAATTCAAATAATTAAATACTCGTCGAAATGAAAATCCGATCACGCCATTGCGTTCCTCACCCCTCAATTAGCTAGGGGTGATTTATTGGAAATTTTAGGAATACGTTTAATTAATTAATTTTGATTAATTAAAATAGATGAAAAATAATTTAAATATTTATATTAATTAATACACTTAACTGCCTCCGCTAATCCACAGTAGCCGTCGTTCGTTTTCTTCGCATGCGCCGTCAATTCGAAACGGCGAAGATCCACCGTTCGATCGCAGATCGAACGGCGGACAGCTGTCTTCTTCCTTGTACTCCCGCGTGTCGCGCAAGGTATGCACGCGGCGAAGCTGTCGCCATGAGGTCTCTCCACGCGCCATCCACCGCTCTTAGCCGCCGTAATTAGGCTAGTATAAGACTACTATGACTCCTGTTTCGCTCGGTTTCAAACCTAAAACCCGGAACCTGGCAATAAAGCGTCGATCGTTCCTTCACCATTCGTCGAGGTACTACCCTAATCCTCTTTGTTATTCATGCATTTATCAATCTTAATATTTGAAATGCTATTTCAAGCCTCCGATTAATTGTTAACATAACCTGATTGAATGATAGATGATTTAATTTTTCGAATTTTGCAAAATATCTGCAGTATATACCGTTAGCTGTAAACTCCCTCGGCATGTCCTTCTATGGTCAGGGTTTATGATCAATTCAGATCATTTTAGGTCTCGAATCGACCACCTATTGGAAGAGCGCATCCTTAGCTATCCAACGCCGTGTGGGTCGAGCAGTCAAGATGCCGGAAAGTCCCTGGAAGATCAAGCCCTAAATCTACGCCCTCGGGAAGAAGCTGTCCAGAAGATGAAGTATCGGGTCGGACCGGGTCGACCCGGGCCCGACCCGTTCTTCTCAGGTTTCTGCGTAAGAAGGGCTGGGGTCCACCAGGAGTGCGTGTCCTCCTTCCAGCAAGCCGCGTGGCTCCGCGGCAGAAGTGGGGCCCGCCTCGTGTCAGACGAATGACGCAGCCGCAGAGCAGTCGCCAGTGGGGCCCGCCGCGTTCTGCCCAGCCAATAAGGCTCCGCCACGTGTACCTACAGAATAATTATAAAATCAGTTATATAATTATAACGTTAAATTAATAAAATGATATTTATATTAATAATAATATCAGAGTTATTAATCTAATAAAACAGAAATTATTTAATTAAATTAAATCAAAACTTTAAACACTAATATCTTACAAAACACACATCCAAATTATGCAAATAAATATATCAAATTGATCAGAAAAATATGAGGAATTTATTGATTCCAATAATTTTGCTGTAGGATCAATATTTTGCAAAGTGAATATTTAGGGTTTAATTTAAGTTAAATAATGCTACAAAACTTAATTAGCCTATATCTATGCACCCAATGATCCAAATATATTGAAAATGGGTCCTAAAATGATCAAAAAATCCTTAGGATTAATTTGATAATATTTATCTTGTTGTTTGGATTAGTATTTGCCTAATCACATTTAAGACCTAATCCTAATTACCCTATTTAGCCCTAGAACTTCAATTGACCATAACTTGGTCAATTGAGCTCCAAATTTGATGATCCAAAGGTCCATTTAGATCAAAAGAACTTAATTAACAGTAATATATAAAAATATTTTAGATCTAACGGTTAGATTTGTTAATCACCCTTAATTACTCTAAATCTTAATTAGTAAATATTAGCCAAATTAATAATCCAAATTTAGTTATTTAAGTTTCAGAGGACTCATAGAACCATTTAAAATCAATCTATAAGATTGGATTAGTATTTGAGTGATTAATTTTGTTAAGCACTCACTAATCACCCTAAACCCTAATTAGGTCTTAACTTGGTCAAATTAGGTCCAAATTGAGCCTACCACATGTCATTATGATCAGTGAGCTATTTGAAATTCATAGCCATTGATTTTGCTTAATTTGGATACTAATTGGCAAAGTTAGGAATTTTGACCCATAATTAAGAATTCCTTAATTAACCTTAAAACCTAGATCTTGTATTGGCCATAACTTGGCCAATACTTATCAGAATTTAGCAAATTTAGATTCTATGGAAAGCTTAGGCAGTAAAGAACATTAAAATGAAAGAAAAATTTAACTTTCACTTAGTCAAATTACTAATTTACCCTTATGAGTCAAGTTCACTAATTTGATCTCATATGGCTTAATAATTACCCAAAATTAATTTAGTTGCTGTCTAATCTTATATTAGACAATAATAAGCACTTTCCAAAAGAAAATTTCAGAATTTAAGCCCTAGATTAAAAGTTGATCTTCTGAACCCTTAAGTAGGGGCAAAATGGTCATTTTGCCCAAATTTAGGGTTTAGCCTTTAAAAGCCCTAAATTCAATTTCTAATCATTAGAATCAGAAAATAGAATGATTCATTGCTGAAATTAATCAAATTCAAGTCTAAATTAGATTTTGTTTAAAATCTCAGAATTTGCTCATTAAAGAAAATTCATAAGTCCTAAGTGAGTTTTCTCATTCCTTAATCACTCTTAGATCATACTTTAGGTCTTATAACATTAGTTAGGATGTGTGTCTTGAGAGATACTCTTAATAATTAAGAGCCTTAATTCTTAAGATTAGAAATAGATCTTAAGTTAGAATTCATCTATTGAGTAAATTGGGTTACTCAATTAGGTGAAATCTTGAGTTTTCTAGTTTATAGATTTTCTTAGTTTATTAAATGATTATTTGATCTTTAAACTTTAGAACTAAGAATAGAGATCCATCCTAATGAAATTGATTTATCATTAGGATTTGCCTTAACCTAATCTGTGAGTTTTGGGTTCTAAACCTTAGACCCTTAGATTATACCTTTAGATTAAGTGATTAGACCCCATCATCTGGAGTCTAATTCTTAATCTTTTCATCTTGATTTGGCTAATCAAGATGAGATTGGGATGAATTAATTTACAAAACTAGGTCGATGATTTATTCATTTTTAACCAAATAGTCGTCTTTTGATTAAGTCATAATTAGGATTTGGCCAGCCATAATTATCTTCAACAAGTAGGATTCGCGATTTTAAGTTACAGAATGTGTAAGAATTGATAATTCTGAAACTTATGTAACTTAGAGTAGATAGAACGAATAAAGTAGATAACAAAGGATATCACCTGTATTTTAGATAGAGTTTCTTGCACTTTGATTTTGATGCTTCGCATTCCTTGATTTTGAGCCTTATACCTTGAACATGTATTATATACATAAGATATTTTGATAAATATCTTATGTTAATTTGGAACATTATTTATAAGCAGCATTATGTTCATTTCATAAGTGGTATGTAAGGTGTAGCTTGATTAGTATACCTCTTCGATCAACTCGTTCGGGGTCGGCAACCTTTCGAGGGTTTAATGTCCGACAGTATATTGGCCATGCCTAGTCCGAGTGATAGGATGGATAGACTCTCGCCCTACTGACTATAGAGTCAGGATTTTGATATGGTTATACTAATTCAAGTACACTTACATTCAGTTCTGTCTCAGCTCATCAGGCTAAGAGTTTTCAGTGATGTTCAGTTCAGAGTTTCTTAGCTCATCAAGCTAAGATTTGCTGAGTTTATGTTCAGTTCAGGTGACTTATATAGTTGCTATTGTTTCAGTTTACAGTTACTGTTTTACTTATATATATACTGCATTGTAGCACTGTTTTACAGTTTTTCCTGCACTATATAGGATGCTAGTTCTACTTACTATATTCATATGCTCACATAGTATGTTAGTGTTTTCAATTTTATACTGTTCAAATTATGTATGTTACCTAGTATATTCTATTTGATCATAAGCATGTTTAGTTTGTACTTTTCTTACAGTTTTACTTTTCTTTTACTTACCTATTTTTGTTGCAGTTGCTTGGAGGAGGTATGTATTACTTCCTATTTGTTTAGTTATAAACTGTAGTTTATAAACTGTAGTTTATAACTTATTACTGTTCTTTTTGATATGTTTTTTTGCACCTATTTAGCTCAGTTCTGTTCTTAAGGTGATATCTATTTAACTTAATAAAATTATTTGCCATAAAATATACTTAGATATATTGTCTAATCAGTTTTTTCTTTTGTTGGCTGGGGCCCTACCATTATGAAACTGATAATGGTAGGATCTGAGTTTGTTGGAGCAGTAAATCCAGTGGAGAGCTTACCATTGGAGGAGGAGCCCGTTCCTGAAGATCTGTAGCTTTAGTTTTTTTTCTTTCAGTGAGATTGAGAGTTCCTTTCGATTTTTTAAACTTATTAAAATGTTGTAATAATACAGGTTTATATTTCTCTTTCAGTACTTTACTTATTCTGTATTGTTATATTTATACTGTATTGGATGGATATTATGTGTTATGCTTCCGCACTCTGAGTTCTTGTATGATCATTTAGTGATAAATTCTGGGATGAATGGCAAAGTCCTTATTTAAGTTGGATTAGAACATGTGTCTAATTCAATTATAAGTTGGGACCTTATCATTTGGTGACCCCTCCACCGTAATCATGTTAACTTAAGGGTTAACAGGACCACGGCGTGGCAGGGCCGTCACAAGTTTCGATGTGTTAGAGGGGTACTTTTGGGATCTGACAATTTACTAGATCTTGAGCAATATATAGAGCCAGGTCAGGAGGAGCCTATGGAGCACTAGTGGACTCTTCATTAACTTTACTTTTCTGCTTAGTTTATTTCAGTTCAGTACTTAGCTTTTATGTATGTATTTTAGTAAACTGTTTATAATAATGCTGGATGTATTTTTTTTTATTTTCTGAGTCGAATATTTTATATAGCTTCTCTGATGAATGTTTTTGGATGACTGCTTAGCTTTCGCACTCTGTTATATACTACTTATACTTAGTATCGTGATGTGATCAGTATACTAAAAATGCTGATATCTTATATATATATATTGGATTTCACATGTATTTTACATCCAATGTATGTATTAGTCTAATACTTAGGATAATGATATTACTCTTATCTTAAGTATAAGCTCTCAATCCTCATTGAGGTTGAGTCAGCAGCCATTCAGATGAGTTTAGTTTCTGTTATTGTGGGGCCCCCGTACTGGTAATAAGGAAGCACAGTGCTCCAACTGTGACAAATCCCCAACTTAAGTAAAGTTAGGCGAACCCAACCTGCCTTAAGTCAAGGACTTGTCACCAAGTGCTATAATATTCATCAATATAAATATCAAAGTAGCGGAAGCAGTACAAAATAGAATAACATCCACAAGCATACATATTAGGGAAAAGATAAATGCAATATAGTAACTCATCACAATGCAAAAAGTAAAGTGCATTCAAAAAGTTAATTATTACAAACTAAAATGAATAACTATAAAATGAAAGACTCTCATCCTCACTGAAATAAACAAGGCAAAACTATCTAAACAGCAGCTGGAAGGTCCTCCTCCTGAATTAGCTCCTCCTCTGCGACACTGCCCACGAACACGTCCGTATCTGACATTTATCGGTATCACAAATGCCAGGGCCCCAGCCAACAAAATAAAAAGGTTACAATTAGACAATTGTTTAAGTACATTTTAGGCTATTTTAATGAACTGAACATTTAAAGATATCACATTTTAATTTAACTACACATGCAATCAGTAAAGGTGCAACAAGCTATGAAAGAAATGGAATACTATAAACTATCCATTTATCACAAGCAATATGTATGTGAAGTAACATATAAAGCACTAGATAAGCAATGTGAGGCTAAAAGCAAAAATAACTGCAACTATTGAATAAATATACTCCTAACATAATTATGATCGTAATAAAATATGCTGAGTATAAAAGAACATAAGTACTGAACATGATAGAATTCTAGCATCGTAACATACCATTTATACATATATCTAAGTCATAAAAATATACATACAACATGCAGATTAATATGAAAAAGAAAGGCCACTGAGACATGTGGCAAAAGCAAAGCAATATATGAAATGTAAGACCACTGGGGCATGTGACAAAGCGAGCAAATACTGAAAATAAGGCCACTGAAGTATGTGGCAAAGTAAAAAATAAAATAATACTGAACAATCCAGCTAAGGTAGCAATAAGCCTAGGACATAGTACTGTCATACCAGCCAATAGGCCATACAGGGCCTCCAATATCCATCAATCAATCCTCAGCCCAGCCATCCAAATATGCTAGGTCTGAGTCCAGTCTATACAATACTACTACTGAAGAGGCAGACTAAGCTAGGACATATTCTACTAACTGCAAACAAAATAAAACTGAATGATATGCAATTTTAATACTAGCTTATGATGCATCATCCATATCATAAGTTTTTCTTATTATGCTCAAGGAATAAGGCTAAAAAATCAAGGTAAGCAAAGCGATCTAGTCAAGTAAGCAAGAGACTCAATCTATACTCATGTGATATCTGCTGTTATCTAATTACAAATTCTAGCTACTCTGAGAAGGTACAAGTTTAGGATCTCCAATATCCAGCTATCGATTAAAATCTCAGATTTATGTCCTTAAAGTTAATATTAGAACTTAACAAGTTCTAATCAAAATCATGAGACGACTATATAGTTTTAAGTAAGCAAATCAACGACCTAATTTTTATGAATATTTTACTCTCTTACCCAAATCTTGATCAAATAAATCAAGATTTAAGAATTTAGAACTTAAACCCGATGTTGAGTTCAAATCCCAAATCCTAGGTAATATCTTAATAAGGATCTAGAGTTCACACTTAACACCCCAATTTAAAGGTGAAGAGTCCTATAGGCTGCAGGATTCAGGAATTAAGAACTTAGTGAAAGGCTATTCTACTGATTATAAGATAAAATAATCAATTAAGAACTTGAGAATCTAAAATCTATATTCAATCTTTAAGATAATTTCATTATCTTATTGATTGAATCATCCTATACCCACATGGAAGGTTTCAAAAGGTTAAACAATTAATCATTAAAGAATTTCAATTGGAGGTGGCCTGATTCAAATTGAAGATCTAAGTCTAAGATATAAGATCTAAAGATCCGAAGTTTGATCACTTTAGACTTCTAATTAGAGTTTTGACTTAAGAGTTTCCATTTGTGATTTTCTTTAGAATCTAATTTCATAATTAACTATAAGGAGCTTATTAAGGTTAGAATTGACAATTCCAAGTATTAGATTAACATTAAACCCATTTTGACCTTCTTAGGATACTTAAGATCTAAGGGTCTGAGTTTTGATCACTCTAGATCTTAAGCTAAGAATTTTACTAAGACGTTTCCAGTTTCTTTTCTTTTAACACTTAATTCTTATATTATCTTAGTTGAACTTATTAATGAGATAATTGACCATTTCAATTATTAGATTTAAAGTTTAATGCCATATGATCATTATAAGTAAGACTTAAGATCTAAGCATCTTAATTAAGAAATTAATGAGACCTTATGGATTAGTGGTTATTATTGTTCTAGGATTTCAGAGAACATTTCCAATCTACTTTATAGTGGTTTACTGAAATTTTGATCTCTTAAAAAATACTAAATCACATTTTGGTCAAAAATGACTAAAATGCCCCTCTTAAGGCTAAATTTGGGATTTTATGGTTTAACTAACCAAATTTGCTCTAGTCTATTTTAATGTATTTCATATTACTTAGTGAAGTGGGAAACACCCTTAGCTTAGGTTTTGATGACCTAAATAATCTTAATTAGCACTAATCACTTAATTAAGCCACTTAAGGTGATTAGTGAAATTAAGGCACTTTAGGGCAATCCAACTTTACACTTAGGTTATACTAGGTCTAATATGATATTAGGAACCATCCCCACCCAAATCAGAGGCTTAATTAGGGTTTAATTCACTAATCATTGATTAGGGTGATTAAGGAGTGATTAAGAAAATTAATTATCCAAAATTAATTTTAAGACTCTGAACTTACTCCTTAGGGTACAAGGAGCAATCAGAGCCCTTAAACTCATAAATTGGATATTTAGATGATTTTATATGATTTATTTAAGAACAGAGAAGGTTTGGCCAATATTTTTAAATCCAACCATTATATCTAAGATTTTATTTTATATTCAGATTCCTTGAATTTTTTTGATTCAAATGGTATATTAGATCATACCATTTGGATATGTATAACTAAAGTTATTTAATTAATTTATTCTAAATGTTTATTTAAATTAAAACTATAGGGTTTAATTAATTAAATTCGCAATCATTAGAAATGCTATCCAATAATTATTAATTAGGCGCGGCCCAAAATCAGAACCGCGCGAGTCCTGGGTCAGCCCGGCCCAGAACCCACGACTTCGTCTTCTTCCTCTCGATGGGTCTCGAGCCCGACGAATTTCAACGCTGAAATTCTTGGCGCTCCGGCGACGGCAGGGGCTCAAATCAATCCCTACACGTTCCTTGAGTCAAGACGTGTCGATTAGACTAAGAACCCCCATCTGGATCCCTCTGGATCGATGGGGTGCTACTCGGTCGAGATGCCTTCGATACGGCCGTCTTAGGCCGTCTGTGAGGGGGAAATTCGCCTCACAGAGACCTCGATTCGCCCGAGTTTTGATCCCTACATGTTCAGCGAGACTAGACGCGTCGAACCCTTAACCTATCTTAACCTGAGGCCCAGCCAATAGCTGGATCCTTACTCTGACTTAGCCATTGGCTCGATGGCTAGCTTAGTCGATCGATACGATCGACTCGAGCTAGCTTAGCCCCAGGCGACAATCACATTGGGTTTCTAGGTGGCTAAGGTTGCTTAGACGACAATCAAAGCTCATTCAACAGACAGGAATGGAAAGGAGCTTCAGAAAATTTCAATGGAGGAAGCTGTACCTCAAGTCGGGGATACAGGCCTTGCCGAGGGAAATTGTTGGGCGCTGAAGCTTCCTAGACAGTAGACGAAGCTTTCTAGGGAGTCTGAACACCAAACTAGCCCTCTATCAGCGTTTCGTACTTCGGAAGAAGCCAAAATTTGCCGAGGAAGACGGGGGCTTCAGAGGCTGCAATTGGAGGAATTGAGGGTTCACATTGAGCAAAGGGACTCACTGTGATCTCCTGGAGGTTTTTATAGGCCAAGGGGAGCTCTAGGGGTGGTGTCCAAGGCTCAGCAATGGGGAGAAGGCTCGGGCCAACGGCTAAGGGCAATTGGGGAAGAAGGCAGCCGGCTAAACGGACGCGCCGAGGGCAGGAGAGGAAATTCGGTGAATTCCCCATACTGCCACGCGCCAGGGAGAGATCCTCACTATCGGGGGGGGGGGGGGGTAGACGCAGACGGGCGAGTGGAGAAGATGATCCACAGTGCTGGGACCCGTCTCCGCAGTCTGATCCGCTAAGCCGTTGGTGATGGACGGCCGGATGCGCTTCCTGATTAACTAAACTGCGGAGAGGATCTCGAACATCCGATTTAATCTGTTGATCGGACGATTAGGATTTAATTACAGTGCGCAGTACGAGGGCCGTTTGATCTAGCGCGCTGAGATGCGTGCTGACGAATCGAGTGGCCGAAATGCGTGCGCCGCTGTCGGGACCCCGCAGCGGATCTGCCGTGGTCCCGACAGCAAATCCCACAGAAATAAAAATTAAATAAAATTTAATTTTAATTAATTAAAACTATTTAAATTAATTTTAATTATTCTAAAATTTCCTAAATTCAATTTAGGACCAAATGAGCTCCAAAAATTTCCAAAAATTTACCCTTAGCTAATTAAGGTATGAGGAATTCAAAAATGAAATCAGATTTCAATTTGGAGATCAAAATAATTTATATATTTTCAGGGCTTAAAATAACCAAAAATACCAAATTTTCTAATTTAGCTTTGGTTGATTTCAAACTTCTAGATTTAGGTTTAAATGACCCATCGAATCTAATAGAATCAAAATCAAACCTTGGTTTAGCTTAATTAATCTAGTTTTAGCTAGGATAACAACCTAGGGTTGTTACAGTTATCCGGGGAGATTGGATATTCCTCCCCGAGTGGCGCGCTGCTCAGCCGCCGAGATTGATTTTAATTATCCCTTTTGCGTGTGACGATGGGGCGGGGTGCTACAATTGAGCCCAACAATTAATTCACCATGTTATTAAATAGGAAAATAAACACTTGTTGATAGAATTGGAAATCAAATTTCAAGGGAAAAAAGGTACATCGGTTCATTGAGTTTGCTGGTTCATCACGTTCTGTAGTTGCCAGCAGGAGTCAAGAGCCTCAGCAATGCTTCCCAATCACACGATTGTAACCAAATTGATAGAATGGAATATCAACTGAGCCTTAAGAGGATGGAATGGCAGAAGTGAGGACAACCATTACGTTTGGCTGTCTGAGGTGGTTGCGGGGAGTGACCATGTTGGACCAAAGGACAGGGCACAGTGCCCGGTAAATCGTGGTTGCTTGATTGCACACGCATGTGTGATTTGATTATATTAGCTGGTTAACTACAAAGTTAATCATGTCCATTAGATTTGATCTTAGATTCAATGGATAAGATCGAATCGGCAACGTCTTAGACGCCATTCGTCTGATCCAATCTAAGGCTACGATGAGATGGGCTAAATCGTTGAATCTGGTTGTCCCGTGTGATGCAAGCTACGATGGATTTGTCTGCTGAAACTGTTAAGCCGTTATAGTGATTTCAATAATCAATTAAAATAATTTTAATTAATATAACTTGTATTAATTATCATATTTTGTTTAAATGAGCTCTAAAAATATTTAAAAAAATCACAATATGCTAATTTGAGTATGATGAACTCAAAAAATAATCATAATCTTTATTAAAGATCAAATTAATTTTTCTTAATTTTTCAAATTATTAATTTTTTTGAATAAAAGATTCACTTTATTCAAATAAATTTTAAATGGGTTCAAAATTTCAGAATTTGCTACAAATGATAATAATGGTCTAATGATAACAAGATTATGGTATATATATGCCTAAATTAGTCAAGATAACAACCTAAGATTATTATACACCATCATATGAATCCATTTGTAAATGTTGAGAATTACAAACTTAAAAATTGAATTGAATTGGGAGTTTTGCTAACTTTGTCTACTCCAAGTTAGCTCAAGCTAGCCTAAAGTCTAACCATCCTTATTGAATCAATAAGAATTAAGTCAATGTTATAGTAAACACTCATTACTCTTGAACATTCCATTGGAGAGAGCATTAGTGCTTAGCCAATATATCCCCTCTTATGGCAAGAACAGTTCACTTGAGCTAGCTCACACTAGCTCATGTTAACCCTAATCAATACATTGCCCTTAGGCCTAAATGTCTAAGTCAAGGATCACCCCACAACTAGGTATCTTTAGTGGCTTCTTGTAATCTAATATAGCTTAAGCACCCATGGTAGCATAGGAGAAAGAAATAATACATCCCAATCTAGCTTGCATAAAATGTGAGCTAGCCTCATTCCATCACCAATGGCTTAGTAAGTTTAGATTGCAATAAACACATAGACAAAACATCACTTACAATTTAAGGATGCTCTTAAAGAAATAATGACTCCCTTGAGCTAGCTCATACCAGTGTCTTTCCAAGGAAAACTCCATCATTGCTTCTCACCATCCAATATATGAACTCACAATGTAAAACACTATTTGGAATATTAAGATTGCCTTAAGCGCACATAAAGGCCAAGAAGGGGTAGCCCAAAATAGTTCGTGTAGGTTGAGCAAATCCCCTCAATACTATCTCAAATGCTCAAGAAAATAATAATAACTCCAAAATCATTCCAATCACTTATTATAAAATCCACCTAAAGATGAAGAACCTTAACAAACAATAATTTGCATTAATAAGATCTAACAAGCCACTTTTATTCACAAGCCCAAAATTTTCATCATACTTAGCCAGAATATATAGAAACACCTCTTTGCAAACACTCATAAATAATATATATATATATATATATATATATATATACACAAAAATTACAAATGTTTAAGCAAATTAATTTTAAATTAAAATGTTAATTAATTAAATACAATTTTGTGCAAATACATTTAACATTTTAATTGGTAACAAAATAAGAAAATGAAAAACATATTACTATTTACTTTTAATGTATCTTAGCAATTCTTTTGAGCTTATATTATATTTCCATTTATTATAGTATTTTAATTATTTTGTTGTCATAAAATATCATTAATAAAATTGTACATAAAAAATTTTAATATTTATAATTCATAAGTTCTTTTTTGATGATTTTATTTTAATAAGTCTATATCAACATTAATAGATAATTACTACTTCTATGCAACATAATGAATTTTTTTTGCATGGATAAACATATTTATATAATCTTCTTTAAATAGTATTACATAATTCATCATATTTATTATTGGTTACTTTCATGTGTTTTTTGCTATTATATGTGGTTTATTATTTGAATAATATAAAGTTTGATTTTAGATTTACATGCAATTATTAGGAAGAAAATTCGATATCAAGTAGATTTGGGTTTAAAACTCTAGTAAAAATATTTGGCAAAAATGCCCAAATCCATTATTATGCGGAGATTTCTCTCGTGATGAACGTGCGAACACGTGCGGCTTCTCGGCAAAATCGATAAAAAAGCAGTAAATGCGAGCAACGCAGAAGGTTATCGTCGTTACCGTTATGACCGTGTGGTTCTCTTTGTTTGAATCGAACGTAGATGCGTTGTTTAGGGTTTTGAATTGCATGCGATTCATTCCCCACCGCGCTCGAACATTTCACAGCCTTTTAGATGATCGAACAAAGACGAACAAGGGAATTACTCTCAGATGATCGCAAGAAGAATGAATCGATCCCTAGAAGATTCATAAACATGACGAATCACTAGTTCGCATGTTTCGAAATTTTCCTTGACTACAAATTAGTCGTAATAGTATAATTTATAAATTATTTTATTTCAAGCACATTTTACTTCACGAACAAACAATCTTTATGAATTATATGATTATATGTTCTAAGATAATTTTTTAATTAAAATTTTAATTGCTTGGAAATATTTTTATTTTAAAATTTTTAAATTTACATTGGATAAACTAAACAACTAAAAGTCTAAAACTTCTCCAAACTATAAATTTTAGCCGTGGAAAGCCTTTTTGGCTGGGGATGTATAGAAACAGTGAACCTGCACGTATCACCTTGAGCAAATTGGATCGGACCGGTCAGCCAGCTGGCTCGAGATCGGGGTTTCTCACGCGCAAATCGTGAATCCAATATCTCACGTGATCAACGAGGAAATAGGATCCGGTGCCTATCATAAACCCAAAAACCCGGTACACTTGGCGCGGAAAGGTTCTACAACGCCACACGTGGCATTTTCGTCAAGGCCAGCCAGTTCCACTGTTCTCAATAGTCTAGTTTAGCTGTCCGCTGTTTATCGCAACACAGCTGACCATCCGGCCCCTATACTCCGTGTGTCATCAAACCCTAACCCTAAGGTGCCAGCCCAGCACATGACCTCCTTTTTTGCCATTCTAAATTCCACACGCCACACGCCCATCCTTCCACCTGCAAGCCCGAGGGAAATTGACGTTTCCACTTACCTGTACTCCGGATACAGACGCACTTGAAGCTTACTGCTATCTATTTATAATTTGACGGATTTCAATCTCTTTGGAAACTGTTAAGGCTGTTGCAGCTTCTAGAGTTAGGGTTCTGTAACTGAGATCGTTGAATCCGGCAGTGTCATGGTTGTGGAAGATGGAAGAGAGCATTAGTGGTGGAAGAGAGAATGTTGGCTCGAGCGAAAGCCGGCCGCCCAACCCGCTCGCTGGAGCTAATCGGAAGTGTTTTAGTGGTATGAAGACTGGAAATACGCCCTTCAGGGCCACGCTTATTCGTCACCCGTCTCTTGTGAGTTCTCTGTTCCCTGCCTATGTACTTCAGTAAAAATTTTTGGGTTTTATTTGCTTCATCATTACTATTTCATTACGTCCTGCTCTTTTGTCCAGGTTTTCTAGCCTTTTGCTGTTATTTCAGTCATCTTTTAGTACTTTGTATGATTTGGCTTACAAGCAGGGATTGGCTTTTTCGGGAATAATTGATTCTTGGATCCTGAGTCTCTGCTTGAAATATACCACTTGCTAGTTGAATTTCTCTTCTTACTATTATTGGGATGTTGCACTTGTAAGCTATTTTCAATATTTAGGAAGATTAAAGTAACAAATCCTGTGCCCTAGTATGATAATTTTTTCTTCATCCGCCCAAGTGTTGTTTCTATTAGTATATCATAATGCTAATGTCTTGTGGCAAAATCTTTGTGATGTCACTGGGTTTACATAATTCTATTGCATATTAGTTATGTATGTACTAATGTAGAATTTAGGAATACCAACCAGTTGGTGTTACTGACATGTTGATTGTGTATTTGGCAATTTGTAGATTTGTCCAAGATTATTTGTTATCTTTTAGAATTTGTATGATCATCCAATTGCTGTTAATAATTTTATCAGTAACGATTACACAGGTGTAGCAACTATAAATAACGAGGAAATGGATAATAGATTGGATTTTTGGCTAGATGTGTAAAATAGCTTATATGAGCTTGTGCCACTTCTGCAATTTTTTTAATTATTTGATTAATTAATCATGCTCGAGCTTAATTTAACTAGTTTGAGTTGGCTCATCTTTTTAGGAAAGTGACAAGATGAGCTTGAATTCAGGGGGTTCTAATAATCGAACATTGGAAAGTGAGAGCTAGAAAGGAATGAAAAATTGGAAAGGGAACAAATGTCATTTATTAAGTTAAAGTTATTTGAGAGCTGTTAATTGCACCTTATAGTTTGCAGATGAATTAGAGGGTAGAAGATGAATTAATAATATGGAAGATAAAATTATGCAAAATGATTACTAGGAGGATAAGCTGACCGAAATAGCAGTATTTAAAGTTCATTAATTTTTACTTGGATTTATTAATTCCTCAAAAGTTCAGTAAAAGTGAATGCGGAATGAGGATTTTTAAAATTCTAATCTATTTTTAGGAGAGTTTAAAAAATAATTAAGATTTTAATCATTAATAGAAAATAATTATTTTTTAATAACTATTGATTCATTTTTAAAATATTGGTATTACTTCTTAAAATTTGACATCTAGTTTTACATAGATATAATTTTATTTTTCTTCTCCTTGCTTTAAAATTTTAAACTAATAATAATAACGCCTGAAATCATCTTACTACCCTTGCAATATAAATAATCTTTTTCTTTGATAGGAAATAACAGCTTGATCTTTAGAGGTCTTATTTTTAGTAATGATAGTATGCATTTCCTTTTTCTTATGTATCAGTAATCATAAAATTATAAGTTTGAGCAACTTCAATTTTTTTTCTTTTTTATTAATCTCTATAAATCCAAAGACACCATAAACACTACTAAATTTTGTAGCTATTTTTTCAACAAATAAATTTAAATCATTTTTATAAGTAACCTCTCTTGAGTTATTCCATGAACTAACTCCAAATTGTATAAAAAAATAATCTTTTATTCTTTCTCCAATCATTTTTATACTTGTATACCATTAAATTATTTTAAGATTGTATTAAAAGTTATTCTATTAAATATAATCTTTAAGAATATAATCCTATTCTATTAATTTTTTTTTTCTTTGATAGGAAATAACATTTTGATCTTTAAAGGTCTTATTTTTATAAATGATAGTTTTTTTTCTTTTTTCTTATGTATCAGTAATCATAAAATTATAAGTTTGAGCAACTTCAATTTTTTTTCTTTTTTATTAATCTCTATAAATCCAAAGACACCATAAACACTACTAAATTTTGTAGCTATTTTTTCAACAAATAAATTTAAATCATTTTTATAAGTAACCTCTCTTGAGTTATTCCATGAACTAACTCCAAATTGTATAAAAAAATTATCTTTTATTCTTTCTCCAATCATTTTTATACTTGTATACCATTAAATTATTTTAAGATTGTATTAAAAGTTATTCTATTAAATATAATCTTTAAGAATATAATCCTATTCTATTAATTTTTTTTTTCTTTGATAGGAAATAACATTTTGATCTTTAAAGGTCTTATTTTTATAAATGATAGTTTTTTTTCTTTTTTCTTATGTATCAACAATCATAAAATTATAAGTTTGAGCAACTTCAATTTTTTCCCTTTTTTATTAATCTTTATAAATCCAAAAACACCTTAACACTACTAAATTTCGTAACTATTTTTCCAACATATTAATTTAAATTTTTTTTATAATTAACCTCTCAGAGTTATTCCATGAACTAATTCCAAATAAAAAAAATTATCTTTTATTCTTTATCCAATTATTTTTATACTTATATACTATTAAATTATTTTAAGCTTGTTATAAAAGTTATTCTATTAAATAGTCTTAAAAAATATAATCCTATCTCTTTATTTTATTACTTTTGGTATATTAATTTTTTAAAAGTTTTATTTATAATGATACCTGTTTCTTTATTTGTGCTATCAACATACACAAGTAACTAGCATTCCATCGGTGCCACGATATTATTGTGAATGGGAATAAACCTTGTACATCAAAGTAAATAAGTTGTAGGCTTGAGTATGTGGCCATTGATAGTGAGAGGAAGTCGACATGCTTTTGCAGTTTGATAGGACTTACATATCTTGTTTTTATTTATTGATGTTGGTTAGTTGAAACAAGTTTTGCATTAGTTGAAGAGTTTGATTGCAAGCATGGTCAATGCATTTGTTCCTAATAGATATAGTTGCACCAAAGATAAGATAGTAATGGTGTGAATAGGTGGTGGGTGGTAGAGGCCAGGATCAATTCTGTTTGATGAGGTCTTTGTTGCTTCAACATGTTTTAACAATGCAACACTTTGTATCTAATTCAATAAACAGTATTTTTTTTTGTTAATCTATAATAAACTATTTGTAATAGATGAAATATTTATGCATTTTGCAAAATGAAGCTGCGGTTGTTTTAAAAAAATGATGAAGAGTTGGTATGGCATATAATAATCATAGCCATTGAGAACATAAGCCTAATAGATATAGTTGCACCAAAGATAAGATAGTAATGGTGCGAATAGGTGGTGGGTGGTAGGGACCATGATCAATTCTGTTTGATGAGGTCTTTGTTGCTTCGTATATTTTAACAATGCAACACTTTGTATCTAATTCAATAAACAGTATTTTTTTTGTTCATCTATATTAAACTATTTGTAATAGATGAAATATTTATGCATTTTGCAAAATGAAGTTGTGGTTGTTTTAAAAAAATGATGAAGAGTTGGTATGGCATATAATAATCATAGCCATTGAGAACATAAGTTGAGTATTACCTTATGTAGATTTCAAGGTTTTAGTGTTTGGATGTGATGCCGTGAGAGGCGCTTCTTGCTTTCCATTATTCGTGGATGGTGAATTGGTGTTGGAAACAAATGGGTGCTAACTATATTGCAGTGCCAGATGAACATTATCGGGTTGTACTGGGTCTACAATGATGATTTTTGTTGATGAAGGAAGCTTGGAGCTACATGACAATTTTGATTGCCAACATAGCTTTGTGTTGGAGAAGTATGTCTTTTGAAATTTCTATCTTGCCCACTAAAGCACCCTCTTTATACGAAGGGTAAGCAATCACTTGGTAAGGAGCTGAACTGTATCAGTAGTTCTATGAAGAAACCTTGTTTATGAACAAATTTGGCTCATTAAATTGCTCAAGTTTGACATGATCAATAAGGAAAATTGCCGAGCTTGAACAAATATTTTGAGTTTGATATCTTAGGGAGTTGATGGACAAAAATTTGTTCATCTGGGTTCAGCTTGATAGTGACTGTATTGATTCTAATGGCTCAATTATTGATAATAATAATAACATTGATTTATATATTGAGTGTTTATATACACAAAATCAATTAATATATTGGAATTAAAAAAAATAAAGGTATTTAGAATAAAAAGAAGCTCGAAAATTTGAGTGAATAAGGACATAAATTTCTGCTATATGCGCATGAGTGAAAATTTTTTGTTGCACATTGCCAAACTGGAAACAAATATGTCGTATGTATGGAATTGTGGAAGTAGATTGGAAAGAAGAAAACTATTACAACTGAATTGAGTTTCTTCGCATAAGCAGGCAACACCTCAACTGTTCCGAACTGCGGAAGCCTTAAGTTTTGCTTGATCTAACTTACTTTAGTAGAATCAGGCCATGTCACAATCAAACGAATTGAGTTCGCGCATAGTCTTTGCAAGCCTTGTTCAAGCTCAGGTTGAACTCAAGCCAGGCTAAAATTAAATGGGCAGAGCTTGAACATAACTTTGGCTTTGCTCAAGCTTGGCTTGTTTACACCATGTTTAAGAGGTTAGTTTGTGGTTTTCGGTGGAAAGGGGGATTCTTCAACGATCTGCATTTTGTGATTTATTGAGTAGTATTTGTATAAAATCATAAAGGGGAAGTGTGTCCATTTTAGTGGTGGCTGAAGCAACAAATACAATGTAATCTCGTTTTAGTTCAAATAGAATGTTAAAAAAGATTTGTTTGGTGGATTGTAGAGCACTAACATTACCAAGATTGTGAGAAAGCAACTTGGTTTTATGAATGAACTAAGAAATTGATAGATTTTACTTTATTCATTGTTTTGAAATGGAAGACGAGTTGTTGAATTTGAAGTTGATAGGTGGAACTGGGATTTGATGGTTGAGCACTTGAGGTAGCGTTAAAACTATTAGGAAGGAGATGGGCCAATTAGTTGATTAAAATGTGGATCCGATGGATTAGTATCATTGTTCTAGTTCATGCGATTATGAGTTTGGAGAATCAGAAAAAATGAAGATTGATTTAGAGCATAAATTTTACTGTATGGCTTAATATTTGATAGGTGATAAATGCTATGCTACAATTTATTTCTAGGTAGTATGAGGGTGTTTGCTATGATGCGGTGGTTGTGTATGGTGGTGGTGGGGTGGCCATGGAATGCTGGCGGTGATAAAGAAGAGAAGGGGTGTAGGTTTACTGAGGGTGCTTGCACAGGTTTTCTAGTACGTTTCTATTGTTAAATACAACTTTTGCTAACGTTTGCCATTCTGCATGCCATTGGCAATCGTAGGCACCGTTCATTGGTAATGGGCAATATGATAGTTACTGTAATACTATGATAAAGTTGTGACAAGAATGAAACTAAAGAGGGAAGAAGAAACGCTTCATTCTGTTCTAATGGATTATTACATTTTGTATAAATCTAGATCAGGAGAGTTTTTAGGGAGTGGTGGAGATGTTAATAGTAAGGACTGAGATGATTCTTGAGAAGCAAAATGAGTGGTGGAGATGTAGATTCTGAAACCATTTTGATTGTGGGATAAATAAGTGGTCATGATTCCTTTATTGATTTTGAAAACTACTTTGACTAGAGCTTCGGGTCTAGAAGCATGAATACAACTTTGTGTTATATTAATACAAGTTGAAAAGGTCTGATTAAATCTAATTCATTTGAGCACTTTTTGTAGGATTTTTGGGTCACAATTCCTTGGCTGGTTTTTTGATGTAGATTCTGAAACCATTTTGATTATGAGATAAGTGGTCATGATTCCTTTATTGATTTTGAAAACTACTTTCACTAGAGCTTCGGGTCTAGAAGCATGAATACAACTTTGTGTTATATTAATACAAGTTGAAAAGGTCTGATTAAATCTAATTCATTTGAGCATTTTTTGTAGGATTTTTGGGTCACAAAACCTTGGCTGGTTTTTTGATGTTTTGAGCACAAGAATTAAAACATTGAAAATGTTGCATGAAGTACGTTTAATTTGATCAAGTAGTTGAAGATGATGGATTACAAATGATAACTAGCGTTGCACTTTTTCTTAAACGATGAAGTATTTTTGTTACGAGACTAAGTTTATTTTTTCCAGTAAGTTTGTTTTTGAATGCTTGTTTTCTTAAATAATTTTAGTATAGAAAACTATTGAAATATTAGATACTTGTAAAAAACTCTATAGGAAAAATTTTAATCATTAGAATGAAATGTGACTACTGAGCCACACAATTCGATGTTTACTAGTATATAATATGTGTAAATTCCATTATTTGGATGATGGCAACGAATTTAATTTTCAATAATAAAGTTTTTTTCCTTGCTCTCCACTCCTAAATATTTGAAGCCAATTTCTTGCTTTCTATTTCAACACAAAGCTAACACTTATGCTCTATTTTGCCTGTTTTTTTTTTTTTTTTTTTTTTTTTTTTTTTGTCTTTGTTATTCTTAGACCACGTTATTCTTATGCAGATGCAAATTTCTGGCATTCCTCTTGAGCCTGAAGTGAGTCTGAAAAATTGTGAGCTGGAGTATGTACCTATTGTTCGTTCTGGGGCTTGGGCTGACATTGGATTCCGACAGAACATGGAGGATACTTATGTTTGCTGTGATAACCTTACCAATGAATATGGCCTTAAAAATACTGGAGATGGACCCAATGCCTTTTATGGGGTATGTTTTTTTTTTTTTTAAACTATTATTACCTATTTCTTGCTATTGTAAGGCACCTAGATTTTGTTGGTGTTTTCTCTTACATTTGAATCTGTGCTTATAACTGCAGTGCTGTCACGTACACAAATCAGTGATTTTACAATTCCACTATCTTATTATCCTGCAAAGTAGCTATAATTACCTTGATCGTGTTTTTTGAAATATTCATAAAAAGTTTGTTATTATTCTGAATCCATCATTAATTATTGAATTTTAGAGGATCTGTTTATAGTACTGATTTTGTACCATTTCCATACAAGTTGAATACTTGGCTAAAAACAAGTATAAATTTATAATAAATTGTACTGCTTTGTTTTTTTATCCGAGAAAGTGGTGTATGTTCTCTTGTTTGCTCAACTAATTGGTTCATATGTTGTGCTCTATTGTAGGTATTTGATGGGCATGGTGGAAAGCATGCTGCAGACTTCGTCTGTAGTAATTTGCTAAGGCTTATCATGGAGGATGAGGATTTCCCAAAACATATCGACAAAGTGTTTACTTCTGCATTCTTGCAGGCAGACAATGCTTTTGCAGAAGCTTGCACTATTAACTCTGCTCTTGCCTCTGGTACAACTGCTTTGGCAGCTCTCATTGTTGGCAGGTCAGGCTTTCTCTTGCCAGGGATGGCAGATTTATTAGCCCATCTTTCGTTAATTTGTAGCTTTTTCCCCGGGCATTATCTTCCAAACTGTTATGAATTCCAAATAGTTCTTGGTATTTTCAGTTTTGAATGCGTTTCTCTTTCGAGCTGGATTCGGACTGGGGTAGTGCATCGGTTTACCGTATTTTAGATGGGTGAGTGGATGCGGTAATGCGGCAGAGGGGTTTGCATTTATGTGGCCATACATCCATGCATGCATACATATTATGACACATTATCGTTTTAATTGAATATGAATTTTTACAGGTGTTTTGAGTATTTTTTTAAATATTTTGAAAACTTAATTTATTTTTAATTTAAAAATCATAGATTCCCATATCAAAGTTCTTTACTATTTTAAAGATTATATGTTTCTAAATTTTGTAATTTCTTACAATAATTTTTGGATTTCATGTGATTACACTAAATATTTGAAATATAAAAATCAATATAAAAATAAATAATGCCAAATTTAAAATTAACATTAGATTACAACTACATATTTTTCTGCACATTTTAGTTTGATTAAGAGGATTTTTGAGAAATTTAAATTTTTAGATTTATTTAAATTAAATAACAATTCATTATATTTAAATATAATTTATCATTGAACATGATAAAATAAATATGTTATAAAATGGTTTAAATTTTAATCTTAAATATTTTTAAATATAATAATAAATCTATTATTGAAAAATAATTAAATATATATATCGTCTTTCTCCTTTATTGTTTCTCATACACCACAATCTTCCCAATTACATTTACCCCAATGTAACACGCTTGTTCCCAGCTCATTTCTTTGGCCTATAAATTAGGCTGATGGGAGAGGGTCTTTCCCATCGGAATCTCTCCAGCTGTCAAATCCTTCCTCTCTCTTTCTAACATTCTCCTTGTCTCAGCACCAGCTTTGCCGTCGGCCACTGACCCCATCTTTAGGCACATATGTATATAATTGATTTATATATGGTTTTCAATAGTAATTTAATACTAATATATTAATATATTATGCTAATTATATTAGGTAATAAAATATATACTCCAATAATAGGTGCTTGTTGATGGAATAAATGGTTGTTAGGTTTGAGATTAGCTTTTGGATGTAAATATTTAGATAATCTAAGCAGCTGTATTGTTCAAGTAGTATGCTAATTTTAATTTAATTGTAGTTTTGTGTGGATTGCTTTAGTTGGATTAGTTGGCTGTAAAAGAACGACTAAACTATAATAAACCAAGTCAAGCATGAAATAAACATCCTTGGACAAGTAACAAGTTTTTGACAAATAATAACATGGTATGCTAGAGTTTAAAAAAGGACAAATGGTAATGTATAAAAATGATAATAAAATTTTCAGATCTTTTATTATGTTGTTATTAAAAATAATGGTGAAATAGAGAGTGATGTGATTAATAGGACCCAAGTTGGGCTATATGAAATGGAGGAGTGTTGTGTGATTTGAAAATTCCACTTAAAATTAAAGGAAAATTTTATAGCAACATATGATCAACTATGTTGTCGGGTTTGATTGTTGGCCAACAAAGAAGAAATTATTGATAGAATTGAGTATTACAGAGATGATGATACTTAGGTGGATTAGTAGGTATTATACTAATAGAATGAGAAATGAATTTATTTGTAACAGGGTTGGTGTTGTTCTAATATTGAACAGGATTAAAGAATGTTGCCGCCAAGATGGTTCGAGCATATTAAGCGTAGACCGTGCAATGCCTTTGTTAGAAAATTTGAATTTATGCATTTCTCACATATTAATAGAGGTAGCGGAAGATTCAAAAAGATATGGAAGAACTATTAGGAATGATCTTTATTTGGAATTTGGGGGCTTCTATTGATCGTGCGCAATGGAAGCAAAGGATTCATGTTAGCCGATCCCGCCAAGTGGGTTTAAGGCTTGGTGATGGTGTTGATGCTGTTTTATTATGTTAATAATTTTTTATTTTATAAATTTTATTAGTAAATTTAATTATGATCATGATTAATAATATTATTAATATCTATCTATATATATATGTTACCAATTATGTATTGATACATTGTTTATTATGCTAAATTTATAACAATTATTATTTATATTCATATATGTATAAGCATCATTTATTAATGTTAATTAACTATACTATTATTTCTAGAATTTTAATATTTATTACTGCTTTTTAATATTATTGTTTATTGCATCAATAAATAAGTATAATATGATAATAATGGTAATACTATAAAATTTTATTAATTTAAACATTATTTATTAAACTCTATGATTAACATTAATAATCAAACTCTATTATTTCATCATCTGCCGCCCCACTTAGGTTATTCCAATCTTTGTAAATTGATGAGATATGATTATTTGAGAATTTGGTAAATAATTAGAGTTTAGATATGTTGGCTTTTTACTACAACTCCAAGCCTTGATCCTACTAGGTGGGGTTGGCTAGATGAATCCTATGTTTCTATTGTGCATGATTAAGTAGAAGTCGCTCCCTAAGTTCCAAAAGCTAAGATTCTTTCCAATAGTTTCTTCTCATATCTTTTTTGGCTTCTTCTTTTTAATGTGGACAAAATTTATAAACTCAATTTTTCTAGTAGGGACATCTTAATATGGGCGAACCATCTCACGCGACATTATCTATTCTTATTCGCTTGGATCCACGACAAGCTATCTACAATTATACTCATTTCTGTAGCGATTCTTGTGAGTATACCCACTTATCCACCTAAGCATCCTCATCTTTGTAATATTTATTTTATCTGCAAGTTTATTTTTTGTTGATCAACATTCAGTTGTACATAACATAATTGATTGTATAACTGCTTAATAAAATTTTTCTTTATTTTTTAATGGGATTTTTTGATTACACAACACTCCAAAAATGCTCCATTTATCCAACTTGAATCCTATTAATCACATTGCTATCTATTTCACATTCTTTTGAATAATTGAACCAAGGTACTTTTATTTCTCGCTCTTCTTGATCACATGTTTTGCAATGATTATTTTATATATATATATATATATATATATATATATATGCAACACAAGTCATTTTTCTATTTAAAGCTCACCAAATAATTTCTCTAAGTATTTAGTCATAAGCATTTTCAAGATTAGTAAAAATTAAATGATGATATTTTGTTTCTCGAAATTGCTCCAATAAACTTCTTAATATATGTATGCTTTCATGGTAGCTCTACCAAGCATAATACTAAATTGATTTTGAAAAATACATGTATTTTTCATATGACACAATAACATGGACAGCCTTAGGCGTTTAACATACGGCATAATAACTTGATTCTTTTATAATTTTAGACAACCTTGGGCGCATCACTTTTGTTCTTGTAAATTGGTATTTAGTCATAAGCATTTTCAAGATTAGTAAAAATTAAATGAAGATATTTTGTTTCTCGAAATTGCTCCAATAAACTTCTTAATATATATATGCTTCCATGGTAGCTCTACCAAGCATAATACTAAATTGATTTTGAAAAATACATGTATTTTCATATGACATAATAACATGAACAGCCTTGGGCGTTTAACATATGGCACAATAACTTAAATTCTTTTATAATTTTAGACAACCTTGGGCGCATCACATTTATTCTTGTAAATTGGTGTAGCTTTAGCTTTTCTCCATTGTTACGATATTTTATGTCTTCAAAATAATATTAAATAATTTGGTAAATCAAAATATTCCTTCCTCACCCAAATGTTTCTTTACATCAATAGGGATGTTATCCGTTCCCACCATTTTTTTGCTCTTCATTCTCTTTAAAGTATTCTAGATCGCATCTTTATTATAATTAATACTATTTTTATAAATATTGACATCACTTGTTTTAATTGTAATGGTATGACCTTCATTAAAAAAATTAGTAAAATAGTCCATCTATTATGTTGAATATCTTCATTCCTAAATTTTACTTTTGATCATTTTTTTTGATATATTTTATATGAGTCATATTTGGTTCTTTATTCATAAATGTGCCCCTCTCCTAGCAATTTTAATTTATTATATAAATCTTCTAATGCTACGCTCTTAGTATCGTGAACTACTATTTTGGATTGTTGACAAATTAGCTTATATTTCTTTTAATTATTTTCAATTTACGTTCAAACCATTATTTTGTAACACATTTTTATCTTATACTTAACTTGAACATCTTGTTTTCACTACTATGCATCTTTTTATTTGGGTACTCATTCTTTTAATTCATCAAATAATTTTTTTTTGCTTTATTGTAAATACAACAAGGTACGGAATTCCACATATGATTGGCTACGCCCTCAAAATTTTCGATATTTATGTTCTAAAATCTTACTCCTAAAGATGTATGTTTTTACCCTTAAGAGTTAATTATCTAATTTTAGGACATTTTAAGTTAAAATTATTTTTGCTACCCATTATTTTCAAATCAAAACTAATAAATGATGTTGAGGTGTCAAACAATCATTTGGAGTAATCTATGTAAATAATCTCTTTTTTTAAGAGAAAATAATGAATTTTAGTTTTAGAAGCTATATTTTTATAGGTGATAATATGTTTACTCGTTAAAACTAAGTGATCATTTATATGAACATAAGCTAAAGTAAATCCTAAAATGATTCTTCGTTAATCTCTTCAAAATTAAAACTATCATGAATACTATTAAATTCTTTTATTATCTATTAGTATATTTATTAAATCTTATTTCATAAAAGGCACCTCTTCTTTAGATATTTTGTGGCCAACTCATTCAAATTATGCCAAAATAATCTTTTATGCATGTATTAAATCCTATTTGAGAGGTGCAAACACTTGCAATATTAAAATATATTTCATTAATTATAAATTTTAAATATATAATTCTCTCTCATCTCTTAACTTCACTACATTATTTTTTATATTTTTATTCAGAATGATAGGCTATTCTTTGGGGATTTTTACTCGAGCACTAAAGTTTAAAGCTTAAACTATCATTTTTTTTTCTCTCTCTTCTTTTCAATTAATTTTTTGAAAGCATAATATATTAATACTACTACTTATCATATATTATAAACCAACAAAAAAGCATGTTAGTGCGATGTTAGCTCTATAATAGCTATTTTTGTATATGACTATGTAATTACGATTTGGTAAATGTTATTACATTAATCTCATATATAAATATGATCATATAAATAATTTTGTTTAGATCATAATATTTGTCTTTATATAATAGGTACATTAACTATATTTATTTAACATTTTGTGTAAATTCATTATAATTTCCATCCCTTAGAAATAGTGAACTGAATAGAACTGTAGTTCAGGGAAGCTTGAAGGACTTGGTAGCTTTTGGCACAGAGAAAGAAGTTAAAGTTGGTTTTAAGTTGATGCCAGCATTAGATGGCCTACTTTGGTGGGTAGCAATCGTGATAGTTTGCACAATGGAGTAGCACTTGCAAAGTTATGGCTGAACGAGCCTATGCTGTGAAGTTGGCTTGCTATCGGTGGTTCACGATGTAGGGTGACAAAGGTCAGTTTTGGAGTGGGTGGCGTTGTCACAATATAGATAGTGTCAATGAAGACGTGACCAGTGGCAAGCACGAATTGGGACGGTTGGTGAGAGTCTTTCAAGGAGAATAGAGAGGACAGGAGGTAGATTGAATGAATTAAAATTCCATTGAAAATAGTTTTTATAAGTAATCGTATCAGTTGCTATTTGTGTAGGATTTAGTATTTATTTTTTAAATCAAAGTAACTGCTAAATTATATATATTTAAATTGATTTTACTCCAATTATATGAAACTATAATTGAATTTAACATATACTTGGAACTCATAAATGTAGTATTATTTTTGTCCAACTCATAATTAATTTATTGTAATCTATTTGATATTGAAAGTTTATAATTAGAATTACCATTATAAAATTCTAAAAAATTAATAAATTAGAAAAATATAAGAAACTACTTAAGTCAAAATTTAAATAAATTTACTCGTGAGTTTTTTTTGTTAAAAATCAAGTCACAACAAATAAAATGATCCCAAATTAGATGATGTATGCCGTAAAAGTAGAGCTGCATCTTTTCTTTTAAAAAAGTAACTCATATGTTTGTATAAGTTTTTATATGTATATCCAAAGCTTTATAAATACAAATAAAATGTTTAAATTGTAATTTTTAAATTAATAATTGAAAAGAGGTGTAAATTATAAAAATTTGGGTGATATTTAGATAATTATATCTCTATAAAAAATAATAATAAAATGTTTGGGGTTTAGATGTATTTATTTAAAAAGTTAATAGTCACAAAATGATTTGGGTGATTAGCATTTGTAGTTTTCCCTATAGAATAGTTTTTGCTAAGACCATCTGAATATATCGGTACCACGCTATTAGTTACTCAAATAATTATCCTAATAAAAATACAAAATTTAGGCCCACATGAAGTGGGGCATGCGAGTGGTGGCACGGGGATGGGCGCGAAATCTGGGTCACTGCTGCGGTGGGCTCGAGGTTCCTTTTGTGTGCTTTTAGAGAAATAGTGAAATCAATTGTTGTTAGTGTGAATGCATAATCAACTCGAAACTTGTACAAAGAATAACGTGAAAAACTTTGCGGGAAAAATCACGTGTGATGAGTAAACAGCTGCACTATATAGAGAATGAAAGGGAGAGAGAAATACAACGTTTTACTGCTCTAATCCCTTGTGTGATCACGATATCAAGCCAAATCCGGGCTGTGGAAAAACAAAAGAAAGTACAAATATGCCTTTGTAAAGGCTTAGGCCTTGGGGCACTTATCCTGATCCCCTGCAGAAGGCTTCAGCCCCTTGATCTCTGTTGACTGTCACTGCCAAGGGTTCTACCCTATGAATTCCCATATTGGCCACACATTCTATGTTCAAACTGAATTTGAGATGCACATTAACTAATACATGTTAAATGTATTGAAAGAAACCCCATTACTTCACTTGGAGATAAAATCAACATCAAAGAACCTGTAAGATTGTGAGCATCTGAAAACTGACTTGTATTACGAATCGTGCTCTTAGAATTTGTTAAGAATGAATTAAGATCGATACCTCTTTCTGAGTCACTATTTTATTCAATTGATATCAATTATAATTTTGAAGTTCTTGCATAAATAATTATTTTTAAAAAAGAAGTATCTTATTATATGATGTTATAAAATACTTTGATATTGAGTGGTGTTCACTTTAATTACATGTTCTATTGCCTTGAATTTTGATGGTGAAGTTCCTGTCTTGACTTCATTGCTGCTGCCTTTTAGACATCTAGAGGCATAATTCTGACCGTATACAATAATTCTTATACAAGGGACATTCAAACTTGAATTTTGATAGCACCTTGTTTGTATAGTAACAACCTATGCAAATGGCTCTTTTACCTTTTCTTATTATTTTTTGTTGTATTTGCTATTTGCTATTTGGCTTTGTTTCTAAGACTATGTAAGACTCGGCTTTTCCCTTTACAATGCTCATAACATTTTCCCTATTCCTCATCTCCTCTTCTTGTCTGTGTGCACGAGTGACTGTGGATTTCAACATGGTATCAGAGACGGGCGATCCGGATCTATATCCACCCCTTCGCTAATCCCGCCTTCTACCCTTGGCCTCCTCACAAGATGGCAACGAACTCCTCTGCTCATTTGTCCGCATCGATGACACACCAATCACAATCATCCACCCCCTTCAATTCTTTCAATCCTTCTCTAACCACTGTCCACTTCCTTTCTGTAAAGTTAGACGGTACGAATTACACTCTGGAGATCTCAGTTCCTATTGATCTTCTGCTCTCACGGTTTATTTCGACACATGGATGCTCTTGCTTTCACTCTTTTGAACCATCCGATCCTGAAGCCATTGCTTGGTACAAACAAGATCAACTGATTTTGAATTGGTTGATCTCATCCCCTCACCAAAATATTCCTTGCTAAAGTTGTCACCTACGAATCGGTTGGGTGGTCAGCTCTTGCGACAATCTATGCCTCTTCTTCTCAGGCGTGTCTTCAGCAGCTTGAACTGCAACTAAGAAAGCATCAAATAGGAGTCAATGAAGATGGCAGATTTTATTCAGAAAGCCAAAAATTTTACTCATCGGCTGTGAGCTGGTTCGCCGATTACATACCGATTGTTCGTTCTCAGCATTATGACAACTTTGGGATCTGATTTTACTTCCATCAAAGCAGCAATTACAGCCTGTATAACCAATAAAGTTAGATGAACTTACAAACATCCAATTGAATCACGAACTAATGCATTCATATCTCTCCTCCAAGGCAACTCCTTTCCTGATGTTGGCAAACACAGCTCAGGCTGATTACATTAGTCACCCAGTGTTGTAAAACCAATCTTTTCGTGGCCAAGGCAGATTCCCCCATGGATGTGGGCACAATAATGGCAGAGGGCGCTCTAATTAGCAGTGCCGACTTTGCACCAAATTAGGTCAAACAGCGGTAAATTGCTTCCATCGTCAAAACTTTATCATGTTGGCAGATCCATTACAGCTTTGCAACCTCCCTCGTATTCTACTTCTGCAACTGATCCCTGGTTCTTCGATTATGGAGCCACTCAACTTGTGCAACCTGCTGTGGCTAACTTTTACTACATGCAGCCATATAATGGTGCATCGAGCGGCTCCAAGTTGGTGATGGAAGTTCCCTATCCATAACACACTGGTTCAACTACTCTCTCATCCATCTCACACACTTCATTTAAATTAAGTTATTTATCTCTTTAACATCTCAAAGAAACTTGTATCTATTAGTTGCTTTACTCTTGATTATAATGTATTTATTGAATTTTACCCCTCTATGTTGTTAAGGACCCGGTTACAAAGCAAGAACACCACTGGGGATCCCTGACTAATGGCCTCTACACTCTTACATTTTCATTCGACCCATCTTTCAATCTTAGCCATTTGAACTCATTTGATCTCTGGCATCACCGTCATGGCCATCTTGGACACGACAAACTTCAGCATCTTGCCAGTTTGGGGACATCTTATTGTGTTCCTTATTTTTACTTGTACTTTCCAATTTGACATGGATGCATTATTTACATAAGAAATTAGACGTGTGTGATACTTTTCTCCAATTTGCTCCATGCACACCCGAACAAAACGACAAAGCTGAATGTAAGCACTGTCACATTGTAGAAATCGGCCGAGCCCTTCTTTTTCATGTAAATTTACCTCACAAATTTTGGACTCGTGCATTTCAAACAGTCATCTATCTCATCAATCGACTTTCATATCCTCAAACTCCACCATAAATCTCCATATGAACTCCTCTTCCACAGCCCTTTAGATTATAACTTCCACAAAGGCTTTGAATGTCTTTGCTTCTTGTGGTTAAAACCCTATGCAACAAATAAGTTGAACTTATTTTCGCAGTTCATGCGAACCATGTTTACCATCTTCATTGCGTTCTCTATGGGTTACAATAGTCCCCTTGTGCATGGTATCACAAATTATCAAGTGCGCTTTGAGTCATCTAGCTTACGAAATGATGTCAATGACACTTCTATATTCATATATCATCATGTTATTGATCTCTTGATATTTCTTGTGTATGCTGATGATGTCTTACTCACAGGAAACGACTCATTCAACAGCTCATACCATTCATTGCACTCGATTTTTTCTTAAAGACATGGGACATGTGCATACCTATCTCAATATCAAATTCATGCAAGAAGCTAATCATCGTCTTCTAACCCAGGAGTGTTATGTTTACTATATTATTTGTAGTGCTAGCCTCCAGCACTCAAACCCAGCACCCTTGCCAATGGTTATGCAGGCCAAACCAAGCAAGCTCCCTGCTGAAGCCTTTTCGAATCCCACTCTTCTGCAACATCGTGGGTGCCCTCTAGTACCTCTTGCACACACGACCATATATCACCTTCAATGACAATAAGGTTTGCAAATCCACGCATTAACCAACTACCTCTGTTGGGAAAGTGTCAAGCGTGTTCTTCGGTACCTCTGTCATACCAGCAACACTGACATTCATTTCCAACCACAATCCCAAATCTCTATATCAGCATATTGTGATACCGATTGGACCGGTGATTCTATAGATCACAAGCCCACCTCTGGTTACTACAACTTCCTTGGCTCCAATCTCATTTCGTGGTCATTTAAGAAGCCGCAAATCATAGCTCGCTCTAGCACGGAAGCCGAATACAAGGTACATCGGGTGAAGTTATGTGGATTGTCTATTCTCACCGAGTTGGGTATCTTCTTGGTCTCTCCGCCAACCATCCTATGCGATAACTTGAGCTCCATATTCCTTACAACCAAGCCCATTCTACGCACTCGCATGAAACACATTGAGGTGGATCATCACTTTGTTCGTGATTTAGTCAAATCCAAAAAGCTTACCTTTCAGCTGAAGATCAGCTAGTTGACATCCTGACAATCTCTTTCGACCGCCTCTCATCGCCTCACCGATGTTGAACTTGCAGGGGCATAATAACAACCTATGCAAATGACTCTCTTGCTCTTTCTTATTATTTTTTGTTTTACTTAATTTTAGCTATTTGGTTTTGCTCCGAGTCTATATAGACTCAGTTTTTCCCTTTACAACGCACGAAACATTTTCCGGATTTCTCTTCTCTTCTCGTCTGTGTGAGTGAGCGAGTGCAGCTTTCAACAGTTCATGCTCAATTTAAGCCTTAAATGCTGTTTTGCACATGATTCAGCTTATCTTCAATTTAAGCTTGTTCTATCCTCATTTGTTACGAGCTCTCTAAAGCTAATAAGCATGTTTGATTTCTACTCTTTTATCTCCTCTTGTGATAATTAGGTTATACACCTTTTTCTTCCCTTTTTTTCTCCTATAATGACAAAGGTGAGTGAACTTGTTATGCAATTTAGTTTTTATCTTTGACATGCAGTAGCAATAGAAAATTTCTGTGGATTGTTTTTTTTCATCCGATGGCATACTTAGGAAAATAAAAATTTACACAATCTTAACTCCCATCTCTCACTGATTTTCATTTTATTGTTGGAGCCAGGACGGTTCCATACTAAGAAATCAAGGTTTATCTGCATAGAGGTGTTTTATGGTTCTGAATTTTATCATGTTTTTTTATGGTTTAATTGGATAAAATAATGTGTTTGAATCATGCTTTCTCTTATACAATTAATGATGCAATGTGCTTTTAAATAAAATGGCATAATATCTCACATATAAACGTCAATTCAACTAAACAGCATATATGATTTGTCTGAACTTGGAATTCCTCACACCATTTAGCAACCAATTGACACAAACTAGCTATTTTGTGTGATTTAGCATAACTTGAATTTGGACTAATTATGATTAATATTTGGTTTGGGGAATCCTTTGACGATTAAAACTGTGAAATTTTAATTCTTAATACTGTTAGTCAGATGATATTCTGTCCTGACTTTAGCTGCGTCTTTTCGTAGAAAGAGCTTTTTTTTGTACAAAATCTTACCACCAACCATCTTTCAAATATTGTGAGTGTTTGTGATGTATAAATCAAATTCATGATATCTCTACGTTGAAATTTCACAAAATATGCTGTTTTATAAGCTTACGAGTCTAATTTCCATTGAACAGCTTGATGAGGAATGATATAATTTTGGCATTCAACATACTCCATGGGAGGGCAACTAAGGGAAATGGCACATTGTAGAAAAATGATGAAATTAGAGAAAGTGTTTGAATTTTTGTCTTTTTAAGAACTATATTTCTGGAAAAAATAAACTATTTATTGAACACTACTGAACTCTAAACTTTGCTTATGCACAATGACAATTGGGGACCATTCTTGATATTTTTGGTTAATCAAAATGCCTCCGAAATAATTTTATTAAATAAAAACAAAATTTTTACCAGTATGCCACTCAAATTTTCTAAAATTACTCGTACAACTCCAAAACTTTATTGGCATAATATCCAAATTTTCATGAAACACTAAAAGCACTACAATTCACATTATTTGTTAAACCCGTGGAGATGGGAAGCATTGTCATCAGGGAATCAACCACGACCAAGATAGGGAAAAGATTGGCTGGTGGTATGATTTTGTACAAAAGAAAGGCTCTTTATATGAAAAGACGCATCTAAAGTCAGGACAATGGAGGGTAGTCTTTATGTTTTGTGATTTTTCTTAGGTGGGTGGTAGTTTGTTGCTGCACGTTGTTTTCTGATAGAGCAGCTTGTTGCAAAAGCCCAACTGTGCTGTGAATGCTGCCCCAAGTTGTCCTTTAGATTTGCAGCAAAGCCATGGTTAACTGACATCTCATTTTGTTGCCGCTCGGGTTGGCCTCCAATTCATCGGCAGACTTTACCAACTGGCCATATGCTACCCATCTTGGGCGCTAGCAGAAACAAAGTGAAGAGATATTGAAGAGAGTGGTATTTTAAAGGTTTTTTTTTTGAAAATTTGAGTACCATCCGAATATAACTAATAGATAGTGTGCAAGCAGAGTAATATTTGAATTTTTGGTGCCATGTATTTTTTGAAATAATAATTTTGTGGAAAAGTAATTTACAGTGGCAAACTGTACAAGGGCAGCTGATTGTGGGGAATATGATAGCCTAATGCTTAAGATATTTTGGGCTGCTAATGGAATATACTTCTACGAGATCATTATAAGAACATGACTATAGAAGTGGATCGTTGAGCTCATTAATGACACTATGAAATGAAATAAGAACTTTAGGCATTAGGCTGCATGCAGGATTATCTGAAACTTTGTTGGCACGCTATATACTTATTTAAACAACAGAGAATTTTCAGTTCTTTTGTGCTATAAACTATATGAAGTTTAAGAAATTAAACCTTGCTTATTTAGAGATTTTGGTTAATTTTTTTTGTGCATGCTTATTTTATTGACAAAGATAGTTTAGCCCCGATTCTTCTAAAATATTATCTCATTGTATATATAAAGTTGTTTATTTTGGCTAGAGATTTTGGGATGATAACAAAATGTCGTGAATGCACATATGCTTAACAACACTTGGAAGCAAGCCTCCTATATGTTAACATGCTTAGGAAATTTATAAATTTCATGCAAACTAAAAGTACTCAGATTACTAGGAATATTGGAATACTTTTAGGGATTAGCATGCCTATGTTGGAAATTTGAACATATGGCAGGTTGATTGTATACACTTCTTCAATGTATTAATCAATAGGAAGTGATGATGATAAAGATATACACTGATTTTTGTCCAGTTATGCTTGTTTATAGGTCTTGGGTACCTTCTTGTTAACCTTTTTTTTGTCTTATACTATGCCCTATTTATTCTCTCTGCATGCTTTTTGTGCTGTAATTAATTATTTCAATTACTTTCGTATTTGAAAGCAGTTGCTTTTTCTTTATTTTTCCTTTTGAAAATGCAATACTGCTGTGCCGCCACCCTCAGCTTGTCATAACTGAAATTCAAATGTCTTGTTCTGTACTATGTAAAACTTTTAGATCTCTTGCGGTGGCTAATGCCGGGGATTGCCGGGCGGTGCTCTCCCGGCGAGGCAAGGCTGTCGAAATGTCTCACGATCACAAGCCGTCATGCGTGAGGGAGCGTAGGAGGATCGAAGCCACCGGTGGGTACGTGTACGACGGCTACCTCAACGGGCAGCTTAATGTGGCGCGCTCCCTGGGCGACTGGCACGTGGAAGGGATGAAAGATGCGGGTGGGCTGGGCCCGCTCAGCGCCGTGCCGGAGGTGATGAACGCGATGCTCACAGAAGAGGACGAGTTCCTCATCATCGGGTGTGATGGGATATGGGACGTCTTCCGGAGCCAGAACGCGGTTGACTTTGCCCGCCGCAGGCTGCAGGAGCACAACGACCCTGCTGCCTGTTGCCGGGATCTAGTCGACGAGGCGCTAAAGAGGAAGAGCGGCGACAACCTCGCGGTCGTCGTCATCTGCTTCGACTCAAAGCCGCCTCCCGCGCTGCTGCCCGCCCCGAATTCCCGGGTGCGGAGGAGTATATCTGCTGAAGGCCTCAGGGAGCTGCAGAGCTTCCTCGACACCCTTGGCAGCTGAGCTCCTTCCTCGTGTATTGCTCACCACTGATGCTTGTTGCAGAGAGATTTTGCTGAAATGTAACATATGCGGCTACTAGTTTTCCTCTTTCTTTTTTTGTTTCCGGTTGAAAATTTGAGCTTTTTGTAGCCTCTTATCACTACTGCTTGATTTCGCGTTCCGTTAATTGTTGGCTGGAGATGTTTTAGGGTGGTATTTTTGATGTATGTGATGACACTGAGGATAAGGATGCTAGCATTTTAAATATTGGAAAATTGTTCTTTGGGGAGATAGCTGCCTACCGAGGGATCTTGTCTCCGTAGGAGTAGCGAAAGTAATTACCAAAGTGCAGAAAAAGAAAACCTTTTTAAAGGGGCATGTTAATTGCTTTTGGAAACTATAGAAGGGACGTCCAGAACGACAACGGGAGTGTTTTGGCTGCTGGCTATCTGCTTACTTTTGGAAAATTGTTCTTCGACTATTTATATAGTATTTCGTTCCAAAATGGAAGGCTCATATAAAGCTCATTTGGCGTTGTGTTTTCATGACATTGCTAAGTATGTGCTCATATAAATCAGATTATATAACGTAAGCTTATATACAACAGATAATGCATAATTGCAGCCCTCGATACTCACTAATGGTATCATACAAATTTATGTAAAACAGCAAGTAGCTCGTCAAAATCTTGACTGAGTTGAAAAGATGGCAGAGAATTAGCTGAAGCTACACAACCCATTGGCACCACATTATCCAAATATGAGGCTTTGGAATTGAGAGGTTGGCACTGAGAGCTTGAGACGATGAGCATGAGAGGAGAAAATGATGAAGTTTAAAGAGTCGAGGAGATGTGCCAGATATGGCCCATATAAGGATTACAAGAGATTATTTTGTGTTTCTTCCGAACTTGAATTGCTCCTATTCCCATGTCACTCGAACCCAAAGCTGACTGTAGCAGGTTCAAATCCTCATGTTGGATTTGGGTCACATAGTTAGCCGGGTCATTTTTGAATGTGAACGCAACCAGACAAGCACTTAGGTTGCCTCTAAATCCAAATTTGTTTAATCGGGTTGGATGGACTCTTCTAAAATTGCATCAATTTTATCAAATATTTATGTTTTGCTCTTTTAATGTTTTAGGAAAAGCTCGGATACAAAAATTTAAAAATTTGAATTTTTGGTGGGTCCCTTGCAAAAAATAAATTTTAATATTTTTTGAATTTTAAAGGCTTGAATTTTAGGGAAGAGGCATAGCAAACTCAAAAAATCAGTTTCTGTCATGATGTGGTTCGGCCTGTTTAGTGGCTCTGCGTTATTGGATGTTTTTTATTCAGCAAATTAGTCTTTATAATATAAATATAATATCTATAAAGGTTAAATTTACACTCGCAAGAGAGATTTAAGTTAGATATTCATACGAAGCCTATTGTTTAATTTGGGTTGATAGATTATTTGCACATTTAAGTTCTAAATTTTAATTATTGCATAAATATCTTTTATTATTATGATATTCATACGAAGCCTGTTTGTGTTTACCCAAAGATCCATTATTTTTGACTTGTCAATTAAAATATCCAAGATTTTGACCACTCAAATGATTAGATCATTAAGACTCTTAAGCTTATAAATATGTTTGTCAAAATGATAAAATTTAAATTAAAATATTTTTTCCATCAAATAACATAAATATTATTTTTAAAATATTAAATATAAGAAATTGTCATTTAGAGTGGGATACATAATCTGCATTATTTGATTAATATTAATTTTTTAAAATGTATTATATTTATGAATAAAATAATTATGAGGTTGTCCAAGTTTTAATCTATTTTGGTAAAACTCTTAAGGTTAATCATACAAAACCTATTCACATCCAATGCAAGCTTATGAATCATCAAAATAAAACTTAGAAATTAATAAATAATAAAACTAAAATCAAAGATATAAGATAATGTTATTAGCATATTAATAAAATCATTAATTTATGATTTTTTCTTAATGATAAAAGATTATGTTATACATGATGTGATGCAAAGATGTGAAGGTGTTTACCATGTGAAATAAATATATTCTCAAAAGAAATCTAGCTTAAACTAACCTTAGATTAATGGTAGATCACTGCTCATGTTCATTAGTGAATGTTTAATAGGGCTTGATTAGCTAAATATGATTAGGTTAAACTTAAGTGTAGGCTTTGGTTATTTTAAGTTTAACCCTAGAATTCATAAATCATTAGAATTTGTATGAAAATCAAATTAAATCAGCTAAAATATAAATGTTAAATAAAAATTATAAAGACAATTAATATATTTATAGAATATTAAAAAATTGATATTATTTATGTATAGTTTGTATTGGCACAAAACTATTAGGTTTAAAAAGCTCGCTCACAAGCTATTTTATAGAAAGCTGAGCTCTTCTGTCTCGTGTAAGTAAGTACTGAAATATTTTTATTATAATTAACTATTATTTAAAAAAAAAAAAAAAAGAATATAGTCAGAATAAAATAGCTCGTTGAAAATATTGCAACGCCAAATGTAATCCGTGCCAGTCGTCACAGATCGGACGGTTCCCAAGTGAAATATATTTTCGCGATTCCGCCGTGCACTTATCTCTCCTCGTCTCCACCACCAAAGGATTCGCTCTCTCTATCTCTCTCCCTCCCCCTCCGCGCCCCCTTTTTCGCAGCTCAATGTGCAAAACCGTTCCACTTCAGTTCTCCCATCCATCCATGGAGATTTCACTTAAAAGCCTAATCATCACGAGGCCATCTCCACACTCATAATCAGAAGAGCTTCTAATCGTCTAATGTTTGCAGTTCCAATGGCGTTCCGGCACTTTCTTCTGCTCGCTTTCTTCATCACGGTGGCCGGCGAGCCAACGGGCGACCGCGCCGCCCTCCTTTCTTTCCTTTCCCAAACCCCTCACTCTCTGCGCCTTCAATGGCAATCTTCGGCATCAGCGTGCGATTGGGTCGGCGTGACTTGTGACTCCAATCGCAGCGCTGTTGTCGCCCTCCGCCTACCCGGCATGGGTCTCATCGGCCCGATTCCATCCGGTACGCTAGGCCGCCTCTCATCCCTTCAAATCCTCTCCCTCCGATTCAATGGCCTCTTCGGCCCCCTGCCTCAAGATCTCTCCAATCTCACCTCACTCCGCAGACTCTTTCTCCAGAACAATCTCTTCTCCAGCGAGTTCCCGGCCTGGATCCCCCAGATCACTGGCCTCACTCGCTTGGATATATCAGGAAACAATTTCTCCGGCGAGATCCCCTTCGCCATCAGCAACCTCACAAGGCTCACCGGCCTCTTCCTCCAAAACAACCGATTTTCCGGCAATCTGCCGAGCATCGACATCCAGGGGCTGGCAGGCTTCAATGTCTCCCACAATGCCCTGAATGGATCCATCCCGCCCAGCTTGGACAAATTCCCGGCGTCGGCCTTCGCCGGGAATCTGCAGCTCTGCGGCGGACCCCTTGCTCCCTGCGCTCCTTTCTTCCCCTCTCCTTCCTCTCCTCCGATCCCGCCGCCCGAATCCCCAACCGGGAAAAACTCGAAGAAACTTTCCACCGGCGCGATCACCGGCATCGCCGTCGCCGGCGGCGTCGTCCTGCTTCTACTGCTGTTACTGCTGATCTTCTGCTGTTTTTCAGTGCGGAGGAAGGAGGGAAAGGTGGAGAGCGGAGGCCTGAAACCGCCACCGGCCATCGTAGGATCCGAGGGCAGATCGGCAGAGACCGGTGCGACTTCTTCCTCCAATCAAGACATTAGCGCCGTCGCCGCCGATCAAGGGGAGAGAAATCGGCTAGTCTTCATCAGCAGAGGCGGAAGCTATAGCTTTGATCTGGAGGATCTTCTCAGGGCTTCTGCCGAGGTCCTGGGAAAGGGAAGCGTCGGCACTTCCTACAAGGCGGTGCTGGAAGAAGGAACCACCGTCGTCGTGAAGCGGCTGAAGGACGTCGCCGCCTCCAAGCGAGATTTTGAGCTCTGCATCGAGTCTCTCGGCAAAATCGAGCACCAAAATCTACTCTCCCTTAGAGCTTATTACTATTCCAAAGACGAGAAGCTCCTCGTCTTCGACTTCATCCCCGCCGGCAGTCTCTCCTCCAATCTTCACGGTAACCCAAACAATTGGATACCGTATTTTTTATTTTCTTTTCTCTCTTGCGAGGCAAATTATATTTGCATTCTACCTTATATAATTTCAATTTTAAATATGCATTTTCTTAAAAAAAAGTTTAAAATTTAATTACCTGATGATGATTCTCGCATAAATTTTATAAAAATTATTCTTTTTTCACAAAAAGAGAGAAACGCTGCCTTTCACTTTCGATGGTCCACATTCCCTTCGATCGGTGGTCGCTTCGATTGCTTTTAGCAGTGACTGTAAATTATTCCTAATTTTTTTTCCTTAGTTCTCACAACTTTTTTTATCATCAGTTTCATAAATTTCTATAAATATTATTAATTAAAAATTAAAGAATTTTATTTCGTAGTGGAATGTTCCAGGCTGTCCATCCTGTATCTATTCAAGACCATTATTTTTCGTGCATATTTTTTAATGGAATTTGCATATACTTGTATCCATTATACATAAAATGTAGAGCATTTTTCAATGGATTTTGCATTTTTTTTTTTTCTGATATCTAATTGGAACGCTACAATGCACGCTACAGGGAGTCGTGGATCAGGTAGAGCGCCACTAGATTGGGACAGCCGGATTCGAATAGCCCTGGCCGCCGGCCGCGGCCTGGCTCACCTCCACGGCGCTGCCCAGCTGGTCCACGGCAACATCAAGGCTTCGAACGTGCTTCTCCGGGAAGATCCGGATGCCGCGGCTCTGTCGGATTACGGCCTCTCCCCGATCTTTGGCCCCGGCGGGGAGTCGTCTTCTCGCGCCACAGCGGGCTACCGCGCCCCCGAGGTCATGGAATTGCGGCGGTCGACGTTCATTTCCGACGTGTACAGCTTCGGGGTTCTGCTTCTGGAGCTCCTCACAGGGAAGGCGCCCAACCAGGCGTCGATCGCCGGCGAGGAGGGGCTGGATTTGCCCCGGTGGGTCCAGTCCGTGGTGAGGGAAGAGTGGACGGCCGAAGTTTTCGACGCGGAGCTCCTGAGGCACCCGAACTCCGAGGACGAGATGGTGCAGCTGCTTCAGATCGCCATGGCGTGCGTCGCGGCGACGCCGGATTCTCGCCCGAAAATGGCCGACGTCGTGCGGATGATGGAAGACATCGCCGGCGGCGGCAGAGGCGGCACGTCGGAGGGAGATGTCGCCGTCGCAGAACCATCGCCGCCGTGAACGATGGCTCGGCTCTCGGCTCTCCGCGGGGATGATTGATTGCCTGTGTATTTAATTTACATAGCTAACGTCTAGATTCAAATCTTGCCATCTATAAAATCAACATCAAAAGTTTTGATTTTTAAGTATGTTCAATTCAAAATTTTTTAATTGTTAAATGTGAATGAATGAATTCCAATCGTGTTAATTTTATAAATATCAAGATTTGAATGTTAGATATGTAAATATCTCAGATTTGAGGATTATTATGTAAGTAATCATCTCTGTGCGATACTAATAAAGATAGAAATTTCAACATTCCTTTTTAAATTGGACTTGTTTGGGATCTATGTTTTGATGGAGTTTTATTATTGGATTCTTGTCTTTGTTCTATTATTATTTCGTATTATTTAATTGTCATATTATAGAAAAATACAATTTAGAACAATGGCCGGGTATTATTATTTAATCTCAATCATAAGAAGTTATTTAGGGGTTAAATGATAATTTATTTCTAATAACATAAGAAATTATCTAGGAGTTGAGTTGAATGAATATTTTTTTCTGAAATGGGGGGTGGGGTAAAGAGTTGGTGGTGTTACAGGCTGGCCGAGGAGGGAAATACAGAGGCACATCAGCTTATATGGCGCCAGGTATAATAGAGGAGAGAGTGCATTGTTTGACGGTATTCCCACAGGCGGCCTAAAGCGAAGGGGAAGGGTTTCCCTGCAAATGGAGACACCCTCTGGCAATGGACCCATTCTTTCTTCCTTTCTTGCTTGTCTTTGCTTCTTTTCAATTTGTATATTTGCAAGACAATGCTGTTTGCTATCATAGGTGCACATGGCTTGCTGCTACTGCATGCTTATTTTTGCGATCAGTATATAAATATTTAATGATTTGATTTGTATCGCTAGCTGTGTGTTAATTATTGTTCCTCATCAATACATAAGCATCTAAATTTGGTGTTTATTGTCAAAATAATGATTATAAATTCCTTAAAATCGATAGCTTTTATAGAAAAAGCATTTTCCTTAATACTATCAGGCTCACAGAATTTTAGGAGATGCACATATTTCCTTCTTTGCATTTATCCTAAACATACGGAGGCATATATAGCCAACCGATTGCACATATCCACCGTTTAAAGGGAGTAATAAAATCACCAGCACCGAGGGTGATGATCTTGCGAGCGATATGCTGGAACTCGCAAACCGGAAGAAGCATGGGGAGGACGCTTGCAAGCTGTTTGGAGGTTGGGATATAGTAGACGTTGAGTTTGTGTGTTTGGACAAGGTCCCGAACGAAATGAAAATCAACGCCCACATGCTTCATGTGTGTGTGAAGGATGGGTTTAGAGGTTAAGTATGTTGAGCCCAAGTTGTCATTGAAGATGGTTGGGGCTGAGTTTGGGGAAAACCGATCTCACAGAGGAGGGACTGGACCCACATCATCTCATTAGTTGCATTAACAATTGATTTGTATTCGGCTTCAGTGCTAGAATAAGCAACTGTCTGTTGCTTTTTGGAAGACCAGGATATAAGATTTATGCCAAGGAAAACATAATATCCGGAGGCGGACTTTCAATCAGAAGCATCTCCAACACAATAAACATCACTGAAGCCCGAGAGGGAAATGATGGGTAGCGGATGGAGAAGGAGGCCGCATGTTGTTGTATGTTGTAAGTAGCGAATGATGCACCTGACTTTTGTCCAATCATAATTGGCGGGACTATGCATAGATTGGAAGACTTTGTTAACATTGAACGCAATGTCCAGTCAAGTGTACAGCAAGTACTGGAAAGCACCCACCGTGTTGCGGTAATGGGTAGGATCGGAAAAGGGGTTGATGTAAAATACCAAAGTGTGTTTTCAAGTTTAGACCTCAGAATTTAAAAACGGAGTCCGCCATTGGACTCAGTAGCTCCAAATTAACTAAGAGCATTATTCTGGGAATTTTTGGAAATCGTTGATTTTTCCGGATTTTCTGTTACTCTAGAAATTTTTGTCAAAATAGGAATCCAATTTAAGTCAAATAAAAATGTAAAAAAAATATCCTCTTATAATACTTATTGAAAGGATCCCACTGCAAAAATTTGAGCGCATTTGGGATCCTGGATTGTCCTGAATAAATTCATGAAGTATAAACTTTAAAGGCTAATAATATGAAAAAATATAAATCAGAATTTAGAAATTTTTATATATCTAAGTTAAGCATCATATGAGGATGCTATGTTTCAAGTTTCGTTAATTTTCGAATTTCTGATTTATCATAATTAATTTTTCAAAGTTTTTCACTAAAAAATTAATATAAAATAAATTACTTGTATAAATTTAATATTTTTAGACGCGTGCGTTCGTCTCCTCGAGACGGTCGTTTCGATACCAAGATTGTAATTTTTGGAGCTTAAATGACTCCAGATCTTGGTTCAGAAATTCCAGCCGTTTGTTTTAATCCAACGGCTAATATAAGATCTTAGATTTACTTATAAACCTAACCTAATTTCCTCCTTACCTAAATCCTAATGCTCTCAGCCGACAACTTCTTCATTCTTCTACGCAAGCCGACACTTCACGCAACTCTAATCCTATCTTCGCACGATGGCGCGACACTTGCCCTCTCCATCGAACATTCCTCCATCTGTCAAGCCGAGACGGTAGGCTCCTCCTCCATCCATATCCTTCGGCCATCACTCTTCATTAAGGGAAGTTCGACAGATGCGCTATACCCTCGTTATAAGCAAGACGAGCCATCCACTCGCCGAGCTTCCTTTCACCGAGCCTCCATCTAGCCGAGAGCCTTCCTAGCTGGGCCTCCTCTCGGCGACACCTCCGATCGCCGACGCCTTCCTTTCCATTTCGCCGAGCCCTCTTCTAGCCGAGTGAAGGAGCAAAAGTACGACCCTCTACTTATCTCCTTAAGTTCAAAAATTTCGTTAGATAATTTGATTTGGCTTACATTTTTTTTTATAAATTGAAGCATTACTAGTAAATAGTAACTCTTAGATTAAAAAATTCATATCTTGCCGAAAATCTCGTATCTTATTAAATTAAAATGATGAAAATTTATAAGGATATTTATTCATACAAAATTTCTTGTTTGTATTTCTTTTGCTTTAGATTAGTGAAAGGCTTCTAACACCATATATATTTCGTTGATAATCTCTCATGATTTTTTAGCATATGATAGACTAATGCAGAACTTGTGAATCAATTACATTTCAATAATTCTCATTTCAGAATAAATGAATTCAATGCTGTTATGTATTCTTTAATATTTAAATATTATCAATCAAATACTGCCCCTTACAACTGCTGCCATTTGAGATCAAATGCTATCAACTGATTTATGTGCGATCCTAGTTGTCTTGAATACTATGATTACAAATGTTAGTAATGGCAGAATTAATAGCATCCTTTTAAACTTATGATTAATATTTATGCTAAATGAATTATATTTATAAAGAACATTTGAAGAAAATAATTACAAGCTTGATTAGCTATTATATTATACTTGCTCTCATAATTTGATTTTAAGTTTCATGAATCCTTTTCTATAAAGTTTTATGAAGTATTGGATGAGTGATGTTTGAATTTATCCTTAATTACTAGAAACACTCTAATAGCACAAAAACTTGAATATTAAAGATAAGAGAATTTCAGCATTCATCACCAATGTGATATAGGGTGACATCCTTGTGATCGTCAATGCTTCACTATCCACAAGCATATGTCCTTTCTGAATTTTTACACAGCGCGTCCATTGATGATTGCCTCTAGAGCATCTAGTAATCTATTCAACTTCATTAACAAGCTAGCTTAATCTTTAGGTTTTTACATGCAATTGTATGATGATAAGTTGATCATAATTCAACCAGAATTTGGAAAAGCTTCAACTCAGAATATATTTAGCAATTTTTTTCATTAAGTCCATCATTTGGAGCATCGAAAGGTTTAAGTGCTTATTCTTTATATAACAATTACTGGGTTGTTTCAAATTTATTATGAATATGTCTATACCTTAGCATCATTTTAGTATTTATGTTAGCAAGCCAATATGATGTTCATATAACTTCATTAATCTTACAATTATTATACTTTACAATGTCCAACTTGTTTGGATCTCATTAATTGTGTTACTTTCAATCTCAGCATTTTATTTCACCATTCACATTGGAACTTCTTAAATTTTATACAGCAAGATTACAATTGGTTTTATGCAAAAACATACATAAAAATACATTAGTAATAATACACATGTGTAATGCAAGAGCGAATGATAAGATAATTCAGAATTTTAATAAGGATGGTGACTCTATACTAGGTAATGGATAAACTTATTCCAGTATTATTGCTTGCATTGATCGATTTAAGATGGAGATTTTACAGCATTATTGCTTTACTCCAATATGAATGATGTAACTCAATTCACAAATCAAAGTGGATGATCCATATATTGTTCATCAAAGGTTACTATTATTTGTAACAAGATAAATCAAAATGTTGTCATATACTAAGAAATTAAAAGTTGCCATTCATATTATACAGTTGTTGCCATTCATATTATATAATTGCTGTCCTTTATTTATTGCAAATGCTATTAGTCATATCCATGTGATCATGATGTCATCTTTAATATTATAAGATCATAAGTGAATCAAAGTTAATATTAAATATAATTCAATGTTGTCAAATGCTGCTACTTAAATAAAAAATAATATTGATGGTCGTTGTAAGGATCATAAGTTATAATTTTAAGATTTAGTAAGTAAAGCCATATGAACTTAAAGTAAGAATTATACATAATGGATTGATTGCTGCCATACCATAAGATATCATTTGTTATTTGTGAATTTATGAGAGCAAGTGATGCCATTAGGAACTTAAAATGCTACTACTTTAGTTAAGAAATTTATAAGTTGTTATGTGTTTCAATTGCTGTCCTTTACCTTACAAAGATATAAATATTGTCTTAAACTTAGATCCAAATGTTATCATTATATAAAAAGTGTAGTAATAAAAAGTATGAAACAAACTGCTGCCATTTATGTTAAGTGCTGTCTTAATATAGGAAAAATTAATGTGATCATTTCTTTAACTATATGCTAAAATCAAATGCTGCTTTTAAATTAATTCTTATTTCTTTATATTAAATTGATAACTTTAACAATGAATCTTTGCAGGATAAGTTGTAAATACAGGATTGCTAAATTGAATGCTATGTGTGAAAAATCCACATAAGCTGCCTTATAAATGCTAAATTTTACTTCTACATTTTATATAAACTCGTTTGGTATATGTGAAATTATTGTAGAATTAGAAATGAGCAGTCCTGTAAAAAAGACTGAACTCTATTTTTAGAACTGGAATTAAACTCTATTTTTAGAAATGGAATTAAACTCTATTTTTAGAACTGAAAATGAGCAGTCCTGTAAAAAGGACTGAACTCTATATTTAGAATTGGAGATTGTTTATGTAAATTAGAAAATTTGAACAAAAACAAAGGAGACTCTGCCGAAATTTTTAAGAATTTTAGGACTTAGAAAATTTATAGGAAATATAGATGTTTTTACATGTTTATAAAAATTTCATATAGAGAATTTTAAATATTCACTTCATTTGAAAGTATTAGTCATAAAATAATCAATTAGAAAAATCTAAATATCAATATCATAAAAACCTATAATTACAAATCATGAAGCATTAAATTAATAACTCAAACTACTTTTGGCAGATCAAACAAGTTAAAATTGGTTGATTTTGAATCAAAACAAGTCAGGTACGCAAATTTACTTATAAGTTTTATTTCAGTATTCTTATTTGAGCCATTTTTCATTTGAGTATTATTTGCACTGCTTACCGTATTTTAATTTGCAAAAAAATTATATCAAAAAGCATGTAACAAAAAGAAATTATATATATTTTGTGGTGTTTGTCTTTGGAGGGTAGAACGCAACACTGAGAATCTGTACAGATTGGGCCAGCTAGCAGCCCCTGGGAGTTATATGGAGGGATTTAGCCTCTTGTAGAAAGTAGGCAAATCCAGAGGAAAGACACACTATCAATTCCTAATTTGAGTAAGCTACCGACGGGTGGTGAGATAAGCTTCCTACAGATTATGCCTATGGGTTTACCCATTTGGGCTTAGGGGTCTCTGGACTCGACTTATTGTTACATATGCTTTTGATAAAATTTATTTCATATATGTTGATTTTCACAGCTACTTTGCAGGGCAGAAATGAGTTTGGCAATTGCTTTATTTACATGCAAATTTTCAGTCATTTTCATATATGATTCATACATATTATAGGATGCTATATTTATTCTTATAAGAACAATTTGCGTACTCCTACCTGACTAGTAAACTAAATTTTTTAGGTTTTGATAATTCAAAAGCTTTGAAGATCTGCCAAAGTAATAAAAGAAAAGAAGAAAAGAGAGATATGAAAAAAGAGCAGTAAATAAATTTTATTGTAAATATTTAAACTGTTGTAAATTCATATGTGTATGGTTCTTAATGTAAATATGGATATTCATGTATTTTATTTTCTTTATTTTCATAAATGAATATTTCCAGTTGTATGAATCATTCCTTAGAGACTCGAACTTCGGTCCCCGGTTGCCACAGTTGATGTCATAATGTTGGGATTGCTCTGGGACAACCATTGGAGTGTCTGCTTGTAACAACCTGAGTTGTCACCATAGTTGATTAGGACTAATCCTAAGTCTTAAACACAATTATAAGTGCTAATTAGGTCAATTGGAGTCAACCTCTGAAACCTAGTCCAAATCAGGAGTCAAATGAATCGAATCCTAATTTCTAAAAATCTAGAAACCCTAGAAATTGACCTCCGATCAAAAAATGGACACCGCCATTACGTTCATTGACCCCAAATTAGGTTGGGGTGAAGTTTTCGTGTCAATCGAAAGTCGTTGAAATTTCGACTAAATATTTTAATAATAAAAATATCCCAGAAATCGAGGTATCAAAATACTCGTCGGATCGAAAATCCAACTTCGCCATTGAATTCCTTGACCCCAAATTAGCTAGGAAAAATATGTTCAAAATTTTTGGGAAAATTAAAAAAAAAATTATTTTAATACTTAATGGGGTGCCGTTAAGTATTTAAAGTTACCATCAACTTTAGCTGACGGCGCCGTTAGATCGGACTGCTCCATCACAGCCGTTGGATCTGTGGATCAGATCCAACGGTGACTGGGCCGAGTTCGCCCTCGCTCGCCACGCGGTGTCCCGCCGCCCCGCTCGGCCAACCGGAGCCCTCCCAGGCCTCGGCGAGGTCGCCGGCGCGCCTATAAGGCCTCGGCTGATCAACGGGCTCTGGGTTAGCGAAACCGGAGCCCGATTTCTCCCCGAACCGAGCCGAGCCCCATTCGCCGTCGAATCCGGTACTCCCCGATCCCCCTCCTCCGTCCATCTCTTGTCGTCGCGTTACTATAGAATTGTAGGTTAGACTGTAGATCGACGATCAACCGGACTCGATCGACCTTGATCAGGTCCGTGACTCAAATCAAGGCTTAAAGCATCGGGCCAAACCCTCATCGCGTACGCCGAAACCCTAGGACCTAGGGTTTGATTTTGCCGGCGATCTCGGCCACCTCCGGCGAAGGTCCGCCCACCGGCGTGTCGCCCTCGTCGAGGGCTACCGTCGGCCGTGCGGGCCGAGGTGGTCCAACGCCGGGAAGGCCGGCAAAAGCCGTGCCCCAGCCCGGCGCCCTCGGCCCGTATTCGCGAAGAAGTCGACGTCCGGGTCGACCCGAGCCCGACCCGACCGCGTCGGCTCCGCGTAAGCCGCGGGTGGGGCCCACTATGCCACGTGTCACGTGGGGGCCCACACGATGAGCCCGCAACCGTTCGGCTTCGGCTGTGGAGCCCACCAGGGCCACGTGGCAGCCTCTGGGCACGCCACGTGGCATGTGGGCCCACTGCCCGAGCCCCACGTCTTTTCGGCTTCAGTCGGGGGGCCCCTGCGCCACGTGGCAGCCAGCCGGCACGCCACGTGGCACGTGGGCCCCCGCCCAAGCCCCGCGCGGCGGTTTGGCTCCCCAGTGGGGCCCACAGCGCCATGGCCGCCTATGGGCCCGCCACGTGGCAAGTGGGACCCACTGCCCGGTCACCCGAGGCGGTTCGGCTTCCCGTGGGGCCCACAGTGCCACGTGGCAGCCTCTGGCATTGCCACATGTCAGGTGGGGCCCACTGCTCAGTCACCGAGCTGACTCAGCCCTGTGGAGCCCACAGTGGCACGTGGCAGCCTCTGGCAGTGCCACGTGTCTAGTGGGGGGCCCATTGTCTGTTAATTAAATTATTAATTAATTTACTGTTAGTATTAATTAATTACTATTAATGATTAATTAATTACAGTTAGTGGTTAATTAAATTAAGATTAGTGTTAATTACTTTTGAACAGTGACCTTAATTAATTCTGTATAATTAGAAATTAATTAGGGTTAATTAAATGTTAATTAAATCTTAAATAGTAATTAGGATAATTAATTATTATTAAATAGTAAAGTATAATTAATTATTCATAATTAGATATTAATAAATAATTAAGACTAATTAAATAGTGATTAGCACTAATTATTTTGCTATAGTAAAATATTATTTAATAATAGATTAATTAATATTAATTAATAATTAATCCTAATTAATCACAAATTAATTAAGGATTAATAATTTCAGAAATTTATATAAAACTTTAAGAATGAACAGTAAAATCATTTAATTTGAATAAATGAACAGTAAAATAATTCAAATTGTATTTTTGAATAGTAAATCTTAAAAGTTTAATAACTTTTTATAGGATGATCCAAATATAGCCAATATAGGTCTTAAAATACTCAAAAAAATGTAAGAAATCAAATAATGTAATGTAAAAATTTATTTTAGGGTGCGTATAACGAGGTAATATTTTAGGACATATTTAGAGTCTCATAACTTTTTACCCAGTTATCGAAACATAGTCAATATAGGTCTTAAAATGCTCTGGAGAGCGGCCTCATTATCGTAATAGTATTAGTTTTCTCATTTGGATATCAGGATAAAAAGTCAACCCTAGAACTTAGAGTTGACTTTAGTGAAAAATGACCAAATTGCCTTTAGAATTCAAATGATCATAACTTAGTCAAATCAACTCCAAATTGGAAAATTCAAGATGCTAACTAGTTTAGAATTTCAATGTTATTAATAAAATAAAATAAAATTTAGGATCTAAACCCTAGAAATTCAAGTAAATGACCAAACTACCCCTAGCCCTATTTTAGCCATAACTTGACCGTTTTTTCGCCCAATTTAGGCATACTTACTGCCTATCTTCAAGTTAGACAATAAGGAATCAATTGGAACTAAGAGAATTTAATTCTGACCCCTAAGTCAAAAGTTGACTTTTTGACCCTTAAAGTATGGGCAAAATAATCATTTTGCCCGAAGATTGGATTGAGTACCCTTACCCTTTGGATAACATCCTAGAATGCCAAGACTAATGTTATAATCTTCTTAGTATCAATCAAGTGAGTGAAATCAACCCTTAAGTTAGATTCAAATAATTTATGTTAAGTCTTAAGCACTACATTTTAAGGATCTTTCTTAAGAATAGGAATAGATCATAGGTTAGAATTCATTCATTGGATAATTTGGGTTACCCAACGGGTGAAACTTTAGTTTATTAGTTTCTAGACTTTCTTTTATTTTGCAACTCATTCTGATTATTTTATCTTTTAACCCCTAGATTTAAGATAGGAGATTCATCCTATTAAGTTTGATTACTTAATAGGATTTGCCTTAACTAGTAGATCACTTATATAATAAAACCTAGAACTTAGGTCTTATCCTTTGGATTATGTGATTAAACCTAATTCTCATAGTGTTTAATCCATAATCTATAGGTTTAGAAGATCTTGATCAGATCTTAGTTAGAACGTCTAAATTCACAAAATTAGGACGTATGATTTATTAATTTAACTCGTAGTCGTCTATCTGATTGAGCTAGATTAGAATCTGATCAGTTCTAATCCTTTTTAACTTATAAGGATGAGTTTCTGAGTTACACTCGATAGTAGGAAAATGGTGATCCTGAACTTGTGTAACTTAGAATAGTTAGAATGGTTAAGTAGAAAACAAATGATATCACCATATTTAGTAGAGTCCCTTGCTTCTATTGATATTTTGTTGCTACGCATTTCTTGATTTTTTTGCCATATTTTCTTGAGCATGTCATACAAGATTTTTGATACATAAATAAACTGTTAGGAAAATATGGAGACTCCTTAGATTCCTTGTAAAAGTATTAAAGTGATTAATGAAAAGATGATAATTATATGAGCTGCCTCTCAGATATTCCTTATTTCCTAGCCTCCTTATGTCGCTAGGGGAAGGACTTATTTTGTTGTGTGCCTAGTTTACTAGCCTCCTTATGTCGCTAGGGGTACACCATTGGTGCCTTAGCCGTACTGGTGTTAAGGTTGCCTTGTATGCTTAGTTTACTAGCCTCCTTACGTCACTAGGGGCATACAGTTGGGCCTTAACCGTACTGGTGCTAAGACCTTCGCTTGCTTTGTGTGCTTATTTGCCTAGCCTCCTTATGTCGCTAGGGATACACAGTTTTATGACTTAGCCATGATGGTGCTAAGCTTCTTTGGTATTCAATGGGCTAGAGTAGCTCTTTTCTGTATGGCAGTCGATGCACGTATGGCTTTATATGCAGTTGTTGTTGTTTACTTTTCAATATTCTATTCCGTCAGCTATTTCCTCGTACTGTTTTTATATATATTTAGGATGTTAGAACCTTGTTGCTATTTATATGTACCACTGTTGAGTTATTTATTTTAATTGGTATATTTTTTGTTGATCACCAGCATGCTTAGGATGTAGAATTTTTCTTACTGCACTTATTTAGTTATGTATATTTATATGCCCTTCATTATTAAGTTTTGTAACAATCCAAGATGTTACTTTGCTCAATTAAGACTAATCTAAGTCTTAATTAAGGTTCTAAGTCACTAATTAAGTAATTTAGAACTCGTCTCTAAAACCTAGGTCAAACCAGAAGTCAACAAAGTAAAATCTGGAATTTTAGAAAATCCAAAACCCTAAAAAATTGACTTTTTATCTAGACCTCAAATTAAAAATCCAACTCGCCATTGCGTTCAGAACACCCAAATTACCTAGGGGTGAAATTTTGGAGGCATTTGGAAGTCATTGATTTTTCGTCGAATATTTTAATATTATTTAAATACCTGAAAATTCAAATAAATAAATACTCATCAAAATGAAAATCCAATCGCGTCGTTATGTTCCTCACCCCTCAATTAGCTAGGGGTGATTTATTGGAAATTTTTGAAAACTAATTTATTTATTAAATTTAATAATAGATTAACGACTACCGTTAATTCGCTTATGGCACCGTTCCGTTTCCATTAGCGCCGTTTGAAACGGCATGGGATCATCCAGACCGTCCGATTTGGGTCTAATCGGACGAACTGGCGAGTTGTCATCCCTGCGCGTCTCACGCGTGTCACAGGAGGCGACACGCAGTGCACAGAGGTCTCCATGCGTCGATCTCTCCCCCTTTTCGCCACTCTAAAGGCTGGGATAAGATCCCTAATCAACTCCCCAGCATCCCATTTGAGCAAATTTAATCTTGACAAGAAGATAGGAGGAATTCGAAGTAGTCGTCTGTTCTGTGCCGTTGACTCAGGTACCGTTCGATCTCCTTATTCTTCTTAAGCAATCACTGATATCATAATTTGAAACCTTATTTCATGTTATGGATAAATGAATGAATGCAGTTGATTGTATCTATTGGCATTTTATAGGTCAAATTATGAAACCACTATACAGTTAAAACCGTTAGCTCCTCTTCACTGAACCCTAAGATTTAGGGTTATCAGTATCCCAAACTATAGGTATCCTCCTTCCTCAACCCATATATTATTAAGTAAACCTCATCAATCTCTATCCATGAACGTATGGTTTGAGATCAGTAGATGTTGTTTTGTCTGCGAAAAATCAAGCCATAATTCTGCGTCCTCGGGATGAAGCCGTCGAGAAGATGAAGCATCGGGTCGGACCGGGTCGACCCGGGCCCGACCCGCTCTTCTCAGGGTCCGCGTAAGCAAGTCAGGGGCCTGCCATGCATGCGTGTCCTTCCTTCAGCACGCCGCGTGGCTTTTGTCAGAGGTCGCAGTAATCAAATCCAGCTGACCATGTGTGGGCCCCGCTGCACCCTAATCCAATCATATGTCAACACGTGTTCCGCTGGTCATTTCTCTATCAGGCCATCCAGTTGTGTGGGCACCACTTGCACGACAAAAAAAGTTATAAAATATGATTAAATTAAATTAAATTAATTATTTAGATTTAATTTAATTCATTTAATTAGAAAATTTCAAATATTAATAACTAACAAAATATAACTCCAAATACAATAAATAAATATACTAAAATAATCAGTAAAAATCAAGGAATAATCTGAAACTGTCAAATCTCAATTTGAATAAATATTTCACATAGTGACATTTTAGGTATTTATTTAATTTCCAAAATTACCATTTTATTCAAATCATCATAACTTTGCACACATTAATTCAAATATACCCAATATGGGTCTCAAAATACTCACAAAACCCTAAGGATTAATTTATTAGGTTTCATTTTGCTGTTTGGATTAGTATTTGTCTAATCACATTTATGACCTAACCCTAATTAGCTTAATTTGTCCTAGAACTTCAAATGACCATAAGTTGGTCATCTTAGCTCCAAATTAGGTGATCCAAATATTAATCTAGATCAGAAAAACCTAATTATTAGTAATCTGTAAAAATATTTAGGATCCAACGGTTAGATTTATTAAACACCCTTAATTACCCTAAATATTGATTAGTGAATATTAGCAAATTTAGTAACCAAAATTGAGTAATTTAAGTTTTAGAGGACTCCTAGAGTCATTTAGAATCTATCTATAAGAGTAGATTAGTGTTTGAGTGCTTAAGTTTGCTAATCACTCACTAATCACTCTAAAACCTAATTAGATCATAACTTAGTCAAATTAGATCCAAATTGAGTCTACCACATGTCATTGTGATCAGTGGACTATTTGTAAACCATAGCCACTAATTTTACTCAATTTGGATACTAATTGGCAAAGTTAGGATTTTTGACCCATAATTAAGAATTCCTTAATCCCCTTTTAACCCTAGATCTTGTATTGACCATAACTTGGTCAATACTTATCAGAATTTAGCAAATTTAGGTTCTATGGAAATCTTAGACAGTAAAGAACAATAATCTGAAAGAAAATTTAACTTTCATATAGCCAAATTACTAATTTTCCCTTATGAGTCAAATTCACTAATTTGATCTCATATGGCTTAATAATCACCCAAAATTAATTTAGTTGCTGTCTAATCCTACATTAGACAGTAAGAAATACTTTCCAAAAGAAAATTTTAGAATTAAAGCCCTAGATCAAAATTTGATCTTTTAAACCCTAAGTGGGGGCAAAATGGTCATTTTGCCCAAATTTAGGGTTTAGCTATCAAAAGCCCTAAAATCATTTTATAATCCTATTAATCAGTAATTATAATAATTTATAGCTGAAATTAATCAAATCCAAGTCTAAGTTAGATTTTGATTAAAATCTCAATCTTAGCTCCTTAAGGAAAATTTTCCTAAGTCTTAAGTGAGTGATTTCTTATTCTTTAATCATTCTTAGATCTTTCCTTAGGTCCTTATAACATTAGCTAGGATGTGTGTCTTGAGAGATACTCTTAGAAATTAAGAGCCTTAATTCCTAAGATTAAGAATAGATCTTAAGTTAGAGTTCATCTATTGAGTAAATTGGGTTACTCAATAGGTGAAACCTTGAATTTTCTAGTTTATAGATTTTCTTAGTTTATTAAATGATTATTTGATCTTTAAACCCTAGAATTAGGAATAGAGATCTATCCTAATGAATTGATTTATCATTAGGACTTGCCTTAACTTAATCTGTGAGATTTTGGTTCTAAACTTAGACCCTTAGATTATACCTTTAGATTAAATGATTAGACCCCATCATCTGGAGTCTAATTCTTAATCTTTTCATCTTGATTTGGCTAATCAAGATGAGGTTGGGATGAATTAAATTACAAAATTAGGTCGATGATTTATTCACTTAAACCAGATAGTCGTCTTTTGATTAAGTTATAATTAGGACTTTGCCAATCCTAATTATCTTCAACTAGTATGATTCGTGATTCTAAGTTACAGAATGTGTAAGAATTGATGATTCTGAAACTTATGTAACTTAGAGTAGATAGAACGAATAAATTAGATAACAACGGATATCATCTGTATTTTAGATAGAGTTTCTTGCTCACTTTGATTTTGATGCTTTGCATTCCTTGATTTTGAGTTTTATACCTTGAGCATATATTATGTACTTAAGATATTTGATAAATATCTTATGTCAACCTTGAACATTCATAAGCAGCATTCTATTTTCATTTCATAAGTGGTTTGTAAGGTGTAGCTTGATTAGTATACCTCTTCGATCAACTCGTTCGGGGTCGGCAACCTTTCGAGGGTTTATACTATTTTTATATGCTCACCTAGGATGTTATTTGTTTTCAGTTTTATATTGTTTAAATTATGTATGTCGCCTAGCATATTCTGTTTGATCATAAGCATGTTTAGGTTGTACTTTTCTTACAGTTTTATTTAGTCTTTTACTTACCTATCTTTGTTGCAGTTGCTTGGAGGAGGTATGTAATACTTCCTAGTTGCTTTAGTTATAAACTATTTGTTTATAACTTATTACTGTTCTTTTTGTACGCTTTTCTGCACCTATTTGCTTCAGTTTCTGGTTGATGGTGATATTCAAGTAACCTAATAAAATTATTTGACCTAAAATGTACTTAGACATATTGTCTAACTAGTTTTTCTTTTGTTGGCTGGGGCCCTACCATTATGAAACTGATAATGGTAGGTTCTGAGTTTGTTGGAGCAGCAAATCCAGTGGAGAGCTTGCCATTGGAAGAGGAGCCCGTTCCTGAAGATCTATAGCTTTAGTTTCTTTTACTTGTGAGATTAAGAGTTTTCTTTTTCAGTTTTCTTAAACTTATTAAATGTTGTAATAATACAGGTTTAACTTTTCTTTTCAGCTCTTTACTTATTCTGTATTGTTGTATTTATACTGTATGGATGGATGTTATACTTTTATTGCTTCCGCACTCTAAGTTCATGTATAGTCATTTAGTGATAGTCCTTATGGATTGAATGGCAAAGTTCTTATTTAAATTGAATTAGAACACGTGTCTAATTTAATTCTAAGTGGAGACTTTGTCATTTGGTGACCCCTCCACCGTAATCATGTTAACTTAAGGGTTAACAGGACCACGGTGGGGCAGGGCCGCCACAAGTTTGTATGTGAGGCATGTCTCAGTCTCTTTCCTTTTCTTGCTTAAGCTATAAATGATGGTTTATAGCTTTCCCTTTTCTTTGGTACTGCTTGCTGCCCCTTTACATATATATATGTTACTTAGATGTTGTAGAATGGTGATATTACTTAACATATATAATGATTCATCAGCTTAAAATATACTTAGACAATTGTCTAACCAAAATTTTCTTTTCTTAGGCTGGGGCCCTACATTGTGAAACCGATAATGACAAATCCTCTTCAGTTAGATGAGCAGGAGTTAGGAGTGGAGCCATACCCAGAGGAGGAGCCCGTGGAGAAGCCGCTGTTTAGTATTTATTTTATATGTGAGGATGAGAGTACTTGCACTTTTTTTATTTAAACTGTTAAATCTTATAATAACACAGGTACATTGACTACGTATTTGGATTGCATACTTATATTCTGAGTTTTACTTTTGCTATTTATATTGTGATGCTTGGATGATTTACATTTCCTTAAATCATTTCCGCACTCTGTACGTTTACTTATATAGTGACTATTAGATTGATTCTGTATTAATCCTTCCCTAATTAGGTGGATTGTGGAGTCTATCCTAATCCAATGGTAAGTGAGGGGTTAGCCAGAGTGACACCCCACCCTTAACATAATCCTTTGGCGGATTAAGGGTGCGAGGCGCCACAGTTAGTATCAGAGAATTCCATAAGGTGTCAGGTCAGGATTTGCATCCTTATCTACCTAATGGATGATTCTTCTGCCAATTCAGTCACTATGTCAGGAACATTAGAGTCCCATCCAAGGAATCACAATATCACACTCAGAATAAGAAGATTAATAACCAAATACACGAGCATTAGTACTAAACAAAATTCTAAATGCTAAAATGGTTAGATACGCTAGAATGACGGTTGAGAGGCATCTTTAACGATTCAATGAAAGCTGGGAAGAATTTGTCCAATTCTACTAAGGACTTGACCTGTACGTAGAAGGGATATCAGATCCAAGAGTCAGGATGTTGAACCAATTGCTCCGAGAATGCACCTTCAGAGGACATGATCTCCCCGCATTGGCCGAAAGATGGCTAATGTTGACGGATGATATAATGGGGGCGATGGATATTTCAGACAATGTCAAGCTTGCCCTCGTAACACGCCTCCTGCAGAATAGAGCTAGAGACTGGTGGCAGGTCACCCTTAGTGCCCTCACTCATCGGTGCGAAATGGTTACAGCTGGATGTCGCATACGAAGATTTTCATTGCGCCTTTTCAGCCCGATATATCAAATATGAGTCTTAGCTTTATTTACATGATTTTGTATTCTCGCTGTAACCTGGTTTTTAAGAAGTAATTCAAAAGTAATTTTTCTTTATAAATTCTAATTTGGATGTCTAGGATACCGTGCAAACATGATGGGACCAGATCTCTTCGCTCACTTTAAGGACAGGTGGACATACGACGTATTCCTGGTAAGGAGACATGGGAGGGAAGTTCAGGGAGTCTCCCTAGTGGGAGCCAGCGTTCTGGAGAGGATGCTGGAAGGTGCGATATATAGGGGACTAGACTTCCCCATCCTGGCCAGAGAATGGTTTGCGCAGAGTGACCCAAATTTTTGAAGAACTGGAATGCCCCGATGATGCGCGACTGGACATCCTGGAGATCCTCCTTCAGAACTACGCAGCAAAATGGTGGGCACAGGAGGTATTGTGGCGACCCTACCCCGCTGTGGTCTTGTTAACTCTTAAGTTAATATAATTACGGTGGAGGGGTTACCAAATGATAAGGTCCTTACTTAGAATTGGATTAGACATATATTCTAATCCAACTTAACTAAGGACTTTGTCATTCATAAAGTAAATATCTCACTAAATGAATCATACAAGAACATGTAGAAAGCGCGGAAGCATAAAATACAACATCCATCCATATAATACAATAATCCAGAATAAGAAAAGAGCTGAAAAGAAAAATTAACCTATATTATTACAATATTTTAATAAATTTAAAGAACTGAAAAGGAAACTCTCAATCTCACAAGAAAGAGAAACTAAAGCTAAGATTCTTCAAACACAGGCTCCTCCTCCAAAGGCAAGCTCTCCACTGGATCAACTGCTTCAATAAATTCAGAATCTACCAATATCAGTTTCATAATAGTAGGGCCCCAGCCAACAAAAGAAAAACTGGTTAGACTATTGTCTAAGTATATTTTAGGGTAAAAGTTTATTTAAGTTAACTGAATATCACCATAAACTAGTACAACAAGCAAGTAGGTGCAAAAAGCATAAGAAAAGAACTATATAAAGTTATATACAATAGTTTATAACTAAACAACTAGGAAGTAAGCACATACCTCCTCCAAGCAACTGCAACAAAGTCAGGTAAGTAAAAAGTAAACAAATACTGTAAAGAAAATACATCATAAACATATTTATGATCAAACAATTATATGCTAATCGACATAAAGTAAGAAAAATATGTGAACAAGACTAGCATCCTAAATACAACAAGTAAATCTAGCATCCTATATGTAAACAAGGCTTAGAAAAAAACAGGAAAACTATGAGTAAAAAATAGTACTAAATGCAGAATATGAAAAGTAAAACAGTAACTGAAAACTGAAAACTAAATAGGCTATTCAAGCCACTCAACTGAAGGCTTACTCAGTAAAAATACTTAGCCAGATGGGCCAAGAAAGAAGCTCTGAACTGAGTATCACTGAAAAACCTCTTAGCCTGATGAGCTAAGACAGAAATTAAATGTAAGTGTACTTAAATTATTATAACCATATCAGATCCTTACTATCCAGTCAGTACGGGCAAGAGTCTATCCATCCTATCCAACTGACTAGGCATGGCATAGACTTCGGACTGACCCGAACAATGAAGCCGACCCCGAACGAGTGATTGAAGAGGCATACTAATCAAGCTGCACCTTATAAAAATACAAGAAGAAAACAAAATACTATTTATGAAATATCAAAGTTGACATAAGATAAGTATCAATTATCTTATGTACCTCATATACGCTCATGGTTTAAAGCTAAAAATCAAGGTAAGCGAAGCATCAAATCAAATTGAGCAAGAGACTCTATCTAAAACATAGATGATATCCTTTGTTGTCTACTTAGTCATTCTATCTACTCTAAGTTACATAAGTTTCAGAATCATCAATTCTTACATATTCTGTAACTTAAAATCACGAATCCTACTAGTTGAAAATAATTATGACTGGCCAAGTCCTAACCATATCTTAATCAAAAGACGACTACTTTTGTTAAACTGAATAAATCATCAGGCCTAATTTTATAATTTAAATTACCCCAACCTCATCTTGATTAGCCAAATCAAGATGAAAAGATTAAGAATTAGACTCCAGATGATGGGTCTAATCACTTAATCCAAAGGTATAACTAAAGATCTAAGGTTTAGAACCCAAATCTCACAGATTAAGTTAAGACAAATCCTAATGATAAATCAATTTATTATGATAGATCTCTATTCTTAATTCTAGAGTTCAAAGATAAAATAATCATTTAATAAACTAAGAAAATCTATAAATTAGAAAACTCAATGTTTCACCTATTGAGTAACTCAATTTACTCAACAAATGAATTCTAACTTAAGAACTATTCCTAATCTTAGGAATTAAGGCTCTTAATTACTAAGAATATCTCTCATGACACACATCCTAACTAATGTTATAAGACTTATGGAAGGATCTAAGAATGACTTAAGGAAGAAGAATCACTCACTTAAGACTTAGAAATTTTCTTTAAGAGATAAGATTGGAATTTTAAAAACAAAATCTAATTTAGGCCTGAACTTAATTAATTTCTGCTAAAAATTATTCTATTTACTATTTTTAATGATTATAAAATGATTTTAGGGCTTTAGAAAACTAAACCCTAACTTTGGGCAAAATTACCATTTTGCCCTTACTTAAGGGTTCAAGAGATCAAATTTTGATCTAGAGCTTTAAAATCTGAATTCTTCTGTTGGAATGAGCTTCTTACTGTCTAATGTAAGATTAGACAGCAACTACACAAATTTTGGATGATTATTAAGCCTTATGAGGTCAAATTTGTAAATTTGACTCATAGGGGCATTTTGGTAATTTGGCTAAATGAAATTTAAATTTTCTTTCAAATTATTGTTCTTTATTACCTAAGCTTTCCCTAGAATCAAAATTTGCCAAATTCTGATAAGTATTAGCCAAGTTATGGCCAATACAATAATTAGGATTAAAAGGGTAATTAAAAGATTCTTAATTATGGGTCAAAAATCCTTACTTCGTTAATTAGTGCCTAAATTGAGTAAAATTAATGGCTATGGTTTACAAATAGTCTACTGATTATAATGACATGTGGTAGGCTCAATTTGGATCTAATTTGACTAAGTTATGACCTAATTAGGGTTTATGGTGATAAGTGAGTGATTAGTAAAATTAATCACTCAAATACTAATCCAACCTTACAGTTAGGTTCTAAATGACTCTATGAGTTCTTTAAAACTTAAATCACTCAATTTAGACTATTAGATTTGCTAATATTCACTAATCAAGTTTTGGAGTAATTAGAGGTGATTAGCAAATCTAACTGTTAGATCTGAAATATTTTTACAGATTACTATTAATTAGGTTTTCTAGTTTAAAATGATATTTGGATCATTAAATTTGGAGCTCAATTGACCAAATTATGGTCAATTGAAGTTCTAAGCCTAACTAGGGTAATTAGGGTTAGGTCCTAAAAGTGATTAGACAAATACTAATCCAAACAGCAAAGATAACCCTGCTAAGTGATTCTTAGGGTTTTCTGATCATTTTAAGACTCATATTCAATAGATTTGAATCATTGGGTACAAAGTTATGGGCTAATTAAGTTTTGTAAAATTATTTTTCAACATAAATAATACCCTAAATATTACTTTGATAAATACTAGTCCTACAGCAAAATTATTGGCATCAATAAATTCCTTATATTTTTCTGATCAATTTGATATATTTATTTGCATAATTTGGATGTATAATTTGCAAGTTATTAGGGTTTAAAGTTTTGCATTTAATTAATTAGAATAATTATGTTTAATTTAATTTAATAATTCTGTTATTATTATATATATATATAAATATAATTTCGTTTATTTAAATAAACGTTATAATTATATATAATATTTTATTTATTAACTCTGCAGGACACATGGCAAGCCGCTACTGGCTGGGTAGACTGCAGCGAGCCCCACTAGTCAGACGGCTGACTCGCATGCCACGCGTCGCACTACGACTGGCTGGCACGCTTGAGGTGGGCCCCACCGTGGCAGCCGAAACGCCACGGGTCACGGGCCGGGCCCGGGCCGACCCGGACCAGCCCCGAGAGATCGTCTTCCTCGCACGCTTGCTTCGATCGCAGGTTCTAGGGCATCAAAAACGACGGTGATAACACCGTTTCCGGAGGTCAAGCCATATACCTATCAAAAAGTCTTGAAGAGACCTTTCGATTGGTACCCAGAACACCGCCGGAGAAGGAACACAACTCCGGCAAAATCTAAACCTAGATGACCCTATCGAAACTTCAAATGCTTAACGGAAAGTACCGTCGCTTCTAACCTAAATTACTTCGATCCATACACTTAATTGATGATCAGATCCGTTAAATTAATAATCAAAGATGTGAAATAAGTATTGGAAACAACTGATTAAGGATCAAAGCAATGTATAATAGGATAGGAGGTACCTCAAATTGGACGGATAAAGAGGATACGATAATTGCCGAGGGTAAATTGACCTTCTAAGCTCAATTTCTGTGCAAGATCATGAATCCAAGCCGTCTAGGAGTCTAAATGGAGGGACGAGGAGGTCCTTCAGCGGCGGTCGACGCGTGCCTCGCGCTCGGCGTGCCGCGCGCGATCCCTCGCGACACGCATAAGATGCGCGAGGACGATAACCCTCGTCCGTTCGATCGAACCTCAGGGCTCGTCTGATCAAACGGTAAGGTTTAGAATTAGGGAACGGCGTTAACATTAAATGGACGGCGCCGTTTAATTTAAGTTTAAAATATTATTATTTAATTTATTTCATATGTATTTCATTAATTAAATTTAACTAATCAAATGCAGTCCTAAAATTTCCAATAAATCACTCCTAGCTAATTGAGGGATGAGAAACACAACGGCGCACTCGGATTTTCATTTCGACGAGTATTTATTTATTTGAATTTTCAGGTATTTAAATATTATTAAAATATTCGACGAAAATCCAACGACTTCTAAATGCCTCCAAAATTTCACCCCATAGCTAATTTGGGTGTTCTGAATGCAATGGCAAAGTTAGCTTTTCAATCTGAGGTCTAAATAAAAAGTCAATTTCTAGGGTTTGGAATTTTTCATAATTTCTAATTTTACTCAGTTGACTTCTGATTTGACCTAGATTTTAGAGATGAGTTCTAAATTACTTAATTAGTGACTTAGAACCTTAGTTAAGACTTAAATTGATCTTAATTAACCAAAGTAACAACCTGGGTTATTACAGGTATGGAGGTTCGAGCGACGACACGCCCACCGCCGCTGAACGCTGATCTACGCTTATTTTACTCAGGCTTTCACGAAAAAATACATATGATAGATTTCATGTTCCATTTTCTAATGACTGTCTTTTCTTTCGTACTCTGTTTCCAAAATTGTACCATCCACTCTGGCTAACCCTTCTCTTATCATTGAATTAGGATGAAATCCACAATCTACCCAATAAGGGAAGGAATAAGCACAGACTCAAACATCAGTCACTATATAATAAAAACATACAGAGTGCGAAAGCAATTTAAAAATGAGAAACATCCAAGCATCATAGTATAGATAGCAATTTATAACTTAAGCAAAAGGGAGAAAACTATAAACAACATTTATAACTTAAGCAAAAGGGAGGTTTAAACTTGCCTCAAATATAAGCTAAACAAGGTAGGGCATATATAAATAACTAAACAAGTGCTGAAAGAAAATACTACATCATAAATATGCTGGTGATCAAAAGAAATATGCAAATTAAATAACTTAGCTCAGCAATAATACATATAATAGTAGCAAAATTCTAACATCCTAAAATATATATAAGCAGAATAAGGAATAGGTAACTAAATAAAAATACTGAAGAGTAAACCAAACATCAAAATTGTATATATGAATATCTGTGTACTAACTGCTATACAGAAAATAGCTAATCAAGCCCACTAAATATCAAAAGGATCTTAATGTCAAAAAGGAGACTAAGCACAAAATAATATACCCCTAGTATCATCAAGGAGACTAGGTAGGATATGTAGGATTTTCTCCTAGTGTCAGTAAGGAGCCTAGGCAAGACAACACAATAAATCTTCTCTTAGTGTCAATAAGGAGACTAAGCAAAGAAGATATATAAGCAAAGTCTTCTCCTAGTGTCAACAAGGAGACTAAGCAAATAAGACATAATTGAGAGACAGCTCTAATATATACAATTATTATTTTTAATCAATCACTTTAATATTTTCATAAGGAATCTAAGGAGTCTCCATATTTTCCTAAAGTTTTATTCATGCAACAAAAATCTTATATGATATGCTCAAAGAATTATAGCACAAAAATCAAGGAATGCGTAGCACAAAATATCAAAAGTAAATAAGGGACTCTACTAAATTTGGTGATATCATTTATTTTCTAGTTTGTCCATCCTAACTATTCTAAGTTACACAAGTTCAGGATCTCCATTTTCCTACTATCGAGTATAACTTAAAAACCCATCCTTATAAGTTAAAAAGTATTAGAACTGATTAGGTTCTAATCTAATTCAATCAGATTGATGACTATGAATTAAATTAATAAATTATACGTCATAGTTTTGTAAATTTAGATGTCCTATCTAAGATCTGATCAAGTTCTTCTAAACTATAGATTATAGATTAAACACCATGAGAATTAGGCTTAATCACATAATCCAAAAGGATAAGTCATAAGATCTAGGTTTTATTCTAATAGTGATATACTAATTAAGGCAAATCCTATTAAGAAATCAAACTTAATAGGATGAATCTACTATCTTAAATCTAAAGTTAAAAGACAAAATAATCAAAATAAGTTGTAAAAGTCTAGAAATTAATAAAACTAAGGTTTCATCTATTGAGTAACCCATTTACTTAATGAATTAATTTTTACCTATGATATAATCATAGTTCTAGGAATAGTGCTTAAGTGAAGTGTAAGATCATAAGAGAAGACTTAGAAAGATTTCTAGGGATTTTATACATTTGACCTAATAATTGATTTTACTCACTTAAATACCTCTAATATAGTTATAATGTTGGTCTTAGTGACTTAAAAAGGCTAATCAAAGGTTAATGATACTTATCCTAAATTTTAGGCAAAATAACTATTTTGCCCGTACTTAAGGGCCTGAAAAGTCAACTTTTGACTTAAGGGTTCAAATTGAAGTTTTTTAGTTTCACATGATTCTGTCTAACTTGAAGATAGACAGTAAGCGTCCAATTTGGACTTCAAAGAGTCAAGATATGACCTAATGGAGGGCAAGCGTATTTTGGTCATTTTCTAAATTTTTAGAGTTCAAATTTTAAATATTATTTCAGTTTATTGATGATATTGAAATTTTAAACTAGTTAGCAACTTGAATTTTCAAATTTGGATTTAAATTGACCAAGTTATTGTCATTGAAATTTTCCCTAGTCAACTGTGAGATATAGGGTTGACTTTTATCCTGATATCTAAATGGGAAAATTAATACTACTATAGTTATGGAGTCATTCTCGTGAGTATTTTGAGACCCATATTGACTATGTTTGGTCAACTATGTCAAAAGTTATAAGTCTTAAATATGTCATAAAATGCTACTTCGTTATGCGTAATCCGAAACTAATTTTTGCATTATATCATTTGACTCATTTTATTTTTCTAAGTAAAATGAGACCTATATTGGCTATGTTTGGATCATCCTATAAAAAATTATTAAGCTTTTAAGTTTTATTTAATTTAATTAATTAAATTACTATTCAAAATACAATTTATATTATTTTACTATTCATTTATTCAATTTGTATTAATTTACTGTTTATTCATAAAATTCAAATTATATTTTTTTGTATTTAATAATTAATTAATTAATCTGTAATTAATATTAATTATTAATTAATCTATTATTTAATTATTTAGATTATTTACTGTTATATTAATTTATCTTAATTTACTATTTTGACATGATATGCTACAAATTAACTTAAATAGTTATGTTAATTAATTAAGTTATAAAATTAATTGATTAAGTGACTTTACTGCTTATAATTAAATGATTAATATATATATATATATATATATATAAATGTTTAACATTTTATTTAGTTAATCAATTAGTTTAGTTAAATTCTTTATATATATCAACCTAATTAATTACTTATAATAGAGATTATCAACTAATAATATCTTACAATAACTAATTACGTTCTAACATAACCTATTTAATTATATAAAATATAGTTGTTACAATTAAATTAAGATTAACTTGGTATTTATCCATTCTAGTTATAACATTATATACTAATGTGCATATATGTATTATTGTATGAGTGTATATATTTATTGATTATCTAATATATTTATTGATTCATATAATATATATGTATTATATATATCTTATTCTAATATTTAACTGCAGCTCATTATCACGGTGCTGGGACCCAGATGACACATGGAGGGCAATTATTTTCTACGAAATTTCAGGCGGACCCCACAGAGACAGGTGGCAGCCACTGATTGACTGCGGGCCGCTGTGGTGGGACCCGCGGCCGCTTTCACGCGAGGACAGCGTGCCCCAGCTGACGCGGGCTTGCGCAGGCTTGGGCCCCACGGCCACGACAGCGCCCGCGCGAACGCGGGTCGGGCCCGGGTCGACCCGGCCCGACCCGAGGGCCCTCCTCCCTTTCGCACGCTAACCCGCAAGCACCAAACTAGGGCATGATTTTGTCGACGGTCCCGACAATGTCCGATGATGCCCCGCATGGATCCCGGTAGGTTCTCACCGAGGGCTAGCCATAGCCGGTTGAATCGGCGAGCGAGGTGGTCTATGGCACTCGCTAGGGTCTGACCATAAGTCGATGGTTACGGACGATGGGCTCTAACCGAAACAACTGTGGATCGATCAAGAAATTGTCTTGATCGATCGCACCTTTGGATGATCAAAACCGGTTGATCAGCAATCATGCATGCGGAATGAAGATTCAATCATTCGAATATGGAATGCATTAACGAAGAGGGGTCGATCGAGTACCTGGAAATGGACGGGTGCGATAATCGGGTCGAGCGGTCGCCTTCTAGAGTTCGACTATCAGTGCAGATTCGAATTCCCCGGATCCTAAGGCCATCTAAGATCAATATAGGGAGGACTGGCGACCTCCGCGAGGTGACGGGCACCAGGGCGGCTGGCGGGCGACGAGCCTTGCCATCGCGTGCCACGCGCGATCCCGCGAGAGGGACGAAACCATGAGTTTTATATGTGGCGACCAGGGATCGAAGTTCGAGAGTCTTTAAATAACAATTCATCTCAATTGAAAATATATACATTTTATAATTTAAAAAAAAAAAGACATAATAAAATAATAATAGTCCACAGTCCTTTTATACATAGAGCCAAAATATATATGAAAAATTACAATAGTTTGAATTTTACAAAATAAAATAAGAAATATCTACATTCTTTCTGTTTCTTTTAATACTTCTTCTTTTAATTTGGCAAATCTTCTAAACTTTTTAATTATCAAAACCTGAAAAATTCAGTTACCATTCAGGTAGGAGTACGCAAATTATTCTTTTAAGAATAAATCTAGCATCCTATAATATGCATGAATCAAGTATGAAAATGACTGAAAGACTGCATATAAAGTAAAACAATTTCCAAATTCAATTTTTGTCCTGCAAATTAGCTGTGAAAATCAACATATATAAAATAAATTTTATCAAAAGTATTTGTAACAATAAGTCGAGTCCGTAGACTCCTGAGCCCAAATGGGTAAACCCATAGGCATAACCTGTAGGAAGCTTATCTCGCCACCCGTGGGTAGCTTACTCAAAATAGAAACTGATGGTGTGTCTTTCCTCTGGATTTGCCTACTTTATACAAGAGGCTAAATCCCCCCATATAACTCCCAGGAGCTGCTAGCTGGCCCAATCTATACATATTCCAATTGATGCGTTCCACCCTCCAAAGACAAACACCACAATATATATATATATATACTGTGTTTTATTCTTTTTGTTACATGCTATTGATATAAATCTTTGCAGATTAAAATGCGGTAAGCAGTGCCAAATAATACAAAAATGGAAAAATGGCTCAAATAAGAATACTGAAATATGACTTATAAATAAAATTGCGTACCTGACTTATTTTGACAAATATCAATCAACTTTAATTTCTCTGATTTGCCAAAATAATTTAATTCATTAATTTAATATTTTATATTGTAATATTAGTTTTCCTACAATGATAATAAGATGAATATTTGAATATTTGATTTATTAAGTTATTTAATTATTATGCCTTATAAGGTCAAATTGGGAATTTGACCTTATAAGAGCATTTTTAGTAATTTAACCTTTAATAAAACTATAAATTTTTTTTGTTAGTTTATTGTAGATTATGTCTTAAAATTTTTATAGAACTTGAAATTATTTAATTTTGATGTGAATTGGCTTAAGTTATAGCTAATCTAATTTCTAGGGTTAATAATTATGGTTTAATGTGATTAGTGAGTGATTAGTGAATTTAGTCACAAAATTATCAATCTAATTATACATTTAGGTTCTAATTTACTTTATGAGTATCTAAAACTGAAATCACTTAATTTGAATGGTTAGATTTGCTAATATTTACTAATTAGTTCTTAGAGTAATTAGGTTTAATTAGGAGATCTAATAATTGGATCCTAAATATTTTTTTTTGCAGTTGTTGTAAATTAAGATTTTCTGATCTAAATGGATATTTGGATTACCTAATTTGGAGCTAAATTGACTAACGTATGGCCATTCGAAGTTTCTCGGGTTAAAACTTAATTAGGGTTAAGTCCTAATTGTGATTAGTTTAATTTTAATCCAAACAGCAAAATTAATACTTCTAAATTATTTTTTAGAATTTTTTGAGTATTTTAAGACCCATATTCAATAGGTTTGGATTAGTATGTGCAAAATTATACTATTGGAAGTTTTGTATCTTTTGTGAATATTCAAATGCCTTAAAATGTCACTATATAAAATGTTGCTCCTACTTAAATTTGGCTGGCATCATAATATTCTTTATATTTTTCTAGTTAATTTAGTATATTTATTTAAATGATTTGAACTTATATTTATTAAGTTATGCATTTTTAAAGTTTAGATATTTACTTAATTAATATTTCTATAGTTTAATATTTAACTAATTCTGTTATTATCATTAAATTTATTATTAATTGATTTATGTAATTTTTCTGTATATGAATTTATATCTTTGTATATATGTATATTAATAAATTTTATATATATGTTTTTAAATTATATTTATTAATTCTGTATTATTATATATGTTATTTATTAATTATTTACTTTTATTTTCTATTAATTGATTTATTTATTTTATCTATTTTAATTAATCTATTATTTATTAAATAATATTATATCATTATCTGATTATTATTTATTCAAAATAATTAATATTTTACTTAGATATTAGTTATATTAAATTAATTTAATGTTTAATTATTAGATTATTAATCATAAATTTTCTATTTATCTATGTATACATATATATTTTAATTATTGTATTTTATTTAAATTATGTTATTAAAGTTTATATATATATATATATTTATAATAATTATCTGTATTATTATTTTTTATTTTTTTTTCTGCAGGTGGGACCCGCAGAAGTACACGTGGCGTCCTGCTATTGGCTGGGTAAATGATGGCGGGCCCCACTTGCTGAATACGCAACAGAGGCGTCAGCGGCCGAGTGGGTCCCACCCTGACGCACACGGCTTACGAAGCATGCGGGTCAGGCTCGGGTCGACCCGGCCCGACTCGAGATCTTCTTCTCCTTCGACGCGGGCTTCCCTCGATAGCAAGCGACTAGGGCACCTACTTTTAGGGCTTGTTCTGGCGGTGTCAGGCCCCGACCCGCACGGCGTTGGATCGACAACGTCACGGGCTATCTTCCAGTTAATTAATCCATACTGGGAACAAACCATAACGAACACAAATCCTAACGCTAGTTCACAGCTTACGGACGAGTTTCTGCGAAACCTGTAGACGACTGTGGATCGTTTGAATTTTAGATGAATCCAGATTCGATTAGGTCGATCGAATCCGATAGATGAACATTCAGTGGATCGGAATAAGTAATCAAATTTGAATATATGAATTTGATTAAGGAAGTAGGATGTACGGAGTGTACCTAGTTTTTTTAAACGGGGGACGATCTTGCTTTGAATTTTCAACGGTTGAGTAACTTCGGGTGGATGTGGTTATGCTATGGCTCAAATGAGGAAATTGCATAGCTTTATCTGTGGCTTGAACGGTGGGAGGATTGCGTGGCGGAGGGATAGGGGCGACACGCCTAGATCCCCCGGCCGTTACGTGCCGCCTTCGGCGGCACGCGGAGCTCTCGCGAGGAAGATGGGCTCGGACCGTCCAATCCTTCGATCGGACGGTTCGTGCAATCTGTCTATCTTAACGGGAAGAAGGGAACGGCGTAAGGAATTAAATGACAGCTACCGTTTGTTTTGTTTAAATAATAATTATTTTATTTATTTTAATCAATTTAATTAATTTAAACTTAATCTTAATAAATATTTTTCAAGAAAAAAAAATTAAAATATATTTCCTAGCTAATTGAGGTCTTCTGAATGCAATGGTGCACTCGGATTTTTGATCCGATGAATATTTCATTACACGAATTTTCAGGTATTTAAAATAATATTAAAATATTCGCCAAAATTTACATCTTCCAAATGCATTCAAAACTTCACCCCTAGCTAATTTGGGGGTGGTGAATGCAATGGCAAAGTCAGATTTTTTAATTTGAGGTCAAAATTATTTAAATATTAATAAATAATTTGGGAAATGATTTCTGGTATTTCACATTATACAAAATATTCCAAGTGCGAGTCTTGGCTTGACTCAGTCATTTTTCTGGGCTGGCGCGTCATAGATGTGCAAGGAAGCAAAGTAATCAAAATAAAGTTAGCGCTGTTCAGGATTAGTCACAGCCAAAGTCTGTGACTGATATCAGAAGCTTTTTAGGTTTGGCAGGATACTATAGAAAATTTGTCAAAAGTTTTTCGCAGATATCATCTCCTCTCACAAAGTTGACTCAGAAAGCTGTGCCATTCATTTGGAATCCGGAATATGAGAAGGCCTTTCAATCATTAAGAGATGCTCTTTCTTCTAGCCCAGTTCTCGCCTTACCTAAAGAAGGTTTGAATTATCAATTATATACTGACGCATCTGGGGTAGGCCTAGGTTGTGTGCTGATGCAGGAAGGAAAAGTTATTTCAATGCATCTCATCAGTTAAAATCACATGAGAAGAATTATCCCATTCATGATCTCGAATTAGCTGTCATAGTCTTTGCCTTGAAATTTGGCGTCACTATCTTTATGGCATCCAATATTCTATATTTATCGATCATCAGAGCTTAAAGTATATTTTCACTCAGCGCGAACTCAATTATCGTCAGTGAAGATGGCTCGAGTTAATCAGTGATTATGATTTATCAATCCAATATCATTCGGGAAGGCAAATGTGGTAGCTGATGCACTCAGTCGTCATGCTACACTCTCCTCCTTAATAGCTTCAAGCCCTTTAGAGGAAGAATTCAGAAGGCTCAATATCACTCAAGTTAGTGGTGCTATGCTAAGCACGCTGATATCTATAAGTACTGTAGAACCAACATTTCATCGCGATGTCTCCATCTCCCAATCAAAGGATGAGGAGCATCTAAAGTTTAAAAGGGAAACCGAGAGTGGTCGTCGCTTCGACCTGCAATTGCGAGGAAATGTAATCTATCAAAAGATTGCCTGTGGATTCCCAAATCTATTCATCAATAAATTTTAGTGGAAGTCCACAATTTTGGTTACCAAGTACATCCAAGTAGTACTAAGATGTATTAAGATCTGAAAAAGATATTTTGGTGGCTTGGAATGAAGAAAAGTGTGGCTGAGTTCGTATCAAAGTGTCATGCTTGTAATCTAGTCAAGGCTGAACATCAGAAGCCTGGATGACTTCTCCATCCTCTAGCAATTCCTGAGTGGAATGGTTTGATATTTCTATGGACTTCGTGATGGGTTTACCCAATCAAGATCTGGTGCTGATTCAATTTGGGTCATTGTCGATCGACTGACCAAATCGGCACATTTCATTCTAATGCATCACACCCGATTTAGTAAAGAAATTAGTGAAGCTGCATATCAAGGAAATCGTCAGACTTCATGGGATTTCGAGGTCTATTGTATCTGATTATGATAGCCGATTCACTTCTAAATTATGGCAAGCTATGCATCAAGACTTGGGAACCACCCTAACCATGAGCACCGTCTTTCATCCTCAAACAGATGGTCAAACAGAGCGAGTTAATTAAGTTCTTGAAGATCTTCTTCGTCTCTGTATTCTAGATTTCAGAGGTTTTTGGGAAGATCATATTCCCTTAGTTGAATTCGCTTATAACAACAGTTTTCAATCAAGTATCGGCATGGCTCCGTATGAAGCCTTGTACTGCAGAAAATGCAGTACACCCTTAGTGTGGTCTGAAACAGGCAGTGTTCAACTGTATGGTTCAGATTTAGTTGAAAAAAACTAATAAGAAAATGCAAATGATCCAACAGAGAATTAACATCAAAGACCACCGGAGTAAATATCACGATGCCCATCATCATTCTCTGGAGTTCAGCGTTGGAGATTTTGCGTATCTCAAAGTTAGCCCAATGAAATGTGTATTTTGTTTCGGTGTAGCCGGGAAGCTCAGTCCTTGCTACGTCAGACCATTCGAAGTAATAGAGAAAATTGGTTCTGCAGCGTATAGATTAAAACTTCCTGAAGATTTCTCTGCAGTTCATAATGTGTTCCATATCTCCTCACTGCAGAGGTGTCTTCGTAATTCATCTCATCTAGTTCAACTTCCACCAGCATCTCTTCAGCCGGATCTTTCTTATATGGAAGAGCCTATCAGAATCTTAGTTCGTGATCAAAAGCAGCTAAGAAATTGTTCCATCCCCATGGTAAAGGTTTAGTGGAGTATCACTCTGTTGAAGAATCTACTTAAAAAGAGGCTGATATGTGACAAAAATATCCAAGCCTCTTTGATAAATTCAGGTACCTTTAAGATTTAGTATTTTCGTTCTTAATTTTCTGCGTTTTAATTTTTCCTTTTTTAGTAATGATGTCGAAGACAACATCATTTTTAAGTGGGGGAGTCTATAAAACCCAAGATTATTACTCAGCTTGAATTTAGCCTAATTGTATCGTAATTATCATTCTATTAAGTTCATCTAGTCATTAGAACCAAACCCTGAAGGTTTGGAGCAATTCGGAGACCAATCGATTATTTTAGAATATTTTAATAATTAATTAATTAAAATTGAGGTATTTATTTTGACCTCAAAATCAAAATCCGACTTCGCCGTTGCGATCGTCACCCCCAAATTAGTTAGGGGTGATATTTTGGACGCATTTGGAAGTCGTTGGATTTTTGCAAATATTTTAATATAATTAAATACCCCGAAAATTAGCATAATTAAATAATTGTCGGAATCAAAATCCAACTTCGTCATTGAATTTCTCACCCCCAAATCAGCTAGGGGTGAATTTTTGGGATTTTTCGGAGCACGTTTAATTAATCTGAATTTTTAATAAATTAAAAATTATGAATAATAATTAATTTCTTAATTCGCATTTAATCCCTCTTTCCTCCCTTAATTTTGGCTGGCTATTTTTCCCCCATGCAAGTCACTTGAGGCCATCCATCCCCTCTCCTCTTAGCCATGCCTGTAATGACCCCAATAATTGGATAGAAGATTAATCCAATGATTGGGATGTTAACTTAGCACCCAATACTCGATTAGAAGAAAACAAACTAAGTATAGATGCTAAGTAGCCAAGTCACTTTGTGAGTAGTTGTTAAGTTAAAATGAATATAAAGGAAGATATAAATGTAATAATGCAAGCATTTACAATACAAGCAATTAGATTAATCCACTTATTCATCCCAAGCAGATTTAAACACAAATTAAAAGTGTAGGAAAAAATAACTTAAGTAGTTTATAATCTAATTATTATAAACCTTTTTAAAAGTAAGAGAGAAAAAAAATGCAGTAAGTAAATCACTCTCTCTCACTTATACAAGTAAACTATTTAAAATTAAACGGAAGCAGATTTCTTTATAAAGCCTTCAGGTGCTTGAACCTGCATCACATGAATAAAAGGGCTCTTGATCTATCATATTTTAGTATTTAAATATGATAGGACAAAGCTAAAAAAAAAAATATAGTTAGACTAAACAGTCTAAGCACATTTTAAAATTGGCTATGCTTTTAGATTAACAAGATATCACAATTATGATTTACAATTTAAAGTAAGCAGCGGTGCTATAAAAACTGTAAAGTATGGGAAAAATGAACTAAATAAGGAAAAAAGTATGAAATTAATTGAGTAAAAATACTCACTTTTATTAAAGCTATAGCCTATTACTGAAAATTGGTAAGGGAAAATATTTTAAAGGCTAGATACTACTATGTGCATGAAATGAAAGTAATATATATTCAATGGAATTTATGCTAAGTAAGCAAGTGACATACAGTGAAGCAATAATTAAAATTAAGCAACATACATTGTATTCAATTTAAACTGAAGTAAGTAATACACAATACTAAAAATAGAGAGTGTAAAGCCAAGGAAATAAGGAAATATCTTAGATTCTCAATCTAAGACAAATATAGTCTAGGACTATGAAATGTAGGCATAACTAAATATTTATGAAGAGATCTTACAATTAAGATTGTAAAAGAACTCTTATATCTTTAATTAAAGTTACATTTAGAAATTACCTCATTCTGTAGGAGTACAACAGAATGGGCGAGGAGTTAAGCACGTCTGCCTAACCAGATACAGTAGGGAGGTTGAACATTCACATTTACCCTCTCTAAAATATGAAGTCCTATTATAAGCGCTTTCTTTTGTACTCAAATTTGCCAAAAGGTATTTTCCTTTAAAATTTTAAGAAAATCTTTATTCATGCACAATAATCTTGAATGAATGTTCAAGGAAAGAGGCTCAAAGCTAGGCAAACATTCAATAAATTTTAATAATTGTAAAGTATGTGATATCTTTTTGTTATCTAAACTTTATTAATCTACTCAATGAATGGAGCTAATTGAGCTCCAAATTGACTTATAGATATTTGATCTTAAGTCAATTCTTAATAAATATAGAATAAATGTAAGTTTGGAGAATAATATTTTCATGTAACTTTTAATTAGAAATTTTAAGGCTTATTTAAAGCTTGTAAGGAAGTTATTTTTCTTAATTCAATTGATTGAGGGCCAATATTTTAAATTGAAAAGTTAGAATGAATACCTATAATGGAAGTAAATATTTTCAATTATAGATCCAAAAATTCTTAAGTCTAAAAATTCTTAGAAATTTTGGCAGTCTCCTTTATTTTTTTTCAAATAAATAATTTTCGCAATCAATATATAAGTCAATTTTATTGACTATCTCCAATTCTAAAATAGAGTTCAACTCTTTTTATATGATTGCTCATTTCCAGTTCTAAAATAGAGTTCAATCCTTTTTATAGGGTTGTTCATTTCTAATTCTACAATAATTTCAAATATGTAAAACTAAACAAAGCAGTTTATACATATATTAAACATTTAATAAAAAAAGAAATACAGAAATAAAATTAGCAATTTGTAAGAGCAGCATTATTTGACTTATGGCATATAGCATTTAATTCATTATTTTTGTACTAATTTATGATTCATCCTACAAAGAACAATATCATTAAAGTTAGCATTCATAAAAATACTAATACAGCATTATGGATTCAACAAAGCATGGATGCCAATATGAAATTGAGCAATAGAAAAAATACAGTATTAATGATTTATAACTTTATATGCACAGATGGCAGCAGTATGACAGCATTTAAAGATGGCAGCAAGAGATTTTAATGATAGCATTTAGATTTTAATATAGATTCATAGCAGCATTGAGATCCCTTAATATAAATAGTATTTATCCTTAGTTATATAAATTGATATCAATAGACCCATATGAAGGATTTGAGTACATACCATGCAGTTCAATTAAATACATTTGATTTATATTGAAATAGATGACATCATTAAATTACTTAAGAAAAATTAAAAATGTTAGCATTTGTTTATTGGCAGTTTATGGTTCCATTTATAAATATGGCAGCAATAAAACAGTATTTGGATTCTTTTGAGACAATTCTATAAATAGCAACATGTGATTCAAACTTAAATAAATGATAATAACTATCTTTATATTACAAGGAATATAAAAACATTTGAATTCACCTTGAAATAAAGAATAGGATTTGATCACATGTAGAAGATGGAAATAATTAATTCTAACAAAAGAAATGATAATATTTATTCCCATATAATCAATTGGCAGCATTTGGATCTTATAATGTAATGCAGTTTTAAAATGAATGAAATGATAACATCCATCCTTATAAAAGAAAATGATAACAATGGATAACAACAATTTAATCTTAAATGATACACGGCAATATATGAATCTCATAAATTGGATGGCCTTATTGAATCTTACATAGCAGCAATTTATTTTATTAAATGAATGGACAGTAATTAATCTTATTAAATGAATGGATGACAATGATTTCTCTTAGCAACTTCCAGATCCCATAAGATACATTGCAGTATTCATACTTATTGAAATAAATAACAACATTAAATCTTATAAACTAATGGCATCATATTCATTCAATATTACTAAGTGTTGAAATGCTAACTTAGCATTATAGAATACAGTAATATAAAGCATACATCCTTCCACATGATAAGTAATGGCATTTGATCTTATAATTGAAAAGATAACATTTGATTATAATGAAATAAGTGACAGCATTTACTCTTAAATGAATGATAGCACTTGATCTCATAGTAGAATGAAAGGCAACATTTAATCATTTTGTCCTCATATATAAAGATGGCAGCATTTGATTTATGATAGCATTTGATTCATGTTGAATTTAAATAGCAGCACATGTTCTCTTTTGATAGCAACATTGAAACACTTGATGTCACATTGATTCTTCTCATCTATACAATTGACTTCATATGATCATATTTAAATTTTCATAAGAACAAGAGATTGCAGCATGTGATTCTCATATAATAGGGCAGCACTTATTTTATTTGAGATGTAACAACACATGATTTTTTTCTAAGAGGAAGGCAACATTTATGCTCATATAACCCATTAGCAACTTTTAAAATAAATAATGGCAGCACTTGACTCATAAACTAGATAGTATCATAAAATCTTATAGGCAACATATAATTCTAATGACAGAAGATGATAGCATTTATGACAATATTTAATCTAAATGTAAATTAAATTGACAACATTTAGATCTTGTAATAGAAATGATGGCAGTATATATGTATCTTTCCCTTTCTTTGTTCTAAGCTTACAAGGGAAACATAATCATCTTGGGCAATTTCTAGTTTCTCTAAATCGAATATTTATAAAAATAATAACGATTTCAGGATTCGATATAAATGGATTATGTAATTCAGCCATATCATTAAAATAAAAGTATAACTATAAGAACATCAAGTTGCCTTTTATTCAACCTTATTATATAAGACAGCCATTCTACAAGGAAAACAAGAAGAAAGACAGCCTTCTTTATTTATTTAACAAACAATACATGCTTATCTCTGTTGAGATTTAAAGGCATTAATATAGAACTATTATATGAACCGTAGTTAAGCAAAACAAACTACAACAGAGGAAAGTAAAACTACAAATGAAGTAATTGTAAAGAGAACATGTGAGGAAGACTGTGAACATTATGCTCTAGTATTTCAAGGAACACATGCATTAATAAAAGAGGTGTTTATCTTAAAGCAATGCATTGATTATATTAGAAAGAAGTGATTTCCTTTGATTCTTAATTAATATAACACCATTGAAATTGATAGAAATATTCCATCCAACTTGTTTATTATCATTCATATAAACCTAAAGATTTATTATACTCTCATTCTAAACATAAGGATCTTACCAATTCAACAATTTACTTAATGTCTATTTAATATAACTCACATTCCAATTTATAACTTAGTAACATTGATCATAATAAAGAAGAAGAGTCTCAGAACTTTATCATATCCAGAATTTGCTTGAGACTCTCAACTCTAAATGGATGAGTTCATTTGAACTTTTTAAAATTATTAACACATGGAAGTATTTAATAGATTATGATTTGAAGTACTCTTCTTTTCTTTGAGTTGTATTTTAGGATTTATATATTTAAATTTACATAAAAATCTAATATTCAGTATTTGGATGATACTAAAAATATTATATGGCATGAATCGAAATGAGAGTGCAGATATGCTTCCTGATAATTTTAATTTAACCGTATAAAATCCCTAATGCCCTAATAAGAATCGAAATTTAGCACTGATTAATTGAATATAAAGCATGGTGAAAGGAAGGGAGTACCGTTGTTCTTTGCGGCTAAGAGAAGAACTCGGCGGGTGGAGAGGGTTCGACTAAGGTTCGCTTACCTTTGGATGAATCCTCCTGCCGAGAAGATGATTGTTTGTTGATAAGGAGTAGGATCGGCATGGGTCTCGAGCGAGATAAGGATGGCAGCACACTCTTTGCTAGCTCTCCCATTGGCGAGAGTAGCGGTGAGTGGCATGCGTCATCCTCCTCGAGTTGAAGGAGCGGCTCTCGAGACCGAGAGGGATTGCGTGCGAATGGAGGAGTGTCGGCCGCATGAAGGGATTAGGGTTTTGCCGTTTTAGATAATGGATATATATATATATATATATATATATTTATATATTAGTTTAAAAGTTTTCATTTAATTTAGAATTTCTAGAAAATTCTAAAAATTTGATTTTTAGCTAAATTGAGGGTAACAGACTCAAAAATAAAGTTGAAATTTAAATCGGAAGTCATCTTAATTATTTCAATTATCAAATTATGAAAATGTAATAAAATAATCAAGAAATTTTGACTTTCTCCAAAAAATCACCAAAATTTCACCCCAAGCTAATTTGGGTGTGAGGAACGCAATGACGAAGTCCATTTTCGATTCTGAAGTCTAAATAAAATATGTATCTTCAGAATTATCTAAAAATAAGGAAATGTTAAAAATTTCCAAATGGTCTCTAAATCGCACAAAATTTGAATTGGAGACTTTTAACTCTATTATAAGAGTAATGAAAGGGATTTATAGTCAATTAGATCACTAATTGATGGGCAACAATATCTGGGTTATTACAATGCCCTAGACAAGTAGGATGGCTCTTCACATCCTAGCCCCTAGCTCATGATGGAGCCTCCCTCTCACTCTCCTCCTTTAAAAGGAGAGCACAACCCTCTTCTCTTGCTTGCTGAAATTTTCTCATCTTTCTTCTCCATTGATTCCTTATGCTGAAAGAAGGAGCTCATCTCTAAGGCTTTGAAGAAAGGGAAAGGTTCCTTCTTCCTCCACTCATTACAAGGCTAAGGTACCCCTTTGCTCCTCTCATTATCTTTCTCATGTTATTACAATGCTTATTGCACCTTTAAACATTTATGTTTCAATATAAATGCCATTACAACTCTTCAAGATATAAAAAATTGATCTCTATTTTTCTTGTATTCTGCACACCCTATCCTTCATCATCATTTTTAGTATAGCTAGGATGCTCCGTTTGTGCCAATTTTGGTATTAATGGAAATGTATCACAAAGATCTTTCTATTAATATATAGCACCGCTCATGGAATGCCCCGGATTGGGAGTGATTGAGCTCGAAAATAGGTCATACAGGTTTCATCCAAGTGAAAACACCGGCTGGCGCTGTAGCGCGCTGCAGCGCCCGAAGTTGCAAAATAGGCCGCTGTAGCACGCCACAGCGCACTGCAGTGGGTTGCAGCGGTATTTCGGAGAAAATATATAAAAACCTATAATAAAGTAATTGAACAATATTTTGCAAAATGGACCGCTACAACGCGCTGAAGCGGCATTTCAAAAAAAAACTTAGGAAATCAGTTATAAAATTAATTAAATAGTATTTTGCAAAATGGATGGCGCACTGTAGCGGGCCACAGTGCACTCCAGCACTGAAAGCGTCATAGCGCGCTGCAGCGCGAAAAGCGTCATAGCGCGCTACTGCGCCAGAAGTGCCATAGCGCGCCACAGCGCTAAAAGCGCCACCACGCGCTGCAGCGCCATAACTGCTACAGCGCGCTTAGCGCCCTGCAGCGCCCAAACTTGAAAAATGTTCAAAATTTCTTAAAAATTGCCCAGTTTTAGCTGAAATGGCCAAAACTTCATTGTTTTTGTATTTTAAGGTTCCTAGGACCTTAGTGGGACTGAATTATATCAAATTGAATATTGCATAAAATTCTATATTGAAATTAAATTTGAAACTTTATCACCTTTATCAAGTGCCCAAAACCTAGCATGTACCTTAAATGTATTGTGCCTATTGCGTGATAATAGAATCCTCAAAAGCTTATAAAAATAGGTAAATCTCAACAATCAAATGGCATGAAACCTAAGTCTTTTATGTTTGTAATCAAATGCTAATCTCTTTGTTTGTCTTAGGATTTGATTAGCATTAATTACCTTTTATTCTATGGTATCTTTTCATTTATACTTTTATGATTTTAAGATGTATGTTAGAAAATCTTAATGTTTACTTGGACACTTAAATGTGCTTAGTTGACATTAAATTACAATTGAACATAAGAATCTTGCTAATTTAATTAAGTAGATGATACTTAATCTAAAACCAAAGTTTGACATCAATAATATATTAATAACACATTGATTTGTTATTGACCTATAAATTAACCTTGGTATGGTAAAAAGGTTAGGGTTAAACCCTAACTTATCTTGATTAAGATCTAAACCTTAATCACTTAATCAATTAATTTGATTGAAAGATAATTTAATTGACATTATTCTAATAATGCATATGATTTGATATTGATTTTAAATCATTGAATTAGAAATGCTAAGGTTAATATTGAATATTTGTGATTGAATCATCTGAATCTAAACTTTAGATCTTTAATTTTCTCTTATATAAGACCGTTAGCATAAAATAGATAATAAAATTGCAATGGTTTATAAAATGATCTAACTATAATAAGATTTTTAATTTTATCCCATAATTATAGAATAGGAAAGGATCAAATGAATTTTAATCATCTGATCTGATCACTTTAACCTAAGTATAACAAGTAAATCTTAAGAAGTACAAAAGTAAGATCTTAAGGGTCTTGCTTTAGGATCATTTTGGAAATATTTAAAGACCTTAAATATTAATACCTTGAGGTAGGAAGAATTTTGTAATTTATTGAGGTAGAAACTTAGATGATCATCCATAACTTTAGAAGTTGAACTTGATACCTTGTGGTAGGAATCACCTAGAGCAGTTAGAATGGACCTTATTCCTTGAAGTAGCAACCTATATTGAGTGATCTTTTGATCATACCCTTGGAGCCTTGTGTATGACTCACCCATTTAGAGTGAAGATCAATAGCTTTAATAAATCCTTGTCGATTAAATAGAATCTTCTGAACTCAGGTTATTGGTTGGGTATAATAGGGTATACCCATATTACTATATTACTTCAGTGGTATTCAGGATTGCGTTGCTTCACTCCAATGTGGACTATGACCACGGTACTATCCTAAGGGATTAGACAAATACAATCCCATTAGAGTAAATCTTCCAAGACTAAGAGTGTTACAATTAATGAATAAGATCCTTAGTTTAAGATATAAACTGTGACCGGGTTCTGCCTCTTATCGTAGGTGCGCTTCAATAAATACAGTTTTAAGCAAACTAGTATCTTAACTCACTTTGCGTAGAACACTAATTATGCTTATAATTAAGATATTTAACAACTAGCTTGAAATATAAATTGTGACCGGGTTCTGCCTCCTATCGTAGTGCGCTTCAATAAATATAGTTTAAATAAGTTAAGGGTTAAATCTATCTTTTTGCAAACATGCTAAATATTGTGTATACACTCATCCCAACTAATGATTTTGTAAGTAAACTCTCAACCTTAACTAATTATCAAAGTTAGAATTTTAGGAGTTAGAATCCTTATAGCAGGATTCTGCACAAATGGAGACATCGAATTCATTATCGGATTTCAAAGCATTTTTGGATTTTTTGGATTTATCTCATGTAGTTGGAAGCATGAGCATGAGCATGAGCATAATGTTATAAGTATCAGAATAATGTATTAAGTATTAGTAATAATTTATGAGTTACAGAATGTTGTATACATTGACTGGACATTTCAGGATGCATCGGCATTACAGTATACGTATTCCCACTGGATGTATGTATACATTGGACCGTACTACTCATAGTAGTTCAGTGATATTTTGGCTGTATATCAGTGGCATACAGTGCTGTGGCATATTCAGATGCATAGTTTCAGTGATGTACAATATAGTTTACAGATCACTACTCAGTTTTAGATCCATTACTATTTTTAGTTTACTTTGAGTATTCAGTTTATAGTTCAGTTTTACTTTCTTCACCTTACTTCAGTTTTGTACAATATTATACAGTTTATGCTTTATGTTACCTTTATAGTATTTCTGCATATTAATTACATTATGTAAATGTTACATGAATTACTATAACTATTTATATTAGTTTGGATATGTTAGACTTATTGTCTAACATGAGATACTTTGGGATCCAGTAATTTGCTAAATCCCTGAGCAGTATTTTGAGCCAGATCAGGAGGACACCTAAGAGATTTTAAGAGGAAGCCCGTAGAGTATATAGTGGACTATTCTCCCGTTTTATTTTTTTCTGCTTAGCATTTTCAGTTCAGTATTTAACTCTATGTCTGTTATTAGTAAGCATTTGTAATAATTCTGGATATATTTTCTTTTTTTTTTAGATGAATATTTTCATACAGCTTCTATGATGAATGTTTTAAATATTTGCTTTAAGCTTCCGCACTCTGTTATGTACTACTTATACTTAGTATTGTGATGTGATCAGCATACTAGAAATGCTGATATCTTATATATATAGATTGGATTCCTATTGTATTCTAAATCTAATGTATGCATTTGTCTAATAATTTTGATAAGGATACTACTCTTATCTTAATTATTAGCTCTCAACCCTCTTTGAGGTTGAGTCAGTAGCCCTTCAGATGGGGTTTGGTTTTCAGCTATTCGGGGAGACGGGTTATTCTTCCCCGAGTGGCGCGCCGCTCCACTGCCAAAATTGATTATAGCTATCTCTTTTGCGCGTGGCAACGGGGCGGGGTGCTACAACATTGGAGTGAATCAACCAATCCTGAATACTACTGAGATATCATAGCACTATGATATACCTTACTATACCCAACCAATAATTTGAGTCCAAATAACTCTATTTAATCAACAAGGATTTATCAAATCTATTAATCTTTACTTTTAAATAGGTGAGTCCTACACAAAGCTCCAAAGGTGTGATCAAAAGATTACTCAATACTAATTGCTACTGCAAGGGAGAAGCTCCATTCTAACTATTTTAGGTAATTCTTACCACAAGGTGTCAATATCAACTTCTAAGGTTATGAAGAATCATCTAAGGTTCCCACTTCAATAAGTTACAAAAGTTCTTCCTATCTCAATGCATCAATATTTAAGGTCTTTAAGCATTCAAGAACGATTATAAAGCAAGACCCTTGAGATCTCACTCTTCTATTTCTTAAGTTAATATTTAAGATTTACTTTTTAATCTTGGATTAAAGTGATCAGATCAGATGAATAAAATTCATCTGATCATACTCTATTCTACAATCATGGGATGAAATCAAAGATATTATTAGAATTAGATCATTTCAAAAATCATTACAAGTTTTATTATCCATCTTATGCTAATAATCTTATATAAGAGAAAATCAAAGATCCAAGTTAGATTCAGATGATTTAACATATAGATTTATTCTTAAACTTAGCACTTCTAATTCAATAATTTAAGATCAATATAAATATATGCATTATTAGAATCATGTCAATTGAATTTATCTTTTAATCAAGATTACTTGATTAAGGTGATTAAGATTTAGAACTTAATCAAGTCAAGTTAGGATTTAATCCCAAGTCTTACCAAAATTAAGACAAATAGTTAATTTAAATGTCAATGATAAATCAATGTATTATTAGTATATTATTAATTCAAATTTTAGACTTATATTAAGTATCATCTACTTAATCAAGTTCTCAAAGTTCATATATTCACTTATAGTTTAATGTCAATTTAAGCACATTTAGGTATCCAAATAATTGTTAAAGTTCTCTAACATACATCCTAATATTATGAGAGCAATAAGAATGAAAATAATATAAAATAGAAGGTAATTAAGGCTAACTAAATTCTAAATCAAACCAAATGAGTTAGCACTTAATTATAACTATAACAGACTTATGTTTCATGCAATTTAGTTATTAAGAAATACCTAATTAATACAAGCATTCAAAGATTCTATTATTTAGTATTTGACACAAAATACTCAAGGCATATAAGAGGTCTTTACACATAGCATAAAAAGGCAAACTTTCGAAGTTGATTATTACACAAATTATATGCAATGGTCAATTTTAACTTAGCCAGGTTCAACTTTGTTATAATTCAGTCTCACTATGGTCATAGAGATTTTAAAATACAAAAACAGTGAAGTTTTGACCATTTCAGCCAATTTTGCGCATTATTTAGAAAAATCTGGGTGCTCTGGCGCACCGCAACACTTTTGATGCTGCTGCGCGCTTCGACGAGATCAATCCGAGAGTTGGATGCTAAGGCACGCTGCGGCGCTTTTAGGCATTGCGGCACGCTGTGGCATATTAACTTGCGACAACATTGTTCAATTGATTTATTTTCTGGTTTCATATAGTTTTCTAGAAATGACGTTGTGGCTCGCTGTGGCGCGCTACATCAGTCCAACTTGCGGGTTACTGTACAATTAATTTTTCTCTTGATTTTCTATAGTTTTTTTCGAAATGACGCTGCAGCCCGCTGTGGCGCACTGCGGTGGTTTAACTTGCAATTTGTTGTTCAATTAATTTATTTATCAATTTCGTATGTTTTTTCTTGAAATGATACAGCAGCCCGCTGCCAGCGCGCCATAGCGCACTGCAGCAGAAACTATTTGAGTTGTGGGCGCTACTGCGCGCTGTAGCGCCCGACGGTGATTTCGCCTGTGCGAAAATCATGAATGGTCACATTTTGAGCTCAAATACTCTCAATCTAAAGCATTCCATGAGTGGTGTCATATATCAATGAAAAGGTCTTTTTGATATCTTTCCATCGATACCAAAATTGGCACAAACAGATTATTCTAATTATACAAAACATGCAGTTAAAGGTGTAGATATAAAGAATGAATGAAAATAGAGCATGAGATTTTCAAAAAATATGATGCCTTAATGAACTCTAATGGCTTCTATACACAATCATGGATTTCTAAAGATACAAATAAACATAATAGCAACATGAAGAAGATAAGAAAAAGGAGCAAATGAGTACCTTTGCTTTTAAAAAAGAGGAGGAAAAAGACTTGAAAAGCTTGGAGGAATTTCTTATTCTTCTCCTTAAGCACCAAGCTCAACAATAGAGGGAAAATGAGGAAGCTCTTAGCTTTAACTTGATAGTAAAAATAGATAGGGAGGGGCTGAGCTCTATTTAAAGAAGGAGAAGAAAGGGGGAGGCCATCATGAGCTTGGGAGGCTAGGAGGTATGAGAAAAGGGATGGCCTTTGTCATCAAGGAGGGGGAGGAGAGGGGTTAGCCAAAAATAAGAAGGGGAGAGGGCTCAGCTGAATTTTTGGCTAGCTAGGAGAGAGGGCAAGAAAGAGTTAGGAAAGAAAATAGGAAAAAATTTAGAAGTAATAAACATTTATTTCTTCAATTATTTAAAAAATTAAATTTTAGATACGCGCTTTGAAAAATCCCAAAAATTTATCTCAAGCTAATTTGGGGGTGAGGAATTTAAAGGCAAAGTCGGATTTTGATTCCGACGATTATTTAATTATTCTATTTTCCGGGGTATTATTAAAATATTTGCGAAAATCCGACGACTTCCAAACACATCTAAAACACCACCTCTAGCTAATTTGGGGGAGACAATCGTAACGACGAAGTCATATTTTGATTTTGAGGTCAAAATAAATACCTCAATTTTCTAATTGATTAAATATTAAAATAATCCAAAATATTTGATTTAGCTCCGAATCGCACCAAATCTTTAGGGATTGATTCTAATGACTAGATGAACTTAACATAATGATAATTGAGATACAATTAGACTAAAATTAAGTTGGGTAACAATCTTGAGTTGTTACACATCCTCCTTATCATTTCTTTCTCTCTTAATTTTCTCTCTATACTTTTTCTATCTTCAATTTATTTTCCATAAAATAACGAAACTTGACACGGAGGTGTATTTTGATGAAAAAAATACACTCGCGTAAAATTTTTTCAAATTGGAGCAATATTTTATTTTTTATTAATTTCTAAATATAAGAACTTCAAAAATTAGTTATGGTCAATTATGAGCTATAAATTTGACAAAACTTTTTATGTAGTTTTCTTATAATATTCTTAATCCAACGGCATTAAAGTCGCTGAATTTGGACATGTACTTAATTTTTCCAATTTGCTGAATTTAAATAATTTAAATAATAATTTCACGAGTATTCATTATCCAGATTGCTCCCAAATTTGGGTATTATGATCACAAAAATATAATATATCCAATGGTATTTATAGTTTACCCTAATTTTGAAGTCACTCGAGATCCTGATTTTTGCATTGGGTTTAGTCATAATTATCCTAGTAACGACTTGGGTCGTTGCAACACGCACATGAGGCCCCCAAACCATGTAACATATTAATCCATCATGGGTGTAAGAGGTCACTCCCATGGACTAATTTTTGGATCTTTATGTAGTTACTAACGAGGGCATTAGTTACTTAAGTTGGGGAGATTGTAAAAACTCACTTAAGCGGTATTAAGTTTAAGCTGTTACAGATACCAATCTGCGTATCAGGGTTGTTTTTGAGTTGTTGGCGTCAACAAGAAGTAGGGGTGGGTGAAGTTTGGATCTATTGAGGTGATTATCGAGACCGTTGCTTGAAATAGTTAAATGATTTGTTCTTTTTATACATAATATTTTTTATTTGTAAGGAGGTTATAACTCACATTTTTTATGCTATTCGTCAATAACTTATTATTTTGTTTGACTAAAGGGGTGGGATATTGGATGAGTTGTGAGCATGAAAAATCCATTACTACATAAGTGGCTTGTTATTTTAGTTCGAATGCAGTGCTAGAACACAATTGAGTAGGGAATGATTTGAAGGGGAGTGAAGATTTGGGAATGGGGAACAAAGTTAGGAAATGAGTCTTTGACGGAGAGACTATCATGTTAGGAAATAAGAGGAGGTTGAATTGGGGGAAGAAAGGAGGAGAAACATCGACGCTTTAATACCACGAAGAACTCCCGCTTCAGAAGAATGGCGAGCAACAAATCAGGAGAATCAAATAACGTCAAAGAGAGAATAATAATATTCTAGTTGTATAACTAAATATATAGATTTAGTGGGTATCTAAGCTGGTTACGAGGGTTTAGGATGGATAAATAAGATTGACTAAGGTTGTTTGAATGCAGTGAATATATTAGGTGTATAAATTGAAATGAAATGTGTTTAAGAAATAGTAAAGCATATCTCAAATATTATAATAGGACTAGCTTAGCCAGTTAACTTTTGTCACAAAATATATTTTTAAGAAATTAAATACCAAAAAAATAACAAGAGTGTGTTTCAATGGAGTAGGTTAACGTCACTGACCCGAAGGACAAAGACAAAATGAATATCTTAATCCTAAAATCTTTTTCGCAGATAAGTAAGCTGATCAAACCCAACACAACATATTGCTGCTACGTGGAAATAACTTCGTAAATATCAAAGAAAGAATTATTGCTTGAAAGACACCCAAAAAAATAATATTACGTATAAAACCCTCAATAACACACTAATAAAGCACTCTCATTCAAATACTCAACACCATTCCTAATTGCTGTTCATATCAACTTCATCAATTTTGAACATAAATGTTCATCTTCCCTGATGCTGAGATCTACTCCTCATTATTGGGATCCATCCCCTACTTTACTGTGGTATTCTAGTGTTCTCTGTTATTACTTTGGTTTCTCTTTTTCTCCACCTATTTTTAAATGGGAGATGATTACGATGAAATTTGCCATTATAGGCGATCATTGACTGCTTATAAAATGCAGAGCAGAAGTATTATTTCTTTTGAGGATGATTTAAAAATTTTGATGCACCTTTATGATTCTCTATCAATGTCAATGTATCTTGAATGACCTGTATTTTTGCGGTTTGTCATGCCATTTGTGCTTCACAATTGTAAGCAAATGGTCAAATGGATGAAATTCCCTGAGAATGGAAGTGGAACAGTGTTAAACTAAGCATTACAACATTCTATTTTTTTTATGATTGACATTTGGCAAGGAATAAGCATCATAAGGCTGAACCTGACAACTGAGAAGTGATGCACTACACGAAACCCTTTTGGTCGCCTGTTCTGTCTCTATGTTGGGTGTTATTGTAAAATTCACCTGGGAGCTTTCGAGGGAGCTTCAGATATCTTTTAATCCAGCTATGCTATTCTATTGTGCCGGTGCTAGAGCAGCTCGAATGGCTTGCTCAAATGCGGAAAACAGCTGTGCGGAGATCAATCGGGTCGAGATCCCAGCGGAGAAAGAGGTTAATAGGGACGATCGACGGAACATTGTTGCTTGAAAGGTGCGTTGTTAACGTGAGTAAATCGGAATTAGGAACGGAGTTTGTTGGAGCGCTTTCTTTGTACATTTTTATATGTTAAAGTGCTTTATAAATAATATTTATATATTTGGGTGCTTTGCTGAAGCAAAATATTCCGAGAAATTTTAGCTCTTTTGCCGTGAAACTTTAACATTTTGGGGTGTCATATAAAATATAATATGAATCCCATCAATGAATTTTTTTATTTAGGCAAATTCCTTAGCTTTCGATTTGTGCCATGGGATGCTTTTTTCTGCTTTTGTCGCCTGCTTGGCTCTCTTCCCTTGGCTGTTGGCTGCAGGGAAGAAGATATTGAGAAAAAATACTCCAGACAGTATTGTGGTTCCAATTGGTTGGAAACATTCTTCCATTTTATTTTTTGCGGCGCACTTCGAGAAATCAGAAGTTTCGAGCAGGAAACAAAGTTACGGATTACGAGCTCATTGCTTGAATCCAATTGAGAAAGTGGTGGTCTGTATTCTCTGCGAGTTTTTCATTTGGATAGCTGGAGTGGGGAAGATAGGGTTTCGTTTTTAGGGTTTTACAGCAAGTATGTCGCAGACCAACTGGGAAGCCGATAAGATGTGAGCTTTGCTGCCCTTGTATTCTGGATTTATCTTCTTAATGGGATTTGGTTTCTTCCTGCAAATTTCTGGCATGGACTTGTTTCCATGTTTTTCTTTCATTTTCTGCTGGCATTGTAGTTCAGTCTGCTAGTATCAATATTGTATAGAAATGTAATTTGAAAAGGATTCTATGTTGCCTTTTTTAATTTTTAATTTGGAAGAAAGCTATACATGTAACGATTTTGTTATCTAATGTCAACTCGGTGTTCCCTTGGGGCTGCAGGTCTTTATGTTGATTTCTTTTATCACCTGTTTATTCTCATGCATTTATTTTATTAAGGACTGATTTTATTCCCTATGTAACAGGACAAGATATTTATTTGTTAATCTAGACTTACTATTTTAACAATTTACTATTTAACTTTTGTTCTTGTTTGAATTTTGAGGTTTAGGCGTTAATTTTTGGTATACTTACATAGAAAACACCTAAAGTTGTAAATATTACATATTATGCACCAAAATTTTTATTTTTACGAAGTAAGCACTCTTCTCATCATTTTTAAAATTCATCATATCTCATAGCTACTTATAATTAAAGAAATTTTAAGCTTGAGAAAATGATAGTTAAACAACAACAATAACAACAATAAGCCTTAATCCAACTAGGTGGGGTTGGCTACATAAATTCCTTGTTTCCGTTGTGTACAATCAAAGAAAAGCCCCTCCCTAAATTCCAAATAGAGAAGATTCTTTCTAATGGTTTCTTCCCACATCTTTTTTGGTCTTCCTATTCTTATATGGGTGAAATTCATAAACTCTATTTTCTAACAAAGGCATTGCACGGTCTACTATGCTTAATATGCTCTAACCATTTAAGGTGACACTTTCTAATCTTGTCCACTATTCAAGCCACTCCAATCTTTCTATGGATAAGTCATTTCTCATTCTATCCTTGCTAGTATACCCACTCATCTACCTAAGCATCTTCATCTTTGTAACATCTATTTCATCGGTAAGTTTCTTCTTTGTTGACCAACATTCAGCCCCATATAGCATAGCTAGTCGTATAGTTGCTCTATAAAATTTTCTCTTAATTTGAGCAGGATTTTTCGATCGATACAGCATTCCAGAAGTGCTCTTCCATTTCATCCAATCAGCGTGGATCTTAATAATCATATTGCTGTCAATTTCATCATTATTTTGACTAGTGAGAGTGTCAAGATTAAACTTGCTAGTGAGAGTGTTAGTATTTCAACTACTTAATCTTAATTTTGAATCATAAACTAGCTTCTTGATCTACATTCATCCATAATGCGGGAACTCTTGCTTATTGACACTATACCCCGACATCGATGTAATGACCTTTGCACACTTTTCACTACATTTAGGCAATGTAATGTGCGCTTCCAGGGAAAACCCTAGCACTAGCATAATTGTTTAAAGGATTCATGACAATAATAGGATTCAATAAAGTTTTATTGTGTAACTAACGCAACTCTCTTTTCACATCCTAACTTGGGACCCCCGACAATTGGAGGAGTTAAGGAAATAATAACACTTTATTTGTAAATATTGAAATTTGGTGTTGATATATATTATTTAGTGATTTGAGTGCTATGTAGGTAAATAACCCACCTATAATTTTATTTATTATTTCTTTGGCACGTTAACTATTTATTCTTTTTGATAGGATTTTTTATTTCTTATTTCTTTATACCTTTGAATATTTTGTACTAAAATGACAAAAATTGGTTTCATATTTTAATTAGGCTTGATGTCTACATTCACGACTATTTTATAAAGAGGAACTTGCAGGCAACTGCAAAGGCTTTTCAAGCCGAGGGGAAGGTATCTTCAGATCCTGTTGGTAAGTAGTGCAGAATCCCTTTTAACTCGTCTACGCTGGTTCTGAGTGTATTTCTATGATATTACCTTACATTCTACTTGAATTTTGTTTTGCAGCTATTGATGCACCTGGTGGCTTCCTTTTTGAATGGTGGGCTGTCTTTTGGGATATTTTCATTGCAAGAACAACTGAAAAACACACGGATGTTGCAGCAGCTCACATAGAGGTAAAGCAGGTAACTCCTGTTGATCTGTGAAAACACAAGCAGTTGAGAACTATTTGCAGCTTACCCTAGTCTTAGTAATTGATCCCTAGCAGGTGGTGAATCTCTTGGCCTACTTGATCACATGATCCTCAATAGTTATGTCATTGAGATTATGACTTCTATTATGATTAAACATAAACTATGTATATTATGTTTTAGATTTGCTAAGATGAAAGTATTACATTATAAAATAGTTCTTGACAACTTGAATTTTTTTTAACTCCATTTCCTATTCTTATTAATTAATAGAATGCCATCTGCAAATAACATACATCAAGGAAACTCCTCTTAAATGTATTTAGTAAGAACATTCATAATAAGTAATGCAAAAGATATGTTCTATGAATAGAGCCTTTTGTAATCCAGTTGCATTAGGAAAATCATTAAATGAGCACTTTGTGATCAAACATATGTTACAACCATTATACATACTTTTAGACACATCAATATAGTTCATTGACAACCATCTTTCCAAAAACATCTAATTTTATCAATACAATTAGCACAAATACTGAAAACCTAACAATCTTTTGTAATATTCCAAATTTGTAGAATTTTGATAAGGCTTTAAGATGAGTAAAATATTAATTTTATTGTATAAACCAATCTACGAATCCTGTATTTTGAAGTGGTATTCTAAATACCTCACATATTTCATAATAAAACTGTAATAATTGAGAAGAGAAGGAATTTGATCTAGTCGTTGCTCTAGTTTTTCCTCCTAGAATTATTATTCTTGCCACGTTTTTTCTTAATTAACATGGGTAAAATCGTTCTCAAACAATTTCGATAAGTCTTCATGAGAGTACTTCTTCACCAGATAATCAGAGTGCAAATTTAACTCATCATCAAAATCAGCATGAATATCAGTATTATAGTTTTTAGTATTACTCACACCTTTGAGTTGGTGTGTTTGTTAGGTTGTGAAAGATTGTGGTTTGTAAGTTTAGGTGAAATATTGTAGATTGAGATTCAAAGTTTGTATTTTGTTGACATTGCCATTTTCAGTAACTTAACATCGCTGATTTTATCGTTTAGTTCTCTACTAAGTGACTGTTCTTTTAATAGTAAAATATTGTTCCGGTCTAATTTTCAATTAACGAGCTCATTATCTTCAATAGACACATTGGTAGTATATCGCACTGGATTTACCCCACAGGTAACGTGCTCAACATTACCCTCCTTATTGATAGATGTAATAGGATTATGAGCCTCATGAGTATTGTCTTTAACGATTTGGGGATTATTACTTGGCATTATTTACAGTACTGGTGGGACTTTTAGGAGTAATAATAATGTTGTTTCTCAATGTCTCCTCAGTTGGATTATAAGTACTATGCTGTTAGGCATATATATTATTGTTTCTTGGCACATAGATCCTTCTTGGGGCATTTCTATTTTCTCTTTGCATATTAGCGTTACTGTTTTCATTCTCTTGTGTAAATCTCGTATCTTTACTTCTAGCTTTTCTCAAATGCGTGTTTTTTTAAAGCAATGATCAATCATGTGTTCTTTCATTCTACAATGAGAACATCAGGGAGGGATAAATTCAAATTCAACCTTATGGAGATAACCGCAATCATTATTACCAACCCAATTGGATTTTTCAAAGTTCTTAGAAATATCCTTTTCAACCAAAAATCTGGTAATGGAAGATCTAGATAAGTTAGCAGTAGCGCTGTCCACTTTTAAAGGGTTCCCATAAAAGTTCCCAAAGAAAATAAGATAGAAATAAAGTCACAGCAAACTGGAGGCCTGCCTGGTAGCAAAGGACATTTTCTTCAGATCCTTTCTTATCAATGGCGTCCTTTTTTTCTCTTCTGAACTAGAGTCCTCAGCTCAACATTGTCATCAATCTCTTCATGTGAGGATTTGAGGGAAGTCCATTCCTTTCAACAACAATGGATGGTGCTCAGGATAGAGTAAAATAGGACAGCCACTTGGTTTCCACACCTTCATTGGGAGTTTTTAAAGCAGTCAGTTGCAAAATGTTTTAATCTTTTTTTTTTAGCAAGCTGCCTCCTCCACACTTGGCCCAATGCTTATGGGATTTTAATTCTCTTTGTATTTTTATGCCATTTCCTGCTACTCCACATGTTCTCATTTAAAATACGCCTTCATGAGCTTCTTGTATAGTGCTGGTTGATTGAACACCCCTGCGCCAAACTCAAAGATTTGGAGTCAGCTTTTTAGACATCTACCTTAATATATACTTGAGTATAGATGCTTTACTTTACCGTGATTGTTTGATCATTAATTTATAATTCTTTCCCATTCATAGATACTACTGTTGATAGATAATCTTCCTCCCAGAATCCAAATGGAAGGCTGCGTAATTTAAATTGGAGTTGGTAGCAGCCTCGTCGCTTGAAACAAAGCCATGGAACCTCTCATTAAGCCTGAACACTTGAAGACATTTAGCCTTGGTTCTCCCATTGGACATATTGAACATGTGATGTGCGTTGAATGCTAAATGCGATTGCCTTGGCAGGACACAATTCTCAGCCGCACACAACGCTAATGGATTGGAAACATAATCCATCTATGCATTGGTTACTTCCATTTTTCCATTACATGTCACTGTCATATCACTATAGCCATGTTGATGACATGGTGATGCCTAATATCACTATATATGATAAGGGCATTGTCTTTCATCAATGCTTTCATTAAGTCTGTTGTCAGGGATCTAGCATGCATCATTTTTTTTTTATTCGTCTTCATGCTTTTTCTCACCTTATTGTTAGTGGCATTAGGCACATGCCACATGTTTACTTTCCACGGTGGCAATTCTATACATGACTTTTGCTAGGATAATCTTTGCTATACACTTGCCTTGCTAAGAAGAATGGTTGTGATGTTGACTATATTAATCAGATCTCACGTGAGAAATGATATTTACGAACAAATATGAGTCTTTCTCGATCAACTGATCTATCCTGATGACCGCATTACTAGGGATTCATAAGAACGCTCATTTGACTGTCTTAGATAATCTGTTTTACGTGGTTAAATGTTAACAAAACTTGGTTAAACATTGTTTCTATTCATCGACTGCCATATTTAGTAAAATGCTGATGATTCTACAAATTGAAACAAAACATTCCCGTGCTCGGCCAATAAAGGCTTAACATGCCAGCCTCTTCAACTTTTAAGAATGGTGGTTCATATGTTATAAATATCCCTTTTTGAGTGATAGGGAGGGATTTTAATTCCCATGGTTTCTCTAGCACCCATTTGGCAACTTTACAAAATTTTTTAGTGTTTTTGAATTACCCTTTTGTTATAAATAGAGAAAAACCACTATCATATTTGTAATCCTCTTTGTTTTACGGGGCAAACATTTACTTCTAATACTGATGTTAGCGAGCATTTGCTGAGCCTGTAAACACGGGTTCTTTGTGGTGTTTTTCTCCTTTCATTTCTTCAACATCATTTTTCCATATAAAGCACAATTCCAAACTCATAGACACTTGCTTTCACAGTCACTCGATTACCAGTGTTGTTTTCTCGAAACCGATCGTCAAAACTTTACAATAGTTGATACCCACTTTGGAACTGCCTTTACCATCTCTTTGTTGTACACTGTTTCCACTTCCACACTTAATCTTTGAACAACTCTTCTAGGAAAACAGTCAACAATTCTCAGCTGAAACCAGTGTAATTCTACCACTAGGACCATTGCCACTACTGGTTCCTGCTGGCACTGAATCACCGCTTCTGTCACACAGATCACCACCTTAATCCACTGGTGTGTTGCCACCACCACCTCCAGTACATCTGGATCTTTCGTTCACCATCCTTTTTTAAATGAGCCATTGAACTTTGTACATGTTTTGAATGGTTGTATTCCACTCAGAGCTGAATTAATATGTTTGAACTTTCTGTGGAATGTAAACATCAAGTGTGGCAGAAAAGTTTCTATAGGTGATTTTGGTGAGATTTTGTTTTATTCTGAGCTTCATTGGATAACCTTTTTTGCTTTATGGATACGGCTAATTGATATCCTTATAAATTATTTACTTTAACATGCTATCTCTTACTGGTTGCTATATCAGAGAGCAAGGACTTAGTGTTCACTGGCATAATTGTTTGTAGTTGTTTAAGCAAGTATAAATTTTTTTTTATGCCTATGCAATGATAGTTAAAACTGTTATCCGATCTGATTTATATTTCACATTTATATCTTCACCATAGACACGTTTCTTTTTTTTTTTTTCCTTCCCTCTAACATGCAGTTTTTTTCTCTATACATGCAGTCTTTTTCTTTTAGCAATAAACAATGACAATTTGTTTTAAAGAATTCATAGTACTTGTGGTAGTTTTGTTTTGGCATGCTTTGAATTTTTGTTAACTTCTTCACTTGCAAACCTTAGACTCAACTTTCTAAAGCACGGGAGCAGCAGCAGCAACCCCATCAACCACAACTACTACAGCAACAACAGCAACAAATGCAGCAACTTCTGTTACACAGACAAGCGCAGCAGCAGCAACAACCACAGCGTAGAGATGATTCTCTTCTTCTAAATGGTAATGCAAATGGTCTTGCTTGTAATGAATCCCTAATACGGCAGAATGCGGTTGCAAATGCTTTGGCAACAAAGCTATATGAAGAACGACTGAAGATGCCATTTCAGAGGGATTCTTTGAATGAAGCATCTTTCAAAGTATTTATTCATTAAACATGCTTTATTTTAGGATTTACTCATCTTGTTTAGTTTTTTGTTACTTGTTGATTTAACTCTTTTTTTTCAGCAAAGATTAAGTGATAATTTAGGCCAGATTTTGGATCCAAATCACTCTTCTTTACTGAAACCTGCTGCATCATCTGGACAGGGTTCAGGGTATCTTTCTTTAAGCTTGTCCGCGTCTTTATATTTTTTTTGTACTACATGCTATGGAGGGCCTATAAATATATATACTTATATGTACCTGTGGCATGTTTGAAATCTTTTCTCTAATTGTAAAGATCATAATATTATTCTACGTATGCCTTTGAATGCTTGCATTTGTTTCTTATTACTGCCACTATCGGTTTCATGCTTTTAAATATTCAGGCAAATTATATCTGGCTCAGCTGGTGATTTGCCAGGAAGCTTGCAGCTAGTGCAGTCTCGAAACCTACAGCTTCCAGGATCTGCACAGGTTAGTTTCTTTGCTACAATAACACTAGAGATATGCCCTAGGTATTCATAGTTTGGTAGTGAGTACAGGACATCAAAACTGAGATGAACCCATCACTGAATCCCAGAGTTACCGAAACTGATGGACCACTTTTTGGAGCACCTGGTACATACTTTTTTATTTGAATACTGTTATTTTGAAGGTGCAGCTCTTGTTTTCTTCCAATTGAATCTTGTAGTTTGAGCTAATGCTTTTTTTTCATTGTCACTATCACTATTAACTCACAGTCAAACCTTATCTTTATAATGTACTTAAACATACATCTTTTGGCTGTGAGAAAAGTATCAAAATAGTCTCTACACTCTTGCAGAATGTTTAAAATGTTTCTTAACTCTTGAAAATAATAGTTTTGGTCCCTGGACTTTTGTTTAACTGCTTTTTGGTCCCTATCGTTATTATCCCCTAAATTACTGTTATTAACTCGTTGTCGGTTCTTCTGTTAAAAAGTAAGTCGTTTCATTATTAAAAAGTAAGGGTATTTGTGTCTTTCCCGAAATGCTCCGTTGGCTGCAGTGTAACAACCAAAAGTCGTTACTTTGCGAATTAGGTCAAATCCCGCCTCAAGAATCAGGATCCCGGGGAATTTCAAATCAAAGCAAACAAAAATACTCTTAGATGAGAATAGTTCTTAGATCAAAGTGCTCTAGTTTGGGAGAAATCCGAATAACGGAAACTCCCGATTTATTTTTTTGAGCTTTTTTAATTTTATAAATCAAGAACATTGAAGTACGTGTTCGAATTCATTGTTTTCAATGTCGTTGTGTTAAGTATATTATTTAAAGGCTGTTCGAAAAGTTTCATTAAATTCTGAGCGTCGGTTTGATCTCAATTAATTTTCGATGTTTAAAACTTTAGAAATTACTTTAAAATAAAATATTGCTCCGAATCGAAATTTTTTGGCGTGAGGGTGTTTGTTATATCATAACACACCTCTGTGTCAAGATTCGTTATTTTTGGACGCCAAATGACGGAAAAATGTGAAAAATTTAATTTTAAGTATTTTTTTTAAAATTCCCTTAATTCCTTCTCCCCCCGATTGATCGCAGATCCTACGATCGGGCTCTGTCGCGCGACATAGCCCTGCGCGGAACCTTCGGCGCCTGGGAGAGCCGCAGGTTGGTCGGCACTTGGCCGACCCCAGGGCTCTCCCTCCCTCTCTCATCCTCTATTTAACCCCCTCAGCCACCCCCCTCTTCCCTCACACCCTCACAACAGCTCTCCTCTTCTCCCAACCAGCAGGCTTCCTTCTCAGCCTCCTCCCGCAAGCAGCCAGCTTCTGCCGGCCAGCAGCCAGCCAGCCGCCACCTGCTAGCCTTCGGCCACCCCCTTCCGACCCCTTCGGCTACGTCCAGCCTCTGGCCACTCTGACCTCCCTCCGTTTTCCGGCGATCCTGATCCTAAAGGTGAGATGAGATGGAAAAGAGGAAAATGAGGGTAAAATTTTGTTAATGTTTTCTTCATTCTTTTTACTCTATACTTAATAAATCATTTTTATAAAATTAATAAATTAGTCATTCACATTATTATTCTCATTAATTAATAATGGGAATAATACAAATGTTGTTAAATGATTTTTTTTTTATTTATATTATGTTAAATTTCAATTTAGGCATTTTCATTTTTACAGTCTTTTTTGTTTTGTTTTTCTTTCATTTCTATATTATTATTATCATTGAAATAATGATAATAATAATAATATATCAAATATAATGACTACCATCAGTGATTTAAAAATGCTGTCTTCTATCAAGAGAAAGAATGAACGAAAGACATAATAGAAAAGAGTAAAGTAAAAATCTCTAAAAGGCTAATTGAAAATATCCAAATTTAAATGCAGATCCAAAATGGTACTGTCAAACTTTCAATCTTAACGAAAAAGGTACCCAGTACATGACATATATTACATTTTGCACTTTTACTGCTGCTTAGCTTCGCTTTCGAGCCAAATTCATATTAAAGTTTGGTTGATTTTTCTGAACCAACATTTGTGGCTAGTTACTGGAAAAATAACATCAGTAACAATATTTATGGCTAGTTACTGGAAAAATGACATCTGTAACCGCATTCGTGGTTAGTTTTAAGAAAAATGACATCAGTAACAATATTCGTGGGTTGTTACTGGAAAAAAGACATCAGTAATAATATTCATGGGTTGTTATCAATAAAATGACATCAGTAACAGCATTCATGGTGGATTACTGAAAAAATGACATCAGTAACTTACATCTTTGAGCTAATATTTTTTGCAGGAAATTAATTATTTTGTTTGCGCTTTTACCTTATTATTTTTACTGCATCCTTATTTCCACAAATCTCATCTCTGCTATTATAAAATATAATACTTCGTTGTTTACTGTGGTACTTAGAGTATTCTCTAATTACTGGAAATTTCAATTCCGGTATTATTTTATGTACAATATCAGTTCAGATATTTCTGGGAGAGCTTAAACAAGAGCTTTAAACATTTTCACTGGCGGAGGAACCTACGACACAACTCTTACTTTTAATTTATTTTACTTTTTCAAAGTTCATCTTGTGTTATAGAAGATGAACTTTGTCAGAAGTTAGTTGGCTACATTGTAAAATTTGAAATATTATTAAATGAGAAATTTGTTTTGGTTTTTATATGTGTTACTTTTCTTTCAAAATTGCTCAATATGATCCTGCGGTATGTGAGTACCCGATGTCGGGACAGTTCTCGCTGAGCCGGCGTCGGGTCACCACATGCAGCTTGTGATTTCTACGACTTCTTTCATTATTTTTACATGTACGGTCCGCGATTTATTCTTCTACAGGTTGACGAGCTTGCGAACATGTGCGATTCTTCTCTCTGTGTTCTCACCGACAATCGACGAACAGCTTTTCCTCGACATGTCATCTTTTTGCGTCTCTCATCTAATGAAGAGGCTCATTCGATGCGACATCTCTAGTATGATTTTGAATTTTTCATGAATCAGCATTACCGGATTTACAATCAATGGTTCAACACCAAAGACTCACTAGAGACAAATCTGGTAACGCGATTTATGAAAAATTCGGGATGTTTGCTAGAGATGCCGCTTCGGATGAGCCTCTTTGTTGGATGAGAAATGCAAAGAGCCGTCTCGTTGATTAAGAACCGTTCGTCGACTGTCATCAAGAACTCTGAAAGAAGAAACTACCCTTGTTCGCAAGCTCGTCGACCTGTAAAAAAATAAATCGCAACTTGTACACTAAAAAAGAAAGAAATCGCATAAATAGCAAACTATAGCTGTAGGAGTGCTTCAGGAAGTCACATTTACCCTTATTTTTAACATAAGGAACTGCAGTTTAGGGGGTTAATAATGACAAGGATTAAAAATAATAATTAAACAAAAGTCAAGGGATTAAAAAAATATTTTCAAGAGTTAGTGATCATTTTGAATATTTTGTAAAGTCAAAGGACTATTTTGATAAATTTATTTTTTTATCTTTCAATTGAACTACATTAAGGATCAATTCTAATTTCATATCTTTATGCATTATGCATATCTTATTGAACACATTCAAGAAAAGATATTGTGGTGCCAATTATTTGTAGATAATTTTCTTATTATTGATAATACTGGAGATGGGTATAAATAAAACACTTGTTATGAAGAACTACCCTAGATTTTAAAAGTTTTTATCTTAGTAGATCTAAAATGAGACATATAGGCTGCTGGCTTATTCATAATAGTGGTTATAGTATTGAGGATATGACACTTGAGAATCATGTTATCAAGAAGGGCAAGAAATTCAAATATCTAGGTTCATTCATACAAATTAATAGAAACATAAAGGGTGTTGTGATCTACATGGTCCAAGCAGGTTGGATGGAATGCAATAGTGCTTTTGGGGTGTTGTAAACTCAAAGAAAAGTTTTATAGAACAATGTTTTGATTGCCAATGCTATATGAAGTGGGATTTTGAACTACAAAGTTAAAGCATACTGATTATGTGTTATAGAGATGAGAGTGCTAATGTAAAATGAGCGTTATACATGAAAGGACATGTTGAGCAATAAGTACATTAATGGAAAGTTTAGGGTAGCTCTAATTGGGGATAAGCTCAGAGAAAGCGTTTTAAATCATTTGGGCATATTAATCATGGATCGTTTGGTGCCTTTATGAGGAAAGTTGACTCAATGAATTTGTCAATGTTAAAATAAGAAGGCCAATAAGACAAGGTGCCTTTATGAGGAAAGTTGACTCAATGAATTTGTCAATGTTAAAATAAGAAGAAGGCCAATAAAGACATGGCAAGAAACAATTAGAACTGATTTCATGTACTTGGAGTATAGGAAATGGATCTGATTAGCACAATAAAAACAAAAATTTTTGTAGCCGCATAAAATGCCATTTCAATTCTCTTTTTTTGATTCTTACGGAACTTAATTTCCTTAGTTTTGTACATGATTTAAATGCTTTTTTATGTTCTCATGTTTGTGGATATACTTGTTGCATCTATATGCGATTTATTTTATCTTGACTAATGTTTTGTCATCTTTGCTTGCCATTATGTCTATTTACATATTTTTCATTAAGTCTTAGAAGCCAGCTGCCATTGTTCTGCTTTTAATAATAAATCAACATAGTATTAATCTTATTTTGATAAGGATGTGTTAAGATAGTTTAAAGCCATAGAAAGTTTCTAGTTAAATTTTGAAGTTTTAAAACCAACAGTCAAAGCTTAAAGATCTCTAAGCTGTTGGTCTGCAGTTTTTATTATTGGGCAAAAATGTTGTTTCTCAATGTAAAATGAAATCTTGAGTTTATATTTGTAAGAACTTTCTTTTATGAGCTTGAAGGGTTATTGATGTGGGCATATTTTTTGAATTTAATTGTCAATAAGATTTGATTTTTAGCGGTTTTTAGATTTCATTATTTCAATAAGATTATTTTGATTTATCATTTATTGTAATTTGATAGTCTAATAGCATTAGTTAATATTGTAAGCAATTTTTAGTAATTTATTGAAATTTTTTTGTAGTTTGTTACTTCTATTGTTTATCATGTGAATTTTGAGTATGCGGAGATTCTTTGTGCAAGATAATTTATGAGATAAATTTCTTGTTGTTATTGCATAGATTCGTCTATTTCATTGTTTGATACTAGGAAGAATTTTGGGAATGGGTAATTCCTTGTTTGTGCGTGAAGATGGCTTTATAGTGATTTTTTTTTATTATCTTTTTATTTTCTATTATTTGATTAAAGTGAGTTCGTGTGTTTAGAATCTCTGTAATTTGAATTTTATTGATTGCATTAATTTTAAGTGTGAGTGTGGCTCTCATTGTCTTAAACATTGCTCATTATTTTCTAGCAATAGTTTATAGGAACGTGGAGGATTTTATTTTGGTAAAATTTACAGTTAGGTGTGGGTAGGATTTCGGTACCTATGTGTGAGATAAGAAGGGAATGATCGTTTCTGGTTGCTACGTTGTTGCCGCCTTGATATGGTTCGGCTATGGATGGGGTTCAGTGGTCCTTTGCTGTAGAATGCAGTTGGTTTGGCTGTTTTGTGTTCAACAGAGCTGTTGTAATCTTGATTCATTCTATGCCAGCAGTCTTTGGCCGTATGACCTAGTTTGTAGCAAATTTGGCATTCAATGTAGGTTGCTTTGGCTTGGTGTACTTGGTTTGTTGGGTAATAGGTTCTTGATTGCATTTCGTGGTCTTGTGGTGTCCACGGAGTTCTTTGGCGCTGTTGAACTGTAGGATGGCACTGTTGATGTGTGGGATTGCTTACTCTTTTTTTGTTACTTGGTAGACCTGCGTGTCCACGCCCCCTTTGGTGTTCGGAATATAGGGTGAGGTTCGAGGAGTTGTTTGCTGATAGGTGTGTTTCTTTATGTAATTCCTGTTGGATGTTGACTTCCTCGCTATAGAGAAGAGAGTACAAGTCGTCTAAGCTGATTGGTGTAGTCTTTGTTCGAATGGATATTTTGAAGGCTTGGTAGGTTGAGGGTAAGCCATTCAAGGTGTATCGGATGACATCTTCTTGATCGATCTTTGAGCCACTATTGTTGACCTTGTCTTCCAACCCCTTTATTTCAGCGAGGTACTCTTGCATTGGTCTATCTTTTAGAGATACATTGTGTAGTTTGTTCTTGAGTTGTATAGTTCTTGAATGGTTGGAGGGTTGTAGACACCTTTTTAGAGTTATCTAAATTTCTTGACATGTCTCGTCATCTAGTATATGTGATAGGATGGAGGGAGATGTTGCCGAATATATGGCAGCAATCAGGTTATTATCGGCAGAGATCCATTGTGAAGGCTCGATGCCGATTCAGCGAGAACTGTCCCGTCATCATGTATTCACATACCGCAGGATCTTATTGAGCAATTTAAAAGAGAAGGGATACACATATAAAGACCAAATGATATTTCTCATTTATTAAATATCCATATTACAAAAATCTTTAACGTACACCTCGTACAATGTTCATCTTTTTATAACAGAAGTGAAACAGAAAAAAAAATAAAATAAAAAGATAAGTAAAATGGCGTCGTAGATTCATAAGCAAATTTGAAAATTTATGAATTAGCGTTATTGTTAAAATTCTTCCAGAAGTACTTGACCTGGTAGTGTAAAGAAAATAATACCGGGATTAGAATTCCAATAATTAGAGAATACTTTAAGTACCGCATTAAACAATAAAATATTACATTTTATAATAGCAGAGATGCGATTAGCGGAAAAAGAATGTGATAAAAATGTAGGAAAAATAAGACTATAGCGCAAACAAGATAATTATATTCCTGCAAAAAGTATTATCACAAAGATGTAGGCTACTGATGTTGTTTTTCCAGTAACTAACCACGAATATTACTGATGTCATTTTTCCAGTAACTAACCACAAATATTGCTGATGTCATTTTTCCAGTAGCCAACCATGAATGTTACTGATGTCATTGTTCTAGTAATAAACTATGAATATTCATAATATCATTTTTCCAGTAACCAACCACGAATGTTACTGATGTCATTTTTCCAGTAACCACCCATATTATAAAAGGATGTTGTTTCGAACAACCTGCCAAGCATCAATATGAATTTGGCTGAAAGCGAAGCTAAGCAGTAGTAAAGTGCAAAAGTAATACATGTTCTTATACTGGATACCTTTTTCTTTAAGTATCAAAAGTGCAACATATGATTGAATCTGCATAAGTTATGATATTTAAATTAGCTTTTAGCCAATATTTTTAGGAGTAATTATTATCTTCTTTTCTATTTTATTTTTCTTTCGCTTTATCTTCTTGATAGAAGACAAAATTTTAAGTTACTGAGGCTAGCAATAATATTTGTAATAGCGTTATTATTATCATTATTTAATGATAATAATGATAATATTAAGGTATGAAAGAAAAAGACAGAATAGAAATAACTTAATTGAAATTGATAGAATGAAAATAGCAGTCAAATATAACATTTATACTGTTACCATTTTTGATTAATGACAATATTGCTAATACAATGACAATTAGAGATAGTATAATTATTAATAAGAAAAATGAAATAATTTTTCCTCTTTTTCTTTCCCTTTTTCTTCTTCCTCTCACCTAGGGTTAGGGTTGCCGGGAGCCGGACGTGGCTGAAGGGGGCCAGAAGCGGGTTGCCGGAGCAGAGGGGCGGGGGTTGGCTGGCAGAGAGCTTGGCTGGCTGAGGGATGCTGAGGGCTGAGAGGCTGCTGTTGGAGAAGGTAAGGGAGTGGGGGTATAATAGGAAAGGGAAGGTGAGGGAGGGAGGGGATGGCCGGCCAGCTGGTCGGCCACTCGGCCGTCGACTAGGGCGGCGCACGTGGGGGTCTGACTTCGCCTGGCAGCTTCCGGCACGTCTGGTAGAGCGACTGCTAAGCTTTGTTGAGCGAGAGAGCCTACGCCCGAGTCGGGGTCGGGGGGAAACGGGAAAACAGAGAAAGGAAAACTTGAAAAACTTAAAAATATGTTTTTAGTTAAATTTTGGCATTTTTCCGCCGTTTGACTTTCAAAAATAATGAAATTTGACACTGAGGTGTGTTTCGATGAGATGAATACCCTCTTGCTAAAAATTTTTGATTCAGAGTAATATTTTATTTTAAAATAATTTTAGGAGTTTGAAACTTCAAAAATTAATCACGATCGAACTAGAGCTTCAAAATCGATGAAACTTTTAGCATACCATTTAAATAATATACTTAACCCAATGACACAGAAATTGATGAATTTGGATTTGTATTTAATTTACTCAATTTATTGAATTTAAATAATTAGGAAATTAAAGCATAAGTTTTTGTTATCCAAGTTTTTTTTAAATTAGGGCATTTTGATCTAAAAATTATTTCTATCTAATGATATTTTTATTTGCCATAAATTGAAATTCTCCGAAGTCCTGATTTTTGAGTCGGGATTTGACATAATTTTGCGAAGTAATGATATTGGGTCGTCACAAACTGCCCGACTTAAAAATAATGTCGTCCTCGACATCTGAAGAACAAAATAAACTCTTAAGGGAGTTTTGGGGTACCTTGATTCTGAAATAATTTTGGATACTTTCTTTGCATAACATCTTTCTCCCTGTGGCTTCCTTTGCAGTATGGCTATGCCATTGAACTTTGATCATCGGGATTGCTATGCTTCTTATTTTTCGGTGGTCTTTCTCAATGATTTAAGAGGTTTTTCGACATAAGTCAGATCAGGCTGAATTTCGACTATTGAATCTAAGATTTGCTGAGTGGATTTCTGGAGGCATTTGTGGAGTGCTGATTTGTGGAATACGCTGTTCATGGCTGTAAATCTCTTAGGAAGTTTAAGTCTATAAGCCGAGCTTCCAATTTTTGCTGTTACTTTGAAGGATCCAACATATCTGGGGTTCAGCTTGCCAATTACCCCAAAGAGATGTATCCCTTTTATTGGGCTAACTTTTAGATAAGCACGATCACCAATGTGAAATTCTAGCCTCCGGTGTTTTGCATCGTGATATTTCTTTTGTCGGTCTTGGGCTGCTGCAATTCGGCTCTTGATTAACCTTATTTTTTCGTTCGTTTCTTCAATCATCTTAGATCCATAAATTTGTACATCTCCAACTTGTGTCCAAGCTATAGGAGTGTTGCACCTTCTCCCATATAAGGCTTCATAAGGGGCCATGCCAATGCTTGATTAGTGGCTATTATTATACGCAAGTTCAATTAAATGTATGTGTTCTTCTCAACTACAACCAAAATCTAAAATACTCAAATGCAACAGATCTTCGAGTATTAATTAACTCTTTCAGTATGCCCATCTGTTTGTGGATGGAAGACGGTGCTTAGAGCTAGCACGGTTCCTAAATCGTGGTGTACCGCTTGCCAAAATCGGAACGTAAATCTGCTATCTTGATCTGACACTATGACTTTTGGAATACCATGTAGTTTGATTATTTCTTTAATATAAAATTTGGCTATCTTTTCAACGGTGTCAGTTTGCTTAATAGGAATATATTGAGCTGATTTAATCAAACGATCCACTATTACCCAAATTGCATCTGCTTCTGAACGACTACTGGGTAATCCCATGATAAAGTCCATAGAAATATCAGACTATTTTCATTCCAGGATTTCTAATGGATGCAAGAGTTCACCTGGCCTTTGATGTTCAGCTTTTACTAAACAATAAACATGACACTTGGCAATAAATTTAGCCACGCTTCTTTTGATTCATGGTCACCAATACTTCTTTTAGATCTCGATACATTTTGTTGTTTCCGGGGTGAACTGTGTATCCTAAGTTGTGAGCTTCGCTTAGAATCTAGTTTCAAATAGATGCATTATTTAGGGACCCATACTCTTTTTTCGACATTGGATCGTGACATCCAACTGTGAAGTATTCTGTCTTCTATTTTAACAACTTAAAATGGTTTCCAGATTGGGTCGTTACATCCATGCATCATGATTGTCTTCATTTCTACTTGAGTTGTGTTGAACTCCTATATGATCATAAAGATTATTTGCTTTGAACAACTTGTTACTTGACCTCGCCGTATGTGATACTTTTCAGTGGTGAGAGTATTTTGGACAAGGTTCTTGATATTGGCAATCAAGAATTTGATATTCTTGAGGTCGGTTGCTTTGGTGTTATTGTGATCTGAACAGTGGTTGGATTAGTTGCTGCTGAATTGGGAGTTTGTGTTGGTTGATTCCATGATTGTAGTGCAGATCTTGAGAATGTTCTTGTGAGTTCTTGAATAGGGAGAGTTCTGAACTGTTTTTGAGGGAGAGGAATTTTGGACAGGGAAGTAGGATGGGGATAGTGATGCTGAGGTTGGAGATAGGCTGGCTAGCTGCCTGGCTGTGATTTTTATGCTGAGGACAGAATAAAGGTTGTAGGCAGAGAGGTTGGAGGGCAGGCTGGAAGGTTCTTGAAACCTTGCTTTGATACCATTCTTGTGCATTCTTGATGGAGATTAAGGTAGAAGGGGGTGGAGGAGAGACCTTGCTTTTATACCATGAAAATAATATCAAGAGAGGGAGAAGAGGAGAGTAATAAAGGATGTAATATATTTTCTACATATGTGCGTGTTCTGATGACTGTTATTATTTTCATTGTTTACTATGTTGTAGGTTAGATTTTAAATTTTTTACTAAACAAAAACCATATTATCAGACAAATCACCATAACAATAAAAATGATGCCAATTAAACATAAGACACTTTGATATAACTATAAGCCAAGCTTAAGTAATTCATATAATTGTAACATATAAATAAAAGAAATCAATCATAATTCATATAAAATTTATGTGAGAGCGAAGCCCCTTGCTATTTCGCATTTGGATAAATGCATACAAGAAAATATGCATGCACACAATTATGTATACTATTTTCAACTATATATAAACATTATTGGGCCTCTGTCAAGCCAAAAAAGATTTGGCAATCTTTGTCTTTTTTGTTAAATAAATAGGAAAGCTTGTCGAAGTTGCGCATTTATAAAATTTGATACGTTTGAATGATAAAAGTTTTGGCCCCCATTCAGATTTCTAGGTCAGGAATTGATGTCATTTAGCTTTTGTTTATAAAACGTAGTTTTCTCTAGTTGTTTGTTCTTTAAAGATCTCCAGTTTTGTTCAGATCTCATCTATCAGATTAAATGGCTCCCAACACTTTTGCGTACATGCGTATTTTTATTTATTGAAGAGAACGAATGGAAAGATAGTTTTATGAAATACTTTTATCATGGTATTAGAGTAATACTGTTTCTGCCCACTATTGGACGATGAAGTACTTTTATCATGGCATTAGAGCAATAGTGTTCCTTCCACTAGTGTTACTAAGAATATTGATTCGTCTCAATACTGAACTAAGGGAATGGTGAAGATCTTGATGTATGGTTTGTATTGTCATTCTTGTTGACGTTCTAGCAATTTATGGCACCTACATAATGGCAACTTCGAATGATCTTCCTGAGTGACAATCATGGTCATTTTCATTTCAGTGCTAGTGCTCATTGTCCATCATCATCAGTACTATTGTAATCTACAATCACAATTCTCTCCATCATTTTTGGCATCTCTCTTTAGAGTTATATTTGTTAAATTGTGCACTAATCAACTTAATTTTAAGTATCAGTATGCTCGAAGTTGTCCTTGATTTTCAACTTTCGAAAATTGGAATGTTAGAAGTGCCATCGTTCATCAGCAACAATGTTTCAACATCGTTTGGTGTGTCAAAGTCAGTACTTTCTTCTGTATTGTAGAATAATGCTGTGATAATCCCTGTGATTTGTCTTATGCAATTAATCATATTCAGTGAATTCATGCAAAGCCCATTATATTCATCAAATCTTACTAACATCTTTGAAGGGCTGTGTTTTTTGTGGTGCCTTTTCTAACTAGTTGCTGTAAAGAAGACATCTTCTTGCTCCCATTTTTTCCTGTATCGTGCCCACTCTATTTTATGTGGAACAAATGAATTTTATTCAGGGGTTATTTGGCATGAGTTAAAATTGGAGAAAAGTAAAATTTTTTTTGCCTGTAGTTCTAAATTGCAGGCGTTTGGCATGCGAAATTGTAAGGAAAAGTCAAAAAGTAAAGTAAAAGCTTTACTGAACTACAAGTAAGTTGTAAAATGTTTTACGGCCAGTTTGGTCGAAATTTGAGATTAAGCGGAGAAACTCACTGTTCGGCACATTCATTCGTTTGCAAGAACTCATCGTTCAATGCTTTTGACGCCAAAGGTCTTTGTTCGATGCGTCAAAGGCGATTATGGTCTATGTCGAGTTCGCCTCGTTCGTTCGGAGTTCGTTCGCCATTCACAATCTTCGTTCTCCGTTCGCATTCTGAATAAATATTCTTCTCAATCCTTGTATGATGCCGAGTTCGTCCATTCGTTCGCTGAGTTAATAAAATTCATTCACTTGTTCGACTAAAAATTCATTTATTGTTCTGCAGATTTTGCAAATTCATTGATTCGTCTGCAATCTATTTGGGTAAACCCTAATTTTTTTTCAAACCCCAAAAAATATTGGGGGTAATCTTACCTTATAAATTTTCTTGAAATAACATCTCCGTGTATTACTATATTCTAAACAAAAAATTTCTAATTTTATGTAAAACTATTACAGACAATCAAACAGAAGTAAAATAATCAAATTACACTGACAATTTACTTTATCTCTACTTTTCTGCATTCTAAACAGCGCCTCAATAAGTCTTGTGTTAATCCATCCTCCTAACACACGTAGGTACTCACTGCAATACCTGAAAACATGAAGTAATAATTATAAAACAGTTTAACTATTGACTTAAAGCTTTACAAATCCATCGATCATCTGTATGTTTTATGTTCGTTAGGGAATTTGAGCGTGTTCTTGATTCAATTTATTCATAAGAATCTCCCAAGTGAAAATTCACAAAGCTAAATGTTTGACCATTCCAATTAGGCTCCGCCCATATTTTTTAACCAATTTTAACAACATTAAAAGAATTATTATGCTATAATGCTTTAAATTTACACAAATTTTAAGAACCCCCTCAAATATATATTTCTTAAGAAAGCACTGTAGAGATAAATTATTTATAAAATTGACACTACTTAGTGGGGTTATGGTTTGATATATATATATATATATATATATCTTTTGTTTTACTGAACTGGGTTTACCTTTGAGCCCTGGCACCTGCACCTGTATTTAAATTTTTACAGCCATACTGAGGTCTATGGTGGCAAAGCTGAACTCAGAGGCAAGCGCATGTTGCTAGCTAACCCAGTGATGAACTATGCATTCAGAGCATTCCATGGTCACTGATGTGGGAATTTTGTATCGTTTAGTTGTGCTTAAAGTATATTTTAATGATGTTCTTATAATGTACTTTTCTTAGTAAAATGAATAACCTCAAACAAGAGTATTGCGTGTGACAATAGTGGTAGTGTTATTATATGTTTGGTTGGGTTTGAAAGAAACCTGTTGGAGGGCTTCCAATTCGCACTGAAATTCATTGATGTTACCATCTTACTGCAACTAGGTGGCCATCCAGAAAATACTAAGAAAGTTGTTCAACATGTTTGCTTGTTCATCGACTAGTGTTCTTGTAAAATTGTTTGTATATGGTCATATGTTAATTTGTAGAAGAATCTTACCCTCAATATTTATTACTGGATAGGCTTATTCATTTACTAAATCTAGTTAGAATCAATTTTTGACATCTAACTATATAGCTAAATCTTTCAATTTATAAATTATATTTTTGTATATCCACTTTAGAGGTCCTTAACATAAGTTATATTATAATTAGTATATGTTTGTCATTTATATATATTATTTTAAAGATTTCATATATATTTATTTAAACTTATTTTCCTTGTGTCAGGCTCAAATCAGGGAGGGAGCAATTTAACTTTGAAGGGATGGCCTCTTACAGTAAGACTGCTCTTCAGAAGTTTTTAATTAATTTTGATCCGGATTATACACTTGTTTGTACTATATGTTTTATGTTTAGTGGCATGGTTTTAAAATTTTATTTGTTTTGTTTTTCTTTGAAATTATGTGAACAAGCTTTGTAATAATTGTATTTTCATTTAATACTTATTATTTTATTATCTTACTAGTTTGTTAATTGATGAGTTAATTTTCCAACAGGAGCCTACACTTAAGAGTTAGAGGAGAAAAAGAGACTAATGGAGTAAAAGATGATATTAACATATCTGATGTCAGAATTTGATATGCACAATATGCTGTATCATTGACATCTTAAGATAAAGCATGATTAAAAGTGGATTTCTTTTGCTATAGCCTAATTTATTTGTCACAGGCTTTGTTACTTTGAGTAAATATTTCAGCAGAAGCGTACATTTAAGAATTGTAGAAGATGAATATGATGAGAATAATGAATTGCAACCTTTATGAAGTAGAAGATGATATTAAGAAACTGATTTTCCGATTGATAAAGGATGATTGTTAGAGAATTGCCATATTCTAAACTTTATTTATACATGGGGATAAGATTATAGGTTGATCATCAGTAATTGTGGTCTCTATTTCGGCGATAGATTGTATGAAACTGAAATCAGAATAACATCCTCATCCTTACAAAGTAATTTGAACGGAGAATAATGAATTTCAATATCTTGAAGCTGTTTATTTCCGATCAAGTTTACTACTTGTATTGATAGGTTGTTGTGTAACATTGCCATGGATGCTCATTATTACATAGATGTTACCCAATTTAAAAGTTCAACATAGGCTTCCAAGATGAGCGAGGGAAACTCAATAAGCTTAAAAGATTATAAGGTAACAGACTTGAAATCTAGTTTTTCTTAATGAAATTTGCAAATCCTTCTACATAAACATGCTGTTGAGAGAGTGCAAGTTAAATGGAATAATCTGTGCTTTAGTTATTGAATTGATGCAAAATATTCTAAAGTTGCCCAAAGATGTGTGAGAGTTGACAACTCGAGGAAAGTTTTATCATGAGGAGCTTTTTGATGAAGTACCTCACCGAGAGATATCCAACATTAAATTAAGTTAGCTCTCACAAACTTTCTAGGCTATAAGATGAATTTCAAAGACACATTAAATTAAAATGGCAAGTAGATGAGCGATGAGAAATAACTCTGTGGAATAAATTTGTGTGACAAATTGCTCTTGTGCAATGTAGATTTGTTGACATAGAACATTGGAAATTAGGAATTTATGTTAATAGCATATCTGTCAAAAAATGTGAGTGTTGATATTTTATTTTGCCTTTAAAAGATATTATTAAGCTGATTTCTTATAAATTACTTTGATGAGCAGATATTATATAGGATGAGTGAATAAACAGATAAAAATACATTACGTATGGCTAATAAAACATTTGGAATTTTTTATGCATATAGTGCTTTCAAGATTATGGATCTCTTCATGTTGGAAAGTTTTTTTCTTGTGTATTTTATTGATCTATATTGATGAACTTTCATTAAATTCATAAAATGAAAACATTAGAAATTTAAAAAGCATTAACATTTTATTTGAACTCAAACAAGTGTTGCTTAATGACTCCATTAGTAATTTTAAATGATTTTGTTATAGAGCGGTATATTAGTTGTTGACATAGTAAATTAAAGCAATTAAAGGTTGATATTTATACTAATGTTATGGAAATAGGATAGAAAATGATGAGGAGAAAGGGTGTGAGATTTTTAGAGTTTGAGATTTTGAAATGCTAAATTTTTAAAATTTAAATTTAAAAGGAATACAACAATATTTTGCTGACATCGTAATTGCCACATTGACATAAATTGCATTTTTTGTATCTATGTCCAGGTCTTGTGTACCTTTTTTAATTTAGATTTTCTCTTATATTGGTATTTTGTTTTTTATTTTAATTTATAATTTATAATTTATATACTTTAATAGAGCTATCCAATGTTTCAATGTTTATCCAATGTAGCTTTTTATAGGGCTATAAAATTAGCAAAATGTAAAATTGACTAGAACCACTAGCTAAATGATAATTTTTTTAGCTTTTTTTGTATTGCATGTATAGTTCAATAGTAGTCAAACATTTATAATTTATATATTAAACCCTTGCAATATTTATATCTAGAAAATTTAAATAAGGCATAGGGCAAGCAAAATTGCAAGCGTTGCATTGCGGGGTGAGCGGTCCAGGGCAGACAGTGTGAAGCAGGGGATATGGGGTTTTAGCAAGGTGGGGCATACAAATAGTGCAATTCATGTATTATTAATTTTTTCTTTTTAATTAACTATTATCCCACATATTTGTGCATGCTTCTTGCGCCGCACAACCACGCTCATCAAAGTGAAGCATGTGATGCATTAAGACAACATAAAATTTTTGATACACACATTGGGAGCCTTGTATGAACATATGAATATTTCGGGTACCAAGAGTATTAATGTGTACTTTGTTTTGATGAAGTTAACATTGGTAATACATTCTTGAATGGAGCTCATGTAATTTTAAAGTTGCTAACACTTGTTAAATGGGAGGAACTTGTTTTTCTGTAAAAGAGTGAATCTTCTAGCACTCAAATTTTATTATATATTATAAAGAAAAGCGAATAATTATATTAGAAAAATTATAATGTTATTTTGTAGAAATTTTGTTTGCTTAGCATTGTTATTAATTTTACTATTGAAGATGAGGAGCTAGATAAAAATAAGACTTAAGGTGTGTTCGAAGGCTGAATGATTAAACCTTTAGAAAGAAAATAGAATTTAGAGCTTGGTCTATTGGATAATGAAGGATTAGCTAATTTTGTATGACAAATGACTACTAGATGTATTCATTAATTAGCTAAAATAACTCTGAGAAATCTTAAACTTGAACAATAAAGGTTCTTGGTAGTAGAAATTAGAGTTTCAAGAACTTGTGAAATAAAATTATATGTTATAAAGAATTGTATAGATGAAAGAACTATGAGAATTGAAATGTATTTATGTTGACTTTGTAAAATATAGTTTTTAAAGGTGCTCAAGTTGCAAATTTTGAGGGCTTATATGCGAAATTCCACATTAGTAGGGAAGATTGATAAAAGTTAACTGAATTAAGAGAATAAAGAATCATATACTCATGTAAAATGGCTCGAGTATGTTGGTTAGATAATATTTTTATAGGAATGTTGCATTCAATATAAATATATAAATGTATTGTTCTTGAGCTTGGTATTTAAGACATTGAGGGGGAAGTAGAATTTATATGATAAATGATTACTAGGAATATTCATAAATTAGCTAAAAATATTTGGAAAACCTAGAGGTTGAGCCTCTAACAATAACGACCCTTGATAGTGGAAATACATGCTTCAAAAAGTTGAGAGAAACTAATTTGTTTTAAAGAATTGTATAATGTATGAAAAATGAAAACTAGAAGTTATATATCTTGATTTGTCATGCCCAAAAATTTGCTAATGATACTAATGATGTAATTTTTCTATACAAAACATTGGCAAACAAGGTGCTGGGAGTAAGAGGATTCAACATGTTGGATGAAATGGGGGAGCACTTATAAGGTGTTGTGAGATTGAAAAATTCCCCTTGAAGTTGAATATTTTTAATGAATAGCCATAACATTAGTAATGCTGTAAGGCAAAATGTTGACCTAAAAGGTAGAATCATTATAATAAAATAAATGTTGGAATGGGGTTGTTAGTGTGAGGACCCGGTGCTGGGTCAGCGGGAGCTGATCCAGCACTGGTTGCTTGTGGGATAGCAATAGCAACAACAACAAGTCCTCTAGCCGCATGATCATATTGAGTGATTTAAGAGACAAATATATAGACATTAAACATAACTCATTTATTTATTAATTCACAAGTCTTGGATACAAATATTAAAATTAAAATAAAAGTTACAAACTTTTCTTTAAAAACAAATTCAAAAGAAAGCGGTGGATCAACAGGAGCAGTATCCTCACTGCTCAGTTCTTAGCACTTTTCCTCGAGGATGAACTCTTGATCTGGGCACATTTCAAAAGTGCGGGCATTCGAATACCAGTTAGTTGTGAATCTAAGTACTGATATATGTCATCTTTACAAAAGTTAAATAATAAGCAAATAATCAATATTTGATAGGAAATAAAAGCTGTACAAACTTATCCCTGCAAACTTGTTTCAATTGCACTTGAAACTTAGCATAAAAATAATTGCAGTCACAAAAATAAATACAGAATTTTAGCGTTTGATATTTGAGGTAAAATATGATTTTGTTGGGTAAGTACAAAATTGAGAAAAAGGGGGGTTTATTTTTGTGTTACATATCGCAACTTCTCTCTATACCTGCCCCCTCAAAGGCTTATTAGTATAGGCTCCTTATGACTCCCGATGTCGGACATCCCCGTCCTAGCAATTGTCTGGTCAGACAAAAAATATAAATCAACATGGAACCTTTGCTTCTCACTTATCCAAACTTGTTCATATATCATTTTATGTGACTTCAAAAAGTACTTTTATCAAATTTGTGCGATACTGAGCAAAAATCATATTTAAACAGGGGTAATAAAAGACATCTGATATCTTATTCTATAAGTTCAAAAGTTCAACAGTTCGAGTGAGTGACAATTCGCTCAATCTGCATTTAGGTTTTGGATATTTTTAAAATTAGCTCTTAGCCAATGTTCTTAAGAGTAACATTTATTTTCATTTCGATTATGTTCTTTTTTTGCTTTCTTATTATAGTTGAAGTCTGATTATTAAGATACTGCGGTGACGGTAATATTTATTATAGCGTTTATTAAGTCGCTGAGGATAGTAATCATATTGATATAATAATATTATTATCATTATTTTAATGATAACAATAATATAAGAATGAAAGAACATGACTGTCAAAATGAAAATGCTTGAATTAAAATTATAGTCATTTTATAACATATGTATAGTTTTCATTATTAATTAATATGAACCATATTAATGTGAATGATGATATTATATCATTATTATTTTCATAATAATGACTATTAAGTATGTATAAAAGAATGAAGAAATAGCAAAAATAATTTCTCCTATTTTCTTTTCCTTTTTTCTTTCTCTTATACTTTTCTTCTTATCTTAGGATATTAGGATTATCGGAAAGCGGAGAGAGGTCGGAGTGGGGTGGCCGGACGGCTGCTTGTTGGCTGTTGGTTGGCCGAGGGAGGGCTGCAGCAGGCTGAGGGGCGGCTGGGCTGGAAGGGGCTGCTGCTGTGGCTGAGAGGCTGAGGGTGGCTGTCGGCAGGGGAAGGGAGGCTGGCTGGGCTGCTGTGATGGGGAGGAGAGGGCTGCAGGTTTGGCTGGCTAGGGTTTGGAGGAGGAGGGGGCTGTGGATAAGGGAGGGGGTGGGTTTATGTAGAGGGAGAGGAGGGGAGAGGGGGGTTGGCCAGGTGGGTTGACCAGCTTGCGCCAAAAACGGCGCAGGCGGCCCCTTCCGCTCCAGAAGGCCTGTCGGGCGAGCGAGTTGCAGGAAGGGGGGGTGGGCGAACGGGGAGCAAACAGAGGAAATAAAGGGAAATTAAAAAAAAAATACTTGACACCGAGGTGTGTTTCAATATAACAAACACCCTCGCTCCAAAATTTTTCGATTCTGACAAATATTTTATTTTTAATTAATTTTTGAAGTTTAAAACTTCAAAAGTTAACCACGATCAAACCGGCACTTAGAATTTGATGAAACTTTTTGAGCAGCCTTTAAATAATATACTTAACACAACGATATTGAAATTGATGAATTTTGACACGTATTTCAATATTCTTGATTTATTGGATTTAATTAATTTAGAAAATAAAGCGGGAGCTTCCGTTATTCGGATTTCTCCCAAATTAGGGCACTTTGATCTTAAAATTATTCTTATCTAAGGGTATTTTTGTTTGCCATAATTTAAAATTCCCCGGAGTCTTGATGTCTGAAGCGGGCTCTGACCTAATTTGAAAAATAACGATATTGGGTCGTTACAGTTAGGATGCTTAAGTGGCAAACAAAAAGGGATATAATGAGGAATGAGTGCTTCCATGACAAGTTTGGAGTAGCTAAAGTTGAGGATAAGATCAAAGAGGCTCATCTTGAATGGTTTGAATATTAAGCTTAGATCCTTAGCTCCTTGAGTTGGGAGAGTTAATGAATTTTACTCATATTAAAAAAGGAAGACCAAAAAAGAAAATAATAAAATCTTAGTAATATCTAACATGGAGTTTAGGGAGGGATTATTACATCATGAAGCACAATGAAAAAAAAAAGATTCACTAGCTAACCCTAATTAACTAATCATAACTATTTGTTTGGAGCTTAACTTCTGAGATTAAATGATTAGAGTTTAGCTAAATTAAGCTATAAGCTAAGTTGATAAAAGTTGTTTGATTTGACTCTTGATTAATTGATTTTCTTGATTTCTAATTTTTTTTGTTGACTTTAGGGTATACAAGTTAGGTCAATTGGATAAACTAAGCTAAACTGCTATGATATTTGGGAGTAGCTAAGCCAAGATAAGCTCAAAATGGACAGGGGCGACTCTTTTTTGTTGTTTTAATGGATTGTATGAATGGAGAGTTCAAATTAGTAACACAGCTTAAGCCTTTGCAAGATCAAGAATATCCATGCACATGTGCATAGTTTTTTTGATTCTAGTAAGGTGATTGGGGTCTCTTTTGATGGTTCGGTTGTAGGAATAGAAGTGAATATAGGCACTCACAACCTACTTTAATGAAAAATGAATAAAAAAATAAATTAGTGGTTGATATAATGTAATATAATCCTTTTGTTTATTAGAAATGTTATCTTTAGTCTGAGGTGTAATGGCTGCTATATCCATAAGACATTCGAGATAGTAGAGCTCACATAAAAAGTTAGGCTATTGACACTCTATAAGGGTTGTTATATTTTCTTTTTGTGAAACGCACATTTGTCCTAAAACACAATGCTGGGTCAACAAAAGCTTCTAATGCCTAATGTAGGTGTGTTTTCATGTACTATGAATGTGAGTGACATGATTTTGTTTCATCAAAGGTAAGTATGCTTGTGATACTGGCAAGATTTGGTTTTACCAAAGGAGAGTTTGCATTCTTTAAGGAAACTAAAAATGGCTAGAGTATGACCTTGCATCTAGATATTATGTACTTAATAAGGATGGCTTTCTATTCAGAGCATGACCTTGCATTCTTAATTCATTCTTGAAATTTTTTTTAATTATAGTCAGCTGTAGTTGGGCATTTTGGGAGAGAGGAAATCATGTCAATGGTTGCAGAGAAATGTCGTTGGCTTATTTAAAAAGTTGCTTATGGGTTGCTTACTTATATCAACCTGTCTAATTGCTTGATGAGAACAAATCACATTTTGAACACCATAATCCATTTCTTATAGTATTGTAGGATGGTCGTATAGACTTTATTCTAAGATGACCACATATGCTGAGAAAGCATGATTGTAGTCTGATTCTCATTTTGCCATAGAACTTTTGATGTTGTAAAAAAGCATGATTGTAGTCTGATTCATCCTGTTGCCATAGAACTTTTGATGTTTTCTATACAAACTACAATCATAAGGTAATTGATTTATTTTTATATATTTAACTAACTTCTATTGCTTTAATTCTCCTTTTTTCATATCTTGTGAGTTCACATCTAATCCATTATTGTGTACAGTACAACATGCTCTAAAGACTTTGGTAGTCATATTCATTATTTTTGAAAACTGCATGTAATCTTGACTTTAAAAAAATTGAAAATGATAGAAATGTCTTACTCATTCATTATTCTTGAAATACTGGATTCTTTTGGTGTTGCAAAAAGAAATATGATCAATGTTATATGATAAATTAATTTTTTTTCTTTTTTAAGATGATGATGAGAATGCATTTACGACTAATGATAAATTCATATGTTTTTAACACATTGTTATCACTAGCCAGATCATGATGTTTCTTCAATTATATTATGAGATACTCATAGATTTACTTGATAAGCATCGGTTACTAAATTGTTTAGAGCCAAATTTTTATCCAGTTCAAGAGATTTGTTAGAAATCTAGATGCCTATTCCCATTGCATGTACTATAAGCGTTGTGATATTTGAGATATCACACACACACACACACATATATATATATATATATATATATATATATATATATATATTTGATGCCTTCCCTATTTAAAATTAGCATTTTATTTTGTTGTAATTGCAAAAAATGCCTAATGGTCAAGCTATTCTGGCCGAAGATTTCTAGAATTATTTACACTACTTTTTCTGGATCCAAAACATTGCATTATATTGCTAAACTTAAGCAGCCGGATCTGCACTTAATTATGCTCTTCATTACTGGATTTGCTTTAACTGGTTTTACCTAGTCGTCTGCTAAATAATGCGAGTAAAAGTCCTATGTCAATAACGGGTCAACTCCAGTTCTGTTGGCTTTAAACATGCCCTTGATTGCAGCTTTATTGGATTATGATGGGGCGTGCGTTGTCACTAATTTTTTTTTTTTTCATTTTTAACGATGGGCTCTTGTAGATTGTTGGCTGTAAAGCTCTTACAGCAAAGTTAAAATGTAGATGCTTGTTTTAAAGTAATTTGCACGAAAAATAAAGTTCTGATGAATATTTTCTTACCTCTAAAGCCTATTTTGGGTGGTCATTTTAATATTACAGTAAAACTGCGGTCCAAAAAAAAAAACGCATGCAACCAGGACTTCCACTATGCATCATGAACTGGTCTCCTGCTGGACTTCCCCTCCCCTGCTGGACTTCCCTTTCTTTTGCTGGTCTCGACTGTCATAGCTTAAATCTAGATGCCATGACCCATAACTAAGATGTCTATAGACATAGCTGGTCTTTGACAGGCATTGTCGGTCTTAACCGGCTTTTGCTTGTCTTCAAGACATAACTTTGTTAGCGAGATTCTGCATGCAGTTTTTTTTTTGAATTATAAAATTTGTTATTATTTACACCCACCCATTAAAACATAAAAACATTAAATGCTTCAAAAACAACTAAATATCCATAAATTGCTTACGCCACATTTATTTTACCTTAAAAACTTTCTTTGATTTATTTTCGGTCAACGTTCTTTTTCCTCGAACTAAACAACTACTAAATGAGTTTTTCTCCGTTAATAAATGAGTTTTTCTCCGTTTTAAATTATTGTGCTCTTGGAGGTTCATTCAAGTGCGGATCAAGTGTGTTGATTATTTATTTGATTTTTTTATTTTATTTTAGTATAAAGTGAAGATTTCATTATTTCAGTAATCTCTCGCTCTCTCTCTATTTTTTCCTATCAAATTGTAGCTAGTTTATTTGAGCTTTTATTTTTTGTTTGTGGAAAATATTAATAGAACCAAATTAAGGCTTTATTTTTGTTATTTTTTGTATCAATCAGTTTAACATTCAGATTAAGATTTTTAATCATTTCAGTTTTCATGTAAATTTTCTCTCCACTTTTTGTATAGATCTGTTTATCATCCAGATTTTAAGCTTTATTAATGTTCTACTCAAACAAAAAAAGTTTAAGAAACATGAATGATGTGCTGTAAATTGTGAAATCTATATCTACCTTAATTGCACTTGCATTTTAATGTCATTTCAAATTTTAATGTTCTTGTTGTTGTTGTTTTTGTGATATAACCTTGTTGCTGTGGAAACTCTACCATGACTTGACATGCATAGTTTAAGCTCTTAACGTTATGAGCATGCTTGCGCTTCCTTTTTCTTGACTTGATTTGTGAATTTAGCTTTACCAAAGCAAGAGGCAGAAAACATATAACTCCAAAATAATATATTAACATTTTACTGGAATTCAGATTTGCTGTTGTAGATTTATTTTATTTTTCATCTACTTTTTAATAAAAAAAATAGTCTTGATTTTATGTAAGATAATGGGCTACCTTGAATTAATTAATGTATTAAAATCCTATTTTTATGCAAGTATTATAACACATGGTTTTATCTTATTCTAGTTTGTATATAATGGAACTAGAACAAATTTTCTTATATTTTTTCTTGTTATCTGTGTATCTCTTAATTTTAATTTTTTTTTTCAGCTTTTCCTTTGCATTTTAATATTGCACTTGTAATTTTAAATCTTTGAATTATTCATCAGTAGTTTTTTTAGTCTTGTTAAAATTTTCTTAGCTATGACGTTTCAACGCTTCCTCTTTAATTTCTAACTGATGATTAATTTTGTTTTATTGTGGGCATTTCAGTATGCTTTTTTCCTATTCTAGTCTGGACAAGCTAAACTACAAGTCTTCATAATAACTTTCTTACCCCATTTTCATAGGGACTTGATCAACTTAGATCAATGCAACAACAAAAATCTCTTCTGCAAGCATCTCAACCATTTAATCAGCTTCAGCAGTTGAGCACACAGCATCAGCAGTTAATCCTGCAGTCACAACGGAATCTAGCTTCTCCTTCTGCAGGAGACATTGATGCCAGAAAGTTAAGAATGCTTCTGAACAATAGGAATATCATTCCTGTCCGGGAGGGTCAGCCAAATGCTGCTGGTGATGCCATTTTCAATGTCGGATCACCAGCACCCACTGGTTGTCCTGTTATTTCTCATGCAGATACTGACATGTTAACCAAGGTGTGGCATTCATTATAAGTTTGCTTCTTATTTTTGGTTTCACATATGAAAATGTGGCCAAATTGTATTTCTTCTACCTTATTTCATCTTCTGTAATTTATATTAGCCTTTTGTTCACTTCTTTTTTTGATACTTGACTTTGACAAGTGATCTTTGAGTAATTTATCAAAATGGTCATTTGATTATTGGCATATGTTCAATTTAATTTCTAACTTAAAAAAAATCTGAAATGGCCTTTATGTTTAACTAAAGTTTAAATAATTCTTAAGACTTTATGCTGCTAATATTTTCATGAAAAGAGAGGGTAAATTATTTAATTTATTTTTTATTTTTGATGAAATGAATATGGATTTTTTTGAAATTATTTATTGTCTTTTCATAGTTCATGGCAAAATCCCAAGATTATCTTCATGAGGTTACTCATTTTTGCATGTTATCTAAAAATAAATTGAAATCATTTAAACATTTATTTATCACTGAAATTAAATTGTAATTGGAAGGGTTTCTTACCAATAGTAATTTATGTATTTATATTAAATATAATTTCAGCCAATGTCGAGTCTTATTAAGATTCGGCATGGTACACTTAGTTACACAGAATAGTAGCAAATATTAAGCAACTGTAAAACAGTCATTTGCACAGGTTGTTATTACTCCCCCAAGCTCAACGTTGGCGAAATGATGAGCTTGTTGGTGATCTGGTGATGGGAGGAAACCAACAAAGGCTTCGTCAAATGTCAGCTAGCTGATCTTTGGCTGGAAAGTGCTGGACGATGAGTTTTTTTGATTTGACTAAAGCACAGACAAAATGATAATCCACCTCAACTTGCTTTATGCGAGTGTGGAATATAAGTTTGGTTGTAAGGACGGTGGAGCTCAAGCATGCTTTGTGACTTGGTTACTCATGGTGAACTTCTCCAAAAGTCTATGGGTGCCTTTAATTTCCGTGGTTGAAACCCTATGCAGCAAACAAATTGGAACCTAGATCTATACATGCGTCTTTCTAGGTTATAGTGGGAACCACAAAACCTACATTTGCTATTACATTAATTCCAAGAAATTCTACATATCTGGGAATGTAACATTTCATGAATGTACTTTCCTTACACCAATTATGCAGCTCCATCAACCTCACCACCAACCAATGGTTCGAGCACAGCAATCATCGTCCCAGTCTTGGTTGAGACAGTCTAGCTACCACTGCTCTAGATAATAGCAGCTCTTAAATTTTGGCTCCCAACCCCTCTCAAGACACTATCGCACCTAGCAATCTGGCACCACCTTCCACTCTGCCATCCCAAAAGGCTACAACCACAACTTCCGAGCATAGTGCGTCTGCCCAACAAATTCACCCCTGCAGCATTGTTCATCCAATGCTCACTCGCTCAAAAACCGAGCATCTGAAGCCCATGGTGTTCTCGGCGGTTGCCCCTCATCTCAACTTTTAGTCCCAGCTACTTACAAGCAAGCAAGCAGGCCCACACTGGGTCCAGGCTATGCATGATGAACTCGTAGCCCTTCAAAGCAACGTCACTTAGAGTTTAGTTTCTTGCCCGACAAATGGAAATGTTGTCAGCTGCAAATGGGCTTTTCAAACTCAAATACATCAATGATGGTTCCATTGCAAGTCACAAAGCATGCTTGGTTACTCATGGTGAGTGGCTCATGAATCGAGTAATCACTGATCAGCCGCATATGCATAATATGAAGAGGGAGGTGGCGGTGCTGTAGTAGACCCGTCACTTAGATAGATGGTGAAAGCAATTATCGTAGTGTGTCCAAACTAATTGCAGAGTTGGCACTATACAATGTTGCACCCTCTGCCATTGCCGAGCCACGATAGCGAAAGGATCTGCCACGACCACGAAAAGAAGTTGATCCGTGGAACTGAGCAGCCGCAATGTGGTCAACATGCGCTGTGTTTGCGAGCATTGGAAAAAGATTCTCTTGGTGGAATGATCTGAATACATCATTTCTTGGTTTAGAAGGATACTAGTGAGTTCACCTAATTTGATTCGGGTTATATCAATGAGTTTGTATAATCAGATCCTAGATCGGTTAAGATGCTGAGGACGAGCTGCTGCTCTGTTACAGGTGAACCGACAACTGTGAGTTGATGAGCAAGGATTTTGGCCTGCTGAATAGAATCCACCATCTTCATCGAGCCTTTTTCAAGGCTTCTCAGTTGCAGTTATAGCTGCTGAAGAAGAACCTAAGAGGAGGCATATATTGCAGCAAGGGCTGACCACATTGTTGTTGCCGATTCACATGAAACCACTTGAGCGAAGACTTTTTTGTCAAGGGAAGAGATCAACTAACTTAAATCAGTTGATCTTGTTTGTTCTAGGCAAATTCGTCAGGATTAGAGGGATCATAAGGAGAAGAGCAAGAACCATTTACATACTGCATAAGGCCGTGTGAGCGGAAGATTGGTAAAATCTGCGATCTCAATATAGTGTTGTTCGTGCCGTCTAGCTTTATTGGAAAGAGGTGAATTGAGGCTGAGGCTGTTGAACGAATTGGTAGAGGGTTGCGTCCGGGGAGCAGGTGATGCGGAAGACTGTGTGGAGGAGTGCGTCTCCATTTGTAAGGCAGGATTTAACAAAAGATTGGATCAAGATTTGAATATGGATCTAGATCGCTCGTCTCAGGTACCATGTTGGAGAAGCATAGGAAGAGAATGAAAAGAAGAAGGCGGAAAATGTTTTTGTGTGTGTATTGCAATAAGGAAAATGCGGAGTCTTTATACGCTGTAGGGTACAATTAGTTACACAGACTAATAACAGATATTAAGTAGTGATAAAATCGTCATTTGCACAGGTTGTTATTACAATTAAGTTACAAATGTAAACAAATGTTATGCTTGTATTGTATAGTGTTGTTAATGATTATAAATATAAATAAATAAAAAAATGTTTTCATATGAAAATTTCCACTTTAGTATTACGTTTTGCTAACAAATAAATACTCAAAACGAATTCAATTTATTTTTTGATAATAACACGCAAAAGTTGAGGCCTAAAGGAAATACTTATGGGATTTTTCAATGAAATATGAAAAGAGTATAAATATTTTTAAGAACCTTATTCCTTAAAAAAATCCAATTTTACCATTTTTGACGGAAATGTTATTGGTGTTAATTCTGAACTTGCTTCTAACTTTTTTTTAACTTTGGGATCATTTCTAAACTTTTTTGAAGGCCAAAGACTAAATTAAACACATGCCAATAATTAAGGGTTCATTTTGATAATTACTCAGTGACTGTTAACTTATTGGAACTTCGTGTACGTCTCTTGTATATGCACTACTTATAAAGACACTATTTATATATGTTTATGAATTATTGTATTGCTGCTTGTTTGTTTATGGTCCTTTTAAATGAAAAGTTTCTATTTCATATTTATTTCTTACCTGCTGCATATCATATTTTCCTGTTATTTGAAGGTGCTTTACCCTCTTTATAGATTTTTTCGTTTCATCTGGAAATGTGTTGAGCATGGGTATTTCTATACCTTCTTAATTTATTGTTTATCTGTAGTTGAAAATAGCTCAATTACAGCAACAACAGCACAACAGCAGTCTACAACAACTTCCTATTTCACGTCAACATCAACAATCCTCAAATTCGCACCTCCTTCAACAAGATAAGATGGGTGCTGCAAGTGTCACTTTGGATGGCAGCATATCAAACTCATTACGGGGAAATGACCAGGTATGCTTATCATATGTAACTTTATTGAAAAACTTAGCATATCAAACTCATTGCTGCTACTTCATATTTTTTTTGTAATTTATTGAGTTTTTTCATGGATTAGGTTTCAAGAAATCAAAGTGCTCGTAAGAGGAAGCAACCTGGATCTTCAGGCCCTGCTAATAGTTCAGGAACGGCAAATACTGCTGGGCCTTCTCCGAGCTCTGCACCATCAACACCCTCTACTCATACACCAGGGGATGTAATATCTATGCCTTCATTGCAGCAGACTAATAACTCATCCAAGTCTTTACTTGTTTTTGGTTCTGACGGAAGTGGCACGCTAACATCTACAAACCAGTTGGTAAGTATTGAATCTTGGTGAGTGTAATTAAAGAATATAGTTAAACAAGTTAAAATGTTGGGGTAGGAAGTTTTTCATTGTGATTGTTGTTGGGGTGGGAAGATTTTTATTGATATTGTATTTTTGCATTTGAATTAATTGTTATTAAGTTTCAGCCTGATTTGGATCGCTTTGTTGAAGATGGCTCTTTAGATGACAATGTTGACTCATTTTTGTCTCATAATGATATTGATCCTAGAGATGGTCGTAGTATGGATCTCAGCAAAGGTGTGTTCTTCAAAATTTTCATGATTTCTTAATTGCTAAAATTTTGTTTGCCGACTTGATACTGGCAAGTGTCTCCACAAGTAACGTGCAAGTATAGTATTATTCCTTTGTTGAATTGTTGATTTTGTTATGTTAATTACAACTTCTTTATTTTTTCTAAATAATTAAATATTTTTTTCTTAAAAATAAATTTGAAGTAAAATTAGTTATTTAAAGTAATTGAAGAGCAATGCTGTTGAGAGAAATTAGAAATATAATGAATTTCAAATAATTTTTAACATATGTTGTTATTACATAAGATTTAATTTTTAAGTAATGTGAATCAAGAATGATTATTCTATTGCAAGGCTTTGTGAATGGCCATGCAAGTCATGTATAATTAACATTGTCTATTCTAAGACTTAAAAATAATAATTTGTCAAAATAGTCACTCAACTATTTCAATTCATCATGTACTCATTTTAAAGCTAATTTGTTTCAAAATATTCTATTTCTTGGGACTAAAATCAGTTGCTAAATTTTAGTAATTGGAGCTATGCTTGCATCTGAGTTCTCAATTACTCGTTATGTTTTGATGCTTTGTTGTTAGGGCTACTAGATTCGAGTTTTAATCCTCACATTTTGAACTAAACACAAACTTTAGTATGGTGCCACTGTAACGACCCAAAGTCGTTTTGCAAATTAGGTCAAAATCCCGTCTTAGGAATCAGGATCCCGGAGAATTTCACTTTAGGGCAAACAAAACTACTAATAGGTAGAAACAACTTTAAAGATCAAAGAGCCCTAATTCAGGAAAAATCCGAAAGACGGAAGCTCCCATTCTACCTTTGAAAATTCTAAATTCTAAAAATCAAAAATATTGAAATACGTGTCCGAATTCGTCGTTTTCAGTGTCGACGTGTTAAGTATATTATTTAAAAATTGCTCGAGAAGTTTCATCAAAATCTGAGCTTCGATTTGATCGTGACAAATTTTCGAAGTCTTAAACCCCTAAAATTAAAATAAAATAAAATTTTTCTTCGAATCGAAAACTTTTGGCGCGAGGGTGTTCGTCTTGTGGTAACACACCTCGGTGTCAAGTTTCGTTGTATTCGGATGGCGAACGACGGAAATTTGAGAAGATTTTAAATTAAGTTTTTTTTTTAAATTTGTCTTCCTCTGTTTTCTTCATATGCCCCCCCCCCCCCTGTTTTTTTCGATTGCACATTGCGATCTTTTCTCCCGCGCCAGGCGGAAGAAGCTTCCACGCTAGGCAGAAGCCTGGCGCACATTCGGCGCCTGCCTGCGCCATTTTTGGCGCAGGCTGTCGGCCCATAGGGCCGACCACTCCTCCCGACCCCACTCCTGCCTTCTGGCGGGAGAAGCTTCCGGGCCAGAGGCTTCCACTGCGTGTGCCTATAAAGCCCCATCCCCTTCCCTCTTCTCCCCACACATTCCAGCAGCCTCTTCCCCTCTCCCCTCCTCAAATCAGCCAACCCTCCTCCTTCCGGCAGCCCCGACAGCCCTTCCAGCCACCTTCCAGCAACCCGGCAGCCCCTTCTAGCCTCCTTCCGGCAGCCCGGCAGCCCCGACAGCCCTTCCAACCACCTTCCAGCATCCCGGCAGCCCCCGACAGCCACTTTCCGCAGCTTCCAGCAGCCCGGCAGTCCCCGGCAGCACCTTCCGGCAGCCCGGCAGCCCCCGCAGCGGCTCCAGCAACCCTCGGCCACCCTTTGGCCAACCCGTTCCAGCTTCTTTTCGTGTGCCGGCGATTCTAAATCTAAGGTAAGGGAAAGAAATTTGAAAGAACTCATTCGCTTTCTCTTAATCTAATTATTCTCTCTATCAAATTTATAGCTAGTCATGCACAATAGAATTATCCTCATTAATTAATAATGAGAACGATTCAAAGTGTTATAAATGACTACTAATTTCTATTTGTCAATTCAGTTGATTATTCTGACTTTTTTGTCATACATTAGTATGATAATCATAAAGACACCTTAACAACTGCTTTAACAGCAGTTTAATTTAATTGAACTTCAAAAGCAGAAGAAGACAAACAAAATAAAAGAATAAAAAGCTAACTTAAAAATATCGGGAACTTAAAATGCAGATTGAGCGAACTGTCACTCATACGAGCTGTTGAACTTCTGAACTTAAAGACTAAAGGTACCCAGTATATGACTTGCGTTACATCTTGCATTTTTTTTTACTGCTTTGCCTCGCATATTTTCTTTGAGCCGAATTTCGTTTTGAAGCTTGGTTGGTTGCCTGGAACCAATGTAATATCATTCGGGATTGTTACTGGAAAATGATATCAGTAACATTTGGGGTTGTTGCTGGAAAAATGACATCAGCAACATTCGGGGTTGTTATTGAAAAATGACATCAATAACATTCGGGGTTGTTACTGGAAAAATGATATCAGTAACATTCGGGGTTAGTTACTGAAAAATGACATCAGTAACCGTTATTTGTGATAACTACTTATTGCAGAATTTTGCTTGCTTATTATGCGCAGTTGACTTACCTATCCTGCATTTTTACCTCTGCTAAACGCGTTTTCGTAAATTAATTTGTTATTGTATACTGCTGTACTTAGAGTATTTTCTAATTACTGGGAATTCAAATTCTGATATTATTTTCTGTACAATACTAGGTTAGGTGCTCATAGAAGAGGTTAAACAAGAACTATAACTTTCAAAAGATCAACAACGGTGCTGAAATGCTTATTTTGTTTTTTTTTTTGTACGATGATGGAACTTGTAATAAGAACTTTTGCTAAATGAAAAATATCATCTACTTTTATATGCGCATTCTTTTTCTCTTAAATTGCTTGATATGATCCTGCGGTGAGCAGTTACCCAATGCCAGAATGGTTTCTACCGAACCGGCATCGGGCCCTCACAGCCACTCTTGCACTTCTGAAATTATATATATTATATATATATATATATAGTTAAGGAGAATCTGTTGGAAATTTAGTAATAAATATAACTACAAATAGATATTTGATGGTAACCATTAAAAAAATTAAAATTAAAAAAATTAAAAAAATTAAAACAAAAAATAAAAATACAAAAAATGACAAAAGTGGTTACCAATTCTCCAAAAGGTTCTTACAAAAGAACAATCAAATAAAGTAAAGAAATGCAATTGTAAATGCAATCATGACCATTGTTCATGTTTCAAGTTTAGCTCAATTTTTCTTTGATAGTTCTGTGAAATTTTTTTAATGGAATTAGACCCCTTGTTCTTTGTCTGAACTTGTTGACACAAACCTCCTATAGTTCTTCAAAGTTATTCGTTTCATACATTTGATCATCATCAGAGTCATTATCAGACATTGTACGAGTGGATGGATGAATTTTGTTCGTATGTTCATCAGAGCCGGTCGTTTCATTGGGCTGAAGGCCCGTCTGTACTTGGACGACCTAGACGCCATCTTGCATAGAAACTTGTACTTCCCCGGAAAACCTTGGAGGAACTTTCTCCGTTAGAAGCCCGCTTGATTGTGCTGATTTCAGGGAAACCATCTCTTTCTTCTAATTTTTGTTAAAATTCTTAATCAAATTCTGGATTGATGCATCATTCAACTTTTCTAGCCATGTAACAGACTGTCAATAGCAATAGATAGAAGAAAATTGAAGATCAATCCAGCATTGCTTTTGTTTATGACTGCATAGAAATTCTGCTCGGTAGCGCTGCCTATAATAAAGGTAACTTCAACATTTTATTCCTCCGTATTTCCAATGCTGATGATCAAAGTATTGCAATCCTATGCATTGTCATCTGTTTACACCATAACATGTTCAATGATTTCCGGAAGGTTTTTGTTTGATATAGCTTTTTGACGCTTAGGAACATAGATTTGTTTGATCGACCCGGTCTTTTGTTAAGTACATTTCCTTGCAACACTCTGATCTCTTAAGTGGGTGCAATTTGAATACGATGATTTTTCGTGACCAATTATTTTGTAAAGGGTTAAAATTTCAAATTTCAAAAATAGTTTCCCTGAAGTATTTATCATTTTCATTTTCAATCTTGATGAATGATTCAATGGTTTTCGTTAAATCGATTTCAACCAAAACTCAGGCAATAGATTGTCAGAGGAGATTAGTTGTCTCATAGTCGACCTTAAAGGGTTTCCCTAAATAGGACCCCAATTAAGGGGTTTCCCAACAATAGAGTGGTTGATCAAATGGATCTTAAGCAGCGAGAAATTTATCCCAATAGGAACTATAGGAGATTCATATTTTAGATCAAAGGATGTGGTTAATTTCAATAATTTAATATGAATATTTTCAATGTAGTATGAACCACGAGCAAATAACCTTTTTTTATCTAGCTTTATTAGTATGCGACGATCATTGATTAATCCAACATTATAAGATACTGACAATCCCAAATCATTTAGAAATTTCCAAAAGGCAATCATGGGAGGTTTCCCTTGAAAAAATTTCCCAACCAATGAGAGCCCGGTAACCCCAAATCATTTAGCCAACACTTTCGTTTCATCTTTAAAGAGAAGAAGAACCAGTTTACCTCTAAGAGGCGTGATGAGTTTAATGCCAATCAAACCTCCTGTTGAGTTCACAAATACATTTGTGAGAGCTTCAAGAAAAATTTTTGGAGCATTGTTCTTCTTAAAGTGCAAGTTAGGGAGGCAAGCCATAACTGAATAGCCATGGCCATCAGCAAGAACAGAAGGACCCTTTGTAGTGACGGGCCGAAAACTAGCGTAGCCCAGTGGCCGCTGACGGCAGAGTGACGATAGGAAGGATTAAATGGAGCCCTGCCAACCATGGTCGAATATGTCTGCAACCTCCAAGTTCGATGCTAGGAGCTACAATTCGAGCAAGATCGAACAGTAAAGCTTGACACTGACAATGCAAGTGAACGACCAGGAGCCACATTACGAGCGAACGACCCCCGATTCGATGCCACATTTCGACATCGAGCTAACAAATTGGAGAAGAAGGTGGCAACGCCGCCCACGCGAAAACCCTAGATCACCATAGTCTTGATTGCAAGCGGAGAGATTAGCTGATATATATATATATATATATATACTTGCATCTGAGTCTTTTTTTCTCAATTACTTGTTATGCTTTGGATTAGGGCTACTGGGTTTGAATCTTCATCATCTTCATCTTTTAAACTAAACACACTATATTATGGTGCCAATTAAGAGCACTTGAAATAATTTATATACACACACATATATATATATAATGAAATACTTTTAAATTAATAATAAAGCAATGTATACTTGTAAATGCTTAAGCCTTAAAATATGAAAATTCAAACGAATTGCGTTATGTATTTGTAAAATTTTAGATACTAATTTTGTGAACGATATAAATTAATGGAATGTGAAAAATTGTCCATGTATATTATCAAAATAACAATCAAATGTAAAGTTAGGTACGCAATTTGGCCAATATTTTCTTACTCAACAATTACTCATAAAATTGATAATCTCTTGTCCTCAATCAAATACAATTTACAAACAACACAATAACTCATAACATTCGCAAATTAAGAATTTCATACCAAAATAAGACATAAAGAAGGAGAAGAACTTATCTCCAAAAACACGCCAATCACACGCACGAATTTGGTAAGCTTATTTCACGCATGATGCCATCTACTTCACCTGTCCTGTATACATGAAATTCGTAGCTTATTGAACTTCCCAAAGCTGTCTGCTCATGATCTCGGCAAGCCGCACAACCTTGTGTTGACGGCTCACATTGAAGACTGCTGGCCATGGTACCTGAAGACTTAGAGACACGATAGGAATAACGTGTAGCATAGAGGAGCCTCCGATTCATTCGGTTTTGATAAATGGATGAAAAGCTTTCTGTAACCTTCCCACGAATCAAGCATATCCACGATCCCTAACCGCTTGGGAACCCCTAGAAACCACTCGATAGAGACACCTCACAATCGCTCTTTATTTTGCCATTAGTATGAATATTTGAATCCACGTATTCAAACCTCTCGCTATTCTTGATCACATGGTCCTCAATAGTTGTTTCCTCGAAATTTGGGCTTCTAATGCCATTGAACTTACACATCATATATTTTGTTTTATGTCTACTAAGGCAAAAACCTTTGTAATTTAATTAACTTCCTATAACTCAAATTTTGCTTTAATTATTACTTAGCAATTAGTAGAATATCATCTGCAAATAACATGCACCAAGGAATCTTCTTTTGAATGTCCATTATTAAAACAAAAAAGATATGGGCTGAGAAACGAGCCAAGATGTAATCCAATAGAAACAAGAAAATCATTTTACTAGCCATCTTGCAATAATGTTGCAACCTCACGATTCATCTCTAATAATATTAATATATGCAACACATAATCTTTTTCTCTCCAAAGTTGTTTAAAGAATTTCTTTTGGTACTTTATCATAAGCTATTTCAAGATCAATAAAATTAAATGAAGATCTTTTTTTCTATAAATTTTTCTTTCAAACCTCTTAATATATGCATAGGTTCAATGGTAGATCTACCTAATATAAAAACAAATTGATTTTAAGAAATGCAAATATCTTTTTATAATATGTATTCAATAACTCTCTCTCAAAGTTTCGAAGTATGACACATTAATTTGATTTCTCTATAATTAGCACAGTCTTGGGCATTGCTTTTATTCTTGTAAATAGGTATACCAATATTCTTTTTCTTCACATATCTGACATCTTTTTAATCTTCAAAATAATATTGAATATTTTTATAAGCCTATAAATTTGTTTCTCACCTAATTATTTTCATATATCCATAGGGATGCCATCCAATCATATTGCTTTTCTGCTCTGAATCTTCTTTAAAGCTCTCCAACATTCTGCTTTATAAACACTGTTAATGAAAGTGTAATTGAGACTGTCTTTATAATTAATAAATTACCATGAATATTATTTAATTCTTTAATTGCACTTTCAACTTATTCATTTAAATCTCCTCTTATAAAAATATCTCGTCTTGAGATATTCCTTGAACCAATTCATTCAAATCATGCCAAATTCTTTTTTATATACACATCAAATTTTATTTAAGGGGCATAATATAACTACCCAGTGCAGAGTTAATGAGATTAAACCAACACTAGATATTAAAACTTTGCCCATGATTCTATTGAGGTGTAACACAAAATGCATTTAATGAAAGAAACGGAGAAGCATCATCCACATTTCATTCATTCAAAAAATACATTCAGAAGTATGTGTCTTAGAAATAAAATAAAAATCATCTAGATTATTGATACAAACTGAATATATATAGAAGTCGCATTCTCACTGAAAAAAAAAAAAAAATTATAGAATGTAAAAGGTGCAGCTAAGCAGTCTCCTCTTCCTGAACAGACACCTCGTATGCGGGGTCCTTCAGCGACTTCTGATCTATTTTAGGACATTATATATTTACAATTAATTTTATGCATGTGCGTAGGAAAAGTAACCGCAGTTGTGAAAACATATAACAATAAAAACTTATCGTGCTAAGCTGAACTGATTGAAATCCGTCAGATACTGTCAACTGAATAAGGTATATCATATATTATGCATATAACTGAAAGAAAATACAGAACTGAATATCTTCAATTAAAATATATGCTGAGTAAAATTGCATGTAAACTGAAAATAATGAATTGAAAGTAAAACTGAATAGTCTCTTAAGACTACAACTGTAAAATATACTGAACAGTAGTTGAAGACTATAAATGTTAATTGAATTGAACAACTGCTGAATCTGTGACTAAATTGAATTGAATAGCTGTTGAAAGTTGTAATTGAAATTTTAATGCAATGCAATGTATTTTAATTATCTAATTGACACATAGAAAATAAGTGAAGAGTCAGGTACGTCCAACCATTTGAGATGTTTGAGTTCCCAAAACAACTACACACTCCTTTTTGAGAATGTGTTTAGTCTTCTTATTCATCACGAACGTCTGCCCTGGCTATTGTTTGTCTATACAAAACATGATCATCCCTGTTGAAGCCATTAAATTTGAATATTTCTGTTTTAATTATTTCATGTACGAGATCTTTATGTATGTTCAAAGGATTCATGCTCAAAAGCGACACAACGACAAGTTTAAAAAAAAAATTATTGCAAATGTGATATCTCATGTTTATTTACTTAATTATGATGATTCTACTTATTGAATTGATTATGACTTTTTGAGATTTAGGATTATCCAGTATCTTTATTCGCATTTTCAGACTAACTGATATGATCTAGAAGCTTAAAAGACACAGCCAAAGTGCCTTAACCTAAATTATAAAATTTTTATTGAATTATTTATTGATTTATGTTGACTGCAGTGGCTATTGAGAAGCAGTCTGAGTGTCTTAACCCGACTAACTGAATTTACTGATTCTTACTAAATTTATTACTTAAATTCATGTGTCGATGTTTAGGGTTTAACATACAATAAAATGAAGCTTCTTATTGTTTAAAATATAAATGCTGATTGTTTAACTAATTCACTGAGTTTAAGCCTCCTAATCTTAAACAGGATCAAAATTTAGATATTGTCTAAATTTTGGATTTATTTGCCAATGTATGCAGTTTTATCTCACAAATGATGTTATTGAATTGTTCTGAAATTTCTACTACATTTTGAACTAATTTTGCTAACTAAATTTCCATCTCTAATTTATGGCTAAAATATTAATATTTTAATGCCGATATTATAAAATATTCATTTTGCATTAAGGTTTTAGTTTGCTTAAAATTGATTTATGAGGTTAATTTATACTCCTGAATATCAATTTATGCAAATGTAAAGACCCTCTTAAGTAGTAATAAGTGAAACTATTAAATATCGAGGTGCCTTTTTAGATAACGGTGGAGTTCCTGATAAGGACTCCAAAGTCAAGCGTGCTTTGGTGGGAGCACTCCCAGGATGGGTGACCTACTGGGAAGTTATCTTTTTAGGGCTAAACCATGAGGCTTGTCAGGCAAAAGCGGCAATACCTTGATGCTTAAGAGTTTGGACTATTACAAATGGTATCAGAGTAGGCCATAGGATGTTAGATAGGAGCCAAGTGCCATACAGGATAAAGTATCACTTCATGTGAGCAGCCTCTTGAACTCGTGATGTTTAAGGTGCTACATGGTTATGGATACTTTCTTGAGTCAGTAGGGGTCACCTCTAGTCCTATCTACTCAATGGATAGTTCTTGGATCAGTGTGGTTACTGACGATGACGTTAGTTACTTAAGTTGGGGAGATTGTAAAGACCACTTAAGTAGTAATAAGTGAAACTCTTAAATATCGATGTGCATTTTCAGATAATGGTGAAGTTCCTGATAAGAACTCCAAAGTTAAGCGTGCTCAGGCCAGGATGGGTGACCTACTGGGAAGTTATCTTCTTAGGGCTAAATCGTGAGGCCTGTCAGGCCAAAGCAGATAATACATTGATGTTTAAGAGTTTGGGCTGTTACAACAAATCTAACTGATTTATGTCCTAGACTTACATCATCTTAGATCTTTATCTTGGTTTGAATCAAAACCTTAAGATTTGAACTAGTCTTAAATAATAAAATATATTTATTTTAATGCCTTGAAAATTACCTTTGTCATATAGCTGACAAATCACTTCAATCTATATAGATTATGATTTTATGCTTCAATACTAATCCATTAATACCTCATTCATGCAAATCACTTCAATCTATATAGATTATGATTTTATGCTTCAATACTAATCCATTAATACCTCATTCATGCAAATCAGAGGTTTGAATTGCTTAATATTTACTAATCCACTTAAATCTTGATTATTGAATATTAAGAAAAATAATTATTCAAAGTTCAATTTTATTTCAAAATATTTGTCCTCTTATATTTTTGAATATTTTGATATAAAGTTCACTAAATTTGAACTTATATTCATTAAATTATATTAAAAATATATTACGAATTAGTTTTTAATGTTTTATTTAATTTTAATTTATTTTAATTGGAATATTTCAAAGGAATATTCCATTTCCAGAAAACACGGGTTATCGAGTCACCCGGACCTGACATGCTCCAAAATTTTGTGCGAATATTCTTTTTCACATTAACACAAACCTGGGCCTGTGCTTGACCCGATCCAATGCTGTTCCTCTTCTTCCACTGACATAATTTTTCCCAACTCCTGGATTAGGGTTTACTTCCCCTTCTAATTCTCAACCCATTAGATTATCCTAGGCCTTAATTTAATTACTAAAACATTCTTTATGAGAAGGCGCACCCGTGGGTACCAAAAGTATCTTGGCTGGTGCCTCTGATTTATGGAACCCTTTTCCACCGAGACCCTTCCCCTAGGGTTTATTGTGCGGGTTTAATCCCCCCTTTATGCATAATCCCATAGCTCTAAAGTAATCTAATAACACTCCTTACTCTTGGTAGTTCTAAGGAGCACAAAAGCCCTACCACTCGATTTCTGGATCAATGGAATGCGAAATTCTAGGGTTTGCTGTTTTTCTTCCCAAATTCTGTATCCTTCAAATTTCAAATATGCAATTCTTTCTGCACATACTAGCTCTTTACCAAATTTTTGTATCTACACCTTCCTTGGACCAAGACGCATTGGTTTGACCAAAACGCCCCATGCTTGGGGCTCTGGAACTCAAAAAATTACTTGGCTTTCACCGTAAGTAACTCTAAAATTTGAGCCTATCCAGGGTTAATTGAGCTGATCTGAATCTCATTAAGTTCAACAATTATCTCTCTATCACGTAGAATAAGAGTCACTTGCATTCAATAGTCTGATGGTGTTTTAAGTGACCCGATTTTTTAGCACTTTTCATCTTCGTCTCTAATGTCTAACTCTGGCGTTCTCATGAGTTTAGACCGTCTAAATCTTAACTCAAACCAATTTGAATCGAAAGACAAGTATTCAAGGATCATTTTCATATTGAATAAATAATAGGAAAATTGTCTAACTGCCATAATTTATAAAAATTAAAAGAGTTACACGGTCGGTACCTTGGCCTGAGCTCGAGTGAAATGCTGGCTTTTTGAGGGGTTCTGAGCTACAACAAGCTACAGAGACTCTTCTATAGGATCTTACGAAGCTCTTTCGATTGCACCGAGGTTCGAGAAGTCTGAATGAGGAATTAGGGAGAATAGGGGATTTAATTGAGGGAATTGAGTCCTCAAGAAGTTTGCAAATGGGTAAAAGAAAGCTTAGAAGAGTTTGGAGGAGATTTTATAGGCAAGAAGTCTCTCTGGGTCGAGTTCCACCCATTGGAGCTCATCAGAGAAATCATGTTGGTCAGCACCAAATTGGAACCGAACTGGAATAATGCTTGATTAAATCGTTGTAGCCGGATCACAGGTCCAGATCTGAGGGCTAGGATTTAAATAAATCATGGGTTCTATGAACGCCGTCTGATCTGAGAAATTGGAACATAGAGACGCAACAACCCTGATTGGTACCATTCCGCAGTTCGTTGTTTCGAAACCGACAATAGATTTCTGCTGTTCTGGTTTTTAGATAAAAGTCATTTAACTGCTTAAAACCTTTAGTTCGATTTAAATAAAAATTCTCATGTATTTTGTGAATATTTTGATTGTCTAAAGTCTAAAGATTATGAAAATTTTACCCATAACCTATTTTGATGCGAGGAAAGTTCTACTATTCTGAATACAAAGTATTATAATTAGGGTTCTTATCGAGCTCACAAACCCTCAACAACATAAGCCTCTTTGCATTGCCTTGAGCTATTATGGAAGCATTATAATTCCCAAGTATGCTAAGCCTCTTATATTCATTACCTATTACCTGCGTGTAGATGCAAAATAATCAATACAATATACACAAATAAATAATAAAATGTGTGTAAAACAAAACAGGTAAGAATAGAAAACAATAAAAGCACATGTGTACAAACTAACAACGAGAATAATAACATGAAGAGAACTCATTATATCAAATTTTTAGTAGATCAAAAATATTTTGGATGAATTATCCTATGTTAAAATGTAAGATTTGTAGCAGATGGGATATACTAAATGTCTGGTCAAATTGATCAACCACTAATTTATGGTTAAAGCACATGATTCCTAATTGGTCTAAATTGTCATAGTTGAGTTGTATCGAACTAATCATTTGATTCATAGTGAAGATTTAACGGGTCCAGTTGAATCAAAGTCAATTAGAATAAACTAAAATTTGATTAATCTAATCATAATCAAAGCACTGCCGGCCCATGTGATTTAATCTGTGTGGAAAGCTAAAGGTTGGAAATATGTTTGCATTGAGCTACCTTGTTTAATGATAAGGTCGTAAGACTCACTATGTTAGACATTCCAGTGGATATAAGCACTATCATAAATTTAAGTTTGGGCATTCTAATAGATGTAAGCCCCACCCTAAACTTAAGCATGGGAAATTCAACCAATATAATCTTGAAACCTAATAGCTAGGTCATCAACAAATATCATCCAATCTGCTTGGGATATCTGAGATGAGGTAACCCATGGCTGCTAAGCAAAATCATTTAGTGTTACAGACAAAATTTCCTCTAACATCGACCGACATATTGAACTATGAGGCGACATGGAATCTTGAATGGGTCTATTTCCATCTACCCCCTCCTCCGCTTTACTACTTAAGAGAAATAGTACTCATTAATCGAGAGTTCTATCCTAATTAATTTGGAAGGGTCATTAATTATATGGGCTTGTGCAAACAGGATATCCTTGACCCCATATTTAACTAAACTTTGAACCATTCATCAGGGGGAGTTTGGTTAAAACTCAAATTTATCCCATGAAAGGTTCTCTAGAAATTTCCTTAAAGGAATTTTTAATTAGGGAGCTACTACCATGACCAAGCAGCAGCCTAAGATGCGTTTCAAAGAAGAAAAAATGTTGCGATACGCGGTGCATTTTTGATGGGAGGGGCGGGCATTTGAATTTTTTTTTGCTTTCTGCAGGGGTGGTGAGATCGAAAATTTTTCCCCCTTTGCTGCTGGTAGAGGCTTAAAAAAAAATTCACTGTTGCCAAAGCGGCTTGATCACCACGATGAGCAACCTTACATTAATGGAGTGGCAATCAATACCAAGTTCCAGCTGTAATGTGCATTCCAAAATCTATGATATAAGTACATTTAGAAATATTTAAACAATTCTCAACCAATCTCAAAGTTTGCTTAGGCATGATATGAGGCGTGTGTTTGCCTTAAAAATGAGGTATATGAGAACCAAAATAAATTATTATGTATATATATGAGAAAAACTTTCCTTCTATTTCTCCTTTCCTCACGCTAATTTCACATGGATATTGTGTCTTCCTTGAAACTACTCTTATCAGTTGGAGTGTAAAAAAACAGCATACAATAGAAAGATAGTCTACAGAAGCCTTATATTGAGCACTAATCTCAGCAGTCCCAAAAATCCTATGGCTCGGACGATTATTTCAAGAATTCCAACATCTCCAACCACGTGCATCAACCATCTGCTGTGACAACTAATCCGCAATCTCCATAGCAAACAATTCATGGAGATCTCAGCAATTTTCAGGGAAATCCTTAAGCTACATTAAACCAACATTTTAGTGAAATTTAAATATCCAGCATTTTAAAAGTAAGCGCCAACATTATAAGACAGCTTTGAATTAAAGTGTGAGCATGTGTTCCCATTATTGATAAACTTTCTTTAAGGAACAATGCATATTTCGAATTCATTGGTTAATGTGTGCTTTGATATAAAGTGCTATTTTGTAATTGTAATTTCTTAATTTTGGTTTCTATTTGGTATTTAGAAAGCATTTTTCAAATTACTTACTATGATGCACAGGTTTTACATTTAATGAAATTGCAACTGCGCGCGCGAGTACAAATAAAATTATCTGCTGTCATTTCTCATCAGATGGAAAACATTTAGCAACTGGTGGTCATGATAAGAAGGTATGATCCGCAATTTTTTGGAGCACAAACTCTTACAGAACTTCTTAATGTTCTATCCGTCAGTACATTTTGTATTTATATTGCTAGTCATATTGAAATTCTTTTGTTGAGGATATTATAATATTTGATTTTGCCATCTATTTACTTCTGCTGTAGGCAGTGCTGTGGTACACAGATACTTTGAAACCAAAATCATCTTTAGAAGAACATAATTTACTTGTGACGGATGTTCGTTTCAGTGCAAACATGCCGCGTTTAGCTACATCATCTTTTGACAAAACAGTGAGGGTTTGGGATGCTGATAATGTAAATTTTTTTTCTTGAAAACCTTGAATTCATTCTCCTGCTTTCCATCCTAGTTCAACATACTTGATTTTTCATATCCCTTTTAATTGCATTTTATGTTTTTTCCAGGTTATTTTTCCATATTATCTAATTTTAGTTGAGCTTCGGTGTATGAATTTTTTTTTGCATGAGAAGTGAATTTTGGCTTCAACATTTTCCTTTGAAAGCATTTTCTTAAATCCACTAAGAAACTGATTTTAAATAATTATATATGCTACAAGTTGCAATGATCGGGGATGAGTCAGTACTAGCATGAAGGCCTTGATTCATTGATTGGAAGTTACAGTAACAAGTCACAGTGATTTTCTTTTGACTTAATGAGAAATTTATATTTTAGCTAGTACAAGCTGAGCTATTCCGTGAAGTTGTACCATCTTGGATGATAATAAATTAAATTACTCGTGTCATCATACTGAATATTATGGAAAAATCTCCTCCACTGATCTACTCTAGGTATGACAATTTGTGGCTCTCCCATTTTTAAGATAGGCTGTGCTAGTTTACCGACCTTAATTCTCCCATTTTATCTTAGTGTTTATACTCATATTTATGTATAATGAATATGGACTTTTTCATCATCTATAGGACATCTAATGAAATGAAAATTTCTATTTTTAGACCTGTTGACGTTATATTAGATGCCTAAGCTCACTAAAATTTGGTGCTTTTATCTTTCACTGTTGGCAAATGCTGAGTTCTTTAGGTCTCATCAATGTCGCTTAGCTTACTATCTAGTCCGATCAAAAAGATCTCTTCGTGCCTTGAAGACTCATACCTTCTAGTCTAAGCATTTGATGACATCAAATACTGCTAGTTGCTAATCTTTTCAATTGGATTACACAACTTCAATTTTCTCGCTTGTGAATTTTCGCTGATTGATTTGACTTGATGCAACACATTACTGTTTGACCATGGTAGCTTAGACCAAAGCATCATTCCCTCTCTTGAACCAATCCTTGGTTTCTTTTCTGCGATTATATTTATTTTGTCATTGTTATGTATTTTGTTTTCCATCTTGTGCATTGTAGGATTTTATTTGTGCATTTACGGTTTGCATTTGATGACACTGAATGCTGCTCATTGCTCATCTTTTCAATTGGATTACTCAACTTCAATTTTCTCGCTTGAGAATATTCGCTTATTGATTTGACTTGATGCAACACATTACTGTTTGGCCATGGTAGCATAGACCAGAGCATCATACCCTCTCTTGAACAAATCCTTAGTTTCTTTTCTGTGATTATATTTATTTTATGTCGCTGTTATTTATTTTGTTTTCCTTGTGCATTGTAGGATTTTATTTGTGCATTTACGGTTTGCATTTGATGACACCGAATGCTGCTCATTGCTATCTTTTCAATAGGATTACTCAACTTCAATTTTCTCGCTTGCAAATTTTCGCTGATTGATTTGACTTGATGCAACTCATCGCTGTTCGTCCATGTGAGCATAAACCAAAGCAATTTCTACTGTTATATATATTTTATGCTGTTGTTTATGTATTTTATATTTCATCAAGTAGATTGTAGGATTTTGTGTATCTATTTATGGTTTATATTCAATTGAACTTTTTTGGGTTTAAAAGTTTTAGGAGAGTTCTTTATTTTTGTTCTTGTAGACTTTTGTAGTCTTTTTTTGGGGTAGCCATGTTCGACATTCTGTTCTTCCGGGACAGATGTGGCCACCCTCACCTATAGCTTGTGTTGTCTTCATAAACTATGATGTAAAAGAGTCTTGCGTACGTTTCATGTGTGTGTTTGTCTTCTCCATTTCATTGTTTTTTCTTAATCTGACTTGTACTTTGCCCTTAACGCTACTTTTGTTTAACTACTTTTATTGTTGACTTTCAACGCAAACCTTCACTGTCTCTTTGACTAAACAAAGCCACTGGGGTTTCCATCTTTGTCATCATTCTTCTATCTATGGTGTCTGTTTGTTGCAAATTAGCAATTATTCTCCTTCCAGATGAATAAACAAGGTCGATATGATACCGCGGCACAGCTTCCCAATGAAAAACATGAACCTAATCTCTTATTATACTGGCTTAAAAGGCCACTCCCATTATCACATCTATGGTTTCAATGTAAATAAGCCTATTCTTAGATGATCCTCATATGTAGACCCCTTTGTCAAGTTGACAACACATTCCAAGATGGAATCCTTCTCCAGTGTTTATTGTTGATGACTAAAAACCTTGAACGTGCAGAAAATTGACAAAACCAGAGCCTGATGGTTCTTGATGTTGACCATGAATCTGATAAAATTAATCTATAATGACCCAAAGTCATTACTTTGCGATTTAGGTCAAATCCCGCCTCAAAAATTAGGATCCCGGAGAATTTCGATTTAGGGCAAACAAAAAATCATAGGTAAGATTAATTTTAAAGATCAAAGTGCCATAGTTTGGGAAAATCCGAATAACGGAAGCTCCCGTTATATTTTCTGAATTATTTAAATTCTAAAAATCAAGAATATTGAAATGCTTGTCCGAATTCATCGTTTTCAGTGTCGATGTGTTAAGTATATTATTTAAAGGCTATTCGAGAAGTTTCATCAAATTCCGAGCATCGGTTTGATCGTGATTAATTTTCGAAGTTTTAAACCTCAAAAATTAATATAAAATAAAATATTACTCCGAAGCAAAAATTTTCGGTGCGAGGGTGTTCGTTGTGTCATAACACGCATCGGTGTCAAGTTTTGTTGTATTTGGACTCCAAACGGCAGAAAAATGCAATTAATTTAAAGTTTAAGTATTTTTTTCCATTTTTCCTATTATCCTCTGTTTTCCTTTACCCCCCCTCCCTTAAATCGCATCCTGCGATTTTTCTTCCACCAAAAGGCGGAAGAAGCTTCCGTGCCAGGCGGAAGCCTGCGCCTGCTACCTGCGCCTGCTACCTGCGCCGTTTTTGGCGCAGGTTGGTCGGCCCTCTTGGCCGACCACCCCCATCCCTCCCATCCTCTATTTAAACCCCCCTCTCCCCCTCTCATTTCCTCAGCCCCACAACAACTCATCTTCTCCCTCACAACAGCAGCATCAGCCCCTCATTTCTCTCCCAACCAGCCACAGCAGCTCCTTTGAGCCTCCGACAGCCTGCCAACAGCCTTACCGGCCAGCTAGCATCCTGCCAACAGCAGTCCAGCCGCCGGGCAGCAGTCCCTTCAGCGGAAGCCAGCCACCCAGCAGCCCTCTCTGCCGCAGCCACCCCGGCCAGCTGTCCGGCCACCAGCTCCGGCCTCTTTCTATTTTTCGGCAATCCTACTCCTAAGGTAAGAAGAGAAGTTTAAGAAAAAAAGGAAAATGAGAGAAGAAAAGAGGAGATGGAAAAGAGGAAAATGAGGGGAAACTTTGCTAATCTTGTTACTATATACTTAATTAATCATTGCTATAAAACTTATTTTTAGTCATTCACATTTTTATCATTCTCATTAATTAATAATGGGAATAATACAAATATTATACATATGACTATTATTTTCAATTTGTCAATTCCGTCATTTTGATTCTGACTTTTTCTTTCGTACATTATTATTATGATCTTAATCTTAAACGTTATAATGTCTATAACTGCTTTAATAGCAACAAAAAAATTGGACTTCAATTTTAATAGAAAAACGGAAGAAGAATAAAATGGAAGTAAAGATGAAAAATGACTCCTAAAATATTGGATTAAAAAGTTAACTTAAAATATCTAAACTTAAATGCAGATTGAGCCAACTGTCACTCATCTGAACTGTTGAACTTCTGAACTTAAGGAACAAAGGTACCCAGTACATGACATGTATTACATTTTGCACTTTTACTGCTGCTTAGCTTCGCGTATTTGCTTTGAGCCAAATTCATTTGAAGCTTGGTTGGTTGTTAGAAACCAACATCCTTTTCATTCGGGGGTTACTGGAAAATGACATCAGTGACATTAATGCTTGGTTGATTGTTAGAAACCAACATCCTTTTCATTCGGGAGTTACTGGAAAATGACATCAGTAACATTCGGGGTTGTTGCTGGAAAAATGACATCAGCAATATTCGGGGTTGTTATTGGAAATTGACATCAATAACATTTGGGGTTGTTACTGGAAAATGACATCGGTAATATTCGGAGTTGATTACTGGAAAATGACATCAGTGATCTTTATTCGATAAATAATATTTGTTGCATGAAATTGTTTATTTCGCGTTATTGCCTTATTTTCTTTTGCATTTTATTTCCGCCTTACTTCCGCTAATCGCATCTTTTAAAATGTAATTATTATTGTGTACTGCAGTACTTGGAGTATTCTCTAATTACTGGGAATTCAAATCCCGGTATTGTTTTCTGTACAATACCAGGTCAGGTGCTCCCAGGAGAATACGCGCAAGAACCATAATGCTTAAAGTGTTCAACTGCCGATAGATCCACGACACTTTTTTTTGCTTATCTTTTATCCTTTTCTTTATTTTCACTTTTGTACGAGGAGTGCTGAAAATATCTTGTAATGTGAACATTGAAATAAATGAATAATATCTTTTGGCGTTTGTACGTGTATGTTCTTTTTCTCTCAAATTGCTCAATATGATCCTGCGGTAAGTGAACACCCGATGTCGGAACGGTTTCCATTGAACCGGCATCGGGGTCATCACATAATCTCTCAAATGTTTATAGGCGAACTCTTGCACAATCATATTTCGCTTGTAAGTGCTATGATTTTTTTTACACTCTAATGTTAATGATAGCCATGCGGCTAAAAGGACTTCCAATCAGTAAAGTTTTCTTCAACCGCCAATGCTTGCTTCATCCACCAATTCATGAGGTTTGTGACGTTCACGCAACCATTGTGTGAATCACTCTATTCGATTGATGCTTTTTGACGTTTGCTGCACGTGTACAATCATCACTGTGAATACTACGTGCAAGGTCTCTCCCTCTGCTGAACCATGGTTCGGCCTCTTGTGCCATTTCATTTCACCTTGGGCTGTTTACTCAACAACATCAGCTGCGACTGAATTATGTTACAGAATTTCTTAATGGAATCCTAAACTCATGCGATTGTTATAGCCCAGTAGTAACCAACAAACAACTCATGCAATTGTTTTACAGCATTATCTAATGCAATTTTGAAGAAGTTTTATGCTGCGATTTGTATTTTAAGTTATAGATGCAAACAGTATCATGTTTAACTTTTCACCCATATAAAACTTTCTAAAACCAATCTTCTGTTTGGTTCCAGCTTATAGCATACAAGTAAAAAATTCTAAAAAGTGGTTTCTTCACTTAGGTTAACTCTACTTAAATTTGAATCTTGATTTACCTTAAATTTTATCTATATTCATTGTTAATTATAAATAATTGTAATTATTAATTAAATACTGATTAGTCGTAATATTTATTTAATGTTCATTATCCATTATAATTTATTTTAAGTATTAGCTAATTGGCTAATCTTTATTAAACAAAGTTATTAATTAATTAATACTATTTCAACTATTAAATGTATTTCGTTATAAGTAATTAATATTTATAATTGTTAAATAATAATTATAATTAGTAATTATTAATTTTAAACAAATAAATATTTAGCAATAAATTTAATTTGTTAAGATTAATTTATTATCATTCATTAATTATTAATTAATTATACATCTGTACTAATCATAATTAAATGCATTTTTTAATAACTATTTGTTATTAACTATTAAATAATAATTATTACGTAATGTTAATTTATTAATAAAAATTAACTAGTAACTTTTTATTAGTAAATAAAAATAATAAGTACTAATTATTTATTAGTAATTAGTTTTTTTATTCTTACAAATTAATTATCATTTTTTGCTATTTATAAATTATAATTAGTACTTATTTTTAATATTTAATTTTAATAATTAATTATTACAGTTTATTATAATTAATTAATAATTAGGAAATATTAATATTAAGTGCTAATTTTAATTATAAATTATATATATATACTAAATTATTAATTATTAAGCATTAATTAGAAATTCTTGATTAACTACTAATCATATTTAATTGTAATAGTAATGTTAATAATTATTCTTTATTAATTAATTGTTATTATTTTGTTTAAATAGTAAACTTAAGATTGAACCATACAAATTTTAAGACAATGTGCTTATATCTGATTATTAGTAAAGCTTAGCTTTTGCTTAAAATTCTCAAAAATCTTACGATTGTGCTTGACAAGCACTTGTGCATACATCAATTTAGATTGTGTGCTATAAAACTACTTAAAAATGCATTGAACTTGTTGCTGCTATTGCTGGTATAGGGTTATTGATTTTTCTCAACTTCAGCTCACTTTCATTTTAGAAAAAGCCTGTACAGATCTATGATCTATTGTAGATCCATTAAAAGTTTTTGTAATGACAAAAAATAGGTAAAGCCAAGAAAATTTTGTTATTTTATTTGCCTTCTTATTTAAACTATTATTTAGTAGGCTTCAGACTTTCTTCTTTTGTGGTTTTGCCATATAGTTTTTCGAAGGCATTATATTTTTCTGCTTTACTTTGCAAATGTCCAACCATACATTCATTCATTTAAATGGTTTAAAGAAACTCGTATTGGCAAGATTCTGCTCTATGTTATTTTCTGTCCGCTTAGTTTCTGTACTTTTTTCAGATATCAGAAAGTTTTCTTATTGCTTAGTTTGGAAAATTTTGAGCCTTTTGTGGTGACATTGAGAGTGTTAATTTAATCAGAGAATTTTGATTTGTTGCTCCCTTACATGGATGTTGGGAATTAGATCAACTAAACATTTTTTTAAGCTTGTTTTTAGCATGATCTCCGTTATTTTTTTTCTATTCATTGAATTTAGAATAGTAAACATTTCTCATGAACAAGCAACTTTGATATATATTTTCTAGCTTTTTGTAAAGTTTAACTTGTGCAATATATTTTTGTTTGATACCACTTGACTTTTCATTCTATTATAATATGGTTTCTCATGCTGATTTGCTTTTTCGAATTCATATGAGTTCACTGCATGATTTTCTTGTATTAAAAGATTTGCTTAAAGTTTTTTTGAGCATCTTTATTGGCATACGCTACATTTGTCCTAATGGTATTTTGCTATAATAATTTTTTTCAAAGTGTTCAACTTTAAGATAATTTAATTGAATTTAGTGAATATTTAGCCAGGCTATTCATTGCGTACTTTCACCGGCCATTCTGCATCTGTTATTTCTTTGGACTTTCATCCTACTAAGGATGATCTTATCTGTTCTTGCGATGGTGATGGGGAAATTCGTTACTGGAGTATCAATAATGGGAGTTGTGCTTGTGTTTTCAAGGTATATTGAATTGATTTACATGTCAGTTCTAAATTTTTGTTTGGTCCCCTTAGCACATCTTTTGAAATTTTATGTAGCATTGTGGATAAATTCTTGCAAACCACCCATGTGTACATTCATGAGTACTTGGTTGCTTTGTTGTTTTAACTTTAAATAGTTTGTTCCGCACAGCCATTATTAAAGCAGTTTATGATCATTTAAACATTGGAAACTCTGATAAAATAGTTGGCTAGTCTTATCGTTTATGGTTCTAGATCAAACGTGATATACCTAAGGTAGAAATTGTAAAAATGCAATGCGTTACATCATGTAAAGATAGCAAATCTAACAGTACGATCAAACCTTAGTATGCGGTCAATTGCATAAATCCCCAATTTCCATTATGCTCAATCAAACAATGATGCCTTCTTGAACTCTTAGGTAAATGAGATCATTTCTAATAGTTTTTTGACTAGCCTTTTGGTCTTCATCTTCCTCTTTTCATTGACAGAATATTTAAATGCAACTTTCCTGTCTAGATCATCAATGAGCTATGCATAAGAAGTGAAATATCCAAGACAAAACTTTTGATGGTTTAAGCATTTTAAAATTATTGACCTACATGCCCTTTGTGTCTACACATTTTTCTCATTTGTGCTTCTTCATTTCTCATCACGTTTAGCTCCATTTTGATGCCTATGTTATCCAAAATCTTAACTAATTCCATCTTCGTTTGCTCTGCATGCCTAATCTTCTGCAATAACTAACACATGCTTTGCTGTCCATTCTCAAATCTCTGACACAACATCTTCCCTTTTGCACCGTTTCCTCTTTAGAACTCTTTCTCTTCCACACTACGTTTTTTTCTTTTGAGCTTGTTCTTTTTTAAAACTTATTTTTCTAATGCAAAGAGACACTGTTTGAAATACAAAGTGACGTTGATTGTACGGATTATAACCTTTATAGTCTCTCAATTCTAAAGCTTTTATTACAATATGCTGCCTTACACTTTACTGTGTCGAAAGGAGAATGTGTCCAAGCCTTTTGAATGTCATAAACCTATCAAAATAAATGACCTTTAGTATACCTTCTCGTATAAACCTTAAAATATTTCTGAAACTTAAAATATTCAAAATGTGTTAAACATTGGCTTCAATGTTAACAATTGTTGTTAGGGAGAGATCTTAACCTTCTTGAAGGAAAAAACCTAAGTAGAAGGAAGAGAAGAAGAAGTGAGAAGTAACTCACGAATGATGTGCATTAAATAGATGCTCTATTTTGTAAAATTGCCTCATGCCTCTGTTAATTGTGTTGTCGCCTATTTCGAAATACAATTAAAAATAAAGAAAAGGTGAGGAAGCTCATATTCTTTGCTTGAAACATTATAATGTGCCCTAATTTCACACATCCACAAGAGTTTAGTATGTACTATGTTGGTGTCAACATTGCCCAAACAATTCATTATCAACAAATGCACACTAGAATGAGACTCATGTTTTTTACCCCCATGCGCAAGAGCAGATCCTTTATTTGCTTTTCTCCTTTCAATGGCTCAAGATGTTTTGATGCCTTACTTTGGATCACCATAAACTAAACATAACATCCAGCCAACTTTAATCTATGACACAAAGCATGACTCTTTCTATCTCACTATGGATCACCCTTAACTAAACATAACATCCCATCCCACTTGAATCTATGACACAAAACATGATTCTTTCTCTCATGAATTGACCTATGATTCTTGCATAATACCTTTGGTAGATGATCTATGACCTATGACCATTGACTCATAGAATTTTTTCCATTGTGCGAATGGAGACGAATTGGAGCTAGGGTTTTCTTTAGATTCTGTCCGCTAAAATGAAAGAAATGCTGCGAAATGCAGACAATAAATCCTAATAAGTGCTGGTCAAAATGTTGTGGCAAATTTGTCTTTGAATGTTTTATTGTAGCCTAGATTATTTTGGCTCTGAAAGTTCTTTCTTAGTTAAACATATCTTTTGAGAAGTGCTAATTGGCACTTCTCGAAGAGAGATTGTCAGGATCAAACCAATTGAGTATATATGAGGTAAACCTGCTTCTTCTGTAATGATGGAATTCAAAAGTTGACAAAACCTTTTGAGTTCTTGCTTGTGGGAAATATTGCCAACGGGAAACCTTCAATGGTAGACATTCACAAGTTTTTGCATAGTTTGGAATTATAAAGAACCTACAATGCGGGATTAATTTATTACCAGCATACTCGTTAAATTATCAAATGAAGCAGACTCTACTAGATTATTTGCAAGGGATTCATATTTCATCGAAAACTTCCAAATGAAAATTCTAAAATAGAAGACATCCTTTGACCCAAGGAGTGAACCTCCCATTGCCCCTTTTTGGATAAATTTTGCTCTACTCAAGGTTTATTTGATGACGCATTCAATATTGTTAGCTTTGGTATCTTATTTTGACAAGCCTCTTAAAGTCTCTTTCGCTACAACTATCCTTCTCCGTCCTTTTGTGGCACGTGCTTTGGTCGAACTGGACCTCATTGAAGAGTTTGTGTCAGAAATATGTATTGGAAATGAGAACATATATTTACGAGGATGCACCTTTGAAAACAAGCCTTTGTTTACTTCTCACTGTTCGACCATTGGGCATGGAGTTGAAAATTGTTATCATCTCCATTTGCATCTCAAAGAATAGGAGTTTTCATCCCATGGAACTACCAAAAAAAAGCAAGCTATATGCCAAAGAGGAATGTTTACGTTTTGGTGGATCAGTTCCTAATGATATTGTTGAGGTCGAAGTGATGGGTCTTCATTTGACAGAGGAAGAAAGGAATGCAAATGACGTTAGTAATGTTAATTTTTTTCCCTCGGGAAATGAAGTGGTTGATCTGCTCATCCTTTTGGTTGGAGATGGTCATGATAGGTTGGGTACAGATCTTGCAAATACGGTAATGGAGGTCTCTGTTCCTATTCTACCATCTATTTTTACTGATATGGGAGATGATGTCTCTTTTGAGGTAGTCCCTCAGTTTGATGTTCTGATTGTTGGTTTGGAGGCTTGTCCTTTGCCACCTCAGCTAGAAGGAGAGATTGTGGGTGATTTGGTCGTTTTGTCTTTAGATTCTTTTGGTGGTGGTGGGGAGTTTGCGAGATACGAGGTGTTTTATATACAAAATCTCTGGAACTTTTTTTTGGGATCGACTAAAAATTTGAGTAAGAGGGCTGAGGGTTTTTAGAAGAGGAAGATAAGATTATTCCTTCAAAAATGCTCCGTATCCTTACTAAAGAAATTTTGGTCATCTTGCGTAGAAGAGACTTTGACCCTTCCTCCGTGGAGGCTTTTCCCGGGGTAGTTTGAATCCCCTCGCTCTGGAGTTTCATCTGCTTGACCCTGGGAGATCTCAAGCTATATTGGCTCCTGAAATTGTATTGGAATATGAGGACTCTAAGGTGGACTCAAACGAGGAATTTAAGAACCTTTCGGATTTAGAGGTATTATGATTTTCTTGCGAGATATAAAGGGAAAAAGAAAATGAAACAAAAAAAAGAAAATTGACAACTCCAACCGATAAATCTAATCTCTGGCATAGGTGTAACTACGAATTGGGTTCCTCTTGCGTAGTTTTATATAGCTTTAGACAAGATCTTGAATCTTGTGGAGTTAGCTGACCGTTTCTCATTTTTTGCATTTTGTTTTGTTTTTATTTTTATTTTGCTAGCTTATGATTTTGAGGTCTCAAACTCCCTATCTCAAACTAATTATAAAAATATATAACTAATAGTAGGAATGATTGGTGGAATTTATAAGGATTATTAAAGGATTTAAGCATAAGGTTTTTACTACTTTAATGATCACACCCCCTTCTAAAAGAGAATTAACCTTAAGGTTAGATTTTGTCATGACTTGAAACAAGGGTTTTATTAGGATGACTTTTTGGTTCATCAATATCAAATTAGGCTTTCAATCTAGGATAAGTCTGGACAATAATTAGGGTTAACACATTGGAAATTTGAGATCTTTAATCAAGTGGTTTTAAAGAATTTAGAATTGGGCTAACCAAATCGGATCATCTTCGCTTTTAATTAAGATTGGTTAAGCATTATACTCAAGTAGTTCTAAATAAAATACTTGATAGGTTCAACTATAGAGCTAACCTTATAAACCCTAGGCAAGAGTGATTCAGATGCATGATTAAGGAAAATTTGGTTGGGAAAGCACAAAGCTATCATAGTCTAAGGTTGGAATCAATAAACATTAGGGATTCAATTATTCATTATTATAGGCTTGATCGAGATTAATTTAAGGCAAAAATATAACCCAAACTCTTAAGCACTAAGGTATTGTCCGCTTTGGCCTGAAAGGCCTCACGATTTTGCCCTCAGAAGGTAACTTCCCCGTAGGTCTTCTATCCTGGGAGTGCTCCCATATGAGCACGCTTAACTTTGGAGTTCTTATCAGGAACTCCACCGTTATCTGAAAAGATGCGTCAATGTTTAAGAGTTTCACTTATTACTACTTAAGTAGGTCTTCACAATCTCCTCAACTTAAGTAACTGACGTCCTCGTCAGTATCCACACACAGATTTAAGAACCATCCATTGGGTAGATAGGACTAGAGGTGACCCCTACAGGTGCAAGAGGTACCCACAACCATGTAGCACCTTAACTATCATGGGTTCAAGAGGCTGCTCACATGAAGTGATATTTTGCCCTGTATAACACTTAGCTCCTATCTGACATTCTATGGTTTGCTCTGATACCATTTGTAACGACCTAAACTCTTAAGCACCAAGGTGTTGTCCGCTTTGACAAGAAATGCCTCACGGTTTTGCCCTCAGAAGATAACTTTCCAGTAAATCACCCATCCTAGGAGTGCTCCCACCTGAGCACGCTTAATTTTGGAGTTCTTATCAGGAACTCCACCATTATCTGAAAAGACGCCTCCATGTTTTAAGAGTTTCTGGGTCTTTACAATCTCCCAAACTTAAGTAACTGACGTTCTCGTCAGTATCTACACACAGATCCAAGAACCATCCTTTGGGTAGATAGGATTAGAGGCGACCACTACTGGCTTAAGAGGTACCCACAACCATGTAGCACCTTAACCATCACGGGTTCAAGAGGCTGTTCACATGATGTGGTCCTTTGCCCTGTATGACACTTAGCTCCTATCTGACACCCTTTGGTTTGCTCTGATACCATTTGTAACAGCCCAAACTTTTAAGCACCAAGGTATTGTCTGCTTTGGCCTGAAAAGCCTCACGATTTTGCCTTCAGAAGATACCTTCCCAGCAGGTCACCCATCCTGGGAGTGCTCTTATATGAGCACGCTTAATTTTGGAGTTCTTATCAGGAACTCCACCGTTATTTGAAAAGACGTCTCGATGTTTAAGAGTTTCACTTATTATTACTTAAGTTGGGGATATTGTGAAGATCCACTTAAGTAGTAATAAGTGAAACTCTTAAATAACGAGGCGCCTTTTCAGATAACGGTGGAGTTTCTGATAAGAACTCCAAAGTTAAACGTGCTCAGGTGGGAGCACTCCCAGGATGGGTGACGTGCTGAGAAGTTATCTTCTGAGGGCAAAACCGTGTAATTGCCCAAACTCTTAAGCACAAGGTGTTGTCCGCTTTGACCAGAAATGCCTCACGATTTTTCCCTCAGAAGATAACTTCTCAGTAGGTCACCCATCCCGGGAGTGCTCTCACCCGAACATGCTTAACTTTGGAGTTTTTATCAGGAACTCCACCGTTATTTGAAAAGGCGCCTCGATTTTTTAAGAGTTTCTGAGTCTTTACAATCTCCCCAACTTAAATAACTGACGTCATCGTCAGTATCTACACACAGATCCAAGAACCATCCATTGGGTAGATAGGACTAGAGGTGACCACTACTGGCTCAAGAGGTACCACAACCATGTAGCACCTTAACCATCACGGGTTCAGAGGCTGCTCACATGAAGTTGTACTTTGCCCTGTATAATACTTAGCTCCTATCTGACACCCTATGATTTGCTCTGATATCATTTGTAATAGCCTAAACTCTTAAGCACTAAGGTATTGTCCGCTTTGGCTTGAAAGACCTCACGGTTTTGCCCTCAGAAGATAATCCTAATTGCATTTTTTTCTTTTTCATTCTTTCTCTCTCCTAGTTGGCTATTCCATTCGGCTGGGCCTTACCTCCACTTTCGGCTGACCCATCTCCTTCTCCTCATTAATTGAAAGCTTTGATGGCTATGACCATTTCTCTTCCTTCCCCCTCCTTAATGGCAAGGTTTGATGGCTATGGCCATCCCTCTTCCTCCCCTCCCTCCTAGCTCATGATGGCTTTCCCCCTTCCTTCTCCTCCTATAAATGGAAGCTCAGCTCTTCCTCTCCATTTTTGGCTGTCAAGATAAAGCTTCCAAGCTTCCACTTTTCCCCCATTGTTGAGCTTTGTGCTAAAGAAGAAGAAGAAGAAGAAGTTCCTCCTCCAAGCTTTCCACGGTTCCGTCTTCCTCTTCTAAAGGCTAAGGTACCAATTTGTTCTCCTTCCTTGGTCATTTCATTCCTCTATTATGCTTATTCGGATCTTTAGACATTTATGATTAAGTATGGAAGTCATTATAGTTCTTCAAAGTAATATACCTCATGCTCTGTTTTTCGTTCATTCTGCACACCCTTGCTTTTATCACCATTGTTCATATAGCTAGGATGATCCGTTCGTGCCGATTTTGGTGTCAATGGAAAGGTATCGGATAGACCTTTCCATTGATATATGGCACCGCTCATAGAATGCTTTGGATTGAGAGTATTTGAGCTCGAAATGTGGCAATTTACGGGTATCGCACAGGTGAAATTACCGTCTGGCGCTACAGCGTGTCGTAGCGTCCAGAAAATTCATTTGATCATATCTTAGTCATTTAGATTTCAAATTCAAAAATTTAAAGTGCTAGATAGCTTAGAATTTCAGTGCCAACAATAATTTAAAATAATATTTAGGTTCTGAATTTTAGAAAAATAATTAGAAATGACCAAAATATCTGTAACTTTAATTGGGTCATAACTTATCCAATCGAAGTCCTATTTGGCTCTACTCCCAGCTAAAGTACTCAGTGTGATATAGAAAAGTTATAGCCATTTAGTTTACTGAATTTGGACATGAAATGAAAAAGTTATTTTTTTGACCCCTTAGCTTAGAAAATTATCAAATTGTCCTTGGAAATTGAAATGACTAACTAGTTCATTAGACCTCAGAATTTAGTATTCTTGGACTATAGAATCCTTAAATAACAACCAATAGTAAACTGCATAAAAATTTAGATTTCATTCGGTGTAATTTACTAAAATGCCCCTTAGGTCAAAAACCTTAGTTTGTACTTATAAGACCTATTTCTTATCCAAATTTGGTGCACTTACTGTCTATCTTTATGTTAGACAATAAGAAATCATTTGATAGTAAGAAATTCCAATTTGGAGCCCTTAATCAAAAAGTAAATTTTTGGACCCTTAAGTAGGGGAAAAATGGTCGTTTTGCCTAAAATTTAGGTTAAATTTCCTTAACTCTTAAAATACCATTTGAAATTATTAAAATTAGTAATAGAACTGATTTAGGATCAATTTAAGTCATAAATCTCTCAGTTGGGATAATTTGTAAAATATCTCAATTTTAGGTTTGAAAATCCTTAAGTAAGGTTAATATGCCTTAGCTAAAATTCATCTCTAACCAAATTCAATCAATTCTTAGAAAATTTTCAAGTCTTATCATTAGGAATCCTGACTTCACCTTAGGATATGTTTCTTAAGAATATGATTAAATATTAGGTTAGATTTCATTCATTAAATAATGAGATTATTTAATGAATAAATTTTTGGCTTTATCAGTTTCTAGATTTTATAATTTATTTGGATTATTTTATCTTTCAATATTAGGTTTAGTATAGGAGATTTATTCTATTATGTTTGATTTGCTTAATAAAATTTACCTCAATCATTAGTTTACATTTAGATTTAACCTAGATCTTAAGTCTTACCCTTGAGATTATGTGATTAAGCCCAATATTGTGGTGTTTAATCCATAATCCCTAGCTTGGTAGATTTTGGACAAGCTTTTAGTTTAGAATGTCTAAACTCATACACTAGGTTGTGATCATTTCTTATAGTCGATATTGATTTAATCATATTAGGACCTAGTTAGTCCTAATATTTTGTAACCTATAAGGACGTACTTCTAAGTTACACTCGATAGTAGGAATTGGAGATCCTGAACTTGTGTAACTTAGAATAGTTAGAACGTTTAAATTAGATAATAAATGATATCATTATGTTTAGTAGAGTTCCTTGCTTACTACTTGATTTTGTGCTACGCATTCTTTAGACTTTGTGCTTATTTTTTTTTGAACATGTCATATAAGAAAAATATTATTACATGAAAAATGAAAACTTAGAATATTAGGAAAATATTTGCATTTGAGTTCAGTACATGGTGGATTATGGTGCACATTACTCCAATGGACAGGGATAAGGAGAGATCATGATGCTTAACATTATCATTGAGGAGAGTGTGTTAAGCTTGTGACGTGTTCAGTCTTGCATACGTGCTTGACTCCTCAGCTGTTTCTTAAATTATCCACAAAAATAAAAGTAACTAAAAGATATTTGCATAGTATTATCTGCCTCTTCAGTCATATTGTACTATATTGTGATATTATGTTTGCCCTAGCCCATAAAGGCTACGGTAATATATTGGGCCGGATTGGCCAATTCTTTTTGATATAGCAGTTTGTACATTCTTTACAGTTTTTCAGCTTACTGTTTATTATGTTGTTGATGCATTTTATTTCGGTTAGTTATATTTTTCCTATGTTACCCGCTTGAGTAGATGCATATATAGGATGCTAGACTTTACTGCTTATTATATGTACCATTTTCAGATTTATATTTTAAATTAGCATATGTCATATGATCATCAACATATTTAGGTTAGACTTTTTTTTTCAGTATTTTTACTTACTGTATTACATATGTATACCCTACATTGTTTAGTTTACTTGAGGTGTGCTTTTGCCTCAATAATTGCTTAGTTATAAATATTATATTTATAACTTATTTTCATCCCATTGTATGCTTACTTGCTCCCATGCTAGATAGATGTTTCATTTGATTTGGAATAAAATGGTGATATTAACAAATGCATAATAAATTACTTGCTTAAAATGTACTTGAACAATTTGTATAGTAAGATTTTTCTTTTATTGGTTTGGGCCTTGACATCGTGAAACCGACAATGTTAGATCTTGTTCAGTTTGAGGAGTCAGTGCCTGAGAAGGAGTTTTATTTAGAGGAGGTGCAGCAGCCTGGTGCAGAAGACCCCTAGTTGCCTTTTTCTTCATTGTGAGGACAAGTGATATTCTCATTTTCAGTCTCTTAAACTTTAATTAAATGATGTAATAATACATGTACTCGTGATTGTGTTTACTTTCTGCATATTATTATTTTCTGAGCTATTTCATTTTATTTCATGATTGATGTATGATGAATGAATGTAATCCTTACTTCTTATTGCTTCTGCTCTCTGTATGAATATATAAATTTAGTGACTGATTTTCATAAATATTCTGCGCACATCCTTCCCCTATTATTGGATTGTGGACCTTACCTAATTTAATGATAAGTGAGGGATTTGCCAGAGTGACACCACTCCTTAGCCTAATGATTGAGGACTTAAGGAGCGGGGTGCCACAGTTTTGCCATCAGAAGATAACTTCCCAGTAGGTCACCCATCCTGGGAGTACTCCCACCTGAGCACGCTTAACTTTGGAGTTCTTATCAGGAACTCCACCGTTATCTGAAAAGGCGCCTCGATGTTTTAAGAGTTTCTGGGTCCTTACAATCTCCCCAACTTAAGTAACTGACGTCATCGTCAGTATCTATACACAGATCCAAGAATCATCCATTGGGTAGATAGGACTAGAGGTGACCACTATTGGCTCAAGTGGTGCCCACAACCATGTAGCACCTTAACAATCACAGGTTCAAGAGGCTGCTCACATGAAGTGATATTTTGCCCCATATATGACACTTAGCTCATATCTGACACCCTATGGTTTGCTCTAATACCATTTGTAACAGTCCACTCTTAAGCACCAAGGTGTTGTCCGCTTTGGCTTGAAAGGGCTCATGATTTTGCCTTCAGAAGATAACTTCCCAGCAGATCACCCATCTTGGGAGTGCTCCCACCTGAGCACGCTTAACTTTGGAGTTCTTATCAGAAACTCCATCGTTATCTGAAAAGATGCCTCGATGTTTAGGAATTTCACTTATTATTACTTAAGTTGGGAGAATTGATTTTGCTAGTTCTTCGTTCTTTTATACCTACTTAATAGTCATTATTATGAAAATCATAATGATTTAACATTGTCATTCACATTAATATGGTTCTCATTAATTAATAATGAAAACTATATATATGTTATAAAATGACTATAATTTCAGTTTAAGCATTTTCTTTTTGACAGTTATTTCTATTATGTTCTTTCATTTTTATATTATTATTATCATTAAAATAATAATAATAATAATATTATATCAATATGATTCTATCCTCAGCGATTTAATAAACACTATAATAAATATTACTGCCATCGCAGTATCTTAAAAATCAGACTTCAATCATAATAAGAACATAATCGAAATGAAAATAAATGTTACTCCTAAAAATATTGGCTAAAAGCTAATTAAAAATGTTCAAAACTTAAATGCAAATTGAGCGAACTGTTACTCATCCGAACTGTTGAACTGTTGAACTTTTGAACTTAAAAGAATAAGGTACCAGATGTCTTTTATTACTTTTGTTTAAATATACTTTTTCTGCTCAATATCGCACAAATTTGATAAAGGTGTTTTTTTTAAAGTCATATAAAATGATATATGAATAAGTTTGGATAAGTGAGAAGCAATGGTTCAATGTTGCTTTATACTTTTTGTCTGATCAGATAACTGTTAGGACGGGGCTGTCTGACATCGGGAGTCATAAGGAGCCTATACTGATAAGCCTTTGAGGGGACAGGTATAGAGGGAAGTTGAGATATGTAACACAAAAATAAACCCCCATTTTTCTCGATTTTGTACTTGCCCAATAAAATCATATTATGCCTCAAATATCAAGTGCTAAAATATTCTGTATTTATTTTTGTGATTGCAATTATTTTATACTAAGTTTCAAGTGCATTTGAAACAGGTTTGCAGGGATAAGTTGGTACAACTTTTATTTTTTGTCAAATATTGATTATTTTGCTTATTATTTAAACATTTGTAAATATGACATCTATCAGTACTTAGTTTCACAACTAATTGGTATTCGAATGCTCGCACTTTTGAAATGTGCCCAGATTAGGAGTTCATCATCGTGGAAAGGTGCTAAGAACTAAGCAGTGTTGATATCGCTACTTGCTGATCCACTGCTTTTTTTTGGACTCTATCTATTTTTAAAAGTTTGCAAATTTTCTTTTATTTTAATCTTTTGTATCCAAAACTTGTAAATTAATGAATAAATGAGTTATATTTGATGTCTATATATTTGTCTCTTAAATCACTCAATATGATCCTGCGGTTAGAGAACTCATTGTTGTTGCTATTCCAGCAAGAAAATCGGTGCTGGATCTGCCCCCATTGACCCAGCACCGGGTCCTCACAGTTGATATCAGAGCAGGATTGAGTTTAAGCTTAAGAGATAATATATAAAAGTCAAATTATAATTCATTTTTTAGAAAAGAGAATGATAACATAAACCTATGTAATTTAAGTTTTCAACCTTTAAGCAAAAAGATGGATTCAGATGAAAGATTTTTGAGCACACCATCAGAAACCCCAATTAAGGCACCTATATCATTAGAAATTTCAGGAAGTACCAACGACCGCTTCATGGAAGCCGTCTTAGAGCTCCTAGCAAATCAAAAAAAAATTGCTTTAGCAAACTCCGTTCAATCTCCCCAAAAGCATCGTTCTGAGGAAATCCTCCAATCTTTCCTCAAATTAAATTCGCCAGTATTTCATGGGACTACTTGTCCTATGGAAGCAGAAGATTGGCTGAGAGAGATAGAAAAGACATTAGAAAGTATAGAGTGTTCAAGTGAAAAAACAGTGCGTGTAACTCGCTACCTATTTAAAGGCGAAGCTGACCGTTGGTGGGAATCTGTCGTCAACACCGATTCACTAACATAGAGTTGGAGAATATAAGTTGGGAAGCATTTTCAGAAGCTTTCCGAGCTAAATATGTCCCGCAAGCTGCCCAAAGCATTATGGAGAACCAATTTATGAAATTGGTTCAGGGTAACAATTCCGTGGCCAACTATGAGGCCGAGTTCACTAGATTATCAAGGTATGCTCAGAACCTGATAAGTATAGAAAAAATAAGGTGCAATCGTTTTCTATCAGGGGACGAAAGACACCCTTCATTAGTGCCTGCTTCCATTGAGACATGCTCATTTCTCCGAACTTTTAGAATGCGCCTTAATCATGGAGCATGAAGAGAATAGCAAGCATTCTAGCAACACAAGTCAAGGAAAGAGGCAGGATCATCCTACAAAGGACCAAGGGACATTCAAAAGACAACAACACAACTCACCTGCCAAAATCTTTTAGCTAACTTCTGAGAATTTCGGACAAGGAATGAGAGGAGATTGCCGGAGACATCATCCCTACGGCAAGTGCTACCATGATGGCAGAAGGTGTTATCAGTGCGGCAAGCCCGGGCACCAAATTCGAGATTGTCAATCTGTAAGAACAATAGATGGAGTAACCATCATAGGAGGCACAAACACCACACCTGCTGTAATCCCATTTCATGCCCATACAAGAGGAGCCGCCCCAGAACCAGCCAACGCCCCAAGGCCACCAATTTCATCGGCATCCAACCAAAGGAAAGGACCCGCACCTCGTAACTCTGCTCCCCAAGAATTTACACACTCACTCCAATCTTAGCACCTGGAGACAATGATGTAGTATCATGTATTTTATTCTTCTCGTTCTTTCTCTTTTGCACTTATATTAGTACAAAATGCTCATAGTTCATATTTAGGCACACTATTCATTAATAACGTATCATGTGACACCTTATTTGATACGGGGGCAAGCCACTCTTTAATATCAGAAAAACTTTCAACCACACTAAAACTACCATCCTTCCATTTAGCAACAACACTAAATATTGGATTACCTTCTGGAGCTAGCATGGAGGCTCAGAAATTCTGTATTTTTAATATCCCCATCAAAGGCAAATTATTCAGGGCTATGTTAGTCATTCTACCCATCATCAACTTCGACATTATTCTAGGGATGGATTGGTTAAGCAATCATGATGCTGTAATCAACTACCAGAAGAAAAATATCACAATCAAAAGCGGCAAAACATCAATAATATTTATAGGAAGACAAAGTCTGTTAGCTTCTCTATTAAATCCAATAAAAGCAAGAAAGTTGATTCAGAAAGGATGCAACACATACTTAGTAATTATGATGGAGAAAGAAAGGAAGTTGTGCCTTTATCAGAAATGCACATCATTCGAGATTTTGAAGATGTATTCCCAGAAGATTTACCCGGGCTACCACCCGTAAGAGAAATCGGGTTCTCAATAGAACTAGTTCCAGGAACCCAACCCAAGTCAAAATCACCATACCGTATGTGGCACCAAAAGAGCTCTAGGAACTAGACCAACAACTTCAAGAGCTAACCAGCAAGGGATTGATTTGGCAAAGCATGTCCCTCTGGGGAGCCCCAGTACTCTTCGTGAAAAAGAAGGACGGATCTATGCGTATGTGCATAGATTATAGAGACCTCAACAAGGTAACGGTGAAAAATAAATATCCTCTACCCCGCATCGATGAACTCTTTGATCAATTGGCTGGAGCCAAAATATTTTTTAAGATTGATTTAAGGTATGGATACCACCAGATGCGAGTCAATGAAGAAGACGTCCCCAAGACTGCATTTAGAACTCGCTTTGGACAATATGAGTTCTTAGTCATGTCATTTGGACTCACAAACGCTCCTTCTATCTTCATGGATTTAATGCAAAGAATACTCCGGCCCTTCCTCGATAAATTTGTGATAGTCTTCATCGACGACATCTTAATTTATTCCAAGTCTATGGAGGATCATGAGATTCATTTGAAAGCTGTATTAGGAACTCTTAGGGAGCATCAATTATTTGCCAAGTACTCAAAATGTGAGTTTTGGTTGGACTCAATAGCATTTCTGAAGGAATCAAGGTAGACCAAAGAAAGATCAGTACCATACAAGAATGGCCCCAACTCTCATCCGTGTCTGAGATTCGCAGTTTCTTAGGACTGACAGGATATTAGCGAAAGTTTGTCAAAGGATTCTCAAATATGGCCAAGCCATTAACTCAGCTGACTCAAAAGGCAACACCATTCGTATGGAGTTAGGATTGCAAAGAATCATTTTTAAAAATAAAGCAAGCCCTCACTACTGCACATGTCCTAATCCTATCTCAAGAAGTGAAGAACTACAAGGTATACACAGATGCTTCATTAACAAGAGTAGGGTGTGTCCTCAAGCAAGACAACCACGTCATTGCTTACGCTTCAAGGCAATTGAAGACTCACGAAAAGAACTACCCTGTTCATGATTTAGAGCTAGCCGCAATAGTCTTTACCTTAAAGATTTGGAGGCACTATCTTTATGGAGTAAGGTGTGAGATCTTTACGGACCGTCAGAGTTTAAAATACATCTTTACGCAGAAAAAACTAAACTGTTGCCAAAGGAGATGGTTAGAACTACTCAGTGACTATGATATGTATATTCAATATCATCCTGGCAAAGCTAACTTGGTCGCAGATGCTTTGAGTAGAAAGGAAATATTGAGTACTTTAATCTCTGCAAGCTCATTTGAAGAAAAATTCCAGAAGCTTAATATAAGACCCATTATTTTAAGATCAATTGAATGAATTGTTTAATGTCAATACTGCAGGACCTACCTTCGTACAAAGCATATTGGATGCTCAAAAAGTCAGCAAGGAATACTTTAAGCTAAAAGCAGAAATAAAATGGTTGCAGAACAGAGTTGCAGTTGCAAAAAAGAATTCATATTTATAATGGTAATAGAATCTGGGTCCTGAATAATTCACACATTCGAAATATGATATTAAATGAAGCCCACAACTTAGGCTATACAGTACACCCTGGGAGCAATAAAATGTATCAAGATCTAAAGATTGCCTTCTGGTGGCTTGGATTCAAAAGAGAGATAGCCGAATTTGTGGCTAAGTGTCACGTTTGTAGCCTTGCCAAAGCAGAGCACCAACGACCTGGTGGACTTCTGCACTCACTAGAAATTCCAGAGTGGAAATGGTCAGACATCTCTATGGATTTCGTTATGGGTTTGCCAAAAGAAAAAACAGGAGCAGATGCCATTTGGGTCATAGTTGATAGATTAGCAAAATCAGCCCTCCTATATCCCAATAAAGCAAACTGACTCAGTGGAGAAACTGACAAGATTATATATTAGGGAGATCACCAACGACCTGGTGGACTTCTGCACTCACTAGAAATTCCAGAGTGGAAATGGTTAGACATCTCTATGGATTTCGTTATGGGTTTGCCAAAAGAAAAAATAGGAGTAGATGCCATTTGGGTCATAGTTGATAGATTAGCAAAGTCAGCCCTCCTATATCCCAATAAAGCAAACTGACTCAGTGGAGAAACTGACAAGATTATATATTAGGGAGATCGTCAAACTGCATGGAGTTCCTAAGACTATAATTTCAGATAGAGATGGCATGTTTACTTCTCGATTTAGACAAGCAGTACACAAAGATTTGGGAACCATCTTAGCCATGAGCACGGCCTTCCACCTTCAAACGGACGGGCAAACTGAGAGAGTCAACCAAGTACTCGAGGATCTCTTACGCTTATGCTTGTTAGACTTTGGTGGAAATTGGGAGAAACACCTCCAACTTGTAGAATTTGCTTATAATAATAGCCACCAGTCAAGCATTGGAATGACCACTTATGAAGCCTTATATGGGAGAAAGTGCAGTACTCCTCTAGCCTCGACACAAGTTGGAGATGTACAAATTTATGGATCTTAGTTAATTGAAGAAACAAACGAAAAAATAAGGCTAATCAAGAGCAGAATTGTGGCAGCCTAGGACCGACAAAAGAAATACTTCGACGCAAGACACCGGAGGCAAGAATTTCACATTGGGGATCAGGCTTATCTAAAGGTTAGCCCTATGAAAGGAATTCATCGCTTTGGAGTGACTGGAAAGTTGAGTCCCAGATATGTTGGACCCTTCGAAGTAACTGCAAAAATTGGAAGTTCGGCTTATAAACTTAAACTTCCTGAAAGATTTACAGTCGTGCACAGCGTATTCCACGTTTCAACACTCCGCAGATGCCTCCAGCAATCCACTCAGCAAATTTCAGACTTAACAGTTGAAAATCAACCTGATTTGACTTATATTGAAAATCCTCTTAAAATTAAGAAGCAGAACGATCCCGATGCTCAAAGTTCAGTGGCATAATCATATTGCCAAAGAAGCCACTTGGGAAAGAGAAGTCGATATGCGAAGAAAGTATCCAGAACTATTTCTGAATTAAGGTACCCCCAAGACTCCTTTAAGTCATTATTTTATTCTTGATGTCGAGGACGACATCATTTTAAAGTAGGGGAGTTTGTAATGACCCAATGTTGTAATTTTTGAAAATTAGGTCAGAGCTCGCTTCAGCATCAGGACCCCGGGGAATTTCAAATTAGGACAAACAAAAATACTTTTAAATAAGAATAATTTTAAGATCAAAGTGCCCTAGTTTGGGAGAAATTCGAATAACAGAAGCTCCCACTTTATTTTCTAAATTATTAAAATTCTAAAAATCAAGAACCTTGAAATACGTGTTTGAATTTATGAATTTCAGTGTCGTTGTGTTAAGTATCATATTTAAAGGCTGCTTAAAAAGTTTCATCAAATTTTGAGCGCCGATTTGATCGTGGTTAATTTTTGAAGTTTTAAACTTCAGAAATTAATTAAAAATAAAATATTTGTCAGAATCGAAAATTTTTGACGCGAGGGTGTTTGTTATGTCGTAACACACATCGGTGCCAAGTTTCGTTGTATTTGGACCCCGAACGGCAGAAAAATGCGAATAATTTAATTTTAAGTATTATTTGAATTTTGTTTTAAAGAAAAATTCCATTTTCCTTCTTTCATCCCCCCCACGATTCCTCACGGAATCGCTCCGCCTGCACGCGTGGAAGGTTCCACGCCAGGAACCTTTCATGCGTCGTTTGGAGCAGGAATGGTCGGCCAAATGGCCGACTAGCCCTCCCTATCCACTCCCCTATCTTCTCTATAAGACCTCCCTCAGCCCTCCCCTTCATCTCCCACAACTTCCCTACCTGCCAGCCTCGTCCCAGCCCATTCTCCCCTCCCTGCCAGCCAACCCAGCCACCCTCACACCAGCCTAGCCAGTCTCTCTTCCCCTTCCGGCAGCCACCCTCACACCAGCCCTCCCTTCCCCTGCCGGCAGCCACCCTCAGCCTCTCAGCCCACAGCAGCAGCCCCGTTCCAGCCCAGCCGCCCCTCAGCCTGCTGCAGCCCTCCCTCGGCCGTTCAGTAGCCAGCGAGCAGCCGTCCGACCACCCCATTCCGGTCAGCAGCCCGGCCAGCAACCCCACTTCGGCCTCCCTCCGTTTTTCGGAAATCCTAATTCTAAAGGTAGGAAGATAAGTATAAGAGAAAAAAAATGAAAAAGAAATTAGGAGAATTGATTTTGCTAGTTCTTTGTTCTTTTATACCTACTTAATAGTTATTATTATGAAAATAATAATGATATAACATTATCATTCACATTAATATGGTTCTCATTAATTAATAATGAAAATTATACATATGTTATAAAATGACTAATTTCAGTTCAAGCATTTTCTTTTTGATAGTTATTTCTATTATGTTCTTTCATTCTTATATTTTTATTATCATTAAAATAATGATAATAATAATATTATATCAATATGATTCTATCCTCTGCGACTTAATAAACGTTATAATAAATATTATTGTCATCGCAATATCTTAAAAATCAGACTTCAATTCTAATAAGAAAGCGAAAGAAGAACATAATCGAAATGAAAATATTTGTTACTCCTAAAAACATTGGCTAAGAGCTAATTTAAAAATGTCCAAAACCTAAGTGCAGATTGAGCGAACTGTCACTCATCCGAACTATTGAACTTTTGAACTTAAAAGAACAAGGTAGCAGATGTCTTTTATTACTTTTTTTTAAATATGTTTTTTTCGCTCAACATCGCACAAATTTGATAAAAAATTTTTATTTTTAAAGTCATATAAAATGATATATGAATAAGTTTGGATAAGTGAGAAGTAAGGGTTCCATGTTGCTTTATACTTTTTGTCTGATCAGATAACTGTTAGGACGGGGCTGTTCGACATCGAAAGTCATAAGGAGCCTATATTGATAAGCCTTTGAGGGGGCAGATATAGAGGGAAGTTGAGATATGTAACACAAAAATGAATCCCCTTTTCCTCGATTTTGTACTTGCCCAACAAAATCATATTTTATCTCAGATATCAAGCGCTAAAAATTCTGTATTTATTTTTGTAACTGCAATTATTTTTTTGCTAAGTTTCAAGTGTAATTGAAACAGGTTTGCAGGGATAAATTTGTACAGCTTTTATTTCCTGTCAAATATTGATTATTTTGCTTATTATTTAACATTTGTAAAATGACATCTATTAGTACTTAGTTTCACAATTAACTGGTATTCTATATTTAAAACGTGCCCAGATAAGGAGTTCATCATCGAGGAAAGGTGCTAAAGAACTGAGCAGTGCTGATACTGCTACCTGCTGATCCACCACTTTCTTTTTGACTCTATCTATTTTTAAAAGTTTGTAACTTTTCTTTTATTTTGATCTTTTGTATCCAAAACTTGTAAATTAATGAATAAATGAGTTATGTTTGATGTCTATATATTTGTCTCTTAAATCACTCAGTATGATCCTGCGGCTAGAGGACTCGTTGTTGTTGCTATTCCAGCAAGTAAATTAGTGCTGGATCTGCTCCCGCTGACCCAGCATCGGGTCATCACAAATTTAGCTTTGGTAGATTAACTTGAGGTTGATTTAAGTGTCCCAAATACTGATTAGGCAAGTGTAAACTAAGTACAAAGATTAATCTTATTTAATTAATTATATTATTGAATTCAAAGATTTATTAAGATCTCTGTGCATTAACCCAACAAAATTATTAGTTGTATTCATCACTAATTACACTAGACCAAAAAAGAAAGTAATAAGATATTACACTAAGCAGTGTGGTAATTCAAGAAAGATTAGAATGGGTACTTCTAGTATTAATATAATGACTAGTGGATGATGGTGAGCTTTTATACAAATTAAGAAAAGCCTAAATACAAGAGAATTTCTAATCTTAGTTGTAAATGAAGAATGGAAAGTCAAGTTCCCTTAGATGATTAGAAACCTAGATAGTTGCTAGTCACATCATTAAGGTGGAAAGGTTAAAGGTGATAGGTGGTTGATGGCTTGATTAAAGCCTAAACTAGTTTTAAACCCTAAGTCAAGAATTTGTTAAATTAAACATTCTATGACAACCATATCAAGGTAATAAGCAACTTAACTAACAAATATCTTAATTAATAGGGCAAAATAACTACAAAGAGAGAGGGAAAATGGAGTACCTTAAGATCTAAGTGAATGGAGAGATAGTGAGATTGGGGAAATGGGATTTTCTACTGCAGACTCTTCTCTTAGGTTCTTTAGTCTCTAGTGAACGTCTTCAGCATTTTAGGATTCTTCCACGACCATTGGAATGCTCAGGACAAGAGGTACAATACTCAAAAGTGGAAGAGAGGAAAATGGCAATTCTCAATTTAGAACTTAATTGCTCTGCCCGAGGATTTAGGAGGCTTTCCAGGCCTCAGAGTTGGCTTTAAGAAAAAATGAAGGGCTTTGGAAAGGATTAGTGGATGTTAGGGCTCAAACGAATTTTTTGGGATTTTTAGGCTTTGGCCTTTGTGTAGTGAACTATCATCAAACATGGTTCTCTATGGCTTTCATATTTATGAGGGGAACATTTTGGGTTGACTGGTTAAATATTATGTGCTTTAAACAAGAGAATTTTGAATGATTAGACCTTTTTATTTTGAGTTAATTGAGCTAAATTAAGCATAATTAAGGCTTAAATAATGCCCTGAGAAGTTGTTGGTCGAAAATAAAATAATTGGGATTGACTAGAAGAGCCGAGGCATTTAGTTGAGGTTCCCTTTGTTTTAAATTAAGGTACCACAACATAGTGGTAAGAAGACGATGGTCCTGTAGCATGGGTTTTGGATTTCTATAGCTCAATGCATTCTCACATGTAATTCAACAACTCCAGTTTATGCAACCACAATTTGATTATCAGATTCAAACACGTAACTATTTTTGCATTTTTTTAATCTAGATTAGACAGCTATGGTTCGTTCCACTGTTTTGTTGATATTCATTATTCTAAGGTTTTTTTATCTAGATGAGGCGTATTTGGCGGAAGGGCAGTCGAACATTCCAATTGAGCAGTGGAGCTTCCGGATTGTGACAGGGAAGCCATCGATTCGAGCCTGGTTCTTTCAAAGATCGCGTTAATTTATACGACAAAGTCTAGCGACTTTGTCTTCAGTGATTGTTACTTCGACAACTTCGGCCTGCTTCCGCAATTTCTAGATCAATTTTCTGAGCAATGCAGAGATATCATGAAAGGGGAACAAGAGAAGCAGAGAGAGATGCGTGAGAGATAGGGAGAAAATATTTCATTCGGAATGTGTATTAATAGAGGAGTGGCACTCGATATATAGAGAACCCATAGGGTTAGGATGCCGTGTGCTGTTACAATTGGACGGAAACTAAAAATACAATAGGTAAGATTATAAAATCATATACTATTATTAATAGAGTGAATTATAGGAGAATTGTAAAGTAATAAATATAACAGCAACTTTAAGGACAATAACAGTAGGATTACTACTCTAATTCAAGCCCTTACAAAAACTCTAGGGTACATTAAGTGAGTCTGATTTAAATTTCATTTTTAAATATAATGACTGACTTCAACTTTTCAATTGACCTTATAATATTATTGAATTAATCTCTTTTTGTAAACTCAAAATAGGATAATCTTATTTTTTTGTGATGTATATATCTATTTTATATTTCAAGTTGCTTTGTGCATTGTAATCTTCACCGTCCTGCATCACTATCTTTACAAAATGGATTGATGCTGGATGTATGCCATGCCAAAGACATGCATGTATATGCATGCAAGGTCAGTGTGAAATGACACAGTTTTTGTGCAGCCATAGTGATTTTATGAAATCCTCGGAAGTTTTATAATTATTCTGTTTATTCCTTACTGTTCTGCAGGGCGGTACTGCTCAAATGCGGTTCCAACCTCGTCTAGGTAGATTTCTTGCAACAGCAAGTGAAAATAAAGTTTCTCTATTTGATGTAGAGACGCAGGCCTGCCGACATTCATTACAGGTTTGTTTGTCTGTTGTTTAACTCTTATTATTGACAGATTGGCCTTAGCATAGCTGTTTTTTCCAATTTTTGTTGTACTTTTTCAGTCCTCACATTTCCACGTCTTGAGATGTAGTTTATGAATCTCTTCAACAGTCTTCTAACATTGTTTCTTTGGAAAATCATTACTTTTCAAGTTCTATCGATTAGGCCACTTTTTCTTCTTAACTTATGGAGATAACCATCTTGTTCTGACTTGTTAAATCCTTTTATATCATATCCTTTATCACTTATTCAACACATTGCTTTTGAAAATATCAATATTTTATAAAAGGCATGTACAATTATTAACCCTTGGGGCAGCTGTCAAGAGCTCCAAATCCTGACAAAACATAGTTTTATATAGTTAGAATAACTCCTAGCGTGTATGGCCCTTGTTGGATATGTGCTTGAAGTCTCTTTCTTGGAGGGATCCCCAACATCCTAATGCTCAAGTAAGAGATACGCTGCTTCTTAATGTATTCCAACAAATAATTGAGCTGTTTTTGTTTACTTGAGAGTGTTTTCTTGCTGAAGAGAATCTAAGATTTAGAAGGATTCACCCTTTACCATGTTCATTCATCATACTCATTCAAGGCTTTTCTAACCTTTCTGGCTGTTGCTATATAGGTCAAGCAAACAAGACAATGCCATTTGCATTAAAAAGATGGGAGATAGTAAACCGTTGTCTGTCGATCCAAACACCATTCTCATGTTTTCCTCCAAAGAAAGTGTGAACAAGTCAATGCTCCAATAGAAATTTAGGCAGTGAACTAGAATCCTCGACACCAATTGGACTTAAGCACTAGCGTCTTGAATCTAATGGAGCCTCTATTCATTAACAAGGAAACCATTGCAAAAGACAGTTTCTCCTTTGAGTTGGAAAGCCATAGTTGTAAGAACCGTCTCCAAACATCCCCACTCCATCTTATTGTAAGCTTGTTTTATGTTGACTTTGGCCATTATGGAACATGTGTCCAATAGTAGTAACGTAATATATTCTCCTGCAATGTGATGCAATTTTCCCCAACATTGTGTCTAGATGAGAGATTTTTGTTCCTTCGCCACTAAACTGGGAAGAAATCTCTGTAGTCAATTCACTAAAATTTAGTAATAGCTTTATAAATGGTGTTACACAACTAGATTGGGCAGAATTTTCTTAGAAGATGAGGCATTCTAGTCTTTAGGAATCTACACCACAAGAATGTCTCCATATTTGTGGCATCCTTTCTATCTAAAAAAATATATATATGGCATTGAACTCGTCATCTCTAACAATGCTCCAATGGTCCTTGAAGAAAGATGGTGCAGCTCCATCAATCCCAAAAGCTTTGCCATAACCCTGGTCTCTGAGGATATTCTTATTTCAACATCCACAAGAAGGGGCTGTGAGCTGTTTACAATCATTAGTTGTGAGGGTTATGTTTGATGTAGGGTCGAGGGGCAGCTATCAGATTATGGCTAAGGTTGACCCAACCATATGTGGTGTTGGCTTGAACCAACCCAATACTAAATAAGTCTTAAGTGTCTTAAAACTTTAAACCGTATGTATAACGAAGCTTGGCTCACAGGCTAGCCCAAGCCAAAGGCTTGGCTAACACTGGTACAACCCACTTGTATGGTCGCTTGGGTCAACCCAAACACTTGAACAAGCCACCATAAACATGGAATCTCATCAAGCAGTGTTTTAAAGTTAAGGTGAAGCACTTAGTCCACTTGGGCTAGCTCATGTAGCCCAAGATAAGTCTCGACCAAGATTGATCCCAACACCGAGGGTTGACTAGGATCAATCTAAACATTAATCAACCATTAAAACTTCATTTAAAGACATTACAAAGCTATGAGGATAGTGGATCAAGATTAGTCCACTTAGGTTAGCTCAAGGCTAGCTTAAGTAAAGCTCTTGGTCAAGGATGGACCAACACTACTTGTGATGTGGCTTTGGCTAAACCAAACCCATTGAGAACCATCTTTATCTTTTAAAACTCCAATGGCTACTAAAATAGAACCATGTCATGGTGAATGAAAGAATTCATCTACTTGAGATAGCTCAAACTAGCCTAAGCTAGACCTTGGCTGAGAAGTGATTCAAGCACTCTAAGTTTATTGTTTATGAATCACACTATCCCTTAAGTACTCTATTGGCATTTAGGCCTTGAGCCCAAGCCAAAACTTGGCTTTGGTCCAACCTAACTTGAGATGATAGCTTGGACCAGATCAATGCCCAAAGCAGACTTAAAACTAAGTAAGAAATTGTCAGCTTGGGTTAGCCCATGTTTATTCATGAAACTTAACCTAAAGGTTTTATAGGATCCCATTTATCAAAGTGGTGAACTTCAAAATTAAGAAGTAGGCCAAATTATAAAGTCAGCTAAATTGGCTAATCCAGGTAAACCTAAGTTAACCCGAGTCCTGGCTACTCTTGCGAGATCAGTATAAGCTAAAAACAAGCCAGGGCTAGTTCTTAATTCTTATAAGAAGGCCATTTCAGAGATCATACATGTTTATAGGTTCTCTCAAGGTTCGAGGTAGTTCATTTGAGCCAACCCACCTTCAAATTCAAGGTCCTTATGAAACTTGTCTCATTGAGACAACACCTTGTTGATAAATGATCTAAGTTATAGATAAACTCTATGGGTGTGTGTGATATACTCACATTAGCAATTAAGTTCCATTAAGGTTAAGCACAAAATACTAAGTAACACGAGGGCACCTTAAAAAGAGTAATGATTATAATTAAATGTTAACAACTCAACGATGTAACTTATGCAACTACCTTTGATATTCAACACCAGTCAGATTCATCAACAAACCAAAAGAAAATGTACATGGATATATATTATTTTTTACGCTTATATGCTTTTTTATTGCTGCTTAGCATTATTTCGAGCCTAATTCATATTGATGCTTGGTTTGTTGGACATAGCAAAAAGTTTCTTATGCTTTGTTGGTTATAAGAAACCAACAATCTCTTATGCTTTGTTGGTTGTATGACTTATGCTTGGTTAGTTGTATGGAATCAACAGTCTCTTATACTTGGTTGGTTATACGAACCAACAGTCTCTTATGGATGGTTGGTTGTGCGGAACCAATAGTCTCTTATGCTTGGTTGGTTGTACAGACCCAATAGTTTTATACTTGGTTTGTTGAATGGAACAAACAAATGAAACATGATTGAGTTATTGTGCAAGAACAAGTCTTATACATGAATAATGCTTCTTTTGTATTATAAAAAAAATCATGTTTCATGTAGTTCATTTATTCTCTTATTTATGCTTGTTGCATTGCTAAAAGGGTGACACTTAGTATCTATTGAAGTACTTAGAGTATTATCTAGTTACTGAGAATTTCAATACCAACATTATCTTTATAATTCCAGATTAGATACTAATGGAAGAGTTCGACGATATTTTTTGAGGGATTGTTGAAAGACTAAAGATGTTATTTTAATTATTGCCATCACCTTTGTATTTTATTTCAATTTTTTATTTATTTTTGCAAAGCCTTGTAATTAAAAATGAACATCATATAGATGGAACAAATGGTGATTATATTTTGCAATATTGAATTCTGGTGAATATATGAATATGAAATGTTTGGCTTTTATTTTTGCACTTTTCTTACTCTTTAAATTGCTCAATATGATCATGCTGTTAAGAGTGCCTAATGTTGGCTTTGTTTTTACTAACTTAGCATCAGGTCCTCACACAGCTAGATAGCCAGCTGCCTTCGGTGACAATGTGCCTTAGCCTCAATGGGTATCTGCATATGAAGTTAAGACCCATAGGTAGCCATCAACTTGCCCCTATCATCTCCGAAGGAGTTTTGGTCCTATAGTTGAGAACAATTGATGTTGTCCTTAAGACAATGGGGCGGATGGGGGCATCATCTATGAAGAATGGTGAAGGGGCCCATTTGGGCCAAAGTTGTCCTAGTGATCTGTCGCATCGCCGAGGTCAGCACTAACTATCGTCATAAGAATCAAGTTGGCACAAGTTTTCGGCATGGGGAAGGATCGTCCATGCTTTCTTGCTAACATTTTTCTCTAAGACTAGTAAAGGATGCATCCTACAATTTGTTCTAAGAGGTGCCATCTTTTGCAGGGGTGAAGAAAGCAACCTTACCACCGGCACCCAATCGTCTATGCCGAGAACTTAACTGCCAATTGGCTATCTTGCTTTTAGCTTCATCATCTTGGCCGCCAATTTAACTAGTATGCATTCAAATTCTAATGCATACGCCTAGAAGCTCTCAAACAGACTATCGTGTAATTCATTAATGAGTATGTGCATTGGAATTCTTCTACCAAAACGATTCACCATGAGAGCACCTTCAAATCTGTTGGTGTTGAACTCCACAATGTCGATGACCAGTTCGCTATCCTTCCCTTTTTTGAGTTGTACTCTTCCGATGTAGGGCATGCCTGTTGTTTATCTAGTAGTCCATGTTGACTGATCATTCATATTTGCTGTGGTTTTGTTCACCAAGGCATTTGATCTAGCTTCTGTAGTGTGATAAAAAATGAAAAACTGAAAGGTTCGGTTGTGTTAGCATTCTCCTTTCTTTTTGTTGGGGGGACTGTGGCCACCTCTTGCTGGCAGCTGAGAATTATTACTTGTTGCATAGGGCTAGGTACTGTTAACTGTGTGGTATTTTTAACGTATTTGAAAGTGTTGTGTGATGTTGAGGCAATTAGAAAATTTGAGGGTTATATGACTAAAATATTAAGAGATTTCAGTGTTTATTTTTTCTTGCATTGCATTTTTAAAACCGAGCTTTTCTTATGAAAAGACGCAGATGGAATTCTATCCTTATCTTTCTGTATTTTAGGGTCACTCACAGCGTGTTGATTCTCTTTGCTGGGATCCAACTGGTGAATATTTGGCTTCTGTTAGTGAAGATTCTGTGAGGGTATGGTCGCTTGGCTCAGGAAGTGAGGCAGAATGTGCTCATGAGCTGAACTGCAGCGGAAATAAATTCCATTCGTGTGTATTCCATCCCACCTTTGCAAGATTGATGGTCATTGGGTGTTATCAGGTAACTCGTGAAAGCCTACTCTTCTGAGGTTTTCCATCTTTTGATCATTTTTGAATCTTTAATTAAAGATAAAAAGGTGCCATCACTCTGATGTTGATACGTTTAACTAGAGCTCTGAATTAGGTTAGTGTTTATTTCTTGGATACATTAAATAATTTTAGATTTTAGCCGAAGACTCGTACATATTCTAACAAGTATAATTTTTTAAATCTTTTTTCACTAAAATTTTATTAATGCTTCGGAACTTCCGCACATAGAGTGAACCACTCTATATTTTAACTCTGCTGTGCACTCCTTAAAGTTAAGAAAATAGAAGGTGTATCAAGTTTATAATTGTATTACACTAAGTGATTAGATTTAATTGATAATTAGTGTGCGGGCATCAAATTGAGGCTCTTGTGGTCTGAATAATGCAGTCTCTGGAGCTCTGGGATATGCAGGAGAACAATACCATGACCCTTGCGGCACATGAAGGCCTAATTGCAACTTTGGCAGTTTCAAATGTTAATGGGCTTGTCGCTTCTGCTAGCCACGACAAGTTCATCAAACTATGGAAGTGAAAATTAAATGCCTTTCTCAATGGAAGTCTGTTATTCGATCTTCACACCAATCTTTTGATTTAATTTACTTTTATTTATTTGACTTTGCCCTGTTTGAAGCAGCACAGTTTAGGGAGCACCAACCCTTAGTTTTTTGCTGCTAAGCCTCTTTTATCGGACATCCCAATGCGATACAAATTTTGCGTATACAGCTGCTGCTGTAGCTGCAAATTGCTCAAAACAGGCAAAGGCTTAACATAACAGTCTTTGTATCTACTTTTGTTATCATCAATGATATCTGTTTTTTTTTAATTTACTGAAAAGCAGTATAGAGAAGTGGCTGAGCTTCAAGTGCTGGCTAATATCTGAACGGCTGCTGTATTAGTCTTATTGAATCTGTATGCTAAGCTCTGTTATGAAGGTTCATAATCTCAGAGCGAGCCTTAAGTTCCATGGGTCCAGTCGCAGCTGCATTTCTTTCTTTCTATTTTTTCTGTTCTCTCGCAGGGATGTATCTTTTTGTTGAAAGGTGCAGCTCTTCTATGCTGCGGCTTGCTCCAGGTGAATCTATAGCTCTCTACGTTCTAATTTTTCTAACTCTTTTATTTTGGCATGCCAATTTATGGTATTTTTTATTTATGATTTCGAATGCACGGTTTCTTAAAGTGCTTCATTTGGTCTATCTAGCTTGGAGCCTATTACTCACATCACTCTCTATTTTACCATTCTTTTGAATAATTGAACAAAGTTATTTGAATATTTCATTCTTCTTAATTACATGGTCTTTAATAACTGTCATATTGAGATTATGACTAATATTACATTTATATTTAAACTATGTATTTTGTTTTAGATATACTGAGAAGAAACTTTTAGGTTCTGAAGTAATCATCCAGAACTCAAGTTTTGCTTTAATTCCATCCTTAGTCTTATAAATTAAAAGATGCCATTCTGCATATAACATCACCAAGGAACCTTTTTTTTGTATGTATTACGTAAGAACATTCATAATGTTCTTTAACAAAGAATGTTTAATTCTACTCTTCCTTTTAAAAATGCATGTTTTTTCTTACATTTCTATTAATGTGGGACTAAAAAGTGACAATGAACTCAGGGAGACGAGCAAGTGGGTGAAAATTTTCTATTGCCAATTGTGTGACAAACGTCATGTAGAAATAAGAGATCGGAGCCTGGGATGCAATGAGACAAAACAATGGTGAAAATGGAAAGGCACAACAAGAAGTTGTTATGGGTAAATAAGTAAATTCTGAGGCTATTATCACTCCCCCGCAAGCTCATCGGCTGATCGGTGATAAGGCGACGAGATTGTTTTTTACGCTGGTGAGTTGCTGCAGGAAGAGCCTTTGTCAGGATGTCGGCAAGCTGGTCGGGAGCAGGAATGTGCTGAACAGTGAGCCTCTTTGATTTGGTTAAGTCACAAACAAAGTGGTAGTCGACTTCAATATGCTTCGTGCGAGTGTGGAGGATGGATTTGCTTATAAGAAATGTGGAGCTTAGATTGTCACAGAAGATGGTTGGAGGGGAAGCCAAGGTGAATTCAAGTTCGGTGCTAGAGCGTTCATGTTGCCACATGAGCCACATGACATTTAATCATTCATGTTGCCGAAGAGAACAAACGTGGGTCACTTTGCAATTATAACGAAATTGTATATAGCATATAATTAAAGAACCCCTTTTGGTATTTAAGAAACTAATTCTCACACAACATAATTCCTACATAATTGATAGTTTTACAATTCACAAATTTGCTTTATCTCAAAATAGAAAGCCTTTTAAAAATCACGCCCAGTAAACAACTAATTAATAGCTGTAAACAATAAGCAATCTCATTAATACTATTTAAAATCTGTAGTATTTTTCTAATCTTATAATATTTTAATGAGATTAGAAAAATACTATTTAGACCAACAACTGACTTGACATCAAATACTGAGCTGGTCTAAATAACATTTGTAGTTGAAGAACGCCTCTTCCTTCTCTTGTTAAAGAGACGGTCGTAAAAGCTATAGCGATTAGCCGTTCCTATCTCTCGTTGAAGAACGCCTATTCCTTCTCTCCTTCGCCCAAAAATCGCCATCTTCCCCTTCACCGCCTGCGAAGATGATGCACATGACCTTATATTGGGGAAAAACCGTAACGATCCTCGTAGATTCATGGCGCATTGAGTCCTGGCTCTCCTACCTTCTCTCCCTTTTCGCCCTCTTTCTCGCATTTGTCTTCTACCAATACACCGAGAATCGCCGCGTCCGCCTCAAGTTTCTTTCCAGATCAAAATCTTCTTCCATCGAAGCTCCCCTCCTCGCCGGCGGACGATCGGTGACTAGGGTTTCCTCGGTGGCGCTGTTCAGTGTGAGCTCAGCGATAGGCTATCTTCTTATGCTCTCCGTTATGTCCTTCAATGGCGGCGTCTTACTCTGTGTGGTGATCGGGCTGGCACTGGGATACTTGGTATTCCGAAGTGCAGCGGAGGATGATCTCATTTCCTTGAACAATTCGTGCGCCTGCTCGTGATCTGATCTATGTGCGGGGGATGATTTCCCTATGCCAAAATATAATTTAGGGATTTGAACTACGTTTTTGTGCGATTTTACTTCCCAAAGAATAAAAGATTGTTTGTTGTTCATATATTTGTGCAGTAATGTTATTGTGGATTAGGGTCTGGATGTAGAAAGACTTAAAGTTGGCATGTATATTGTGTACAGTTTATGAATTTGGAATGGATTGCTTATTGTTTACAGCTATTAATTAGTTGTTTACTGGGCGTGATTATTAAGGCTTTCTATTTTGAGATAAAGCAAATTTGTGAATTGTAAAACTATCAATTATGTAGGAATTATGTTGTGTGAGAATTAGTTTCTTAAATACCAAAATGGGTTCTTTATTTATATGCTATATGCAAATTCGTTATAATTGCAAAGTGACCCACGTTTGTTCTCTTCGGCAACATGAATGATTAAATTCCTATTTTTTTGAAGACAAACATGAGGCACATGACCTTGCTAGCAGCATTGGAAATTGCTTTGTATTTGTCTTCAGTGCTAGAGCGAGCAACAATTTACTTTTTTTGAAGACCATGAGATAAGGTTCTGACCAAGATATATGTAGCAATTGAAGGTAGACTTTCGATCATTTGGGCTGCCAGCTCAATCTGCATCACAATAAATCTAGAGGGAGAGATGCTGAAGTGGGTTGAAGGCGAATGATGGCAGTGGAAGTGATGCAGCGGTATCAGAGAAGGTTAATGACGGTGGTGGCAGTGATACAGAGGTACCGGAGAAGGCATTTAATGTCTTGCTAGTCAGTAGTGGATTGAAGGTGATGTTTGGCTGGGTGTGTTGGAGGTATTGAAAGTGCCAACGATGCTACGGAAAAGTGTTGGATCTGAGAAGGTTTTAGTAGGAGCATCGCTAAAATGGCCCTGTGCAACCATTAGAGTGGGTCCAAGGTTGGAGTGCTCCAAACCCACACTGTGGATATCCTGAACATAGTGTGTTTGGGACAGCACCAAATGATCAGCTGCACGGGTGATGTTGATGTGAGGAGGTGGTGAGCAAATCCCATGTCTTTGAGAGAGAAGCATTCGGCAAGGAAGGCTATCAACCGTTGTAGAAGCAAGTCGTTGTTTCCCGTGAGGAGGACATCGTCGGCATAGATAAGAAATACCGGGATGTCGGAGCCGCTGTGATAGATAAACATAAAGGTATCATTCACCGCGCTGCGAAAACCGAAAGATTCGAGGGTCGAGGATAGCTTGTGATGCCAGGCTCTGGGGTACTTTTTTAATCCATTGAGAGCACGGTGAAGAAGAAAAATGTAATCTGGATGTGCGGCTCAACTGATGCCAGGGGGCTCCTCCTTGAAGACAGTATCTTGAAGGTCACCATTTAGGAGCATGTTGTAGAAGTCAAGTTGTTTGATTTGCCACTTGAAGATAAGATCAATAGTAAGTATCAATTGGATGGTAACTTATTTGACAACATGACTGAATGTTTTAGAATAATCGATACCCTATTTTTTGAGTGAAGCCATGGGCGACCAAGCGAGCTGTGTCTAGCAATTGAACCATCACAGTTGTATTTGAGCTTGAAAAGCGATTTGTCGCTAACAATATTAGTGTATGTTGGTCGTGGAACTAAAGTTCAGATGCTTTTTTTGTGAAGAGCCGAGAGCTCATCAAGCATAGCTTGAACCCAATGCAGATTCTTAAGTGATTTGTGATATGTGGATGGCACTGACAGTCACAATCTAGACTTTGGGCTTCAGGTTACCAGTTTTAGATGGATTGAGCATATGATGAGTGTTATGGGCTGGTTGAGGTGGCTGTATTGGATTATAGGAGGCAGGAGCAGTAGCTGTTGAAGAGGTGCTTTGAGAGAGCCGGCATTGCAGTGGTCGGTGGATTCAGTGAAGGTAGGTGCTGTTGACTGCGAGCTGTTCCCAACATAACCAGAAACAGTGAGATGTGGTCTAGGGCTGCGGACTGAGGTGCTGCTGGCTGCAACTGAAAGGTTATTTTATGGAAATTAATTCAGCAAAAGTGGCATGCTGCAATATGTAGAACCTGTTGGAGCCAATATGATAACACATATAAGCCTTGTGTTGGCCGCTATTGCCAAGAATAACACAAAACACAAGGCACAGATCCGAGTTCCAATTATTTGTTGCATATGGTGTCAACCATGGAAACACAGACACATACTTTTTAAATATAATAGTCAGGTGGATGGTGAAATAAGTGTTTGTATGGGGACTTATGATGTAACTAATGGTAGGGTTGCCGGTTGATGAGGTGCGCAGCTGTTTGGAAAGCACAAGTTCAGAAGGTTGGAGTGCAAGAGCAGAGCACTACTAGTATCAACAATGTGACGGTGTTTTCGTTCAGCTTTATCATTTTTCATAGGTGTATATGCGGCTGAAAAATGATGATGAATGCCAAGTGTAGCAAGTGTGGTGACAAACTTTTTATACTCACCATTTCCATTAGATTGAAATGCTATACTCTTAGAAGAAATGCTATTTTCAACCATTATTTTGAAAAACAAAAAAAACATCAAGTGCGTCAGATTTGTTATAGAGTGGATACATCCTCTTAAAACTTGAAAATTATCAACAAAAATGATATATTATCTATAATAAAACAATAACCTGGTAGGAGCAGGGTTAGTTCTTAATTCTTATAAGAAGGCCATTTTAGAGATCATACATGTTTATAGGTTCTCTCAAGGTTCGAGGTAGTTCATTTGAGCCAACCCACCTTCAAATTCATGGTCCCTATGATACTTGTCTCATTGGGACACCACCTTGTTGATAAATGATCTAAGTTATAGATAAACTCTATGGGTATGTGTGATATACTCACATAAGCAATTAAGTTCCATTAAGGTTAAGCACAAAATAGTAAGCAACACGAGTGCACCTTAAAAGAGTAATTGTTATGATTAAATGTTAACAACTCAACGATGTAACTTATGCAACTACCTTTGATATTCAACACCGGTCAGATTCATCAACAAACCAAAAGAAAATGTACATGGATATATATTATTTTTTACACTTATATGCTTTTTTATTGCTGCTTAGCATCATTTCGAGCTTAATTCATATTGATGCTTGGTTTGTTGGACATAGCAAAAAGTTTCTTATGCTTGCTTGGTTATATGAAACCAACAGTCTCTTATGCTTTGTTGGTTGTATGAAGCCAAAAGTCTTATGCTTGGTTAGTTGTATAGAATCAACAGTCTATTATGCTTGGTTGGTTATACGAACCAACAGTCTCTTATGGTTGGTTGGTTGTGCGGAACCAATAGTCTCTTATGCTTGGTTGGTTGTACAAACCCAATAGTTTTATACTTGGTTTGTTGAATGGAACAAACAAATGAAAGATGATTGAGTTATTGTGCAAGAACAAGTCTTATACATGAATAATGCTTCTTTTGTATTATAAAAAAAATCATGTTTCATGCAGTTCATTTATTCTCTTATTTATGCTTGTTGCATTGCTAAAAGGGTGACATTTAGTATCTATTGAAGTACTTAAAGTATTATCTAATTACTGAGAATTTCAATACCAACATTATCTTTACAATGCTAGATTAGATACTAATGGAGGAGTTCGACGATATTTTTTGAGGGATTGTTGGAAGACTAAAGATTGTTTTAATTATTGCCATCACCTTTGTATTTTATATCAATTTTTTATTTATTTTTGCAAAGCCTTGTAATTAAAAATGATCATATAGATGGAACAAATGGTGATTATATTTTGCAATATTGAATTCTGGTGAATATATGAATATGAAATGTTTGGCTTTTATTTTTGCACTTTTCTTACTCTTTAAATTGCTCAATATGATCTTGCTCTTAAGAGTGCTTAATGTTGGCTTTGTTCTTACTAACTTAGCATCGGGTCCTCACACAGCTAGATAGCCAGCCGCCTTCGGTGACAATGTGCCTTAGCCTCAGTGGGTATCTGCACATGAAGTTAAGACCTGTAGGTAGCCATCAACTTGCCCCTATCATCTCAGATGATTAGGGCCACCGAAGGAGTTTTGGTCCTATAGTTGAGAACAATTGATGTTGTCCTTAAGACAATGGCGTGGATGGGGGCATCATCTATGAAGAGTGGTGAAGGGGCCCATTTGGGCCAAAGTTGTCCCAGTGATGTGCCGCATCGCAGAGGTCAGCACTAACTATCGTCATAAGAATCAAGCTGGCAAAAGTTTTCGGCGTGGGGAAGGATCGTCCATGCTTTCTTGCTAACATTTTTCTCCAAGACTAGTAAAGGATGCATCCTACAATTTGTTCTAAGAGGTGGCATCTCTTGCAGGGGTGAAGAAAGCAACCTTACCACCGGCACCCAATTGTCTATGCCGAGAACTTAACTGCCAATTGGCTATCTTGCTTTTAGCTTCATCATCTTGGCTGCCAATTTAACTAGTATGCCATCAAATTCTAATGCATACACCTTGAAGCTCTCAAACAGACTTTATCATGTAATTCATTAATGAGTATGTGCATTGGAATTCTTCTACCAAAACAATTCACCATGAGAGCACCTTCAAATCTGTTGGTGTTGAACTCCACCATGTCGATGACCAGTTCGCTATCCTTCCCTTTTTTGAGTTGTACTCTTCCAATGTAGGGCATGCCTGTTGTTTTTCTAGTCCATGTTGACTGATCATTCATATTTGCTGTGGCTTTGTTCACCAAGGCATTTGATCGAACTTCTATAGTGTGATCAAAAATGAAAAACTGAAAGGTTCGGTTGTGTTAGCGTTCTCCTTTCTTTTTGTTGGGGGAACTGTGGCCACCTCTTGCTGGCAGCTGAGAATTATTACTTGTCGCATAGGGCTAGGCGACTGGTACTGTTAACTGTGGTATTTTTAACGTATTTGAAAGTGTTGTGTGATGTTGAGGCAATTAGAAAATTTGAGGGTTATGTAACTAATATTAAGAGATTTCAGTGTTTAATTTTTTTTTGCATTGCATTTTTAAAACCGAGCTTTTCTTATGAAAAGACGCAGATGGAATGCTATCCTTATCTTTCTGTATTTTAGGGCCACTCACAGCGTGTTGATTCTCTTTGCTGGGATCCAACTGGTGAATATTTGGCTTCTGTTAATGAAGACTCTGTGAGGGTATGGTCGCTTGGCTCAGGAAGTGAGGCAGAATGTGCTCATGAGCTGAACTGCAGCGGAAATAAACTCCATTCGTGTGTATTCCATCCCAGCTTTGCAAGATTGCTGGTCATTGGGTGTTATCAGGTAACTCGTGAAAGCCTACTCTTATGAGGTTTTCCATCTTTTGATCATTTTTGAATCTTTAATTAAAGATAAAAAGGTGCCATCACTCTGATGTTGATACGTTTAACTAGAGCTCTGAATCAGGCTAGTGTTTATTTCTTGGATACATTCAATAATTTTAGATTTTAGCCGAAGACTCGTACATATTCTAACAAGTATAATTTTTTTATCTTTTTTCACAAAAAATTTATTAATGCTTCGGAACTTCCGCACAAAGAGAGAACCACTCTATATTTTAACTCTGCTGTGACACTCCTTAAAGTTAAGAAAATAGAAGTTGTATCAAGTTTATAATTGTATTACAATAAATGATTAGATTTAATTGATAATTAGTGTGCGGGCATCAAATTGAGGCTCTTGTGGTCTGAATAATGCAGTCTCTGGAGCTCTGGGATATGCAGGAGAACAATACCATGACCCTTGCAGAACATGAAGGCCTAATTGCAGCTTTGGCAGTTTCAAATGTTAATGGGCTTGTTGCTTCTGCAAGCCACAACAAGTTCATCAAACTATGGAAGTGAAAACTAAATGCCTTGTCGCGCGAAGAGCTTATCCTAGCCGCGCGAAGGTTTCTCCCGTTTCCGCCCCTTGTCGGGGAGGATTCTCTCCCGACGGTCCCTGGATGGGATATTCCCGCTCTCCAACCCCTCCATCTCCTTCTATCTTACCCATTTCTAGTATTCTTGGAGCTGCCCCGGCTCCCGGTGGGTCTACGTCTTCGGGACCGATTTTGTGGAAATTCCTTATTGCTTCAGTCAACCAAGAGAAGAAGGACTTTAATCTTTACTATGTCCCTTCGGTGGAAGAGGTTGTAGACATTTCAGAAGAGGAAATTTCAGACGGCGAGAAGCAATAGAAACATTGCGTCGTGGGTTTCAGCTTAGGGCGTAAACACTCCTACAAAGCTCTCTTTGATTCAATGACAAAAACATTCTCAAAGGTTCTTTCTCCTTATACTCACTAAGTGCAAATTGTTATTTGATAAAGTTATGCTGTGATGAGGATATGCAGACCATTCTTCAAGGAGGCCCGTGGTTCTTCTTCAGTATTCCTTTCCTTGTCAAACCAAATCGGAACTTTATTCCTACGGCTTCCTCATTCTCGTCGCTACTAGTATGGATTAGGTTCCCGGAACTTCCACTTCATCTTTGGTCGGAAGGTATAATCTCTAAACTCGCAAGTAAAATAGGCATGCCTATCATGGCGGATACTCTTACAGCAACAAAACAAAGACTTACCTTTGCAAGGGTTTGCGTAGAAGTCAATACCTCAGCGATATTCCCAAAATCAATCCAAATTAGGGTTGGAGGTTCCATTATCAATCAAAGAGTTGAGTATGATTGGACTCCCTCTGTTTGCGGAAAATGTAACTCATTCAAAAACGCTGAATGTTATTGCCACTCCTCCCCCCTTCCCGAGGCCAGAGGCCGAAGCTGATCCAGGTAAGCCAGACCCTCCAGAAATCGTGTCTCCAGACCCCCTCCCCCCTCCTTGACATCCCCGAATCCTTCCTCTTCCTTTCTTCCTCTTTCCCCTATCGCAGAAACTCCTGCTCCCTCTTTAGCAAGAGTTAGTCCCCCTTCCCCCATCTCCATCCCCAGTACTAGGACATCCCAGGATCTTAATGCCCTTCCCGACCCGGTTCTTTGTTATGGTCCCAATTCCTCGAGTGAACCTCCTCGAACCCTACTTGAATCATCCTCCTCCTCTCTTATCATTCATGATCTTGACCAACCCCCCCCTCTTCTAGTAAGGACAAGAACATCGTTTATGGTGGAGACATTAGGCAATTTATTATCATTAAATCTGTTAATGATCTTCAAAAATTTGAGGGCTGTAGCCGTTCTCTCAGAAATTGCCCCAAATAACCCCTCCTTCCCCCATTCCTCCCCTTTTCATTTCTTCCTCAGCAAATTTCTTTTTGATGACTCCAAAAATTTTATCCTGGAATGTTAGAGGTATTCATTCTAATATTCGCATTTCTGACCTAAAATCCCATATGAGAGATCTTCGACCTGACATTGTTGGTATTTTGGAACCTAAAATAAACAACACTAACATTTCTACTACCTTAAACCTGAAAAAATTTGGTATTTTCAATTCTGAAAAATCATTGTAACAACTTCAATTCGGTCTCAGCTGGCAGAATTTGAGTAAAATGAAATTCTCAAAATTCCTCTTTTACTCCAAGTGTCATTAATCATCAACTTATTCATGGGAGATTTAATCAGAATAGTATTGATTGTTGGATTACATTTATCTATGCTTCCAACTATGAGTTCGAAAGGACTAAACTTTGGGAGGATTTTGTTCAAATTCATGATGGTATTCGTGGCCCTTGGCTTGTTACTGGTGATTTCAACTGTATTCGTTATGCTCATGAAAAAGCTGGAGGTTCTCTGCCTTCGATTTCCAAACTTCTTTCTTTTAATGATTGCTTAAACGCAGCTGGGTTGATTGATATTCACTTTACTGGTAACCTTTTCACTTGGGATAATCACAGACCTGATTTTCCTATTAAAGCAAAATTGGATAGATGTATGGGTAACAATAACTGGTTCACTTGCTTCCCGGAGGTTTATTGCAGGGTTCTTCCTCCTGGCACGTCAGATCACTCTCCCCTTCTCATTACTGGGCCGTAACCTCTTAATTATCCGATCAGATTTAGATTCAAGAATTACTGGGCAAACAGATCAGATTTTAACTCTTTGGTACATGTTACGTGGATGGAAAAATATGGTGGGGATCCTCTCTTTGAGCTTCATCAAAAGCTTGTTCAAACTAAGAAGATTTTTAAACTGGATAATCAGCATAATTTGGCTAATCCTTCTGAAATCAAAAGATTGCGTATTGCTCAAATGGAAGCCTTCAATATGTCTAATATCCAAAATTTTACGGATATTCATTATGCACATTACCTTTCTATAAATCAGTCCCTCAAAGAAGCTATCCAAAATGAGCTTTCCTGGGCTAAACAGCGGTCCAAGGCGCATTAGCTCTCACTTGGTGAAGATAATCTGAAGTTTTTCTGCAATCAAATGGCTATTAGAAGAAACCAATCGAGTTCTTGCTCTATCCTGATAAGAGATCATGCCCTTTCCTATTTTAAAAATCTTCTCAATGAAAAGAAGGGTCATGGTAATATCACCTCTTCTCCTTTTGCAATGGTTGATACTGCTATTCATAACATCATTTGCAGGCCCTTTACAATTGATGACATCAAACATGCAATTTTCTCTATTAAGGATAATGCGAGTCCTGGCCTCGATGGTTTCACCTCCTTATTTTTCAAAAAAGCATGAAACAACATCGATATTTCTATCTCCCAAGCAGTTGGCTACTTCTTTCAAAAGAGTATAATGCATAGATGGTTAAATCACACTCTCATCTCTCTTATCCCAAAAGAAAAAGGGAATGCTGCCATTGAAAACTTCAGACCGATTTCTCTTTGTAATACCATTTATAAAACCATCTCTAAGCTTCTTGCTGATCGGGTTTCTTCTCTCCTTCCTGGTATTATTCACCCAGCTCAGGCTGCCTTCGTCAAATAGAGGCAGCTATCTCATCATGTCATACTTGAAACGAGATCATAAGAACGTTCAGCTGGACCTCAGTTAATTTTTCTGTGCCAAGATCGACTTAAGGAAAGTTTTTGACAGTATTAATAGAAACTTTATTATTAATGCTCTCATCAAAATCAACTTCCCGAGGCAACTTATTGGTTGGATTACTGCTTGCATATCAAACATTCATTTTTCAATCAATATCCAAGGTGCTTCTCATGGTTATTTCGGCTCTTCCTCGGGGCTTAGATAGGGATGTTCTCTATCCCCTCTTTTATTTATTATTGCTATGAACTTCCTCTCTACCTCTATTGAAGAAGCTGTGCAAGGTAAGAGCATTTGTCCTTTTACTCACCGGAATTTCAGTTGCTCTCACCTTCTATTTGCGGATGACATTTTAATTTTTGGGAAAGCTCTCAAAGAAAACATGTATGGGTTTAAAAGATGCCTTGATAGGTTTTTAGAGGCTTCGGGCCTCAGTATCAACGAAGACAAGTCACATATTTTCTACTCAAAGTCGGTACAAAATACAAATGATTTATCTGAAATCAGGAACTTTCCAACTGCCCAGTTCCCTATGAAATACTTGGGACTTCCAGTTCTTCCTCATCGTCCAAAAATGGCTCTCTTTTCTCCTCTCATATCCAAACTTCATCACTGGATATCGGGCTGAGCACAGAAATCTCACTCTTTTGCTGGTCGTTTACAGCTCTTAAACTTTTTGGTTTGGCCTCTCCGTTTGCATTGGTTTAAATCCATCCTTATACCCATAAGCATCATAAATATTATCAAAAAGTTATGTGCAAAATTTCTTAACCGTGGCTCCTTAGAACACAAATTACATACTATCGCCCGGATAAAAATTGCCTCACCCTAGTAAAAGGAGGGGTTGGCATCATTTGTCTCTCAAAGCTTCTTTTAAGTTGCAAGATTTTTCTTTGCTGGTATATTTTATGCAACACCTCATTACTCACTAATTGGTGGAAAAGTAACCGGTTAAAGATCTTTAAATCTTCGGCTCATGCAAACAAGGCTGCCTCCCCCTTTTGGAAGAGCCTAACCAACATTGTTGGAATCCTTAGTACGCACATTACTTTCAATCAAACTAGAAATACTTATTTATTCCAAAACAAAGGGGCTCTCACGTTTAATGATGCTCGCAAAATCCAATTTCTGTCTTTGCCTGATCTGTCGTGGGCCTCCTGCTTATGGATAAAAGGTATAAAACTCAAGTTTAAGTGCTCTATATGGAAAGCTTTAAATTGTGGCCTGAAATTGCGGACATTTTGACGAGCAGAGGTGTTCACTGTCACACCTCGTGCCAATTTTGTATTGCTAATGATGAAACTCATACTCACTTATTCTTTCAATGTGATTATGCTTTTTATATGTTAAATGGGATCTTGCCTAGAGATCACAAATATCTTTTTGCTCCTTCAATTTTCCAAATTTTATGTGATACGTCTAGCTTAAATGTGAGCAAAAAGCGAGGTATTATTACAGCTCTTGGCTTGATCATAGAAGGTATTTGGAAAGAAAGAAATGCAAGAATATTTAATAACTCTGTGGCAAGTATTAACTTTATCATTAGAAGCATTAAATCTAGCCTCTTGAGCATCATTAGCAATTGGAATCACTTTAATAATTCTGAATTTCTTCAATCCTGGAAGTCTAATCTTCAATCCAGGCACTAATCTGTTGGATCATGGGCAAATTGCGGCTGGTTTTTCATCTGCTCAGGCTGGGGATTTTTCTGTCTCTGCTGTTCTTAAGGAATGTGTTTATTTGTCTGTTCTTATGGGCTTGATATATTCATAATTTGTTGTTTTTATCTTAAATGGTCAATTTTGTTTTTTCCAACATTGTGGATTCATGGATCGGCTATTTGATTTGGAGATTGTGGAGTGTTTGCTGGAACTTCATGGTGCCTATATCGTCGGTAGTATTCTTTCGGTTAGATGGGTTATTTATTGATTTCGAAGGCTGCTCTTAGGCTGTGATTTTATCTCCTATTGAATTATCTTTATTCTGTTGCCTGCTGGCTTGGTTTCTATATTTCAATTTGGCTATATCATGTTTCCAAGGTTTTCTTGCGAATTTTGGGCTTTGAGAAACTGGATATGAATTTTCTCTGGTTATTTATTTATTGATTTCGAAGGCTGCTCTTAGGCTGTGATTTTATCTCCTATTGAATTATCTTTATTCTGTTGCCTGCTGGCTTGGTTTCTATATTTCAATTTGGCTATATCATGTTTCCAAGGTTTTCTTGTGAATTTTGGGCTTTGAGAAACTGGATATGAATTTTCTCTGGCAGTTTTTCTCGTGACACCTGATCTTCTGCCGAAATCGCCGTGTCTTCGTGATTGCAGTTGCCTATGGTGATCTCTTTATTTTCTTTGACATTCCTCTGTTACGATCTGGTGCTTTAAATGCTGTTTTTTCTGCCTGTGCGAAAAGTTTTTACTGAATTCTTGAGACGCGGTTACTACTTTCTACGTCACCTATTCCAGATGCAATTTTGAGGTTGAAGCCATTTGGATGCTTTTCTGTTTGAGATTCGTTTTGGACAATGAAGGATTGTGATGTAATTGAATACCCCCCATTTGCTCGCTGGCAACATTCTCAAGCCTAATTGATACTACACTGTCTTTGGATTGTTGCCCGACAGATCTTTGGTCTTATGACGGCCTCGACGTGGAGGAGCTGAATCCTTAGCCCAACCTTTTATTTTTTTTAGTTTTAGCAGTGTTCTATTTCAATTTTTTCTTTTGCTAATCTTCCTTTCATCTGTTTTTATTTTCTGCAAACTATGTACTCGAAGGGACAAATATTATTTTTTTCATAACAATATATGGGAAGCCCTCAAAATTTTCAAAAAAAAAAAAAAAAAAAAAAAAAAAACTAAATGCCTTTCTCAATGGAAATCTGTTATTCGATCTTCACACCAATCTTTTGATTTAATTTTATTTTATTTATTTGACTTTGCTGCTGTTTGAAGCAGCACAGTTTAGGGAGCACCAACCCTTAGTTTTTTGCTGCTAAGCCTCTTTTATCGGACATCCCAATCGGATACAAATTTTGCGTATACAGCTGCCGCTGTAGCAGCAAATTGCTCAAAACAGGCAAAGGCTTAACATAACACTCTTTGTATCTACTTTTGTTACCATCAATGATATCTGTTTTTTTTTCATTTACTGAAAAGCAGTATAGAGAAGTAGCTGAGCTTCAAGTGCTGGCTAATATCTGAACGGCTGCTGTATTAGTCTTATTGAATCTGTATGCTAAGCTCTGTTATGAAGGTTCATAATCTCAGAGCGAGCCTTAAGTTCCATGGGTCCAGTCGCAGCTGCATTTCTTTCTTTCTATTTTTTTCTGTTCTCTCGCAGGGATGTATTTTTTTGTTGAAAGGTGCAGCTCTTCTATGCTGCGGCTTGCTCCAGGTGAATCTATAGCTCTCTACGTTCTAATTTTTCTAACTCTTTTATTTTGGCATGCCAATTTATGGTATTTTTTATTTATGATTTCAAATGCACGGTTTCTTAAAGTGCTTCATTTCATCTATCTAGCTTGGAGCCTATTACTCACATCACTCTCTATTTTATCATTCTTTTGAATAATTGAACAAAGTTATTTGAATATTTCATTCTTCTTAATTACATGGTCTTTAATAACTATCATATTGAGATTATGACTAATATTACATTTATATTTAAACTATGTATTTTGTTTTAGATATACTGAGAAGAAACTTTTAGGTTCTAAAGTAATCATCCAGAACTCAAGTTTTGCTTTAATTCCATCCTTAGTCTTATAAATTAAAAGATGCCATTCTGCATATAACATCACCAAGGAACCTTTTTTTTGTATGTATTACGTAAGAACATTCATAATTAAAGCAAGAAAATATGTATCGAGGGTAGAGCCTTAATATAGTCAAATATTAATAGAAAAATCATTTGATAGGTCACTCTAACATCATACATATGTTACAACCCTATTATGCACATCTTTAATAAAGTCAATATATGCAACATAAATTCTTCTTTTTTTCAAAACTTTCTAAATAACTTTTCTTTGTACTTTATCATAAGCCTTTTCAAGATCAAGGTGATCTGATCAATTAAGCATGTTAGTCTTACTCTTTTTAAAACTCGTTTGACGCTTTGCTGCTTCAATCAAATGGAGATATCGATGATACCACAAAGATTTATATCTTTGACTATTTATGATAAATAAAAGAGTTTTTTTTTTTATTATAAATTATTCAAGCAAAGTGCATTAAATCAATCGGCTTTTTAATCCACTTTTAACACAGGGATATGTTATGTCATTCTCTTTGGTGTACTTCACTGTGCAACTACTGTTTAGCATCAAATATTTTAAGGTTATTATTTTGAAAATATTAAATGTACTAATAAATCTATTAAAATTAAACAAATTTGGACAATAATTAAAATATACGAGAGATGTATGTATCAAATATAATGAAAATTTCATCTTAATAATACTTTATGTTTGGACGTTATTTCTTCATGTCTTCATTTTAAAAAAAGTTGTTTATTCTATTCTCTATAATTTTAATTTGTGATAGGAATTTGTCAAAAAGATAATGTAGAATCAAAAAGATAATGTAGCATCTTCTTTTGCTCAAAAAGAGGATTTGCTCACTGGCTGACCCACATTGGAGACAACATATTTTGAGAGATCTATGAACAGCACTATCTATATGATTTAGTTATTTAAATACAAACTGATATAAAATAACTAATGGTTAGTGCTAATTAAATTTAATATAAATGTATAATTATAATATAGTAGTAAAATCTTACTTTTTAATTTTTTATTTTGAAAATTGTGTCATATTCTTAACTTTGCCATTATCTCTATTATTGATGTGTCAAAATTCTAGAAATAGGATTAGTGATGTACACTTTGAAAATGAGCTCATATATTATCTCTTTTTACCTTTTTGACACTTTTCCTTGTCAATGGATAAAACATTTGACTGAACTATCCTATTTATTTAGTTAAAGTATGCGTCGTTGATTTGTTTGAGCATGCAATTTAACCATATTACAGAAAATCAGCTTTGAATTGTGTGAAACACCGGTTACAAACCTTGATATATTTAAGATGAAAGCTAAAGGATTAGTTTTGAATGAAAATTATACTAATTAATCCTATCTTTATCAAAGAATGTTTAATTCTACTCTTCCTTTTAAAAATGCATGTTTTTTCTTACATTTCTATTAATGTGGGACTAAAGAGTGACTTTCAGGGAGACGAGCGAGTGGGTAAAAATTTTCTATTGCCAATTGTGTGACAAACGTCATGTAGAAATAAGAGACAGGAGCCTGGGATGCAATGAGACAAAACAATGGTGAAAATGGAAAGGCACAACAAGAAGTTGTTAGGGGTAAATAAGTAAATTTTGAGGCTGTTATCACTCCGCCGCAAGCTCATCGGCTGATCGGTGAGAAGGTGACGAGATTGTTTTTTACGCTGGTGAGTTGCTGCAGGAAGAGCCTTTGTCAGGATTTCGGCAAGCTGGTCGGCAGCAGGAATGTGCTGAACAGTGAGCCTCTTTGATTTGTTAAGTGACTAACAAAGTGGTAGGCGACTTCAATATGCTTCGTGCCAGTGTGGAGGATAGATTTGCTTATAAGAAATGTGGAGCTTAGATTGTCACAGAAGATGGTTGGAGGGGAAGCCAAGGTGAATTCAAGTTCGGTAAGGACAAACATGAGGCACATGACCTTGCTAGCAGCATTGGAAATTGCTTTGTATTTGTCTTCAGTGCTAGAGCGAGCAACAATTTGCTTTTTTTGAAGACCACGAGATACGGTTCTGACCAAGATATATGTAGCAATTGAAGGTAGACTTTCGATCACTTCGGCTGCCGGCTTACTCTCCCTCACAATAAATCTAGAGGGAGAGATGCTGAAGTGGGTTGAGGGCGAATGATGGCGGTGGCAGTGATGCGGAGGTATGAGAGATGGTTAATGACGGTGGTGGCAGTGATACAGAGGTACCGGAGAAAGGCATTTAATGTCTTGCTAGTCAGTGGTGGATTGAAGGTGATGTTTGGCTGGGTGTGTTGGAGGTATTGAAAGTGCCAACGATGCTACCGAAAAGTGTTGGATCTGAGAAGGTTTTTGTAGGAGCATCGCTAAAATGGCCCATGTACAACCATTAGAGTGGGTACAAGGTTGGAGTGCTCCAAACCCACACTGTGTAGGATATCCTGAACATAGTGTATTTGGGACAGCACCAAATGATCAGCTGCATGGGTGATGTTGATGTGAGGAGGTGGTGAGCAAATCCCATGCCTTTGAGAGAGAAACAATCGGCAAGGAAGGCTATCAACCGTTGTAGAAGCAAGCTGTTGTTTCCCGTGAGGAGGACATCGTCGGCATAGATAAGAAATACCGAGATGTCGGAACTGCTGTGATAGATAAACATAAAGGTATCATTCACCGCGCTGCGAAAACCGAAAGATTCGAGGGTCAAGGAGAACTTGTGATGCCAGGCTCCGGGGTACTTTTTTTAATCCATAGAGAGCACGGTGAAGAAGAAAAATGTAATCTGGATGTGTGGCTCAAGTGATGCCAGGGGGCTCCTCCATGAAGGTCACCATTTAGGAGCTCGTTGTGGAAGTCAAGTTGTTTGATTTGCCACTTGAAGATAAGATAAATAGTAAGTATCAACTGGATGGTAACTTATTTGACAACATGACTGAATGTTTCAGAATAATCGATACCCTATTTTTTGAGTGAAGCCATGGACGACCAAGCGAGCTGTGTCTAGCAATTGAACCATGACAATTGTATTTGAGCTTGAAAAGCGATTTTTCGCTAACAATATTAGTGTATGTTGGTCGTGGAACTAAAGTTCAGATGCTATTTTTGTGAAGAGCTGAGAGCTCATCAAGCATAGCTTGAACCCAATGCTGATTTTTAAGTGTTTTGTGATATGTGGATGGCACTGACAGTCACAATGTAGACTTTGGGCTTCAGGTTACCAGTTTTAGATGGAGTGAGCATATGATGAGTGTTATGGACTGGTTGAGGTGGCTGCATTGGATTAGAGGAGGCAGGTGTGGAAGTAGAGGCAGGAGCAGTAGCTGTTGAAGAGCTGCTTGGAGAGAGTGGTGTGAGAGAGCCGGCATTGCAGTGGTCGGTGGATTCAGTGAAGGTAGCTGCTGTTGACTGCGAGCTGTTCCCAACATAACCACAAACAGTGAGATGTGGTCTAGGGCTGCGGACTGAGGTGGTGCTGGCTGCAACTGAAAGGTTATTTTATGGAAATTAATTCAGCAAAAGTGGCATGCTGCAATATGTAGAACCTGTTGGAGCCAATATGATAACACATAGAAGCCTTGTGTTGACCGCTATTGCCAAGAATAACACAAAACACAAGGCACAGATCCGAGTTCCAATTATTTGTAGCATATGGTGTCAAATATGGAAACACAGACACATACTTTTTAAAAATAATAGTTAGGTGGATGGTGAAATAAGTGTTTGTATGGGGACTTATGATGTAACTAATGGTAGAGTTGCCTGTTGATGAGGTGCGCAGCTGTTTGGAAAGCACAAGTTCAGAAGGTTGGAGTGCAAGAGCAGAGCACGACTAGTTTCAACAATGTGATGGTGTTTTCGTTCAGCTTTGTCATTTTTCTTAGGTCTATATCAGCTGAAAAATGATGTTGAATGCCAAGAGTAGCAAGTGTGGTGGTAAACGTTTTATACTCACCATTGCCATTAGATTGAAATGCTATAATCTTAGAAGAAATGCTATTTTCAACCATTATTTTGAAAGAAAAAAACATAAAGTGCGTCAGATTTGTTATAGCAGCAGGCCCCCAAATAATATAACATCCGCGTAAAACTTGAAAATTTATCAACAAAAATGATATAATATCTATAATAAAACAATAACTTGGTAGGAGCAGGCCCCCAAATATCAGAAATAATAATATGTAGAGATGTAGGGGAACATGAATAATTATTAGGTAAATGCAAACAATGTTGCTTGTACATGTAACAAGCAACACAAGTGGAGAGACTTCGGTGTTATTTGTAGAGATGCGGCAAGTTGCTGAAACTTATCAAGACCAGGATGGTCGACATGACGATGCAAAGATTGGACGAATCCATATGGTTGAGGTTGGAAGATGGACTGGGAGGGACCGAGAGAGTGTAGAGGCCATTAATGAGCGCGCCTTGTTGGAGTTCTTGTTTTGCTTAGAGATCCTTGACATTTAATGCAAACATTGTTGTCAAGCGAAAAATGTTTGAGAGACAAGCTTCTTTGAAATATTAGGAACATGGAGCACATGGTTTAATTTAAATGTATGTGGAAGTGATGAAAGAATAAGTTAACATGTTTGCTGTATAGAAAGAGTACTCCAATCGTCAACTTGAACCTCTATGTGCCATTATATGGTTGAAGGTTTTATAGGTTGGCGGATGAGGTTTGGACATGATGTGTGACTCTTGAATCCAGGAACCAAGGATCGGCTGCTGAAGCAATATGGGAGGAAGGGGTGCTCGGTGCTATGATGGTTTGTGCGTTTGGGTATAAGGAGAAATTCTCTCTATGAAATTAGTTGTGACATCTATGTGACCAAACTTGTTTTAAAGTTGGCATTGAATGATTGAACGACCTCTGCCATTGTAGCGTCCATGACCATGCATGATTCTGCCTTGTCCACTAAATGAGGTGCAGCCGTGAAAGTGATTGGAGGTTGTGTGATCCATGTGTGATGTGTTGACTAGAACTGGAATAGGAAGAGGTTCGGTGGAGCATTCAACGTACATGAGTTTGTGCTTGAGAAGAATACTAGTTCATTTAGCTTGATTGGAGTGATCCGAGATGTAATGGCTGCAATAATAGAAGAAATTTCGACTCCCAAATCTATAAGTATTCTGAGGATAAGTTGCTATCTGTTATAGGGGATCTTGTGATGGTGAGTTGATGCACTAGGTCCTTGGTTTGTTGTATGAAGTCGATCATCTTTATCGAGTCTTTTTTATGCTTCGCAGCTGTAGTTATAGATGTTGCATGCAAACTTGGGATGAAGACGCGCATATTGCGGTGAGAGCCGACCACATGGACGCAATGGTTTCGCAAGAAACTACTAAGCAAAGGCCTTTTCAAAGAAGGAGGAGATCAACCAACTTAAGATTAGTTGATCTTGCTTGTAGCACGAAATTGTTTCAGGATTGGCATCATCATCTTCAGACGGAGAGGAGGATCTGTCCGCAGACCGCATATGATCGTGAGATCTGACGATAGAAAGAAATTGGAACCTCCTTAACGTTTAATTAGTTTCGTCAAGCCTTGGTAAAACGAGATGATGAAGATGGGCCAGTGCAAGAGTGAATGGGTTTGTGTGATAGAGGATTAGGTTGATTACGTGGTAGAGGCGGATGATTGCATAAACGTTCGTGTCTCCATGAGAATTTGCAGAGCCGCTTGCATTCTAGTTGTGAAGATCTGATCTCCTCTCTGAAGCCATGACAACGAATTCAGGGAGACGTGTGAGTGGGAGAAAATTTCTATTGCCAATGAAAAACATCATGTAGAAATAGGACACCGGAGCCTATGAGGAATGGCTAGGATGCAAGGAGGCAAACAACTGTGATGATGGAAAGGCAACTTATTTATTGATTGTTACATGCTTAACAGTCATATGATATGTTCTCACATATCTTTCACAATTAATACCATTTTTGTTATTTACCATACTAATATTATATAAATAAAATAGATGATATACAAAATTAGAATATTTGCAAGTAATATACAAATAGCACAATGTTTATAGCACTTTAAAAGGGCGGATTTTTTACCTTCCATAAAATCTTACTTATTTACATATTTAACACCTAAATAAATTAGAATATTTGCAAGTAATATATAAATAACATAATGTTTATAGCACTTTAAAAGGGGGGATTTTATACCTTCCATAAAATCTTGCTAATTTACATATTTAACTCCTAAATATTAAATATTGCAAAAAATTTCTCCCAAATGACTATAGTTAATTTGTGCATATATTTATTTATTATTCCTTTGTTTAATAATAATAGAATAATAATATTATTACTAGTAATAAAATAATATTTATTTTTTTTAAATATTTTTTAATAATCTTTGCTTGATTTAAATTATTTTTATGTAATATTCTAATTAATTTTTTAGGTAATATTTTATAATGATTATAAGTGTACATAATATTATAATAATAATTTTAATACCATTATAATAAAAATATATATTAATTATGTAGTTTTCTGTTAATAATCCAATCAATAACTTTATTTATTATTAACTATAATGTTTAATTTAATTTAATTTAATTTATAAAATTTAATATTTTTAGTAATAATAATAATTTTTATATGTATTTATTGTGTATTATTTAGTCATTAAGTTTTATAATTTATGATTATAAGCATGTATTTAGTTATTGTATTTGCTTAAACATTTAATAGTAATTATATTATCATTTGTTTTTATTAAAAATAATTTAATTTTTACTTAGATTGTGCTTGATAGATTATTATAATCTTAATTATATTTATCATTATCTATTTTTAATAATAATAATTTCTTAACAAATTAATTGAATGTTTTTTATTATTTACTAATTATTTGATGACAATAATATTATCATTAATCCTATTACTGCATTTGAAATCTTTAAGAACATGCAGTAATGAATACTATAAAATAATACTATTTTTATTATTAGTTTTTTTTTATTATTAAATTATGATTTTTTTAGTATAATTAATATCATAATTATATTAATATAATAGTCTTTAATAATTTAATCCTTTTCTTGCCTGGTAGTATATATATATATATATATATATATATTATTCTATAATAACCTATTGTTTGTTATAAATGTAGCAATAATTACGTACAATAGAAGTGGAGTTGGTGATCTAAAAAAGAGGACAAGGATTAGCAATTTCCACAGGACCCAGAGCCCTAACAAAACCTTTAGAAAACAAAGCCCAATTAGTGGGTATGTATTTGCCTTAGGTCACAATTTGATTTCTGAGTTCTTTATTTCTTTTTTTCTTCTTCTTTTATACCTGACAAGAAAATCATTAAGTATATTTGAGTCTTGTAGATTATCCTTTCAGTTCTGTTATGAATTCACATCGGTGGTCTTAGAGTTCAAATCTTCTTCTGGTGCAGATGTAGCTAAGTTTCATTCGAGAGCAGATGGATGAAACTTCGTTGCATGAGGATTTAGGAAGTCAGCCACCAGAGAAGAATTACTTCCTGATGAATGGTTGAAGGCCTTCCTACGTAATACAATTGGAATTTCTTCAATATATAGTTGAAGCTCTTATGCGGTAATGTGCATCTCTTCAAAAAAACTCTCAGTTCTCAACCTCAATAGTTCGAGTGATTCCGTTAGGATGTTATGAAGCTCTAGTAAGGGGTGCTCCACGTACCACTCAAGTTCACCTCCGTCACCAAAGGGGTTTAATGGCAAAGCAATCTCTATCATCCCCCCAGTGGTTGAGCACCATCTTTCAAGTGTATCCCAATCTTCATTCACAAGAAAGGCCAACTGTGTCATCCACAACTGCGGGAACATCCAACCGTTCACCATCAAGGGCCTCCAATCTAGGAGGATCACCACTCTTCGTAAGATTGGTGTTTACCTCATTCCACTCTGCCTCTATTGTAGCTTGCAATCTATTTACATTTTCAGCATTTTTATTCTCTATAAGGCGAGGTCACATCTTCAACGACCATTTCATTTCCCATATCTGAAACCTCAATTGTAGTGGCGGAACCATCGGGAGGCCTATCTCCGACATTGGATTCTCTGTATCTGTATGACGCTTGGTTTAATTCCAATTCGATCTTCCAAGGATGAGGGCATCTCTAAGGGATTTAAATTTATAGGATTTGTATTCCCGTCGGAGACGCGGCGGATCAGGAAGTGTTCCTGAGACTTCCGCAAAACTTAAAGTCTCCGTAGTGCGTTCGCCACTCACTGAGGGCGGAGCTCCAGAAGCAGTTCACCTTCCACCAAGGAGGCGGATGTTGCAGTCATCGGCGTCGAATCAACGATCGTCAAATGGCGCTAGGGTTTTGCCATGTTGTTCCCTCCGTCCGCAAGAGGAAAGCATTGCGGGATATCATATATATACATATGTATACATACATATTATATATATATATATATATATATATATATATATTAATATAAAAATATTTCTATCTTTCATGTAAACTTGGTCGTTAAACTTTCAGCATTAATTAGTGAAATAATAAACTAACCGCCTTAATCACTGTTCAAATAACAGTTCGAGCATCAAAAGGTAGTAAAGAATAGCTAAGATAGCTCGCAGATAATTGAAAATTTATGCTATGCTCACAAAACAATTCCACCTTATATAACTGGATTTCTTATATTAGCTTATGCCTATACTTGGTTCACTTGCTGATGAATAAGAAGAGTTAGGCCTTTATTTTATCAAGGCACCACTTGTATAATGGACAGTTGAAATTGGATAACGTCATTATCAGTATTTGGGGCAGGGATGTATTGTTGAAAAATATGCACCAAATATATGAAACTTGCTTCAACCCTGGTGGTCTCGGAAAGGGATGGATTACTCAGCTGCATAATGCATTCTCTTTTAAATGTATATTTTCTTCTCTCTCATGCCACTGCCCCAAGATCTAAGTATCTTTTGCATTCAAATCATGCTTTCATTTATGTAATATGTATTAATTCCAGTATACTTTGTTCATATTAGATACATATTATCTCATATTATTTTAATTCTCTTTTTGTTTAATTTATTTAGTTTTCTTAGCCGGTTCAAACTCTTTGATCGATTTTTCTTAATTAATCAAGAGGTCAAGCTTGAAGTTGATTTAATGCAACGAGTCTGATCAATGCTGTTGTCTAAATGTTGGTAATTATAAATGTTCCTAGTAATAAATCAAATGTGAGCTTAGATTTGATTCGTGTGATGAGACGTTGAAGTTGTACGCTTAACCATTTCCTAGAGATCGATTGGCTTTTAACGTTGTCAATGAGATGATCATAGTTGGCTTGGTAATAGTTATGTCAAATATGTATAAGAAGTCATCGAAGTATATCTAATGCACTATTTATGTGATATAAATACGAGAAACTAAGGTTCTATCGGCATTGTTGGCGAGGCTATTCTTTGAAGAAGATATGGAGAATCATATTGTTTTTTTTTAAAGTGTAGATGGAAGAAGAATTCACAAGCGTAGGGGCACGATAATAACTGTGAAAGAAGGAAAAATTAATCAAAAGAAAAAGGTTTGTTGAAGCTAAATTTGATGAGGGCCCTTCCAACATCAATATAAAATATTTAAAAGGAAAAGAGACCCTTAAATGGAGTATGTTTAGTCTGCGGAGAGTGCATCGATGTATGTTTGTGTTGTTCCATCTTCTAGTTCTACATATTTCAAAGAAAGAATAAATTTGGTATTATGATTCATTTAAAAATCATTAATGGAGAGCTGTGCATAGAAAAGCAAGCAATAATGCTCCTCCTTAAAGTGATATTTTCATCTTGCAAAAGTAATTATTCTTTAGAAACAAGGCAAAAAACTGTGCCACAACAGCGTTCGCAGTCTATAGAACTGTTTTTCTTTTTAGCTGTGTTCTTAATATGCCCTCCTTTGTTTAGCATCTTTATCTCTAAAAGCTGGTTTTCTAATTAATAATTATTGACATATCCTAATTGTCTTCTTACTAAAAAGTGGCAACAGTTCAGTCTTCTTTAATTCACAATCGATTCTTTGACCCCTTATCCTATATTAAATTGTTTTTTAGCCATTATCTTCAACTTTTTTCTTGATAATATTTCATATTTGTGTGCTATATTTATATTCATATCTTTTATCTAATATATCACCTAATTTAAATAGTATTTAGCTTTTAGGTTTTCATCGTGCAATTACTAAAGATATATATGACATGTATGAAAATTGCCTTTTATGCTATCAGAAAGTATATGCATAGTTTTCCAAAGTTTTATTCCAAATAAACATTTTTATCAATAAAGAAAGTAAGCTGAATTATTGAACTATGGTTCTCAACTCTTATAGCTCAATGTTCATTTCACCTATTTTCAGAGCATTGCTCAAAATTATATATATGTATGATCGTTTCACATATGTTATTTTAGGTGAATGCACTTTCCTATGGATGTAACAATGTGTAGTTTGTGTAATTAAAAATTGTAAAATATATTAATAACTTTGTTAATATTTATTTGACTAGAATGAATCATGAGATTGCCTTAAACTCTATTGAATTGCGTTATAAAGAGTAAAATATAAATAAAACTTAGATTTAATGTATGTTATTCTGTGCAATAATAAGATACATGTTATATTTTTGCATATAAATATTTAATTTTTATGTAATTTAAAATTTAATTAGTGGGCATCAAATGTATTTCTATGATGAAAAATTTTATTTAACTCTCAAATATTTTTTTAAAAAATATGGATGATTAGGATTTAAGATTTAAAAAATATATTTTTATGGGTCTTATAAGTAAATATGGATTTAATAAAAATTTTTTATTTTATTTAATTTTTTAAATTTTAATTATTAATATATTTTGAGAGATATTTGAGAGCTAGTAAGGATTGACTATGTATCATAAAAAATAATATTAGAGCTAAAAAGCACTGCATGCAATCATTATGCTTTTTTTGATTGTCTAAAAATTTATTAAAGTTAGGTAAAGTGGATGCCATTTCAGAGAAACTTCCCAAACAAGCAACAAAAGTTCGGTTGTTTGGAGGCCATTTGATAGGCAAAGGAGGCTTGCGGTTGATTACAAATAAGAGTATTGTTATATAATTTTTATATATTTTTTAAAAAGTATGGATGATTAGGATTTATAAAGTTAAATGGAATAAAAAAAAATTTATTAAATTTATTTTTGTTTGTGGGTTCATAAAAATATTTATTTTAAATTTTAGTTATTTATATTTTTTGAGAAATATTTGAGAGTTAAGTAATATTTTTCAAGTACAAATATTAAATAATGAAGAGAGAGCTATGGAGTATTAGTTGGTGCTATGGAATTCCTCACCTTACTTTCTATTTATTGGTAGAGAAATGCTCTTTAGATCCGCTGCATTTCTCTTTATTGGTAACATATATTACTCATTTTGATGTTGGTTTAAACTAGAAAAATATAAAGAAGATAGTAGTTGATGTTCTTCAGTCTTGAGACTTAAATTCCCATATCAATAAAAAAAATTATTGTATAATATATATAAGACATGGACTGCTGTTTTCTCATAGCTTCTAGTAAAATTTGCATGGACTGCTGACTTGAAAATCGCTCAAATTAATTGAATTGGGCTCGACATTTTCGAGTTGAAGGGGCTGACTTGAACTCAATTCGAATTGAGTTCTAGTTGGGCTCAACTCAGAAACACAGCGCATTGTGTTTTATTTTATATATTTCAAATATTGGGTTCAATTCTTAATATATATTTAATTTGAAATCCAAAAAATAATTTTTTAATTTCATGAATATTTTGAGTACGATTCGAATCAAACTGGAGCCGACTGGAACTCAAAGTATTTCGAGCCGAGAAATACTCGATTCCTCGAGTTCGTCGGACGGCTTGTGAATATCAAAGTCGAACTTGGCCTGGCTTGACCGAACTCGAACCCAACCCGCACTACAAATGTGTTACATTATTTTATCATTTATTATTTTACATATGACACTGATGAGTCTGACCACCTTTAACCTTTTGAATTTTGAATATGGCATTCTTTATTCCATGCATGTGATTACTCTACCTGTAAGAAAAATACTTAATTGACTATAAATTAAGATTGCATTTACATTGACATCACATTTATAAGACTATAAAAATAGATAATTTTGTTGATTGATCGCAAATAGTCAAAATTTTATTTATATAATTTTTGAATTTATGAGAGGGCATACGAATATGAACAAGTGGCACGTTAGCTGTTAGGATTCATTATAATATAAATTTTTTGACCGTTTTCCTTTAATTATACATTTCGTTGTTGAAAAGCAATAATTGGCCACCATTAAAAACTGATTAGTGTGAAATCAGCTGAGGATTTGCGACTATAGTGAAACGGAATATTATAAAATCTGCTCGTACACTTTTCGGTGCAGCAATATAATTAATAATCCAAGTCAAAATCATAATTATAAGCTCATTGCACTTAAACTTTAAACACAGCTTAACCGTGGAATCATTCAACGTACCATAAGATGTGCAAGTTGGAGGAATCAGATACAGTGCTTCGGATTTTCGGCGTCCAAAGGGGCTCAGCCTCTTCGGATTTGCAGCGGTTCGTATCAACGGCCGTGCATTTGAAGCTCATCTAATTTCAAAAAAGAAGAAGCTTTAGTCGAAGACTTCGGATTCTCGCATTATCGGCAGCTAGCGAATGGAGGACCCATTTGCCCACCGAACAGATAGAGCAAGGCTTAATCCTTTATAAATATTCACTTTTTGTGCCACAAAATATAAAAGAGAACTGAGTTTTGGTAAGATTTGGTTGGCATAATAACAAACAAGGCTATTCAAGAAGGAAACTTTAGATGAAAATGATGACAAATAGTTTTTTTTTCTCATATATTTCAGGATTAAAAGCATTTTTAAGTATGGAATTAGTTAAAATTTTATAATTTAAATGCAAATCTTAATTATTTGTTATTTTTAGAGAATAATATTTCTTAAATTCTTCTAGATGAGTTCAAATAAATATGTATCATCTTTCTAATTAAAGTAATTGGATAATGAATGAGACAGAAAGAGTGATGTTAAGTGCTCGCATATCTGCTTAAAATGTGTAAAAAAGGTTATATTTGATATTAATATGAATATTTGATAAAGATGAAGTATCATAATTTTTATATATTTATTTATTAAATAATACTATATTAGACACTCTATTAACGATCCTTACCGAAGAATACTGACTAATTATCTGCTTTGAGTCGATGGATAATTTTTAATTATTTTACAAATGAAAATGCGATGGTCAACTGTTACTTTACTAAGGGATTTGCATCATTAACAAGGTATTAAAAATTGCTTTTCGCTATTGTGCCCCATATGATTTGGATTGCTACTTGGATAGTGCAGCGGTGCGGAGGCTCGGCACCGGAGCGTCGGCCAGCAAATGGCGAGACCGAGGGGAGCGACGAAACGAGATAAAGTCGTGCGGGTCGATACGCACCGCGGACGCCTCCGATTGTGTCGCGTAAAGCCTTTGTCATTTTTGAAAGCAGAAATATTATATTTTGAGAGAATAATAGATTCACAAGAGCCATAATTTTTGGCAAAACATACAAATTAATTAGATAAATTGGGTTAGTTATAACTGGTTTTGTCTTTGTTTTATGCTGCTTGTATGTCTAGACCTCACTGCCATCTCTATTGTCTATCTTAGAAGCATGGCGGCAGCTATTATACTATAATATTAATCGAATGACGTTTCTCTTGAATAGTTATAACTAACCTGATCGAGTTGTTCGATACATTGCTCAGATAACTTGGACATGCACCTATTAATATAATAGTGTAGTAATTGTATACGATAAATATGGCCTCCTCACTTGAATGAATGGTCTTTTCTTTGATTGTTATGAAAGGTTCATGTTGAAAAACTAAGTTGGCTTAGAAAGTTCTCATGTCTTAGGCTCTCAGAAAGTTTCTTATTTTCTTAAAAGAGATGGGATTCAAACAAGTTTTAATTTCCGTTGTGCCCCATAAATAGAGTTGAAATCTTCCCCATTATTATCAAAGTAGTGGTAGATGGCAATAGAGAATTGAGAAATGATTCCCTTTCAAGTTTTGATGCTTATTAAGAACAACTATGACAGGTTGCATGCAAGATGCATGGGATATCATCGATAAAGTTTATAAATAGCAAGAAGATGCTCTTTTAACATATGCCCAAAGAGAAACATTGAACAATTTTTAATTCAAGAACTAATACGATCAAAAAAAGTATGCGAGAAGCTTCAACTTTGCAACACGGGAACGAGCAAGTTCAAATGATTTGACTTCAAAATTTTAGCGGTGAGTTTGAACTTATTTTCATGAAAAGGAACCTAAATCAATTTTCAAATATTTTCTAGCGTAATCGCCATTATTAATGAATTAAAAAAATGAAGAAGATATTAGTGATGCAAAATTTGTTGGTAAAACTTTTTGTACTCTAAATCCAAAATTTGAAGTTGTCGGTATTACTATTGAAGAGATCAAAAATTTAGAAACTATCAGTGTGAAAATTTGACGATTTCTTACAAGTTCATGAAAAAAATAAAGATGAAGAAAAAACAAAAAAAGAACATAAAAAATTATTACAATTCAATATAAAAGAAGAAAACTTTGGCAACGCTCAATTCCAAAGACGAAGACACATCTACAAAAATAACTACTCCAAACTTAATAATGAAGTAAAAAGAAAAAATGTATAAGCAATAAGAGGTCATGGTGAATGCAAAGCATGGCTAAGATATGATAAAGCTCATATTAAATTTTGTTACAATTATCATAAATTCGGTCATTATTCTTCCAAGGTGGATGGTTGTGGTGCCCCGCCCCGCCCCGCCGCACCGCGCAAAACAAAGTATGAAATAGCTGTAGGACGGGTCATCACTCGAAGATAACTCTGTATTAGCATTAACAAAGTAAATATCTACTAAGAGACCACTTACTTTGATAATATTAATACTACTACGATGTCTTAACCAACTACTTAGACATATAATTATGCCCCGGATTATCATATGACGAGAATCATAATTCGGAGCACAAATAGACATGTACAATAAATAAACAGAGTACAGAAGCTGACATAATTGAAATACATCTATTCATCACATCCAAGAAATAAGCAACAAACAATATAAAGAAAACATCCCATATGACATAGTACTGAAGTAAAATATACAATGCATAATTTAATTATTACAAATCTTGAATTAATAACAGTTTAAGAAAAAAAAAGTTAAAATGAATAAATCACTCTCTTTCAAAAATAAAAATAAAAGACTAAGTAGCTGCAGAAAGATCATATTCATGTTCCTACTCCTCACCTAAAGCTGGCCCTTAAACTGCTATAAGACTGACATGTTATTTTTTACATGCTATGGCCCCAGCAACGAAAAGAAAAATCTTATTTTAGACAAAGTATAGAAGTACATTTTAAGTTGAGAAATTATTAAGTCTTAGGATATCACAAATCATCCTAAATAGTAAATGTGCTATAAAGCATCAACTGAAATAGTAAAAGCTACAAATAACACATTTATAGCTTAAATAAAATATGAGGTAATTAAACATACCTCATGACCAAATAGCTGTTAAAAAGATTAAGTTGTTTAAAATATAAACTACTAAAGTATGATGGAAAAGTTATAAATTAATATGATCAATTATACATATTAGTTTTTTTGATAAAAGTGCAGAATAAGTAAAATAATATTGAAGCTAGCATCATAACATAATTGCATAGAAAATTCTATAAGTAATTGAAAACTTAACTCAATTGTACTAAAAGTAGCTGAACTAAAAAGCATTTCAATTTAATTGGACGTGTGCCAAGATTAGTCCTGCCATAACAGAAACTGACTAAATATAGTCACAAAATATGAAGTCCCACATGTATCATCTAGATAACTAATGGCTAGATTCGAGTCGAACTATAGAATCAGACATGCATCATCTAAACCCTCTCATGGTTGGATCTGAGACAATTTCATCTCAACAAACGGAATAATAGAGACAAACTAACTAGGACACTCTACTTAATTATTATCTGAATTTATGAATTTACTAATTATCAATACCAATGTTTTTTATGCATCTCTAAATTAATATATAATATTCATCAAATATTTCATGTCTCAATTAATATATTAAAATAATAAGGCTCAAATAAGAAGAAATATTGTGTGTACAACTCAAGGAATATAAAGCGGTACTAAACAAAAATCTTTGATATCTTTTATTTTTTAATTTATTCATTCTGACTATTCTAAGATTTTATAAGCTCATGATCTTCAATATCCTACTATCCTATATAAACTTAAGTCACGATCTTATAATGTAACCCATTAGAACTAATCAAGTTCTAATTAAATCAAATAATATTGTCTACAAACAATAACAAATTAATCAAATCGTCCTAATTGATGTATTTTTTAGCCCAAAACTAACCTTAATAAAAAAATCAAGATTAAGGAATTAAGAGTTAAACTACAAAGATATAGAGTTTATACCTCTTAACCCAAATGCACTAAAATCTAAGGATCTAAGAATTCTAATTTACTAAAGATTAAGACAATCTTATTAAGTATAATCAAACTCAATAAGATGACTCTTTAATCTTAAGCTAAAATCAAAAGATAAAATAATCAAGGTTAAAATATATAAGATCTAACTCTTAAAACCAAAAGCTACAATCTAAACTAGACAAGTTATTGAGTAATCTCATTACTCAATAGAATAGAACTTAAGGATTTAAAGTTAAGGGTTAAATGATTAATCATTAAGGAAAATCCTAAGTATTATCATGAAGTGGTTACTTTAAATAATGCTTATAAGCTTAAGTGAAGTTTAGTTAGATTGATACTGATTTAATAAGTTAATGATTCTAAATGTGAAGAAAATGAGAATTTTCATATCCACGTTTCAACACTTAGATTAATTAAGGCAAATTTAGTATTAGGCTTCTAAAACAAAATTGAAGGTCTAAATCGAGCTTTAAAGCGGCAATGGACGAGCCACGCATGTGGCTAGAGCCCACCACGTGCACACGATCCATCATAAGAGATGCGTCCTAGCCATTCGATCTGGATGGCTGGATTGATTGAACGATGCAAGATTGCGTCGTTTGATCAAACGGCTGAAACTGACGACGTCAGCATAAATAATTAAAGAATTATTTAATTTTAAATTACATCAATTTTAATAATTAAAATTAAACTATTAAACGAGCTTCAAAAAATTTCAAAAATTCATCTCCATCTAATTTGGGGGCGAGGAACTCAAAAATGAAGTTGGATTTTAATTTGGAGATCAAATTAATTATCTTAATTTTAGGTGTATTTAAATATTACAAAATATTCAGAAAAATTAGATGACTTCTAAAACTTCTCCAAATTTCACCCCGAACTAATTTGAGAGTTAGAAATTCAATGGTGAACTTCGATTTGGATTTGCAGGTCACTTAAATTTTGGTAAATTTCTAGGTCAAATAATCGATAAAATATCAAATTGTTCCAATTGTGGTCCGATGGATCCCAAATTTTTAGAGTTATGTTCTAATGACTATTTGAGTATAATAGAACAAGAAGTAGTATTTGGTTTAGTCCAGATTAACTAGGGTAACAACTTAGGATTATTACAATGGTTAACTTAAGTAGAGGAGAAGGACAACTTATAAAAGATAGAAGGGGAGAAAAAGCAACACTATTGCTAGCTTATAAGGATAAAGACAAAGACATAAAATATTTGTATCTTGACACGGGTAAGTAATCATGTGTGAGAATAACATTATGCTCGTGGAGTTAAATAAAGAAGTACAATAAAATGCATCATTTAAGGATGAATCAAAGTACTAGATGAAGGAAGATATAAAATCCTAATTTGTTTAAAGAATAGATCTCATAAATTCATGTCAAATATTCATTTCATACATACATAAGGATTAATATTTTAAATTTGGGCCAATTATTAAGAAAATGATATAACATTCAATTGAAATGACATAACCATTTTCAAAACTTTAGGTTTATTCATCTTTGTTGTCGCATTTATGATATGAACACCTAACCTTTGGTTTAATGCCCTGTTCTGTCGCTATGCACAACCAAGAAATATCGGCGACAGAAGGGATCATTACTCGATAAATAAGTGACTTGCTAATATCCTAAATGACTTTTAAGATATCTCTGATACAAATTGTAATGCCCCATTCTGTTGCTATGCGCAACCAAAAATGTTAGCAATGAAATAGGTCATTACTAAATGAATAACCTACTTCCTGTAATGCCCCAAGTTAAATAATGATAGTTAACCTAGAACATCAACGAAAGGAAGAGGAAGGAGAAGAACTGAAATAGCTCCACCATTAATCAAGTTAAGTATTTCATTAACTTCATTAATTATGCAAGTCTACTAACTGATGATCACAATACAATATATGTATAGTATAACATAGAAAATAAGGTGTGAAAGCTAAAAGTAAATCATCCATACATCCATCCATACAAAAAAAGTAAGTAAAGACATACTTCTCAAAAAAGAAAGCAAATAAATAAATCCAAACAAGTTTAATTATTACAAACTTAATAATATGCACAAATAAATATTCATCTCACTAAAGTATAAAAATAACTAAGGAAGGAGTCCACAACAGCTACTCAGCAACTCCACGCTTTTCTTCCTCTTGAGTCTTTTGTCGATCTAGCATCAAAAGCTCCTCAAAGAAAGCTAAATCTGACTATTGTCATTTCACAATGTCAGGGCCCTAGCCAAAAAAGAAAAAAATTTACTTAGACAATGAGTCTAAGTACATTTTAGGCTCACTAAAATGTATTAAATATATTGCACAAATATTTAACAGAAAATAGTATAAATAAAAAACTAACTAAAACATAAAATAAACTACTGAAAGTAACTAAGACTATTGTAAAACAAGTAAACAAATTTGCAGATATACTAAAAACATATGTTATAAAAAACAAAACTATATACCATAATATACAATATGGAACTCCAATACATATGCCAACACAATTACGTATGTTATAAAATGTAACAGAAAATGTGCTTCAACAGCACCCATAATAAATGTGCCCAAGTGGCATCTGAACAAAAAAAGTGTTCCCAATGCACCGATACAAGAGAAATGTGCCCAACAAACTGATATAACAAATACGAGCCCAACACTTCCATATACATAATCCTTAGTTTGTGCCTAATGCACTGATAACAAGTCCTTAAGTTGTGACCAACACAATGCTATATATAATCCTAGTTTGGTCCAATGCACCAATAACAAGAATAGAAAATTTTGCTCAATGCACTGAATTCAATAAGTATTGTGCCCAACATCACCAATAACCCTAATATGATTATGTATGGATGTCATTTTAAAATATGCATAAATTATGTGACAGAAACTCATTATATCAAGAGATACTAAAATACCATATGAAATCATGTTCAAAATTACTGAACTATCTGAAAATGATATAAAATTAGAAAGCATTGGAAGCACAAAATAATATCCTTTTTATTATCTATTTACCTGATATTAATTATCATTCAGATGCTAAGATAGAATCAAGTCTTAGTCTCAACCATAGCTTAACTGAACTGATTAAATCAATAATAGCTTAATAAAAAATTTGATTAACTCATTAATAAGGTTCTATGCAAGTTATAACGATCTAAACTGGTTCAATCAATCTAGCTCAATAATTATTTACTCAACTATACAAGCTTAACATCTTAAGCTTGTATCTGATGTAGGTTTAGAAAATCAATATATTCTAAATTGATAATAATATAACTTAGCACTTGGGGCCCCGTACCCTCCATGGTCATGCTAATACTGAGATCAACATAATTACAGAGAGTACAATCTCCAACTATGACAATCCTCCCAACTATAGTCGAGTCAGGTATAAACCCAACCCGCCTTAGCTGAAAGACTTGCCACCTGAAACTGGAGGTCAAGCATCTAAATATCAAAGTAGCGGAAGCAGAAAAAAGTATAACATCCACATCACAGCATAATAAGGAAAGTAGAATATTAACTCAGCTCAATATAATAGTGCATAAAGTAAGTATATCCAGAATATGAAATTATTATAGATTGAATTTAAAAGAAAATGAGCACTCGTAAAATAAAGCTAACTAGCTATGCTAAATAGCAGGAGGGTCCTCCTCCTGTCCAAGCACCTCTTCAGCAGGAACCTCAATGAATAGCTCTGAATTTGACATTATTGGTATCATAATGCCAGTGCTCCAGCCAAGAAAGAGAAAAACTCATAATTAGACAAATTGTCTAAGCACATTTTAAGCTAATTAAATGAGACTAAATATTCAAAATATCACATCTTTTACTAAATATGCAAGTAATTAAGGTGCAACAAGCCATAAGTAACAGGATAGCTATAAATTAACATTTATAACTAATCAAAGTAAAGTATGTAAAATAACATACCTCAACCAGAAGCTGTAATAAGGTTAAGTAGTAAATATATAATAAATGAAAGTACTAAAAGTAAACTCATCATAACATGCATATAATCATATTAATATATGCTGATTTTTATAAATAAATCTGAACTGAAGCATAAGAAAATTGAAATACAACTAGCATCCTAAATATGCATATACTAAATAAAATGCCGAGCTGAAAGTACTGAACTAAAATGAAATGAAAATACATACAGAAAATAATAAAAGCAAGCAAAACATATGGCTAAATAAGCGGCTGAACTGGAACTGAACTGAAAGTAAAATTATGCCTAATATAGTGCTGCCATAACAGAAATGGGCCAAAACAAGGCCACCATACAGAAAGTTCAACATGTATCCCCCTAGGCATCCGCAGAGCTAGGTCTGAGTTAAACTTATATACTTAGACATGTATCCCCCTAGCCAACCATAGAGCTAGGTTCGAGTCTAATCTATAAATAAAGAACTGAACAAAAGAGGCAGACTAAGCTAGAACACACTCTACTGTACTGAACGAACTGAATGAAGTTAAATCATGATAATGCAATTTCAAATCTAACATATGATACTCATCAAATATCATATATCCTACTAATATGTATAAGAAAAAAGGCTCAAACATAAGTTATGTGAAGCATTAATAATCAAGTAAGCAAGGAACTCAACTAGACTTAAGTGATATCTGTTGTTGTCTAAATTTAATTTGTTCTATCTATTCTGAGCATGATGTGGTGTGATATCTGTGATATATGTTATTATTGACTAAATATTCTTATGTGATATGGCACCCTACAACGGTCCCTGACCAACATCCGGGAGCTACGACGCATGTGGCGCTAGCTATTTTGAGGCGCGGGCACTGCGATGCGCGATAGTACTTTTAGGCGCTGCGACGCACTACAACGGATTTCAGCGATGTAGTGTGCTGCAGCACCGCGCCTGATTTCCTGAGAGCTGAATGCTACAACCTGCTGTAGCGCCCCTTAGCCGAGAGACAGGCGCAATGGCTCATCACGACAGATTCAACCCAAGACTCGAGCGCTATGGCATGGTGTATTGCCTGATTGTGATTTTGCTTGTGCAAAAACTGCAACGTGCACCCTTTGGCACCCAAATACTCTTGATTTATGAAACCTCAAGTGCGGTGCCATATACCGATGGAAAGGTCTTTCCGAGTCCTTTCCATTGATACCAAAATCGACTCAAAACGATTATTTTAACAATGTAAAAAAGGAGGTTAAAGGTTCAAGTATATTGAAAGAAGGAAAAATAGAGTCTATTTTCTACCTTAAAATTCGAAACCTTAACAAGCCCTAATGGATTATATAATCAACCACAAATTTTTAGATATGTGAAATAAGCATTAGAACAACATGGAGTATCCATTGGGTCAACCAATGGGGGAAAGGGAAGTACCTTAAACTTGAAAATTGAAGCAGCTTTCCTCTAAGGATCCTTGAGAGCTTGAGCTTGAGAGCTTCCTCAACGGCAGCAGCTTGAGCAAATGGAGAAATGGAGGCTGAGGAAGTTCTTTTAAAGATGGAGGAAGGCATGACTTTTGGATGGGATGAGCTTGACTCATCCCATCACAATATGGGAGAGGAGATGGCAGAAAATAAAATGGAGAGGGAGAGGGTTTTCTTGCGTGAGGGAGAAGAGGAGAAAAGGGAGGGGGAAGCGTCGAATGCATCATGTGGTGGGGTCCATCCATGAGAAAATGAATAATGGAGGAAAAATAAGAAATAAAAAATGGATTTTAATTTAATTTTACTTAATTAATTAATGTTCCAAAAAATTAGATTTTATAAATGTGCTCTGAAAAATCTTAAAAATATTCACCATTAGCTAATTTGGGGGTGAGAAACTCAATGAAAAAATTGGATTTCGATTTCAACGATTATTTAATTATTCTATTTTTAGGGGTATTTAAATACATTAAAATATTCGAGAAAATTCGACGACTTCCAAATACTTTCAAAATATCACCCCTAGCTAATTTGGGGGTGACAATCGCAATGACGAAGCTGGATTTTGATTTTAAGGTCAAATTAAATATTACAATTTTCTAATTAATTTAAATATTAAAATATTCCAAAAATACGATTGAGCTCCAAATCGCACCAAAATTTCATGATTTGGCTATAATAAGTAGATAAACTTAATGGAATGACAAATTTGGATGCGATCAAGCTAAAATTAGGCTTAAGTAACAACCTAGGTTTGTTACAGAGCTACTAAAAGCTTATCTTAATAAGGTTCTAAGGTTAACTACTGATTCAAGAATTATGATCTAATCCATGAAATTAAGATTCTAAATCTTTCTAATGCTTAATACTGAAATGCTAAGGCTTACAAGTATACGTAATAACTCAAGAATTCTAGATCTAAATAGATATCAAGCTTAAGGTTTAAGACTAAACCTTCTTTTAACTTAGATGCTAAGATAAGAGAATACTAAAAAGGCTCTATGCTTACATAGAAACTTCCCAGTTTAAGGTGATATTTGTCTCTATGATTCTAGCTAAGCATAAAATCCAATTTAAAGTTTACTACTAAATCTTCACATTAAAGTTACACAAAAAGATTTAGATTAGTATATTAACAGATATAAATCTTGCATAGGATTTTTATAACTAAGTAATATCTATCACTTACTATAATAACCCAAGTTGTTATCTTAGTTAATGAAAACTAATCTCAGTCCTAATCTTGATCCCAAGTGTTAATCAAGTCATTAAAAGTCAACCTCTAAGACCCAATCCAAATAAGAAGTCAAATGGATTAAATCATGATTTTGGGAATTTCAGGAATCCCAAAAATTGAGCTATTTATTTTGACCTCAGAATCGGATAGATTTGATGAGCTTGGTGCTGAAGAGGAGTCATATCTTGAAACTAAAAATTGTCTAATAAGATTTTTCTTCTTAGTTGGGGCACTGACATTGTGAAACTGACAATGTCAGAATCTGATAGATTTGATAAGCTTGGTGCTGAAGAGGAGCTATGTAACAACCTTAGTGTTGTTACCCATCAATTAATAATCTAATTTACTATAATCATTTTTTATTAGTTTTATAATAGTATTAGGAGTTTTCATTTCAAATTTTGTGCAATTTGGAGATCGTTTGGCAATTTCCAACATTTCCTGGTTTTTTAATAATTCTGAGAATGTCTAATTTATTTAGACCTCAGAATCAAAAATGGAGTCCACCATTGGACTCACCACAATCAAATTAGCTAAAGGTGGTACTTTGGAGGTGTTTTGAAGTCATCGAATTTTCCCTGAATATTTTAATAATATTTAAATACCCAGACAATTAAGATAATTAAATTGACCTCCGATCAAATGTCTGATTGCATTTTTGAGTTCTCCATACCTTAATTAGGTAAAGGTGAATTTTTTAGATTTTTCAGAGTGCGTTTGGTTATTTAATTTTGAATAATAAAATGTGTTTAATTAATTAATTATTTAAAGTAATTAAATTAATTAATATAAATAATATTTAATATACCATACAGTGATTTATGAAACTACATGGATCTCGTGTGTGAGGCCAACACACGGGACAGGGATCCACGCGGATCATTTCTGTTGTGCCTAAAATAGAATTAATCAAACAACTCTGAATTGATCAGTGGTTCTCCGCTCGATCTAGCCATTAGATATTGCCTGGGTTTGGACGACATGGATCAACCCTTCTGTACATCTCTCTGCTCCACTACTGGGCATAGAGGCATACATAGCTCGCTGGCAACTGCTCTCTTCCATATCGTACAGTCCCATTCTAATCCTAAGAACTTTTCCCATTTCTATCTCTCTACTTCGTCGCGCTGCTAAGGAAGCTAAGGTGCTGTGAGCGAAATTGACTAGTGCACGACTGGAGAAAAACCCTAATCGGCCGATCAAACCTCCAGGTACTCACCTTGCTGCTATCCTACTCGATTTCAGTAACTTAAATTCTTAATAGATTGTAAGATGCATAGCGATCGATCTGAGAAACTCAGTCTTGAGTTATATGAGTTAAAATAATCCCTAGCCCTAACCGAGACATTCTTATTCTTTCGATAAATCGATGAGGCTAGAGGATCTAAAATTTAGGGTTTTTGAGTCCTTTCGCAAGAACTCGTCAATGGCTTTCCATCGACGGGTCTTAAGCTCCATGAGATCCCTTAATTGTGAAATGACCTCTAACCCTAGTTATCCCTCTGTGTTTTTCTTATTTCTTTGAAGAAGACGACGATTTAGAGAATCGGCCGACTTACTTTCTTTACTCGGACCGCCTGTTCTTTTAAATCGCCTTCGAAAGGATGCAGGACCCGCCGTGACGCGTGTCTCCCGTAATGGGACGACACGCGTTCAGCACGGCGTGTGATTAACACGTCATCAGTATCCGTAGGCGCAAAATATGAGGCCGTGAATTTTTGTGCAGCCATTAAATTACTGTCGTCGTCATTTCCTTTAATTTCGTGCGTAACCTAAAGTTCTGTGCTGTCCCATTTTCTAGGTTAATTATTAATACAGTTAAATTAAATGATTTAAATGATTAATTGAACCAAATTTTAATCCATTCATAATTTTAAAACTATTTAATCAAAATATACAAAATTATATATCATTTTGATCACAAAAATGAGCAGATTAATAATATGAAAAATAATTTCTATTTTGATGAATGATTAAATTAGTCAATATTTAAGATTAATTAATTAATTACATATTAATTTTATCATTTTATGTGACCTAATTTGATCATTTAATGTCCAAATTAAATGATCAAATAGTTCATTTCACTCATAAAAATGTGAGAAATAATAACATGAAAACAAATTTAACATTTGAACACCCTAATTTTCTAAATTCTTTTTTAATCTTAATTAGGAGTCCTAGGAATCCTAAAATTCAAACATTGACCAAAATTGACCTACTTAGTGTTATTTTTCTCCTTATGATATAAGGATTTAAAAAATATGTATATTATTTCCATTGGATAATGAATTGTGATTCTATGTTTTTTACTCTTAATTAGTAATTAATATGATGAAATTCTAAATATCTAGATCGTATGTTTTAGATTTTATAAAACCCTAGAATAGCTAATATGTCACATTTATTATTCTCCATGTCAAATTAGATTACTTTTAGTTGAGCATAGTTCTCATTTTCTAAATATGTGAATCAATTACAAATTGCTTGATTCATCTTTCAACTCTAAGGTAGAAACACTAGGATTAATTTAAACATAAATTGTAGTTGATCTTTATAATCGATTAGTTACACCCATTAAGAGTAGTTGACCTTATTGCCTTTATAATTGTAAATTATTGAATCAACTAGATCTAGCCTTTAGTGACTGAATTAGAACCTAATTTATTTATCTTAACCCTTAAAGTCTTCATTTGATTTCTTTAAGAGTTAGTAATAGGAATCCTAATTCACTTAGGGTAATTTAGGAATCTTACTGATTTTCCTTAAAACTTTAATTACTAGGATACTTAGAACTTATAATTCTTAAATCCATCTTTTAATTATTTTAAACCTTTCACTTTATTATAATCTAACTAGCTTACTACTTGATTGGTTAGATCCTTCAAACTATAACCTAGCTAGTGAACTTTAGTAAATTAATTTTAACTTCCAAATTCATTGAGTTTAATATTTTCTTAATCTCAACTCTTTCTTACTAGTCACCTAAGCTCTGATTTAGTTATCTTAATTGAATCTTATAGTTTATGATGTAAGTAGAACTCATTTCTATTTGTATTGATTATACTTATAAATTTTTTTATCATATCATAATAAATGAAATGAAACCATTATTTTCAAAACTCCAATTACTATTAATATTTATAATTAACTTGGGATCAATATCTCAAAGTTAATTGGGAGCTCAATTAGATCTAATCATTAAGTAGATCATCAAAATTAGATAACTTTGGATATCACTTAGTTGCAATTATTAAATTTTTTTTGAATATTTGCTTAGCTTTGAGCTTTATTTATTTGAATCATTCATATAAGACATTGTGCATGAATAAAACTTTCACATTAAAATTAATAGGGGTTTATATTGCTGGATCAGCCAAGGGTGGGCTAAAAAGGAGTAATAAGGAGACCTCACATTCTTAGAGGGTGAATGTGAGTGTTACTTGTTTTGACCCCGCTTTTCTTAACTTGTTAAACAGACGTGTTTAACTCATCTTTTCATTCTGTATGTGCCCACAGAATGAGTATTATTTAAAATATTTTAATCAATTAATATATGAGATCTTCTTCAATCTTATAGATTGTTAAAACTTATCATAGTTTTTAGCTATATTATTTTCCATAGTTCTAGACTCTGCGAATCTTAGACTAATAGTCTAAGATCTTCCTTCAATTTTTATACTATGCATTTTCTATGTTATGCTCATATATGACTGTGGGGCCCTCGTACTGATAACAAGGAAGTACGGTACTCCAACTGTGGCAAATCTCCAACTTAAGTAAAGTTAGGTAAACCCAACCTGCCTTAAGCCAAGGACTTGTCACCAAGTGCTATAACATTCATCAATATATATATATATATATGTATATATATATATATATATATATGAGTATAAAAGTGGTGGAAGCAACAACATTAAGGTAATATCCACAAGCATACATTGTAGGAAAAGAGAACGCAATATAGTAACTCATCACAATGCAGAAATAAAATACATCCAGAATTAATTATTATAAACTAAAGTTTAAAGAGAATGAAAATATCTCTCAATCTCACTGAAATAAAAATGCAATATCTAACTAAACAGCAGCATCACGATCCTCCTCCTGAACCTGCTCCTCTTCTGCGATACTACCCACGAACATGTCTGAATCTGACATTTGTCGGTATCACAAATGCCAGGGCCCCAGCCAACAAAACAAAAATGTTATAGTTAAATAATTGTCTAAGTACATTTTAGGCTATTTTAATGAACTGAATAGTTTAGAGATATCACATTTAAATTGGCTAAACATGCAAGCAGTAATGGGTGCAACAAGCTACGAAAGAAATTGGTAACTATAAACTATTCATTTATAGCCCACAACTAGTATGAAGAACATACAATACAAAATAAACAAGGTGAGGCTAAAAGCTAAAAGAACGGTAACTACAATATAATTCTGAACCTAACATGCTTTATGATCATGTTAACACATGCTGAGTATATAAAAGAAACACAAGTACTGAAAACGTGCAATTCTAGCATCCTAAACATGCCAAAATATATATAAGTAAGCCATATGAGTATACATACAACATGCTAGTTAAGAACAGGAAAAGAAAAGAAAAACCACTGAGACATGTGGCAAAAGCAAAATAATTTAAGAAATGTAAGGCCATTGAGACATGTGACAAAAGCAAAGTAAGTACTGAAAATAAGGCTACTGAAGCATGTGGCAAAGCAAAATAGAAAATAATACTGAACAATCCAGTTAAAATAGTAATAAGCATAAGACATAGTACTGCCATGTCAGCCAATAGGCCATTAAGGGCCTCCAATATCAATCAATTAATCCCCAGCCTAGCCATCTAAATATGCTAGGTCTGAGTCTAGTCTGTATAATACTACTACTAAAGAGGTAGACTAAGCTAGGACATATCCTACTAACTGTAAATAAGGCAAAACTGAATAATATACAATTCAAATACTAACTTAGGATGTATCATCCATATCCTAAGTTCTCCTATTATGCTCAAGGAATAAGGCTCAATATCTAATGTATGCAAAGCAATCTAGTCAAAGTAAGTAAGAGATTCAATCTAGACTTATATGATATCTGATGTTATCTAATTACCAAATTTAACTACTCTGAGAAGGTACAAGTTTAGGATCTCCAATATCCAGCTATCGAGTAGAATTTTAGATTTACGTCCTTAAAGTTAATATTAGAACTTAACAAGTTCTAATCCAAAATCATATGATGACTATATGGTTTAAGTAAGTAAATCAATGACCTAATTTATTAATTTTACTCTCTTACCCAAATTTTGATTAAGTAAATCAAGATTTAAGGATCTAGAACCTAAACCCCAATTTTGAGTTCAAATCCCAAATCCAAGGTAATATCTTAACTAGGATCTAGGGTTCACATTTATTACCCAAATTAAAGGTAAAGGACCCTATAAGCTGAAATATCCAGGAACAAAGAACTTATTGAAAGGTTATTCTACTGATTATAAGATAAAATAATCAATTAAGAACTTGAGAGTCTAGGATCTATATTCAATTTTTAATATAATTTCATTATCTTATGGATTGAATCATCTTATACCCACATAGAAGGTTTCAAAAGATTAAACAATCAATCATTTAAAGAATTTTAATTGGAGATGGTTCAATTCAAATTGAAGAACTAAGTTTAAGATCTAAGATCTAAAGATCTGAAATTTGATCACTTTAGACTTTAAACTAGAGTTTTAACTTAAGAATTTCCATTTGTGTTTCTTTTAGAATTTAAGTTCATAGTTAAACTATATGAAGCTTATTAAGGTTGAAATTGATAATCTTAGGTCTTAGATTAAACATCAAACTCATATTGATCTTTTTAGTGCTACTTGAGATCTAAGGATCTTAATTAGGGCTAAATTGGAGATTTCATAATTTCAATATTAATATTACTAATATTATTAGTCTAAGGGTCCAGAGAACATTTCTAATCTATCTTAGGGAGGTTTACTAAATTTATAAGGTCTAAGGGGCACTTAAGCACATTTTGGTCAAAATGACCAAAATGCTCCTCTTAAGGCTAAAAATTAGGATTTTAGGATTTAGTTATCCAAATTAGATCTAATCTATTTTAATATGTTTCATATTGATTAATGAAGTAGAAGTTTCACTCATCTCAGATTTTTGACCACTTAATTAGGCTAATTATCACTAATTACTTAATTAAGCCCATTAGGGTGATTAGTGAAAATAGGCATCTTTAGGGCAATCCAACCTTAGACTTAGGTTCTAATAGACTTAACATTGCATAAGGAACTTACTTACCCTAAATCTGAGACTTAGTTAAGGTTAAATTTACTAATCATTAATTAGGGTGATTAAGGGGTGATTAAGAAAATAAATATCCAAAATTAATTTTAACGCTCTCTAATTGTTCTCTAGGGTCTAAGAAGCAATCAGAACCCTTAATCTCCATATTTGGATATTTATTAAATTTATTATGATTTAATTAAAAACAACAAGGAATTGGGCAAATATTTTTAAATCCAACCCTTTGGATCTGAAATTTATTTCATATTTAGATTCTTTATATTTTTCTGATTCAAATGATATATTGGATCATACCATTTGGATTAGTATAGCCAAAGTTATTTAAATAATTTATACTATATTTTTATTTAAATTAAAACTATATGGTTTGATTAATTTAATTCGCAACTATTAAAAATGTCTTTTGATAATTATTAAACAGATGTCGCCCAAAATCAGAACCGCGCGGGTCACGGGTCGGCCCGGCCCAGGACCCACGTCTTCGTCTTCCTCCTCTCGACGGGTCCCGAGTCAGTAGAACTTCTGCGCTGAAATGCTCGGCGCTCCGGCGACGGCAACGGCTCAACTCGATCCCTAAACATTCCTAGAGTCGAGACGCATCGATTGGACCAAGAACCCCCATCTGGATTCCTCTGGATCGATGGGGTGCTACTCAACCGAGATGCCTTCAATAAGGCGTCTCAGGCCGACTGTGAGGGGATAATTCTCCTCACAGAGGCCTCGATTCGATCGGGGTTCGATCCCTACACGTTCAGGGAAGAGAGGCGAGTTGAACCCCCATACTTTCTTAACCTGGGGTGCAGCCAATCATTGGGTCCTTACTCGGACTCAGCCATGGCTCGACCGCTAGCTCAATCGATCGATATGATCAATTCGAGCTAGCTTAGCCCCAGGCGACAATCACCACAGGTTCCTTAGGTGGCTACGGTTCACTAGGCGACATCCAAAGCTCATATAGAGGACAGAAACGAAATGGAGCTAAAGGAATTTTAATGGGGGAAAGGCTGTACCTCAAGTCGGGCTGCAGGCTTAGCCGATGGGAATTGAGGTGCACTGAAGCTTCCTGGACAGTAGACGAAGCTTCACAGGGGGTCTGAACACCAGACGGGCCCTCTATTAGCAGTTCAAGCCTTTGAGAACGCCGAAAATCACCGAGGAAGACAAGAGCTCTAGAGGCTTCAGCTGGGGAAATTAAGAATTTACAGTGAGCAAAGGGACTCACTGTGAATCACTGGGGGTATTTATAGGCCTGAGGGAGCTCTGGGGGTGGTGTCCAAGGCTTGGCAGTGGCAAGAAGTTCGGGCCGAAGGAAGAGGCTCGGGCCAACGGCCTTGGGAAAATTGGGAAGAAGGCAGCCAGGAAGGTGAATGCATCGAGGGCAGGAGAGGAATTTCATAGCTTTTCCCATACTGCCACGTGGCTGAGGAGATCCTGGATGTTGGGGGGGCGGACCAGGCGCAGACGGGTCGAGGGGGAGACGAAGATCCACAGCGCTCGGGATGCTCCAGACAGTCTGATTGATCGACCGTTGGGGCGGAACGGCCCTGATCTCCCAATACTTAACGAAGAACCGTGGAGGTGAGATCGGCCGTTGGATTAGATCAAGTGATCTAATGGCTGATCGAGGATACTTACGGCGGGTGGATTGGATACCGTTGGATTAGAATCTCGAAACCGCGGAACGGTCGAGATTAAACTGGTCCGATCGAAGGCGCGGGCCGTTAGATCAAATCCCGCGGAACGAACGGCTCGGATGGCGCCCGTGGTTTGGAAACCCGCCGACTGTTGGAAGGTATATTTGTAATTAGGAAAAGTTTAAAACCATAATTTGCAATTAAACCTATTTTAATTAAATCCATAAAGTGCCTAAATGATCTCCAAAAATTCTCAAAATTTCACCCTCAGCTAATTTGGGGCGGGGAATCCAAAAATAAAATCAAATTTTGATTTGGAGATCAAATTATTTTAGGCATTTTCTAGGGTTCAAAAATACCCAAAAATACCAAATTTTCCATTTAAGCTCCAAATGATTCCAAACTTCTAGGTTTAGGTTTAAATGACCCAATGAGTCCAATGGAATCAAATTCAAAGGTTGGTTTAGCTTAAATAATCCAGATTAAGCTTAGATAACAAATAAGGGTTGTTACAATGACACCCTATGTTTTGCTCTGATATCATTTGTAACAGCTCAAACTCTTAAGTACCAAGGTATTGTCCGCTTTTGCTTGAAAGGCCTCACGATTTTTCTCTCAGAAGATAACTTCCCAGTAAGTCACCCATCCTGAGAGTGCTTCCCACCTTAGTACGCTTAACTTTGGAGTTCTTATCAGGAACTCCATCGTTATCTGAAAAGGTACCTCGATATTTAAGAGTTTCACTTATTACTACTTAAGTGGGTCATCACATTTAGTACTATACTTTACTTATTTATAGTTTACTTAGATTACAGTGAATGTTGTTAAAATTATATTTAAATGCTTCATTATCTCTTTTCCTAACTTAGCATAAGTTCTTTTGAACATATACATGCTTTACTTTATTTACTTTCATATGCACTTTAGTTTCTTTCTAGCCTATTTAAGATGCTTTTACTCTTGTTTTATTTGCAGGCTAGGATATATATTTTTAAGTGAGTATTCTAACTCACTTTACCTTTTTCTTACTTACTTTTTTCACACTTATATACTTATATTTTTGCACTCATGCTTGTGCTTATATTGTAACTAGTAGTGATATCCAATTAAATAATAATATGTTTAGCCCAATCTTAAAATGTACTTAGACTATTTAGTCTAATCATATTTTCTATTTTTTGGCTTTGCCCTATCACATTTAAATGCCAAAATATGATATATCAAATGCATTTGGAGGCTTGTGGAGCTGAAGCATGTGCAAAAAGTTAGTTGGTTCCGCTTATAATATAATAAAATATATAGCTTCTAAATTTCTACAAGGGAGCTTTTAATTTTTTACTTTCATTTAAGTTTAATATTGGTTTGTAATAACTATGTCATTTACTTTACTTTCACTATGCTTGTGTTGAAGCTTAGTTTTATTCTTAATTGCTTGAGATGTGATGAATGGATGGATGTAAATGAATGTGTGAATTTGAATATTAACTAAATCATTAGTTGCATATTTACTTTATATGTTAATTGGAATTATTAGTATACTAGATTTCATAAAGAATTGGAAAATAGCTATATGTTTAAGTTGAGAATCTCTCATTATCCATCTTGTATATATTAAGTAATAATTGAATTATGAATACTTTAGGATAGATAATTGTTATATATGTGTTTTCTCACTTCAAACCTATTAGAATTGTACATAAGCAATCCCATGTAACAGATTGACTTTACTTTAGAATTAAAAATAAGCAATCCTATGTAATGGATTGACTTTATATTAAAATTGGAAATGAGCAAATCCTATGTAATGGACTAGCTTTATATTAGAATTGGAACTAAACAATCCTATATAATAGATTGATTTTATTTTAGGTTTCATGTTGGAATGGAAGACTTGTATGTCTAAATTGCAGGTGTTTCTTTTTTTAAATACAACAAAAATCTACCAAAAATTTTAAGAATTTAATGACTAAGAATAAATTGGAAAATTGTAGACTCATGTTTCACTTGTTAAACATTTAGAATTTTTATATCTATAATTGCAAGTACTCACATCAATTACTTTTAAATTAAATTCACACATGTCCTTATATGTATTATATTTTAATATGTACTTCATATAAAACAATTTCATAATAATTCCCTTCCATCTTAACTTAAGACTCTCTTCTAAATCCTTGGCCAAACATAATATCTAATGATTTGGATTAGTTTCCTTCTAATCAAGTATTAGATATTATGATGACGTATCAATGTTGAGTTTAGTGATCCTCAATATTGAGGTCATCACAAGCCATATCTTAAGGAGGAGCATCAGGAAGGAGCTGAAGTTGCTTAGGCTTTTCTACTTATTTGGGAGGATGAGAGTTTTGCTTTTTATTTCATTAAACTATTTTAAAATACTGCCTTAATACAGTTACCTTTAACTATGTTTTTCCTTACTGTACTATTTATTTTGAGTTGTATGTTGCATTTTCTCTATTTATTGTGGTAAATTAGATGTATATTTATTTTACATTGCTTCCGTACTCTAATTCTGTATTTGCTTAGTGACTGATTATATTGTATATATGTAGTGGTTCATCTCTCCCTTACTAGTAGATTAGGGCTTACACCTAATCCAATATTAAGTGAGGGATTTGTCAAAGTGATACACCACCCCTTAGTTTAATCTTGTGGATTAAGAGGCGGGGTGCCACAAATTGTCAGAGATTTGTCTAGTCTAGCAGATCCTTAATTGTGGCTCAGGCACTGTACGCCAGTGTACATGCCTAAGCTCAATAATTTTCAATCAGGTTTGATCGAACCTGATCGACCATCACAATCAATCCAATAGAATAGAGAATCAATGTGCAGGCAATTGCAGCATTCAAACACGCGGTGAGTACTCGATTAATGGAGTACTTGGTGATGTCCAATTTAGTCTATTTGTTGCTTCCTCAGATGCAGACGCAAATCGCCTTGAGCCAATTTTGTAGACATGGTTCGACTCAACTACCTCTTTATGCTACTATCGTTGGCCAGGAGCTGCTGGATGGTTGGTTTTGTCTGATCCTAGGCAGATGCAAAGGTTGAGGGCTGCCGAGATCATACGTAGATGAGGAGGAAGAAGAATAAGGAAACCAATGCCCCAACAGCCTCTGATGGTGTGAGTGAGGGGTTTAAGAGGCAGCAGGGACTCGTTTAAGGGAAGCACGTAATAACCCAAGGTTATTATACTAGTCAATTATGACTAAACCAAGTCCTAATTTTGATTTACCTCTCTTAATAAGTCATTAGTACCTCATCCTAAGGTTTTGGTTCAATAAAGAAATCGTTTGGATCAAATTCATAATTCTAGAAATCTCGATAATTTGGAAAATAACCTAATCAAATCGACCTCAAATCAAAAATCTGACTTTGTCATTGCGCTAATCATTCCTAAATTAGCTAGGGATGATGTTTTGAAGGCATTTGGAAGTCGTTGTATTTTCGTCGAGTATTTTAATATATTTTAAACACCCCGAAAAATATGAAAATTAAATATCCATCAAAATCGAAATTGGGCTTCGTCGTTGCATTTCTCATCCCTCAATTAGCTAGCAGTAAATTATTTAAAATTATTGGAAATCATTAATTATTTATTTTTAATTAAGAAAATGTCATAATTACATTTTTTATTTTATTAATTTAATTAAGCTAACACCCGTTGCCATTTCCGCACGCCGTCTCCTTTCCATCTCATCAAACGGCGTTCCCACCTGCGTCGTTTGATTGTTCTTAACATCCTCATAGAACTGTTGAGAGGTCATATCCTTCGCTGGAACGCCTGTGCTCGATGCGTGCTACTCAGACAGGATGCGGCTATTTGGTCGTGGGACGAGGGGAATAATTTGAACCCGTCCTATTCGAACAAAACCGGTCTAGTTTTACTGTTCACGAGTTGAAACGGAGCTTAATTAACTGTTAGACCGTTTGCTTATTATTATTAATATTATAAGATTTTTTATTTTTTTTAATAGATGCACAGTACATAAGATTTTCAGAAGCTATTTATGAGTTAAATAATATTTTTTATATTATGGCATGCATAATGCATGCGACTTAGAATTTGACGATAAAAATTAAAATGTTATGTTTATATATATATATATGAATATATCAAAAATAAATATTCAGGACTAATAAAAATTTTATTTTTTTAATTTTAAATATAAATCCCATAAAAATATATATTTAAACAATAATTTACTTATATCGTATTTTATATTTGATATATATGATAGCAAATCTAAAAATAATTTGGTTTGAAAATGATATGTCGTTAAAGTGATTTGCGAACTAACCTGTTGTCGTTTCAGTGAGGTCAACCAATGCCAGAGTTTCATGAGCAATACAGTGTTGCTCAGAAATTCTCCAATACGCAACGAATTAATTATAGAATAATATAAAAATATTGAAAATAAAAAATACTATGATTTCATCAATTATTTTCAAATTCTCCTTTTTTTTAGTTATACACATTTAATCCTTTTTTTTCTTACAAAAAAAGTTATGTAATTTCATAAATTACATATATCGTATTTTATATTTGACAAAAACGAGCAAATTTTTCCTTATTGGTTAATCAGTCCAACTTTTACTAAAGAAGATCAGTCAAATTTGAAAAGAAATATCTCACCTTTTTTTATTTTGAAAATTAATTTGAGACTTTGCATACGTATCCCATAAATTTTAATATTTATTGATTTATAGCTAGTTATAGCCAAAACCACTCATGGCTCTTTTTATATAACTATAGTTTATGAAGTATTTATTTTTGAGAGAGACCACTCTTATGGAATGGTCTTTCTCAAATTAGCAGCAATATTAATAATCCTTAGGTTAATGCTGGAGATTTTAATTGCGTTTGGAATTCTAAAACAAAGTATGAATGAGAGCCACTTCAAACTTTCTAAAGCTAATGATTTCAATGATCTCATGTGGAGAGATATATATTTGATCTAACTCATGTAAAGTTATATATAGTTATATGTAACTTCATAGGGAAAGTGTCTTATGCTTATTTTATTATAAAGCAGAGAAGCCAATAAAATGTCACACCATTCCTCTTCTCATTTGAATCATCAATAAAGAAAAAGTAAATAAGAGGTTTCGGTACAATGATGAATGGAACTTCAATCCTAACTACAAAGATGTGATCGATTTAGCTTGAAGCAAATTTACTTATTGGGACCATATGTATGAGTTGCTAAGGGTACTTTCTAAGGTTAAGCAAGGCTTGCAAATGTATGTGCTTAAGTAAACATTGAGTTTATTGAGGAAAACGCAACAAACTATAAGGAGGAGCTTAATAAAAAGATCACTTGGCTGAGTATAAGGTAATATGGATGTTATCCTAGTATTCATTTAGTGATTGTAAGTCAGAAGAACTATCCATTAGATAGATAGGACTACAAATTATAAGCTGATCTTATGGAGTTCTCTGATACCAACTGTAACGGCCGCCCCCTTATCATCCGGATTAGGAGGTGGTCGTTAATGGGCAAGCCTTCACTTAGCATTCAGATTAAGGAATAAGCCTCTTAATCAAATGCCAATGGAAGATGTGCCCTAAAGAGAAAGGGCAAAAGAAAGCCAATTATTAAATGAGCATACTATAATATATCAGAATGCGGAAGGAAGACAAGTAACAACATCCATACAATCCAAGTATGAATTATACAACTCAGAAAATATAAGCATGAAAAGTAAAGTAGTTTAAATCCTATATTATTACAAAACATCAATTCAAAGTTTAAGCAAAATATAAAGATCACTCAATCCTCACAAAGCAACAGAAAGAACTAGGAGTCTTCTCCTACACACTCCTCCTCCTGAACCAGATTTCCAGAAGGTTCCACAATCTCAAAAAGCTCATAATCTGCCATTGCCAGTTTCACAATGATAGGGCCCCAGCCAACAAAAGAAAAATCTAGTTATACAAGATGTTTAAGTACATTTTAGGCTATAAATTATTAATTTAAAAGATAATACAATATCTAAGCAAAGTAGGAGCAGTAAAGCATCAAAGAAAGGTGACAAAGTTATAATTAACATAATTATAACTTATACAAGGTGTGAGGTAAGCATATACCTCAACTCAAGCTACAGAAAAAGGTTAAATAACACATAATGAAATCTACTAAGTTCAAGGAAATTCTTAAGTAATATGATTAATTTAAGACATGTTGGTTACAACATAAAATAAAAGTATTGAACTGAAAGTAAAGTTCTAATATCATAACATGCCATAAAGTAAAAGTGAATTGTTAAAAAGTACAACATGCATGTAAAGCTGTAAGTACTAAGGAACTGCTGTATGTAAGTATGCTGAACTGTAAAGCAAAAAATATGCCAGAACTGTAAAGTAATAGTAAGTAAATGTAAAGTAATGGTATAAAGTAAAGTGTGGAGATACTCCTACTTAGTCCTGCCAAAAAGTAAGGTCCATTTGATTATCTAGGAAAGAGTCCTAGATTAAAGTTAATTCCATCTAAAAAGTAACTGCTGAGCATCTAGGAAAGTAATCCCAGATTAAAGTATCATGCACTAGGAAAGTGGTCCTAATCAAAAAGTAACACGCACTTAGAAAGTGGTCATAGGCAAGAGTATCACGCACTAGGAAAGTTGTCATAGGCAAAAGTTATCTCAAAAGTAAAGTTATACTAGAAGGCAGACTAAATAAGACATTATTCACATAGTTTAATAAAGTTATTTTCATTAAATTTTCTCCTTAAGTTATGAAAATGCCATATGAATGTATTCAAAGTTTAACATAGAATATTAAATATTCCATATTCAATATAATGTGTCCAAATGTATAAAGAAGTCCAAAACAAGGAAAACATATCATACAATTTTCAATGAATAAAATAGCACTAAATAACTTTTGTGATATCACTATATTTTTTAATTAAGCCGCTCTATCTAATCTGAGCTTATACAAGTTTAGGATCTTCAATATCCAGCTATCAAGTATAATTCCAAAATATCGATCCTATAAGCTAAAAAAAAATTAGAACTAATCAAGTTCTAATATATATTAATCACATGACGCTTATTTAAGTTAAATAAATAAATCAAACGTCCTAATTAATGATTTTACGAATCCTAAACCAATCTTGATTAATATAAATCAAAATTGGGGGTTTAAGATGTTAAAATCCAAGTATCGAATTTTAACTTCTTAATCCAATAGATTCTAATCCTAATGGTATTATATTAATCCAAATCTCACGAGCTATAATTAAGGCTATCTTATTAAGCAAAATCAAGCTTAATAAGATGGATCTTTAATATTAAATCTAAAGTTTAAATACAAAATAATCATAAATAAATGATGAAATTCTAGAAAACTATAAAACCAATGTTTCATTTATTAAGTACCAATTTACTTAATAGATGAACTCTAACCTAATTTTTAAGGTGAGCTAAATTCACCTTATGAGAGGTGGATTAAGACTTAGAAGACTTTTAGGGATTTTCATAAATTATCATTTTAATGAGTTTAAATATTCTAAAATGGTTCCAAATCAGTCATATTATTGATTTTAGAGGTTCAAGAATGTAATTAAGGTTTAAGGAGGTTTAAACCTAAATTTGGGCAAAATGACTATTTTGCTCCTACTTAAGGGTCCAAATTGTATTTTTATGAATTAGGATTGAAATCTAAAATTTATTGAAGTGGAGTGATTACTTACTGTTTAATATGAGTTTATACAGTAATTACATCTATTTTGGTTAAGAATTAAGCCTTATAAGATCAAATTAAGAAATTTTCCCTATAAGGGCAAATTAATAATTTGGCCTAATAAAATCTAAATTTTCTATCAGTTTATTAAATATTATGTTTTAAGGTTTTCATAAAACCTAAAATTATCAAATTCTGAAAAGTATTGGCTAAGTTATAGCCAATACAAGCTTTAAGGTTAATAATTATGGTTTAAGTGATTAGTGAGTAATTAGTGAAATTAATCACAGAATCACTAAACCAATTACACAGCTAGGTTTTAATCTAATCTATGAGTAATCAAAAACTAAAATTACTCAATTTGGATTATTAATTATGCTAATATTCACTAATTATATTTTTTGGATGATTAGTATTGATTAGGCGATCTAACCATTGGATCTAAAATATTTTTTATGGTTTACTATTAATTAGGTCTTTTTGATCAAAATGGTATATTGGAAGACCTAATTTGAAGTTCAATTGACCATTTTATGGTCAATTGAAGTTCTAGGGTTAATTAAGGTAATAGGGTTAGGACCTAAAAGTGATTAAGCTAAATTTAATCCAAATAGAAAATTGAACACTACTAGGTTATTCTAGAGGTTCTACTGATCACTTTAAGACACATATTGATAAGGTTTGGACTAGTGGATGCAAAGTTATGAGCTTTACAAGATTAGGTTTTAGGTCAAAAAGTGATTAACCTAAAAATGTCTCAAACAACAAAACTAATACTACTAGATTAATCCTTAGGCTTTAATAATTACTTTAAGACTCATATTGGATATATTTGGGTTAATGATTACAAAGTTATGGCTGATTGAAGTTTTGGGACTTTTAGGGCTTAATTAGGGGTCCTAAATATCGCTATATTAAATATAGCTCCAAATAGTAATTTGACAGTTTCATATTATTCCTCTAATTTTTATGATCAATATAATATATTTATTTATATTATTTGGAAGTGTTTTTTATAAGTTATGGAAGCTTAAAATTTGACATTTAAATAAATACATATATACTAATATTACAGTTTTAATTTAATTATTATATTTAATTTATTAATCTATTATTATTAAATTTCTTTTATCATTCTGTTTTTTTTATGAATATATATATATATATATATATATATATATAATATTAAAAATAACTTTTATTTTTTGCAGGTGGGTCTGACACCAGCAGACGGACGGGATCGTAGCGCACGTGGCCAAATGTCCACATTACCCCGCAGGTCCCACGGTCACAGCCGATGCTACGCATTGGTCCAAACGATCACGGGTCAGGCCCGGGTCGACCCGGCCCGGCCCGACATTCCTCTTCGCTATCGCTGAACCCGCGACAGGTCGCCCAATGGTTCGAGAAAACGATGACCTCCCGTCGGGGTTAAGTCCAGGACCGCATTGCATCTAAAGGAGGGAGACCAGATCTTTCTTATGGTGACCTCACCGAGACACGAAGTGGACTGAGTTGAAAGAGATTTCTAACCATAACCGCTGACGATCGAAAGTCCTTTGGGTAACGGTTTCCACTGTCACTCGATACTCAAATTTGATTGATTAAACCATTCACGAGACAATCATATCCGATTAATGGATAATTAAAGACAAGAAATAGCATTACGAAGAAAAATAGGAATGAAATTATAGGAGATGAAGGAAAGATCAGTACCTCAAATTCGACAGCTTAGAATATTATGGTTTGATCGAACCTATGCACACTTTCGATTTCTCCAGAACTCGATCCTTGCCTCAAAAATTTTTCGGCAGACACTCGATTTTGAGGATTTAATCGTACTTGAGGTGCCTCATAGAGCGGCTAGCGGCAGCTGGCGTGCGAGGACGGCCGCATGGAGCTCGCCCGGCACGCGTCTGGGAAGAAGCACTCCGACCGTTCGATCAAGGATCGAACGGTCCGAAGCTTCCATCTGATCAGATGGATCGGTGAAGGAAGGAGACGGCGCGGAGGGTTAAGGGAGATGACGTTGTTTGCTTTAATTAAAATAAATTGATTATTTAATTAATTTAAACACATTTTATTAATTAAATTTACTTTTTTAAATGCACTTCATAAATTTTAAATAAATCACCCCTAGCTAATTGAAAGGTGAGGAATGCAACGGCGCGATCAAATTTTTATTTCGACGAGTATTTAATTTATTGATTTTTCAGGGTATTTAAATATTATTAAAATATTCGTCAAAATTTTGACAACTTTCGATTGACACGAAAACATCACCCTTAGCTAATTTGGAGGCAATGAGTGCAATGGTGAAGTCCATTTTTTGATTGGAGGTCAATTTAGACACGTCAAAATTTAGGATTTTTGAATCTTTTCCGAAATCAAGATTTTGATGATTTGATCCCTGATTTAGAATGGGTCTAAAAGGTGAGTTTCTAATGTCTTAATTAAGATATTAGAATCATAATTAGGATATGGATTAGTCCTAATTGACCTAAGTAATAACTTGGGTTGTTACACTAACTATTTTATGTTAAATGATATCACATTTAAGTAAAGCAGCAAAGGAAGCATAATGCATTAGTAAGAAAAAAAGATGAAAATATAAGTAAATGACATTAAAAGTAAGGGAAAGTGAATGTGCTAAAGCATATTATATATTCCTATAAAAAAATAGGTTAAGCAATAAAGAAACTATATAAGAGGTGTATAAGATATTTTTTAGCAACCAAATACAAGTATGATGCTGAAAGTAAAACTAAACTGCAGTAAGTATAAATGAACTATAAATTAATATATGTGTAAATTATTTTTATTTTATGTTGTACTATGTTCTGTGGGCTCATTCAGAACAAAATAGAAGTTAGATACATTTACATAACTATTTATATTAGGGTCTCCTGTATAAGCACACATTCCCCTTTAAGAATATATGTGGTCTCATGATCACTCCATAACCAGTTCCAGCTCAATATCTATACAGACTAATTCACACTGAGTGAAACTTCTATTTAATTTAATTTATAATTATTATTTTGGAATAAATTATGATCAATTGAATAAGATTTCAAAGAATAACAACATTTTAAAGGAATTGCCAAAAGTACAAACTAAGCAAGTGATAACTATTTATTATCTAATTTTAGTTGTCTATCTTAATGATTAGGATTAACTGAACCCCCAATTAACTTAAGACATATGTTTTAAATCAATTAATAAGTATATATATATATATATATGTATACATGTATATATATATATATATATATGTGTGTGTGTGTGTGTGTGTGTGTGTGTGTGTGTGTGTGTGAAAAATCAGGTTTCATAGTTTTGAAAATAAGGTTTATAAATCTGATTTAGTTAATTTAATTACTCCCTATAACAACCCTAGTAGTGTTACCCATCAATTAGTGATATAATTGACTATAATATTTTTACATTAGTCTTATAATTGTATTAGGAGCATCCATTTTAATTTTTATGTGATTTGGAGATCATTTGGCAATTTCCAATATTTCTTGGTTTTCTAATAATTCTGAAAATGCCTAATTTATTTAGACCTCAGAATCAAAAATGAAGTCCACCATTGGACTCACCATACCCAAATTAGCTAGGGGTGGTATTTTGAAAGTGTTTGGAAATCGTCAAAATTTCCCCATATATTTTAATAATATTTAAATACCCATAAAATTAAGATATTTAAATTGACCTATGATAAAAAATCCAATTACATTTTTGAGTTCCCCACACCTCAATTAGGTAAGGGTGAATTTTTGAAATTTTTTGAAGTGCGTTTGGTTATTTGATTTTGATTAATAAAATGTGTTTTATTAATTAATTAAATGATGTAATTAAATTTAATAATATAATTATAAATTAATTAATTGTTAAAACATATATTATTAGATCGGCGCTAATGTAGCGCCCCGCCCCGTCACCGTGTGCAAAAGACAAGTATAATCATAATTAGCGGCAGAGCGGTGCGCTACTCGGGAGGATGATTTTACAAAACCCAGCTTCCTGAATAGGCTGAAGACTGAGCCACACTGAAGGCTGCTGACTCAAACTTAAGAGTAGGAACAAAAGCCAATACTTAAGATAAGAGTATAATACTTATCTTAAGTATTAGACTAATACGTCCATTAGATTTAAAGAGATAATTATGAATCCAATAAACATTATCAATATATCAACATTTCTAGTATGCTGATTACATCACAATACTAAGTATAATAGTATAACAAAGTGCGGAAGCTAAAGTAAAATATCCAGAATACATTCATCATAGAGCAGTAGTAAACATTCATCTCAGAAAAGAAAAGTAAAATACATTCATAATTATTACAAACTGATTTAAAAGATAAAAAGTGAAGTCTATCTTAAATACTTAAAATAAAATAGTAAGTAAAAGGTGGAAGACTGATGATCCACTAAGGCTCCACGTACTCCTTCTGGATCTCCTATAAGTCCTCCTGCCCTGTCTCCACAAGCTGCTCGAGATTTAGCAAATTGCCAGATCCCAAAAGTACCTCGTGTTAGACAAAAAATCTAACACATCGCAATTAACTAAGTAGTTCTAAAGTAAATGCAATAGACAGTAAAGTAAACATGAATGTAAAAAATAATAGTAAAGGTATTAAGTAACTGAAATTGTAAAGGCTAAGCAAGGTAAAACTGCATTAAAACTGAAAACTAAAAGTAAACGAAAATATCAAATGCTCAGAAATCAATGTGAAAGATGTCCAATGATGTACTATATGTCACTAAAATGATGCACCCAAATATGCCACAACATGGTATGCCACAATATGTAACAGAACTATCACTGAAAGGCTATGAGTCATGCGGTCCAATGTATACATACACCTAGTTGGGAAGACAGTACGGCGATGCCGATGCATCCTGAAATTTCTTAGTCCATGTATGTAACATTCCATAACCCATAATTTATCACTGATACTCATATGTCACCATTAAATCATTCATGATGCTCATGCTCATATTTATTCCCATGCTTCTATGCTATATGAGGAAAAATCCAGAAATCCACAAAACTTTGGACACCGATAATGAATTTTAGGTCTCCATTGTGCAGAATCCTACTAAAAGGATTATAACTCCTAGCTTCTAGAATAATAATTGGTTAAAGTTGAAGATTTACTTAAAGATCATTAGAAGAGATGATTGTATGCACATATTTAGCACAGTTGCAAGAAAGGTGATTCTTATTACTTAGTTTGATTAAGCCACCATAACGAAGCGATTTTTGATAGGAGGCATCGCCCGTTGGCGATTTGTATCTCAAGCTAAGTTATTAGGACGCCCTAATCACAATCATACTTGGTGTCTTAAAGAACATGAATCTAATCACTTAGTTTGTTTGAGCCACACGTATTGAAGTGGTCTTCGCTAGGAGGCATCGCCCATTGGTGATTTGTATTTCAATCAAACTAAGGAATGAGTACCCGTTTAATACACTCTTAGTCTTGGGAAATTTACTCTAATGGGATTGTATTCGTCTAATCCCTTGGGATAGCACCTGCTCATAATTTCACATTGGAGTGAATCAACCAATCTTGAATACTACTGAAGAAAACAAGTACTATGGGTATACTATACTACACCAACCAATAATTTGGGTTCACACAGCTCTATTTAATTAATAAGGATTTATCAAGACTATAAATTCTTATACTAAATAGTTAAGTCCTATGCAAGGCTCCAAGAAAATGTGATCAAGTATCACTCAATATAGATTCTACCATAAGGAAAGATGTCATTCTAATATCTTAAGTGATTCCTACCACGAGGGGTTAAGATCAACTTCTAAAGTTAATGGATCATCTAAGCTTCTACCTCAATGAGTTATGCAAAGTCCTCCTACCTCAATATATAATCAGATTTAGGTCATTAAAATATTTTAGAAACGATCTTATGTTGAGATACTTTAGATCTCACACTCTAGTACTAACACTCTAGGTTTTACTTATCATTCAGATTTAGGATGATCAGATCAGATGATTAAGTCATCTGATCATAGTTTATTTTAAATTTATGAGAATTAAATTAAGGATGTTAATAGAGTTAGATCACTTGTTCAATCAATATGGTTCTATTAATCTTATTATACTAATAGTCTTATTTAGGACAAAATCAAGGATTTAAGGTTCAGATTCAGATCAAGCAATCTCATAAGTTTATTATTAACCTTAATATGTCTAATCCAAATATTTAAGATCAATATCAAATCAGATGCATTATTAGAATAATGTCAATTACATTATCTTACAATCAAGCCCCTTTAGTTAAGGTTTAAGGGTTTGGATCTTAACTAAGTAGAAGAGGGTTCGACCCCTACTCATATCCAATTAAGATCAAGTGTTCATTTATAGTTCAAATGTCAATCAGTGAATTAGATATAGATTATTGGTGATAATCTTAGACCTAGATCAAGTCTTAATAGCTTGATTAAAGTCTTAAGACTTCTTAAGTTAATTAGGGTGATTAAGTGTGAAGACCCACTTAAGTAGTAATAAGTAAAACTCTTAAACATTGAGGCGCCTTTTCAGATAATGGTGGAGTTCCTGATAAGAACTCTAAAGTTAAGCGTGCTCAGGTGGGAGCACTCCCAGGATGGGTGACCTGCTAGGAAGTTATCTTCTGAGAGCAAAATCGTGAGGCTTTTCTGGCCAAAGCGAATAATATATTGGTGCTTAAGAGTTTGGGCTATTACAAAATGGTATCAGAGCAAACCATAGAGTATCAAATAGGAGCTAAGTGCCATACAGGGCAAAGTACCACTTTAAGTGAGCAGCCTCTTGAACCCATGATAGTTAAGGTGCTACATGGTTGTGGGTACCTCTTGTGTTTGTAGGGGTCACCTCTAGTCCTATATATCTAATGAATGGTTATTGGATTTGTGTGTGGATACTGATGAGGACGTCGACGTCGGTTACTTAAGTTGGGGACATTGTGATGACCCACTTAAGTAGTAATAAGTGAAACTCTTAAACATCGAGGCGCCTTTTTAGATAACAGTGGAGTTCCTGATAAGAACTCTAAAGTTAAGCGTGCTCATGTGGGAGCACTCCCAGGATGGGTGATCTGTTGGGAAGTTATCTTCTGAGGGCAAAACCATGAGGCCTTTCATGCCAAAGCAAACAATACCTTGGTGTTAAGAGTTTGGGACTGTTACAAGTGGTATCAAAGCAGGTCATAGGGTGTTAGATAGGAGTTAAGTGTCATATAGGGCAAAGTACCACTTTATGTGAGCAACCTCTTGAACCATTGATGGTTAAGGTGCTACATAGTTGTGGGTACCTCTTGTACCTGTAGGGGTCACCTCTAGTCCTATCTACCCAATGGATGGTTCTTGGATCTGTGTGTGGATACTGATGAGGACATCAGTTACTTAAGTTGGGGAGATTGTAAAGACTCACTTAAGTGCAATAAGTGAAACTATTAAATATTAAGGTGCCTTTTCAGATAACGGTAGAGTTCCTGATAAGAACTCCATAGTTAAGAGTGCTCATGTGGGAGCACTCCTAGGATGGGTGACCTGCTAGGAAGTTTTCTTCTAAGGGCAAAATCGTGAGGTATTTCAGGCCAAAGTAGATAATACCTTGGTGCTTAAGAGTTTAGGCTGTTATAGTCTCCAAAATTATTGTCAAATGATTCTCATGATCTTTAACTATCTTTGAGTAAATTAAGATATCGTCAATGAAAATAATAACAAATTTGTTTCAAAATTCTCTGCATTAAGTCCATGAATAGAGATGGTGCATTAGTAAGACTGAAGGACATTGCTAAAAAGTCATAATGTCCATAACGTGTTCTAAATGCTGTCTTTTCCACATCTGAGTCCTATACTTTTACTTGATGATACCTAGATCTTAAATCAATTTTAGAAAATACAACTTCACCAGCCAATTGATCAAAAAGATCATCAATTCGAGGGAGTGGGTATTTATTCTTGACGGTTACCTTATTTAGTTCTCTATAGTCTATGCACATTCTCATAGACCTATCTTTCTTCTTCACAAATAATACTGAAGCTCCCCACAGAGACATGCTAGGTTTAATAAATCTCTTATTTAATAATTCTTGAAGTTGATCATTTAATTCTTGAAGCTCCTTCAGAGCCATTCTATATGGTGCTTTAGATAATGGCTGTGTACCCAGAACTATGTTGATTTCAAATTCTAACTCTCTAAATAGTGGTAAACCAGATAGATCTTCAAGAAATATATCTTCAAAATCTCTAACAACTTTTATAGCAGAAATAGGGATTTCTTCTTTGCTACTGCCCATCATAGTTACTAGGAAGGACATACAACCTTTATATACTAATTTCTCTGCTTGGATTGCATTAATTAAGGAACTGTTGGTACCGAACCTTCCTATAAATGTTTCTGATGTATCTGGAGTCTATAAGACAATTTTCTTCTTTTGACAGTTTATAGTGGCATTATGCATACTAAGCCAATTTATGCCTAGTATGATATCGAAATTTATTATGGGAAATATGATTAACTTGGCTTGGAAATTATGGTTATTAATTGGCACTTGGAGATCACAAAATTTGATTGCACTAAGTTGGGCTCCAGATGGGAGTGCAACAGTTAAGACCTTTGTGAGTTTGTAGAAATGTAATCCTAATTTTTTAGCAAAATTCTCATAAACAAATGAGTGGCTAGCCCCAGTATCAAACAATACATTGCAGGGCTCATCTTTAATACATATATTTCTTAATTTAAGCAAGTTTAAACAAAGAATGTTTTACTAAAATAATTTAAAGTTGTAAGTATAAGAAAATATTATAAGTGTGTACCTGAGACTACGTTGTTGTCCTCAGCTGCTTCCACAGGGGTATGATTATACACCCTAGCTTTCCCAGTAGGTCGATTGTTTGTTGGGTTGACCCTTTGCAACTTTTGAACTGGGGGTCTCGTGTATTGAGTTTTAACTGGAGTTGGTTCTGGTGCAGGAGTTCGCAGCATGAGAGCCATTAGTGGTTCCCTTGAGTTAATAGGATTTGCACGGAACACTTTATTTTGATGATTATGATTGATCTTCACTCCATCAATTGTTTCAAAGGCTTTACATTGATTATATTGGTGGCCTTGGCGACCATAAGTAAAACACTGATGATCATAATGATAGCATTTCCCGTAAGGATGAGGTCTTCGACAATCTGGCTTTTTGTTGTCAGTATTATTAGCCTCCATTTGATATGCCCTTCCCTGATTTGGGCGATATCGCTTGAAACCTTGAGTGCTATTACTCGTATTAAATGCTTTTCGTTTCATTTCTTTAATTGCTTGGTGGTGCTCCACCACTCTTGCTAATTCAATTATCTTCTTAAGTTCAGTGTGCTGGAGTGGAACCACGTGATCCTTTATATATTCACGAAGTCCACATTCAAATTTGTAGCATTTATCAGCTTCAGTCGGTGCTAGATGTGGAGCAAAATGAATGAGTCTTTTGAATTCTGTAACATAGTCAGCCATGGATTTTCTCCCTTGAGTTAATCTTAATAAGGAGTCGCCGATGATATTTTTGGCAGATGGTGGTACAAATATCTCCTTGAAGGCCTGAACAAACTAGTTCCATTCTATTTCTTCTAACTCAAATTCTTCAAAGCGTATTTCTCCTAATTGTTCCCACCAATTTTCTGCTTCTCCTTGAAGCAAGTGAGTAGCTAATCTGACAGACTGGTTGCTTGAACACCCGAGACTTGTTATATTCTTCTCAATGGATTTCAACCATGCTATTGTATCCATAGGGGATTCAGATCCATTAAATGTAGGCGGCCTTAACCTTAGGAAACTGAGTAATATTCCATCATTGGTTTGTATATTCTAGTTAAATTGGACTGTTGGGGATGTAGAGGATGTGCTGGCATTAGCGGATGGGAGAGCGGATACCAACTTTTGAATAGCCAATGCTTGTTGATTGAGTGTATACATAACACTCCTCATAGATATTGATTCTTCTATATTATTATCACTAGGAACCATTACCTCATTAATAGAAGTTCCCGCATTATTTGCTGGAACTCTGTTATTGGGAGGGGTACTGTAACTACCAACTGGCACATTGTTTGGTGAAGTTGCTAGATTCATTTTCCTGAAAAAAAAAAAAATAACTATCTTCAGATTAAACATAAAACTTTTATTCACTTCTTATTTATTCTCCCTTGAAACATATTACAAGATAAAAATTGCATTATGACATTATATGATAAAACTGAATATTTTACTAGTCCCATCCTATATACTTAGTAAAGAATGCTATACGAAAATCTTCATAAGTAAGTTCACGCTGTTCTTCTTGAAGTTTCTGATATAGACTCCGATATGAATCAATCCACCATTCCTTTGCTTGATTTCGTAGAAGACATAATACTACTTCTACTTTAATATCATTTGGCCATTCCATAACACCAAATATGTGGTCTACCCTTGCAAGCCATTCCTTAGCTAGGATCGGAAAGTCAAGGCCTCTATACGTGCCTTTCTTTAACAATTTGTTTATTATTTGAACTCCTTGCTCAGACACTCCTTCGATGGATCTTCCATACTTTACACCCAATTTATCCTCATACTTACAGATTACCTCAAATTCTTTCAAGTCATAAACGCCATACCAGTTTACCCTTTATACCTACATTTATAATCAATTTCATTTAGTTCATTGAGCGTATATATATATATATATATATATATATATATATATATATATGTATATGTATATGTATATATTATATCTAAACATTTTACTCCTTAATATTTTACTATGGTATTCTCATCCCTTACTTTACTCTGAATTATACTTTTAATGATATGGACGTTATCTCCAGTGTTCATTTAGTGACCATGTAGCAGAAGAACAATCTATTAGGTAGAAAGGAATACAAATTCTAATCTGACACCTTATGGAATTCTCTGGTACCAACTATGGTGTCCCAACCCCGCCATGGTCCTGTTAACTCTTAAGTTAACATGATTACGGTGGAGAGGTCGTCTAAATGACAAGGCCCTTGCTTATGAATAGGTTGGTGACTAATACTAACCCATTATAATCAAAGACTTTATCATTTCTCATAAGATGTTATCACGAAATGAAAATAAAAGACAAGCAGAGTGCGGAAGCATATGTACAAACATCCATCCATCATATAAATACAACAGTGCATAATAGTAAAGAGCTGAAAGTAAAGTAAATCCTTGTATTATTACAACATTTAAATAGTTTTAAAATACTGAAATAGAACACTCGTCCTCATAAGTGCTGAAAAGAAATTAAGAATCTTCAGAAGCCTGGATCTTCTCCTGAACTTGATCTTCAGAAGGCTCTACCCCAAATAGCTCAGAATCTACCATTGTCAGTTTCACAATGATAAGGCCCCAGCCAACAAAAAAAAAAAATCTTAGTTAGACAAAATGTCTAAATACATTTTAGGGTAATCAATTTAATTAAGTTCATTAGATATCACCATAATAAGTGAGCACAAGAGCATAAAAATAGGTGTAAAAATGCGAAAGAAAGAAACATATAAAGTTATAAACAAACAATTTATAACTTAAGCAACTAGAAAGTATGCACATACCTCCTCCAAGCAACTACAACAAGGTCAAGTAAGTATAAAATAAGACTAGAAAGAAAAATACATCCTAAACATACTTATGATCAATCTAAGACTATGCTAATTGACATAAAAGTAAATGAATATGTAAAATAAGTTAAGTGACTAAAAGTGAACTAGCATCCTATAAATTTAGTAAGAAGCACATCTTGCATCCTATAAGAACAAGTAAAGCTAGTAAATGCTGAAAAACAATAAGTAAGATAATACTGAAATGTAAATTGAAACAGTAAATATGAACTAAAGTTGTTGTGAATGAAATGATATAAACAGGTTAAAGTAGAGTTGTACCTAAATTAGTAATGCCATCAAAGGGTATTAAAAGGATGTCATGCATGAGGTTTATAGTCTAATGTATACCATCCTAGCCAATTTTTGGGCCTAGGCTTGATTAGACTTACTTTAGACAGACATATACAACCCTAGCCTGACATAGGTCTAGGTCTGGCCTGTACTAAAGTCTAGGTACAAGAAAAAGGCATACTAATTAGGCTACATTCTAATAATCAAATGTTCAACTTAACCATGATGATGATATATGAAATGTTGATTATGCAAAACAAAGTTGACATGAAACACTTATCAAATGTTCTATGCCTAATATATATGAACAAGGTATAAGCTCAAAATAAGGTAAGCATAAGCGTCAAAATCAAAGTGAGCAAGAGACTTTACTAGGACACAGGTGATATCCATTTGTTATCTAATTTAATTGTTCTATCTACTCTAAGTTACACAAGTTCAGGATCTCCAGGTCCTACTATCTAGTGTAACTTAGATTCACGACCTTATAAGTTGGAAAATAATTAGAATTGATCAGGTTCTAATCTTATTAAATCAATGTCGACTATACAAGTTGAATAATAAGCAACCTATTTTAATATTTTTTTCAATCCCAACCCACCTTGATTGAACAAATCAAGATGAAAGGATTAATAATTAAACTCTAAATATGGAATTTAATCACTTAATCCAAATGGTGTACCTAAGGATCTAAGGTTTAACACCCATACTCACAGATTTCAATTAAGGCAAATCCTAATGAATAATTAATTCATTAGGATAGATCTATACTCTTAATTCTAAGATTTAAAGATCAAATAATCATTAAATAAATTAATAAAATCTATAAACTAGTAAACTCAAAGTTTCACCTATTGAGTAACCCAATTTACTCAATAAATGAACTCTAACCTAAGATCTATTCCTAATCCTATGAATTAAAGCTCTTAATTACTAAAAGTATTTCTCATGACACGCATCCTAACTAGTGTTATAGGACCTATAGGAAAGTTCTAAGAAGTTCAAAAAAATAAAGAAACGCTCAGGATTTTACTTAAGATTGAACTTTTAATTAAAATCAAATTAAGGCTTAAACTCACTTAATTTATGACCTAAGTCATTTTATTTACTGATTATATCATTTAGAAAGTGATTTAAGGGTTTTGAAATGCTAAAGCCTACGTTTATGAAAAATGACTATTTTGCTCCTACTTAAGGGTTCAAAAGATCAAATTTTAATATAGGGTTCCAAATCTGAATTTTTCAGTTGCAAAGTGTTTCTTACTATTTAATATAAGATTAGATAGTAATTACACACATTTTGGGTGATTATTAAGCCTCATGAGATCAAATTAATGAATTTGACTCATAGGGGTATTTTGGTAATTTGGCTGAATAAAATCGATATTTTCTTTCAGTTTATTGTTGTTTACTATCTAAGGTTTCCATAAAATTTAAATTTGCTAAATTCTGATGAGTATTGGCCAAGTTATGGCCAATACAATCTTAAGGGTAAATTGGTAATTTAGGGTTTCCTAATTTAGGGTCAAAATCCTAACTTTATCAATTGGTGTCCAAATTGAATGAAATTAGTGGCTATAGCTTACAAATGATCTACTGATCATAATGATTGGTGGTAGGCTTGATTTGGAATCTAATTAGCTAAGTTATGGCCTAATTAGGGTTTAGGGTGATTAGTGAGTGATTAGTGAAATTAATCACTAAATTACTAATCCAGTTACACCATTAGGTTCTAATAAACTCTATGAGTTTTCTGAAACTTAAATTGTTTAATTTGGATCATTATATTTGCTAATATTCACTAATCAAGATTTAGAGTAATTAGTAATCGAATTGTCGGATCTAAAATATTTTTACAGATTACTGTAAATTAGGTTTTTTTGATCTAAATTGATATTTGGATCACCTAATTTGGAGTTCAATTGACCAACTTATGGTCAATTGAAGTTCTAGGGTTAATTGACCTAATTAGGGTAAGGTCCTAAAAGTCATTAGGCAAATACTAATCCAACAACAAAGTTAACACCACTAAAATATTCCTTAGGGTTTTTTGAGTATTTTGAGACCCATATTATGTACTTTTGGATTAAGGGATACAAAGTTATGACTATTCGAATAATTAAGATAATTAGGGTTTAATGTGAGGATCTTAAATGTCACTAGGTGATATACAACTCCAATTAAAAATTTAATAGTGCCAAATTGTTCCTCTCAATTTTTTGAATCCAATGGTATATTATTTTGCTACATTTGAATTTATATTTTTGAAGTTATGATTGTTTAAAGATTTGATATATTTAATTAACTTAATTTAATTAAATACTTTACTTATAATTATATATATACACAGAAAAAGAAATGCGCGGGATCCAGAGGAGTGACGTGGCAGGCGAAGTGCCGTGGTAGGCCGAGTGCTTAGCAGGTGGGGCCCACCGGGCGAATGCCAGCGACGCACGTGGACGTCTACAGTCCGTCCCCGGACAGGCCCGGCTCGATCGCGATCAACCCAGCATCAGGTCTTCTTCCCCGACAAATGGGGAGGCGCTAGGGCATCCGCCAGAAACGCAGCCACTGCATCTTAGCACTTAAAATGAACGCCATTCGAAAGTCATCGTAGAGACGAACCTATGGATCATAGAATATCTAACCTACTCCTCTTAAATGGGCATCAAATTTCCTACCCTAATCTTACGAATGCAAGTATCAAACGCAAGCATAAGAAGGATTTTATACGATACAACTAATTTTGATCAGTTAATTGATTACAATTTATATACATAATACTAATCACTAATATACTAACACAACAATCAAATAAATTTAAGAAAATCATTAGGACTTCAGGTGTCGTGCATGAGGTCTTAATGGCCGAATTCGAATTATACGCAGATGGAGCTGCTGGATTGCTGTGAAGAATTCCTAGATAATACTGATCACAATTGAATCAATATAATTGAAATTGAATGATTCGATAGTATAAAAATAAGGAGTACCTCGATTGACTGATGCAGAGGCTCGAATTCCGCTCGGGAAAATGCACTCAACTTCCTTGTAGATGAAATGCAGTAAATCGAGGAATGGGTTGGGCTGGAGATTAAGATTAGGTTGTAGAGCGGCGTGAAATGCCACTTTCCCCAGGCGAAGCATCGACGCGTGCGAAGGTATTCGCCACGCGCAGGCCCGGTGTGATGTCGCGGGGAAGATGAATGAGGGATGTTCGATCTTTGATCGAACGGCCAGGATTCTTTTGCCAAGTATAACATCAGAAGATGACGGCGTGAGGGATTTTAGGCAGTGGAGTTAGTTAAGTGACGGCACCAGATTAAATATATATTAAATACTATTATTTAATTAATTTTAACATACTTTATTACTTAAAATTAATTAATTAAATATATTCCAAAAATTTCCAATAATTCGCCCTTAGCTAATTGAGGGGTGAGGAATGCAACGGTGCACTCGGATTTTTGATCCGATGAGAATTTAACTATTCGAATTTTCATGTACTTAAATAATATTAAAATATTTGACAAAAATCCAACGACTTCCAAATGCATCCAAAACTTCACCCCTAACTAATTTGGGGGTGGTGAACACAATGAAAAAGTTGGATTTTCAATCTGAGGTCTAGATAAAAAGTGAATTTCTAGGGTTTTGGGATTTTCCAGAAATCCAAATTTGGTTTAGTTGATCCTTGATTTGACCTAGATCTTAGAGATATGTTCTTATTGACTTATTTAGTGTACTAGAATCTCAATTAAGACTTAGATTAGTCTTAATTGACCTAAGTAACAACCTGTGTTGTTACAGTTGGGCGTCTTAATAACTTAGCTTGGGATACAAATCGCCATCGGGTGATGCCTCCTATCGAAGATTCCTTCGTTAGGGTTGCTTAATTAAACTAAGTATTAAAAACCACCTTTCTTGCAACCATGCTAAATATTTGTATACGATCATCCCATCTAATGATCTTTAAGTAAATTCTCAATTTTAACCAATTATCGAGCTAGAATTTATGAGTCAGAATCCTTTTAACAGGATTCTGCACAATGGAGACCTAGAATTCATTATCGGATTTCAAAGCATTTTTTAGATTTTTAGATTTATCTCATGTAGCTTAGAAGCATGAGCATGAGCATAAGCATGATGTTGAGTATCGGTGATGACATATGAGTACCAACGATGATTTATGGGTTATGAAATATTGCATACATTGATTGGGAAATTTTAAGATGCATTGGTATTGCAGTTTCCAACTGGATGTAAGTATACATTGGACCGTACGACTCATAATAATTCAGTGATATTTTGGTTTGCATATTAGTGGTATACAGTATTGTGGCATATTCATATGCATAGTTTTAGTGACATACGTCATAGTTTTATATATGATTACTCAGTTTCAGATTCATTACTATTTTGGTTTACTTTCAGTATTTGGTTTACAGTTCAGTTTTACTTTATTTCACCTTACTTCCATTTTGTACAACATTATACAGTTTTATACTTTTAGTTGCATTTACAATATTTCTACATATTTAATTATATTATATAAATGATAAATAAATAATTAGAACTGTTTAAATTAGTTTCATTGTGTTAGATTTATTATCTAACACGAGGTACTTTTGGGATCTGGTAATTTGCTAGATTCTGAGCACTATATTGAGCCAGGTCAGGAGGACACCCAGGAGATTTAGGAGGAGCTCGTGGAGCACTAGTGGACTCTCCTTCAGTTTTAGTTTTTGCTTAGTATTTTTAGTTTAGTACTTAGTTTTACTTCAGTATTTCAGTAAAAAATATTTGTAATAATTCTGGATGTATTTTTTTTTCTTTTTTGAGGCTAATATTTTCATACAGCTTCTGTGATGAATGTTCTGGATGTTTGCTTTAAGCTTCCGCACTCTGTTATATACTACTTATACTTAGTTTTGTGATGTGATCAATATAACTAAAAAATGCTGATATCTTATACATATATTAGATTCCCATTATATTCTAAATCCAATATATGTATTTATTTAATACTTAGGATAAAGATACTAATCTTATCTTAAGTATTAACTCTCAACCCTCATTAAGGTTGAGTTAGCAGCCCTTCAAATGGGTTTGGTGGTTTTCAGCTATTCAGGGAGACGGGTTGTTCCTCCCCGAGTGGCGCGCCGCTCCGTTGCCGACTTATGATTTTTACCTCTTTGCGCACGGCGATGAGGTGGGGCGCTATAACCTCACATTCTCAGAGGGTGAATGTGAGTGTTATTTTGTTTGACCCACTTTTCTTTACTTATTAAATAGACATGTTTAACTCTTTACTCCATTCTATATTTGCTCATAGAATGAATACTTTCTTACAATAACTTTAATCATTTAAAATATGAAATCTTCTACAATCTTATTGATTGTTAAGACTCATCATAGCTTTTAACTATGTTACTTTCCATAATTCTAGACTATAAGAATCTTAGAATAATAGTCTAAGATCTTTCTTTAATTTCAATACTATGCATTTTCCATATTTTAGTACTGTACTTTACTTGTTTATAATTTACTTAAATTATAATGAATATTGCTATAATTACAATTAAATGCTTGACTGTCTCTTTTCCTTACTTAGAATAAGTTCATTGAACATATAAATGCTTTATTTTATTTATTTTCATATGCACTTTAGTACTTTTCTAGCCTATTTAGGATGTTTTACCCTTATTTTACTTGTATGCTAGAATGTTAATCTATGTGAGTATTTTTACTCACTTTACTTCTTCTTACTTTTACTTACTTCCTTTTTTCTATACTACTATGCTTATACTTTGCACCATTGCTTATGCTTAGGTTGTATTTAATAGCGATTTCCAAATGAATAATAAAATACTTAGCCTAATCTTAAATTGTACATAGACTGTTTAGTCTAACCATATTTTTTTTCTTTTTATTGACTTTGCCCTATCATATTTAAATGTCAAAATGTGATAAATCAAGTGCATTTGGAGGCTAGTGGAGCCGGACCAAGTGCATAAGCTTGCTGCTTCCGCTTATAAAAATATAAATCTTAGCTTAATATTTCTGTAAGTATGAGCTTTACCTTTGTTACTTACTTTTATTTACTGTTGGCTTATAATAATTAAAGTCATTTACTTTGCATTTATTATGCTTGTCTTAAATTAGAATTTAATTGGAATTTAATTCTTATACTTAAATTGGAATTTAATTCTTATACTTAAATACTTGGTTTGGGATGAATGGATGTATGCAAATGAATGTTAAATAAATCTTTAGCTGCATAATTACTTTGCATATTAAATTGGAATGAAGTTGTATATTTTACTTTGCATATTAATCTGGAGATTAGTTAATATTAATTTGTATATTAAATTAAAAAGTAGTTGTATATTAGATTTGAGAATTATTGTTAATTCCTCATTTCTCTTGTATATAGTAAGTGATGTGGAATGTGTATACCCTAGGAAAGGAAATTACTACATATGTATTTTCTCACTTCAAATTATTAGAATTGGAAATAAGCAATCTCATGTAACGGATTGACTTTATATTAGAATTGGAAATAAGCAATCCCATGTAACGAATTGACTTTATATTAGTTTTAGGTTACTATCTTTTAATTAATCTTCTTTTAGAATGGAAGACTTATATATTGATAATGTAGGTGTACCTTTGATCAAATACAATAGAAGTCATGCTAAAATTTTTAATATTATTTAGGAGAGATCTTAAGATTGAATTGATTTATACTTACATTACATAATGTACACTCATATCTCATATGCTAATCTTTAGTATCCTCACATCTAAATTTGCAAGTACTCATATCATATATTTATAAATTCATATTTTCACACGTATCTTGGGTAAAGTTTTTCATAAATTCCTTCTATCTTAAATTATGACCTTCTTCTGAATCCTTGGCCAAACACAGTATCTAATGATTTGGATTAGCTTCCTTCAAATCTAATATTAGATATTGTGGTGACGTATCAATGTTGAGATTTGTTATTTCTCAATATTGGGGTTGCCACACTCCCTCATCACTTAAGCGTCGTAAGCAAGTGCTTGACCACGGGTGGCTTCCGCACGCAGGGCTCAGGATAGTGTCGCGTAGGTCTGGGTCAAATTATCTAGCACTGTTCATCGTTTCCCGACAGGAAACTGATTTTGCAAGTTATGGCATCCCAATACATTGCACACAGTGCCTCCCAGTTCGCACACCTTATGTCATAATGAAGCCCATGTTGTGGACTATCAGACGCTCCTAAGCACACTACACAAGCTTAATCTAATTATTATAATGTCGCTTGAGTTCTGTAGCCCCCTAGGGTTTACTGTGGACGGAGACTACTTCCTCCATAGGCCACCTCACAGCTCAGGTAACATCCCAATGCACTTATGGCATTGAGGCAGATCCATCGAACCCTAGAAGAGAGTCTGGGCATGAGTGGTTGGCTAAGAAACCTCTCAACTCAAGCATTGTACAACACTGTGTAGGCTCAGTGTGACAGAGCAATTGCCTGAGTATCTGACAGAGTAAGAATACGTAATTTGCGCTTGCACGTAAGTGTTTGTGGTCTAAAGTAATATGACACGCATCGCGGGTTGTGCCAATCACTGGCTGTCGATCAAAGCTCTCCAACGCTTAGGAGCCCTTCATGAATCCATTAAAAATTATAATCAAAGGATAAGCTTGGATATTATCAAACATGAAAGATCCAAAACCAGGAGTCTCAAAAGATTTAAGGCTTGATCTGCGACCATTTTCCCGTCGAAACCCTAAAACTCGAAGCAGGTGCCTCGCTAAATTCCAATTTTCTCCTCCGTTATTATTTGAATGGTCATTTAGGACCTATGATTATTGAATGGAGAATTCAATTGAGTATAATTGAACTGAATTAAACTTCATCGTACTCGGGTATGTACAGTTTTGTACAGTACCCGTGTACACGACAAAGCCTAAACGACAATGACGATGCTTTGCCAAGTTGTTATGAATCTTTGATCTTCATTCATCTGATTGCTTATTGCATCTTATCCCAATCAATGTTTCAGCTCTAATCGAGCTCGATCGAGCTCGATTGGATCTCGATATCGTCGACATTCATAGTTTCAAACAGTAAAAAACCCTAATTTCAAAAATGAGAACTATGGTTTGAGATCCATCCGACCTCTGAAGAAGTTCTCCGATCTAGCAGCTAGATCTCAGTGAGCCCGTCATTTTGACGTATGGCTCGTCTCATGGGACCCTCTATTAGCTGGGCAAGATGATGCTTTAAATATATTCCCCAGTTGCTTTAACGAGGGAGAACTTTTGAGCAAATTGGGTCGGGTCTGACCCGACCTGTGTATCCTTGTTCTCGGATCCTCAAATGACGTGCACACGCCATAAGCTGCGCATGTGAGTACTAGGATCCGCATGCGTGTAGATTAATTAAGGTTTAATTAATTTAATTAATAAAACTCTAAAAAATCAAAGCCTAGTAATTTGAAAAATATAAGTGCAAATATATTGAATATATATGTCAAAGTGATTAAAAAAATATAAGGAATATTAATATGAGATTAAATTTATATTTTGTTAATTAATTTTTGCTAATCACCTTTTTGATGACTATTATGGATAATTAAGCGTTGATTATGTCAATTAACCTCCAAATTGGGCATGCTTACTATCCTTTAATACTTCGTTTGTGCAAGCGGCGGGGCATGGCACTACTGCTAGCATAGATGAAAATATATAAATTTTACGTTATAACTCAAAATTATGATAATTAAGCAGACGTGTTTGATTCTTTAATGTTCGAGATTTTTCCACTCGAATGATGTTATTATTATTTATTTATTTTCGAGATTAAAATATCAATTATTTATGTAGTATGACTTATTTGTGATATGTTACTTTTATTACTGCTTTAATTAATAATCAATATTAATTTATAGAAAAGCTATGAAATCCTCAAAAGTGGAAAGATTATCTCTTCAATCCCTATTCCTTTATTCTCAATATTTTACAAGCTTGACTCTATGCTTTCCGCCTATATATATATAATGCAATTAATGATATCCAAAATACTTAAGAGTTTTTTCTAACGGGTATTCAACCCGAATATTTTCGTTGTAAATGCTAGGTCAGAATATCACTGAAGAACTAAAACAACACTGAATAAATAACTGCTGCACTTTTAGTTTCTTTTTTTTTGTATTTTAAATAAAGAAGAAGAATCTACTCTTGTAATCGCTGATATATCGAAATAAAAATATTTTTTTATTTTCAAATTAATTGAGCAATTATCTGTGATACTTATGTTATTATTCTAAATCATGACTACAATCCCCGGCAAGACAGCCAACGCCACCCCAATCTCTGTACCTCTGCTGGAAATTAGAATTAGGGGACGTCACAATTTGGCACTCTTTACATTATTTGTCCTAATGCCACTCTAGGATTAGATGAGCTATCTTTGAATTTCTTTAAGAATAACCGGAACATGTATAAGGTTAGAGTATTCAATGCAATAAATTTCCGTATGAGGTCGAGTAAGCTTCCCAACATAGTCACTCATAAATCTATAGCTATCATTCCAAAGAACTCTCATATTAGTAGTGGAGCTTGAAAACTTAAAATATCTTTAAAAAGAACCATCTTTTTTCACTTCAATTGTACATTTAAGCTCTTCCAATATATCAAACTTGTAGTAAACTTGCTTATGTAAAAGGTGAATTGGCATATGAGAGAAGACCAATGTTCTAAATATTGATTCAATAGATGATTCATGATATAAAAGTATATGAGAATTATCTCTCTTAATAAGCAAATTGAGTTTGCTATAAAGTCTCTAAGTTTTTAAATTTTGTAATGTCTCATTTGTGCAATATATATGTGCATGGGGCCCATATTTTTCTTTCTCATTTTTAATGAGGTATTAAAAAAAATAATAGCATCATAATCTTTTTTTATTTAGATATAATAGTAAATAATAAAATTATAGAGTGATTAAGACATTAAATAATAGTATTTTAGACATCATTAACTAAATTATTTGATATTTCTAAATAAAATTTAATTTTTAATAATAAAATTATAGAGTGCTGAATTTTGATGGCATATTTGATATTTACAAAATAAATATTTAATATTTGTGTATTTGCATATTTAAATCTTGATATTTATAGAAATAATATTTAAATATAATATTTGGTTGCATACCGAGCACTTTGTTCAAACTTCCAAATTATTAAAATAGAGAGGTCTCCTTTTTTAACTTTAAAAAACTGACCGCTTGCGAGTTGCTACGGTTGTTAAAGTAAAAGAAGGCCCCATTCAACTTCAATTTTTATTTATTATTTTTTTTTATACAATTAAATATTTTTAATATAACTATAATTATAATTTTAAATCATGAATATCAGTTATTATCAGTTTTAATAATATACTTAAATACATTAATTATGATGAAAAAGGGCATCCAACGGCTACCGGAAGCAAGATTTACAAAATTAAGCTTAATAAATTTGAATTAAATATTAGAAATTTATGACAAGACATCAAGGATCGTTATGAAAAGCTATGAGATAGATTTCACAAATTTTTTATAAAATGATTATTTTATATTAATTAATTAAGCCAAATTTTAGAAAATTCATCAAAAATAAAAAATATATATATCATAATAATTTTTCAGACAAATTAAGACTCTTAATATATATATATATTATGAATGGTATTGTAGCTCAGTAGTTGAGACTCATGATTTATTATTCTAGGTCATGAGTTCAAATTCTACCGACAGAAGAGAAAAAAAATATATATATATATATATATATATATATATATATTGAAACAGAAAAATGGAGTTATAAATATGACATCTAACTAAAATATAATGTTAATATTTAAATGAATAATTGATGTTTGAAATATTAAGTAGAGAATAACAATAATCTGAGACTCTTATTACATATATTGGATGATCATCAATGGATCAGTTTATGGGAATGTTTGCTTAGTTATCATAATCTCTCACTCTCTGTTCATAGATCAAACTTTATAGGCCTTTTTAATGTTAATGTCACATCAATTAAATGCTCTTTCTACTCAAATATTATAGAAGATTGGCTGCATCAAATTGAAAAGAAGTTTGAAAGCGAAGCAGAGAAAAATGGTGGTCACAATCCAAAGATTAAAAATTTAGAAATTAGAGTCAAATTATCTCTTCCAAATATTCAAATTTTTTAACACTAAGATATTATTATTTTAGCTAATGATCTCATAATTTTGTTCTCAAAAAATAACTTCCTAGTATGTTAGATATTCTAAAAGTGCTCTCATCTGAGCATGCTTAAGTTTAAGTTATTGACAAAAACTCCATCATTATTCAAAAAGACACATTGATATTTAAAAGTCCAGCTTAATTATACTCGTGGGGTTTCACAATCTCCCCAACATGCGCAAATTAAATATCCTCATTAATATTCACACATAGATCCAAAAATAATCCATCATATAAATATGAATAGATGCGGCCTCTACCTACTCGAGACCCCACCATATAGCACCTTAACTCATTATTGGTTCAACAGGTTGCTCCCATGGAGTGGTACTTTGTTATATATGGCACTTAGCTTCTATTTGACACCAATAGTCTGCTCTGATACCATTTATAACAGCTCAAACTCTTAAGCATTAATATATTGTCTGCTTTGTCCTCACACTTTTAGATAACTTCTCAGTAAATTACTTATCATAAGAGTAATCTCAATTGAGCACACTTAATTTTGAAGTCCTTTAACTTAATTATACTTAATGAACTTTAGCACCTTGATGAGTTTGTAAATGTGTATTTTATGAAGTTTATAAATTTCTTAAATTGTCTCGTTATGCCTCGTCGATGGATACATACAAAGTGAAATATTGTCATTTTTTAGGCTGAACTACGAGATTCTTTTAGAAGAGATCTTATACCTATATATATAATATATTTTGCAATATTAGTGGTGCGGGCAAAATTAACGGAGAACAAGTATTCATCTGCTACACAGAGACTCAAAAGAGAGATATCATCGAGACCTCAAATTACAATTCATTTTAAGAAAATTAAGGCAATTCAAATGGGTACAAATTGCAATATAGCAAGAGAGCTGGTTAATAAGGTATTGTGCAAGGTTGCAATCAATCTCATCCTTCACGCAAATGTTTTTATAAGTAGATTGAGTGTTTCTTTGGGAATTAAAAGTTATTACTATTGTGATTAAATAAGAATTTAGAAAGAATGAATTAACACATAGTTAAGGAGGATGATATTCATCGAGTAGAAGTAATGATTGAAGCTATTGAACATTTGTTTGGATCTTAGGGTGTAACAACCTTAGGTTGTTAGTTAGTTTAATCTTAGTTTAATTATATTATAAATATCATTTGATTAAGTTCATTTAATTATTAGAATCAATTCCTGAAGATTATGAGCAATTCGGAGCTCAATTGGATATTTGAATTATTTTAATAATATTTAATTAATTATAAAATTGAGATATTTAATTTGACATCAAAATCAAAATCCGACTTTATCATTACGCTCGTTACCTCCAAATTAGTTATAGGTGATGTTCTGGAAGTGTTTGGAAGTCATCAGATTTTTCTCGAATATTTTAATGTATTTAAATAACCCCGAAAATTAGAATAAATAAATTAATCTCCAAATTAAAAACCAACTTCGTCGTTGAATTCCTCACCCCCAAATAAGCTAGATGTAAATTGTTGGGATTTTTTGGAGCCCGTTTATTAATCCAAGTTTAATTAGAGAAAATGGGTTAATTAAAAATTAAAAAAGAACAATTAATTAAATTCTTAAATCCATTTCTCCATTTTCCCTCTGGCTGGACCCCGCCTCCTTTCCCTGTTCGGCGCCTTCTTTCCTATACGCACATAAGAAGTCCCCTCCCTTCTCTGCCATGCTGTGGATGGGAGCGGACTTGCATCCTCTCCCAGCCCATGCTTGTCATCTTCCTCCTCCTCCTTTAAATTGAAGCATCAGCCCTCCCTGCTCTTCATTTTCTCAACTGAATCTTCATCCTCCATAGAATCCTCATCTTTCTTTCTTTTTTGCTGGCAACAGAAGAAGGAGAAGCTCCTTCCTCCAAAAAAGTTCCTGCATAAATTAGAGTTCTCTTCCTCCATCCATTCCAAGGCCAAGGTACTTATTGTTAACACCTTCCTTGTGCTATTTCGTTCTCCTTTTCTTTTGCAAGTCAAGGTATCTCAATAGTACCTCTTTTTCTCATCAATTCATTGCTACATTTACCTTGCATATCTATTTCACACTGATAAGAACCTGTGGTTGAGATATGGAGTGCATTATAGCTCATTAATGTTATAAAACTTTAGGGTAGATTAACAGCTCTACAAAAGAATTTCTGTATACCTGGACCCTTAGCTCATTATATAAATTGTTAAAATAATTATTTCATGTCTACTTTGGTATCAATGGAAAGACCTTTTCATCGGTATACGGCACCGCACTTGAGATGCCTTAAATCAAGTGTATTTGAGTGCCAAAGGGGACACATTTCAGTTTTTGCACAAGCAAAATCTGTAACAACCCTACGCAGTTACTTAGCATAATCTTAGTTTAATCGTAGCCTAATTATCATTCTATTGAGTTCATTTAGTCATTAGAATTAAACATTAAAATTTGGAGTGATTCGGAGCTCAATCGAATAATTGGAATATTTTAATATATTAATTAATTAGAAAATTGAGATATTTAATTTGATCTCGAAATCAAAATCTGACTTCTCCATTACGATCGTCACCCCCAAATTAGCTAGGATGATGTTTCGAATTGAAATTCACAGTGGCGCACCACCACGCGCCGCAGTGGCATATAAATTTGATAAAATTAAATAAAATGCACCGCATCGCTGAAATTCGCCACAGCGCCTGAAAGTGCTGCGGCGTGTCATAGCACATGCGCCTCGGGAAAATAGGCGTCGTAGCATGTCGTAGCACCCGGATCTTGGCCAGGCAGCGTTATAGCGCGCCATAACATCCTGCTCTCAAGAATTTCTGCGTTGTAGCGCACCGTAGGATCCTGCTCTCGGGAATTGCTGCATCATAGCGCACCGCAGCGCCTGAAAGCGCTGCTGCGTGCCACGACGCTAAAATCCATCACAGCGCTTGAAAGCACTGCGACACGCCGTAGTGCCTGGCTTTTGGCCAGAACGTGCTACGACACGTCGTAGCATCCAAAAATGTCTGAAAGTGCCCATAACTATCCGTAATTACTCGAATTTGTGATTTTTTGCATTCCAATGACTCTGGGACCTTAATGGGGCCAAATATATATCAAAATTAAACCTGAATTTAAAAAAATTAAGCATTGTATGAAATTGTAGGTGAATTCCATTATAAAATTTATCACTTACCATAAAATGAAATATTTCAAATCTCTTAGGTATTTACTTAAATATTTTTGTGCCAAATGTTAATGTTAGAAGTTTTGATTGTTTGTGCGACCAAGTAGAATTTAATAACCAAATACCATGAAACTTAAGTTCTTTAGATTTGTAATCAAGTGCTAATCCCTTTTGGTTTGATTTAAGATTTGATTAGTCTTATTTACATTATGTTTTATGTCTCTTAATATTCTTATGCTTTCATAATATTAGGGTGTGTGTTAGAGAACTTTAACGATAATTTGGACATATTGATTTACTTAATTTGATATTAAATTATATTTGAACATAAGAATGTTAAGAACTTGATTATGCAAATGATACTTAATCTAAATTTGAAATTGCCATCAATAATACACATATAATTTATTGATTGGCCATTAATTTATAAATCAACAATTAATCTTAATTGTGTAAGGATAATGATTAAACTATAATCTGTTTGATTAAGACTTGAACCCTTAATCACTTTAATCAATTAATTTGATTGAAACATAATTTAACTAATATTATTCCAATAATATATCTGATTTAATATTGATCTTAAATTATTGAATTATAAGTACTAAGATTAATAAAAAACTTGTGTGATTTATTATCTAAACTTAAGCTTGAGATTTTCAATTTTCTCTTATATAAGATTCTTAGTATGAGAACAACTATAAGACTATAATGATTTATAACATGATCCACTCCTAATAATATTCTTAATTTTTATCTCATAATTGCAATGTAGGATGTGATTAGATGGGTAACCATCTGATCTATCAAAATAATCCAAGCTTAAAAAGTGAACCTTTGAATTTAGTATAATTGTTAGAGGTATGAGATCTTGTGATCTTGCCATATGAGTGTTTTGTAATTTCTGAAAAAGCCTAAATAATATTAATATATTGAGGTAGGAAGATCTTTTGTTGAACATTGAGGTAGGAAGATCTTTTGTTGAACATTGAGGTAGGAAATTAGAAGATTTGTTTCTTAACCTTAGAAGTTGATCTTAAATCTTGTAGAAGACTCTACCTTGCGCACCGTAGCACCTGACTTTCAGCCAGGAGGCGCTACCGCAGCGCCCGCATCTCGGGTTGGCTACGACGTGGCACGCCACAGCACGCCGTAGCACCCGAAAGTGCACCGCAGCGCCCAAAAGCACTGTGGCTGTAGCACCCCGTCATGTCGCCGCGCGCAAAAGTGATAGTTATAATCAATTATGGTGGCGGAGCGGTGCACCACTCGGGAAGGAATGTCCCGTCTCCCTGAAATAGCTTAAACAATACCCATCTGAAGGGTTGCTAGCTCAACCTCAATGAGGGCTGAGAGCTAATACTTAAGATAAGAGTAGTATTCTTATCATAAGTATTAGGACAATACATACATTGGATGTAAAATACATGAGAAATCTAATATATGTATAAGATATCAGTATTTCTAGTATACTGATCGCATCACAATACTACGTATAGGTAGTATATAACAGAGTACGAAAGCAAAATCAAACATCCAGAAACCTTTTCATCACAAAAATTGTATGAAACATTTGTCTCAGAAAAGAAAAGAAAACACATCCAGAATTATTACAAATAGCTTACTAAAACACATACAAAAAGCTAAGTACTGAACTGAAATAAACTAAACAGAAAAGTAAAAGTGAAGAAGAGTCCACTAGTGCTCCACAGGCTCTTCTTGAATCTCTTAGGTGTTCTCCTGACCTGACTCAATGTACTGCCCAATATCTAGCAAATTGACAAATCCTAAAAGTACCCCGTATTAGATAATAAGTTTAACACATCAAAACTAGTCTAAGCAGTTCTATTTATTCATTTAATATTTACATAATATAAGTATATCTGTAGAAATACTGTAAAGGTAAATGAAAGAATAAAACTGTACAAAACTAAAATAAAGTAAAGTAAAGTAAAGTAAAGCTGTGCTGGAAACTGAATACTAGAAGTAAATAAAAATAATAATGGATCTGAAACTGAGTGATAGCATGTAAAACTATGCAGCATGCCACTGAAATTGTACATATGAATATGCCATAATACTGTATGCTACGAATATGCAACCAAAATATCACTGAACTACTATGAGTCATACGATTCAACGTATACATACATCCAATTTGGAACTACGATGTCAATGCATCCTAAAATTCCCCAATCAATGTATGCAATATTCTGTAATTTATAAATCATCACTGATACTCATACATCATTACTAATACTCAACATCATGCTTATGCTCATGCTCATGCTCATGCTTCTAAGCTACATGAAATAAATCCAAAAATCTAAAAAATACTTTGAAATTTGATAATGAATTCAAGGTATCCATTGTGCAGAATCTTGCTAAAGGATTCTGATTCCTAGATTCTAATCTCGATTATTGGTTAAAGTTGAGAGATTATTTAAAATCATTAGATGGGAAGATTGTATACACATATTTCGCATATTTGCAAGAAAGGTGGTTCCTAATACTTAGTTTGATTAAGCCACCCTAACGAAGCGATCTTCGATAGGAGGCATCACCTGATGGCGATTTGTATCCAAAGCTAGGCCATTAAGATGCTCAACTCACAATTGCACTTAGTGTCTTAAAGAGGGTGACTCAAATTGCTTATTTTGTTTAAGCTATTTATATTGAAGCAATATTCGCTAGGAGGCATCACCCGATGGCAATTTGTATTTTAATCAAACTAAGGAATGAGTCCTCATTTATAACACTCTTAGTATTGATTGATTTACTTTAAGCAAGATTATATCCGCCTAAGCCCGCAGGATAGCACAAAGATAAATCTTACATAGAGTGACTCAACCATTCCTGAATACTATTGAAATAATCAAGTATTATAGGTATACAATACTACACCAGTCAATAATCTGCTTTCAGACAACTCTACTTAATCAACAAGGATTTATCAAAGCTATTAATCCTTACACTAAATAGGCGAGTCCTACACAAGGCTCCAAGGATGTGATCAAAAGAGGACTCAATGATGGTTTCTATCGTAAGGGGGAAGTTCCATTCTAACTATTTTAGGTGATTCCTACCAAAAGGTATTAAGTTCAACTTCTAAAGTTATGAAGGATCATCTAAGTTCCTACATCAACAAGTTACAAAAGTTCTTCCTACCTCGATGTATCAATAATTAAAGTCTTTAAACATTTTAAGAACAATTCTATAGCAAGACCCTTGAGATCTCACTCTTTTATTTCTTAAGTTAATATTCAGGGTTTATTTATTATTTTTGGATTAAAGTGATCAGATCAAATGATTAAAATTCATCTGACCCTTTTTTATTCTACAATTATTGGATGAAATCAAAGATATTGTTAGAGTTAGATCATTTCATAAATCATTACAATTTTATTATTCATCTTATGCTAATAGTCTTATATAAGAGAAAATCAATAATCTAAAGTTTAGATTCAGATGGTTCAATCATATGAATTTAATATTAACCTTAGCACTTCTAATTCAATAATTTAAGATCAATACTAAATCAAATATATTATTAGAATAATGCCAATTGAATTATCTTATAGTCAAGTTAATTTATTTAGTGATTAAGGTTTAAATCTTAATCATGACAAGTTAGGATTTAACCCCTAGCCTTACCAAAATTATTACCAATTGTTAATTTAAAGGTCAATAACAAATCAATGTATTATTAGTGTATTATTGATATCAAATTTTAGATTTAGATTAAGTATCATTTACTTAATCAAGTTCTTAAGATTCTTATGTTCAAACATAGTTTAGTGTCAATTTAAGCACATTTAGGTGTCCAAATAAATGTTAAAGTTCTCTAACATACATTCTAATAATATGAAAACATAGAAATGTAAAGATGACAAGAAGTAGAAGGTAATTAAGGCTAACCAAATTCTAAATCAAACCAAAGGGGTTAACACTTGATTACAACTCTAAAAGACTTAAGTTTCGTGCAATTTGGTTATTAAGATACACTTAATCAATACAAGCATTCAAGGATTTTATTATTTAGCATTTGGCACAAAAATACTTAAGGTGTATAAGAGGTCTTAGCACTTATCATAAAAGGGCAAACTTTCAAAATTGATTATTACACAAAATTTTATGCAATGCAAAAATAGCAAAGCCTTGGACTTTTCAGCAATTTCTGCGCATTTTTAGAAAATTTAGGGCGCTGGGGCGCACTGTGGCGCGCCATGGCGCGCTACGACAGGTTTCGGCACTTGATTTTCCAAATGCGGTCGCTAAGGCGCGCTGTAGCGCGCTGCGGCGAATTTACATTATTTTTATCAAAAATATATTTTTACACATCACAAGTTATTATGACACAACGGCATGCTGTAGCACATTACAGCGCGTTATGGAGGATTAGTTTCTGCAACTCAGGCGCTGCAGCCTGCAGCGCCAGACGGTAATTGCGCCTGTGCGAAATCCCAAAGGGCCTTATTTATGGCTCAAATACTCTCAATCCAGAACATTCCATGAGCGATGCCATATATCAATAAAGGTCTTTCTGATACCTTTCCATTAACACCAAAATTGGCACAAATGGATCATCCTAACTAAACAAATAATGGTGATCAAAGCTGAGATGTATAGAATGGACAAAAAACAGAGCAGTTTTATTTCAAGGAAATGTGATGCTTTAAGGAGCCTTAGTGGCTTCCATACATGGTTATGGATTTCTAAAGATACAATCAAGCATAATAGCAACATGAAGGAGGCAAGGAAGATGAGCAAATGGGTACCTTAATCTTGCAAGAAATGGAGGAAGAAGACTTGGAAAGCTTGGAGGAGGAACTTCTTGTTCTTCTTCTTCAGCCCAAGACTTAGCAATAGAGGGAAAAGTGGGAGAGCTTGGGAGCTTTATCTTGACATCAAAAATGGAGAGGAAGGGTTGAGCTTCCTTAATAAGAAAAAAGGAAGAAGGGGTAGGTGAAGGCATGACTAAGAGGGGCTAGAGAAGTGAGGGGAGAAGGATATCCCTCAGCCATTCATGCGCCTAAGGGAGGGAGTAAGAGGCCCTGAATATGATAAGGGGGTTGTCAGGAGAATTAATTAAGAAAATTGACTTTCTTAATTAAATAAATATTTATATATTTTCTAAATTGCTAAAAATTCAGATTAAATAAACGCGCTCCAAAAATTCTCAAAATTCACCCCTAGCTAATTTGAGGGTGAGGATTTCAACGACGAAGTCGGATTTCGATTCCGACGATTATTTAATTTTCTTATTTTTCCGGGTATTTAATTATATTAAAATATTCGCAAAAATCCGACGACTTCCAAACACGTCCGAAACATCACCCATAGCTAATTTGGGGGTGAGGATCATAATGGCAAAGTCGTATTTTGATTTTGATGTCAAAATAAATACCTCAATTTTTTAGTTAATTAAATATTAAAATAATCCAAAGTATTCGATTTAGCTCCGAATTGCACCAAATCTTTAGGGATTGATTCAAATGACTAGATGAACCTAATGTAATGATAATTGAGATATGATTAGGCTAAAATTAAGCTGGGTGGGTTGTTACAGCGGCGTGCCACCGCTTGAAAATTTGCTGTAGCGCGCTGTAGCGCCTAGAACTGTCCGGAATTACTCAAATTTGAGTTTTTTTCGCATTTTAATGACTCTATAACCCTAATGGGGCCAAAATATAATAAAACTAAAATTGGTTATAATGAATTAAGCATTGTGTGAATATACGGGTGATTTTTAATTTGAAATCTACCACTTATCATAAATGGCATGTTCTAAGCCTCCTAAAAATTTGCTTGAATATTTTGTGCCAAATAGAAATGTTGTAATCCTTGATTTTTCGCATGAATAAGCAGAACTTAATAACCAAGTTGCATGAAATTTAGGTGCTTTAAATTGTAATCAAGTGCTAATATTTTTTTATTTGATTTAGGATTTGATTAGCCTTGATTACTTATTATTTAAATTAATATGATGCTTATATGTTTCATTAATAGTAGTATGCATATTAGAGAATTTAAATAATGAATTGAACATTTTAAATGGTTGATTTGATACTAGTGAACTTCAAACCTTAAGAATACTAAAGGATGATTAAGTTAATTAATAATTGATCTTGAATTTGAAGTGGACACCAATAATGCACCAATAATTCATTGATTTGTTATTGATCCATAAACCAAACAATTGATCTTGATTTAGTTAAGTTAGGAGTTAAATCATAACTTATCTTGATTAAGATCTAAACTTTAATCACCTTAATTAAGTCATCTTGATTGAAAGATAAATCAACTTGCATAATTCTAATAATACTTATTGATTTGACATTAATTTTAAACCACTGAGTTAGAAGTGCTAAGGTCTATAAAAAAGCCATATCATTGAAAATCTGAATACTTACCTTTAACTCTTTAATTTTCTCTTATATAAGACCCTTATTATGAGATAAGTCATAATCCTATATTGATTTGCAAAATAACCAATTACTAATAATGTACATGATTGAAACCCATGATTATAGTATAGGTGGTGATCAAATGGGTTTGCCCATCTGATCTAATCAAATCAAATCTAAAGAAGTAAGAGCTGTGGAATTAGTGTAAATCATTGACCTTATATTTTCTTTTATATTAAAAGTGCAAGATCTTTATGATCTTGCTTTAGTGTTAATAATCCAATAATTGATAAGCCTTATTAATAAATGATTTATTAAAGTAGAAAGAGCTTATTGTTTAATCCTGTAGTAGAAGTTTAGATAAATTACACATACCTTTATATTATGATCTTAGATCCTAATGGTAAGATAATCTAAAAGACTTAGAGTGAGATTCTCTCATATAGTAGTATCTTAATTTTGAGTGACCTATGGGTCACATTCTTGAAATCTTGTGTAAAATTCACCTCAATGGAGTTTGGATTCATTAGTCTGATAATCCTTGTCTATTAAATAGAATTTCTAGAATCAGTGGATTGTCGGTTGGATGTAATAGTGTATATCCATATTGCTGAATTACTTTTGTAAAGCCCAGGATTAGTTGAGTCACTCTAAGTAGGATTGTAGAGTCTCGGTCTTATCCTATGTGATTGGATAAGTACAATTTATCTTAGAGTAAATTTTCTAATCTTAAGAGTATTATAATTAGGGAAATTGAATACTTTGTTTGAGAGGATAAACTGTGACCAAATTCTGTCCCTTATCATCATGTGTTTCGATAACTGCAGTTAAAAAAACTAAGTATCTCAGGTTACCCTTCTTAGGATATTATAAGTATGCTTGTACGTATTTAACAACTTAATTTGAGAAAATAAATTGTGACTGTGTTCTGCCCCTTATCGTCGTGCGCTTCGATAAATTCACCTTTCATGGAAACATACCAACTGTGTATATACAACCTCTTCAATTCATAAGCATAAGTGTAATCTTTATTTAGATCATTCCATGAATTAGAGTTAGGAGTCATAATTCATTTTGATGAATTCTGCACTATAGAGATGATGTGGCACGCTACGATGAGCTACGGCATAGCCAACCCGAGATGCGAGTCTTGTGCAAAAAATATAATGGGTATTCTTTCGCACTGAAATACTCTCAATTTTGGGCACCTCACGTGCGATGCCATATACTGATGGAAAGGCCTTTTCGAGACCTTTACATTGATACCAAAATTGGCATGAAAAGATTATTTTAATAATGCAAATAATGAAGCTAAAAGACTATGTATACAGAAATCCAAACAACAGCTAATTGAAATACCATTCACAACACTTTGATAAATCAGATGGAGAGAGTAGCACAAGAAAGAGTATAGCAAAAGGGTACCTTGGCCTTGGAAGAATAAAGGTTTATCTCTACTGCTTTCTTAGAAGCTTGAGGCTTGAAGGTTACTTCAGCAGCAAGCACAGCAAGTGAAGTAAAGAAGAGAAGCTTGAGAAGAGGAATGAGCTTTCAGATTGAGAGCAAAGGAAGGAAGGAAGGGCTGAGGGCTGCCTTTATGGAGGAGATGAAAGCATGACTCTCCATTGAGTTCTCCCATCAGCATGGAGAAGGAGAGGGGGGCAGAGCCCTTAGCATGCAAATGAGGGGCACCGAATCAGGGCATGGGGCTAGAAAAGAGAAGAAAGAAAATAGATTTAAATAAATATTTATTTATTTCCTAATTTTCAATTAACCCAATTCTTTAATTAAAAATTGGATGAATAAATGGGCTCAAAAAAATTATGAAAATTCACCCCTATCTAAATTGAGGGTGAGGAACTCAACAATGAAGTTGGATTTCAATTCCGACGATTAAATAATTATTCTATTTTTCCGTGCATTTTACATACATTAAAAGAATCGCAAAAATCTGGCGACTACCAAACACGACCAAAACATCACCCATAACTAATTTGAGGGTGATGAGCGCAATGACAAAGTCAGATTTTGATTTCAAAGTCAATTTAAATATCTAAATTTCTAATTAATTAAATTTATTAAAATATTCCAAATATTCGATTGAGCTCTGAATTGCTCCAAATCTTTGAGGATTGATTCTAATGACTAAATAAACTTAATAAAATGATAATTAGGCTACAATTGAGATAAGATTTGACTAATTAACAACCTAGGATTATTATATAAGGAGACCTCACATTCTCAGAGGGTGAATGCGTGTGTTTATCATCTATGAGACCTAGCTTTCCCTTACTTGTTAGGTAGACGTGTTTAACTCATCGCTTCATTCTATAAGTTTGTCCACATAATGAAAATTTTCATAAATAACTTCAACAAATAAATTATGAGTCTTTTACAATTTTATTGATTGTAAGATCTCATTATAGCCTTCAAGCTAACAACCCAAAGTTGTTATTGTGATGGCCCTGCCCCGCCGTGGTCCTGTTAACTCTTAAGTTAACATGATTACGGTGGAGGGGTCATCAAAATGATAAGGTCCTTATTTAGAATTGGATTAGACACACATTCTAATCTAACTTAACTAAGGACTTTGCCATTTCTCCAAATGAACCCATCACTAAATGATCATACAAGTAACATAGAGATCGCGTAAGCATAAAATACAACATCCATCCATATAATACAACAATCTAGAATAAGTAAAGTGCTGAAAAGAAATGTTATCCCTGTATTATTATGACATTTTAAATAATTTCAAAAGAACTGAAAATAGACTCATCCTCACAAGTGCAGAAAGAAAGCTAAGCCTGAGGGTCTTCAGGTATAGGCTCCTCCTCCAATGGCAAGTCCTCCACTGGATCAACCGCTCCAAGAAATTCAGAACCTATCATTATCGGTTTCATAATGATAGGGCCCCAACCAACAAAAGAAAAATCTAGTTAGACTATTATCTAAGTACATTTTAGGATAATCAATTGATTATGTTAATTAGATATCACCATAAATAATTAAGTACAAAAGCATAATAGGAGCAAAAATGCGTAAGAAAAGAACAGAATAAAGCTATAAACAAATAGTTTATAACTTAAACAATTAGGAAGTAAGCACATACCTCCTCCAAGCAATTGCAATAAGGTCAGGTAAGTAAAAAAAAGATTAAAGCAACGATTATAAAAAAACTACATCCTAAACATGCTTATGATCAATACAGGATTATGCTGAGTGACATAAAAAAAAATGAACATATAAAAACATTGAAAACAAAACTAACATCCTATATATATATGAAAGTAGTAAATAAAACTAGCATCCTAAATAAAAATAAGGCTAGAAAAGTGCAGTACGACTATAAGTAAAAATAATGCTGAAATGCAGAAAAGATTAAAGTAAAATAGTAAGATCAAAACTAAAAATCTGTCTTGGCTACTCAAGCCACTTAACTGTAAGTAAATACTTAGCCTGATAGGCTAAGGCAGAACTCTGAACTAAATATCATTGAAACCTCTTAGCCTGATGGGCTAAGGCAGAAAGTACTGAACTGAATAATCATTGTACAAAAAATCCACCCTCAACTAGTACTCACCATATCCAATCCTATCATATGAGCGCAAAATCTATTTCTCGCCACCCTGGGAATTATCTCAACCAGGCATGGATAGACTTACCGACAGTAGCAAACCAGCGTGCTATGCCGGACTCAAGGATTGGAGAGGCATACTAGTTAAGTCATAACTTACTAAAAGACCAAAAAACAGAAAACATCAAAAAAATATGAATGATATGTATGCAATTCAAAATTAACATAAGATATTTATCAAATATCCAATGTCCAATATATGTGTACAAGGTAAGAGGCTCAAAATAAGGTATGCAAATCATCAATTCAAGGTGAGCAAGTGTAAAATACCAAAATTCCATTTCAAATTATTTATTAATATTTAAATAAATTTTGACTTCATATTGAAAATCTGACTTCACCATTGCGTTCACCACCCCCAAATTAGCTAGGGGTAAAGTTTTAAACGCATTTGGAAATCGTAAAATTTTAGACAAATATTTTAATATTATTTAAATACCTGAAAATTCGAGCAATTACATACTCGTCGGATCAAAAATCTGAGTGCGCCATTGTGTTCAGAAGCACTCAATTAGCTAGGATTGATATTTGTTTTTTTTTTTCTTTTTCATACAATAGAATTAAATATTAAGTTAATTAAATTTAATTTAATAATTATAAATATTTCTTATCTTTTTCATTTTTTTTTTATTTTCTTCACATTTCTTTTCCTTCGCATCCTACCCTAAATCCCGATCCCTTCACTCGCACGCGATTGATCGAAACCGAGCCCTCTCCATCCTTATCCTTCGAGCGAACGGAGGAGAGCCGACGACGCGTGGTTCGCGTCGCTGACCCTCGCCAATGGGAGGCCTCGTCGAGGATTAGATCGTCGTTGCCTCATCAAGTCGTGTGAAGGTAAGCCGACACTACCTCCTTATTTATTCGAACCTCACCGTCTCGGTTTGCCAGTGTTGACAGGTTTTTGAAACAACACAAAGCAGATGATCTTCTAAACCCTAGCATAAATCCTTCAATATTCAACTCAGGTACTCCACCCAATTTCTCCTGTTAAGTTTAGATTTCATAAAATTTACTTGATGGATTAATAAGGATCGTAATTAATCTGGTGATAAGCTCTTTTAATAACCTGTTAATAAAATGGATGTTTCTTTTTAGTTGATTATTATTTATAGCAGTACACAAGATCACCAAGATCAATTCCTTCCAACATAAAGCACCAGCAATACAACGATATTAATATAAATTTAAATACTATATTCAAAGGAAGTACAAAACATGTGCATTGATAGCTTAGGTTTTTATTTTCAGTTTTATTAATTTATGCAAAGTATTCCTATGATGACACTTCCTAAGAATTGTAATCTCTATAATTTTAATTATCTTACTGGTACGAATCATTGTTGTAGGGTTATAAATGGACCCACGGAATTTCCTAGTTCAGTTGCTCTCATTTTCCATTTCAGCAAATATCTAAATCTCTACTTTGAAATTAATTTTGAAGCTGCAATACCGTTCAACTGCTGCTGACTTTACATGTTGGTGCTAAGGGTGGATTTCAATTTTACGTTGAATCATTTGATAAGTTGCTGGTTACATTTTTATATGAAGTTTTCTAATAGCCAAAATCACAATAGCAATTTATGAACTCCAAACCATCACTGAAGTCATTGATTTTGGTATTAATGATATGATTGATACTCTAATGTTTTAAACTTCTCTCTATTCCTTGAGTTATAATACTAATGTTGTGAATCCCATCACAGAATGCATAGTAACTAATGGTCTTCTTATTAGAAATGTATTTTGAATCTTTTAATTATTAGCACTATTAGGTTTAATATGCAGAATTAAATGCTATTGTTCCTTATATGTTATGTTTATTATCTTTCAATAATATTGAATTAAGTGTTGAGTAGTTGCATATTATAAACAAAGTGTGTTACCTGCTTATCCATGAATTACTACTTCTAGACTTCAAATCCAATTATTTCTTTACTATATCATTATGGTTAACGAAATTATTGAATTAGAATTTGATTCTCTTCTCATTTTGTTTGATATTAGAAATCAAATTTCAGATTTAGAGATTTACTTAAGATCCTCTTTATTAGTTTAGAGTAGCAATGTCAAATGTGACTCATTTGTGCTGAGCCCTATCGAACTATCAAATCTTCTCCATTTACATCGTCACTACTCATTTACCTTATTTTGTTAATTGTGATTTATGGAAAGGTTGCTAATGTATTATTAATATTCTTACATGAAGATTTGAGTTCATCCAAAACCATAACTTCAGTTTTTCAAAAGCTAGTTCCGCACTAAGTTGAAATTGGTAGGATGATGTTTGAACCTTAAGTTTATTTATTGTGCTTGACTCTCCATATTGTATAAACTTGTATTTTAAATTCCAGCTATCTTTTGAAATGCTGAGTCCAATGTTGCCTTTAATTTTAATAAGAGATCATAAGTGATCCACATGCTGCTAGATGTCATAAGAGAATGTATGTTGCCATCTTTATATATGAAGTCAAATATAATTAAATGCTGCCATTTATTTCAATAAATTCAAATGCTACTATTGATTATGTGTGGGATCAATTGCTGTAATTAGTTGAGTGAAAGATCAATTGCTGCCATCAATTACGAATGAGGTAAATTGCTGCCAACAATTGTATAAGTGAATCAATTATTGCCATTTAATTAATTGATCTAAGGTGCCTGCAATGTATCATGTTTTAAAGCATTGTTTATTTGCGAAAACAATTGGAGAAAGGTTTCCTTTAAATACCCAGGTTGTGGTCTGATTGATAGGAGCACTTGATCTAACATATTGCTGTTGGATTGTATTTTTGCAACAATAAATATAAATTCGGAATTTATAAGTTTGAACTCAAGATTTGTGAATAGGTTCATATGATTGATAATTTCAACGTACACCTTTAAGTTTTATTATATTTGTTCAAGTATAACTAAATGCTGTCACTTATTATATTATGATTAAATGCTATCAATTAATTAGAATGTTACCAATTGTTTCATGAGATTCAAATGCTGTCACATTTTTTTTACATAGATTTATATGTTGAGAATCCAATGATACATCTATTCGTTGAAGATCTAATTGCTGTCAAGTATCCTAAAGCAATAAAATTGCTCCCATAACTTATAAAATGAATTGTCAAATGAATTATGTGAAATAAATATTATTAGTTCATTAAATGTGATTATATGTTGCTATCTAGTTTATAAGAATAAGTACTGTCAATTCTCTTTCTAGCATCATATGTTAAAAAGACAAATGCCGAGTATTAATACTTGTACTTCAGTTTTAAATATTGATGTTAAATGCTAAAAATAAATAATACTATACTTTATATGTACAGTAGAATACTGTTGTCATTAATTTCAATATGCTTCAATTGCTTTAGTTAAACTGAAGTAAACAAATGCTATCTCTTTTAGATGAATTCATAAATTGCCATCTATTTTAAAGAATCTAATGCGGCCATTTATGCTTTAAGATCACATGCTTTCATATTTAATATATGAATACTATCATTCTCTTTCATTTGAATCATAAGTTACCATGAGATCAAATATTTAATGCTGCAATTTTTTTTAAATAAAATCATATGCTGCCTAGTTTCTTTTACATTTTAATGCTAAACTTTTAATAACATTTTTCTTTGCAGGTTGAGCTATAAAATTTAATACAGGCCTGCTAAATTAAATGCTATGTACAAAAGTCATATAACGATGCTCTTATAAATTGCTAAATTTAATTCTGCATCTTATGCTATTAGATGTTTGATATAGGTTATTTAAACTGCTTAGCTTAAATTGAATGTATTTAAAATTTCTATAGAACTGGAAATGAGCAGTCCTGTAAATAGGACTGAACTCTATATTTAGAATTGGAAATTGTTTGTGTTAATTTGGAAAATTTGAACAAAAATAAAGGAGACTCTGCCGAAATTTTTAAGAATTTTAGGACTTAGAAAATTATAGGAAATATAGATGTTTACACATATTTCTAGAAATTTCATATAAATTGTCACATCATTTGAAAAATAAAAATAATTACTTCAATGAATCCAAATATCAAATATCATAAAAACTTATTATTACAAATCATGAAGCATTAAAATAACTTAAACTACTTTTGGCAGATCAAACAAATTGAATTGATTGATTTTAAGACAAAACAAGTCAGGTACGCAAATCTACTTATAAGTTTCATTTCAGTATTCTTATATTTGAGCCATTTTTCATTTGAATATTATTTACATTGCTTACCGCTCTATAATCTACAAAAAGAATGATATCGAATAGCATGTAACAAAAAGATGAAATAATGAATATATTATTGTGGTGTTTATTTTTGGAGGGTGGAATGCAAAACTGAGAATCTGTACATATTGGGCCAGCTAGCAGCCCCTGGGAGTTATATGGAGGGATTTAGCCTCTTGTAGGAAGTAGGCAATCCAGAGGAAAGACACACCAAGAATTATTATTTGAATAAGCTACCGACAGGTGGCGAGATAAGCTTCCTACAGGTTATGCCTATGGGTTTACTCATTTGGGCTCAGGAGTCTTCGGACTCGCCTTATTGTTACAAGTGCTTTCAATAAAATTTATTTCATATATGTTGATTTTACAGCCATTTTGCAGGGCAGAAATTACTTACTTTACTTGCAGTCTTATTTTCAGTCATTTTCATATGTGATTTATACCTATTATAGGATGCTAGATTTATTCTTATAAGAACAATTTGCGTACTCCTATCTGACTGGTAAACTGAAAATTTTTTCAGGTTTTGATAATTAAAAAGAACTCAGAAGATCTGCCAAATCAAAATTAGAAGAATAAAGGAAACAAAAGAATGTAGATATTTCATATTTTGTATAATTCAAACTGTTGCAACTTTTCATATATATATTGGCTCTTTGTATAAAAAGACTGTGGATCTCTATTATTATGCCCTTTTTGTATTATAAAAATGTATAAATTTTCAATTAAGATGAATTGTTCTTTAAAGACTCTTGAACTTCGATCCCCGGTCGCCACAGCAAGGGACTCGACTAGGACACAGGTGATATCCATTATTGTCGACTTTATTCATTCTATATACTCTAAGTTACATAAGTTTTAGAATCATCAATTCTTACACAGTCTGTAACTTAGAATCACAAACCTACAAGTTGAAGATAATTAGGATTGGCCAAGTCCTAACTATATCTTAATCAAAAGACGACTACTTGATTTAAATAAACAAATCATCGACTTAATTTGTTAATTTAAACCATCCCAAGCCATCTTGATTAGCCAAATCAAGATGAAAAGATTAAGAATTAAACTCTAAATATTGGGGTTTAATCACTTAATCTTAAGGTGTAACTAAGGATCTAAGGTTTAATACCAATATTCACTGATTTAGATTAAGGCAAATCCTAATGAAAATCAACTCATTATGATATATCTCTATCCTAAATTCTAAGATTTAAAGATCAAATAATCACTTAAAGAAACTTAAGAAAATCTATAAGCTAAGAAACTCAAGGTTTCATCTATTGAGTAACCCAATTACTCAATAGATGAACTCTAACCTAAGATCTATTCATAATTTTAGGAATTTAAGCTCTTAGTACTAAGAGTATCTCTCATGACACACATCTTAACTAATGTTATAAGACCTAAAGAAAGATCTAAGAATGATTAAGGAAAGAAGTGCACTCACATTTTATTTAAGGAATTTCTTAAGGAATTAACTTGGGATTTTGATTTAAATCAATTTAATGTTTGGACTTATACAATTTCTATCCTAAATCATTCTATTTACTATTTATAATGATTATAATGTGATTTTAGGGCTTTAAAAATGTTAAACCCTAATTATGAGCAAAATTACCATTTTGCCCCTACTTAAGGGTCTAAATCTCATATTTATGAATTAGGGTTAAATTTTGAATTTTAATAAAGTGAATGATTACTTACTATCTAATATGAGTTTAGACAGTAAGATCATTAATTTTGGTTAAGTATTAAGCCTTATAAGGTCAAATTTAGGAATTTGACCTATAAGGGCATATTAGTGATTTTACCTTAGTTTACTATAGGTTATGTTCTAAGGTTTTCATAGAACCTAAAATTATTGAATTCTGATAAGTATTGGCCAGGTTATGGCCAATACAAGTTCTAAGGTTTAAATGGTAATTAAAGGTTCTTAATTAAGGGTCAAAATCCTAACTTTTTGTCAATTAGGATCCAAATTGAGCAAAATTAATGACTATGGTTTACAAATGGTCCACTGATTATAATGACATGTGGTAGACTCAATTTGGACCTAATTTGACTAAGTTATGACCTAATTAAGGTTTAGGGTGATTAGTAAATAATTAGTAAAATTAATCACCCAATCACTGATCCAACCCTACAACTATGTTTTGATAGACTCTATGAGTTCTCTAAAACTTAAATCACTCAATTTGGATTACTAGATTTGCTAATATTCACTAATCAAGTTTTAGAATAATTATGGACAATTAGCAAATCTAACCATTGGATCTAAAATATTTTTACAGATTACTGTAATTTATGTTTTTCTAATCTAAATTGATATTTGGATCATTTAATTTGGAGTTCAATTGACCAATTTATAGTCAATTGAAGTTCTAGGGTTAAATGACCTAATTAAGGTTAGGTCCTAAAAGGGATTAGTCTCAAATTAATCCAAACAGCAAATTAAGCCTTCTTAGATTATTCTATAGGGTTTGCTGATCAATTTAAGACCCATATTGGGTAGATTTGGGTAAGATGTTACAAAGTTATGACTAATTAAAGTTTTGTGAGAATTTGGGTTCAGTTTAGGGTTCCCAATTGTCACTATGTTAAATATTGCTCCAATTAGAAATCTAACAGTCTTATATTACTCCACTAATTTTACTGATCAATTTGACATATAATTTTAATACATTTGGAGTTCATGATTAAAAGTTATTAATGAATGAAATTTGCTAATTAATTTAATTAGTTATGCCTTAATTAACTACTGATTAAATTAAAGTTTATTTAAGATTTTTGTTTTGATTACAGCGGCGGGCCCTCAACCAATCCAGCATAGCGACATCGTTAGCGCATAGGACACGCGTCGGCCTAATATTCGCTGGATTGAACCGATGCGGGGCCCACGTCGGTCGGGACAAGCTAGGCCCGACCCAGCCCAAATCGCAGAGAGGGGCTTCGTCTTCATTGCCACCGCAGCTAGGGCCTTGACCAGCACGGCGCATAGAGATTTTCAGAGCTCTATTTGCACCTCAAATGGACGCCTACGATCAGAACTACTATGGGAGATCAAGAACCCTGACCCAGACCTCTTATATTGATCCCTAATATGATGCCCTAGTTTTTCATAGGTGAAAGCCTTACGGTAGAAATCGAAGTATACTGTGGATCGATCGCCAAATTGGCGATCGATACTTCTCCACAGAGTCCTAATTTAGCAACAGATGCAATGAAACACATGGAATAGGTAATGGAGATAAATCGATTGAGAATGCAATGAAGTGAATTTAGGAAAATTTAGGGTACAAATTTATTTCTAATTACGCCATTATCACCATAACATTCACCTAATAATTGTTTGCATGGATTGAACAATACAATATGGAAGTAGAATATTCGAATAGTGATAGGGAAAGGCAGTACCTAAGGATAAGCTGTCGACGATCTCGAGCTGATCAAATGGATCCTTCTGCGACTAGGATTCTTCGTCTTCTCCAAAACTCGAGTCCTCAAGTCACGTGAAAAATTTAATTAGCATCAGAGAGGACTCCAAAGCGGTAGAGATGGCACGCGACGACCCAAGCAGTCGAGCACTACCTCTGCGCGACACGCGGAGGTTCAAATCATGCGATGCGAAGAAGATGGCCATCTGCCGTTCGATCTGAAGATCTGACGGCCCGGATGCTTTGTCCCAATTAACGGTTCACATGAATTGAAGGAGACAGCGTGGCTTTAATGCAGACGGCACCGTTACTTTAAGTAATAAGATATTAATATTTAAAAAATATATACTAAATTTAATAATTAAAATTGTATAACAAAATAAATTTAGAAAATTTTCAATAAATCACCCTAGCTAATTAAGGAGTGAGGATCGCAATGGTGCGATCAGATTTTTTTCGACGAGTATTTAATTATTTGAATTTTCCAAGTATTTAAATAATATTAAAATATTTGACAAAAATCCAACGACTTCTAAATGCATCCAAAACTTCACCCTTAGCTAATTTGGGGATGGTGAAGGCAATGACGAAGTCAGATTTTCAATCTGAGGTCTAGATAAAAAGTCAAATTCTAGAGTTTGAGATTTTCTAGAATTTCTAATTTTGATCCAGTTGACTTCTAATTTGACCTAGGTTTTTGAGATAAGCTCTAAATTACTTAATTAATGTACTAGAACCTCAATTAAGACTAAGATTAGTCTTAATTAACCAGAGTAACAACTTAGGTTGTTACAGTTATCCAGCTTAATTTAAGCCTAATCATATCTCAATTATCATTATGTTAAGTTTATCTAGTCATTTGAATCAATCCATAAAGATTTAGTGTGATTCGGAGTAAATCAATTATTTAAAATTATTTTAATATTTAATTAATTAGAAAATTGAGATTTTTATTTTGACCTTGAAATCGAAATCCGACTTCTCCATTGCGATCGTCACTCCCAAATTAGCTAAGGGTGATGTTTTGGACGCGTTTGGGAGTCATCAGATTTTTACGAATATTTTAATATAATTAAATGCGAAAATAGGATAATTAAATAATCATTGAAATCAAAATCCGACTTCGTCGTTGAATTCCTCAACCCCAAAGCATTTAGGAGTAAATTTTTGGGAATTTTCGGAGGGCGCTTCTAAAATTGAGATTTTTAATTTATTAAAGGAATAAATAATTATTTATTCCTAATTTCATTTTTCCTTTTTTTTTTCTTTCTCTCTCCTAGTTGGCTATTTCATTTGGCTAGCTCTTACCTCTATTTTTGGCTGACCCATCTCCTTCTCCCTTATTAATTACAAGCTTTGATAGTTATGACCATCCCTCTTCCCCTAGCTCATGATGGCCTCACCTCTTCCCTTCTCTCCTTTAAGAAGGAGCTCAAATCCTTCATCCTCCCCATTTGCAAAATCTGAGAGCTCCTCCCTCCTTCCTCCATTGCTCCTCTTGGGCTAAAGAAGAAGGCTCCTCTTCAAGGTTTTGAAGAAAAATCAGAGTTTCTCCTCCAAGCTTTCTGAGGTTCCTTCTCCCTTTTCTAAAGACTAAGGTACCCTTTTGCTTGCTCTCCTTGTACCCATTTGCTCCCCTTCCTTATCTACTTCATGTTGTTATCACAATGTTTTGTATTCTTATAAGATCTATGATTATATTTGGAAGTCATTGAGGTTCATTAAAGCACCATATTACTTTAAAAATCGCATGCTCTGTTTTTTGTCCATTTTGTATACCTGAACCTTTAACTCTATTTTTCGTAAAGTTAGAATAATCAATTTGTCCCGATTTTGATATCAATGGAAAGGTATCAGAAAGACCTTTCTATTGATATAGGGCACTGCTCATGAAATGCTCTGGATTGAGAGTATTTGAGCTTGAAATGTGACCCATCATGGTTTTCACACAGGCGAAATCACCGTAGGGCGTTACAGCGTGCCGTAGCGCCTGAAGTTCAAATAGTTTCCACTGTGGTGCTCCGTAGCGCGCTGCAGCGGGCTACATTGTCATTTTAGAAAAAATCATATGAAATTGATAAATAAACTAATTGAATAGTAACCCGCAAGCTGGACCGCTGCAGCGGGCCGCAGCTTCATTTTTAGAAAATCATATGAAACTAGAAGAAAAATTAATTAAACAGTGTTTCCGCAAGTTGATCCGCCACAGCGCATCGTAGCATCCAGCTCTCTGATTGGTCCCGCCGTAGCGCGCTGCAGCGCGCCACAGCATTATTTTCAGCCGTAGCGCCTAGAATTTTCTGAAAGTGCGCATAATTGGCTGAAATAGCCAAAACTTCAATGTTTTTGCATTTTAAGGTCATTATGACCCTAGTGGAACTGAATAATATCAAATTTAGTTAAAATTGAGTATTGCATAAAATTTTAATTGACTATTAAATTTAAAACTTAGTCATTTTGAACAAGTGCTTAAAGCCTCTTATAAAATTTTGTGCCCAATATTAAAGAATAGGATCCTTGAATGCTTGTATTGACTAAGTAGGTCTTAATAACCAAATTGCATGAAACCTAAGTCTTTTAGAGTTGTAATCAAGTGCTAACCCCTTTGGTTTGATTTAGAATTTAGTTAGCTTTAATTATCTTCTATCTTATGTTACTTTACATTCCTATATTTTTATGATATTATGATATATATTAGAAAACTTTAACAATTATTTGGACACCTAAATGTGCTTAAATTGACATTAAATTATAAGTGAACATAGAAAATCTTGAGAACTTGATTAAGTAAGTGATACTTAATCTAAATCTGATATTTGACATCAATAGTATACAAATAATACATTGATTTGTCATTGACCTTTAAATTAACCTTTGGTCTTAATGGTTAAAAGGTTAGGAGTTAAACCCTAACTTATCTTGATTAAGATCTAAACCTTCACTACTTAATCAATTAACTTAATTGAAAGATAATTCAATTGACATTATTTTAATAATATATTTGATTTAGTATTGATCTTAGACTATTAAATTAGAAGTACTAAGGTTAATATTAAATCTGTAAGATTGAATAATCTGAATCTAAACTTTAGATCTTTAATTTTCTCTTATATAAGACCATTAGCATAAGATTAAATATAAAATTATAATAATTTATGAAATGATCTAACTCTAATAATATCCTTAATTTCATCCCATGATTATAGAATAGAGTATGATCAAATGGATGTTTATTCATCTGATCTGATCAGTTTAATCCTGAATCTATTAAGTAAACATTGAATATTAACTTAAGAGATAGAAGAGTGAGATCTCAAGGATCTTGCTTTAGGATCATTCTTGAAATGTTTAAGGACTTTAATTATTGATACTTTGAGGTAGGAAGAATTTTTGTAACTTATTGAGGTAGGAACTTAGATGATCTTTTATAACCTTAGAAGTTGAACTTGATATCTTATAGTAGGAATCACCTAAAACACTTATAATGGAACCTATCCTTTGTGGTAGCAACCTACATTGAGTGATCTGTTGATCATACCCTTGGAGCCTTGTGTAGGAATCACCCATTTAGAGTAAGGATCAATAGATTTGATAAATTCTTGTTGATTAAATAAAATTGTCTGAACTCAGATTATTGGTTAGGTATAATAACGTATACCCATAGTACTGGATTACTTCAGTAGTATTCAAGATTGGTTGATTCACTCCAATGTGGACTTATAAATAGGTGTTATCCCAAGGAATTAGACGATAACATCCCCGTTAGAGTAAATCTTCTAGGACTAAGAGTGTTATAAATAGGGACTCATTACTTAGTTTGATTAAAAATACAAATCATCATCGGTGATACCTCCTAGTAAAGAGTGTTTTAATAGGTGTGGCTTAAACAAATTAAGTAATTTGAGTCACCCTCTTTAGGACACTGAGTGTGATTGTGAGTTGGGTATCTTAATAACTTAGCTTGAGATACAAATTATCATCAGGTGATGCCTCCTATCGAAGTTCACTTCGTTAGGGTGGCTTAATCAAACTAAGTGTTAAGAACCACCTTTCTTAGAAACATACTAAATTTGTGTATACAACTTTCCCATCTAATGATTTTTAAGTAAACTCTCAACTTTAACCAGTTATCGAAGCTAGAATTTAGGAGTCAGAATCCTTTTAGCAAGATTCTGCACAATGGAGACCTTAAATTTATTTATCAGATTTCAACGCATGTTCTGAATTTTTGGATTTAACTCATGGCATGAGCATGAGCATAAGCATGATGTATGAGTATTAGTAATAATGTATGAGTATCAGTGATGATTTATGAGTTACAAAATGTTACATACATTGACTGAAGAATTTTAGGATGCATTGGCATCGCAATTCCCAATTGGATGTGTGTATATATTGGACTGTACGACTCATAGCAATTCACTGATATTATGGTTCCATATCACTAGCATACAGTATTGTATCATATTCAGATGCACAATTTCAGTGGCATACTACATAGTTTTACATTCTATTACTTACTTTTAGATATAGTACTATTTTTGGTTTACTTTTAGTATTCAATTTACAGTTCTGCTTTACTTTACCTTACTTTAGTTTTGTACAATTTTATATATTTTTATACTTTCAGTTATCTTTACAGTATTACTGCAGATTTATTTACATTATGTAAATGTTAAATGATTAATTAGAACTTTTTAGATTAGTTTCATTCTGTTAGACTTATTGTCTAATACAGGATACTTTTGGGATCTGACAATTTGCTAGATCTTGAGCAGTATATTGAGTCAAGTCAGAGGGGCAACCAGGAGATTCAGGAGGAGCCCGTGGAGCACTAGTGGACTCTTCTCCAGTTTTACTTTTATGCTTACTTTATTTCGGTTCAGTACTTAGCTTTTATGTCTGTGTTTTATTAAACTGTTTGTAATAATTTTGGATGTATTTTCTTTTTTTTTTCTAAGATGAATATTTCATACAGTTTCTGTGATGAATATTTCTAGATATTTACTTTAAGCTTCCGCACTGTGTTATATACTACTTATACTTAGTATTGTGATGTGATCAGTATATTAGAAATGCTAATATCTTATACGTATATTAGATTCCTCATGTATTTTACATCCAATATATGTATTGGTCTAATACTTAGGATAAGGATACTACTCTTATCTTAAGTATTAGCTCTCAACCCTCATTGAGGTTGAGTCAGTAGCTCTTCAGATTGGTTTGGTTCTTCAGGCTATTTCGGGGAGACGGGATAATCATCCCCGAGTGGCGCCCCGCTCCGCCACCGATCGATTTTTTCCTTTTGCGCGCGGTGATGGGGCGGGGCGCTACAGTATAGTCATAAGCTATGTATTCTTAGACAAAATGGCTAAGGTCTTTTTTTACTTACTTTGCACTTTTTATTTTCAGTATTGCGCTTTACTTGCTTACAGTTTATTATTTACGCAGTGTATGTTATTTTAATTTTATTTAACGCTTCACTACTTTTCTTTGTTTTACTTAGCTTAATTTTTATTGGATATATACATATTTCCATTTCATATGTTCATATGCACATTAGTAGTTTCTAATCTTATTAGGATATTTTTTTCCTTACTTTTTATTGCAGGTTAGAGCAGTTATACTTGTGAGTTTTTATTCATCTTCTCTTTATACTATTATTCTTTACAGCTATGTCTTACTCTCTTCCCTTTACTTTGATGCTTTAAATGCTCCACTATAATTTTTAATTATAAATTAGCTTATGTGATATCCAACTAAATTTAAATTATTAATTAGCTAATCTTAAAATGTATTTAGACTATTTAGTTTAACTACTCTTTTTTTTTTCTTGGCTGTGCCATATTATTTTTTAAATACTAAAAATGCAATAGATTATGAGCATTTTTAGGCTAGTGGAGCTGGACTTTAGTGTGCTTGAAGAATTTTAAATTGCTTTCGCATTTCATTTCCTTTTCTATTTTCACGTGAGGGAGTGAATTTACTTTTATTGCTTTTTAAAATTTTAAAGTTTATAATAATTAATTTTTATCATATTTTTACTTCTTTCTATGATGAATTTACTTTCATATTAAATGTTTGGATTGGATAAGTGGATATTTTTTAATTCTACTTTGTAACAGCTCAAACTATTAAGCACCAAAGTATTGTTCTCTTTGGCTTAAAAGGCCTCATAATTTTGCCCTCTGAAGATAACTTCCCAGCGGTCACCCATCCTAGGAGTGCTCCCACCTGAGCACGCTTAACTTTGGAGTTCTTATCAAAAACTCTACCATTATCTGAAAAGGCGCCTCGATATTTAAGAGTTTCACTTATTACTACTTAAGTGGGTCTTCACAATCTCCCCAACTTAAGTAATTGACGTCCTCATCAGTATCCACACACAGATTCAAGAACCATCCATTGGGTAGATAGGACTAGAGGTGACCCCTACAAACGCAAGAGGTACCCACAATCATGTAGCACCTTAATCATCATCGGTTCAAGAGGCTGCTCACATGAAGTAGTACTTTGCCCTGTATGACACTTAGCTCTTATCTGACACCCTATGGTTTGCTCTGATACCATTTGTAACAGCCCAAACTCTTAAGCACCAAGGTATTATTCACTTTAGCTTGAAAGGCCTCATGATTTTGCCCTCAGAAGATAACTTCCCAGCAGGTCACCCATCTTAGGAGTGCTCCCACCTGAGCAAGCTTAACTTGGAGTTCTTATCAAGAACTCCATCATTATCTGAAAAGGCACCTCGATGTTTAAGAGTTTCACTTACTACTACTTAAGTGGGTCTTCACATACTTGCACATATTTCATGTTCTTCCTCTTTTACTATTATATTTTTCTTAGCTTAACACCATCACAAAGATAATTGGCCACATAACACTTAGTGTTGGGTTAGTTTTCTTCTAATCTAGTGTTAAGTGTTATGGTGGCACTCTAGTGTTAGATTGGGTTCCCGATCTAATATTGGGGCCGTTACTATTTGACTCATCTTAGATAAATCATAGCACCCTTGCTGATCTTCAGGACCCTTATCTCAAGCACTATCTTAAAGCCCTTGGCTTCTAAGGCCATAATAGACAAAAGATTCTTTTTGATCTCCAGTATATGTATGACTTCTTTTAGCTCTTGGACTGTTACTGTATGTAATTTAATAAGCACACTTCCAACTCCTGCAATTCGGCATGTAGTATCATTTCCCATTGTGACTGCACCACTGTCCTTTTCTCTGTATGAACAAAACCAATCATTCTGGGAACATATATGGTACATTACACTAGTATCCATAATCCAATTGGAGCTATCAGCTACTAGATCCATTGAAACAATAACAAAAGATATATTTGAGTCTGAACCCTCCATCACATTCTGAATCACATTGGCATTTTCCTCGGATATTTTATTTGCCCACTGCTTTTCTTTCAACTTTGGGAAACTCTTATTCCAATGTCTCATCTCCAAACTGAACACGCACTGATTGTATCCAATGCTATGGCCTCTGAATTTTCCTCTCTTCTGAAAGTCAGCATTTTTTTCTTTGGCCATTGCTTCTTCCTCTTTAGTCTTTCTCTCTGGAGTATAGGAACCTCTTCCATATCTGATTTGGTGGATTCTTTACCTGATAATGAGTTCAACAATAAGAAGGCATTCTCTTTATCATCCACAGTTTCATCTAGATTCAACAAATCTACAAACAACTTTGTGAACTCATGTAGGTGCTCATCTATGGATATTCCCCTTCTCATCTTCATGTGTAGTTGATTCTTCACACTCTTCGCTAGGTATCTACCCTCTAGGAATTTCTATAATTTGATATCACTTTTTGCTTTAAAAAAACTCAAACACAAACAAAAATTCAGCTCAAGCAAATCCTAGCCCTAGAGAACAAATAAGTCAATCTCTCTTTGATATCATTTGTTGGGATCTTAAGGTCACAAACAAATGCGGAACAAAGCTTGAGATGATGAGCAAACCAAAATAAAGCAAGAAAACAACAAATGCAAACAATTACAGCCACAAGACAAAGATATTTGCGTGGTTCGGTGCTAATACTTACGTCCACGGGGAAGAAAGCAGAAGATTTCACTATTGAGAGAAGATATTACAAGGCGTTTTAGGGTTTACAAACTTTAGGAGCTTTCTCTTCTTTGCAATGGAGCAGTCACCATACCCAAAACTAATGGAGGATGAAAATAAATTTTGATTTTGCTAAAAACAAGAATATATATATATATATATATATGCAGCTCAAAACTGGGCTGATTGGGCCGCAGGAGCTACAGCACGCTGTAGCGCCCATCTCTCGGGCGTCAGCCGCTGCGGCTCGCCGGAGGGCCCGCCTCTCGGGCGTCAGCCGCTGCGACGCGTTGGAGAGCCCGCCTCTCGAGCGCTAGCTCCTACGACGCGTTGGAGCGCCTGCCTCTCGGGTACCAGGCTGCTATGGCGCATTGTGGCGCGCCTCCAAATAAATTCTTCAATCAACAATATTTGCCTAAATAGCTTCTTTAAAACAAACTTCAGCAAAGAAAGAAATGGTCAGCTGCCATCAGAGAAGGGCTTAGATTTATTGACAATTTCAATAAAAAAGGGTCCATAATAATTGCAAAGAGGCAAAGAGATGCAGAGACAAACAACAGTCTTATCTTAAGCCCATTTGAGGTGAGAAAAACCCACTCTTTCTATGAGCTATTAACTATAATGGAGCAGTGGACATTCTGTATACAAACTTCAACCAATTATCTGCTCATTTAGTTAATACATTTGAGCTTCCCGATAAAAAAAAAAAATAAATGGCCTCACATGAAAAGGTCTCGCAGATCCAGCCGACAACAGAGTGTGGATCGGTCTTTGCCGCAAAGCCCAAACCGCCGTTAAATTTCGATCGTATGGCTCACACTGCGTGGCCCACTCACCAGAACAAAATTGGTGGAGCATTGACGTCCGAGAAACGTCAGCCCTTTCAACACCGGCACCTGTCGGTCGCCCTCTTTGAATCGGGCGGTCAAATGCCGGTGCCTGACAGCGACGCGTGTCCCTCGGGTACCTCGGACCGCCGTGGGAACACTTGACCACCGAACTAGCTGACCCCAGCGTCCCGGTCATCTTCCCCCTCTGCTGACCAGTTTTTCTTTTTGAACTGCGAGGTGGATTGATTCTATCGAACGAAGATAAGTACAAAATTCAACATACAGATCGAGAGTAGTTTTTTATTTAATTTCTCGATAAATTAATGATTCAAATCAAGCTGATCATACAGTTATACTATTGACACCAAAAAAATGATCATATTCGCTTGAAGAAGATAGAAAATATAAAACGGAAAGCCTTGGAGGTGCCCTAAGAAACCAAAAGCGACCACAAAAAAAGGAAGAACTAGAATTTCAGCACAAGGAGGTGCCCTAAGAAACCAAAAGCGACCACAAAAAAAGGAAGAACTAGAATTTACAGCACAAGGAGGTGCCCTGCTATTTCCAAAAGCTGGTGATAATAAAAAATATAAGAGTAAAGCATGTGTCAACGTCATTTATTATATATATATATATATCATAAATATATAAGTTTTTCTCATAGTTGTTAAAATCAATGGAAAATTTGTTATGGAATTTTGCCTTGAATTAATCTTATTATGGCTGTTTCAAGGCAATAAAATATTTAGGAGAGATTCCTGTCATCATATAAAAAACACCAAACCATTTCCTTGACTGGAAAAGATGAAGCAATACGATTGAGTGAATTTTTGTTCTCCTAAAAATATTAATTAATGAATTTGAACGTGCTTACTCACACTGCTATAAAAATATATAAATCAGGGTTTAATGATTAAAAATTATAGGAAGATGGAAGCCTTTGTAAGAATAAATTATAATGGAATTCATCAAGTAAGTCAGGCTTTGGGGCTTCTCTCATCACTTCTGCTTAATGATATTTAAATTCTGTGAAAATACTCGATAAGCTTAGTGTGTAGACTGTGTGGGATGTAAGATGTTGTCTCTTATTTTTACTATAGAACACAATTAAGTCTAGCGTTCTTAAATTCTTCCAAGAAAAAAAAAAAAATCATATCTTTAAGACTTTCACTTAAAATTAAATGTGGAATATATAATAGAAGAACTTATATATAAAAAAGGAAAGAAAAGGCTAACAAAAAGTCTTCCCCCTAACCCCTGCCAGCCCCCACCAACCAAAGCTAAGGAAAGAACCCCACTTCTCTCTTCTCTTATCTCATCAAAGCCTCTCCTTTCTAGCTCCTCTTCACTCCCTTCACTTTCTGCTCTCTCTCAAGCCATATCTTCAACCTTTCTTCTACTTTTCTTCCTCTCATACCAAAGATTCATGTCAGAGGAAAAATTAGGAGAGTTCTTCCACAATGAAAGCGCCTTCTTCGACCCGTACTCGGCTTTCTCTCTCCCACCATTTGCAGGATTCTTAGATTGCCATGTGGAAAGCTCGGCGGAACTTGGCCTCCCGAGCAATTCGTCGCAGGAGCCTTTCTTCTGGTTCGGCGATCGGCGTAAGGCCGCCGATGCGTCCGAGTTCACGGCGGCGAACTCTTCTGTGTCTTCGTTGTCGACGGAAGCAGCTGGAGACGAGGTTTCTGTTAAGGTGGAGAAGAACGAGGAGAAGGAACAAGAAGAGAATTTTATATGTTATGGTGATGGGGAGGGTGATCAAGACGAAAAGGATAAGAAAGTGTACGCTCTCTCCTCACTCTCTCTCTCTATTATTTTCTTGAAAGAAGTTGAGCTCAATGAAGAATATATAACTGGCTGCTAGGATTTAAATTCTTGATCTATCACGAACTTAAATCTAGAACTCTAACACATGAAATGAAAACGTAGAGAAGTTATGCTTGTAAATTATATTTTAGCAAACATTATTATTTCGATTTATAGTGTTAGGGGTTTCGCTTAAGAGCATCATTAAGCTATGAAGACTTTGAAGCAATGGATCTGATGGTTTTTGGAGCAACACTTGATTGGCAAAATATATAAATCAGTATTTTCTTAATATAAATAGACAGTTTTCTTCAAATTAGTTTTTGTGCATGTGTTTAAAGCTCGACCCTCCTCTGTTTATTCTCTTCTTTTTAATATTTATTGTGAAATAAATGCTTTTCTTTGATTATAGAAGAATATAAAGACTTTCATAAGAAAAACTTTACTGAATACTGGAAACAGGAGCAAGTCGAACAACAAAGCAGAGAAAAGGAAAAGAGAGCCTCGCTTCGCCTTCATGACAAAGAGCGAGGTTGATAACCTAGAAGATGGCTACCGTTGGAGAAAGTATGGACAAAAGGCAGTCAAGAACAGCCCTTTTCCAAGGTAAAAATATTTTATATATCATTACAGTTCTTAATTAAATGCGTTTAACATTCTAAATACGCAAACTTTTCTTCTTGATTATCTAAAAATTCTCGGATGAAATTGTAAACCATCATTAATTTCACTCATTGATTTTATTCCAAGTTAATATACTTAGCTGAGAAACAATCATATCATGTAAGAAGTCAAATAAATTCTAAGAATATATATATTTATTGAAATTGCCTCTATTTTATGCATTTGTCTTCTAATTATTATTATTATTATTACTCCCTTCTCAGTCAAATAACTTTGATTAATTGGCCGGTCATCGTTTCTTGCTCTGCCAATTCATCAAACTACAGAAGTACAAGTGGAGGCATGGATCAATATAACACATAAAATGATGTCAAAATTTTAAGAAAAGATTTACTTTTACCTTAATCATATGCAGCATACAGAACATGAAACGAGCCAGTATATGACTTAATATAGTCTAAAGTGTCATATTATATATGAAACTTATATGACATTATAAAAAATAATTTTTAGATGAAAACAAAATTATAATTAGATGTTAAGAATAAAACTCAGCTATTAGCATTCTTTATTAATTCTTACATGACTATTCATAAAATATCATAATGTTTGTACTAAATCGCATAAACAAGCTCTAAATTGTGTATACGTAAGTGCATGTAGGGAAGAAAGCATTTGCGAAATTGTATCGAACAAGCTCCTTCGGTGTATATAAATCACTTCACCTTTCCATACATGAGCAATGCGGGGGTGCTTGCGATTTCCTAATAATCTCTCCCTTGTATGTGTATCAAACCGGACTCAAGCATAACCCTATGAAATCAAGTGCATGTTGGGGAGAAAATAATTGCACCACACAAGCTCCTTTCGTGTACATCAATCACTTCACCTTTCATACATAAGTAATGTGGGAAAAATACACGTGCAATATCTTAATAACCTCTCCCTTACATGTGTATCAAATCGGGCTCAAGCATCACACACTGAACCGAAGCATGGGATGCTATCGAACCCATGCAAGGTCATCAAATGCTCCATCATTCACACCTGCAAGTGCACCAAATATGGGTAACATAAACTCTCCGCAGGAAGTAACGTTGAAGCGACAATCGAGTGTGATCATTTAATTAAAAGAAACTCGCTTTGATAACTGGTTTATGGAAAAAACACTTGTGAAAATTGCCAATAGCTGACCCAAAATACAGCCCATACACAAGCAGTAATACACATGTGCAATTTCTTAAGAGTGCACTTTACTTCCACATCGCATCAATAAAATTCAAACTTTTCTTCAACTACAGTATACAGTAAGATAAGAAATTAAACTTTACTTTTCCGTGTTTTGCAGGAGTTATTATCGATGCACCACACAGAAATGCAGCGTGAAGAAGAGAGTGGAACGATCATACGAAGACCCATCCATAGTTATAACAACATATGAAGGACAGCACACTCATCACTACCCTTCCCACGTTCGAGGAAGTTCCCATGTGCTGGCCTCAAACCAGTATTCTTCTTCCACAACTCCAAGCTTCTACCATGATTTGCTCCTCCAAACCCTAACTCCACCCCTTCATCAGCACCTTGATCAGCTTCCTTCTAACTATCATGATCTCCTTCTTAATCTTCGTGACAACATGTATCCATCATCATTCATAAACAGCAGTCAGCCATGACCAAACTAATGCAATCTATATATATATATATATATATATATATATATATATATATATATATATTATGATCATGAGTTAAGCACATTGTGCGTATGATACATTTGGGGGGTTCTAATATTATTATATTCTGATATAAATTATGTAATATATGTGCTATAAGGCTAGTGTGTAGTGTAGAACAAGTGCATGCACGATGCATGCTAGTTAAATTGATGAGGGTTTTGAATTGTGACCTTATTTTTAATGTTTTTGTTTTTCCTTGTATTCCATATATGAGTTGTGCGTATGGATTCTGGAAGGGAGCATTTAATGTATGCTTTAGAGTGATGGGTACTCTAGGATTGTTCCAAAGAGAGATGTCTCTTTCATTGGAAAAGCAAAATGCTATATATGTATAATATATGGGGACCAGTGCATTTATTGGAGGGGAGGAGGATATGTGCTAATGTGCATGGCTTGTTCATCATGCAAAACCTGCTTTCGGTTCATATTTGGTGGATGGAGTTATAGAGGAAATATTTTAGTTCTTGATTAGGGTGTGTATTTTGGAGTCTGTGGGGGAAGTACTTTGAGCTGCTAATATTAGAATGTAGCTTTATTGCCACTAATTTTATGGCTTAACTACTAGATATATTTTGATGGATTAGTGTTAGTAGTGTCGGCTGTTTTTACTTCTCATAACTATTTTTTTGAGGGTTATATCATTGAAATTTTGTTACACATTGTTATTGTAACATTAAAATGATGATAATTTTTTATAAAATTGTGGTTTGTTAACTAAAAGGACATAATCATGTAGAGTCACTAAAATTAAAGCAAAGTATTGTGAATAGGATTATGGTTCAGTGATTTGAATCTGCACTCTTGATAGATTAAGAGTTAAAATCACATTAATCACATATTTACTCTACTGAGACAATACTTCTTCCAAGAAAATTTACTTCAAGATTAGTTCATATGCAAAGCTCCAAATAATCCTCTAAACAGCTCCAAAAAATATGAAATACTTTTATCTGAGGATTAAATGCAATTTTGCTCATAAGAACTGCTAAAAATACAAAATTTAAATAAAAAAACCTTAGTTATCTATTGTTTTTGAAATTATTTGAGCACTATATAGCATTTTTATTTCAAAATGTTGATGATCCTTGAATTTCTTTTTATTGGCTATGATAATGAGTATCTTTTGTATTATTGCCTTTTAATTTCACTCATTGGACTATATTAATCAAACTTCATGTTATGGCAATAGACACTAAACTTAATATATCATGTTTGACCATGCATGGACTAAAGTGCTTCAAGTGAGCCGTTGCAAGGTCCATTTGCTCCTTAATGTTTGTCTTAATAAGTAAATATTATTGAGCAATTATGGTTAATTGCCACTTAACTAAATCAACACGAAAGCTTAACTAGTTTTAGTATTTTTTTCAAATAAAGTTGAAATGATTTTAAGTAATTAAACTCTAGTATGCCCACAAACTATCACAATTATGTTGAACTATATTGATGACTTTGTTATTATGCCTATATTGTGCACTAATTTTTTAATAAATTAAGGAAAAATATTTATTTAATTTAAATTTTGTATTGGCCAAATTATACATGCTACTATATATACACACATATATACACACACACACACACATATATATATATATATATATATATATATATATATATATATATATATATATATATATATATATTATAAAATAGTCTTTGTGACAAGTTATTGAATGCAAAAGAAAGATATAAAATGTGTTACAGAGAAAACCTTGTACTCAAAACCTAACTTCAACCCAAGGGACTCAGTCGAGACTTCTGATATATATATATATATATATATATATATATATATATATTATTTAGTTATTTATCACATGACGATTTGGCTAACATGCTGATTATAAAGCCCGCAATCCTCTCCTACGAAACGTCACTAGGATTGTGCAGTTTATATATAAGGAGCTCTGTGCTAAGCAAGCATTTATGTATTCAGGGGACTCAGTCGGGACTTCTGACTATACCTTGTCTTCTGCTCAAGTTGAGTCTACCGCATAGCATTCCAAAGGAAGCTAATTATGAGGAATCTCACAAAGGCTTAGAATTATGAAACATGCTAATTATGAGGAATCAACCAAACTATTAGAGATTAGGAGGTGGAGATATCATCAAACTTCGATATTGCATTAGGTTTAAACCTCTCTTTTTGTTTTGTTTTGGCCATAAGATTCATTAGGTTTTCACAAATGAATTAATATCATTCTTATTCATATGAGAGCAAGAAAAATTTGTTGAAATATTCATGTAGTCACAACACATAAATATAACACATAAACAACCAACTAAAAGAGCACACACACTAAAATATGTCTCTTCAAACTTCAAGTTCAGTAAAGTGTTCTTTTAGATAAAACATATTAGTATTTGAATATATAATATTCTCAAATTTTGACATTATTAATTTTTTATTTTATGCTTTCTTATATTTTAATGAATACTTATATGCGATAAATTATAATTTAACAACTTATACAAAGTATAAATATAATTGTACACATATCATAAAAATACATTTATTTTAAAGAAGAATTGATAAGTTATAATGATAGGCAAACATGTGATGGTCAAAGGGTGAGATTCTAATTATTTCTTTTCTTAAATTTTGGGTAAGTTAGTCCTATCTTGAACATTACTTTCATGTTAAGCTTTTAAGGGTTACATCTTAGAATTTTAATTCAACACTAATAATTAATTAACATAAATAAGAATTAAAATTAGGTGAAAATCTTAAATATTGAGACACATTTTCAGATAACGGTGGAGTTCCTAATAAGAACTGCTAATTATGAGGAAGTGTCTCAGCCACCACTCTACCATAGTCATGTTATTATATTAGTGTAAACATGACCACGGCGGGATGGGGCTCCACAGTGGGTTCGATCATCACCGTCCGCAACCCGAAGCTTCTGGATCAGACGAATCATAGCCTTCAATCCCCATCGCATCTGCGTGAGGTGCGTGTCCACACACGCTACTGGCTGGGACGAGACCGTCGTTGATGCAACAACCAATACCTTCTCTCCTCTATCGTTTGATAATCAACTCTTACAAACCACATCTAACTTCATATAAACGAATGGAGCAAGTTTCGATTGTCCCGAGCCAAAGACAATCCTTCCATCACATGATTTAGGCACACTATTTTATACCGATGATTTTGAAAATTGCCTTTATTGATCATTTCATTTCATCATTTTAATCCCTAATCCATTGATTGATTAACCTCAATTGGACTCAAGCAAGCCCATTGAGGCACGTAGACTCTGCCTCTACAATAAGGCATAGTAAGGCCCTAATGGACGAAAATGTAAATTAGGGTTTGCCTGTGAGCTATTATTACGAAAATAACCTATATTCATCTTAAAGAGCTTGAAGAGAGCTTTAAAATGACATATTGTACGCTTGATGGCATGCTGTGCACTCGGCGTATTTGCATGCCTTGATTCGGGCTCCCAACGAAACCGTCGGGGATAGTTTCATTGTTGGGCGGGTTGGCACCTCGACCCACGTGACCTAATTCACAGGCTCGCATATGAGGAAATTCCACGTGCGTGTCATGCAATCCACATCTAAGGAGAAAAACGGCTTGTGCACAGTGATTAAGAATTGAATTTCTTAAAATTAATATAATTGAACCCTAAATGTTCAAAGCTTCATAACTTGAGAAATATAAGTTCAAATATATTGAAATTATATCTCAAAATGATCAGAAAAAATAAAAAATATTAATATGAGGTTAAATTTACATTTCGATAATTATTTTTGCTTGTCATCTTTTGATGATCATTAAGGGTGATTAAGAATTAATTAGGCCAATTGACATCCGAATTAGACTTGCTCACTGTCATTTTGATCCTAATTACATGTGGATCGTTTAAATGCTAACTTATGTGCCTCTTGGATGAGAATTGGTAGGAATCCAATTTTGATATTTCTTATGTGTGAATAATGAAAATCTAATGATTGGATTTATGTAAAATTACCTCCTTGAACATAGGACAGCAAAGTACTATATAAATTAATGCTTGCTGAACTTTAAAATATGCTATTAGGAAAAGTCATGAGATCATAGCACCCTTTGTTTTGCTTAGAATTGAGCACATACTTTAAGAATGAGAATAAACATTTTTATATATGAACTTATGAATGAAACCTTGTGATCAAACTCAACCTATCTTTGAGCTAAACCTCTACCAAGGACACATTAAGCTCCGGCATAATATTTTAAAATATTAGTTAGTAAACTTATTAGGTCAAACTCATCCCATAGATTTCACTGATTAAAACTTTAAGCAGCCAACCCAATGTAGGTTAATAAAAAAGATATGTCTAGGATGTTGAAGATTAAAACCTAAGTATAACCACATTTAAAACCTAAAACTTTGAAAAAATGTTATCATATAAAAAAGAATATGATGCTCAAACTAGTCCATTTAGGGATTATATTCATTTCCTTTAGACCTTAGTAACATGAGTGTCTATTTTAAGGCTTACTTAGTGTAGTATTACACTCAAACTATCATATTTAGTGAAATGATACCTTAGATCTCATTAAGTAAGCTAAATGTAATGAATTACCTTGTGTAAAGTAAATTATCATTTTTTTATATAAATAGGAAGAATATAATGAATATTGTTGATAAGTCTTAAAAAGCATCTAAAATCTAAGACCTTAAAGAGGCATTATTGATTATATCATAACTTAGTGAGAAGATAAAGTATTGACCCACTTAAGTAGCAATGAGTGCAACTCTTAAAGATCAAGGCACCTTTCAGATAACGGTGGAGTTCCTAATATGGGTGACCTATTGAGAAGTTATCTTCTGAGGGAAAAACTATGGGGCCTTTAAGGCTAAGGTGGACAATACCTTGGTGCTTAAAAGCTTGGGCTATTACAATAAACCTAAGTGAATAAAGAAAATATCATTCACTATGTGAATTAAAGAATAACATTAGCTTTATTTAAGATCAAGTTTGATTATCCTTACATTTTAGGTCACCCAAAAAGTAGTTTATCCTTTATATACTATATTCAGGTGGCTAGGTTGGATTATTGAGCTTTAATGCTTAAGTAATTTTAAGAGAAAAGTGAAAGAAAATTTAGGAGTAATATTAACTGATAATCCATACCTTATGGCATTATTAGAATTTATGAATGAAATTGTGAGAAAATGACCTTTGTGATGTATTGAAAATATACTTAATTACCTAAAGCACTTATAAACTTTAAATCATTTTTATATTAAATAAAATTTAAATTTTAGAATCTAATAATGAGATATTAGGACATTGGCAACCTCAGTTCATGAGAAAATAGAATAATATATACTCAAATTAGCAAGATAATAATAAAGGTTAGATAACCTTATTCTAGTAAGATTATTTCCCTTAACAGAATTATCTTATTGATGACATTATAAAATCATTAGAATAAAATAAGTAAAATATTATTATACTTAGTATCATGAAAAACCCAAGATTAAGTTATTATGATTATTCATTAAATGATAACCTAATTTATTAAATATGAATAAATATTCTATATTCAACGAATTAACTTCATTAGACTAAATTATAGTAAAATTAAGAATATAGAACCTAGAGTGATATGTCATCTTTTAATAGGTATGAATGACCTAACTGTCTAATTTTTAATAAACACATAGTTAATAATTATCATTGATCACTAGATATCTATAATAGATTAGAATTAGAGTTTTATGTTAATAAAATATATTTCCCTATTTAAATCTTATTAGAAACTTATAATATACACTTTAATTATTATATCCTTTAAAGAAATAGAAATGTTCAAATCTTAGATATTGGTGTATACTTAATAAATCCTTAAGCTAAGCTTAAGAGATTGACTAGAAAGTATAATCATAAATATATGCTCTACAAAATGAAAGTTGGATGAACATTTGGGCTTAGCCCTATATATGTGATTAATGAACCTTTAGTGCCAAGGTTAATATGAATTAAGCCTCTGAAATATTATGAATATGCATCGATGAACCTATTTTGGTAACTTTAAATAGCATGTTAGAAATTATTAAAATTACAAATTTAGAAAAATATCATAATATAATTGGTGGTTAAAAAGAAGCTACCATTACTTAGATTAAATGAGTGTGATCCTATATTATGATAAAGAGGAATCTAATAAGTAAATTCTTATACCAACCTTTATACTTAAAAATTATTTTATCATCTTATATAGCTTAATGAAAATATTATTTTTTTAAAAATCACATTACTATACTATACTTCAATTAACTTAGAGAACTTTTGATACCTAAGTTAATTTGGGGCTTAATTTGCCATAAATATTAGGATAGATAATTAAAATAGAAAATAATAAATATCAAGTGGTTTACAATAAATTGTTATTTATTGAAATGCTGCAATGCATTGTAATCAAATCCTTAAATTTATACATTAAGTTTTTTGTGCATATAATAAACATTTTAATATACTTGAGAGGGGTTTTTAATTGGTGGATATTAGTACAACTGTCATTAAGTATGAGTGAGCTATTGGAGTATTGGGAGATCATATCCTTCCTATGAGGGGGAATATGAGTGTTTGTAGTTGACCCCACTTACTTATAGTTGAGTTGATGTGCTTAACTCTTCACGTGTTCTGCGCCTACATAACCAAATATAAGATAAATAAATAATTTTATAGTTTACAGTCTCTTATGATTATCATTTTTAGTGCATTCAATCTTTAAGGTTGAGATTGTTTACTTTATTGCCTTGTTGCTGTTGCAGTACCTTACTTTATAGTTTTATATACATATAGTTTGTACATTATAACCTTAGTTACTTGTCACTTGCATATTTTCCTACATTATCTTTTTTTGTTACTTACATTTTCTTTATTTGGACATATACATGCTCCCCTTCCTTATTTAAATACATTTTTATATGCCTTAATAACCTATTTGATGCAGGATTGAACAGCTACATATTTAGAAAATTAGCTTCCATGCTTTACAGTCTTCGACATTATTTTCTTTTCTGATCAATCATTTGCATTATGCTCCGCTTAAATAAATTGTAAATGGCTAATGTGATATCCGCTTAACAAAATTAATCTTTTATATGCCCTTAAATTATACTTAGACTTTTTAAAATCTAACTATTTATTTTTTTTGTTTATTGTTTGTGCCCTACCATATTAAAAACTAAATATAATAAATTCAGGAGCTATATATGGATATTGGACTAAAAGTGGATCGTGTCCAATCATTGCAGTTCGTACACCCTTCCTATCTTTAGTCTTTTACTTTATTCATTTTAGAGGACATACATCCTTCATCAAAAGCTTGTATAAATATTATTAAATATTTTATGTTACTTTACTAGTCTGTGATGCATCTATTTTTCTTTTATATGAATAGCTGGAATGGTATGAATATTTACTTTCATTATTTATGCATCTGGTTTTTCCCTTTTAGAGATCATTAATTCCTCATAGTACATTTAGTTTCACTAATCTAGTATAAGTACTACAATAACACTTGTTATCGGGTTAGATTACTTAATCTAATAACAGAGTATTATAGTCTGTACTAGATAATGTGGATAAGGGAAAAGCAGAAATATTAATAAATACATTTCTAATCATGTTAGCAGACACAAAAAAGTAAAGTATATACATTAGTAAAATATTCTAAAATTAGAGCAATATATTCAATCATTGAGACAACAAAAGTTGAATTAGACTTCTTCCTTAAGCTGCCTTATCAAAACTTCCTTCATATACTATTGAATCATTCCCTTATCGCCTTCTTCTTAATTGAGTCAAAACTTTATTTCAATTATAATCAGTATCTCTTAATATCAATTAAGGAATTATACCTTCAAGCTTGTCTATTATTTATTATGATATTCATATCTTGAATGGATTTGTATGTATCATAGTAGACATTTAACTCCATCAAGTTTAAGGTCCTCACAAATTTCTTCTATTCATAAAGTTTCTTAAGACATTTCTCAAGTAACATTTATTATAACTAAAGTTAGATTGCTTCATACCTTACTCAATTTGAATTTTTATACCTTTTTTGGGTCTGCATCAATATTTAGAGTAGACACTTAATTGTTTAGATCATCACTAAGATTCTCTAGCATAAGACTTATACTTAGGAGAAGTATAAGAACCATGCCTAAGGAAATTAGGTAGTCTTTATTAATTAAGAGTAATGTAATCATCTTGATAATCTTTTATTTAGATTAGCATGTAGAAATCCTAGACTATTTGTTTAGGAATCCTAAGTTAAGAGATTGAACCTGATAATTGGAATTTAACTTCTTAACTCCTAATCTTCATATAATTATATTAAAGATTGAATAGTAACATAAACAAAAATGCAAACTAAGAGTAATTGAATTTCAATAATTAGTACTATTTGATTTAAGTTAGAACTCAATGAATTCTAACCCTTTGATCCTAATAAAGCTTGGATTTGAGATTATACTGGATAATATGATATTGAAAATTTTGAGTTTGTATACTCTCAGATTAGTTAAATGAATAATTTAGAGTAACTTTATTGACATTAATAAAAAGGTTAACAGTAATATGGAATATATAGTTCGGATGCAGATGAACTTAAAGAGACTGTATTTGTATCTGTTCCTTGATATTATTTGGTAACCTATAAGTCTAGTTTTAAGGATTAGTGAGATATTTCCTTGATAAAAAGAGTAAACTTGATTTAGGTCAATTAATAATGTGATTGAACTAGTGTTCTATCCAATATTTCATCTTGGCATTCCTAAATCTGTGAAGTTGAATTAAGATGCTAAATTCATGATAAGACTTAGATTTTGTGACTTGAAACTAGTATCATGTAACAACCCATGTTGTTACCCTCATCAATTAAGACTAATCTAAGTTCTAATCTTGATCCTAAGCATTAATCAAGTCATTAGGAGTCATCCAATAAGACCTAGTCTAAATTTGGAGTCGAATGGACCAAATCCTGATTGGAGATCTATAAACCCTGGAAATTGACCTCAAATCAAAAATCGAACTTCGCCATTGCGCTCATTGCCCCCAAATTAGCTATGGGTGATGTTTTGGTGGCAATTGGAAGTCATCGAAATTTTGACGAATATTTTAATAATATTAATAACTCAAAAAATAGGAAAATTAAATACTCATTTGAATTAAAATCTGATTTCACTGTTGTGTTCCTCACCCTCGAATTAGCTAAAGGTAAAGTTTTGGGATCTTTCGGAGCACATTTATAAAATCTGAATTTTTCTTTTTTTTTTAGAATTAATTACCAAAATAATTCATTTTCCCTCTTCTTTTTTTCAAAGCTGATCCCTATACTGTCTCCCACTCCCTTCTCAGCAACTTCTTCTCCATCCTAGCACTTGAGTGAAAATTTGTTGTCATTTTCTTCCCATCTATGCTGATGGGAAGGCTCATAATGGAGCCTTGCTCCTCCTCCCCCTTAAAGGAAACTTCAGCCCCTTCCTTTGGCATTTTGCCTAGCTAAACTCATTCCTCTCTTTCCCTCTTCCCTTTATTACTGTACCTGCTACTGGAAGAAACCTCAACCCCTTCCTCTTCTTGCAAGCAGTTGAAGAAGAAGAAGAAAGGACCTCTCAAGCTCTCAAGACTCTCCTTAGGAATCTATCATTTGTCAAGCCAAGGTACTCTATTTCCCCCATTGAATGTATTCAATGGCTACTTCATTTGACTCTTATGCTTAGTTTGCATCCTTAGAATTTGTATTTAAGGTATGGAGTTCATTAGAGCTCATTAAGGTTGTGATTTTATGAAGAAAAAGTTATCATATTTTTCTTCCTTTCTACATACCCAGTACTTTAACATCACTGTTTGCAATGTTAACTTAATCTTTTAGTGCTGATTTAGGTATTAATGGAAAGGTCTCAGAAAGAGTTTTCCAACGGTATATGGCACCGCACGTGAAGTGCTCTAGGTTGAGAGTAATTGAGCCCGAAAATTGGCTCATTGCGGTTCTCGCCCCGGCAAAATTACCATCGGGCGCTGCACTGCAGTGCCCAAATTTCATATTAGGGTCCGCTATAGTGCATCATAGCACTTGAGTTTCAAATTTGGGTCCACTACAGTGCGCTACAGCGCCAAAATCCACTACAGCGCACCGTAGCGCCCAGAAATATTGAAATGACCATAACTAGGTCATTTGGACTCCAAATCAAAAATTTTAAAGTACTAGATAGCTTGAAACTTTAGTACCAATAGTAATATGAAATAATATTTAGGTTTAAAACCCTAGAAAAATTAAAAAATGACCAAAACACTCATATCCTTAATTAAGTCATAACTTGACCAATTCAAGTCCAATTTGGGTATACTCCTAGTTAAGGTACTCAGTGTGATATTAAAAAGTTATAGTCACTGAGTTTACTAAATTTGGACACCAAATAGAAAAGTTAACTTTTTGATCCCTCTTAACTTAGAAAATTATCAAATTATCCTTAGAAATTGAAATGGCTATAACTAATTCATTAGACCTCAAAATTTAGTATTCTTAGACTTTAAGGAATCCTTGAACCGCAACCAATAGTAAACTGCTTAAAAATTTAGATTTTATTAAGTGTAATTTACTAAAATACCCCTTAGGTCAAAAACCTTAGTTTGGACTTATATGACCTATTTTTTATCCAAATTTGGTGTACTTACTGTCTATCTTCAAGTTAGACAGTAAGAAATTATTTAGCAATAAGAAATCCCAATTTGGAGCCCTAAATTAAAAAATAGCTTTTTGGACCCTTAAGTAGGGGTAAAATGATCATTTTGCCCAAAATTTAGGTTAAGTATCATTAACCCTTAAAATACCCTTTAAATCATTAAAATCAGTAATAAAACTGATTTATAATCAATTTAAGTTATAAATCCCTCAATTGGAATAATTTGTAAAACATCTCAATTTTAAGCTTAAAAAATCCAAAAGTAAGGTTAATATACTTTACTTAGCCAAAATCTATCCTTAACTTTCATAATTAAATAAAATCAGCAAGTGTAAAAAAATTCAATCAAATTAGTTAAAATCCTTAAATTTCTCTATGTTATTTTCTTAGGATCTTTCACTTCACATCAGGACTCTTCCTAAGACTAAGGCTAGATCATAGGGTAAATTTTATTCAATAAATAACGGGGTTATTCAATGAATGAAACCTTAGTTTTAATAGTTTCTAGATTTTACAATTTATTTTGATTATTTTATCTTTCAATCTTAGATTCAAGATAGAATAATCCTCCTATTAAGTTTGATTTTTGCATAATAGGATTTGTCTTAATCAATAGATCACCTTTAGATTAAAACCCTAGATTCCTTAGATTGTATCTTTGGATTATATGCTTAACTCTAATCTCATGGTGTTGAAATCATAATTCTTTATTTAGTAGTTATTGATCAGATCTTAGTATAAAACATCTGAACTCATAAAATTAGGACGTTGTGATTTATTTCTTAAACCTGTAGTCGTACTTGATTTAATTATATTAGAACCAGATCAGTTTTAATCTTTTTTTATCATATAAGGTTGTGCTTCTAAATTACACTCGATAGTAGGAATTGGAGATCTTGAGTTTGTGTAACTTGGAATAGTTATAATAGTTTAATTAGACAACAAATGATATCACCATGTTTAGTAGAGTCTCTTGCTTACTACTTGATTTTGTGCTACGCATTTCTTGACTTTGTGCTTACTTTCCTTGAACAAGTCATATAAGAAAACATTGTTGCATAAAAATGAAAACTTAGAATATTAAGAAAATATTTATATTTGGGTTTAGTTTATGGTCGATTATGGTGCATATTTACCTCAATGGACAAGGGTAAGGAGAACTAAGGATGCTTAACATTACTCATTGAGGAGTGTGTGTTAAGCTTGGAACCCGTTCAGCCTTACAAATGTGCTTGACTCCTCAGCTGTTTCTGGATATGTCCACAGAAACAAAAGTAAAATAACTAAAAGATATTTGTATTGTATGTTTAGCCTCTTCAGCTTTACTGTTCTGTTCTGTCTACTATAGCCCAGAAAGGCTATAGGAATATTACTGGGCTGGATTAGTCAATTCTTTCTGATATGGCAGCTATACGTTTTTTTTAGTTTCAGCTTACTGTTTACTATATTGTTGATACATATTATTTCAGTCAGCTGTATTTCCCTATTTTACCTGCTTACTTATATATATAAATAAGATGCTAAACTTTACTGCTTTGACTTATTATTTTTAATCAGCATATGTTATATAATCATCAGCATATTTAGGATTATACTTTACTTTCAGTACACTTACTTATTGTATTACATATGTATGCCCTTCTTTATTTAGTTTACTAAGGTATACTTTTGCCTTAATTCATACTTAGTTATAAATATTACATTTATAACTTATTATATTTTCCTTATATGCTTACCTGCTCCCATGCTAGATAAATATTTCATCTTATTTAGAGTAAAATGATGATATTAATAAATACATAATAAATTATTTGCCTAAAATTTACTTAGACATTTTGTCTAATAAGATTTTCTTTTTATTGGCTAGGGCCCTAGCATTATGAAACCGACAATATCAGATCTTGAGCAGTTTGAGGATCCAACGCCCGAAGAGGAGCCTTATATAGAGGAGGCGCAATAACTTGGAGCAGAAGACCTTGAATTGTCTTTTATTTCATTATAAGGATGAGTAATGCTTTATTTTACTCTTAAACTTTAATTAAATGATGTAATAATATAGGTACTCATGACTATGTTTGCTTTCTGTATACTATTAATTGCTGAGCTATATTACTGTCTCTTACTTGATGTATGGTGAATGGATGTAATACTTATTTCATATCGCTTCCACACTCTGTATGTATGTTAAATTTAGTGACTGATTCTTATATTCATTTTGTGCATGTCCTTCCCTTATTAATGGATTGTGGATCTTACCTAATCTAATGATAAGAGGGAGATTTGCTAGAGTGGCACACCACCTCTTGGGTATAATCTTACGGATTAAGGGGTGGGGCGCCACATATCACCTCTAAGTCTTATCCATAGTTGCAACATGTTATGTCGAGACTTCAAGAGGTAATTCTCATTTATTAACATAAGTAGAATATTATCAATCTATTAGCCTCCTGAATTCCTTAAGAGGTACATAAATAGAAATAAGTAAGTGCTTATTTAGATTTGAAGTTAGTTTTCCTTTAAACAAAGTGGTAATGCACTAAGAATTGAGGTAATTAGATTAATTAAATCTTTCATTCATAATTGATTCTACTTAAGAATTTGACCTTCTAGTTGAATTTGACAGTAGTCATAATCTTTTTAAGCCATTCTAGATCAAGTTATGAGATTTTTTCTACAAATCTAGAAACTTAAGACTAATAAAGATTTAAGAAACATGGAATGTAATTCTTCCTTCTTATTAATGAGAGATGTTAGGTATTTAGAATTAAATGAATAAATACAAGTGTTAACTTTAAGCTAGAAAACTTAAGATTCCTCTTAAAGTAAATATTTTGATAACCTCATTGTGAGACTTGGATTTACTAACAGTTAAGTTCATCGAGTCTTAGAATTATCAAAAGTTAAGACTTAGATTATTATTCAGCTCTCTTTAGATTCTGTTTAGCATAATTAACCATTAATCCTATCATAGGATCTTATGCTATCAAGAATAGTACTAAGTAGCTTTAGCTTATTAACTCATCTATTCCTTCAAACTCCTTAATAAGTGATTATAGATTAATAATTGCTAATTTGGTAAGAATTAGATTAAGCTCAAAAAACAGAATCCTTTTAGATAGAAAGTGAGTTAATAAATTCATTACTCGCTTTTTTAGCTTGTTGATCAAATAAGAATATGGTTTGATGTTCATTAATATTTCAAATCTTCCATTCCCATGACAATAGATAGACTTGTACTAACCTACTTGATTAATGTCAAGATAAACTCTTACATATCAAGGTACTTTTTCTTATAACAAGTTGAGTTCCTTATGAGGGCTCCAAAGATGAGTATGTTCAGGTTGAAGCATTCCCATGATGAATGATTCACTGGGAAGTTGCCTTCTAAGAACACAAACAATTAGGCCTTACAAGCCAAACATCCATTTACCATGAAGCATAAGAACTAGGGTTGTTACAAGATTGGAAGAAGGGAAATTAGGACCCAGAAAAACACTTCTTTTTAATAAAACTTATTTGTAGCACCAGCTACCCAACATGCATAGATTTTTATAAATATTGTATAGTAAGGAAAGAAGTGCACAACTTCTGTAAGTTTTAAACCAGATGATAAGAATTATAGTTAAGCAAGAGGAAAAAATTATTAGCTCTCAATAGCTAAGTAAGTTCTCATAGCAGTCACTACCATCAATTGAAAGTTTAATTGATCTAAGATGTAATCTTCAGATTTATCTGTAGTTTATAGTGTTGGATCAAAAGCATCATGTAAGAGGAATTCCAATTATATTGGATTGATTTAACTGCATAAGATTGGATTGTTAGTAAAAAATTGAACTTATGAAAGTTTAATGCAAAAATGTTTCTTTCTGTAGATGAATTCCTTAATTAAGTTATAAGTATACAAAACCTTGAATAGTGAATACTAGTCTCAATTTCAACCTGATTCTTTCATTCTTGGTACCTATGAACTTGTAAGATAATAAGGGATTATTTAATAAATTTTGGTTTTGCTCTTAAATTTAATTATAAATATCCTTAGGAAGAACTAGTATGATTAAGATCAAGTTATAACCTTAAATCTTATTGATTTTTCTTCTAAAGTAGTTAGCATTCTTAAGGTAATCCTTATGACAGCTCTAATTATAATGGTAGTTAAAATTTAGTCATCAATTTATGATACTTGGTTAGTATTTAGTCTGATGTACCCTTTACTTTGTAAGGATTCTAAGTAACAATTCATAATAGCTACATAATCTCATCATTTATATGCTTTAATCCTAGTGATAAATTACTTCCTTAAGAAATTCATTAGTGACTTTGAGATAGAGATAAGGAATAATTACATATAACTCTTTTCTCAATTCTTGTTGCAACTCATCACTTGTAGGAATTACAAATTTAAGCCCTTCGGTTTTCAAAATTTTAGGGTGTCAAGGATGACACCTCTTTTAAGGAGGGAAGTCTGTAACACCCAATGTTGTTAATCTTTGTTTAATAGTCTAGTTAATTTCAAATCTCTTCCATTAATCTCCAATAGTCATTAGAAGCAATTCCTGAAGTTTTGGTCCAATTTGGATATCAAACGGATCAAACCCTAATTTTTGGTAACTAATTAATTAAGAAAAATAAAACAATTAATTTGACCTCTAAATTAAAATTAGAGTCCTCCATTGAACTCTTCACCCCCAAATTAGCTAGGGGTGAAATTTTAGGGATTTTTGGAAGTCGTCAAAATTCCCAAATATTTTAATATATTTAAATACTCATAAAATTAAGATAATTATATTGATCTATGATTCGAAATTCAGCTTCAATTTTTAGTTCATCACCCTAAAATTAGTTAAGGGTGAATCTTTAGGAATTTTTAGAACTCGTTCGAATATTTAATTTTGATTAATTAATTAAAATATTTAATTAACTAACGTATCCGACAAACTAAGCGGCGCTCGACCTGCCGTTTGACCAAACGACAGGTATGATCAACATCGTCCACAACCTGTTGCTTTTAGATCAGATGGATCATAGCCTTCATTCCCCAGCATGTCTACGTGCGAAGATACATGCGGCATACTGGGACGAAACTGTCACTGATGCCGCGACCCATACCTCTTTCTAATCAATATCTGCTCCTCTATCATTTGATAATCAACTCTTATAAACCACATTTAACTTCATCTAAGTGAATACATCAAGTTTTGATCATCCTGAGTCAAAGACAATCCTTCTGTCATGTGATTTAAGTACACTCCTTTATAATGATGATTTCAAAAATCACCTTTATTGTTCATTTTCTTTCATCATTTAATTTCCAATCCATTGATTGATTAACCTTAATTGGACTCAAGCAAGCCCAATTGAGGCATGTTGGCTCTGCCTCTACATTAAGGCACAGTAAGGCCCTAATGGACAAAAATGTAAATTAGGGTTTAGTTGCGAACTATTAGCATGAAAATAACCTATATTCATCTTAAAAAGCTCAAAGAGAGCTTTAAAACAACCTACTATACATTTGATGGCATCCTCTATACTCAACGTATTTGCATGCCATAATTAGGGCTCCCAACGAACCATTGGGGATTGTTTTAGTGTTGGGCGGGTCGGCACCCCAACCCACTGATCTAATTCACACACACGCATATGAGGAAATTTCGCATGCATGTCATGCAATCCATAGTTGAGGAGAAACACGACATGTGCGCAGTGATTAAGAATTGAATTTCTTAAAATTAATATAATTGAACCCTAAATGTTCAAAGCTTCATAACTTGAGAAATATAAGTTCAAATATATTGAAATTATATCTCAAAATGATCAGAAAAAATAAAGAATATTAATATGAGGTTAAATTTACATTTCGATAATTATTTTTGTTGTCATCTTTTGATGATCATTAAGGGTGATTAAGAATTAATTAGGCCAATTGACATCCGAATTAAACTTGCTCACTGTCATTTTGATCCTAATTACATGTGGATCGTTTAAATGCTAACTTATGTGCCTCTTGGATGAGAATTGGTAGGAATTAAATTTTGATATTTCTTATGTGTGAATAATGAAAATCTAATGATTGGATTTATGTAAAATTACCTCCTTGAACATAGGACAACAAAGTACTATATAAATTAATGCTTGCTGAACTTTAAAATATGCTATTAGGAGAAGTCATGAGATCACAACACCCTTTGTTTTGCTTAGAATTGAGCACATACTTTAGGAATGAGAATAAACATTTTCATATATGAACTTATAAATGAAACCTTGTGATCAAACTCAACCTATCTTTGAGCTGAACCTCTACCAAGGACACATTAAGCTCTAGCAAAATATCTTGAGACGTTAGTTAGTAAGTCTATTAGGTCAAACTCATCCCATAAATTTCATAAATTAAATCTTTAAGCAGCCTACCCAGTATAGGTTAAATTACTATAATTTGCTAAGTATAAGAAAATAGATCTATCTAGGATGTTGAAGATTAAATCCTAAGTATAACCACATTTAAAACCTAAGACTTTGAAAAAATATAATCATACGAAGAAATAGTATGATGCTCAAACAAGTCCATTGGGGGATTAGATTCATTTCTTTTAGACCTTAGTAACATAAGTGTCTATTAAAAGGCTTACTTAGTGTAGTATTACACTCAACATATCATGTTTAGTTATGTCTCATTAAGTAAGTTAGTGGTTTACCTTGTGTAAAGTAAATTATCATTTTTTTTTATAAGTAGGAAGAATAGATTGAATATTGGCTGATAAGTCTTAAAAAGCATCTCAAATCAAAGACCTTGAAGAGGCATTATTGAATGTCATAACTTAGTGAAAAGAAACACCTAAGTGAATAAAGAAAAGATAATTCACTATGTGAACTAAGGAATAACATTACCTTTATTTAAGATCAAGTTTGATTATCCTTACACTTTAGGTCACCCAAGAAGTAGTTTATCCTTTGGATACTATATTCAAGTGGCTAGGTTAGATTTTTGAGCTTTAATGCTTAAGTAAATTTAAATGAAAAGTGAAAGTAAATTTAGGAAGAAATACTTAGTCATATTCCTTACCTTATGGTGTTATTATAATTTGTGAATGGAAATTGTGAGAAAATGACCTTTGTGGTTTATTGAAATAAACATAATTACCTAAATCACTTATGAAGTTTAGAACATTTTTATATTAATAAAATCTGAACTTTAGAATCTTATAATGGGATATTAAGACATTGGCAACCTCAGTTTATGAGAAAATAAATTCCTATATACTCAAATTAGTAAGATAATAATGAAGGTTAGATAACCTTATCCTAGTAAGATTATTTCCCTTAAAAGAATTGTCTTATTGATAGCATTATAAAATCATTAGATAAAAATAAGCAAAATATTATAATACTTAGTATCTTGAAGAACCCAACATTAAGTTATTATGATTATTCATTAAATGATAACCTAATTTATTAAATATGAATAGAATATTATATATTCAATGAATTATCTTCATTAGACTAAATTATAGTAAAACTAAGAATATGGAACATGGAGTGATATATCATCTTCTAATATGTAGGAATGACCTAACTGTCTAATAGTTAATAAACACATAGTTAGAAATTATCATTGATCATTATAATACAATGATAGACTTAAATCTTCAAATCTATAAAATATTAAAATTAGAGTCTTTTGTTAATACGACCTGCTGCCTTATTGTAATCTTATTCGAAACTTATAATATACAGTTTTTATTATATCCTTAAAAGAAATAGAAATGTCCAAATCTTAGATATTGGTATATACTTAATAAAATCCTTAAGTTAAGCTTAAGAGATTGGCTAGAAAGTTTTAGCATAAAGATATGCGCAACAAAATGGAAGTTGGATGAACATTTGGGTTTAACCCTAGATATGTGATTAATGAACCTTTAGTGCCAAGGTTAATATGAACTAAACCTCTAAAACATTATGAATAAGCATTGATGAACCTTTTTTGGTAACTTTAAATAGCACGTTAGAAACTTTTAAAATCACAAAACTTAGAAGAATGCCATGATATAATTGGTGGATAATAAGAATCTATCATAACTTAGATTAAATGATTGTCATCCTATATTATGATATAGTGGTATCCAATGAATAAATTCCTAAACCAACCTTTATACTTATAAGTTATTTTGTCATCTTATAAGGCTTAATGAAAATATTATTTTTCAAAAATCATATTACTATATTATACTTTAATTAACTTATAGATCTTTTGATACCTAAGTTAATTCAAAGTTTAATTAGCCCCAATCATTAGGATAGATACTTAAAGTAGAAAATAAAAGATATCACGTGGTTAACAATAAATTGTTAATCATTGAAACACTGCAACGCATTGTGATCAAATTCTTGAATTCATACATTAATATTTTTGTGCATAAAATAAACATTTAAATATACTTTAGCAGGGTTTTTACTTGTTAGATATTAGTACAACTATCATTAAGCCTACGTAGGTTATTGGAGTATCATGAGACCACATTATTCTGATGAGACGGAACATGTGTGTTTGCAATTGACCACACATACTTATAGTTGAGCAGACGTACTCAACTCCTCACGTGTTATGCACCCACAGAACCAAATATAAGATAAATAAATAACATTACTGTATACAATATTTTATGATTATAATATTTAGCACATTTAGTCTTTAAGCCTGAGATTATTTACTTGCTTACCTTGTTGCAGCACCTTACTTTTTAGTTTTATATACATATAGGTTGCACATTGTATCCTTACTTACTTGTCACTTGCATATTTTTCTATATTGTCTTTTATTGTTACTTATCATTTGCTTTATTTGGACATACACATGCTCCCCTTACTTATTTAAGTACATTTTTATGTGCCTTATTAACCTATTTGATGCAGGATTGAACTATACACTAAGCAAATTTACTTACATACTTTATAGTCTTCGATGCTATTTTCTTTTCAAATCAATCCTTTGCATTATGCTCAGTTTAAATAAATTATAAATGGCTAATGTGATATTTGATTAAGAAAATTAATTATTTATATGCTCGTAAATTGTACTTAGACTTTTTAAACTCTAACCATTTGTTTCTTTTGTTGATATGCCATGCCCTTCTATATTAAAAACCAAATACGATAGATTCAATATCTATATATGAATCTTGGACTCAAGCTGAATCGTGTCCAGTCATTACAGTTCGTGCACCCTTCCTATCTCCAGTCTTTTAATTTATTCATTTTAGAGAACATACGTCCTTTATTAAAAGCTTGTATAAATAATATTAAATGTTCTATGTTACATTACTAATCTGTAATGCATCTCTTCTTCTATTATATGAACCACTAGAATGGTATGAATGTTTACTTTCATTGTTTATGCATCTGGTTTTCCCCTTTAAAGATCATTAACTCCCCGTAGTACTTAATAATGAGTTTAATTTCACTAATCTAATATTTAAGTACTACAATAACACTTGTTATCAGATTAGATTACTTAATCTAATAATGAGACATTATAAATATATTTATTGGATGCAAGAAAGGTGTAATGGAACCTTATTATTTTCTTTAATTAAAACTATATTTTTGAATCATTACTTTTCAATATATATATATATATATATATTCAATTGACAAAGAGATTGATGATGTCTAAGTCAATTGGGAAGCTTAATTAGCCTCAATCATTAAGATAGATAACATAATTAAGTAATAATATATATCACATTGTTTATAATAAATCTTAATCCTTAAATGTGACCTTGGATATTCAGTAAGATATTGTGCATAGATAAGACTATGAAAAAATTTACATATGGGTTTCATATGGTGAATATTTGAGCTAGGGTAGGCTATGGAGTAATTTGGATACCTCATATATCCTAGAGGGGGAGTGTGTGTTTTGGGAGACTCGACTACTTTTGGTTGAGTAGGTGTGCTTAAATATTTATTTGTTCTATAGTGTGCCTGCATAACAAAACTTAAATAAGATAAATAACTTAAAGATGCACTTCTTACAATCTTATTAATTGTGAATGACTTACCTAGTCTTATGAATATGCTCTACTCAGTCCTTGAGGCTGAATTTTACTTTCTTTATTTTCTCCTGCTTTTGTATTGTACTTTAAAATTTTACTTCAGCTTCCTTGTAATGTATGTTTACTTAATTCTTACTTATATTTTCCTTTTAGTTTATTTTATAACATGTTAGTTTAAATTACTTATATTTTATAAGTTTCTCTTTTAAGTGATTGTATTCTCTATCTATGCTCTTTCAGGTGATATCTTTTAATTTAATATATATTACTATTGCTTAGACTATATTCTTATACATCTTTTCTTTTTAATGATTGCAAAGGGAGAGAAGAAATAAAATTTTGTGTTTATTATGCATAAACAAAATCATAGTTTACAATCATCAAAAATGTGATATTGTTGACTCTAGGGTTTGAGTCCAAGTCAATCTCTTAGTTTGGTTTTGATGATTGCAAAGTGTACTTTAATTTTTGCCATATGACTAATTATTTTATCTAGTCTTGTATTTTCAAGTTAGCTCATTGACTCAAGATAGCCCATCTGTCACATCAAATTTGAAAACTTAGTTTTAAATTTTATTTTATTTTATTTCTTATAATATGCATTTTTTTTGTTTTTATGATGTATATAAACTTGCTAAAGTTTTAGAAAGATCATGTTTAGATGCTAGCTAAATTGCATTAATAAATTTCACTTAATCTATTGCACGCCCAGATGCAGTGCGCCCAAATAAAAGAACAACGCACTCAAACGAGCTTGATAAGGAAATTCGCGAGTCACGAATCATGAGCCTATTAAGCTAATAAAGGAGCAGCATATCATGAGCATAATAAGGAAACCCGCGAGTGGAGAATCACTGTCATGTGCCCAGATGTTCTTGATACATGCCCAGGCGTATCCAAATTTTTTAAAAATACATTTTACCTTATCTGAAATCCCCTTTACCTTCACTATAAATAAGGGATATGTGCAGCCTCCAAAAATAACCATAAGCAGCGAAAAATCTCTCTTAAATGATCTTAAGGATTTTTAAGGCACTCTAAGAAAGTTTGCAAGCTCTCTCAATACTTAAGAAAGATTTAACATGAAGATTTCATCTCAAATTTTTTTACAGGTATTTTAATTATTGTATAAATGTCTTTTATTTTATAGCTCTACTCTTGCAGGATGTGCAAGTGATTTTGGCAGCTCTGCCAGGCAAATTTGCAATGGAGGGATCGAGGAAGCTCCATTGTGCCATTTCTCTGGGAAGGAAGGAAGGCTTTGTAGCTCTATGTCCAGAGAATGTGAAGAAGGGATTGTGGTGACTTCACCTCTGAATTGCTTTGGGAAAGAGGGAAAAGTTTGCAGCTTTGCGACTAATCAGAACGAATCATTGGTCCTTACATTCAGCTTTTTGAATTACATTGACACAACCAATCCTTACTATTATATAATCATATTTATGGATTTCGCTATCTATTCTAATTTTGTTTGCATGCTCAATCTATGTTGTATTATTGTGCTTTGTAACATTAACATATAATGTTTAAAATCATGTGCAAAGGTAAAGACATAAAAGGAAATGTAAGAATGATCAACTAAGTTGAGAATCTTTTTTGGGTTAAACTTAGACAATCTCAAATGAGTGTTCTTATTGATTTAAGATATGGTACTTTTATAAGAAAACTTAAGCAAATAAGCTAAGATTAATTTTAAGTGATTTAATTCCTTAAAGTTTCTTAATTGGTCTGATGTTTGAATCAAAGTTAATGAGAATTTCATTTTTGTGCCAAATAAAATTATACAGTACTTAATTAGACACGATCAATAGTGCCAAATGATGTTGATTGAATATCGTTGAGATGTAAGAAACATTATTCATTTAAGAACAAGAGATAGAATAAATCATATTCAAGAATAAATACTTAACGACATAAATACCACCTTTCCCTCAAGAAGTTTTGGGCAGTCATAACATATAGTTCATGGAGATATCTTCCCAAGGCTTGAATGGAATAGAAAGGGCGATGTATTTGCTGGCTATTGCTTGGTGGTCTTGGTAAGGCAACATGTGATGCAATCAAAGAAAACTTGATCAATATTACCTCAAAGGAAAGTGTTGGGATATATGCTTCATGAAGAGATGAATTTCTCTTCACACGGCATAGGATCACACGAGAAAAATGGAAGCAAATACAAGAATGAAATAACCACATTAAAAAACAAAGAACTTATGTGGTTCGGTGATCGAATACATACGTCCAAGGGTCGCACCAAAGTAATTTTATTGATAGCTTAAAAAGAGAGCTTTTACAAGAGAGGAAAGATAAGCTTACACTTGAGGTGTGCCATTCCATTTTATTTTATCTCATATTTATAATCTCTCAACTCTCATATAACACCAAAATAAAAAAGTTCATGGAGATTTTATTGGTCAAATAAAATGGTTTCATGAGAGCTTCCTTTTTCTTTAAAAATCAAAAGAAATAAATTGGAAGTTTCTTTGGTCAGCAAATACAATCAAATATTCATGAACGAAATATGATGATTTCAAAAGTTTCCATAACAATATATTTGTATTTTTTTCAGTTAAAATTTGCGATGGTCAAATATGATAATTTTAATGAATTTTTGTTTTAGTTGATATTTTATTGAAATAGTCTTTACATGCATAATTATCGCCCACTTTGAGACTTTTTTCAATGTACATCTTTCTCTTAATTCTTAAACTTCCTCATATTTAAACCTCATAATAATCTCTCTGATTCGGCACCTCCAGTCATCAAGTACTCTAGAGGGAAATTATAGCCTTAACTTTTGAATGATGACTATTTTGGTCAACATATATATAAGATTCTTTGCAACAAATATATTCTCCAATAAAAAGGTTTCATCATCAATCAACCCATGAATGTGTTGATATTGTAATTGGATATACTTTAATTTTTATATGGAATACATGAGTCTTTTCCAAATGAATAACACTTTGATTGTCACAAAAAAGTGTAATGCTATTTTGTTTTTGACTCGATTTCCTTAAAAAATTCTTCAACAATAGCATCTATTTTTCTAGCTTCTAATATTGTGATATACTCAACTTTAGTGGTTGAAAGAAACACTATTTTGAAGTATGGTATGCTTCTAATAGCTATACCTCCAAGTGTGAACACATAACCATTGGTGCTTTTTCGACCATTGAAGTCTCCACCCAAATCAACATCTCAATAACCATTCATAATTAACTTGCTCCTTTTAACCAAAGGGCAATATATGATGTTCATTTTAAATAGAGCTGATCCACTTAACTTCTCAATGTAGCTCTCCAAGATTTGTCATAAAATTGCTCACAACTCCTACATGAGCTATATTTGGCCTTGTACACACCATAACATACATTAAATTGCCAACTACATGTGCATATGGAACTTTAGACATTTGTTTCATTTTTTCTTCAGTCTTTGATGATTACTTTTGAAATAATTTGAAATGTGCTCCTAGAAGAGTCTTTTTAGGCTTTGACTTTTCAATATTAAACATACTCAACACATTTAATTTATTTCTTCTAAGATAGCTTCAGGATTCTTTTATATCTTTGTTTGGAGATTATCATACCAAGAATTTACTTAGTAGCTACTAAGTTCTTCATTTTAAATTCTTTTGATTGTTACACTTTTAGTTAATTGATTTCTTACAAGCTTGATCTTGCAATTAATGTCACCAATATAAAGCAATTGTGATATAGTAGTATGCAAATCTCTTAAAGTAGCAACAATGATTCATCTCACACATTGTGAACTTATTCATTGACATTAACTAATTGAACATCATATACTATTATCTTGATGCTTGCTTAAGCTCATATAAGTTCTTTGTAATTTACACAAAGTTTTTCTTACTTGAAATAATAAAATTTTTAGGTTATTCCAAAATAGATTTCTTTATCTAGATCTTCATATAAAAATAGTGTTTACATATAATTGCTCCATATGTAAATTATTAGCAACAACAATGTTGAGCACTATTCTAATTATAGTCATCTTAACTATAAAGAAAATACTTATTATTATTTAATTAGAAAAATTAAGATAATAAAACTTATCTCTAAATCAAAATTAGAGTTCTCTATTGAATTCATCACCCTCAATTTAGCTAGAAATGAAATTATAGGAATTTTGGGAAGTCATCAAAATTTCTCAAATATTTTAATATATTTAAATAATCAGAAAATGAGAAAATTAAATAGATCTTGAAATTAAAATTTGATTTTATTTTTGAGCTTCTCACCCCTAAATTAACTAAAGGTGAAATTTTGGGACTGTTTGGAACTCGTTTATTAGCCAAATTTTTAATTACTAAAATGAATTAAATTAGATATATTCTTTTTAATTAACAAGTGGGGCCTACCACCTGCTTATCCTTGCAGCAAAGGATGAACCTCTATAGCTTTCACTCTTATCATGCCTAGCTTCCTTACAGCAAATGAAGTTTTTCTTACAGCTTATCCTCTAATCAAACACATCTTTCCCCACCTGCAAACTCTAAAACCTGCAGTTTATCCAATTGTCAAGTCCATCCTCCCTACTTGCAAACTCAAGAACTTGCAGCCTATTCCCTAATCCAGCTTATACCTCATTTCTTTATCAATGCCCATTCTGATCTCTCAACTTGCACTTAGAAATTTTTGAGAGAAGAAGAAAGAAAGGTTTGTTGAAGCATCATCTCAAGCAAAGAAAAAATCTATTAGCGAAACTAAGGTACTTCCTTTCCCTTGGATTTAATCATGCAATCATTTCACTTCAAATTTACAAGCTTATTACTCTTCACTTCGAATCCCTTGAGTGCTTAATCGAGCTCAAATAAGCTCAATTTGAGTTCATATTTTGATGAAGATGAACAATATTGCTCTTTAAATAGCAGTTTATCTTTTTCTATCCCGATACTTGAAGCTTAGGCATCAATTTGAGTAACATTAGAGTGGTTCAGGTATGTCGATTGAGGTACCAATCGAAATGCCTCAGAAAGACCTTTTGATCGATAAATGGCACGATCTATGAGATGCCCTAAATTGAGAGAATTTCGATGCTCTATGAAAGGCCTGCAATTTACATCCAAACAGGCTGACCTGCGCAACTCCGTGGCGCGCCTTAGCACTCAGTTCTTAGGTCAAGGACATTGTAGCGCACCGTAGCGCCCGTAGCACTTGGGTCTCGGACCAGGGGTGCCGTAGAGCCCGACTCTCGGGCCAGGGGCATCATAGAACGCTGCAACGCTTGAACCACGGGTTCAAGGCACAGTGACATGTTGTAGAGAGCTCCACTACCCAGTTTTCCAAATCTTTGTAATCTGCCTTCTCTCAAACTAAAATAATACAAAATTTTAGCAAGAACATGCAGTATAATTATGGATTCGTTATTTATGATTTTTGGATCTTTTGAAATATGAACTTTCTATGGCAAACAAGCATTTGTAACATTCTCTTAAAAACTAATGGAAATCATGTATATTCAATTAATGTACTATTCATCTCCTAAAAATATAAGATAATAAAGTTTAATTTAAATTGTTGTTTAATAGATCCAATCAAGTGAAATAATTGTGTTTTATCAAATCAGTCAGGTACGTATATCTATTTGTAAGTTTTACTTCATTGTATCTATTTTGAGCTTATTTTCATTTGAATCATGCTTTTGATACACTCACTGCTTAATGAATTGAAAAATATTATCATAAGAAGTGTGACAAAAATATGAAATGTATTATTATATGTGGTGTTAATCTTTGAAGAAAGAAAAGAAATATTAACAATCTGTATATATTGGTCCGGCTGGCATCCCCTATGAGTTATATGGAGAGATTTATTCCTTTTAGGAAGTGGGCAAATCTAGAGAAAAGACATATCATTATTTACGAAAAGGCTAATAAGCTACCGATGGGTAGTCATGAAACTTCATAAAGGCTATTCCTACGGATTTACCCATTTGGGCTCAGGGGTCTTCGGACTCTACTTTATGTCACATAATGCTTTTGATGAGATTTATTTCATTGTTAAATATATGTTAAACTCAAGTTTAATATGCAAGGCAAAATTGACTACATTTGGCAAATGTTATATTTCCTTACTCTTGATGCAAAATTATTTTTATAACTTCTTAGATTGATTTATACTTGATATATGATTCTAGAAAGTAACTCTTATAAGAATAGTCTATGTACTCACCTGACTGATAATTATTAATAAATTTTCAAGTTTTGATAATTAAATATTAAAATATCAGCTTAAGTAACAAAAGGGCTTCAAGTTTTAAGAAGTGAGCTAGAGATGAATAATTTACTTTAACTTTTGTTATAATATTGAATAATTCATGTAATATTTATGTATATAGCTCTGTGTAGATAATTATGGACTCATTATTATTTTAATTTCATTCCTAATATCTTGATTATGAATTATTTCTTAGAAATTCTTGAACTTGATTTCTCGGCCGCCACAAAGTCTTAAACATCGATGCACATTTTCAAATAATTGTGGAGTTATTAATGAGAACTCTAAAGTTAAGTATGCTAATGTGGGAGCACTCCTATGATGAGTGAATTGCTGAAAAGTTATTTTTTGATGGCAAAATCATAAGGTCTATAAGTTAAAGCGGGCAATACCTTTGATGCTTACAAGTTTGGGATATTACAAATGGTATCAGAAATGTCATAGGGTGTCAAATAAGAGCTAAGTGATATATAGGGCAAAACACTACTTCTTGTGAGCAATCTCTTGAACTTATGATGATTAAGGTGCTACATGTTACGGGTATCTCTTGAGCCCGTAGGGGCAACCTCTACTCATATATATCCAATGGATATTTCTTGAATTTGTGGGTGAATACTAATTAGGACATCAATTATTTAAGCTAAGGAGATTGTAAGGCCCCATTAATTAGTATTAAGTGAAACCCTTAAATATAGATGCTTATTTTCAGATAATGGTGGAGTTCTTGATGAGAACTCCAAAGTTAAGTGTGCTCAGGTGGGAGGACTCCTAAGATTGGTGATCTGCTTGGAAGTTATCTTCTGAAGAAAAAATCATGAGGCCTATCTGGTCAAAGTGGACAATACATTGATGCTTAAGAGTTTGGATTGTTATATGTATTAACTTCTCCTCTTGTTGTGTGATTGGTGAAGGTGTGACATTTGTAGAGTGAATTTCGGAGAAGATGAATCCCTATAGAGTGTGCATAAGCTCATGTAGGTACGAACCATTATTAATTAGTGTGTCTTATTTTACTTACTTTTTAGATTAGGTTGTGCTTATTTTTTTTGCTTATGGTAAAGTTTTTTAATAAAAACTATCTCAAACTCATGAAAAGTTTTAAAAAGTCTAATTTCTCTAAGTTAAACCCATCTCAACCCCCTTTTGGGTATGTCATTTGAACTCCTAAAGCCAAAAACCACCTTGATGCTCTGGGATGACAAGTTATAGCGAATGAATTAGGTCAATTATAATAAGGCCTAAGGTCTCAATGAATAAGACATAATTAGATGAGTCGACCATAGGCTTTTCTGCCGAGTCCAACTACACAAAAGGTTAGTTCCAAGGGTAAACGTGAGTCGATCTCTACTTAACTTAGGCCACTTGAAAGGGTTGTGAAAGGTTATGAAATATGGTAGAGGGTTTGAGAGGGCTTGAGAGTACTTGCATGAAGGTACATAAAGGATCAATGGAAATTTGGGTTTCAACAATCAGAGTACTCTAAGACAGAATTCTCTAAATATGTTTCAAAAATAGGTTATGTAGAGGTTGTAGGAGTCAAAGGTAGTCGCGGAACTGTTTAGCATGATTCCACGCTAAAACCACAATCTATGGTTTGGCAATTCTAGGAATAATGAAGAAATTTTCCTCCATTCAACATGTGATTTGGTTTAACCTGGATTATAGGGAATGTGTTAATAAAAATAAATTATGGTTATAAGGCTTAAAGTCACATAAGTGTACAGTTAAGCACCGCTCAATCGAACTCATAATTAAGTTAAATTAATGGGAAGCATGCTTTAATTAAAAAATTGTATCTACATTGTTTAGACTTATACATATTACTTAAAAAGTGTATCTACATTGTTGAGACACATCACAAGTAGATGCTATATTTTGAGTGGTAGACAACCTCCAGAAAACTACAATAGAGAGAACATGAAATGACATTTGTTAGATCACAATTTAAAAATGCACGATAAGGTGGTAATTACGGCATTAGTTAGGGAAGCTAGTTTTTTGAAAAATATGAATCTATTTATTTACAAAGGTGACTCAGAAACTAAGATCAATATATATATATATATATATTTGGTGCATGTGCGTTGGGCAAGGTTTACCTATAAACTTTATAATAGAAATGGGCCTCCTTCCCGAAAATTCAACTTGCTCACTTTTTATAAAGGTGCTCACAGAGAAAACGTGGAATTATTACTGAGGGTAATGAATGAGCTCACCAACCCTCTGCATGAATGTGCTGCCAACACCTAAAAAAACAAAATTTCTTACACCTTGCCCTTCTTACCTTACCTGATGAGCACTCAACGCTGCTGCCAATCACAAATAAAAAATAAAAAATAAAAAAAAAAAAAATTCCAGCCATCCAATCAACACTATTATGTAGGCTTTACCGCTGGTATTAAAGAAAGAAATCTCAGCCATTTAATCCACACTTTGGATGCTCGAGATTTTGAGCAAGTAAAACTATAGGGAATTCATCATGCAAGTAATAAAACATAACAGCATTTGGTAACAAAACCATCAAAAGACTTGAAAAGAATAATTGGTCTCTTATTCATAAGAATGGAAAGGATATAACAGAAGAAGCAGAAACAGAAGCGGAAACAGACAAAACAAAATGACTCTCTTCCCTAAACACCCCAAAGAGCATATTTATTCATATAGTTCGGTTCTGATCCCTCCCCGGCCAAGCTGCTAATTCAAACTAAATGGCTTCTAAACGTTGTTTCAATATGCTATCTATACATGTAAAAATTCAAACCGGCCATCTCTCTGATCCTTCATTCCTTTCCCCGCCAAGCAACGAACCCTAAAATCCAACCAAATTGTGCGCACAGGTCGAACGACAAAATGATAAATTGCCATGAATGAAATCAAATATCCTAAAAAGCTAACAAGAAATCTTTGGAGGAGACTCTGGCTGGGGCTACAATGAATGAATGAGGGGGAACAAGAATTGGGAAATTATAAATGTGGAAAAAAATAAAAAATTAAAAAAGCAAAGGCTGGATTCCTTTCTGGTTCTCTTTGGCTAAGTTTATTTACCGGTTTCCCATAGAAGCCCTAATTGGAATATGCTAGACACCATAATGCTTGAGGGTGAGCTCAAGCACCTGCGAGGTGGGGCAGATCATCTCCTTTACCCCCACACCATTCCTATAGATCTTGAAAGTTGGCACAATTCTCACTTTCTCTGTCTTGGCAATTGCTGGGCTCTCGTTCACATCCACCTAAAGTTTAAAATATGATTATTAATAAACTTTAAAACAAGATTATTACTAAAGTGATTTTTTATTTTATATATATATAGTGTGTGTGTGTGTGTGGGTGGGTGGGGATTGAGATTTCAAGTATTACCTTGAGAAAATTGAGAGAAGGGTATCTTCGGCAAAGGGCATCGACCATTGAAGTTGTTTGGGCACAATGATGGTTTGAAGCGGCCATGAAGTACACAACTGAAACACCTTTAAAAATATGATGTGTACTTTTAGAAAGCTGAGACACTATTTCATTAAGAAATGCATAATGCAGCTATTGAATACGAGTTTCTATAATGCTAGCATTTGCTGTATGTGCAATAATAAGCTATGACGATGACAATTAGAAAGAGCATTTGAACATTAGGAAGAGAATTGAAACTAAAAACGTATTACCAGGAAGAACGAAAGCAGCATGCAACTGCTCTAAAGCAGTTATTTTCTCGACCTCGCCGCCGAATTTCATGTTGGAAACCTCCTCACCTCGCGACATCTTCAAAGAGACTTGAGAATGGAACAATGCTTCGGCCACCTCGGTGTCAGCGGGAAGCTCCTTCCTCAAAACTTCATAATCTTTGACGGCTTCTGCCCACCGCTCAAGCTGGATAATAAAGGTATCAAACTATCAATCTTGGTGCAATTTCCCCTTACAAAAGTAACACGGGCAAAGTTCCTAACCTTGACATTCGAGTCTGCCCGTCTAAGAAGCGCCTTGGTGTACCTGGGTTGAATTCTTAGTGCCTCATTGCAGTCATCCAAAGACCTATCCCACTGCCCAAGCTTGGATCGGCAGGCCGCTCTATTGCAATGGAGCACCGGGTTTGAAGGATCATGCTTAAGTCCCTCTCCATAAGCCGTGCAGGCTTCAGCAAAATTCCCGGACTTGAAAAGCTCATTTCCTTGGGCACGAGCCCTAGCAACAGATCTCACTTTGTCGCACGTCAATGACACTTCTGCACTCTGAGGATCGATCTGCCAGGCCTTCTCGGCAGATGAAACTGCATTCTCGAACCTGTGAAGCTTCCTTCATAAATCCTCATTCATTCAATTTTATTAACCACCAAACTTTTGAAAGCTCACCTTCCCAGTGCCATATCGACTTTGGCTTGAACGAAGCAGATATAAGAGCCCGAGAGCATGCCAAGAAACCGGGTCTGGAAAGAGGGTGGTGATTTGGCTGCTAGTTGAGATGTGATTGAAAGAGCTGAATCGGCCTCTTCGAGACGATGGAGATGGAGAAGGGCTTCTGCTCTCAATGCTGTAATCTGCGATTCCAAACCGATTAGTAATTTAAATTTTTCCTTTCTGATGATATAAATCAAGTTAATTTACCGAAGGAGAGGAGTCTGTGCCGGCAGTTACAGCAGCATCTGCTTCCCTCAGAGCACTCTTCCAGTCTCCCATCTTTCGAGCATAAGCACATCTTTCGAGGTGTTTCTCCACCGTCTGTATTTTTTGCATCTCAGCAAGGTTAGTCTGTTGCCCAACCAGAAACAAGTGCCGTTGTGCATGCTCAACCTGCCCCAGCCTGCAGATAAAATAGAATAAACAATAATGAATATTAAATGATACAAATACTTTATAGAAAGAATGTCAGATAGGTCGGATTGGCATTTAACCCATAAATATAATCCTTCAAGGCTTATAATAATATGCCAGAAGGTTTAGGGTGGTAGTTTAACCTAGTCAACCCTAATATAAACTTAAGCCGATACCAAATATGATGATGTTGAAGAGTGATAATATAATGATTGTACTTGGTCCTCCAACATTTAATGTGGCGCAGCAAGGAGTAATCATTGTTAAATGCACTTAAATGAGTAGTCTTAAATTTTTAGGTCAATCAAGATGCATATGGTGGGTTGTAGAGAATAAAGTTAAATGGTATGATTGGTCGATTTAAACCCCTGCTTTGTGGCCCTAACTTGAACTAAAATAAGTCTCCATGACAGTAGGTTTTATTACGATAGGGGGAAAATATTTCTGTGGCATGCATTCAACTATGAATTGTGAAATGTGAAGCAATGTTCCAAATAAAAGAAGTTGCTTGTCAAGGGTATAGATTGCTCAATGTAGAAATAAATCAATTGCAGAAAGAATGTGTTTGAAGTTCTTTAAATCAAGGAAGCAGAAATTTGTTGCAGGAAAAGAAAACAGATAAGGATTACTATCAAGGAGAGGATGGTCTCACGACTATGATTCTAGCAATTTTTTAATAATTCTGAGTTTAAAAAGGACAAAAAATAGTTTAGCAAATGTGTTTGGTTGTGTTTGCTTCTTTCTACATTTCATGAAATAATGGAATTATATTTTTTAAAACTTCAGCAAACATCATGGGCATTGTTTTTTTATATCAAAAAATCAACTCAATTAAAAAGCAGTGCACATAGCAGGCGTATCCATTGCATGATGCTCGTCAATATGGAATCCACAGAACAAGAGCACTTAAGGTTTTGCTAAACCAACTTCACCACGTCTATCTCATCACGTAAAGCATACATTGTAGAATATAACGATTGCAAGTTCATTTTAAAGTGTTTTTTGTTTTATGAAATGCACTAATATAATTCAATTTTAATTAAAAAAACTAAAACAAAAAAAAAATAAAACCACAAAACAGTAACATAGGAATACAAACATAAGCAAAAGAAGCCATGCACTGAGAAAGTATAATGTGAATTCAAGGGCAGAACCAGGAAATTTAGTGTAGCGGGGCTGGAGGCACAACAAAAGGTGCTTTTACAATAATGTAGGTAAGTGATTGTCTTTGAATTGGCACGCACTGAGAAAGCATACCCAACAAAGGTTAGGGGTGGCACCCTTGGAACAGGGTGGCATGTTGAGTATAGAGGACATGCATCAAGAGAACTGCAATTTGATTTTTTATTTTACATCATTCCCGTTAAAGCTTTTTATCATATCAAAACTGATAGCATAGCATTTTTTAAGGATAATATTATTTCTCACATTTCTAGAATTTAATAAATTAAGGTTATTTAGCCATTACAAAGAGGCAGATTACATAAGTTGGGTAACATTTTGTGTTAATTTTGTAAAATTTTGGATGCTAAATATAAAAACAAATAAGATTTTTATAAATCTTCATAATTCTCTTAAATTAACCTAAAATTTGAAATATACAGATCATTTACATGGCCGGCAAATGGGAGATTTATTGGGAGCACATGCGGGAGCACGATGATTGTTATTATCACGGAAAGAGAGACCAGTCACACATAACTGCAATAACAACCGCATCTCATTGCAAAAAATACATGTAATCGCAACAGCTCGGTAATGTTAGAACGATAATAGATTTATCTATAATCCAAATACCATAGCTAAAAATTAGGAAAATATTAAGAGGCAGATTTTTGCTAAAATTATTTACAAAACTTGCAAAATTATATGCAATATATGCTAATTATGCAGGAAAGAGCATATCAGCCAAAAAAAATTTAAAATTAGAAGTAATGCAGAACAATGCTCAATTGCTCATAAAAAAAGCGCTCGCACTTCTTGTAAGCGAAAAAATGATACAATGATTAATATTTCTTAAGCATTACTAAATTTTACAAGCAAACCCCCGCAAAATGCAATATATCAAGGATACCAGGGCAGGCACAGATTCAGCCCAAATGCAAATGCATTTACCAAACACAAAAGCTTTCGAGACTAAAGATAAAATCATCACAAAAAAGATATGAAAAAAAAAATCTAAAAAAGAAACGGTAGAACAAAAACTTAATCGGAATCAAAATGACAGCATTACGAGAAAAACATATTTGAACAGACGCAATCTGCAGCCACAAAGATAAAAGCTGTCTAGCTATAATAGAATAAAAAAGATAAATATTTCAGAAACAAAGGATGCAAACAAATAGAGATGAGTCGTAAAAGAAAACAATTACTAGTATTTGAACAAACGGCATTGACTGAAAAAAAATTTTAAAAACTTACCTCAGGTACAAGCAATAAAGCCTATGGTGAGCTTTGGCATAACCGGAACTCAGCCGAATGGCTTCCTCGCAGTCCTTAACAGCGTCCCCCAATCTACCCATCCCTATAAGAGCTGCCGCCCGGTTGTTCCAGCAAGCAGCATTGCCTGGACACATCTCTATAGCTCGATCATAGAACCTCAGGGCTTCAGTAAACTGCCCCTTCTTATAATGCTCGTTGCCAGACTTGGTTATCTCCTCCGGATCCACTCTCACCGATCTCAAATTCCTGGGTTCAGAAGCCTCGCCGCTGCCTTGCAGCTTGCCATGCCCAGCGAAGGCTCCGCCCCTCATTACGCTTCCATGGCCATAATTCCCGGAACCAGATCCGAGCACATCGCTCCTAGCAGCGGCTCGACTCATCATCCCGGTTTTTCCAAGCTTACCGGAGGGGCAAATATTCCCTGCAGGGAGCACATTGGTGGCCGGAGAGCTGGCCGAGCTGGAGAAGACGATCTGGCCAGATCCGGACCGACGATGCCCTGGCTTCCGGTTAGGGCTTCCGTGACTTGAGCCTGAGAGCTCGCCGGAGTGGCAGAGCCTTCCGGTCTCATCGGATTTCGTCACCGAGAGTGCGGCATTGGGCGGGGGCTTTCCGGAGAAAGATCCGGAAGAGCTGGAGCTGCTGCTGGTAGCTGCTGCCGCTGCGGCGCCCCTTCTGAGGGGCGAAACGGGCGAACCCAGATGATCGAAGTTCTTCGCATCGGGCTTGTTACCCTCGATGACCAGCGCGGAGTCGAAGCGATGCGATATGGAGTGCGCGGAGAAGGGTTTCTGAGATTCCGATCCGGACATGTCGACCGCCTTAAGAAAATTGAAAAATAAAACGAAGTAAACCTCGAAGCTTCGGATTAGATCTACGGTGGGAGCGAGTTCTCGCTAGCTGAAATGGCCGCGGAAACGGAAGAGAGCAGCGCAGGATCGATGAAAAATTGGAGATGATGAAGACATGAAAGAACAGGGGAGAGATGGAAATGGAAGATCGGAGGAGCAATTGAGTGCGCGAGCAGAAAAGGGGAAGGAAATGAGGAGATGGGGATCTCGTGAATTGAAAAGTGCGAAGCAAGGAATGAATGCGGGTAGATTGGGAGAGATGGGCGAAGCGAAGAGGAAGAGCAGATTAGTGCAAATAGAAAATAAACCAAGACGAGAGATATGGCAGAGTGAACCAAATATCCCCTCCCTCTCTCTCTCTCTCTCTCTCTCTAACTCAGTGCCTGTGAGCCGCGTCACTCTCCTTCCCGTGGGCGCTGCGCTCTTTTTTCTCCTCCTTGGCTAGTGATTTAAGGCCAGTCCGTTTGAACGCTTTCCTCGGTAGTTACCTCAGTAATTAACAAGCGCGTGAATAATCCTGGCCTTCCGTTCTATCTCAACTCTCTGATCACGATCGGATGGCCAGGATCCTTCGATTCCATGGATGTTGAATTTTCCATGTCTATTGTGTTTTTTGAGGGGGTGAATTCTTGAAAATGAAGTTTTAATTTTTAAACTATTTTGGATACGTAATTATGCCTAGATATACAACTAATAATTAATTAATTAACCATATTCATTATTAATTAGTTTTAATTACTTAACATTGTTGCTTCATTTTAATATATGGATTATATGTATTCTTTATTATATTAATTAACAATTTAGGATCAGTTTATTAATTTTTCACATATTTAAATAATTTGTTTAAAGCTTGAGTAGATAATATTTATTTTTATTATTGTTAGCTTATGTCAGCTTAAAAGAGTTTTAGTAAAATGATAGATAAATTTAACTTGGTAACGTTATATGGATCTTGGTCTTCCTTTTGATTTCATCCAAATATGAGCACAATTTGAAGTTGACTAACAGATTTCTTGAGCCTGATCTTCACCATACACCAAGTTCATCATTTATTGATAGATTTTACTATTTTTCTTCTCATTTCAGAACACCACATGGATTAGTAAAGATCATTATATAGTTTGGTAGATTCCAAATGCCTAGTGCAACTCAGAACATGCGCTCAAAATGAAAAAGTAGACATGTTCTAAGACTACTTTCACTCACATGCAAATCTGAATGCTTGTAGATTGCATATTACTCAATATATCAAAATATTCTAAATCTCTTTTGAACCTAGGCTATAGAAAGACAATACGGAATCAAAATAAAAATTGAATTGTTCAAAGGAGGTTTTGAGTTTGGCAGAATAATTTGTATCTCTAACTTTTCAAGTTTATAATAGGGAGCCTGGCCTTCTATTAAAGCTGAAAGGTTAAACTTTCTCCTAATAATGTCTGCAACTATATTAACTTTATTAGGATAGTAACAGATGTCCAAATAATAATCCTAGATTAATGCTAACCATTATCAATCTCGTAGGTTGAGATCTTCTTAAGCAAATATAAACACGAGACATTTATGAGTTATAAAGATTTCACACAAAAGCCTCATATAGATAATGTCTCATGGCATAAGGAAAAACACAGCCTCTACTTGTTCAAGGACATGTGTTTGATAATTCTCATGATTCTTTAATTAATATAAAACATATGTAGTTGTAGATTTATTCTGTATTAGCACACATCCCAATCATTTATTGGATGCTTCAATATAAATGTGAAAATTCTTACTTCTCGAAGCTAGTATTAGCATTATAGCCAAAACTAAGCATTGTTAAAGTCATATAGACAAATCTTCATAATTTGAAACCCTTACAAAAGGTGATGTTCTAACTCTATTTTCTATAAGTGATGATTAACTTGAAAATTCTATGAATCACTTGACTATAAGTTATAAAGTGATGAATTTACTAGGTGATGGGAAGTATGAGTATATATAAATACAAAAAATAAGATTATTAACATACTTAATTTTATGTAGAATTATGTGTGTGTGTGACACATACTTATGTAAACGATTGACACACAAACAGTCATACATGAATATACATATAGAAATATACATATACCGGCAATAAATACATGTAGACAAACTTATATATATATGAATGATATTGCAGCCCAGAGGTTGATGCTCAAGATTTGTTATCTCAGTTCATAGGTTCAAATCCCATCGGTCACACATAATAAAAAAAAATCATATATATATATATATATAAACTCATTCACCAACAAATACATAAGTATGAAAGTGTAATAATCATAAATACCCATAAGGAATCACCACAAGTAAAATATTTAATACCCAATAGCATATGTAAACTTCAAATTAAAATTATTAGAATTTAGGATTTTACAAATCTCATGCATAAAACTTACTTGCATTGAGCATCATATGAATTCGCGAATATTTAAATTAGATTAGCTTATTTATCTTAGACCTCTTTTAACTTAATAAACTGATAAGCATACAATTCAATGACTTTACTTACAAAATAAACAGTTAAGTCTTTATACTTGGGATTATGAAAAAATGGTGAAACTAATGAATATAAATTAGAATAAGTGAGTATAGCGCACAAATAATTCTTACCTTCCGGGACAGTTGAAAATAATGAAAATCGTTTGGTAAGGTGGAATCGAAGCACTGATATAATCCTTGATTATAAAGATAAACTTTATTTAGCAACAATAATGTAATATCTTCATTGAATATAAAATAGAATAACGATCTCTCATATTATATAACAAAAAGAGACTTTCAAGACAATTTCAAGTTCATATGATTCAAAGCTTAGTGATTGAAGCTCTGGATTATTATCATAAACTTTGGATTCATGTTTGCTTCATGTTTGAAGCTCACCTAATTTGAGTAAGAAAATATATGCTTAAAATTTGAAAATGAATGCTCTTAATATTTTGCACTCACATATATTTTTAACGCCATAGCACTTTCACAATTTTCTTAAGAAAGATAATGGCCACAAAGATGATTTATATACAATTTTCTCTATTTTTTTTCTTCTAAGTTCAAATAAAATAGCATTGAACATATTTTTTTTATTTAAATAAAAGATATTATACTATCAATGTTGAATTTTAATTATGATTATGACACATCAGTGAAATTCTTCCAAAAAAACATCACAACCCATCAGTTTGCTCTCAATTAGCAGTATTTTATGCTCACAAGCAATAAAAAGTATTTGGCCTCAAATTTACTCTAACTCAAATAATTTAACATATATATCAAAATGAGAGTTTCAAAGGATAGCGCAAACATATTTTTATTGCATGAAATGTACTCTTACTCAATTAATTTGATATATATATATGCTTTCCTAGATTAGGGTATCTGATTTGACATTTTGTAAACTTTGTTTTCTCTAATGTAGTGATCTGATTTTCTCCACCAAAAATCTAGAGTAAAATTAGTATGCTTTGTCCTATAAGTGTGCGATTGTATATATTTATGTTGTTTTATCACTGTTCTCTAACACACACCTCGCTTAGCTCGATAGGTGTTGATCAGTGGCAAGTTTATATTGTGTGGTAAAGCCTTGAGTGTTGCGGATTTCACCACCTAAATTGGGCTAGATGCCCAGACACACCAATAGGCGCCTTGACGGATCATGCAACTCAAGATGGAAGGGAGTAGCATTCATGTGCGCTCATGTGCACTAACTTGCACCAAAGTGCACCCTAAAACACCAAAAGGTGCAACTGACATGGTGCTGAAGGTTGGAGTGTTATGGTGTGGAATTAATTGGATCATTAATGGAGATTCAAATGAAGATCCTGTGGGTTCCGGGACAAGACTGCACAACAAACAATAAGTATGGCACCCAGGCGCGCCCCTGGGCACCCAACAACAACAGGAGGCTGAGAGTCGGACGCCTAGGCGCTTGTTGGAAATCAGCTTGAAAGTGACGTATCATATGAGTTGTTAAGGCACTTTATGACTTGTTTAAAGCATTATATAAAAGCCTATTATATGATAGGCTAAGGATATGTGAGTGTTATTTTATGTAAGAGAGCTTTGTGATAGCTAAAAAGTTTGAAATCCTAGAGTGATAATAAGAAGAAATTTGAGATAAGAAGAAAATGAAACTGAAAGATGATCCCATCTTCTTTCTAAGTGGTTAATAAGTTCTCTATAAATTTGTATTCATCTTTTGATAGTAAATTTTCTTATGATTGTGTGATTTTGTAATCTTTTCCATTGTTAGGTTTTCTGCATAAAATTTTTGTGTTTGTACGCTTGTGGCTTTGTGCTAGGATTGTTGTGTTGTGGTTTATTTCTTACTTGTGCTAGTTGATTCTTCGAGTGTTGCTTCAATAACTCTCATTGTCAAACCCCGGTCTCATTCCCAACATGGAGAAACTGCTAGACGCGCACATGAGCATGGATTTGCTTTTGGTCGATTAGAAATGCCTAAAAGTGTCGTAATTGGCTTGCCTTTTTAGGGTATCATTGTTGCTCAGGTGTGCCCAGGCACATCTATGTGCACCCAAGCACACCACAAAAATGCTTATCAATAGTGGGTTGTTGTTTGAGAGTTGTGTGCTTGCACGTGCTGAGTGAAACCCAAAGTGAGGCTACTATGAAAAGCTTTAAACCTTATTCCAAATTTTAAAGATGGAATTTTCTCATGGTATGACTATAATTTTTCCCTATATTATTGTTTTTTTCCACGTAAAAACCATGTACCTCAATGTTTGCTTGTATGCCAATTATGTGTTGTGTTTGTTTGTTTGAATTTGTATATGCTCGTATTTACTTTAGATGAAAAGCTTCCATTGCAAAAACTTCTTTAACAGAAATTTAGAACAAATATCAATGTGCTGCCAATGCTAAATTGTTTATGGAATCACAATGTTAAGATTAGTGTGCTTTCAATAACGAAAAGCGAAGGAAAATGACAAAATAATTGGGGAATGATCATACTCAAATTTGATGCATAAAAGCGAAGAATCTTGCACGACATTCAGAGATGTCGACCCCACATCCCAAATGTGCAAAGGCCTTTGTCTAAAGCACTTGTGCATGTTTGCACATTGCACCCATACACTATCTTGTGTTCTTATTTGTTGTGTCGCATCCACGTCCAATACATGTCTCAGTGACTAATTTGAAGGAAAATTAAGGAAAATTAATTTCCCTTAATTGAAGGAAATTTAAAGAAGATTAATTTTTCTTAATTAAAAGAAAAGAATTAAAGGAAATTAATTTTCTATATATATATAGAATTACATCTCTCAATTATAGTATTAAGAAACTGTCACATTAATAACTTCCGTTACGGGAATTATGGATTTAGAAGTTTTCTTTGTCCTTAATTGAGAGATAGAAATATGTAACTCTTGGGAATCAATGATAGCTTATAAATAGGCCTTGATATGCAATAGTTTTAACACACAAGACACAAGAGAAAACTCCAAGAGAAAGTTTTGTAAGGGTTCTCTAACATTTAACCATTTATATTCTTCTCTGATTTTAGTGAAACTTTGCTCTCCTCCCGTGGACATAAGTGTGATCACCAAATCACATATTTTCTGTCTTGTGGCTGTGATTGTTTTATGTGCTTATTTTTCTTGCTTTAATTTTTCAGTTTCTCAACGCTCACTCAAGTTTCTTTTTGTTCCACTTTTAGTTTAAATCCTATTCGATCTCAACAAGTGGTATCGGAGCTAGGTTTGGTTTCCCTTGTTCATTTTTAAAGGCTAGGGTTTTGCTTTAGCTGATTGTTAATTTGTGATTGAGTTTTATTAAAGCAAGAAGATAAACATGGCTGAAGGAGGAGAAAAGGTGGTTGGACCTTCGTCATCGTCGGTGGTGGAGAGGACTCTCCACCAAATTGTGACACATCCGGCTAAAATAGATGTGGTCAAATTTGATGGGAAGAACAGCTTTGGGATGTGGCGGTGCGAGGTGACAGACGCACTGTGTGCCCTAAATCTTGAAGATGCTCTGGATGGCGAAGAAAAACTAGATGAAATTTCAGAGATGAACTGGATCAAGATGAACCGTAGTGTATGCAGCTTTATCTGAAACTGTTTGACTCGGGAGATTAAGTATGCAGTTATGATGAAGACATCGGTGTGAAAATTATGGAAATTCCTAGAGGCTAAGTACCTGATGAAGAGCGTGGAGAATAGACTCCACATGAAAAGGCGGTTCTACAAATTTCAAATGAGAAGAGAGATTTCCATTGGTGAGCACTTAAATGAATTCACAAAGCTATTGGCGAATTTGCTAAATCTGGATGAGATCGTGGAGGATGAAAACAAGGCCCTGTTATTATTAAACTCATTGCCAGACGAGTATGAGCACTTCACCATGACGTTGATCCATGGAAGGAGGTTCTAAAGTATGAGGTGACTACAGCCCTTATGAATCATGAGTTCAGAATAAGGGATAAGGAGTCTACCAAATATAATATGGCAAAGGCACTTACACTTCAGAGGTGAAGACCAAAGAAGAAGAAGTAATGGCCAAAGAAGAATGTAGACTTCCAGAAAAGGGAAAAATCTAGAGGCTGAAGCATTGGACACAGTCAGTGCGCATTCTGTTTAGAGACAGGATATTGGAAGAAGGACTGCCCAAAGTTGAAAGACAAGCAGCGGGCAAGTGGATCTTCAGAGGCCAATATGATTCAAAATGTGGTGGAGGGTTCAGACTATGATATATCTCTTGTAATAGTTTCTATGGGTCTAATAGCCGATAGCTCCAGTTGGATCATGGACACCGATGCAACATATCATATTTGCTCCCATAATGATTGGTTCTATTCGTACAAGAAAACGGACAGTGGTGCAGTCACAATGGGAAATGATGCTACTTGTCGAATTACAGGAGTTGGTAGTGTGCTGATTAGGACACATTCATGAACAATTCATAAACTAAATGAAGTTAAAGATGTGTCAGAAATCAAAAAGAATTTATTATCTATTGGGGCCTTAGAAGCTAAGGGTTGTAAGATGGTGATTGAGGCAGGAGTTCTGAAGATCAGCAAAGGTGCAATGACTTAAAAGGAATCAGACAATAGAATCTCTACTACTTACAAGAAAGTACAGTGACATGTACAATGGCTGTGGCTAAATACTCTGAAGATGCCATGATGCTGTGGCATATGAGACTAGTACATGCAGGGGAACCATCACTGAAGGAATTGGAGAAAAAGGGGCTCATCAAAGGTATAAATTCTTGCAAATTACAATTTTATGAACATTGTATATTTGGCAAGAAAACATGCAAACCCTTTGGTGTTGTCCTCCATAACACCAATGGTATATTACAATATATACACACAGATGTATAGAGACTAATGAAGACTACATTATTCGATGGTCAAAGATATTTTGTTTCTTTAATAAATGATTACTCAAAATTTGTATGGGTGTACACTTTGAAGAGCAAAACAAATATACTAGAGGTATTCATAAACTGGAAGAAGATGGTGGAGAATCAAATGGGCAAAAGAATCAAGATAATCCGTTCAGACAATAGCAGAGAATTCACATCCTATTCTTTTGTAAAGGAATGTCAAGATTCAAGGCTTGAGCACCACTTCATAGTAAGAGAAACACCACAGCAGAACAGGGTAGCAGAGCGAATGAACCGTACCTTAGTGGAAAATGTGTAGTGTATGTTGTCCAATGCTAGGTTGGAGAGAGTCTATTGGGTGGAGGTCCTAGACTATGCTTGCTACTTGGTGAACCGTCTGCCATCTGCTGCACTTAATAAGAAAACTCTAATTGAGTTGTGGTCAGGACATCCTACCATAGATTATGATCAGCTGAAGATATTTGGCAGCCCAACTTACTACCATATTAGGAAGGATAAGCTTTAACCGTGGGCTAGGAAAGTAATTTTCATGGGCTTCAAACGCGGCGTGAAGGGCTATAAATTGTATGATCCAATTGACAAGAGGATCGTGGTGAGCGGGGATGTCACCTTTGATGAAGAGTATTTCTTGAGACAGAGGAGTTCTCATCAGGTCGAGGATAATACTAAGACTCTTATAGGAAAGCAGAGAGTGGGGTTTGATGCCACCCCATTTGTTCCACAAGAAACTTCAAATCACATTGAAGATACTCATATACATGAAGACCACGTTGGTGATGATGAAGAACAAACCGATATTGATGGTGAGGCTCCAACTCAGGAGTTAATTGCTAGAAATAGACCTAGAAGGAATGCACCTCAACAGTCAGCCTGACTTAGAGACTATGTCACATTTGCATTATCTGTAGTGGAGGAAAATGTTCCCTCTCACTTCAAAGAAGTGGTGACAAGCTCAGAAGAAAATTTATGGAAGCAGGCTATGAATGAAGAGATTGAGTTTCTTCATAAAAATAAGGTATGGAGGTTGGAGAAACTCTCTCCAGTAAGAAAAGTTATTGGGTGCAAATGGGTGTATAAAAAAAAGAAGGTTCCTCAGAAGCTGATGTGCGCTATAAAGGTAGACTTATGATAAAGGGCTTTACTCAGAAGGAAGGGGTCGATTATTATGAGGTGTTTTCCCCAGCTGTGAAACACTCCTCGATCTGTGTGCTTTTAGCTTTGGTGACACAGTTCGACTTGCTACTTGAGCAGCTTGATGTGAAGACAGCATTCTTGCACGGATAACTATAGGAGGAGATCTATATGATGCAGCCCCCAGGGTATAGTGAGCCAGGAAAGGAAGACTTGGTATATAAACTAAACAAGTCTCTATATGGGCTAAAACAATCATCGAGGCAATGGTACAAATTTTTTGATCAATTTATGCAAAAAGAGGAGTACTGCAGAAGTCAGTTTGATCATTGAGTGTATTTCAAGAGGCTGCCTCAAGATAATTTTATTTATTTGTTATTGTATATCGATGATATGTTGATAGCTACTTCGAATCAGTCAGAAATGGATCATATGAAGGATCAATTATCAAAGAACTTTGAAATAAAGAATCTAGGAGAAGCAAAAAAAATAATAGGAATGGAAATCTATAGAGACAAAATTATAGAGAAGGTTCGGTTGACCCAGAAGGGGTATTTGGAGAGAGTGCTAAAGAGGTTTAGGATTGAAAAAAATATAATGTCTATAAGTATACCTATAGCACCTCATTTTTGCCTATCTGCAGGGCAATGTCCAAAGTCAGATTTTGAAAAAAAAGAAATACATATAGTGCTGTATGCTAGTGCAATTGGGAGCTTGATGTATGCCATGGTTTGTATTAGACCAGATTTGGCACAATGTGTTGGAGTTGTGAGCCGCTACATGCATAATCCGGGGAAGGATCACTGGCAAGCAGTGATGGGAATCTTCAGGTACTTGAAAGGTACAACTGGTGTTGGATTATTATTTCAAAAGCAGTTCTCAATAGCTGACTTATACGTGGGATATGTGGACTCCGACTATGCCAAGGATTTGGATCGAAGAAAGTCAACAACTGATTATGTATTCACACTTACAAGAGGTTCAGTAGGGTGGAGGTCAACCCTTCAATCTACAGTTGCCCTATCAACAACGGAAGTTGAATATACGACAGTTATTGAGGCATTCAAGGAAGCTATTTAGATGAAAGGTTTGGTGAAAGATCTGGGTGTGAAGCAAAAGGAGATAGTAGTACATTATGATAGCCAGAACGCTATATTTTTTGATACAATCTGGTTTGTCATGCTCACACAAAGCATATTGATGTCTGACATCATTTTGTTTGGGATGTTTTCAAATATGGTGAGATCTTATTAGAGAATATCGATAGCAATGACAATCCCGCAGGATATGATGACAAAGGTGCTCACTATTCAGAAATTCACCTATTGTAAATTTTTGGTGAATTTGAAGAAGCATTAATAGACTTTTCCTTTGGTGGAACTACGGGTGGCTTGATTCTCTTGAGAGGGGGATATGTAGGCAACCAACTTAGTGCAATCGTATTGATCGAGAGTATAAAGTTTCAGTTCTCATGTGAAGCACATGAGACCTGAGGTGGAGAATTGAAGTAAAATTAAGGAAAATTAATTTTTCTTCATTGAAGGAAATATAAAAGAAATTAATTTTTCCTTAATTAAAAGAAAAAAATTAAAAGAAATTAATTTTTTATATATATAGAATTAAATATCTCAATTTTAGTATTAAGAAACTGTCGCATTAATAACTTCCGTTTCGGGAATTATGGATTTGGAAGTTTTCTTTATGTCATTAATTGAGAGATTGGAATTTGTAACTCTTGGGAATCAAGAATGGCTTATAAATAAGCCTTGATATGCAAGAGTTTTAACACACAAGACACAAAAGAAGATCTACAAGAGAAGGTTTTGTAAGAGTTCTCTAACCTTAAACTATTTGTATTTCTCTCTGATTTTAGTGAAACTTTGCTCTCTTCCCTGTGGATGTAGGTGTGACCATCGAATCACATAATTTCTGTCTTATGGCTGTGATTATTTTATGTGTTTTGCTTTAATTTTTCGATTTCTCAATGCTCGCTCATGTTTCTTTTTGTTCCGCTTTTGTGTTAAACCCTATTCGATCTCAACATAATTTTGCACCCAAAATGCCGTTATTCGTCTCTACCACACATGCACTTTGAGCATCACCAACACTGCCCCTATGAACCTATTTTTCTCCTTATGTGCACATTATTGCCCAGTACACACAATATGCCTCTCTCTTACATTTGTGACACACGAGCAAAGGGAACTACATTGCGCAAGCACTTGGTTATGTGTGCTCTCCATGATTAATCTCACCCCATTCCACTATTAGTATTATATTCCCAAACTTCCTCTAGAATAGTTTATATCATACAATTTATATAGGATTAAATGAAATTTATATCATATGATTGATTTTTAATTAAACTTTTGATAATATCAAACTCAAAAATAAAAAAATGTATTTCTATCCTCTTGCAAATCACTCAACATTGTGCTTCTACTCGATGACAAACTCAGCTTCCGAGCTATACATGCCCATGCCCACTTAAGCTAGACCCGCACTCACACTACTTGGCAATTTTTGGCCCATGCCAATCTATGCTTGTAATAGGGGCTCACAAAAGTTTAATATCAAATAATATATACAAATCTTAAACAAATTTTTTTCTTGCATAAAATCTTTCATTGTTGAACAAAATTGTTTTCATATTATGTATTGTAAGAAGAAGTTGATAATATAAAATTCAAAGTATAAAACAGCTTATATCAAATTTAACATTCAAAAAGTTATATAATTCTTAATTTTTATTTGATTCAACCAATTTATTTTGATATAAATAAGTTTGATATAAGTGAAGGCATAATTTCTTAAGAAATGTTTAAGAAATTGAAAAAGGCAATTTCTATTAAAAATCTAAAAACGGGGAAATTAGAATCATTAGACGACAGATTTAATAAAAAGTATACTATCTTTCTCTTATTAATGGTGGCAATTTTATGTGGAAAAGTAAAATAGACTCTTTAGCCACATATTCTTCAATTGCAAAATACAATTTCAAGCTTCTAAGAGAGCTTCACCTCTCAGGTGACTACCTTTTGTCGCCCAATCTGAATTAGCAGTCGGATTTATATACTCTTCTGGTAACAAATATGTGAAGTTTGCTTATGTCGTATTCTGGTACGAAATATTTGGAAAGGGCAGAATGATCAAGTTTTCCAAAAACATGATGCTTATCATACAACGTTTAAAGATGACTTTCCATTCCAATTTGAAACTGTTTGAGGATCCAAGGGGATTGATTTGGCTATGATGGCTATAATAAATTCAACTCTGTGTTGGACGATTGGCCTGCTTGATTTTGGCATTCCTTTTAAATTATTCATACTACTTGATCTTGAGCAAACTTCTTGGTTGACAACCATATGGTGAACTTTGAGCCTTGAACCAAATTTAGCTTTATCTTTATTGAAGGGATGTTGTTTTACTACATATTTTATGTTTTGAAGGTCTCTAGCTTGTAGATTATGCTCAAGATTCCTATCTTTCGAACCTTATTTCCAAATAGAATTCTAGCATTGTTGTTTTAGTCAGTGTTAATTAAAGCTGTCACGATTATGCTGAAGGGTTACAGCTTTGGATGATGGAACATTTGCTTCTCGTTGCTCCCTGCCCGGTTTGTAACGACCCAGTGTCATATTAGATGTCTTGACCTAACACTGAGTGTCACTATAGTACTTAATAATTGATCAATGTAACTTAACCCACTATTAAGTACTACTAGAGGCAAAGAACTTAAAAGATATGAAACATATATGCATTTTATACAAGAGTATGAAACATACATTACCAATACACTCATCTAGAAAAATAAATTATAAATACTCATCTCAGAATAAATAAATAATAAAGTTCATACAACTTTTAAGTTTATAAGTTTTTAAATAAATAACACTCTTATCCTCACATGACTAAAAAATAGAAGTAAGAAATTCTATTAAGTCTTCAAGTATGCTCCTGACCCTCTAGCTCCTCTTCTAATTCTCTTGCTAGCTCCACTCCAAGCTCATGATATATCATATTTGATTTTTAATACAATATGACACAGCCAATAAAGAAAAATAAGTTGTTAGACTTATAAATTCTATGCACATTTTAGGGTGTCTAGCTATTTTATGTTAAGGAATATCACATTTTAGGTAAAACAGTAATGGAAGCCGAATGCAGTATAAGTAAGGAAAAATTGAAAATATAAGTAAATGCCATTAAAAGTAAAGGCAAGTGAATGTCTAAAGCATACTATATATTACTGCAAAAGAGAGGTTAAGCAATAAAGCAATTATAAAAGAGCTGTATAAGATATTTTCTTGCAACCTAAACATAAGTATGATACTGAAAGTAAAATTAAATTGCAGTAAGTAGAAATAAAGTGTAAAATAATATATGTATAATTTATTAATTTTTTATGTTGTATTATATTATGTGAGTTCATGTATAACAAAATATGATTTAGGTACATCTACCCAACTATTTGTATCGGGATCTCCTGTATAACCACACATTCCTTGTTAAGGACATGTGTGGTTTCCTAATCACTCCATAGCCAGCTTTAGCTCAATATCCGTACATACTAATCTACCATAAGTGAAACCCCTTCTTAATTTAATTTATAATTATTATTATGAAATAAATTATGAACAATTGAATAAGATTTCAAAGTATATCAGCATTTCAAAAAAATTGTCAAATTACAAATTAAGCAAGTGATATCCATTTATTATCTAACTTTAATTATTTACTTTAATATTTTGGGTTAATAGAACCTTTAATTGACTTAAGGCAGAATTAATAAGCATATATATATATATATATATATATATATATATATATATATATATATATATATATCATGCTTTATTGTTTGAAAATAAAGTTTATAATTCTTATAGTTATTTATAACCTTAATGATTGTCTATCCTAATTCTAAGATTATTATTCTCAAAGTTCACTAATTGATCACTAATTAAGATTTTAAATGAAATGATCTACCATAGGGGTCTAACTTAAATTCTAAAGTTTAATATATCTCAAGGAACTTCTAAAGTATAAAACCTCACTAATGATTTATCTACTCTTATATAAGTCTTAAACTCTTTTGTAAAATTCAACAACTAGGATTTCATCTCAATATTTCCAACCTATTTGTACTAATGAACTTAGTATTTTCTTGACTCACTAAAATTTACTAAGACTAACATTTCTTAGTAATAATTAGCTATGAGTTTGATCAAGCTCCTTTTAGTTGATTAAAGTGTTACCAAATCCTTATATCCTAAACCCTAACATTCTAACTAACTATTGTTTGATCAATCTTCTCATGACTCAATACCTAACTGCTATGAGCCACACTCAATTTAATTTTCTTTATGACCTATTTTCCTATATATATTCAAATAATATTTCTTAAAGATCACTATAAGTGTCCATTAACCTTATTTGCTATCACCTAAGATTAGTTAAAGTAATAGAAAGGTGCCGAATGCAGGGTACGACCAGCCAAGAAATAAAAATGGAAGGAAAAAAGAAATAGGAAAATATAAAAAAATAATTTTTTATTTTTTTCCAATTTTTGATTTATAAAAAAATTCATATTTTAAAAATGTGTTCCAAAAATTTTAAAAATTCACCCATAGTTAATTTAGGAGTGAGAAATTCAACGTCAAAGTCGGATTTCGATTCCCACCATTATTTAATTATTTTATTTTCCGGTGCATTTAATTATATTAAAATATTCGCAAAATCCGATGACTTCCAAACGCGTCCAAAACATCACCCATAACTAATTTGGGGGGTGACGGTCGCAATGACAAAGTCAGATTTTGATTTTAAGGTCAATTTAAATACCTCAATTTTATAATTAATTAAATATATTAAAATATTCTAATTATTTGATTGAGCTCTGAATCACTCCAAAATTTCAAAGATTGGCTCTAATAACTGGATGAACTCAATAGAATGATAATTAGACTACGATTAAACTAAGATTAGGCTAAGTAACAATCTTGGGTTGTTCCAATGTGCAATGTAAATTTTTAAGTGTAATGAAAGAATAAAAACAATCAAATTGCATTGAGCTTGAGTTTCCTCATCATCACGACAAGCAATGCAAATTTGGGGACATGAAATACCATGATTTGCCAATTTTTTTTATGCACGCATTGTGTCAATTAAAAACTTAAACTAAGTGAGGCCCCCTAAACAAACTTCTTAACAACTACATTAGTAAGAAAAAATGTTTAATTCAAATGTTGTATTAGGATTCCCAAACCATCCAATATCACCATGACTTTTCTAATAAGTGGAGTGAGGAACAACTTGATAGAGGCCGAAAAAATAAAAGTCTTAAGACCACTGGAGTTTTAAAATGAAAGTCCCATGAATCTCTATCATTTATTAAAGTAGTGATAAAACAAATGATTTTCCAAAAAACCTTAAACATGCATACAAGCAACAAAATGTTATCATTATAGAAGTCAAGGCCATCGAACAAATAAGGTTGGTTTGCTTAATCTTAGAAAAATAATCTTATTTTTTATTCTAGATTGTTATTAGTAAAATTTTGGAATGCCATGAGGTTATTTTCTTTGTGATAATAGCATGTAGATATATGCCAAGTTCCCAGTAGAGTACTTGGTTCTGCACATAATGCTAATAAAACAAAGAAAACTATTACCCAATTTTTGAGCTATTTATGCACCTAATTAGTAAACACCATACAATTTGAAAAAGAAATTATTTAATGGGTAGATATAGGAATAAGCAATAATTAATAAATGGAGAAGTACAAGAAAAACTAGTTAAGTTTGTAAGATTATGAATATTGAAAACTTTTTTTTGAGAAAATATTATTAGATCAAGTGTATAATGCTCTAGTATTGAGCAAGCTTTATGAGAATTAAGACAATGATTGATTGTGTTATGAGTATGAGAAAAAAGCTTCTTCAAAGCAAAAACAAGTCATTAGGAAAGAGTTTCCTTACTCAATGAAATTAAAATATATATTGCATTATAATTTCTTAATTATGAACAATAGAATGATTATCAATAGCATTAGTAAAAAGGCATGCAGTAAGCAAACATTCTTGTGTACATTCATTTTTGAGATAAATAGTAGTGTAACTCACTATTAATAATAGTTGAGAAATGTACATAATAAATGCAAGCTACAATCCATTTGCTCAACTAGTTAAGAAACCTGTATCTTTATATTTATTTATAACATACTCGTGCTTCACATTATCAAGAGTTTTTTTCTATCTTTGCACAGAATTATCACTGATCGTTAGCATTAGTAAATATTTGGTTAGTGTTAATAACAGAATTTATAAGCGGCCTTTGCTTACTGACATGAAGGTTTACAATTATTTTGTAGAAAGTGAAAGCAAACATCAATTGCATGATTCACAACAAAGAAAAATAACATTGCAACGAGTAACTGTGTTGATCAAGTTTTATGACACACAGAGTAACAGTATTTTGGATGTGATATTTTTTGATGTGTGATATACAGCATTGAAGTGTGATCCTATGCTTTATTATTTGGAGTGTCTGATCGAGCCATTTTTAGTGGATCCCGCAGTTGTCATCATGTCGACTATCCACAATTCCATTGCTCTTGCAACCCTTGTTCTTTCGATAACAGAAGCATGCCTCATTCAATGAAATATTTGTTTTTGGAAGAAATTTAATTTCAATAAAACAATAATGTATTAAGTGAAATTTTTAAGAATTTAAGTACAAAAATTCTTACAATTTTTTGGGCTTTTTTCTGATTAATAAAATATATTGTTAATGCTTTTTGTGTCAAAAAAATTTGCCATCATAAAAATGAAATAAATAAATAATAAAAACTTATTATGATAAAATTTACATAAGCTTTATAGGCTGATGAAAAAGGCATGCTAAAGAAGGTGGCTTTATTCAGATTTCACCTTTTTTGGGTTTTGTACTAACAATTTTTTGTCCGATTACGGAATTACCCCCGCGAATTTAAAGCTAGATTCGGCGCATACGAGATTTCGCTGAACTTTATCATACAAGACTTGCTGATGCCGATAGGACAAAACGGCCCTTTTCCACTTTCGTTAGAAGAGGGGCTAAACTTGGTAGATTTTGCGAATGATTGGGGGTAATTTAGTATTTAAAGAAGCTGGTCGACAGGAACAGCTGGCCATGTGACTGATGCAGTGCCAGCTAGCTCCATTCAGCGCTCGGCTAAGCTGATGAGGATGACGCAAGTAACGGCGTTAACGGAATCGCGAGGATATTCCGTTTGAGATTGAGCTCACGTTAAAGGCCAGAGAGCTCTTCAAATATCGTCGTCTCAAAATTGCTGGTCAAATAGTGCCGAGCTCCAGCATTATCTCTGTGAATGTTAGGGTTATGTGGTGATGTCTTTTTGCCAATCGTTTCTCTTCCACGAAATGATGAGAAAAGAGATTCGTAAATTCTTCATTTTCTTAGTGCTGAGTTCAAATCTCATCGGTACACTGAGTACATTTTGGAAGGATTGAGAAGAGGAGGAAAATAAAATGATAGGGCAGTAGCAGAAAGAGGACGCCTATGTTATGATTGAGACTAAGGAAAAAAATAATAAACTCAGAGAACAAAAACAAGCGCACATTTATTTATATGGTTTCGTATAAAAATAAAATTTTTACTATATCAGAAAAAAAAAAAAAGGATTTTTCAACTGAAGAGCCCAAGCACACCCTTGATATGAACCTAATCATTCCTATTTATAATGGCTTTACCCTTCCTTTAGTTTCAAATTAATTTTCTGCTGGTTACAAATTGACCGCCATATATATATATATATATATATATATATATATATATATATATATATCCAACAGAAAATTGAGAAGCGCATTGAGAGGCCAAGCAGGAGGATGATGAGTTGCTGCTCTTCACATTGCCGGCTTTCATTCAAATTTGTGCGTCCAGAACGAAGCTTACTGCATATCGAGAGTTGGATTGCTTTCCGGTCATAATGTGTGCTTTACAGTCTTATTGCTGTTGATTCTGTTCTCTAACTGGTTATTTGGTGCTTTTACTCTGTCTTTGCAATTGTTATATAGATCTTTAATTACTTTTACCTTACTAAAAAAACTCCAAAGTATAGTGAAAAAAATGGTATGACTTGCACTGATCCATCAAGTCATAAATGATTTATTTATTTTGGCTTGCACCGCAGCATTGCTCTTAGTTTCAATGGATTGAGAAAGTTTAAAGCTCAAATGACGAGAAAACCTCCCATGTGGGAAACAATGGGAGTAGAATGTCCTTCGCAAGGGCAGGGAATCTCCCTTTAACATCAAAATATAAAATTTGAGGGAGAGATTTCTCAGGTCTCAATGAAATAATAGTACATTTAACGAAGAAATGGCATGTGAGCCACATGGTGGGGGCTCATTCCTGCAAATAAATGTATCGAGAATAGAAGATGCACTTTAGAAGTTAGAAAGAGGTTTTATTTGTATACTAATTATTTTCATCTGAGAAGGAATTTCTTATGATTTTATTAGCTGATTAGTTTTAGGATGGATCATCAACCATATTAAGCTATACAAACATATAATATCCCAGCCCTGTGAAGATTCAACATGCAAATTCAGGCCTCAGCTATTTTTGCCTGTTCTTAAGTTAAGTGAATGAATTATCTGAATAGAAAGAAAAGCTGCTGACTGTGATGTGGTATAACTACGTAGTAAGAGTTAAATGTCTGTTCTTGAAGTCGAATCATACATCCTTTTTATGGTATACACTATTTATGTAAGCTTTTATAGAAAACTTAATAAGATCCATTAATTAATAGAAACTTTTGCCATATTCAGTAGGATGAATTGAATTATGTACCACTTGAGGCTTAACATTTATTAGAGACGGTGTTTTTAGACACACAAGATTGTATATTTAATATAGTAATTGAAAGGGTTGAAACCTGGAAAGCACTTTTTATATCTTATTGTATAAGTGGAAAGCTCAAACACAACTACACATAGGTAAAGAGGGAGGGAGCTCTTTTTCTTTTGAGGACTCTTATTAGAGTTACTGCCCAAATCTTCTTTTAGATCAATATAGTTTCCTCTCTTAATTATATTAATACACAATACTAACATAACATTAGTACTTGCCCCCCTAATCATTGAAGAAATCACAGCAATACGTCTATCATCCCTTTCATGTCTCTCTCTCTTTCATGTTCCCTGTATACGATAACCCCTGATATCGACATTGACTGCACATAACCTTCTCTAATGTACTCTGCTATTTTTATAGATTAATTGCTGAAGCACGAACTCTGTCTCCATTGTCGTTGAAAAAATTTATTATTTAAGAATTGAAAAACTAAACTTTCGCATTTCGACCCCAAAATGAATATGCATTTAGGCTGTCAACCATCTTAAGTAAATATTTTGAACTCGATCTCATCATGCACGATCAATTATTTGATTCAATAATCGTAAATATTTTCAAGCGCTTGTGCTCGCCTTTGAATATATATATCTTCCTTTATAACACCCAAAAATTTTTCTCTAATATAATTTGATTACTCTTTACAAATATAACACCCAAATGAAACTGTTGCGGACAATTTAATTATATTTATAGATACCAAAATGAGTGTTATTCGATTGCTGATGCAATGAAAGGCATGGGCACGATTCGCGGGATCCTATTTAAGGGTGTGGCGCCCCGCTCCCTGAGCCCACAATCATTAGGCTAAGGAGCGGAGTGTCACTCGTGCAAATCCCTCACTCAACATTAGATTAGGTAAGATCCACAATCTACTGTTAAGGGAAGGATGTGCACAGATTAAATAAGAGGATCAATCACTAATCTATATATACATACAGAGTGTTGAAGCATATGAAAAGTAAATGCTACATCCATTCATCATACATCATATATGAAGTAAATTAGGATAGCTCAGAAAATAATAAAATGCAAAAAGTAAATTACAGTCATAGAACTTGTATTATTACATCATTTTAATTAAAGTTGATGAAATGAAATGAAAATACTCTCATCCTCATAATAGATATAAAAAGTAGCTAAATATCCTCTGCTCCAAGCTGCTGCACCTCTTCTAAATAAGGCTCCTCCTCAGGTATAGGATCCTCAAACTGCTCAATATCTGATATTGTCAGTTTCACAATGCTAGGGCCCCAGCCAATAAAAAAAAATCTTATTAGACAAAATGTTTAAGTACATTTTATGCAAGTAAATTATTCAACATTTGTTAATATCACCATTTTTACTTTAAACAAAATGAAACATCTACCTAGCATGAGAACAAATAAGTATACAAAAGAATGAGAATAAGTTATACATGTAATATTTACAACTAAGCAATGATTGAGGTAAAAGTATATCTCAAGTAACTAAATAAGGTAGGGCATATATATGTAATACAGTAAGTAAAAATACTAAAAAAAAAAGTCTAAACCTAAATATACTGATGATCATATGACATATGCTAATTTAAAAAATTAATTTGAAATAGTATATATAATAAATAGTAAAGTCTAGCATCTTATATATAAGCATCCACTCAAGTAAACAGGTAAAATATAGAAAATATAGCTAACTAAAATAAATACATCATCAACATAATAAATAGTGAGCTGAAAACTGAAGAAAACGTATAACTGTCATATCAAAAGGAATTGGCCAATCTGGCCCAATATATATATCCATCCCCACCGTCTTTATGGGCTAGGGCAAACATATTACTATATAATACTGTATGACTGAAGAGGCAGATAATACTATACAAATATATTTTAGTTATTTTACTTTTATTTATGTGGACAATTTCAGAAATGGTTGACGAGTCAAGCACATCTGCAAGACTAAATAGGTCCTAAGCTTAACACACTCTCCTCAATGAGTAGTGTTAAGCATCCTGATCTCGCCTTACCCCTGTCCATTGGAGTAAATATGAACCATAATCCATCATAAATTGAACCCAAATGCAAATATTTTCCTAATATTCTAAGTTTTCATTTTCATGCAACAACATTTTTTTTATATGGCATATCCAAGGAAAAGTAAGCACAAAATTCAAGGATTGCATAGCACAAAGTCAAACAATAAGCAAGGGACTCTACTAAATATGGTGATATCATTTGTTATATAATTTAAACATTCTAATTATTCCAAGTTACTCAAGTTCAGGATCTCCAATTCCTACTATCGAGTGTAACTTAAAAGTACGTCTTTATATGTTACAAAATATTATGATTAGCTAGGTCCTAATATGCTTAATAAAAGTTAACTATGAAAAATAAACACGACATAGTTTATGTGTTTAGATGCTCTAAACTATTAATTGACAAAAATCTACAACCTAGAGATTATGGATTTAATACCATGAGATTTGGCTAAATCACATAATCCCAAAGGAAAAACCTAAGATCTAGGTTTTAGTCTAAAGGTGATCTATTAATCAAGGTTATTTCTATTAAGCAAATCAAACTTAATAAGATAAATCTCATATCTTGAATCTAAGGTTAAAAGGAAAAATAATTAAAATAAGTTGTAAAAATATAAAACCAGTAAAACTAATGATTTATTCATTAAATAACCCACCTATCTAATGAATGAAATATAACCTATAAGCTAATCCTAATCTTAGGAATTAACCAAATGTGAAGTGTACAATTCTAAAAAAAAGAACTTAGAGACATTTATAGGGATTTTAACTGATTTGACCTAATAGCTGATTTTACTCACTTAAATGATTATAATATAGTTTTAATACTGGTTTTAGTGATTTAAAAAGCAATTTAGAGGTTAAGAACGTATAACCTAAATTTTGAGCAAAATGACCATTTTTCCCCTACTTTAGAGTTCGAAAAGCTACTTTTTGAATTAGGGTTCCAAATAATAACTTTTTGCTGCCAACCGATTTCTTACTGTCTAACTTGAAGATTGATAGTAAGTACGCTCAATTTGGACAAGAAACGGATCCTATTAGTCCAAGCTATGGTTTTTGACCTAAGGGGCAATCTTGTAATTTACACCTGATGAAATCTAAATTTTTGTATAGTTTACTATTCAAGGATTCTATAGAGTCCAAGAACACCACATTCTGAGGTCAAATGACTAAGTTATAGCTACTTTAATTTTTAAGGGTAATTTGGTAATTTTGTCAATTAGCGGGGATAAAAACTGAACATTTCTGTTTAAAGTCCAATTTCATCAAACTCAGTTTCTATAGCTTTCCTATAATATATTGAGTGTATTGATATGAAGTAAACTCAATTTGGACTTCAAATGGTCAAGTTATGGCCTAATTAAGGTTATAAGTATTTTGGTTATTTTTTAATTTTCTAGGATTCAGATCCTAAATGTTATTTTGATTTATTGATGGCATTAAAATTCTAATCTAGTTAGCACTTTGAATTTCTTGATTTGAAGTTGAATTGACCAAGTTATGGTCATTTGAAGTTTATGGGCATTTTGGTCATTTTTAGGGTAGGGTCATAAATGTCGCTTTTCAAGCTATGCTCCAAATGGGATAGCTAATACTTCTATAATATTGGGGCTATTTTTCTGAGTATTTTAAGACCCATATTGTTTATGTTTGCACAACTATGTTAAAAGTTATAATAATTTAATTAGGTCCTAAAATATCACTACGTTATACGTACCACAAAACTAATTTTTACCTTATGTAATTTGATTCCTTTTACTTTTTTGAGTAAAATGAGACCTATATTTACTATGTTTGGATCATCCTACAAAAAGTTATTAAACTTTTAAGAATTTTAAATTAAATAATTTAAATAAAGAAAGTTAGTATTCATTTATTCAAATTATATTAATTTATTATTCATTCTTAAGATTAAAATAAATTTTCTAAATTATTAATTAATTATTCAATTATCTCTAATCTATATTTAATTAGTATTAATTATTAATTAATTAATGATTAATATTTATTTTTATTTAATTAATTTAAATATTTTATTATATAATATATTAAATTACTATTTAATTAGGGTTAGTATTAATTAATCCTTAATTAATTACTATTAATATTAATTTAATATATTTATTAAATTTAATTGATCCTAATTAATTATATTTACTGTATATTTTGTATTAATTAAATTAATCACTATTTAATTAACTAATTACTATTTAATAAATAATTTAATATTGATTAATTAGTTAATTAAGCTAGTTTAATTAATCCTTATTGTTACTGTTTAATTAGTATTAAGATAATCTTAATTAATTTTAATTAACTAATTATTAATTAATATAATATTAATTAAATGACAATTAACCTAATGATTAATAATTAATTAGTTAATTAATAATGTTTACTATTTAATATTAACTAATTACTAATTATTATTAATTAAATATACTAATCTAACTATTAAACTTAATTAATTACTAATTAATCATTATTAACACTAATTAATTATAATTATATTAATATTAAAATTACTAATATGTCTATTGGAATTGACCCGTGGGCCCCACGACTGCCACGTGGCAGGTTGTGATTGGCCACGGGAGCTGCGACGGGTCCCACGGCTGATGCGTGACTGAACAGTGGGTCTCACAATGACACATGGCAGCCCCGATGGGGCGCTGCACTGCGCGTGGGCCCCCACGGTGACAAATGGCAGCCCCCGATTGGGGGTTGCACTGCGTGTGGGCCCCACGGCCGCAGTCGAAGAGACGTGGAATAGGCAGTGGGCCCCACGCGACACGTCAAAATGGTACTCCTAAAGTACTCGTTAGTCTTTGGTATATACAGACAACTTGTTGTCAATATATTAGAGAACATACATGCTACGGTCATTCACAAAGAGAAAATTAGAGCAGGAAAAATGAACCGTGAGAGTACGGTCATATGAGATTATTAGATTCCACATCTTTTAAGATATTTGATAATCCATTCATAGCCATAATGAAGAGTAAAGGGGATAATAAATAATCTTGCCTGAGGCCCGTATTGGAAGGAAAGAAACCTGTAATTTCACCATTGAAATTTATGGAGAAGAGAAGTTTTTTGATGCAAGCCCGAATCCAACTTATCATATGACATAAGAAATTTAATTTCCTCAATTAATTGATAAAAATTCTTATTGATATTGTCGAAGGCCTTACGTAAGTCAGTTTTTGCATTTAAAAATGCCTTGTCAATGGAATGAAATGATCTAGTCAATTCATTTGCCAATATTACATGATGTGAAGAGTTTCTTCCTTTAATAAAAGTGGCTTGAGCTGGGTGAACGATATATGAAAGATAAGAGGATAACCAACTTGCAATTATCTTATAAATAATTTTGTAGGGAGTATTGCACAAAGAAATGGGTCGAAAATCATCAATTGAGTTTTTTGGAATTAGTGTAACCAAAGAGTGGATGAGCCATCAAGGCATATTGCTTGTTTCAAAGAAGTGTAGGATCCCCTTACAAACATTGGAATTGATGATCTCCAAGATTTTTAATAGAAATGTGAATTAAAACCATTGGGACCCCGGAAATGCATTGTCTCTAATGGAGAAGAGAGCTTTTTGAATATATAAAGGGCTAATGGGCTTGCACATATCAGTATGAAGATCTGATTTTAAAACCTCAGAAATAGGAAAAATTGTACATACCGTGCCCAGAACTATTATTTAAAAGAATTTTGTAGATGATTTCAGTTGTATTCACAATTTCCAAATGGTTGGGGTTAGAAGCCCAATTTTTGTTCCTTCTAATATTCATTTTTTGGGTGTAAGAAAATTGTAGATTATCTTCACCGAGGTGGAGCCAGTAAGCTTTGGAACATTATTTCTCTTAAGAGATCTCGTTAAACACGGCCACCTTAAAATCAAAATTTACACTATTTAAGTGATGAATATATTGAGGATTATGTGGATCCGCATCAAGCTTTGAAAGAGTTAATGATTGATCCAGTCTTAATTTACCAATAACTTTGAAATTATTCAATCCCAACTAGCATTAAGAATTCTAAGGAGTTTTTTAGCCTAAATGAGTTTTGACTTCACTGAGAAAAGAGCATCACCACCACAAACATTATTCCAAGTTCATTCCACTAAGGAATTGAAGCCTTCCTTCAGGTCCAAAATTTCTTGAAGCAAAAAAATGAGTGAGTTTCTGGCTTCTATGAGACATTAAGATCAGTAAAGGGGAGTGATCTAAAGTAAAAGAAGAAAGAATTTAACACAAAGAGGTTGGAAAAGCCTTAACAAACTGTTATTGTATAAAACTCGATCTAATTTAGCTTTGATGTGTCATTCATTCGTGCAATTATTCCACGTGAAATCGCTTCCTATAGAGTGAAGCTCCATAAGATCCATTTCCATCATAAAATCGTTACAGGGAATATGGTTGTGAGAAGAAGGTCGGAGACCTCCTTTTTTTCATAAACAAATCTGATACTGTTAAAATCATCAACCACTAACCATTTCTTGTTAATACTAGCATGAATATTCTTGAGAGTATCCCAAAGAATAGCCAGATCATTGTCCAAATTTGAAGCATATATAAAAGAAATCCAATCATTAAAATTACCAGTAATTAATTGACCATGGATGCATTGAGCAATTGTGATAGAGGGAAGGAAGCTTAACCTTGCATTATTCCACTTTACCCAAATTTTTCCTGGAGTGGCAAGCTGAAAGTTATGACAGTGTAACAGCTCAAACTTTTAAGCACCAATGTATTGTCCACTTTGTCCTGAAAAGCCTCTTGATTTTGTCCTCAGAAAATAACTTCCCAGCAAGTCGCACATCCTGAGACTACTCCCACATGAGCATACTTAACTCTAGAGTTTTTATCAAAAACTCCATCATTATCTGAAAAGGCGCCACAATGTTTAAGAGTTTAACAAATTGCTACTTAAGTGGGTGTAACAACCCAAAGTTGTTACCTAGTCAATTTGGGGTGATGTTTTGGTAACAATCGGAAGTTGTCGAAAATCTGTATAATATTTTAATAATATTTAATTAATTAAAAAATTATATTTAATTCGACCTCAAAATTAAAATCCAACTTTGTCATTGTGCTCGTCACCACCAAATTAGCTAGGGGTGATGCATTGGACGCGTTTGGAAGTTATCAGATTTTATCGAATATTTTAATGCAATTAATTATCCCAAAAAATACGAAAATTAAATACTTGTCGGAATCGAAATCCGACTTCACCGTTGAATTCTTTACCCCAAATTAGTTATGGGTAAATTTTTGAGATTTTTCGATGCACATTATAAAATCTGACTTTTTAAAGCATTCATTAATTAAATATAATAAAATAAAATTATAAAAAAAAATCCATTTCTTTTCTTTTAATTTCTCTCCTCCTTTTTCCTACGCCTATTAGCGCCTCCCTCTCCTTTTTTTGCGCACGCAAAGGAGCCTCTCTCTCCATTTTCTGCCCAAACCCCTCTCCTCTCCCATGCTATGGATGGGAAAGGGCATGGCTCTCTCCATGCTTGAGCCATGCCTTCCCTTGCTGAAGCTAAGCTCTCTTTCTCCTATAAAATAGAGCTCAGCTCTTCCTCTTCCTCTATTTGGCTAGCTGAACTCTTCTCCTCCTCCCAAGCTTCTTCTTCTTCCTCTATTGTTGTGCTTGTTGCTGAAGGAAATCTCTAAAGCTCTCAATCCTGAAGAATCCTTAGAGAAGTCTCTCTTCTCCAAGCCAAGGTACCTCACTTTCTCCTATTGAATGGATTCACTGGCTACTTCAGTTTGCTCTTATGCTTATTTTGCATCCTTAGAAATTTGTGATTGGGATATAGAATCCATTAGAGCTCCTTAAAATATAAAATTTTAGGGAAGAAAATTCGCTCTATTTTTCATTCTTTTAGCGTACCCTAACATTTAGCTTTGTTATTTGCATAGTTAGAATAATCGTTTTGGACCGATTTTAGTATCAATGGAAAGGTATCGGAAATACATTTTCATCGGTATATAGCACCACACATGAGGTGCCCAAAATTGATAGTACTTGGGTGCGAAAGGAGACCCATCATGGTTTTCACACAGGCAAAATCACCGTCGAGCGCTGCCACGCGCCGCAGTGCTCGAAGTTTAAAAATTGGGTTCACCGTAGCGCGCTATGACGTGCCCCAGCATGCCGCAGCGGCATACAGTTTAAGGAAGCATAAAAATTTGATAAAATTCAATTTAATCTGCCGTAGCATGTCGCAGCGTGTCGTAGCACGCCACAGCGGGTCGTAGCTCCAGGCCTTCGGCCAGAAGACGTCACAGCGCGCTGTAGCGCCCAGAAATGTCCGAATGTGCCCAGGACTATTCGGAATTGCCCAGATTTGTGATTTATCACATTTTAATGATTCTAGGACCCTAATGGGGCCAAAATATATCAAATTTAAATCTAATTTTAGTAAAATTAAGCATTGTATAAAATTATAGGTAATTTTTAAATATTGATAAAATTAGGTTTTGACCCATTTCATGAAAATTGAACTCTAATATTGAAATAACCATAACTTGGTCATTAGACATCAAAATTCAGAGTTCTTGAGTTTTATTGAATTCTTGGATAGTAAACATCAATAAACCAATTGAATTTTTAGATGTTACTAAGTGAAATTACCAAAATACCCTTATAGGTTAAATTCCTTAAATTATACCCATATGACTTAACACTTGTCCAAATTTGATGTACCTATTATCTATCTTCATGTTAGACTGTAAGGAATAATTTGTCATCAATAAAATTTAATTTAGAGCCCTTAATCAAAAAGTAGCATTTTAGACACTTAAGTATGGGCAAAATAATCATTTTGCCAAAAATTTAGGTTAAGTGCCATTAACCTCTAAAATACCATTTAAATTATTATAATTAGTAATAAAACTGATTTGAAATCAATTTATAACCCTTAATCTCATAATCAAGTAATTGGATAGAAATCCCATTAAAGCCTTGAAAATTCTTAAGAAAAACTAATACTCCATAGCTTATCTAATTACATTCTTAACTTCCCTTAAGTGAATTAGATTAGCAAATAAAGATAAATTATAATAATTATCATCAAAATTTCCTAAGTTATTTTATTAGGAGCCTATTAGGAATCTACGCTTTACTTAGGATCTTTTCCTTAAGATTAGGAATATATACTAGGTTAGATTTCATTCATTGAATAAAATGAGTTATTCAATGAATGAAACCTTGATTTTATTAGTTTCTAGATTTTTATGCTTAATTTTGATTATTTTATCTTTTAACTTTAGATTAAAATTAGGAAAATCATTTTATTAAACTTGATTGTGCTTAATAAAAATTATCTTAATTATTAGTTCACATTTAGACTTACACCTTTGTCCTTAAGCTTTATCCTTTGGATTATGTGATTGAACCCAATTCGTGGTGTTTAATTCATAATCTATAGTCTTAGTAGATCTTGATCAGATCTTAGCTTAGAGCATGTAATTTCATCAAATAGGATATGTTGATTTCTTATTTAACTTGTAGGCGATATTAATTGAATTAAATTAGAACTTGATCAGTTATAATTATTTTTAACTCATAAGACCGTGAATCTAAGTTACACTTGATAATAAGAATTGAAGATCCTGAACTTGTGTAACTTGGAATAGTTATAATGGTTTAAGTAGATAACACCAGATATCATTATGTATAATAGAGTCCCTTGCTTACTATTAACTTACTTATTGCTTTTGCATTTATTGTACTTTGTGCCTTACCTTGAATATATCATATAAAAACATTGATGCATGAAATAAAAACTTAGATTAATTAGTATAATATTTGCATACGGTTCAATTACTTGTTGATCGTGCGCATTTTACCCTACTGAATAGGGATAAGGAGAAATAATGATTATTTAATATTACTCATTGAGGAGTGTTGTATTGAGTTAGAACCTGAACAGTCTTACAGACGTGCTTGACTCCTCATCTACTTCTAGATATATCCACAGAAGTAAAGTAAATAACTAAAATTTACTATATTTGTGATTACTACCTCTTCAGTTCAATTTCTGTTTAATTATTTTGGCCTAGCCTCAGATGATGCTATGAATATACATATACTTGTTGCAGCATGCTAGATTAGCCATCTTCTGATATGATAGTTATTACATATCTATTTACTATTTACTGTTCACTATTTATTATTTACCGTTTACCATTTACTATTGTACTTTACTTTAATCAACTTTACTTTACCTGCTTACTTATAAGATGTTAAATTTCTTATTGTTTACTTATACTTATCACAGATTGATTACTTACTTTTAGACATGCATATTATATGATTATCAGCATATTTAAGATCAGTTTTTCTTTTAATATTTTCTTAATTTATTTATATATATATATGCCTAACCTTATCACAGCTTAGTATTGAAATATTTTCTTTGCCTCATATATTGTTCAGTTATAAATACTGTATTTATAATTTTTTATATCCTTTTGTATGCTTATTGTACCCTTATACTTTATTTATTTTACAATCTAAGTAAAATGGTAATATCATAAAATTCATAAATTATGACAACCTAAAATGTACTTAGACAATATGTCTAACTAGATTTTTTTCTTTTCTTTGACTAGGGCCTTATCATTGTAAAACTAATAATGGTAGTGTAACTACTTAGGTTATTACCTAGGTCAATTAAGACTAATTTAAATCTTAATTATGATTCTGGTACACTAATTAAGTCATTTAGAACTATCTCTAAGATCTAGGTCAAGTCAAGAATCAACTGAATTAAATCCTGATTTCTAAAAAATTCTAGAAATTGACTTTTTTATTTTGACCTCAAATCAAAAATCTGACTTCGCCATTGCATTCACCACCCCAAAATTAGCTAAGGGTGAAGTTTTGGAGGCATTTGGAAGTCGTTGGATTTTCGTCGAATATTTTAATAATATTTAAATACCTCGAAAATCAAATAATTAAATACTCGTCGAATCAAAAATCTAATCATGCTATTGCGTTCCTCACCTCTCAATTAGCTAAGGATGATTTATTAGAAATTTTTAGAAGTACAAAATTATTAGTTAAAATTTTAATTAAGAAATTAATATAAATAATTTATTAAAATTAATTAAATCGATGTAACGGATTCCGTCAAATGTTTAGTGCATCATTTCCTCCATTTTACGGCATCTTTAGTTCCGTATAGTCAGCTACTTTCCATCCGAGCCGTCCGATCTGATCTTAGCGCAAGATCAGACGGCTCAAAAGCCGTCGTCACCGTCGCTCGGCGTATGTCGCGCTGAGCCCTCAGCTCGCCCACGCGTTGCCTCTTAGCGCGAGGAGGGTGGCAGCTGCCACTTACAGCACCTCATTAAGAGCCTTAGAAACCTTTAGGCTTCGTTTGGATCACCCGAATTTCGAATCGAGAGTTATCATCCTTGGATCGGCGTCCTCGTGAAAACCCTAATACTCCTCCTTCCATCAACAAGTACCTCCTACTCTTCTTATGTCTTCATTTATGCATTATTACAAACCCTCTATTGATGTTGTTCGTGCGTTGAGTTCCTTTGATCAATCGAGTCGCGTTGTAGCGCCCCTCCCCGTCGCTGCGCGTAAAAGACAAGAGATATCTGTACATCATGCGGCGGAGCGGTGCGCTACTCGGGAGGATGGGTATACAAGCAAAATCCATCTTTCCGAATAGGCGGGTCTAAGACTGAACCATACTGAAGGCTGCTGACTCGAGCCTAAGAGTAGGATCTAGAGCTAATTAGAATACTTACCTTAAGTATTAGACTATCACGTATATTGGATTTAAAGAACAAGTAAGGATCCAACATACGTCGTCAATATATCAGCATTTCCAGTATGCTGGTCACATCACAATACGAAGTATAGTAGTATAATAGAGTACGGAAGCTGAAAGCAATACATCCAGAATATATTCATCCCAAGCAGTAGTAAACATTCATCTCAGGAAAAAAAAAAAAAAAAAAAAAAAGCAAAAGATACATCCAAAATTTATTACAGACTGATTTAAATGCAGAAATATATATAAAGTCTACTATAGTACTCAAATAAAGCTGAAAGTAAAGGTAAATGTCTAATCCACTAAGGCTCTACGTACTCCTCCTGGACCTTCTGTGTATCCTCCTGCCCTGTCTCTACAAGCTGCTCGAGATCTAGCGAATTGCCGAATCCCAAAAGTCTAACACATCGCAACTAACTATGCAGAAAGAAAGTTGAATACAGGTAAAAAGTATAGTAAAGAAAAACTGTAGGAAAAATTGGGGAAAAGAACTAAGTAAAGAAAAACTGTAACAGCTAAGTAAGTAAGATAGTAAAGGCTAAGTAAGTAAAATGGTCACACAAATGAAAACTGAAAGTAAAGAAAGTATCGAACACTCAAAAATCAAGATGAAAGAAATGTCGAATGTTGTACTATATATCACTGGAATAATGCACCCAAGTATGCTACACCACATATGCCACGAATATATCACTGAACTATCATTGAAAGACTATGAGTAGTACGGTCCAATGTAAACATACACCCGGTTGGGAATACAGTATGGTGACGCAGATGCACCTTGAAATTCCCTAGTATGTGTATGTAACATTCCGTAACTCATACTTCATCAATGATACTCATGCGTTACTACTGAAATAATGCTTCAAGTCCATGCTCATGCTTATGCCCATGCTTCTATTCTATATGAGTAAAAATCCAAAAAATCCATGAAAGATTAGAATGATGATAATGAATTCTAAGTCTCCACTGTACAAAATCTTGCTAAAAGGATTCTGACTCCTAACTTCTAGATCGGTAACTAGTTAAAGTACAGATTTAATTAAGGATTATTAGGTAGAATGATGGTATACGCATACTTAGTGTCTTTGCAAGGAAGGTGATTCTCATCACTTAGTTTGATTAAGCCACCCTAACGAAGCGATCTTCGATATGAAGCATCACCTGTTGGTAATTTGTATCTCAAGCTAAGTTGTTAAGATGCCCTACTCACAATCACACTTAGTGTCTTAAAGAAGATAACTTCAATTACTTAGTTTGGTTGAGCCAGACCTATTGAAGCGATCTTCTCTAGGAGGCATTGCCCATTGGCAAATTATATTTTAATCAAACTAAGGAATGAATTCCCGTTTAATATACTTTTAGGTTTGAATGATTTATTCTAACGGGACTGTATTCATCTAATTTCTCATGTTAGCACCCGCTCATAAGTCTCTATTAGAGTGAATTAACAAATCCTGAATACTACTGGGAACCAGTAGTATGGGTATACTATACTACACCACCCAATGATCAAGGTTCAATCAAGTCTACTTAATAAAACAAGGAATTATCAATACTATTAAGGCCTAAGCTAGTGGATAAGTGTAACAACCCAAGGTTGTTACCCAGCTTAAAATTAGCTTAATTGTATCATAATTATCATTCCATCAAGCTTATCTAGTCATTAGAACCAAACCCTGAAAGTTTGGAGCAATTCGGAGACCAATTGATTAATTTGGAATATTTTAATATTTAGTTAAGTAGAAAATTGAGGTATTTATCTTGACCTCGAAATCAAAATCCCACTTCGCCGTTGCGATCGTTACCCCCAAATTAGCTAGGGGTGATGTTTTGGACGCGTTTGGAAGTCGTCGAATTTTTGAGAATATTTTAATGTAATTAAATGCGTCGAAAATAGGATAATTAAATAATCGTCGGAATCAAATTTCGACTTCGCCGTTGAATTCCTCACCCCCCAAATTAGCTAGGGGTGAATTTTTGAGATTTTTCAGAGTGCGTTTCAAAAATCAGAATTTTTGAATAATTAGAGAAAATAATTAAGTAATTAGATGTTACTTAAATTACAAATTTTCCTCTCTCTCTCCCTCCTAGCTGGCGTCCTAGTCGGCTGCCCATACCCTCCATTCGGCGCCCCTCCCCTCAAGTCACTCAAGAGATAGCTGAGAGCCATCTCTTCTTCCCCCTAGGCTCCCTAGCCAATAATGGAGCCTCCCTCCCCCTCATCTCCTTTAAGTAGGAGCTCAAACCCCTCTTCTCTCCCCTTGCTGCCCATCTAGAGCTCCCCACCTTCCTCCATTTCTCCTCCATTGCTGAAAGAAGAAGCTCTTATCTAAGGTTTGAAGGAAGCTAAAGATCACTTCCTCTTCCTCTCCTTCCAAGAACATAAAGGTACCCTCTTGCTCCTTTCCTTGTCTTTCTTATGATGTTATGATGTTAGAATGCAACCTTGGAAATCCATATGCATGTATGAAAGCCATTAAGGTTCTTAAGAACTCACAAAAATATGCTCTGTTTTTCATCTATTCTACATACCCTTGTATTCATCGTCATTTTTAGTATAGCTAGGATGCTCCGTTAATGCTGATTTTGGTGTTGATGGAAAGGTATCGGAAATACCTTTCTATTAATATATAGTACCACTTATGAAACTCTATGGATTGAGAGTAATTAAGCTCAAAAAATGGCCCTCATGGGATTCACACCTGGCGAAATCACCGTCTACCGCTATAGCTCGCTGTCGCGCGCTGCAGCGGATTGCCATGGGCTACAGCGGACATGAAAACTTAAGAAAAATGCACATTAACTAATTGAACAGTAAAATTACCAAATGAACCTCTACAGCGCGCTGCAGCGGTCTGCAGCGATATTTCACGAAACTTAGGCCATAAAAAATTAATTGAATAGTAACTTGCAAAATGGGACGCTACAGCGTGCTGTAGCGCGCTGCAGCGGACCTTAGCAAAAATATTTCAGATCTTAGGAAATGACAAAATAAATTAATTGAATAGTAGTTTTGCAAAGTGAACCACTACAGCGCGCTGCAGCGGGTCACAGCGGGTTACAGCGGATTGCAGTGGACCGCATCAAGCCGCATCGCAAAGGCGCTACCGTGCACTATCACGCGGAAAGCGCTACAGCGCGCTCCTGCACGCTCCAGCGCCCAAACTTGCAAAATTTCTAAAATTCTCAGAAAACTACCCATATTTTGTAAAACTGCCCAGTTTTGGCTGAAATAGCCAAAAGTCAACTGTTTTGGTGTTTCAAGACCCCTATGACCCTAGTGGGGTTGAGTTATACTAAATTTAAACCTATTTTAGTTAAAATTGAACACTGCATAAAATTCTACTTGAAATTTGAATTTGAAACTTTGTCAAATTCATTAAGTGCTCAAAACCTATGTATCTTAAATACATGTTACGCCATATGCTAAGTACTGAAGTTTTAATTGCTTGTATCAATTAGGTATACCTTAATAATCTAAATGGCATGAAACTTAGATCTTTTAAAATTGTGATTAAGTGCTAATCTCTTTTGTTTGATTTGGATTTTGATTAGCAACAATCACCTTTTTATTTTATATTACCTTTTCATCTATATGTGTTCATGAACTTAGGATGTATATTAGAGAACCTTAACACTTATTTGGACACTTAAATATGATCACTTGAACATGAGAATCTTTATAACTTGATTAAGTAGATGATACTTAATCCAAACCTAAGTTGACATCAATAATATGCTAATAATATATTGATTTGCCATTGACCTTTAAATTAACCATTGGTCTTAATGATAGAAGGGTTAGGGATTAAACCCTAACTTATCTTGATTAAGATCTAAATCTTAATCATTTAATCAATCTACTTGATTGTAAGAGAATCTGATTTATATTATTCCAATAATATATTTAATTAAGTATTGATCTTAAATTATCAAATTAGAAGTGCTAAGGATAACATTGAATATGTGTGATTGAACTATCTGAATCCAAACTTTAGATCTTTGATTTCCTCTTATATAAGACAATTAGCATAAGATGGAAATAAAATTGTAATGATTTATGCAATGATCTAATCTAATAAGATCTTTGATTTTTTCCCATGATTATAGAATAAGAAATGATCAAACAAATTTTAATCATTTGATCTAATCATCTTAACTTAAGTATAACAAGTAAACTTTAAGAAGTCAAAAAGTGAGATCTTTAGGGTCTTGCTATAGGATTCATCATTGAAATGATTGAAGACCTTAACTAATAAAACATTGAGATAGGAAGGACCTTTGTAACTTATTGAGGTAGAAACTTAGTTGCTCCTTCATAACTTTTGAAGTTGAACTTGATACTTTGTGGTATGAATCACCTAAAGTACTTAGATTGTGGCTCATTCCTTATGATAGCAACCTATGTTGAGTGATCTTTTGATCACATCCTTGGAGCCTTGTGTAGGATACACCTATTTAGAGTAAGGATTAATAGATTTGATAAATCCTTGTCGATTAAATAAAATTTGTTGAACTCAAATATTTGGTTGGGTATAGTAGGGTATACCGATATTACTGGATTAATTCAGTAATATTCAGGATTGGTTGATTCACTCTAATGTGGACTTATGACCAGGTGCTATCCTGCGGGATTAGCCGAATACAGTCTCATTAAAGTAAATCTTTCAAGACTAAGATTGTTACAATTAGTGAACAAGATCCTTAGTTTGAGATGTAAACTGCGACCAGGTTCTGCCTCCTATCGTAGTGCGCTTCGATAAGTGCAGTTTAAGCAAACTAAGTATCTTAAGTCACTTTGCGTATACCATTAAGTATACTTGTATTTAGGGCATTTAACAGCTTAGCTTGAGATGTAAACTGTGACCGGGTTCTGCCTCCTATCTAGTGCACTTCGATAAGGGCAGTTTAAACAAACTAATGGTTAAATTTATCTTTCTTGCAAATATGCTAAATATGTGTATACAATCATCCCAGCTAATGATTTTTAAGTAAACTCTCAACTTTAACCAATTATCGAGATTTGAATTTAGGAGTCAGAATCCTTTTAGCATGATTCTGCACAATGCGGACTTTGGATTCATTATCAGATTTTAAAGCATTTTTTGGATTTATTTCATATAGTTTAGAAGCATAAGCATGAGCATAGGCATGATGTGTGAATATCCGAATGATGTATGAGAATCAGAATGATGTATAAGTATCAGTGATGATTTATGAGTTACGAAATGTTGCATACATTGACGGGGAAATTTCTGGATGCATTAGTGTCATCAATAAACAATATTCCCAACAGGGTGTATGTAGACATTGGACCGTACTGCTCATAATTGTTCAGTGATATTTTGATAGTATATCAATAGCATATCATATTGTGGCATATTCAGATGCATAGTTTCAGTGATATACAGCATAATTGTACATATGATTACTCAGTTTCAGATTTAGTACTATTTTGATTTATTTTCAGTATTCAATTACAGTTCAGTTTTACTTTACACTGCTTCAGTTTTGTACAGTTTTAGACAGGTTTGTTCTTTCAGTTACCTTTACAGTTTTTCTGCAGATTTACTCGTATTAAGTAAATGTTAAATGAATAATTAGAACTGTCATATTAGTTTCGATGTGTTAGACTTATTGTCTAACACGAGGTACTTTTGGGATCTAGCAATTTGCTAGATCCTGAGCAGTATATTGAGACAGGTCAGGAGGACATTCAGGAGATTTAGGAGGAGCCTGTGGAGCACTAGTCGACTCTCCTCCAGCTTTACTTTCTGCTTAGTATTTTCAGTACAGTACCCAGTTTTACTTCAGTATTTCAATAACTGTTTGTAATAATTCTGGATATATTTTCTTTTCTTTTCTGAGATGAATATTTTCTACAGCTTCTGTGATGAATAATTCTGGATGTTTGCTTTTAACTTCCGCACTTTGTTTTTATACTACTTATACTTAGTATTGTGATGTGATTAGTATACTGGAAATGCTGATATCTTATATATATATATATATATATATATATATATATATATTGGATTGCTATTGTATTCTAAATTCAATGTATGTATTTATATAATACTTAGAATAAGGATACTACTCTTATTTTGAGTATTAGCTCTCAACCCTACTTGAGGTTGAGTCAGCAGCCCCTTTAGAGGGGTTTGGTATTTCAGATATTTTGGGGAGACAGGTTATTCCTCCTCGAGTAGCGTACCGTACCGCTACCAAATTACTCTTTGCGCTCGGTGACGGGATGGGGCGCTACAATAAGTCCTATACAAGGTTTCACAAACTTGTGATCAAGGATCACTTAGCATGGATTCTACCACACGAAGAAGTATCATTCTAACGTCTTAAGGGATTCCTACTATGAGGGGTTAAGATCAATTTCTAAGGTTATGGGATCTTCTAAGCTTCTACCTCAATGAGTCATACAAGGTTCTCCTACCTCAAGTAGATTTAATTTAGGTTTTTAAATGTTTCAAGATGATCATATGAAGAAATTCTTAAGATTCTCCCCCTTCTAGGTTTTGAGATTTATATTTTAGGTTTTTACTTCATAATGGATTCATAATGATCAGATCAGATAATTAAGTTATCTGATCACAATTTGATCTTAGATTAAGGAAGGTAATCAAAAGATGTTATTAAGGTTCTAGATCAATTATTTAATCAAGATGATTTTATTAATCTTTCATGCCAATATTCTTATTTAGGAGAAAATCACGGATCTTAAGGTTTTGATTCGTATTAAGAAATCACATAGAATTATTATCAACCTTAATGTGTCTAATTCAATGTTTAGAATCAATATCATATCAAATGCATTATTGGAAAATGTTAGGTTTATTGTCTTATAATCAAATTAATTAAGTTAATGGTTAAGGATTTGGATCTTACTTAAGTAGATTAAGGTTTGACCCCTTATCATGAGTTACCGATCACTACAACTTCTGAGAATTTTTCTTACATCCTAGTTGTATTCTTTAATTCCTCAAGCACTAATTCATAAGTTGCCTTAAATATTTTAAGTATGTCTAGCAATAATAATACTAATAAGAAAAATCTTTTGCATCTTCTAAAGTGTTTGGCAAAACAATAATCTCTGAAACCCTTTATAAGAATGATTGCTATGACTCTTATTATGCAATTATGTTTCATTTAGCAAATTCCTCTCTAGTATGTTGTAGTTAATCTCTTATCTTTAAGTTATGGAAAATGAATTAAATATAGCCCATACTAATCAAAAGTAAGCAACACTTGTAAGAGTAATCATCATTTAGCTATCTTGCTTAATTAATACAGATGCTATGAATGCTGTCTCATCTCAACCAACCTTTAAGCTGCAAATTCAAATTGTTCATGCAAGGTACATAAGTACTTAGAACTTATATTGAGTTTTGATAAACTAAATTATTTTATTTAGTTTTATGTTAAGTGAGTACATCACTTGCATAATTCCTATTGCTGCTATTGTGTTTTTTATTTTTCTTGAAGCTTACATTAACTTATATTTTATTTTGTAAAATGTTTTGAAGAAAATATTATAAACTGCTTGTTAGGGTTACCATCTTATTAAAATGTGAGTATTTAGGAGGAAGTACATTGACTATTATTTCACACTTGTATTTATCAATAATGAATGAATAAATAACATATGATTTATTTCTTGAATTAAATTCTGCATGTTAGATCATTAAGTTTTGTAAAGAATAAAGGTGTATTGATTTTATCTTAAATTTAAGCTTACACCTTCTTAATTTTCTCTTAAATAAATGAATCAGCATGTATTAATTTTTAATTAACTAATAAAATATATTTAATTTATTAAACAACCCAATCCTAAGATTGTAATGACTTATCTCATGATTTGAAAGTTAACTTCTAGAGATTTTGTATTAAGTAAATTGCATTCTTAATTTGACTTTTTCAATTAATGATTTAACATGTGACCTTGCATAGAATTATACTTATCATGAATCTAATTTAGTTATTAGAATTTGTAAATGGTAGATGGCATGATTAAGAACTATAAATATTTAAGGTGTTAAGGTAGTTTTAATTTTAAGCAAATGATATACCTTTAATAAAGTCACCTTGAGGTAGGAATGGAACAATTTGTGTAAGACTTACTATAATAGAGAAAGAATTCATTAGCTTGTTACTCCTTATTCATTAAATAGATTGTCAAAATGAGAACCTTAGTATTACCATATGGAGATTATAGTGTATATCCATAGAACTGATTTATTCAGTAGAACAAGGAATTGGTTTATTTACTTTGAATAGAATTGTAGAGATTCAGTCTTATCTTAGGTAATTAGATAAGTACAGTTATGTTCAGGATAAACATCTCAAGTCCAAAGCGTGTTATGAGTTAGGTATTGAACAGCTAAGTTTGAGAGAATAAACTGTAAAAAGATTGTCCCTTATCTTTGTACGAATCAATATGTGCAGTTAAATAAATTAAGTGTTTCAAATTACTTTTTTTAGGACACTTTATGTTACATTTTTAAGTAGGGGATTGAACACTTAGTTTGAGAGAATAAACTGTAAAAGGATTCTATCCCTTATTCTTGTGTGCTTTGATAAGTGTAGTTAAACAAACTGAGTGTTTCAAGTTACCCTTCTTAGAAATAAATTATTTATGTATATACACTCCTATCATGTGATAATTTAAGAAAATTATAAGATTAAGCTACTTTGAAAACTTTTTTTCATAAACTCCATAAGCATAAGCATAATTATCAAGAATCATTTGTGAATTATGGGATGTAGCATACATCAAGAGAGAAATTACGAGATGCAGCATGTATTAAGATATCATAATTTCTAATTAAATGTATGTGGGCATCAAACTTTATATTTATAACAATTCAGTGGAACTCCAAATGCATTTATATTGACATACAACATGATTCTATTCTAGTAATATTACTCAATTTTTAGTCTTTACAGTGGGTTTGTTTCAGCACCCTGACTTTGAATTATTTTTTTACTTTACTTTTATTTCTACACAACTTTATTTTTAGTTATTTTAGTTATAGTTTCATTTTAGTTGATTTCTTTCCAGTACTTTTGTTTTAGCTATAGCTTTTCTTACTTTTAGTTTTAGTGTTAGATTTACAGTTCAGTTTCCTTTCAACTTTCTGTAGTTTGATTTATGTTTTACTGTTATGCTGAATAATATTATTTAAATACAAGAACATACTATTTTCAACTTAAATTATACATAGACTTTATAAGTTTAATTTTTTTTTGTTAACTTTGTCATGTCATATATGTACATATGGCAGAATCAGATTATAGATCAGACCCGACGCTTGAGGTGTAAGCTTGTAATAAGAGATTAAAGTAAAGTATGTGGCCTACAGAAAAAAATAGCAAATTTAAATTTCTTTTTGCCCATTTTTAATTTCCATGTAATAAATGAGTTCCTTTTTTATTATTTTGCATTTTCTATATTGTATGTGAATATATAAATATGGAAAATGTCTGGATGTTTTTTTCATTATATTCTGCACTGCTTTATTACTTATATTTCTACTAAGATCTTGCTCACTTTAGAATTAACATCAAGAATATCTCATTTATTATCTGTGATATTAATGACAACCATCACTTAATTGTAGTTGAGTTAGTGTTAACTCGATGACGGTTAAGAAGCAGTCGTCAAGTGGGTCTTTACAACCTCCCCAACTTAAGTAACTGACATCCTCATTAGTAACCACACACAGTTCCAAAAAATCTAATGGGTAGATAGGACTAGAGGTGGCCTCTACAAGCTCAAGAGGTACCCACAACCATATAGCACTTTAACTATTATGGGTTCAAGAAGCTACTTACATAAAGTGGGACTTTTCCCTATATGGCACTTAGCTTCTATCTAACACCATATGGTATGCTTTAATACCATTTGTAATATCCAAACTCTTAAGCACCAATGTATTATCCGCTTTGCCTGAAATGCCTCACGATTTTGTCCTCAGAAGATAGCTTCTCAGCAAGTCACCCATTATAGGAGTGCTCCCACATGAGTATGCTTAACTTTGGAGTTTTTATCAGGAACTCCACAATTATCTAAAAATGTATCTCAATATTTAAGAGTTTAACTAATTACTATTTAAGTGGGTCCTTACAGACAGCCACCTTCATTATCAAATATTCTAAATTTGAACAACACAAAAGCATCAAGAGCATCGCCAACTGAGAGTTTCAGCACAAGAATACCCACAATATCCACATTAGAAAATCTTACATGGTGAAGAAGATCATGAATCCTCATGTTAGAATGAAGCACTCTGACATTCTAGGCTGGGATAAAAGGATGTACAAGATTCATCAAAATGTCAAAAGAGCAAAAATAAAAAGGAATCAAAGAGAAAACACTATTTGGGTCGAGCTCTGAGTGAACGACTACAAACATTCACTGCGAGCACCTGAGACGGCTCCCCTTGATGATTGAAATTCAACAAATTCTAAGAAATATTAACATCATTTAATGGAGTAGAAGAGGAAGAAGATGTTACATCCACTGCTGTAACAATTGGCTGCTTGGGGGAATGCGGACCAATGGAGGTAGGAGAAACTCTATCTATACCCATATCCATGGAAACATTAAGATCCGGAGTGTTCTTCATGGGAGAAGGAATAGTTCCTGCCACATTCAGAGAAATGAGAGTAGATGTAGAAAGTTCTTTATCTGGGAGGAGGATAATGGTCTCTCCAAAATAGCAGGGAGAGAGAGAATACCTCACGTCATTATGGTGGATGGAATTTCAGAAGTAGAGGGATACATAAGAGGTTGATGCCTCTGCCTCCTAGATCTACTCCTTCCACTCTCAAAGATTTTCTTATCCAGTATAATAGGAGAAGAGCATACACATTCGGCATTAATAAAACAACCCTTTGGCATACAGTCATATTCTACAGAGAGATTATAGATTCTGCCATTATAGTGCACTTCAATCTTCTCAGTAATGCAAGGGTGGAAGTGACTTCCACACAAACTCTAGCAAAGGACAACCTTAATTTGTTGACGGTAAGAGAATCTGCCATAATAGGTGTTTCAACTTGACTAGCAATTTTAGAAATAACATATTCAGTCCATAAAACCAACGAAAAATTAATTAACTTAATCCATATCGGCAGCAAAGCGATGACCGACACCAATGGAATGAAATCTTTGTTCCAAGGCTTTACAAGGAAGGGACAATTGAAGAAGAACCATGGCCCCTTTGCAAAATACTTTGAACATCTCTATCGCACATGAATTTAATAAGGTAACGAAAACGGGGAAAATGGGCCTTTTAGCTCCCAAGATTTCTACATAACCTCAAACAAAGTTTTATGAGCGTGCCTTTTGCCCAAACTGAAACCAACCTCACAATTCACCCATTGTTTATCCCCTTTTGCGACATCTTCATCAGTAACAATAACGACGTCAGAAGTGGGGGAAACATAGGACAGTGTAACAATTTTTTAAAATTTTACATTAAGGAAAACAGTAATTTCCAAAACATACCAGAAAAAAATCCAAAATTGCTTCCAACATGAGGATGAATAGCCCCTATAATACCCTCATTCGTAGAGGAAGGAGCTAGTTGGGGGTCCCCATGAGGGAGGAAGGAAAAACTCTAGCGCCCGCAAGAAAAATCCTAGCGTTCATAAGAAAAATCCTAGTTTTAATGTTTAAATATGTTTCTTTTTTTAAAGACCTAAAACTTTTTCAATTATACCCTCACTAATTAATTTTTTTGAATTTAAGTTAGCCATAATTCTAGCAACTCTAATCATAAGAAGCACATTAAAATAAGTTGCTTCTCAATAGTCATTTATGAAGTATTGATCTTATTTTCCTATTAGTACTGCTAAGAAATTAATCAAAATAAAATATAAATGATGTTGACTAAGTACATAATTAATAGAATACAATTTTATACAGACCAAAAAAAAAAAAAGAAAAAAAAAATTCTATTTGTTTTAAATATTTTCTTTTTCCTATTTTTATTTTGAGTTTTAAAAATAAAAATAGAAATTACATTGAAAAATTATTATTATATTTATTTAGTATATTCAAGCATTCTATTTTACGAATTTTTGATCTCCCAAAAAATAATAAAATAATGCTAAAAAGAACATCAATCTCTTTGATGGCCCAGCCAAATATGTCAGGTTGTATTATTGCTGTACTTATACACTAATATATATTAAAATATATAGATGGTGTGTCAATTTAATGCGTAAATAAATTATTATTTTTTATTAATCCTGAATATTTTTTGATATATATTCTTGAATAAGCATAGCAATTTTCTATTGCTATTACATTGAATTTCTGTAAGGATTGGATAAATGATTCACATTCTATCTCATTTAGTTTCAAGAAAATATAAAACAATTACTTAAAACTTAGTTCACTCTACTGAGTCACTGCTTTCCCTTAGGTTCTGTTTCTCAAATCATCGCACATAACCTCTTTGGAAGCTACCGCTTTACCTTTCTCTAAAGGTGGGATTAAGCCAAATAAGCTATATTAATTGTTGAGTACTTTTTGGCTTATCGCACATCAAATTTCAATAAAAAATAAACACAAATAAAGCATGTAAGGAATCTTTTTCAATTTCCTATGAATTGGTTGGCATCCAATATTTTCTACCGATAATATTTTGTGTTTCACTTTTTTTTTTTTTTTTTTTGTTTTTTTTTTTTTTTTTGAATCAGCATCGCTAGACTTACACATCAATATACATAAAAATATAGATGATGTGTCAATCCAATATGTACATATTAAATTATTGGTTGAATTTACTTTTTTTTTGTAAAATTTATATATAAAAAGGAAAATATTTGTGAATTATGTATATTTGAATAGTCAGGTTTGGAGTTCATGGATGAGAGCAGCGCATTACCATTCTTTTTAATATGGTCTTGAGAGTAAAATAAGATATATTTAGAATCATCAAAGTGTTAGTAAAATATCAAGATATTATAACCCTTAATTTGACCAATCAGTCATATACTTGACCTAACCTTTTGATTTTATTTTCATATGGTAACGTTTGGATGTGATTTTCATGTGAAAATGATTGTATCAAAGATGATTAATTTTGGCAAGAGCTTAAGAATGCATTTGAAAGGATTCCAGACTAGCTTGACACGGAACGGACGCTAAACAGACACATAATGGGCTTCAAGCCAAGCTTTCTTTTTTTTCGGCCGTTTTGGCGAAAAGGTGAGCACTCGTGCCCGGCACACTATTTTATAGGCCTATGGGGGGCGGGGCGCCTTAGACCCAAGTGTCCGTCTGACTATTTCTGTGTTTTTTGGCCGATGAGACGTCGCTTGGGTTGATAAGAATGTATGAGAAACCATTATGGTCAATTTAATGTTTTTTTGATGAAACAACTTATCAAATAAAAATAAGTTGACAATACCTCGATGGTGGAACATCTTAACAACTTCAATACCGTAAATGAAGTCAAGGCATTGTTATTTCTTTCATTATTGTCGAATAACTGTTAAGGTTTTGTCATAGCGACAAATAAATCATCAAGAAATACTACATCAAAGTTTTATAGCATCATTGATTTAATCCTTAGTAAAGAAGTTCAAAGAAGATCACATTGTGAAAAATAAGTACGCAAATCGAATTCTCAAGGACACATTGAATGAATGTTAATAATATTATTATTTAAAATAATTTAAATTATTATTATTATTCATATTAATTTAAATAATACAAAGAATATTTATAAAAATACTATAAATATGATAATAGTAATGTTATTACTATTATTATTATAAAAAATAGTTATAACAATAAAAATAATAAAAAATAAAAAATAATGATATGAATAATAACATATTAACATTACTAAACATAATAATAATAATAATAATAATAATAATAATAATAATAATAATAATAATAATAATAATAATAATAATAATAACATAATAATAATACAAATAAAAATGATTATAATTTTAATAAAAATAGTATTAATATTAATATATAATATAATACTATATAATAATAATATTATTATTACATAAATAATAATAATAATAATAATATTTTATTATTATTATTAATAGAATAAAACTAATAATACATGATGACAAAATATTTAATAATAATAATAATAATAATAATATAATGATAATGAATAATAATGTTAAGAATTGTAATATTAATGTTAGTGTAATACTAATAATAATAAAGATGAGTATTGCTACACTTACACATTAGTATACACCAAAAATATATATATGATGTGTCAATCCAATGTGTAAGTAAATTATTGGTTGAATGCACTCTTTGATAAGACCTATATGCAAAAATTATAAAAAAAGAAAATTTCTAATTGGTCCTGGATACTGTTTAGTGTATATTTTTGTGTAACCATAGCATTTTCTAATAAAGATTATATAATAGTTATGATAATATAAATATTTATATTTAGGAAAATATTATGGTTACACATGAATATACACCAAAAAATATTCATGACCAATTATAAATTTTCTTTTTTTATAATTTTTGCATATAAGTCTTATCAAAAGTGTATTCAACCAATAATCTACTTACACATTGGATTGACACATCATATATATATATTGGTGTATACTAGTGTATAAGTGTAGCAATACTCTTATATTTATAATGACAATAATAAAAAATAATAATAATAATAATAACAATTATTATTTTTATTATTAATGTTATTAGTATTTTTATTATCATTATTATTATTATTATTATTATATTATTAATACTAATTAAGTAAATAATAATAATAATATAAAATAAGTAATCAACATAAGAACCTAAAAGGCATAAATATGCATATTGTATGCTCTAATTAACCTTAAATGATTTTTACTCTATTTAGATCTTCTAAGAAATTGATCATCACAATCACTGATTTAAAAAGTACACAAATATCATAATATTTAGGTTTATATGGATCTTTCCCTGATTGCTTTTTACACCATTTTGATTCATTTGTTATTTATCATTTTAGAGATGTTGTCATATATTTTTATCACTTGGTAAAATATGATATACTATTTTGTATAAATTTGTAAATGAATGAAAAAATGATATTATTATTGTGAATTTATGAGTCTGTATGTACATATATTGGGATGGGGAAAACCCTATATTTATAAGATATTTGGTGACAACCAAATCATTACTAGGCAATTAGAACTTAAACCTGGCTTGATTAAGTCAAAATTAGGATCCCGAATTAGTTCAATATTAGGTCAAACTAAATATATCATTAGAAATTATATATTTTTGGGATCGTAATACTCAAATTTGAGAGCAATATGGGTAATAGATAATATTAAATTATTTTTTAATTTTTTAAATTTAAAAAATAAGAAACATAAAATATAAGTTTAAATTCAAAAAAAATTTAGCGCCGTTAGATTCAAAATAATAAAACAAAGCTATACAAAAAGTTTATCAGAATTCGTGCACTTGATTGCGTGTAATTAATTTTTAAAATTTTAATTTTCGAAAATTAATATAAAATAAAATATAGCTCCAAATTGAAAAAATTTAGGTTGAGGACATCAATACGCACCTCCTGATCAAATTTTGTCAAAAACTTTAGTGTCATTAGATTCATAATAATAAAAGAATGTTATATAAGAAGGTTCAACAAAATTGGATTATCGGATAACCCATAATTAAATTTTGAAGTTTTAATCTTCAAAAATTAATATAAAATATAGTTCCAAAATAAAAAATTTTATGTTGAGGATGTTTCCCTTGCTTTCCCAGCAAATAGTACCCACTCCCGCACTTTCGCCAACACCAATACACATACTTGCTCAAGCTCAAAAAATAGGACTCGCAAAAGAACCCTGCCCCAGCAAGGGTGGATACTCTTACCCCAATCATGACACTATAAAATCTTGTAATTACCTTAAGTACCTTATACTTCTTTATACATCGCTTATATTTTTTAATGATAATTAGAAAATGTACTAAGGAATATTCACCGGTATTGAGAATATCAAAACAAATAATTCTTCTAATATTAAAACTCTAGATAAATAAATTTTAGAAAAAAAAATTATTCCAAAAATGAGAAGTCGTAAATTTTTTTTTACTTTGATTATTTACTTTCTTGCATAAACTAAATTATCATTTTTTTTCCCTCACGCTATTTTCCATCACCAATAAATACAATTATTTCAAATTCAAATTTCTCTCCTCACGCCATTTCCCATCACCAATCACATCCAATAATTTCAAATTCAAATTCCCTCCCCCACGCCATCTCTCATCACTAATCTCATCCAACAATTTCAATTTTAAGCTTTTCCCCCTCACGCCACTTATCATCACCAATCTCACAAATAATTTCAAATTAAAATTTTTCCTGTCATCGCCACTCACCGCCCCATCTATAAAACCCCCTTCAAAACTTGAAAATTATCCACCCTCCCTCGATAACAATCGAACGCTCACCTAACCGGCTAACACCCTATCACCGCTGACGTCATAATTTGAGAAACGATGGCACATTTGAAACATTACCACAAGAAGGACAAGAAGGAGGACGATCGCCTCAAAAGGATCGAGAAGAATATGGGTGAAGTCCTTTTACTGATGTATATATAAGTCATTCTTATTGTCGTTTTGCTAATTTGGTTACTATTTGTCCAACACCTAATGAAATAATGATCATCATAGTAGCAAACTCTAATTTTGTAGCTCTTAATTAGAAATGTGTTATTATCATTTATAAACTCATTAAAATAAAATAATTTTAATTTTTTATAAATTATTATGACAAACTAAACAACTTACTTTGATGATGTCGATGACTATATTAATTTTAAGTGGGGGAGTATGTATAATAACTCAAAATCTTAAATATCCAGGTATTGTCCATTTTGGCCTGGAAGACCTCACAATTTTGCTCTTAGAAGATAACTTCCCAGCATGTAACAATCCTAGGTTGTTATCCCTAACTAAAACTAGATTAATTAAGCTAAACCAATGTTTGATTTTGATTCTATTGGATTCAATGGGTCATTTAAACATAAACCTAGAAGTTTGAAATCAATCGGAGCTAAATTGGAAATTTTTGTATTTTTAGCTATTTTTAAGCCCTGAAAAATACCTAAAATATTTTGATCTCCAAATTGAAATCTGATTTCATTTTTGAATTTCTCATACCCAAATTAGCTAAAGGTAAAATTTTAGGAATTTTTGGAGGTCATTTAGTCACATTTTAGATTTAATTTAAATTAGTTTAATTGCAAATTAGGGTTTTAGACAATTCCAAATTGCAAATCTACCCTTCCCCAACGGTCGGCTCCTTCCCAAACCGCGGGCTCCATCTGGGCCGTCCGTTCCGCAGTCTTGATCCAACGGCCCGCACCGTTGGATGAATCCATATAATCTCCGCCGTTCCGCGGTTTCAAGATCCCGATCCGACGACATCTAAGCGATTCGCCGTAAATACCTTCGATCAACCGTTAGATTCCCCGATTGGATCCAACGGCTGACCTGTTATCCTCGATCGTTCGTTAGATGTCGGAAGATCTGGACCATTCCGCGTCAACCAACGATCCATCAAACGGCTCTGGCAGCTCCCGCTACTGTGGATCATCTCCTTCCCCCAGCCCGCGCCCGACAGCCGAATCCTCCCGAACTGCCACATCCTCCAGCCGGTCTGCCACTCCCGCGCCACATTAGGAAGACCGTTGCGGCCTTGCCCTTGCTTCCCGAGCAGTCCCAGCCAAGCCTGAGCTTCGGTCCACCCCCAATTCGGGAAATTCAGGGAACCCCATCGGGCCGAGCCATTCCTCCCAACCCAAGCTCTGGAAGCCACCCTCCATAGCCCCTGGGCCTATAAATACCTTGAGAGAATCACAGTGAGTCCCTTTGCTCACTATGATCCCTCAATTGGCGGCTAGAACCCCGTAGAGCTCTCACCTTCCTCGGCAAACTCCCGGCATTTTCAGAAGTCTAGGACCGCTGATAGAGGGTTTGTCTGGTGTTCAGACCCCCTGTGCACGTTCACTTAACCTCTAGGAAGCTCCAGAGCCCGTCAATTCCCCTCGGCAAGCCCTGTGTCCCCGACCTCAAGTACAACTTCCTCCATTAAAATTTTCTGAAGCTCCCATCATTGTTGTCTTCTGGAATGAGCTCTGAATGTCGTCTAAGCAACCTTAGCCACCTAGGAAACCCCTGTGATTGTCACCTGGGGCCAGGCTAGCTCGAGTCGATCATATCGATCGATTGAGCTAGCCAGTGAGCCAATGGCTGAGTCCGAGTAAGGACCCAGCGATTGGCTGCATCTCGAGTTATGATAGGTTGGGATTTCGAAGCGTCTAGTCCCCCTGAGCGTGTAGGGATTAAAATCCCGGCGAATCGAGGTCCCTGTGAGGAGAATTTCCCCCTCACAGGCGACCTGAGACGCCTCGCAAGAGGATGTCTCGGGTGAGTAAGACCCCATCGATCCAGAGGGATCCAGATGGGGGTTCTTGGTCCAATCGATGCGTCTTGCCTCAGTGAACGTGGAGGGATCGATTTGAGCCCCTGCCATCGCCGGAGCGCCGAGAATTTCAGCTTTGAAATTCGACGAGCTCGGGACCCGTCGAGAGGTTGAAGACGAAGTCACGGGTTCTGGGCCGGGCCGACCCGTGACCCGCGCGGTTCTGATTTTGGGCCGCGCCTAATTATTAATTATTGGATATCATTTTTAATGGTTGTGATTTTAATTAATTAAACCCTATAGTTTTAATTTAAATAAAAATTCAGAATAAATTAATTAAATAACTTTAGCTATTCATATCCAAATAGTATGATCCAATATACCATTTGAATTAGAAAAATTCAAGGAATCTGAATATAAAATAAAATTTTAGATCCAATGGTTGAATTTAAAAATATTTGCCAAACCTTCTCTATTTTTAATTAAATCATATAAAATCATTTAGTTATCCATTTTATGAGTTTAAGAGCTCTGATTGCTCTTTGTACCCTAAGGAACAATTCCAGATCCTTGAAATTAATTTTGGATAATTAATTTTCTTAATCACTCCCTAATTACCTTAATTAAAGATTAGTGAATTAAACCCTAGTTAAGCCTCTGATTTGGGTGGGGATAGTTCATATTATCATATTAGATCTAGTATAACCTAAGTATAATGTTGGATTTCCCTAAAGTACCTTAATCTCACTAATCATCCTAAGTGGTTTAATTAAGTGATTAGTGCTAATTAAGACCATTTAGGTCATCAAAACCTAAAGTAAAGGTGTTTCCCACTTCATTTAGTCATATGAAATGCTTTAAAATATATTAGAACAAATTTGGACAACAAAACCTTAAAATTCCAATTTTAGCCTTAAGAGGGGCATTTTGGTCATTTTGGCCAAAATGTGATTTAGTGTTCTTTAAGGATTGAAAATTTCAGTAAGCCACTATAACATAGATTGGAAATGTTCTCTAAAATCCTATAACAATAATAATCACCAATCCATAAGGTCTCATTAATTCCTTAATTAAGATACTTAAATCTAAGCATTCCTTATAAAGATCATTGGACCTTAACTTAATTAAGTCTAATAATTGAAATGGTCATTTACCTCATTATTAAGTTCAGTTAAGATAATATTAGAGTTAAGTGTTAAAAGAAAAAGGGAACTAGAAATGTCTAAGTAGAATTTTAGCTTAAGTTCTAAAGTGATCAAAACATAGACCCTTAGATCTTAAGTAGCCTAAGAAGGTCAAAATGGGTTTAATATTAATCTAATACTTGGAATTGTCAGTTCTTAACATTAATAAGCTCCTTATAGTTAATTATGAAATTAGATTCTAAAGAAATTCACAAATGGAAACTCTTAAGTCAAAACTCTAATTAAAAGTCTAAAGTGATCAAACTTCGGATCTTTAGATCTTAGATCTTAGACTTAAATCTTCAATTTGAATCAAACCACCTCCAATTGAAATTCTTTAATGATTTATTGTTTAATCTTTTGAAACCTTCCATGTGGGTATAGGATGATTCAATTAATAAGATAATGGAGTTATCTTAAAGATTGAATATAGATCTTAGATTCTCAAGTTCTTAATTGATTATTTTATCTTATAATCAGCAGAATAGCCTTTCACTAGGATCTTAGTTCCTGAATTTTTCAACTTATAGGATTCTTTACCTTTGGGATTAAGTGAGAAACCTATATCCTATTTAGAATAGCACCTTAGATTTAAAATTTGAACCCTCATAGGGTTTAAGTTCTAAATTCTTAAATCTTAATTTATTTGATCAAGATTTGGGTAAGAGAGTAAAATATTCATAAAACTAGGTCATTGATTTGCTTATTTAAACCATATAGTCATCACATGATTTTTGGATTAGAACTCATTAAGTTCTAATTTTTGACTTTAAGGACGTAAATCTGAGATTCTACTCGATAGCTGGATATTGGAGATCCTAAGCTTGTACTTTCTCAGAGTAGTTAGATTTGAAAATTAGACAACAACAGATATCACATAAGTCTAGATTGAGTCGATTGCTTACTTTGACTAGATTGCTTTGCATACCTTGGATTTTGAGCTTTAGCCCTTGAGCATAATAGGAAAACTTAGGATAATGTATCCTAAGCTAGTATAGAATTTACATATCATTCAGTTTTGTTTTGTCACAATTAGTAGAATATGACCTAGTTTAGTCTGCCTCTTCAGTAGTAGTATTGTATAGACTGGACTCAGACCTAGCATATTTGGATGGCTAGGCTGGGGATTGACTGATTGATTGATATTGGAGGCCCTGTATGGCCTATTGGCTAGTATGATAGTACTAAAACTTAGGCATATTACTACTTTACCTGTATTATATTGTTTTGGTTTTCTGGTTTGTTTTGCCACATGCTTCAATGGCCTTATTTTTCAGTATTTGCTCGCTTTGCCACATGTCTCAGTGGCTTTACTTATCATATATTGCTTTGCTTTTTGCCACATGTCTCAGTGGCCTTTCTTTTCATCTTAATCTGCATGTTGTATGTATACTTTTATGGCTTAGATATATGTATGAATGGCATGTTTAGGATGCTATAACTTTATTGAATTCAGTACTTGTGTTCTTTTATACTCAGCATGTTTTACTTTGATCATAATCATGTTAGGATCTTGTTTATTCAGTAGCTACAGTTATTTTGCTTTTAGCCTTACCTTGCTCATTTAGTGTTTTGTATGTTGCATGCTATAAATAAATAGTTTATAGTATTCCAGTTCTTTCATAGCTTGTTGCACCCTTTACTGCTTGCATGTGTAGTTAAATTAAATGAGATATCTTTTAATATTTAGTTCATTTAAATAGCCTAAAATGTACTTAGACAATTGTCTAACTGTAACCTTATTTATTTTGTTAGCTGGGGCCCTGGCATTTATGATACCGATAAATGTCAAATTCAGACGTGTTCATGGGCAGTGTCGCTGAGGAGCCAATTCAGGAGGAGGACCTTCCAGCTACTGTCTAGTTAGCTTTGTCTTGTTATTCCAGTGAGGACGAGAGTCTTTCATTTTCAGTTATTCATTTCAGTTTGTAATAATTAAATTTTCTGGATGTACTTTACTTTCTGCATTGTGATGTGTTACTATATTGCATTTTCTTTTCCTACTATGTATGCTTGTGAATGTTACCCTATTTTTATATTGCTTTCACCACTTTGATATTTATATTGATGAATGTTATAGCACTTGATGACAAGTCCCTGCCTTAAGGCAAGTTGGGTTCGCCTAACTTTAAGTTGGGGATTTGTCACAGTTGGAGCACCGTACTTCCTTATTGTTAGTACAGGGGCCCCACACTGCAGGTCACTTATTTTGAAAGTGCTCTCACATGAACACACTTAACTTTAGAATTCTTATCAGGAAATCCACTATTATCTGAAAATGTGCCTCAATTTTTAAGATTTTCACTTATTACAACTTAAGTGGGTCTTTACAATTTCCCTAACTTAAGTAACTGACATTCTCATCTGAACCACACATAGATTCAAGAACCATCCATTGAGTGGATGTGTAATGCCCCGTCCTATCATCACGCGCAAAAGAGTTAACAATTGGCGGCAAAACGGTTACTCGGGAAGGACTGCTGAACCTCCCCGAATAACCGCTGAATAATGAGTTGTTTGACTAATCTTTAAGATAAGCGTAAAGCATTATCTTAAGTATTAAACAATATAGTATATACATTAGATTATGAGTGGAATATGAGGAATCCAATATATATATATATATATATATATATATATATATATATATATAAGTATACTAGTATTTTCAGTATGCTAATTACATCACAATACTAAGTATAAGTAGTAAGAAATAGAGTGCAGAAGTTAAGGCATATATCAAGATCATCCATCACAGAAGCTAAATAAATCATTCATCTCTAGAAAAAAAAATACATCTAGAGTTATTACAGACAATTTACTTAAATGAAATAATAGAAAATTAGGCCGACAACTGAACTGAAAGTAAACTAATGCAAAAAGGTAAATGCTGATGTAGAGTCCTCTAGTGCTCTACGAACTCCTCCTGGATCTCCTGTGATGCCTCCTAAATTAGCTTCACAGACTGCTCTAAATCTAACAAATTGTCGAATCCCAAAAGTCCATGTGTTAGACAATGAGTCTAATATATCGAAATACTATTCTAAATAGTTATAGTTATCTAAAGTTTAACCTTTAAGTAATAAAATAATACTATAGAAAAGCACTAAAATAATTAAAAGACATAAATTTGTACAATAGTGAAGTAACGTAAAACAATAAATTAAAGAAAAGTAAAATACTAAGCTGAAATCTGTAACATACTGAAATGAGAAAAATATTGAAATTAAATTGTGTTGTACGTCACTATGTATGCATCTAAATATATCATTAATTTATGCTGCATTTTTGAATTTGGTGCCACATGTACCTAGAAGAAATCCTAATATCCATAATGCATGCTGCATCCCGTACGTCCTACTAATATTGACGCATGCTGCATCCCGTAGTTCACAATGCTATTGATGCTTATGCTTATGCAATTATGCCAATACTTTCTAATTCAATATGATGCTTAAAAGAACAAAAATCAATCAAAGAATAATGATCAAATTCAACATTTATTGGGTTTTCATATTCATTTTAACAAGCTCACATACTATATTCAAAACTTAACCACAAACTGCTATAATTATATTCACAACTTTCTAAATTATCATATGATGGAAGTACATACAATACATAGTAAGTACTTAAGAAGACAAACTTTATTTTCTTAGTTTGTTTAACTGCACTTATCAATGCGCACAAAAATAAGGGAATGAAACCCTTTTACAGTTTATTCTCTCAACCAAAAATATTCAATACCCTAATTGATACATTATTTTGAGTACGTTCTAAGAAAGTTAACATAAATCACTTAATTTTTTTAGCTACACTTATCAATGTGCATAAAGATAAGGGGATGAAATTCTTTTATAGTTTATTCTCTTAAACTGTGGCGCCCCGCACCCTAATCCGCCAAAGGATTAGGTTAAGGGTGGGGTGTCACTCTAGCTAACCCCTCACTTACCATTGGATTAGGATAGACTCCATAATCCATCTGCTTAGGGAAGGATTAACACATAATCAGTCTAACAATCACTATATAAGTAAACGTACAGAGTGCGGAAGCAATTTAAGGAAATATAAACCATCCAAGCATCACAATATAAATATCAAAAGTAGAACTTAGAATATAAGCATACAATCCAAATACGCAATCAACGTACATGTATTATACATCATTTAAAAAGTTCAAATAGAATAGAATGTACAAATACTCTCATCCTCACATATAAAATAAATGCTAAACAGCAGCTTCCTCTACGGGTTCCTCCTCTGGGTATGGCTCCACTCCTAACTCCTGCTCATCTAACTGAATAGGATCTGCCATTATCAGTTTCACAATGTAGGGCCCCAGCCAAAGAAAAGAAAAATCTGATTAGATAATTGTCTAAGTACATTTTAAGCTGATTATCATAAATGTTATGTAATATCACAATTTTACGACTTCTAAGCAACAATGTGTATAAAGGAGCAGCAAGCAGTACCAAAGAAAAGAGAAAGCTATAAACCATCATCTACAACTTAAACAAAGAAAATAACAGAGGCTGAGACATGCCTCACATACAAACTAAACAAAGAAGGGCATATAAATATATATAACTAAGTAAGTGCTGTAAGAAAAGTCCTACACCCTAAATATGCTGGTGATCAACAGAAAATATGCCAATTAAAATAAACAACTCAGCAATGGTACGTATAAATAGCAGCAAGGTTCTAACATCCTAAATATATATAAAAGCAGTACAAGGAAATAACTGACTGAATAAGAATATTGAAAAGTAAACAATATCAACTGTATATAAAACCATACGTGTACAATCTGCCATACAGAAAAGAGCTACATTAGCTCACCAAAAAGGGCTGAAGATCTTAGCACCAGTATAGCTAGGGCGGTTCCTAGCATAATACGGCTAAGGCAACAATAGTCAACATAAAAGAACTAGGGCGGTTCCTAGCACGATACGGTTAGGTCACCAACAGTTATACCCGATAGATTCTATCACCAGTACGGCTAGGGCGGTTCATAGCACGATACAACTAGGGCAACAATCGGTATGAGCAAAAGAACACTGAGAGGCAGCTCAAACACATCAAATCATTATATTCTCATTAATTACTTTAATATTTTCACAAGGAATCTAAGGAGTTTCCATATTTTCCTAACATTTTATTCATGCATCAAATGTCTTATATGATATGCTCAAGGAAATATGGCATAAAAATCAAGGAATTCGTAAGCAACAAAGTATCAAAGAGAAGCAAGGGACTCTACTAAACATGGTGATATCATTTGTTTCTACTTAACCATTCTAACTATTCTAAGTTACACAAGTTCAGGATCACCGTTTTCCTACTATCGAGTGTAACTCAAAAACATGTCCTTATAAGTTAAAAAGGATTAGAACTAATCAGGTTCTAATCTAGCTCAAACAGATAGACAACTACGAGTTAAATCAATAAATCATATGTCCTAGTTTTGTAAATTTAGACGTTCTAACTAAGATCTGATCAAGATCTTCCAATCCTATAGATTATGGATTAAACACTATGAGATTTAAGTTTAATCACATAATCCAAAAAGGATAAGACCTAAGTTCTAGTTTCATATTATAAGTGATCTATTAGTTAAGGCTAATCCTTATTAAGTAATCAAACTTAATAGGATGAATCTCCTATCTTAAATCTAAGGTTAAAAGACAAAATAATCAAAATAGGTTGTAAAGTAAAATAAAAGTCTAAAAACTATTAAAAACAAGGTTTCACCCATTGAGTAACCCATTTACCCAATGAATAAACTCTAACATATGATCTATTCCTAGTCTCAAGAAAGGTCCTTAAGGTGTAGTGCTTAAGACTTAGCAGAAATTATTGGAATCTAACTTAAGGGTTGATTTCACTCACTTTATTTATACTAAGAAGATTATAATAGTGGTTTTAGTGTTTTGGGATGTTATCTAAAGGGTAGGGGCACTTAACCCAATCTTAGGGCAAAATGACCATTTTGCCCCTACTTTAAGGGTCAAAAAAAGTCAACCTTTGATTTAAGGGTCAAAATTGAATTTTCTTTGTTCCAATTGATTCCTTACTGTCTAACTTGAAGATAGACAGTAAGTACGCCTAAATTGGGCGAGAAACGGTCAAGTTATGACTAAAATAATGCTATGGGTAATTTGGTCATTTACCTAAATTTCTAGGGTTCATATCCTAAATATTATTTAAGTATGTTGATTACATTGGAATTCTAGGTTAGATAGTTTCTTGAATTTTTGAATTTGGAGTTGATTTGACCAAGTTATGGCTGTTTGAATTCCAAGGGCAATTTGGTCATTTTTCACTAAAGTCAACTCTAAGTTCTAGGGTTGACTTTTTATCTTGATATCCAAATGAGCAAACTAATACTACTATGGTGATAGGGCCGCTCTCCTGAGCATTTTAAGACCCATATTGACTAGGTTCTGATGATGGGGTAAAAAGTTATGATGCTCTAAATAGGTCCTAAAATGCTACCTCATTATACGTACCCAAAATAAATTTTAATATTATGTTATTTGATTCCTTACATTTTTTTGAGTATTTTAAGACCTATATTGGCTATGTTTGGATCATCATATAAAAAGTTATTAAACTTTTAAGATTTACTATTCAAAAATACAATTTGAATTATTTTATTGTTCATTTATTTAAATTAAATGATTTTACTGTTCATTCCTAAAGTTTTTATATAAAATTTCTGAAATTATTAATCCTTAATTAATCTGTGATTAATTTGGCTTAATTATTAATTAATATTAATTAATCTATTAATTAATTAATTATAATTATTTTTAAATTTTTATTTTTACTGTAGTAAAGTAATTAGTACTAATCTTTGTTTAATTAATCTTAATTACTTATTAATATCTAATTATGAATAATTAATTATACTTTACTATTTAATAATAATTAATCATTCTAATTACTGTTGAAGGTTTAATTAACATTTAATTAACTCTAATTAATCTCTAATTATACTTAATTAATTAATGTTACTATTCAAAAGTAGTTAACACTAATCCTAATTTAATTAACCACTAACTGTAATTAATTAATCATTAACAGTAATTAATTAACACTAACAGTAAATTATTTAATAATTTAATTAACAGTGGGCCCCACTAGACACGTGGCACTGCCAGAGGCTGCCACGTGGCACTGTGGGCCCCACAAGAGCTGAGTCAGCTCGGGTGACTAGGCAGTGGGTCCCACCTGACACGTGGCACTGTCAGAGGCTGCCACATGGCACTATGGGCCCCACAGGAAGCCGAACCGCCGCGGGTGACCGGGCAGTGGGTCCCACTTGCCACATGGAGGGCCCAAAGGCTGCCACATGGTGCTATGGGCCCCACTGGGGAGCCGAACCGCCACACGGGGCTCGGGCTGTGCCCCCCCCCCCACGTGCCACGTGGCGTGCCGGCTGGCTGCCACGTGGCGCAGGGCCCCACGGCCGAAGCCGAAAAGATGCGGGGCTCGGGAAGTGGGCTCACATGCCATGTGGCGTGCCCAGAGGCTGCCAAGTGGCCCTGGTGGGCCCCACTGCCGAAGCCGAAGGGTCGCGGGCTCGGCGTGTGGGCCCCACATGACACGTGGCGGTCCCGGAGGCTTACGCGGACCCGATGCTGTCGGGTCGGGCTCGGGTCGACCCGACCTGACCCGCACTTCGTCTCTCTCACAGAGACACCTGAGGGCGCCGGGCTAGGGTACGGCTTTTGCCGACCTTCCCAGCGCCAGACCACCTCGGCCCGCACGACCGACGGTAGCCCTCGACGAGGGCTACACGCCGGTGGGCGGACCTTTGCAGGAGGTGGCCGGAGGCGGCGGCTATGGCCAATCCTAGATCCTAGGGTTTTGGCGGATGCGACGAGGGTTTGGCCTGAGGCTTTAAGCCTTGATTTGAGTCAACTGGACCTGATCGAGGTCGATCGGGTCCGGTTGATCGTCGATCTAGGTCCTACTATACAATTTTCATGCTATGCGACGGCGAAAGGAAGAACGAAGGGGGAGATCGGGAGGGTACCTGGATTGATGGTGGAGGGTGGCTCGGCTCGGTTCGGGGAAAATCGGGCTCCGGTTTCGCTAACCCGAAGCTCGTCGATCAGTCGGGGCCTTATAGGCGCGCCGGCGACCTCGCCGAGGCCGGGGAGGGCTCCGGTTGGCCGGGCGGGGCGGCTGGGCGACGGGACGCCGCATGGCACGCGGGACGAAGCCGTGAGGACAACGGCTCTGCAGCCGTTGGATCCAGGCATGATCCACCGGCTGAGATGGCGCCGTCTGGACGTCTGGATAGACGGCGCCGTCAGCTACAGTTGACGGAACAGTAATTACTTAACGGCGACCGTATTATTATTATTTTTTTTTTTAATTTTTCCAGAAAACTCTGAACATGTTTTTCCTAGCTAATTTGGGGTCAAGAAATTCAATGGCGAAGTCAGATTTTCGATCCGACGAGTATTTTGATACCTCGATTTCCGGGGTATTTTTATTATTGAAATATTCGTAAAAATTTCAACGACTTCCGATTGACACGAAAACTTCACCCCAAACTAATTTGGGGTCAAGAAATGCATTGGCGATGCCCGTATTTTGATCGGAGGTCAATTTAAATAGGTCAATTTCTAGGGTTTTTGGATTTCCAGAAATCAAGATTCGATTCATTTGACTCCTGATTTGGACTAGGTCTCAAAGGTTGACTCCAATTGACCTAATTAGCAGTTATAATTATATTTAAGACTTAGGGTTAGTCCTAATCAACTATGGTAATAGCTCGGGTTGTTACATAAACTAAGAGGTTCAATACCTTAATTAAACATACTATAAAAGTGGGATATTTGTCCTAAACTGAACTACGCTTATCGATGCACACTAGGATAAGGGGACGAAACCCTTTTACAATATTATTTAGGACAAATCAACCAATTTTATGTCCTACTGAATTAAATCGGTCATATGGACATGTACTAAGATCTTCACATGATAATACTAATATTATCATTTGTAAACTGACTAATTTAAAATCCAAGGAATATCAGACTAAATGAATCCACACTCCCTTATGGTGAGTTCTACTAAAATGTTCCATAGATGTGACATGAAAGTCACTCAACTTAGGATACTACCACAAGGAAGAATCTCATTCTATAATATTTAGGTTATTCTACCACAATAATCTAAGATCAAAATCTAAGAATCTTAAGTGTTCATCTAAGCTTCTACCTCAAAATCAGATAATAAGCTCTTCCTACCTTAATAGTTCATCTATATTAATGTCTAGCAATTAATTAAATTAAACCACTAATAATTTAGTCTGAACTCTCTAAGTACTGAAATGTACAAGTATAATCTAAGTTATAAGATTCATTTTAAGATTACATGCCTTAATACAATAAGTTGGGTTATATAAATTAGATGGGTAAATCCATCTAATTCTAGTCTATATTACAATTATGAGACACAATCATATGAATTATTAGAAATTGATCATTTCATATATCAATCTTCTTTTAAAATTCAGTTTATGCTAATGATCTTTCTTAGGAGAATATCAAAGATCTAAAGATTATATTCAGATGATCAATCATATGAGTTTGTTATAAATCTAAATTCTTCTAATTTAATAATTTAAGATCAAATAGCAATTCAACAATCATTATTAGAGTTATGCAAGTTCTTAGTGTCCAAATCAAGTGCCTTATTTATTGATTAAGATTTGAGTATTAATCTTACCAAGCTAGAGTTTAACTCACAACTCAACCAAACCAAGATAGATTACATAATTATTAATCAATTTAAAAATTAGCAAGCTTATTATCCATTATTGATGTCCAATTTCAAGTTAATTTAATTATTAATTTACTTAAGCACTTCTTTAAGATTTTTTAAGATTTAATTGTTGATTAATGTCAAATCAATTATTCAAGTGTCGAAATCAAAGTTAAGGTTTTTTAACATGCATCATACTATTAATGAGGCATATAAACATTACATTATTCAAAAATAGAAAATAATTAAAGCTAAACATTACATTAATTATCATTTAGCACAAAAAGTTCAAGTGAATCTTTTAGGAAATTAAAACATATCCTTTATGATAAAAGGTAGATTTCATATTCTAAATCACCTCTACATTTTCACAATGCATGATTCTACTAAATCCAACTTTTATTTTGGAATATTTTTTGCATTATTAGGGTTATATAGTCATACAAATATGAAAAATAACAAATTTGAGCAAGATTGGGTAGTTCTACGCAATACAGCACGCTGGAGCGCCTCATGGCCGAGAGCTAGGAGCTACAGCGCCAGCCAACCTGAGACCTGGGCACTACGATGCGCCGCTGCGCTTTTAGGCACTGCGGCGCGCTACGACGCTAGATTCCCCGAGACACGGGTGCTATGACGTGCGGGAGCACTTTCAGGCTCTGCGGCGCGCTATGGGGCCAAAATTCTCGAGATGCGGGTATACAAAAATCCTACAGCTTTTGACTGCATTTTAATGGATAAATCTAGCTTCGATAAGATTTATTGAGTTCGATTGAGGCTTGATAATCAAACTTAGACTCCATATAATAGCTACTTGAGATACCATTTTACAAATGCTTTGATTAAACTAATGGAAAGAGTAGCACATGAAGGATGTAAGAAAGAGGTACAAGGAAGAAGTACAAGAGGTTACTTGAGCTTGAAAATGGAAGGAGACAGAGTTCTTCAAGTGCTTCTTTAGTTGCTAGCAAGAAGAGGAAGAAAATTGAGGTTTCTTCAAGATCTTGGGGAGGAGAAAGAGCTTTTGTAGATATCAAATGGAGAGGGAAACTAAGGATCTAAACTTAAAGGAGGATGAGGTGTGGGCTAGGAGAGGGGAATGGCAGTGCAGTAATCATGGAGCAATATGCCCTTTCCCATCAACAGCATGGGGAGGAAGCTTTCTTACACAGGAAATGGGGAAGAATGGAGTGGCATGCACACAGAGAAAAAGAGAAAAGGAGAATGGTTAATAAAATAATTTACTTAATTAGTATTTTCTAATATTTTAAATTAATCATTTTAATTAATTAAAATCAGATTAATGGACGAGCTTCGAAAAATCATAAAAATTCACCCTTAGCTAATTTGGGGGTGAGAAATTCAATGGAGAAGTTAGATTTTAATTTGGAAATCAGTTAAATTATCCTAATTTTTGGGGTATTTAAATATATTAAAATATTTGAAAAAATTTGATGACTTCCAAACGCTTCCAAAATATCACACATAGCTAATTTGGGGGTGACGAGCACAATGATGAAGTCAAATTTTGATTTTGAGGTCAAATTAAATATCTTAATTTTTTATTTAATTAAATATTATTTAAATAATACAAATATTCGATTGAGCTCCGAATCGCTCCAAATCTTCAATGTTTGGTTCTAATAAATAAATGAACATAATAGATTGATAATTATGATGTGATTAAGCTATGATTATGCTAAGTAATAACCTAGGTTGTTACAAAATAGGATTAGAGGTTACCCATATAGGCTCAAGAGGTACCCACAACCATGTAGCATATTAATCATAATGTGTTCAAAAGACTGCTCACATGAAGTGGTACTTTGCCCTATATAGCACTTAACTCCTATCTAACACCCTTTAATCTACTCTAATACCATTTGTAATAATTCAAACTCTTAAACACCAAGATATTGTTCTCTTTGGCTTGAAAGGTCTCACGGTTTTGCTCTTAGAAGATAACTTTCTAACAGGTCACCCATCCTGAGAGTGCTCTCACATAAGCACGCTTAACTTTGGAGTTCTTATTAGGAACTCCAGCATTATCTAAAAAGGTGTCTTAATGTTTAAGAGTTTCACTTATTACTACTTAAATAGATATTTAGAGTATGTGGCAACTTAAATCCTTACCGAGGCATAGACCTAAACCTCACTCAATTAAGCTGAAAATAAGGATCCTAAATAATATATATTATTATAAAGGGTATATTTTAAGAATCATAATGCTCAAGATTGGGGCAATCTAGATAACGGATACTCAAAAATTAATTTCTAAATTTTTAATATCAAAACTAAGAAAAATAAAATATAAATTCAAATCAAAAAAATTTATTATTGTTGGATTCAGAATAATAAGAGAAGGATATATAACAAGTTTTATCAAAATTGGATTTGTTCAATTAGATTTAAATTCAGAATTTTTAAATTACTAATTAAGTACAAATTGTTTTAGCTCATAATTAGTGAATATTAACATTTATTTCCTAGTTAACGCTACTGATTTATCATGTGATCTTAGAAGATTAAGCTTTATGATGATAAATGTGATTTAACTATCTTAATCAAAATCTCAGATCTTCTTGATTTCCTTTTAAATAAGATGACTGTCATAAATTAATCTTAATAAAACATGATTGATTTACAAACAATCAATTCCTATGAGTTATATAATTTCACCCCATAATCAGAGTTTCGGGTTAAATTTGAATATGAAAGATTTGCATACTTGACTTTTGCATCTGAATCTTATGATTGAATTTTTAAACCTACATGGGATCTCATTATCTTGATCTTTAAAACTTAGCTTATGATTTAATTGTGATGAATAACAAGTTTAGATATTCAAAGTGCAAATATAATCTTAAGGTTAAGTAAATATTATACCTCTAATAGGGTTACTTTTGAGGTAGGAAATACCTTAATTGTTTTATTTTGAGGTAGGGCTTTAGATGAATCCCTTAAACATTAAATAATTGACCTTATATCATTGTGGTAAAATAACCTAAGAGATATTAGTTTGAGGATGTCTAATTATGCATAATACGTATATTGAGTGACTTCTATATTACAGACTTGGAACCCCATTGCTTAGTACCTACAATGGAGATATATTCAATAGTCTGAATTTCCTTGGATTCTAAAATATTTAGCATATAAATGATAACCTTAGTGTTTATCATATGAAAATTGTATTACATATCCACATAACTACTTTAATTCAGTAGAGTATAAAATTGGTTATTTTGTCCCAAATAAGATTGTAAAAGGATTTCATCCCTTTATCCTTTTGCACATCGATAAGTGCAGTTCAATTCGAGGTAAGATATTCTAATTCCAAGTATGTGTTAATTAGGGAATTAAACATCTTAATTTGAGAGAACAAACTATAAAAATGTTTCATCCACTTATCTTTGTGCGTTGATAAGTACAGTTAAACAAGCTAAGTTATCCAATCCACCTTTCTTATGGTATACACTAGTCAATTATTAAGTGGGGTACTAAATAACTTAGTTTGAGAGAATAAACTTAAAAAGGGTTTTGTCCCCTTATCTTTGTGAGCATTGATAGGTGCAGTTAAATAAACTAAGTAGTTTTAGTTACCTTTCATGAGAACATACTAATTATATATGTACTCCCATCATATGATAACTTAAAAGTTATAAGATTTAGTTTAAGGTAATATATAATCAAATTTAAGATTATAGCAGTTTTAATAAAATGTGCTAGTTATGACAAATCAGGATGTACCGTTTTATGTCTTACTTTGGTTCATTTCTTGATTTTTTGATATTTGAAAGCATTTAGAATGAATTGTATAAGCATAAGAATCAAAAGGCATTGTGAACTACAGGATGCATCATGTATTAATTTGAGTATGACCTATGGGATGCAGCATACATCATAGATATTAAGATTCCTTACGGTGCATGAGGCATCAAATATATAATGACAGCATAACTCAGTGACATAATTAGATGCATATTCAGTGACTTACAATATAGATTTATTTTATCTTTTATTCAGTTTCAGTTTCTTTACTACTTTTTATTACTTAGTCTCTGTAATGCACAGCCTCATCGCCGCACGCAAAAGGTAAAATAGATCGGCGGTGGAGCGGCGCGCCACTCAGGGAGGAATATCCCATCTCCCCAAATAGCTGCAAACTGAACCCATTTGAAGGGTTGCTGACTCAACCTCAATGAGGGTTAAGAGCTAATACTTAAGATAAGAGTAGTATCCTTATGTAACAACTCGAGTTATCACCATAGTTGATTAGGACTAACTCTAAGTCTTAAACACAATTATAAGTGCTAATTAGGTCAATTTAAGTCAACCTCTGAGATCTAGTCCAAATCAGGAGTCAAATGGATTGAATCCTAATTTCTAGAAATCCAGAAAGCCTAGAAATTGACCTATTTAAATTGACTTTCGATCGAAAAACGAACACCGCCATTGTGTTCCTTGACCCCAAATTAGCTTGGGGTGAAGTTTTCGTGTCAATCGGAAGTCGTCGAAATTTTAACGAATATTTTAATAATAAAAATACCCCGGAAATCGAGGTGTCAAAATACTCGTCGGATCGAAAATCCGACTTCGCCATTGAATTCCTTGACCCCAAATTAGCTAGGATAAACATGTTCAAAAAATTCTGGAAAATATTTTTATAAAAAAAAAAATTATATTTAATTGACGGCTCCGTACGGCGCCGTCAACTTAAGTGGACGGCGCTAACGGCGCCGTCCGATCGGACAGATCCATTCGGACCGTCCAATCTGCGCGGATCCCACGGCTCCCAGCCGCGATCCGCGTCGCGCGGTCCTGGACAGATCCAGGCCGTCCGCGTGTCGCAGGATCAGACCGCCCGGGGCCATCATCCTCGGCCCCGTGACCCGCGAGCCACGCGGCGCGCCCGCCGCTCGCCTGCCCAACCGATGGCCTCCCCCGCCTCGGCTGCTCCGTCCGAAGGCCTTTAAGAGGCTCTCTCGCTCCCCCCCCCCCCCCCCGTCTCCAGTTACGAGAACCGGAGCCAGCACAGTCGAACTGAGCCTGAACCGAGCCGAGCCCCTCGCAGCCGTCCACCTTCCAAGTACCGGATCTCCCCCTCTCCTCCATCTTTGGCCAATCTGTAAAATGATAATTGTAGATCAAGGGCTAGGCTAGCAATCCACCAGACCTGATCGACCTCGATCAGGTCCGATCGGCCCAGATCTAGGCTTGAAACCTTCGGGTTTCGCCTCGTCGCCCTAACCGAAACCCTAGACCTAGGTTCAACTTTTGTCGGCGACTCCGGCCTCCTCCGGCGATGGTCCGCCCACCGGTGTGTAGCCCCAGACGAGGTCTACCGTCGGCCGGGCAAAAGCCGTGCCCTAGCCGGTGCCCTCGGGACCCCTCCGCGGAGAAGACTAAGTCTGGGTCGAGCCGGGTCGACCCGAGCCCGACCCGCCCGAGCCGGGTCCGCGTCAGCCAGGTGGGGCCCACCAAGCCTCGTGGCGCCTTCTGGGCTTGCCACGTGTCCAGTGGAACCCACCAGCCGAAGCCCGCGATCCTTCGGCTTTGGCCGTGGGGCCCACATCGCCATGTGGCAGCCAGCCGGCACGCCACGCGTCAATTGGGGCCCACCGCCCGAGCCCGCGCGACTGTTCGGCTCCCCAATGGGGCCCACAGTGCCACGTGGCAGCCTCTGGGCCCGCCACGTGTCAAGTGGGACCCACTGCCCAGTCAACCGCGGCAGGTTCGGCTTCCCCCGTGGGGCCCACAGTGCCACGTGGCAGCCTCTGGTAGTACCACGTGTCAGGTGGGGGCCCACTGCCCAGTCACAGAGCTGACTCAGCCCCTGTGGGGCCCACAGTGCCGTGTGGCAGTCTCTGGCAGTGCCACATGTCTAGTGGGGCCCACAGTACCATGTGGCAGCCTCTGGCAGTGCCACATGTCTAGTGGGGCCCACTGTCTGTTAATTAAAATTTAATTAAATTACTGTTAGTATTAATTAATTACTGTTAATGATTAATTAAGTATAGTTAGTGATTAATTAAATTAGGATTAGTACTAATTACTTTTAAACAATAACCTTAATTAATTAAGTATAATTAAGAGATTAATTAGGGATAATTTAAGATTAATTTAACATTAATAGTAATTAGGATAATTAATTATCATTAAATAGTAGAATATACTTAATTATTCTTAAATAAATATAAATAGATAATTAAGACTAATTAAATAATAATTAGTGCTAATTGCTTTGTTACAGTAAAATATTAATAAATATAATTTAATTAATTAATTAATAGATTAATTAATATTAATTAATAATTAAGCCTAATTAATCACAAATTAATTAAGGATTAATAATTTCAAAAATTTTTATATAAAAACTTTATGAATGAACAGTAAAATCATTTAATTTGAATAAATGTATAGTAAAATAATTCAAATTGTATTTTTGAATAGTAAAACTTAAAAATTTAATAATTTTTATAGGATGATCCAAACATAGCTAATATAGGTCTTAAAATGCTCAAAAAAATATAAGAAGTTAAATAACATAATGTAAAAATTTATTTCGGGGTACGTATAACAAGGTAACATTTTATGACCTCTTTAGAACCCCATAATTTTTTATCCCGGTTATCAGAACATAGTCAATATGGGTCTTAAAATGCTCAGGAGAGCGGCCCCATCATTGTAGTAGTATTAGTTTTCCCATTCGGACATCAGGACAAAAAGTCAACCCTAGAATTCTTAGTGAAAAATGACCAAAATGCCCCTAGACATCAAATTACCATAACTTGGTCAAATTAACTCCAAATTCAAAAATTCAAAAAGCTATCTAACCTATAATTCCAATGTCATCAATATACTAAAATAATATTTAGGATTGGAACTCTAGGAATTTAGGTAAATGACCAAATTACCCCTGGCTTCATTTTGGTCATAAATTGACCGTTTCTCATCCGAATTGGACGTACTTACTGTCTATCTTCAAGTTAGACAGTAAGGAATCAAATGGAACTAAGAAAACACAATTCTAACTCTCAAGTCAAAAGTTGACTTTTTGACCCTTAAAGTAAGGGCAAAATGGTCATTTTGCCCTAAGATTGGATTAAGTACCCTTACCCTTTGGATAACATTCCAGAACACCAAGACTAATATTATAATCATCTTAGTAATAATTAAGTGAGTGAAATCAACCCTTAAGTCAGATTTCAATAATTTCTGTTAAGTCTTAAGCACTACACCTTAAGGACCTTTCTTGAGACTAGGACTAGATCATAGGATAGAGTTCACTCATTTGATAAATTGGGTTACCCAATAGGTGAAGCCTTAGTTTTATTAGTTTCTAAACTTTCTTTTATTTTACAACCTATTTTGATTATTTTGTCTTTTAACTTTAGATTTAGGATAGGAGATTCATCCTATTAAGTTTGATTACTTAATAGGATTGGTCTTAACTAGTAGATCACTTATAGAATAAAACCTAGAACTTAAGTCTTAACCTCTTTGGATTATGTGATTAGGCCTAAATCTCGTAGTGTTTAATCCATAATCTATAGGTTTAGAAGATCTTGATCAGATCTTAGATAAAATGTCTAAATTTACAAAATTAGAATGTATGAATTTATTGATTTAACTCGTAGTCGTCTATCTGATTGAACTAGATTAGAACTGATCAGTTCTAATCCTTTTATAACTTATAAGGATGAGTTTCTGAGTTACACTCGATAGTAGGAAAATGGTGATCCTGAACTTGTGTAACTTGGAATAGTTAGAATGGTTAAGTAGAAAACAAATGATATCACCATGTTTAGTAGAGTCCCTTGCTTCTATTTAATACTTTGTTCCTATGCGTTCCTTGTACTTTTGTGCCGTATTTTCTTAAGCATATCATATAAGACTATTGATGCATAAATAAAATGTTAGGAAAATATAGAGACTCCTTAGATTCATTGTGAAAATATTAAAGTGATTAATGAAAAGATGATAATTATATGAGCTGCCTCTCAGATATTTCCTTGTTTCCTAGCCTCCTTATGTCGCTAGGGGAAGGACCTGTTTTGTTGTGTGCCTAGTTTACTAGCCTCCTTATGTCGCTAGGAGTACACCGTTGGTGCCTTAACCGTACTTGTGTAAGGTTTCCTTGTATGCTTAGTTTACTAGCCTCCTTATATCGCTAGGGGCATACAGTTGGTACCTTAGCCGTACTAGTGCTAAGACCCTACGCTTGCTTTGTGTGCTTATTTGCCTAGCCTCCTTATATCGCTAGGGGTACACAGTTCTATGACTTAGCCGTGATGGTGCTAAGCTTCTTTGACACTCGATGGGCTAGATTAGCTCTTTTCTGTATGGCAGTTGATGCACAAATATTTATATGTAGTGTGTCATTTAGTTCACTTTTCAGCCTTATTATTCAGTCAGCTATTTCTTTGTACTGCTTCTATATATATTTAGGATGTACCACTACTGAGTTCTTTTCTTTAATTGGCATGTTTCTTTTAATCACCATCATGTTTAGGATGCAGCATTTTTCTTGCTGCACTTATTTGTTTATGTATATTTATATGCCTTACCTTGTTTAGCTCGCATGTGAGGCATGTCTTAGCCTCTCCTTTGCTTAAGTTATAAATGATGGTTTATAGCTTTTTTTTTCTTTTGTACTGCTTTCTGCTCCTTTATACACATTGTTGCTTAGAAGTCGTAAAATGGTGATATTACATAACACATAAAACTTATCAACTTAAAATATACTTAGACAATTATCTAACCAGATTTTTCTCTTTTTGGCTGGGGCCCTACATTATGAAATCGACAATGGCAGATCCTCTTCAGTTAGATGAGTAGGAGTTAGGAGTGGAGCCATGCCCAGAGGAGGAGCCCGTGGAAGAAGCCGCTATTTATCATTTATTTTATATGTGAGGATGAGAGTATTTGCACATTCTTTTATTTAAACTTTATAATGATGTAATAATACAGGTACTGGTGACTGCGTATTTAGATTTTATACTTATATTCTGAGATATTTCTCTTTATACTTATGTTGTGATGCTTGGATATTTTATATTGAAAAATCGCTTCTGCACTGTGTATGTCTACTTAGATAGTGACTGAATATAGATTCTATGCTCATTCCTTCCCTTATTAGGTGGATTGTGGATTTCATCCTAATCCAACTATAAGTGAAGGGTTAGCTAGAGTGATACGCCACCCCTTAACTTAACCCTTGTGTGTTAAGGGGTGGGGCGCCACACCTTATCCTAAGTATTAGACTAATACATATATTGGATGTAAAACACATAAGGAATTTAATATATATATATATATATATATAAGATATCAACATTTTTAGTATATTTATCACATCACAATACTAAGTATAAGTAGTATATAATAGAGTGCAGAATTTTAAAGCAAATATCCAAAAACATTCATCACAGAAGCTGTATGAAAACATTTGTCTTAGAAAGGAAAAGAAAATCCATCCAGAATTATTACAAACAGTTTACTAAAATACAGACATAAAAGCTAAGTACTGAACTGAAATAAACTAAGCAGAAAAATAAAGCTGGAGAAGAGTCTACTAGTGCTCCATGGGCTCCTCTTGAACCTCCTGAGTGTCCTCCGGACCTAGCTCAATATACTGTTTAAGATCTAGCAAATTGCTTAATCCCAAAAGTATCTCTTGTTAGACAATAAGTCTAACACATCGAAACTAATCTAAACATTTCTAATTAATCATTTAATATTTACATAATGTAAGTAAATTTGCAATAATACTATAAAGGTAACTGAAAGTATAAAATTGTATAAAACTATATAAAACTAAAGTAAAGTAAAGTAAAACTGAACTATAAACTGAATACTGAAAGTAAACTAAAAATAGCAATGGATTTAAAACTAAGTACTAGCATGTAAAACTATACTATATATCACTGAAATTGTGCATATGAATATGACCAAAATATCACTGAACTGCTATGAGTCGTATGGTCCAATATATACATACATCCAGTTTGGAACTGCGATACCAAAGCATCATGAAATTTCCCAGTCAATGTATGCAATATTTAGTAACCCATAAATCATTACTGATACTTATATATCATTATTGATACTCAATATCATGCTTATGTTCATGCTCATGCTTCTAAGATACATGAGGTAAATCCAAAAATCTAGAAAATGCATTAAAATTTGATAATGAATTCAAGGTCTCCATTGTACAGAATCCTATAAAAATAAAGGATTTTGACTCCTATATTCTAGTTTAATAATTGGTTAAAGTTGAGAGTTTACTTAAAAATCATTAGTTTGGAAGGTTGTATACACATATTTATCATATTTTCAAGAAAAATGGATTTAACTCTTGGCTTATTTTAAACTGCACTTATCAATGCGTGCTTTAATAGGAGGCAGAACCCGATCACAGTTTATATCTCAAGCTAGGCCGTTAAATAACCTAATTACAAGCATACTTAGTATTATATGCAAAGTGACTTGAGATACTTAGTTTGCTTAAACTGCACTTATCGAAGCACGCTACGATAGGAGGCAGAACCTGGTCGCAGTTTACATCTCAAACTAAGGATCTTGTTCATTATTTATAATACTCTTACTCTTGGAAGATTTACTCTAATGGGACTGTATTCGTCTAATCCCTCAGGATAACACTTGGTCATAAGTCTATATTGGAGTGAATCAACCAATCCTGAATACTACTGAAATAATCCAGCATTATGGGTATACCCTACTATACCCCATTAATAATTTAGGCTTAAAAAATTTTATTTAATCAACAAGGATTCATCAGAACTATTAATCCTTACTCTAAATGGTTGAGTCCTACACAAAGTTTCAAGGGTGTGATCATAGAGATCACTCAATAATGATTTTTACCATAAGGGGGAAGTTTCTATTCTAGGTGCTTTAGGTAGTTCCTATCATAAGGTATCAAGATCAACCTCTAAGATTATGAAAGATCATCTAAGATTCCTGCCTCAATGTAATAATAATTAAGATCTTTAAATATTTTAACAATGATTCTAAAGCAAGACCCTTAAGATCTCACTTTTTTTCTAATTCTTAAGTTAACATTCAAGACTTACTTATTAGACTTGGATTAAAGTGATCAGATCAGATGATTAAAATTCATCTGATCCTTTTATATTCTACAATCATGGGATAAAATCAAAGATATTATTAGAGTTATATCATTTCATAAATCATTACAATTTTATTATCCATCTTACACTAATAGTTTTATATAAGAGAAAATCAAAGATCTTAAGTTTAGATTCAGATCATTCAATCACACAGATTTAATATTAATCTTAGCACTTCTAATTCAATTATTTAAGATCAATATCAAATTATATGTATTATTAGAATAATATCAATTGCATTATCTTACAATCAAGTTAATTAATTAAGGTGGTTAAGACTTAGATCTTAATCAAGATAAGTTAGGGTTTAATCTCTAGCCTTACCAAAATTAAGACTAATGGTTGATTTATAGATCAATTACAAATTAATATATATTTGGTATATTATTGATGTCAAATTGTTAGATTTATATTAAGTATTATTTACTTAATCAAGTTCTCAAGATTTTATTATAGTTTAATGTCAATTAAGCATAACTTGGTGTCTAAATAAATATTACAGTTCTCTAGCATACATCCTAAAATTATAAAAGGCATAGGGATGTAAAGTAACTTAAAATAGAAGGTAATTAAGGCTAACCAAAATCTAAATTAAACCAAAGGGATTTGCACTTGATTACAATTCTAAAAGACTTAAGTTTTATGCAATTTGGTTATTAAGACCTACTTAGTCAATACAATCATTCAAGGATCCTACTTTTTAATATTTGGCACAAAACTTTATAAGAGATTTTAAGAGCATGTTATAAAGGATATCTTTTAAATTTAAATTTCATATAAAATTGTATGCAATGCTCAATTTTAACTAAAATATATTCAAAATTAATATAATTCAGTCCCACTATGGTCCTAGGGACTTTAAAATGCAAAAACAGTGAAGTTTTGGCCATTTCAGCCAATTCTGCGCATTTTCAAAAAATTCTGAGCGCTACGGTGAGCTGTGGGGCGCGGTGGTGCGCAGTGGCGTGCTGCGGCGCACAGCAGCGCTTTAGATGCTGCGGCGCGCTACGGCGGAAAACGGTGTTGTGGCACGCTGTAGTGCTTTTGATGTTGCGGTGTGCTACGGTGAAACCAATCTGAGAGCTAGATGTTACGGCGCGCGGCAGCGCTTTTAGGCAATGCGGCGCGCTGTGGCGGATTAACTTGCGGCAACACTGTTCAATTAATTTATTTTCTGGTTTCATATAGTTTTCTAAAAATGATGATGCGGCTCCCTGTGGCGCGCTGCAGCGGTCTCACTTGCGATTTGCTGTTCAATCAGTTTATTTATTGATTTCATATAATTTTTCCTTAAATGACGCTGCAGCCCGTTACGGCGCTGTAACAACCCAAGGTTGTTACCCAGCTTAATTATAGTTTAATCATATCGTAATTATCATTCCATTAAGTTCAACTAGTCATTAGAACAAAGCCCTGAAGGTTTGGAGCAATTCGGAGCTCGATCGATTATTTTAGAATATTTTAATATCTAATTAATTAGAAAATTGAGGTATTTATTTTGACCTCAAAATAGAAATCTGACTTCGCCATTATAATTATCACCCCCAAATTAGCTAGGGGTGATTGTTTGGACGCATTTGGAAGTCGTCGAATTTTCGCGAATATTTTAATATAATTGAATGCATCGAAAAATAGAATAATTAAATATGCACCGGAATCAAAATCCGACTTCACCGTTGAATTTTTCACCCTCAAATTAGTTAGGTGTGAATTTTTAGGAATTTTTGGAGTGCTTTTCAAAATTTTGAATTTTTAAATAATCAAAGAAAATAAATAAGGGATTATCGAGTCCTTAATTTGCAATTTCTCCCCCCTCTCTCCTAGCTGGCACCATATTCTGCGCCCCTCTTTCCATGGCACACAAGGCGCCCCTCCCTCCATGGCACACAAGAGATGGCTGAGAGCCATCTATTCTTCTCTCACCCCATGCCCTTAGGCTCCTTCATGATGGCTCCTTACTCCTCCCTCTCCCTAGGCTCATCATTTCTCCTTCTCCTTTAAGAAGGAGCTCAAGCTTTTTCTTCATCCCCATTTGGCAAAAGTTGTAGCTCTCTCTTCCTCCATTGATGCCCTTGTGTTGAAGAAGAAGAAGTTCAGCTCATCTCCAAGCTCGAAGAAAACTGAGGTTCCTTCTTCTTCCTTTAAAGCTAAGGTACCCGTTTGCTCACTCTCCTTATACCCATTTGCTCACTCTCCTTGTACCCGTTTGCTCCTCTCCTTTGCTTTCTTCATATTTCTACTATACTTATTTGTAGCTCTAGAAACTCATGATAGAGTAAGGAAGCCATTAAGGCTCATTGAAGCTTCTTATTTCTGTGAAAAATGCATGCTCTGTTTTCATCCATTTTGTATACCCTATCATTTATCTATATTTTTTATATAGCTAAAATACTCCGTTTATACCAATTTTGGTGTCAATGGAAAGATATCAAAAAGACCTTTCCATTGATATTTAACACCGCTCATGGAATGCTCTGGATTGGGAGTATTTGAGCTCAAAAGTAGGCCTTACAGATTTCATCCAGGCGAAAAATACCATCTGGCGCTGCAGCGCCCAAGATTGCAAAATAGACTGCTGCAGCGCGCTACGGCGCGCTGCAGTAGTATTTCGATAGGAACCTTATAAAATTAATTATTAAATAGTAGATCGCAAGTTGGACCGCTGCAGCGCGCCATAGCGCGCTGTAGCGGGCTGTAGCGGAATTTCGGGAAAATTTTAGGAAATGTCAAAAATAAATTAATTAAACAGTTATTTCGCAAGTTGGTCCGCTGCAGCGTACTATAGCACTACCACGCTCCGCCACGCTAAAAGCCCCACAGCGCACTACAGTGCTAAAATCGCCACTGCGCGCGGTAGCGCCCAAAATTGCAAAAACTGCCCAGAATTGGCTGAAATGGCCAAAACTTCTCCGTTTTTGCATTTTAAGGTCCCTATGACCCTAGTGGAACTGAATTATATCAAATGAACATTGCAAAAAATTCTATATGAAATTTAAGTTTAAACCTTGTCATTTTTAAGTGCTCAAAATCTACTATGCACCTTAAATGCATTTTGTGTCAAATGCTAAGTAATAGAATCTTAAGTGTTTGCATTGAATAGGTATAACTCAATAACCAAATGGCATGAAACCTAAGTCTTTTTAGAATTGTGATTAAGTGCTAATCCCTTTGAGTTGATTTAGAATTTGATTAGCATTAATTACCTTTTTGTCCTATGACATCTTTATGTTTATATGCTTTCATGATATTATGATGGATGTTAGAAAACTTTAATATTATTTGGATACTTAAATGTGCTTAGTTGATATTAAACTATAATTAAATATAAAAACCTTGATAACTTGATTAAGTAGATGATGCTTAATTTAAAACCAAAGTTTGATATCAATAATACACTAATAATATATTGATTTGTCATTGACCTTTAAAAGTAACATTTGATCTTAGTGGTAGAATTGTTAGGGGTTAAATCTTAACTTATCTTGATTAAGATATAAACCTTAATCACTTAATCAATTAACTTAATTGAAATATTACTTAATTGATATTATTCCAATAATACATATGATTTGATAATGATCTTAAATCATTGAATTAGAAGTGCTAAGGTTAATACTAAATTTGTATGATTGAATTATCTGAATCTAAACTTTAGATCATTAATTTTCTCTTATATAAGACTATTAGCATTTTATTTAATACTTAGGATAAGAATACTACTCTTATCTTAAGTATTAGCTCTCAACTCTTCCTTGAGGTTGAGTCAGCAGCCCTCCAAGCGGGCTTAGCTTTCAGCTATTCTGGGGAGACGGGATATTCCTCCCTGAGTGGGCGCCGCTCCACCGTCGATCTGTTTATACGTCTCTTTTGTGTGCGGCAATGGGGCGGGGCGCTACAGGCATGCTGTGGCACGTGGCAACGGAAACTATATGAGCTTTGGGCGCTACGGTGCGCTGTAGCGCCCGACGATGGTTTCACCTATGCAAAAATCGTGATGGGTCATATTTCAAGCTCAAATACTCTCAATCCAGAGCATTCTATGAGCAGTGTCATATATCAATAGAAAGGTTTTTCTGATACCTTTCTATCGATACCAAAATTGGCATAGATGAATTATCCTAACTATACGAACGATAGAGTTAAAGATTTGGGTATACAAAATAAATAAAAAATAGAGCTTGACATTTTTCAAGTAATATGATTCTTTAATGAACCTCAATGACTTCCAAATACAATCATTCATCTTCTAAAGATACACAACTGCATGATAGTAACATGAAGGAGGCAAGAAAGATGAGTAAATGGGTACCATAGCCTTTTAAAAGAGGAGGAAAAAAGACTTGAAAAACTTGGAGAATGAACTTCTTCTTATTCTTCTTCTTCAGCACCAAGCTCAACAATGGGGAAATAGAGGAGAGGAGGAGAGGGATGGCCTTAGCCATCGATTCTTATAATTAAGGAGGGGGGGGTGGGGGAGTGGGTCAGCTAAATATGGAGGGAGATGGCTAGCCTAAAATATAGCCATCTAGGAGAGAGGGAAGAAAGAAATAGGAAATAGAAAATAGAAAATTAGAAATAAATAAATATTTATTTCTTTAATTATTTAAAAATCCAGATTTTAGAAACGGGCTCCAAAAAATCCCAAAAATTCATCCCAAGCTAATTTGGGGGTGAGGAATTCAATAGCGAAGTCGGATTTCGATTCTGACGATTATTTAATTATGCTAATTTTTTGGGTAATTAATTATTTTAAAATATTCACGAAAATCCGACAACTTTCAAACGCATCCAAAATATCGCCCCTAGCAAATTTGGGGGTGACGATTGCAATGGTGAAGTCAAATTTTAATTTCAAGGTCAAATTTAAAACCTTAATTTTTCTAATTAATTAAATATTAAATTAATTTGAAGTAATTGCTAAATGAGCTTAATTAAGATATGATTAAGCTAAAATTAAGTTGAGTAACAACCTTGAGTTGTTACACCAAGTCCTAATTATAGTTCTAGTACACTAATTAAGTTATTAGGAACTCACCACTATAACCTAGTCCTAAATCAGGAATTAAATGGATCAAATCATAATTTTGAGAATTTCTAAAAACCCTAAAAATTGATCTATTTATTTTGACCTCAAATCAAAAATTTGACTTCGCCATTGTATTCATCACCCCAAAATTAGCTAAGGGTGATGTTTTGGAGGCATTTGGAAGTCGTTGGATTTTCGGTGAATATTTTAATATTATTTAAATACCCCAAATATTCGAATAATTAAATAACATACACTGCATGAAAGTAAAACTGTAAGTAAGTAAAGCACATTATAAAATATGAAAGTGCAAAATAAGGAAAGCAAGAGAAAGCCTTAATCTCTTGGACTAAGAATACATATGCTAGGACATTGAAAAGTAAGCATAGCTCAAAGACTATGATGAGTACACACAATCAATAAGATTGTGATGACCTAAATATGTAAATTGTTGATGTTATTTTAATTTTTAGTTATGATGGCAAAATACAGAATGAGCGATGAGTTAAGCACATCTACCTAACTGACGGGGACATAAGGTGTAAAATACCAAAATTACATTTCAAATTGTTTATTAAATATTTAAATAATTTTGACTTCAGATTGAAAATCTGACTTCACCATTGCGTTCACCACCCCCAAATTAGCTAGGGGTGAAGTTTTGAACGCATTTGGAAGTTGTAAATTTTTGACGAATATTTTAATACCTGAAAATTCGAGTAATTAAATACTCGTTGGATCGAAAATCCAAGTGCGCCATTGTGTTCAGAAGCCTTCAATTAGCTAGAATTGATATTTTTTTTTAAAAAAAAAAAAAAATTTAATTATTAAATTAAGTTTAATTAATTAAAATCGTTTAAATTAAATTTAATAAATTAATTATTAAATTAAACTAAACGGCACCGTCTCTTTTAAATTAGCGCCGTCATCCTTATCTTAAATCCCCATTTATCAAATACAATGCAATCTGGATCGTCCGATCAGATTTGATCGGACGATCGCGAAGTCATCTCTCCCGATTTACGCCACGCACAGTACGCGTGGCGATCGTTCGCGCAAGCAGCGAGCTTCGCTCGCCACTCGCTTCTCCACCGCCTTGGAACCCTCATCAATTTCAATTTAAGTTTCGTATGATATTAGGAACCTGTTCTTGTTCTCTAACAAGACCTGCGAACCTTAAGTGGAGAAAACTGATCAATCAAGCCCTAGTATTCTAAGTCGTGGATTTCAGGTATGTCAATCTTACCCAAAAATCTGCTTTGTCAATTTCAATACGATATCATCATTCAAATTAGTTTGAATTCTCATTTATCTACACAATTCAAACTGAGTATGTTAATGAAGAAAATCGTATAAATTCAAGAACAAATCCAACTGATCAATACATTCGTAATTGCTAATGAATCTCATGATTGCAAAACCTAATGATATTAGATCGATGTTTAGTATTCAAGCAGAGCAATTAGAAGATCATAAAAAAAAAAAATTTAGGGCATCAATCCCTTCGGCGAAGAGAGGGAGCATTTCTGATGTAAGAATGGTGGATCGAAGGTTGCTCGTAGAGCCGTCAAGTGGCGTGCGTTCCAGGCCGAGAGGAGGGTCGTGCGCCGAGCCGAGTCTTGCCCTAGGTCGCGTCTTCCTCGCCGCCTGCCGAGAAGACGAAGACCCGTCTTCGATATGAGACGGGAATATCGCGACCCGTAAAATCGCGTGAATGAGCAAATGTGGGCCCCGCTGCACAGACAAAATTATATGTTAATTGTAATTATAAAGATTTTAAACAAAACCAAATTAAACTTTAACTAAATTAAATTAGATTTAGTAATAACATTTTAATAAATAAAATTAACAAACAGAAAAGAAAAATTAATAATAAATATTAAATAATTAAACATATTTTAAACATATATAAATACATAAAACAGAAAACTTATAAATAAATTAAGATTAAATAAAAACATTAATATAAAATATAATTAATATAACTAACATTTAATAAAATATTAAATAATAATCAAGAAAAAATAATAAATAGATAGATAAAATAAAATGAATAAATAACAGAAAATAAACATTTTTTTATTAATTAATAAAAATTAAATAAAATCCTAAAAACTTTAAAAATTCATAACTCCTAAAATATTTAACTAAATTATACAATTTAATATACTAAATTAATCAGAAAAATGTAAGGAATTTAATGATGCCAATAATTTCATTATAGGATCAATATTTCATTAATTAGAAAATATTGCAAATATTCAAATGACTATAGTTTTATACCCCTTAGTCCAAACATATCAAATATAGGTCTTAATACACTCAGAAAAGTCTTAGGAATAATTTAGAAGTATTAGTTTTTCTGTTTGAATTAACTAAATACAATTAGGACCTAACCTTAATTAACCTAGTTTAACCTAGAACTTCAAATAGCCATAAGTTAGTCAAATTAACTTCAAATTAGATGATCCAAATATCTATTTAGATCAGAAGAATCTAAATTTTAGTAAACTACAAAAATATTTAAGATTCAACGATTAGATCTTCTAAATTAAACCTAATAATTCTAAAAACTTGATTAGTGAATATTAGCAAAATATAATAATCCAAATTAAGTGATTTAAATAACTTATAAAGTAAATTAGAACTTAAATATATAATTAGTTTAATAATTTTGTGATTAAAATCACTAACCACTCTCTAATTATAATAAATCCTAATTATTAAATCCTCCAACTTAGAATAGCTATAACTTAACCAATTCATATCAGAATTTGATAATTTTGGACTCTATAGAAACCTTAGGATATAATCTTCAATAAACTAGCACAAATTTTATATTTTAATAAGGGTAAAATTTCTAAAATACCCTTATAAGGTCAAATTCCCAATTTGACCTTATAAGGCATAATAATACAACTTAATAAAAGAATAATTCAAAATAAATCAAAATAGTCTTTTTATAAGCAAATCATAATAAAACATTAAATTAATAAATTTCATTATTTTGGCAGATCAAAGAAATTAAAATTAGGTTGATCAAAATAAATCAGGTACGCAAATCTACTTATAAGTTTCATTTCAGTATTCTTATATTTGAGCCATTTCTTCCATTTGAATATTATTTACACTGCTTACCGCTTTATAATCTGCAAAAAGAATGATATCGAATAGCATGTAACAAAAAGATGAAACAATGAATATATTATTGTGGTGTTTGTCTTTGGAGGGTGGAACGCAACACTGAGAATCTGTACAGATTGGGCCAGCTAGCAGCCCCTGAGAGTTATATGGAGGGATTTAACCTCTTGTAGGAAGTAGGCAAATCCAGAGGAAAGACACACCAAGAATTATTATTTGAGTAAGCTACCGACGGGTGGCGAGATAAGCTTCCTACAGATTTATGCCTATGGGTTTACCCATTTGGGCTTAGGGGTCTCCGGACTCGACTTATTGTTACATATGCTTTTGATAAAATTTATTTCATATATGTTGATTTTCACAGCTATTTTGCAGGGCAGAAATTGTATTTGGAAATTGCTTACTTTACTTACAGTTTTATTTTCAGTCATTTTCATATATGATTCATACCTATTATAGGATGCTAGATTTATTCTTATAAGAACAATTTGCGTACTCCTACCTGACTGGTAATCTGAATTTTTCAGGTTTTTAATAAATAAAGAACTTAGAAGATCTGCCAAATTAAAAGAAGAAGAATAAAGGAAGCAGAAGAATGTAGATACTTCTTATATTTTAAACTGATGTAAATTTTCATATATATTTTGGCTCTATGTATAAAAGGACTGTGAATTTCATTATTTTATTTTATTATGTCCTTTTGAATCATAAAGATATAAATATTTTCATTTGAGATGAATTGTTCTTTAAAGACTCTCGAACTTTGATCCCCGGTCGCCACATAAGGTTAAGGCAGCATGATGCTCGTGCTACTGGCAGCCTTAGGGCGCAACCCCCACGCCGAAATGAAGTCCTCGCTACGGCCGCCCTTCTAGAACCAAAATCCCCATGAAGGGCCACCTGTATCACCCTAATTGGCTAACCCTAATTCTAGGTCTACGAACATGTATCGCTACTATTGGACACTGTACATGCGAAAAAGGATCAAGCTCGATCTAACTCGATCGATCGAGCCTAAGATAGTTGAAATAGCAATTTGAAATGAAAAGATGAAGATTCCAGCTTTAAAAATTGGGGAAATGAAGGTACTTGTCAATTGCCTTTTGCCGAGTCTAGGGTTAGGGATTTCGAAAGATGTAGCTGCTCGAACCTCCACTGGACTTCCACCACTTGACAACGTTGAGGGGAACGCAATTACCGAAAGATTGGGGTGCTTGCCGAGCTTATACGGCGGGGCAAGGGACCTTATGGTACAACCATTGAGCCCTCCCAGCATGCGCGATCATGCACGGTGCAAGGACGTACCATCTCCCTGCATCTTTTCGATCTTGCATAATCAAGTGCTGAGTCGCGTGGATGGCTCGGATTGAACCCCATGCCTGCAACCTTTTGATCTTGCACAATCAAGCGTCGAGTCGTGTGAATGGCTCAAATTGAACCCCGTGGAGTCGAAATGCATTAATTAAATCTAAACGGGACCCGTCACCACTAGAAAGAATCTCGACCATCTAACTTAAATAGTTTTCTTGAATTGATTTACCATCATTGAATTTGGCAAAGTCAATGGCCATTAAATAATAGTTCAATAATTAGTTATTATATCATATTGCAATTTTGCATTTTTTTAATTAAATTTTTTTGTTAAAATTAAATAAATATTTAATGAAAATTCAATAAAATTTTATTAAATATTTTCTCTTATAATTTCAATTTTAATAAAATGTTAACAAAATATTAAAAAAATATTTAATTTTAAATTATTTAATTTATAATTTTAAATTTTAAAAAATTTAATTTTATAAAATTAGTTGCAAAAAATTATTTAATTTTAAATTATTTTAAAAGATCATGCAAATCTACCTCCCATTAAATAATAGTTCAATAAAATTAGTTGTTAATTATTTAATTTTAAATTATTTAATTTTATAAAAATAATTTAATTTTATAATTTTTACTTTATGAAAGTTCTTGTTGTATTTTAAAAGATTTTATTCAATTTTATTTTTCCAAAATTTGTATATTTAATTAAAATTAATTCAATAATTTTAAATTAATGTGATGCTACATCTACAATATCATCAGATGGAGCTTAATATTTAAATTTTATACTTTTGTATACTTAAAACTTGATAATTTACCTCCCATTGAAGCAACTAATGTTATTATAAACTCTCATTAACATACCAAGAATTATTCACCATATTGATAAGACTCTAAAGGTGGCCTCTTCAAGCTCAAACGGTTGCCCCGACCATATAGGGCATTATACTGTCTTGGGCTTGAAAGCTGGCTTCATAGCATGGCATGACTTGCATGTCTCTTAAATCACATCTAATACTTAATGCATCACATTAATACTAATTATAATAGATCAAACTTTTAACAATTTTTTTTTTTCAATGGGCTATCCTATTATGTGCTACAAAGTTTTTCCTTTAGATGCTAACTTCTATAATTGTCACCAATGTTAGAAGTGTTCTACTATTGGCACACTTAGTTTTAAAGTTCTTATTAAAAAAACTCTATGTTATCTCAAAAGTTGTCATGACATGTAAGAGTTTAGTTTTAATATATTTTAGGGGCTCAATGATTTTTAACATGTAATTAAAGTTATAATGAGAGCCTCAAACTTAAAGCACAACCTCCAAAGTTGTACACAAAATTAGTTATAAAACTTCTTTAAATGAAGATCTCAACATAATCAAAATCTTTAAATCAAACATATTAGATTAAAAGGTCCTTAAACATGTACTTAAAATCCATTTAATTATTATCTTATAATTGTTTATAGACCTATGATATCTTTGCTCATCACACTAATTGTATGCACTAAATTTGGCCAAGTGCATTTAGATGCATACATTGGATTACCAAATGATCATGCATGCATATCTTCCTTTTATTTATTAGTATGTGACATTCTTGTTGAAAAATTAAAGTATAAAAAAGTAAGCATATGTTATTTTTGTGTTTGATATTCTAATCTTTCTACTATAAGAAAATATATGTTTATGATAAATATATTATTTATTGACAAAATTATGAGGGCATTAAGTCAAAATGGATAATATCTAAATGGTTTTTTGCCTATTACAAATGATAGCGAAGTAGAACTCTACACATTAGTTTAGAACTAAATATTATACAAAGAAAAGTTCGTAAGATGGGAGTTGCTCTTAAGCTTATGGTGGGACAAAGTATCATATTAAGAGGTCACTCTTTCTTGAACATAAAAAATCCCCTTTATAGTTATAAACTAGTGGATGATTATTGAAATTAATGTAAGAAAACTCATTGAATTATAAAACCTAAGAGTTTAATTACCAAAATAAAATAAATAATTATTAATCAACATAAAATTATTCCAAAATATTTTAACCATTAAATAAAATTAAGGATACTTTAAAGACATGCTTACTCTCTCTCTCTCTCTCTCTCCCTCTCTCTCTCTCTCATTCTCTCATTTTAATCCATATTTACTTAATTCTTACTCTAAGCCAATCTAAAGAGCAAGTTTGGAGAGAAAGCTATTGACTTCTTGTGAAAACCATGAATGCAATGATCAAGCTCTGGCCAACCACTCTTTATCCTTGATCCTTTAATTCACTCATAGTGGATCTTTTGCTCACAACTATTCTATTGACTTGCTAAAATTCTTAATTTTATAAAGGTAAAGGATCTGAGTTGTTTGATACCTCATATAAGGCCTATATTAAAAAGGTTATGTAGCATGGTCATTTAATGACCGATTAAGGTCGTTAATATCACTCTTAGACACACAATGTTCGATGCAGGCAATCATTAAATAACATTAGCAATCATACAATGTAGCTATCATCATTTAATGTGTTGAATGATACACATCAAAGCATGTCTATGATGAAGAGAACTTTATATTGATGATGAAATCTCAACTACACCTTGAGTCACCAACACATTGATACAACTCTCAGAACCCAAGCATCAAAAGAGAGGTCACAGTCTCTGCACTTTAGAAGACTTGGCTCACTCAAATGCACAAGGGAGCTCTAAAAGAGGAACTTGATCATCAAATGATGCTGCAAATATATATTTTTTACTAATCTAAATAATTTGCTTAAAAAATACTCAGGTTAGCATATCACACATTACAATTAATCCACGCCAATCATTATCTGTAACACTAAAATTAAAAATATTCAAACCCCGCCCAACCTCAAACGGCTATCAATGTTTTAAACTTCAAAAACCCAAGTTTATTACCTAAACCCCACCCAACCTCTTGGAATCCTTTGAAACCCTCCACCTTAGACTTGTAGCACAGCTCAAGCAACCGTTTTTATAGCACGAGCCTCCACCAAGCATTCCCAACCCCATCAACTGAAAACTAAAAAAATATTTACACTTGTGCATATTTTACATTGCAATTACTAAAATTAGCAAAATTTAATTTTCCTGCATCCATATATAAAACTCAAAAATAATAAAAACTGAGTCGCAAATATTCAAACAAAATAATATTATTACACCCAAAGTCAAGTTATAATAATATCAAAAAACTTTGCAGCAGCTACCATATATTTAACAAGTTCATTAACCATGGGATTCTTTGCAAGCTTCAAACCCTACCATAACAAAAAGGCATCGACTCAATTGCTGGGCTGACGCAGCTCGGGACGGACGAAGTCCGCATCCGGAGGCACAGAGATGTCGACAGTCGGCCTCAGCTGCGCACAGATCTCCATCGCCTCGTGAACCGGGTCCGATAGGAAGCTGCTCACGAGATCACGTCTGACCTCGCCAGCGGCCTTATCCACGGCAACAAAGGCCTGCTGTGTCAGTATATAGTCAAAGCGCGGAGCCCATTTCCTGGACCCCAGACGAGCAGTCGTGGAGCAATTGTCGACCATGAAGGACACGCCGCGGGCGTGCATGAAGGGATTGAGCGAATCCACCGACTCGATGACGCTCTCGTTAATGATCTCTGAGTAGGAGTGCCCCTTCTTCCTCAGCACCTCAATCTGGGCCATCATCAGAGCTAGGTAGACCCCAGCTGTGAACGGGTGCAGCGGGCCAAGGTCCCCCTCCGGCCTGCTCGCCCGGACCCCCTCTCCCACCCTCCACATCCTCGTCTGATCAATCTTCCCCATCGGGAACGCCGGAAGCCCGTCGTCACTCGAGAAGAACCGCCTCCCTGCCAACACCACGCTGCGAATCTCGCTCCCGGATGCCACGTCATCGTAGCACTCGCACAGTATGTCCATGCACGGGTAGTACGAAGCGCTGTACGCAGCCTCGAAGTCCTTCCTCCCTTCCTCACTCAACGATTTGTACACCGACAGCATCCCCTGAGAGGTGAGTGAACACAAAGCATCATAAGTTTTTTTTTTGAAAGAATGTGAGAGCAAATTTCCTTTGTGGATACCTTTGTGGAGATCGTCTTCGAAATATTTCCTGTAATGCACTCCACTGTGTTCTTGTAAGCAGATTCCTCGTCCATGCCGTTTTCAGTGTATCTTCTGAAAAGAGCCTCCACGATGCCGTGTACAGCGCCAAGCAAGATGCCCCTTTCGCCAAAGATGTCGCTCTTGTATTCCTGTTCTAGAGTGGTTGAGAATGTGAAGGGTGATCCCAAAGCAACGGACCACCCGAGAGCCACGTCTGTGGCCCTGCCATCAACATCCTGTTGACAATCAAAAATTTATGATATGATCGGGAAAGTAGATGCACTAATTATTATTATTATTATTTTAATTACCTGATAAACCGCAAAACTTGAGTTAATGCCTGCGCCATTGATCTCCTTTCCTTGGATGTAAAGCCTCCTCACAGAAGGACCCATTCCTTTGGGACAAACAGCGATCACACTGATGTTCTTTGGGAAGTCGAGGCCGAGTGACTGCAAGTGTCCGAGAAGAAAACCATGTGATAGCCCTACTATGCCGCCTTGTTTCAGGTGGGAGAAGATTTTTTCATAATTGTCAGCCTGCGTGGAAAGGGGGTACTCAATAATCCAAGAAAGAAATAAAAAGTGAATTATAAACGAACAATGAATACAAATTTGACGGGTGTCAGAATTCTAACCAATGCAGCATCTGAAATTAAAAGCAAAACAAGATCACTGCTTGAAATTGTTTCCCAGATATCACCCAATGTTCCATTTTCTTCATTAAATCCGGCAGCACGGGCTTCTTCAAAAGACACAGAGCCTTTCCTCAAACCGACCTTAAAAGATAGACGTCAGCATAATAAGGTCAAGGCCAACAAAATAGATATGCTATGCTTCTTGATTTATACTAACAATAAGTTTAGACACCAGGCTGGTTATGAAAAAGCACATGATTGCATAGCAAAAATGAAGATAAAGTCACCACATCAACTGCAAGGAGATATAAACCATATTGGACTAAAATCAATTCATTAAGGTAACAAAAATACAAGAAGATATTCTTTGACTAATGCGGTTCTTACATCTAAATTGTTTTCTAAAATGAGTTATACATTGTGATAGGTTTTCCTCTAACAGACAAACTGATGTGAGAAGCACCCACCCAAGGAAGTGACAATCATGATAGCAACTTCACTGAAGCATTGGAAAAGCATAAGCGCAATGAGTAAATCTGCAAGTTGCAGCAATGCATTGAACCTTGTTTGATGTCACTTTTCCTAATGAATTGGTGTTCTCAAATGTGCACAGATAAACCTCTTTTGAGTCTGCACTGAGAAAAAGTATTGTCAAAGTCGAGATGTTCAACTTCCAAGCACAAGTAACAGCAGTAATAAGAATTCATATAACGGAATGTTTAAAAACAAGACTAGACCATTCATCGTAATATCCACCATGCGATTGACTATATTCCTTGAGATGAGCGACCATTCATCGTAATATCCACCATGCGATTGACTATATTCCTTGAGATGAGATTAACGAGTTTTATTTGATGTATCAGTTTTCAAAATCACATTAATAGAGAAAGAAGTAACTACAGACTGTTGCTGTTAATGACAGCATTGAATTCTGTTGACACTGCTATTATTAAAGGTGTTTGGAGCTTCAGCAAAAGAGTTGGGTGTGATGGGAAAAGTAGCTGTTACATTTACATACAAATAATTCACTAGGATAAGTTGCTGTTGCATAGTAAAGAAGGTGCTCTTTATTACAAAAGATTGGCTAGAATGAGCATTTATTAGTTGCATACAAGTGTGCATTTTGCATTCAGAAAGCTCTCTTTAATCAGCTGATTTGAACTCAAACTCAATAGCAGACTCATGACTAGGCTCAATAAACCAATAAACCTGACTTTCTGAGTGAGGATTCAATTGTAACGCTTAAATAGATTAAGTTTTTAAACAGCAACAACAAGCTTTAGTCCAACTAAGTGGGGTCTGCTACATAAGTTCCTTGTTTTCATAGTGTACAATCAAATAGACCCCTTACTAAGTTCCAAATAGAGAAGACCTTTTCAAATCTTCCCATGTCATTTTAATCTTCCTTTTTTAACATGGCAAAATTCATACATTCATTTTTTCTTATAGGGGTCATCGAATGGTCTGTGCCCTTTAATATGCCCAAACCGTCTAAAGACAAAATTCGATAAAATCAATATTATTGTTTCAAGATGCACAATAAGCAAAGTTATACACCTCCAAGTACCACCTCAGTAAGAAGACTGAGTTAGTTACTTAGAGAGAACAAAAAAGCCAAAAAATGTAATATTTGAAAATTGATAGCTGCTCTCAAATAACTTAGAAATTTAATTTATCCAGCTTATGCTTAAAATCAAGAAAAAATTTAAAAGTAAAAAAACTTAGAACAAACAATCCTAGCACCTATTTATTAGGAGCCAATTTTGATGAGCCGAGATTAACTTTAACTACATAGCATCTTAGCTAAGTTTATCTAGCTTAATGTTCTAAAAAAAATTAAAGGCTAAAGTGAAAAAATCAAACCAACAATTTATTTAACTTGGTTTTGCAAATTTTTAACCCCCAATGGCAAAACAAACAGGCCCAAAAATGTACAAGCAAACAAACTACAACAAAATTCTAGAGTTTGTTGGCTGGCGTATCTGCATTAAAATTAGCAAATGTTTTATTGCTTCAAATAAACCCATCATATCTAAAGTTGTCCACATGCAAAAATAACTACGTAAGAAAAAAATGACACTAGCTTAATAAGCCAAAGTGCACAAAATAAAGGTTCTAATCATCTACAACTATGTGAATGAGCCATAATGCAAAACTTTAATCAATTACACTACTGAAACTTAATATTAATAACTTTGGGCAAACCAAGGTAACAATCTCCTCAATGTAAAGTGTTCAAGTTTTGCATAAAAATATTTGCAATTTTTGAACAAGAAAGCTGAAATTAAATTCGTTGGCATCACCTTGACAGTTATATCTGACTGTGCTGCTACAAGCGAATCTCTCAAGTTTTGAGCTTGAGCAGGTCCCTACAGAAGAAAGAGAAACTTCAAATTTTAGTCATGTTTACTATGCAGCAAATTACAATATGACAAAAAAAACAAGCTAAATAATTTGATCACAGAACTGTGCACAAGTTGAACATATATTTCTGCTCAAGCTACTGATGAAAAACTGTTCACAAATGAGGCTATGCAGATATATGTGAAGAAATTGCAGCAGCACCTTATTAATTCACAGAAAAGGAATAATTTAAATTAATATCAAAACAAGTGTCCAAATATAAAATATTATCATAAGCCATGCATGTTGCACTTCTTTTCGCATGTAGCTTGAAAACAAAATATGAAAAAAATAATGTGAGAAAAGAGATCAGCTTCACTATGGAAAAGAAACATAGAAAAGATGATGCAACAACACAACCCAAAATCCTTTTGCCCAAATATATAATGGGATTTCAAGTTTACAAACAAAGGAAAATTACAAAACACAACTAATTTAGTGAAATAATAAAGAAGTTGTATCAACTGGTGACAAACTTGGTCTTTCTCCAAAGCAAAACATACTATATGATAAACTGCTTAGCGCATTGTTTTTTTACATCTTAGTTTATTTATATATCAATGACTATTATTACAAGTGTTATTATAGTAATCTTCTGATTATTTTACAATGCAGAAAAAAATCAAGGTGCTGCTAGACTTGACAAATTTAAGGATTTATGCTGGTAGACAATAAATCCTGCAAAATATATTGTAAGAGGACGTGAGCTTTTAAAAGGTGCCTAAATCATCTTTCCCCCACGTATAAAACTAAATCCAATTTACAAAATCTAGCGTGGCATAAAAATCTGCTGCTAGCTAAATATCCCCCAAATCCAAAAAACAGAAACAGCTTCCGAGTTACAAACAGCAGCAGCTTAACCGCATATTTTTCAAACAAAAAACATCGCCTTAACAATCGTAACTTTGCAACTAGCTTTTTAAGCAGTAAAAGAGATGGCAAACAATGCACAAAAAATTCAAACATTTATCGAGCAAGGTCTGAGCTTCAAACATTATAAACAAACCTACTAACAATATTTAACAAAATTCTAATTTCAATCACACTGGAAGTATAAATATTGCAGCAAATAAAGCGCTATACGCTAAAATTTATGTAACAGGTGGCAAAGCGAATCTAAGACATGCCATTTAGAAGAAGAAAAATGATGAGCAAGCAGGTTATTACCTGCGATCCCCATCCTATGACACCGATCTGCTTAATCCCCTTGAACGCATCCGGCAAAAAACCGAAAAGATCCCTCCCGCCCCTAACAATAAACTGAAACGAATAGAAAAATGAGATGCGTGAAGAGAATATGAAAGCACTGGCATAGTAAAGGGGAGGGTAATCCGAAGGGAGTAAGAACCTCTTCATTGCCAGCGAGGTTGATCTTCTCCTTCTTGAAAACCGAGGTATCGAAGTTCAGGGAAGGAGGAGGGCTGATGACTGTCGAAGTCGCGACCATTCGAGCTCCAAGCACGGAGCTTCTGCTACGCCTCCCTTTTGCCGCCTCATCGACGCAAATCCGGGTGAGAAAATGCCTCGCGGATTTCGGTGATATGGAAGTGAAAGAGGGGAAGCCCAGGCCGGAAGCTAGGGCTTTGTGGGTGGTCTTCTGGGAATTCAGCTGTAATAAAGGAGCCGCAAATGGGGAAATGGAGCTAGCAGCCGCCATGGATGTGTGGATAGAAAAGGAACCCTGACAGTTGCGGACCTTTTATAGACCGAGGGCAAGGTTTGGTGAGATGTTATTGAGTCTTAAAATAATAATAATAATCATAATTATTTGACGAATTTTTTTTAGACAACGCATCAAAAATATCTAATCATTTTAATTAGTAACAAAATTATTCCATATTTTAATATTTTATTTTAATATACAAGAATAAATATTTTAATTATTCCAAAATTATTCCATAATTTAAATTGTAATAATTTAAAGTTATTCCATATTTTAATATTTTATCTATGTCAAAATTAGAAAAATATTTTTATGTAATATCCCTAAGAATTGATAATTTTAATTGTTATATTATTAAGAATATAATATATTAACCTTAGAATATTATATATAATAAATCAATATTTCAAATTTTGAATGTTTTATATATTTAAATTCTACATAATTATTCATATTTTATGTGAGATTCTCATAAATTTAGAGATTAATTGTTCAAAAATACAATTTAACTATTCATTTATCTAATTTATATAGATAATTTTTATTTAAATCATAAATCCCATGGCTTTAATAATCCTAGATGAATTAACAACCATCTAATCAACCCATCTTAATTTATAATCTTTAGATAATTTTTTATAAATTCTTAAAGATTGAACCTTTATAAATTAATATAAGAAATACAAATATTGATTTTTATTTATGAATTTTAAATATTTTATTGAGCTCACTAATAACTTTTGATAAAATTTGGAGGTTAATTGGAGGAAATACAGTATTTATTTATTTTGAATCATTTTCAATAATTTAAGATTTATGGCTTCATTATTGTTAATTCAAAAGATCAATGTCGATTTTCGATAACCCAAATTATATGCTGAGATACAGCATCATTAAGATGAAGTTTACCTTTAAATTACTAATCATCTTCAATCTCCAACAATTCATCATTCACCATAATTTTGAATTGGCTAGAAATGTAGTTAAATGTCATGTATTTAATATTGATCAAAGTCTATAAGCTATAGAGAACATAAGCAACTCATTTATTTCATTTATTTGAGATTAAATATTTTTAAATATGCATTAATTTTATATAAGAATTACCCCAATTTAAAAGAAAAGTATAGTGTTTAAGGTTTAGGGTTTAGAGTAATTGAACTAATGAAAATTGAAAATATTTTAATCTAATATAAATTATTTTAAAATTTATATCACTTTATATAATTAATTATGCTATAAAATAAAATTTATTTGTTGAAAATTTTTAATAAATTTTGATAATATTTAGGTGTATAACATAAATTAATAATTTGAAAGTTTATAAATTTTAGAAATCAATTATAAAATAACATATTCATTAAAAATTAAAAAATAGTCTTAATTTTAAAATCATGATATTATTATAAGCATGGTCTTGTTTATAAAACTTTAAAACTATTTGAGCTAAACATATAAAATTGAATTTTAAAAATTATTTAAAACTAAGTAATTAATTTAAAATTAAATAATAATGCATATTTGAACGTTATAATATTGACCCGAATTTTATAGTGTCAACCTAGATGCTACAATTTTCTCAAAATTCTTCCAATCTATCTAACAACCCGAGTTGTTACCATAATTGATTAGGATTAACCCTAAGTCTTAAACACAATTATTAGGTCAATTGGAGTCAACCTCTGAAATATAATCCAAACCAGGAGTCAAATGGATCGAATCCTGATTACTGAAAATCCAAAAACCCTAGAAATTGACCTATTTAAATTGATCTCCGATAAAAAAATGGACACCTCCAATGCGTTCCTTGACCCCAAATTAGCTTGGGATGAAGTTTTCGTGTCAATCGGAAGTCGTCGAAATTTTGACGAATATTTTAATAATAAAAATACCCCAGAAATCGAGGTATCAAAATACTCGTCGGATCGAAAATCTGACATCACCATTGAATTCCTTGACCCCAAATTAGCTAGGAAAAATATGTTCAAAAATTTTTGGAAATTTAAAAAAATATATATATTTAATTAATTACTTAACGGTCGCTGACGGCGCCGTCAGATTGGACGGCGCCCTCGCAGCCGTTGGATCTGATCCAGATCCAACGGCTACGGGGTCATCTCCCTCAGCCCCGTCGCCCTTGCGTGCCACGCAGCGGGCCGCCGCGATTTCCGGCCAATCCGGCCCCTCCCCGGCCTCGGCGAAGTCGCCGACGGGTCTATAAGACCTCGGCCGACCTCTGGGCTCCGGGTTTGCAAAAATCCAAGCACAGATCAAGCTAGATCAAGCCCCGAAGCACAGCCACCCGTCCACCGTCGACCTCAGGTACCCCCGATCTCCCTCCTCCCTTCTCCTTTCGCCGTCGCATAACCTTAGAATTGTAGGTTGGGACTTAGATCGACAATCAACCGGACCTGATCGACCTCGATCAGGTCCGGCTGACTCAAATCGAGGCTTGAAGCCTCGGGCTGATTTTTCGCAGCCGCTGAAACCCTAGATATTAGGGTTTAGAATTACCGGCGATCCCGGCCACCTCCGGCGAACGTCCGCCCACCGCGTGTAGCCCTCATCGGCCGTGCGGGCCGAGGTGGTTCGGCGCCGGGAAGGCCGGCAAAAGTCGTGCCCTAGCCGACGCCCTCGGCCCGTCTTTGCGAAGAAGATGAAGTCCGGGTCGGCCCGAGCCCGACCCGCTCGAGCCGGGTCCGCGTCAGCCGGGTGGGGCCACCATGCCATGTGGCGCCTTCTGAGCCTGCCACGTGTCCAGTGGGACCCACCAGCCGAAGTCGCGACCCTTCGGCTTCGGCCGTGGGGCCCACAGTGCCACGTGGTAGCCAGCCGGCATGCCACATGTCACGTGGGGCCCACAGCCCGAGCCCGTGCTATGGTTCGGCTCCCCAGTGGGGCCCACAGCGTCACGTGGCAGCCTCTGGGCCCGCCATGTGGCAAGTGGGACCCACTGCCCAGTCAACCGCAGCGGTTCGACTTCCTGTGGGGCCACAGTGCCATGTGGCAGCCTCTGGCAGTGCCACGTGTCAGGTGGGGCCCACTGCCCAGTCACCCGAGCTGACTCAGCCCCTATGGGGCCACAGTGCCACGTGGCAGCCTCTAGCAGTGCCACGTGTCTAATGGGGGCCCACTGTCTGTTAATTAAATTATTAATTAAATTACTGTTAGTGTTAATTAATTACTGTTAATGATTAATTAATTTACAATTAGTGGTTAATTAATTTATGATTAATGTTAATTACTTTTGAACAGTAACCTTAATTAATTAAGCATAATTAGAGATTAATTATGGTTAATTTAAGGTTAATTAAATCTTAAATAGTAATTAGGATAATTAATTATTATTAAACAGTAAAGTATAATTAATTAGATATTAATAAATATTAAGACTAATTAAATAGTGATTAGCACTAATTACTTTGCTACAGTAAAATATTAATTAAATAATAGATTAATTAATGTTAATTAATAATTAAGCCTAATTAATCACAGATTAATTAAAGATTAATAATTTCAGAAATTTTATATAAAACTTTAGGAATGAACAGTAAAATCATTTAATTTGAATAAATGAACAGTAAAATAATTCAAATTGTATTTTTGAATAGTAAATCTTAAAAGTTTAATAACTTTTTATAGGATGATCCAAATATAGCCAATATAGGTCTTAAAATACTCAAAAAAATGTAAGAAATCAAATAACATAATATAAAAATTTATTTTGGGATATGTATAACGAGGTAACATTTTAGGACCTATTTAGAGCATCATAATTTTTTACCCGGTTATCGAAACATAGTCAATATGGGTCTTAAAATGCTCAGAAGAGCGGCCCTAGTAGTATTAGTTTTCTCATTTGGATATCAGGATAAAAAGTCAACCATAGAACTTAGAATTGACTTTAGTGAAAAATGACCAAATTGCCCTTAGAATTCAAATGGCCATAACTTGGTCAAATCAACTCCAAATTCAAAAATTCAAGAAGCTATATAACTTATAATTCCAATGTCATCATTATACTGAAATGATATTTAGGATCTGAACCCTAGAAATTTAGGTAAATAACCAAATTACCCCTAGCCTTATTTTAGTCATAACTCGACCGTTTCTCGCCCAATTTAGGCGTACTTACTGTCTATCTTCAAGTTAGATAGTAAGGAATCAACTGGAACTAAGAGAATTTAATTCTGACCCCTAAGTCAAAATTTGACTTTTTGACCCTTAAAGTAGGGGCAAAATGGTTATTTTGCCCTAAGATTAGGTTAAGTACCCATACCCTTTAGATAACATTCCAGAACTCTAAAACTAATGTTATAATCTTCTTAGTATCAATCAAGTGAGTGAAATCAACCCTTAAGTTAGATTCTAATAATTTCTGTTAAGTCTTAAGCACTACACCTTAAGGACCCTTCTTGAGAATAGGAATAGATCATAGGTTAGAATTTATTCATTGGGTAAATTAGGTTACCCAACGGGTGAAACCTTGGTTTATTAGTTTCTAGACTTTCTTTTATTTTACAACTCATCCTGATTATTTTATCTTTTAACCCTAGAATTAAGGTAGGAGATTCATCCTATTAAGTTTGATTACTTAATAGGATTTGCCTTAACCAGTAGATCACTTATAGAATAAAACCTAAAACTTAGGTCTTATCCTTTGGATTATGTGATTAAACCTAATTCTCGTAGTATTTAATTCATAATCTATAGGTTTAAAAGATCTTGATCAGATCTTAGTTAGAACATCTAAATTTACAAAATTAGGACGTATGATTTATTAATTTAACTCGTAGTCATCTATTTGATTAAGCTAGATTAGAATCTGATCAGTTCTAATTCTTTTTAACTTATAAGTACGAGTTTCTGAGTTACACTCGATAGTAGGAAAACAGTGATCCTGAACTAGTGTAACTTGGACTAGTTAGAAGGTTAAGTAGAAAACAAATGATATCACCACGTTTAGTAGAGTCCCTTGCTTACTTTGATATTTTGTTGCTATGCGTTCCTTGTATTTCTGTGCCATATTTCCTTGAGCATATCATATAAGACATTTGATGCATGAATAAACTGTTAGGAAAATATGGAGACTCCTTAGATTTCTTATGAAAATATTAAAATGATTAATGAAAAGAAGATGATTATATGAACTGCCTCTCAGATATTTCCTTATTTCCTAGCCTCCTTATGTCATTAGGGAAAGGACCTATTTTGTTGTGTGCCTAGTTTACTAGACTCCTTATGTCGCTAGGGGTACACCGTTGGTGCCTTAGCTGTACTGGTGTTAAGGTTGCCTTGTATGCTTAGTTTACTAGTCTCCTTATGTCGCTAGGGGCATACAATTGGGCCTTAACCGTACTGGTGCTAAGACCCTTCGCTTGTTTTGTGTGCTTATTTGCCTAGCCTCCTTATGTCGCTAGTGGTACACAGTTTTATGACTTAGCCGTGATGGTGCTAAGCTTCTTTGATATTCGATGGGCTAGAGTAGCTCTTTTCTATATGACAGTCGATGCATGTATCACTTTATATGTAGTTGTTGTTGTTTAATTTTCAGTATTCTTATTTCGTCAGCTATTTTCTTATACTGTTTTTATATATATATTTAGGATGTTAGAACCTTGCTGTTATTTATATGTACCACTGCTGAGTTGTTTATTTAATTGGCATATTTTCTATTGATCACCAGTATATTTAGGATGTAGAATTTTTTTTACTGCACTCGTTTAGTTATGTATATTTATACGCCCTTCCTTGTTTAGTTTGTATGCAAGGCATGTCTCAGCCTCTTTCCTTTTCTTTGCTTAAGCTATAGATGATGGTTTATAACTTTTCCTTTTCTTTTGTATTGCCTGCTGCTCCTTTATATATATATATATATATATATATATATATTGCCTAGATATTGTAGAATGGTGATATTACTTAACACATAATAATTCATCAGCTTAAAATGTACTTAGGCAATTATATAACCAAATTTTTTTTTTCTTTGGCTGGTGCCCTACATTGTGAAACCGACAATGGCAGATCCCTCTTCAGTTAGATGAGCAGGAGTTAGGAGTGGAGCCATACCCAGAGGAGGAGCCCGTAGAAAGAGCCGCTGTTTAGCTTTTATTTTATATGTGATGATGAGAGTATTTGCACATTCCATTATATTTGAACTTTTTAAATGATGTAATAATACAGGTACCTCTAACTGTGTATTTGGATTGAATGCTTATGTTATGAGTTCTACTTTTGCTATTTATATTGTGATGCTTGGATGATTTACATTTCCTTAAATCGCTTCCGCACTCTGTACGTTTACTTATATAGTGACTGTTATATTAATTCTGTGTTAATCCTTCCCTAATCAGATGGATTGTGGAGTCTATCATAATCCAATGGTAAGTAAGGGGTTAACCAGAGTGACACCCCACCCTTAACCTAATTCTTTGGCGGATTAAGGGTGCGGGGTGCCACAATCTGGCTAACTTTAGATCAAACCACTTGACCAAAATAATTATTTGAACATAACCAACATGTTTATATCAATAGAAGATGACCTTGAAAATGAATTAGGTCAAAAACCATGTTTTTAAAAAACAAAAATTATTTGCTTTTTCAAACCCTAAGATTATCCAACTTTCACATTTATCTATAAATATTTCCTTACACATTCAACGAGCTTCGACTAGATCTTTTAAGATAAATTAGGTGAGTAAAACAATGATCCCAAACATTTATGTTTCATACCTAAAATTTTCATTGGCCAACCTTCCTAGCACCATAAAAGGACATTTGATCCTCCCAATGAAGTCAAGAAGTACTATTAGAGAGTTGGAGAAGCATTGAGGTGTTAACTTGGATTAAAATTTTAATGGCTGCCTTCCAAAGCACCTTTGAGACAAAAGCATGGATCCATTTAACCTTACATTTAAGAATAACAAAATTGTCTTACAAGCAATGTTAAGGGGTTCTTAAACTTTCTATCAATCAATGGAATCAATATACATACGTTCTTGAAATTGGGTAATTCTTGTTTAAAGATGGTAGATAATTAAATCTTATCATAGGAAGTTTTAGAGGTTATTTTGTTTGAAGTAAAATTGCTGTAAAGTAAAATATTTTTGGGTAATATGAGATTATATGTGTTTGTTTTGAAGTAAAAAAGAAGAAATACTTTTACAATGTAATTCAAATTTGTGTTAATATATATACGAGCGGGGGATTCGAGTTACATTAGAATCGAGGGTAACTCAAGATTACGAGGGCTGAGCGAAGTAGTAAAGCTGCTCGTTTGTTTGAACGAATGAACGATTTCATTCGTACGAACGAACATTTTCACGTGCTCGAACAAACGATTTTAGACGTCGTCCTCTTTGGCGAACCAGTCTGTTGTTTGCTTTCTCCGACAAACGAGGTCGTTGGTTGTCTTTTTCAGCGAAAATTGATGTTCAAAATCGAATTCTTTTGAAATCAAATTTGAATGAATGAATCAAATCGTTCAATCGAATCCTTAAAATTTTAATTTTTTATAATTTTATCCAATTTACTCAAAATACTAAACTCACATATTACTTTATTCAAAATAAAAAAATATTAAATTTCTAATAAAATTAACAAACAACAATAAAGTAATCATATTACACTGCAAATAATTTATAATATAATCTTACTATTTCATCATATATTTGAATGCATAAAATAATCATAATACTGGATTATTGGTGCTAGTTTTCATTATAAATATATCTCTAACATGATAAATTAAAGAGCTTTTATGTGTCATGAATATTATCTAAGACTTAACTCTTTTTGTTATATGTTAAGTTGTATTTACATATACTTTTAGTTGAATTTTCTTTACATTATTATTTAATATGGTTTGAACCATAATATAAGAATAAAGATATTAATGTAAGAATATTTGTTGAAGTTTTATCAAGATAGTTAAATTTCATATGAGAATATCACTTTCCATATCTAAGTTTATTAGGTAGTGCAATGTTAATATTAAATGATATAATTAAACAATATTATAATAAATTTAAATTAAAATATATCTTACATACACAACACAATAAATAAAACGAAGATGCAACTTTAATTAAAATATATCTCAACGTAATTAATGAATCTAAATATGATATTAAATTGATATTGATTAAGGTTAATTATGATTAAATTCATTAAAAATAATTAATTCCTTGAAAAAGGAATTGGATCACTGATACGCAAGTATTTTCTTAAACAATAATGGCTGGCTAGGTGAAATTCCTAGCCCTTCTAATCTGGGCCTGAACTACATAAATGGTCGGCTTGGCCAGTTCTACTACAAATCAGTGAATGACGCGACCGAGAGATAAACGGTAGGCAGGATACGGAGAACGAGCTGCCAGTCGAACTCGATGGCGAAAGCCGTTTTAGCCCCCTCGACGCTGCAAAACAACTCCTTCCCCTTCGCTCGATTCTTTAACCCATTTCTTCGCCCATTTCCTTTGGCGACCTTTTCCGCGCCCGCCGTCGCCCTGCCATACTGTTCCGCTGCTTCCCCGCAATCCCTGTGCAGATTCTCCATCCCAATGGCCTCCTCATATTGTAACAACTCCACGCATCGTCCGGTTGCTTATCCTCCGTCGATTTCGAAACCTAGTCAGCAATGTTCCTTGCTTGTCTTCTCAGGTATCGTCCGATTTTCTTCTGCAAATCCACTGACGTTGACGTAAGATAACAATTGATTGAATCATAACCATGAAACATGTGTATTAGCGACAGTGCAGCTATTGCTCGTTAGTCGGATTGAATTTCCGTTTCTGAGGATATAAATGCCGAATATTTAAAATGAATGCTAGTACAGTGGCTTCAGTGACGGAGCAGAATTTTAAGTGAAAAAGGCCAAATGACTTCTTGGGTTGCGAATTTGCTGTAATACACGTAATTGCTCCACAATTGGCTGAATTCCAAGGCAAAATTTATTTAAAACTGTAGCTTCACGAGACATTTTGCCGCTTCCTGCCATTACCTTCCTCCACCAACTGAGAAGAACAGCAAGAAACCACGTAATTTTCTTACTTTGTTAATCATTTGCACTTAAAAAGCAATGTTACTAGATGTACGTGCAACTTGGTATAGCTAAAATAAAGGAAAATGACCCAATGTTGTTGCTTTGTAAATTAGGTCAAATCTCGTCCCAGAAATCAGGATCCCGGGAAATTTTGAATTAGGGCAAACAAAAATACCATTAGATGAGAATACATTTTTTGATCAAAGCGCCCTAATTTGGGAGAAATTCAGATGACGGAAATTCCCGCTTTAATTTCTGAATTTTCTTAAATTCAATAAATCAAGAACATCAAGATACGTGTCCGAATTCATCGATTTTTATGTCGTTATGTTAATAACATTATTTAAAAACTGCTCATGAAATTTCATCAATTTTGGATCGTCGGTTCAACCTAAATTAATTTTTGAAGTTTAAAATTTTAGAAATTAATATAAAATAAAATATTTGTTTGAATAAAATTTTTTTGGCGCAAGGGTGTTCATTACATCGTAACACACCTCGGTATCAAGTTCGTTATTTTTGGACGCCGAACGACAAAAAAAATGTGAAAAATTTAACTTTAAATAATTTATTTAATTTTCCTTAAGGTTTTCTTTCCCCTCGATTCCCTTCGCCTTCCAGGTGAAACTTGCGCCTGTTTAGCACCTGGGAGGGCCCCACCCCCCGTGACTGACCCTTCCTCATCCCCCCTTCTTCGATTTAAACCCCCCCCACTTCCTCACCTTCCCCACACACTAGCCAGCCCCCTCTTCCTTGCTGCCAGCCCCCTCTTCCTTGCTGCCAGCCCCTCTCCCAACTAACCACCAACCCCCATAGCCACCCGACCACCCCATTCGGACCCTCCAAACCAATCAGCCCTCTTCCCGGCCCTCCAAAGCAGCCATCCAGCCCCCTCTCCCTGCTGCCAGTCTCCCCTTCCAACAGCATCCCTCCTCCCTCCTCTTACCGGCCACCAGTCATTTCGGCCACCTCCTTCAATTGTCCAGCCTCCCTCAGCCTCCCGGCAGCACTATCCTAAGTATGAGGAGAGATAAATGAGGTAAAAATGAGAAGATTTTGCTAATACTATTATATACTTAATATATCATTATTATGAAAATAAATATGATAAAGATTATGTCATCACATTAGCAATATTATTATTAATCAATAATGATAAATAGTGCATATGTTATAAGATGATTATTATTTTCATTCAGATACTTTTCATTCAAAAATTTTATTATTATTATTACTTTCTGCAATTTAATTTCTATCATTTTTATCATATTTTTTACTTTCGTATATTATTATTATTATCATAATAATAGCACTAACCTAAAATAAAAATGAAAGAAAAATAGAATAAAAAGAAAGTAATTGCTCCTAAGAACATTGGCTAAAAGCTAATTTAAAAATATTCAAATCTAAATACAGATCCAAAAATTGAACTATCAAACTTAGGATCTTAAAGAACAAATGTATCCGCTACATGATATATATTACATTTTATACTTTACTGTTGCTTAGCTTCGCTTCTTCACTTTGAGCCAAAATTTATGTTGAAGCTTGGTTGGTTGCTCGGAATCAACGTAATATTCGTGGGTTACTGGAAAATGATATTAGTAATATTAATGCATGGTTGGTTATTAGAAACCAATATCCTTTTCATTCACGGGTTGTTGGAAAAATGACATTAGCAACATTCGTAGGTTACTAAAAAATGATATCAGTAATATTAATGCTTGGTTGGTTATTAGAAACCAACATCCTTTTCATTTGTGGTTGCTAGAAAAATGACATCAGTAATATTCACGGGTCATTGGAAAAATGACATCAGTGACATTCGTGGTGAGTTACTAGAAAAATGATATTAGTAATATATATTTTGTAATAATGCTTATTGCAGGAAACTTTTATTCATTTTACGCTATCATCTTACTTTTCCTTCATTTTTATGCTTATATCTGTTAATCGCATATTTGCTTTTATTAAAACATAATATATTTTGTTTACTGTGGTACTTAGAGTATTATTCTCTAATTATTGAGAATTCTAATCCCAGTATTATTTTTTGAACAATACCAAGTCATGTACCTTTGGGGGAGCTTGAAAAAGAACTTTAAAACTTAAATTATCAATCGGCCGTTGGATCGGCGACGCTACTTTAATTTTTATTTATCTTTTTATTTTCTCTTTATTTTTAAAAGGTTGAACAATGTTTGTGATGTACGATGAAAATTTTTGTAATATGTAATTTTAAAATGAATGTGAAATATCTTTAACTTTTGTATGTGTATGCTATTTTCTCTCAAATTGCTCAATATGATCTTGCGGTATGTGAACACCCGAATGCCGGGACAGTTTTCGCTGAGCCGGCATCGGGCCATCATAGTTAGTATCAGAGCAAGATTGAGCACATTGAGAGGGAAGAATATATATACAAAAATGAAGATATGTTCATTCTAAAGATATGTTCATTGCGATTAGGGTGTAAAATAAACATTTTCTTGTATTAATCGTTTTACCTTTATAGATGGATTCTCATGATGTTATGGTTGAGTATTTTGAGGAGGGAAAAGTGATGATGACTCATCGAATTCAGGGGTAATTGATTCTAGCACCAACATGGATGCCCCACTGAGGAATCAAAAGTTGAGGTTTTAACAGAAAGGCCGAGTGAGGTAGAGAATACCTTAGCCTGGTGGATATTAGTATCCAATCGCAGGATAAGTGATTTAGAGATAGAAGTTCAAGACCTAAAAGGATTACACGGAAAGATGATTGCCTTGGATTGGCAAGTGGAAAGAAATAATGAAGTACAAAAGCGTCAAGTTGTTCGATTGCAGGGTGAACTCCACAACCTGAAGGAGCTCATCAAAACTGGCGACGCGACTGCCTCCACCTCGAAAGGAAAGAGGAAAGCTAGGAACCTCGGGGAGTCCGCATCAAAAAGGAGAATGACTAGTTCTGATTCCTCCAGTTCGTAGAAAACTTAGAATAGGATTTAGATTATACATTTTTGTTGGTGCATCCAGTAAAGAATAAGTCCTGCTGTTAATGCAACCTCTTTTTTGTGTATGAATCTTTTATTACTAGAAACTTTTGGAGCAAAAATTTTGTAAAACTCTTTTATCTTTGCAAATAATTGCACCATCTTCTAATCTCGAGTTTTATTAATCATTTATAATAGATGGATTCTGATGAATCCTTCCTTAAAATACCTTTCGAGACCCTAGTCAAGTCGATCATATCTGCATCTATAACAGATAATAGGACAGTCAAGCTACTGGAAGCTGTACTGCAAGCCCTTTCAAACCAAGGGAGAGCCTCTACCTCCCTGCTCTCACCAGTCTCAAGCGCAAAGATTGCAAGTAGATGATGCCCTACTGGCCTTACTCAAACTCAATCCTCCTACCTTCAACGGCTCAGCCCGACCTATGGAATCCGAAGACTGGATCCAAGTCGTAGAGAGCAAGTTGGACAGTTTAAAGTGTCATTCAAGCAAAGAAGTTAGACTAGCGAAATATTTATCATCACGTACAAGACAACCTTTAAGGGCGTCAGTTTGGAGGACATACCCTGGGCAGAATTCACTACTGCATTCAGAAACCGCTACATTCGCCACTCAGCGCAAAGAATTCTCGAGAGCCAATTTATAAAGGTAACTCAGGGGAACAGATTAGTAGCAGCGTACGAGATAGAGTTTACAAAACTCTCTAGATGCGCATCGAAGCTGGTAGATTGCGAAGCTTCGAGGTGCAGTAGGTTCTTGGAAGGTCTAAAAGACAACATTCACACTAACCTGATTTCACTTAGGCATACGAAATTTGCTGATCTTTTAGCCTGTGCAACAATGCTTGAGCACAACGAGCAGATGATCACGGAAAGACAAGGAAAGAGGCAGGATCATCCCACAGAGGACCAGGAGACTTACAAGCATCCTTGTTATCCCTCACCTGCCAAGGCGTACCAAATGTCAACAGAAGTTCCCAGGACTAATGAAGGTTTTCATTGTAATTGGCCTCACCCGCTTGGAAGGTGCTACCATGGTCAGAACATCTGTTTTATCTGCGGGCGCCCCGACCACGGTTACCATTTCTGTATCGCTAAGAAGACAATCGACGTAGATGTCATTCCATGGGCAAGATCTGCCCCAAACCAGAGCTCAGCACTGGCAGCCCCTGCCAACAATCAGCGCAGAGAAGCCGCTTCTAGACAAGTTGCAATGGCAGTACCTACCCAAAGGAATGGGCAGGTTTCTCGGCCCCTCGTTCAAGCAAGAATGTACACCCTCACCTCTATCATGGTGCCGACGACAATGACGCAGTATCAGGTATCAATCACACTCAAATTTAAGTTTCGTTTGTATGATGTCGAGGACAACATCCTTTTTAAGTAGGGGAGTTTGTAACGACCCAATGTTGTTACTTTATAAATTAGTTCAAATCTCGCCTCAGAAATCAGGATCCCAGGAAATTTTGAATTAGGGCAAACAAAAATAATCTTAGATGAGAATAAATTTTTAGATCAAAGCGCTCTAGTTTGAGAGAAATTTGGATAACGAAAACTCTCATTTTAATTTTTGAAATTTCTTAAATTCAATAAATCAAGAACATCAAAATATGTGTCCGAATTCATCAATTTTTGTGTCGTTATGTTAAGAACATTATTTAAAAGCTGCTCATGAAGTTTCATCAATTTTAGATTGTCGGTTCAACCTAAATTAATTTTTGAAGATTAAAACTTCAGAAATTAATATAAAATAAAATATTTGTTCGAATCAAATTTTTTTGGCATGAGGGTATTCATTACATCGCAACACACTTCGATGTCAAGTTTTGTTATTTTTGAACGCTGAACGGCAGAAAAATGCAGAAAATTGAACTTTAAGTAATTTATTTAATTTTTCTTAAGGTTTGCTCCCCCCCTGATTTCCCTCGCCTCCCAGGCGGAACCTGCACCTGTTCAGCATCTGGGAGGGCCCCACCCCCCGTGACCGACCCTTCCTCTCCCCCCCTTCTTCTATTTAAACCCCCCACTCCCTCACCTTCCCCACACACCTGCCAGCTCCCTCTCCCTTGCTGCCAGCCCCTCTCCCAACTAGCCACCAGCCCCAGCAACCACTCGGCCACCCCATTCAGACCCTCCAAACCAAAGCAGTCAGTCAGCTCTCCCTGCTGCCAGCCTCCCCTTCCAGCAGCATCCCTCCTCCCTCCTCCTGCCGGCCACCAGCTGGCCACCATTTCGGCCACCTCCTTCAGCCGTCCAGCCTCCCGACAACACTATCCTAGGTAATATGAGAGGGAAATGAGGTAGAAATGATGAGATTTTGCTAATACTATTTTATACTTAATATATCATTATTATAAAAATAAATATGATAAAAATTATGTCATCACATTAGTATTATTGTCATTAATCAATAATAATAAATAATGCATATGTTATAAGATTGTTATTATTTCTATTTAGACACTTTTCATTCTTACGTTTTATTATTATTATTATTTTCTGCAAGTTAATTTCTGTTATTTTCATTCTGTTTTTTACTTTCACATATTATTATTATTATCAAAATAATAACACTAACCTAATATAAAAGTGAAAGAAAAATAGAATAAAAAAAAAGATAGTAATTGCTCCTAATAACATTGACTAAAATCTAATTTAAAAATATCCAAATTTAAATGTAGATTCAAAATTCGAACTGTCAAACTTTGAATTTTAAAAAACAAAGGTACTCAGTACATGACATATATTACTTTTTATACTTTACTGTTGTTTAGCTTCGCTTCTGCGCTTTGAGCTGAAATTTATATTAAAGCTTGGTTGGTTGTTCAGAATTAACGTAACATTCATGGGTTACTGGAAAATGAAGTCAATAACATTAATATTTGGTTGGTTGTTAGAAACCAATATTCTTTTCATTCGTGGGTTGTTGGAAAAATGACATCAATAATATTCATGGGTTACTGGAAATGACATCAGTAATATTAATACTTGGTTGGTTGTTAGAAACTAACATTCTTTTTATTTGTGGGTTGCTAGAAAAATGACATCAGCAATATTCGTGGGTCACTGAAAAAATGACATCAGTGACATTCATGCTGGGTTACTGGAAAAATGACATCAGTAACCTACATTTTATGATAATACTTATTGCATGAAACTTTTATTAATTTTGCGCTATTAACTTACTTTTAATGTATTTTTATCCTTATATCTGCTAATCGCATATTTGCTTTTATTAAAACGTAATATATTTTATTTACTGTGGTACTTAGAGTATTCTCTAATTATTGAGAATTTCAATTCCGATATTATTTTCTGAACAGTACCTCTGGGGGAGCTTGAAGAAGAACTTTATAACTTAAATTATCAATCGGCCGTTGGATTGGCGGTGCTACTTCAATTTTTATTTATCTTTTTATTTTCTCTTTATTCTTAAAAGGTTGAATAATGTTCGTGATGTACGATGAAAATTTTTGTAATATGTAATTTTAAAATGAATGATAAATATCTTTGGATTTTGTATGTGTATGCTATTTTCTCTCAAATTGCTAATATGATCTTGCGGTATGTGAACACCCGAATGCCGGGACAGTTTCCGCTGAGCCGGCATCGGGCCATCACAGCAATAGTTGTGACTGAATAATCCGTGTTAGCTAAGCAATGACTATGATCATACACAATGGTTTTAGGTTGATTCCACGGGAAATTGAAAAGATGGACGGGGTATATGCTGGTGGTATGTTTTTGAGAAGAAAGTCTGGAACAGAAATGTTATAATGAAATAGCTTCTCCGAAGTGAACGTGGAAGCCACATAAGACTTGCCCATAGAGACTGTGGAGCTTTCCTTTATTGGATAATTCAGTGTCCAACACTAATGTTTTCCTGTGTGTTTCTGAATTTTGATAGGCCAAGAACTTCGGTGGTGAAATTTATCTACAAATTTTTGACTTGTGTCACAAGCTTCAAATTGATTGATTTGTTCCGACAACTTTCTCTGACAAAGTAGCCATATAATCTGATGTGCTTAACTCTTTCACAAAACATCGAACGGAAGCAATATGCTTGCTAGGCTTGTTATCACACGTTAACAAAATTGTGTTTCGACACTACCAAACATATCTCTCAGCATGTTAGTTAGCATTGCTAATTCTTTTGCTATTTTTCTTAACATTCTATTCAGCCCCTGTAGATAAAATAAAAATTGTGATTGTTTCTTAAACTGTCATGTTTGGTCTTGTCAAATCTTTCAATTATATTTTGTAACTAGGATCATCTTGGATAGGATCGTGGTTGCCAAATGCTTGTGTAGATTGTCATCAAGGTCAACATCTGCAGTGACAAAAAATTTTTCTGTTCTTTTTTTCCTCATGCCTATAAAGAAATCAAGTGCTTCTAAATTTTTAATCTAAATGCAATTTCATAGGTATGATTTGAACTATGCATATCTTTTCTTATTGTTTTATCCAGTATTTCAACATTCTATTTGTAACCAGGAATATTTTTTGATATGATCACCATCGCCAACACTCAATCCTTAATGCCAAGGAATAGTAACATCCATGTAGATTGTCATTGAGGCCAACTTGTTCTGTGACCGTGTTTGTATATACTGGGAAACTGCTTCTCCTATATTTGTTTTCTTGGTTAGAAGGAATTTAAGTTTTCTACCTTATAGATACTACTTAAATAAGGAACATCCTTCTCACTATTTTCCTCAAGCTTCCAACTTTATTTTTGCATCCAATATCATCCTCGATGGAATCAATTTTATTGGTACTGTATCCATGATGTCAAGGGTGTAGAGTGTTTATGCTGATTGTCATTGAGATCAGTTTATACTTTAATTTCTTGCTTGAATTTATGTTGGCATAGAAAAATGATTTCTATCTTTTTTCATTTTTTCTTAATAAGAATTAGATGCTCCTAAATATTAACATTGGAAGCAACTTCATATGTATAGTTTGAATTAATCATATCAAAATCTTATTGTTTCCCACAATTATAAGTTGTCATACACCCAAAGAACTATTTAGCTGTGTTGGATATTAATTGAGTTATTTGTTAAATGGTCCTCAACTCTTAAAAAGGATTCAAATTCATTCCTATGGTTTAATGCCAATAACTTCACAATAATTCTTAATGCAAATAAATGGTATTTTGGGAATGAAAAATGCAACTGAAGCTAATAAGTGCTGCATTATCCTCCGATTCATTAAAATAATCTAAGTAACCTCTTCTTTAAATATCAAGTTGGTCGCTCAACTCTTAAAAACGATTCAAATTCATTCCCATGGTTTAATGTCAATAACTTTCACAATAATTCTCAATGTGAAATAAATAGTATTTTGGGAAGGAAAAATGCAACTGAAGCCAGTAATTGCTGCATTTATTTATTTTTTAATCTGATTTATTGAAAAAAAGAAATAAATATATCATTTACTGATTAGTCATATTTTTCCTACTTAAAATACATTTTATTTGATGGCAAAGTTACATTAATGTAATATAACTGCAAAACTAAATTTGTATCATTTTTAAGAGTTGATGAACCAAATTGAGAATTACAAGTTAATGAACTTTGTTGGACAATTTTAAAGAGTCCAGGGATTATTTTAGCTAATAATGAAATATTAATTTAAGAGGTTATATTATGTGCTTTGCTTAATGCATAGTTGAAAATGTTTTAGTAACTGTTCAAATTAATATTCAGATGACTGTTTTAAGTAGTGCTTGAACTTATGGATAAATCCAATTTTATGATCATGAATTATTGGCTTAATTTTCACATATTCTGCATCTTGTCATTTTTGACAAGGGTATCATTCACATTCCTGCTGGTGTAGCTCACATCCGCTTGGTGCATCAACAGTAGGAAGATGCTTCATGGCTGGCAATTTTCATCCAGGAGAAAATAATTTGCTGTAACCTGGATCTTCCCCTTAAGTATAATTCGACGATCTTTGCTTCTTATCTTCTACCTACAGATCCAGATTTTATTTGAATTTACACCTTTTTTACCTGATTGCTTTTTTGCTATAACTGATGAAGGCTCCAAGCATTATTATCATCATCAGAATCTTTTGTACGGCTTTTATGATTTACTGTCTAATTAAAATTTATTGAGGTTTCATTAATACAATTAGATGTGTAGAAATAATTTTAGTTGTGGTTAGATGTTTGCCAAGTGTATGGTTGTTGCTGGTTTATTGTTTCATTATTCACTAAATTGTGTATGCACCTTGTCAAGTTTTAGTTATGGCTAGATGCTGGGCAAGCTGTTGAAGTGTACATCTTGTTCACCTTTAGTGGTGGTTAGATGTTTGCCCAGTGTGTGTGTGAAGAGTTTGCCTATATTTTTGTTTCCTTAAGTACAATTTAATACATAATCAAAGATGTTTTGCTTTCTTTCTTCTATGGATAGATCTCTTGTCTTGAGAAGCTGAATGCTATTTTAAAGTAGAATGTCTATGTTAGAGTGGGCAGATTTTGCATTTCCTGTATGATATTCCAACATGTTTTGATCAACTTTTCCATGTATATCATTTTATATTTATGTTGATCACGTCTTGTAATTAAATTCAGAGTTTCAATTTTGATTTTTTAATTTGACAACTATATTGAAAGGAAATTCATTTTCATAGAATGATATCTCTTGACCGGATGGCTTTCATGTTTCAAGATCAGTCTTTGAGATGACCCATATTAGATTAATAACAACCAATCTAACATTAGGTATATCTCCACAGGATCATATTGACGATTAAGCAAAATAACATTTAAACATTATCTAGATTCATACAAAAATATAAGAAATATCATTTATTTAATTAAAGATAATATCATCCATAATATTACATATTTGATAGCATACAAAAATAGAAGTTTATTTCTTTTAAAAGTAAAATCTAAAGTTTTATTCTTCTATTCTGCTCCACAATTCCTTATAACATTCTTAAGCTATCTTAGCCTCTTCCAGCTGTACCTGGTCTGATATTATAAAAATAATGCCTTAGTGCACATTCTAAGTACAAAATATATTAAATACTATTTTTTTAAATAAAAGCGGAAGGCAAAAATGATAAGATAATAATTGTAGAAAAAAATGAGTTTAATATAAATAAAAATAATCATAATTCTTACAAATAAATATTTTTTGCCATAGTTATATGACATGCCAAATTTCAAATGATAAATCAATAATCACATAAAAATTGATATTTGTGTTTATGTCTTGATATCATGAAGCAATGTTAGCAATTCTGATGGGCAAAGTCAGAACCTCGAGGTTGGGTTTAATAAAAGCATGTTCATCACCTGGGCTCTCTCAAAAGCTCCAGATGGCACCATTATAACTCCCAATGAACTATCCCCATTCATAACCTAATTCATCCACCGTTTTAGAACCCTTGCAAATTTTGACAAGATATGTAAATATCATTTTGTTTCTTTATATTGTTAGCAATAAAAATATTGCATTTAATATCAAAGCGATGTTTAAGCAGCAATCAAAACAAATAAAAGTATAAAGAGTAATATTCAGTGTACCTTTATGTTGACTTAATAAGACAAATCACTCACAACCTTGATGAGTTTGCAAAAGTTATATTTGAAATTTTATTAAACTTTGAAATTGTCTATTTACAAAATTAGAATTAGTATTCTTATTCCTAAGTTTTGAATTTAGGTGGTTACTTTAATCTATAACTCACATTGCAAATGATATAGAGTATCACATTCTCCTTCCAATATAACATACTGCTAGAAGGTCTAATTTATAAGTTATGAACACACCTAGGATCATTACATCAACTCTAAAACATTCTATTTAAACTAAAATCACACTTGATTAGATTCAAAGAAATTAGACAATTTTATCTGAAAGAAATTATGAATCAGATTTCAATGTTAGAGTAAAAGGAGTCTAATTAAATTAGTAATATATTTACTAAACTAAACCTCTCTTTATGAGCATAAAACTCATCTATTATGCTAGAGTAACAAATATGCTTCATTCCATCATTATAACAATATATAAAAATTTAAGCTATTATTTATGGTCAAAGCTGGTATGAACCCAAAAGCTTAGTGTGTACTAAAGCATAAGTTAAGGCAGAATAATTATTGATTTATTATTGACAGCATTTATAGGTAGTCATAATTGGCTTCATTATAAGTCATATAGTACTTATAACTTCTTGCCCTCATTAAGAATTTATTGAATGGTTGATTTTGCACTGCATACATATCTAATTTTTGGCTAATTAGATATGTTAAATTTTCTTCCTAGTGTTAGCTGGTCAGACATAAACAACATACTACGATTTAGACATTAATTTCCCCCTACAGCACATCTATGATTAAATTAGGATTGATCATACAAAATTCCCACTCACCTTATTGCTAACTTGATTAGTACTAATTTTCTAATCCTTAACCCCATTCATACAGCTCAGCTTATAACTTACATCATATCTTTTCCAACACAAGATTTGTGATAGAGCGCAAGAAATTTTAGTTTCAAATATAGGTAACATTTTACAGACAAGATTGTTTTTGATTAACTTAAATACAAAAATGAAGTACTGGAATTATTACTCTATTTTTGTTACATATTTTCCATCTCCTAAAATAAAGAAAACGGATCGTACCTTAGGACTCGGGAGTATGAGGCCGAGTGCAGAAGAGATCGAGCAGAAGAGGAGAGAACGTCTGCTTCTGAATTCGTTCGTATGTGTTCCTATTGCAGAATTCCAAGGTTGTTCCCGTCGGCTTAGAGGAAGAAGGCGAGCGTCGGTGGGTTGGATCGAGAGGATTGGAAGGAGCGTCGAGGGGTCGAGGCTCTCGTTTTTGGGAGCTGTCGTGGCTTGAAGAGGGAAAGAGCGAGGAATCGAGAGAGAGCTTGCCGTGAGGGTGTCGTAGGTTCCGCGGGAGGTTAAATAGGATGTACGTATATAACACACGTTCGCTTCTTGCGCTTAGGATGCCAATTAAGGTGCGCAAGTTACAGGTCTTTCCGTGTGGCTCATCTATTCCTCCCTTCGAAATTGTTGACTCTATTATCGGCAGCTCCTGCATAATTTATGCATCGATTACAGGATGGTAACGGGCTAGCCATAAGTTTCGTTGATCCTCTCCATTGAAACCATCAGCTTAGTTGCTGACGGTTTCTGAAAAAAAAAAAGCGTGCTTTCTCTGCGCTGATGGAGAATCGAAGGTTCCTCTATTACGGGCTTAGAAAGTGGGAGTTGTGCTTATAATGGAAAAATTAAGGCCGTTCTAAAAGAAACATCCTTTTTTTATTAAGGCAAGATAAATATCTAATGAATTATCTAATAGGCAAGAAAATTTGAAGTTACAATGAATTTCATTAAGATAAAAGTAATAATATTTCCATCTCAGCAGGATTTGGGTGGAATGAATTCCCAAAGCTTCCTAATTAATTTAGTCAGCCATACATGTTGTAACATTTAACAGACTCTATAGCTGGAGTTGATGAAAATGAATTTTAGCGCGAAATTCTAATTGAAAACGAATTTTAGCGGGTAATTAACAGAAATTGAATCTAACAGAGAAATTAAGATCTATTTTAAAAATGACCTAGGATTATTACAGGCTTCTTGTATTCTTTATTTATGGCAAGGTAACCATGGAAGAGACGATGCTTAGAGTACGCAATGATTTAATGGAGTCTTGGCCTTTTTAAAATGTAGTATAGACATCTAATTATTTTTAGTTGCTTGTTAGTCGTTTTCTTTTTGAAAGTATCTTATAGGATGGTGGGAGAGTAAACGTGAGATTCTCGCCAATAACTCCCATGAGCTACAATGGGGGTGGAGTGTATCCTTCCATAGTCGAAAACAAGCATACATTATTGAGTTTGATGTGAGGGCATATTCAACTTTGAGTATACCTCTATATTTTGATTATCCCATCATAAATGTATGATTATACTATCTTAAAATATAGACTTGATCTTCCTTATGAGTTTGGAAGATTATTATTGTAACTTAAACCTATCTTTATGTTCCTTATGAGTTTGGGCAGATTTATTTCAATGCTCCACATGCTTCACCTCCAAATACCACATTTTACCTTTTCCTACTCAATTTTCTAGAACTTACAATATATTTGAATGTGTTCACATCGATGTATGGGGTCCAACCCCACAATTTCAAAAGAAGGATATAAATTTTATGTAATTTTTGTGGATTATTCTATACATGGCTTTTCTCACTAAAACAAAAATTAGAAACACTACAAATATTCATACATTTTTACAAATACATTGAAAACCAATTTAACATACACATCAAAACCCTCCAATAAAATGGAGGAGAATACAACTCTAACCACTTCCATAATCTCCTCAAGAACCTTCGCATCCACCTCTAAATGCCATGCTCATACACTCCCCAACAAAACAGAGTAGCGGAGCGCAAAAACCACTTCCTCAATCAACCACACAAGTGCCTCTATCCTTGCATAACATCTACATCCACCAATAGCACCTCCACACAGAACTCTCCCAACCAGCATTTCCAGCCACCTATTCCCACAAGAACGCCATTCCCACAAACCTACTCCCGCAAACCTATTCCACAGCCAAACCAAGAACACCACCTCCACCTACCCATTCCATGCAAACATGCCTAAAAATAGGAACCATGTTAACCCAAACCCCTTATCAACCTTTTCGATAGCATACCATCCAGGCAGTAGCCACCCAAAAACATTGGCATCTAGCCATGGCCCATGAACATAAAGCAATAATGGGTCAATACACTTGGACATTGGTTCCCTCTCAACCTCATCAAAATGTCCTCAGATGCAAATGCACGTACCGCACCAAACTCAACATTGATGGCATGGTGGCTTGCTACAAGGCTAGGATTGTAGCTCAAGGATTCAAACAAAACTATGGTATAGACTATCTTAAAACATTTAGCCTGGTTGCAAAAATAACAACCATTACTCCTACTCACCATAGCAACTCACTACAAGTGGCTGATCGTTCAAATGGGCATATCAAATGCATTCCTCCATGAAAAACTCACCGAAACAATCTCCATGTGTCAACCAAAAGGATTTGAAGATCCCAAGCTTCCCAACCACATTTGCTTCCTCAAGAAAGCCATCTACAGCAATGAACTATTTTTTGTGTCAGCAAAGATTTTTCTACAAGTGCATCCTTGACATTGTTTAGTCATGTCAACAGTTGTTGTAACCCAATAATATTTTTTAGGGCAGATAATGCCCATTGAGATATGGGTTCCGATGATATTTTTTAGGACAGATAATGCCCATTGAGATATGGGCTATCTTATCTTTTTGGCACCGCTGCTACTACAATTCACTTTAGTACCAACTTTAGCACCAGTTGTAATGTTCAGTTTTACTGCCATGTTAAATATAACTCAGAAATTTTATAGTCCTATTATTAGGCATTTTATGAGGTTTTTTGAAAAGTGCCTTTTACATACATATCATTCAAATCTATAAACTATACTTTTGCAACATCCAAATTTTAATATTAACAAATAAGGCACTATCATTTTACCAATCTTAAAACACTTCTAATTGTTAATAATTTGACGTGCCATACACTTTATAGATGTGGAGATGAAAAAGCTTTCTTGCAATAATTAAAATTTTGGTGCTAGATATGTATTATTAAAACTTTTAGGACTATGTACATTCCGTTTGGAAAATTCAAAATAGCTTTGAATAATTTGTATTTTGAAAAATTAGCATAAACTATTTTGGATAATATGAAAATAAGCTGATTTGAATCTTATACACTCGCTATTTTATCATATTTACGTCTTGCTTTGTTTTTTTTGCGGCACACATATTAACATATTTTCATGAGTTAGAGAATAATAGTATTAGGATACTGGTTCTTGCTTATTCTATGATTTTTTAAAAATGAAAATAAAAAAAATTCATTGATAAAAACTTGAAGTACTATATCAGGGAGGTAACAAACAATATTCTGTTAAGCCAAAGAGAACCAACCCAATCAAAGGCAAAAAAGAAATGAAACCAATTACTCAAGAGGATGAACCCCTTTACAATATTTAGTGTTCAAGTAATATGAATACTAACTTTTCCCATCCTAAAATGCACCAATTTTTAATAGTATAGGCTATAATAAGATCCTTGAGAATGCTAAAACCCATATCACCAATCTAAGGGAAGACAAAGGTCTTTCCACTTGCACCAATGAATTTTCTTATTATCCCTCAAATAAATTTATTAAATTTTTTTTGAATCCTATTAATAACAATATCGGTGTAAAGGCAAAGAAGTGAGGGTGCTTTTCAAGAGGGCAATCTGGCTTTCAGTAAAAAGCACATTATATTCCTAGCCATTCAATTTGTTCATAAGCTAAAAGGGAATCTAACAAAAGATCTAAAAAAATTGGTGTTAAGCTTCTTAGTTTCTATTATAACTTGAACCTTAGAGTCCCAGCTAGGTTGTAGATTCCTTAAAAATCTTTTGAATATTCTCTTTATTAGTTAAAGTTTTTTCTAATGAATGAACAATATTAATAACTTTTTTCAATCTTGCATACTTTTTGCTTATGCTTTCTTGTGAATCCATTCTATATAGTTCCTATTCAGAAGTCAAAATAAATATATGAATTTGTTTAACATCGTTAGCACATTCATTGGCTGTAATTAAAGTCTCCAATTTTTTTTTCTCAAAGAAATTCTCTTGTGATCTTCTTGCTTCAAAGTATATTGAAGCAAGAAAGAGTTTGAACATTTAGTCTAACTTGATGATCCATCCATTCTTTATATAGGGTAGTAGGCTCCGTATAGTCTTTTAGAATTTGTACCCACATATGATTATCTACAAATTGAATAAAGTTTTCATTTTCCAAAAGTCAAATCCTATTTTGTTGAACAATGGAAGGCGAACATAAGAAACACCTTCTATTGTGCGAATATTCTCCTTTCTAAGTGCCATTTCAAAGTAGAATTTTATTTTATAGATTGTTAGATTTTGTGTCGTAGAGACACACTTTGATATCATTTGTTGGCTTTAGTGAGCCCAAATGACAAAACCCTAGAGAATTTAAAATTTGAATAAAGTTTAGTGAGTTTGAGTTTTTTTAAATAAAATACTTGGTCACAAGCGGAAAATAAATAAACTTAAGCTAGAAAAAAAGTAAAATAAGGCACACCAATTTATAGTGGTTCGGGTCTACTTGATCCCATGTCCACTCTTTGGAAGTTCTCATTTTTTGAAACCCACTTGACATGAATCATTCCTTTACTGATCACATAAAACCACTCTTTAGACACTTGACCACAAAGCTGCAGAATCTTCCTTCCTTCCCAAAGCGTCTTGAGATAGAGTCTACTCGATCCCTTCTTTGCAATCTTTGATTGCGGAGCTGCGGAGCCTTCCCTTCTTCCTAGAGAAATATTTCTCGATTGCCTTTCCTTTGCACACGTGCATGACGGTGTTGCCAAATTCTCTTGCTTTACTCACAAGAGTAGGGTTATAAAAAATTTATGCAAAAATTAAAATACATACATACCAACTTGAGAAGAAATTCTCAAGATTAAAATTTTTCCTAATATTTAAGAGAGCTTTCAAATTTTCTTAGAGTGCTTTAATTCTTCTTATGAGAGCTTATAATAGCTTTTTCTAATGCTAAGAGGTGTTGAAAGCTACTTAAAGTGATCTTTATTTTTAGGTGATGAGAATAACAAAATTTATACAGTGCGCCTGGACGCGAGATTTGTGCGTGTTGGATGCATGTCAGTGATTCGTGGCTCACGGTTTGCCTTATCAAACCACTGATTTGTAGTACTATACTTGCCTTATTAGGCTTGCGATCTATATCGCACAAGTTGTCTTAGTAGGTCCACAATACTTAGCACACATGTTGCCCTATTAGGCTCGTAATCCATGGCACGTTTGGGTGCGTGCTTGCTGCGCATCTCGGCGCACTCCATCTGGATGTAGACCATGTTTGCGCTTGGGCGTATTGTGTCTGGGTGCACCCTTTAGGTGTTTAGGCGCATAGCAGGCTGTAACGACCCAAAGTCGTTATTTTGCAAATTAGGTCAGAATCCCACCTTAGGAATCAGGATCCCGGGGAATTTCAATTTAGGACAAATAAAACTACCAATAGATAGAAATAATTCAAAGATCAAAGAGCCCTAATTCAGGAAAAAATCTGAAAAATCGAAGCTCTCGTTCTATCTTTGAAATTTCTAAATTATGAAAATAAAAAATGTTGAAATACATGTCCGAATTCGTTGTTTTCAGTGTCGACGTGTTAAGTATATTATTTAAAAGCTGCTCGAGGAGTTTCATCAAATTCTGAGCGCCGATTTGATCGTGGCAAATTTTCGAAGTTTTAAACCTATAAAATTAAAATAAAATAAAGTATTGCTCCGAATGGAAAATTTTCGGCGCGAGGGTGTTCGTCATGTTGTAACACACCTCGGTGCCAAGTTTCGTTGCATTCGGAAGCCGAACGGCGGAAAAATGCGATTAATTTGAAGTTTAAGTTTTTTTTTTCATTTTTTTCTTTTACCTCTGTTTTTTTTTCTTCCCTACGCACCCCCCCCAAAAAAATTGCAGCTTGCGATTTTTTCCGCCAAATGGCGGGAGCAGCTTCCGTGCCAGGCGGAAGCCTGGCGCTTGCCTGCACCTTTTTTGGCGCAGCCTATCGGCCCATAGGGCCGACCCCGACCTCCCCCGACCCCAGCCTGCGAATCGCAGGCTCTGTCTTGCGACAGAGCCTGCAGGGGGCACTTTCGCCTTCCAGGAGGGGGCCCGCCTGCGCCGTTTTGGCGCAGGATGCGGTCGGCCCCCTCAGCCGAACCACCAGCCTGCGCTTATTTAAGCGTAGCCTTCCCCTTCCATCCCTCCTCCTCAGCCTTCCAGCAGCCGGCCACCCCTCCTCAGCCCTTCCAGCAGTCGGCCAGCCCCTCCGGCAGCCCGACAGCCCCCTTCCAGCCGCTTCCGGCAGCCCGGCAGCCCCCGGCAGTTCCATCCAGCACCTCCGGCAGCCCCCAGCAGCTTCTGGCAGCGTTCGACGGCCACCAACAGCCCTTTCCAGCCAGTCCCTTTGCTGCTGCCACCTCGGCCAGCCCTCGGCCAGTCGTCCGGCCACCCTCTTCGACCTCCTTTCGTTTTTCGGCAATCCTAATCCTAAGGTAAGAAGAGAAGTTTAAGAAAAAGAAAAGAAAAAAAAAAGAAAGGGAGGAGAAAAGTGAAGTTATTTTGCATTTTATATATACTTATAAGACTATGTCATCACATTAGTATTGTTATCATTAATCAATAATGACAATAATACAAATGTTATAAATAACTATTATTTCCTAAATTGTCAATTCAGACATTTTCGTTCTGACTTTGTCATTATACAGTATTATGATCATAATCTTAAGACACTTTAAATTTTATAACTGCTTTAATAGCAGCTTAAATCAATCGAACTGCAAAAGCGAAAGAAGAACAGAATGAAAGAAGAAATTAAACTCCTAAATCATTTGATTAAAAAGCTAACTTAAAGATATCGGGGACTTAAATGCAGATTGAGCGAACTATCACTCATTCGGGACATTGAACTTCTGAACTTAAAGAACGAAGGTACCCAGTACATGACATGTATTACATTTTGCACTTTTACTGCTGCTTAGCTTCGCGTATTTTGCTTTGAGCCATATTCATTTGAAGCTTGGTTGGTTGTTAGAAACCAACATCCTTTTTCATTCGGGGGTTACTGGAAAATGATATCAGTAACATTAATGCTTGGTTGGTTGTTAGAAACCAACAGTTCTTTTCATTCGGGGTTGTTGCTGGAAAAATAACATTAGCATCATTCGGGGTTATTACTGTAAAATGACATCAGTAACATTCGGGGTAGATTACTGGAAAATGACATCAGTAATCTTTATTTGATAAATAATATTTGTTGCAGGAATTGTTTATTTCGCGCTATTACCTTATTTTCTCCTGCATTTTATTTCTGCCTTACTTCCGTTAATCGCATCATTAAAAATGTAAATGTTATTATGTACTACTGTACTTAGAGTATTCTCTAATTACTGAGAATTCCAATCCCGATATTGTTTGTTGTACAATACCAGGTCAGGTACTTCTGGAAGAGCTTGAGCAAGAACCCTAATGCTTAAAATTTTTAATCTGCAAATGGATCTACGACGGCACTGTTTTTGCTTGTTTATCTTTTATCTTTTCTTTATTTTTACTTTTGTACGAGGAACATTGAAAAGATCTTGTAATATGAACATTGAAATAAATAAATAATATCCTTTGGCTTTTGTATGTGTATGCTCTTTTCCTCTCAAGTTACTCAATATGATCCTTGGGCAAGTGAACGCCCGACGTTGGAACGGTTTCTTTTGAACCGGCGTCGGGGCCCTCACAGTTGGTATCAGAGCAGGATTGAGTATTTGTGGGAGAAAAGGATATACATATATATATATATATATAAAAAGATATATTCAATTTAAGAAGATGTTAACAATTTAGGATAATAGTACCAGATTCAGAAGTGATAGCTCTCATTCTTCCTTGCTTTTAAATTGTAAGAGTAGACTAAGACCTTGTTATTACCCTTATTTTGTGCATCTAGTAAAACATAGGTTCCTCGGTTAAAGCAACTTTTTATAAACAAGCCTATTGTAAATAAAAACTTTTGGAATCAAAATTTTGCAAACTTTATTTATCATTGCGATTAACTATTCGTGTATTCAGTAAGTTAGGACATCTTCTAAATTCAAGTTTATTAATCATCTCCAAACAGATGGATTCCGATGAAGCCTTTCTCGCAGTACCCGCCAAAACCCCAGTTAAAACTACAATCTCCTCATCTGCAGCGGACAATAGAACGGATCGTCTATTAGAAGCTGTTTTGCAAGCCCTTTCAAATCAGGGGAAAGCCTCCACCTCACTGCTCACATCAGAAGCCCCTCAAGAGCAAAGGGTGCAAGTAAATAATGCCCTGCAAGCCTTCCTCAAACTCAACCCTCCTACTTTTAACGGCTTGGCCAGACCCATGGAGGCCGAAGACTGGATCCAAGCTGTAGAGAGCAAGCTAGACAGCTTAAAGTGTCCTTCAAGCGAGGAAGTTAGACTAGCGAAATACTTGCTAGAAGGTGAAGCTGAGAGGTGGTGGAAGATCACGTTCGAAACCACCTTCAAAAACATCAGTCTGGAGGACATACCGTGGGCAGAGTTCACGGCTGCATTCAGGAGCCGCTATATTCCTCATTCTGCCCAGAGGATACTTGAGAGCCAATTCATAAAGGTAGCTCAAGGTGACCGGTCTGTAGCAGCTTACGAGACGGAGTTCACAAAACTCTCTCGTTATGCACCAAAGCTTGTGGACTGCGAAGCTTCGAGGTGCAGTAGATTTTTGGAATGTTTAAATGATAGCATTCGAACCAACTTGATTTCTCTTAGGCATACAAACTTTGCTGATCTATTAGACTGTGCAACAATGCTGGAGTATAACGAGCAGGTGATCGTGGAAAGACAAGGAAAAAGGCATGATCATCCCACAGAGGATCCGGAGAGTTACAAGCATCCCTGTTACCCTCCACCAGCCAGGGCATACCAAATGTCTGCAGAAGCTTCCAGAACCAATGAAGGTGTTCATTGTAATCGACCTCACGGGAGGTGCTACCATGGTCAGGGCGTCTGTTTTATCTGCGGGCGCCCAGGTCACGGTTATCGTTTTTGTATCGCCAAGAAGACAATTGCTGGAGATATTATCCCTGGGGCAAGATCTGCCCCAAGACTGAACTCAGCACCAGCAGCCCCCGCCAATAACCAACGAAGAAGAGATTCTCCTAGGCAAGTTGCAGTATCGGCAGCACCTACCCAAAGGAATGGGCAGGTTCCTCAACCAAGAATGTACACCCTCACCCCTATCATAAAACCCGACGACAACGACATAGTATCAGGTATTAATTTCACCCAGATTTAAGTTTTGTTTGTGTGATGTCGAGGACGACATCGTTTTTAAGTAGGAGAGTTTGTAACGACTCAAAAGTCGTTATTTTGCAAATTAGGTCAGAATCCCACCTTAGGAATCAGGATCCCGGGGAATTTCAATTTAGGGCAAACAAAACTACCAATAGATAGAAATAATTCAAAGATCAAAGAGCCCTAATTCAGAAAAAAATCCGAAAAAACGGAAGCTCCCGTTCTATCTTCGAAATTTCTAAATTCTGAAAATCAAAAACGTTGAAATACGTGTCCGAATTCGTCGTTTTCAGTGTCGACGTGTTAAGTATATTATTTAAAAGCTGCTCGAGGAGTTTCATCAAATTCTGAGCGTCGATTTGATCGTGGAAAATTTTCGAAGTTTTAAACCTCTAAAATTAAAATAAAATAAAGTATTGCTCCGAATGGAAAATTTTTGGCGCGAGGGTGTTTGTCATGTCGTAACACACATCGGTGCCTAAGTTTCATTGCATTCGGACGCCGAACGGCGGAAAAATACGATTAATTTGAAGTTCAAGTTTTTTTTTTCATTTTTTTCTTTTACCTTTGTTTTTTTTTCTTCCCTACTCACCCCCCCTAAAAATCGCAGCTTGCGATTTTTTCCGCCAAATGGCGGGAGCAGCTTCCGCGCCAGGCGGAAGCCTGGCGCCTGCTTGCGCCGTTTTTGGCGTAGGCTGTCGACCCATAGGGCCGACCCCGACCTCCCTCGACCCCAGCCTGTGAATCGCAGCGACAGAGCCTGCAGGCGGCACTTCCGCCTGTCAGGAGGGGGCCGCCTGCGTCGTTTTGGCGCAGGATGCGGTCGGCCCCCCTCAGTCGAACCCCCAGCCTGCGCTTATTTAAGCGTAGTCTTCCCCTTCCAGCCCTCCTCCTCAGCCTTCCAGCAGCCGGCCACCCCTCCTCAGCCCTTCCAGCAACCTTCCAGCCGCTTCCGGCAGCCCCCTTCCAGCCGCTTCCGGCAGCCCGACAATTCCATCCAGCACCTCCGGCAGCTTCTGGAAGCCTTCGACGGCCACCAATAGCCCTTTCCAGCCAGCCCCTTTGCTGCTGCCACCTCGGCCAGCCCTCGGCCAGCCGTCCGGCCACCCTCTCCGACCTCCTTTCGTTTTTTGACAATCCTAATCCTAAGGTAAGAAGAGAAGTTTAAGAAAAAGAAAAGAAAAAAAAAAGGGAGGAGAAAAGAGAAGTTATTTTGCTTTTTATATATACTTATAAGATTATGTCATTACATTAGTATTGTTGTCATTAATCAATAATGACAACAATACAAATGTTATAAATGAATATTATTTCCTAAATTGCCAATTCGGACATTTTCATTCTGACTTTGTCGTTATACAGTATTATGATCATAATCTTAAGACACTTTAAAAATTATAACTGCTTTAATAGCAGCTTAAATCAATCGAACTGCAAAAGCGAAAGAAGAACAGAATGAAAGAAGAAATTAAACTCCTAAATCATTTGATTAAAAAGCTAACTTAAAGATATCGGGGACTTAAATGCAGATTGAGCGAACTGTCACTCATTTGAGCCGTTGAACTTCTGAACTTAAAGAACGAAGGTACCCAGTACATGACATGTATTACATTTTGCACTTTTACTGCTGCTTAGCTTCGTGTATTTTACTCTGAGCCAGATTCATTTGAAGCTTGGTTGGTTGTTAGAAACCAACATTCTTTTTCATTCGGGGGTTACTGGAAAATGACATCAATAACATTAATGCTTGGTTGGTTGTTAGAAACCAACAGTTCTTTTCATTCGGGGTTGTTGCTGGAAAAATGACATCAGCATTATTCGGGGTTGTTACTGGAAAATGACATCGGTAACATTCGGGGTAGATTACTGGAAAATGACATCAGTAATCTTTATTTGATAAATAATATTTGTTGCAGGAATTGTTTATTTCGCGCTATTACCTTATTTTCTCCTGCATTTCATTTTCGCCTTACTTCCGCTAATCGCATCATTTAAAAATATAAATATTATTATGTACTGCTGTACTTAGAGTATTCTCTAATTACTGGAAATTCCAATCCCGATATTGTTTGTTGTACAATATCAGTTCAGGTACTTTTGGAAGAGCTTAAGCAAGAACCCTAATGCTTAAAATTTTCAATCTGCAAATGGATCTACGACGGCGCTGTTTTTGCTTGTTTATCTTTTATCTTTTCTTTATTTTTACTTTTGTACGAGGAACGTTGAAAAGATATTGTAATATGAACATTGAAATAAATAAATAATATCCTTTGACTTTTGTATGTGTATGCTCTTTTCCTCTCAAGTTACTCAATATGATCCTGCGGCAAGTGAACGCCCGACGTCAGAACGGTTTCTTTTGAACCGGCGTCGGGGTCCTCACACAGGCTAAGTGAAATTGCTTAATGCGGTTTAGATAATCCCTAAGTGTGATTTTTTTACACTTTAACAAGTTTACATACATTATTTAACAAGCAAAATAAATTTTATACAAAATATAATAAACAAAATTTGAAGCGACTAAGAGGCCATTTTGAGTTAATAAGCTAGCTTATAAATATAACATTAGATACAACGTAGATCATGAACACCAAACAAAGAGTTTGGCTTAGACTCAAACACTTGAGTCAACATCACAAACATTTTTGTTTATATCTTGAATAATCACTTGAGCAAGCAAGATATTAGGACTAAAATGTCTACTTTTAATGAATCCACTCTGATTTTGGGAAATATCAGTTTGGGAAAGAAGCCTTTAAGCCTGGACATAAGCATCTTAGAAATGATTTAGTTTGTACTAGTGCATAGGCTTATAGGCCTACAATCCTTTTAAGTGTTACTGGATGAATTTTTAGGAATAAGAACAATAGTGGTGGAAGAAAAGTATCTAGGAAGGGAGCGTCCCTTAAAGAATCTAAAATGGCATTCTCAATATTCTTATGAATGATCTCCCAAGCTTCTTGAAAGAAGAGAGCCGAATATCCATAAGACCCCGCACATTTGTCTCTATCTAAAGAAAGTAACGTTTGCTTAATTTCTTACAACGAAGGTATGCTAGTAAGATAGATGTTATCTTTTTAATGCACCAAATGAGGAATGATATTCTCATCAAATTCAGTAACATCATCTTTATTCTCAATATAGATGTTGGAAAAGTAGTTTAATTCTATTATGTTTCACCAATTGTGAAAATACCCTTCAATGTAGTTTTTTGTTAAAAGTAGTTTTTGGTGTCTCACAAAATGTTTCTTCAAGGCCAAGGAGATGGGCAAGAGAGGTTGTAGCTTTCTTCCAAGCTTTTCTGTCTTTGGGACTGTCCGAGGAAAGAAATTTATCTTCAAGCAAATCAATTCCCTGTTCCGCACTTTTAGTTTTCTCAAAGATATTTTCAAAAATGACTATATACCATTCCTAAGATCTTTTTGTAATCTGCTTAGCTTTTGCCAAAATATAAAAAGATTGTTACCAACCATTGACTCTCTTTCCAACTGTTCTGCATCACATCAAGAAAGTTACTGTGTCTCACCCATATTATTTTAAACTTAAAATAAAGAGAAAATTCATTGGGATTCATGGACACAATAAAGAAAAGGGCATTATGATCAGATTCAATTCTGTTAAGATGTGACGGTCTAGACTTGCTATAATTGATATTCCAATGGCTTGAGCTAAGGAATTTATCAAGTCTCTCTCAAGCCCAACCATTTGTTCAGGTAAAAGGAGATTTCTAATCGCTGACATCAATAAGATTGCAGTCAAAGATACAATTAGCAAACTATTTCGTAACATTAGTGTTAGGATATTTACCACCATTTTATTCATTGGCGTTGAGGATAACATTAAAGTCTTCTTTGGTAATCCAATGATCATTATACTTAGCATAAATGCTTTTGAGATTATTAAAGAGATAACTTCTATTAGTCCTTGAACATTTGGCATAAACAAAAGCAGCTATAAACTTAAGAAAAAGGTAGTTGATATTTAGGATTAAAGCTTAGAAACTATCTTCAATGATTTCACAATGGACATCTTGCGTCCAAAAACACTAGATTTTACTATTAATATTAGAACATGCATCATTAAACCTCATAAATCTTTTATAGTAACTAATGTTGTACAAGTCAATGAAAGGTTATAGAGTAATAAGTTTATAAATATGTTTTATATAAACAATTTTTTAAAAGTTTGTTCAAGGTCGAGGTATTAGCAATACCTTTTAAGTATTTTACAATAGGAATTTAAGTATTGAGAAGAAAAGGAATTGGACTTAGCTATTGTCATGCTTTTTTGCTAGGAATTTTGTTTCTATCTTTTTAATAGGTAACTACAGTAAAACCATCTTGCAAGTATTTAGATATATCACCATAAGAGTTTCTTCTAATCAGATTATCAGGATGAATAACTAGCTCATCTTTAACCTTAGCATTAAAATTATTCGCATCATAATTAATTTCAATGCAGCTATTTCTTAACGCACAATTGGGAATGTCTCAATTCTTTGAGGGATGAAGACATATGAGAGAATTATGTTGGGGAGTATACGAATCAATGACAACATTATTTTCAAGGTCAATAGTAGTAGGTGGCTGTTGCTGAGAAGTGTGAATAATGAGTTATTTGTCTATAGGGTTTTCATGATGAGCATTAAAGATGCTGAAGTTTTGATTGTCAGAAGCTATATACTCATTAACAACTGAAAGGTAAGGCTGTTAATTAGGAATTTCAGAACTCAGGTTGTTGTTTGTCACATCAATATTTGGCCTTATGGAATTGCCAAAATTATTGAGTAGCATTGGAAATTGAATAATTGCGGGTAGTGACTTTGTAACGACCCAATGTATTTACCTGCAAATTAAGTTAAATTCTCGCCTCAGAAATCGAGTTCCGGGGAATTTTCATTTAGGGGGCTGTAAGGACCCTAGGTCATTTTGAGAAGGACATTAAAATCCCGCTAAAATCAAATTCTGTTGTTTTTCTGCAAATCTCTGTTTTCGGTTGCATCTCCCGCTAAAAATCTATTTTTATCAAGATTTTCTGTTACACGTTGATTAAATTTTTGATTGAAGAGGTTTCTCAAATTCGATTAATGCTGAATTGAAATTTATGTTTGTCATTAAGCACTTACTAAATTAGAAGAAGGGAAGACAAGAATCGAAGGTTTATAAATCGTCGACAATTAAGATCGACGGTTCTAATAGGAAGGAAATGTGAACCGCTCAATTCCTTCAATCGCGCCATTTTTGTTTTTATTCGCTAATTATCGTAATCCACCCAAAGCAGCAGAAGGAATCGGGTGCGCACGCACACCCTATTTAATCGAGCGCATACCGCTCGATTCCTCACTACCTCCTCTCGACTCTTTCCTCTTCTCTTCCGCTCAAGCCGTAGAAGCGCACCTGAGCCGACGACCAGCAGTAAGAGCCGATCGTCTCCCCCTGCGCTCGATCCTCCTTCAGCTCGTAGTACCGTGCGTCGAGAGACGGAAGTCAGAGACTCATAGCGCACGACCTCTGCTTTCGTGCGCTCGACTCTACGCTCAATCCTCCTTCCGCTCGTAGTTCCTTGCGCCGACCTTTGCTTCCGTGCAACTTTCTTCACTGCTCGACTCCCTCTGTGCTGACTTCTCCACTCGCATGCGCCCGATCTTTGCCAGCGCTTAAGCCTTCTCTGCGCCCAATTCTTCAGCAGGTAAAAATTTCTTCTATTTTTATAAATACAGTAGGATAGAATAATAAATAAATGTTTAAGATAATTGGCTTTAAGAGTAGTGTTTCGATTTTTTTTAAATGAATAGAACAGTCATTCAATTAATCTAATATATACTGGGTCGAAAAGTTAACATCTATTTCCGTGCATTAGCAGCAAATCCTAGATGTCTAAATCTCAGCTTTAGTCTAATAATTAAATTATTATGGTATAAGATTCAGCGAACAAAACTTAATGTGGTTAGCTCTTATTATTGATCTTTGGGGTACCCAAAAATACTTAAAAAGTATCAAATCACCTTATTCCCTCATTTAAGGATTAAAATGAAACTTATATTTGGACGAGTTAAATGTGAATTATGTAATTAGGATAACATAGAAATACTGAATTTGGTGTAAAGATAAGTAATATGTAACTTCTTAACCTATAGTTGGGTCACCAATTATTCCCTTTCCTAAAAACTTAACCATTATGCACCCTGCAAAAATATTATTTCTTAATTATAGGAGTTGAAACTTCAATAGTTTTAAGTAAATATTGATTAAATAATTCAATACATGCTTACCATGCTCTAGCATAATTTAAGGTTGAGAAACTATTGTACAGGGCTATATTAAATTGATATTTACATATTGCTCCAAATTATTGTCATAAAACTTCTAAATCATCGGTTTTAGAACTCTTAGGTAAAATGGTTGTAATGCACATTCTATTTATGAGATTTAAATCAAGTTTTGGGAAGGATATGAGAATGAAAAGATAGGTGGTATATCGAGTAAATAGAATTCGTTAAAAATATTACTTTCAAAATTTAATAGAATTCCAATTATAACTTTTGCAAATACATCAAGGTTATGAGTGAATCATCTTGTTAAGTCAAAACACAAAAATGTACACTGGATATTATTTTTATGCTTTTAACTATCCTTTGTTGCTTAAGCACAACTTTGAGCCTATTTTGTATTGCTAGTTAATGTATTATTCTTACTAATGATGTAAGAGAAACAAAATGATGTTTATGTATCTTGTGAATGTTGCAAGAAGGGTTTCGAAAGGGAGCATGAATAGGTTAGGGATGGGGCTAGTCCTCGGGAGTTATATGGGTGCCATCTGGAGCCTTTGAGAGGGCCCAAATGAAGGTTATGCTTAAATACATGTTTAATGCCATCTGGAGCCTTTAAGGAGGCTCATGTGAAGGTTTATGCTTAAATGCATATGAACCCAGCCTCATGGTTCTAGCTTTGCCCATCAGAACTGCTATCATTGCTTTATAATATCATAGACAAATATAAACATGAACTTTTATGTGATTATTGCTTTTCTGTTTGAAAATTTAGCATGTGACAAGAGAATATTTATTTTGCAGGAGTTATGATTATCTTTTTGCTAAAAACTATATTTCATTGCAATTAATATCATTTTTGCCTTCCGCTTTTGCTTAAAGTATATTTTTAATATCCTTTGTATTTAGAAGTGCCATAAGGCATTATTTTTATAATGTCAGATCAGATACAGCTGAAAGAAGCTGATATAGTTTAAAATCATGACGTGGCAAATTAACGGATTCTAACTTCCTTTTCAAGGGATAATTATTTTCTGTATAATGAAAGTTATGTAATAAATTCTGGATATTATTTTACTTTAAATTGAATGAATGTTATTTCTTATACTTGAATAGCTCTGGATGTGTTTAACTACTATTTTACCTAACTGCTAATATGATCCTACAGAAAGATGCATCTGATGTTAGATTGGTTGTTACCAACCTAACATGGGTCATCACAAGGGCAATCAAGAATATTAATAGATAGAAATAATTCTTAGATCAAAGTATCTTAATTTGGGAGAAATTCGGATAACAAAAACTTCCGCATTATTTTTTGAACTTTTTAAATTCATTAAATCAAGAACATTGAGAAATTTTATCGATTTTGGAGCGTCGGTTTGATCTTAATTAATTTTCGAAGCTTAAAACTTCAGAAATTAATTAAAAATAAAATTTTATTCCGAATCAAAAATTTTCGATGCGAGGGTGTTCGTCATGTCATAACATACGTCGGTGTCAAGTTTCGTTTTATTTGGAGGTCAAACGGCGAAAAAATATGAAAAATTTAACTTTAAGTAATTATATAAATTTTTCCATAAGCAAATTTATTTTCCTTTCCCCCCCGATCTTGTAAAGGATCTTCTGCGCCAGAGGCCATGCACGCCCCCGGTACTTGCGCCAGAAGAGCCATGCGCCATTAATTTGACACATGGAATGTCCCTTTTGCGCCTATTTAACTTTTCCCCCACTTCCCCCCTTCCTTCTTCACACAACCCTTCCCTCTTCACCCCAACAGCAGCCAACACTTCTCTCCTCTCTCCCAATAGCAGCCCTCAATCCCTCCCTCACAGCTAGCCAGCCAGCTCTCCCCTTCTTACCAGTCAGCCTCCTCTCTCTCAGCCCCTGCCAACCCTCCAGCAGCAGCCGACCACCCAGCAGCCAGTCCTCCTGCCGCTGCTAGCCGGCCAACAGCCACCTCGATCAGCCGTCCGACCACCTCACTCTGACCTCCCTCCATTTTCAGGCGATCCTAATGAGGAGAAGTATAAGAGAAAGAAAAATTAGGAGATATTTTGATTCTTTTATTTTTCTTTTATTTTTAATTATAATACATCTCTATTAGTCATTCACGTTATTATTGTTCTCATTAATCAATAATGGAAATAGTACAATTATAAAATGATTATTATCTTCATTTAAGCATTTTCATTCTAATATTTTATTATTATTACATTCTGAAATTTTTAGTCATTTTTATTCTGTTTTTATTTTTTCATGCATTTTTATTATCATTAAATAATGATACTAATAACATTATATTATCATATTAGTAATTTAAAAATATGGACTTCTATCAATTTGAGAATATGAAAAAAAGACAGAATAGAAAAGAAGAATGTAAAAAAAAATCCTTAAAAATATATCACATCGCTTTTAAAAAAAATTAATTTAAAATATCAAAAAACTTAAATGCAGATTGAGCGAACTGTCACTCTTTGAACTTAATGAAAAAGGTACCGAATACATGACAAATATTACTTTTTGCACTTTACTGCTGCTTAGCTTCGCTTTGAGCCAAATTTATATTAAAGTTTGGTTGGTTGTTCAGAACCAACATAACGTGGTTGTTAATGAAAAATGTCATCAGTGGGATTAGTTACTGGAAAATGACATTAGTAACATTCGGGGTTGTTACTGGAAAATGATATTAGTAACATTTGGGGTTGTTACTAAAAAATGACATCAGTAATATTTGGGGTTGTTACTTGAAAATGACATCAGTAATATTTGGGGTTAGTTACTGGAAAATGACATTAGTAACATTTGTGGTAGGTTATTGAAAAAATTGACATTAGTAACATACATTTTGTGATAATACTTTTCGCAGGAAATTGATTATTTATTTTGCGCTATTGCCTTATTTTCCCTGTATTTTATTACCTTCTTATTTCTGCTAATCGTATCTTTTAAAATGTAATATTATTGTTTACTGCAGTACTTAGAGTATTCTCTAATTACTTAAAATTTCAATCCCAATATTGTTTTCTATACAATATTAGGTCAGGTGCTTCTGGAAGAATACGTGTAAGAACCCTAATTCTTATATTTTCAATATTGCTGATAGATCCACGACACTGTTTTGCTTATCTTTTATTATTTATTTTTATTTTTCACTTTTGTACGAGGAGTACGATGAAGGATCATGTAATCTGCAATCTTGTAAATAAATGAGAATATCTTTTTGTCTTTACATGTGTATTCATTCTCTCTCAAATTACTCAATAGGATCATGCGGTATGTGAACACCTGAGTGCCGGGACAATTCCCGTTGAGCCATCATCGGGCAATCACAGACTTCCTCATTGATAATATGCAAGGTATATCCATCCTCACTAGTTTGTTCTATGTTTTGTATAAGATTTTCAATATCGGCTTAGGATTCTGCAATAGTTTTCGAACTTGACTACCTTCATTATTGAAAAAACCAAAAATAGGGTGCCTCAAAAACAAAAAAAAATACATAGAAATCTAGATCCTCTAGGAAAGGAATTAAAAATTTGAACAAAAGTTCAAATCGGATGCCCAAAGGCAAAATCCTTTGAAAGTTCTTAGAGAGAACCAATTTGCCTACATATTTAGGACGATTCTTGCACCGATCCAACTAAAGGCGCTCAAATCGTGAAGAAGTTAATCCTGATAGAAATATTGGAGCAAGGTCTTTTTAGATCGAAGCAAGATCACTTAAAAACATCTACAAAAGTTGAAAAATATAGCATCAGGTTGATCGCATAGTACAAACAAAGCAAGATCATTTTGAGTTAGATATTCTATAGTTATTGTTCTTTAAGCATTCAAATCATTTTTTTATCTTGGTACAAGTAAGAAATATACAAACGAATTAGTACTATTTGTATAACTATCTAAGTAATATTAAAGATGACAAAACATGTTATAAAAATTGCTTAAATGTAAGAATGATGAGAATCGATAGAAATATATATATCTTATAATGAATTCAAAATAACACATCATAATGTTAATATTATAGCAGTCGAGATTTATTTGATAAATTAGAAATTGTTGAACGAGAGACACATTTATAAGTTGGTCAAATTAAGAGATAAAATAATAAAAAATTTGACTCAAATAAAATATGATCAAAAAATTATTTTATGGATGAAAATATTTAATTGGATAGACTATATTTCTAAACTTTTTAATGAAGATTGTACTAATATAGTTTGTATAGGTTTAATTGTTATAAAATACTATTAATTACACTTATAATTTTTATTTTAACAACTCTGAGATTAGGATACTTTAAAAGGGATGAAGAGTGGAAAAATAACTGTTAAGGTATATATTATCAAACGCCCACCAATTTATACCTTTGACCCACAAATTTACTTTGTATAAGTGTGGATAAGCTGTCATGCTTGTAAGCATGGCCAACAATATTTGACACATTTCTATTGCCAATTTGTTCATTTTGTAGCGCACCTTTGCTTTTTTGTGCACTAATAGCTTTTTATGATAAGTTTTTATTGTTTTGGGAATATTAATTCCGATGGATTTTTAGTATATCATTTGGGGGTATTTTGTGAAGAGGATTGCACTTATTATTTTTTTTAATAAAATTTATGGCTTTTTGTTAATTTTCTCAAGAACTGGGTTCATGGAAAGAATTGTTTCCATAGGTCATTTGAAACACAAAAGACCCTACAAATTAAAAGAAAAATCTTATCTTGGGTATCTTATAAACATTAACTATAAAGACACTTGCGCTCTGTAAATGTGATTTTCATCGATGTGCCTGTAACATAATTTTTTTCCTCCATTTTAGGTCTCTTTTTTCCTTGGAAAATTTGGAATCATTCTTAACAGGATTTGTTTCATCAGGTTTTAATGCACTAGCAGTATTAGGAAACATTTCATAGAATCATCCATTTAGATTACTGACAATTCAGAGATCTGCCATTTACACCATACATTTGTACCAGTTTCTTGAGCTTGATGCTTTTTTGAATTATTCCTAATTAGTTTATTAGATGTATCCATCATAGTATTGTTATAGTTGAACTCATTAAAATTATACTTTTTTTGGCTATAGAAAGCCTTTTTCTGTTCAGCGTATTAAAAGTGTTTTTTTCTCTTATAAGTAGATGTAGTTCTGAAGATCTTATATGAAATATCACTGTTGCAGATCAGGAGTTGCTTGCAAGATTGGCGGACAAAAAATACCCATTGAAATTTGATATGCATCTTTTTAAATCATGATAATACGGAATGGTTTACCATTAGTTGTTAATGTTGTTCTATTACAATGAATCTTATACATATTTATTGTAACCCCTTTACTCTTTGCATGGTAATGCATTTTTGCCTAGATGGCTTAAATTTTCATTGTTGCTTTATTCATTTAAATTTGTTTAGATGATTTTTGGACATTTTTATTTTTTTAATGATTTCCACAAATCCACTAAAATCCTATTTTACCGAGCATTCTATAGGAGGAACTGCATTTAATGGTGTGGCAGAAGAGCTGAAGAAATTTACAACTCAAGTTGCCCATGTTCTTCCAGTGTCTGATGATGGTGGCAGTACTGCAGAGATAGTACGCGTAGTTGGTAAATTAAATGACTCTTTAGATTATTCTGAGCACTGAAATAGTAATTATCTTCTGTTAAATATGGTGATAAACTAATTTGTTTCTTGCAGGTGGACCAGCTGTAGGGGATATAAGATCAAGGTGCTTGAGATTGTCTGATGAAAGCACTTCTGAAGCTATTGCTGTGAAGAGATTGCTCGGGCATAGATTGCCTCTTGATGCATCAAACTCTAAATCTGAGTGGTATTGAGAGCTGTGATGTATTTTTAAGACCAGTGATTTTCACATAATATTTTCTTAATTTTTTTTAAGATAGCTAGATTTTCTAATGCTATTTCTCTCTTCCTGTGCTATCTATACTTATTTTTATTTAAAATGATAAAGATACCTACCTTGATACATATCTTGCAATTCATCCCAAATTTTAAATGGCTAAGATCTAAAATATCTAGAAAGATGTAATGCAAATGGGTGCTAAAATTTGTATTTAATTCATTTGTTCTTTTCCATTAATATGTTTCATGGATGGTAAGTTTAAGTTTTTTGTCCTTTTAAGTGGATAGGAATATCTAACTCTCTGAATAGCTTTTTGGTTCAATGAGTGTATCAATTTAAGAAACAAAGGTTTTATGATGATGTGAAAGTTAATCATAGGGAAAAATATTGCTTAGAGTATAAGGGGTAGTTCTGTGCGTAGAACAATGAAAATTTTGCAAATATAAAGAACTTTAACGATTTTGCCGTATCTGGATTGATAATGGACTATTTGATGAAGAGTTTGTCCAAATAACGATGGTTATGGAATAGTATTAGATGTAGATTAAGAAATAGGTGAGTAAGACATTGGTAAGGGATTAAGAGGGTTATGTGATTTATATCATGGTAAAATATGTAATCTAGACTTTGCTTTAAACTAGAAGTAAGAATGATGGAATTCTTTTAAATTAGAATGATTTCATGTGCTGAGAATAATGAAATGTTTTTATGGAAATAAACATCTTGAGAAATAAAATATTGTTTTGCTTGCAAGTTTGAAAGATGTATCCATTTGTATTAGAGGGGAAACTAAGAAATTGGATGCAATAAAATTTGAATAAAAAGTAGTTAACATTTTTCTTTTGCAAAAGTCTATGTAACCAACCAAGTACTCTCAAATAATCAAAATTTTGAGGCTTGTTATATAAAATTTGATTAGGTGTCAGTTTATCAAGCAATAGTGAAGGTGTTTTTTTATGAGATTAATTGCATGATAAATCTTTCCAAAATGACAACAATAATGATAATTGAAATATGAGTTTTACTATATTAAGTTTACGCCAATGCGTGCTTTCTATGATTACATTCTTCTGAGGTGTGTATGCGCAAGTTGTTTGATGTAAAATACCTTTGCTTTGTTAGAAAAATGGCATATAAAATTCCGCACCATTATTAGTTTTAATGCATTCAATTTTTTTCTCAAATTTAGTTTTAACATATGCTACGAAACCTTGAACGAATTTTTGACCTTTGTATTTATGTTTAAGCAAAATATTTCATGTATCCTGATTTCTTACCAACGATTGACACAAATACTTACAATGATATTTGTATATCTTGATTTCTTATCAGTAACTGACAACATATTTATGACCATAATGTGATTCAATCTGAAATGGTGTTCCAAATTCAATGCATTTCAAATCAAACACTTGGTCACGATAGAATTGCTTAAAGAAAATGGTAAATTTTCTGCTTTGCAAAATGACAGATTTCACAATGTGAACCAGCTGGTATAGAAATCCTTAGATCCATATATCATAACATTTCTAAACTTGAATTTGATAAATATTCAAACCTGAAGTGCCATAAGTTGGAGTTTCTTACACTTTAAACAGAGTTATCTTCTTATCGGAATCACCATCTTGGTAGAATGAGGCTTGAGTTTTATCAGGTGGAAAAGACCTTGTGTCTTCTTAGCTAATCCAATCATCCTCTAACTCTGCATGTCCTATATAAAACAATTATCAAAATAAATCAAGAAATTGTATTTTTTGGTTCTTGTAAGCATGCTAATAGAAATTAGTTTAAAAGAGAAATCGGGAACGTATAATGTTTGTTTAGTTTAAAATGTGGTGACAATGGGACATTTCAGTAGGCGACACTGATATATTTTCCTTGCTTGGTAATGCCATATGGATATTTTGAACGAGTTTATATTTGGAGAAACACCTGTTTGAACAAATATTATAGTTAGTTATTTCTGAATCTATCATCCATGAATTTTCATTAAATTTGCTATTACTTGAGCACGAGACAATGCATACCTGATGGGTGGAGAGAGTTTTGTTCAGGTGTAAAATTGGTGGTTATACTATTGACCAGTGTGTTCTTGGAAATTTTTTTGCTAGTTTGACAAGTGCATCAATTTGGCATGTTTTTCACTAGTAGGTTGCATGACACATTTCCGATTTGCTAGCATCATTAATTGCTTTGGGACTAATATTAATATTCTTATCGAAACTCTGATTTGCCTTTTATTTGTCTCGGAATACGGAGGTTACTCATGTTTTATGTAATTGAAGTCAATGGTGTGACCTTAATATCCATAATAGGTACATACCGGCTTATTCACATTATTATATTGTAATAATTTATTTGTCCCGATTCAATTCTTTTTTTTGTAAATTTTCATGAAATCTATCTGAATATTTCCATTTATTATTGCTCTTTTTCTATAGAAAACATTAGGTTCGACATTCTTTGTGCATTTGCATTCAGATTCCTTCCATGTTGCAAAGCCACATTAAATGCCTTATTGATATTATGTGAGGATCCATACCCTTAATCTAAAATATAATAGTAAAATTCTTACTTAAACCTCTTACAAATTTGTTTGCAAAGTCATATACTTGATATTTTCTACTGACTTGTTATGCACCACAAGGATTATGAAAATTACAAGAACAAATAGCTATTGATCTAAGATTCATTAATTCATCCCAAATCACTTTCATTTTTCCATAATAATATTAACATGCTAGTTTTTTTGAGAAATAGAAAGCAATTCTTATTGTAGATCAATGAGGCTGAATACATAACCATGAGAAAATCTTGCTTTAAGCTTATTCCAAACATCAATTGCATTGTCAAGCTAAACAATGATTTTTGTAGAAATTACTTGATAACCAATATACCACCATAGTGTTGTATCCCTCCCATGCTGCAAAAGCTGGATTACCCTTGTTCAGAATGCATATTAGTCCATCTGTGAACTTCAGTTTTTTTTTTGAAAGAACCATTCTCATTCCTTACTCCCAAGTGTGATAATTAGAGCTAGGAATTACTGGAGAAACCTAAATAAGCGACGACATTTCATTTGGGTGAAGGCAGTATGTTCTGAGGGATTTTCTTCAAGTCTCACGTTGAAGAAGAGGAACCGTTATTCGCCATTATTGAGAATTTTCTCTAATGCCATGTTGTGAAATGATGAGTAGAAATAAATTTTATTCATTGATATAGAGAGAGCGTTTTTGTTTTGAGTTTCTTCTTTTTATACTCCTCTTTACTCAGGTTTCATTACTAATACAACAATAGCAAACAAACTGGCGTTGCTAACAGAAAACTAACAAACTAATTAACAGTAATCTAGCTGTCTCCAATTATTATTCAACGGATCAAGCAATGCCAAAGCTCCTTTCTCTGAAACTTTTTCATTCATGAATTGCTGTAGTAATACTCATCTAGATTTTTGGTGTTATTTTAATATGTTGTTGTGAGTTCTATCATGTCTTCTTCTGATGTCTCTCAGCTCCCAGAATAGTATTAATTCCGCCATCCTTATTGGATAAATTCTGAAACTTTTTGCTCGAATCTTATCAGTGGGTTATTTTGATAATTTATTGTTACTTCTGTTTTTCTTTTGAATCTCGGTTATGAGCATACTAAATATTTTTCTATTATGTTGATATTATTAAAATTTTTAGGTATCAAATCGTGGAAGGTGAGCATTTTTTATGGGATGGTCTTTCACGTTCTTACCGAGAAACAATTCGTGCTTTTCTGACATTCTTTCAAGATCAGGTACATTACATGATGTGAGAAAGATCTTGATGACTTGTTCCATGTTCGGATGTTTAGAGACTACAGTGTTCTTTACATTCCTTTGTTTTCATAAGTAGAGTTTAACTGAATCATTCAATACCTTGGCCATAAATATAGGATTTTACTGAGCAAACACAAGCTTTTTTATTTGAATGATAGTATTGGCTTTGAAGATTTACAAGCATATCTCTCAAATTTCTTATCTACATATCTAGCACTTGTGTCTCTATTTTCTGATCCCATTGTATGAAATCATAAAAAGGAATGGAAGACAGTAACAACATGATCATTTCCAGAGTAAAAATGCCCATTTTATACGTACAAGGAATACACCTAAATCACGCAGGTTATCTTTGCTGAGCTCAAAATAATAAAAATCGCATAAGCAGAGTCCAACAGTTTCACCAAGCTTAGCCGGCTTCTTCCATCCGCTAGCCCAAATGTGCTTAGTTTTATGTTGACTTGAAAAATTAAAATTAAGGGATTGTCTTTCATTTTTATGGGAATAATATATTTTTAAATAATGCTAGGCAAAATGGAAGACATGTATGTGGTTGCAAATCATATTAAATCTTAAAATAAAATGTCTTAAAAATATTTTAATTTTTATTGAATTAAATATTATTTGTTATAAAGCTTTCCTTATATAAATTATTTTATAATTTTTTTGAGGTTTAACTTGCTATGCAAAAACAGAGGCACTTTTAATAGTAAAAGGGTACAACTTTTATATAAAAAAATATATAATTTCGCCTTGATTCTTTTCATTAAACATCACTATTGAACATCACTATTTCTACGTCTGAAGTCTCAAATGAAAAAGATGGAGGGTTGCATTAGTAGTAGACAACTAGAGCAACACTTTGTCAAATCACCATGACATGAATCCTTTAAGAAACTGTATTGAGTTAGGGTGCCTTTTGGAAATGATGTGCTTCATTTGCTTGAATGTAGTTTGAAGTGTGCAATGACCACTACATTGATGCTCGATGCAGTGTTAATTGAGCAATGGTTTCCATAATTTGGACAAATATGAGCAAATATCCTAGTCTAACACTTTAAGTTGAGAACACGGGAGTTATAATATTGAACTCTGACATCAAAACATATGGAGCTAGTGGATATTATGATTAATAGGAATAATATTTAGTGTTTTAGCAAGAAAATTGTGTTGCGAAAGCAAACAAATTTGATAATTTAGGCTTTTAATTTCTTATATTCAGTCTTTGAGCTAGTTTTATCATGAAAGAATATGGTGGTATGTGTTTTTGTAAGTTAAAAGATATTATTAATACTTTTACTATGAAAATATGGTGGAGGTTCCGTTTCAATTCCAGTCTTTGGGCTAGTTGTCAAAAACAAGCACTGTAAAGGTGCTCATCCTATTTGTGTCGTTATTAAGCCCATTAATTCCCCATTGTCAAAGAGAATCAATGCTCTAAAATGCGTATTGAAAATCATATGGCATGGAGAATTGGTTTGGGGGAAGTTTTCTTCTAGCATGGTTATTGGTTTGGGGATAGTAGTTTGGCTAATAGTTTCCCTTTTGCTTCACTACATGTCTTGCAAAGTGGCAAATTTCTATTTAAATGATCAGCAGATCTTTAATTTAGAGAGGTGTTTACTGAGAATCTAAATGTTATTGATGAAATTCTTTCTATTCAGTTCAATATTAGTATGCCTGATGTTTTTGTTTGGAAAGGAAAGGCCCCGACACAATTTGTGTTCAAACATTCCTATAATCAATTTAGGGACAGTGCTTCTCATTTTGCTTTGTAATCAATTATTTTGCATAAAGCTCTATCCTACTATTTCCTTTTTCTTATGAGAGGTTTACGTTTATGGCTCCCTATTGATTATATTATGCAAAAAAAAAAAATTCTAATATTGCTTCAAAGTGTCATTGTTGTGGTTTGTCTTGTGAATCTTTTGATGATGTTTTTGTTTATGGGGATAAGGCCAAGGAGATTTGGCAATTTTTTAACAAATTACTTGGTCTCCATCCCATTTTCAATATAAATTATAAAGCCTTTTCTTTAGCTTGGTGGCTTTCTGGCAACATTGTGATTGCAATACATATCATGATGCTTCTTCTTGTTCTTATTAATTGGCATATTTGGGATGAGCGCAATAACTGTAAGCATAGAAATTTCATTTTATTTCTAACCACAATATTTGGAAAACAATTAATTACATTGATAATGCTATTTATACTAGTCTTATAATTGTAAAGAACTTTATAAGAGATGTGTGCAGCAATAAATGGTTATTTAGAGTTCAACAAGGTTTTAGAAATCCCGTAAGTAAATTTGTGCACTGGTTTAAACCAAATATGGGCTTTTATAAATTGAATGTGGATGGTTGTCTTAAGAAGGATAGTTTGCGGTTGCTAGGGGTCTCATCCGAGGCCATACTAGCAGAATTGTGCTTGCCTTTGTTGTTAAATTTTTTGCTATTCTTCTCTCATGATTGAGATTAAAGCCTTCTCATGGGGCTCATGTAGTGCATGAAAAAAGAATTCATAATATCTGGATTGAATGTGATGCACTTAGTCCTATTAAATTAATCAAATATAGATATTGTCGTGATTGGGATATTTGTTACCTGTTTCAAGCTCTGCATATGAAACTTATTAACTTTAATTACTTTATTAGTCATATTTAGAGGGAAGGTAATGCGGCTGCTGACTGGTTAGCTAATTTAGGTATTTGTTGTGATGATTTAATTATTTACTGTGAGGGTAATCTTCCTCGATCCCTAATAGATATATGAATATTGGACAGTCTTCAGCTCCCTTGTATATGATTACGATGTCCTGAATGATGGTACCTTTTGTTGCTCTCTACTTGGGGTGCGGGGGAGGGTTTTGTCTATAGTGAGGGTGGGATGCGACAACTTTCTTGTGTAGCTGGATCTCTACTTTTGCTGTATATCAGTGGCAGCCTGGAAAGGATACTCACATGTACTAATTACTATTAACAAATTCCCACACCCCATTTCATTTACGTACACAATGAACTAGATTGCAGGACTGCAAAATTATGAGGATTGCAAGATGAAGATTGGCTGAAGTGCTTCAAAGAGGTACTGGATTTTGAAAACTGAATGGAAGGCTTTGAAGCACACCTGCTCACTTTGCTAGGATGCTATTTGCTTTGCTGTTTATTTGTATTTTTTTTTTTTTTTTTTGACTTGTTAAACTTTTAGACTATATCCTGGGTTAATCTTTTTGGGTTTGCTTGTTTCTTTTTCTTTTGAGTTTATTTTCTTTCTCGCTTTTCTAGTTGTATACAATTTAACTTGCATGCTGTACTTGATTTTTGTATCAATAAATTTGAAGTTTTTTAAAAAAAGGTTTTGGCATTCAGGTAAAGATTACCTATAGAAATGTTGCTGATATTATTGGTAAGAATTTATAGGATGATGCAATGATTGTTAAGAGGAAGATATACAGAATAACTATTTAGTGATTGCAATTATTGAAACAGTTTACAATATTTGCAAGTATTTATGCACCAAGATTCGATAGAATTGTTAAAGTAAACTTTTGGCATGATTTGAAGTAGTTGGTTCGAGAAATTATTATGAGGATGCTATTTATTGAGAGAAACTTAACTGGCTATGTTTTTTTATTAGTTGAAGAATTTAATGATATTTGTGATGGTTTTGATTTTTGATGAGATTAATGAAGAAGAGAAAATAGTTTTAGAGTTTATTTTTTCTTATGATTTTATGGTTGCCAATGTTTTGTTCAAAAAAGAAGAAAAAGCTTATAAGATTTTTTTTTTTTAATTACTAGTTGAAATTATTCTTATTATAAAATGAGATTGCTTATATTGCTATGATTATAAAGTTATTTGTAATTGATTTAAGGATAATTATCTGTAGAAGAAATGTTAACTTTAAGTCATGTCTAAAGCTAAAATAGTGGAATCTAAAGGTTAACTAGTGATATATTGAGAGCGTAATTGTGAGTTTGGATAGTAGAATATTGAAGGGAAAGCTAATTTAACATGGAAACAATTGTTATTTATATTTATAAGGTGACTAAAGATGTACTCGAAGAATTGACAAGGAGAGGCATTTAATATAAACATGCTTCTTCAAGGAAAAATTAAAGAGAAGGACATTTGTCGTAAAAAGCTATTTAAATGTCAAAATGATGATAATTGCACGAAATAGAAATTATCTTATCATATATTTTGAAAGTTTAGATGATAAGTGCATGAAATATTACGGGAGAGTAACACATTGATAAGCAAACCAAATTAATAGATAAGAAAATTAAAAATTTGATCCAAGTGAACCACAATAAGGATGCTGATCATAAATTTTTTCAAGGATTTATACATTTTTATTAATGGATTTTTTATCTTGATAATCTTTTAATAAATGTTGTAATAATAAGGTTGACATGAGTGAGTTAATTCTAAGGATAATATCAATTGCTTTTTTGTTTAATGTGTAAATAAAACTAAGATTTGGAATGCTTTAACAAAATTGTTGTGGTAAAGCAGTAAAATCAAATTACATCATTATTTATGTATGAAAATATTTGAGCAAGGAAGGAGCTTCTCAGCTCACCAAGTTATTTAATACATCTTTGAAAACAAAGTATGCCAGATAATTAAAGAAAGAGTATTGTGATCTTTATTTATAAGAATAAAAGTGATGTTTATGAGTATGCAAAATATAGAGTAAGTTAATGATCCACATTTTTCACTTTGGGGGAGAGTGATTGAGCATTGATTATGATGATATTTAGGTAATTCTTAAAATCAATTTGGTTTTATGTAATGTGAAAGAATATATGTTATTTGTATAGCTAGAAAATATGCATTGTGAACCATATTCTCTTAAGTTGACATTTATAGAAAATGCACCTTATATAGATCTTCTTAGTATTATCTTAGTTTGTTCTTGGCTTTATTGGCCCTTTTTGTTGACTAATTATTCAATTAATATCATTAGCTTTATCTAAGTCGTATAATATATTAAGATCATAGCTGTTTAAATGTCTTAGCTTCCTTATTTGCCTCAAATTTAATTTTTTTGATGTATAAAATATTTCAAGTTTATTCTTTACATTGAACATCCTACTTGTATTGCCACCAAATTATAAAGCTAACACAATCTATGCTACCTACAGTTTGTGAGTTTTATATTTTCTTTCATGAAGATTCAATTGCAAGGAAGAGAGTTGATTTAAGGAGCTTGTGGAGGACGTTGCTCGAGGAGTAGAGATCAAAATTTGCCCCATTTCTTTCATTTGTTGCACAAAAGTATGGCCGTAGCCTATGCATATATATATATATATATCTCAACTAGGATCAAACTCCACGATGTCATCATGCAGAATATCTAAAAGCCTCATAGGGAGTACTTCTCCCATAACAAAAGAAAAATCGCCATGATGGGCTAAAGAACAACAAAATTCTGCTACGCGGTTTGCATCTCGTGAGCGATGAACAAAAATAACACGAAGAAAATCTAACATGAAAGTAATGTGATTTGCATGACGCTCTCTGCCTCGTGAACGGAGTCCTTTCCTACTGCTGGCGTAATCTGCGGACTGCACTGAGGTAGTCACTTTCGACAAGTAACCCCTTCAAATCTGGCTTGCGGAATTGAAGGACCTGCCGCAGTAACATGGCAGCTTGAATCTCTTCTTGTAGAGAGGAGGTAGCCTGTATGCGAGTGCCACATGCGAAAATTAACTCACCACATTCATCTCGGATCACCGCTCCTCCAAAGGGAAACTTCTCACCAAATCTATACCAAGCGCCAATCTTGGCCTTCAACCGATGGGTCGGGGGGCACCATCTCAAGTAGGTAGAGGGGTCCTGATGGGCCATGGAGTCCTAGGAATCCGTCCCATTGCATAGACCAGATTTAACAAGCACTGAAAGAATTGAAACTGCACAAACCATTAGAGTCAGATAAGAACGCCCATGAGACCGCTAAATTCTGCTCCTCCAGACATGGTAGAGTGTAACGACCCAAAGTCGTTATTTTACAAATTAGGTCAGAATCCCGCCTAGGAATCATGATCGCGGGGAATTTCAATTTAGGGCAAACAAAATTACCAATAGATAGAAATAATTTTTAGATCAAAGTGCCATAGTTTGAGAAAAATCTGATTAACGGAAGCTCCCGTTCTGTTTTCTGAAATCTTTAAATTCTAAAAAATTAAAAACATTGAAATGCATGTCCGAATTCATCATTTTCAGTGTTGACATGTTAAGTATATTATTTAAAGGCTGCTCGAGAAGTTTCATCAAATTCTGAGCGCCGGATTTATCGTGGCTAATTTATGAAGTTTTTAAACTTCAGAAATTAATTAAAAATAAAATATTTGTCTGAATCAAAAATTTTCTGCGCGAGGGTGTTCGTCATGTCGTAACACACCTCGGTGCCAAGTTTCGTTGTATTTGGATGCCGAACGGCGGAAAAATGCGAATAATTTAACATTAAGTATTATTTTAAATTTTCCTTTTAAAAAAATTTCTTTTCCTCTGTTTATCCCCCCCCCCGTTCGCCCCCTCCCTCTGCGACTCGCCCCGACAGAGGCCTCTGGCGTGGAAGGTTCCGCGCCAGGTAGGGCTGCCTGCGCCGTTTTTGGCGTAGGCTGGTCGGCCCACCTGGCCGACCACCCTCTCCCCTCCTCTCCTCTACTTAAACGCCCCCACTTCCTTCTCCTCCCTCACACAACCCCTCCCCTCCTCCAAACCCTAGACAGCAGCTTCCAGCCCTCCTCCTTAGCCCTTCCAGCAGCCGGCCACCCTCCTCAACCCTTCCAGCAGCCGGCCAGCCCCTCATCAGCCCTTCCAGCAGCCGGCCAGCCCCTCCTCAGCCCTTCCAGCAGCCGGCCAGCCCCTCTTCAGCTCTTCCAGCAGCTTCCAGCAGCCCGGCAGTTCCTTCCAGCACCACCGGCAGCTCACGACAACTCCTGGCAGCCTCCAGCAGACCCTTCCAGCAGGTTCCGGCAGCCCCCGGCAGTCCCCTTCAGCTAGCCAGCTCCCTCTCCAGCAGCCTCCAGCAGCCTCCATCAGCCCCTGGAAACCGCCGACGGCCAGCTATCAAGCCGCCAAGACACTCAGTAGCCGCTGCCAGCCAGCCTCTTGCCGTTGCCACCTCGGCAAGCCATCTGGCTACCCCGTTCCAACCCTCCCTTGTTTTTCGGCAATCCTAAAAGCTAAGGTATGAGAGGTTGGAAATGGAGGAAATTGAAGAAAACACTTTCTTTCTAATTTTATTAAATCATTGATATAATTTTATATTTAATCATTCGCATTTTGATCATTCTCATTAATTAATAATTGAGATAGTTCATAATGCTATAAAATGACTACTATTTTCATTCTTATCGTTACTCTTGCAATACAGTAATATTATTATGAAATACAAATTTTAAATCATTATAAAAAAAAATGATAAAATAAAGAATAAATATAAAAATCATGAACTATCGCATCACTTGTAAAAGAGATTAATTTAAAGAAATATCAGGGACTTAAATGCAGATTGGGTGAACTGTCACTCATTTGAGCTGTTGAACTTACGAATTTAAAGAACAAAAGTACCCGGTATATGACATGTATTATATTTTGCATTTTTATTACTGCTTTGCTTCGCTTAAATTGCTTCGAGCCAAATTTCGTTTTGAAGCTTGGTTGGTTGTTCGGAACCAACGTGGTAACATTCGTGGGTTACTGGAAAAATGACATCAGTAACATTAATGCTTGGTTGGTTGTTAGAAACCAACATCCTTTTCCTTCATGGCCAGTTACTGGAAAGAAGACATCAGTAATGGTATTCGTGGTTAATTATCGGAAAAATGACATAAGTAATAAGATTCGTGGGTTGTTACTGGAAAGAAGACATTAGTAACAATATTCGTGGCAGGTTACTGGAAAGAAGACATCAGTAACCTGTATTTTTGGTCTAATATCTCTTGCAGGAAATTAATTATTTCATTTGCGCTTTTACCTTAATATTTTTCCTGCATCTCCTTTGCAAATCGTATTTCTGCTATTATAAAATGTAATACTGCATTGATTACTGTGGCACTTAGAGTACTCTTTAATTACTGGGAATTCTAATCCCGATATTATTTGTTATACAATACCAGGTCAGGTACTTTTGGAAGAGCTTAAGCAAGAACCCTAATGCTTAAAAAGTTCAATTGCCGATAAGATCCACGGCACTATCTTTGCTTGTTTATCTTTTATCTTTTTCTTTATTTTTTTACTTTTGTACGAGGAGTGTTGAAAAGACCTTGTAAAGTGAACATTGACATAAATGAAACGTATCTTTTGGCTTTTTATATGTGTATGCTATTCTTTTCTTAAGTTACTCAATATGATCCTGCGGCAAGTGAACGCCCGATGTCGGAATGGTTTCTTTTGAACCGACGTCGGGGTCCTCACAGTAGCAGCCGAATTTGCCCAAAGAATCTGTGGCATCTGGAAGTCGTAGCAGCCGAAAACAACTCAAAAATGTGCTCTCAAGAAGACAAAACTATCGGAAGTAAACCCCAACTGACAAAAGTATACTGGATTGCCCAAGAAAAATAACAGTGCATAGCAGAGTGCGCCTTGTCATTCTCAGCCTCACAGCCCCAGACACACCCATGAGACTGTGCAAGATCTCGTTGGTTGAGCCAGTCCTTGTCTGAATGGCATCTCTGAGTAGTCTCCACATGAAGCAAGTCTCCCTTGATCCCAACGACATCTCCCAGAGGGTGGCAAAGGCCCACCTCTGATCCTCCATCTCGTCACGGTATAGCTGATTGGCAAAACTCTCAGAAAAAGGTATCCATTAGGTGAATGAGTTATGCCGAAGCTTTTTTTCAGTTAGCTCTATCCTCTTTTAAACCTGATAACAGAAAATTACCTTCATCATATTATGTTTTCATGCATATTGATGAATGATTTTCATTAAATATTTATGGGTTGGGTAATATTTAATAACTTGTTTATTGTATATATATATATATATATATTAAGGAGGACAATTAAATTGGGATACTTTCTAATTTTTTTAGCTAGTTCGCAGTGGATTTAACCATTAGGTGATATGTTGTAATGAACCTAGGTCATTTATAAGGAAAATATTAATGTCCCGCAAATTTCAGTTTCTTTTCCGTTAAAATCATCTCCCATTAAAGTAACTCTTCGGTTACAAATATTGATTAAGGAAGTTTTTCAAACTCAATGCTGAAATAGGAGTTTATATTTGTCATTAAAACCATCTCCCGCTAAAATAACACTTCGGATACAAATATTGATTATGGAAGTTTTTCAAACTCAATGCTGAAATAGGAATTTATATTTGTCATTAAAACCATCTCCTGCTAAAATAACTCTTCGGTTATAAATATTGATTAAGGAAGTTTTTCAAACTCAATGCTAAACTAGGAATTTATATTTGTCATTAAAATCATCTCCCACTAAAATAACTCTTCAGTTACAAATACTGATTAAGGAAGTTTTTCAAACTCAATGCCAAAATAAGAATTTATATTTGTCATTAAAACCATCTCCCGCTAAAATAGCTCTTCGGTTACAAATATTGATTAAGGAAGTTTTTCAAACTCAATGCTGAAATAGGAATTTATATTTGTCTTTAAAACCATCTCCCACTAAAATAACTTTTCGGTTACAAATATTGATTAAGGAAATTTTTTAAACTCAATGCTACAATAGGAATTTATATTTGTCATTAAAACCATAATCAAATTTTAGTTTCCTATTAAAACTCCAATTAAATTTGATTTTCAGTTTTTATCTTTAATTTAGAAAGTTTTCAAATTCGTTTAAAGCTGAAATAGAAATTAAGACTCGTCATTAACGCATACTTAAATTAGTAAAGCATAAATTGCCTCATTAAGACCCATATTCAAGGCAAGAATCGGCTGCCCCTTTTAGAAACTGTTAAGCAATTAAATCTCAGTCGTATAAGTGTGACGACCCGAAGCCGGTTCGGCAGAAACTATTTTGACATCGGGTGACTACTCACCGCAGGATCATATCGAGCAATTTGAGAGAAAAAGAATACGCATATAAAAGTAAAAGATATTTTTCATTCATCAAAATTCTTATTACAAGACCCTTCATCGTACAAAACAAAAGAAACAAAATAAGCAATTCAGCGTCGTCGTCGATCCATTTGAAAATTAGGGTTCTTGTTTAACCTCTTCCAGGAGCACCTGACCTGGTATTGTACAGAAAATAATACCGGGATTGGAATTCATAGTAATTAGAGAATACTCTAAGTACAACAGTACACAATAACAAATTACTTTATAAAGGTGCGATTAGCGGAAGTAAGGTGAAAATAAAATGCAAGATAGGTAAGGCAACCGCGCAAAATAAGCAAGCAAATTTCTGCAACAAGTAGTTATCATAAAATAAAGGTTACTGATGTCATTTTCCAGTAACTAACCTCGAATATTATTGATGTTATTTTTTCCAGTAACAACCCCGAATGTTATTGATGTCATTTTCCAATAATAACCCCGAATGTTGCTAATGTCATTTTTCCAGCAACAATCCCGAATGTTACTGATGTCATTTTTTCAGTAATAACCCCGAATGATACAGATGTCATATTTCGGTAACGACCCCGAATGATATTACGTTGATTCCGGACAACCAACCAAGCTTCAAATGGATTTGGCTCAAAGCAAATACGCGAAACATAGCAGTAATAGAAAAATGCAAGATGTAATGTAAGTCATATACTGGGTACCTTTGATCCTTAAGTTCAGAAGTTCAACGCTCAAATAAGTGACAGTTCGCTCAATCTACATTTTAAGTCCCCGATATTTTTAAGTTAGCTTTTTAATCAAATAATTTAGGAGTTTAATTTCTTCTTTCATTCTGTTCTTCTTCTGCTTTTGAAGTTCGATTGATTTAAGCTGCTATTAAAGCAATTATAATTGTTAAAGTGTCTTAAGATTATGATCATCATACTGTATGACGACAAAGTCAGAATAAAAATGATTGAATTGACAATTTAAGAAATAATAGTCATTTATAACAATTGAATCATTCTCATTATCAATGAAAATAATTCTATTGTGAATGACTAATTAAAAATTTCATAGTTATAAAGAGAGTAACAAGATTTAGAGAAAACAAATGTGTTCTTCAATTTCCTCCTCTTACTTTAGAATTAGGATCGCCGAAAAACGAATAGTGGCCAGAACGGGTTGGACGGATGGCAGGCCGAGGTGGCAACAACAAGAGGCTAGCTGGCAGCGGCTACAGAGTGGTTTGGCGGCTTGATAGCTGGCTGTCGGAGGCTGCCGGGAGCTGCAGGAGGCTGCTGGAAGTTGCCGGAGAGGGAGCTGGCTGGCTGAAGGGGACTGCTGGGGGCTGCCGAAAGGAGGCTGGAGCGGCTGAGGAGGGGCTAGCCAGCTGCAGGAAGGGAGGGAGCTGGCTGGGAGGGGCTGGCCGACTGCTAGAAGGGTTGAGGAGGAGGGGCTGGAAGCTGTTTGAGAGGAGGAGAGGGGGGGAGAGCCTTCTTATAGAGGAGAGGGCTAGGGTTCGGCTGAGGGGAGGGGGCGATTGCATCCTGCGCCAAAATTGGCGCAGGCGGGCCCTCCTGGCAGGCGGAGGGGGGGGAGGAGGGTCGGGGTCGGCCCATAGGGCCGACAGCCTACGCTAAAGACGGCGCAGGCAGGCGCGGAACCTTCAGCTGCAGGCTCTGTCGCGCGACAGAGCCTGCAATCGCATCGCAAGATACGATCGGCGAAGGGAGGGGGGCCGATCGGGGGAAGGGAAATAGAGGAAAAAAATGGAAAAATTGTTAAACTTTAAGTTAATCGCATTTTTCCGCTGTTTGGCGTCCAAATACAGCGAAATTTGGCACCAAGGTGTGTCACGACATGATGAACACCCTCGGCTGAAAATTTTCGATTCGGAGCAAAATTTTATTTTATTTTAATTTTTGAGGTTTAAAATTTCGAAAATTTGTCATGATCAAATCGGCGCTCAGAATTAGATGAAACTTCTCGAGCAACCTTTAAATAATATACTTAACACGTCGACATTGAAAACGATGAATTCAGACACATTTTAATGTTTTTGATTTTTTTTTATAATTTAGAGAATAAGGCGGAAGCTTCTATCTTTCGAATTTTTTTCTAACTAGGGCACTTTGATCTAAAAATTACTTTTATTTATTGGTAATTTTGTTTGCCCTAAATTGAAATTCCCCGGGATCCTGATTCCTAAAGTGGAATTCTGACCTAATTTGCAGAATAATGACTTTCGGTTGTTACAATAAGGAAGGTATGCAGAGAGTAATAAAGGTAATTACCCGTAACTCACCGGCTAATTAACCCAAATGAAACGGACGTGCGTTACATATGCACGTCCTATTTAACCAGAAGGAGCCGAACGACTCTCTCCACTCGAACGAGCCCTCCCTTCCTCTCAGTCAGTCGAACCCTCCCGCTCGACTCCCTCCCGCACGGAGGACGACTGCGCAGCAGTCGACGGGAGCACTACTTGTAGTAGGCGAGCATACGACGACAACTCAATTCCTGTAACCGTGCTCCTCGACCGAACCCGCTGATGGTCGCACACTCGTTCGACACCGAAACTCAAGGTGAAGATGGTCGCAGACCCGTTTGACGCCGAAGACGCTCGCAGGTTCGCTACTTCAGCTCGACTCGTCCACCCGCCCGACGTAACGTACCTGGTAGCCGATCTTTCTCTGCTCGACCGCTCAATCCTTCCGTCTCGGCACCGATCCCCTTCTGTGTGTTCGACCGAGAGTTACAAGGTGTGAATCCTTCTTTACGTCATAGAATAGAATCTTAAGGGTAAGTTAGTAATACTTCAAATCAATATATACAAAAAATAATAATAAGGAATTTGTGAGAAACTTAGAAATATTGAAATCTTTGTTAAATTACCTAGTTAACAATTGGATCAAAATCTCGCCATGAATATATGTGTCCATAATTATTGATTTTATTTAGAAATTGACGTCAAGATAGGGAGCAGTCCAGCATAATTCAGATCTCCTTTATTTTATTCATTTCAATTACTGTTTTAGGTAAAGACGCGTTATTCATTTTAAATTCTGAAATCAAAACCTGTAGTAGAAATTTGTTAGAACCTTGTTGTACTAGGTTGATGTAATCTCAAATTAGATAATATGTCAATTTCATATAATGGTTGACCATGTGAAAATAGAGGACAGTAAAAATATGCTAAGGTTATAGTAAAACTATGGTGAAAGCAATGTGTTGATGCTATTATTAGTCAACTACCATCTTGATTGATAACATCAACCTTCTGTGTTTATATTCCTTAATTAAGCTACAAAATTTCTGCTTCAATCTACTGCTAGATTCCAATTAAGGATGGAATATAAGAGAGGTGAAATGGTCATATATATAATAAAATCTATTGGCAAATTATCATCTACTGGCAAATTGGAATCCCTACATAATGAATTAGGCGCACATTAAGTTACTTAGGATTCTGACGCATATCGAATGAGAAACTATGAAATCATTATAGTCACATTTTGATTCGTTAGTCTTTATCTTATTCACTAATGTATTAAATAAATTATAAGAACTTATAAGATTAAATTATAGGCATAGTTGTGCATGTATTTGTATGAGAGACTAATTATTCATTAGAGTCTAATGAAGATTATAAATACAACTTTTGTAGATACAAACTTTGTGAGTGATTCATCTTCTTAAGTCGAAACACAAAAGGTACACTGGATATTATTTTTATGCTTTCTACATTTTTGTTGCTTAAGCATTACTTTAAACCTATTTTATATTGTTATTTAATGCTTTACTCTTACTTCTAATCATGTAAGAGAGGCAAAATGATATTTATGTATCTTGTGAATATTGCAAAGGGTTCCGAAACGGAGATTAAATTAAGTTAGAGATGGGGCTAGTCCATCAGGAGTTATAAGAGTGCCATCTGGAGCTTTTGAGGGGGCCTAGGTGAAGGTCATGCTTAACTGCATATTGATGCCATTTGGAGCCTTTAACGGGGGCCCAAGTGAAGGTTGCCATCTGGAGCCTTGAAAGAGGCCTAGGTGAAGGTGCCATCTGGAGCCTTAAAGGAGGCCCAGGTGAAGGTCATGCTTAACTGCATTTTAATGAACCCAGCCTCATGGTTCTGATTTTGCCCATCAGAACTGCTAATATTACTTCATAATATCAAGTCATAAATATAAACATAAACTTTTATACGATTATTGCTTTCCATTTTAAAATTTGGCATGTGACAAATGGATATTTATGTTGCAGGAGACATGATCATCTTTTATTTGCAATAAGCTATATTTTCCCTGCAATTGATCATCATTTTTGCCTTCTGCTGTGCTTTAAGTATATTTTTAATATCCTTTGTATTTAGATTGTGCACTAAGGCATTATTTTTATAATGTCAGATCAGATACAGCTGGAGGAAGCTGATATAGTTTAAAGACATGATGCGGCAAATTAACGGATTCTAACTGCCCCTTTAAGGGATAACTATTTTTCTATAATGAAAGCTATGTTATAAGTTTTGGATATTGTTTTGCTTTAAATTGAATGAATGTTGTTTCTTACACTTGAATGGCTCTGGATGTGTTTAACTGCTATTTTACCTAACTGTCAATATGATCCTGCGGAAAGATGCATCCGATGTTAGATTGGTTGTTACCAACTTAACATGGGTCATCACATATGCTAAGTGAAAACACAGGTAGTAGATTTTATTTTGTTTTGTTTTGTTTTGGGGAATCACATTCTTCATTTTCTAGTAGTTTATGCTTTGTTCTATTTTGGGGGTCTCCAAATTGCTTTTTCTATTTTGTTCCATCTCTTGCGCAGGAGGGAGGCGATGGCCCTTAGGTTAGTAGTTACCTAGGCTCACATGTTGGTTATAGAAAATTTTGGTGGGGTGCTTAATCCCTCTAAAAGTGTACGTAGATGCCTAGTTGTGATGGTGGTTGATTAAGATAACCTTATACATACCCATCTCAGGATATCCAAGGAGTTTAAAGCACTCTAACATTTGCTTCTGCCACTGCTACTGCTTCTAACTTTTGTTCTAGGTCTATTTCTTATTCAAGTTTTGATTTTGGCTTCTACTTATGGTTTCTAGTTCTGCTTTGCTTTTATTCTTATTTTTTGGTTTTTATTTTGATTTTAGGCTTCTATTACTAGTACTACTAAATGCTAGAATTTTTATTAGTTCCTTACCTCCTTATGTAAGCTTGCAATAGTCTTGTTGTAGTTCCATTTTATGCATTGTTTTACATTTGTAGTTTTTGATAAACATTACACATTGATTCCTTGTACTTGTCTATTTTTTTTCTTTAACATTTTTTGGTGAGCTGAGTGTCTTATGTGTGCTAACTTTGTGTTTTGTGTGATTGGTTTATTTTGGTTGAGTTTTTATTTTTCTAATACTGCCTTTTGGTGTATACCATGAGTGGTTTTTCTTGGGTTGCCCAGTATTTTTTATAGGTTTTATTGCTGTTTTTTGTTTACTGTAGGTTGATTTTTTTGTAAACTAGCAACCTGACCGTGTACTTATTCTTTAGATTAATATTTTTTTTCCTAACATATATATATATATATATATGTGTGTGTGTGTGTGTGTGTGTGTGTGTGTGTTTGTGTATAGTAAAACATAAATGATAATTTATTATATATTTTTTGGTTGTTCTTGGATGGCTTATTATGGTTATTATATTTTCTATATTTGGTGCCTAAGCTTAACTAAATTAATTTAATTTTGGTGCCTAAGCTTATTATTGTATTTTATGTAGTAAAAATTTCATTGCAAATTTTTTGGGGATAATTGTAGTGCGAAGTGTTATAGTTGGTGTCAAAGCATTAAACTTTAGATAAATATTCTGTTTATAGAGAGTTCTCTCAACTTTGGACTTTCCTGCCTTGCACAATAAAGATAAATATGTATAAAACATTTGATGTGATGAATAAATCAGTATATATGTATGCTAAATATCTTCTTAGAAATTTTTTCATATTGTTAAATAAAGGTAAATTTGTATTATTATAACATCATTAGTAATGTATAATAGTATTTATTAGAGGATATTATAAGTTAATTTAGTTTATTACTTTGCCATATCTAAATTTTAATTTATTAAAATTAATTATGTGCTCAAGAGTTAATAATAATTGTATTTATAGAATAATGTACGCATGTGTAATGGTCTATGAAGCAAGCCACTATATGATATTGGTCAGGGAAGACATATTAATGATAATGGAAATAATAATAGGTATTGGCATTTAGCTTTGTTATTGTGTCACAAAATAGTATGATATTTGCTATATTTTTTATTAAATGAAAAATATTATAAGAAAATGTTATGAAATGAATAAATATTATGATATTGGATAAATAGTAATGGTTAATTAGAAATGGATAAATAGTAATGATAAAGATAATTATGAAATATTGCTAATAATTAAAAAAATAGTATTTATTATAAGGTTTATTAAAAAACTATAAAGTTACACGACTTTTAATATTTTAAAATTAGAATGCATGTTTTATTTATTTTCTTATATTATTGTGATTTAAAATGGGATATACGCACAAAATTATAATGCAATTCACCCCCTCAACACTTTTCAGGTTTTAGGACTTATGAAAAAGTTCAAGTTGACAAATATTGCCGTTGTAATTAGCTTTCGTTCAATAGGTATACCTTTGAACAAATTTTGACAAAATTTGACTAATAGGCCTGAAATTTCTCCAATTACTACAATCATTACTATTAGGAATGAGGACAATAGTGGTAGCAATAAGATATTTAGGAAGAGGATTACCTTTGAAGAAATCACAATAAGCATTTCAAATATCCATATTAATCATGTCCCAGTATTTTTGAAAAAACTCTGCAGAATAACTGTCAGTACCAGCACATTTATCATTGTCAAGATAAAAAACAACATCCTTTTTGTCTTCCATAGTAGGCAAAGTGATAAGAGCAACATTCTGTTCATCAGATGCGCTTTTTGGAATAATATCACAGTCAAGATTATCCCCAGGAGTAAAAACCTGCCAAGGATATTGGCCGAGTGATCAATAACAGGATCTCTTATTTGATTTTGCTTTTGAATCCATCTGTCATCAATTTTAGTCTTGTGAATCCAGTTCTTACTTCTTATTTGTTAACCATAGTTTGAAAGTATTTAGTATTCTGTTCTCTCTTAGCAGAAACTTCTGCCTCTAATAAGCTCTCATTTTAAAGACATTGGGCAAGGTGAGCACTACCTTGCTTCCAACCTATACTGTCTTCAATAAGCCCAGCAGAAAGGTCTTAGTTTCGATATCATCAACAATTTTCTTAGCTTCAATAGCTACCTCAGAGACATTATCAAACACTATTTTATTCCACCAACTAAGGGCCTTTTGAATCCTTTTTAATTTTTGCTACAAAATGAAAAAAGAACTACTAAGTATAGGGGACTGCCAACTTTCCCAAACAATATCGAGAAATTTAATGTGACTCATCCACATATTTTGGAACTTAAATCTGGGAGGAGAAAGAGAATTAGGTAAAGACACAGTGAAAAAGAGAGGAGAGTGTTAAGATCCCACTCTATTCAAATGAGCGGTTTTGGACGTGACAACGCATTGGATCAATTAGCCGACAATAAGACCCGATCAAGTCGTTCCCAAATACGCCCATTAAGTCTTTCCCGAATACGCCCATTAGACCAAGTGAAAGTGGAACTTGTTAATCCAACATCAATAAGATTACAATAAAAAAGGCAATTAGTATTCATCCATCAGATTAGAATTAGAATCCTTTCCCCACTTCTTCTCTGAAGCAGCCAAAATAGAGTTGAAGTCACCTCTAATAAGCCAAGGATTTGAGTAACAAGCATAAACATGCCTGATTTCATCCCAAACCATTCTGCGTTGAACCTTGGAACAGATTGCATAGACAAAGGTACAGGTAGCTTTCAGGAACAAATAGCTTACAGATAGAGAAATACATTGATCTTTATCATCACTAATCCAGCTGTCTCATCCCTTCTTCCAAAAGCACCAAATTTTGTTGTTAAGATTGAAGCAGGCCCCAGCAAAGCTCAGGAAGTGTTTATAAAAGTCAATGTTAGTGTCATTAACAAACGGTCCTAAGATGACAAGGAAGTCAATTCTTTTACTAAAGATTAATCGATTGCATTTACTTGGCCAAAACACTATTTTTAAGATCACCAGTGCATTTCTTATAGATTTAAAACTGCATTTTCTGCTGACAAAAAGGCCCACATTTTGCCAATGCATGATTCTGGATGCGTGAACTTCTAAGAACTAATTATTCCTTCTTTATTTGATGATGAGGTTTGTGAAGGCACATTTTAATTACTGTCTGCTCATAATTATTGTGACTTGCCTTAACATTTATGGATTGCAAATACTTGATTGAAATGCTATTTTAAAGATCCTGAACAAATTTTCTTATAGTTTTATAACGGCATATTCTTCTGACTAATAGTGCGCATCCTGCCGTAGCATGATCCTGGATGCATAAAGTATTAAAGTTGGACATCTTATTACCTGAAATGCTCATCCGCATTCAATGCATTAACTTAATACTTAGCTCGTGCCTTGCAGATTCTTCAACGCTCAAGTGATTCTTTTTGTTTCAGCAATGGCAGGTGATGACTGAAATTTTCATGCGCTTATTTTACAGTGATTAATTTGTCTATTGCATGGAGATTGCATGATGAACTATCTGTTATTTTAGTTTAGTTTTAACTTGTTTGCTGAACTAATAATTTTTTTTTCTGCAATTGGATAGCATAAGTTTATGAATTTTTCTCACATTAAAAGAGCAAGAGGAAACAAAAAAAAAAACATGGGAACAAACCATTAGAAACGATCATCTCTATTTGGAAGTTAGATAGGGACTTATTCTTGATCATTTACAATGGAAACAAAGGATTTATGTAACCATGTAACCAACACCACCTAGTGGTATTAAGGCTTGATTGTGTTTTTAATAATTGGATAACATAAGTTGTAGCTTGGATTACAATCCTTCTACTTAATAGAAGTTAGCATTGCATATGCTTTTTAGTTTCTAATAACCAAGCAATTGATTATGCAGTATTGGAAACTTCTTCTTTGCTGGGGCGCGATTATTCTTTCAGTCACTGGATGCTGCTATTTTTTTATTTTCTCGAGTTTCACAAATTCCTACTGAAAGCCTTGTTTTACCTGTTATTTCAACGAACAATCGCCTCACCCTGGGATGTGAATTATGGGTATCTTCTGCTGTATTTTTTTATTTACTTGACTAATGCTTTTTTCTTAAGTTATGCTAGTTGCAAGATTCTATTAATTTTTTGTCTTGGATGTTAAACATATATCATATATGAATGACATGATATTTCTTAGTTTTCCAATTTTGAGATTTTTTGTTGAATGGTGATCAATACTATTCTTTGTCAATATATTTCCATGCTTATTAATTTAACTTCATGTGTAGTTTAGCGAGTATAGGGACCTGCCAATTTTCCCATACTTTAGTTGATGAGGGTGCAAATAATGTCATAATGTTCACCTCTGTTTGTATAGTTCCAACTATTTTTTGTTTAACTTGTGAATCCTCATTTTATGCTTTTGCCAGTGCTGCCTAACCTGTTATACCTCTTCTTTGTTAATCCTTTTGAATAACCTTTTCCATTATATATTGAGGTATTTTTAGTACTCTCATTACTTTGATTACAAATGCCTCTCAAATGGTCACATCACTCCGAATACTTGTTGTGATGTCCCGATATTCAGGTGGTCACATACCGCAGGATCATATTGAGCAATTTGAGAGAAGAGAGCATACACATACAAAAAGTCAATGATATTTCTCATTCATTTTAAAATTTCATATTGCAAAAAAAAGATCTTCATCTTACATCACGAACATTGTTCAACAAAAGAAAAAAATAAAGAGATAAAAAGTTAAAGTAATGTCATCGTAGATCTATCAGTGGTTTGATAATTTAAGATTTAAAGTTCTTGTCCAGGCTCTTCCAGAAGTATCTGGCCTAGTATTGTACAGAAAATAATATCGGGATTGGAATTTTCAGTAATTAGAGAATACTCTAAGTACCACAGTAAATAAAATGACATTATATTTTTATAAAAGCAGAAATGCGATTAGCAGATATAAGGATAAAAATGCAGGAATAATAAGAAAATAGTGCAAAAAAAAAACAAAAATTTCCTTCCACGAGTGTTATCACAAAGATGTTGGTTACTTGATGTCTTTTTCCAATAACCAATCACGAATGTTACAACCACGACTAAAATGATGTTGGTTATTTGATGTCATTTTTCCAATAACCAACCACGGATGTCACTAATGTCATTTTTCCAGTGAAAACCACGAATAAAATGATATTGGTTACTTGATGTCTTTATTTTAATAACCATCCACGAATATCAATGATGCCATTTTTTCCAGTGACCCACGAATGAAATGATGTTGGTTACTTTATGTCTTTTTCTAATAACCAACCACGAATGTCACTGATGTCATTTTTTTCCAGTGACCCACGAATGTTACTGATGTCATTTTTCAGTAACCCACAAATATTATTATGTTGGTTTCGAACAATCAACCAAGCTTCAATTAAATCTGCAATTAGAATTTAGATATTTTTAAATTAGTCTTTTTAATCCAATGTTCTTAAGAGTAATTACTATATTCTTTTTTATTCTATTTTTCTTTCGCTTTAATAGTAGGTTAGCGATATTTTTATGATAATAATAATAATATACTATACAAATGTAAAAGATAGAATGGAAATGTTAGGAATTAAATTGCAGAAAGTAATAATAATAATACGTTAGAATGAAAAATTGCCTGAATGGAAACAGTCATCTTATAACATATGCACTTATTTATCATTATTGATTAATGACAACAATGCTAATATGATGATATAAGATTTATCATATTTATTTTTATAATAATAATTATTAAGTATATATGAAAAGAATATATAATAGTAAAAAATCTTCTCATTTCTACCTCATTTTTCTTTCCTCTTACCTAGGATAGTATTGTTGGGAGGCTGAGGGGGTCGGACGGTTACAGGAGGTGGCCGACAAGAGGAGGGCTGCTGCTGTTGGGAGGGGTTTGAGAGGGGTGAGGAGAGCTGCTGCTGTTTTGGAGAGCCGGGAAGAGGGATGGTTGGGTTGGAGGGTCCAATTGGGGTGCCGGGATGGCTAGCGGCTGGCTGGGAGAGGAGAGGGGGCTGCTAGTTGGGAGAGGGGAGGGGGAGATGGTTTAAATAAAAAGAGAAGGGGGGGAGAGAAGAAGATGAAGAGTCAAAAGATGGGGGTGGGGAGAAGAACATGAATGGTCAAAAGATGGGGGAACGAATAAAAACTTAAGGAATTATTTAAAATTTACTTAAAGTTAATTTTTTTGCATTTTTTCGCCGTTTGGCGTCCAAATACAACAAAAATTGTCACTGAGGCGCATTATGATGTAATGAACGCCATCGTGCCAAAAATTTTTGATTCAGGCAAATATTTTATTTTATAATAATTTTTGAAGTTTTAAACTTTAAAAATTAATTTAGGTTAAATCGACGATCCAAAATTGATGAAACTTTAGGACTAGCTTTTTAAATAATTCTTAACATGATGACACAAAAATTGATGAATTTAGACACGTATTTCAATGTTCTTGAGTTTTACTGAATTTAAAAAGCTCGGAAAAATTACGCGGGAGTTTCCGTTATTTGGATTTCTCTCAAATTATGACACTTTGATCTAAAAATTTATTTCATCTAGAGGTATTTTTGTTTGTCATAATTCAAAATTCTCCGGAATCCTGATTTCTAAGGTGGGATTTGACCTAGTTTGCAAAGTAACGACCTCGGGTCATTACAAATTCTCCTACTTAAAAACGATGTCGTCCTCGACATCATACAAATGAAACTTAAATCTGGGTGTGATTAATACAAAAAAATGTTATTTTAAGCCCTAATTGCCATGAAAAGAGAGTTATCACTATCCACCTTATCATGATAATATCATTCTAAGCTAATTTAATCTCGTTAGAATGAACATATCTTCATTTGTGTATATATATTCTTCCCTCTCAAATGTGCTCAATATTGCTCTGATACCAACTATGATGTCCCAATATTCGGGTGGTCACATACTGCAGGATCATATTGAGCAATTTGAGAGAAGAGAGCATACACCTACAAAAACCAATGATATTTCTCATTCATTTTAAAATTTCATATTACAAAAAAGATCTTCATCGTACATCACGAACGTTGTTCAACAAAAGAGAAAATAAATAGATAAAAAAAAATTAAAGTAGCGCCATCGTAGATTTAAAGTTCTTGTCAAAGCTCTTCAAGAAGTACCTGGTCTAGTATTGTACAGAAAATAATACCGGGATTAGAATTCCCAGTAATTAGAGAATACTCTAAGTACCACAGCAAATAAAATGATATTACATTTTATAAAAGCAGAAATACGATTAGCAGATATAAGGATAAAATGCAGGAAGAATAAGGAAATAGTGCAAAAAAAATTAAAAATTTCCTGTCACGAGTGTTATCACAAAAATGTTGGTTACTTGATGTCTTTTTCCAATAACCAATCACGAATGTTACAACCATGAATAAAATGATATTGGTTATTTGATGTTTTTTTTTAATAACCAACCACGAATGTCACTGATGTCATTTTTTCAAGTGGCCACGAATGTTACTGATGTCATTTTTCAGTAACCCTCGAATTATCATGTTGGTTCCGAACAACTAACCAAACTTCAATTGAATTTGGCTCAGGGAATAAGCAAAGCTAAACAGCAATAAATTATAAAAAGTAATAAATACCATATACCGAGTATCTTGTTCTTTAAGATCCAAAGTTTGACAGTTCGACCTTTGGATCTGCATTTAGATTTAGATATTAACTTTTTAGTTTATGTTGTTTTTTCATAAGGATTTATTATGTCTTTTTTCATTGTCTTTCTTTCACTCTCCATGCAGCATATTTGTTATTGAAGGTAGCAATAGCGTTATTATTATCTTTATTTAAAGATAATAATAGTAATATATGATAGTAAAAGATGAAATAGAAATGACGGGAAATAAAAGAATTTTAAATTGACAAAAATAGAGATCGTGATCATTTTATAATACACGTACCGTTATCATTATTGATTAATGACAATAGCAATAGTGTGAATGACTAATCTTATCATATTGATAATGAAATATTAAGTATATAAAATACATAATAGTAAAATCTCCTCATTTCTACCTCATTTTCCTCTCCTTTTACCTAGGATAGGATTGCCGGGAGGCTGAGGAGGGGGCCGGATGGCTGCAGGAGGTGGCCGAAGTGGCTATCGGGGAGATGAGGGCTGCTGCTGTTTTGGAGAGCCGGGAAGGGGGCTGGTTGGGTTGGAGGGTCCGAATGGGGTGCCAGGGTGGCCGGAGTGGTTGTCGGGGCTGGTGGCGGGCTGGGAGAGGAGAGGGGCCTGCTGGTTGGGAGAGGTGAGGGGGCTTCTAGTTGGGAGAGGGGAGGGGGCTGCTAGTTGGGAGATGAGAGGGGGAGAGGGTTTAAATAAAAAGAGTGGGGGAGGGAGAAGAAGATGAAGGGTCAAAGATGAGGGGTCGGGGGAAGATGAAAAACTTAAGAAATTATTTTGAAAATTTACTTAAAGTTAAAAATTTTAGCATTTTTTTGCGGTTTGGCTCCCAAATACAACGAAACTTGACACCGAGGTGTGTTATGATGTAATGAACACTCTCGCGCCAAAATTTTTCGATTCAGACAAATATTTTATTTTATAATAATTTTTGAAGTTTTAACTTCAAAAATTAATTTAGGTTAAACCGACGATCCAAAATTGATGAAACTTCAGGAGTAGCTTCTTAAATAATTTTCTTAACACGATAACATAAAAATCGATGAATTCTGACACATATTTCAATGTTCTTGACTTTTACCTAATTTAAATTGTTCAAAAAAATTACACGGGAGTTTCTGTTATCCGGATTTCTCTCAAAATATGACATTTTGATCTAAAAATTTATTTCTATCTAGAGGTATTTTTGTTTGCACTAATTCTAAATTCTCTGGGATCCTGATTTCTAAGGCGGGATTTGATCTAGTTTGCAAAGTAACGACCTCGGGTCGTTATACTTAATCTTTACAAAGATCTAAAATAGATCCAAGACATACATATAATGGGTTAATAAGTTTAAATGGCTATGTCCATATGATCCAAGACATATACATGCAATGAGTGCAAGTCTCATCTCAAAGTCAATTCAATTACTAGCCACCTTGTTTAAATTACCAAGGCTGTAAGATAATACTTTGGGTGTTCCAAAGGTTGTAAGCTCTACCATTTATCCAAATTTCGGTATTCTAATAAATGTAGGCCCCATCATATAAATAACCTTGGCCACATCATTTAAATGAACATGCCATATATTATTACGATATTCCAAAGGATGTTAGCCCAATCTCAGAGTCAATCCAAACACTAGCTGTAACGACCCAAAGTCGTTTTGCAAATTAGGTCAGAATCCCGCCTTAGGAATCAGAATCCCGGGGAATTTTACTTTAGGGCAAACAAAACTACTAATAGGTAGAAACAACTTTAAAGATCAAAGAGCCCTAATTCAGAAAAGAAAATCCAAAAGACGGAAGCTCCCGTTCTACCTTTGAAATTTCTAAATTCTAAAAATCAAAAACATTGAAATACGTGTCCAAATTCGTCGTTTTCAGTGTCGACGTGTTAAGTATCTTATTTAAAACTTGCTCGAGAAGTTTCATCAAAATCTGAGCGTCCATTTGATCGTGGCAAATTTTCGAAGTTTTAAACTCCTAAAATTAAAATAAAATAAAATTTTGCTCCGAATCGAAAATTTTTGGCGCGAGGGTGTTTGTCATGTTGTAACACACCTCAGTGTCAAATTTCGTTGTATTCGGATGTCGAACGACGAAAATTTGAGAAGATTTTAAATTTAAGTTTTTTTTTTAATTTTCATTCTTCTTTCTCTGTTTTTCGATCGTAGCCTGCGATCCTTTCTCCCGCGCCAGGCGGAAGCCTGGCGCACATTCGGCGCCTGCCTGCGCCGTTTTTGGCGCAGGCTGTCGGCCCATAGGGCCGACCACTTTCCCCCGACCAGAGGCTTCTGCGCCAGAGGCTCCCTGGCGCGTGCCAGGCCCGACTGGCGCCGTTTTGGCGCAGGTTTGGCTCCACTGCGTGCGCCTATAAAGCCCCATCCCCTCCCCTCTTCTCCCCACACCTTCCAGCAGCCTCTTCCCCTCTCCCCTCCTCAAATCAGCGAACCCTCCTTCCGGCAGCCCGGCAGCCCCGACAGCCTCCTTCCGGCAGCTCGGCAGCCCCGACAGCCTCCTTCCGGCAGCCTGGCAGCCCCGACAGCCCTTCCAGCTACCTTCCAGCAACACCGGTAGCCCCTTCCAGCCTCCTTTTGGCAGCCCGGCAGCCCCGACAACCCTTCCAGCCACCTTCCAGCAGCCTGACAACCCTTCCAGCCACCTTCCAGCAGCCCGACAGCCACTTTCCGCAGCTTCCAGCAGCCCGGCAGTCCCCGGCAGTACCTTCCGGCAGCCCCCGCAGCGGCTCCAGCAACCCTCGGCCACCCTTCAGCCAACCTGTTCCAGCTTCTTTTCGTGTGCCGGCAATCCTAAATCTAAGGTAAGGGAAAGAAATTTGAAAGAACTCATTCGCTTTCTTTTAATCTAATTATTCTCCCTATTAAATTTATAGCTAGTCATGCACAATAGAATTATCCTCATTAATTAATAATGAGAATGATTCAAAGTGTTATAAATGACTACTAATTTCTATTTGTCAATTCAGTCGATTATTCTGACTTTTTCGTCGTACATTAGTATGATAATCATAAAGACACCTTAACAACTGCTTTAACAGCAGCTTAATTTAATTGAACTTCAAAAACAGAAGAAGACAAACAGAATAAAAGAATAAAAAGCTAACTTAAAAATATCGGGAACTTAAAATGCAGATTGAGCGAACTGTCAGTCATACGAGCTGTTGAACTTCTGAACTTAAAGACTAAAGGTACCCAGTTAATGACTTGCATTACATATTGCAATTTTTTTATTACTGCTTTGCTTCGCATATTTGCTTTGAGCCGAATTTCATTTTGAAGCTTGGTTGGTTGTCCGGAACCAACGTAATATCATTCGGGGTTGTTACTGGAAAATGACATCGGTATCATTCGGGGTTGTTACTAGAAAATGACATCAGTAACATTCGGGATTGTTGCTGGAAAAATGACGTCAGCAACATTCGGGGTTGTTATTGGAAAATGACATCAATAACATTCGGGGTTGTTACTGGAAAAATGACATCAGTAACATTCGGGGTTGGTTACTGGAAAATGACATCAGTAACCGTTATTTTGTGATAAATACTTGTTGCAGGAAGTTACTCGCTTATTTTACGCAGTTGCCTTACCTATCCTGCATTTTTACCTCTGCTAAACGTGTTTTCGTAAATTAATTTGTTATTGTATACTGCTGTACTTAGAGTATTCTCTAATTACTAGGAATTCCAATCCCGGTATTGTTTTCTGTACAATACCAGGTCAGGTGCTCCTAGAAGAGGTTAAACAAGAACCTTAACTTTCAAAAGATCAACAATGGCGCTGAAATGCTTATTTTGTTTTTTTTTTGTTTTGTACGATGATGAAACTTGTAATAAGAATTTTTGATAAATGAAAAATATCATCTACTTTTATATGCGCATTCTTTAACTCTCAAATTGCTTGATATGATCCTGCGGTGAGCAGTTACCCAATGCCAGAACGGTTTCTACCGAACCGGCATCGGGCCCTCACACTAGCCCTCTTGTTCAAATGACCAAGGTAGTAAGACTTGCTATTTCAGGTATTTCAAAAGTTGTAACCTCACTATTTATCAAAACCTGGACAGTCTAATCCATTTAAGGCCCAATCCTTCATAAACTCGAGCCAACATCACTGCTAATATTTCCTTAAACCTAAATTAAACCACCAAAATATACAACCCAAATCTAATATTTTAGACTTATCTTTGTGAGTTTAGTTAAAACGATGTGACCTTTATAGTGGCACATCTTTATAAACATCTAGTGATCATGTCCAAATTCTCTTAACCCCAATGGTCATGCTATATAAGTGCTAAATTATTGTGCAAAATGGTATGACTAGCCCTTTGTAATTTAAAAGTAAATGCTAAACGCAAGAACTGAGTTCTCAACAAATTTCATCCAGATTGATTGAGATATCTGAGATGAAATAGCCCATGATTGCTAATCAAAATCCTTGGATATTTCAAGTATCATTTTTTTGATATTGACATATTGGATAACAAGTTGATCAAGATGATGTAACTGTAGGATTTTGATTGGGTCTATCTCCACCTTTCCACAACCATATGCTGTTTTATGTCTGCCTAATAATTATAACACTTTTTAATTGAGAGCTCTACAACTATGGGAGATAGCGCCCATAGGAAATCATTGACCCTGGATTTATATAAAGACCTAATCTATCTATCGGAGGAAAGTCTGGTTATATTCTCAAATTGTACTCATAAAAAGGTTACACTTATAATCTAATACAAACTGTAAAGGCTCTTACACTTTTTAGAGTGATCAATTTTGATTCAGTTATTAATGACAAGGTGACGATTGGGATAGTGATATCTCATGTTTGTGTATTTTAAAGTATTAAGATGGTACATAGTGGAAAAAATGATGCCAAAACGTTGTAGATATCTATCATAACTTTCTAAACTCGCACTAATTGGAAAGAATCTAGAATGTTATCATCAAAATATGAAGGCCTAAAGTCTAAGTCTTAAGAACTTCGAGGTTTTTTGTTATTATTGATTATACACAAATTTTCTATTTGACATGCACCTTGTGTCTCACTATTCTACTTTTAATGATGATGTCACGGTTAAAATTGCTATCTGTAAGGGGTTACAATCGGTCTCAAAGAACATCAAGTGATGTTAATCTTGCTGATCACTGTTACTTTGTTTGACTCCGTATATCTTTGGCTCCAATGAGTTGAATGAATGTCTTTCGATGTATTTATTTGGCTGATTGATGAATGTTTATTTGACAGCCAACACATTCTTTCATAAGCAGTTTTATAGCTGATTGAGACATCCTTATACCTGTCCAATTATTATATTGTGGCATTACACTGATTGTTCAAGTGGTGATTTGTGTGTTGAATTCTTTCCTCAGTCTTGAAGGGAAGGGACTTCTTCATTCCTTCTTTTTATCAAAAGTTGTCTACTTCTATACATACTGAAAAGACATCTATAACAAAGTGTCATGTGACACCTTAGTGAAAAACTCACTACAAATGCTTTATGTTTTTTTTATTCTTGTGTGCGCGTGAATTTACTTTTTCAAATCTGCAATTATTACTGACTTGTAAGTCTTTTTAGAAAGGATTTTGAAATGGACTTCACTCTTGAGAGCTTATAAATACTTATGAAAATCAAGTGTTATATTGGTGAATTGTAATGCAATACATGACCTTGAAAGTAGGCATATAGGTCTATAATAATATTTAATGATCTATTGTGCTTATTTAATTTTGAAACTTTTTGTTAGGATGGAACAATCATACGTGGTCAAAATGAAATATCACACCCAACCACTAGTGCAGTGCAATCTGTAAGTAAGGTATACTAGCAGGTTGAGCTCAACATTAGAATTTCATATATATATATATATATATAATTTTTTATCAGGATGTTTGAAAGGAATAATTGCTTTCATTTAGCATATGACAACTTACCAGACAGTCGGGAAGGTCTTTATTTTCATCATTATTAATTCTGAATGTTGAATCAGGATAATGCATTATGAAGTTCAATTCCATTGAACATGTGATTGCAAATGTGTGTATCTGTTTGCTTAAAAACCAATCACTGGTCAAAGCCTTTGCAAATTTCAGCACTAGAAGTGTAGAATCTCTGTATCTTAAAATCTAGGACTTTTTATTTTGGGTATTATGCTCTTTCATCCTTGTCTGGTCTCATCTAATCTATCTATTGGTCCATCCATGCATTCTTCCATCTATCCATCCAAACAAAACATTCAATTAATTTAAATTTCTTAAATATTTGAAATTTTGTGTTAAATATTGTGATCATTTTATTAACATAGATACAATTTTTTTATTCTTTTCATTGCATTCATTTTCATTTTATTCTCTTACGCGTAACAATATTATACAAAACATGCAATAATTAATATTCTTAAACATTTGAAGCTTAGTGTTTGTGTTTGATTGCATTGGGATCACATCATTAATATATATAATTTTTTTGGACTCATTTCATTATTCTCAGATTCATATTTAGCCTCTCACATGTAATAATATTCTTAAAGTCTTGAGGCATAGTGTTTATATATCGGTGTTTGTATAATAAACAATATTGTATGAATTTGGCTTTCAAGTGACATGACATTGGAAATCATAGGAACTAATCTACAATAGTAATCTAAGCAGGAAGATTTAATTAGCTCAAGAAAATGATAATCAAACTTAAGAGGCAGGTTTTGTAATTTTCTTGAAATAATGGATATAATAATGGCAAAGCGTAACATAAAATTTCTAAATCTATAGCAATGGTATAATATATAAAAGTTATTGCATACAATGCTAAAGTGGTATAATGAATGCAACCTGGCATTTAAATATTTTTATTACGTTGTGTAAATAGATAATTCAGATAAACAACTAAGCAAATTATAGTATTGAACTTGAATCATACAGTGATCAAACCAAGAGATAAGATATGTAAACACATTTGGTTTAAAAGAAAAAGGAACCTAGCTCCCACTTCTATGGTAAGTCTTTTACTTCTAGACAAAACTTTAGAATATTTTTAAGTAATTACCTACATTTATTGCTAAATTTATAATCTTTTAACATTTTCATATTGAACTAAATAAATGTTTGCATAAATTAGCATAATCTGATTATAAAATATTTATTTGAAGATGTTATTTAAATTATATTGCATTTATTTCATAAATAGGCACGCTACATTTTTAAAAGTAAGCTTCTTGTCATATTTGCGCCTAACAAATGGGATAAGTTTTTTTTTCTCCATTTACCAAATTACCATTCAACATTACAAACTTCAGTTTAAATCCTTACTCTTTAATTAATAAACATATAACTAATTTATAATGAGACTATTTTAAATGGACTCAAAAAAAGGTGTCGAAGAATATCCAAATATTCTGCCCAAGAGTTATCTGACTAGAATTTAAACGTGTAATTAGAAGTTTAATCTCAATTATAAATCTTCGCCTAGCTAGTAAAATTTCATTAAATTCACACCAAAACAAAAGGAAAGTGCACAAATTTTATAGCATTGATGGTGAGATTGGGTTACCCCTGATTAAATATCAGAATAGTGTCCTAAACCCCCCTTGCTTATTTCTTCATGTGCTTGTTGTCCATTCCTTGTCTTGTTTGATCTTTTCTATTCAATTAAAATATCAAATAAAGAGTGCTAGGAGCAGTGTGGGTTCTTAAAAGAAAACTATTTATTTAATTTCCTTGTGATCTCTTGCTTATCTAACAAAAATTAAAACTTGTGGGTGTATTGTATTTTAATAAAATTGTACAATAAAAAGAAACATTATGCATGCGTTTCTTTTATAGGATTTTAAAGATAAGCTTATAAATAATAATATCAAATTGGATAATAATAATAATAATAATAATAATAATAATAATAATCATAATAATAATAATTATAATGATAATAATAATAATAATAATCATAATAATAGTAATAATAATAACAGCAAAAGAACAAATAAATTGTGCTAATCATTTTAAAATATAATTTATTATTATAAGATATTGGAATTATATCATCAACAATTTATTTATTGGAGTCATGTTTTCAAATCATTTTTGTATCTGAGATTTAGTCTTTTACATGTAGTGGTTCAGAATTATTAAATACTTGAAGCTTATTGTTTGTATAGCAATGTGGAATTTGTAACATAATCTGGCTTTCTTACTTTCATTATTATTTTTTTAAAGGTAAATGACTTATAAAAATGTTTGGATACTTGTCTGCCAGATTCTGTAGTCATATCCCATCAGGGTGCTTGATATATGCTCCATTGTCATCGATTCTTTTCATAAGTCTTTATAATATTCCGTATTATTTTAATACTAATTTAATATTATGATCTTATGTTATTTTTCAGTGTCATTACTTTGAAGTTGTGGAGGGGTGCCATGCATGAAGTTGCATGTATTTTGTGTTTTTGAAGTAGAGCAAAATTGTGGTGCTGCAGATTATGAAAAGAAAAATTTACAAACTGGTCTCTCATCTTTTTAGTTTGACTGATTTTGCACTAAACATATCAGTTTGTCCAATTTAGTTCTCTTGATTGTTGGATTTATTAATCCCTTAACTATTCAATTTGATGCTAATTTTGTTCAAAAAAATTAAAATTTAGGAACAAATTTGGTCTTAAAATGAATTCTCAAGGGATCCAATTTGACTCAATGTATAGGTGTTGAGTGATGGCTCATTGGACAAATAAATAAAAGACTAAATTTTCCGTAAAAAGAGTTGAGATATTATTTTGTTAAATTACTTGTTTCGACAAACATTATAGAAGCAGCACCTTAACAAACCATTTTACCAATCATTTCAATCCTGCAGTAGTTTGCATTTGCTGTACTGTTGGTCCAGGAATACAAATCTTGTTTATTCATTTTTTATCAGATTGGTAGAAAATTGCTCATAAGGTTACCGTAAATGCTTTGCAATTTCTAAATTTTATAATGGTGAATATGTGAAGTATTAGAATTTTTTTTTGCTCTATAAAAGTTTTTATTAATGTTTTTGTTCTGTTTTTATTTTCTCCATAACTGTATTTCTTTTGTTTGAATGGCTACGATGATTTGGTTGACAGGATTGTTCTTCAACTACACCATTACCTTCGACAATCAAGAGAGTTTTTTACATGTCAAGTGTGGGTAGTAACTTGTCTCATGAGGTTGGTGAGTGTTATACTGTGAAGACAGTGACGTACTTATTTTTTTTCTTAAGAAAGACACGCTTTAATATTGTTATTGATGATATTGCTTTTAATTTCTTAATTTGATGAGGTTTCTGTTAAATACTGAAGGTAAAAGCAACTATAGTTCATTGTTTGCAGCTAAAGAAAATGCTGAAGTGAAGAAGAAAGTCAGAAAGGATGAAAAAGGCACACCTTGAGTTCTTTATTGTTCTCCTTGCATGACCATCACCTCAAACTCCTATGCTTGATCCATAAGGCACGCTCAGTTACTGGTTTCACAGCCCAATACATGCGTGCACAAATGTCATGATACTTGGGTTGGATAGATGTTTCTTGCCACATTCTTCGATTGTGCGTGACATTGTTGTCATCTCACATCCCTGCATACATTGGACCCCTAAAGAATGAGCTGCTATGCTTTCAATTGCCCTTGTGCATGTGAGCGGCCGTTACCTTTTGGACCCCACAGGAAGATCGGCCCTGTGCATGAACTCACATCCTTTAACCTTGTGCGATCTCGGGAAGGAAGAAAAGGTTTCTTTCCTTGATTCTTGGATGAATATGATCGTTCGGTCGGTTTAATCAACTGTTTGTGCTTTTCTTGTGCCATAATGTTAACCGAAACTGATCTTATTAACCATACAAAAATCTCATTTGAACTGCTCTTAATTACCCCGTACAACTTAAATAAATACTGGAGCTAGAACTCTCTTAGAAACACAAAGTAGACCTCTAAGGGCTAAGAGAAAATTATGCCTGAACCACAAGCAAAGACCACACAATTTGATGCTCTTAGAGCCGGTCAGACAAAATTTTGAAGCCACATTCCGATGTTCTTTATGCTATCCAAGAAAATTAAACCTTATGTTGATCTTAGATCCAAGTTCATGTAGCATTTTTTGACGCAATCTTGAAAGGCGTCATGTTGGTGAGATTGCATCGAAATTTTTGACAAATTTAAAATACACCCAAAAAACTTTGATGGAATTTTAATTAAATAATAATAAAATTATAATGCCAAACATTATCTAATTGATTATTTTAATTAATGGTATTTATATATGGGATTATTTAATTAATTTGATTAACTAAATACTCATTAAACAATTAAATTAATTTGACCAATTTTATAACATTCTATACATGTAACAAACACAGTGTTTATTGACACATTCAAAAGGAATTCTTGACTAAATTATTTGAGATGGAATTAATGATGACAATATTATCATTGATATTATTTTAAGAAATGAGATATGATTTTTCACTACTTTCACATTTATAAAACTGATCCATATTTCCCAAGAAATTTCAAATGCTGACATCACTCAGTACAAGTACCTCTCAAATGTCAACATCACTCTAAGTGCAAGTGTTACTTTCAATGCTCTCATCTATATTTTCTGAGCTATCAAGTCTTCACTAGTTCAGGCTGCCTAAAGTCATGGTATTGATTTCATATTTGAATCTTCATATACTCTCACCCAAAACACAGTTTTTGATCCTAGAACTCGCAAAAAGTTTGCCCTTCACTTGCAAGCTAAAGCCTGCTCACCAAAAAAGAAATGAATTAGCGCAATAAAATAAGAAAACAGGCCCGTAAAAGAAATATGCAAGTATTAAATACAGTAAAAATAAAATTCATAAAAATGCAATGAGCAAAGCAACCAAGCTAAAAGAGCTTAGATGAAATGATTCATAGTAAATAAACACTTTAACTCCTAGTCAATTTAGCTGACCATAATTGAGTTTTAAGTTAAATTTTGGCCAACATCACCACTAATGATCCTTCAAACTCCTGTCAAAACCATTAACTTGAAAATCTAAAATTTAAGGTCTTAATTCTATGTTTTTAAACTCAGTTAAGACTAAATGAGCTCTATAGTCAAGCACTTCTATGAACATCTAGTGATCATACACAAGGCCTTTGAATCTTAGTGGCCTTTCTCTGTGAGTACTAAACTATTAAATAAAATGGTATGACAACCCCATGTGAGCTTAAGATTTGATGCTAAACTTAAGGATCTAGTCTCCAACAAACTCCGCCTAATTTGCTTGGTATATCTAAGATGAAATAACTCATAATTTCTAATCAAAATCTCTTGACAATATGGATTATTTTTTTTCTTGACCTTGGCAGATTGAACCACAAATTGATGTGGGTGAGATTTTAATTGGCTCTACCTCCATCTACCCCTTACCATATGCTGTTTTGTGCCCACCTAAAATCAATAACACTCATTAATCGAGAATTCTCTCCCATAATTAGGATGGATAGTTAACTATGGGGCTTGCTTTCATAGGAAATTCTTGACTCTAAATCTAAATAAGCTCAGATCTATCCATTAAAGCAAGCCTAGGCATAACTTTAATTGATCTCATGAAAAATTAACTCTAGAAACCTAATTCAATTGATGGATATTTTTGTATTTTTTGGAGTGATCATTCATGCCATGAATTCTACCCTTCTATATGCATACATTTTATTAACCTTGGAACGAAGCTTCAGAATTGTTTGAAAAAAATGCCAAATACATAGAAAATGCATGTGTTCTTTTCAATAATTTCTTAAAATTTTAAATCGAATGTGGTTGCAGATTAAATTGTTTAGATGAATTTATTTTTATCTGAGTGCCTATCTAAAGTGCTAACATGTGTAGTTAATCATCTTGCTTTTTTCTTAATTTTGCTTGGGCCTTGTAGTTTTTGTGTGCAATACATTTGCACTTTTGCTTTAAACAAACGGTCATCTTTACGGTAAAAGGAATGGAGAAATATTATTAACAAAGAAAGGAAATAATGATATGGTAAGAAAGCTTTTGGTGCTTCAAATTATACATAGATGACAATAAATTCAACTTGATAATGAATATTATGAAACTGTTGCCCAAGATAAACTAGGATTATCTTTTTTGATGGCCTCACTGTGCAAAGTTTCTCAATAAATTTTTGGCATTATGCATTGTCAAAGTTGAAGACGAAGACCAAAAAAGACATGAAAAGAAATTATTTGAAATGATCTTCTCTAATTGGAATTTAAAGAGGGGATTCTATTTGATCATATACAGTGTAAACAAAATATTCATGTAATCGACCCCACCTAGTGGGATTAAGACTTGGTTTTGTAGTCGTTGTTGTTGTTGTTGTTGTATGTTTTGTCAATTATATTATTTTAATATGATCAATTATTTCCAGCATTTGCTTTTTCTTTTTGCTATTTGAGGTCAATTTTCTCTTGAGAAAACCTTTTGTGTCAATAATCTCATTATTTTTGAATTTTAGATCTTTCCTGAAGCTAACCCAAGTGTTCTAGAGCAGTTGAGTACTGTGGATTGCATTGTTTATTCCATGGGCTCACTTTTCACTTCTATCTGCCCATCACTGGTATGCTCTTGGGGATATCCTCATTGTACATTTTTCTTATGTTTATAGAATTGTAGTCTATATATTTAATTATGATGATCTTATCCAATATGTTAGCATAGATGGTGTACGAGTATTAGAAAGACTGGCTTTAGTATTATTTTGTTGTCATTTTTGAGTTTCATGTATTACTTGTGGAAAATTTTGACTATCTTGTAACATCTTAAGACTTTGTAAGATTTACTCGTGGTTTGTTGGGATACTACCTTGCCTCCATAGCCACTCTATGGTTGGCGGCTCTTCTTTTCTAAAATTAATGTAGTGCTTTTCTTTTGTGTTTTTCTTGAATGCTTCATTCTACCCTTCACTTTTCTTGTGCTGCTAAAATTTCGACTAGAGAACAGGGTAGCAACTGAAAAGATGAAGTGGACATAAAAAAGGAAAGAAAAAAGTGCAGGGATCTTTTGTAATGAGTAGTGCTTTGTTATAGTATCTAGTCACATATTATCTAATTTTCAACTGTTGTCTATTGATTACCTTTTATAATGTTAGCAATCAATATTTCAAAAGTTGGGTGTACAAGATTTGTAGCATGGGACAGTAGTCTTGTTAGATACGAGCAGAAATGAGTCTATGTGCATTACTTGTTCATTGTAGGATAAAAAAAATCATTACAATCGTTAGCAACTCTTTTAATTTTGTCTCGAGATAGATAAAAGAATGAAGAGTGCAACACCTTTATGTTTTAACATTTTTAAAAGGGAATCTTACAAACATGATACTCAAGATTTCAATTAATACATATTAAGCACCTAAAATTTAAATAGTACATCCAAAGCACCAAAAATTCATAAATAAGCACTCTCAACTAACCCCAACAGTTTTTCCATAGTGTTGACAATACAAGAGGTTAGGCGGCCAGCTAGGGTTTGAGGGTGGTTGACATAAATGGCAAGGCAGCCAGCATGGCGAGGTCTGTGATAGTCGGGAGGCATTTGCGTTTCTTCTCATAGGGTATGTTGTCCTGACTTGAGAATCATGTACTTTACAGAGGTAGATGAGGATGACTCAGGTAGGATGGGATTGGATTTGGGGCTTTCGCTATTCTCTTCAGTGGCAGCATGGAGGAGGTGTGCTTAGAGAGGATTCGTTAGTTGCTGCAGTTGTACTAACCCAAAAAGGTGGAGGCAATTGTGGCTGGAGAAGAAGCACCTCTTTGACTTGCCTCATTGTCTTGGCAGCCGACTGTGCCATTGATTTCATCCGACTGTTGACCGTCTGTCCTCTTTGGCGCCATTAGGGGTGGCAGAAACTGTGAGGGTTGAGATGAGGTGATTTTTGTATTTCTTAAGAGATCTGGGTGCATTGTATGTATTATATAAACTGTAAGTGCTTTATGTATTATTTTATATTTAAGTGCTGAGTATGAAGAAATTTTCCTTTTAAAAAAGGTGTCCAAGTTCGTTGCCTGTACATTTTGTAACAGGCAAAAACATTGTGACCATAGTTGGCAACACCTTCAATGAAGTATCTTGTGGAAGATAGCAGGAGTATGAATCTGAGAGAAGAGCTAGCGAGCGAGGGTTGTATCATGATGCTAGGACCTGTATTTTCTTAAATTAGCACTTAATTTGCTAAACTATTTATATAAATAGGTAGAAAATTTTAGTAGTATATTAAAGAGATGTAATGGGGGCCTTTAGCATTAAATTTAATTTTATTTAATTTGTATATAGTACGATAACTCCAATCACTAAATGTAATTGGTGAATCCAATATTCTTGGGGAGTATGTGAGGGACTGTCGTCCCAAAGAGCGAACACCTTTAATAATGCCCCCTTATCAATTTTAACTCACTTTTATTTGAAATGAATTTCAAAAATTCCTTTTAAAATAGAGCTAGTGTTACATGTATAATGCTTTAATTCTTCGCTTCACATGTGTTTCAGAAACTGTTTATTGCGGATCTACAAAATCTGAAATGATTGACATTAATTACTACGACCTCAGTTCTTCTTATTGAGTTGTGAAGTCATCTGATTGCTTTGGTTTTTTTTTCTGTTGTGAAAATAGTAATAAAAGTGAAAGAGAAAGAAGCAGAGCTCTTTGATAGTTCAAATGAAATTGCTCATGCCATGGATTCCCTTTGATTTGCAAAACCTTTCAATGCTGACATGGTTACACACTTTTGCAATTGGCAACCGATTGAAGGGGATGACTTTTGCGATGCACAAAGAACCTTATGTATGGTGGCATCGCCACATTTTCTATCTTTTTCTATTGTGTCCACCTTTTGTAGTCTTTTGCTTCCTGATTTTCAAGTGCTTCTGCTATGGCCCATTTTGTCTATTTTGGCATGAATAAGCCAAAATTGCAAATGCTTACCCTTAATGATTAGTGCATGCTTTATTTAATAATTTATTTAGTTTTTAAAGATGTAAAATTCTCTACTTTTGGAAAATGAAAATTGATGCAAGTTTCAATATTCAAAGAAAATCAGAGTCACAACATTAAAATGTTACTATATTTAACAGTCAAAATATAGAGGGATAAAGAATTAATGTAAGTTGAGTACTTTTTATCTTTTGAATTATTTAACTTTTATTTTGTTGTACATTGAGTTTAGCCAAAACTGGGGTTGAATAAAATACATTTATTTTCCTTGGTGCTCAAAGCTTCAATCTTTTCTTTCTTTTCAAATACTCCACATGAGTATGTCTTATAATCCTATAGATTTTGTTGTTGTTTTTTTAATTTTTGATAAAATCTTGGAACAATTTCATTGAAAAAGTAAGAGGAAGTTGCAAACTTCTAATAGAAATTTTAAAAAATATTGAAGAAATTACAATCTTCCATGTACTGAAAATAGAGTAGGAAATATAAGATAGTAAACAAGTTAAGGACGTTGATGCTTGTCAGGAAGAGAAAAAGTCTTCTTCAGAATTTTGAGGTACCTTATTATTTTTCACTGAGAGTTTATATTAAGTGCTGTCAAATAAGTTCTTCTCATCATTAACTGAATCCCCAATTTTTTTTTTATTTATATTTTTTTCTAATGTGCTCAACAAAAAAATAAAAAGCAAGAGATCCAAATACTTAGCTTTATTTTCTTACGAAATTTCTGAGTACAAGTTATGGGACTGTAAGATGCTTTACATAAGCTTCAAAAATATCAAACTTCAGATCTTAATGAAAATCTAGTCATTTTCTAGGTAAGAATTACACCTTTAGAAATAGAAACATCCAAGCTTTTATCGGTTAAATAAATCTTCAGTAGAATTCTTACCCATATAGAGTATCGAACTCAAAATAAGAACATTTTTAGATGCCACAATTAATGATTTATAGACAGAGGAAACAATGAAATAATCATCATTAATTGGCCTCCTTAGACGATTCCACTTAGTCGGGTTTCGTCTCAATGTTATTAGTACTGTTGTAGTCAGATTACTATATCCTAATCTGAATGCCATTTTTGTCATTAAAGATTGTGTTGGAGGGCTCATTGTGAAGATTGACAATGATTTTAATGTGATATGTTGCATTTTTTCAAACTATGTGCCACCTGTGATTGGAGCTAGCTGGGAAGCAATTGAGGAGTCATTTTTTGTTCTTAAAGGAAAATTTTGGGATAAAGATAAGCATAAGGAAACACATGTAACCAAACATCTTTCCAAAATCTGATATCAACACCATTTTATATCTTCCTTTAATTTTGGAGAATAGAGAGAGGAAAGCCTTCTTGATCCCTTATATGATGCTTGGATTATTATTTGTGCTGCCAGGGCAGAAATAGGAGACCTGTTAATAGATAAATTTCTTTTTTATAATGTTGCTAGAAAGGGTATCAGTTTCTGGTTTAATGGAACTACAGATGGAACTTCATCTACTCTAGAGATGAAACAAGCCACACAAATCATTTTCATAGATTCTTGCAAACTCTGAGAAAATATAGCTAACATCAAGTTCGGGCAACTATTTTAACAGCTGTACAGGGAAATCAAGATAGATGCTTGGTGAACAGTTGCGCATAGTCATCATCATTAGAGTTTAATATGCATTGAACCACCCAAGTGTACCTTGATGGACAGTTTTCTTTGTATTTGATTGTAAAACATATGCCAATTTTTGCTGATATTTATTTTCTAGTTTTTTGAGTTGGTGTATCTTTTTTGGAATAATGACTTCATATAAATATTTTTTTTCAAAAGGATTACCTAATTTTCTGACTGACTTTTTTTTCTAGATTTTACCTGACATTGGTGAGGCTATCGCTTTAAGATCAATTCCCAAGGTATTGAAATATTGAAGTGAGCCGTGAATTCTTGAATTAATTTTTTGATCCGTGAATTCCCCCCTTACCATGATTGTATACATGTTGGCCATCCCTGGGATTTCTAGTTTGTTATTAAATTTTGTTTTTGGGTTATTTTCTTTCAGCAGGCGTTCATATTTTTTACTTTCACTAGGCATGTTCTTCAATTACTAATACCGGAAGTGGGTTTTTACTTTATCTGCTGCATGATATTCTAGGAATTAAAATTATGGAGCTGGCACCTCAAATTAAATTTGTAGTATCTTATTGCATCATTTATATCACCTATCATCAGGAAATACTCTTATGATTTCTCGTAGCATTCATCTATGGGGCTGCCGCAAGCAACCCTTAGTGTTAGAATAAGAAGACTGGGTTCTACTTCTCTTATTAATTGAAGCAGATTAAATGCATTTAGTTTTGGAGTTTATCCAAGACATAATTGTCACGCGAAAATTATTTGAGCCACTCTCAGTTGACAAGTATCTATTTTACTAGGTCCTTCTTTTGAATGGTTCATATGACAGAGAAACTGCTGGATTATCTGCATCTGGCTTTGTAGCTGCAATCACTGATGCCCTTAATCGCACCAATGGGAATTCAAACAACAAGTACCTTCAGAACTTTGTAAGTGTATTGATGAATTGCTAACTACAAGTTTATCAACTTGTAGTATTTTCATACTTTTTGATGATTCATCAGAGGCATTGTTGTACTGTTGATTTAAGTATCAATAAAGCTAAATTTCAAGCCATAGGAATGGAAAATTATCATTTGAGAAGATATCTTTCTTCATACTGTCTTTGAGTTTGAGCTAATCATTTTTATGACCATAATAACTTGCACATATCAGTGGCACATTTGAATCTCAACTCAATTTGAATTTGGTTTGTGCATTTATATGAATTAATGCTCCAACAAACTTCTAAAGGCTTACAAACATCAGTAAGCTAGTTTTAGTAGATATACTAGCTAGCTCAGTGTATGTTAAACAACATTCCTTATATATGACATGCTCTTAAAGTTAAGCATGCTCTTGAGCTTGTAAGGGCACTTCTAGAATCCTATCTACTCAGCGAATAATTTTTTATTTGGTTATGAAAATTTGGTGAAAATGTTGTTGAAGTAGGGGAGATTGTGAAGCCCCTTAAATATAGATACATGATGATATTTTTGAGATAATAATGAATTTTCTGATACAAACTCAAAGTTAAGCATGCTCATAGTAAGGCACATCCAAGATGGGTGACCATATGGGAATTATTATTTAAGGATAAAATTGTGAGTCCACCAAGGGTAAATGGAACATACCTTGATGGTTAAGAGTTTAGGTTGTTTTAATAAGCCTTGAACAAACTTGCCTTGAGTTTAACATTCTCTCATTCTCTAGTGTTGCATAGATCCTCACCATCATTCCTTGTGGAAAAACGTAGCCATGGATTTGGTTTCATTTTATAAAATATTTTCATTTTTTAAATTTGTTGGGTATGCATGATCATGGTCTAGTCGGCGTAACAAAATTGAGTAATTTAAGATTACCATCTAATGTAGATTTGGGCTTGGTATGTTTTAACATAAATTCTCTTAATTCTATGTTAGTTTTTTGGTTTCTTAGTAAGTTGAGTATAAACAATCTAACATTTAACATGTAGAGCTTTTAAGAGATTGATTTTGATGGTTTTCTTGGGTTTTCAAGTGAATCTTAGGTACTAAATTTTATTGCAGTTTTAGTTTTGAATCTAGTAAATGTCAAAATTTAATATAAATCATATTAATTAGAATATTGTTAATAATTTTATTTTCCCATTTTAAATGTTTTAATGTTAGGAATTTCCTAAAACCATGTAACTCTAGTTTCTAAACGAAAAACACTAGTTTAGAATAAGTTTGTAAATTCTCAAACATAACTTTATTATGGCAACTATTACCTCTAGATAGCTTTAAGATGGTTGCATACGCTATTGGATGTGAAAAGATCTTGATGACATTTTTTTCCAACAGATCTTAAAATTTATCAACTTTATTTTAATATTGTAGTTTTAAAGTTTAAATGGAAAAGAGATTATACCTTGCTAAAACTTGGCTAATTGGAGAGGGTGGAAAAGCGCATAGATTTTACCTTGGTGAAAATGTCAGGAACATAAGAAATGGTTTGGATTGTTTTAGGTGCTACACACCTACATTAGAAAGGAATTGATTAAAAATTTAGAGTATAAACTTGTATTTTTTAAATTGCAAAGGAAGAAATCTTTAATCTTACTTTGGATTCGTTTTTAAGGAGTTGGAGACAAAATCAAGCGTTGATTTACCAGGCAATCTAAAAGTATGCATTCAGTTCAACATGGGTTATTGTTGGTTGAACAAATATTAGTGTTGAACTAAATTTGAATGTTCTCGTCTTCTGATTTTGTTGGGCAAAAAAGAAGCAGCAGAAATGGTAGAAATGAAGAGTAAGAGGAAAAGAAGGTTGAGAGGTAGAGGTTATTGTTTTCTTGCTTATTCGCACCTTCGCGGTTGCTGCTAGTGCCCTTGGGAGGAGAGAGATAGAAGGCATGTGAGGGAGAGGGAAGGCATGAGAGAGGGGCTAATGCAGAAGAGGGCTGTGACTGGTGGTCTCTACATGACTATGGATTTAATGCTTGCCACTGGAAGTGACTTCTTGCGGCTGATTTCTTCATGTGGTAGGTTTGGGGGGTCAGCAGGGTTTCATAAAGAGGATGGGGGTGTTTAAGGCTTTTAGAGGTTCTTCAAAAATTCAAAAATTTAAATTAATTTTAAAAAATTCTTAAAAACTACTCTGATTGTATTAGAATTTGAGAGTAAAATTTCAATGCCTTTTTGTAATATTGCAAAAAAAACCTTCAGTGCAAACTATAAAAAACCACTTAAATTTATTATCAATCTTGGGTTATTACAAATTGTCCCGGTATCATTCCAGCTATATATGACTGAACATGTATTTGTTACCAAAATGCCTGATGAATGAGCACTGGGTTTTATCCCATCCCCTTCTTACATCAAAAATCCACATCATCAGGCCTTTACTTGGGTTATTTGGAGGAACTATAGAAAAACTACTCTTGGATATGGGACAGGTAGTTGACCTCATTTTACTATTGCACACAGTCTGCTAAGTTATGATATTTAAATTCAAACTTTAAAGGCATTATAATTTATTTGACAATCTATATATATATATATATATATATATATATATATATGTTAATTTACTATATTTGTACTTCTTACAGCCTAGTGATTACATCAACACATTGCTCGTCCCTAAAGATGGTGAAGTTCCAGTTGATTTTGAATGCCTTGTTTCTCAAGGAATATTCAATGTGGTATGTGCGCATCTATCCTTTTACACAAGCATTGTAATCCTGTGTATATTAGCAAGTGGGCATCATGTTTAAAGTGCTGACAGTTAGATATGCTTGCTTATGATTCTAACTTCCATAGCACATATATTAATATATCTGCCTTTTTGATTTACTTATTACTTATGGTGAACTAAAAATGGTCCTAAATTGTGTAATGATGACATGCTTTGATCCTATTAGATGCGTTTTTGGATTAGCAGTAATTACCCCCTGCAAATTTTCCTACACCTTAAAAAGGAAAATCATGTTGTGTGGTCAAATAAAATCTATCTTTGTAATGAAAAGTCTGCTGGAGTGGGATGTTGCACCACAAGAGGGAGAAACAAGTCGAAGAAGGAGACGAGATGGAAGAATAGAAGGTTGCTTGGTTCAAAACCTTGTTTTTATGCTCAGCTCTCTCATGATTGATAGAATTACAGCTTCTTCAGCCTGGTTTAGAGTTCCTTTGAACCCATGAGGCTCCCTTTTAATAGTTTGTCTGGGAGGAAAAAAGAGTAGAGTGCTTCCTTATATTGGGAAGAAGTGGGTGACCGTTCTAAAATAATAATTAGGAATAATAGCACAAAACATTTGTGAAATATTTTTTAAAAATATTTGGAAATAAAACACAATTTGAATTTTTCTAAAACAACCACTTTTTAAAGTTTGGGGTATTACATAAGATTACAATTGGTATTAGTGCCTAACGTTCTCTAGTATAAGTGTGATTTGGGGATGGCCCAAGTGGATGTTGGTGGACATCTAGCAATCTTAATCCAATGAGGGTGTGGAGTGATTGTTAGAGTGTGGTGCTTAGATAATGTGAGGCTCAGGCACGATCTAAGAGAAATGGGTGATAGGATTAACCAAATGCATATCGGAACGCTATGAATTATTTTATGGTATTCTGGTAATTGTTGTGTTATAATAAGCATTGTGTCTAGTGACATTCTCTATAAAATGTTATTGTATATGGATAAAATTATTAGTAGTTTGATGCAATATATGTAAAACTAAAGTTAATAATATCTCACATAGTATGGTGTTGGATGTTATTATAGATAAGCATATTGCATAGCATGCATGGTATGCAAAACCCTCCATATGACTCAAATGAGTCTCATCTCTTGAAATCGAGGATTAGTCTACAAGTGTAATCTTTATACTAGATATCATACTAAATTATTTTTGTGAATGATTGTTTGGTTGATTACCAAATCATTGGGACTGTTATTCAAACACGACACTAAAATACTTTGATTATTTCTTAGGCTTTCTATTAGAAATCCTTCTGCTAAGCTGAATCAATGATTCTAGATATAAATGCAGAGTGATATCAAAATCTTGCTAATGCAAAATTGTGATTGACTAATTGCACACAAGGATTATGGCATGGAAATAAACAAGGTTATTGGGAGCACACATAATTATATACAACTTGTTTCTATTAAAACAAAATACTTTGTATTTTCTATTTTAAACTTATGCCATTAGCATGGTTGATGTTGTGCATATGGGATAATACATTCTTAATAGCTCTAATTATAATTTTATCCTAATTTGTAAAATTTGGTATAAGATATGTAGTGTCTTGGTTCTTCCTTAGATAAGCAATAACCTGTTAAGTCAAAATTTGGTATTTATAAAATGGGTGGCTATTAATTACGCATTTGGGAGTTTAGTAGTTAAAAATAGGAATCGTTAGTAATTACAAACTTTAATGTTTTGTAATTACAAAATGTGGGCTGCATTTAAAAATTGCTTTATTACAAAAAATTCTTAGGTGGTGTTTAGTCTCCAATGGATTTTACTTCCCTTTATGACATCCATTAAGGCATGTTTTGATGAAGTTGTAGCTAGAATAGTTATAAGAAATTTAGGGAAAACCTTAACTCCATTCTAACCTATTCTCTTCAAACCCTTCTCTTCCTCTTTCATTGTTCCTTTTTCTTCCCGCACAGTAGCCTCTCTTCCTTGTAGCCTCCTTTGGGTTCCAATCTCCTGCTATTCTTGTGGAGTTTTCAGTGTGCTTGTGGTAACAAGTTTGTGTTGGAGTTTTGTTCTACCTCAATCAGCTAAACTTGAACTCGGTAGATCTTTCCCATCAAACACGTTAGCTAGTTACTTTGTTTTAATGTTTTCATATCATATTGTATGCTGTGATTCTAGCTTATCTAATTTCCTGTTAGTATCTATTTGATTAAGCTTGTGCGTGTGGATAAATCCTTAATCCAAATATTGTTTAGTTAATGCATGATTTAGGATCTTACATTTTGATTCATTAAGAAACCATTTGTAATTTTAAATATTGTGAAAGATATTTTTGATCTTATGTAAGAAAAATAATCAATATCTTTGTGTAAGGAAAATCAACTTAGGAGATCATCACATACTCAGCATGTCCTTGTAATTTTGTGAATTCTTATTATATTATGGCTATGTAATTTTTTGTAATAAAAATTTGTAAATAAAAATTAATTAGTTTTTTGTTTTTGCAAGTTTTGTATATACATATTAGTGTAAGAACTGTATATAAGAACTGAAGAATTTTGTTAATATGAATGAACAAATTTTAATATGATCAATCTAACGATTGGTTGTAGCCGGAATCTTAGTAAGCTGTTTATATGAATTTTCTAGGAATAAAATCGTAAATATGAACATCTATGATACGGTTTAAGGAAAAAAGGATGTTGAAATAAAATAAATCTAGTGTAAAACTGTTACAGATAAAACAAATGCAGTATATTATTTTTGAGTGTTTGGTTGTTTTTTAAGTTCTATGGTGTAACGTTAATAATTTTACAAAAATGTAAAAAGTTGGCTTCTAAAAATACTAGTGGTGTAACGACCCGATATCAGGTTAGAAAAATTAAATCAACATTAGGTGTTAACTGCCCAGGACCCTATTGATGATTAAGCAAAGTGGCATATATGAAATAAAATTCCAACAAATCAACTCAGAGGCATTTAAGAACTATGACATTCATTTCCATTATGTTTTTCTTAACGGTGGCCTTTCATAAATGATGATCTGCTTTTAAAACATTTGTTGATTATGTGTATTAGAGATTTTTTTGGTGCCACAGATAACAATGTTTATTGATTAATTGGCTAGATTTTAGTTTATCACATCAAATCTTACAATTCAATGACTATGAATTATTTGTTATATCTTGTTGTCTCTAATATGAATAAGATTGAATTATTACAAGAATGAAAATTACTACTTTAATTTCCAATCAATCAAGCTGGTTATGTTTGATATTTTGATTAAGTTAAAACTTCAACTTTATGGATCCTTTCATCATAGTAAGCGCACAACTAGTTTAATAGCCCTTTTCTAGGGTTGGCTGATTGTTTCTATAAAATATATATTGTCTATAGATTGTCAGCCAATATAAAGAATCAGTTTCAGGTTTTGAGACTTTGTTCTTGCTACAGACCACGGTTAACTCCATCAATGATCCGAAGGTTGGAACGGTTTTTGAGCCCACATCATTAGTCACAGCTCTAATCGATTTGATTTGTGGCTCTGCTGAGGAATCTATGGCCAATATGAACAATTATGAAAAATAAAATTAACTCACAGATTTCATTGTGAGTTTGTATGCGTTTTTGCTGTTATTTATTGAACATGGCTAAGCAAAACCCTTAAAGTGACTTCATTGTTTCCGTGCATAGAATGACTATTTGTTACCAAATTGAATGCAAAGACTACTTTTAGTCCGTAAGCTGTTTATACTTGCACATCTAATTGATCTGAAGCCATTGTTTAAAGCATTGATTTAATTTCAAATATTTGAAGATTAGGGTTTTCTTAGAATTGTGTCAATCTATAATGTCAGCGTTCTTGTTTTTTTTTTTCAATGAGCTTATAAAACTAAAGATGTTTGTGATCTTGGTGCAATGCAGTCAGTGTCGGCCATGTAAATGCTCCTTCTTTTCTATAATTCTTTGTATCCTGGGGTTGTTAAGGACAAGCATAGCATTTTCTGTGCCCAATGTCAATATATTATTAATAAAGGGGTTAATACTCGTGAAGATATGTTGGTTTATTTTACATAAATTTTTTATCAACTTATAAGCTCTCATAGGATCATTAGTTTTTGCACAAAGATTGAGATGTTGCTTTAAAATCAAAATATATTTCGCTTGGTTTATAGTGGAAAAATTGAAATCAAATCAAAATGTATATGTTATCTTAGTCATGATTCCTGAGTTATGTTATACAAATTGCTTTATTAATTGAATGATTGTAATTTACTTTTGTAAACAGGATTATCGTGTGTGTAAACATGTATTTGTTATTAAAAATCAATAATAATATGATCACTCTTTTCGAAACTTTTTTTTAAATTGTGGTTTAGATCTTCTAGTGTTTGCTGATGCTTTCTCTTTCTTCTATAAAACTTGACAATGGTTGTTAGAGAGATGAGTAAAGCTAATGGTGTGGACCAAAGATGGGCTCGATATACCAAAAGCTTAAGCTTATAAGTTAACTTTCACTATTTCTACTTCTCTCTCTTATCATATCATGCTGTTAGCAAGCCATTTTCACGTGTCTCAGCAATTCCCGTTTGTGTGGGCTCACATTAGCTAGATACTCTCTTAAATGTAGGCATTTTATTGTCCGCATCAAGGGCTCAATCAATTGCATATATGTATTGTAGGATCACCCACTCTTGAACCATTCTAGTAATGGTTAAGGATGCAAAGACTAATGGGAGCTATAATTTGTATAAACCACTTGATCCCAAGCATCCTTTTGACTCTGGTAGCATTTTTGATGCACCAAAAGCCTACTCAATATTATAGAAGCATTATTAGAGTCTCTTTGAATCAAGCTTAACCCATGGGAGCCACAATTGCATAATCCACTTGATCTTAGTTGAATTATAGGCTCTAATATGACTTGTAAAGGGGTGAAATGAAATGGGTAGTTAAAGATTAGCTAGATGCATCTGGGATCGGATTTCATTTTAACAAAAAAACTTGCTATTTTTGTTATTACATGCTACTATTATTATATGGTGAGTTTTCTTATCTCAAGACTTTGTCAAGAAAAAACTACCAACTGTATATATATATATATATATATATATATATATATATATATTTTTTTTTTTTTCATTGAAAGTTTAAAAATAGTGAAATTCCGATATGTTCTCATGAGGTTAAGAAAAGTTAATGGCATTTTCTATATGCTATTTCAAAGTCAAAGAACTCGCTCAAAATATATTTAATTTTGAGGTTTGCTAATGTCCAATTTTCTATTTCAAAAACTCTCAATTTTGTTAAATTGCAAAGCACAATTGATGTAATTCATTTGTGCGCGAGGTTCATATTTTTCTCTTTCTCGTTATTTTATGTTGGCATTTACCAAGGAAGAAAAGAAAGAAGCAACTCAACAGACAGCATTCTTCCAAGTATTTTAAGGCAAGCCATTTGCCCATTTGAAAGTAAGCAGCCTGCAATATTTACTTCTCTGCATCAAACTCTTTTTTTTTCTTAAAAGGGTAAGGGCTAAGCCCAAAATGATTAACTAAATTAATCAAAGTAAATATAAATAGTCTTAGCAAGCAGAAGATGAAAGAAAATCAACCTCAAGCGACTTGTATATATAAAAAACATTTAAATCAAACCATTAGGTTTAGTAATTTTTAATAGAATCTGCAAGCGGCTGCTTATTATCGAAGTATCTGCACTTTAGCATAGGAAAGATGAGCCCTCCAGATCTGCCAGATGAACTGTTGGAATTCTTTTTTGCCTGTGTTACCGATTTCATCAGCTCAAAAATAATAAAAGCATGCCAAAGCTCGTCTAATCTCAAGGCATGATAGAATTAACCAAAGTCAAAGCCGAATAAAGAATAAAAAGATGCCAAAACCGCCAGTTTCTCAATTCCTGGTATATGTTAAAACCAGACAGAAGCTTTTGTGCATTCGAAGCCCTCAACAATAAAATCCAGCATTTATATGTAAAACATCATCAATGGATAGCTGCCAAGCATGAAAATCATCAATCAGGCTCCAATGAACTCCAAGGCCACATATTCACCATAATCATTAGATCATGTAATTTGCATAAAAGCAACACATTTCTCCTATCAACTAGCTGATCAATTTTTTGCACATTTCTTCAACTAAATATTGTATTAAAAGCCCAATAGTAAGTTAAAAAAATCATTTTCAGCCATTCATTTAGCAGAGAATCAGAATAAAGTTTTTTGATGCAGGGACGGAGGCATTAGAAAAAAATATCAAAACTTGATAAAATCAGTTTTAAAACTTAAAAGAAAGGTACAACTGAAAAACAAATGAGAATGAGAATTTACACCTTCCTCACATAGAAAACACATAATATCACATGAAATGCCTTTGTTAGAGAGAGTATTTATTGTTTTGAACCCCTCCTCGAGGGCTTTCCAAAGTAGCAAGCAAATTTTAACTTTATCGTTTATGCCACGCATATTTGGCCCACTAGACGTCCGACATATTAGATCACAACCATAAGTTTGTTGCGTTGTAACCATTAGCTGGTGGAGGACTAAAGGCTCCACCCTCGTCGCTTACCAAATGAATATGAGGCTCAATAATGCGATACAAAGCATCCATCTTTTTTCCAAAATTTGAAGCCTTCATACCACAAGGATTGTTGAAATGTAAACCCTTTCCTTTTCTCCATGGCATCAATAATGAAGGATTGCATATTACACTCCAACAAACCAATAACTCGCAAATAATCAACAACTTTTCAGGCTTAATATGATCAAGCCCGCCTTTAAATTTAGGTAAAGCAATAGAAGTAACAACCTTAGATGGTTATCAAACTAAACCCATATTAATTTGGTTTTATTAAGAATAAACATATCCAAATCTTGATAAGGAAATGATTGAGCCAAATAGAACTTGCCTAGGAGAATGGGTGTCTTGATGTTTTGGGGAAAAAATAAAATAAATAAATAAATAAAACAAAATAATTTAGCGCTCATAATTCAAAATGTATGAAATTTTTGCCATTTGCATAATTGGTTGTAAGGAAATATGCATATATTTTTGAATTTTGAGCTCTAAATTGTTTTACATATTTTTCCAATTTATTTTCCTCTTATATTTTTCAAATTATCAGGAGTCCCTATTTTCCTCATTCAAGTATTATTTGGCTCAATGATTTCATTATCAAAATTTTGGTAGGTTTACTTTTAATTTAACCATTTTAAGACCGATTTAGTTCGACAACGATCTATGGGCATTACACTCCCCAACTTAAAGTGAATGTCATCATTAACATCTGCTAATTTTGTAACAACAAGTAGGTCATTTATGATTACCTAAAGGTTCGAATAATCTCGAGTATTATTAACTCATATAGCCTCTTTTTCTTATGTAGCTTCATCTGCACTTGGGTCTTTCCATAGCACTTTGACCATGGGAATGATTTTGTTATAGAGTTAATGTATGTCTCAGCCCAATATTTTGAAGGGTGCTTTTACATACATCAAATTGGAGAGTATACAGTTTACTTGAACCGTAGCTTGTTACAAGGGCTTGTTTAGACATTTCCAAAGAGAAAATATGTGGAATACATTAGGTACTGCGGCAAAACCTTGAGGTAATTTCAACTTGAAGCATAATTCTCCACTTTAGTTAGTACTTCAAGGGTCCGATGTATTGGGGACTAAACTTCATAGTCACTACAAATCTGAATACTCCCTTTATGGGACCCACTTTCAAGTAACCATAATCTCCTACTTAAAATTTTACGGCACTATACTTTGGATCGTAGTGTTGTTGTTGTCTATCCATGGCAGCTAAAATTTTACATTGAATTAGTCGAACTTTTTATTTGCTTCTTCGACCAAGCTTGATCCATAAATTTGAGAGTCGTCGACTTCGAACCAAGACGATGGTGTAGTAGATCTTTACTGTGCCCATTTGCATTATCTTATTTTATTTAGAGATGATCTTCATCATTCTTTTGAGCATTTTGAGTAAGCCTCCAGTGTCAACTTCACCATTTCCATATTAATGATTGTGTTAACTTGGGGGTAGAATGGGGTTTATTTCTAAGCCATTTCCTTGATCAAGAAGCCAATAGTGGTGACATTCTAGAAATAACTAATACAAATTTGCGCTATTCTATACAAAGCACATTGATGGCAAATATGAAAATGGAATAAGTAATTTCTTTCCATTATCAAGAATATTATACAATTATTAGGTGAATCCATTTAAATGATTTGACAATTTAGAGTGATGAAACACAAAATGACACACTTCCTTATAAACAGATGAATCTTGAAGGATCACCATTTGTACCCCTGAAGTCTCCAATTAAGATTTTGGTATCGATCGGATCTTCCGAAGATTGAACAGGCAAACTGTGGGAACTTGTAACTATGATGCTTCAAAATCGGGCAGCTAATAAACCTTCCACATCAACTACTCTTCGTACTGCCCAAACCTCGTTAGTAGATGGGTTTCTTCAAGACTTTCTCAAACTAAGGCCACCAACATCCGATAGGACAGCCTATCCTATGGAAGTCGGGGGCTATCTTAAAATGGTAGAAACAAAGCTCGCTAGTAATAAATGTCCAACCATTGTTGTGGTAAGGTTTTCCATTTACCTCTTTGAATCTTTGAAGGCGAGGCGGAGAATTGTTGGCAATCTAACATGAGTACTAAATTTGCTGGATTGGAACTAGAGGAAATCCAGTGGGACACATTTATGATGTTTTTTACATGCGGTATATTCCCCAGTATGCTCAATTGATATAGAGGGTACTCTTATGAAACTATGCCAAGGTGAAAGAAGCGCGACAAAATATGAAGTGAAGTTTATAAGACTATCTCCATACGCATCGAGCTTGGTAAAAATGGAGGTTGCCCGTTATATTCAATTTCAAAAGGGGCTCAAATAATCTATTAGAAGAAGTCTAATCCTCTACTGACTCACCTTCTTTCTTGAATTACTTGAAGGTGCAATAATGTTACAGCACGATGAACAAAAAATCACAAACATCCTAAGGAAGAGGCCCTTGCACCCGTGCAAGGTGAGATCTTCAAAAGGACAAGCACACCTCCAATTAAGGTGTAATAGCCCAAACTCTTAAGCACCAAGGTATTGCCCGCTTTGACCTAAAAGGCCTCATCATTTTGTTCTCAGAATATAACTTCACAGCAGAGGGAATGTGTAACTATGATACATCAAAACCGGGCAGCTAATAAACCTTCCACATCAACTACTCTTCCTACTTCCCAAACCTCATTAGTAGATGGGTTCCTTCAAGACTTTCTCAAACTAAGGCCACCAACATCCGATAGGACAGCCTATCCTATGGAAGTCGGGAGCTATCTTAAAATGGTAGAAACAAAGCTCGCTAGTATGAAATGTCCATCCACTGTTGTTGTAAGGTTTGCCATTTACCTCTTTGAATCTTTGAAGGTGAGGCGGAGAATTGTTGGCAATCTAACGTGAGTACTAAATTTGCTGGATTGGAACTAGAGGAAATCCAGTGGGACACATTTACGATGTTTTTTACATACAGTATATTCCTTAGTATGCTCAATTGATAATAGAGGGTACTCTTATGAAACTATGCCAAGGTGAAAGAAGCGCGACAAAATATGAAGTGGACTTTACAAGACTATCTCCATACGCATCGAGCTTGGTAAAAATGGAGGTTGCTCATTATAATCGATTTCAAAATTGGCTCAAAGAATCTATTAGAAGAAGTCTAATCCTCTTCTGACGCACCTTCTTTCTTGAATTACTTGAAGGCGCAATAATGTTAGAGCACAATGAACAAAAAATCACAAACATCCTAAGGAAGAGGTCCTTGCACCTGTGCAAGGTGAGATCTTCAAAAGGGCAAGCACACCTCCAATTAAGGTGTAATAGCCCAAACTCTTAAGCACCAAGATATTATCCGCATTGACCTAAAAGACCTCACTATTTTGCCCTCGGAGGATAACTTCCCAGCAGAGGGAACTTGTAACTATGATACATCAAAACCAGGCAATTAATAAACCTTCCACATCAACTACTCTTCCTACTTCCCAAACCTCGTTAGTAGATGGGTTCCTTCAAGAATTTCTCAAACTAAGGCCACCAACATCCGATAGGACAGCCTATCCTATGGAAGTAGGGGGCTATCTTAAAATGGTAGAAACAAAGCTCGCTAGTATGAAATGTCCAACCATTATTGTGGTAAGGTTTGTCATTTACCTCTTTGAATCTTTGAAGGCTAGGCAGAGAATTGTTGGCAATCTAACGTGAGTACTAAATTTGCTGGATTGGAACTATATGAAATCTAGTGTGACACATTTATGATGTTTTTACATGTAGTATATTCCCCAGTATGCTCAATTGATAATAGAGGGTACTCTTATGAAACTATGCCTAGGTGAAAGAAGCACGACAATATATGAAGTGGAGTTTACAATACTATCTCCATACGCATAGCTTGGTAAAAATGGAGGTTGCCCGTTATAATCAATTTCAAAAGGGTCTCAAATAATCTATTAGAAGAAGTCTAATCCTCTTCTGACGCACCTTCTTTCTTGAATTACTTGAAGGCGCAATAATGTTAGAGTACGATGAACAAAAAATCACAAACATCCTAAGGAAGAGGCCCTTGCACCCGTGCAAGGTGAGATCTTCAAAAGGACAAGCACACCTCCAATTAAGGTGTAACAGCCCAAACTCTTAAGCACCAAGGTATTATCCGCTTTGACCTAAAAGGCCTCACCATTTTGTTCTCAGAATATAACTTCCCAGCAGAGGGAACGTGTAACTATGATACATCAAAACCAGGAAGCTAATAAACCTTCCACATCAACTACTCTTCCTACTTCCCAAACCTCGTTAGTAGATGGGTTCCTTTAAGACTTTCTCAAACTAAGGCCACCAACATCCGATAGGATAGCCTATCCTATGGCAGTCGGGAGCTATCTTAAAATGGTAGAAACAAAGCTCGCTAGTATGAAATGTCCAACCATTGTTGTGGTAAGGTTTGCCATTTACCTATTTGAATCTTTGAAGGCGAGGCGGAGAAGTGTTGGCAATCTAACGTGAGTACTAAATTTGCTGGATTGGAATTAGAGGAAATCCAATGGGACACATTTATGATGTTTTTTACATGCAGTATATTCCCCAGTATGCTTAATTGATAATAGAGGGTACTCTTATGAAACTATGCCAAGGTGAAAGAAGCGCGACAAAATATGAAGTGGAGTTTACAAGACTATCTCCATACGCATCGAGCTTGGTAAAAATGGAGGTTGCCCGTTATAATCGATTTCAAAAGGGGCTCAAATAATCTATTAGAAGAAGTCTAATCCTCTTATGACGCACCTTCTTTCTTGAATTACTTGAAGGCACAATAATGTTAAAGCACGATGAACAAAAAATCACAAACATCCTAAGGAAGAGGCCCTTGCACCCGTGCAAGGTGAGATCTTCAAAAGGACAAGCACACCTCCAATTAAGGTGTAACAGCCCAAACTCTTAAGCACTAAGGTATTGTCCGCTTTGACCTAAAAGGCCTCACTATTTTACCCTCAAAAGATAATTTCCCAGCAGAGGGAACTTGTAACTATAATACATCAAAACCAGGCAACTAATAAACCCTCCACATCAACTACTCTTCCTACTTCCCAAACCTCGTTAGTAGATGGGTTCCTTCAAGAATTTCTCAAACTAAGGCCACCAACATCTGATAGGACAACCTATCCTATGGAAGTCAGGGGCTATCTTAAAATGGTATAAACAAAGCTCGCTAGTATGAAATGTCCAACCCTTGTTGTTGTAAGGTTTGCCATTTACCTCTTTGAATCTTTGAAGGCGAGGCGGAGAATTGTTGGCAATCTAACGTGAGTACTAAATTTGCTGGATTGGAATTAGAGGAAATCCAATGGGACACGTTTATGATGTTTTTTACATGCAGTATATTCCCCAGTATGCTCAATTGATAATAGAGGGTACTTTTATGAAACTATGCCAAGGTGAAAGAAGCACGACAAAATATGAAGTGGAGTTTACAAGACTATCTCCATACGCATCGAGCTTGGTAAAAATGGAGGTTGCCCGTTATAATCGATTTCAAAAGGGGCTCAAATAATCTATTAGAAGAAGTTTAATCCTCTTCTGACGCACCTTCTTTCTTGAATTACTTGAAGGCACAATAATGTTAAAGCACGATGAACAAAAAATCACAAACATCCTAAGGAAGAGGCCCTTGCACCCGTGCAAGGTGAGATCTTCAAAAGGACAAGCACACCTCCAATTAAGGTGTAATAGCCCAAACTCTTAAGCATCAAGGTATTCGTCCGCTTTGACCTAAAAGGCCTCATTATTTTTCCTCAAAAGATAACTTCCCAGTAGAGGGAACTTGTAACTATGATACATCAAAACCAGGCAGCTAATAAACCTTCCACATCAACTACTCTTCCTACTTCCCAAACTTCGTTAGTAGATGGGTTCCTTCAAGACTTTCTCAAAATAAGGCCACCAACATCTGATGGGACAGCCTATCCTATGGAAGTTAGGAGCTATCTTAAAATGGTAGAAACAAAGCTCGCTAGTATGAAATGTCCAACCATTGTTGTGGTAAGGTTTGCCATTTACCTCTTTGAATCTTTGAAGGCGAGGCAGAGAATTGTTGGCAATCTAACATGAGTACTAAATTTGTTGGATTGGAACTAGAGGAAATCCAGTGGGACACATTTGTGATGCTTTTTACATGCAGTATATTCCCCAGTATGCTCAATTGATAATAGAGGGTACTTTTAAGAAACTATGCCAACATGAAAGGAGCGCAACAAAATATGCAATGGAGTTTACAAGACTACTGCCATACGCATCGAGCTTGGTAAAAATGGAAGTTGCATGTTATAATCGATTTCAAAAGGGGCTCAAATAATCTATTAGAAGAAGTCTAATCCTCTTATGATGTACCTACTTTCTTGAATTACTTGTAGGCGCAATAATGTTAGAACACAATGAACAAAAAATCACAAACATTCTAAGGAAGAGACCCTTGCACCCGTGCAAGGTGAGATCTTCAAAAGGACAAACACACCTCCAATTAAGTTGTAACATCCCAAACTCTTAAGCACCAAGGTATTGTTCGCTTTGACTTAAGAAGCCTCATGATTTTGCTCTCAGAAGATAACTTTCCAGTAGGTCACCCATCCTAGGAGTGCTCCCACATGAACACGTTTAATTTTGGAGTTCTTATCAGGAACTCCACCGTTATCTAAAAAGGAGCCTCGATGTTTAAGAGTTTCATTTATTACTAATTAAGTGAGTCTTTACAATCTCCCCAACTTAAGTAACTGACATCATCGTCAGTATCCACACACAGATCCAAAAACTATCCATTAGGTAGATAGGATTAGAGGTGGCCCCTACAAAATTAAGAGGTACCCACAACCATGTAGCACCTTAACCATCATGGGTTCAAGAGGCTGCTCACATGAAGTGGTACTTTGCTCTGTATTACACTTAGCTCCTATCTGAAACCCTATGGCCTACTCTGATACAATTTGTAACAACTCAAACTCTTAAGCACCAAGGTATTGTTCACTTTGACCTAAAAGGCCTCACAATTTTTCTCTTCAGAAGATAATTTCTCAGCATGTCACCCATCTTGGGAGTGCTCCCATATGAGCATGCTTAGCTTTAAAGTTCTTATCAGGACTCCACCGTTACTTGAAAAGGCACCTCGATAATTAAGAATTTCACTTATAACTACTTAAGTGGGTTTTTACATAAGGTATGCCAAATAGTGCCTGAGCCACACAAGACAACACTTGTAGAGAGGTGCCAACTGTATTTATTCTCAATATCATCACATGTCATAAGAAATAGGAGGATCTTCGTGCATGTCAACCAATTAAATCATCACATGTTTGATAATATTATTGAGGATAATATGGAGATATGTCGCATGCTTAAGTGTACTCTATAATGATGGATTGATTAAAACTTTCTACTTAATAAGTTATCATATCTAGTTTTAATTATATCTAGTTTCATAGTGATAAGACCTAGAAATAATACTCCTTGTGAGGGTGATTAATGAAATGACCAAGATGGTTGACTTAGGTTGCAATCTTGCCCTTCCTTGTTTGGATAAGGACCACCTAAAGTAATTATAAGATAATACTAATCAATATCATAATTGCTTTGTAGCATCCTAAACTCTTAAGCACCAAGGTATTGTCCGCTTTAGCCTGAAAGGCCTCACAGTTTTACCCTCAGAAGATAACTTCCCAGCAGGTCACCCATCCTGGGAGTGCTCTCACATGAGCACGCTTAACTTTGGAATTCATATTAGGAACTCCACCGTTATTTGAAAAGGAGCCTCGATATTTAAGAGTTTCGCTTATTACTACTTAAGTGGGTCATCACAATCTCCCCAACTTAAGTAACTGACGTCCTCGTCAGTATCCACACACAAATCCAAGAACCATCCACTGGGTAGATAGGACTAGAGGTGACCTCTACAGGTACAAGAGGTGCCCATAACCATGTAGCACCTTAACCATCATGGGTTCAAGAGACTGCTCACATGAAGTGGTATTTTGCCCTGTATGGTACTTAGCTCCTATCTGACACCCTATGGTTTGCTCTGATACTATTTGTAATAGCCTAAACTCTTAAGCACCAAGGTATTGTCCGCTTTAGCCTGAAAGGCCTCACGGTTTTGCCCTCATAAGATAACTTCCCAACAGGTCACTCATCCTGGGAGTGCTCCCACATGAGCACGCTTAACTTTGGAGTTCTTATCAGGAACTCCACCGTTATTTGAAAAGGCGCCTCAATATTTAAGAGTTTCGCTTATTACTACTTAAGTGGGTCATCACATGCTTAAACTTGAATTATATGCTAATGTGTGTTTGGAGACATATATCTTAGATCTAAGACTCATAAGCAACCATTCCTAAATTGGCTTTCCATGAAAAAAATAAAAAGCTACCTAAAATCTTACATAGAATATTTAAGATAAAGGGTTGATTTACAACCAATATCATTTTGATGGGCATGGGATGTGCCCTTCCAGCTATGTTGTATGCATAGACATGGAGGTTTATGAAATAATACCTTATAATTCTAGAGCCTTAAATTTATGATTAAGATATGCATTCTTATGTTAATTAATCTCAATGCTTTTATATTCCGAATATATTCCATTTACATAAACCCAAGTCTAATGATAGATGCATGATTACATACATTGCTACATGATCTACATGCTTTAGAATTTACCAACCTAAATGTAAATTAAGGTTAATGTTGCCATTAAAAATCTCATTTAATGGTTTAAGAACTAAATATAGACTTGACAGATAACAATTTTGTTTGGGTCTCAAGCTAGGCCCTTAAACTTGAATGAAATACTTGAAAATCTAAATTTGTTATCATATTGTCCATTTCATGAGTAACGACCAATAAATGTTAATTTAAAATGTCAAATATATATTACACAAGTCATTCTACTTGAAGTATGAGGTTATGCATTTATAGAATCAAATCCATGTCAAGATAGTCATGGCACTTTTATACAAGGAAGTGATTCTTAAGTTCAGTTTTAGTTATACAAACCTAATCATATGTCTAAACACATCATTCTTGTATGAATGATAGAGTAATTCCAAATAGATATATATGTTGGAGCAAATATATAATATTAATAATTGAATTATTTAAATGGCTTGTCCTAGTTCCTAAGAATCATATGTCAGTGAAAAAATTGATATGTGAATTAAGAAAGAAAATTCCTTGCTAATAATGAATGATTGGATAATCCACATGCTTACTAAGCTTCCTTAGAGGTGCCTATTTACCACGATAACACTAATGTTTAAATGATGTGGACACATGACATATATATGAATGCAAGTAGATTTGTAAGGGAAGAGCGGTACTTAAATGAACCACAAATGAATTCATAGATTATCATAGAATGAGCATTTAAATTAATAATTATTTTGGTAAAACAAAAGTAATTGTGATTGCAAGATGCTCACGTATTACATAACCATACTTATATATAGAAATATATATATGTAAACCCCCCGCGCACGTGCACATGCACACATGTATAAATTTAGTAAATTTTTGAAAATATTAAACATCCACATGTGCAAAGAATACAGATAAAACTAGATCCATACATGTACATAAATATATGGTATATCTAAACCTATAGATATTAATGAGAAATAGTGATGGGACTAAGCATAAATATCAAATATGCACAAGTAATAAGAAATTCATCTAAATAATGAGAATGTTTATTAAGAAACAAATATTAATAAAATTATATGAAAAAAAATACTATATTTAACACTTGGCATATTGCTGTTCTTTGACAATGTAACATAATAATTATGTCAGGCTGCTCCTTGGAACATACTTCAAGCTCATTATATACTGTATGCAAATGTTGCATAACGAATTAATTTGTATGGTATTATATATATATATATATATATATGATAAGGAATGTGAATTATTTGTATAAAAATTTTATTTCTATTTTTTCTGCAATTATTGTATTTATACTTTCCATTTTTTATTTTGTATACCACATATATTTATATGTAAGCTTTGTTATGCATTGTTACTTAGAGCAATCTAGCTATGATTCAAATTCTGATATATTTCATGTACAGGGTGAGGGCCTAAATGAGGAGCAAGAATAAGTTTGAGTGGGCTTTTCCTACAATTGCTAGTATTTTCTTAAATACAGATTGTTGTTAAATATTTTTATTTTATTTTAAAAGATATTGAACATGTAATATGATCTATACTCTAGAATTAAATAGATGGATGAAATGTTTATCTTTTTAAAAGCTTTTTTTCCGTATTGAATGGATATGTTGTGATATGTGTATTTGTTTGTCTCCTAGATGCATCATGATGAACCCAATAAATATAGGAAATTTTGTGTTAGGATTTATGTTTTTCTTAGAATTAATTGTACTTTGAGTGTGATTTTGTGATATTTCAGAAAAGAATAGCTCAATTTGAGATGAAAATGAAATTTAAATGAAGATAGGGCTACAGCGCGCCATAGCGACTAACTACACGAGAGAGAGGCGTTACAGCGTGTCGTAGCGGCCAAATTCCCGATAGTCAGGCGCCACGGCATGCCACAGCGGCCAAATTCCCGAGAGCTATGTGCCACAGCGGCCAATTACCCGAGAGCTAGGCGTTACCGCAAGCCGTAGCGACCAACTACCCGAGAGCCAGGTGTTGCAGTGCGTCATAATGGTCAAATTCCCAAAAGTCAGGCACTACAGCGCGCCCCAGCGCCAACCTTCTTGAGAGTCAAGCGCTACAACGCGCCCCAGCGCCCAACTACCCGAAAGCTAGGTGCTACTTCGCATCGTAGCGGCCAAATTCCCGAGAGTTAAGCGCTACAATGCGCATTAGCTCCCGTCGTCAAACTGTCTTGGGAACCAATCCCAAGACAACATTGGAATAGCCAAAACTCTTAAAATTCTCATTTTCACACAGCAGAAATTAATGGCCAGCATTAAACTTCTTCATTACCAAGAGAATGAAGGAATAAATCATAAATGAAATTTCCAATTTTCAAGAGGAAGTTAGCTAGCTGCTTTAAATGTAAAGAGGCTGAATGAAGATTTCTAAAAGGGAAAATGCAAGACTTATAAAATGCTTCAAATTTTGGTTTTTATTCGGGATTGGAAATAGAAATATTGAGGAGGACTTCCTAACCCTAAGGAGGAGAAGAAGACTACATGTTGAATAGTAGGAAAAGGCACATAAAGCAATAAGAGAAGAGGATGTTGGACAAAGAATAAGATAAGGAGAACACGAAATATGTTCCTTGGTATTGTATTCTTACTCTATATTTTGTTATTTTCTTGTAAGAGCTATGCAAAAGCTCAGTATTTCTTGTAGCTTTTCTTTTATTTTTATTTTAATGGCAGTCTAAACTCTCCTTTGAGGAGGTTGGGTAAGAGCATGTAAGAAGTCATGAATGTAATACTTGTAAACTCTTTTAATTAATGGATTGTTATTTAGATCTCAAAATGTTTAAAAGTCTTGCTGTATGAACAAATTGGAAAAGGTTGAATACATATATAAACTTTTTACTTTATAAACTTAATTGGAAGTCTCATAGAGCTTGATGAATGCTCCATCTAATGCTGTGCACTCTCGAGTGTTGACATCGCGAATGGTCGTCATAATATTTGTTGTGCAAAAATAGCCCGTGCACAACTATAGATGAAAGTTAATTAGTTTGAGCTATGAGGAAACATAACCTAATAATCTATGAGCTCCATAGCTTGGTTCATAACATTCAAGTTATAAACTTGATGCATGTAAGCTGAGAACCATCTATAAAGCTCCACGACTTTCTATTCATTTATGCGAGGATTTTGAGCGTAATGAGCTATGAGTGATGTGGCATAAACTCATTTAGCATAACGGCTCATTTTCTTAGTTAAATGAAGAGTATAGACGTGTGAGCCATGGGTGGAATCAAGTTCATATGATACTTAACTTAAAATGCAGATTTTATCACTTTGATGTAAGAGATGATATTATTACTAAAAGATTACATGAATATCTGTATGCTGATATTGAACCATATGGTATTCATCTCAGAGCACTAGACAAGATTTAGTACATTTAGAGTAACAATCGAAGGTTGTTACCCTGATTAATTAAGACTAAATTAAGTTTAAATCTTCATTCCATTAGTCTTAATTAATTATTAGAAGCAAACCCTGAAGTCTTGGTCCAAATTGGAGATCAATCGAACCAAACATTAATTTTGGATAATTAATTAAATAAGAAAAATGAAATAATTAGTTTGACCTCAGATCAAAAATTCGACTTCAATATTGAACTCCTCACCTCCAAATTAGCTAAGGGGGTATTTTGAAATTTTTTGGAAGTCACCAGATTTTCTCGAATATTTTAATGTATTTAAAGACCCTGAAAAATAAATAATTAAATTAATCTTAAAATTAAAATCTTATTTTATTATTGAGTTCCTCGTTCCCAAATTAGTTAGGGGTGAAATTATGAGATTTTTTGGAACTCATCTACTAGTTCAATTTTAGTTATTTTAAATTTTTGAAATTTAATAAAAATTTAATTAAATTAATAAATGTTTATTTTCTGTGGCCCGTCGTTTAATATAACGGGCTGGGTCCGTTAATTCGAACGGTGCAATTTGCACCGTACGATCAAGTCTTCCTGATCGGACGGCCCGGGGACCATCTTTTCCGCACTTGCAGCGGGTGGCACGATGCGTGCGCAGGCGGTAACCACCCGCCGCGTGTATGGACGCTTGTCGCCTTAGCTGCATGTCTAAAGCTAATTTAGTCTCAATCAATTTGCAAGCCTCGATTTCACCGAAGAGGATTGAATTCGTGAGCCGAAGATTGAGCCCTATAGTAGCCCGTCTCGAGCCTTCGCCATCTACGTGGAGGTACCTCTCATTTTCTATCAATTGCATTGCAATTCCTGCTAAATGAATTTCATTTGTGCAATTCACATGATTATAAACCTATATGTTGATCAAATGAACCCAAAGGAGATCAAATTGATCGTCAATTACGTCTAATCGCTATAGTTCAGCACAGTTTCGTATCCTTGTCAGTCAGCTGGAAGCTAGGGTTTAGGATTGTTGGCGGCACAGGCGACCTCCGGTGATGATTCAAACACCGTTCGAAAGGTCTCTCAAAGACCTTTTCAAATGTGGGCGGGCCAACCTCCGGTGATGGCCGGGCCAGCTCCAATTTGGATGCCCTAAGTTGTGTCCCTTAGGTTTCGTCAATTTTTCCTTTTGGACCAGTTCGGGTCTGTAACAACCCAAGGTTGTTACCCAGCTTAATTTTAGCATAATCGTATCGTTATTCTCAATCCATTAAGATCATCTAGTCATTAGAACCAAATCCTGAAGGTTTGTAGCAATTCAGAGCTAAATCCAATATCTTTGATTATTTTAATATTTAATTAATTAGAAAATTGAGGTATTTATTTTGACCTCAAAATCAAAATCTGACTTTGCTGTTGAGATCGTCACCCCCAAATTAACTAGAGGTGATGTTTTGGATGCGTTCGAAAGTCATTGAATTTTTCGTCAATATTTTAATATAATTAAATACCCTGAAAATTAGCATAATTAAATACTCGTCGGAATCAAATTTCGACTTCCGCCGTTGAATTTCTCACCCCCAAATTAGTTAGGGGTGAATTTTTGAAATTTTTCAGAGCACGCTTCTAAAATAGGAATGTTTAAATGATTAAAGAAATAAATAATTATTTATTTTCCCTAAATTGTTTTCTCCTCTCTCCTACCTGGCTCTTTCCATGCTGGTTTCGGTGCCCCCATGCTGTCCCTAGTTGCAAGCATGGCTGAGGACTTCCTCTACTCCCCCCTCACTTCATAGCTCTTAGCCCATGCTCTACCCTCTTATCCCCTCTCCTTTAAGAAGTAGCTCAAGCTTCTTCTTCATTCCCCTTTACAAAAGCTGAACCCTTCCTCCCTCCTTCCTCCTTCTTTGGGTGGTTGCTGAAGAAGAAGAAGTGCAACTCTCCACCTCCAAAGTTTTTGAAGAAAATAGAGTTCTCTTCCTTCTTCCTCCTTGCAAGGCTAAGGTACTCATTTGTTCATCTCCTTGTCTCTTTCATGATACTATAATGCTTGAATGCACATTTGGAAGTCCATAAATATGTATGAAAGTCATTAAGACTCTTAAAAGCTTCACAAAAATCTGCTCTATTTTCATCTATTTTGTACACTTTATCATTCATCCATATTTTTTGTATAGTTAGGATGCTCCGTTTGTGCCATTTTGGTATCAATGAAAAGGCATCGGAAAGATCTTTCCATTGATATATGGCACCGCTCATGGAATGCTCTGGATTAGGAGCATTTGAGCTCGAAAATAGGCCTTAAGTTTTCGTCCAGGCGAAAAACGTCGTCTGGCGCTGCAGCGCGCTACAGTGCCCGAAGTTGTAGAGCTAGGCCGCTGCAATGCGCTGCAGCGGGCTGCAGCGGTATTTTGGCAGAAACTTATACAAATAAATAATAGAGTAATTGAACAGTAAACTCACAAAATAGACCGCTACAGCGGAAATATTTTTGGAACTTTAGAAAATGTGAAAATAAATTAATTGAACAGTGATTTTGCAAAGTGAACCGCTGTCGCGCGCCGCAGCGGGCCGCAGCGGACCGCAGCGCCCCCCCCAGCGATAAAAGCGCTACAGCGCATTGCTGTGCTGAAATCGCTACAGCGCGCTGCCGCGCGAAAGGCGCTGCAGCTCCCGAATTTGCAAGACTTCCCAGAATTTCAGAAAACTGCCCAGATTTTGTAAAACTGCCTAGTTTTGGCTGAAATAGCCAAAACTTCACTGTTTTCGCATTTTAAGGTCCCTAAGACCCTAGTGGGGCTAAGTTATATCAAATTTGAGCATTGCATAAAATTATATAGGGAAATTAGGTTTGACATTTTGTAATATTTAAAAACTGCTTAAAACCTACTTTGTAACTTTAGATGTATTATGTCAAATGCTAAGTAATAGAATTTTAAGTGCTTGTATCGAATAGGTATATTTTAACAACTAAATGGCATGAAACTTAGATCTTTTAAATTTGTGATTAAGTGCTAATATTTTTGACTTGATTTAGAATTTGATTAGCATTAATTACCCACTTATTCTATGTCATTTTTACATTCTTACATTTTCATAACCTTAGAGTGTATGTTAGAGAACCTTAACAATTATTTTGACTCTTAAATATGCTTAGTGGATATTAGACTAAACTTGAACATACAAAACTTGATAACTTAATTAAGTAGATGATACTTAATCCAAACCTAAGTTTGGCATCAATAATATACTAATAATACATTGATTTGTCATTGACCTTTAAATCAACATTGGTCTTAATGATAGAAAGGTTAGGGGTTAAACCCTAGCTTGTCTTGATTAAGATCTAAACGTTAATCACTTAATTAATTAACTTGATTGTAAGATAATTCAATTGACATTATTCTAATAATGCATATAATTTGATATTGATCTTAAATCATTGAATTAGAAATGCTATGGTTAATATTAAATATGTGTGATTGAACCATCTGAATTCAAACTTTATATCTTTAATTTTCTCTTATATAAGACTACTAGCATAAGATGGATAATAAAATTGCAATAATTTATGAAATAATCTAACTCTAATAAGATCTTTAATTTTATCCCAAAATTGTAGAATAGGAAAGGATTAGATGGATCTTATTCATCTAATCTGATCACTTCAACCCAAACTAGTAAATAAACCTTGAATGTTCGCTTAAGAAGCATAAAAGTGAGATCTTAAGGGTCTTGCTATAGAATCGTTATTGAAATAGTTAAAGACCTTAAATATTGATACCTTGAGGTAAGAAGAACTTTTGTATTTTAATGAGGTAGAAGCTTAGATGATCATTCATGATTTTAGAAGTTGAACTTGATTCTTTATGGTAGGAATTACCTAAAGCAGTTAGAATGTGACTTATTCCTTATGGTAGCAACCTATGTTGAGTGATCCTTTGATCACATCCTTGGAGCCTTATGTAGGACTCACCTACTTAGAGTAAGGATTAATAGATTTGATAAATCCTTATTGATTAAATAGAACCTTCTGAACTCAGATTATTGGTTGGGTATAGTAGGGTATACCCATATTACTAGATTATTTCAGTAATATTCAGGATTGGTTGATTCACTCCAATGTGAACTTATGACCAGGTGCTATCCTGAGGGATTAGGCGAATACAATCCCATTAAAGTAAATTTTCCAAGACTAAGAGTGTTATAATTAGTGAACAAGATCCTTAGTTTGAGGTGTAAATAGCGACCAGGTTCTGCCTCCTATCGTAGTGCGCTTCGATAAGTGCAGTTTAAGTAAACTAAGTATCTTAAGTCACTTTACGTAGACCACTAAGTATATTTGTAATTAGGTCATTTAACAGCTTAGCTTGATATATAAACTTTGACCGGGTTCTGCCTCCTATCATAGTGCGCTTCGATAAGTGCAGTTTTAAACAAGCTAAGGGTTAAATCCACCTCTCTTGGAAATATACTACTATGTGTATACCATCATTCCAGCTAATAATTTTTAAGTAAACTCTCAACTTTAACCAATTATCGAACTAAGATCTAGGAGTCAAAATCCTTTTAGTAGGATTCTGCACAATGGAGACCTAGAATTCATTATCAGATTTCAAAGCATTTTTTGGGTTTTCAAATTTATCTCATGTAGTTTAGAAGCATGAGCATAAGCATAAGCATGAGGTGTGAGTATCAAAATGACGTATAAGTATCAGTGATGATTTATGGGTTACGAAATGTTGCATATATTGTCTAGAGAATTTTAGGATACATTGGCATTATTAGTAAACAGTATTCTCAAGTGGATGTATGTATATATTGAACCGTACTACTCATGATAGTTCAGTGATATTTCAGTGGCATATCAATAGTATGCAGTGTTGTGGCATATTCAGGTGCACAGTTTCAGTGACACACAGCATAATTGTACATATGATTACTCAGTTTCAAATTTAGTACTATTTTGATTTATTTTTAATATTTAGTTACAGTTCAGTTTTACTTTATATTGCTTCAATTTTGTATAATTTTAGATAAATTTGTACTTTCAGTTACATTTACCATTTTTCTGCATATTTACTTATATTATGTAAATATTAAATGAATAACTAGAACTGTTGGATTAGTTTCGATGTGTTAGACTTATTGTCTAGCACGAAGTACTTTTAGGATCAGGTAATTTGCTAGATCCTGAGCAGTATATTGAGCCAGGTCAGGAGGACACCTAGGAGATTCAAGAGGAGCCCGTGGAGCACTAGTGGACTCTCCTCCAATTTTATTTTCTACTTAGTATTTTCAGTTCAGTACTTAGTTTTATGTCTATTTCAGTAAATTATTTGTAATAATTCTAGATGTATTTTCTCTTTTTTTCTGAGATTAATGTTTTCATACAGCTTCTGTGATGAATAGTTTCTGGATGTTTACTTTAAGCTTATGCACTCTGTTATATACTACTTATACTTAGTATTATGATGTGATCAGTATACTGGAAATGCTGTTATTTTATACATATATTTGATTTCTATTATATTCTAAATCTAATATATGTATTTATCTAATACTTAGGATAATGATACTACTCTTATCTTAAGTATTAGCTCTCAACCCTCCTTGAGGTTGAGTCAGCAGCATTTCAGATGGGCTTAATTTTCAGCTATTTTGGGGAGACGGGATATTCCTCCCCGAGTGGCACTCCACTCCGCCGCTGAAATTGATTACAACCATCTCTTTTGCGCGCGGCGACTGGGCGGGGCGCTACAGGGTCGAGCCTGACCAACGAGTCTTCGCTTGGGCCGTTCGTATGCCTTCCCACTTGGGGTGCATTCCCGCTTGTGGCTAAATGCGTGGGGCCCGCATGCGTGCTTTTTTGAACACTGATCCTTAGAATTTAGAAAAATTAATTTAATAAGTTTTGTTTAATTAAATTAGTTAAATTCAAACCCTCATATATTTACAACCATAAATTCAAACATAATGAAGTTGTATCTCAAAATACTCACAAAAATGCAATGATTATTGTGGTGCCATTAATTTTTCTATTTGGTAATTAGTTTCACTAATCTTATTTTATGCTAATTAACCTCTTAATCTTGGAAATTGATAAATCCATAACTTAGCCAAATTAACTCTAAATAATATGATCCGATATATCATTTTGATCAAAAAAAAATGCAATGAGCAATAAACTGCAAAAAAAATTTTATTTTAGTAGGTATATTTTTTAATTTAGCCTAATTACCCTAAAACTAGATTAGTGAATATTAAGCTCAATACTCAGTTAAATTTTAAATTTTAAGTCTATGATCACTCACTATAAAGAGAACACATTGATGAAGTTAAAATAGTTTTTCTATAATTAACTTTACTAATCACCCTAAACTATGATTAGGGTTTATATTAATTATTTAAAGTCTAAATTTATCATACTTACTATCATTACACTCAGTGTGCTATATGGAATTTATAGTCATTGATTTTGCTTGATTTGGTCATAAATTAATAAAAATAGATTTTTGAACTTTCACTTAATTACCTTTTTAGGGATTTTTCTTAATTAGCCCATAACTAAGCCATTTGACTTTAGATTTTAGCAAACTTAGTATCTATAAGTTTTTTAGATTGAATAGAATCTAAGTATAACATAAAATTTGGATTTCTCTAAGTAATTTTACTAAGCACCCATTAATGAATTTAAACTATAATTTGAGCTTATTAGCTTTAATCCTTGGCCAAATTGGGTGTTCTTAGTGTCAATCTTCATTTTAGACACTAAGAAACTATTTGACATTAATATAACTCAATTTTGAACCCTTGATCTTAAAATCTCATTTTTGACCATTAATGAGAGACATTTTGGTCATTTTTCTTAAGTTTTGATTTAAGTGCTCTTAAGCCTTAAAAATCTATAATTTCCCTTAAAATTAGTAAAGTTAATGTTTAGAAATTAAGATTATATCATTTCGACTTGTTAGCTTGATTTTAAGGTAAACCCTATATTTTTTCTCAAAATTTTATTAAGTAAATTTGTTAACTTCATACTGTAGATTTAAGTCCATATTATGCCTTCCTTAATCACACTTAAATATTAATTAAATCAATATTAATCTTAATATTTAATTATTAGACTTTTCCTAAGTCTTTCTATAATAATAAAATCCCATAAGTAATTTATTTTAGAAGATTTTATATAATCCCTTCCTAAGTGCTTAGTTGTAGATTTAGGTTAATGTTCTTTCTCTTGGGTAAATAGGTTACTCAATGGAATAAATTCTTGATTAGAGATTTATCTCATTAAGTATGATTACACTTAGTGAGCTTGCATTAACCTTTAGTTCGTGAGAGTTGAGAAATCTTAAAACCTTAGATTTTAATGCCTTTGGATTAATAGTTGTAAATCTCAATATTTTGAAGTATAACTCTTAATTCTTTAGTTTTAATTTGTCTTAATCAAGATTGATTTGGGATTAATAAATTCATTAATCAAGGCAAGTGATTTATTATTTAACTTATGTAAGTGACATTGATATATTTAAATTAGACCTTGATTAGTTCTAATTATTTGAGAACTATGAATCTGAATTTATACTGGATAGTAGGATATTGGAGATCCTGAGCTTGAATATCTCAGAATAGTTAAAATAATTAAATTAGAAAATAAATGATATCATAGATTTTAATTTAGTACTGCTTTATACTCTATGTTTTGTATGCACTGCTTCCTTATGATTTGAGCTTTACTATTTTGATACATTAGTTGAGACAGAAAACATTTGATGAATATTATATATTAGTTTCGAAATGCATATGACACGTGTTGTGCTCGCGTGAAGGAGACAGCCGAGGACCATCCGATCGAATTAAGAAGATCTTCGAATGACGCTGATCGAACTCGTCGTTCGATCGAACGGTAGGTCGAGTGCCATTATAATATAGATAAATAATTATAATTAATTATTTAATTATTTTATTCTTCTATTTAATTAAATCAAAATTAAATATCTAAACGATCTCCAAAAAATTCCAAATTTTCACCCTTAACTAATTTGGGGATGAGAAACTTAATCGTAAACTCTGATTTTGATTGGAGGTTAATTTCATCATCTTAATTTTCAAATTAAATAAATATATTGAAATAATCAAAATATTCTATTGAGCTCAGAATTGCTCTAACTTTTTAGAATTTGCTCTAAACACAATTTGGAGACTAATGGAAATATTTACTAGCTAATTTGATTATTAATTATTGATTAATAACATTGGGTTGTTACACTTTCCCTTTTAGAAAGCCAGTGAGTTGTGACTCCTAATTAGCCCAAGAAATCTCCTTGAAAATAGCCTCATCAATCGTAGAGTTGATAAACACCAACTGCTTAATTACACCACCCTTTGAGGGATCATCATCTAAGGCTAGTAATATGGTCTACATAGCTCTAATTTCTTCAAGAAATTTCACTTCCCGATACGTCCAACCTTAAGAAACAATTTTAAGTAGCTTCTTAATTCTAGACAACTTATGGAATAAAGAGAAGAAAGGTCTCCACTATAGAACTCAGCTCAGGTGGAAGATACCAATTCCTAAGAATCATCAATTGAACACCAAATAGTTTTAACCATAAATCTAGTAGCCTTATAAGGAGCAAGTTATACATTAATAACAAGAGGAGAGTGACTTGATGAAGTCAGAGGTAAAAATATTATAAAAAGAAGAATTGATCCTTAGTCACTCATTACATAAGACTATCAAGTTTAGTTCCAATTGGACATTCAAATTGTTGGTTGAACCAAATGAATTGAGAGCCAGCTAACATCATATCAGTATGCAAAACATCACCAATGGAATCATTAAATTATGTTAATCTCAAGGGTGGAGTAGAAGAGGCCCCCTCTTTTTCAAAAGAAAAGTGGACAAAGTAATAGTTACCAAGCACAATTCAAGGATCATGAATATTAATTCCAAGTCTTGATAATTTGTTCCAAAGCATAATTCTATCTTGCTGCAAATTAGGAGCATAAACTAAAGTAATAAATTTCACTATAATCCAAATTTTTATCATCAGGAAATTCACACTCAATCATATATGTTACTAGCCTGATTATTGTTCCCAACATTTGTAAAATAATTAACAAAATAATTAGTTAAATAACATATAAAAATGAATATATTTAGCTCATAAACTCTTACTGAGAATATCAAATGTTCATCCGAGTCAATTTCATTAAAACCTAACAAAATAACATCTTGCTCATGATTTCATTAGTCAGAAAATCAACTAAAAAAGGTACATTATATATTGAAATAGAGCATCCTTTATTAAAAATAAAATACAGATCATCTTTAAAAAATGATAGATTTCATCTTTGTTGGCCCCTTATCAAGAATGGAAAGTATCAACTACTTCCAGAGCCCTTAACCAAGAGCCATGGCTCAAAGTGCAATTGTGCTCTTGCCATGGTTCAATGAATCATCTCTATCAATAGTTTACAAAAGGCTTCTTAAATCTCGAGAAAGCTTGAAAATTGAGATCAAAGCCTCACAAAGGAATAAAGCTAGCTAGACTCCAAATGGCTCAATTTCGAACCAACTAAAAAAACAAACCAAATATAAAGTTAAAATAGAGGGGATGAGAACTTATAACCTCTGATTTATAAATTATGATAAAGTAAACATAACATAGTTAAAGAAGCGTATTAAATAAATTATGAAATAGTGGGAATTTGAACGCGCATCATCTTCACAAATTATACCCTAAAGTAGTTGTGCTAAGATCACAATTTAATTATAAACGCACACAAGAGCTATTTATTATTAATTTCGAGTAAACTTAGGCTCAAAATCGGCAAAAAAAAAAATTTCGTGTCAAGGCTCAACTCGAAATTTTCAATTACGCAAGTTCTGGGTTCAAGTAAAATTGTTAACCCTACAAAAAATCGGTGGTAAAGTTGTGTGAAAATGGAAGAGTTAAATTGGGACTAAATTGAACTTTTAGAAGAGTTTAGAGATTATTTTGAGCCTGAAATTAAATGAGCATTTTAGAAAAGTCCAAAAATAATTTTAATAAATACTTTATATATATATATATATATATAAGCTGTAAGGTGTATGGATAGTCCTTACGAACAACTCCACTTGCTTCCAATAATAATAATGAATAGATAGTGCGACAGTGATGAGAATGATGAAATGAAGCATGAATCCTACCTAATAGGGTTATAAAAAAATATATACTAAAATATATAAATGATATCTCAATTCAATATATAAATAGATTATTTAGTTAAATACATTTTTCTTGTGATACTTTTTTTGTGTATATTCTTACGTAAACATAACATTTTCTCGATAAATCTTTAGATATTATGAGATGTATTTTCTGAATGCATGTAATCAATTTACTTGCATGAATGTGTATGTACACGTGGCCAGATTAATTAAGTTGAATCAGTGAATCGCAACATCGTTCGCACATTGTATTCAAATAAATGGATACAATGATTTATATTTAAAAATACAAATTAAATAAGAAAAATGCTATAATTATATAATAATATATATCAAAAAGTATTTAGGATCAATTAAAAAAAACTTTTTTTTTATAATTTTTGTATATAGGTCTTATCAAAAAGTGCATTCAACCAATAATCTAATTACACATTGAATTGACACATCATATATATATATATATTTTAATGTATACTAATATGTAAATATAGCAATACTCATTAAATAATTAATTTAACAAATTTAATTAAAAATAACCGACGCACCTAACACGTGCATGCTTCCATTGGTTTCTTTGCGAAGCAAAACGACACTACGACGGCACGGCTTCTCGTTGGGCCGTCAACATTTGCAATTTAGTGCACGGATTCACAATTTCTGGCCAGTCTCCATCCACAATTAAATGCCACATTTTATATTTCTTAACTAAACAAACTAATTAAAATTTTATTTATCATTATTTTGCTATACTTCTAATCTTAAAACCTACTAATAAACTAAATGTCATGAACTAAAAGCAGAGCACCAAAATCAGGAATCACCAGAATACATGAATGTTGGATAGCATAATATGACTGATATCGCATTTGTTCAAAAAAAATAAAAATCCCTCAATAAAAGCAGAGCACTAAAACCAGGTACAGGCAGTACAGAAGAAGCCTTGGAATATAAGCTGTTTATCTCCAATGAGAGCAAGCAAACCCCCTCTCATTCTCCTCATATTCTTCAATATAGCTTCATTCCATAAAGCAGCAAGTGGGAAGAACACTCTGCCTCTAAGAAGCTGTGATTTCTTCCATGGAAGCTGGGTTTATGATGTTTCCTATCCCCTCTACAACTCATCACGCTGCCCCTTTATAGACCCGGAGTTCGACTGTCAGAAATACGGCCGCCCTGATGAGCTCTACCTCAAGTACAAGTGGCAGCCTATTGCTTGTGAGCTCCCAAGGTTCCTATTTCTGCTTTTTCTCAGTTTTTCATGCTCTTTTCTCAACTTTAAAAAAGAAAAGAATGCTGCTGCTTTGTGTGTTCTGAAAATTTTATGAATTAAGATTTGATGGCAAGGATTTTCTGAGGAGGTGGAGAGGAAAGAAGGTGATGTTTGTTGGTGATTCCATTAGTTATAATCAGTGGCAATCTCTGCTCTGCATGATTCAAGCTTCAGTTCCAGATTCTAAATTCTCCGTTTCTAGATTGGATCCTCTCTCTTCAGTCACTTTTGCGGTACAATACTTCTCCAAATCATTTTTTTTTTCCTAGTACTCATGTAATAAATTTGATTCTATCATTACATTCTTTTAAAATATTTTGTGTAGAATGCTTTAATGAGCACATCTTAAAGTACATTAAAAAGTTGAAAATATATCCTATCTGACATGCTACAGCAGTTATAGAGCACTACTACTTTTAAAATACTAAATTTTGAAGTGTCCATCATATTAAAGCTTTTTTAAGTTAATTATCCACTCTGTGGTTTTAGGGTATTTAGGCAAAAAGCTGTCTGAATGGGACCGACCTTGCTTACTTAGACAACAAAGGGCAGTCGAAGTGAATCCACCTCAATAGGCACTCTTTATCTCATGTTACTGTATCTTGTGGACATTTGAACCTAGCCTATTGGGGACTATTGACATTTTGCACTTCTATCATGTTATTATTTGAGAAAAATTGTGAATTTTTAAGGGACTAGCATTGTTTTTACCTTATATTGATGCTTTTTAAGCCCATCAAATTATAATCTCTCTTATTAGCCGAGTCGATAATGCCATTTAGGCAGTAAGATGCTTGAGTGGGGGCCACATCATCCACTCACCAATAACGGATGAAGTTGAATCCATATCAATAAATTTTTTGAGCTTTGCTATACTTACACCATCATATATATACAATAAAATATAGATAATATGATAATCTCATGTGTAAGCATATGATTGGCGCAATGCACTTTTTGCTTGGGCTCATGTGTAAGAAAAAAAAATTTATTAGTGATGTAAATAGTGATGTATATGATGATGTAAGAATATCATTTTCCTTTACGCTCTTTATCTCATGTCATTCTATATGCTGACAGGACTTTGGCGTCTCTATAGCGTTTTATCGAGCACCGTATCTTGTGGACATTTCAACCGAGTCTATTGGACGAGTCCTAAAACTTGAGTCGATATCAAGTGGGAAAATATGGGTTAACTCGGACCTGCTCATCTTCAACACATGGCATTGGTGGGTTCACAAAGGATCCGCTAGCCAGGGGTGAGCTCCCAATTGAATAGTATACCTTTATTGTGTCTTTTATACAATAAATAAGCTAACGGTCGAATTGTTTTTATTCCACAGCTGGGACTACATACAGTATGGAGATAAAATCCTGAAGGATATGGACCGCATGGAAGCTTTCTCCAAGGGACTGACCACATGGGCTGAATGGATAGACTCCAGTGTAAACGCCAATATCACGAAGGTTTTTTTCCAGGGGATCTCCCCAACTCACTATAAGTAAGTATCATATATATATATATATATATAGCAAAAAACAGCACCAATTCAAGCTTCTGCTGCATGCTGATACTGTGGAAAGTATTTTTCAGAGGAAAGGATTGGGGAGAAGATGGGGTGAAGGGCTGTGGGAAACAGACACAGCCTATGAGTGGAACAATGTATCCAGGTGGATCTCTGCCAGAGCAGGGGGTAGTGAGAGATGTTCTGAATGGTGTAAAAAAGCACGTTTTTCTTCTTGATATCACTCTGCTTTCACAGCTGAGGAAAGATGCTCACCCGTCTTCATTCAATGGGGGCAGAACTGCAATGGATTGCAGCCATTGGTGTCTGGCTGGGCTTCCAGATACATGGAATCAGATCCTATATGCAGCTCTCATTTCATGAATGAAATTGGTTTATAAGAAAATTAAGAAAGAATTGTGTTCATTTGGTACACAGCATCCCGATTTGCCACAAAAATTCAAAATTGCAATTGCTCAACTTGTCTTCTATTAGTATTGGCCATGGCCGATGAGCAGCATTTTTGTGTAATTCTTGTTTGTTCAATTGTGTCAAGATTGCTTCATAAAGGTGTGAAACTTAAGTTTAGTTGATGATAGGCATTTCCTTGTTTCTTGTTTATTCTAACTTGTTGGTCTTCAAAGTGACTATTCAAGTTGCAAATGTGCAAGGGGTTTTTTACGATATTGCAATAGCACTGTAGTTTGATTGCTAATTTAAAAAAAAAAAAATTGAGGTAAAATTGATGAATAAATATTTGTTATTCTCTTATTATAAATTGTGAAATATAATTTATTAATGTCTGGTGCTTAATCTTTATTGGTTTTAATTTTTGAAAAAAGTGAGGGCTTAACCTAATCAATTAATCTATTAAAACAAATTACAAGGTACTATAAAAGAAGACATAAGATCAAATAACATATTCTTCATGTATAGCATTACAATGCAAAATTTACATGCCACAACTATTATTAATATAGAAAATGGTAGTATCGGAAGATATGTTCAATTGAACAAATTGAAAGATGGATAATATTACTGTTATTGCTATGAATTTGAGACTCATCGCCATGACAAATACCAAGTAAAGTGTTGGGTTCAACCCTCACTAAAACAACCAAGTTGCAATTATGTATGTCATTTCAAATGCATTCAAAAAAGTTGTTTCAAATGCATTCATGGGAGATGTTTTCAATTGCATTCATGAAGGTTATTTATAGATCATTCATGAAGGTTGTTTCAAATTTTGATTACTATTTATAAAGAAGTTTCAAACTAGGTCCTATGAGTAGCCATGCTTTGCATAAGACAAGTGAGTCAAGTTAACCATGTACATTATGAATGTCAGAAGCTGCGGGAAAGATCTCCATAGTATTGTTGTGTACTTGTTATTTATATCTTTTTCAATTTAATGAAAATTTGATATTGTGGCTCTATGATTTTTTTCTTATAAAGAGTTTTCATGAAAATAATTTGTTGTCCTCATTAATAGAGTGGTCTTCCGCCATCAAATTTTACTTATTTCCCTTTAATCCTCAAAAAGTGCTATCAAAGCAAAGTTTGTGGTTAGAGAAGTTTTTGGGCGAGAGAAAATAAAATTTTGCAGAGGAACTATGAAGAGTAATCTGCGTTGAATGATTACTTTGAACGACTCGATTCATATAGAAAGAAAAGATAAAAGATTTACTATATGTCAAAGAATTTTATTTGCCTGTTTTCAAAGAAATTAGACTTAAGACAAGACAAATAAGCAATGGAAGCTTATTCACTGGCAAGCTTACGGTTACATCCAGCAGTGAGAGTATGACAATGTCCTAAACCACATCTACAAGGAGATGAATCCCAGAGAACTGTGGACCATGAAGACCGGGAATAACAAGATGTACCAGATGAAGTAGCTGATGGTGATCTAATATTTAAATGGAAGGCCAATGTTAGATCACGAACAAATTTCAAAGGATCATTAATCAGCTGTATGGAATATGCATCAAATTCGAGGACAATGTCCAAGAACATTGGATGCAAAGTACTCAGCTGAACTTTTGAGAGATCTCCTGGACATATCTTTCATAGCTAGGAAAGATGCTCACTCTTCTTGATTCAGTGGGGGAAGATCTGCAATGGATTGTACCCATTGGTGTCTTGTTGAGCTTCTAGATACATTGAACTAGATTCTTTATGTAACTCACATTTCATTAATTCATTTGGTTTATAAGTAAATTAAGTAAAAATGGTGTTCATTTGCTACTCAACATTCCAAATTGCAATAAAAATTCGAATATGCAACTGTTTAACTTGTCTCAAATTAAGTATGCGACAATTAAGTTGTTTCATATTAGTATTGCCATTCGTCAGGGAGCAGCATTCTTGTATGTTTCTTGTTTGTCCAATTGTATCAAAATTGTTTCATAAAGTTTGAAACTTAAATTTAGTTGATGAAATGCATTTCCTTGTTTCTTGTTTATTCAAACTAATTAGTCTTCAAACACACTATTTATGTTGCAAATGTACAAGGGGTTTCTATGATATTGCAGTAGTACTATAGTTTGGTTGCCAATTTAAAAAAAAAGAAGCTAAGAGGTAAAATTGATGAATAAATATTTATTATTAGCTTATCATAAATTGTGAAATGTAATTGAAGTTGTTTATAGTAATCATGAAAATGGGATAAATTCATTAATGTGTGGTACTTAATCTTTTTATTGATTTGAATTTTTGAAAAACTAATTACATGATACTATGAAAGAAGACATAAGTGTTAGTAAATAATAATAAAAAGGGGGCTGTTAGGAGGCAGGTGCTACGCCGCGCTGCAGCGCACCATAGCAGATTTAAGCGCTACTGTGCGCTACAGCAGCAGTCAACTCGAGAGGCGGGCAACACGGCGTGCCGCAGCTGCAAGCAACCCGAGAGGCGGGCGCTACGGCGCGCCACAACGGCAGGCAACCCAAAACCCAGGCGCTACAACGCGCCGTAGCGCTCGGCGGATTTTTGCTCCGGTTCAAGTTTCGTCCTAAGCAATTTGGGGGGTATTTTGGACCATTCATGATCCAAAATTGTGTTGGGTACTTAAGGAAACATGTTGGAAGAGTTTAGAGAGCTTTCATTCTCAATTTTGAAAATTTTGGCTGCTGAGAGTTTTAGGGTGTGCGGTGGCTGCTTCATTAAAGGCAAGAAGAAAACACCTTGAGTTTTATAAGGGTTTGTAAACTCTAAACTGATTGTAATTCCATTCTCTAATAGTGAAATTTTGCTCTCTTCCCCGTGGACGTAGATGTTAGCACCGAATCACGTAAATTGTTTGGTTTTCTTGTTTTATATAATTTTGCTCAACATCTCAAGTATTGTTCCGTATTAATTTAAACCCTAAGAGATCCCAACAATAAGTTCAAATGTCAAATAACATATTCTTCATGTGTAACGTTACAATGCAAAACTTACAACCCACAACCATTATCAATATAGAAAATGCTAGTAACAGAAGATAAAAGTTGGAAAATATATTCTTGCTAATGGGCCGAAGGCTTGTCGCCACGACAAATACTAAGATTAATGTTGGGTTCAGCCCTCCCTGAGACAACCAAGTTGCATTTATGTATGACATTTCAAATGCATTTATGAAGGTTATTTCAAATGCATTTATGAGGGATGTTTCTAATGCATTAATGAGGTCAATTTTAACTAATTAATGATGACTATTTCAAACTTCATGAAACTATTAGATGTATTTATGAAAGCAATTTTAAATTCCTAGAAACATCTAGATGAACGTAGGAGCATTTATAAAAGAGATTTCAAACTAGGTTTTACTAATAACTATATTTTGCATAAAATGAGTGAGCATGCTAACCATGTACATGTGAAAGTGAGAAGCTATGTGAAAGATCTCCAAAGTATTACTATCTGTTCCTTTAATTTGTATTTACTTCATTTTAATGAAAATATTGGTAAATTGGCTCGATGATTTTTCCATGTTAAGAGTTTTTAATGTAAAATTTTGTCCTCTTTAGTTGTATGTTTCTTCAACAATTATTCTTTTCCTTTAATCCACATAAAGTGGCATGAGAGTGAGGTTGTTGGTAAAGAGATTTTTGGGTGAGAAAAAAAAATTGAGTAACTATGAAAGGTAATTTGAGTTAAGTGATTACTTTGAGCAGCTCAAATCATTATGTAGAAAGGAAAGAAAGGATATACTCTATGTCAAAAATTTGTATTTGTCTGTTCTCACATAAACAAGACCTGAAGATGAGGCAGAAAAGCAATAGAAGCTTATTCATCATCAAGTTTGTGGTTACATCAGCAGTGGGAGGATGACAATGTCCTAAACAACATCTACGAGAAGAATCCAGGAGGCTAAGAATAATAAAATGTACTTAATGAAGTAATTGACGAGGATCTAATATTTAAAGGGAAAGTCAATATCATATCACTTGAACAAATTTCAAGGGATCATTAATCAGCTGAATGGAGTGTGCATCAAGTTCAAGGGCAAGGTCTAAGTACTCTGCCAAACTCTTGGGAGATCTTCCGAACATCATTTTCATAGCTTGGAAAAATATTCACCCTTCTTGATTCAACGGGGCCAGACCTGTAATAAATTGTAGCGCTTGATGTCTTGTTGGGCTTCTAGATACATGGACATAGATCCTATAAATTAGAAAAACTAATATTGGCCATGTACATTTGAATGTGAGAAGATGTGTGAGAGATCTAATAAGTATTATTGTATGCTTTTTGTAATTTGTATTTTCTTCATTTTAGTTAAAATTTTTGTGCTATAGCTCAGTGGCTTTTCCATGTTAAGGGCTTTCCACATAAAAGAAATTTGTGCCCTCTTTGATTGTGTGATTCTTCTACTTCCAAATTTTATTTTCATTCTCTTGATCCACACAAAGTGGTATCAAAACGAGAATGTTGGATAGAGAGTTTTTGGGTGAGAAATAAAATTCTTGAGATGAACTATGAAGAGTAATCTAAGTTGAATGATTAGTTTGAATAGATGAAAAATCTACCATATAACAAATATTTTTATTTTCCTGTTTTCACAAAATCGAGACTCGGAGACTCAACAGAAAAGCAAAAGAAGCTTATTCACCAGTAAGTTTGAGGCTATATTTGGTCGTGAGGGGATGACAATGTTCTAAATCACATCTGTGAGGAGACGAATGCTAGATAGTTGTGGAAGAATTTTGAGAAGCTCTATGCCAAGAAGGCTGGGAATAATAAGACCAATATTTAGATGAAAAACCAGCTAAAATAAATGGGCATTAAGTTAGAAAATAAAGATCAAGGATTAGAATTTAAGTAGTATAACTTTAACAACTCTAGATTGTTATATGACCAATTTGAGTTAAATCATCATTTATTAATGAATAACCATATTTTTTAAATCTTTTTCAAATAGTTTAAAATTTTATCAATTAATTAAGCTAAAAAAACACATTTTATATAATTTAAATATGAAAAATTGGTACCTTTTTATTATGGTTGGCTTCGATTCGAGTTCAAGCGAATTAGGCTTAACTCAAACTCAATAATTTTGAGTTAAACTCAACTCGACTCGAACTCGAATCGAATTCAAGTCGAGTCAAATTCGGCACATTCAAATTTGAGTTTGAGCTAACTCGGAATTTTATTCGAGTCCGCTCGAAATACCATTTTGATTCAAAATTTTGAATTTGAATTGACTCGAACTGAGTTCGAGTCAACTCGAAAAAATTAAAACATTATTTCTTAAAAAATTTATGAATTTCAGAAATAAAAAATATTATAAACAATACAAACTATCAAAATTCAGCAAATTAAATTAGGGCAAAATTGCTAAAATATTAATTCATAGTTCCATACACATTTACCACAATTCACAAACATTTGCCACAATTCACAAATAAAATGTAATAAAATTATACATTAATTTAATATAAACAAGAAGCAACAATGATTCAAGCAGCAGCAACTCAAGCCTGCCAAAACTGTAACAACTGCATCTAATCCAAAATATCAACTTGCAAGCCAAATAGCCAACCAACCTGTAAAATCTGCACAAAATATAATATAATAACTCAAGTGAAAAATACAATGTTACATCATTTCTTAAAGATAATATAATAAAATTACAAATAATACTTATCTGAATTAGCATCAAAAGATCTGAATCATCTGATTGAGTTATTGGTTGACTCTGATTGTGATTCTGTTATTCTTTTTCAAGGACTCAGATTAACATCATTTCTTAAAGCTATAGTTTAAGAAGCTTAGCATAGCAGTCAATACTCAATAATAATCATTTATTATAGACCCAATCTAGCCATCTCAAATGATTGATCAAATTCAAATCAAACAAATAAAAAAAATAAGTTCAAATACTTTATAAAATATAAAATCTATTATAATTTAGAACTTACCAGATACTACAGCAACTAGTTAATGAAATTATAACAGCAATGCAGAATAATATAGTATATTTTATGCATTTTAGAATTCTTAGACATGCAATAAGTTGTAACTTGTGATTTATGAGTCTTTTTAAAGTATGTTTATTCTATTATTCTATCTAAGCTTTTTTGGAATGTAGTAGAGGCAACCCAAGCAGCAACAAAAATGAGTATAACAGTTTTATATTTTTTTAAGATTTTCAATCTTGCAGTAAGTTGTTTATATATTTTAGGGTTCAAGATACAAGTGCAAGCTGATGCTGTGATTATATTTATATTATGTACTTTTATGCAAGTGCAACACCAGCCAAAGCTACAATAACCATAGCAATATAGTAGTAAAAGAAATGCAATATAGTAAAAAAAATTCTATGCATTTTAGAGTTTTTAGACATGCGGTAAACCAAAGCAGCAGCAACACAAGCAACAGCAGCAGAGGCAACACTAGCCCATACAGCTGGCAACAGTAGCCCAGGCAGCAGCAGCAGCCAGCAACCTAAGCAGTAGCAGCAGCCCAAGAAGCAGCAATAACCCAGGTAATAGTATGTTTTAGGATTTAATCTGCATGTGTAAACTGATAGTGTAAATCTGTTTGTATTCTGTATTTCTATTTAATTTTAAATTTTTTACTTTTTAGACATGCTCACATAGTCACATGCAATATTTTATGAGCCATCCCTACTTTTTATTATTATAATTATTTTAGTAATTTATTAAATTTATATTTTCATTAATTAATATAAAATAAAAATGTGATCATATAAAAAAACAATATGTTTATTTAGATTACCTTTATTTTTCTCTAACAAAGCAAATTTCATAAAATTTGAATTTAAAATGATATATATATATATATATACATATAATTCATTATATATTAACTTGGCTAAATTTATTTAAAGAAAAAAATATTCCAGATAAAAACCACACCATTTTTCAAAGTTCTTTAAAAGCCGCGCAAGAAATATGCTAGTCTAGAAATTTATTTTCAAGAACACTTGCCCAATAGAAAATGATCCGAATCGGGAATCAAATAAAATGCATATTCGGTTAACAAAATTTGAAGTCATAGAAACCCTTTTTGCTCTCGCTCTTATTAAATTGGCAAGTTGTTTAATAAAAGTTATTACAAGTTTACCATCAACCAATAGTTTTTGTGATTGTGAAAATTATGTGTTTTAGTTTGGAAAATCTTATTTAAACGTTAGTATGAAAAACAAATAGTGGGCTTCTTTTTTTGTTCGTTTGCTGATGATGCGATATAAATGGATTAACTGCAAGCAATTATTTAAAGATGAGGACGGCAGCTTCTCTATTGTTTTGTTTGGTGGCATATAACTATTAAATTTCCAAATGCTCTGTTTATCCAAATTTCATACCTAGTTTAGATATCAAATTTTTTAACTTTAAATAATATTATTCCAATATCCATACACATTTCAGCAAAAATATTTTCATTCACAAAAAGACTAAGGAAAAACAGTGGCAAATCATATGTCACAACACTCTATTAACTATAACAAAATACAACTAAGAATGAAAAATGTCATAGGCAGCAAGCACCTGTGCACAATTAGATTGAATGATAATGCAAACGCTCTTGCCCTTCATCCTAGTACAAAAGATCCATCTCCTTTCTCCATTATGCCAACATCAATCCAAGAATCTAAATAAAGAGAAGGCCAATACCCAATCTCATCAGTGCACCTATAGTCAGCATGCCGACCAACCGCACCAATGGGAACCAAAGGCTCAAGCATATGACAAGAGGAACAATAATTAGGCATCTATTTGAATGCTCAAAAACCCAGAATTTTTGCAATCAATCCAAATCTTAGAAGAGAATGAAATGGATATGTCCACCTTAACGAGATCCCTGACACTCGGTAGCCATATGCTGGCATCAATAACTGAATCCACTTTTAAATGCTAGTCAAAAATCAAAGCATGCCCTTAATATGGAGAACAATCCGTGACTTCAGAAAGGAAATTCATTCACGCATGAGAAAATATTCCACCAAGGGCAAATACTAAGATTCATTTAACTGCATCATAAATCAATAGATCAATCAAAATCCCTTAGAAAAAACAAGAGAGTAATCTGCCTCATTGTCCAGCTGCACCAATTTGTGCCCTTTGTCAATATGACGGATTTCAAATATGAAGAACTTGAAATTGAAATGAGAACATATTAAGTTAGTCACTCAACAAAACAAATAGCAAGCGATAAAATTTAAAAAACTTAGCTTTCCCATTAACCAATCTTGGTAAAATGCTTCTTCAGATGCAAGCCCGTGCCAGATGGTGACAGGTGTCCCCAAAAACTTCATATATATTTTCGGGGACACTTGCTCGTCAAGAAGTTTATTTTCTAAGAATATTGGTGTATCCATTCAAAAGAAGAAACATGACAATTCATAAATATTTAAGAAATAAGATTATTATCAAAATTGTTTCTCAAATGAATCTATTTAACAGCGCTATCAAAGAGCTGAACAAAAGCAAGAATAAATTTGATAGCATTCTCACAAGTTGCGAGGTACTATAATTGAACTAATTTGTTAAGTTCATCAATTTAATGCAAAGTCAGTTATTTAAGACACAGTTATTGCAAGCTCCTCATCAAGAGCAGCAACCATTAGGCTCTTACTTGAGATATCTGAACAATTTGTCCGGAAATAATAATAGCGATTAGGTTGAAACTTCTCTCTAAAATCCGGAATTTTAAACCCTAGTTGCCATACAGCGCCTTAGGTTTGTAAGGAATTGGTACTGAATCTCTCATCATTTTCAACAAATGATCTTTCAGCGCATACAAGAAATTTCCATCCAGGAAAAACAAACGGTTTGGTATAAATTTTTATAAGAGGAAATTCATCGAACATCTTAACTACAAAATATTCACACCACAAAAACAAAAAATACTCCGAAATCATTCCACAAAGAACAGCAGTTCTTTCTCCATAAACAACCCAATACAGATCACACCAATAAAGACGAAAAAAAATAAGAATAAAAAACTTAACAGGGGATCTGAGCCGTGAACCACTGCATAACATGTATCGGCGCTTTGATGAGTTCGATCGCGATCTCCACCACAATCGTCACGCAGAGGCAGCACGGGCATATGCATGACAGCAACAGCCTAACAATTTAAGGGGAAAAAAATTTAACAATCACCAGATCGAAGCAAGAAAACTCACATAAGGAAAACGAAAGCGCACCCGACGATCCAAACGAGGACTCCAATGATGGAAACGATGAGAGCGAGAAGGGCGAAGGGGAGGCCTAAGAGCCAGCCGAGAGGCCGGCACTCGCAATCGTCGCAACACATATCTCCGACAATCTGACGCCCAAAGAGATTCGATCGTTTGGGAATTTCCTGAAATCGAGAGACGAAAGGCGATCGATTTCCTACGCGTCCGCGGGAATCAAGAGGAAGCTTCTTCGCCGGCTCTAGCAACTTGTTCTTCTGCTTTTACTCTCTGTCTGAAAGGAGCTCGGCAGATGGGAAATTTGAGCTCGCTTCCTGTACAACAACGTGCAGGGAAATGCGATCTCCGACTCATTTATATTATTAAAAATTCTTAAGATAAAAATCGAAGTTGACTTTTTCGTTTGGATTATGTATTTGATTATATATTTGGATAATGCGCTAAAAAAAGGTTTTTTCATGTTATAGATTTCTGTTTTTATATTCTGTGATGTCCAAAAAAGCTTACTTGGAGCTGGGAACCATCTTTTGTTCAATTAAATTGAGGAGGCTCATGGAAATTTGTAGATCAAATTTATATGCCCAACAAAGAATAATTGATTTGGGCCTCTATATCCGTAGGATATAAACATATTTTTTTAAGAGTATTGTTATACTTACACACTAGTTTAATTGTTTGTTTATTTTTTCTACTCTATTTTAGCATCAGCCTGTTTAATTTTGCAAAGTATTGGCCAACAATTTTCACCAAACTAAGATGACCTCTTAACTACCATAACTCATTTGGATCAATTAGTAAATATTAATGCCTAAACAAAGAATAAAATTTGAGTTGTTAGGGCCAAGTTGCATGTAATCTTTATATAGATCTTAATTCAAACCATTCAATTTGCAGTCAAGAGATGAAGCAATATGCTCGATAGAGGCTTAGGAAAAGAATTGCAGTAGACACTTTGACATCGAAGGTATAATCCAAAAGACTAAAGTTTAACAAGATTGACCTCTTATTTCTTACTAATTGGTAGATAAGAAATCATTGCTATGAGCTGTAAATTATATTAGGTGAGCACCAAGTGAGATGTGCCACGCTAAAACTTGCTATGCTGTTTTTTTGTTACTTGGGAATAACAATGCAAGTAGAAGATATTAAAGATAGAACTTATAACAATATGGGCTATGATGAAAAAGATTTGAAGGAGAAATATGCTTACTTTATCCCAAAACAATGAAACAAGATGTGATCGAGTACATGAACAGTTGAAGGAGAAATACACCTAATTTATCTTGCAAGAATTTATTGTTAGTGGGGCATAACTTCATGAAGCAAGAAGTTTAGTTTACGATCAAATACTGTTATTCTGTGAAGTTTGATTGAATCAGCTCAAGATTTATGGTTAGCATTTTTGTAAAACATGTACAAGTGCTCGAGCCTCTATATACACTACTGCTGAGGCTATAATATTTTCTATGCGAATAAAATTTTACCAGGTGGTCGTTGTTAAAATGAGATCTGCAAAGTTCTTTCACTTTCTCTGCATATTGAATTTGGTGTGGTGCGACTCCATTAATAAGATTTTAACTTGAACTTCAGAGACATTTCATATATAGAAGAGCTGAGAGATCTTATTACAGTGTTAAGCACAGCAAATTTCATACCATAAATTCGTGCATCTCTCCATGTGAGATGATATTCTCTAGTTGGATCTGAGGCATCTGTGCAATCATTTGCACAGCACCTGCATTATATGATTGAACTCTTGTTATTATGGAAGTGTAGCTTTAATTATTTTATTTTTTCATATTCTCTTCGCAGCTTTAATCTCTTGGAAGGAAATGAGCAATGAGCAGCAGCTGGTCTCAATTGGAAGAAAGTGATGGCTCAACGGCCAATAAGATGGCTTGCTATGATGACCAATAGTGACTTTATTTTAATTATTATATTTGTATTCCTTTGTTGGAGATTGGAAGGTTAATTTTTATTCTTCTTAAAAATTATTTGTTAGAATTTAAGATATGATTAATGGATGGGCTCTGTTTGAGCATCATTTATTTCAATTTGGATTGAATTACACGAGTTTTTAATTTTATCTTTTTGATATTTTTTTCTTATAAGATATTTAAATTTCATCAGTCACAACTGCAAGAGAGGTTAAGTTGAACTCCCTATTATGCCCACATTCAAGTATAATTCATATATAAGTGAACCAATGATAAAACTTGGCATTGTACTGTGATAAATTTTACAAGTAGGCTCAAATCTCAATTCTATATACTAAGAACTCCATGTAAAATCTAATTAGTTGTGGAAAAAGTATAAAGACCATTGAATAATAAATATACATAACAAATGAATGCACAATTCTTTTCATTAAATAAGTTGAAAACAAATAAAAAGTAAGTAAATTGTAGTGCTTTCATTCTCTTGATGTGATGATTCTTCATCTTTGAGCTTCAATAGCAATTCTCATCCAAAAGTAGGTGTTATTTGTAATTCAGCTTCTCCTTCTCTTCAAATGGGATGTAAAAGGTTCTCTCCTCTAAGATTGTGTTAAATTGGGGAGCTTTTTGGTACAGCAGACGCTCAGGCGTCTCATTGATAGAACTATAGGCGCTCAAGTGCCAGACATACAAAACTCTGGGTGCTTATACGCGCTCAGACGCCTCATTGACAGAACTCTGGGTACTCAGCGACAGACAGACAGAACTCTGGGCGCTCAGGCACGCTCAAGTTTTTGATAAACAGAACAACGGGCGCTCAAGCGCTCGCTTACTTACAAGCCCGATTTTAAAGCCCCATAAATGTGTTGTTAACCCTTTTTTAGGGTTAAGACCCAAACTTCTGTTAAAGAGTGTATGGTAGTTGTTCTTATAAGCTACTAGTGCTCCAAAAAGGCTTGGGTAAGGGTTTCTAAACCCTAAACCTTATAATCTCATCTCCAATAATAAAATCTTCATCGTTTTCCTCTCCGTTGACGTAGGTGTTCGCACTAAACCATGTAAAATTCTTGTCATGTATTATGATTGTATTTGCTTGTTGTTGGGATCTATAAGGTTATAAACAATGCGGAACAAATGCTTGAGAATATTGAGTAAACCAAACTAAAGCAGGAATAAACACATGCAATCACAAACACAGCCACAAGAAAACAATTTACGTGGTTCAGTGCTAACACATACTGTAATAACTCTAGTATTGTTACCCATTATTTAGTGACCTAATTAACTCCAATCTTCTTTCATTACTCTTATTATAGTATTAAGAGCCTCCATTTCAATTTTAATGCGATTTGAAGATCGTTTGGCAATTTCCAGCATTTCATAGTTTTCTGATAATTCTGAGAATGTCTAATTTATTTAAGAGCACCTCGGCCACGATCCAGCCATTCAATCATGTGATCGAATGAACGGCATGGATGTTGTCCACTGTACGTCTTTCAAGAGCACCTCGGCCACGATCGCCCTTGGCAGGTGAGGGCAGTCCTTGCTCCGCCAGCTGCCCATTCCCTCCGCATTAGGTCTCGCTGGAGTTTCGATCGCTATTTTGGTTGTCTTTTGGTGAAGAGGAGAAGACCTGGGAGCCGTTGGAAGAATTTCAAGCTTTGAGAGGATCGGCCATTTGCGAACCCTAATCTGCAAAATCTTGGCCAGTAGGAGTATTAAGGTACCCCATCTCTTTTACATCATACCATTTCCATTTAATTGGTTATAGAAATTAAATCTCTATGCACTTCATAAACTCTGTTTAATTCAATTAGGAGTGTTTAAAAGAAAAATTTATCCCAGTCGATCAATAATGCCTTAAATCATATCTAAATCTTCTATCCATTAATGTGATATTTACAAATTTATTTCGATTTAGATTTACATTTAATTGAATGCTTAAGTCAATATGTTTTTGTGCTTGAACGTTGATCAAATTTTAGTCGACATTACCTTTAATGCTAGTATCTAAACCAAGATAGAGCATTCCTTCCATTTACCTTAGGATTAAATATGAAAGCAATCCATAAGTTTATTTTGAATAACATCAAATGGCCTTTCGTTAAGAAGTTTAGAGCACAATGGAGAGTTCTAATCTGCATTTTCCTTCATGCCCTAGAACTCCCTGTGGCGCCTGGAAGGAGAGGAAGAAGATGCAGACGCCGAACTTTGGGCCAGGTTCTCGAGCAGCCTGGTTCGATTTACTTTTTGAACCGCGCTTAATTGAAGCTGACGTGGCATCTTAAATTTAAGTAATAGCACCAAAAAAAGGATTAAATGAATAAATTAATTTACAGGATATAATCAAATGGAATTATAAATTAATATAAATTTCATTTCATTTTATATTGCAAAATACATATTCAATATATATGATATTATATATCATTTTGATCGCAAAAATATGTAGATTAGTAATCTGTTGTTTAATTTTTGTTTTGATGAATATTTTAATTAATTATTATTTTTTATTATTTAATTAATTGTAAATTAAAATCCCAAACTTATATGAGTCATAACTTGGTCTATTGGTGTCCAAATTGGATACTTAAATAGTCCATTTTACTCACAAAAATATGAGAAATATTAATATGAGATCAAATATAGATTTATAATACTAGATTTTATAATAACTTTTTAACCATAATTAGGTGTCCCGAAAAAACCATAAAATCTCAACGTTGTCCAAATTCGATCTAGTTAATGTCATTTTACTTCTTATGCTATAAGGATTTCATATTTATGTATATTATTTCATTTGGATAATGTTTAGTAATTTTAGATTTTTGACTTCTAAATTATGATAGTTTTGATAACTTTCTAATTTCATTAATTGAATGTTTTAGGTGCTTGAACCTTAGGATAGTAAACAAGTCACATTATTTACTTCCATATCAATTTTAATTGCATGAATGGAACTTAGTTTTCTTAAATTAAATGCTTGTGTTCATCGATTATTTATTCCAAACTGCAACCTTAGGTGAGATACTTTATGTTTGATTTTATAACCTGATTTATTATGATCTTAAAAGTTATTTATATACCCAATTAGGTGTAATTAACCTTAAAACTTATATTATTGTAAGTTGTGATTTAATTAGAATTAGTCCTAAGTAACTAGATTAGATTAGATCCTAGTTCATCTTTCCTAAATCCTCATCTAAGCCATTTTTGGAATTGAATTAAGTGTCATAAATTTATTAATATAGTTTAGGAGTCCTATTAAATTCCTTAACCTTCAGCTTATAGTATTTGTAGAACTTGTAACTTACAATCCCTTCTCTCATATGCATCTAAACCTTTCCTATTACCATAACCTAGCTAGATTAGTAATTATTTTGAATAGATCCTTCCAATTACAACATAGTTGGAGGAGTTTAGTGTGTAGCACCTCAATTTTTAACTTCCTCAAATGTAATGATTACTTAACCTTATTTTTTCCTAACTAGTTTCTTAAGATTTGATTTTAGTAAACCATTTCAATTAGGCGGTTTATGATAAGGATAAGGTTAGTTTTATTTAGTATTATTATACTTATAAATTATCTTTTCATTTCATAAAATAAAAATAAACTACTATTTTCAAATCCCAATTACTTATATTATTTATAATTGACTTGAGATCAATATCTCTAAGTCAATTGAGAGCTCAATTAGCTCCAATCATTAAAAAGATCATTAAAATTAGACAACTTTGGATATCACATAGTTTGCAATTATTGAATCTTTCTTTGAATGCTTGCTTAGCTTTGAGCATATTTCATTTGACACATTTATATAATAAATTGTGCATGAATAAAACTTTCACATTAAAATTATAAGGGTTTATAATGTTGGTTAAGCCACGGGCAAGCTAATTAGGAGTAATAAGGAGACCTCACATTCTTAGAGAATAAATGTGAATGTTATTTGTTTTAAATCTCGCTTTCCTTTATTTGTTAAACAAACATGTTTAACTTATCGCTTCATTCTGTATTTTCTCGCAGGATGAATACTTTCATAAAATAATTTTAATTTAATAAAATATGAGTTCTTTAACAATCTTATTGATTGTGAAAACTCATTATAGTTTTTACTTATTTTACTTTTCATAGTCCTAGGCTATGTATCTTTTAGACTTATAGTCTATGATTTTCTTTCATTTATTATACTTTTCACTTTTCATATTTTTAGTATTATACTTTACTTGTTTACAGTTCATTTCAAATTGCAATGAATGTTGATATAATTTAATTTAAATGCTTCACTGTCTTCTTTTCGTTACTTAGCATAAGTTCATTGAATATATACATACTTCATTTTATTTACTTTCATACTTTTTATCCTTATTTTAATTGCAGGTTAGAATGTCTAAACATGTGAGTATTCTTGCCCTTTTACTTCAATTGTTCTTCTTTACAATTGTTTATTTCATTTCCATACTTACATGCTTTCATTTGTTTCGCTATTTTTACTTATATTGAAAACTAGTTATGATATCCAAATTGAATAATAAAATATTTAGTCTAATCTTAAATTATGCTTAGACTGCTTAGTCTAATTAAACTTTTCTTTTTATTTGGCTTTACTCTATTATAATTAAATGTTAAAATATGATATATCAGGTATATTTGGATGATATTTGAGCTGGACCAAGTGCTTAAAGATTAATTATTTCTGCATTCATTAGTTTTACTTGCTTTTATGTTAATTGTGAGAGAGAGACTTTGTTTTCTTATTCTCAATTTAATTATGGTATGTAATAACTTAATTTAATTGTTTGTCTTTACTTATTATGTGCTAGAATTAGATCTCTTACTTAAAATGCTCAGTTTAGCTAAATAGATATTTGAATGGATTGCATAAATATTTTATGTTCATAAAACTATTTGTTGCATATAATTAATTACATCTATCCTAATTGTACATGCATCTTATAAATTGAAAACTTATGTTCTTATATGTGAATGTTCATTTTTACTCTTACTTGAAATGTTACTCTTACTTAATTGTTGCAATCTACTTAAATTCTTATTGATGCTTATGATTATAACTATCATTTACTTCAAGTAATTGCAAATATTTCTATTCATATGTTTTATATCTTTTACTTATAATTGAAATTACTTCCATTCAAGCGTACTTATTACTTGCATTATATTACTGTTTCATGCCACTCTTTCCTTCCTATATATTTTGATTTCAATTAATTATTTTGATACATATGATTATTTACCTTGCATATGTATACAATTATCAATTTCATACATGCAATCGTAGTTACTTTAATCACATGCATTTGAATTCATAAGTATTTCATGCATTTTCTCTTCCACTTTCCCATCTTAACTTAAGACCCTCTTCATGATCCTTGGCCAAACACAACATCTAATAATTGGGTTAGTTTTCCTCTAATTTAGTATTAGATGTTGTGGTGACGCGCCAATGTTGGGTTAATCTTTTACTCAATAATTGGGGTCGTCACACCTACGTTCACGGGGAGGAGAACAAAAGTTTCACTATATAGAGAGAGGGATTACACTGATTTTAGGGTTTACAAACCCTTACCGCATCACGGAGTTTTTTCTTCCTTACAAAAAGGAGCATCCGTCATACTAAAACCCAAAATTAGGGGCTAATGGAATCTCAAAAACATTTTTCCTAAATGCGGGTTAACGAATATATATAGGATGCTCAAAACTGGGCGAAAAGGCTGGCACCCGCTGCAGCGCGCCGCATTGCCTTCCTCCGCTTCTCAATTTTCCTTTATAGCAAATGTGATTTATATTTACTTTATTTTATTATTTTGCTCAGCATATACACTATTTATTCTGTATTAACAGAACCCTAAGATCCCAACAGATTCAACAAAGTTTTAACAGTTTCTCTCCAAAAGCTATAAGAATGGCTCTTGTTTGAATTATTTTATATTTTCTTCCCGGTGCTGTGTCTGATCCAGCCGTTCAATCTTGTAATCGAATGAACGGCATGGATGTTGTCCACTGTACGTCTTTTAAGAGCACCTCGGCCACGATCGCCCTTGGCAGGCGAGGGCAGTTCTTGCTCCACCAGCTGCCCATTCCCTCTGCATTAGGTCTCGCTGGAGTTTCGATCGCTATTTTGGTTGTCTTTTGGTGAAGAGGAGAAGACATGGGAGCTGTTGGAAGGATTTCAAGCTTTGAGAGGATCGGCCATTTGCGAACCCTAATCTGCAAAATCTTGGCCAGTATGAGTATTAAGGTACCCCATCACTTTTACATCATACAGTTTCCATTTAATTGGTTATAACAATTAAATCTCTATGCACTTCATAAACTCTGTTTAATTCAATTAGGAGTGTTTAAAAGAAAATTTTATCCAAGTCGATCAATAATGCCTTAAATCATATCTAAATCTTCTATCCATTAATGTGATATTTACAATTATTTATTTCGATTTAGATTTACATTTAATTGAATGCTTAACTCAATATGTTTTTGTGCTTGAACGTTGATCAAATTTTAGTCGACATTACCTTTAATGCTAGTATCTAAACTAAGATAGGGCATTCCTTCCATTTACCTTAGGATTAAATATGAAAGCAATCCATAAGTTTATTTTGAATGACATCGAATGGCCTTTTGTTAAGAAGTTTATAGCACAATGGAGAGTCCTAATCTGCATTTTCTGTTATGCCTTAGAACTCCCTGTGGCGCCTGGAAGGAGAGGAAGAAGATGTAGACGCCGAACCTTAGGCCAGGTTCTCGAGCAGCCTGGTTTGATTTACTTTTTGAACCGCGCTTAATTGAAGCTGATGTGGCATCTTAAATTTAAGTAATAGCACAAAAAAAAAGGATTAAATGAATAAATTAATTTACATGATATACTCAAATGGAATTATAAATTAATATAAATTTCATTTCATTTTATATTGCAAAATACATATTCAGTATATATGATATTATATATCATTTTGATCGCAAAAATATGTAGATTAGTAATTTGTTGTTTAATTCCTGTTTTGATGAATATTTTAATTAATTATTATTTTTGATTATTTAATTAATTGTAAATTAAAATCCTAAACTTATATGAGTCATAACTTGGTCTATTGGTATCCAAATTGGATACTTAAATAGTTCATTTCACTTACAAAAATATGAAAAATATTAATATAAGATCAAATGTAGGTTTATAACACTAGATTTTATAATAACTTCTTAACCCTAATTAGGTGTCCCGAAAAAAACCATAAAATCTCAACGTTGTCCAAATTCGACCTAGTTAGTATCGTTTTACTCTTTATGCTATAAAGATTTCATATTATTTATATTATTTTATTTGGATAATGTTTAATAATTTTAGATTTTTAGCTCCTAAATTAGGGTAGTTTTGATAACTTTCTAATTTCATTAATTGAATGTTTTAGGTGCTTAAACTTTAGGACAACAAATAAGTCACATTACTTACTTCCATATCAATTTTAATTGCATGAATGGAACTTAGTTTTCTTAAATTAAATGCTTGTGTTCATAGATTATTTATTCCAAATTGCAACCTTATGTGAGATACTTTATGTTTGATTTTATAACTTGATTTATTATGATCTTAAAAGTTATTTATATACCCAATTATGTGTAGTTAACCTTAAAACTTATGTTATTGTAAGTTGTGATTTAATTAGGATTAGTCCTAAGTAATTAGATTAGATTAGATCCTAGTTCATCTCACCTTTAGTTCCTAAATCCTCATATAAGCCCTTTTTGGAATTGAATTAGGTGTCCTAATTTTATTAATATAGTTTAGGAGTCCCATTGAATTCTTTAACCTTCAGCTTATAGTAATTATAGAACTTGTAACTTACAATCCCTTCTCTCGTATGCATCTACACCTTTCATATTACCTTAACCTAGCTAGATTAATAATTATTTTGAATAGATCCTTCCAATTACAACATAGTTAGAGGAGTTTAGTGTGTAGCACCTCAATTTTTAACTTCCTCAAATATAATGATTACTTAACCTTATTTTTTCCTAACTAGTTTCTTAAGATTTGATTTTAGTAAACCATTTCAATTATTGAATCTTTCTTTGAATGCTTGCTTAGCTTTGAGCATATTTCATTTGACACATTTATATAAGAAATTGTGCATGAATAAAACTTTCACATTAAAACTATAGTGGTTTATAATGTTGGTTAAGCCACGGGCAGATTAATTAGGAGTAATAAGGAGACCTCACATTCTCAGAGAATAAATGTGAATGTTATTTTATTTGAACCCCGCTTTCCTTTATTTGTTAAACAAACATGTTTAACTTCTCGCTTCATTCTGTATTTTCCCGCAGGATGAATACTTTTATAAAATAATTTCAATTTAATAAAATATAGTTTTTCTACAATTTTATTGATTGTGAAAACTCATTATAGTTCTTAGTCATTTTACTTTTCATAGTCCTGGGCTATGTATCTCTTAGACTTATAGTCTAAGATTTTCTTTCATTTATTATACTTTTCACTTTCCATAATTTTAGTATTATACTTTACTTGTTTACAGTTCATTTTAGATTGCAGTGAATATTGCTATAATTCAATTTAAATATTTCACTATCTTATTTTCTTTACTTAGCATAAGTTTATTGAATATATACATACTTCATTTTATTTACTTTCATATGTACATTAGTATATTTCTAGCATATTTAGGATATTTTTATTCTTATTTTAATTGCAGGCTAGAATATCTAAACATATTAGTATTCTCACCCTTTTACTTCAATTATTCTTCTTTACAATTGTCTTTTTCATTTCCATACTTATATACTTTCATTTGTTCCGCTATTTTTACTTATATTGTAAACTAGTTATGATATCCAAATTGAATAATAAAATATTTAGTCTAATCTTAAATTATGCTTAGACTGCTTAGTCTAACTATACTTTTCTTTTTATTTAGCTTTGCTCTATCACAATTAAATGCTAAAGTATGATATATCAGGTGCATTTGGATGATATTTGAGCTGGACCAAGTGCTTGAAGATTAATTATTTCTGCATTAATTAATTTTTCTTGCTATTATGTTAATTGTGAGAGAGAGATTTTATTTTTATGTTCTCAATTTAATTATGGTATGTAATAACTTAATTTAATTGTTTGTCTTTACTTATTATGTGCTGGAATTAGATCTCTTACTTAAATTGCTCAGTTTAGATAAATAGATATTTGAATGGATTGCATAAATATTTTATGTTCATAAAACTATTTGTTGCATATAATTAATTGCATCTATCCTAATTGTACATGCATCTTATAAATTGAAAACTTATGTTCTTATATGTGAATGTTCATTTTTACTCTTACTTGAAATGTTACTCTTACTTAATTGTTGCAATCTACTTAAATTCTTATTGATGCTTTTGATTGTAACTATCATTTACTTCAAGTAATTGCAAATATTTCTATTCACATGTTTTATACCTTTTACTTATAATTAAAATTATTTCCATTCAAGCGTACTTATTACTTGCATTCTATTACTGTTTCATGCCACTCTTTCATTCCTACATATTTTGATTTCAATTAATTATTTTGATATATATGATTATTTGCCTTGCATATATATATATATATATATATATACAATTATCAATTTCATACATGCAATCGTAGTTACTTTAATCGCATGCATTTGAATTCATATATATTTCATGCATTTTTCTCTTCTACTTTCTCATCTTAACTTATGACCCTCTTCATGATCCTTGGCCAAACACAATATATAGTAGTTGGGTTAGTTTTCCTCTAATTCAATATTAGATGTTGTGGTGACGTGCCAATGTTGTGTTAATCTCCTACTCAATAATTGGGGTCGTCACCCCTACGTCCACAGGAAGGAGAATAAAAGTTTCACTATATTGAGAGAGGGATTACACTAATTTTAGGGTTTACAAACCCTTATCGCATCACGAAGTTTCTTCTTCCTTACAAAAAGGAGCATCCGTCACACTAAAACCCAAAATTAAGGGCTAATGGAATCTCAAAAGCCTTTTCCCTAAATACGGGTTACGAAATATATATAAGATTCTCAAAACTTGGCAAAAAGGCTGGCATCCTATGCGGCGCACCGCAGCGCCTTCCTCCAATTTGCTTCTCATTTTCCTTTATAACCCATGTGATTTTTATTTACTTTATTTTATTATTTTGCTCAGCATATACACTATTTATTCTGTATTAGCAGAACCCTAAGATCCCAACAGATTCAACAAAGTCTTATAAGTTTCTCTCCAAAAGCTATAAGAATGGCTCTCATTTGAATTATTTTATATTTTCTTCATAGAGTCTTTTCTCTTCTTAAGCCTCTCTCAAAAACTACTATAAACGACTTAAAATTGCTCAAGAACTATTGAAAAAAACTACTATGCACTACTTTTAGTGCTAGGCATGTCCAGGTGCCAACCTTTCTGTTTGAAACAATTGCTCTGGGTGCTAGGGCCTACTGTGGCACGAACCTTTATGTACAAAACAGCTACAATGAGAGCTAAGGAAGTTTTGGCATTATAGGTTTTGCTTTAGATAGTTTTAATAACATGTGCCAACTCTAAGGCATCCAGACCTCTAGCTTTGTGGTGGTTGCAATTAAGACACTTAGGCATGCTTAGGCATTAGAGGTTTTGTTTTGATTTATGAGTTGGGGCTTAGCTAAACTTGGATTCTTTGTGCCATCATTGCAGGGCATCAAGACGCACCACTTTTAGGTATCTCCAATCCAAAAGATAAAAAAATAATTATACTTATTTAATTAAAAAATAATCAGCAAATAAATATAATCTTACAATCATACGAGTTTCATTTTAGTATTATTAAAAAAAAATTATCATATAATATTGCGTTCACTATCACTGTTTGGCTCTTCTGTTCAACTTTGACTGTCCCAAAATATAATATAGTAATAAAAAAATGGTTTTACGACAACTATATAAATAAAAAATATTGAAAATTTTCAATAAACTCTTAGAAAATGCATTTATTTATATATTTTGTTCAAAATTAAATTTTTTATTATTTAATATTTAAAAATAGTAATTATAATTAATCATAATTGTTCTTGCAAGAAGTTATACGATATTAAATATTTGAAGAGAGATATGAGATATCACACACATATATATTGAACTAATCATTGTTCATAAAAAATCAATAAAATTTACTCATTTTAGTGCGGAACAGCGTTGTCTTTGGCCAATAAAAATAGGTTCGCCTGCTTGAGGTTAATCCCGTCATTTTGTTACTCGTCCAGCTGGCTGATAACGCACACACCCTTTAAATATACAGGCACTGGCTGTGCGGACGTGGCCGGATGAATGGGAATCCCTCCCTACGGAAAATGGGGGTGCGATTATCTGGTTCTTTTATTGTGAGAAAAAAGGGGGAAATTTTGAGATGCCGAGATGAAGTACCTTCGAAGCAAAAAATGGTAACAATGGTGGGGGGAAGCAATAATCCCTGATATCTCCCTCCCTCTGCTTCTTGCCACCCCGTCTTTTCTCTCTCTCATTCGTCCCACCCTTCCCAATCTTCAGCCCGGACCTTCTTCCTCGCCCATTCTCAAAACCCTAGATCTCATCGCCCATGCCGGCCCTCGTATCCCACCCTGAGAGGCCTCCGCCGCTCCGGATCACGGTTCCGGACCGCGTAGATTCTCTGATCAGAGATAATGCAGACGATTCCGATCCTCGCAACCCTAAGACCCGCTCACCCGTGCCGAAGAAGGCGCCGTTCCCGTCCCCTTCGTCGTCGTCCCGCGCCAAGCCATCGCCGGAGAGCATTTCGGCCGGAGGAAAGCGGCGGGGTTCTTCTCTCAGCACCGAGAAACCGCACCTCGATGAATCCTCTCTGGATAACCCGGATTTAGGACCGTTCCTTCTCAAGATTGCGCGCGACACGATCGCCTCCGGCGAGGGGCCGAGCAAGGCCCTTGATTACGCCATCCGCGCCTGCAAATCGTTCGAGCGGTGCGCGGTGGAGAGCGGAGAGCCGAGCCTTGAGCTGGCCATGAGCCTCCATGTGACTGCCGCTATCTATTGCAGTCTTGGCCGGCACCGGGAAGCGATTCCGGTAATGGAGCGTGCTGTAAAGGTGCCGGACGTGTCGCGAGGGCTGGACCATGCCCTCGCCGCCTACTCCGGATATATGCAGCTCGGGGACACACACTCCATGCTGGGACATATAGATCAATCCATTGATTGCTATTCCCGAGGCCTCGAGATTCAGATCCAGGCTCTCGGTGATTCTGATCCAAGAGTCGCTGAGACCTGCCGATACCTGGCAGAAGCGCATGTCCAAGCAATGCAGTTTGACAAGGCGGAGAAGCTCTGTCAGAAAAACCTTGAGATCCACCAAGAGCATAGCGCACCGGCTTCAATGGAGGAGGCTGCTGATCGACGCCTTATGGCTATTATCTGTGATGCCAAGTGCGATTATGATGAGGCTCTCGAGCATTTAGTCCTGGCTTCCATGGCCATGATTGTCAACGGACATGAGAATGAGGTTGCCTCCATAGACGTGAGCATTGGCAACACCTACCTTGCTCTCGGCCGCTATGATGAGGCTGTGTTTTCATATCAGAAGGCTCTTACCGTTTTTAAATCTACCAAAGGTGATAACCATCCGGCGGTTGCTTTGGTGTTGGTTCGCCTCGCTGATCTTTATTACAGAACGGGTAAGCTCAGAGAATCAAGATCGTATTGTGAGAATGCCCTAAGAATATATGCCAAGCCTGTGCCAGGGGCAGTTGCGGAAGACATTGCTGGTGGTTTCGTGGAAATTGCGAGCTTGTATGAAGCATTTGAAGAACCTGAGGAGGCATTGAAGTTATTGCAGAAATCTTTGAAGTTATTGGAAGATGTTCCTGGACAATGGAGCTCCATTGCTGGTATTGAAGCGCAGCTTGGAGTAATGTTTTACATAGTTGGGAGGTATGGGGATTCCATAAACTCCTTTGAAAGCGCTGTTGGAAAGCTGAGGGCAATTGGTGAAAAGCAGTCAGCTTTCTTTGGGATGGTGCTAAACCAGATGGGATTGGCCTGCATTCAGTTGTATAAGATTGATGAGGCTGCAGAGCATTTTGAAGAATCTAAAGGAATATTGGAGCAGGAATATGGAACGAGCCATCAAGATACTCTTGGAGTCTGCACTAACCTTGCAGCTACATATGATGCTATGGGAAGGTAACTCAAACTTTAACAGCTTTATTTTCTCATTATTTACTTTTTTATGTTTTATTTAGGATGTGGAACGCATGGAATTAAAGTTAAGCTCAATTCACTTGTACACGATTACTTAAAAATAAGAAGTTTTAACTTAATGGATAAGGACCACTTGAAGTATATTAAAACTCAGCATATGTCATTCTGTTGAGAGGCTAGTATTTAATTTCATATGGAAACAACAATCTCTCCTTATGAAAGTCCCTCATACCTACCATTTGTTTATCTCATTTAAAAATGTTTCACACAATCAAGTGCTATGCTGTACGCGTCCACGCAAGTATATAATATCTATATGAGAGTTTCCCATCTTAAATCTCATTTGATTATGAAAAAAAGAATATTGAATGTAATCCTAGTAGAGGGATTGGAAAATAAAAGATAAGAAACTAATAGATATATATAGAACAAAAAAATTAGAGCAGATAGCTAAGATGCATGGGATTTTTGCAGTTAGGATAAAAAAACACATGATTTTGGCAAATCATCAACTTGATACATTCTGTTAAAAAATATTGGAACACTAGGGAATCCAAACTAAGCCTGGTCTAATGCAGCGGAGTTTAACCCTGAGCTATAAATGAGTCAAGCTGGCTTGAGCTCAGCTTGTTAATGGGCTTGTGAGTTGAGCTTATTGATTTCATGGGCTGAGCTCGAGCTATTAGTTGAGCTTGAGTTCTTAAATGAACTTAAGCTTGTGCTCATGTATACTTCGCTCATTAGCTAGTCAAACTAGCTTGATTATAAAATATTATAATGAAAGTCAACAATTAATTAGTTTAGAATAAAGTTAACTTCACTGAACCCACATTCTAATAAAATTTAACTCATGAATCCTTCTCGCATAGAGCACATCTCATTTATGATTTACTTGTCAAGCTCATGTTTTTTATTGGGCTTGACTTGCGCTTATACCTTGAAAATGAGCTCAAGCTAAGCTTGTGCTCAAGCTCATGCTTCAAGAATTAGTCGATTCACTTGATTTAAGTACACTTATAGTCCCTCGACTGATCACATCACAAATTAGAGCCTTTATACAGGCTACAACTGTAGTGCCAATTCTAAATCTTATTTTTTTGGGTTCTACCATATTTGAACTCGCCAAATCTGTATCAGTTGAGGCGTTTTTTCTAACACCAACAAGTTTAATTCATGTTAGGGATGTTCAAGATCTATTTTTTAATATATTTAGACATTGAAGTAGCATCAGATTTCTTGTTCTGGGTTCGGAGGACATGATTGCTAGAATATTTTTTTGAGGTTTTTTTTTTGCATTTTTTAATTGCTAAAAGAAAAGAACTTTAAATTACTAAATATCTCTCTCACCCCCTTCTCTCTCCCTCTCTGATTGAGTCCCTCTTCCTGCAATTTTCTTATATTTTGTTTTAAGACATTAAAGAAACTCTGATACTTATTTTTCTTCTTGAGCCTTAGAGAAGAATCTTGATGGGGCGATGATCAACAGCAATCTTTTTGGTACCCTTTTTTTCCCTCTTCTGCCATCTGAACACTTTCCTCTTCCCTTGAGATTGCATTTAATTTTCTTCTCTGTTCTTGTTTCCTCCTTTCCTTTTATTCACTAATGCCAATTCTAAGGCTACCGTGTGCTATCAGTCCTATGCCATCAATCCCTTTCTTCTCCTATATCTTTTTCTCGGCCTACCTTGATGCCTTTATCCCCCTCGTTCATACATGACCAATATGGTCATTTTTTTTGCCTTTGCCACTTTGGCTAATATCTTCAAGCAACATTCATATTCTCATCGTAGTCTAACTCAACATAGATCTTTTCTAACAAACCTGAACCTATTCAATTCCTACTAAACCAAAACCTGCAATATTAACCTTTTTTGATGAAAATTAAGTCTCAATATCTTAATCTAGCCACTAATCTCTACCATAGTACCAAAACCTACCCATTAATCTTGAAGTTTAAGCCAATGTCAATTGTCGCCCACTAATCTCCACCACAGTACTAAAACCTTCCCATTAATCTTGACATTTTAGCCAATGCCAATTGTCACTATAATCATATGTGACATTCTTATATTCTACTCGTGATGTGATACTAATCTTCCCCCTCATTAACTATTCGTAATTTATTGATTTTGTTGAGTGGCTTTTTTATTTTTCAATTTAGCAATGTTTACACATAACTCTGTCACTTATAAAGGGTCCATAAACAGATTATGGCTATTATGCTAATTATCTTGGTAATTTATTTCTTTTATGCTCTTTTTCAAAATATAAGGGGTACAATATACTCTTTTTGTCCAAGTTCTATGAGCAATAACATTAAAATGTATAAAACATAACTTTGTTAGATTTTTTTTTTTTGATAAAATCAAGTGACTTATGATTCATTTTAAGTCCTCATTGTTGGTCCATAATTATGATTTAATGGTGTATGCATAAATCATGGCTGCATTTGCGGTAACTTCCCATATAAGACGTTATTTCATGACAGTATTCCTGGCTTTATAAAAGGGCTCGACCGTAGAATCCAATTTTGGCGATTGATTGGCATGGTGGAAAAGTGTGATGGTAGCAGGATCCATGGCTAAACTAAAATAATTTTTTGAGACACATCTAGAGCCAACAAACATAATATTCCAAAATAAAACTAAAATACAACTCAGGAAATACAAAATATTCTCGCCAAAATCTAGCATCGAAGTATCATGCTATATAATATTGACAGTTTGTAAGATTTAATTCCAAAGTTCAAATTGAAAATTTTTATTGATTTATAATAGTTTGTAATTTATTAGGTGTGTGATAAATAGATGAGCACATGTTTCTTAAAGCATATAAGCTTAAAACGCAATAATGCAATAAAAGAAAATATTAAAAATTTGGTTTTTTAATGAATGATAATTTATAATAAGATTGGACATTTGGTATGAGAATTACACAATCATGCTTTTTTGTGTGGTGATAAATTTGGTAGGCATTAAGTAATATTCTTATGATTCATTAATCATTTATCTTCAAGAATTGAAATAAGTTTTCTTAAAATTTTACTTTTATATTTAGTTATCTTTCCAGATGAGTAATATAGCCTTTAAAACGGAGTTATTATATACCATTGAAAATAATGACACAAATCTTATAATATTTTATAAAATTTGAAATACATATAAATATAAGGTATTAAATAATTCAATAAAAATTCACATACCTAAAATCAAATTGACTCTTAATGATCACACTGATGAATCTGTCTTGTAATACGTTGCTTTATTTATGTGTTGTCTAACTTTATGTAATACATAATTTTGTTTAAATATATATTGCCACTCGTTCTGCAAGTGATCTTTGCGTTCATGGAAGTTCGATGACTTGGATGTAATTCGAGGCATATTGGCACAAGAGACACAGCATGGTAGTGTGATTTGGAGAATGGAAGTCCTATAAAGATAGGATGAGATTTATTATAGGATGTGAATGCTATCTAGGTCTTAAACTAAATTCATCTAATTTAATATTAATTATCTATTTATATAATTAATTATTGATACTAAATAGTTATGGTATGGTAGTAGTAATAAAATTGCATGATACTACTTTGATATTATAAGTTCATTCTATGCATAATGCTAGAAAATTATTTAAAATGTGTTTTTTTTAAAAATTAAATGAGCTTCAAATATAAAACAGATGTATGGTCGGTGAGATTTTAACCCAAGATTTGGGAGTATAATTTCTGAGCCATATTGGCGCAAGAGATCTTTGGTTTCATAGTAGTTCGGTGACTTGGATGTAATTCCAAGCATATTGGTGCAAGAGACACAGCAGGGTAGTGTGATTTGGATAATGAAAGTTCTAGAGAGATAGGATGACATTTATTATTAGATGTGGATGCTATCTAGGTCTTAATCTAATATCAGCTAATTTAATATTAATTATCTATTTATAATATTAATTATTGATACTAAATAGTCATGATATGGTAGTAGTAATAAAATTTGTATGATATTACTTTGATATTATAAATTCATTATATGTGTAATGTTAATAAACTATTTAATATATATATATATATATGTATATATATATATATATATATATATATATATTTTCAAAATCAGGTGAGCTTTAAGTATGAAGCAGATATGTGATCGATGAGATCTGAGCCTAGACCTGAGATAACAATTCCTGAGCCACAATCATTGGACTACAATACCACTCTTGAATAGCTAGTAACAATATATAGATTAATAGAACTTTTAGTTAGAATAATAATTTTTATACTTATTTATATTTATCAATAATTTAATGTACATTTAATTTTTTTTATCTTTAATGAAATGTTTGAAGTTCTTATATTTAAAATAATAACTATTTGATAATACATTTATTAACGTTAATCTCTTAATGTATAATAGTTTATTTAGCTGTGATATTATAATAGTAAATATGAAAATTTATATTTTTAATAAAATTTATCTATTATTTTATTAAAGACCAAGTCAAGTATAGCAGATATATACATATATGTTAGCTATTATAATAAATTAGTATAATTTATTGTAAACCATTGTTTACTTATTGATTGTAGTAATTTATATGCTTAGTAGTTAAAATAATATTTATAGAATTGTTCATAACAATTTTTTTTAAATTTTATAATAATGTAAATTTATAATAACATTGCATAAATATTGATAATGTTTAAAAGATTTATTATTAGTATAGTTTAATAGCATGTAAAAGATAGTTACTTTATAATATTATTTATTAGTAGAATTAATAAATTAAATTTTAATGACCACATTGATGAATTTGTGTTCTGTAAAACTTTGCTTTCTTTAAGTGGTACCTAACCTACTATAAGTAATACTTTGTTTTTCCTTAATATAGATGAATTATAGCTTTATGAGTTATCTTTGAGTTCATGGCAACTCGATGATTTAAATGTAATTCAATGCTTATGGGTGCAAGAGACTTAATAGGGTACGGTGATTTGGAGAATGAAAGTTCTAGAGAGATTTGATGACATATATTATTGAATGTGAATGCTACCTAGGCTATATACAAAATTCATCTATTTTAATATTATCTATTTATTTTACTAATTGTCCATACTAAATAATCATGATATGGTAGTAGTAATAAAATATTAGCTAATAATACTTTGATATTATAAATTTACTATTTGTGTAATACTAGTTAACTAGTTAAGATAATTTAATATTAGTAACAGTAAATAGATAAATAAAAATTTAAGTTAAAATAATTATTTTATATACTTATACAATTATATTTATCAATAATTTAATGATAAAATATTGTACATATACTTTTATTGAAATATTTGAGGTACATATATTCACTATTTGACATTACATTTATTAGTACTAATCTAGTAAGGTAAGTTAATTTAACAATGATATTATGATAGTAGTTATTGACATCTATTATTCTTAATGATAGTCATTTTTCATTTTAATATTAACTACCTATAATACACACACACACATGTATATTAGTTACTTATTATAACAAATTAATACAATTTATTATAAAACCCATTGTTTACTTAATGATTGTAGTAATTAATATACTTGCTTGAATAATATTTATAGAATTATTTTTAAATAATATATGTATATTTTTAGTATTTTATAAATTTATAATAGCATTTTAATAATATTAAGAATGTTTAAAAGATTTAGTAATGTTATAGACTAATAACATTAACTAAGAGTTAAATTTATAATTAATATTCTTTAATAGAATTAACAATTAAAATAATGATTATATAATTTAAGATAGTTTACAAATATTTACCATCATTACTTATATGATAGTAATTAGACCTGGCCTGGGCTAGGCTCGGTTCGAGCCACATTGGCTAAGAAGAACTGTATAGCGTGCTAGTCCCGGCCCGAGATTCAGACATATTCAGCCTTAGCCTGGCCAGATGCGGGCTTGTGCTGACATGCTAAAATATAAAGGACGGATGCTGGGAGTAAAATTAAGGCAGTTGACTCATTCCTGGCCTGAAACTTGAGGCAAGCCAGGCCTACCTAGATCAAAAATTGAATCAGGCCTAAATAGCATTCTCAAGCCCGATATTTTATCGGACCAGGCGAGGCTCTTGGCCCATACTAAGTCTAATAAAAAAACTACAAAATATATTGGAAAATGAATTTTTTTCTTATATTACTATTTATTGAAAATATTTTAGTAATTAATTGGTAGAAATATATAAGGATTATATACTCTAATAATAATATTAATTTAAATATAATTTATTTTATAGGATTAATAATTAAGATGTATTATTTAGTTTAGTTTAATAATACTGTTACATGTGTTTATTTAAGTGTATATTTTATCATTATATACACAACAAATGCCCAAACTTGAACTAGCCAGTGCTAGTGACAGGTTAGCTGGTTGGATAAAGGAGGATACAAGGTCGGCTCAAAGGAGAGGCTGTCGGCTAGGTTGGCTTTGTCGGTGTAGATGTGAGGGTTAGGCAATGACTGTGGCTGGTGTGTCGGTCGTGTTTTCACCAAAGATTGCTTTGTGCCGAGGAAATTTGTCGGTGGAAGTTCGAGGGAGAACAGGAAAGCTTAGAGGTAGAGAACCAAGAAAGAAGGTGGAGATTTGAAAATCTAGTGAGGGAGGCCCCGCTTTCAACTCCAAGGGAAGGAGGCTCCGAGCATTAGCCGTTGACAATGATTTCTAGTGGGGGACGATAGTTTCAACCACCATTAATAGCTATCTAGTCTGATGGAGGTGTCAGGTGTTAGTCCATGAGTGAAACAAACTAAACCTAGTTTCTCGAATTCTTCCCAAAACTTCCGATTTTTCCAAATGGAAATATTATATTGGTGCAATTTAATTGCTCGTGGAACTCATGTTTTACTCTCTCCTATTTTTAGTATCTTTTCTCTTAAAATTTGGGAGAATTTTAGGATAATTTGGGGCATCGTAGCATTTTTTTGAATAATAATTGTATAAAGGTTGGGTTAGGTAGTTGACTGCCATAGTAAAACTTTGTTGAATCCTATTAGAAGACTTGGTGTTATTGTATAAAGGTGATTATGACAATTTCAAATTCTAGAGAAAGGAAAAATGAAATGGTTAAAATAGTAATTTATGTATATATTTATTAATTTATTATGTTTTTAATGAATATTTATTTTAATAAAAACTTTAAAAGTTATAAAAATAATTAAAATAGTCCGTTCTGTTAGAGGTAAATGGCGACGAACACCATTTTTTAATTTGATGACGCTGTTATCTTATATAATTTTAAATCTCAGAATGTTTTAAATTCAAATAAATATATATAGATTTAAGAAATTCTCAGAAATTATCAGTGAATTTTTAAATTTATGTTTTTTAATGGTGTAAAATTTTTAGGTCAGAAGTTACATATTCAAATTTTAAAATATGTAAGCTTGCAAAAAATAATTAAAAATTTACCAAAAATTTAGAATATTAAAATATTTTAATTTTTTGTTATGGCGGATGTGTAAGAATATTATGAAGAAAAGCATTCTCAAAATTTTGTTGCACACATCATGATAGCTAGTTTTATGGTATTGTTTGCATGTATCATCAAAACCAAACCTAAATACTTTAGTTTGAGAGATGAGCTAGAATTGTTACTGCTTTATTGCAACATTAGTTTAAGCTTTAAACTTGACTTCTTTAAAGTTAAAATGTTAGTTTTAGTTAGAGGAAACTCTAAGAGGGTATTAAATGCAGATATTCCGAGCCAACTTTTGGAAGAACCAAGAAAATGAAAAAGTCATTGGTGATTGGTATTGTAACGTAGAAGCCAACGTGTCCTGGAGGTTAATAACAAAAACAGTGTAGCATACGAAATTCAGCTATATATATTGTTTATATAACTGAAAAAATGTCAAATAATTGTAATATAAATTTTGGTTTCCTCTTCTATTACATATCTTTTTATGAGTAAGCTATCATAGCTTGTGTTTTTATCTTAAATAAAGTTATTTGAAATATATCAGTGCAAGAAAAAGTGAAAATTGTTTTTCATGAATATGATGCAAATGTAAGTGGTGTTCGCAATAAAGAAGATGCGTGAGAAGTGGAGAACTAGAACAGGGTTCTCCTTGGAAATCAGTATGCTTTGGATGAGGTAGAAGAAAATGATGTAAAACCCACCATTGAAGTTGAGCAAGCCATGTTAGAGCATTAGCGAAATGCTCTATTGGATTGAATAAGAGACAAAGCATCCTTATTCTTTGTTTAGCAATGGTTAGACGAAACTGATTTTGCGAAGGCAGTGTGGTAATGGATCACAATAGTTGAGGGTTAAAACATCCTCCATAAGCATTTTATAGAATTTTGTTGGTTGAAAAAATAAATTGCATGTGTTATGTGAAGATTTAGAGACATAACCATGAAGGAAATTGAAATGATGGGAGATTGATATTTTTTTAGTAAATCAACTAGTTTTTGAAGTAGACATTCATGATCTTGAATTGTATAGAAAATCTTCATCTAATTTTCATTGCTCCTCTTGAAAAGGCTTATAGTAGTGTACAAAGAGAAGTTTCTTGGAGAGGGCTTGAGAGAAAAAGAATTTGTGTAGTATATATTGCTGTTATTAAAAATATGTACAATGGGATTATAACAAATATTCGATTGCAATGTAATTTATCTAATGGTTTTCCTATCATTATTGGATTACATCAGTATTATGATCTCAGTTCACATCTTCTTGCTTTGTGGATGTTCTTGCTAAACACATTCAAGAGTATAGTTTCTCTAGTGCATGTTATTTGTAAATGATCATTTTTTTAATTGATAAGATTAGGGATATGGTTAAAGCAAAACTTGAGTTTTGAATAACTATTTTTAGTAGATCTAAAACAAATGATATGGAGTGTAAGTTTGTTCGTATTAGAAGGTTTATTTCAAGGACAACTATTGAGGATTATGTGATCAAGAAGAGTGAGAGATTCAAATATCTTAATTCAATTATACAAAATAATAATGAAATAAAGGGCTATGTGATTAATATGATTCAAACTGGCTGGGATTAAATGGAGGAACACTTTTGGAGTGTTATGTGATCGAAAAATCCCACTCAACATTAAATGAATATTTTATAGAACAGTTGTACAACTAACCACATTATATAAGATTGAATATTGGCTAACAAAGATTAAATTTATTGATAAAATAAGTGTTACATGATAGAATTCACACAAGCGAGAAATCTTAACGTATTATTAAGGCAAATAATCTGTCTTATATAGATGTGGTGCAGTACAATTTGTTACAGAGGATAAAATAAAAAATATTCTCTGAGGGTCAAATAGTTGTTATTATGCCGCCGCAAGCTCATTGTTGGTGAGGCGATGAGCTTGGCAGTGATGGGATGATGAGAGGCTTGGTAAGTAGATCAGCTAGTTGATCTTCGGCAGATATGTGTTGAACTGCAAGTTTCTTTGTTTTGACCAAATCGCGAATAAAGTGATAGTTAACCTCAATGTGTGGAGTATAGGTTTGGTTGTAAGGAATGTAGAGCTCAGATTATCGTTGAAGATGGTCGGTGATGAGGCCAAGGAGAGACCAGTTAAGTGAGGTGAGATACTATCCACATAACTTTACTGGCTGTACTCACAATTACCTTGTATTCTGCTTTCGTACTAGAACAAGCCACAATTGGTTGTTTCTTGGATGCCAAGAGACAAGGTTTTGGCCAAGGAAGATGTAGTAGCCCGATGTGGATTTGCGATCATTCGGGTTGTCGGCCCAATCGACATCACAATAGGCCAAAATAGTGACCTAGGACAACGGTGTAGGCGAATACCAGAGTGAGGTGTGAACCTAAGATACCGAAGAATATGCTTGACGACTTGCCAATCAGTGGTGGGTAGGTTGATGCATTTATTGGCAGACTTTGTTCACACTAAAGGTGATATCTAGTCTGATGTGTTGGAGATACTGAAGAGCACTAACGATGCTGCAAAAAAGTGTGGAATCCGTAAAAGGTTCATCAGTATTTTCTCTGGGTTTAGTTTGCAGAATATCTTGGACATGCCATTCTTGAGTCATGATAAGATGATCAGAATATGGCGTGATATTAATATTGAGAAAGGTATGAATGTATCCCATGTCTTTCAGAGGAAATCGAGCAGCTAGGAAGGTGATAAGTTGCTTGATGAGGGAATTATTGTTGCCAGTGAGGAGGAATCATCTGCAACACAAGGAACCATGAGATCTGTACCATTATGGTAGATGAACATAAAAGTGTTATTGACTGTATTTTGGAACCTGAAAGACTTAAGAGCAGTGGATAATTTGTGATGCCATGCTCTAGGAGATTGGTTTAGCCCATAGAGTGCATGATGAAGATGGCAAACATAGTCTTGGTGGACGGTTGAGCCGAAATCGGGAGGCTATTCCATGTAGATGTTGTCATGAAGATTACTATTAAGGAATGCATTATCAAAAGCAAGTTCTTGGATGTGCCACTTGAAGGTAAGGGCAAACGTAAGAACTGTTCGTATAGCGACTGATTTGACAAACAGACTAAAGGTTTCCGAGTAATCAATGCCTTCTTTTTGAGTGAAACCTCGGGCAACCAGCTGTGCCTTGTGACGAGCAATGGAGCCATCGTTGTTGTATTTGAATTTGAAGAGCCAATTGCGCCATTTGCAGTTGACAACATTGGCATTGCAAGAATGAGGAACTAAAGTCCACATTATTTTTATGAAGTTGAGAACAATTCAATATTCATGGCTTGAACTCAGTGAGATCTATCACTGCCTGTCGGTGTGTAGATGGAACAGACGGGAGGGTAGGAGCAGCCACCGTGAATTCTCTGGGTTGGAGGTGTCCAGTCTTGGATCTGGTAAGCGTTGGTGCAGGGAGGAGCTTGCTGAGAACTCTGGACTGTTGTCACTGTGTTTAGAGAAGGATGGTGTGGTGGGAGAGGGTGGTCAGGTGGAGGATGAATTAGGTGACCTCGAGTTTGACAATGAGTAGCTGTTGTCCCCCTGCTGTTGATGGTTGTAGTGGAAATGGTGTTAGGGTTGTCCCACACGGAGAGTGGGACTGTGGTTGTGTTGAAATTGTGACGTATGGTGGAGTTGGTAGAAGTAGCTGCTGATTGTATGAGAAGTCACATTCATTGAAGGTGACGTACCGATATATGTAAAATTTTTTGGAAGAGCATGATAGCAGATGTAGGCCTTGTGTTGCCCACTATAACCAAGAAAGACACATGGTACTGAGCGAGGTTCCAATTTATTTGCTGCATACGATTTTAACCATGGAAAACAGAGGCACCCAAAGATTTTTAGGAATTGGTAATCTGGATGGTGGTGGAAAAGGAATTCATATGAAGATTTGTGGTCAAGTTGAGGAGACAGGAGGTGATTGATGAGATATGTTGCAGTTTGGAAAGCATGAATCCAAAATGTGCTAGGGAGGTGAGAGTGGAGAAGTAATGCTCGGCCTGTTTCCACAATATGACGATGTTTAAGTTCAGCTTTGTCATTTTGTTCAGGAATATATGGAGTGGAGAATCGGTGGTGGATGCCGAGGGATGTAAGTGTGGTAGTAAATTTTTTATAGTCTCCACCTCCATCAGATTAAAAGGTGATGATTCTTGAAGAAAGGAGGTTCTCAACTATGTTTTTAAATTTGGGGAAGTTTCGAAAGCTTTGTAATTTTTGTATAAAGGATATATCCAAGTAAAATTTAAAAAATCATCAACAAAATTTATATAATATTTGTAACCATACAATGACTCAACAGGGGCAGGTCCCCAAATATCAGAGAAAATGAGATGCAGTCGTTGTTGAGACACTGAAGTAATGATAGGTAAATGTAATCTATGTTGTTTTGACATATGACAAGAAATGCAAGTAGAAATAGATTTAGTTTTTATTTGTAGTGCGTCGGCAAGGTGGTGAAGTTTGTCTGGTCCTGAATGGTCGGGACGACAATGCCAGAGGCTTGAGGATTTCACATGGATGAGATTGGAGGATGGATTGAATGGGAGCGAGAGAGTGTAGAGGTCGTTAATGAGCGTGCCTTGGTGGAGTTCTTGTTTCATAGTTGAATCCTTAACAAAACATAAAATGAAGGGTGAAATTCAATAAAAACATTGTTATCAAAAGTGAAACAACTAATTGATAGAAGTTTTTTGGAAATATTCGGGACTAGTAATACTTGTTTTTAAGTGAAAATTGTTTGAAGGAGATGAGAGTGTAATTGAACTTGCATGGGTTATGGGTAGTGCTGTGTCATCACCGACTTGCAAGCTCTCAGTCCCATTGTAGTGCTGCGGGTTCTTGCAAATTTACCATGGAGGGTTGCACATGGTGAGTGGCGCCTGAATCAAGGAACCATGGATCGGTTGAGCTTGAGGCATAGTACGAGGAGGTTGATGATGATATAGCGGAAGATCGGTCGTTCGGATACATGGTGAAAGCCGATGGTAGCAATTTACGACTGTGTGGCCGAATTTGTTACAGAGTTGGCACTGCATAGTCGATCTTCCTCTACCATTGCCGTGCCCTCGACCATGAAATGACCGTCCTTGTCCATGAAAGGGTGCAGCTGTATGCTGGATATAAACAGTGTTGGTCAGAATTGGAGCTGGGGTCATCTTGGTAGATTGCTCAATATACATGACTTCATGATTCAGTAAGATCCGGTGAGTTCATCAAGCTTAATAGGAGTGCTGCGTGCGGTAATGACGACAGTGATGGGCAAAATCAGGTCCCAAGCTTGTTAAGATATTGAGATCGGGTTGTTGCTCAGTTACATGTGATCCTGTGATCGTGAGTTGGTGTGCCATATCTTTGACTTGCTAAATGAAATCAGCCATTTTCAAAGGGCCTCTTTTAAGATTTCTCAGCTAGAGCTCGAGTTGGAGTCGAACTTGAGAGGAAGAAGCGTAGATTGCAGCAAGTGTCAATCACTTTGCTGCTACAGAGTCACATGATACTACTTGGGAAAAAAAAATTTCAGCGGGGGAAGAGATCAACCAACTCAAAATCAGTTGATCTTCTTTGTACCAACAAATAGCGTCATCGTTGGAGTCATCGTTTCCACCGATCGGTAGAGGCGGAGAGCAAGAATTGTCTACGTACCGCATGAGACAGTGAAATTGGAAGATGGTCAGAAACTGCGATCTCTATGGTGTGTAATTTGAGTTGTCAAGCTTGATAGGAAGTAGATGATGGACTGTGGCTAGGCTTGGATAGAATGGATCGGTTGTTGTAGCAGATGATTGCATAATCAAGGTCGTTGACATTTTGCTAGATGAGAGACGGAATTATTGCAGAGGAGACAGAGCAAGAAGCAAATCTGTAGATGAGGTCGTTAGCATCTTGCGAGATGAGAGGCGGAATCAGCGCAGAGGAGGTAGAGGAAGAAGCGGATCCGGATCGTCTGTCTCTGATATCATGATGGAATTAACGCAGACAAGAAATCTTAATGTATTATTAAGGCAAATAACCGATCTTATATAGACATGGTGCAGTACAATTTGTTACAGCAAATAAAATAAAAAATATTCTCTGAGGGTAAAATAGTCATTTGCACAGGTTGTTATTAACATAGATGAATATGCTAAGGTGAATGAGTGGGTATACTCAAGAGGATAGAATGACAAATGAGTTCATTCGTAGTAAGGTTGGAATGGCTTTAATAGTAGATGAAATTAAAAAATGCCTTCTTAGATGATTTAGACATATTAAGTGCAAAAAGTTCGATGATCTTGTTAGGAAAATTGAATGTGAATTTTGTCGATGTTAAAAGAAGAAAAAGATTGAAAAAGACATGGGAAGTAACTATTGGAAAGGATCATCTTTATTTGGAGCTTGGGAGGGGCTTATAAGTTAGGAACTTGGAAAGACAGCAGCCATGGTGGAAGTTGCGGATGCATTAATTTCTTTTTTCATCTTTATACTAATATCTCATCATAATTTTTTTATGTATGCAATCTCATCCTTTTAAACATTTCATATTTATAACACTTAATTTATTAGTAGGCTTCTATTTGCTTGGCAACATTTCACCATATGTAATATTGTGATATTGTAGCTATTTTATATAACTTTCTTGTTTATTTGAATGAGACTTGTTGGTCTCTAACACGTTAAAAGCACTCCATTTAATTAAAACATACAGGAACCTGTTATTCACATTGTTGTTTTCTATCTTGCTATGTGATTGATCATGATTTTTAACATTTCCCTTGTGCTGATTGCTTGCTGTTTATTTGCCATATTTTTGAGATTCTTATATTATGATTAAATTTGCATTTAATTTATTTAAGTTTAGATTCACTAAAATGCTTCCTTATATTTTGGGATAGATTTCATAACTTGGAGTTTTATTCTAACTACACCTTGTCTTATAAATAAGAATATCATCTGCAAATTAAACTTACCAAGGGCACCTCCTGCTGAATGTGCTTAGGAAGAACATATGTAATTAATACTGTTGAATTTGAAATTAGAGGTAGTCTTAATATTGTCCAATTAATTCGAAAAAATTATTTGATAAACTGCATTGCATTCAAATACATGGCATTACTTCATAATAGATGTTTTTTATAGTCTCAATACAATCAACATAATTTTTTCTAATACTCTTTGAAAACTTTTTCTATGAATTTATTATATGCCTTTTCTACAGGAATAAAAAATAAATGTTAATCTTGTCATCTCATTTTGAATTTCTCCATCAATCCCCCCAATAAATGTATTACTACATTCAAGTTTGATTTACTACTGTAAAACTAAGTGATTCTCTCGTACTCTCATAATTTGTGTTCAACACTCTGCACTAAAGTTTGAAAGTATACAATAACAATAACACTAAGCCTTAATCCCACTAAGTGCAGTCGGCTTCATGAATCCTTTGTTTCCATTGTGCATGATCAAATAAAAGCTCTTACCTAAGTTTCAAACAAAGAAAGTTATTCATAATAGTATCTTTCCATATTTTTTTGGCTTTCCCTCGTCCTCTTTTAATGTGGCATTCATAAACTCAATTTTTCTAATAGGGGCATCACGGTCTACACTTAATATGCTCGAACCATCTAAAAGATAACATTATGTAATTTATTCACTATTGAAGCCACTCCAACCTTGCTACGGCTAAGCTCATTTCTCATGCTGTCATTATGAGTATACCCACTTATCCACCTAAGTATCCTCATCTCTGTAACACTTAGTTTATCGGTAAATTTCTTTTTTGTTGGCCAATATTTTGTCCCACATAAATAGTTGGTTGTATAGTTACTTTATAATTTTTTTTTAATTTTGAGTGAATTTTTCGCATTGCACAACAATCTATAGGCACTCATCCATTTTATCCAACCAACTTGGATCCTATAAATCACATCACTCTCTTGCTCCTCTTGATTACATGGTCATCAATAGTTATGCCAATCGTGATTAGGGCTTCTAATACCATTGAATTTATACTCCATATATTCTGTTTTAGATTCACTAAAATGAAAAATTTTAAATTCTAAAGTAGGTCCTCCACAACTCAAGCTGTGCTTTAATCCCATCCCTAGTCTTATCAATAAAATGAATGTCATTTGCAAATAATATGCACTAAGGAATCTCCTCTTGAATGAGCTCTGTAAGGGCATCCATAATTAAAGAAAAGAGATACGGATTGAGAGCTGAGCTTTGATGTAATCCAATACTAAAAAGAAAATCATTAGAAAGTTCTTTTGCGATTGAACACGTGATACAACCCCATGATACATATTTCTTATATCATCAATATAAATAACACAAATCCCTTCTCTCTTGAGCTCTCCAAAGAACTTCTCTTGGCACTCATCATAAGCCTTTTAAGATAAATAAAATTTAAATGGAGAGATTTTCTTTACTAAAAATTTTTCCATCAAACCTTCTAAATTATGTGATGACTTTCATAGTAAATTTACCTAATGTAAAATCAAATTAATTTTGAGAAATACAAGTATATTTTTATAATTTGTATTCAGTTACTCTCAGTTTAATTTTTTGATATATTAACTTGATTCCTCTATAATTAGCACATTCTTAAGCATCACCTTTGATTTTGTAAATAGGTAATAAAAAACCATTTCCCCACACATTTGAAATCTTTTGTCTTTAAAATAACATTAAATATTGGTACGCTAAGAAATTTATTTCTCACCAAAACATTTCTATACATCGACATGGGATGTCATACAATCATACCTGCTTTTCTACTCTTCATTTTAAAGCATTATAGATCTCAATTTTATTAATATGGCAAATGAAAATATATTTGAGACTATTTTTATAATCATTAAACGCACATTTATTAATTGTATGGATACAATTTTTATTAAAAAGCTATTAAAATAATTCATCCACCTATGTTGAATGTCTTCATCTCTAAAGGGAATTATTTGATCATTGTCTTTGATATATTCGTTATGAGTCAAATCTTTGGTTCTTTTATATCTTAATTAGGCTACCTTATAAATGCGTCTCTCTCCCTTGGTAGTTTCTACTTTATTATATAAATCCTCGAATGTTGTACTCTTAGCATCACAAACTGCTATTTTGGATTCACGATGAGCTAGTTATATTTCTTTCAATTTTTCGTGATCTTATATTTAAAATATTCTATATTTGCCATTTATCTTTAATTTTAATTTATATATTTTGCATTTACCACCATGCATCTTTATTATTGTGTACTCTCTTTTTTTATTCACCAAATAAATTTTTTGCTACATTTTGAATACAACTAACAACTGCATTTCACATAAGATTGGTTTCACCCTTAAAATTCAACTGTCGAAGTTTGACAACCTCACTCCTATAAATATCTACATTACCCTTCTTAAGATTCAATCATTTAGTTTTAGGACATATTTTATATTTAATATTATTTTTATTATCTTTTATTGCTAAATCCAAAATAAATGAATGATGTCATGCTATCAAAAATCACTTAGATTAATTTTACAATTCGTACAAAATAAGTGACCATTTATTTAAGAAAGAATAACTAATTAGAGTTTTAGAGGTCCCATTTTTATAATTGATAATGTGCTCCTCCCTTTTCTTAAAATAGTGCTAGCAGTTAAGATCATAAGCTAAGACAAGCTCCAAAATTATTCTTCATTCATTATTTATCCAAAACCAAAATCACCATGAATACTATAAATTCATTTATTATCCTTTCAACATGTTCATTTAAATTTCCTTCTATTTAAAACATCTCCCTTGAGGTGTTCCTTGAGACAACTCATTTAAATCATGCAAAAGTATTTTTTTTGTACACATTCAATCATATTTAAGGGGCATAAACACTTGCAATATTAGATGTTACTTCTTTTAATTATAAGGTTAAAGATATAATTCTATCTCCCAACATCTTAGCTTTCACTATATTCTCTTTTAAATTCTTATTCAGAAAGATACCCACACTATTCTTATGACGATTGTTACCCCCGGGTACTAGAGTTTAAAGTCTAAACTATTAATTTTTTTTTTGCATTTTCTCTCAACCATTTAGTTCTTGAAAATATAATATATTAATCATCCTACCTATCATAATATCAACTAACTCAAAAAATTTGTCAACGAGAGTGCCAATATTCTAATCACATAATTTTAATTTAGAATTAAAGACTAGCTTCTTTACTCACATTTGTTCATAATACGGGAATCCTTGCTTATTTGACACAACGCCCAAGCACCGATGTAGCCTTTGCAACTTTTTCACAGTGTAGCCCTTCCAAGGGTCGCCCTAGCTCTAGTACAATTATTTAAATGATTCATGTTAAAATAGGATTTAACAAAGTTTTACTCTGATTGTCGACTATTTAATGCAACTCCCTCTTTTCACATTTAGAATTTGTGACCCGACAATGATGGAGTTGATTATATATATATAGAACTACTAACTACCTTTATGTTAATCATATTATTTATGCAATCAAGCATATTTTCTTTGTTTTTGTAATTATGTATCATAATGCTTCACTCATCTATATTGTTTTAATTTTTATATTATGTAAAATAATTGTCTTGCCAAGAAATTAATATCCCACCCTAAGATTTGCACATCAATATGGATGTCATCAAATCTTTTGACTTTCACTTTTAGTTTTCTTTTAAGCATTTCAAACTTCCGCTTCATTAATTTATCAAATAAAAGGGTAATTAATAATATATATAGACTACTAATGGCCTTTATGTTAATCGTATTATTACAACCTTTATAAAAAACTTATTAAAACAAATTATTTATCTATATATTAAATGTCATATCCCTGTAAAGTATTTATGATTAACACATTCATAATACTTTTCATTGAGTAAAAAAATTTCAATTTAAATATTTTTTAATTTAACTAATGTAATTTTTTCTTTTTCAAGAATATCTAATTTCTCATATAAATCTTAAAAAGCCACAATCTTTGTATTTTTAATTATTTTGTTGTGCTAAATATATCTTTGTATCTCAAAATGTCTTTGGTGTTTGGAACTCGCCATCTAGATTCTTGAAGTTAGCCACCTTATAAACACAATTAGTTTATATTTGCAACATGTAATTGGTTGTTTCACTATTGAAACTCTAAAATTCTGCTTCTACAATATCTTTTATTTATACTTAAAATTTCACTATTAGTTTCTAGCATAGTTAAGATTTAAAATGTTTTTTCAAATTCTCTATTTATGTTATCTAAATTTTTCATATAAATTTATGAAGCCACATTCTATACCTTGGTAATTCTTAAACTTATGATAATCCAATTTATCATTTACATGTTCTATTTTTTATATTTCAATCACTTTTGTTATTAGTTTTTTCTTACCATCTGATTTGTACCATCAAATATCATTGCTATTTGAGATTCGCTATCAAAATTCTCCTCAAATATCTTCTTATAATACTGCATTTTCAATTGGAAATCATATGCTATATATGTTTGACTATGTCCTATTATCCAAATTTTATAATCTCTTAAGTATATCTTCTTCTCATTGTTAAAATTCCATAATCAGTTTTTGGACATAAGTAATGCTTAGTAAGCTTTTTTTAAATAATTATTTTTAAATCTTGAGCTATTAATTAACGTTGGCTTATCAAATTTTTGTTAGAATAACTTTGTAATCTATCTGTAGTATAATTTTTTTTCTTCATTATAAGAACTAATAAATCTGAATTCTAAATAAAACAGTAATATGTTTTTCTTTTTTGCTTAATCAATATATTGACGATCATATAAAGCTAAGCAAATCTTTAGGTTGTTTTTCTTTTTCTTTAATAGCATTAAAACAAAGTCACATGCCAATTTTCTAGCATGCTCATTTATTTCTTGTCTAATTAGATAATATTTTTCTTGAGATATATCTTGAATTTATTATTTCAAGTCATTAAAATTTTTTTTTTTTATTCATGTATAATCATCTTCTTTGGTAGGTATAAATATTTCAGATATTTAATAATTCCCATTTTAAGTACAGAAATTATAATTCCATCAAATTCTTTGGCTATAATTCCATCATCCTGATTTTCTTTATTTTTCTGAATTCTTATTCAAAGATTATGCACATACCATGATTATTACTTGAGTAATAAAATTTATATTTTAAAATATTGTTTCTCGATGACATAATATGCTTTCTTTCTTTTAATGGTAATATTATTTTAATTAACAAGTTTACTCATTATAGCACTAATATTCCATGGTGCTTTCCTTATCTTAGTATCTTGGTTTAGTTTCCTTGTTCATATTCCTTTTGTTACCGATGTTAATTAGTATTTATGGTAACGCATAAAAAACTTGTTTAAACACGCTTTCTTTATGAATATGCATATGATTTTGATAAGGATTTTTTGACGTTAGAAAAGGCATATAATAAAATATTAAAAGTTTTTTTCGGAGTGCATAGTAAGAAAATGTGTATGTAATTGCTTATCTTGATACTATTTATATTCAACATAATAAATTTATATGTGTTGAAGCACAAGATTATTTGTCAAATGATTTTCTCGCTTCTTTTACATAAATAAGGATGCTGTCATAGAACACCTTAATGCTTAAACAAAACTTGATTATGAAAAACTAGTGGAAAATTTACAAGGACAGCCTGGTTGATTCGAAGAGGAAGATGAATTGCAGGATTAATATTATAATAGAAGTTTTAACGAAGAGGATATTGCAATTGACGATTATATTCCGAGCAAGAGGTTCAAATATCTCGATTCTGTCGTACAAAACAACAGTGAAACAGAGGGAGCGTGTATTGTGATTTTACAAAATTCAGTTAGGTTTTGTTGAATAATTATATAATCAATACTCTTATATAATGTAGAATACTTGCTTTGCCTGAACTCATCATATTGTGATTTAGTTTGCCAATTGTTCGAGTATTATGAGTTATAGCACCCAAACTTGTAAATAATTTGTTTATTTAGCACCCAAACGTTATTATTGACAGGGTTGACGAGGCAATCGATTTGCTGGAGCATGTTGTCAAGGTTAGAGAAGAAAAGCTGGGGACGGCGAACCCCGATGTTGACGAGGAGCGGCGGCGGCTCAGCGAGCTGCTGAAGGAGACTGGAAGAACCAGGAAAACCAATCAGGAATCCCTGGAAAATCTCTTCGTCTCCGCCTCGACTCAGAGGGCACAAAAGAGAGGATCCACTAAAAGATGGCCCATCCTCCCTTTTAAATCATAATAATAACATTCAATAATTAAAAAAAAGGAAAACCAATGCGTGTAAATTTAAAGTGGGAGAAAATATATACTTAAGTTGGTTTTCCTTGTTGGTATTGGTGGTGGCTGTGTTTCTTCTTTTTATTTTTTTATTGCAATGTGTTTTTTCTTTTTCTTTTTTAAATCTTTTATTTTTCTAACTATATATATATATATATATATATATATATATATATATATATATATGCATTTTTGTATGATGTTTTTACTGGACGTTCTCCAGCCATATTTGTATAAAATAAACTGTTTATTTTTGCTTTGGAGAAATATGTTATCTTGCTGTTTAATGCTTGCGCCCTTGTTTCTTACTTCATGATAAATATAACATTAAAGTGCTTGTTTTGAGTTGAGTTCGAGTCGAATCAGCTCATACTCGAATTTGTTTTAGTTCGATATTGAGTTATTTTAAATACGATTCGAGTTAAGATGTAAGACACGAACTTGATTTGAAAATTTTCGAGTGGGTCGAAATGTCTTGGATTTGAATTTTGAGTTTTAGATCAAATTATCAGCTTCTGCCCCTCACCATCTTATTAACAATTTTTTTTTTTAGGCAGTTAAATATTTTTAATGCAATTTTAATTAGTGAATTATAATTATTATTAATTTAATATTCGATTTAGATGCATTAATTTTACAGTTATGAAAGAGGTCTGCAGCAAAATCCTTTATTTTGGTCCATTCATTCTCTTCTATTTATTGTGCTGTATCTATTATTATCATATTTTGATTAAGCCTTCAAAGTAAACCCTTATTGCTTTTGGAAATATGTTGTTGAGTCGTAACCCTAATGATTATATGATTTGATTAATTTCTTTCTGGCGTATTTATCAATCTCATATTTTACGTGCAAATAAGAAATTTCATATGGCCATAGAACCTGAATTATAGATGCTTTATTTGACTCAATTAAGGATCTATATCTAAATACTGATGTGGCGATATTCTAGTTGGATTATAAAGTATGGTGAAGGAGACAAAGAAGTGATAGAAAGTACGTATATTCCCCATGAATAGACTTGGAGTTATAGATGCTTATTCGGCCTAATTGTGAATATGTATATATCTAAATAATCTGGCGGTACTCCTAATGAAGAACTGTATTGAGTGCTATTCTGGTTTATTTGTGGGGATAATCCTTACTTATCCTTTAATGATGAACTATCTTATTTTCTTCTTCTCTTAATATTTAACTCAAGCTTGTGATACATACATAACATGCACACACATATTTCTCTTCTCAGTATCTGCTGCACTGCTTGGAATAGATCCCTCAACCTCTCCTTCCATCCCAGGATGCTCCATTCGTTGACATTTATGCAGTATGTATATATATATATATAAAGTGATAGCAGAAGGGCATATAATCAATATGCAGTGTGGAAACATATTCTTGATAAGAGCGAATATAGTTAGCAGCACTGCACTCGCTAATTAGAACCCTATGCCACGTTAATGCATAAAATCAGATACAATTGTTTTTCAAAAAAATTTTTTTTTTTTTTCTCAAAAAGCTTCCAAAAATAAATTCATATGCTTCTTTGATATTATACCTATTTTCGTATGTAAGAAATTCGAAGAAAAAAAAAAAATATGGCTCCAAGTGTTAAAATTACAAAGTAAGGACAATAAGAAAATTTATAAGTTAGATCACCAAAGTGCTATAATTATAATTTAATTCAACACTAATACTAAATATATTAACTTAAACTGTAATCGATGATATATATATATATATATATATATACATAAATGGCTCCATAAATCACGTACTTGGCTAATGATTTTCTCTAACAATTTATTATTCGACAAGTGTGTATTTTCATAAAATGCATTCTACATAATCGTAAGTTTCCATTAAAGTTGATGGCTTCTTTAACTTTATTTTATTAAAAATAATCTAAACATTAACAAATGGAGCCACTTCATAGCTGTTACAAAAAATACTAAATTTTCATTATATTCCTTTACATATACATATTCATCCATCTTTAACATTTTCTTCTTCGCAACACTTATTATTGTCGTGCTTCTACGGTGCAGACTAATATTTTGTTCATAAAATATTGTTCGCATTCTAAGAATCTTTTTTCATAATTTGATGACTATTATAATTCACATCACCACAATCATTGCCTTCCATATTATTCAACATGCATCAATCATGTTCATCCCATCGCTATTTTTTTTGTACAATATTGCTCAGCATTCCTATATACTTACAAAAAAAAGAAATTTTGATATGCCTAAATTTTTATAATTACTTTCATCTCATATACATATATATACTGTTAGTGAAACGTGGATTCCTACGATTGGGATTTGACCGTTAAGAGTCACCAAAACAAATATGAAAATATACCCACACAAACAAAAGTTATTACAGCACAAACAATCATAAGCACACAAGCATACGAAAGCAAAGATATATATAGAAAACTTAAAAATAGAAAAAACTACAAAATCACATCACCACAAAAAAATTCACGATCAAAGAAGATGAATATAGAGTTACAGAGACTTTATTAAGCACATGAGGAAGAAGGAATCATTGCCCTGAGATCCTCTTTTCCTTCTCATATATCTCATTCTTGTTCTCACTCTAAGGCTTAGGATTTTCAGCCACCAAAAAGTTCCCACAAAAGTTAGCACATACCATAACATTAGCATAACATGTTAACTTTTATATAGGACACCAAGCAAACTTCTAAGTGCCATAAACAACGTTAGAACAATGTTAGCTCCTCTTCTAGGTGCCCAGGGGCACACCTGCCTTGCTGTAGGATACTGTAAACTTGCCCCGGAACTCATTGAGACTTCAATTGCACTTCCTTTGATGATTCAATTGATCTCCACACTACAATTTATATATATATATATATATATATATATATATATATATATATATATATATATATATATAATTTATAGCTAAGAATTCAAGAATTAGTGAAATTATGTTGAATATGTATATTATAAAGCTTGAGTGCTATGCGTGAGTATATTTTAATTAATCTCTAATTTGAGTATTCCAAACTCAAGACACTCTTTAATGCTTGAGTTAGGTATTATTGCAATATTCCTCTCTGCATTCATCTTAATATCGATTTGCTGACAAGTGAGAAAAGCAGGTTCGATTGGGTGAGCACTAATACAAGAAAAAAAAAAGTTATCTTTTTTTTTTAAAATAGTTTACACAAAAATGAATATCATGCAATCCTTTAATCACATAGTATTTAAATAGTTCTCTTAAGAATAAGCGAAAGAAGATTAAATTCGAAGAGAGACGTACATACAGTAGAATGGTGCTGCACCAATGCTATCAGTAGTGCTTCTTCCTCCTCCGATGTTTTAGCATTTAACACATAATAATTAAGATTCATTAGTCAAAATCATAATTATAAACCTATTAAAACTAATAAATTGCATCTGAAATAGAACTGTTGGAGCACTGTAAAAGTGTGGAAGCATTTTTCTTAAGCTTCTTATGGTGATATTATATTAAGAATACATGCATAGTGCCATGTGCCGGCCATTGATCTCCACATAGCATGTTCTTTATGAAAAGGCCCACTCTCAAAGTAGATCTACCTTTTTAGTGAGAATATTGCCTAAAAATAAAATGATAATAATATATGTAAGAGTGATTTAGGACCTGCCTAATGACTTGACGTATTTTGTATGCGCAGATTCTTAGTAGGCACTTTAAAGTTTTATATTCATCAGGAGGGTGTGTTTATGTATAAAATGGCTTATCATACTACTCACATTTACTCTTAAAGAACATTAATTACATATAATTGGTTCTCACTAATCTCTCATCAATACACTGTTGTTGAAAAACCAGCACTTTGAAGCAAATCTTAATTGTTGGATTTAGGGGAAGAATTTTCATATCTTTGGGCTTTATTTGGCTAATAGGAATTTAAAAAGTGTTTAATAGTTCATTAATTTTATTTTAGTCTCCATATATATATATATATATATATTTGGCTACTTAGCCAAAAAAAAGGATAGTTCAAGTTAGAATAATGCTTGCTAGATATTACAATAAGTTCAAAAGTATTAAATTAACACTCTAAGAAGTGTAAGAAATATACTACTATGAAAAGAAGTTTAACCTATCGCACAATCAAATACCTCTTCGGGGCTATCTCTTCGGGGCTATTTACTTAGTGAGAAATAAATTTAGTTGAACCATTCTCACATGCATTGGGACAGAAAAGAGGCATCCTTATATTGGCAGACTACTTTAGCTAATCTTAAAAGCTAGTTATATCATAATTAGGTGAATATTATTATTTAGGTAATATGTTGTAAATAATATTTTATGTAAGAATTTATTTTAGTGATTTCAAACTTTATAGGTGAAAAGAAATGATCAAGTTTGAAGATTCTCACATGATTTGAAGAATGTGAATTTATTTAATGATTGTTTTCTTATAGAAGCATCAAAGATCTGTATTTACTTAAATGTCTACTTTAATTTGAGCTTCATTGTGTAATAATCTTAGATTAATTAATTTTTGCATTTAGAGCTTAGATTTTTTGAGAGCGTCCTAAGTATAAAATTCCTCTATAGAAAATTTGTAAATGCGATCCTATGACATTTGTATATAAAAGTATACTATATTTTAATAATATTATTATTAGTATTTAAATTTTAAACTTCAATTTAAAGCCAACTTATCTATCATAGTTGTCAAATTCATAAAATTGAATATCATATATACAAATTTAGTTAATACAACAAGTATAGCATTTGAAGCTTATCAAATAATCATTTTCAATAAAAGCATAGGGACATGAAAATATGAAAATGTAAAACTCGCTCTTTCTATCTTATGAGATGTGATCTTATTGTGCATAAATATATTTTTTCTATTGTCTTATTTATGGGACAAGTGTTCATTCCACAAATAGGTAAATTATATTGGCTTATTTGCAAGTTGATCTCAATGCGTGTTGTAGCAAGGAAGCTAAGCATAAATAGAAGATTCTATTCATTAGAGAAAAGTAACATTTTTTAGCTAAAGCCTAAGTTTTGCTCAAACTTATATCCTTATAATAAATCATGTGGCATAGCAAATATATTTATAATTTCATTATCAGGGCAGTGATCTCACTTCTCTAATCTTTCTACTTTTAATATTTTGGATAGGAATTAGAATTACAAAGTTCTTATAAATGTTGCCTCCTTCTTGCGCATGCTCCTATTATTGTCTTCAAACAAAGAAAATAATCCAACGGTCCAACTCCTCTCAGAATGAATATATTCCTAAATTTTTAAAATTTCTAATAAACTTCCATCAACTAGTATTATACCAAAAATGCCAAACAAAAATTTTCGTTGTATGTTTGAAACCATTAATATAATTCAACTACTTCAACTCGTAAAAAAATAATTATTTTATCTTAAATCAGACTATATACATATATCAAATTGGCATACCCTATGCATCCACTTGTTGAACAATGAAGTTGATAGACAACGACAATGTCAGTGTTCTTGGAAGTTTTGTCAAAATATTATATATATATATATATATATATAAATGAAAAAAATTAATTTGGCTCCGAAATACCTTCACAAAATATTAGATGATTATGATTTTCATTTAAAATATATATTATTACATGTAAAAATAAATTTAAAAGTAAATTTAATATTGATTTGTGTGAGAATTATATTTTTGTTTTCTTAATTTTGAGTTATATGATATTTAATGAAGTAATACATAATTATATCATGTATGAAATGATTCTAAATATTAAAAATTAGGTACTAAACTTATAAATATGAATGACTTCAATGACTAGCATGAATTTTTCCTATGAAAATAAGTGTCATATCTATCAAATTATGATAAAAGGAATTATTTGAACAAATTTGAGTATTTGCTACTTAAATGATAAGGAAATATTATCATATCATATGTTGTTGTTTAGCTAATAATTGAAAAGAGATCTTTCTTGTAGAAGTAAATTATGTTTAAGTTTAAGCTTATTTGATTACATCAAGCCTTCAAAGTATGTTTAAAGTTGCAAAGTTTCTTAAACACATCATTTGGTAAAAAAATGTATAAATTACAAATAAAACAAGTTTCCCAAAAAACTTTTGCAAAAATGATAATTTTACTCTTGCACTCATTCTCTTGTATTTGAAAGCTCTCAAAATAATATAATATCATTCTTGTAATCATAAATTAAATTCTTCTTATGCTTATATGTGAACAATATATGCTTTATATAATTATATCATAGTAATAACATAAGCTCAACTTTATATATATATATATATATATATATATATATATATATATGATTAAAATAAAATGTTTTGCCAAATCAATGCCTACATAAACGGGTGGCTATTTCCCCCCAATGAATGTTGCTTAGCTTTCTTCGTTCTCCTACCTTATAAAGTACATATTGAAAAATAATAAAATAACTTTAGTATTTATGTGGCACTATTATATGGACAACTTTAGTATTTGATGCTTTAATGAATGCAAATGATTTATCACCTTGCTCTATTATTTCACGGATTATTATGAGATTAGGTAACATTGCTTCATGGATTCCTTCTTTATATACCAAAACTAATACAAAATATTTACTTAGTTGTAAGGTTGAGATTTAATTTTTGGAAATTTTGAATAAGATATGCATTACTTTTGAAAGAATCACACTCAAACATATTATAATTTTATTTTTTCCCATAAGAAATAACACCACAAGCCGAAGCCAAGCAAACAGAATATGATGGGTGTCTCTTAGTTGTACATTTTATACTTGAACAAAGTCCAACAGGATCCCATCATTCATACAACATGTTGTGCCTTTGTTACTGTTTAGATCAAAAGATATCCACATATAATAAGATATCATTTAGAGGTAGCATCGGCTCCACTTGACATTATTTTTTCTTCCACAATTTTCTATATAGTATTAAGCTAGGGATCTATATTTTGCCTATTCTTAAAAATATTTTTAGTTTATTTTCGTTGCTTATTTGATTTAGATGCATTAATTATATTAAGACATCACACAAAGTATAGAGTAATATAATTACAATATAATATCATTACAGTATAATCATATTACTTTATTGCTATTTGCTAGTCATTCAAGAAACTTATGATTTTTCTATTTGGAATTAAGTAATATGAGAGTGCGTTATTTCGAGTAATATAAGAGATAAAATTACCCCCCCAAATAATTAAGTAATCGAGAAATGTTCGAATTTGATTTCGTTTAGGTCAACGACGAACGACGGAGTGGTGGACGAACTGCGAAGTCGCAGACGGAGAAGAATGGCTCGAACGACGAAGTCGTTGAGTAACGTCGTTCATTTAGGGATTTGGTGCACGTTCGTTTGAACTAAATCTTCCGTTCAAACAAATGAAAGCGATCGAACCAATGAACGATTTCGTTCGTTTGTACAATCGAAAGTTTTTATTCACGATCCTTCTGTTGTGCACTTTCCTTCGTATATTCTCTGAATTTGCCCGATTTGTGTAATACATTCTATCATATTATATATATTAATGCAAATTAAAATACAGTGTAAAATTTTTTCACCCATTTTATTGTTAACAAGGAGTATGTTGGATGCGCGCCACAGCGCCCCTGGCGCCTGACGCCCGAGTGGCGGGCGCTACAGCGCTCATGACGCCAGAAATGTAGGCGCTTCTATGACGACCCCAATATTAAGAATCACTAAACTTAACATTGATACGTCACCACAATATCTAACACCAGATTAGAAGAAAACTTATCCAAATCATTAGATACTGTGTTTGGCCAAGAATTTAGAAGATGGTCTTAAGTTAAAATGGAAAGGATTTTATGAAATACATTATATGAAATACATATGAAAAAATATGATGCATGTAAAGACATATGTGAATGTGAATTTAGAAACATATGATATGAGTACTTGCAAATTTAGATGTGAAAATTCAAAGGATTAACATATGAGATATGAGTGTACAATATGCAATATAAATCTAAGTTAATTAAATCTTAAAAAATTCGGCATGACTTCTACTATATTTGGTTTAAAATATAGCTGCAAATTTTAACATACAAGTCTTCCATTCCAATGGAAGATTAAATTGAAAAGATAGCAACCTAAAACTAATATGAAATTAATTCATTACATATGATTGCTTAGTTCCAGTTCTAATATAAAGTCAATCTGTTACATGGGATTGCTTGTTTCTAATTCTAGTATAAAGTCAATCCGTTACATGGGATTAATTATTTACAATTATAATATAAAGTCAATCCATTACATGAGATTGCTTATTTTCAATTATAATAATTTCAAGTGAGAAAATACATATGTAACAATTATCTATTCTAGAGTATGCACATTCTTTATAATTTACTACATACAAGAGAATGAAAAATTAACAATAATTCTCAACTTTAACTTGTAATTACTTTCCAATTCTATATACAATTAAGTATACAACTAATCTCCAAATTAACATATAAAGTAAATATACAACTAAACTCTAATTTAATATGCAAGATAATTATGCAGTTAATGATTTATTTAATTTTTCATTCACATACCTTCATCCAATCATCCCAAATCAAGCAATTAAGTATAAAATTATAGCCCCCCGCCCCGTCGTCACGCGCAAAAAGGTAAAACAGATCGGCGGCGAGCAGCACGCCACTCAGGGAGGAATATTTCACCTCCCCGAACGGCTGTAACCAAACCCATCTGAAAGGCTGCTGACTCAACCTCAAGAATGGTTGAGAGCTAATACTTAAGATAAAAATAGAATCATTATCATAAGTATTAGACCAATACATACATTGAATATAAAATACATAAGAAATCTAATATATGTATAAAATATTAGCATTTTCAGTATACTGATCACATCACAATACTAAGTATAAACAGTATATAACAGAGTGCGGAAGCTTAAAGCAAACATCCAAAAATATTCATCACAGAAGCTGTATGAAACATTCATCTCAGAAAAGAAAAGAAAATATATCCAGAATTATTACAAACAGTTTAATGAAATACAAACATAAAAGCTAAGTATTGAACTGAAATAAATTAAGCATAAAAGTAAAATTGAAGGAGAGTCTACTAGTGCTCCACGGGCTCCTCCTAAATCTCCTGGATGTCTTCCTGACCTGACTCAATATACTGCTCAAGATCTAGCAAATTATCGAATCCCAAAAGTACCCCGTGTTAGATAATAAGTTTAACACATCGAAATTAATTTAAACTGTTCTAGTTATTCATTTAACATTTACATAATGTAAGTAAATCTGTAGAAAAATTGTAAAGTAACTGAAAGTATAAAACTATATAAAATTATACAAAACTGAAGTAAAGTAAAGTAAAGCTATACTGAAAACTGAATACTGAAAGTAAACATAAATAATAATAGATCTGAAATTGAGTAATAGAATGTAAAACTATGTTGTATGCCACTGAAACTATACTTCTGAATATGCCACAATACTGTATGCTACTGATATGTAACCATAATATCATTGAACTGCTATGAGTCGTCCGATCCAATGTATACATACATCCAGTTGGGAACTACGATGTCGATGCATCCTGAAATTCTCCAGTCAATGTATGCAATATTTTGTAACTCGTAAATTATCACTGATACTCATACATCATTACTGATACTCATACATCATGATTATGCTCATGCTCATGCTATGAGTTAAATCCAAAAATTTAGAAAATACTTTGAAATCTGATAATGAATTCAAGGTCTCCATTGTGCGAAATCTTACTAAAAGGATTTTGACTCATAAATTATAACCTTGGTAATTAGTTTAAGTTGATATTTTACTTAAAAATCATTTGATGGGATGATTATATACACATATTTAGCATATTTCTAAGAAAGGTGGTTCTTAACACTTTGTTTAAGCCACCCTAACGAAGTGATCTTCGATAGAAGGTATCACCTGATGGTGATTTGTATCTCAAGCTAAGTCATTAAGATACCCAACTCATAATCACACTCAGTGTACTAAAGAAGGTGACTCGAATTACTTAGTTTGTTTAAGCCACACTTATTAAAGCGATCTTTGCTAGGAGGCATCACCCGATGGCAATTTGTATTTTAACCAAACTAAGGAATGAGGCCTTATTTATAACACTCTTAGTCTTGGAAGATTTACTCTAACGGGACTGTATTCGTCTAATCTCTCGGGATAACACCTGGTCATAAGTTCACATTGGAGTGAATTAACCAATCATGAATACTACTAAAATAATCCAGTACTATGGGTATATCCTACTATACCCAACTAATAATCTAGGTTCAGAAGATTCTATTTAATCAATAAGGATTATCAAAGCTATTAATCCTTACTCTAATGGGTAAGTCATACACAAGGCTCCAAGGATGTGATCAAAGAGATCACCCAAAGTTGATTTCTACCGTAAGAGAGAAGTTCCATTCTAAGTGCTTTAAGTGATTCCTACCACAAGGTATCAAGTTTAACTTCTAAAGTTATGAAGGATCATCTAAGTTTCTACCTCAATAAGTTACAAGTTCTTCCTACCTCAATATATCAATAATTAAGGTCTTTAAATATTTCAAGAATGATCCTATAGCAAGACCCTTGAGATCTCACTCTTTTATTTCTTAAGTTAACATTCAGGGTTTACTTAATAGACTTGAATTAAAGGGATCAGGTTAGATGACTAAAAGTTCATCTGACCCTTTCTTATTCTACAATCATGGGATAAAATCAAGGATATTATTAAAGTTAGATCGTTTCATAAATCATTACAATTTTATTATCCATCTTATGCTAATAGTTTTATATAAGAGAAAATCAAAGATCTAAAGTTTAGATTTATATGATTTAATCACACAGATTTAATATTAACGTTAGCACTTCTAATTCAATAATTTAAAATCAATACTAAATCAAATGCATTATTGGAATAATATCAATTAAATTATCTTTCAATCAAGTTAAGTGATTAAGTGATTAGTGTTTAGGTCTTAATCAAGACAAGCTAGGATTTTAACCCCTAGCATTAGCAAAATTAAAACCAAAGGTTAATTTAAAGATCAATGATAAATCAATGTATTATTGGTGTATTATTGATGTTAACTTTTAAATTTAGATTAAGTATCATTTATTCAATCAAATTCTTAAGATTGTTATGTTCAAATATAGTATAATGTCAATTAAGCATAATTTGGTGTCCAAATAAATATTAAAGTTCTCTAGCATACATCCTAGTATCATGAAAAATATAGAAATGTAAAGATGATAGAAAAATAGAAGGTAATTAAGGCTAACCAAATTCTAAATCAAACCAAATAAGTTAGCACTTGATTATAACTCTAAAAGACTTAAGTTTTATGTAATTTGGTTATTAAGATAAACCTAATCGATACAAGCATTCAAAGATTCTATTATTTAACATTTGGTACAAAAATGCTTAAGGCACATAAGATGTCTTTGCACATGTCATAAAAGGGCAAATTTTCAAAGTTGATTTTTACACAAAATTTTATGCAATGCTCAATTTTAACTAAACAAGGTTCAAAATTGATATAATTCAGTCCCACTAGGGTCCTAGGGACCTTAAAATGCAAAAACAGTGAAATTTTGGCCATTTCAGCCAATTCTATGCACTTTTAAAAAATTATGGGTGCTACAGCGCGTTGCGGTGTATTGCAGCGCTTTTAAGCGCTGTGGCGCGTGACAGCGCGCTGTAGCGCCCCACGGTGATTTCGCCTATGCAAAAACTGTGAAGTGTCATATTTCGAGCTCAAATGCTCTCAAACTAGAGCATTCCATGAGTGGATATCAATGGAAAAATCTTTCCGATACCTTTCCATCGATACCAAAATCAACACAAATAGATTATCCTAACTATACAAATGATAGAGTTAAAAGTTTAGGTATACAAAATGGTTGAAAAATAGAGTATGCAATTTTCAAAGTAATATGATGATTTAATGAACCTCAATGACTTTCAAATACAATCATGGATCTTCTAAGGATACAAAATAGCATGATAGCAACATGAAATAGACAAGAAAAAAGAGTAAATTGGTACCTTTGCCTTAAAAGAGGGAGAAGAAACCTCTATTTTCTTCAAAAACTTGGAGAGGAGCCTTCTTCTTCAGCACAAGGTGCAATAATGGAGGAAGGAGAGAGAGATCTCAGCCTGGCAGCAAGGAAATGAAGGAAGGGCTGAGCTCCTTCTTAAAGAAGGAGAAATAAGGGAGAGGCCATCAAGAGCTAGGGAGCTAGGAGGTGAGGGGGATGCATGGGAGGAAGGAATGGCTCTCAGCCATTCCTCTTGCGTGCAAATGGGAGGGGCGCCAAATGAGAGGAGCCAGCAAGGAGAGAGGGAAAGAAGAACTAGGAAAGAAATTAGGAAAAATTATAAATAAATAAATATTTATTATTTTAATTATTTAAAAATTTGGATTTTTGAAACACGCTCTAAAAAATTCAAGAAATTCACCCCTAACTAATTTGGGGGAGAGAAATTCAATGGTGAAGTTAGATTTCGATTCCAATGATTATTAAATTATCCTATTTTTTTCGGGGTATTTAATTATATTAATATATTTACGAAAATCCGACGACTTCCAAACACGTCTAAAACATGACCTCTAGCTAATTTGGGGGTGAGGATCGCAATGGCGAAGTCAAATTTTGATTTTGAGGTCAAACTAAATACCTCGATTTTCTAATTAATTAAATATTAAATTATTCTAAAATATTTATTTTAGCTCCGAATCGCACCAAATCTTCAGAGTTTGACTTTAATGGCTAGATGAACTTAATGAAATGATAATTAAGATACGATTAAGCTAAAATTAGGCTGAGTATCAACCTTGAGTTATTACAAAAATTAAACTTCAACATAAGCATAGTGAATGTAAAATAAATGACTTTAATTATTACAAACCAAAAGTAATTAAAGGAAATAAAGAAAGGAATAGCTCACTTGCAAAAATATTAAGCTAAATTTTTATAATATTTTTAAGTGAAAGCAGCTAGCTTATGCACTTGGTCCAGCTCTACTAGCCTCTAAATACACTTGATCTATCATATTTTGGTATTTAAATATGATATAACAAAGTCAAAAAATAAAAAATATATTTAGACTAAATAGTCTAAGTATAATTTAAGATTAGGCTAAGCATATTATTATTTAATTGGATATCACTACTAGTTACAACCTAAGCATAAGCAAGAGTGCAAAATGTAAGTATAAAAGCATGAAAAAAGGGAAGTAATTAAAAAGGACAACTTTGGGAAATTAGGGTTTGGAGGACCCCTAATTCTAGTTAAAATGTTATTAAAAAATTTAGGATTCAAAACCTAAATTTGAATTCATATTATTATCCTACACATTTTTATGAATGAAATGGACTATTTAATCATCAAATTTAGACAACAATTATTCAAGTTATGTCACATATAAGATTAGAATTAATTTGAAATTAATTAATTAATCTAAAATAGTGATTAATGAAAATAATCAGCAAAATAAAAATTAGATGACATATTATTAATCTACGCATTTTTCTGATCGAAATGGTATACAATATTATATATTTTGGTTATGTATTTTGCAAGATATGATTAAATGAAAATTGGAATCATTAATAGTTAATTTACAGCATAAGAATTAATTAATCCCTTCATTAAAATTATAATTCGACAGCATAGCATAATTGACAAGGCACGAAAAAAAATGGGGTCCGACAGCGGCACAGAAATATGCTCTGTCAGACACTGCGTCTTATTAGAGGACCGCGTGTCATCGCGGGTCCCTTGATTTTTAATGAAAACCCCGCGTTCGAACCAGCCGCCTTAGAGGAGTTGTCTGAGCCATGGGGAGTGTGGTCTGAGCCGCTTTGTCCCTAACTTTTTTCACGTGAAGCCGACTAGGGCTGGTTCATCTAATCTACTCCGGGGTCCTCTACAAACGACCCGCACGTCGACGGAGAGTCCTCATCGAGGCCGGCTCGAAGGAACAAAGTTTAGGTCTCGGCATCGACTCATAAGCCAACAAAATAATGCCCTAAATTGCTGGCTTATTTAGGGTTTGGCGAATGAAAGAAAAAGACACAAGCACTAGCTAGCATGGGATCAAATCGAAACATCATATGCAAAATTGAACAAAACAGCATTTGATCTAACTAATTTCATAATTAATTTTGCATAAAGTCACAAGGAAAATCGCATGAGGGAGCGAGTAGGATGAATACAGAAAGGGAAAATCGCTTTAGCATTATTTCAAGTTTCGATCGCTGCTTACAGAAGACTCCAATCATTGCAAGGTAAGTAAGTTACTTATTAAGGAATTGATAAATGGGAGAACATAAGGAATGGTACCTTGCAACGTCGTAAAGTTCCGAACTTAGGGTTAGATTTTTTCAGAAAATCACTGAGCGCACGCTAATTCCTCCACTGCTCCCAGCTCTCGTGATTAGCTTTAAGTATATGTGTCAAGTGGAGTAATGAGAAGAAAAGAGCTTAATCGGGGATGAGAAGGCCAGTTGTGCGTTCGTACCCCCACTCCGCCTATGCCTCTGCCAAATTCATGCATGGCAAGGACAGGGTTATACAGGAAATCTATCCTGGCCATCGGATCATCCTCCAGATCCAACGGTCTGATCTTGATTTCAAGATCACGTCATTGCCTTAAATAGCAATCCGATGGTCCATAAGCTCAAGAAGGCTGTTCTGTGTTTGGGAGGATACAGCGAATTTTAGCTTTTACTAAAAGGAGCCATTGAATAATATATATATATATATATATATATATATATATATATATATATATGTGTATATATATATATATATATATATTAGTTTAATTCAAATGAATATTTAATTATTCAATCATCATAATTAATTTTTATATTTAATTACTCAAACAAACTTCGAAAAATCACAAAATTTTACCATTTCTTAATTGAGGGTGAGAAACTCAAAAATGTAATCAGATTTTTTATTGGGGGTCAATTTAATTATCGTAATTTTCTGAGTAATTTAAATAATATTAAAATAATCGGGAAAAATTCGATGACTTTCAAACACTCTAAAAAATATCACCCTTAGCTAATTTGGGGGTGATGAGTCAAATGGCAGACTCCGATTTTGATTCTGATGTCTAAATAAAATAGGCATTCTCAGAATTATTAAAAAATTTAGAAAATATTAGAAAGACTCAAATGATCTCTAAATCGCACGAAACTTGAGGTAGAAGCTCTTAACACTAATATAAGAGCATTGGAAAAGGAATCGAGTTGATTTGATTACTAGATAATGGGTAATAATACTAGGGTTGTTACAGACAATTTGCTATATCCAAAGAAGTTTGTGGAGCAGGCTCGGGAGGCTTCCTAGAAGATCCAATAAGAGTTTGTTGAGCGTTAGCTGACTCTGTCTTCAGCTTTTATTTTTTGCATTAGTTTACTTTCTGCAATGAGTGAGGGATATTTTTATTATTATTTTTTAAAGCAAATAGTCTATAATAATCTAACTCTGGATATTTTTTTTTCTGAGATATATGTTTTTTTCATAGCTTCTATGATGAATGATCTGGATGAATGCTTAGGCTTTTGCACTCTGTATTTATTTTTATTTATACTTAGTATTATGATATGATCAGCATAAATAATGCTAATACTCATATATATTGGATTCTTATTAAAAATCACTTTCATAATCCAATGTATATAAGTATTATATTTAATACTTAAGATAAGTATTTTACTCTTATCTTAAGGATTAGTCCTCAGCTCTCTATTGGAGTTGAGTTTTAGCAGACAACAATATTCGAGGAGGTTCAGCAGTCATTCCCGAGTAACGCACAGTTTCGCCACCAATTGTTAATATTCTTAATTTACCTCAGTTGCACTAGACCGGATTTGGCTCAAGCAGTCAGAGTTGTGAGCCATTACATGCACAATCTGGGGAAGGATCACTATCAAGCAATGATGGAGATTTTTGGTACCTGAAAAGTACAATTTGTGTTGGCTTGTTGTTTCAATAATAGTCGTCAATAGCTAACTTATGCGTTGGATACGTGGACTCCGACTATGTTGGATATTTGGATCGAAGTTGATCAACAACTGGTTATGTATTCACTCTCGTAGGAGGTCCAGTGGGGTGGAGGTCAACTCCTCAGTCTATAGTTGTCATGTCTACGATAAAAGCTATATATATGGCAGTTACTGAAGCGTTGAAAGAAGCTATCTGGATGAAAGGCTTGCTAGAATACTTGGGTGCGAAGCAAAAAGAGGTAGTAGTATATTGTGATAGCTAGAGCGCTATCTTTTTAGCTACTAATCCAATATGTCACGCTCGCGCAAAGCATGTTGATGTCCGACATCATTTCGTTCGAGATGTTATTAAAGAAGGAGAGATCTTACTGGAGGAGATCGACACTAAAGATAATCTCGCGGATATTATGATAAAGGTGCTCACAATTTAAAAATTCACTTATTGCAAAACCTTGGTGAATTTGGAGAAACATATATATGCTTTTCATTTGTTGGAATTATGGACGGCTTGACTCCCTTGAGAGGGGGATATGTAAGCAACTAAGTTGATGCAGCCACATCGATAGATTGCTTAAGGGAGTCAGCTCGCATGTGGAGCACATGAGATATGAGGTAAAGATATTGTTAAAAAGGAGCAAGCTGGAGGCGCGCCATAGCGCGCCTGGCGCATGGAGCCTTAGAGAGGCGGTCACTATAACGCTCAGCAGCGGCCTTGAGCCTTAGAGGCGGGTGCTATAGCGCACCGCCGCTCCTGGCGCCCGAGAGGGTTATGAAATTCCTCCTATATATATTCTTAACCCAAATTTTAAGGTTAAGAAGCATAATCCGAAATATTTTTTAGCCTCCGTTAATTTTGTATGATGACTGCTTCATTTGCAAGGAAGAAGAAAAGTTTATAGAGGTTTGTAAACCCTAAAATTCACAGTATTCCTTTCTCTGTTTAGTGAAAATTTTACTCTCTCTCCCGTTGATGTAGTTGTTACACCAAATCACATAAATTGTGGTTTTCTTATGCTTTGCATGTGTTAATTTTTGCTTTATATTGATTTACTTAATATTTGAAGTTATTTATTCTGCATTGATTCATAACCCCGAAAGATCTCAACATTTATTTCGTGCTAAACGCCCGTCATCTCAACTTCACCGGAAAAATTGTACTATACACTATTTCTAGCTCATCCAAAAGATCCCCAAATCTCAAATTAATGCATAGAAAGTAAAGATCCAAACATATAATAAAAACTGGTCTCAGATTTCGGCCTATCTTAGTTGAAAGGATTAAAATTTGCTTAAAATAGTGTTGAGAATATTACTTTCGGGTCCAAATTTTATGCCAGCTCAAAAAAAAATGAGCAAAGCAGATCAGATAACATATCAGCCACACAAAAAATTGTCTAAAAGGCATTGATTTTTTTTCCAGAAGAAGTCAACCCGTTCCCATTCGATTCTCTCACGCCTCCCTTCCTCTTATAATCCTGCCTTTACAGTAATCATTAAGAGACCATTATGTCCACTTTACCATAGAGAAAAATAGCTCTTCTAGTTTTTATTCGAAGAAAAAAGAAAAAAAGTTACTGCAACACGCGTCCAGATAGAAGAACAGAGTGTTCATAGGAAGCAGACGAAGGAACAGTAAGAGAATGGATGGACGCAAAATATATTCCCTGCAAACGCCAATTCAAAAGGAAGATGACATACTCTCTTCCATAAAGCCCGACTTGACAGAACTGTCTCACGGGCGCTTCTATTTACGTTTATTTTTCGGCCTATGCTAGCCAGAGAAAGAAGCAAGCTTTTTTAATTTCTAGGGCTGAGTCACCGAAACTCAAACTCAAATTTTTAAGCAGAGTTCGATTCCAACAACTTGACTTGATTCCATATGGCTTGAATTTGACACGAAGAACTCAACATTTTTTAAAGAGGAATTGACCGGATGATGAGATTCACGTCACTTTTTATCTCTAATGGGCTTTTCGATAGGAGTAATATATAATGTAAATGTGTTATTAATTAAATATACTTTTTTATGAGATATATATATAAAAATTATAAAAAAATAAAATTTTTATTAATCCTAAATACTTTTTCTTTTTTATAGTCACGGAAGGAAATATCGAGGCAACATCACGTGTTTTCTCAAAAGTAATTTTAAGAAAAAATAAATAAAAAATCTATTAACAATGGAGTACATATTCACAATAGAAGTTCAACATGCTCAAATCTATAGTGATAAAGCTGCCTTTAATGGCAAAAACCCTAACTTGAGGTCGGAAAGCTTAAACAGCACCTCTTGCCGAAGAACCTTTCAAAAAAAAAAACTGGTGTTTATTGAATTTCAAGACTCTTCCATGATGATTAAAGGATGTTTCTCATGGACAGGCCACGGCCACGGCATGCCGTGGCTCCCGAAGTTCAGCATATCTATTTTTGGAGTGTCGATAAGTACTTTCTAAGTCTTTTTAGGGTTAGAACTATAGTGTGAGGTATCTAGTGGCTATTCCAAAGAGAACACTAAACTTTTAAGATTTTGGTAAGTATTTCTAAGCCTTAAAAAATGAACTTAAGTTTTAGTACTGAATCATGCAAATTTTTTATCTTGTGATTTCTATTAGCTTTATTTTGATTTTACTCAATATATATACACTTTGTTTCACATTGTTTAAAGATGAAGATGATGTGATAATTGTAAATTTGTATTAATATAAAAAAAAATTAATGAATGATGAATAGATATGAAGATGTAATTGTAAAAAGAGAAATATTGCGTAAAAATTATCTTTTATGAATAACAGGGTTGAATGATTGGCCAGCAGAGAACGGGGACGCGTCACGTGATGCCTGTACCTGTTGATAAGGGCAGTCTCTCGGCTTGCTACTCTCGGAACGACGTGTCGTTGCTTTCTTCTTTTCCGGATATATATATATTAATTGACTCTTAATTATTTTTCAAAAAATTAATAATAATTTTTATAAGATAACAAATATATTATTTAGGAGCTGCGTCATAATTATCCTCAGCCGGTGACTTATTACGTCATTTTATTTATTTATTTATATTAAAATTTATATTGCATTTAATATATTTTCTTGGTTCTAAATAATTAAAATATCTTCTATTTAATAAAAAAATATTGCTATATAGTTTTAATATATTTCCAAAAAATATGAATTTTATAGAGATAAATAAAATAAAAAATGTTATTAAATCTAATTTTACTTATCAGCCATAAAAATATATTTTTTAAATTTTAAATCCTAATTATTCATTTTTTTTTTGAAATTTATTGGAAAGCAAATAACAATTATCTTAATAAAAAAATGTTAATTTAATACTAATTAATTATCTAAATATACTTAATCTATAAATAATCACACAAAGTTCATTGTATTATCTGCTGTATTTTTAATTTAAGAAATAAAGATATAGAATAATATTCTGAAATTGCTTAGTTGCTTGTAAAATAATAAGACCCGTCTTGTAAAGCATTAGCAAAATTACGTGTCATAATTATTTAACCTAAAAGTAGTAACTGTCGCACTCCGACTGCTGATTTGTCATTAGTTATTTGAGCTAAGCGCACGTTTAATTAACTGGTAAACAAGATTAATTAAAGAATAAGTATCTTCATACGCGTATAGAGAGAGAGAGAGAGAGATTCTGGTGGTGAGGTGGTGGAAGAACTATATAAAGAACCCAACATATCCATTGTTTAAGCACAAGCCTGGCTTATCGGCTTAATCAACCTGCTAATTATTCTCGATAAGCTGTTCAACTGAACTGATTACCAAAGTACCCCCTGCAAGGAGAGACCGGAAGGCCCCAAAGCCTACCATTGCTCCCCAATCATATATATATATATATATATATCCTTCTCTGCTCTTCATCTTCTCTTCTTCGTGTTAAATTTCTCATCAGGCAGCCATGATTTCTGCTGATACAATCAGAACAGTTTTGGGCATCATTGGTATTTTTTTCTTGAAGCCTTCTTCTTATTTATATCCTTCTTATATTAAAAAAAAAAACAATTTTCTGATATGCTGCTATACTTTGAAAATGGATGCTATGAAGTATTTTTATCTTAGATTAAGTATAATTAGATTAGTTTATATTTAATTAATTTATGAGAGATTTTTGTTGGATAAAATACAAATGATTTTTAAAGCATATATGCCACAGTGCATTTGAAAAGATAAATCAAACTTATTCCTTCTGATATGAAGAGAATATAATTCTATTTCTGTCTTTATCTCATATTATGAGATATTGCTATTATATATTATTTTTCACTAATTTTATAATTTTTGAGAAATTTTAATTAAGCCATTTTTTGTTCTGTGATTATAAATCAAACAAGTTTAAGCAGAGGGAATGAAAGCTTCACAAGAAAATCGATGTCTTATCCATCAATTATTCATCAATTATTCATCAATTATTTTGTACTAATAATATTCTCCATATGATAAATCCAACATTCACACTTCTTATCATCACCATAATTTAGCATCTTTTTCAATTTTTAAATATATTTAATGTATACATAAAGATGTCTTGATTAAATACTACTTATCTTAAAAAAAAACACTAATGATTCTTGTTTTTTCAAATTATGCAGGAAACTGTCTGTCCCTGATTCTGTTCCTGTCACCAGTGTAAGCACTCTTAAGAAGAAGTTTACTCATTTTCTTTAAAAATTGAGGCACAGAGGGTCAAATATTTTGCTCAAAGCTAAAGCCCAACTCTTGGAAAAACATATTTGTAAAAATGACTAAAAAGCTTTAGAAGATTAGTATTTGATTCTAAGAGTTAACATATAAGGTCTTAAGAAGTTTACTCATTAACAAAAGATCAGTTCATTTTATTATTCACAAACAATGTGGAACTAATACATAAATGTAATATTCATAGCTGAGCTCCTTTAGAAGAAATTCAAGTTCTAAGTTGACAATCAAGCATCACACTCTGAGCTCCTTTAGAAGAATTCAAGTTCTAAGCTGACAATCAGGCATCACACTCTGAGCTCCTTTAGAAGAAATTCAAGTTCTAAGCTGACAATCAGGCATCACACTCTGAGCTTCTTTAGAAGAAATTCAAGTTCTAAGCTGACAATCAGTCATCACACTCAACTAGAGCCAACTAAGAGCAGCAATCAAATGCGATCACTTAAACCAAACAAACGTCGCTCTAATACCAATTGTAGTAAAAATACACTTTCTAAACTGGCTCAACAAACTTCTATTTGACACAAAAAGTTAACCTATTTGGCATTTAGCCCTTCCATAAATAAATATAGATCACTTCACTTTTTCATTTACTGATTAGCATTCTGATTAAAATTCTTTTTCAGGCCAACCTTTCACAGGATATGGAAGAACAAATCAGTGGAGCAATTCTCGGTAGCGCCGTACTTAGCGACCCTGCTGAACTGCATGCTGTGGATGGTGTATGGGTTGCCATTGGTGCACCCAAACAGCATGCTTGTGATCACCATTAACGGAGCGGGGACTGCCATCGAGCTCTTCTACATTGCCCTCTTCCTGATGTACTCCAAAGGCAAGCAGCGCAGCCGCGTGATTGCGCTGTTCGCCGTCGAGGTCGCCTTTGTTGGCCTCATCGCAGGCCTCGTCATCGGCCTCCTGCCGACGCACGACCGCCGGTCCCTCGCCGTCGGCATTATCTGCATCTTCTTCGGCACCCTCATGTACGTTGCCCCGTTGGCGGTCATGGTAAGTGCTTGCACTTTTGCTCGAAACTAGCTCGGGTTTTTATTCATTCCGAATCCAAATCGAACAATTTCGAGCAGATTTACTGCTCTTGTTTCAGACTTCAAATTTTTCTGAGTTTGTTGAGCTTAGGGTGGTTGAAGTCTTAAATTTTAAAATTTTGGCTGATCAAGAGTTTAAATTTTACTCAACATCCTTTAAAAAAAGGATTAAAATTTTAGAATCTTAAGCAATAGGTTACAGCATATCAAAATTATTTTATTTAGAGTCGACCCAACTCGGCATGAATTCAGACAATACGTAACCAATGAAACACCTTTATTTTTGTCAGAGCATTTTTGTCTCAGAATATAAGCTAAAAGAGCATGAACAAAGCATCTTAGTTGCATAGTTTTGTTTGTAAGATAGCTGAATAGAGAAGACTGTTTACTGTTTATGGGTTGCAGAAATTGGTGATTCAAACGAAGAGCGTCGAATACCTGCCATTGTTCCTCTCTCTCGCTTCCCTATTCAACGGCGTTTGCTGGACAGCCTACGCTCTTCTCCGATTTGATCTCTTCATCACAGTGAGTGAAGATCAGCTTCGATTTTAACAGCAAGTAATTTATGCGTCTGAATACTGTATCTGTTTGCTGCAGATTCCAAATAGCCTTGGGGTGATGTTCTCCTTAGCGCAGCTCCTCCTTCACCTCGTCTACTACAAATCCACCAAGGAGCAATTGGAAGCTCGCAAGAAGGCTGCCGAGATCGATATGGCTGAAATTGTCGTTAAGGAAGGAGAAGCATCTAAACATTAAACTTAAGTATCCATTAATTAGGCATGAGTAATGCCATCAGTGCGTGCAGTATATAGGTTTTCTGCCTTTTTAATTAATCAATCAATATTCCCATGCTGCAATGCAGCGTGTGAGATTTTTTTTTTTTTTTTTGGGTTTCGAACTTTGGGTTTAGTACCAAAGGGATGGATGTATGTATGTAAGTCTGCGATCAGATATCAAGTTCTCAGTTTCTGAGGCTAGAGATTAAATAATTGGAATATATGGAATGCAGGTTATTGTGCTTTATTTTTGTTCTTCTTTTTAAATTAAACTCTCTGAGAATGCTTAGGTTGAGTTTTACATTAAGATGCATCGGTGCATGAATCGGTTTAGGATAAAAAAGACAAGTGTTGTCTAATAATTGACTAGCATAATGTCATTATTGAGAAAGAACAATCCTCAGTAAGAGTGAGAAGTTTACGGCCTAAGAAACATTTTTATTTATAAGATCTTTCAATTGATTACCTACAAGAATGAGAATGTTATGATGTACAAGCAAAGCCATGAACACACAGAAAATGAATAACACCGTAACGTTAAAATTTAAAATTGAGAAAAAAGTTATTGAATCATGTCACACCACAGAAGTTGAACCACTATAAAAAATATGGAATAAATTCTCTTTTGAAAGAAAATGAGGACCACCCAAAAAATCTAATACAACCTTAAACTTAACAAAACTATATATATATATATATATATATATATATATATATAGACAAAGACTATGACACTGGCACAAATATTATAAAATGACAAAAATATTCATCAAAAAAAATTGTTGAACGGTCTGATAAGTACATCCCGAGCTAATTATGAAAAATATCATTGATTTTCAATTGATTCAAATACCAATGTTGGCTAAAAGGATAGTTAATTTTACAATTCATACTTTTGTTATTTAATTTGACTCTAAGCAAGTATCAATGTCTAGAAAATAAACATTTCGTAAACACACTTACCAGCTTAACTGCATACATAAATTAGATAGATTATCAGAGTTAAAATGTACAAAATAAAATGAATTTTGGGTACAAGCAAATATGCAATGTTTGAACAACAAAACTAAAACATCACAAACGAGCTAGCAATAATTAGTCTAATCCCAATAACATAATTGAATTTTCTCTCTCCAATTTCTAGATGTCATTCTATCTCCGTTACTCGAAGCAATAGAATTTTCTTATTCATAATAGAATTTTCTCTTTAAGACTAAAATATATTTTCTAAATAAATTTCTCTTAAAACATTTTATTTTTCATAGAATTTAATATTAACATAAAATCACCATAATCACCTACAAACTGATCAGTAGATTAAGTCATCACCCATTCTCTATTGAGGCCACAGAGCCTTCTCATGCCATCAAAGCAAGTTTTTCTCATCAAAGTTTATAAGTTTGTTAATCTCAAACTTACAAACTTTAAAATTTCACTACAAATCTTTATTTTTACAACAAGCCAACCTCTATATTTATCAAAAAGCTGCTCCATCCCTGCACTTTTACTTCAGCAGAACACAGCATTCATTCAATAAAAAAAAAACCTGCGTTATGATACCCAGATGAATGGCTTCATTTCCTTTAACAAGGCTTACATTTAAAAGTAAAACAGTCACAACAATAGCACAGTAAAAGGCAGTGGGCATACTAGGCATTCCAGTTCTCTCTTAGACATTCATCACCCTTAAATAGACAACTATTTTAACATAATCAAATCGCACACTTTGGAAAAAAAATGCAGCTCATCTATCGGGTTATAATAAGGTGCACAAGCATAGATTGTCAAGCTAACCTGCCGCCCGACATGCTCGGTTTCAAACAGTGCCAGTCCTAAGAATACATGATATCATTGTGCTCTTTTTGCCTCAAAACCGGCCCGCTTCCTTTGGTGTCCCATCACAAGCTAATTTGGGCTAAGAACAGCAGGCAACTCCTCATCAGCACAGATCGCAGGCTTCTGCTCCTCGTAGCTTGCAGCAGCTGATGACAAGGCAGCAGTATCAGCAACAGGAGGCTCTTCTTCTAGCATCGCTTCCACTTTATCTTCCTCTTTACAGGTATTTTGATACGGAGATTTTACATTAGATTGGCACAGATAAGAAGATGAAATAGTGCTGTCCGGCATTGCCACAGAGTTCTGCATATGATTCTCTTTGACTGAATTTTCATCACGATTAGGGCATTCTGCAGCAGCTGCTTCAGGTTCCTGAATTCGGTCCTGTTCAGAAGGATCTTCACTCAAGAAAGGAATTTCAACAGGCTTTTTGAAGCTGGCCGGAGTTTCCTCTATAGTGGGATTTTCAGATAGGGCTATTGATTCGCCGAGATTGCTTCTAGCAGCACCTTCCTCTTCGACCAAACATTTTCGGGCAGCCATATCTTCCTTGGCCACACTTTCTCCGGCAGCAATTTCCTCCTCAGCTGTCGCACATTCTCTTGAAGTCATATCCTCCTCGGTCGCAAGTTCACTGACGGCCATTTCCTCATCAGCTGCATGCTTCCTTGCAGCCATTTCCTCCACAACCTCGCCTCTTGCAGCCATGTTCTCCTCAGCTGCCGCACATTCTCCTGCAGCCATGTCCTCCTCAGCTGCCGCACTTTCACTTGTAGCCTTGTCCTCCTCGGCCGCCGAACCTTCACTTGCAGCCTTGTCCTCCTCAGCTGCCGCTCCTTCTCTAGTAAGATTATCCCCCTCAGCTACAGCAGCACGTTCTCGTGCAGCCTTATCCTCCTCAGCCGCAGCTCGTTCTCTTGCAGAGATTTCCTCGACAGCAAGCATTCTTTCATTCATTTCCTCAGCGGCGCGCATTCTTTCGGTCAGTTCCTCCTCAGCAGCACGCTGTCTGGCAGCCATTTCCTTTTCCGCTTGCAGGCGTGCTTTGTGTTCGTCAAGAATCCTCAGAATCCTCTCTTCGTCAGACACAAGATTCCCGTACTGCTCCTGAAGAGTGCGCTCCAGCTGTTTCTGTTTATTGACTTCTTCCTTCAAATCATCGATTCTGTAGGAAGCTGCTGCTCCTTCCTGCTTTTGCAAGGCTTGGAAGCATTCCAGTTCGGTCGCAGAGGTCACCATCTGCTTGAATGTAGCTTCTATTTGTGACCACAACTTTCCGCCCCTCATCTGCTCAATGCATAAAAGAATGAATAGAATTTAGGGATTAAATATGATTTTTATGAGTTGATTTCTTGAAGCTCGAGTGTGCATGAAGCACGAACAGTACATATTACAGCAGCAACAACACAAATCTTAATCCCTTTAGGTCACCCATCTGCTTGAATGTGGCTTCTATATGAATCATTTGTTTCCATTGTGCAAAAACAAATAGAAACCCTCCCTATGTTCCAAAGAGAGATCCTTCAAAATGGTTTCTTCCTGTCTTTTTGTTTATGTATGAACATTGACAGATGTATGTTCATATCTTTTATTTTCAAATTCAAAATGATAGACACAAATCACATAAATTAAAATTAAAGTTTTATATTTTATAATACCAAAATAGTAAATATTAAAAAATAATTTTCAATCAATAGAAGCATACATAATACGTGAAACACAAAATACTTTTGACAGTTAAATTTAGTGAAATTTACTATTAACTATGAGATGCAGAAAACGAGTGAATTTAACTAGTTCCTAAGTGCGAGTAAATACAAATATAATGTGCGAATAAACTTGAGTACGCCAGTGTGTACCATATATCCATTAGTTAGAAGCTTAATCTTCTGCTCAAGGCGCGTGGCCTTTTTTGCCTCATCATCCATTTTCTTCTTCACAATCTCAAATTCATTCTGTAGGGCTGCAAGCTTGTCAATACTGCTGGCAACGCTTGCCAGGCCAAAAGTGCTGCGTGCCGGAAAATACATTAGGTCTTCCTGGCATGCATCCCGTGCCTTGACAAAATCATCAAATGACTCATTTTCATGTCCCATGGCAACCTTAAGAAATGCCATCTCTTCTTTAATCATTGAATCAGCCTACAAGATTATCAGTATTGTCATTCTCAAAACTGTTGCTAGTTACATACAAGTAAATATAATTAACTGACCACCGATTAAGCAGAAGCGACAAAAATGTTTTTTTTTTTCACATGGGTTCCTTAAATTATGAAAATACAGCCAAGATAAGGGAAAAATACACCGTGGAAATGGAAACCTTCGGTTAGAGCAAGATCGCAAGGGTGTGTGCATCTAAGAAATCATATGAATATGCTCTTCTATCTATTAAGAATTTAAGTATCCAAATTCACAAAAGAAATTGAAACAAGTATACTGAAAAGATTTATAAATTTGCAAGAATACACTTATTTTGAAGCAGTAAGTTGGGATTTAAAAAAAAAAAGTTGATACATCAACTAGAGAATACTATGCATTCATATCAATCATAATGACAAGTTTTGACTATTTAACAGAAGATCATCCTATTTGCCAAAATTCAATGAAATATGCTATGTATTAAATAAAAAGGCATCTCTTAATGATAATGAGTTCACAATTGGAGATGGTTAACTCTTAAAGGAGCATACATGTACGCATGTGCGAATTTCAAGTAGAGGTGAGACAACCCATAGAAGGCCTCTTCTGATGCAATAAATAAAAATCTAGAATTGTCGCTATCCAAAAATTTAAAACCCTATAACAAATCCAAGCCAATTTTTTTCCTTGAATAAAACACTTTAATGTGACTTTTTGCCATTCTTGTCCCCTTCAAAGGGAAAGAGAAATCATCACCCCACTTCTCCACTTTAGCTAATGTCCATGAGAGACATAATCAAACAATTAAGCCAATTCAGCAACCTAAATCTAAGATGTGGATTAGGATTATCATATGATAATGTGTCTAAGGAACAAACTCGAATTGCAAGGATTCATTAACAATCTTCATATTAGAGATGTCCTTCGATACCTATCCCAACCCCAAAAATGGAAGCCAAATGCATTGTGCCATCCTTTGAGAGCACATAAGGATGAACATGATTAACTGCACAATGTGGAAGTGCAGCCTGCTCCGAAGGGTCAGCAATCTCAATCACCATTGATGGTTGATTATAGGTATCAACTACCCCATCCGAACGATCACAAAGAGTGCTCTTGATGAATCATTCATTGCATGTGTCCGTGAATATACTGAGAATGAAGTGTGCATACCACAATTCTTTCAAACGAAGAAGTGTTTTTTTCCAGTCAATGGCTCCAGCTAAAAGGTACTAAAAGACAAGTAATGTGACTTTTTCTCATTTAACCCAAGTCATTGGCAAAAGTAATAGTTGGTAGAGGATGAAGAAATAAAGCACTTTTTTTCCAACTAAATAGATGGTAGGCTTGCAACACGCACATACCTACACACACATATATCTATATATATAGATATATATATATAACAAAATTGATTTTCAAATAGAGATGAGACAACCCATAAGAGACCTCCAGTGTCACAACAAAAAATCTAGACATACCAAGAAAAGTCGTTACTTGAGCCATCCTAGCAAGTCTATAGACCTAAAACAGACCCATTGCAATTTTTATGTTGTATAAAATCTTAGTGCCTTTTGCTCGTTCATGTCCATTTGAATGAAGAGAGAAATCATTGTTCCTCTTCTCCACTTTAGCCAATGTACATTAGTTAAACTCATAATAAAAAAGCTATAATTCTTCCACCAATTTTGACAAAGATGAACTAGAAAGATCAAGTGAGGTTGATGTCATACCATAATGACAATGTGCTTAAAATATCATCTCAAATTAGAAGAATTTGTTAACAATATCCACAAGGGATATGTCGTTCGATGATTACCCTCAACCCCCAGAGATGAAAGCTGAATGTATTGTCCCACTTAGGACTGGCTTCGAGTCGAGTCAGCCCAGTCTCGAGCTCGAAATTTTCGAGTTGAGCCCGACTCAAACTCGATTCAATTTCGAGTTGAGTCAAATATGGATCGAGTCAAGCCGTTCGACTCAAACTTGACTCAAAAATTTCGAGTCGAGCCAAAATGTTTCGAGTTAGAGTTTCAAGTTTGAGTTAAATTGCCAAGCCTAATCCCACCCTTCTGAAGAATACAAGGATAAACAAGTGATTAACTACATTTGCTGAAGTGCAAGATCTAATGGACCATTCTCTCTGCTCTAAAGAGTTAAGCATCTCAATCACCATCAACAATTAATTATGCAAATCAACTACTCCATTCAAATGATCACAAACGGAACCGTTGATGAATCAACCCTTGCATGCGTGTGACTATATTGAGAAAGATAGAAGAAACAAGACTACAATTCTTTCAAAAGAAAAGGACTTTTTTTTTTAGTTGCACATCCTCCAAATTAAAATTTCCATTAATGGCTCACATTTAAAAGCATTAAAGAACAAAAAAGGTGACCTTTTAGTGTTTTTATGGCGTTCTTAAGAAAAGTCATTTGAATGCTTAAATTCCCAAATAAAAAAAATCATTGACTATTTTAAATTGTCCATGAATTTACTTTTTCTAATAATAAAAAGCTTTAAAATGACAACTTGAAATAATTTAACTTAAAATAAACCTCTCATTTTATAGAAAGTATAATTTTTCTTTTTAATTAATGTTTAAAACAGATTACTATAGGTAAATGTAAGGAATGAAAATGAAGCAAAAAATTATACCAATCAATTGAACGGATGTATGTATAGTTTACAAATTTACTCGCCCCTCTTTCTAGTTGTTATTCTATGAAGTGCAAGCAACAACAGTGGATATAGGCACAGCAGGTACATATAGTTTAAATTTTAAAAGCATATAGCTGTCTTAATTAAAATCAGCACAGAATAAAGTATAACGTGACACTTCACATGAGAAGTCTAAAAATTAAGAAATATAAATTATTCTATAAAATTAAAATGAATAGTAAGTAAATGAATGTCCATGATACTTCAAAAGTTGCAGATAAAAAAAACTATAGATGAAACAAGAAAAGAGGGAAAAAAACTCGGCGTGTTCAAATTGTGTAGACTGTTGATTTGAGGCTGAAATATCGGCACTAATTTTAGTAAACAAGTGCATGATTGTGTCAAAGATGTGTTGTGTCTTCCACATGTCCAACAGGGACAGAGAAGACTTTCAACTTTGAAGTGATTATGCTTCATATAGGTCAATAAGTTTTTGACAAATAATTTCTATCAAGACATCAATTTTCAATAAAAATTAATAGATATTAGTGAAAATATTATATTTTCATTGACTATACAAATCTCTTCATATTATTGCATGATTTCAGCATCTCATATTTTGATACATCCAAAATCATAGGCCCTAAGATGTTGTTCACCAAATAATAACACTACAAATTGAATTTTAGTGAAACAAAAAACTATAATTAATTGTCTTTTTCTCCTTCATTTATGGTTTACTATTAAATGATACCAGTAGGTAACTGAAAAATAGTGTATGAAAGTCGCACAACAGAGCTATCCATACCATAGTCCGATGACATCATCTTCAAAATTAGTTGGTTATCTACACCAAAATATATTCATGGCAAAATATTTAATGGTAAATGAAAAAAAACAAAACAGTACAGTACGTTCTAAGAAACTAAGCAAAATATAGCAGTGCTACCATACCAATGACAGCATCAGCATAATTAGTCGCATCTCACTATCAGGTGAAGCCAATTAAATCCCAATGAATTAACAGAAATATACCTAAAGGTGCATTAAAGATAAACCATACAAACCCAGAGAAACAACGTTCAACTAAATAAAAAATGTAAGCCAAAAGATGCTAAAAGAAAATAATACAAAAATCTTGAAGTTTATTGCCAGAAAATTGGTAGATTTGCCTCATTATCCTATTGAATGTAGTGGCAGTCTGTGAAATAAGTAAAAATTCGCATTGATTTTGAATGTCCCTCCTCAGAACATCCCGAGTGGAAGTTGTTTTTCTGGAGACTTAAAAAAAAATTATAAAAAAAAACACTGAAATAAGTAATAAAAGCACTCGGAACCAGTAAGTTTACCTTTTTAGAATGTTAAATAGAACCCTATGGAGAACAGCCCAGTGGTGGAAGGCTATGTGTGAAATTCATTGCACTCTCAAACGTTCAAGAATTTTTAACTAATAGATATGCATATTGTTACAAAAAGCAATAAATTGATTTTAAAATAAATGTTTAGGTATTACAGCATTAATTGCATAACTTTTAAGAAATTTGGTACTTGAACAATGCTTAGACGAGGTCCTCAAGCATGAATTTTAACAGGAAAACTAAATAAACATGTTTGTATTAAGTTAACAACAAAAAGAGAACATTCACACATTCAGCTCATTCAATAACCTCTTAAAAGAAAAATACTCAAGATGCAAAATTATATTTAATTATAAAACAGCAATTATTTGAAGGTTAGATTAAATTTAAGTTCCACTCAAATATAGCATACCTCTCTCAGTTCTTCAGTATCAAAATCTTCAATTTCAGGTGATAAATTTGATGATTTACCATTTTCCGCATGCTTGGACCTTTTGCCTTTGCCCTTGTCAGCCTTTTCAATTAAAGGATATTTAGCATTGTCATGCTCTAGCAAGGAATAAAGCTCTTTATTTATCATTTCATCAGCTTGCTCGAATGAAGTCGGAGGAACAAATGAGCTTTTATCTTCATCGCTCTTAACCAGTAAATTTTTTATAAGTTCTAACGAGGCAGCTGGTGGCCTTGGAAGCTCTCTCTGCAGTACTTTTGATCTCTTTTTCATCAAGGCCTCCAATCTTGCTTGTTCCATAGCCTTCTCTCTAGCAATTTTATCAGACATATCGTCTTCAATTTTATCATCCATTTCTTCACTTTCCTCAGGAATTGGCTGCATAACTATTTGGTACTCATTTTTAGGTGGAGCAAGATTTGCTAAACCTGACCGTGTGCTTCTTCTCAGCTCTTCCTGCAGGTGCAGTTCACTATTCTGCATTTCAACATCCTCATTAATGCGAAGATCATCCCTAAAAGGAGTAAATTTTGGTGTTCCACCAACCCCATCTCTTGACGGAGTCATGCCAATTCTAGGGGTAAGACTCATTGGCCCAGGGCTAGCCATTGGTGTTGCTAATGGATTAGGTGTTTGAATTTCTTTTTTTCTTGGTGTGACGCCTGAAAAGTCTGATGGGTGCAACTCGGGGTTCTCTCCACCCAGAAGAGGCGTCTGAGACTCCCTCAATCGAGCAAGGTTCTCAGCCTCCATCATAATTGCATCTGCCTTTCCTGCAGGGGTTCTTTGAGGAGTTCTGAGCGGTGTCGTACCCCTTCTTGGAGTTTGAGAATAATCACCAACAAGGGCACGTGTTGCACCACTACCTTCAGTAAAATCATCAATTCCAGAAGTAAGATCACTAGCATAGCCCATTTTAGCAATTTCTTCATATTCCTGGTCTGAAATTTGTGCAGCTGGTAGCATCATTTTTGCCCTCTTCCTTGCAGCTGCAGGATCGTTAAGCTTGTTTGCTTGAAATATTGCAGCAGGGGCATCTAGCCTTTGTAAAATTTTGTTCTTTGCAGCATCTTGCTTCCTTAATTGAGCTTCTATATCGACCCTTCTTTTCCCTTCCAGCTCCTCAATAGTAGTAGGAAACTTAGGTTGTTCCACAGGTTTTTCCTCACCTGAAATATCAAAAAACCCTGGAGGAGGTCTCTTCTCAAAAGGTATTTCAGCATTATAATCTATTCCCTTTCTTTTCCTTCTCCTATGTCTGTTGTCAATCCCAGCTGCCTTCAACTCTCTCCTCTTTTGCAAAGAGGCAAGCCTCCTTGCTTCTTCTAGCTGTTTTTCCCTAGCCTTCCTCTTTGCCTTTTTACCCCTAGTGTTGGCTAACCTAGCCCGTGCTTCTGAAAGCATTTCCTTTTCATCTTCATCCATATCTACAGGATCCGGACGAGCAGGCTTAGATTCTGGGTTCGGGTCAATCTCTCCAGGCCGCAATTTGCGCGGATCATCATTAGGTTCATAATTCTCATCCTTTGCACAGGCTGCATCAAGTAATTTTTCATAACGCTCAAGGCATTGAGATGGCGTTCGTCCCACAATTGGAGCAATTGTTCTCCACTGAGTAGGCATAAGTTTAGCAAGATGAAGCAACTTCTCATCTTCCTCCCTAGTCCATTCTGTCTGGAAAAACAGTTGCAAATCATCTAACAAAAGATTTAGGTAGCAGGAAACCAAGCAATCAGATGGTACAGTACAAGCAGGGAGAAAAATCAATAAAGGGGGAGCAAAAATAAGAAATATTCTACAAACAATCAAGCTTTCAGCTTGACAACAAACAAAGCAAGACCTTCATTGTTATATTTATTTATCCATGCTACAAGATGTTACGAGATATATCAAAGAACGCCTTTGCATAGTTAAATGCACTATATCAATACAACATTTAATTTTCAAGAAAAAAATCCTAACATTAAATATACCCAATTATGGCTAAGAGCTCAGCTGAAAGCTCAAAGATTGAATCAATTTTTGGTTCAAATCAGGCCAATTGACCAAATCACAAACCAATTTTTTTTTCGATTAATATAGAGTTAAGCCTAAATTGGCTCAAACTGGCTTCGGTTCAGCTCAAATTAGACTACCATGTTAATTTTAATTAAATATTACATATGGGTATTTTAAATGTAAATATATCCATAAAAGAAATTAGTAAAACAAAAATAAATAATTGCTTTTGAACCAACTTGAAATTGATCAAGTTTAAGCTATGCTAGCAAGATATGATATTACAAAAATAATAAGTAATCACTCAAATTAAGACAGTTCAAGCCATGAGCTTGTTTATATAGGTTTAATTCGAATTTGAGTCGGGCCTAAATCATGTCAAAATAGTATATATTATCACACCCATACATCCAACTTAATTAAGAATACTGTAATGTTTAAATATTTCTTTTTAGAATTTACGACTATCTCTAGCAATCAATTTGAACATCAAGAAGTCATTCGCTTTCTTGATAAAATAGTTTCTCAAGATTCTAAAATTTACATTGAGTTAAAAGTCAAATAAACATGTTTTTATCTCATCCTTCATTTAAGTTATTTGTAGATATCAAAAATTGAAGTACAAATTTAGTTATTCAAGAGTTAGTCATAATGATTTACTAAGTTGAACCTCCATTTAACTTACAATGCTATAAATATTATTTTTAATTGCATTTTAATCATTGCAAATGACATATTATATATATATATATATATATATATATATATATAATTTCTACCAGTCTTAATAATCCTTGTGTTTCAAATGATAACGTTCTAATTTTTTAGGAATGCAGGCCGGGGATTATTTATCTTGGCTGCGCTGTCATGGTGTCTTTGGAAGTCACATGTGGTGGACAACGTTAATAAGAAAGGAATGTTATTTTATCTACTACTGAAAATCGCTTGAATGAGATTATTCTCAGCGTTGAGGATCCTGGGAGTGCGGGGGATCATGATGAACTCAATCTCAAGACCCCAGACATGATCCATAACGATCATGGTTAGGACCTCGGTCTATGCTAATATTATATTGGGAAACATGGAAGGAAAGGTGATAAGCCTACATGTTAATGTTGCGACTGATCTTCCTTTGTGCAATGAAGCCGCTTATCAATTGGTTCCTACGGCTAATGCATTGGAGGGCCAACCCTCTGCCTGTATTAATAACAATAATGAGGGAGAGGTGTCTGATGATGGATGTCAGCCACTTCTGGAAACGCTATTGTTTTAAATATTTCTGTTAACAAATTGGTGCCATGTTTCTGCAGATCAGATAGAAGAATCATCGGTGTGCATGAGTCCTACTGCTAGACGGAATCAAAACCAAGAAGCCAGTGTTGTCCAAACAGAAGAGGTGGAAATTTTAGGTAAATCACTTTCTCAAAAGTGCCAAAATATCACCTTTTCTCCTAATAGTTTTGATGCGTTAGATGGCTATGAAGATGAGTCTGATGAGGTCACTAATTTCAACATTGATAATTTGCCTAAACATATTTATTGCTATAAAAGAACTACTCGATCAAATGCTGCTAAGCAGATGGGGCCTCCTAAAAATAATAATGATTAATATGACTTGCTGAAATATTTAAGCAATTAGCAATACCTCATCTAAAATAGGTTTAAGCATTTAACTGTTGATCACAAAATTGATATTGTGGCCGTATTAGCACCTAAGCTTCAAAGTAATAATATCAAGAATATTTGTTAATTGTCAAGATTTAAAGATTGCTACTCTACTACTAATAAAAAAATTTAGGTTTTTTGGAGAGAGGATTGGAATGTGGACATTCCTGATGTATGTGACTAGGGTGTCCATATAAAAGTCTCTACTCACTTATTCAAAATGGTGGTTATATTTATTCATGGGAATAATCTTCATGTTGAAAGAGAAAGGCTTAGGCATTTTTTAAAGGATTGTAGTAGCATAACCTCCCATGGATCATGGGAGGGCACTTCGATGCAATCCTTGATCATAATAAATACAAGGGCTATACTCTAGTCATTCTATTTCAATTTATTATTTCATTAATACTCTTATTGAATGTGGGTCAATAGAATTTAAATATACTTTGTTCCCATTTACCTTGTCCAACAGTAGAAAATTTCCTAGACCTAACAGATTTCTAATCAATAGCCGTGGAATCAATTTGTTCCATAATATATAAAACTATTCCCTTACTTCCACAGTTTTCGATCATAAATCCATCATTTTTATAGCCTGGAATGAAACCGCTAATATTTTCAAATCCTTTAGATTCCAAACCTTTTGGTTTCAAAGGGTTGATTTTGAGAAGAACAGTGCTAAATTGGGGAACAAGCCTTGTCGATCTTATGGAATGTATAGGTTGGTCACTAACCTGAAAAGGCTTAGAGTGACATTGACTTCTTGTAATAAGAACAATATTTGTAATATATTTCATACTCTTAGCTCCCAAGAGAGTCTCGTTGCCAACCTTGAAAACATTTTTTGATGAGAATCCTAATAATACCAATAGATGTACCCTCCTAAAAGCCAAAGCCAATCTTATTCGCGCTCATAATGATGTTAAGTGTTTCTGGAAGTAAGTGTAGCATTAATTGGAAGACTGAGGGTAAGAAGAATACAAAATTTTATCATTCATGAGTTAATAAAAGAAAGCAGAATAATAAAATTAAAGAAATTTCCAACTCTGAAGGGATCTCACCCTTAAGGATAGGGAGAATACTGCTACCTCTGCCATTAATTCTTTTATTGAGCTTTATAGTGACATAGATGGTCGTATCCCATGGAGCATGTTTTGAGGCCCCCTTCATTAATTGACTCCATAAATATGCCATGCATGAGGATGAGGAAATTTAGATGATTGTTAAATCCCTTAAAGATGACTCGGCCTCAGATCCTGACGGCTTTCCGGATGTGAGTTTTATAAAAAATGTTGGACTATTATTAAAACTGACTTTTGTAATGCTATAAAGAAATTCTAATGTGATGTCTCAATGCCTAAATTATTTACCCACAGTGATTTCCCTTATCCCAAAAGAGACAAATCGTAGGTGATAGAACAACCTCAGGCCCATTAGTCTTTGCTCTATTTTCAACAAAATTATTTCTGAAATCACGGTGAGCAGCCCTTTGATTTCGTTGGGTTGAACCAAAGTGCTTTTGTCCCTAATAGGAATATCAAGGACAATAATTTGGCTATGCAGGAAATGTTTCACAGTTTAGAGAAAAACAAATGCTGCAATCTCATCCTGAAGCTTGAACTTGGAAAAACTTATTATGATAAGGCGATATGGGACTTCCTAGCATTATTCCCTTAAAATCTTCAAAATTAATGATTGTTTCATAGAGAACATTCAAAATTGAACTGAAAATGTGTGCTTTTCCATAACGTTAAATGGTTATGTTAGCCCCAAATTGTCTGATTCCATTAAGTGGAGAAGGATATTGAAGTATCGTAATGCGATGGAAAATTTGATGTATCAGGGCACCCTTGACTCTTCCTCGTCCTTCTGGTTTGATGTTTGGTTTAAGGTTGGTATTCTGGGGGACATCATTGAGCTGCCTAATCTGTCTCTCAAAATTATTGATTGCTATAACCTTGTGTTGGGATGGGATGGGAGTATCCTTAATAACATCTTATCATCAACCTTGATTAACAAATTTGTAATGAAATTCTTGTGGTACCACTCAAAAGGCTAGCTATGAGCATGTTGTTAATGACAAATTTTGTCATGCTCGAGCTTGGCATGTTAATAGAGCCCATTAAATCTCTGATTAGAAGCTGTGGTTTTGGAATAATCATACTCCGACTCATCTTAGTATTTTTTTAGGCTTTACAACAATTGTCTTAGAATTGATGAGAGGTTTTCAAATTATTTCTAAATGTCTTTGTTGCAAAAATCCTGAATCCATAAAATTATCTTTGACGACATTTTGAATTATATCTCCAGATAGCATCACTCAGCCAATCCTAAAAAGATTCATGTTGATAAGATCATTGACATTTATAGTGTGAGGGCCCTATTGAAAGCTAGAAACCTTGCCAAATACTCCAAACTGATGAGTGTTTGGAGAATCATTAATCATATTGACAGACCTAAATTACGTATGTCTGCATTCGCACATAAGTGTACGTGGTCCAAAGTAATATGGGATGGAAAAATCTCGAGATTTATCGTCATCTTGGAACGGTGTTTAGATTTGTTACTAGAGTGTGTCTAATTTCAATAATGTTTAAAAAATTAATTTGGTTGTTTTGAGTTCCTAAATTACGATTCCTAAATCAATTGGTTTTGAAAACAAATTTGGAAAATTGGGGAGAGTTGAGGTTGAACATGCAATTATCATGGGTTCATGCAAGTACTCTCTCAAATTCATGTCAAGTTTGTTTGATTAATTTTCAATTCATTATCAAGAAATTTAGTATTCTCTAAATGATAGATTAAATGTACTAAATTTTATCTAGTGCTCAGAGATGAACACTATAAGGTTCAATCTCGGCACATAGATGAGCTGTGAAGCTAAATGATCTTGGGTTCATGTGATCTTTTAGTTAAGGAAATCATCTCTTGTGTTTAAGTGATAAAATCTATATTTTTAGTTAAGTATCACATGATCTTAATTCCACCTAGGGCTCACATGCATCTATTCTTAATTTAGCAAGGAGATGAGCTGCACTAAGAAGATGAGCTGCGAATCTAAATGAGTTTGTCACATCACTCATAGCCTAAGGCGCTCGAAATTCTTGCATAAATTAAGAGTGAGCTGTGGAGCTCTGTAGGTTGTTCTCGGCTCACATGCGTCAAGTTCATACCACAAATGATATGAACCGAGCTATAGAGCTCAGAGAATACTAGGTTATGTTTTCTCATGACTCAAATGATCAAACTTTTGTCCCAAGTTATGCACCGGTTATTTTCGCACAGCAAATGTTGTTACGGCCATTCGCAGAATTAACGCTCAAGAGTGCACAGCTTTTTGGGTAAACGCGATCATCAAGCTCAATAAGGTTTCATTTGAATATCTAGTAAAAGATTTGTATTTAGAAAGATTCATCATTCTCCAACTTGTTCATACAATAAAGCATTTAAATATTTTTAAATCTAAATGATATTCATTGATTTAGAAGAGTTACAAACATTATACCATAATTTTTATATGCTCTTGCTCAACCCTCCTCAAAGGGGGTTTAAATAGCCATCACAAATAATAAACAAAGGAACCAACAAGAGATGTTGAACATTTCACTGCTCTTACAAAAAAATATCAAAGAAACAAGTTGAGAGTACGATACTCAGGAATAGCTCTCGGCATTCTATGTCTTCTTCTCTCCTCAGCAACCTTCTCTTCTCCTTGCTCTCTATGTCTTTCTTCTCAAACTGCAGCCTTCTCCTCCTCCTAAGGGTTGGGAAGTCCTCCTGAAGTATTCTTTTCCAAACCCAAAATTCAAAATCCTTGCTAAGTCTTTAATCTTTTCTTTTATATTCTTCCATCCTAAGCTGCCATCATTCTCCCTCTTGAAACTTAGATTTGCATTAAATAATATTCTCTTATTCTCTTGGAAATGAAGAGGTTTTAATGCTTTACATTAATCCAAGGTGTGGGAAAATGCAGAGCTTTAAATATTTGAGCTGTCCCAATGTTGTCTTGGAGCAGGTTTCCAAGACAGTTTGACTACGCGCTACGACACACTGTAGTGCCTTGCTTTCAATTCGTCGGACGCTACTGCGCGTTGTGGCGCCTTGCTTCCTATTCATCGGGTGCTACAGCGCGTTGTAGCACACAAGCCTCTGGAATTCTGGCACTGTGGCGTGCTGTAGCGCTTTAGTCTCGGTACGTTGGGCGCTATGGCCCGTTGTAGTGCTTGAGCCTTTGAATTTATGGCACTGTGGGGCATTGTAGCTCCTTAGTCTCAAGAAGTTGGGCGACATAGCGCACTGTAGCGCCTGAGCTTCTAAATTTCCGGCATTGTGGCGCGTTATAGAGCATTAGTCTCGGAACATTGGGCGCTATGACGCGTTCTAGCGCCTGAGCCTCTGGAATTCGGGCGCTGTAACGCGTTGTAGCGCCTTAGTCTTGGAACGTTGGGCGCTATGATGTGTTGTAGAGCCTTGCTCTCAGGAACAAGAGCGTTGTGGCGCGCTGTAGCGCGTTGCTGAGCCATTTTCATTCAAATTTGCTTTTTGTTTCAATTTGATCTCTTCTTACCTGAAATATCATAAAAACACACTAAAGTACAACTAATGCTAAAAAAATAAACTTTAACGCAAAATTCCCTATGTTTATTGGGTTCATCACATATCCCCAATAATGACCATACTCTTTATGAGGGGATCCCTCTCACTAAATTGAATTGGAAAAATGTGGATAAGGTCAAATTTAATGCTCTGCTCAACTATCATCATAATGCTAATTTAATAGGATTTGTGGGTGCAACCACAATTACGGTGGTCTATGGTGGTGGCTTGAGGTGCTATGCGATGCAAGCTAATTAGGCTCTCGAAACGAGTGGGCTAAAAGAATGGCAGAAACAGGGGACAATGCTGCAAAGTTGCTTGGCTCAAAGACTGTTGATGCTGATCATTTTCTCTTCTATTTTTTGAAAGCCATTTGGGCTTTTATTTATCAGATTTGTAGATATTACCATGTGATTCCTGTCTGTTTGTCTTTATTTTTTAGTTGAAACTGCCTTTTAGGGAGCAATTTCTTTTTGGGTTGCCCAGATTTTGTTATGTTTTTTTTCAAATTTATCAGATTTTGTATCCCTTTATATTTGATTAATAAAATTTCCCATTTTATTTGAAATTTTTTTTACTTTAATCATATTTAAATCTTCACATTTTAAGAAATCATTTCAATAAAAAATTGCACATGATAATAAATTTATTGTCCATATATATAAAAGAGAGATGATTCACTCCTAAAGCTATGAAAGAGCTCCAATTCAAAATACAGCCCTTATAAAATAATTGCAATACAACACAAGCACTTCTGATTGGTTCGTGTGTTTTTTTTTATTGGTATATGCTGTGCTTCTCTTAAGTTTAACTTGACTTGACCAGACCCCAAATGGCCTTACAGAGCCCCAAGATTACGATGTTAATTTTACAAGTAGCATTTCTTGATGGGGTTTTTCTTAAATGTTATAGTTCGAAGACTATTTGTTGATCATTTGATGTTTCTCGAGTGTTATGATTTGACATCCTTGATGCAACTTTGCTTTAACAACTTATCTGGCAAGCTTGATTGTCATTTTGGATCAAGTATTGTTAAAACTTCACAAAGATCTTACAATTGATGTTTAAAATCATTTTTGATATTTAATCATCATAATACTATGTGCTAAATTATCTCTATAAACTATTTTTTTAATTACTCACTTTCATTAAAAAGTTAAAGAAACTCATTTATTTTTTGTGACATTTAGACTTGTAATAAAAAAATTTTATGTTCACACATACACTTAAAATATATATATATATATATATATATATATAACTATGGATTCAAATATTTATAAAAGCCATGTTATATATACATTACTCTTTAAAAAATAAAAATATTATATATAAATTTAAAAAAGTTATATTGTTTATAGTATACTCTTTTAAAAAATGTAAAAGGTAATTTGAAAATATTTGTACATTATTTAATATAATTTTTTTATAAAAATGTAACCACATGATTTCCAACTTCCAAAAGTTAATTATTTGACACATATTGATATTTTATTCCTTTATTTTTCTTTATTTAAAAATTGTAACCGCTAGAAATTGCCTAAAAACTAATGAAGATGATGGTATTCTCCCTCTTACATTACCATCTAAATATTTTTCCTATATGCTGCTATTAATCTTCCCTGCAACAAAAAATGTCTCATATCCGCTGCCTCATTCTACCTGAGGCTGACTGAGCAAGGCCAAACAAGCAATCTTAGGTCAAGTGAGGAAAATTAACTCATCCTACTCAAAGTGATCTCAAGAAGTGAGAACAAAAGAACAATCAACACCCGAAAGAAACACTTCTGTTCATTAGAGAAATAGAGAAAAGGTTAATTAGAAAAAAAACAAGTGAATTAGTCAAGAAAATGATAATTTCTAGAGTCAACCCAAAACAAGAAGTAAGAACAACTAACCAAGAAGAAGAATAAAGAATCCAAAGAGCTCAGAGGATTACACCTCATCAAGCCATAGAGCATGAGAACTAATTGCACTTAAATGCCACACTACCCAATTTTGGGTTAAACCAAAATTTGGCATTGAAAAATAAAGAAAGTAAAAAGAAGTAGCCAGCCTATTAAATCAAAGAGTAATTAAGCTGTGTTTTTCATTGTAGAGCCCCTATTGTTTTGTCCATAAGAAAATAAAGAATTGAGAAGACGCATGGACTATCGTGCATTGTCAAGACTAGAAGAGTTGATTAATCAGCTTAAATTTCAAGTCAGGTTACCTTAACGTGAGTGAAACTATCTCGTACACTTGGTAAATAGCTTTCAATACATTTTCAGGGATTTATGAGTGGCTTGTGATGCCATTTGAAATATGCAACACCTATCATACTCTTAAGGATAATGAATGAGATACTCACTAGAACTTAAAAAACAATAAGCAGTGCACATATGAGTCATTGGTTTATTCTTCAAAGGGCATGCTTTCAAAGAAAAAATTTTCCATTTACAAGTTGAAAGCTTGTGGTTTTATGCTTTATTTCATTCCCCGATGGCACTCTTTTCACACTTCCTTCACAGCACTACTTAACTATCGATCACCCAATAGTATTTAGCCTTACAAGATGGTTTTTGAGGACTCACAAAAGATTCTCACCATCTACGATGAAGCACTCCTTTACTTCGCTTATGCAGTATGACACAGCTTGTTACCCTACAACCCCTTGTTATGGAGTAGGTTGATATTATTTTGCTCACTGATACTACAGGGGTAGATGTCGTTACTTTACAAAGTATGTCAAAATCCTGACTCTAACATCAGGATCCCGGGGAATTTTAAATTAGGGCAAACAAAAATACCCTTAGATAAGAATAAATTTTAGATCAAAGTGCCCTAGTTAGCGAGAAATTCGTATAACAGAAACTCCCGCTTTATTTTTCTGAACTTTTTAAATTTATTAAATAAAGAACATTGAAATACAGGTCCAAATTTATCGATTTTTATGCCATTATGTTGAGTACACTATTAAAAAGCTGCTCATGAAGTTTCGTCAATTTTGGATCGTTGGTTCGACCTAAATTAATTTTTGAAGTTTAAAACTTCAAAAATTAATTAAAAATAAAACATCTGTCCAAATAGAAAATTTTTGGCGCGAGGGTGCTCATTACATCGTAACACACCTCGGTGTCAAGTTTCGTTATTATTGGACGTCAAACGGCAGAAAAATGCGAAAAATTTAACTTAAAGTAAATTTCTATTATTTCCTTAAGTTTTCCTTCCTCTCCCCACCCGGTTTTCCTTCGCTCCCAAGCGGAAACTTCCACCTGTTTCAGCCTGGGAGGGCCCCACTGCTCCCGCCGCTCCCTTTTCCAGCCTCTTCCTCTTCTCCCCTTTTCTCCCTCTATTCAAACCCCCCTCACTTCCTCACATTCCCCACACACCAGCCAGCCCCCTCTCCCTTGCTGCCAGCCCCTCTCACTGCTGCCAGCCCCTCCCCCAGGCAGCCGCCAGCCCCGGTAGCCACCCCGACAGCCATCTCAACAACCCTTCCGGACCCTCCAAACCAGTCAGCCCCCTCTCCGGCCTCCCCACTTCGGCAACCGCTCCGGCTTCCCTACAACTGACTCCCATAATATGATGGGCGGAGTGCATAAGTTTCGAAGATGGATTCCCCTTGTATGGATGGTTCTGATTATTAAAGATTTCAATTACATACAAGCAAGCTGTAGTTTGCAATATGAACTAAGAGCTTTGGAGTGAGCTCACCGTCGAAAAATTGCTCTACTGAATAATGTGTGTATGTATATCACTATTTTTAGAAATGCAAAATATGAAAAAGCTTTGCTTTAAAATGAAACATATTCAAGTTTAATAAAAGTTTAATTTTTTTATAAAAGTCAAAATACTTATTTTTAATATGCGCAAAATTCAAATCTAATATCATTTAAGCAAACTATCAGATTATTTGTTTATAAATACTATATAATATTAATAAATATATTTTATATTTTATGTGGCATGAGAGAAGAAACTAGAGACAATCATGCTTTAGGGTACTAATATCATACAAAATATTTAAATTTATAACATAAATATATAGAAAAAATTGACATGCATACATTTTGTGTGGGCTTGCTACTTCAAAACAATAATTGCAATTTCAATAATAATCATAAGTTCCATTTAATAAAAGAGAAAATAATGCTAATATCAAAAATTATCGCATGATACTTCACAAAATATAAATCTTAGATATTCAAGAATAATTAAACTACTTAAAACTATTTACATTATCTACCAAAAAACATTAAAAATCAAACTACTAATTAAACCATTGAATTAAATTATATATTATCATATACATATTGTATTAAAAATATTTTACACATAATGTACATGCATATTTACTAATATCTTAAGAAAGCTTCAAGCTTTTAAATTAACAACATGCAAACTGAACATATAAATAAGATGCTTCAAAGAAACAATTAACTATAGAAAAAAATCATGCCAAATCTGATAGACAATATATTTTAAAGAGAGGCAAAGTATTATATGAAATTGAATATTGAAGGAAATCATGCGCATCAGGGTAAACCCATCAATGGATCAGATCAAGTCTCCATTATTTAGATTCAATCTAAATCATCATCAAATTGGATCATCTTAAAGATCAGGTTGAGGTCAACCTTAAACAATTCATGACCCTCTTTGGGTTGGGAAAGTTAAGTTGAATTTTGGTTTATCCACATAAGTTTTGATGGCAAAATAATTTTGAAGAATGAGATAAACGTGATCACATCACTGTTACATGAACATAGCTTATAAACTAGTATCTAACAATACATCTAACTTAATTTTTTAAATTATTTTTAATTATAAATTGTTAGATTTAGAATAATGAATATAATACTTTGATTCTAGAATTTCACTTCATTCATTTCTATCACAACTTTCCTTGATATTTAGCAAATGAAAATATCAAAAGATGCCATCATGACCAATCAAACTTTTAATTTATATATTATACATATATGTTATGCACACACACAAATATAAATATATATATATATATGTGTGTGTGTATACACATGTATGTGATGTGCGCATGCGTGTATATATACATGTATATATGTATATATGCACATATATAACACTCAACCAAGATATATACTTGAGTAGATAATGGATTCTCTTTCCCGTTGGCACTCTTCCACGATGCACAAGCATAAGCCGGAATGGTAGGGTTCGATCTCTCGCCTTCATCATCCCCAACTCTAGCACTTCATCGCAATTATTGATCATCGATTTCAGCCGCTTGGTCCCCAACTCACCTTTCTATAACTCTTCCCAAACTTTCAACTTTCATGGTTATAGGTCCTGTTTTCCCTCCAAATCGGCGATCAGTACGCAAGTTCCTTGATTCATCATGCTACTGCTCCTCAGCATCATCTTGGTCATCAGTGAGTGGATGTCTGATGTCTTAGGCCAGTTCCAATCTCTATGCGTTTCGATCTCTGATCATGTCTCTTAGCCAAATCGGTTTATCCAATTCTGAGTGGTGCACTACTGAACACTTGTGTTGTGGTTGTAGCCCAGATCAGCTCTAAGCTTGTCGTCCTTGCAGTTCTTTGTATTAACCTTAGGTGTGTCAGTTTTTGCCATTCCATAGTGGTTTTCAACAAAAACAGTTCAGGATTGGTGTCTTTCCCCTCGACCTACACATCGACTAATGTGCCACTATGGTCGAGGACAAACAAACGCTAAGAAACAAATTTTCCTACCTCCTTCATCTCTCACCTTCTCTTCAAGTCTCCTTCACCAAGACAAACCCATTCATTGCTCTCCATCTGTGGTTGTGCACTCCCCTTCAGCAAACCCCCCAGAGGTCTCTTCTCGTGTTCCAATTCTTCTGCATTCAGGTTCCTCCCAATTGTCAGTCCTTCTCAAGCTTGAGGGTGGCCAATCCTTTGCACAATTGGTCTTCATTTACTCTCCATGTGGGGTCTCAGCAACCCCCAGCTGCTAGTCTTATCATATGCTTATTGTTCGTCCATACAGGAAAACATGACTTTTATTAATCAAAGAAAAAAATTGTGCGATGGCTCTCCCATTCGAATTTTCTTTAGTTGGGAAATTCTCGGTAGGTCGGTCAGTCATGAAAAGCAGTCAAAACCACCTAGGATCGTGAGATTTAACAAGTTTCTAATCGACCGGCTTGATCAATCGGAGGTATGTTTTCATAAAGCCATCCAACCATAAAGACTACGTTCACAACATCTCCCACTTGGTCACTCTGTGGAGGATTTCTCAATGCGGCTCCTCAAATGGTCCCTTCATTTGATCAAGATGTCGAGTAATCGATCATACCTGTTTAGTCCATCTTTGAAACAAAACTATTTGCGGTCCCTCAACTCAATTTTTGGCAAACCACTGAAAATCGATATGGTTACAAAGAATCGATTCATCTCATGTTGCATCGATCCTGATCCTGTTAGAACAAAATATCACCAATGATCTTTTAGACCAGGTTTAGACCGGTGCTAGTGCTTCTAAAGTTTGGCATCAAATAATATCTGAAAATCTTCACAATATTGCTCACAGTATTGTTGAAATGAAAGGAAGAGAGAAGTAAATTGAAATTAAGAGCTTTGTGTATGTCGCATATGTTGTTACAACATACATGTATACATATATAGTGATATGTAACCATAACATATGTCAGTTTCTAATTATGATTAATGTCTAGCATTCCTTGCTACAGTTATAATCTAATAAGTACCACATTGTTGATCACACTATGAATACATGCTTCAAGTTACATATGAAACTCAAGCCTGTTCGACCACAATCTATTTCTATAGACCAAAACCACCAGCATGTTGCAGATGTTGTTCAATCACCTCAATTGTAGCTTATAAATCAAATCCCCAGCAAGAAGTTATTGCTATTTCGCATCACCCTCTAGGCTTAACCTATTATACCATACTCGGTCCAGCCTATCTTAGCATAAGAATTTGTACCACATTGTCTGCAAAACAAATACAACATACTTGCTCGATCAAGATGCAAACGACTATTGATCTATTTTTTATCCTGACTCTTAAATAAGAAAGTGCTAGATATTGAAAATTTAATCAACTTTTTATGTTGTCCAAAAAGTGTGCTATCAATCCTGTTGAGTCATTAATCCCAATAATGCTGTTTCAAATTGAAGGAACCCTTTTGTTCAAATAAATAACTATATTTAAGCTTAGGTTTTAAATAAATCAAATTATATTATGCTAAATCCAACCCAATGTAAAATAGCTGAAGCAATTTATTGTACTAGTTAATTTTTTGTTAAATAGTACAATAAATTGCTTCAGCATACTACACAAATAATTTTACAAGCAATTTATTGTACTAGTTAATGTTTTTTTAATTAGCATACTAAAATGGACAATAATCTGATTCAATTTGTGAAATTATAGTATATAATAAAACTTTAATAATCCATGAAATTTACAACTAATAATTTAATCTCAGAAGATATATACAATAGAATATGAAGTATAAATCAATGATAATGCAAGGTTCTTTTCAATATGCAGTCATGATTTATTTTATCTTTTGTATCCACTTCATTGAAAAGATCATATATACAATAATAGAATTCTACCAGTTTAAAATATTATGATGCAATCTCTTGGAACTTAAAAGAGTCATTTGCGGCACTCCAGCAATGAGTTTTTTGCAAAGTTCTATGAATATTAATCTAGCAAACATGAAATCTAAACATAAATACTTAAGTCATTAACTTGTAATATCAATCTTTTTTATCAATAAAAGAAACTTTAAGAATAATGGCATTGTAAATAAATTTTTATTGTCCTTTTACTTTAAGAAATTTATTCAAGCTCCAACAATGGCACTACCAACATTCTTTGTTAAAAATAAAATGCAACTTACAAAATAAAATTCAATCAATATATCTAAATTATGCCTTTTTAGGATAGATAATAACAGTTTATATCTATTTCAAGAAACACATGTTACCTAGCAAATAACAGTTAATTTTTTCTTTTTATATGCATGGTTGAACTGAACATTTTAAGAAATGATTATTTTGCGCTAAACAACAGCTGTGAAACATGTGTAAATGTTTCAAATTGTATTCATAGAGGCAAACCAAACAAAGATGATGGCACCATAATGCAAAGTGTGCCTCTAAATTGCCCTTCTTGTGGTAAATGCATTCAACTCATCATTTTTGTATCTAGTAAAAATGGTAAGCATCTTAAGAATAATTTAAGGAACTTGCTTTGATAGTACTTAGCTTTGGTATTGCATTGTTATTTAGGCCTCTTATACTTAGCGCTAAAGACATGAAGATAACGGACAAGGCTACAATTTAAGCTTGAACTGATGAACTTGTCTTGGCAACAAATCAGTTTTTAATTTAATTTTCTTGAGAGAAATTAGAACTGAAAAAGGAAAATTATACTATACGCTCAGTTATTTGCTTATAAACTTGCACAGCTTGCCAAAGATCCATGAAACGGAATGAAAATTTTACAGGCATGGAACAACAACCTTAAGAAGAGTTGAAAATTTTTTAGAAATTTTCTTCAAATCATTCTGCCATGCCGATACTGGAAAGAAGAGTTGGAAATTATTTGTGCAGACAATATTACAAGAGTTCAATTAAATCAAATAGCGGCATCATCAGTTGCTTTATTGGACAGAAAAAATAATAGAGAAGCTGTCCCGTGCAATTTCGCTCGTTGATGGAATTTATTAGTTACAGCCTTTATTTTTCCCTTTGCTTTGACCTTTGTGACACTTCATTAGCAACTTTCTATAGGAAAAGGATGTTACATCACAAATATGTAAAGTCTGTAAATTTTGTTGTTGCATCAGTATGCTTTCCATCCACAACGGCTACAAGACCTCTCCACCCATCATTAGATTGGCTACAGTACACTGGCTTCTAATCAGTGGATTTATGCCTTGGATTTTTATCTTTAAAATGATTTTGAAAATCAAAGTTATATTGAAGTTGGTGCCAATAAAATCCTATTATAGTACTATGATGAGCCAAAAATTTGTATCCTAAGGTATGTGGTAAATGGTTTAATTATTTGGCTAAATAAAAACAATTCTTCACATTTTCTTTTATGCGAGAGCATTTCAATGCCGGGCTCATTTGAGGGCAAATATGTGTAAGAACAAATTAGTGACTCTTTCTCCATGTTACATCATAAGGCGCCTTGTAAGAATCAGAGAAGGTAGTAGTAGAAGAAAAAGACCAAGGTAGAATGCAGGAAGAAAAAATAGAGAATGGCATTTTGATTCAATTGTTAGTTTATTTGTTATATGGTATTACACACAAATACAGGTATACGCATAAAATGTGGTAGGTTCACGTGCGCTTGGATGCCCAGCCTCTAGCTGGCATTGGTTTGGCAGTGCTGGCTCCTGAGCGCACCGGCAGTGCATGCACCAGACCTCTGGCTGGTATTTTCACCTGGGCACACCAGGGAGCCCAGCCGCTGACTGGCGTTAGTGGTGGGAAGTGCTTGTGCCTGGGCACTCGGGCCTCTGGTTGGCACTAGCAGTGTTTGCACCTGGGCACTCGGGCCTCTGGTTGGCACTGGCAGTGTTTGCACCTGAGCACCCAATCTCTAGTTATATCTTTATATACTCTATTACGTCTAATGAAACAATTATGAGAACAGTTGTATCCTTTTCTATTATCAGGCCTGAATTATGTTATCTCAATGGCATTTGTTCTTCTATGATTCTACATTTACTTTCTTTAACATTTTTATTAAAGGTATGGTATTCAATTAAAAGTTATAACTAGCTCGTTATTAGGGTATCTTTATGTTGTATATTTCAAATTGTTCAAAGTTTCTCTAAAGCAATTTGACAAAATTTTATACAAATTCTTGTTACAAAAAATAGATTTCACTATATTTTCATATAAAAAAGTTTATCATCAGAACAATTAACGTTCAAATGATCTGTAAATTACTCCTCTTACATTTCCATATATACACCAATGCATCATATTTTATTTTTTGAGTCGACCTTAGTTTGCATTTTCTAGGAACCTTACCGGATCATCCTTTATGTTCTCTACCATATTCCACTATATTATTTCCTTTTCTTTGGATACCTGATATGTTGTCAACATGAGAAAAATTTTATTTGGACAAAATCTAATAAAACAATAACTTCAACAGGAGAGGGAAAAAAATCAAGCCTAAATATACTAACTGTAATAGAATAAAAGATAATCAAGTGAGTGTTCTCCCTGACAAAGGGAATTCTGCCAATCACATCATCAGACTAATTCCAAGGCTCCTTTCCAGTAAGAGATGTGTGAATTCTCAAATTACTGTGGGAGTTAAGAAAGTTACTCCTTTTCCATGCTTTTCTCCTAAAAGGTAAATGATAATAAGGGTATTATGAGTAAACAATAGGATCAGAAAATTCCACACGTCTTCAAATTAAATCTTCTTTCCACTAAAAGCTAGGTAGAAAAAAAGGTCTATTCAAACGCAGCTCTGCTATTCCAAGGATCAAATATCTGATAATTCAACATTCAAGGAATAAAATAAAATAAAAAATCACGATAGACACTATATTCCGTAATAAACGGAGGTACGGCCACTAAACATCTTATTTAAATACAGATATATGCTGTTCCTACAAAGATCTTTTATCCATGTAGATATATTGATGCAAAATCCTAAGATTTTATGATAGTTCTCCGTGACTAGAATCACTTTTTTCCAACTCTATTTATATCAATAGAAAAAATATCTTTTGCAAATAGCATGGACAGATGCACCTCTCCTATTTGAAAGTGTTCAGTAAGAACATAATGCAAAAAGACAAAAAAATATAAGTAAAATTTTATGCAATTTTTTTAAAAACAAAAATTATTAGACAAACCAACTTATAATCCAACAAATGTAATTGTTGTATTATACAAGTCTTTGCACCTCAATAAAATAACACAAACATTATTTTTTACAATACTCTTTATAGAACTTTTCTAGATTATTTATCAAGTGCCTATTCCAAAATGATAAAGATCAAAAAGAAACCTTCCGCCCTCTCAAAAATTCTCCATCAAAACATTTAACAAACATCCAACCTCAATAATCGATCTATCACACATTAAATATAATTAGACCTTGGAATTTCGTTGCAATTTATGCTCACTTTCTCTACAAAAATTTAAATATCACCAATTAACGAATTCCACTATAATTTGCGGAATTATGTTGATCAATTTTGTTCTTATAAATAATGATATATAAAACCAGTCTCAAAAGACAAATGCACAAACCTAACGCAACTAAGCTCAAATATGTCCCAAAGGACATGTTCTTCCCCACCAAAAGCCCGGTCGGCCCAGCCGGAAGTTGTGCCATCCTCCAGAGGCAAGGAAGGACGGGTGTCTGGGGTTGCAGAGGATGGCTTGGCTGAGGATGTTATCAATATATCTATGAAATATGGAATGTTGATGATGCAGCCCTTGAGAATCAAGCTGCAAATATTAGCGTGGAAAAGGTCATTTTGGAAGAATTGGAGGTGCTGATTTACTTGGGCTTTCAGAGGATACTTCTTGCCATGCGTTGGCAGTTGAATCAGAGAGAGTTATGGTAGGTCAGCCTATTGACCCTTTTGAGGCTGGTGGGGTACTTGTGCAATGTGCAAACTTCCCCTCATCACAACTACAAAATGTTCTGTTGAAATCTTCAGAGATAATGAGAAGAAAGGATGAGGAGATTTGTAACAAGGACGTTGATGTCCCTTCAAATCATCTTCTTGGATGAAATCTCAATTCTTTTACGTAAAAGGGACATTTCTTTGAGCCTGAATCCACATGCACTGGAGTTTCAACCGACCGGGCTAGTTATATCTACTCCTAAAGATGATAAAGGGCCTGCAACGGAGGTGGACTCTTTCGAGGAAGTTAACGATAACTTTTCAAATTTGAAGCTTTTACACGATTTCCTTGTTACATATAAAGGCAAAAATAAACATAAATATAAGAAAACTCCCACTCCAATCGAAAACCATTACAATGATGTACTCGATAGTGCCTTTCTAGCGTATAGGATTCTCTTTTTGCTTTTGTTGGGACTTTGCTTCTGTGGATTTCGGTTACCGCTTTCCTTTTATGCTTGCTTTTTTTATCTTCTTGCTTTTATATGTTTTGTTCCCTTTATGTTGTACACAATTTTGGTTATATTTATAAATAAAACATTATTAATATATATATATAATGCACTCTCATTGAGCGGAATTAGCTACATGAATCATATGCATCGATCAAATAACAACTCCTTAATCACTAAGTATGTAATATCATTCCTTATAATTTGTCTTTTTTGGTTTACCAATTCCACTTTTAACATGGGTTGTCATTTCTATTTTATTTTGCATCTTCTATTTTTAATTAAAAAAAAAACATCATCTCTACCTTCCTAATTAGGCATCTAACAATCTACCGCTTAATTTGCACCATCTAAGACGATGTTATTTGAGTTTATCCATATTTAGGACTACTACAACATTTCTACAAATGTATTCTATAGTAGTATTCTCACCTCCACGACATTTGTTAGCATTGTTCTACTTAATTTTGAAGTTGAGTCTCAATTAAGCATATACAGGGAATTTGAATTCTCAACATGTCAAAAATTTTAAATTAATAACCCCAACCATGAGGCATGGCACCATTCCTGTATGTTTCTACTTTTCATGCCAACAATCTATCCCACAGAACATTATCGATCATATATTTACACTCTAAAACTATTCCTTTAAGTTTGAGTGGGATTTTTTGATCACCTAACACATCAAAATAACTCTCATTCAAAGCATGGATCATGTTTATCGTATTGCCTTCCATGTATCCATTAACATGCATAACTGAATCAAGATATTTGAATCTCTAGCTCTATGCAAAAGCATGATATTTAATAGTTATTCTTTTTATATTCCAATTTCTAGTATAGTTAAACTTATACTTTATATAGCCTATTTTGAAAATATTGAAGCAAAATCCTTGGATTTTAAAACAGTTCTCCATGGCTCGAGTTTCACCTTTGCCCAAGCTCTAGTTTTGTCAATAGAAATATACATATGCAATAGCATGGACAAATGCACCTCCTATTTGAATGTGTGAAGTAAAAACATAATGCAAAAGGACAAAAATTTAGAAGTAACCCTTGATGTAATATTTTAAAAACAAAAATCATTCGACAAACCACCTTGTGGTTTAACAAATGTAATTATTGTATTATATAAGTCTTTACACCTCAAAAAAAGTAACACATTATTTTTTTTCAATACTTTTCATAGGATTTGTCTAGATTATTTATCTAGTGTCTTTTCTAAAATGACAAAGTTCAAATAGAAACCTTCCTTCCTCTCAAAAATTCTTCATCAAAACATTTAACAAATGTCCAACCTCAATAATCAATTTATCAGACAAAAAAAAATTAGACCTTGGAATTTCTTTGCAATTTATGCTCAATCTCTCTACAAGAATTTTGAAATATCACTCATTAACTAATTCCACTGTAATTTGCACAATTCTGCACATTCTTTTTGTTTCTTATAATGAAAAAAATATAACACTAGTCTCATTAAGTAGAATCAGCCACATGAATCATATGCAGCCATCAAATAACAACTACTCACAAACACTAAGTATGTAAGATCATTCCTTACAATTTCTTTTCATGTCCTTTTTGGTTTACCTACTCCACTTTTAACATGTGTTGTCTTTCTATTTTATTTTATTTCTTCTACATTTAACAAAGGAAAAATTCATTTAACTCCACTTTCCTAAATAGGTAAACCATCCAAGATATTTTAGTTTATCTTTTTTAGAAAGTACTCCAACATTGCTACAAATGTATCAGAAGTATTCTCACCTCCATAACATTTGTTATTATGTTTTCACTTTTTTTTTTAAGTTGAGTCTCAATGAGGCAAATATATAGACAATAGGATTTGAACTCTTAGCATGCAAAGAGTTCTAAATTCAATGACCCCAGCCATTGGGCCACAATACCATTCATGTATTTTCTAATTTGCATGCTAACAATCTATCACACACATTACCGATCATAAATTTACTCAATAAAAACATCCCTTTAAGTTTGAGTGGGAAATTTTGATCACCTAACACATCAAAATCACTATCTCATTTAATGCATGGATCAAGTTTGTCGCATTGCCTTCCATGATGCCATTAACATGCATAATAAAACCAAAATATTTGAGTTTCTAGCCTATGCAAAAGCATGATTTAATAGTCATATTCTCAATATTTAAATTTCTATTATAATTATATTTATACTTTATATAACCTATTTTTGATATATTGAAGCAAAATCCTTAGATTTTATGATAGTTCTCCATAGCTCAAGTTTCATTTTTTCCCTGCTCTAATTTTAGCAATAGGAAAAAATCATTTGCAATAGCATAAACAAATGCACCTCCTAATTGAATGCGTTCAATAGAAACATAATGCAAAAAGACAAATATAGAAGTAACCCTTGATTCAATATTTTTAAAATAATATCATTAAACAAGCCATCTTGTGATCCTATAAATGTAATTGTTGTATTATATGAGTCTTTATACTTCAATAAAGTAACAAAATATTATTTCTTCCAGCTCTATTTATAGATTTTTTAATAAAAAATGCAGATAAAATAAGTAGGAAGGGTACAAGAAATTTAGAGTTAGGGTTTGGTAGCTTTTGAAAAGTTTTGAACTCTCTATATATTATGTAATAGATTTTTTATTAAGTGCCTTTTTAGAATGATAAAGAACAAAAAGAAAGCCTCCTTCCTCTCAAAAATTTTCCATCAAAACTTTTAACAAATGTCCAACCTCAATAATTAATCAGACATTAAAATAATTAGACCTTGGATTTTCTTATAATTTATGCTCAATCTCTCTGCAAAAATTTTAAAATATCATTAATTAACTAATTCCACTATAATTTGCACAATTCGAACATCACTTTTGTTCTTATAAATAGGTATACTCCACTCATTTGATATTTGTAGCCCTTAGAATCATATTAAAGAGCTTGGTGGTCCTAAACTCCTTCCTCACCAAAAGATTTACACACTGATCGAGCTATCATTCAAACCCTAAGGCTTTTAAATTATTTAAAGCATTTCAAATGCTAATTTTACTCGCTTGTTAAATTAAAGAAGAAATTTAAATAATCTCGAGAGCGACTAAATTCATCTTAAAACAAGTTATTTTCATCGAATTTTGTAATAAAAAGTACATCCACCCTTATTTTTGGGGTCATAAAGCGTCTCAACACATTGTTTATACTCTTGAAAGTGAACCTCAAGCGCCTCAATGCGCTCTTTATACTCTTCCGGACGAACTACAAGTTTCTTGACAAAAAAAGTCAGTAAAGAAACAAAAAGGATTTGATCAGGACGAGATTGGACATGCAAGTGTGCGTGTAGTCTTCATCGCACGTTGAACTCTTGAACTTTTAAAAAAATAAAGGTTGACACCATTAGTTTATGTGCAATCCAAATCACCATTAAGACCATCGTGCGGAGACTGTCTAGGTATTGAACAATGAGATAAACAAACAAAATCACCTCTACAACAGCTGCGAAGCTAAGGACGAGCCATTAAAGATCTCCAACCTCATTTGGTTGCGATGAAGATTCACAAAAACCCCTTCTTTTGCAAGTCGAACGATGGTGTGGGCTTTTATAAATTAAGCCCGATAAACCAAGAGCGACAATCATTGTAGCCTAAAAAAAAGTTTGGCCTCTGCATTTTCACTTAATTGGCGACGGTTAATATTAATCCCGCCAATCCAAAACAAGTTGTCCCGATTCTGTGGATCTGACAGATCCAGGCGCAAGACACAAAGATATATGGATTTCAATTAGGTAGGACGTTCAATATACGTTACATATACACTATTGGTTTGACGTTTGGCATTTGCATTTGATGTTAGCGTTTATTGTTTGTGTTTGATGATTTGCATTTGAGCTTAGCGTTTTGGCTTGACATTAGGTGCATACTTGCCACTAGCAAGGTTCACGCACACGCGGATGCAAACGTAAAATGAATCCAATAGGTACCAGGAAATCAAATAGCTTCACACACACTTCTAGCATCGCAACCAAATGGAGATTGGAATCTTGAATGGCTCGCCATTGGCTTGCCGCTGTTGTAGAAGCGATGCTGCTCGTTTACCTCGCAGCTTAATGCCTCAACAATCTTTGCTCGAGGGCCTTAATGGTGATTGAGAAGACACAAAAGCTGATAGTGTTGGTCGTTTTGTTTTGCCTTTACCTTTTTATGGGCATGTACTGAAGTTTAAGAGTTCAACGTGCGATAAGAACTGCAAGTTCACCTACATGTTCAACCTTGTCCTAATCGAATCCTTTTTGTTTCTTTACTGGCTTTTTTTGTCGGGAAACTTGTAGTTCGCCTGGAAGTGTAGTATAATGAGCGCGTTGAGACCATTGAGATTCACCTCCAAGAATATAAAGAGCACGTTAAGACGCTTGAGGTTAGCCTCCAAAATGCTAATGAGCACCTTGAGAGGTTCCAACGCCATGTTGATTTGGGGATTCACTAGAGAGGAAGAATCCTACTTTTTTTAGCAATAAATGGTTTTATTAGTTCAATGGGAACTACATGGCCATCATGTAGACATTGTCAAAAAAGCATTGTGATTTTATTTTAATTATTTATAAATGGTTGCAACAACAGCAGTTAGTACTTGGCACCATTTTTCAGAACGAGTCATGTAGCTTAATCCTTTTTTTTTCAAGAAGAGCATACACATGTACAGTAAACATTATCATGTAGACGTTGTCAAAAAAGCATTGTGATTTTCTTTTAATTATTTATAAATGGTTGCAACAGCAGTTAGTACTTGGCATCATTTTTCAGAATGAGTCATGTAGCTTAATCCTTTTTTTTTCAAGAAGAGCATACACATGTACAGTAAACATTGAGAGTTTCTACTCTCAAGGCATCAAAAGATGTTTGACAAATATACCAAAATGAAAGGCAATCAATCATGAGTGATAGGATAAATACAACTGACAAGCATCAAAAGATGGCACATATCTTTTAGTGGCATTGCACCCATTAATAGTTGTTAGTGAAGTGGTCTACAAGGTGTGAAGAAATGGTGCCCTCTATTGGCATCAAAAAAACTGACACACGACAATGGAATTAGAAGAGAAGTAGCTTGCACAATGCATCAAAAGAGATATTACTTATAAGGAATGTCAGGATAAATGGCGGCATCCATTTGGGATAATGACAGCATCCATCAAAGTTTAAATTTTTATACCAAAATACATCAAAATCATGATCACAACTTGTAACCACCCATTTACTATTCATAGCAAAATATAATCATTTAAAATTCCCTATTGGAAGCCACTTTGCCTTCATACACCCTCAAACCCTTGTCGTTATTCCTTGAGTTTCCTACACTTTCATATTCTATTATCAAAATCTAAAAGTCAAATATTTGATTGCAAGGATCAATACTATCAACTAGAAACACTTTCATTTGTTTTTTAAACTTCATCAAAGGATATAGCATACCCAAGAATTCCACACTCATTCATAATTGTTAGCTTCCAAAATGCTCTGAGAAAAATCACCATTGCTAATATTAAGTTCAATCAATTTCAATAACTCATTCTTCTCGGGCACATTTTGAAGCGCTTCTCCTTCGAAAAATAAGATTTGGTATGGATTCTTCTCTAAAGGCAATAGTAAAATTTCTTTATATTACAACTTTCTAGGCATATATCTTCATCGAATGAACAACAATGTTCAAGGCGAAACAAAAAGACAAAGAACTTATCCTTTCTTTCACATATTTGCTCGGATATTCTTCCAACAAAACTAGATTTTCAAAAGACTTCGAATTCTTCCCCTTAAAGGTTGTTGTATTATGTTGAAAAAACTGAACAAAGGAAAATCAACATTGAAACCATTTGATGATTGTATCCTAGTAACTCCAAGATATTTGTTGTTGTTGGTATTATTCCTCAATCGGCTACATCAGTGCTCTCTCGTTGTTCAATGAATTATTTCTTCAACCTTCTACCAGCAACTTTTAAAATTTATCCCTTTTTTTTTTCACTACGTTTACAAACTAAATGTTTATTTAAGGTTGAGACTCTAATATTTTAAAGTTATGGCACAGCCAGAAACCTTAATAGTTCATCCTTTGTAAGTCTTTAAGATTTGGGAGAAAGATATAACTGAAAATTTTCACTAAAGGATCTTCATTATACATGTGTCATTCATCGAGAACATTGCAAGCTCTCCTTCTAACTACCGTTTGCTTGCTTTGAAATCACACAGTGGACACATGAAGCGTGGATAAAGAGTCAAAAATAGTAAGAGTTTATGTGATAAAAAAATTAAGGGGTCAAGATTAGTAAAAGTGGAAATGGAGTGTGAAAAATATTTGACGCGTGAAGTACAATAAAGGGAGCATTGTAACCATACCTTTTATATGGAAAACAAATTATTTCTTATCTGTTCATTAATTTTCCTTTGCTTACTCTGTACCTACTTTAAAATTCTTTAGAGTTCTTCTAGTAAATAGGTTGTAATATAATTTTCGTATTTCTCTCACAAGCTCACCCTAACAGTACAACTTAGTAACTGATGCTAAGAAATTAGCAAATGTGCTTAAATATTTTTTTTCTCTCTTCCTCCATGACCACTTCAACGTTTCAATGAAAAAATAATAATTTTAAGCATAAAATCAAAGACGAGAAACAATGAGAAATAAGAAGAATGAAGAAGGTCTGAGGTATTACTTACCTTCTTAATGGATGGGTCAAGCCATTCATACCACCTAGCCTTACATTGCTTGGCTGACTTGCGCACAAGAAGAGAAGATATCCGTGCCCATTGGTTCTTCCCATACTTCATAACCGCGGCCTTGAGAATTTCATCTTCAGTATTCTTCCATACTCCTCCCTTTATCATAATCCTCATCTTGCCTTCTTTTTTAACGATCCTCCTACTCCAATTTTTAGTGTTTCAGGGGTTACTTAAACTTTTCCGAGAACCACGAGAGAATACCAAAATAAAATATGACAGGGCTACAACAGTGTGCAGTGCATAACTGAAGGACAACGTCGATATTGAGCTGGGAAGGCGATGCTGACGGGAAAGTGCGGTGGGGATGGAAGAGCAGAAGCTTCACTAGGAGAGTGACATGATAGTACTGAAGTCGGAAGAGATGCGGAGAAGAGGAAATCACTCAGAATTCAAGGTTTTAAGGAGCACTGTGTCAAATATGTCCCATCGTTTATCAGCAGTGCCCTAAGGCACACAAATAGCTGATTTTAGGGTTAACAGAGAGCAACCCGAAGAAGAACAACACTACGACGGAGGTTTCGAATTCAATGGAGATAAAACGAGCAAAGGACGTGAGATCGACAGCGGACGGATTTGCAGATTTGGCCGCAGAGAGGGAATTGAGGGGTCAGACGGTGAGGTCTTGAACTTTTGATAGAAGAGTTAGGTTACAATTCAAGTTCTTCTAAGAAATACTAATATTAATAAAAGTATTATTAATTAAAATATAAATTTTATACGAATAATAACTAAATTTCGTACAACTAGAAGTTGGAATGAAGAATCAAATGGACCAATTTTTGGTGATCGGCTCGATTCAATCTACGAATACATACTTTAGTTTTCAATTATGTTTATTTTAATAATGCTAATTAATTATCTTTTCAATCGGTTAATTAATTGAATAATTATGTTATTTAACTCATAATTTTAAATATGAATTACTTAATCAATTATATGATGTTAATTTATTAGTTATTTATTGGGCATATTAAACGATTAACTTAAATAAATTATATATCAATTCTATTAAATAAATAATCATATTAATTATTCAATTAATTATTGCTTAATTAACTATATATATTAACAATTTTTTAGAAATATTGATTACTTTTCATATATTAATTATTATATTCCTTTAATTATATCATATAATATTATTTAATTAATTATTACATTGTTATAGTCAGTTAATTATGTTTACTTAATTATGTTAAGTTATATATAGTTATATTAACAAAATAGTTACTTTTATCTATTAAATATTTATTTACGTCATACTTAACTAGTGGTTTACATTAATTATATGTGTATATATTATGTGAATAGTTAGGTAGTTATATTAGTTTCTTTTAAATTGATTGTTTAAATCAAAATCAAAGAGTTTTCAGCATAGTTTCTAGGACATAATATCTAGAGGAATAGGAGAACTACTGTAGCGCCCCGCCCTGTCACCGCGCGCAAAAGAGACAGTTATAATCAATTTCGGCGGCGGAGCGGCGCGCCCCTCAAGGAGGAATAACCCGTCTCCCCGAATAGCTGAAACAGAACCCATCTGAAGGGCTGCTGACTCAACCTCAAGGAAGGTTGAGAGTTAATATTTAAGATAATTATAGTATCATTATCCTAAATATTAGACCAATACATACATTGGATGTAAAATACATGAGAATTTTAATATATATATATATATATAAGATATCAGTATTTTCAGTATACTGATCATAATCACAATACTAAGTATAAGTAGTATATAATATAGTGCTGAAGCTAAGCAATCATCTAGAGATATTCATCACAGAAGCTGTATAAAATATTCGTCTCAAAAAAAAAAAGAAACATATCCAGAATTATTACAAACAGTTTACTAAAATACAGAATAAAAGCTAAGTACTGAATTGAAATAAACTAAGCGGAAAAGAAAAGCTGAAGAAGAGTCCACTAGTGCTCCATGGGCTCCTCCTGAATCTCCTAGGTATTCTCCTGACCTGGCTCAATATACTGCTCAAGATCTAGCAAATTGTCGAATCCTAAAAGTACCCCATGTTAGACTTATAGTTTAACACATCGAAATTAATCTAAACAGTTCTAGTTATTCATTTAGCATTTACATAATGTAAATAAAATTATGGAAAAATTGTAAAGTAACTGAAGGTATAAAACGGTATAAAATTATATAGAACTGAAGTAAAGTAAAGTAAAGCTGTATTGAAAACTAAATATTGAAAGTAAGCAAAAATAGTAATGGATTTGAAACTGGGTAACAGCATGTAAAACTATGATGTATGCCACTAAAATTATGCTTCTGAATATGCCACAATACTGTATACTACTGATATGCAACCGAAATATTATTGAACTACTATGAGTCGTACGATCCAATGTACACATACATCCAGTTGGGAACTGCGATGCCGATGTGAGGCGGCCACCCCTTTAATCATAAGAATTAAGGAGTGGTCGTCACTAAACACATCCCTTACTTGACATTAGGTTGAAATTTAAGACTCCAATCCAATCTTAAGGAAAGATGTACTCTTTTAAATAAAGCAAAGGATAACAATCACTTAATGAGTATACTATGTAATCAGAGTGCGGAAGAAAAAGATACAAACTGAAGTAAGCATACATTCATCCATATTGAAAGTAAAACATCCAACTCATAATATACAATGCAGGAAAAGTAAAGTACAATTTAATCAGGTATTATTACAAACATTAAAGTTAAGAGCTGAGATATAATATAAAGTCTCTCATCCTCTCGAATGCAAAAGTAAAGCAAACTAAAAAGTATGATCTAATGGTCTTCATCAACCTGAACCTCCTCCTGGGTCTGCTCCTCTGAAGGCTTAGCTTCCTCAAAAAGCTTGGAATCTACCATTATCGATTTCATAATGGTAGGGCCCCAGCCAACAAAAGAAAAATCTAGTTAAACAAAAATATCTAAATAATTTTAAGGTAATCATTTTTATATATTTTAAAGATATCACAAACTTAACTTAAGCGTAAAAACAGCGGTAAAGCGACAAAGAAAGGAAAGGCAAGTTATAATAATAAATTATAACTTAAACAAATTATGAGGTGAAAACATATCTCAACACAAGCTGCATAAAAAGGTAAGTAAAGTGCAAATAAAAATCTACTAAGTACAAAGAAATATCCTAAGTAATATGATCAAACAAAGTATGCCAATTTATAATGTAAAGTAATGATACTATACTGAAAAGAAACATCTAGCATCCTAACATGCTCTTAATAAAGAAAATGATTACAGAAAACTCTGTAATACAAAAAGAACTGTAGTAATGAAAGTCTAAAGAAAAGTATACTGAACTGCAAAGTATAAGTAAGTCAAACTGTAAAGAAACTATAAAGACAACTGAAAAGACAACTATAAAGTGACTGTAAAGTAAAATAAATGTAATTGTAAGATGACTGTAAAATGGAAGTAAAGTAAAGTATAAAGTAAAAATAATGTGTGAGCTAATCCTACTTAGTACTGTCAAAAAATAAAGTTCATCTGCTCATCTATGAGAAATATCCTAGATTAAAATTAATTCCATCAAAAAGGTATCTAAGAGAAACATCTCAGATCCTATAGTTAATTCCATCTGAATAATCTAGGAGAAACATCCTAAATTAAAGTATGCTACACTAGGAAAGTGTCCTAGTCACAAGGTAACATCCATCTAATCATCCGAAAAAGCGTCCCAGGCAAAAGTAACACGCACTAAAAAAGTGTCATAGGCAAAAGTAATACGCATTAGGAAAGCATCCTAGGCAAAAGCTATAACAACTCTGATTGTTACCTTAGTTAATTAGGACTAATCTTAGTCTTAAAAATAATTAAAAGTACTAATTAGGTCGATTGGAGTCAACCTCTAGGGCCTACCCCAAAATCAGGGATCAAATGGATCGAATCTTGATTTCTAGAAAATCCAGAAACCCTAAAATTGACCAATCTAAATTGAACTCAGATTGGAAAACGGACACCGCCATTGCGTTTATTGACCCCAAATTAACTTAGGGTGAAGTTTTCGTGTCAATCGGAAGTCGTCGAAATTTTGACGAATATTTTAATAATAATAATGCCCCGGAAATCGAGAAATCAAAATACTCGTCGGATCGAAATTTTGACCTCACCATTGCGTTCCTCACCTCTGAAATAGCTAGGAAAAATATGTTTGAAATTTTTGTATATATATATATATATATATATTTAATTATTTAGTTAACGGCGCCATCCGGCGCCGTCAACTTAAGTAGACGACGCTCACGGCGCCGTCAAAATCGGATGGTTCCATCCGGACCGTCGGATCCGCGCAGATCAATGGCTCACTGCCACGATCCGTGACCCTCGGTCCGGGCCGATCCGGACCGTCCGCATATCGCGGATCCCACGATCCCGAGCCGTCTCCCTCGGCTTCTCCGTCCCCGACGCCACGCGGCGCGCCCGCCGCCCCTCCGGGCCAATCCGGCCCCTCCCTGGCCTCGGTGAGGTCGCTGGCATCCCCCTATAAGGCCCTGGTGGATCGATGGGCTCTGAGTTAGCGAAATCGGAGCCCGATTCAGCCCCGACCTGAGCCGACCCCGTCCCAACCCGCGAGCCGTCGATCACGTACTCCCCGAACTCCTCTCTCGTCCATTGGATTTGCATTTTCACGCCTGAATATTGTAGATCTTAGGATGGATTAATGATCCATCAGACCTGATCGAGTTCGATCAGGTCCGATCGACCCAGATCAAGGCTTAAACCCTTCGGGTTTCGCCTCATAAGCTCTCCACGTAACCATAGACCTAGGTTTAGGTTTTACCGGCGACTCCGGCCACCTCCGGTGAATGTCTGCCCGCCGACGTGTATGCTCCGACGAGGGCTACCGTCGGCCGTGCGGGCCAAGGCAGGCTGCTGCCGGGAAGGCCAGCAAAAGCCATGCCCTAGGTGCTTCTGCGAGGGAGGCGAAGTCCGGGTCGGGTCGGGTCGACCCGAGCCCCACCCGACCGCGTCGGGTCCCCGTAAGCCCCGAGTGGGGCCCACTACGCCACGTGGCAGCCACCAGGCCCACCACGTGTCACGTGGGGGGCCACACGCTGAGCCCGCGACCCCTCAGCTTCGGCCGTGGGGCCCACCGCGCCACATGGCAGCCGCTGGGCATGCCACGGGGAATGTGGGGCCCACTGTCAGAGCCCGCGACTCTTCGGCTTCGGCCGTGGGGCCCACTGCGCCATGTGGCAGCCTCCAGGCCAGCCACGTGTCCCGTGGGGCCCACACGCCGAGCACCCGCGGCTCTTCGGCTTCCCAAGTGGGGCCCACAGAGCCACGCGTCAGGTGGGACCCACCGTCGAGACCTTTCAGCTTCTCGTGGGGCCACAGAACCATGTGGCCGCCTCCAAGCATGCCACGTGTCCAGTGGGGGCCCACATGCAGTGCAGCACCCAATCAGGTGCTGACACGTGTCATAAGTGGGGCCCACAGCCATCTCAGCCAATTAATTAGTTTAATTAATTACTATTATTGATTAATTAATTATAGTTATGGGTTAATTAATTATAATTAGTGTTAATGATGTTTCAACAGTAATCCTGTAATTAATTAATAATTAAGAGATTAATTAGAATTATTTTAATATTAATTAAACCTTAATAGTAATTAGAATAATTAATTATTATTAAATAGTAAACTATAATTAATTATTTTTAATTAAATATTAATATGTGATTAAAATCAATTAAATAGTAATTAGTGCTAATGACTTTTCAACAGTAAAATAATAATATTATATAATTTAATCATTAATTAATAGATTAATTATTGTTAATTAATAATTAAACCTAATTAATCACAGATTAATTAAAGGTTAATAAATTCAGAAATTACATATATAACTTTAAGAATGAATAGTAAAATCATTCAATTTGAATAAATAAACAGTAAAATAATTTAAATTATATTTTTGAATAGTAAAACTTAAAAGTTTAATAACTTTTTGTAGGATGATACAAATATAGCCAATATAGGTTTCATTTTGATCAGAAAAATGTAAGAAATCAAATAATATAAGTCAAAAATTAATTTCGGGGTACGCATAACGAGATAACATTTTAGGACCTCTCTAGAATCTCATAATTTTTTACCCAGTTATCTAAACATATTCAATATGGGTCTTAAAATGCTCAGGAGAGCGGCCCCATCACTGTAATAGTATTAGTTTTCTCATTTGAATATCAAGACAAAAAGTCAACCTAGAATTCTCAGTAAAAAATAACTAAAATGCACCTAGACTTTAAACAGCCATAACTTAGTCAAATCAACTCCAAATTCAAAAATTCAAGATGCTAACTAACTTAGAGTTTCAATGTTATCAATAAACTGAAATAATATTTAGTCTGAACCCTATAAATTTAGGTAAAAGACCAAATTACCCCTGACCTCATTTTGGTCATAACTTGACCGTTTCTCGTCCAATTTAGGCGTACTTACTGTCTACCCTTAAGTTAAATAGTAAGGAATCAGTTGGAATTAAGAGAATTCAATTCTAACCCGTAAGTTAAAAGTTGACTTTTTGACTCTTAGGGTATGTAACAACCCAAGGTTGTTACCCAGCGTGAATTTAGCTTAATCATATCATAATTACCATTCAATCAAGTTTATCTAGTCATTAGAATCAAACCCAGAAAGTTTGGAGCAATTCGGAGCTAAATCCAATATTTTAGATTATTTTTAATATTTAATTAATTATGAAATTGAGGTATTTATTTTGACCTTGAAATCAAAATCCGACTTCGCCATTGTGATCTTCACCCCCAATTTAGCTAGGGGTGATATTTTGGACGCATTTGGAAGTCGTCAAATTTTCACGAATATTTTAATGTAATTAAATGTGTCGAAAAATAGGAAAATTAAATAATCAGTCGGAATCAAATTCTGACTTTGCCGGTGAATTTCTCACCCTTAAATTAGCTAGGAGTGAATTTTTGGGAATTTTCGGAGCACATTTCAAAAATCAGAATTTTTAAATAATTCGAAAAAATAAATATACAATTAGGCAATCATTGAGACCCTTATTTGCAATTTTCCCCATTCTTTTTTTCCAAATTTTTTGGCTGACCATTCCCTTTCATGCGGCTGACCCCCTTACCTCCCATGTGCATTAAATAGCAAAGGCAATCTCTTCTTCCCCTAGCTCCCCTATAGCCAATGATGGAGCCTCCCCTTTCTCTCCTTCTTTAAAAGGGAGAGTTCAGCCATCTTCCCCTCTTTGCTAAGATTTTTCTCATCTCTTTCCCCTCCATTAAGCCCCTTGCATTAAAGAAGGAGCTCTCTCCCCCTGCAAGAGTCTTGAAAGAAGCAAAGGTCCCCCTTCCTCATCTTCCTCCTCCTCTAGCAAGGACAAAAAGGTACCCCTATACCCTTCTCTTTTATCTTCTTTATATGGCTGCAATGCTTGAATGTATCTCTAGAGGTCTATAAACATATATGGAAGCCATTAAAGCTCTTAAAAGCATCACAGAAAAATGCTCTGTTTTCGTTTGTTCTGTATACCTTTGCATTCATCACCATATTACGTATAGCTAGGATGCTCCGTTTATGCCAATTTTGATGTCGATGAAACGGTATTGTAAAGACCTTTTTCATCGATATATGGCACAGCACATGAAGTTCTCTAGATTGAAAGTAATCAAGCCTAAAAGTGACCCATCGCTGTTTACGTTTAGGCAAAATCACTGTCTGACGCTGCAGCGTCTAGAGTTGCGAATTTGGGTCCACTACAGCACAAAAACTCGTTACAGCGCTCTCCAGCGCGCTGCAGCGCCCCAAGTTCGAATCCGAGTCCACTAGAGCGCGCCATAGTGCCAAAATCAGCATTTTTGCCCGCTCCAGCATTTCCATATCATATAGGGACCGCTATAGCCCACCCTAGCGCTTAAAAATGCAGTTTTTGGCCACTACAGCGCTTCACAGCGGCCAAAAAATTAAATTTACCATATCTTGGTCATCCGGACTCCAAATTCAAAACTTTAAAGTGCTAAATAGCTTAGAATTTTAGTGCCTACAATAATATAAAAAAATATTTTGATTTTGAACTTTAGAAAAATCAGAAATGACCAAAATACTCATAACCATAATTAGGTCATAACTTGGTCAATTTAAGTCCAATTTGGGGCTACTACTAGTCAAAATATTCAGTGTTATGTAGGAAAGCTATAGCCCCTGAGTTTGCTGAACTTGGATACCAAATGAAAGAGTTATGCCTTTTTGACCCCTCTTAACTTAGAAAATTTACCAAATCTACTCTTAGGAATTCAAATGGCTATAAATAATTCATTAGATCTCAGAATTTAGTGTTCTTAGACTCAATGGAATCCTTGAATAGTGAGTAACAGTAAACTGTATAAATATTTAGATTTCATTAAGTACAAATTACAAAATTGCCCCTTAGGTCAAAAACCTTACATTGGACATGCGGGACCCATTTCTTACCCAAATTTAGTGTACCTACTGTCTATCTTCATATTAGACAGTAAGGAATCATTTAACAGCAAGAAATCTCAATTTGGAGTATTAAATCAAAAGTTGACTTTTTGGACCCTTAGTTAGGGGCAAAATAGTCATTTTGCCCAAAATTTAGGTTAAGCGTCATTAACCTCTAAATTATATTTTAAGCTACTAAAATTAGTATTGGAACTATATTCAGTTCAGTGAGAAAAATCATTTATTAGGTCAACTCAATAAAATCTCCTAGAAATTTTCTAAGTCTTTTTCTTAGGATCTTTTCACCTCAAATTAGGAGTATTCCTAAGTTTATAGCTAGATCATAAGTTAGATTTCATTTATTGGGTAAGTGGGTTATTCAATAAATGAATCATTGGTTTTATTAGTTTTTAGACTTTTATAACTTATTTCGATTATTTTGTTTTTCAACATTAGATCTAGGATAAGGAGATTCATCCTATTAAGTTTGATTTGCTTAATAGGATATACCTTGATCAATAGATCACTTTTAGACAAAAACCTGGATCTTATGTCATAACTTTTTTGGATTATGTGATTAAGCTCAATCTCATGGTGTTTAATCCATAATCTCTAGTTTAGTAATTTTGATCAGTTCCTAGTATAGGACTGTAGCGCCCCATCCCGTCGTCGCGCGCAAAATACGAGTATAATTCATAGATTGACGACGGAATGGTGCGCTACTCGGGATGCGGTGGGCCATACAAGTAAAACTCATCGTCCCGAATAGGCTAAAGAGACAGAGCCATATTGAAGGCCGCTGAATCGAGCCCTAAGAGTAGGCTTGAGAGCCAATATCTAAGATAAGAATGGAACACTTATCTTAGGTATTAGACTTAGTACGTACATACGGTGCAAGGGAGTGGAGAAGAACCCATGTACGTTATAAAATATATCAGCATTTCTAGTACGCCGATCACATCATAATACTATGTATAGTAAGTAGTATAACAGAGTGCAGAAGCTAAAAGCAAAATATCCAGAAATATATTCATCTCAAGCAGTAGTAAATATCTATCTCAGAAAAGAAAAGTAAAAGTACATCCAGAGTTTTATTACAAACCATAATAATGAAGAAATATAAAGAGTCTAGCTAGAATACTGGAAAGAACTAGAAAGTAAAAGTAGGTGCTCAATCCCCTACAACTCCAAGTACTCCTCCTGAGTCTCTGGGACGTTCTCCTGACCTGCCTCCAACAACTGCTCGGGATCGAGCAAATTGCTGGATCCCAAAAGTACCTCGTGTTAGACAAAAAGTCTAACACATCGAAACTAGCTATATAAGCTAATCTAAACATAACAAATATGCAAGAACGTAAAGTAAAAGTGCAGGAAAAACTGTAAAGCATCAAATAACTGAACTGTAGGAACTAAGTAAAGAAAAACTGCATCAAAACCAAATACTGAAAGTACATGAAAATGTCAGATGCTCATAAACCAATGTAAAAGGAATGTCAGATGCTGAGAAGGATGCTATAAGCTGCACTATATGCTACTGAAGCAATGCTCACAAATATGCTATATCACGGTATATCACAGGACTATCACTAAAGATTTATGAGTCGTACGGTCCAATGTAAGCACAACAGTTAGGAAGTCAGTATGGCGACGCAAATGCACCCTGAAATTCCCCAGTCTGTGTATATATAACATTTCGTATCTCATACTGTATCACTGATAACCATGTGTCACAACAGAAGGAATGAGTTCAACTCATATTTATGCTTATGCTTATGCCATTATATGATATGAATGAAAAATCCCGAAATTCATGAAGAATATAGTAAGAAACAGAAATGAATCCTAAGTCTCCACTGTGCAGAATCCTGCTAAAAGGATTCTGACTCCAAATCTCTAGATCGATATTTAGTTAAAGTTGCTTATTTACTCAAAGATCACTGGGCGGGGTGATTGTATACACATATTAAATATGCTGCAAAGATAGGACACAATATTTAGTTTGATTACGCCACCCTACTAAAGCGATCTTCATTAGGAGGCACCATCCGATGATGAATTTATCTCAAATTAAGCATTTAGTCACTAAACTCACAATCATACTTAGCATCTTAAGGAAGGTAATTCCCCTGTACTTAGTTTTATTTAAGCCATACCTATTGAAGCGATCTTCGCTAGGAGGCATTGCCCGATGGCAACTGTCCTTCAATAAAACTAAGGAATGGGTACCCATTTAATACACTCTTATGATTGATTGATTTACTCTAAGCGAGGTTATATCTGCCTAAGCCAGCAGGATAGCAATAAAGATAAATCTTACTTAGAGTGACTCAACCAATCTAGAATATTACTGGGGACTAGTAATATGGGTATACTATACTACACTGCCCAATAATCAAGGTTCAATCAAGTTTATTTAATAGAACAAAGATTTATCAAAACTATAATTCTTAAACTAATAGGTAAGTCCTATACAAAGTTTTATCAAGTGACTGTGATCAAGGATCACATAATATAGGTTCTATCATAAGGAGATGTATCTCTTCTAAGGTCTTAAGTGACTACTACCATAAGGAGAATAGATCAACCTCTAAGGTGATTGGATCTTCTATGCTTCTACCTCAAGGACTCATATAAGGCCTCCTACCTCATGATATATGAATTTAGGTCTCTTAATTAATTCAAGACAGTCTTATGAAGAGAATATCAAGGTATCTCCTTTAGATGTTGATATTAGACTATTAGGTTCTGGTTCATAATTAGATTTAGAATAATTAGATCAGATGATGGAATCATCTGATCATACTTAGACTAAGATTATGGGGTGTAACTCAAACATATTGTTAAGGATTTGATCACTTGTTAAATCAGCATAATATTAATGATCTTATTATGCAAGTTTATTACTTAAGAGAAAATCAGGGATCTTAAGGTTCGATTCAAATTGTGAAATCACAAAGGGTTACTATTAACCTTACTTTGTCTAATTCAAATGCTTAAAATCAATAGTAAATCAAATGCATTATTGGAAAATGTTCAATTCAAAGTCTTGTAATCAATATAATTAAGTTAGGGTTTTTATGGTTTTAGATTTTTCCTTAAGTAGATTAGGGTTTGACTCCTTCTCAAATCTTAAATCAAATCAAGTGTGTATTTAAAGATGTGGCGGCCGCCCCTTCTACTCACAAGTCTTAAGGAGAGGTCGTCACTAAGAACATCTCATACTTAACATTAGGTTGGAATTTAAGACTCCAATCCAATCTTAAGGAAAATAGGTGCTTTTCTAAATAAGATAATGATTAACAATCACTTAATGAGTATCAGAGTGCGGAAGAAAAGTAACAACTGAAGTAAACATCCATACTATAAAATAAAGTACATCCAGCTCAGAATATATACAATGCAGGAAAGTAAAGTACAAAGTTCTGTATTATTACAAATGTTTAAAGTTTAAGGAAAAGTGAAAAGAAAGAGTCTCTCATCCTCACAATATAAAAGTAAAGAAAGCTTGTAAGCAAACTAAGGTCCCTCAATAGGCTGGACCTCCTCCTGGATCTGCTCCTCAGAAGGCTCTATCTCCTCAAAAAGCTCAGAATCTACCATTATCAGTTTCATAATGGTAGGGCCCCAGCCAAGAAAATAAAAATCTTGTTATACAAAATGTCTAAGTACATTTTAAGGTAAAGAATTTTAATGTAATTTAATGACATCACAACTTAAGTTAAGCAAAATATAGCGGTAAAGCACAAAGGAAGGCAAGAACAAGTCATGAGGTAGAAACATACCTCAACTCAGGCTGCAAAATAAGGTAAGTAAAGTACAAGGTAAATCTACTAAGTACAAAGAAAAATCCTAAAGAATATGATCAAACTAACATGCCAGTATAGTATAAGTAAAAGTATTGTACTGAAAGTATAAGACTAGCAACCTAACATGCTCTCAATTAGGTAAAACGGTTGACATACAAAAAATTCTCAAATGTAAAGGAACTGTAAAAAATGAAAAAAATATGAATGAAAGAAAAATATACTGAAATAGTAAAGTAAAGTAAGTCTGAAATGTAAGGAAAGTATGTAAGGTAACTGTAAATGTCTGAAATATAAATGTAAGTAATGTTGATTAAATTACTGTACTTGTGAGATATTCTTACTTAGTCTGCCAAAAAGTAAAGTCCATCTGGTAATCTAGGAGAAACATCCCAGATTAAAGTAAAGTTCATCCAAAAGAGGCATCTAAGAGAAACATCCCAGATCCTAAAGTAAATCCACAAAGTATCTAAAGGGCAAATAGGAGAAATATCCTAATGCCAAAGTAAAGTACCATAGGAGAAATTCCATAGGCAAAAGCAGTCCTAAAGTAAAGTTATACTAAGTGGCAGGTTAAGTAAAACACAAATCACAAGTAAAATGTTGTTTATTTAATGTTTCTTTAAAAGTTATGCAAATGGAATGTGAATGAAACTCAAAGTATAATATAAAGTAAGTAACAAGTATTTAAGTATGTCTCAAGGTATAAAAAGGCTCATATTATAAGGAAAGCATAGCATTTTCAAATCAAAGAAATGAATAGCACTACACAAACTTTGTGATATCACCTATTTTCTAATTTAGACATTCTAACTACTCTAAGTTACATAAGATTCAGAATCCTCAATTCCTACACTGTCTATAACTTAGAATCACGAACTTACAAGTTAAACATAATTAGGATTGGCCACATCCTAATTATAAATAAATCCAAGTTGCCTACAAAATTGAATAAACAAATTAATCATCCTAAGTTATGATTTTATAAATCCAAAATAAACCTTGATTAGCCAAATCAAGATTTAAAGAATTAAGAATCAAATTTCAAAGAATGAGGTTTAATTCTTAATCACAATGTTATCTTATAGGTCTAAGGTTTAATCCAATCTTACTGATTAAGTGTTAAGGTAAATCTTATTGAATTAAGTCAAGTTCAATAGGATAGATCTCTAATTCTAATTCTAATGTTAAAAGATTAAATAATTAATAAATAAACTATGAAAAATCTAATAAATTAGTAAAATTAAGGTTTCACCTTAATGAGTAACCCATTTTACCTATTAGATGAATTCTAACCTAAGATATAATCCTAATCTTAGGAATTAAAGCTCTTAGATACTAAGAGTATCACTTAGACACACATCCTAACTAAGGTTATAAGACCTAAAGGATAATCTAAGAAGTTCAAATAAATGGAGAAGACTTCATCTTTACTTAAAATTTTCTCTTAAGACTAAATTTAAGGCTTTCTTCAATTTTCTAATTTAAGGCTTAGAATTATTTAAATTATAGTCTAAATCACTTAAATTACTATTTGATATGATTTAGAGATGAAAGTAGGTCTTAATTTCATTAAACCCTAATTTTGGGCAAAAAGACCGTTTTGCCCCTCCTTAAGGGTCTAAATTTTACCTTTATGAATTAGCACTTAATTCTAGATTTTAATGATGTGGAATGATTACTTACTATCTAATATGAGTTTAGACAGTGAGTTCTCTAAATTTGATTGAGTATTAAGCCTTATATGGTCAAATTAAGGAATTTGACCTATAAGGGCATTTTGGTAATTTTACCCTAATGACATATAATTTTTCTGTCATTTTATTAAATTTTATGCTCTAAGGTTTCCATAGAACCTAAAATCATTGAATTCTGATGTGTATTGGCTAAGTTATAGCCAAAACAAGTGTTAGGATTTAAAGGGTAATTAAGGATTTTTAATTAAGGGTAAAAAATCCTAACTTTGTCGTTTGGTGTCCAAATTGAATGATTTCAGTGGATGTATGTCACAATTGATCCACTAATTCTAATGATCAGTGGTAGGTTCAATTTGGACTCCATTTGACTAAGTTATGGCTTAATTAGAATTTAGGGTGATTAGTGAGTGATTAGTGAAATTAATTACCCAATCACTAATCCAACCCTATAGTTAGGTTTTAATATGTTCTAATAGTTCTCTGAAACTTAGTTTGTCCAATTTGGGTTATTAAATTTGCTAATATTCACTAATCAAGTTTTTAGGGTAATTATGGGTGATTAGCAAATCTAACCGTTGGATCCTAAATATTTTTGTAGATTTCTGTATATTAGGTTTTGCTGATCTAAATTGGTGTTTGGATTACCTAATTTGGAGCTAAAATGACAAATTTATGGTCATTTGAAGTTTTAGGTCAAATTAGGTTAATTAGGATTAGGTCCTAAATGTCATTAGTCAAATCCTAATCCAAACAACAAGGTTAATACTATTAAAATGTTTTTTAGGTTTTTGTGTGTATTTTAAGACCCATATTGGGTATGTTTGGATTAGGGGTTACAAAGTTGTGGTTAAATGAAGATTTGTAACATATGTTAATTTAATTAATACTCCTAAATTTTACTATGTTAAATATTTATCCAAAATAAAATTTGATAGTTTCATAATATTTCTTATATTTTTATGATTAATTTGGTCTATTTATATTGCTATGATTGGATATATAAATCTTAAGATATGATTACTTAAAGTCTAATATTTTAATTAATTAAATTAATTCTAATTAAAAATAATTAAATTTCACAGATTTTATTAACTTACTTTTTAATATTTATAAATATATTTAAACGTATTTTATTCTATAGGTGGGACCAGTCGCAGTGACGTGTCAAGCAGGCATTGGTTGTGCGGATGACAGCTGACCTCAATTGCTGTTTCAGACGAGACAGTCGTCATGACTGTTTGACTGCGGGCCCCACCGACGCCGCAGAGGAACTGGACGCTGACACGCGTCCAGGCAGGACACACGGCGCGTCCTGAGGCGCTCGGCCTGCTCCTGGCGGGTCCCGCTGCCGGCTTCTTCGAATTGCTGGGCCACGGCCGGGCCCGGGTCGACCCGGCCCAACCTTCCTCTTCTTCTTCATCTGCGTCGACAGAGGATTAGGGCTTGCCAATCGGCGCCGATTCCGTCGGGGAAGGGACTTAACTCGTACATAATCGGAGAGAGAATGCTTACAGCTACCTAATGGCATATGGTTCGCTAGCCGGAATGACCTAACCTATTTGCAAAAGCTAACCCTAGTTTGAAGCCCACAGACGGTTTAAACGAAACTGTAGACAACTGTAGATCGATTCGAAATCCAGATGCATATGCGTTCGATCAAGTCGATCAACACCGTTAGATGATCAATCAGTAGATCGGAATAAGCAAACGAACTTAAATTGAAGTGAATTGATTAAGAAATTAGGGAATACGAACGTACCTCAACGAACGGCAGAGAAAGATCGCTGCTTGATTGTCAGGTTCCGGGCTTCGGGGTTGAAACCGAGCGAAGCAGGAGTTCCTGAGATCTTATACTGGTCCTAAAGCGGTGGTTACGAGCGGTGGATAACATCCGAGGACGCGCGGCAAGGATTTGGGGTGATGCGCGTCGAGGGTTTGCGACGCGTGCCTCTTCGCAGGGATGAAGATGATTCGACCGTCTGATCGAGCGATCAGACGATCCCGGGCGCTCCGTGACATCAAACGGCCTCAGCGCTGACGGGGCAACGACGTCAGCTTCAGATGGACTGCGCCGTTTAGCTGATTTAAATAATATTAATATTATAATTAAATTATATAAATCTTTTAATTAAATTTATATAATTAATTGTATCCAGAAAATTTCCGATAAATTACCCTTAGCTAAATAAAGGGTTCTGAACGCAACGGCGCACTCGGATTTTTGATCCGATGAGTATTTAATTATTCGAATTTCCAGGTATTTAAATAATATTAAAATATTCGACGAAAATCCAACAACTTCCAAATGCCTCCAAAATTTTACCCTTAGCTAATTTGGGTGTTCTGAACGCAATGGTGAAGTCAGATTTTCAATTTGAGCTCTATATAAAAAGTAAATTTTTTTAGGGTTAGGGATTTTCCCAGAATTTCTAAATTGACTCAATTGACTTCTAGTTTGACCTAGGTTTCAGAGATGAGTTTTAAATTACTTAATTAGTGACTTAGAATCTCAATTAAGACTTAGATTGATCTTAATTAACTAAAGTAATAACTTAGGTTGTTACAAAAGATCAATGTCAAATCAGTGGATTAATTATGCATTGTTGGTGGAAATCCTAGATCTATATCAAGTCTTAAAAGCTTGATCCAAATCTTAAGATTTCTTAAGTTAATTATGATATTTAAGATTCTATAGCCTTGGATTTATTCAAGTATACTTAATAAGTTTATAAAAGGTGATTTCATTTCATTTAGTTTACTGTTATAAGCCAAAATAATGATTAAAGTTTAATAAACAGTGGTTACTTAGTGCTAACCAAACCCTAATTCCAAGCAAAAAGGATTAGCACATAAGTAAAAATCCAACCATTAAAATTACATGAAATTTGGCATGTAAGTCCTAATTAATCATACAAGAAATCAGAGACTGAGTTTGCTAAGATCCAATGAGTATAAACCCTAAAATTCACTAATTATGATTTGACAATATTAGGGCATAATTAAAATTATAGAACTCAAAAAAATATTATACTTGGCACATGCAATCTACTTAACATCAGTGAACTAATGACACCCTAAACATGCAATTTGGATAAGTAAATTTACTAATCTACCCTAATTAAGATTCACTGTAATTATGTAATAATTACAGATCTGACCATTATATGTGTAATTTTATTTTATATTTAAGTTTCTGAGATTTTTCTAAACATTTTCATATATGATATCATAGAATTTTGACCAGTGGATTAAAAGTTATTTGAATAATATATTATGTACTTTTATTTAATCAAAATTCTATGATTCGCTTAATCGAATTATTTTCCTTAAAGAAAATAATTTCATTAATTCGATTTAAATAAAACAGCTCGGCCCAAAATCGAAAACGCGCGGGTCGACCGGGGCCCGGGAGACCCGGCATTGTCGCACCGCGCGGGTCATGGGTTGACCCGGCCCGCACAGTGTCGTCGTCCTCGACCCTTCGTCCCGCGGAAGAGGCCGATTAGGAGAAACCTAATCACCAAATTTCAGCGCATCCGGTCCACGGATCGGCCAGCATTCAATTGCTACACCATCACCATGTCCAGACGCGTCGATTGGGACCTGAAGCCCCTTGTGAGACGGTCTGGATCAGCCAGACCTTACTCACCCGAGGATCTCGCCATTTGAGTTACTGTGGGGAGATAATTCTCCCAACAGAGGTCATCCGAGACCCCGGGCTCAATCCCTACACCATCAGGGAGGTGAGGCGGATCGAAGCCCTACGGTTCGGGGGTCTGGGGTGGCCTGGATCGCTGGGTACTTACTCGACCGAGGCGATCCAGAAGAAACTGAACCCGATCGATCGATTCGATCGATCGGGGCTAACCTAGACCCTAATTATGATACAGCCGAGTTCAAAACAACAATATGAACAAAATCGCATCAAATGGAATAAGGTCTGAGCCTTATTGGCTCAGAACCTGAACTGGGATACTTGGTTTTGCGGGACGGAGCTGGGACTGGAAGACGGATCGTGGTTCGTTGCTGCAGGGACTCTGGAAGCTCTTAGGGGTCCTGAACTCCAGGAGTAACCCTCTATCAGCGGTACCCGAGCTCGGGAGCGCCTGGGTGAAGCTTCGGGAGTTCGGCAATGGCGACGAATTTTAGAGGCTACAACTGATCAGCAAGGATCAATTGAAGCAGAGCTGGGGCTATTTATAGCCTTGGCTGAGCTTAGGGAAGCTTCTAGAGCCACTGGCTCGAGCTGGGGAGGCCCGAGAGGGCGGGCCATGGCCGAGCTCTCGAAATTCTATTTCGACCTCGGCCGGGCCACAAGGCCCAATTGGGGTATCATGGTGTTTAGGGGAAGACCAGCAACGGTTTGCTGAGCTGGAGGCGCGCGTGGGGGACAGGGGAGGCCACTGGCAGTACGGGGAATCTTCCCTGTCGGGCGCGGCTTGGCGGAGACGAAGATCCACAGTGCGGGTGCACTGTGGACCGTCTGATGCATCAATCGGGAAGACGCGACGGTCCTGATCCTCTGGATCCTAACGGCCGAACCAGATTAAATCTGCACCGTAGGATCATTATGGTTGATCTAACGGCGGACCCGCGATTCTAATTCTAACCGTCGGATGGAAAGGCGTGATGGCTAGATTTGAGGGATCCCGTTGTCGCGTGACCCAGGCTCCGCAGCGGATCGCCCGCGGTCCGCACAACGGATCCCGGCTGTTATATTAGGTATTACGGTAAAAATGCAATTATGGAAAGTTATAAGCCCCTAAGTGCCCAAATGAATTCCAAATTGCACCAAATTTTTACCCTTAGCTAATTTGGGGGTGAGGAATCCAAAAATGAAATCAGATTTCAATTCTGAGATCAAAATATTTTGGGTCTAGACTAGGGCATATAAACTGATCAAATTGTAATTTTTTTACTTAGAGAAGTCCAATGGACTTCAAATTTTCCAGATAGGCTTAAATTGATGTTCTAAAGGCAATGGCACTAAAAGTTAAATCAAACAACCTATAATTAGCATGGTAACAATCAAGGATTGTTACAGACTCCCCTACTTAAGAACGATGTCGTCCTCAATATCATTTTAAGAGAAGACAATTGTGAGAGAATATGAGAACATGAATAAGACTTTTGAATTTAAAGAGTACCTGGAGTTTCAGACAGATTGGGATACTTCTTCCTCATATCTGCCTCTTTCTCCCAAGTAGATTTTTCTAAAGAGCGATTCCTCCATTGAACTTTTACCATTGGGATGGAGCAATTCCTTAGCTGCTTTTGATCATGAGCTAAGATCTTAATTGGCTCTTTTACATAAGAGAGATCTGGTTGTAGCGATACGACCGGCAGTTGTAATTAAGTGAGATGGATCACGGAGACATCTCCGCAGAGAGGAGATGTGGAAAACATTATGAACTGCAGAGAAATCTTCAGGAAGCTTTAGTCGATATGCTGCATAACCAGCCTTTTCTGGTATCTCGAAAGGTCCGACGTAGCGAGGACTTAACTTTCTGGTTACACCAAAACGATGAACACCTTTCATTGGGCTGACCTTTAGATACGCATACTTTCCCACATCAAGATCCAGAGCACGATGATGAGCGTCATGATATTTACTCTGCTGATCCTGAGCAGCTTTAATTCTTTGCTGGATTAGCTAAATTTTATGATTTGTTTCTTCAACCAATTTTGATCCATAAAGCTGAACACTAGCTAGGGGTGATTTAACTAGACGTGACAACCGATCCTGAGCACCGTTTTCAATTTGACGAGTATTTAATTATTTGATTTTTTTTAGGTATTTAAATAATACTAAATTATTCGACGAAAATCCAATGACTTCCAAATGCATTCAAAATTTCACGTCTAGTTAATTTGAGGGTGGTGAGCGAAATGGTGAAATCAGATTTTCAATATGAGGTCTAAATAAAAAGTCAATTTCTAGGGTTTTGTAATTTTTCAAAAATCAGGATTTGATCTATTTGATCACTGATTTGATCTAGATCTTAGAGATATGTTTTAAATGACTTAGTTTATGAACTAGATCCATAATTAAGTTAGATTAGTCTTAATTAACCTAGGTAACAACCTGGGTTGTTACACAATGCATCCTGAAATTCCACTGTCCATGCATGCAATATTCCATAACCCATAAATCATCACTGATACTCATACATTATTATCGATACTCAACATCATGCTTATACTCATGCTCATGCTTCTAAGCTACATGAGATAAATCTAGAAATCTAGAAAATGCTTTGAAATTCGATAATAAATTCAAGGTCTCCATTGTGCAGAATCCTATAAATGAAGGATTCTGACTACTATATTCTAATTCGATAATTGGTTAAATTTGAGAGTTTACTTAAAAATCATTAGATGGGATGATTGTATACACATATCCAAGAAAGGTGGTTCTTAACACTTAGTTTGATTAAGTCACCATAACAAAACGATCTTCGATAGGAGGCATCACCCAATGGCAATTTGTATCTCAAGCTAAGTTATTAAGATACGCAACTCACAATCACACTCAGTGTCCTCAAGAAGGTGACTCAAATTATTTAGTTTGTTTAAGCCACACCTATTGAAGCGATCTTCACTAGGAGGCATCACCCAATGATGATTTGTATTTTAATCAAACCAATGAATGAGTCCCTATTTATAATACTCTTAGTCTTGGAAGATTTACTCTAACGAGACTGTATTTGTCTAATCCCTCAGGATAGCACATGGTCATAAGTCCACATTGGAGAGAATTAACTAATTTTGAATACTACTGAAGTAATCTAGTACTATGAGTATACTCTACTATACCCAACCAATAACTTGGGTTCAGAATATTCTATTTAATCAACAAAGATTATCAAAGCTATTAATTCTTACTCTAATGGGTGAGTCCTACACAAGGCTCCAAGGATGTGATCAAAGAGATCACTCAAAGTTGATTTTTACCGTAATGGAGAAGTTCCATTCTAAGTGCTTTAGGTGATCCTACCATAAGGTATCAAGTTCAACTTCTAAAATTATGAAGGATCATTTAAGTTCATACCTCAAAAAATTACAAAAATCCTTCCTACCTTAATGTATCAATAATTAAAGTCTTTAAATATTTCAAGAACGATCATATAGCAAGACCCTTGAGATCTCACTTTTCAACTTCTTAAGTTAACATTCAAAATTTACTTATTAGACTTAGATTAAAGTGATCAGATCAGATGAATAACATCCTTCTGATCATACTCTATTCTACCATCATGGGATAAAATCGAAGATATTATTGGAGTTAGATCATTTCATAAATTATTATAATTTTATTATCCATCTTATGCTAATAATCTTATCTAAAATTTAGATTCAGATGATTCAATCACACAGATTTAATATTAACCTTAGCACTTTTAATTTAATAATTTAAGATCAATATTAAATCAGATGTATTATTAGAATAATGTCAATTAAACTATCTTATAATCAAAGTTACTTGATTTAGGTGATTAAGGTTTAGATCTTAATCAAGACAAGTTAGGATTTGACCCATAACCTTTCTACCATTAAGACCAAAGGTTAATTTAAAGGTCAATGAAAAATCAATATAATGTTGGTGTATTATTGATATCAAATATCAGATTTAGATTAAGTATCATTTACTTAATCAAGTTCTCAAGATCCCTATGTTCACTTATAGTTAAATGTCAATTTAAGCACATTTAGGTGTTCAAATAATTATTGAAGTCCTCTAACATACATTCTAAAATCATGAAAGCATAGGAATATAAGATGACATAAAATAGAAGGTAATTAAGGCTAACTAAATTCTAAATCAAACAAAATGGTTAGCACTTAATTATAATTATAAAATACTTAAGTTTCGTGCCATTTAATTATTGAGGTATACTTATTTAATATAAGCAATCAAGGGTCCGATTCTTTAATATTTGACATAAGACATCTAAAATACATAATGGGTTCTAAGCACTTGTTAAAAAAAGAACAATGTTTCAAATTTAATTTTCACATATAATTTTATGCAATGCTCAATTTTAGTTAAAATAAATTCAAATTTGATATAATTCAGTCTTACTAGTGTTCTAGGGACCTTAAAATACAAAAATATTGAAGTTTTGGCCATTTCAGCCATTTCTGAGCAATTTCAGAAATTTCTGGGAGCGATGGCGCGCTGCAGCGATTTTGATGCGGCGGCGCGCTGTGGCGGAAAATGGTGTTGTGGCGCGCTACAGCGGGACCAATCCGAGAGATGGATGCTACGGCACGCTGCAGCGCTTTTATGCGCTACGGCGCGTTGTGGCGGATCAACTTGTGGAAACACTGTCAATTAATTCATTTTATAGTTTCATATAGTTTTCTAGAAATGACGCTGCGGCTCGCTGTGGCGCGCTATGATGCACTGCAGCGGTCCAACTTGTGGGTTACTGTTCAATTAATATATCTCTTGATTTCTTATAGTTTTCCCAAAAATGACGCAACAGCAGTTTGCTTCCAGGCCATTATTTTAGCTCCAGAAGCATTGTGGCATGCCAGAGCGCGTTGTGGCGTGCCAGAGCACGCTGTGGCGCGCTACGGTGGATTCAGTTCGAGCTCGGGCGCTACTGCGCGATGTAGCGCCCGACGGTGATTTCGCCTGTGTGAAAACTGGGAAGGGTCATATTTCGAGCTTAAATACTCTCAATCCAGAGCATTCCATGAGCAGTGCCATATATCAATGGAAATATCTTTTCGATACCTTTCCATCGATACCAAAATCAGCACAAATTGATTATCATAACAATATGAAACATGTAGTTGAAGTCTCAAGTATACGAAATAGACGAAAAATAGAGCATGCGCTTTTCAAAGTTATATGATGCTTAAATGAGCCTCAATACTTTCCAAATATAATCATGAATTTCTAAAGATACAAACTAGCATGATAATAACATGAAATAGACAAGGAAGAGGAGCAAATGGGTATAAAGAGAGTAAGCAAAATTGTACCTTAGCTTTGCGAGAGAAGGAGGAAGAAAACTCTGTTTTCTTCAAGACCTTGGAGAGGAGCTAAACTTCTTCTTCTTCAGCAAGCACCTAAAGAAGGAGAAGGAGGGAGGAAGAGTTCAGCTTTTGCAAATAGAAAGAAGATGGAGTTTGAGCCTCTTCTTAAAGGAGGAGAAAAATTGATAAAGTATGGGAATAGGCCATCATGAGCTTAGGGAGAGGGAGGATGTAACAACCCAAAGCTGTTACCCAGCTTAATTTTAGCATAATCATAGCATAATTATCATTCCATTAAGTTCATCGAGTCATTAAAACCAAACCATGAAGGTTTGGAGCAATTCGGAGTTCAATCCAATATTTTGGATTATTTTAATAATTAATTAATTAGAAAACTGAGGTATTTATTTTAACATCAAAATCGAAATTCGACTTCGCCGTTGTGATCGTCACCCCAAATTAGCTAGGGGTGATGTTTTGTACGCGTTTGGGGGTCGTCGAATTTTCGTCGATATTTTAATATAATTAAATGCGCCGAAAAATAGAATAATTAAATAATCATCAGAATTGAAATCCGACTTCACCGTTCAATTCCTCACTCCCAAATTAGGTAAGAGGTGAATTTTTGGGATTTTTCGGAAAACATTTCAAAAATCTGAATTTTTGAATGATTAGGGAAAATAAATAGGTAATTAGACAATCCCCAAATTGCAATTTTCCCAATTTTTTAATCCCCATTTTCGGCTGGCCATCACCTCAGCCGGCGTCCATGCCCTTAGGCTAAATTTTTAAATGGCATCTCCTCCTCCCTCCTTCTCCCTCTCCCTAGGTCTCATGATAGCCTATCTTCTTAGGCTCATCATTGCTTCTCCCCTTTAAAAGGAGAGCTCAGCCCTCTTTCTTGGCTTGCTGAACCTTTCTCCTCTCCCCCTCCATTGCTTAAATCCTTGTGTTGGAACGAAAGAAAGAGTGCAGCTCACCTCTAAAAGCTTTGAAGAAAGGCAAATGTCCTCCTCTTCCTCTCCTTCCAAGAACATAAAGGTACCACTTTGCTCCTCTCATTACCTAGTTCATCTTGCTATTATGCTTATTACATCTCTAGATAGCCATGTTTAAGTATGCAAGCCATTACAACTCTCCAAGATATAAAATGTGCTGATTTATTTTTTATTTACTCTGCACACCCTGTCATTCATATATATTTTTAGTATAGCTAGGATGCTCTGTTTGTGCCGATTTTTATGTCGATGGAAAGGTATCAGAAATACCTTTCCATTGATATATGGCACCGCTCATGGAATGCTCTGGATTGAGAGTATTTGAGCTCGAAAAATGGGCCTTAAGTTTTCATCCAAGCGAAAAATGTCGTCTGACGCTACATCGCCCGAAGTTGCAGAGCTAGGCCGCTGCAGCAGGATTTTGGCGGAAACTTATATAAACATATAACAGAGTAATTGAACAGTAAAAATCACAAAATAGACCGCTACAGCGGGCTGCAGCGGAAATATTTTTGGAACTTTAGAAAATATGAAAAATAAATTAATTGAACAGTGATTTTCGCAAATTGAACCGCTACCGCGCGCCGCAGCGGGCTGCGGCGGACCACAGCGCACCCTAGTGCTAAAAGCGCTATCGCGCGCTGCCGCGCGAAAAACGCTACAACGCGCTGCAACGCCCAAACTTGCAAAATTTCCCATAATTTCAGAAAACTGCCCATATTTTTGTAAAACTGCCCAGTTTTGACTGAAATGGTCAAAACTTTCCTGTTTTTATATTTTAAGGTCCTTAGGACCCTAGTGGGGCTAAGTTATACTAAATTTGAACATATTTTAGCTAAAATTAAAAATTGTGAAAAATTTTATATGAAAGTTAAATTTGAAACTTGTCACTTTTATATTAGCCCTCATATCTACTTTGGATCTTAAATATGTGTTATGCCAAAGAATAAGTATTAGAATCTTAATTACTTGTATTAGTTAGGTATAGTTTAACAACCAAATGGCATAAATCTAGGTCCTTTTTAGAATTGTGATTAAGTGCTAATCTCTTTTGTTTGATTTTAGAATTTGATTAACCTTAATTACCTTCTATTTTATACTTTTATGATTCTTTAGGATGCATGTTAGAGAACTTTAATACTTAAATGGGACATCTTGTTATGTAAATTAAACTTGAACATAAGAATCTTGATAACTTGATTAAGTAGATAATACTTAATTCAAACCTAAAGTTTGACATCAATAATACATTAATAATACATTGATTTGTCATGGACCGTTAAATTAACATTGGTCTTAATGATATAAAGGTTATGAGTTAAACCCTAGCTTGTTTTGATTAAGATCTAAACCTTAATCAATCAACTTGATTGTAAGATAATTCAATTGACATTATTCCAATAATGCATATGATTTGATATTGATCTTTAATCATCAAATTAGAAGTGCTAAGGATAACATTGAATGTGTGTGATTGAACTATCTGAATCCAAACTTTAGATCTTTGATTTTCTCTTATATAAGACAATTAGCATAAGATGAAAATAAAAGTTGTAATGATTTATGCAATGATCTAACTCTAATAAGATCTTTGATTTTATCCCATGATTGTAGAATAGGCAAGGATCAAATGAGTTTTAATCATCTGATCTGATCACTTAACCTAAGTATAACAAGTGAACCTTAAGAAGTAGAAAAGTGAGATCTTAAGGGTTTTTCTATAGGATCGTTATTGAAATGGTTAAAGACCTTAACTAATGATGTATTGAGGTAGAAAGAACATTTGTAATTTATTGCGATAGGAACCTAGTCGATCATTCATAACTTTAGAAATTGAACTTGATACTTTGTAGTAGGAATCACCTAAGGTACCTAGATTGTGGCTCATTCCTTATGGTAGCAATCTATGTTGAGTGATTCTTTGATCACATCCTTAGAGCCTTGTGTAGGATACACCTACTTAGAGTAAGGATTAATAAATTTGATAAATCCTTGTCGATTATATAGAATCTGCTGAACTCAGATTATTGGTTGGGTATAGTAGGGTATACCCATATTACTGGATTATTTCAGTAGTATTCAGGGTTGGTTGATTCACTCCAATGTGGACCTATGACCAGGTGCTATCCCGTGGGATTAGCCGAATACAGCCCCATTCGAGTAAATCTTCCAAGACAAAGAGTGTTACAATTAATGAACAAGATCTTAGTTTGAGATATAAACTACGACTGGGTTCTGCCTCCTATCATAGTGCGCTTCGATAAGTGCAGTTTAAGCAAACTAAGCATCTTAAGTCACTTTGCGTAGACCACTAAGTATGCTTGTAATTATGACATTTAACAGCTTAGCTTGAGATGTAAACTATGACCGGGTTCTGCCTCCTTTCGTAGTGCACTTTGATAGGTGCAGTTTAAACAAGCTAAGGGTTAAATCTACCTTTCTTGCAAACATGCTAAATATGTGTATACAATCTCCTCAGCTAATAATTTTCAAGTAAACTCTCAATTTTAACAAATTATCGAGATTAGAATTTATGAGTTAGAATCCTTTTAGCAGGATTCTGCACAATGGAGACTTTGGATTTATTATCATATTTTAAAATATTTTCTGGATGTATCTCATGTAGTTTAGAAGCATGAGCAAGAGCATAAGCATGATGTGTGAGTATCAGAATGATGTGTGAGTATCAAAATGATGTATAAGTATCAGTGATAATTTATGAGTTACAGAATATTGCATACATTATCTGGGAATATTTCAGGATGCATCAGCATCATCAGTAGGCAGTATTCCCAACTGGATGTATGTGTACATTGGACAGTACTGCTCATAACAGTTCAGTGATATTTTGGTGGCATATCAGTAGCATACAGTATTGTGGCATATTCAGATGCACAATTTCAGTGACATCCAGCATAGTTGTACATATGATTACTCGGTTTCAGATTCAGTATTGTTTTGATTTATTTTCAGTATTCAGTTACAGTTCAGTTTTACTTTACATTGCTTTAGTTTTGTGCAGTTTTATATAGTTTTATACTTTCAATTACCTTTATAATATTTCTGCAGATCTAATTTCATTATGTAAATGTAAATGAGTAACTATAACTGTTTAGATTAGTTTCGATGTGTTAGACTTTTTGTCTAACACGAGGTACTTTTGGGATCCGGCAATTTGCTAGATCCTGAGCAGTATATTGAGCCAGTTCAGGACAACACCCAGGAGATTCAGGAGGAGCTCGTGGAGCACTAGTGGACTCTCCTCTAATTTTAGTTTCTGCTTAGTATTTTCAGTTCAGTTTTATGTCTATTTCAATAAATAGTTTGTAATAATTCTGGATGTATTTTTTTTTTTCTGAGACGGATATTTTCTTACAGCTCTGTGATGAATGTTTTCTGGATGTTTACTTTAAGCTTCCGTACTCTATTCTTATACTATTTATACTTAGTATTGTGATGTGATCAGCATACTGGAAATGCTAATATTTTATACATATATTGGATTCCTATTGTATTCTAAATCCAATGTATGTATTTATCTAATACTTAGGATAATGATACTACTATTGTCTTAAGTATTAGCTCTCAACCATACTTGAAGTTGAGTCAGCAGCCCTCCAAATGGGCTTAGTTTTCAGCTATTCGGGAATACAGGATATTTCTCCCCGAGTGGCGCACCGCTCCGCCGCCGATATGATTATACTTAATTCTTTTGCGCGCGGCGACGGGGCAGGGCGCTACAGAGGAGGAGGCCATCATGCTTGCATAAGGAAAGTATGGGGGCACCAGATATGGTAAGGGCTGTCAGGTAGAGCAATTAAGAAATTTGATTTTTCTTAATTAAATAATTAGTTATTTATTTTCTAAATTGCTAAAAATTCAGATTAAATAAACGCACTCCGAAAATTCCCAAAAAATTCACTCATAGCTAATTTGGGGGTGAGGAATTCAACGGCGAAGTCGGAATTCGATTCCGATGATTATTTAATTATTCTATTTTCCAGTGCATTTAATTATATTAAAATATTTGCGAAAATCCGACGACTTACTAACGCGTCCAAAACATCATCTCTTGCTAATTTTGGGGTGACGATCGCAACGGCGTAGTCGGATTTCAATTTCGAGGTCAAATTAAATACCTAAATTTTCTAATTAATCAAATATTAAAATAATCCAAAATATTTGATTTAACTCCGAATCGCACCAAATCTTTAGGGATTGGGTCTAATGACTGGATGAACTTAATTAAGATACGGTTAAACTAAAATTAAGTTGGGTAACAACCTTGGGTTGTTACAACTACACATATCTTTGAGAATGAGTGTGCAATTATTTCGGGAACCCAACATCTCAGATGATCGGGCAAACCTATAATGTCTGACTAATCACTTTTTCTGTTCGCACCTGCAAAGCAAGATATTAAATTAGGATAGCTAAAATATTTTGCAATGTGTTTATAGATTATTCAAATACAATTTACAATTGGTTGTTCATTTTCAATTTCATATACAATTTATAGTTGGCTGCTCAGCTTTTATTTCAATTTACAATACAGTTACTCAATATAAATTTAGTTGAACATTTGTTACATTATGTACCTTTTCAGTGCTTACATATATATATATATATATATATATATATATATATATATATGTGTGTGTGTGTGTGTGTGTGTGTGTGTTTGTGTGTGTGTATGTGATAGTTTCTATAAGATCATACTTTAGTTCAGCTTAGTACAATATTACAATTTCAATTATATTTTTTATTATGTACTTCTGTGTTTCTAGTTACATTTTAACATTCTTGCATTACTTTTACTTGTAAATGTATGATATCCTAAGATAATAATAAAATCAATTGTAGTTAGACTTCTGTGTCTAATCAAAAAGAAATCTTGATTGTGCCCTAGTGTACCAATATGTCAAATCAGAAGTCGGTTGATGACCCAACATGCGAGATGAAGTTCGTTCAAGAAGAGGCTTCTTAGTATTTCATTTATGTCATTTTACTTTTATGTTAGTAAGTGAATTTATTCTAATTGCATTAATTATGGATTTTTTTTTTAAGATGAACACATTTTCAATATTTTTTTAGTATATTTTATGAATAAATGGAAGTTGTGGAATGTATCTTTCTATTATTTCAATAAATACGTTGTTATACTACACTTCAATAGGATCGTTAGCAAGTTGACCATCCAGTGTAATATAATCTCAATAACCCAACAATAGGGCGTCACAAACTCCACTGCAGTAACAAGTTCGAATTCACTAAGTGCAAGCCAATGATTCTTGTAAAAATGCTGCAAGGGCATGGCAGACAGAGTATAAAGTGGAGTATTGTTGTTCCCTTAACACTATTGAAGACTATCACCTATGAGCAGGCACAAAAAAAATAATGATTTCGAAGTAAGAAAAACTTACAATCTTCTAAAAAGATTTTTAAGATTTTGTGCCATTTTAGTAAGAAAACACTTGCAAAAAAATACAAATAGCTAAACCGTTTTCTCCTAAATGTTGTGAATTTATTCCAAAACAAGACAATTATGATAATTTCTTCATTGCTCAAGAGGAGGATTATGGGTTAATATAACTCTTCCTCGAACGGCAGATTTTTGGTTGTCAATAGTGATATGGAGTAGGCCTATGATAAGATAGAATGAAGATAATTAAAGATGGTGCTTCAAAAATACAAATTCTCTCATAGATAGAGTAATTGGGTCTTGCAATGTGTTCAAGGCACTCAATTTGAGCTTCTTGTTGATAAGAAAAGGCTCCCATGGATCATTGTTAAAATAGGAGATGCTCTACTTCACCAATATATCTATTCATTGCTTGAATATTCTCTTGACTGCAATGCATCGATATTGAAAGATCGTTATGTTTGGCTTATTGCCAAGGCCCAATGCTTTTGCCTGCTGTTAAGGATGATATAAAGTAGGCCTATGGCATTGAAGGAGTTGTTTGATGTTGGTGTTTCAGAAATTTGGCTTTCCTCCAAAAATTGAGCAATTGATTTTTTTAGTATGTTTGAGGTCACAATTTGAGATAATAAGGAAAGGCTCCCATTGATCATTGCTGAAAAAGATACCCTCTTTCACCCTATATTTATTCTACGTTCAAATATTCTCTTGATCGTGATGCGTCATCACATTGATATTGAGAGACTAGTAGTCATTCAACTTATTGCCAAAGCCTGACGATTTCACACATTTTGTACATGTGGCTAGAAGGGTCAAGAAAATTCTACATGACAACAAGGAATTCCGAATCTCAAGTAAGAAAAATTCCTCTATATAAGTAGCACAAGATGGCCAGCTTGCAGACTAAGAAAGCAAACAATGGAGATTTTTGGCACATTCACAAGAAATATGATTTCACGCATATTATTGATAGAGACAGATCTTAAATTGCTTAAGAGGCAATCGTGCCTCATCTTCAGTTGGGCAAGCTTATCTTAGAAATATAGTTCTAATTACTATCCCCATCAACACCATGCTACACTGCCCATATTAGACTCGAATCTATTAGAGCATAAAAAAATTATACAGAGCGTCTTGTGGAATGGGACGAGCTCAAAAGGCTTACACTGTGTTAGTTGTAGCAAAGTTTGCTCGCCAAAGGCTTAGGATAGCCTTGATATCAAGGATCTTGGATCCTTGTGTTGCACACTAGCATCATTTCCTCCTTTTCTTGAAATCAAGGTCCTTTTAGTTGAGTACAACTTATGCAGCCAAGGTGTAAGTCACATGATACGGCTTCAACATTAAGAGAAACGACTTACGGTTGCCTCTTAAAGAATAATAAGACACATTTTAAAGAAGAAAAATTCTTGCAGCTCAGCATTGATTTCAACTCCTTTACATTTAATGGGGCATTCCAATTACATTGGCCAACACTTGGGCTGACTTTAAAGAGATGATTCAAAGATCATAGATGGGTCTCAGAAATTTTACAGTAATATCTATATATATTATATCATGTCTGAAGATGCTGACTAGAAAGGAAACACAATTGCCCACACCAAACTCCCTTCAATTGAGCAAGCTCAAACCTATCTGCTGTCATCAATTTAGGTCTCTTCCCCATGGCAAGCCTGTAAGTCACTAGCTCATTTGGCTCGGGTTCCACTATCTCTTTGTGGTTTTTTCTCTCCCTTGCCTCTGTGATAAAAGATAAATGAGGGCAGCTAATAATAGCATATGAAAGAAACCATGGATGCAAGCGATGGTATCACTGAAGGTGATAACTTTGGTATTATTGCAAAGCTCAAGAAAATGCAAGACATTCTCCCCACAATAAAGGAACTGTTCTAGCAAAAGATATATGCTCTATTTTCTAATATAAGAACATTTTATTTGCATATCATTATAGATCTCATAACCGCACAAATTCTTAAGGTATATAAACATATCAAACACAAATTTTGGTATTTATAAAATTAAAATCTTATCATACGTTAATTATGGAATTACATTCAATTAAAGTAATTCGTAAACCTTCAATGCAATAATACTAAAAAAATACTTGAATGCCAAGGAACATTTAATAAGATGTGTATAAAAATATCCCTATATATATATATATATATATATATATTATTATTATTTTTTTATTTTTTTTTTTACGTAGGATCGATAAAATTTGAACCCATAATCTAGGATAACAAATCCTGAGCCCCAACCACTGGGCTACAACACCATTCACACGCGCGCGCACACACACACACTTATATATATATATATATATATATATATATATAACTTGATACAATTGGTAATAAAATCCTATATATAATCAGATATCCCTCCTACAAATTTGTCCAACCCCTCACTCAAACTATCCTAACTAAAAAACAATAGTGTACTTTATGCATAGTCCATGTATCCACCAAGTTCAGGCTTTGAGCCCTATTTAGCAGCGAGTTAAATGTTCAATACAATTTAAAATTATAGATTTATGCTCTATTTTTCTTATATTTAAAATCATTTTATTTGCATGTCATTATAGATCTCACAATACCCTGTCCAACCTCTCACTCAAACTATCCTAACTAGAAATAGTAGTGTATTTAATGTATAGTCCATGTATCCGCCAAATTCCAAGATTGGCAGCAGGTTCAATGCTCAATAAAGTTTAAAATTATAAATGCCAGATAAAAACACTGCAAACATCCCACTTCATTCATTTAATCAATTCAAACGTATTAAGTACATGTTAATTAAGGAGTATTTTAAGAACAAGTGAGTACAACTGATCTGTTACAAGGAGTATTTTAAGAATGTCAATCCTGGCCAAAATTCAGATCCTGCTGCCTTTCAGGAAGAAGACATTTCACGTAAGACCAAAAGGTTCTCTGTGTGATGCAATAATCCCGTGTCACACAATTCATGCATTCGCCCAAATTTGGGAGATGAATGAGCAGTATTTAAAAATTTCGGTGTATGTATGCACAGAACCCAATTAGAACTATCAGAATCAACATTAAAAAAAGTTTGGTGTAATATTTAAATAAAAATTTGAATAGAAAGCTTAAAGTAAGAAAATAGATCGTGCTAGATATTTTTTGCCAAATAAAACGGCCACCCCATCATAACCAGAAATAGCACTTCATACTAAGAATAGTGACTCAGACCATGCATGGTTTTTAGAAAATATAAGTTGGGAAAGTACTATAAATCAAAAGAAATGGCGCAGATATATTTGGGGTTATTTGGTTTGAGGCAAGAAAAAAAATACTAATTCAAAAAAAAAATATAACGCAAAGTACACTAAAATAAAATAAATACAGAGAAACCTTTTTTGGGTTGTTAGTAGTTTACAATGTATTTATTTTTAAGAAAATTAGGAAAAAAAGCAGATATGAACGAAACTGTAAATGCGGTGGACACAAGGGCTCGCTAAGCCGCAACAAAGGTTGTTGCACCCCGAAGAGGACTGGCGAAGGTCAATACATGGTATTTCTTCCTCCGCCGAACAGAGATGTTCACGCCCAGACAAGTGGCCATCGAAAGCCGGCGAAGACAGTCCAAAGCTGATGAGGGCTGTCAGGAGTCCGGCAAGGGAGTCTGAGGTACATGGAGGGAAGATTGCACAAGGTCTTTGCATATACATTTTGTTTTTCAAATTTTCGTGTAAAGCGTAGTCTTTGTCTGTTTGCATGTATTCTTAATCAAGTGATCAAACGCTTATATTTTATGGTTGCAAATTATAAGATTCTCATTCCACTATTTATAATAGTGGATTTCTAAACTAAAAAATCATATGAGAATGGCCTGTTACTTTAACAAGTATCAGAACAAAGTTAGTCTAACCTAGACAACCTCCTTTTATGGCCAGTGACAATAGGCTTTAAGGACCCACAAATCATGCTCTAACTCGCTTATGACTATAGTATTTATTTTCTTTTATTAATGATTAACTGAAGTCACTTGCATCTACTTGATCAAATGTCGATCAAAAGTTATAAATGCATTTCAAACATTTTATCAAAGTCAAAAGTTCATTTTTTTCACTTTCGTTAAGTTTATGCGTTGATAACTATTTAGAATTTAAATTTTCAAATCACAATTTCTGCTCTAGGAATGATATCGTTAATCAAACTTTATTTTGCAATAAATCTAATTAAAATAATATTACTTTATAAAAAGTTTATAGTCAAAGTGTATATAGGCTTCATTGGACAATATGTTATCCACCAATTATATAGATTTACAATATTGGCTGCTTGCTAGCTTTTATCAATCATGTTTACTCTCGCCAACAAAAGCCTTCCACCGACCGATATTCATGTAAATTGTGTCATCCACACAATATGCTAGCAAATTTGAGTTCCCTATCAATTGTGCAAATTGTGTTCAATTATGTTCACTATCAACGTGTCAATTTGTGCCCTCTATCGTGTCACTCATGTTCACTTCAATCGTTGCATTTACTATCAATACTGCTCAATTGATCAATGCAAAGCTAGAATTGCAAATTAAAGCTTTACCTGGCTTTTAATTTTAAAGAAGTTTGGAATAATGAATTATATATCCAAGATAATACTTTGAGGATCCTAATCCCACTGGTTCATTTTTTGAAAATTTAAAAATTTTTGAACTCGGTAAATTTATAAATCCTACGAGCAACAACTCTGAGACCTAAGAGCCCTCCTTTCATCTCACTTGTTCGCCATTTGTTGGGCTAGCCATTGTGGGGCCAGTGCTCTTCAGCCGCTAGTTGGCTCCAACCTATGAACGACCTGGCCCAGCAAGCCCATGTCGTCTTAACATACCAAGACTTTGTTGACTTTTTATAATTTTGTTGAAGTTTTCAAAATTTCAAACAACCCAAATCAACACAAATATTATGCAACTTTGTATTTTCACTAAACTGAACAACTGCAAAATAAATGAAATCAAGGTACTTGGTTTACATTGTAATTACTTTACTAAAAAAATTATATCGTCTTTAAACAAAAGATTCACATAAAATAGAGTCCAAGTTCTCACCAAAAAAGGCATTTGCAACAGCACAAGTCATTGACCATTGTCATCGTCCATGCCTTGTAATGCTTGGCCATGTTGCATGCATGCCATCTTATAAAGCAAGAGAGAAACAAATGCTACTTAAAACATTCATTGCCAAAGTATTTTATCATCAAAGAACCAGGACAGTGAAAATACTTCTTAGGAGAAGAATTTGCAAGCAGCAAAGCCGTCATTCTCAAAAAACAATTCTTAATCTATACATAGAAAATGATCTTCGAGGTTACAAACCTACCAAACACCCCCCCCCCCCCCTTCACCCTATCAATACTGGTATAATACTTACAATGAGGAACCTTTTAATGAGCCATCTAGAAATCAAAGGCTAGTAGGCATACAAATTTATACAATTCCACTAAGCTTGATAGATTATTCATAATAAATGTGTGATAAAAAACATACCAACTCTATATTAAAAGTATAGTGAGGTTTGTCTATGAAATTGTAGGCATATCAAAAAATCTCCTAAAAAGGTTATTGTGCACTAAGGAGCTATTTGGTTTAAACAAAGTTTGATTAATTAAACTAAACTATTAATTTAAAATAGTTTGGCAGCTAAGTCAATTAAGCTATCTTAAGCAAACTTAAGCAGGCTATATTGAAATTGTTTGGTTCAGAATTAAGCTAAAAAGTACATAATTTTTAATTTATATAATAAATTAAATTAATTAATTTATATTATTTAATGAAAATAAATAATAAATAAGGCATTTAGTAGCTTTATTGCATATAATTAATATATTTTCTCATTAATTAATTATAGTTAACATATGTTAACTAATTATGTATAATTAAACATAACTAATGTAATTAATTTATTAATTAAATATAGCTATATTAAATTGAATTATAAATAAAATATCTGCATATATTATATTAAATTACTTAATTATTAATAATTATAATTAACTTAGTTTAGGGGAATTTCATACATATCATAAAAATGTTGCTTATTTACATATATAACATCTAAATCTTAAATATTTCAAAATTACCATCAAAATATATATTATTATATTATAATTATCATCACGCATAGCATTTTTTAATCATTTAAGAAAAAAAGTACAATTAGTATTTGTTTTGTAAAAATCATGATTTAGGTGTTGGATATGTTTATACATAAGCTTTGTGTGTTTTACAAGTAATTATTCCTTTAGTTTAATTAATTTATTTATTAATAATTAATACAATTAATGCATAACTAAAAGTAATCAATTATTTTAGCTATAAGTGAAATTTTTAATAATGTTAAATGATTATAGATTTTTAACAAGTTAATATAATATATAAGTAATTTAATTAAGATATTTAGAATTAATGCAAGTATAGTTAATGTTGTTGATTATTAATTATATTATAGTATACTAATATACTTATTAAATTATAATTAACTATAAGCATTATAAGTAAAATTTATATAAATATAATTACTTTATTTAATTAAATCATGATCATATATAGCTAATTAATTAATAGTATATTTTTATTAAATAATAAATGATACAAAATGAAATAATTATGAATTAATAATAATAATATATAAAATTATTTAATGATAATTTACATAATTAATAATATAAAAATATGAATAATTACAACTATTAGAATGTTTAATTATATTTGTGATGATTGGTTATATTATCAAAACTGATTGATTAGTTAATGTATTTAAAATATTATATAATTATAATTCTACTAACTTAAGTTTAACTTAAGTTCAAAATGGTTTGATTCAAGTTTAAATAGGTTCTAAAAGGTTATTTGGGGCTTAAGGTAAGTTGAGTGGGCACCAAACAAAAGCCTAGGCCCTCTTTGAGATGGTAGCATTCTAAAATGTCAAATTAAAATTTTCAATCATATAATTTTGTTTTAGTGAACATGTCACCTGAGAACAGTAGAAAACAAAATGTTGAAAGCAATACTAGAAATGAATAGAGAGATGACTAATTGTACATGTGAAACGCCTGTTGGAGTTTGGTTTTCTAGTTCATAAACTATGTTTCTTTACTGTGCAAGCTGTACTTCCATATGCATTGCCAACAACCTTGTGCTCTATAATTGAATCGTATATGTTGAAGTTCACTTGAATCAAAATATTCTTTTTGGAAGAAATTTATGATTTTTATGCAGTATGCCACACTTATTCTTCAGTACAAGTAAGCATAAAGTAGAGGGGAATGAAGAACTCCTGTCTAAAAGCAGGAGATGCGTTCAGCACCCTTATTCAATTTCATTTTTGCATTCTACAATTAGGTAATTGCAATCAAATCTTTAAACAAATTTAAAGCTCATTTATCTCAAGATATTTCCAATTAGAGAAAAGAAAAACATAAATCAATCTGGATACTGATGTGGAGTGAACTGAGCTCACAGAGATGCAAAAGAATGGCATTTGATGAAACTGTATACATTACCTCAAAATTCTCCAAGTTAGAGCTCGGATCAATAATAAATTTTGTTCGCAACATCTGCATCAAATAGGATGAAATGAATTCGCTCAGTAATATAGGAAATCAAAAAGTTATTGACATAACTGAGGACCTGAGAATAAGCTTCTTGATTGCAGGAAGAATCACGTGCCCACAACTTGATTATGAGAAAAAATAAAATAAAAAAAGCGATATGTTCTTCAAAATGGCGAACAAAATGACAGTTCTATTTCTGTATTTATCAAGAAATAAAAAGAAAACTACAAAACAGAATTTTTGTGATGTCAAAAAAATTTCACTCAAAAACACTTACAAATCAGTGTTGCCATTCATGGAACCACCATGAGTTCTTAATAAAAATATAAACAGAAAACATCAATATGGACTATCATCTGGTCTATTCCTAGGGTGTAACTGGGTCACAGCAAAGATCAATTTTAATGCTCAGATGAATTCATTTCTTGACAAATCGCAGTCATCAGCTTCTCCTTCATAACTTGTTCAGCACCCGCTGGAGATTTTAATATAAATGTGTGCAAGACAGTGTCATCTACAGTTGACAACTTCGACTCCATAACATTAGCATGAGACTCCTTGAATGCTTGAATGACTCTAGAAACAGGATGAACCTCCATAGGGCAGCTAACTCTTACAATAACCTCTTCGTGTGAGGTTTGCACCTCAATATCCGGAGTTCTTTTCTTATGATTGATCAAAGATGGCTCCTTCTCAGAATCAATCTCCTTGAGCCTGTTTTGAAGCTCGGTGATGTAGGCAATTGCATCACCAAGAAGAGAGGCTTTATCCATTTTAGAGATGTTGGGCACAACGGCCCTTAGTGCATAGAACCTTTGGTTCAGCTTTTCCCTCCGCTGTCGCTCGGCTTCGACATGGTTAAGCGGCTCCTCCCGCCCATTTGCTGGCTTCCTTCCCCTCTTCCTAGGCTTCCTCTCATCAATTATAGAGAGCTTTTCTTCTTTACAAGAAGCCTCCGCGTCGGAATGCTCTGCATCCAACACCCCGAGACAGCCAACAAAAGAGCTCGCACCACCAGAGAAATCAATCTGCCCTGTGGGTGGTGGTGGTAACATCTGTGATTGGCATTGATTTAGCACTAGTTCATCCTTGATTCCATTGGCATGATGATCTATACCTCCCACCACAATAGTGCCACTACCAATTTTGGATTGTAGAGGACCTAAGTTGTGCTCCTGATTCCAAATCAGAGGCTTTCTGTTACCATTGCGACCATTGCTGCTCCGATTAATCTCCAATGGCCTCTCCTCAATCTTCCCATTGAAGAACTCATACCTCCCTACATTCAAATCCTTCCCAAATATCTTTGGCAATTGTTCCAATCTCCCCATGAACCCAGTTGGAGAAGCTCGGGAAGCTTTTTCAAACTCATTCTCCCCTCCACCAGAAGCAGGCCCCTCTAAGAACAAGGATCTTATCATCTGCAACCCTTCGAAATTCTCCTGTATAACATCCACAGATCCTAATTCAAGAACCCCTGTTTCAAACGGCACAAGAACCATGGTCTGGAATCCGGCCGTCCTGGCGAGAAACGCTCTGACACAATAATTACTTGCAGGAACCCATGTATGGCTTCCTGAAAGCAGCACCGAACCAGGCGCACCCTCTCCTCGAGGAAAAGCAAAATACATGGAAGCAAGAAAAAACATCTCAGCATCAGTAACTCTATCAAGCCGGAGGGCATAATTCTCATCGTCGGAACTGCCTCCATAGACCAGATGGAGCTTCTGCAGCACTTGCTTTCTCATCGCCTGGTATCCCCCTTGCCCAGCGGTTGCCCAGGTTTCGAACTCCCTCTTGCCGCCTTCCCGGAGCTCTCTGAGATGTCCGTCGCCCCAGCAGAGGACTACATCGCCGGATTTCGAGCGTGAGATCTGCCAGAAGATGGCGACCGACCAGCCAGCGCCAAGAGGGCCCTCGACAAGGTCCACAAGCTTGTTCTGAAGATTACAGTCGCCGCAAACTGCGGTGATTAAGCCGTCTGAAGAAAGGTGGCCTTTGGTGAGGTAGTCAAAGGCCTGGGGACCGAGGACGGCGACGGCCATAGCACGATCGTCTTCCGACCATAGTCCCTTTCCGATCGCATCCATCCTCATCGCTTTCAATTCCAGAAAGCGACTTGGACGTTAAGAACTGAAAAGCAAACTGCTGCGCAGCCAAACCCTAGACGAAATCAAAGGCTTCTGCAAGCTTCGCCGTCTCTTACGAGAGGAAAACTCCCATTTTGGGAATATGAAGCAACGAACCAACCGCCCAGAGAGTGAGCAACCATCTTTAATTGGTAAAATCTCCTCTCCGAATCTATATCTAACGAAGATGGAGAGCCTAGAGGTAAGAGAATCGTTTAGAGAACAGGGAGAGATGGAGGGCCGGATGCTTACCCGTCCACCCCTGATTTGTTTCGAAATGAAGTCAAGCCTAGGGTTAGCTTTGGTGTTGGCCGTACCCCACTGGATAGTTTGCACTTACCCAAAAATGCTTCATATTCGTGCAAGTGAACAAACGGCGCTGATTAAAATTAAGGTAGTTGCAAATTTAAATGAAGAGTGCACAAAAATGAGATCTTTGAGTAACCCTACGCTTATAAGTTTATATATAGATGAAGTGTTAATATAATGTGTAAATAAATTATTTATATAATTATATTTTATGCGATAAAAAAATTTTATTTGTGACTATATTTTTTTTTGAATATTCTGTATATTATTTTTATTCCAATCAAATTGTCCCAATTGACAATTTTAATTGTTATTGTAGAATTTAATAAATTACTTAGAATGCTGATGTGTCTTTTTAGCCTAATTTCTATCAACCAATATTTTATTCTTGCCATGTCAATTTTCCGAATACAAGTATAATTTATTTTGTCTATGCTCCAAATTTGATACTTAAATGATGGATTTATAGCATCAGTTTTTTAGTCTTACAACCCCAAGTTAATGTCCATAGGTTATTCTTGAAAATATCAACTGTGTTAGACTTAGTGATGAGTAAGGCTCAGACTATAACCCATTCAAATTCGAGATCGAGTTCAAATTTGAGTCTACATTGAGTCAAGTTCAAGTCATTTTCAGTCACTTCGAGTCGAGTTTAATAGGGTGCTAGTTAAGCCATTCAATTCGAACTGGACTCAAAAATTTTGAATTGAGTTCAAATCGACTCAAAATACTTTAATTTCGAGTTCAAGTTAGAATTCGGGTTCGAATTTCGAGTTTCAAGTCAAATAATAGGCCTACTGATAAGAAAAAATCAATAAGCTCTCATTTCTCAAAGCAAGATTTTGACTTTTAATGATTTCATCGCTAATCGTGCTCTCGTTCATCGACAAAAAATGGATGCATAAATTCAATATTTCATATTATAAAAATCTGACATTTTGTACATCTAATCACTCTCATTTGCTTATTTATGAAGGCAAATATATTTATAATCTTTTTCGGTTCTATTTCAAAAAAATTTGTGTGAAATGTGATGCTTTTATGGAGATGTTGGAGGGTATTTGGAACTCTATTTCTTATGTGATCATCTGTTTGAATATATAAACACAAAAATGGTGTTAGATCTATTAAAGATATCAAAGATCGCATAAAATATAAACACAAAAACACAAAAAATTTTCTAGCCACCTCAATGATTTGAGATATCAAAGATCTCTTTTGTATCAACTCTTGTAGCTCTTTACCAAAAACTGAACTATGAAATTTTTAAGGAGTGTTCTTGAGCTAAGCAAAGGTCCAAGACTAAATGGCTATCATCAATGGGAGATATAAGCTTAATTTTTCTATATGCACATGGATTATAGGAGAAATAATGGCAGAGAACATTAAGTTAACATTGATGATTGTTCCTTCTAATCTTGTGGTTAAACAATTTATTGTTCTCTTAATTTTGTTCATAAAGGATGAATTAATTTTGCTGTCATGTCGAAACTCTATTTCTTCCTCTTGTCATGTGTGGCTTGATTGTGTGCCTACTTTAGAAGAAATTAAATATTTTATATTTAATATCAATAGCAATGTGTCACTAGGCCCAAATAATTTCTTACTTTTCACATTTACAAGTAAACTTGGGATCTTATTGATAAGTATGTTGGAGAGGAATCATGTATTTCTTTAGGATTGGTCTCATGCTGTGGTGACCTGGTATTAGATTATGTGACTAATCTGTCATCATGTGCTAACCCTTAGAATCCTATTATTATTTAAGCAAAGTAGCATACAAACATTCATTCATTCACAATGCCATTCAAAAATTATATAAATCTGCATTCAATTTAACTTAAACAGATACTAGTTTAACATTATCATTCTTATTGCATGACTTTACAAGAAATAATAAACGTTCAAAATATATTTATTTTGATTATTCTCTTGTATGGCGGTGAAGGTCCATCATTATTTATGCCACTCTTTGCTCATCCAAGTGTTTCTGGCCTGACATACGAAAATATTAGGAATTGAATCTCAGTTAGATTGCTTTTAAATACCAACGAATATTATTGTTTACCTATAAATATGAGCTCTATGGTAACTAATAATGGAATGCAAAAATATAGTAATTGCAAGGATATTGAAAATAAATTTCTTATGCAAATGATTAGCATTTTGAGGAAATACATTTATATTTCCCTACAATACAACTCATTATGCAATAATTACATACAAATCATTGCAAACTTTTTAGTATATTCCCAAAAGCAACATTTCACGAATATGTATATCTGGTGTCACAAATATATATATCATGTCATTATAAAATAAAGGTAATATGTCGAGTGTATAACCATAAGCAATTCTTTTTATCCACATTACGTATTGCAGCATAAGATATCTTATCTAATTTTGATTTGTGGTTTGATGTGTCATGCCACATTTTCAAATATAAGCAAAAGATTAAGTGTACAACCATAAGCATTTTTTTTTCATTTCATAAAATAAAAAATTTTGATACAAGACATTTTATCAAGTATTGATTTGTAACATTATTTTGACAATATGAAATAATATTAAAGCACCAATTTGAATTGCATTTAAATAAAAATGTATATCTTGGTACCTTTTTCTATTTGAATTAAAAATGTATCACTCGTCGCAGTATATGAAAAATTAGTATTAATTCTCATTATGGACGATTTACTAACTATTTTTGTTATTTTATTCCCTTATTTTATTATTTCATTTCACGGTATTTTAAAGCGATGCATATTCTCTTAACTCTTAAATTGCTCACAATCTATATTTCTTACGATTTATATTCTATTAATTTTTTATATTGTGAACATTTTAAACTCTTACCTAACAATGCGTTATCCACTTTGACCTATAAATTTTATGGATTATCCTCATAAGATAACTTTTTAAATAGTCATCCATCCTATCAAAGCTAAGCTCATTTAACATTTAAGCTTATGCTAAGTAAGAAATATAGATTTTTATGAGTTTTACTTTATTATACCTTAAGCAATTGACATTTTCATCAATATCCATACATATAACCAAATATCATCAATTGTATAAAAGGACTACTATATGCCCAAAATCAATGTATCAAATAGCTAATAAAAGCACAAGAAGCCCTACAATTTTGTAAGACTATAAACTCTTAAGTATTATGGAAATATCGACTTTTGCTTTGCGGCTTCATAGCTTGTCAAAGAATAATAATGGTTGGTCGCCCATTTTATATGCACTCAACTACAAGCTTGTTTAACATTGATTTTTTATTAAAAATTCATCCATATTTCAAAGTACATCTCAGTATTTAAGAGTTATGCATTGTAATAATTTATGAGCTTAACAATCCACACCATTTAAGAAGCATACGTTGTCACTACTTTCATGCACATAACAAATAATATTGCTAAGATGCTGGACTTGTGAGAAAAATGGTTAAAAAATGTTTGAGAAATTTAGGTCTTCTGAATTTTGATATTAAAGCTCATTGAGTAACATGAGGATCTTGTTAGATTTGGCTAAACTTGAGGGGATTATCCGAAATCAGCGTTGACATAAAATGAATAAAAATTTAAAATATCAACATAAAATATTCTCGCTAATATTTTTCTCTTTTGAAAGTAAAAAAGACAAATGAGTAAAGTCAAAATCATTAGCTTAATAACCATAATAATATAAATAATAATAAAAACAAAAGCAACAAAATAAAACTTCTCATAATCTGCAATATTTTGGATAATTCATATAAAAAATGTCTCTATAAAAACTATTATTAGTGAATCTCTTGAGATATACATAAAAAATTAGTTGAAAATACATATCAACAAGAGTACATAAAAAGTTTGTGTTATGTTTTTGTCAATTAGGTTTTGTAAGTATCAAAATATAATTATATTCTTAAGAATGTATAAACTAGTGAGCAACATGTAATAATACAAGTAGATAAATTATGAGAGAATGTAAGAAAATGATTATATAAAAATGACTTAAAATATAAATCAATCATCTTTCATATGTTTTTTATATGATAATTTTTAAATTAATTTATTATTTTCTAATGCTTAAAGCCTTCATAATATTTTCTTAGTACAAACTTAGCTAGAAACAAATCCCACCTGCAATAGAGAAAAAACATCACACAAAACACTCATTGAGCTAACCTTTGTTGACTTTCTCTCAACTTGGCCCCATGGGTATGCCCTGCCTAGAATTTTTTTTAAAGAAATCTGATACAACATGATTTAAATTGATACAACACATAATCTACTATATTTAGTAAAAATTGATTATATAATCTTAAGAAATATGATACAACACGATTTTAGTAAAAATTCGAGTGACAAGATTCAGTAGCTATTTGGTTCAATAACATCTACTCTAAGGCCATGCTGTTTAAAGATGTCATTTATATTGAAGCAGTTTGATTCAATAGTATTTTACCGATGATATCTTAAAATTTCCAAAATGACACATGATAATGTTATCTAAATGTCAACTGAATTTGGCCTACATTCATATAACATCCAGCAAAAATCTATTTGCTAGGTAGAGTTCTTCGCCCGAGCAATGACTCGTCTTGCATCGGCCTCACCAAGCCGACACGAGCCTCTGTCTCGCTCAATTCTCGACCAGCCCCACCAAAAAAATCGCTCGAATTCCTCCAAATCTCTTGTGGAGATTGTTTTTTTATTCTTATTGTCTGTGAATCAATGCTATCTCATTGTATGGATTGGTTCTTCAAGTAAACTTATCATCTCACTATTGGGATAATATTATCTCATATGTAACATAATATGAACGAATGTATAAAATTAACATCTATTGTTTAAATATAATTGATCTAAACAATCTAATATTTGAATGGCACAACTATCCGAATAACATTTTATTTTAATAAATTTTCACATGACATCACATCAAACAACCCCTCAATTGCATTCGTCCCGAATAGTGGGCTACTAATGTATTTTTGTATTTTTTATTGGTAATAAAATATTTTTCCTTAAAAAAAATAAGACTTGAAATTTTTTAATGATAATTTTATCAAAAAAACAATTGAGTATATGAATTTTGTGATATTTAAAAAATATAATAAAAAATATTTGAAAAATCAATTGAAATAATATTCTCATTTTAAATTTCTATTATATAGTGTAAGTTAATATATAAATTTGGAGTGATAAATCAATTTCGAAGGATTTAAATGTGATAAATCAAACGGCACTAATGAAAATAAACGGAAATATCAGCTTGACTTGAGAGCTGACTCGTCTGCAGCTCTTTAATGGGAAAAATAGGCCATTGTCTTTCTCTTTTTTCCGTTTGTTTTCGAGGCCTTCTGCACTTAGGTATGCTCTACAGATGACTTATGCATTACAGGAAAATCGTTTCTCGATTTTGTCATTGTTTTTGTTTTGATCTGGAATGCGCATAAGATAAACTTTTATTCATTCATGCAGAAAATTTTATTTGGATGCAATTGCGTGTAAAATCACTAGGGTTAAAAATTCTTTTTAGGAACAAGATTGTTCTGCATCGTCTTTGTTTTATTGTGGTATTACTTTACTCGGGTATTGTGAAGGGAAATGAAGAGTGGGGCTCTTGGCTTTCGGTTGCAGGGTTAGGGCATTGTTAAGATTAAGGTACAGCAGCTATGGAGATTCTTTCTCCGTATTCTTCTCCTGTGCCTGTTCGACAGGAGGCGGCTAACTTTGATGAGCTCTCTATGCAGGAAAGCTTGCTCTTTTCAGACAGACTTAAGGTAAATTCAATCATTCTTCACCCATTGATTCTGTATAATGAATGAGTCAGGCGATGAATAAGCTTCTCCTTGGATATTGAATCTGCTTTTATATTTTATTCTTTGTTTTCTTTCTTCTTTATTGAAATTTTATTTGGCTTCTGGTTGCATTGAAGGAAACTCTGGAAAACTGTTTAAAATTTAAAATAAAATATTAGAAACTTATTTTTTCTTTTGTTTTCGCTCATACAATAAAAATTTAATTTCTCAACATTGAAGCGCAGGTGAAGCTAGCATGTCTAATTTACCAAATTTTTTATTAAATTAAAATGGTAGTTACAATTGAAATCGAATGGGTTTTGTTGTTGTTTTTTCCAATGTTTTTGAAGGAGTTAAACCGAGTGGGATTGGATCTGGTTCAGTTTTTAATTAACTTACTTTCCTCATATGATGGCCAAGAAGTAATAAAGGGAAATAAAGAAAGGAAAGAGAAAAAAGACGAAAGACACAAATTTTATAGTTGTTCGGTTCAAAGCATAATCCTTAATGGAGATTTGTCTCTTGATTGCACTATATTTTGGTGGATTACAAGGTGTTGGGAGTCTTTTGGAGACCCAAACTCTTGTTACTGATGTGTTAGAATATTATTGGAGAAATTGGAGCACGTTACATAGAGATTTGTAACATCTATTTAATGGTGCAGAATGTGAGAACATTAAAGCTGATTTTTATAACCACTGGATTTCTCTGTTTTGACAGACTCAGTAAACTATCACAGAAAAACATTCGAAGCTCTATATTCACTTTGTGTTTTCAATCAAGAATAGCACCAAATAACTAAGTGATAATTAATTAATATATATATATATATAATTTCATTAATAGATGGAATAAAAATCTAATTATAACCTTTGGATTATGCTAATTATTTAATGAAAAAAAAACAATTTCCTCTTCAAAACTCAAAGGCATGCTCTTTAGGGTTTTGCATTTGAATTTCATTTTTCTTAGCCATTTAGAGTTCCTTTGTTTTGTCTTCTCTATATTACAAGGGCATCAAGATCTAAGATTTTTGAAGATGAGTATTCAATGCAAGCAATAATTAAGGGAGAAAAGAGAAGACATTAGGATATGAGGTGAAGTTGAGATTTGAACCTCAAAAATAATTGCAAGACGATTTTAATTATTCATATGGAGAATTTTATTTTAGAGAGTTTAGAAGTTGAACCTAATGTAGATATTGTCACAATAGAAAAAAGCATAACTACCTAAGTATTGCGAAAAAAGATATCACTCCTATCCGCCTCCCAAGATACCTAGTGTTTCCTTGCTTGAACCCGTGGTTCTCAAAACAATTTATGCATATGACTTAAAAAATATAGTGACACTTGGATCAGGATAGGGGAGATTTACAGAAAATCACAACTTGTGATGAACAATACAAACTCATATGACTCCACAAGTTCCAAGTACTAAAATTATTGTAGTATTTTATGTGTTGATAATTACAAATTGATCTTTCATATCTAGAACAAAATATTTTTATGACCCTTGTCCTTCAAATTTCTTTCATTACATTACTAGTGAATCAAGTCACCCGACTTATCTTTCAAATCAGTCAATGGCTTTCTTGATTACATCATTTAGTATTCCTACTGGATTTACTTCTCCCATTGGTGGGGACATTTGCTCCCTAGATTTATAATCCCACAAGCAACAACCAAACTCAGTTTCCTCAGTTCACTCCTAGTTTCATGCCAAGCTCAGGAATATCGGAAAGCATGATTTTAGGTCATCACTCCTCTAAAGCTTACCAAAATAGCTTATATGGAGCAGCCTATGAATAAAAGTTATCAAGGAAAACTCAGTTGAAAGAGGAGAATAACATATTGAAATATAAAGTCAGTCGAATGGAATCCGAGTAAGCGAAAATAAAAATTATGTTAAAAATGAGGCTGTGTGAAAATTGGAAATGTTAATCATTACATTGGCCTAACATTTGTCATGAGGAATGTGTTGATGATATAAAAGAATGACTTTTGCACAAGGGAAAACTTTAACTCTAGAGAGGAGCTCACTGTAAAGAGAAATAAGGATACTCTAAAACACCTCTCAAGCTTTTTGCTCACTTATTTGAGTATTATAACTGTCATGAATACATGCGTGGAGGCTAGCACATTTGAGCTCTTAAAGATTGAGTGTTTATTTGATCATAGGAACACTTTGATGAGTTTTAAAGATGTAGATGATAGGGTCAACGGGATTTAAAGACACTTATAACTGATGAATCATGAGGCTCTAGCTGCCTTTGCCACGCTAAAAAGAGATGGAGAAATGATGATTTTCTTTATAGCTCATATAGGTTTGATTTTAGTGGATGTAGGAAGAATCATAGGATGTGCTTACTTATGTGGTACCTGGCAAGACCACATACATAATATCTTGATGAATCAATCTTAATCTAATAGGGTTCTTACATTTATTAAAAAACACTTTTACAATCCCATGAAATCAAGTAGATAAACTTGAGTGTTTTTGACAGGCGTTATGAAAAACATAGTGGACGACTATGTAATTGCTCCTATTTTGATTAACATTTAAGTCTGAATTTTTGATGAAACACTTGTTATTTTTGAGATAAATGCTTTTCATTTTCATGTATGTGTTTTTAGCTTGATTTCTTGAGTTTTGCATGAATATTAATTTCCAATCTAATCATTGGTGGCATGAGATTTATTCATCCTTTATGTGGACAAGATACTCATTTTATAATTTTGAGTTTTTAATCGACATGCCCCAAGTATTTTAGACACTCGGTTATAAAAATTAATGATTTAGTTTTTGTAGACTTGCTTGCTTGTTAATCAATCAATTATGAGTCTTATTTTTTTAGAGAAAATAGCCAATTTATATTTAGATGAACCAAGTTCTATTCTTTGATTCTCTTAATTAGAATTTATAAAGGCTTATATCACTAATTCTTTTTAGGAAAACTCAATCATCAAAATTTAATTTAAAGAAGCGCATTTTATTAATTAATGGATGCTTCGAAATCTAAAATAGTTTTTTCTTAGATTTAGAGATTTTAACACATTCTGAGAAACTTTTTCTCCTTCCTCAGCCATTGTTGTTAATAGAGGCTTATTGTTTTTTTTCTATTTGTCTTCAACTTCTTATATTATGATTATGATTGAACTTGCAGTTGTGGATTCATAAGTAAACAACTTTTGACGATGTTTTGACTACTGCATCAAGAAAACAAAATATATATGGAAGACATGTATGGATAGTCTTTATAGGTTAAGAGGAGTCCCCAAAAAAGTGAAATCAAGATGGAATGAGGGAAAAGAACTATCAAACCAAAAGTTCTTGAGTCAGGTGATATGCTAAATAGCCTTTTCTCTTAATTCAAATTCAACCTTCTATTTCCACTTCATATCAATGCGATTATGAAGTTCTTTGGACTTGTTTTGAGTCAATTGTACCCAAATTCATTATGGATAGTCAATTGTTGTGCATGAATTTTTAGTTGGCATTACATTGACATTTCCATTAAAAAAACACTGACCTTAGTGCAAGTGATAATGATCGGGGACTAACTTTTAAGTTAGAAAAAGGTTCCCGGCTCACTTTGTTGGATTATCATCAAGCTAAGAGAGGAGTATTTTTATGCCAGTATACCCAAGAGTTGGGACATTATGACTCATTTCTAGCATGTAGATTGAATAGGACTTGAGGAAAGATTTCACAATGGTGAGGTACTTGGGATGTTGGGACCATAGGGTTCTGGTGGAGAGATTTCTTTGCAAATTTTTTGATTCCCAAAACCTCATTTGAATTGCATTTAATCGAGGATGACAAATATAAGGTGGTAACTCTATTAACACCTTAAGTGTATGTGTGTTTATTTCAAATTTTATCACTACGCTTAGAATGTATGTGGCTTGGCAACTTTATATTTTAGTGTACTTCTATGTCATTTCAGCTCTGGAGTGAATGGATTACAAAAAAAAAGGAATTTGTGCCAAAACGAACGCTAAAACGTGCTATCCCAGGATATAAATATTTTAAATTACTAAGAAAAAAAATTCACAATATGAATTATCCTTAAAAACTTGTAAAAGTTTTTAAAAGAGTGCAACACGAGGACTTTCCAGGAGGGCACCCATTGTGGCGTCCCGCTCCCCGCCGTGGTCCTGTTAACTCTTAAGTTAACATGATTACGGTGAGGTGATCACCAAATGACAAGGTCCTTGCTTATGATTAGGTTAGTGACTAATACTAACCCATTATAATCAAAGACTTTGTCATTATCCAAAGAAATCATCACTAAATGCAAGTACGAGAAGAAACAGAGTGCGGAAGCATAAAATAAACATCCATCCATCATATATAAATACAACATCTCAGAATAAGTAAAGTGCAGAAAAATAAAGATTTAACCTGTATTATTATATCATTTTAACAGTTTAAGAACTGAAATAACACTCAGTCTCACCAAGCAGGAAATAAAGAAACTAAGTCTAAAGGTCTTCAGGTACACGCTCCTCCAATGGCAAGTCCTCCAATGGATCAATTGCTTCAAATAACTCTGAATCTATCATTATCAGTTTCATAATGATAGGGCCCCAATCAACAAAAGAAAAATCTTAATTAGATAAAATATTTAAGTACATTTTAGGGAAATCAGTTTATTATGTTCATTAGATATCACCATAAACATTTAAGCACAAAAGCATAATAGTAGGAGCAGAATGCGTAAGAAAGAACAAGGTAAAGCTATAAATAATTAATTTATAACTTAAACAAACTAGGAAGTAAATGCATACCTCCACCACAGCAGCTGTAACAAGGTCAGTTAAATAAAAAAAGATTAAAGCAAATGACTATAAAGGAAATACATCCTAGACATGTTTATGATCAATACAATATATGCTAATCTACTGAAATGAAAGAATATATAAATGACTGTAAATAACACTAGTATCCTAACATATATATATATCCAAGACTGTAAATACAAAGTGCTGAAAGCAGAAAGTAAACTGAACACAGAAACAAAACTAGAAACTAAAATGGCCAAATATGCCATCAACTGTATACGTCACATGCATCTTACTAATCCATCAAGGAGGCAACAAAACCCGAACAGTAGTGCACCTAAATTAGATATTCATATCAGAAGAAATGACTCAACGAGTCTAATAGTCAAAACTGGCCACTAGCTAGTCATCTCAATACTAGGCGGCTATTGAACTGAAAGACATACTAATTAGGTCATAATCTACTGAACAAATTCTATACATCACATAACTTACTTAGCCATATAGGTTAAAGCAATCAAACCATAGTAGTAGACACCTAAACTAGATTCGCCATATCAGAAGAAATGACTCAACGAGTCTCACAGAGAAAGGCCACTAGCTAGTAAATGTAGTACTAGGCGGCGACTGAACTGAAGAGGCAGGCTAAATAGGTTACTAAGTACTGATTGAATCTGATCACGAAACTACTCAACTTATGCAATTCAATCTGGACATAAGATATTCATCAAGTATCTTATATTCTGTCATATGCTCAAGGTTTAAAGCTCAAATTCAAGGCAAGCATAGTATCAAAATCAAAGTAAGCAAGAGACTCAACTAAGACATAGGTGATATCCATTATTGTCTAATTTATTCGTTCTATCTATTCTAAGTTACATAAGTTCAGGATCTCCAAGTCCTACTATCGAGTGTAACTTAGATTTATGACCTTATGAATTGAAAACAATTAGAACTGGCCAAGTCCTAATTGATTAAATCGTTGACGACTATAAGTTAAAATAAGTAAGTTAATCGATCTATTTTAATAATTTAAGCAAATCCCAAACTATCTTGATTGGCCAAATTAAGATGAAAGGATTACGAATTAAACTCCAAATATTGGGGTTTAATTACTTAATCTAAAAGGTAATCCTAAAGGATTAAGTTTTAATACCCAAATTCATAGATTAAAATTAAGGTAAATCCTAATGAGTAATCAACTCATTATGATAGATCTCTATCCTTAGTTCTAAGATTTAAAGATTAAATAATCATTTAATAAATTAAGAAAATCTATAAACTAGTAAACTCAAGGCTTCACTTATTGAGTAACCCAATTTATTCAATAGATAAACTCTAACATAAGATTTATTCATAATCCTAGGAATTAAGGCTCTTAATTACTAAGAGTATCTCTCAGACACTCATCCTAACTAATGTTATTAAGACCTATGAAAAGATCTAAGAAATTAAGAAAAAAGAAGAACTCACAATTTTACTTAAGGTTTTCTTAAGGATATAAGATGAGATTTTAATCAATAATCTAATTAAGGTTTGAGCTCACATAATTTATGATTTAAATCACTATTCTTACTATCTATAATATTTAGAATGTGATTCTAGGGCTTTAAAATGTTAAACCCTAAATTTGGGCAAAATGACTATTTTGCCCCTACTTAAGGGCTTAAAAGATCAATTTTTGATCTAAGGTTCCAAATCTAAAATTTTTCATGGCAAAGAGTTTCTTACTGTCTAATATAAGATTAGACAACAATTACATTAATTTTGGGTAATTATTAAGCCTCATGAGATCAAATTAATGAATTTAACTCATAGGGACATATTAGTAATTTGGCTTAATTGAATCTAAATTTTCCATCAATTTATTGTTGCTTACTGTCTAAGATTTTCATAGAATCTAAAATCACTGAATTCTGATAAGTATTGGCTAAGTTATAGTCAATACAAGCTAAGGGGTAAAAAGGTAATTTATGATTTCTTAATTAAGGTTCAAAACTTTAATTTTTCTAATTGGTGTCCAAATTGAGCAAAATCAGTGGCTGTAGATCACAAATGCTCCATTGATCACAATGACTAGTGGTAGGCTCAATTTGGACTATAATTGGCTAAGTTATGGCTTAGTTAGGGTTTAGGGTGATTAGTGAGTGATTAGTGATATTAATCTCTAAATTACTAAACCAATCACACCACTAAATTCTATTCTACTCTAGGAGCTCTCTAAAATTTGAATCACTCAAATTGGATCATTAGTTTTACTAATCTTCACTAATCAAGTTTTAGGATAATTAGGGTTGATTAGTGAAATTAATTACTAAATAAAAAACTTAACTTCACCACTGAGTTTTATACTGCACTAAGAGATATCAACAACTTGAAATTCTATATTAGATAATTAAGGAGCTTAATTTTCACTAATCTATTTTTTTAAAGTAATTAAGCAAAATTAAGAAATATAATTATAGAAACTAAACTTATATTGTAGATTAGCATTCTACACATTTTCCTGATCAAAATGATATATTGGATCATATGATTTGAAGCTAAATTGACTAAGTTATGAATTTATCAAATTTTAGGATTAAGGGGTTAATTAGTTTAAATGATAATTAATGGAATTATTTTCCAAACAGAAAAAATAATTATATAATATTAATCATTGCATTTTTCTGATCAAAATGGTGTATTGGATCACTATATTTGGATATGTAATTACAAAGTTATGAGGATTTGAAGAATTGAAATGAATTCAAATAAGCAAAATTTTAAGAAAAAAAAATATAAAATTTTTTGAAATAATTCTGCAGCCCACAAGAATATTAAAAAAAACTGAAATTTTAGGATAAAATTTTTCTCTACACAGATCTCCTCACGAGGTGTGCCATATATCAATGGAAAGCTCACATCGAAACCTTTCTATTGATACCAAATATGCCTCCTAATTTTACAGATTATCTAATAAATTACAAGCCCTAATTCGGGCTTAAAGAAAAATAAGGGGTACATTTAGGGCTCGATTTGGAGCTTAAATTAAGGAGATGAAGTTGCTACTCTTCCCTAGGATAGATTCAACTGATGTAAACTAGTCTTAATGAAAAAATGGGGTTAAAAACAGGATATTTTTGAGGTCCTAAAGCTTTGGCAAAGCCAACTCACCATTCTTGCCGCGCGTGGAAGAAGATGCCGTGCAGATTTTTTTTTTAATAATTAATTAATAATTAATTATTAAATACATTTTAATTATTCAAAATTAAATAAGCTCTGAAAATCCCAAAAATTCACCCCTAGCTAATTTGGGGGTGAGGAACGCAACGACGAAGTCGAATTTTGATTTCGACGACAATTTATTTTTCTAATTATTTAAATAATATTAAAATATTCGTCGAAATTTTGACGACTTCCGATTGACACGAAAATATTACCCCTAGCTAATTTGGGGGCAATGAGCGCAATGGCGAAGCCCGTTTTTCGATTTGAGGTCTAATTAAATAGGTCAATTTCTAGGGTTTATGAAAATTCCTAAAATCAGGATTTAATTCATTTGATTCTTGATTTGACCTAGATCTTAAGGATAGACTTCTAATGACTTATATAATGTACTGGAATTATAATTAGGACTTGGATTAGTCCTAAATAACCTAAGTAATAACTTGGGTTGTTACACCCATCTTATTACTGCTCTTGCCCAAAAACACTTAACTAAGGAGTTATGATGGGATCCGGTGCAGTATTACTCGTATGGTCGCACTATTAGAAAAGCCCATGCTCAATTTATTTATAAAGTTATAATTTTTTTAATTCATCTCATGATATTATAAATAATTTGGGTTCTTATGGAGGTTGCTATCAGATTTATTTGAGCACTAAGAAAAGGTTTTCCTCGAGCATCTATTTACCCGAGTCAAGTTACTCGTTTTAGCATGTTTTTGTGATCTTGGGCATTCTTGAGTGATTAATACCTTTATTTGAAAGTAAGGTTAACAAGGTCAACTTAGATTCCCAAACCATGAAAGAGCTTTTAAAATGCATATATTAGGGGTCTTGTTAATTGATTATCAATTAATTGTTTTGATAGTTGTAAATTATTCTTAATAATAATTTTTGCATAAGAAAAATAATAAATTTTAAGGAAAGTCTTCATTGGTGTGGGACAAATTCTTTGGTTGAGCCACTCGTTAGCAAAAGATAATGGAGCTATAATTTCATCATCGGAGTTTGAGCTGAGTCCTTTTGGCTCATACTTTATATCTCTGTTTTTTGAAGGGAGTTCTTCCCATTCATAAGTTAACTTTGTACATGAATTCTCTTGTTGATCTATTATAAAAAGGATCAATCCCAGTTTGCTGTAAATTTTTTTTGAGAAGGATGCCAGGTTACCATTAGATTTTGGTTTTTCTTAGGAACAAATCATCCAATTTGAATTTTATGCAAATAACTTCATTTATTAAATTATCGAGTGATTTATATTTTGGGGTTCTTGGTATGGCTTTGGTCCTTATAGTAGGGTTATAAGTTCTCTAGTGTTACCGCCATCAGATTAAAAGTGAGTGAAAATGGGGTTTCCCTTATGGCTGAGTTTGTTGTTAACATTAAGGCCCCAAGTACTTTAGGTAAGTCGTTAGCCCAACTTTCCCTCGAGTATCAAACTTTTTCTTGAGATGAATAATAGTTTTATTTGTTGTTTTGGCTTGTCAATTCATTTGAGGGTGATAAATTGACACAAATTCGAGTTAGATTTTCTTCAATGAAATTTTGAAGCTCTATGGAGAAAAAATATGGCCCGTTCTCAATAATGGTGGTTAAGGAGAAAGACTGAATCTTGGAAATATTTGTTTATGAATGAATTTAATTATAGATTTGATAGTCAATTTTGGTTAATGCCATGAGTTTAACCCACTTAGTGAAATAGCTCATTGAGACCAACACAAATCTTCTTTGACCAAATACATGTGGGAATGGACCTATGAAATCCATATCTCACGATGAAAAATGCCATGAAGAAAGGATTAGCTGAATTGAGTAAGTTGGTTGCTGAATCACATTGGTGTAGTTTTGGCAATTATTGTAATGTCAAAAATTTCTTTAGCATCATTTTTAAATGGATAGACATAAATAGCCTTGCTTTATTACTTCTTAATCCAAAGTTTTCTTCCTAGTTGAGTGACTTTCACATTTGCATAAGTATAATTTTGTAGAGCACTCTTAGCTTCTTTCTTTTTGACACTTTAGGCTAATACCTTCTTAGGCTTACATTTACAAGATGCGATCATTCTCAAAGTATTGCTTAGAGCGATCGACAAGTGTATATAAGGTGTCATGCAGAAAGTATTGCGTAGAGCGGTTGTCAAGTATTTGGCCTTTGCCTTGTTAGTCAGCAAAAGATTGCCATTTTAAGAAATCATAGATACCCCTAAACCATACTTCTTTGATTGGTGTATCTACCAACATTCAAATATAATACAATGGATTGTAATATTTCTCTAGCACAAGTAGCATAATTGTTTTCATTTTTTGGCTATTAAATTTAACCACATTGTTTATTATTTGGGACATGTTGAATCATGATGTGAGCAAACTTTGCAACTTCATATTGAATGGCCTTGAGATACAATCTTAGAGTTTCACCCTTATTTCATAAATACCTTGAACATGGTTCTTGTGTTTGGAGCATTTGTGTCATTTGAGATTTTGTTTTACATCACATAACAACCATCTTATTAATTATCTTGTTATTATAATGATCGGTGTAACCATTTGACTACAATATGAACTCACAGACATCTACAAAGGGTAAATCACCAACCAAGCCATCAACAATATCGGTTAATGTGTATTGATTTTATTTTTTAATGACAAAAATGTGAATGGTCCTATTTTAATGGATGATACAATTTTCTTAGAACTATGTGGGGCTTTGATAATCCATACTCTTCACAACCAAATATGAATGATGAAAATAGGATTACAAATGAGGCTGATGATAATAATGAGAGCACAAGTGATTGTGTGAGTGATAATAGACAATTTGTTGAGTGTTTATGAGATTGCTCATGATGTTGAGTCAAATTCTCAAAAAAAAAGTTGTTTTGAATTGATAATTTTAATGTGCTAGGCTAAGGCAGTGCAGGTTATAATGTTGAATATATGAGTTCTGATGATGAAATGAGTGTTGCAGAGAGTGATAATGACAAATCAAAGAAGTGACTAACATTCAATTCACATATGACCATGGAAAATGCAACATTTGAAGTTGACATAATTTTTAAATCTAAGGAGGAATTCAATGATGCATTAAAGAATTGGTCATTATTAAGGGGGAGAGCGATCAAGTTCGTTAAAAATGATAAAAGGAGATGCAAGCCATTTGTAGAAAGCCTGTATTAGTCCATATATTGTGAATCTTTCCAAATAAGAAACTAGTGACATGACAGATTAGGTTGATGGAATTGCATACATGTTCCTGGTGAAAATATAATAAGACTTTAACCTCTTCCAGCTTTGCCAAAAAATATCTAAATAAAGTTAAAATTAACCCAAAGTTGAAGTCTAAAGTGTTTAAGCTGGAAGTCATTTGAATAAATGAGAATACATGTTACTAAAGCTTAGCAATTTATTAGGCATTGCATTTGGTGCATCTTAAAGATGTTGACCAGTTTAGCTATATCTAGGGATATTGTTTGGAGATTGGAAGGATTAACCTAGGTTCAATCGTTGTGATTTAAACAAGTGATGATATAGATTTGCAAAGGAGAAGAACATTTTATAGCAGTTTGTTTGCTTGGATACCTGCATGTGTGGTTTCAAGACAGGTTGATAGCCATTAGTTGGTGTTGATGGGTGCTTCCTTAGAAGAATATAGGGTGGGCAGCTTCTCACAGCTGTATCGGTTGATGTTAACATCATTTTTCCTATTAATTGGGCCTTTGTTGATAGTGAGAACAGAATAGTTGGGAGTAGTTTTTAAACCTTTTTGGTAAATGACCTAAGCATTCGTTAGAGCTAACAAGATTTCACCCTCATTTTTAATAGTTATTGTTACCTGCTTTTGAAGTTATTTCTTCTGGTGCAACTCACATGTTTTGTGTAAGACAATTATATGAGAATTTTAAGCAAGCAGGTTTTGTCGACAAAGCACTCAAGGGCACATTAAGGGCCGCTGCATGCAGTTAATCAATTTGGCACTAATATGGATAATATAAAATAAATGAATCCTTTTGCATATTAGTGGTTGCAAGATAAGGAGCTAAGTTGGTGGTCGATGTTATGTTTTAGTTTCACACCAACATGTGATACACTCTTGAAAAGTACGTATGAGTACTTCAATGTGTTGATTCTTGAAGCAAAGGATTTACTAATTCTTTCTCTTTTGGAAATCATAAGAAATATGATTATGATGAGAATGCAAGAGCAGGGATAGAGCAAACAAGTGGAACGATCCACTATGCCCAAGGGTAAAAAAAGTGCTGTGGAACAATGTATACGATGCCGCCACATGCATTTGAGTTAATATTGATGGTGTCAACTATCAATTAATAACTATGCATGGATATCAATTTATTGCAGATTTAATTTTGCAAAGTTATAGCTGCAGAAAGGTGGTAATTAACGAGTGTTCTATGCATGCATGCATGTGCAGCTATCCGTATGAACGAATGCAATCCAAAGGCTTATGTGCATCTTTGTTACTATGTGGATACATATAAACAAGAATGGTGCTAGATGAAGCTTCTAAAGGCTCACAATTAAAAAATTAGGTAGGAGCACAATCATACTTCATTGCTCTAAGTGTATAAAAGCAGACAATACTATTGTGCATGCGAAAAGCGAAAATATAATGTCAGGTGAACTTGGAACAACATCCAAAGGAAAAAAATTATAGATAACCCCTTTTTAATTTGGTTTTAATGCCTTATTATTTCTGTTTGGGTAATCTAAAACACTTAATTTCTTTTGCATAGGCATACAAATGAAGCCGCCAAAATGAATAATTAATTGTTGCACAAGCTGCTTGTGTTGTAAGAATGTTACTTTGTTTTTATTTTTTATTTGTGTAGCAATGGTTATTATTGCCGAAATGAATACTGTTTATTGCTCAAGCTATTTCATTTTATTTCTCAAGCTTTTTTTTTTTTTTTTCTAAAACACAGACTGATTATATTGTCATATTGATCTAGAAAGGACTTTTTTTAGTTGTGGCCTTTTTTGTTGTCTGATTTGATCAATTACTTTTTTAATGTCCAATTTATGTTGATCTTGTTTTCATTTTATCTAGCAGCATAAAGAAGTTCAACCAATTCATTTGTTAATCTCTGCTAGCACGATGGATTTCTACAACCTAAATGGGTCTCTTCTGCACAAAATAGTTACCTTCAATCAAGATATAGCTGCTAGTTGCATGATCTCTTTTCCCATCGCATGAGTTTCTCTTGCACATAATATTCATGTTTTGTAAAACTTATGGATGTATCAAAATTTATATATCTATATAATGTTATCTAGATGTTTTGCAATGTGGAATGGAGGTGTGTGATAACTTGTAAGTATTAAAATTTCATGTGTTAAGGTAATATTGGAGATTTGAATAGGATATTTGAATTTTTTTATATCTTTGAGATTTGCTATTGAGATAAAATTTTCTCATTCTATGGGCTTTTATGCATCTGAGCAAGTAGTATTATCACTTTATGCTGTGGGACAGATTTCAGGTTGCACATGAAAAATTTTATTTCTCTTTGTACAAACTGATTGTGGATTGTGTATTAAAATGCAAGAACCCTTATTAAGTCAATAAGTGTGCAGCTATGCTTTCTGTTTAAAAAATTAAGTATTAAAATTGTTATGATTTAGCTAATAGTTTGACCATGTGTCCGGAACAAAGAGTTTAGTTTTTAAAGTGCGAGCAGCATTAATTGAATGTTGTTAATTTTGACTTCTCAAATATAAATTCTATAGCCACATGATAGTTGAACGTTTATTTCTTGGGACTAGCTAAAGGTGACTTATGTATTAAAACCCTTATTGCATTATTATGCAGCTCTGTGTTTTATTTATGTGATGATCCGATGTTAGGATAGAACAACCAATTCAGCATTAAGTACATCCCCACATGATCATATTGGGCGGTTAAATAAAATAGTACATTATAACATAACACTCATGCAAAGCCATAAATAATAAAGAAAATAATTTCCATTCAATTTAATGTAAAAACATCCGGAATATTATAACATGACATAATGTCAAAAAATAATTAATCGATCATGTTCATTACAACATACTTAAATAAAATATGCGATAAAAAAAAAATTATTCTCCAAAGTTGAATTGCCTTAAATTCCTCGCAGTCAAGCCAACTCAATCTCTTTTGTTTGTGCTTGACTTGGGGCATCATTATAAATAATGTTGGCATTTGATTCACAGTAATTAGATAATACTATTAACTACTATTGATATTAAATGTTACACTTTAACAAAAGCGGAAAGTGAAAGTAAGGATGTAATAAAATTACAGGATAACATGATTTTAGTGCAAATAAAAAAAATTAAAATTCTTGCAAACAAACATTTATTTGCCATAATTATGTCACATGCCAATTTCAACTAATAAATTAATAATCGCATAAAATTCATGTTTGTGTCTGTCTTGGTATTATGAAGTAACATTGGCAGTTCTGATGGAAAAATTCAAAACCTTGAGGCAAGGTTCAAATAAAACAAGTTCATCAACTGGGCCCTCTCAAAGGCTTTAGTTGACACTTTTATAACTCCCGATGGACTAGTCCCATCCTTATCTAATTCGGCCACCATTTTGGAACCTTTGCTTACATTTACAAGACATAATAAACAATATTTTGTTCCTTGATAGCAATTGTCAGTAAAATAAATAGTGCATTTAATTTCAATATGAAATAAGTTCAAATCGATGCTAAAGCAACAATAAAAACAAATATAAGTGTAAAAAGGAATATCCTGTATAGGTTTGTGTTTTGACCGTATCGAAAAAAGTACTAAAAATCTGATGTGTTTGCAAAAGTTATATTTGGAATTTTATTAGACTTTGAAAATGATTGATTGTAAAAATGACATATTCTTGGTTGTAAGTCTTAATTTTAGTAATGGTTTAATTTTATAAACTTAAACTTCATTAAGGTGCAAAAGACTAATTCAACCTTCAAATAGCTCTCTTGTGATATTAAAGTATATCCTTATCAATATATTTATTTTTCTTCTATATTAAAGACAAAAATAATTGTAAAAAATTTCAGAATTAGTTCAAATGAAAGCAAGTGATAGCTCTATTTCACTCTAAAAGTAATGAGGTTTAGGCACAGAATTGACCATTATATCTATTCAACTAGGAGATGTATTCAGCCCGGAGTTGGTCCCAAACGACTACTTATTCAAGAGTCAAACTGCCTTTATGTCATCATTTATCATTTCTTAATCTGATTTCAGTTATGGGTCAACTTTATGTTGATCATTCCTTGATCTAAATTGACATTGATAGTTTCTTTATTTTATGCACAACCCCATCTAAATTTCTATAGCAAACTGCATGATTCAATGAGTCTGTATGAAAAACCCTTGTTGATGCCATGAACAAGTTTCCACATTATAGGTTTCTATTATATTGCTAAACAGAAATAAATCTTGTTTTAGAATCTTAACATGTAGTGGAGTAGAACACCCTATTAAGCATATAGGATTCTTAATTGCAAGCACAAATTCTAATACTTTTTATCAAAAGTCAGAAATTAATTAGAGAAATGAACTCATACCTTAAGCAGTCGAGTAGTCTACCAGAGATTAGCAAAGAATGAGTTTGGGAGGTGGTGTTGATGGCAAGAGATGACTGAAGCAACCTTGTTGATCTCTGGCAAGGGAAGATTTGACTGGATATCGGGAGAAGTCTACGCTTGGTGCCAAGGGCGGGTAGACGTCGAGAGATCCTTCAAGCAACTATCAGGAACTTAGAGGAACAAATCGGAAATCCAAGGTAGCCCTCAAGCTACCGGAGACTTCCAGGAATCTGCGGAAAGAGTCGGGAGAAGCGATCGATATCGGGGGAAGAGTCGGCGACAGGAACCGGGAGAAGGATCGACGGGCACTTGAGTTATTTCAAGAAAAATCGGAAGGCTTCGAGGTCGTGAAGGAGTGCTCAGCTGTGGGATTTCTTAGGTTTAAATAGGATTTCCTAAAACGCTTGCCGTCGAGTTTATTACTCTGGAAACCGGCAATTTAAGGCCGGCAGTTTCAGAAGGAAGAAAGGAAATTTGCCTCTTTTCCGTTAAAAGCTCATTAAGCTTTGAAGAGGAAATCTGATCATTTTCTAAAAGAAAATCTTTGGGTTTTGTAAATGATTACCTCTATTTTTGTTATTAGTATGACCATTAATATTACATATAATTTTATAAAAATAAACTTAATCATATTTTGAGCATCATTTTATTTGTTTTTAAGGTAACCATTAAGACTTTCTAAATTATTGACCCACAACCTAAATGGGTCGTTACAGTGCGATACGAAATTTTCGGAAAATTGAAATAAAACAAGAATTACTAGGGATGGTTAACGTAAACAGAAATTGGAGGAAAATTAATGTAAAACAAATTTTAGCGAGGAAGTTAACGTAAACGGAAATCTGCGAGAAAATTAACAAAAAAAATAGAAATTAGCCGGAATTAACGTGTTTAAAAAACATTCCCCTTTTTGTACAGTAATGACCAAGGATCATTATAATTTAAAAGCCCCTTAGTGCAAATGCTTAAATCCTTATGCAAAGCTTAAGATTTGAATGTAATGTAAAAATTGTATGCATGGTTGGAGCCAAACATACATCATTCTGCTTAAATACAGATGCTTTCACCATTAATAACAAACGTAAATGTTTAGTTATTAATTTTTATTTCTTGAAATGAAGAAATAAAAATTTGAAGTGCAAGTTATAAGTATAATAGCTTTTAAATAAATAAACAATGAACTAAAAAAAACTGCAATGGATAGATTTTGCAAAATTAATTTTTTCCATGATAGTTGATAGAAAATAAATGTTTTAATCATTTAAATAAGTTGTGATAATGGAATTCTAATTTTTTGACTTGTTTTATTATTTTTATTAAAATCATGAATGTTTAATCACTTTTGAAAGTCATGGACCAAAATGAGCATTTGTAAATATTTAGGGATCATTTTGATAAATAACTCTTTATTTAATATATATAATCTCATTAATGGAAGAGCTTTTAATGTTTACTTATAACACGTGGATGATGTTAACTAATTGATGAAAAGTGTTGATAAAAGTTGTGATCCAATGTTTACGCTGAGGTCAGCCAAGTGACTCAGTTATTTTTATCAGGTGGAGTTCAAATTCACAAAATCTAAAAAGTAATTGGTGAGAGCAAAAAGCAAAGAAGTAAAAGAGACACTTGACATTGTGGTTTGGCTTATGAATAAGCTTACATTCCTTTCGGGGCTTCTTTTCAATATGTAGTTTAGTGGTTACAAGGGTAGGGAAAGCCTTGTGAAGTTGGTGTGTACAATGTGCCTTCTTTTCAATATGCGTTGGCTTGGTTACAAAATGTGAATGCGTTGGTGTTTACAATGTGCCAAGGGCCTTTTCTGAGTGATCTAATTGAAGATCTGATCAGGTGAGTTTTAGAACCTGAAGTGGAGGCCTAGTATTGGAGTTTAGGGTATTGTAGAAGATGTTTAGTTGATTGCTAGCAAATGAAATCTCCAATGCCTAAAGATTTGAAGATAGCAAAAAATCCCTCTTGTTCTTGAATGAGGAGTATTAGTAGTGTAGAAAGGATTGGAGAGGAAGGCATGGCCGGCGATGTGATGTGGGATTATTGGTGGAGCAATAGTACACACTTTAACTTAGCAACCATCGAAGTAATGACCATTAATGTGCGGTTGCGCCTCCTTATGTCTGTAATTGACAAGTTACATAGGGCATTAATTGCTTGGCCAGCATTACGTGTGAACGAGTAACAAGAATCGGCAATGTTATCTGGTGGACATTATTAGGTGACAATTGCACATATGAATCAAAAACACTTGAATAAACTGCTCTATATATTACTCGAGTAATGTTCGGTTAAGAGATAAGCAGAAAAGTATAGCTAGGTAATTTGGTTAATCATGATACATGAAGTTCAAATTAAAAGGTGAAAAAGTACTTGCAACCGATGCTGAAGGTAATCTTGTTTTAACTTAGTTATAACAGAGAATAGACATTATTTATTTGATTTGTAGGCTTCAGTAAATAACTTATTATCATTATACTTAATTTTTCAAAACTTAATCGCTACTCTTTTTAGTCACCCAGTTTCCCTTGCAACGTTTTTTCTTGAACAATTTGTTTTAATTTCGATGATTTTATTGATGTTTGCCTTATTTTAATTGTTTATGCTCTGCTTCATAATGAAAAACAAGAAATATCTTTTTTTTAGAATATCAAAGATATATAGAACCATTGTTCGTGTTTTATTGTAAACTTTGGTATTTATTTTTTAATATTTATAAAAATTTCTGAGTGAAGTAAATCTATATGCAAAATTGAATCATTGATGCTACATCTACTGCTCAATTTCAGGAATTGAAGAACTTGCGGTCACAATTATATTCAGCAGCAGAGTATTTTGAAATTTCATACTGTAACGACCAGTACAAACAGATGTATGTGAATCTTGTTGGTTTTGCTGCACAATCAAGAGGGCATTATTGCAATATTTTTTTCTAACTTCTAATTTGGAACATATCATGCTTTATACATAGAGTGATGGATTCTTTGAAAGATTATGCTGTTAAGGCTCTTGTAAATACTGTGGATCACTTGGGCTCAGTATCTTACAAGGTTAATGGCCTTATTGATGAAAAGGTCGATGAGGTGTCTGGTGCAGAACTTCGAGTATCTTGTATAGAGCAGGTATTTCTATTGATAATTTTTTGCATCATGCTTTTAGTAAGCTACTACTTGGTTTTTAAATGTTTTTGAATGTTCCAATGCTGAATCAAAATTATATCTTGCTTGGTTTTGAGTTATGAGCATTTTATATGTGATGATTGTAGAGAATTCGAACATGCCAAGAGTATATTGATCGTGAAGGACGTTCTCAACAGTCATTAGTTATTGTTGCGCCTAGATTCCATAAACGGTACATAATACCAGGCAAGTTTCCCCTTTATTATTTTATAGTAGTGCCTTTTATTTTATTTTTTGATGATACTTTTTAGAAGTGCTGACAGTAATTCCTGAGATGTCTTGTTTATGTTATTCCAAGTTTGACAAATTGTTTTTATCCATCATCTTTTCAGTAGGTGAACCCATGCCCGAGTCAGGTAATAAAGCTGTTGCTGTGAATCACGAAATCAAGGAGGATATGAATTTGCAACTGTTTCAATCTGGTGTTGTCACTAACTTTATCAATTACTTCTTATCCATTTTAGTTTTAAGGTATATAGTTTTTTCATTCAGATATTCCCTCCGGTTTGAGAGACAAGTCCCCATCATTGAGGTATAGAGATGAGGCCTTGAAAATTTTCTTGTTATAGCGGTCACTATCAATTGTTTGATATATCGAAAACCTATTAGCAGAAAAATGCACTCGTTCTCACCTTCCTCTACCATGCGTTCACGCTCTGAATCACCTCGGAAAGGGCGGTCACCATCACCTTCTTCACGTTCCGGAAAATTCACAATGGGTAAGATTATCTTTTTATTAGCAATGCTCCATTGTAGATTGTTTTGTGGAAGCTTATGTTTTTTGAAAACAGATAAAAGAACAATCTCACCCTTGCAAGTTTCAAATCCACTTATGCGCTCCGGTTCACTTTCAATTAGGCCAGCTATTGTAAACTCAAGTAACATGCAACGGGTATGCCTCATGAACTGTGACATTCTTATTTCAATTTATTCTTAATTTTGCTAAACAGCAATCAGCATGAACAAAGAACTTTCTTAAAATTCTATTTTGTTGAAAGCTTCCTAGTTCAATCTAGCTGAACAGGCTGTATATAATTTTTATATGATTTCTGAAGGTAATTGCTTATGATTTAAGGTAAGTATATCTGGCCCAAGGTGATTCAAATATTGGAAAATTGATTAGATGTTTCTATGTTATTATGTTTTTCTCTTAGAAGAATGGATGAATCTACTAAAAGATTCAGGAGATTGGGAGTTTTATTAGGAAAAATTTATTCTTTTGAAGAAGAAATCAAATTGCTATACGAGCCTTGAATGAGCAAAAGAATCTCAATAACGCTCAAACTTTCTTATATATCTATCACAAAAGAAACAAATACTGAACACAAGAAGTTACGTTATTTCTCTGTTGTCTCAAATTCTTGTTGACACACGTTGTCACTTGCTTGTGGTACACCAATATAAATTGGCTTATTCAATACCTGCATTTCATATTTTTCTTGGCAAATATCGGTTTGGTTTTGATTCAACTCTGTTTGCTTCGAGATTGTTTGCCTTTTGGAAATGTTTTAAATACACTCAGTATATCCCAGTGTTCAACTTCTTCAATTTGCATAATTAAAATATCAGTTTGAACTGGGTATCGATCTTTCGTTTTGTATCATTACCTTTAATATTTTTTTTGAGCCAATTGTGATATTATACTTTCAGATCATTTTCATATTATTTGAAGAAATCATACTTTCAGATCATTAACTTGCTGCAACATACCTTATTGTGATATAATGAATCACGCCAATATACTTTTTTTTTCATAGAATACTAGATTCTTTGCATAACAATCCCAATCATTTGTCACAATAGATTTTTATTTGTTCAACTTGCTCCTTATGACGCATCTTCTAGAATCCTTTTAGCCATGTTGCTTGTTATTTTGTTGTAGTAGTCATGATTTGTTTCTCCCTTGGTTATTGAAAGGTCAACAGTACATTATTTCTTAGAGCTGCACTAAATACATATTATTTAGAATACATATTACCTAGAATCCTTAGTTGTATTGCTTGTCATTTTGTAGCAGTTGTCATATGTTCACCCTCACCTTTTGAAATGTTAATAATTCATTATAATTTAAAGTTCCACTAAATAGCTCTAGAACCAATGTAGAGGACATCTTTCATAAAGGGCCCTTTTTATGATTTGCATCTCGCGCATGCCGATATCAATAAAATCAAACAACTTTAAAACATGATTCCAACATATTTGAATCCATAATTTATAGTTCCAATAAATTTTTTGATGCGTACGATGCTCTGATTAGAAGGATTGTGTGTGAACCTACAAACCAAATTGACGGGGCAAGCCATTTTTGTCATGTATGCATAAAATAATTTATTTTGTCAAAAAACTATTAAAAGAACTTTCTTTCCAAGTTAAAATTTCTTAAATATTGAATATTATTAAGAATTTAAAGCTTATTGAAATAATTATGCCTTTAATCATTGATTTAACTTGATTATAAAAAAATTATGATGAGCTAATTTATCATTTCAAATATATTTCATATTTTTAATAATTAATCCTAACAAACTCTTATAGATCATATTATAACATAAAAGTAGATTATTAGCTTCTTTTTGTTTTTTTCACCTAGATGGTGATTACACAATTGCTTGTCGCAATGTAATCTTTCAAAAACATGTCTTGTTATACCAAGCTTAGGTGTCTTTTTAGGGCATAATTGATGGTGTGTTATGTATGTCATATAACATCATTAGCCATTTATGATATCTTAAGAAATTCCCTTTTTATACAGGACTATCAAAATGCCAGCTGTAAATTTTAGCCAAACTTGGATGAGTATATTCTGCAAATTATATCTTGTTAAGAATATTTTGATAGAGGTCATGATCAGAAGGAACCCAAAATGAACGCTATGAAAAATCAAATTAAGAATTTCATGGAAAAGGTGGGAACACTTGTCAAAAACAAATACTCTTGACTAGAACTTCATTATGCAAATTACATAACTGAGCTAAAATCATTTGATCACAAAGTGAAGTCTGAATAGAAATATTGGACAAAGAAAGCAGAACAATCTCAACCTTAAGCTTTCTGAAATCGTAGAGCAAAACAAAATCAAATGTACACAATGTCATCAGTGCTGACATTATTTCAATTCATTTTGAGTGAAAACATATTCTAGATTCTAATAGTCAATGAAAATTCATCACCGATCACCATTAAGGTAGTCTCTCCACAATATTAGAGTGAACACAACGATAATAAGCTCAAAGTCATGCACAAGATAGTTTTCTAGAGCAAACGAAGATGCTTTAAAACACGGGTAATAATATGAACTCTTTGAATAAGCACACATTTCACTTCCTGATGGCAAAGCTAAAGTAAACACAGAAAGAGAAAAAGTTATAATTGCACAAAAGCATTCTTGTATGAAGAATCCCAAATGAAATGCATGGAACTTCTGAGTTAATCAATTTAAAGGAACATCAATTCAAGAGTCTTATGCATGTGGAGATTATTCAGTCAAATAATGAATAAAATTAAGCTTTCTTGAAACTATGATATTTGTCCTTGACAAATATTGACCTATGGAAATTAATAGTCTTATTCTTGAAGACTTGATTAATTTGTTGATCAGAGAAAGTTTCACTTAGTTCTCTTTTGATTATTAAATAAAAAAGGAAGTTCTTTTGAAGCCAACTTATTTGACCAAGAAAATTGCCATGAAATTTTCTATTTTGGTATTATGTGAGACTTGAAAGATTAGAAATAGAAGATAAAATAGAATGGGAGGACATTTAAGCATAAACTTTTTATCTCTCTTGTAATATTATCTCTTTCTTTGGAGTTTTTAAAGAAGATTACTCTGGTGAAGCTTGCGGGTATAAGTGAATAATCATTGAACTGCATAAATTCTGTGTTTGTGTATGCTTATTTTGTTCTTGTATTTATTTCAATTTTATTTATTGGGTGGTCCTACGTTGAAAGAAGAGAAGTTTGTCTCTTTGTGATGCATATTTCCCAACAATTAGTATCAGAGCGTCAGGTTCAAGAAGGCAATTGTGAGCTATAGGTGAGAATGAAAAGGTGAAGATCGACAAGTTCGATAGTAAGGGCTTTAAATTCTGGAGGTTGCAAATAAATGATTCTCTCTATCAAAAGAAGTTGTATCTACCTTTGTCTGAAATAAAGACCAAAAAGATGGAACAAGTAGATTGAGATCTTCTCGATTGACATGTGCACTTAACCTTGGCTCAAAATGTTGCGTTCAACATCGTTGTTGAAAAGACATCGATTGGTTTGGTGAGATCATTATCAAACGTGTAAAAAGTTCTCGGCATGAAATAGAGTATTTCTTCTGCATTGCTTATTTAATAAAAATTTGGAGGAGCATTTGTGATCAACTCAATGTGATCACAAATCAATTAGAATTTGTAAAGATTACGCTTAAAGATGTGATCAAGGAACTAGTTATATTATCTTCTCTATCAGAGAGCTGGTTGGCGACAATGATTGTGGTGAGCAGTTCATCGGGGAGCACCAACTTAAGCTGGATGATATCAGAGATATGATTACAAGCAAGGATATTTGTAGATGAAAATCAAGAGACTCATCTAGTTCTACCTTAAATGTTGAGGTTAGAGGAAGGTTCAATTCAACAAAACAAGGGCGATATAATTACATATTTAAATTAAGAGAAAAATGTCAAATTATATATTAGAAAGAGAATTTATGTTGGAACTGCAGTCAAAAGGGGCACTTCATTTATTCGCTTAAGGTATCAAAGAAGAATAAGAATCATCAGAAAGATGATGATTTACCATGTTCAATTAGTGGGGAGTCTACTAATAGCCTAGTATACTATGTTCAAAGTTCTATAGTCCTAGAGCTTAGACTCTGGCTCATCTTTTCATTCTACGATTTGCAAAGAATTATTATATAATTATGTTACATAGAAGTATGGAAATGTCTATTTAGCGGACGATGAACCTCTTGTTATTGTGGGAAAAGGCGAAGTTTAGATCAGAAATTGAAATGGACAGTTTGAATTTTGCAGGGGATGAAACTTGTTCTAGACCTTAAAAGAAATCTTATTTATGTGAACTAGATTGATAGTTGTTACTATACTATAACCTTTGGTAATAAATGCTAGAAAGTATCAAAGGGAGCTATGATTATAGCAAGAGGCAAGAAGGTGGGAACATTGTGTATGACTGTAGATGATAAGGATTTAGTAACGATAGCAGATAGTGGGAGCTCAAAATTATGACATCAAAGGCCACACGAGCGAGAGCCTACAGATCTCAAGTGTTGGTTTTGAGTTATGCGGAGATTGTTTCCTTGGCGAACAAAGAAGCGCCAAATTCACACAGGGCTCAAAAATTACCAAATTAGAAAAGCTAGAGCTGATACTTTCAGATATTTGGGGGCCAAACCTTGTCCAATTCCTTGGAGGTTCATGCTATTGCACCTTCATTGATGAATCCACATTGAAGGTATGGTTTAAATTATGAAAAATAAATTTGATGTGTTTGTTATCATTAAGTCATGGAAAATTGAAGTGGAATACCAAACTGGGCTAAAAGTTGAATGTCTGAAGTTTGGTAGTGGCAAAAAATATGATAGCAAGGAACTCAAAGAATGTATATGATTGATATGCTGAAAATTGTATCTGGAAGATTGGAGGAAAATGACATTGCTGAGAGGATGAACAGTACATTGAATGACAGAGCAAAGTGCTTGAGATTGCACTTGAGTTACTTAAGATGTTTTGGGTTGATTCATTAATACTACAACTTATTTAATCAACAAAGAACCATCATCCTCATTAGGATTTAAGTTCTCTAAAGAGGTTTGATCAAGAAAGGAGGTATATTATTCTCATTTAAAAGTTTTTGATTGTGTTTCTTACATGCTTGTTGATTCTAATGCAAGGGATAAGCTTGATGTAGAAGCATTAAAATGTTATCTTATTGGTTATGGATTCATCTATTATTATTATTATCGATTTTAAGATAATCCAAATTAAAAGGTCATAAGAGCTAAAGATATAATATTTTGATGAAAACAAGCTTTACGAAGACAAAAATATGAGATGATCAAAAAGCACAAAGAAAGAGCCCCAAAAGCCATCTTTGAAGACATCAATACTAAAGATGTATAAAGAGTTTATGAAAACTCAAATGTTCATATAAATGCTACAAAGTATGAAGTTTCTGTACTAGATGGTTCATAATGAACTACACCTCACAAAATAATATTCTCCATCATTGTATTATCTATTATTGATAGACTGTGAAGAGTTTGAATATTATTATGAAGCTATATAAGTTGAAGATTCTGTTAAATAGGAGAAAGCTATGAAAGAAGAGATGAATTTTTTGAAGAAATATAAACATGGATATTAACTTCACTTCTAAAAGGTAAGAAGGCTTTGTAAAATAAGTTTGTGTATAGTGTAAAATAAGAATACAATGGTAAAAGAAGATATAAAGTCATATTAATAATCAAAGGTTTTCAACAACTATATGAGATTTGATTATACAAATGTATTCTCTCTATTAGTTAAGATGATTATAGTTAGAGTAGCGCTCAATATTGTTATTGCTGAATATTTACATATGGAGCGGTTAGATGTAAAATTACTTATTTACATAGAGATCTAAATGAAAAAATTTATATGAAATAACTTCAAGTATTTATTTTTTCAAGAAAGATAGATCTTATGTGCAAAATTACAAAAGACCTTGGATGGGCTTAAGTACCAAGATAATAATATATGAAATTCAATTATTTTATGTCAAAGAATGGATTCCTAAGGTGTGGGATGAATTTTTGTTGAACTTTCCAAGATATTTGTAAATTGTTATGTCATACTACTGTTTTATGTTGATGATTTATTAGTTGTAGTATCAAGCATACAAGAAATCAACAAGCTAAAAAAGTTGTCAAATAATTTGAAATTAACTTTGGAGCTGCTAAGCAAATTCTTGGCATAAGAATATCCAGACAAAGATTTGAAGGAATCTTAAAATTATCTCAGAAGAAATACATTAACAAGGTGCTGAGTAGGTTCAATGTTGAAAGTCAGAGAGACTTCTCTAAGAGCACATTTCAAATTGTCAATGAGAAGTCGTCAAAGACCAAAGAAAGAAATCAAATGTCTAAAGTCTTATATGCATCAACGGTTGGTAGCTTTATGTATAATATGGTGTGTACAAGGCCATATATTGCTCATGCAGTGGGAGTTGTGAGTCATTTCATGGAAAAATCAAGAAAGAAATATTGGGAAGTTGTTGAGTGGATTTTGTGATATTTGAAAGGAACTTCCAGTATGAACCTTTGTTTTAAAAGGAGCAAGTTAATTATGAATGATTATTCAGATGTTGATTTGGGTGGAGATCTCTATGGTCGAAAAACCACTAGTGGGTATGTGTTTACACGTGGATGGAAAGCTGTTAGTTGAATGTCGTGACTTCAGAAAAGTGTTTCTCTTCCAGCCATTGAAGCCAAGTATATAGCATTATCTAGGGCAGGAAGAGATTATATGGTGAAGAATTTCTTAAAAGAACTCGGTCAAAAACAAGATAACATTATATTTTATTACAATAATTAGAGTGTCATTCATTTGGCAAAAAATCATGTATTCCATGCAAGAACAAAGCATATTTAATTGCGATATCATCACATCCATGGGCTCATTGATGTGAAACTCTTCTATTAGAGAAGATACCTGGTGTAAAGAATCTTGCATATATGTTGACTAAGGTAATCGTCATTAAAATATTGTGTTATGCACTGCCTCAGTTGGCCTCCAGAGTACTTTATGATTGGAGGTGCGCATCAGAGAGAGATAATCATGAGGTTTGTGCTAGAGGAAGTTCAAATAAAGAAAAAGCAAATGGTTGAAGAAATAGTTTTCAAGCGTGAGATTGTTATGCGTGTGGAGACTATTCAATCAAAGAATTATTAAAATAAAATTTCTTTGAAACTATCATACTTGACCAAACAACTTTTGACCAATAAAAATTTTAGGTCTCTCATTATGAAGATTTGACTGGAGAAACTTTCATTTGACTATAAAATGAAAAGGAAGTTCTCATGAAATTTTCTTGTCATTAATGAAGTTGTTATGAATTTTTTCATTTGGTGTTATTATATGAGAGTTGAGAGACTATAAATAGAAGATACAATTGAATGAGAGGACACATCTCAAGCATAAGCTTCTTTTTCTCTTTTGTAATATTTTCTCTCTTCTTTTGAGTAACAAAAGAAGATTACTCTGGTGTGGATCATGGATATAGGTGAAGAATCATTGAACCACTTAAAGGAACCTCAATCCAAGAGAATCCTTAAATGAACTTTCGACACTAATCTACTATTTAAAAAAAAAAATTGAACCTCTCGGACAGTAATTGGTTGCAGCGAATCCATAATAACATTGATTTTTCTTTGATCTATTGAAACGCCACCAATTGGCAATATGGCCCATAAAAGTAATTTAGTCAAGCTAGAACTCGCATTTAGAGGACTTGATGTACAATCTTTCTTCCTAAAAGGAATGCAAGTTAGCTGGTACGTGCACAATACGATCATCTTCAGAGCTCAAATAGATCTAGATGTTAATGCATATTCTTTTTAGCAAAAATCTGGCTGTAAATGCTTAAATATTATATTTTAATTTTGGAAACTTATTAAATTTTATCAATAAAGCATGTTATGTTAACATGCAAGGTGTATTTCTATGATTTCTAATTAAAATCTTTTCATGCAACAAATTTGAAGCTTTGATAAAAAAGAATAACACATACAATAAAGAGTTCAAGCTGGATTTAAAGCACAAAACTCAGTATATAGGATTCCTGTACATGTAATAGTGCAGGTAAAGAAATCTTTAATGGCAATACAAAGGGTTTGGATTAGAGGAGGTGAAAGAATCCTACCAAAGCTTGGAGGAAATGTGAGATTAGAAAAAATCAAAGCCAAACTCCACAAGGACTTGTTTCCATCGCACAATCCACTCTCCTCACTATAGGTAATTCAGTGAGAAAGCTAGGGTGAAGAGAGATAGGTCAAGAAAATGGTATTAAATGAGGCTTGGTGCAAGTATTAAGCATGAATTAAGAGGTTCAGTCTTTTTTTGGACACCTTGCTTTTCACTAATCTCTTCGTGGCATGTGTCATATTGTTGTCACTGTAATCATCGAATCACAATGTCAGATGTTAAATTTTAAGATCTAACCCAGATTGTCTAAAATGTTATTGATGAATTGTCTGGACAGTTTTGGTATGCCCAATTTGAAGAACAGGTGGCAGATGATTATCATAAAGCTGACACACTTAGGGGGAGATCGTAGTTAGCTGTTCCTCTTGGTGGGGGTTTATGACTTGCCATTCACCTAAACAAGCTGGTTAAGCCTTGGCTTCATGATTATCTATGAGCAGTTTTTGAGGTCTAGGAGAGCAGGCCGCCTTAAACTCTTAATGCGTCATTGCTAACCCATCAACTTACCCTATTTTGAGTGATTTAGAGTGATTTTTTTATTTTGGGAGTTTTAGAATGAATTTTCTTGCATATAACTTCCAGACATAATTTAGATAAAATTAGAGCAGCATTAGCAAATTTTTGAGAGAATCTCTTATACTTCATCTTAATTTTAAAAAGTATTGAAAGAATTTGAGTTGTAGAGATGCTTGGCGGCTTCTAGTAATGTAATATTTTCTCTTCCATATTTTTTTGAGATAATAAAATTGAGCATCTAGTGCAGTTTTGGATGTAGGTGCAATGGCATGGGACCATATCTTTCTATGTGCCATTCTTATTATGTGTTACTTTGTGTTTGTTGGCTCTATTTTTCATTATCCTTAAAATGGTGAGTGCCTTCTGGTTTTGAAAAATGAATATTCTGGAGAAACAAAAGGCATTGGTGTTAACTTTAGCTGAACGTTACCCCAATTCTGTCACTTTGTTTCAAACTTTGTACAAAATGGTGTTCTTGACAATTTGTTTCAGAGCATTTTGATCCAGAGGAAATCATGCTCAAATGATGGAAGAATGGAAAATTAGGATCATCTGATTCAACAATTGAAATTTTGGATTCTGGCTGATGCAAATCATGAACTACTAGTACAATAAATTATTAAAGCTGTTGTTGGCGAAGAAGCCAAAGATTAGCAGCAAGATGTGCTGGATCTCTTGGATTGCCACACACTAGGAGTGATGTGCTTGACATTGATGTGGAATATGGCTTTCAACATTATCAACAAGAAGATGAAATGAAGGTGCTATTGAACATGTGCAAGAGCTGTCTAAATCAAATGATTTTTTTATTAATGTGCCATCTCTTTAATATTAAGACGTATGAATGAGCTTCTGTGGTAGTTCACTTAAATGAGCTCAACACATTTTGACTTTACCAAAGTCAATGAGATCACATTCAATAATAAGGTCAAGACACTGATGACTCTTAAAAAGTTGGTTTATGATTATGATTGCAGTGAGTAGTTCATCGTATAGCGCTTGTTGAAACCTGGTGATGTTTGGAACTTAATTCTGAGAGTTTTTGGGAGAGAATCAGGAAGTAAAGCTTCTAGTTCTACTCTTGATATGGAGAGTAGATGACGATACTTATCTAGAGGATGTCATAAAATCATAAGAAAGAAAATGGTGAATCTCTTTTGTTGTAATTGCAAACAAAAGGGACATAAAAATTAGGGCAAGGCACCCTTGAAAAATCATCAAGAATATAATCTTGCCAACACAGTTATTATAGATCTTGGTGTGACTTAGATTTGTTGTGTCGATAGCTTTATAGAGTTTTTAATTCTAAACTTATGTACATATTTTTTTTGTACCCCAAGTAAGAATTCGTTAAACAATTTTATTGTGAGAAATTTTGAAGGTTCTTGCTTATGATGAATTGGAGATCGAGGAGAAAAGTGGGGCATAGATTTGGACCTCTATTGGAGTGGTTATGAAAGCTTCAGAATGCCAGATATCCCCCAAGCATGAAGCAGAAAGTATCTCCATTTGTGACGATCTATGTTTGGTTTATTAAGAAATTTGAGTTTGGCTTGATTACATGCAAACAAGCCAAGCTTGAATAAATATTTTAAGCTCAATTTCTTAGGGAGTCGAACTTGAACAAACTGTTATTGTTTGAGTTCGGCTCAATAATGGCTCGATTCAATAATAGCTAAAATAATAATAATAATAATAATAATAATAAAAATAATAGTTTTAGTCAAATATTAAATATATATACATATGTACAAATTAAATAATATGTTAGAATTTTACAAAACTCTTAACAATTATAGAAAAATGCATGTGTACTTGCATGCATTGGATAAGTCCCCGCATTGTGGAATTAAGAAAATCTATTGCAGTATATAGTGGCTTGTTTACTATTTCGCAATAGTAAAAGTTATACAGCAAAAATATTAGCAATATATATTACAGTTTATAATGAAATTGTATAAGATTATAAAAATGTTGCTTCAATTGATGACATCCTGGCAACTTGCTCTAAGCGAACTCGAGTCAAGTCGAACTAAGAAAAAAAACTGACCTTAAACTCAAGTTTTCTCTTTTTGAGCTCAGTTCGCCAAAGTCCAAAGAGCCAAGCTCGAACATAGGCTGGGTTCATTCAAGCTTGGCTCATTTAGACCCCTAGTTGCACAATTATGAATACATGATGGTGTTCAGCAGAGGATCTTGAAAGGCTTATAAAGGTGACATGATAGTCGCAGAAGGTTGAATGAAACAAATGCTGTCCACATTAATGAAGAAGTAATTTACTTCATTGCCAAAATATTCATCTCTTGTGAGTTTTGGACATTTTCATGACGCTCATTGTATCAGATTTTTCCTAGATTAGTGTCAATTTCTAATAAAGTTTGCTCCTTTTTCTGATTCAGCCACCTTTGGAGTCTCAGAAATCTTTCTCAATGAGAACGCATGCTGAGAGAAATGACAGTAAGGAGTTAGAAAAGGCTCCAAGCAAAAGCAAAGTTTTTCTAAAAGCTCTGCTCAGCAGACGCAGATCAAGGAAAGATGAGATGCTATACAACTATATAGATGAGTATTGATGCACATCTGACACTGAACTAAAATTTTACTCTTTTATAATATTGTTCTCGCTTTGATTCCTTATATGTTTTCACATTTTCAATCTCTCTCTACAGTAATATGTAAAGGTGGAATGATTATATCTTCAGCCCTTTTTATCCAAATTACCAAATTTATGTTATCCTATAATAAGAAAAACATCTTTTAATTTAATTGTTCGTTTCATTAAGAACTCACAATTAAGTGTGATCATAATGAAGTACTTTCAGGATGTGTTTTCGTAAGGAAATTATTGTATAATAACAAAGCTGTGAGGTTTGGTCTACTATGGGATGGGTTAGAATAAAAGGGATAATATTTTTCTTACTATGACTTGACTATTATGCTCAATATTATAGTTTGATCTCCTCTTGTACGGTGTGTGGTTCATTGACAAACAGAGAGATAACTAGTGGCCTTGTGAATGTCAGCTAGAATTCAACGAGGGCAGAGAGTGATCATCCAAGCGATACAAAGGGATTGAACTAGGTATGGCTCATGGTAGGTTTCATGAGAAAAGAATACAAAATGAATCAAATATATTCTAAAATGGGAAAGGATTATAGCTATTTAAGCAAAAAATTGATCATTATTTGAAATATGCATTCTAAGATAATTGATAGAAGTTCTAATAAAATCTGACATTAAAGTATGCTCGTAATGGTGCAATCTCAATATGGGTAGATTGCTTGGAAATATCCTATTAGAACTCATAGTTGTGATGCTTGGGCCATAAATACTCTTTGGAGATCATGCTTAGTAACCAATTGAAATAAAGGGCTAAAGCCTATTAAGTGCTACTCAATTATGACAATTAAGTTATTTATTTATTTATTTATAACTATATAATGCTTGGAATATATTGTCTACTGTCCTTTTCCTCCAAAACAATATACCTAATACTTATAAAATCCTCTTCTATGCAACGCATTTTATAAAGCGATTGCAAATATAACTTCCTATAATCGCACACAATACGATTGCAAACTTAACTTCCTCTTATCTCAAATATAACTTCCTTCCTCTACCCAATTTATGGTAGTTAAGTATTTTATATTTTGATAACTCCATCATGCTTGGAATATATTGTCTACTGCCCATATCCTCAAAAAGTGTTTATACCGAATACTTTATCTGATTTAAAATCGTCTTCTGTGCAACACATTTTACAAAGCAATGAATTAAACCGAGGGCTATTCAATCCAAAATTTTATCTTCTTCTTCATTCATATCCGAGGGCTTTTTCTCCATTCTTCAAAGTGGTTGGTACATCTTCTTCTGACAGAGGAGATCCCCTATATGCATTCTCTACGACACAAAGTTTATTTTATTGAGCGCATGAATTTTATATCTAGCCCCTTTCGCCATCCCTCCCATTGGAACTAAACATAGCTGCAAGATCGCTCTGATACATGTTGTCGTGTACATAGTACACTTACAACACATACAATGGATTCAAGCCTTGGTCCCACATCAAGCAATAATACACCTTTAGCACAAAAATTTATGAACTCAACACATAAAAAAGCATCCAAACACACAGATATTTTACATATAAAATATGATATTTCTTATCCAATCTTCAACATACTATGAAGCTAATAATAATAACTCATAATCTTAATAATAGAATCTTCTCATGCATTAATCTCATAATTTGAACTTAAAATGGTCATCACACTATTTACTTCTCTCTTTCTTAGCTCATACTCATTTACAATGAAAAATTGAGCTTTAAATTAATGTTGCATAAGTGTCACCTAAGTTTATGGCATTTAAAAATTATTAAATTCCATAAATTTCTTGGATAACCCAACGAGGAACTTAAGTGTTTGCATATTAATAGATGATTGAAGTTGATTTTGGAAGTAGTGTATAGTTGTCACATAACTCACTCTTATTTTAAATAAGTTTATTGTTTCATAATCAAGAGTGTAATTGAAGCAACATCTAAGTTTTGTGGTTTCTATTGCATTATTTTTAAGATTATTGTTACACTTAACATTAGTATACATCAAAATATATAGATAATCTATCAATTCAATGTGTAAGTAAATTATTGATTGAATTTTTTTTTTTTAAGATCTATACATAAAAATTAAATAAAAAAAAAATTTTCTATTGATCTACTTTTTAATATATATTCTTATATAAATATAACATATTTTTATTTTCAAATATTTAGGATTTAAGATTTAGTTAAAAGTATTGTGGAAACTTCCATTAATATTTAGATCATATAATACAAAATAATGTATTTTAATTTTCAAAAAATTATAAACGATTAAATAAAAAAATTTAGTTGTATGAATTTTGTTTAGTACAAATTTGATATTACAATTATAAAAATTTAAATTGTAACGAATTTGATTTGCAGTGTACCCTAAAAATAAAAATATCAAATTTTTGCATCCCAAAATCTGCATTAACTTGCGATTGGGCGGTAAACAGGTTGCCACCGTAAAAATAAAAAAACAAAAATCGGCGATGGCTTTGCCGCCGAGGTAGGTTCGTCCCACTTCGTCGAGCTTCAACTTTGAAGAAGAAACAAAAGTGCTATCTTTACCCCAAATTAAAACTAAATTCCAGCAATTATTGCCTTTTTTTTTGTTTCCCTCATCTCGTAAACGAAACGCGCCGATGGCAAACTCACATGCCGCTATTATAATCTTCCCAACAAAAAATGTCTTTTAGAGCGCCTTCTTTTAATGGCCGGCAGCACAAATCCGTCTCCCTCATCGGATGCCTTCGCCGGCGACAGCGATCTCACCTCCGCCGTCTCCCTAGCCGCCTCCGCAATCTCCCTCTCCCTCCGCTTCCTCTCCGACGACCTCCGCAGCGATATCCTCCTTCTCCCCTCCCAAACCCTAACCCTAGAATCCTCCGTCCACTCAGCCGCCGTCTCCCTCGCCCGCCTCCTCACCCTCCTCCGCCTCTCCCCCCATACCCTAACCCTAACTCCTCTTTCCCCCTCCCCCTCCCCCTCCCCCTCCCCCCGTCCCTCCTGGTTTCTCCGCTTCCTCTCGTCCTCCCCTTCCTCCCTCGGCGACTCCCGATGGCGTGAAAATTTCCGCATGTCGAAACCCTCCTTTTACCTGCTCCTCCAAACCCTAACCCCTTCATTAACCCCACCTCCCCTCTCCGGCATCATCCCCGTTCCTCCCGACCTCAAGCTCGGCGCTGCCCTTTACCGCCTCGCCCACGCCGCCCCCTTCATCACCGTCGCCCGCCTCTTCGGCCTCCCTTCCCCCGACCTCGCCTGCCGCTGCTTCTACGAGGTCTGCAAAGCTGTCGCTGACCAACTCGGGCATCTCTTCGAGCTCTCCTCCGGCCTCACCCGCGTCCTCCAGGGTTTCCACTGGATGTCCCTCCCCAACTGCTGCGGCGCCCTCGGCTTCTCTTGCTTCTGCTCCTCCGTCATTGCCCAAGCTCTCGTCGACTCCGAGGGAAGGTTTCTCGACGTCTCCGCCGGATGGCGCTCCTCCATGCCTCCATCCGAGATCCTCCCCCGCACCAAGCTCTTCTCCTCCCAGGCCGTCGTCCTCTCCTGCGGCCCCCCTCTCCAGCTCAACGGCGTCGGATCCTCCCTTCCCAGGTACTTCCTCGCAGGCCCCTGCTGCCCGCTTCTCCCATGGCTGCTCACCCCCTTCGCCGGATCCTCCGCTCAGGGCGTTGCCGGAGCTTACAATGCCGTCCATTCCCGCGCGATGGACCTCGTTCACAAGGCCTTCCGTAGGCTTAGGGCTAGATGGCAGCTTCTCAGGGGGGGGTGGAATGAGGAGTGCGCCGAAGCCCTCCCCTTCGTCATCGTCGTCGCTTGCCTTCTTCATAATTTTCTGATCAAGTGCAGCGAGCCTGTGCCGCCAGAGGAGGTCCATCTGGGGAAAGAGATGGAAGACGCCTTCCCTGAGTTTCAGGGCAAGGGGGATAATGCCGGGAAGAGGATAAGGTCCGCCCTCGCTTCGCACCTTTCTAAGGTTATTAATCCTTCTTGATCCATTTCCTCCCCCCTCTTCTTCTTCTTCTTCTTCTTCTCCTTCTCCTTCTCCTTCTCCTTGTTTTTGGGTTTGGATTTGTATGTAGTGGATTTCTGTTTTTTGTTCTTGATCAGAAATAAATTTGAATCGGGGAGTTGTTGTACAAAGAGGATCCGCTTGTTGACTCTTTTATTTGTGAATTTTTAGTTGGAATTTGAATGCAGCCGATGACTAACAGTTGAAGACAGCGGGCTGATGAGTTTTTTCTAAAGATTTGTAGATGGATATGCATACATTAAATGCTTTATAGTTAATTAATGAGAATTAGAGTGGTTTAAGGTGCCCTCTGTTGGTTTTTATATTAGATAATCAATTTTGTATATTAGAAATGATAAATGTTATATAAAATTTTGTACGCTTAATTAATTCATTGATTAAACATATAATTAAATTAATTATTAACTTATTACAATATTAAGTGGTGTATCACATAATGCATTTAACTAATATGAATAAATTAATGTTTAAATATTATTTATTAACTTACCATATAATCCACAAAATTATTGTAATTAATGTATTATTGGAATCAATTATTATATAATTAATTATACAAGTAATTGCTCAATTGTTTAATGTCTACTTAGCATAATTAATTAATATCATAATCAGTTTATTGCATAATAATTAATTTTAAGTAAACATGATGATAAACTTTTTAATTAAATATTAATTAATTATAATATCTAGTTACCAAAAAAATTGTATGACCAACTAAAATAATTTGTCTACTTTTAAATTAATATGATTAATATATAAGCATTCACACATAACTATGATATTACAATAATAATAATTATGATATTACATGTAATTTATCCTATGAATCCTATTGAAGTATTTAAATAACATAAAGTAAAACTAACATTAAAGTTAACACTTTTATTAATAATAAAATATTTGATAGTAATATTACATTAATCATTCCAACACAATCAAATAAATTATTCGTGCAAATCATTATTTATAAATAATTTAATGTTTTCCATTCATATTATTGACTATCTATTCCTTGTTTTGGACAAACATTTTGTAATATAATTTGCCTTAATTTATCATTCAAATCAAATAATAGATGATGAAGATTAAATTAGAGTGATTTTCTTTCCCTTGTTTTCATATTAATGAAATGAAGCCCAAAAAATTAGTGAGATTTGTATAATTGAGAATTATATAATTTAGCATTCAAAAAAATTTATTCAATGTGATTTGAATATTATTTTAGTAATACTTATTTATTTATATTAAAATAATACAAATATTTTTTTTAAATTTTGTATTGAAATGATGTTCAAATTCTTTTGAACGAATCTTTTAATGTTTTATTTTAGTTTAGGCGAAACTAAAATGTTTCATTTAAGCTCAACAAATTTTGTAGATACTGTAAATTTAATTTATATTTAAGGGTTGTTTGGCATAATGTAAAAGCAGTGTAAAGTACAAATTTTTTGTATAAATTGAGATTTTTGGCATTTGACATGAAGTAAAATGAGCGAAAAACTTGGATATTGTATTTTGATCCTGGGTTAATATATATAAGATGAAAGTAAATAGATTAATGCATGGAGGAAAGCTTGCAACAGAAGAATCGTGAACGAAAGCTTTCGTTCGATCGTTCGGAAGAAAGCTTTCTTGTGAGCGAACGAAGGAAATTGTTAATTCGTACGAATTGAAATTTTCGTTCGAACAAACGAACACCTAAGCTCTAACTGAATGCCATCCGTCCACGACTTCGCTGTTTAAATCCATCTTCTCCGTACACGGCTTCGCCATTTCCCCGTGACTTCGCCGTACGTCGTTGATCCGAACAAAATCAAATTCTAATGAAAAAATATATGCTATTTTTTGGTTGTTTTATTTTACTCAAAATACTACACTCAAAATTTTATTAATTTCAAATAGAAAAAATAATTTTTTTATAAAACTATAAAATATCAATAAAGTAAAGTAATAATTTTATAATGAGATTTCACTATAACAACTATTTTACACTCAAAACTTTAAAATTCTCTTGCCAAATAATCCTAGTGTAGAGAAATATTATTTTGACTCGCTGATATTATACAAAAAAAAACTTAACCAAATAGGATTTGAGCATATTTCATTAGTGTTTATTTATTTACATTAAAATAATATAAATATTATTTTTAATATTTGTATTAAAATCATATCCAAATATTATTGAATGAATTTTTTTAGGTGTCACATTATTGAATTCAAATAATATTTCTCATGTACAAATGTGCTATAGTGCATGCAAATTATATATATTTTTTCTTAAATATGATAAACATAATAAATGTATATTAATCTTATATATTTTTAATTTATATAATAATAATAATAATAATAAAAATAAAAATAATAATAGTAATAATAATAATAAATATTCGCTAACTAGATTTGAAGTCAAAAAGTCGTAGTTTCAGCACCTCAAGAAGTCGAACATATATTTTTGGAATGCTCCATCCTAGCAATCTTACAATTTCGATGATTCGAGCGAAGCAAAGTGCCTTTACAGGTTCGAAATTATGCTTTTGGAATTTTTACGTTCCTTTTCAGCACTCTTTCTCTTAATCCTCATTAGCCATGTTTTAATTAATTTTAGTTCTTGTTTGATTTGCATCGATTTGCCGTTTTTAGTAGTCTTCTCGCAAGGGATAAATCTCAAGATCATTAATCTGCGTGATCCATGTGGAGCGTTGGCCTGGAGCTCTTGTTCGCTCTTTTTTTAGATGCAAGCTTTATGCATGCAGATGCTCTACATCTTATGCACTGATAATTTCAAGTTATAGTGAATGTTCATGTTTTCAAGATTTGTATTATCATAATTTAAGAGCTTTCCTGGGAAAAAATGCCTATACTGCACAGTTAAAATTTTTGTTTTTCCTGGCCTACTGAGAATTTAGGATTATGCTAATGCTTGTCGATTCCTGCTATTTTATTTAAGTTATATTTAGATTTTAGAAATTGTAAGGCTAGGAAGGTCAGTAACCAATAGCTGCGAACTATTCCAAATAGTTTCTTTTCATATCCTATTTGGCCTTCCCTTCCTTTTTTTATAATAGGAAAATTTATAAATTCGACTTTTCTAAACGAGGCAGCTAACAATATACTTTTAATATGCCTGAATCATTTTGTTACACAATATGTGAAGCCAACTCACTCAAATAACAACATAAGCGAGAGCTAATCTCAGCTGCCTATATCATCTTTGGATCATAGACATTGGATCCTATTGCCGTTACACGAACACACATTTATCTTTATGCTTCATCTATAAGCCTCAAGCTACTACTGTTGAAGCACCCGCTATCGATCAACAAATAGTGCTTAGCCTCCTTACCACCCTTGAACTCGAACACTTTTCTCTCGTAAATTTTATCACTGCTCAACATGAACTCTTCACTTAGATGAGTTTACGACCATCTCCTCAATTTGGAACTTCTCTTTTCAAAAATTGTAAATCCAACCCCTCCTCTAACACCTCCATGGCTGCATGTCCAAAAGCTGTACCCTCCCACTAGCTATACAATATTCTAGTTCATGAGTGCACAGCCTTTTACATCATTCTACCAGCTAACAAACCCAGTCGTTACTGAAACATGCAACCGCCAAGGCACTCCACCACAACCTGCCTCTATTGGTAAATTCCAAAAAATTCACCACCGCAACAAATCAACTATGTTGACCTCTACTGCTACACATTGTGTCACTGATTAATTCAGAAATCTCTAGATTACAACTTTGTACACAGGACACAATCAACATCACATTGCAAATGATATATGTTTGCAAATCACGTACAGTGGCTCTTCTATCCTCTCTTATCCTTTTCATACACTTCTTCTTAATGATATCTTTCATGTATCCATAATAACTAGGAATCTTCTCTATATAAAGATATACTCAAGACATCAGTGTTAATTGAATTTTCTCTACTTTCTTGTTCTGTCAAGGATCCACTACAAAGAAAAAGCTCCTTCAAGGAACTTTATTTCAAGATGTCTCTACCAGTAACCCTATTCTTTTTCATTGGCAAGATGCCACAAAGCACTCAGCCCACCACCATCTGACCACCATTTGGTATGATCTGTTGGGCAATCCTGCCCTGCAAACACTACATTACATTCTTTCCAACTGCACTTACCTATAATTACTTTCATTATGCTCATCGTGAACAATCTAGAAGCCGCTGACTACATCTACCACATGTTAGGTTCACATCTTCTCAACCACTACAACCAATCTTCTCTAACATTTGGGGGCCAACATATACTACTTTTCTTATTAAGTATAGATTTTACATCAATTGTGCATTTGCACATTATGTTGACCTTTTCCCATTTAATGAAAATTTCACAAGCTGCAAGTGCTTGCTTCAGCTCAAATGCCACATCTCTACGCAGTGTTGCACGACTTAGATTATGCCCAGTGGTTCTTTGTTTTACCTATCATTATGGCTTAGACTCTTTCGACACATTCAACCTATTTATCAAACCACAATTTGTTCGCATAATGCTCACCTTGAGACCACTTACAATTTGCCTGTCAAACAATTAGATTTTACAAATGCCTTTCTTCATGGGAACCTTGGAAACCATATACGTGTCTCAAGCACTAGAATCATTTATCCCAACCATACTTCACAGCGTGCTGCCTAACTTAGCTTTTTATGAGCTTGAACAATCTTGTGGACGTGGCACAACAAGCTCTCCACATTTCTTACTTAATATGGCTTCTCCTCAAGCAAATTAAATAATTTACTTTTCCAATTGCACAAAAACAGCCATAAATTTTCATTCTTATCTATGTGAATGATATTCTTATCATTAGGGACAACTTTTGCATGTTTGCATCATGCATTAATTCTCTTTCTTGTACATTTGCTCTCAAAAACATGGGAAATGTTCACCACTTCCTCAGAATATCTATCCAATGATTTTTCAATGGGTTCCATTTGTCTCAATATATCTACATTCATGAACTACTTCACAACACTACTTGGCCAGTAAGCCATGGCCACCCATATGACCTCCTATTCTAAGCTCTTTGCTACTCAAGGTTCCCTTCTACAAGATCCCACTTCATATTATCAAATTGTAGGAGCATTACAGTATTTTCTTCTCACTTAACCTGACATCTCATTTCATGTTAATCCCCCACAACCCAACCGACAATCACTGGGCCTATGTATAACGAATACCCCAACATCTTAAAGCCCATCCACCATGGCATTCTCCTCAAACCCCTCACTTCCGAGTATCATTTTGCTTACAATGATGCAAATTGGGCAGGATGCATTGATGATCGTAAATACACATTTAGGTACCTAGTGTTTTTTGGGCCTTTTTCTATTTCTTGGTACTCTAAAAGCAACACACAATAGCATGATCAAATTTGGAGGCCCAATACAAAGTTGCCTAAATTTTTTGTTAACTAGAATTTGATTTATTTCTAGTATATGGCTGCCTTCTCTATGGTGTGACAACATTGGTATCATGTATCTTGCTCATAACACGATTCTACATTCCAGAATGAACCATGTTTAAGTGAACTTTCACTTCGGTTGTTCACTCACAAAAGCAAAATAACTTTAAGTTGCATGCTCTCAATCTCCTATCAATTGGCCGATCTACTTACAAAACATTTATCCCAACGAACTTAACTATCAAGTTTGTTTTTCGTTCGTACTATGTTAAATTTGTGGGTGTGTTATACAGTACATGCAGCCCGCTCAAACAAAAATAGCACAATGAAGAGCTAAGCTCAGCCTCCCATTTTAGCTGGGTCATCTCTGGATCACAACTCTTGGATCCTATTGCCATTATATATATATATATATATATATATACATATATTCTTTTTATAAAATCCTTGCTTCTCGTGTTATTGGTTGAGAAAATACGCTGCAATGTAATTTTGATAATAACTTTTCATTTTTGTTGTGTGCTGAATCTGCTTTACTGTTGAAGCATAACACATCTAAGTTCACCTTTTTTTAGCTTATTCTTAATTTGAGCTACTCCAGCCTTGCTACAGGTGTGTTATCCTTTAGCAAATCTAATTATCCAACAAAATACCAGTTTGATTTTTTAAATCCATGATATTTTATCATAAGTAATGCTTGATCATTTTCTTAAAATGTTTCAAAATATGGTCCATTAACTTTTTTATTTATAGTTTTGTTAATTTTATACATTATTCTTATTTAATTAGTATCATGATACTATTACATTTATTCAATATTTTCTTAGTATTCAACTTGTATTATTAACTTAGTGAGCTAAGGAACTCCTTCATTGCCCAAGCATTTCCATACATCAATCATGATGTCATTTGATCATATAGTTTTAACATTCTTCGTTTTCGTTAAAGCATTCCAAACATTAGATTTAGTCACTTTGCCCGATGAAATACTATATAATATTAACATTTGACTTGCTAAACTTGTGCTAATCAAGTTATTGCAACTTTCATTGAAAAGGTTATGAAAATACTTCGTCTGAGTGACTTTGTTTTGGAAAAATGATAAGTATTCTTAATTCACTTTAGTTGAGTTAAGTTTTTAGTTTCTTATCACTTAATTTTGTTAGCTTATTTAAGTGCCCTTTTTTAAAAATTTAGTATTTAATTTATTCTTAATACACTTCAAACACTACAATCATAGCATCACTTATAGTTTTTTTGAACTCACAAGACAATTTTTATGGCTTTTGAATTTCATTGTTCTTACATTAAACCATTTTTATAATAATCTTATTATTTATTTTTTATTGAATATCTTATTTTCATAACCAAGTTTGTTCATTTCTTTCAAATTTTCAGAGTATGTTTAGCCACCTTATAATTACAATTAGCTTTTATTTTCTATATATGATTAGCTTTCCTTTCAATATTTTATTCGCTGGGTTTGGCTAATCCCGATTTTTAGAAATCTTAAGCTATACTTAGCTATTTCAAAAAATGATTTTGGAATAATATAGATTCTGATTAAAATTATTCTTAATTAGTTAGTTATTTTAACTCATTATTGTAACTAGACTATTATTTTTCTAATAATAATTAATTAATTGTAATTAGTTGTATATAATTAAACAAAATTAAGTATGATTATAATTAAATTATTAATTTCTTATAATTATTCAATAAATGCATTACAATAATAATTTAATATTAATTAATTAATTTATTTAATTGTCATATCTTGCTTAAGTTAGTATGTAATTAGAATGGTTTTTAGGCTTAACAATCTTAAAGCTCTATTTATCTCTGTTAGCATTCAATTTATCAAGTTAAATAGGTTTATTAGGCTTAGTTGAACATAACTTATCAGGCTTAAAAGCCAAGATAAGTGCAAATAATATTTATATCATCAAAACTAGTATTATTAACTGATGTTTAGTTTTCAAGGTTTCTTTGGAATAGTTTCACAATCTTTGCTAGATTTTTGATTGCTTTTCTTTATATAAAAATTATTAGGTTAACTTCTTGAAGAGTTTTTTTTACTATTGATGATATGTTCTGTTTTCTTGAACAGTGAGAAAATATGTTATCATTTACAAAAATTAATTTTCTAGAACTTGGGTGGATTATTATTTTTGCAAATAAAGAGAACAGTCTTATTGTCAAGGTTTTAAGGTTCTTCCAAATCAACTTAAAAAACCAATATCATATCTATATATTTATATATAGAGAGGAAACTACTCTTTTCTGTAATGGATAAATAATTTTATTTTTCTAAATGGATGAAATATGATGAACGCTAGTCAATAAAAATAACTTTTCAAAGAAAAACTTTTTGACTGTGCATTTTATCCTTCATCCATTTGGATAGGTATATGGAGAATGCATTACAGCATACTTTTCGATTTATATATTTTGCAAGTTAGTTGCATACAACATTATATATGTGTTTTGCAAGCATCAGTTTTCATTCGAGACCAAGTGCATGTTAATAAGGCATGTTCTTTAAATATGTTAGTATATTAAAAACAATTATATGAGTAGTTCAACTTTGAAAGTGGTTACCATAACTGCAGCTCAATGGATAATATTGATGCAAAAGTAGAAGTTTACCCTGACCACTTCCAAGAGAGTAAAGAATCTGATGATATCTTTCAATCAAGGAAAAGAAATGATTATTCTTTAAGGTTTTTATTTACTGTCATCGCATCTATGTACTTGAATCTTAATCACCTTTGTAATGATTTTACTTTTTGTTATATGGTGCAGATATAGTCATTCATGGGCAGTAAGGAAAGTGTTGGATTCAACATCGATGCTCAACTTGTTTCGGTTGGCACGCCTTTCATGGTCATCCTCATCTGATGATAAAGATAAGGTGGGTGTAAATAAAAATCTTGAATTGTTGTTAAAATTAGTGCCTTTAGTATTTTTTGGATTATTAAACTTGGGTACTTATATTTTATTTATAGCAAGTCTTCTTTTTGGCACTTGATGGAGTGGGGCTATTGAAAATGCAGGTTGTGCTTAGTGTTGCAGAAGTGGAATCATTTCGTTCTGAAATTGCAGCGGCAGAAGAAAGGGAAGCTCATTTGAAAGCTCAGTACGATTCTCTGAGCTTATCTTGCATGTCATTATTATGTGCTGAAAAGCACTCATATTGAGGCTTTAAGGTGTATCGGATTTAGCCATACATCCCACTGATAAATTTTAAATTGTTACTTAGAGCTTTAAGCCTTTTCTTGCGTTGATATCTAAACTTTAGAATATTGATTTTAATACTAGATTTATAATTGTTTTGTTTATTACTTTTTCTATAATTATCTTACATAAGGTTTCCATTCACGATTTTAAAAAAAGAAATACAGAAGTTCTCTTTCGCTGCGATTACATCTTTTATTCAGAAAATTTGCTATATTTCATACGTCTAGTACTTAAATATATAACAACTTTTGTAATATATCAAGTGGCTCATCTCAACTAATTCAATTGCAAGCATCTTAGAAGGCATTTGTCTCTGTGTTTCACCATCTCTGATTTTAGACTTCAACCTGAAACTTCCTGACAGCCTGCTTGAACTGAGCCTGACACATTTAATAAATAAGCTAGAATAGATTCTTAAAGCTGATGCAACCGGAGTTCACTTGTATCAATTCTGACCTATTTGCCGCGATTACTTTGCATAATGCTTTCAAATTAGAAAAACTTGAAAAACAAATTTATGACAAAGAAAATGCAACAAATCACATGTTTACAATGTTTTTTTCATTATTGTTGTTGATTTATTTAAAACACACACACATACATGTATTCTAATTTAATTCAAAGTTAGGCTGAATTTTGGTCAACCCAAACTTTAGCCTAAATGCTAAATCTGCTTGAATCTCAAATCCTACATATGTAGTTTTTAAGGTTGGATTTGAGTCTGGTTATTGTGTTGTGTAGCAACTTGACGCACCTAGCTGATTTGTTGTTCATTATCATATTCGTCATTTGCATGTATTATATGTTCAATACAATATTTTGTGCTTTTCGTGGCAAGTAAACCATTTGCATCATAAAATTCAAAATAATTTTATAATAGAATGGTTGTTTGCAACCAATTTTTTTATTAAAAAAATCAATGAATGAAAATGATGAAAATAAAAAACTAGAGAGGAAGAAGCAACTCATATCTAAGTTCATGTCCACAACAAGCACATAGCTTTACAATGAGTGCTTCCCCACTTTGCTTACTCACAATTCAAAGCGCCGCCGATGTGCTTGACGCACAATCTCAAGGTCATACCTCAGACTTGCTTGTTTGTTGCAAATTCTGCTCGTTTGCATGCGCTGCTTCACACCCTCAAGCTACCTCAAGCTACCATCTCCAACATTTGCGCTAAGTTTGACTCACAAAATTTGAGTGAGAAAGCATCCATGTTCTCTGTCGCAAGAAACTCGATTCTCGCGACGCAATTTGAAGAACCGTTCAATCATGCTTATTTATAGCTCAAAAAGCCCCCTCTCATACGCCTAAGCTTGCCAAATTTAGGTCTCTGGAACCAACCCGTCCGTTCCTTGTAACTTTAGTAGAATTGTTTCCTAAAATTACCTTGGCCGAACCATTCCATTCTCTCTTCTATAGATAATAAGAATTCTTTTTCTACAATACAAAACACACGTGTTAAATCCTTAGGCCTCTAATGAAGCTTTGCACGAGAAACATGCGTAGACCTTTGGTTTGATGCTCTTCAATAGGCTAGAAAGGTTATGGGACGGTCTTGCATTCCATTGGTTTTTGTATTTGTCGAAAAAATTTAACTTTTGCATTGATCTTTCGATTTGGAGCAATGGAGCAGCAGTTTTCGACACAAGTTCGAGCATCATTGTGTTGCCGAAATTGCGTCGAAATTTTGGTAAAACCTAAGCATCGTCGTTATATTGCTAAAATTTTGTGAATATTTTACTTTAAATTAATTTGAATAATTAAAACTTTATAAGTTAATTAATTAAACTTATTGATTAATTAATTTAATTAGTTTGTCAATACATGCAACATAAATGATTGATTATTTACTAAACCTTTTAATTAAGGGTGTACCTATATAATTAATATGAGTTTAATGAAATTATTAAAATAGTATCAATTACTCTTTCATTTGACATGTTAGTAAAACTAAGATTTAGTATCATTCAACATGTTATTAAAATAGTAAGATTAGATGACATCCCTATCAATGTATGCAAATATTTGGGTGAGAAAGAAATTTATTGGCTTACCAAATTATTTAATATTATTTTGAAGACTAAAGAGATGTCAGAGTATTATTATATCTATTTACAAGAATAAAGGCGATTCATAAGAATGTGCAAATTAAAGAGAAATTAAGTTGATGTGTCATATGGTGTAACTTTGGGATAGAGTAATTGAATACAAATTATGAATGGATACTTATATTTCTTTAAATTAATTTGGTTTTATGCTAGGTGGATTTGCCATCGAAGCTATACATATATCAATAAAGAAGTTTAGTGAAAGAAAACATGATATTCATTTAATTTTTATTAATCTTGAAGAGGCTTTTATGATAGAGTACCAAGAAAAGTTCTGTAGAGAGCTTTAGAGTGAAGAGAGATTTGTGTTGCATATATTGATATTATTATTGATATGTATAATTGTTGTAACTATTAGAGCATAATCATCAATCAAAAGTAACCATTTATTTAGTGTTGGATTGCAACCACATACCACTATATATATGCATATGATGTACCCATTTATGTTTGCAATGAGAATTCATGATTATAATTCCTGCGTGATTTTTTCCATTCCTCTTGCTTTCAGTCTTTATACATGGTTTCAGAGCTCCTTCGATCCTCTTCGTACTCATGTCTTCCCTCAACTCCTTCTGCCTCCTTGCCTGCAAGTCTTTCAAGAATCTCAATAACATCTCCTCCATCGCTGCCAACGTCCAATGGCCGCATTCTCCTCTAACATGGAAAGTAGCACAGATGCGTCGGAAAATCAAGAAACACCAACCTCATTTGCTTTCCCTTCCATCCTTGCGTTCTTGATAAATAACATCAAGAACCTAATCAACAAACCACTTACCTCCAACAACTACCCAATTTGGTGAGTGCAAATCTTCAACTTCTTCAAAGCCAACAGTCTCCAAGGCCACCTCGATGGCACCTCAACAAAACCCCCATCTCATTTCTCAGATAGCACCAGGAATCAAACTATCAGCCCACGGTTTGAAGTATGGAACTCCACCGATCGAAATTTGATTTCTGCCTTATATTCCACATCTCCTCAATTTTACCCTACATACTTCATACTAAAACATATCAAGATGCATGGCAGATTCTTGCAAGAAGATTCCAATCCACAAACATTCCAAGGTCATTCAACTCAAGAATGCTTTACACAACGCTACTAAGCAAGACAAATCATTGTTCGCCTACCTCTCTGAAATCATGGCCATTGAAGATAAAGAAACATGGGATCTAATTGCCCACCAAATACAACAACAACCTCTTAGTTACAAATTGACATTATGCACTAAATATAACACCGGCAGATCTGTTGCTCGTTGCAAGGCACGCTTTGTGGCTCAAGGCTTCAACCAAATTTATGGGTTAGACTACACGAAGCATTCAACTTGATTGCAAAGATATCTACCATTTGTGTACTCTTCACCATAGCCTCCCATCACAGTTGGTCATTATTACAGCTTGATGTATCAAATGCATTTTTCCATGGCTCCCTGAAAAAAATAGTGTTCATCAAACAATCTCCAGGCTTCACCGATCTTTATAAACCCGATCATATGTGCCATTTTAAAAAGGCTCTTTATGGGCTAAAGCAATCTCTTCATCAATGGTTTTCTATCTTTATTGAGTTTCTCATGTCAAAAGGCTTTACTCAAAGCAAAGCAGATCCCTCACTGTTCATCTACAACATTCCCACACCTGTGCATACCTACTATTATATGTTGATTATCTACTCCTTATCGGCATAATCCTACATTCCTTCAACAAACAATCAAAACAATGGAAGATTGCTTCAAGATGAAAACCCTAAACGTCCGCATTCAATTCCTTGGTATCTCAATCAAGACAACCACCCACAACCTGCATCTATCCTTGGCATCATATATAATATGAATTCTTCATGATGCAGGAATGCCAAACTGCAAATCAGCCTACTGCTCTCCTATTGCCTTGGATCCATTGCCTGATCCGCGTATCTACAGACAATTTCCTGTTCGCCTATAATTCATCACCATCGCGCATCCGGGTATCGGTCTCGCCATCAACTGCATTTGTCAGCACATGCACCGACCCCTACAACATTTCACTCAATTGAAACACATCATATGGTACATCAAAGGCATAATTTATTTATGGCTACCCATTACTCCCACCACCACGGAGCTCCATGCGCACTCCAACGCAGGCTGGGCAGGAGATTCTGCTGACAGGAAATCAACTATAAGCTTTTGCATGTTTCTCATGCATACCCTAATTAGCTGGAGCGCAAAGAAACAACACTCAATAGCGCGATCCTCCATAGAAACTGAATACGGAGTGCTCGCCTCAACGATTACAGAAATCCTATGGCTCCGACGAATACTTGAAGAATTCCAACATCCCCAACCATGAGCAACCGTTATCTACTGTGATAACATGTTCGCAATATCCCTGACTAGGAACTCATTATCCCATACTCGCACAAAACATGTAGAAGTAGATTGCTACTTCATTTGCGACAATGTCAAAAATAGTGGGGTCGCCATCCACTACATACCATCAAACGAGCAAACAACGACGTCCTCACCAAACCACTTCCAATTTCAAATTTTACTTATCTATGAGATTAGATGATGATTCAAGATCACTATCATCTTACAGGAGGATATTATAGCATAAACGTCGATCATAAGTAACCATCTATCTTTCGTTGGATTGTGACCACATACCACTATATATACGTATGATGTACCCATTTATGTGGTGTGTAATGAGAATTCAAGATTAGAATTCTTGCGTGTGATTCTTTCTTTTCCTCTTGCTTTCAGTATTTCTACAGTAACATGTGTTTGATTGCAAGGTAGCTTTCTTAATGATTTTCTTGTTACTATTGGGTTATATCAAGACTTTGCTCTTAGCTCATATTTGTTTCTCTAATTATGGATGTTCTTACTGAGTACATTTAAGAGAATATTCCTTGGTGCATGCTATATGTAGATGATATTCTATTAATTGATATTATCTAAAAGTAAAATTTGAGATGTGGAGGCCTACTAGAATCTAAAAGTTTTCATTTGAGTATATCTATAATAAAATATATCGAGTGTAAGTTCAATTGTATTATAAGCAATAGCATAACTATTGAGGACCATGTGATCATTAGAGCTAGAGGTTCCAATACTTTGGCTCAGTTTTTCAAAATAATAGTTAAATAGAGAGCGATGTGATTAATAGAATTCAAGCTGGTTGGATGAAATGAAAGAGTGCTTCTGGAGTGTTGTGCCATTGGATAATCCCACTTAATATTAAAGAAAACTCTTATACGACAGCTATATGACCAGCTATTGTATATGGGGCTGAATGCTGGCCAATTAAGAAGAAACTTGTAGAGTAAGTGTTATAGAGATGAGAAAGCTTAGGTGGAAGAGTGGGTATACTCATAAGAATAGAATGAGAAATATATTTTTCCATAGCATGGTTGGAGTGGCTCCAATAGTGGATAACATAAGAGAATGTCGCTTAGAGTGTTCGAGCATATTAAGTGTAGACCGTTTATTCTATTGCTAGAAAAGTTGAGTTTATGAATTTTGCTCATATTAAAAGAGGAAAAGGAAGACTTAAAAAAGATATGGGAAGAAACCATTAGAAAGAATCTTCTTTATTTGGAATTTAAGGATGGGTTTCCATGTTATCGTGCACAATGGAAAAAAATAAGGATTCTTGTAGTTGACCCCACCCAGTGGGATTAAGGTTTGGCGGTGTTGTTGTAATTATTTTGTTGATTGATTAACATAAAAATTATTAATTATGAAAATTTATTATAAATTAAATTTTGATCTCTAAATACAACATAAATGGTGAAAACCCTGGGTTGAGTATGATGTTCGAGCTTATGTTTGAGCTTGATCTTCACATTCAAGCCTTAAAATGTGTTTACTTATAATTTTGTTAATTTTAATTGAGGTGTATACTAAGCAATCAAAACCTTAGTACTTATTTCTATTGTTTTTCAAAAATAATAAGAGAGAAAAAAAAAATTACTCATATTACTTATAAGTTCAATAAGTGCCTCTCAGTGCTCACATTATTTTGAATGTAAATAATCTTTTCAATGCTTACATCTCTCATGCATAAATACTCTTCCCAAAGCTAGCACCACTAAATATAAGTGTGCTCTCAGAGTTATCATCTTTGATATTTGAGCTTACAAATCATCAAGCTTGGTCTTCCTAGGGCATATTATACTGATCTCATACTCATTACTTGTATGTTACAAATCTCAAAGCACCAACTCGTCAGTACTCTCTCTTGAGGGCTTAATTGATCCTCAAACTTGCAAAGCTTGTGTTTACACTTGTAAGTTGTAACATACCGTCAAAACATGAAAATGATTGATACCAAAAATAAGAAAACTTGCATGTAAAAAGTATGCAAGAATTAAAAGTAGTAAAAATGAAATTTATAGTAATGCAGTGAGTTAAGTAAGTTGAAAGAGCCTATATTATTTTATTCTTAATAAATCTAATTTGTCCAAGTTGAATCAATATAGTTAAGTAACATGATTCAGTCTATGTGATACTATTTGATCAACTTGAATTTGAGTTGAGTTAACCTAAGGTAGATGTCTACACTCCTAATTTATCTAATTGATCCTATATAACTTAACTTATGTTGATCTAGAACTTACATTAAGCCAAATGTTGTAAACCTTAATAGGCTTAAGTAACCAAAGTTGGGAAATCTGATTCGCCTAAGTAAGAAGATTTACTTCATTTTTGTCAAAAGAGTTGATTAGTCTAAGCATGAAGATCTAGTTCCTAGAGGATTCAAATAAATGTAATTAAATCATCTTATGCCTAAAGAAGTGACTCCAAGTTGATCTAAGCAGCCTTAGTTGAGGTCTGTCAAGCTAAATCAATATATTTTTTAGTAGATATAACATATCCTAGTTGAATAAATCTAATCATAAGTGACAAAGTTCTTAGATGATCTGATCAATTGTTGATGAAACAACGCAATGAGTTATATGATATAATCTCTATAAAAATCTAAAAGATCCAAGAAACATATGTATAATGGACTACCTAATCTAAACGATTGTGGCCATAAGATCTATTATCATAGGAATTTTAATAGATGTAAGGCTCACCACATACCTAGACAAGTGGGCTGCCTAGCCAAAAAACTTTAAGACCTGCTATCACAGGTCTTTCAGGGGATGTAAGCCTCTTCTCAAATTCAGCTAAACATTGGGCATCCCTTTTTGAAGGACCAATCCATAAGACCACTCTCTATTATGAGCGTTGTAATGATTGTAAGTGTGATGACCCATGTTAGGTTGGTAACAACCAATTTAACATCGGATGCATCTTCCTGCATGATCATATTGACAATTAGGTAAAATAACAGTTAAATACATCCAGAGCTATTTAAGTGTAAGAAATAACATTCATTCAATTTAAAATAAAATAATATCCATAATTTATTATATAACTTTCATTACACAAAAATAATTATCCCTTGAAGAGGGCAGTTAGAATCCGTTAATTGGTCGCGCTATGCCTTTAAACTATATCAGCTTCCTCCAGCTGTATCTGATCTGGCATTATAAAAATAATGCCTTAGTGCGCATTCTAAATACAAAGGATATTAAAAATATACTTTAAGCAAAAGCGGAAGGCAAAAATGATATTAATTATAGGGAAATATAGTTTATAGCTAAAAGATAATCTTAACTTTTGCAAAATAAATATTCTCTTGTCACATGCCAAATTTTCAAACGGAAAAGCAATAATCGCATAAAAATTCATGTTTATGTTTATGTCTATGATATTATGAAACAATGATAGCAGTTCTGATGGGCAAAGCCAGAACCATGAGGCTGGGTTCATATGCATTTAAGCATAAACCTTTACCAGGGCCCCCTTAAGGGCTCCAGATGGCAATAAACATGCATTTAAGCATAACCTTCACCCGGGCCTCCCTCAAAGGCTCCAGATGATACTTTTATAGCTCCCGAGGACTAGCCCCATCCCTAACCTATTCATGCTCTGCTTCGGAATCCTTCTTGCAACATTCACAAGATACATAAACATCATTCAATTTCTCTTACATCATTAGTAGTAAGAATAACATATTAAGTAGTAATACAGAACGGGCTCAAAGCAATGCTTAAGCAGCAAATGATAGTAAAAAGCATAAAGATAATATCCAATGTACCTTTGTGTAGACTTAACAAAATGAATCACGCACTGTTTTGATGTGTCTGCAAAATTTATAATTGAGATCTTATTAAACTTTGCAACGACTTATTTAAAAGATTTTAAAACTTAGGAAGAATTTTAGGCTAAACAATGCTTTCTTAAAACTCCTAATTTTGTTCCCAATTTTATGCATGATTTGAATGCAAAGATTTATAGGTTAGAAAAGGTATCAAATTACATCATATAGAAGTTAGTATATTGCATAGGTTTTCCTAGTCTAACTCACTCTCATATAGAAATCTAGTTGCAGGTGACACAACATAGCACTCACCCAATTTATAGTTTCAACCTAAACATACATTAATATCAAATTCTGTTTCATAATCTTTTAATAGAATGATTTAATGATTAAACCAAAGCTGAGATTAGACATTTAAGGTTTGCTACTAATGCACAGAAATAGGTGCTTCGCTTTTGATCCAACATACAAATGAATTAACTGAATTATACTACTCATACAAATTGTAACATCAAACTTGAAGTCAAATTAATTTATTCTATTCTAATTTTATTATTATTATTATTGTTATTATATATATATATACATATATAAATATATATACATATATATACATATATATATATACTTATATATATATATACATATATATATTATTCTTTTAAGAGAATCGACAGAGGAGCTCTTACCTTACGAGCGCGGAATCGAGCACACAGAAGTAGAGGATTGAGCGATCGGCGCAGAGTCGTGCGGAGGAAGAGGGATTGGGCATTGATCGGCGCAAGGAGAGACGATCAGGCGCGCTGGGACGTTGGCTGCATTTGTGTGTGCCGGCTTCTGTTGTCGGCAGCAAGGGTCGAGTCACCGTCGCCTGCTCGCCTGCTGTGCACTTCTGTCGGCTCAGGTGCGCTCTTTTAATCAAGCGGAAAAGAGAGGGAGAGGCGAGAAGAGATAGTGAAGAATCGAGGGTAAGCGCTTGATTTAAATAGGGTGTGCGTGCATAATGCACACCCGATTTCTTTGGCTGTATTGCGTGGATTTCGGCAATCAGTGAACAAAGATGGAAATGGCGCGTTTGAAGGAATTGAACGGTTCCTATTTCTTTCCTGATAGAACTGTCAGTCTTAAATGCCGATGGTTTCTAAACCTTCGCTTCTTCTCTTCTTCTGATTTAATTCAATTTAGCATTAATTGGATTTTAAAAGACAGATTTTAGCGGGAGATTTTTAACGGAATGAAGCTGAAAGTTGCGGGACATTAATATTTTTTTCCTTATCAATGACCTAGGGTCATTACAGTAAGCTCCATTCTAAACCAAAATCGAGCCTTTCAGCTGATGTAAGTCCCAACTCAATTTACATCAGCTAAAAAATATCGTTGTTATTAAGCTCACCAACTTGACCTATATCTGGGCCAATTTTACTGCTAGCAATCTCTCAAACACAAATAAAAAATATGAAACAATTAAACCCATAACTCAATATTTATCCTTGTGTCTGCGTGCTCAGTCATGAATTTATGACCTCTATAGCTAAACTCACCTTTGAGCCTCTAGCAGTCATGCTCATGACCTTTAATCCATAATCGTTTATGCTCTCTAAATGCTAATTATGGAGTAAAATGGCATGGATGGCTCTTTGCTAATCTAAGAGTTAAGAGGCCTAAGCCAAACAAATACAACACATTCTGTTTTGGATATTAGAGATAAGGTAATCCGTGGTTACTAATCAAAATTTTTGGACATTATAGATAAACTTCCCTCTAACATAGGAAGATTAGGTCATAAGTTGATCTATGATGATGGAATCATGAGATCTTGATTAGGTCTACTTCCATATAGCCTCCATAAACCACATGCCATCTTATGCGTACCAAAGTATATTAATACTTCTTAATCAATAGTTCTATCATACAAGTAGGAAGGGTAAGGAAATCTTCGACTCCAGATCTAAATAAATCCTGACCTATCCATTAAGGGAGTCATGTTGAAATTCAATTCGACTTCACGAAAAGTCTACTTTAATTTAAGCCATTGTGTTATCTGCACTTTTCAAAGTGGTCAATGGAAACATGCATATGTCGAGCTAATGCATTAATGTTGTTATTAATTTCTATTTTTTATTGTGTATATTGGCATGCAGCCATAATAAACCTCTTTATTTTTCCAAACAGGAAAACTTCTTTCATTTAAGCCATGAAAGGAAGCATAATATATACTGGATGCCACATCTTGTTTGCATTTTGATGAACTTTGTCTTGTCAAGTTAGGAACAAGCATAAAAAAATTTGCATGTTAAAATTATAATATTTGTGTTCATAAATGTATTTTACCCCATGATGACTTACCAAATTATTCAGTAACTTTGAGAAGATTACTTGCACCATCTAATTAGCTGATCTGTTAGTGATTCCCCAACCCATTTTTTGTTGCGATTGCTCGATCCAATGTACGGAGTCTTTCATAGATATATTTCATAGTACTTATTTATAAGACAAACATATTGTACAACAACATTATGAAACCTTTGATTTCCATACAATTTGATCTTTTATATCCATATATTGTTATGCATAATTTCTTTCAAGAATTGTTTGGTTTGGTGTAATTGAGTTTTTGGAGAAATTTACTCGATGAATAATTTAATTTAAGGCAAATCAAATGTAGTGTAAAGTATGGTTATTTGGAATTTATAGTATAAATTAATTTTTTTTGTTTGGGTGAAATTAGGAGATGCAAAGTAAAAAAAACACAATCTCACAGAGGTCCGAAGGAGGTGATGGCCTGCTGTTGTCCAGGCAGGTCAGAGGAGGCAATGACCGACGAAGGTTGGTTAGGGAAGCAATATCTAGCTAAGGCTGGTCGAAGGAAGCAATGGCCAGCTAAGAGGCCAACCAGGGAAGGTAATGGCTGAGAGCGAATTGTGGCTAGTGCGGGCGTGGCTATATGGATGAGGCAAAATGGCACAGGAGGGCCATTTAAGGCCTGCTGGCAAGGGTTGTCGATGGTGGAGAGAGATGAAGACGAGACATTTTCTGCGCTAGATGAAAACAGGGACAAAATAGTGTTATCTTTTTTTTTAATCTTGTGATACACGGTGTAATTAAATTCGCCCAATTCGGAGTAATTCAATTGCACTTTTTTGTGAAAGGCGGGAGAATTTAATTCTCTCATAAATTCACATTATAAGTTAATTACTGCATACCAAACATGAAACTTTATGAATAATTTTAAAATGCAAATTTTATAATAGCAAACCAAACAGCTCTTCAAAGATTTAACAGCTCTTCAAGTGGGATCAACTTCTTGAATTCTCCATCTTCAATAATCTTGATCAATTAACATCCCATCCCTAAGACTCAAATTGTGTGCGCGCACCTATCAATTTCTTTTCGTAAATTTTTTCAATTTTTCTAGTCTTCTTTTAATATGGGAAATGATCATTAATTTAACTTTTCTAAATGGAGCATCTAATAGTCTATGCCTATATCATCTTGTATGACTTTCTCTAAGCTTATTTTTGATTGAAGTACTCTAATCATACTATGAATATACTCATTTATCATAGTTTTTTTTTCAAGTATATTCATTCATTCACCGGTATTCTCCTCTTTGCAACATGATTTATTTTTATAACTTTGCTTTGTATGTCAACATTTTGCTCCACACAAAATCATCAATTTTACTGATGCTCTTAAAAACTTTCTTTAAGTTTGAGTGGGGTTTTCAATCATGGATATTCTTTCTAATACTTTGATAACTTTGATGTATAAGGAAATTACATGAACAACTTCGATGTAAGCAACATAATCTTTTTTTTAATCAAATACTCTATTAAAAACTTTCTCTTTGATATTTTATTATATATTTTTTTAAATTGATAAAGATTAAATGCAGTATTTATTTTTTTAAAATTTCTCTGCACATCCTCTTAGCAAATGTTTGGCCTTCTTAAACAATGTACTTGATATAATACAAAATTGATTATGTGAAATATTGGTATTCATGTAATGTATTAGACTACCATCTTTTGAAATTATAAAATATAATATTTGTTAACTTGATTCATCTATAATTTGCACAATTCTTCACATCTTATTTTTTCCTTGTACATAGATATTATAATACTTCTACAATTATTTAATACCTTTAAGTTTATAAAATCATATTAATAATCTTGGAAATAGAGAAACTCCATCACCAAGTAGTTTTACATATCAATAGGGATATTATTTGATCTTATAGCCTTTCTACTCTTCATTATTATTTAAACATTACAAATATCATCTTACTTACTCGTCAAATATAAGAAAATTTATTTTTATTTAAAGGTGTTAAACATATTTATGTTTGTGATTTACTATGAGGACTCTATGCTGAGTTAGTGGAAGAAACTCCAGCATTAGGCTCTTTAACCACAGGACTCTATTGGGTATTTAAATGAGATAGTAAAAATAAGATAAATATATATTCACAAACTAGAGCCATATATTATTAAAAAGAAATTTTTATTAATCTATTCATATTAATTCACTATTATAGAATTAGATCTACAATTATTCTATACACAACATTTAATAATATATGGCTTTTCAAAATATAGATTAATGATAATATAAAAATGATGGCTATGAATAAAGATCTTCTAGTCGCATCAAAAAGTTTCAAGAAGTCCCTTAATGCTCCGTGTTTTGCTCCTCAGTTAGCTCCAATTCTAGCATTATTTTGTAAATAATACTGATATTTGAATTCCCGAATTTAGAGAATACTCTAAGTACCGGCAAATATCAAGCTTTATATTTTTTCAAAATAGTAAGTGGTGTGCAATAAAAAAAAATATAGGGAAATAAATAACATTTAGATTCTATTAAAATACAATTGTCAAAGGAGTATATAAACAATAAGTCCATCCCTACAAACAATTTGTTAGACTACATATGATCATTTCAATAGCATTGTAACTAATTCTGCTCTAGTACCTGCCAAAACATGTCATGTGCTAATATATAATAAAATATATGCCTTGCATAATAATTATATTCATTATGTTGGGCAAGTTCAGAACCTTGAGGTCTAATCTAGTTGGGTTTATATATAGCACATTTCTATATTGTGCCATTTAGTAAGCTATACAATATAGCTTCCTTTTTGCTCTTTTTGGACTAGCCCCATTGTAAATACACTCTACCTAATGCCATCATTTTGGAACCTGATGCATGAATCCTTTTGATATCTCAAATAAATACTTGATTTGTGATATTTTTTTTAAGAACATAAGAATTAATATAACTTAGCAATTTGAAATACAATATAAGCTCAAAACATGGCTAAGCAGTAGTACGAAAGGCAATAAAGGCAAAGAATTATATCTGATACATTTTTTCTAGTTGTATGACATACGTGCCAATTCATGTATATCTGCAAAAATTTATTATTTTCAATGTCTATTAGTACATGCTTCTCAATACTTAAGGTTTTAGATTATTCTTTTGTGATTGGATAATTTAACTTTTGTAACAACCTAATGTCATTATTTTTCAAATTAGGTCAAAATATGCTTCAGACATTAGGACATGGGGAATTTTAAATTAGAGCAAACAAAATTTTTTTAGATAGAAATAATTCTTAGATCAAAGTGCTATAGTTTGGGAAAATTCGAATAACGAAAACTCCCGCTTTATTTTTTCGAACTATTTTTATGCTAAATTTCAAGTGCAATTGAAACAGGTTTGTAGGGATAAGTTCGTACAACTTTTATTTTCTGTCAAATTATTGATTATTTTTTCTTATTATTTAACATTTGTAAAGATGACATCTATCAGTACTTAGTTTCACAACTAACTGGTATTCGAATACCGCACTTTTGAAATGTGCCCAGATCAGGAGTTCATCATCAAGGAAATGTGCGAAGAACCAAGCAGTGCTGATACTGCTTCCTGCTGATTGCCGCTTTTTAACATTATTTTAAAAGTTTATAACTTTTGGTTTATTTTAATCTTTGTATCTAAGACTTGTGAGTTAATGAATAAAAGAGTTATGTTTGATGCCTATATATTTGTCTATTAAATCATTCAATATGATTCTGCGGCTAGAGGATTTGTTATCCCCACAACCGGTGCTGGATCTGCTCCTGTTGACCCGGCACCGGGTCCTCACAGTTAGTATCAGAGCAGGATTGAATGTAAATTTAGGAGATAATATATAAATGTCAAATTATAATTTATTTTGAGAAGAGAGAAGGATAACATAAACCTATATAATTTAAGCTTTCAACCTTTAGGCAAAAAGATGGATTCAGATGAAAGATTTTTAAGCACCCCATTAGAAACCCTAATTAAGGCACCTATATCAATGGAGGTTTCGGTAAGGACCAACGATCGCTTCATGGAAGCCGTCCTAGAACTCTTAGCGAACCAAAAGAAAGCAGCTTTATCAAACTCATTTCATTCACTCCAAAAGCATCGTTCTGAGGGGATACTCCAATCTTTTCTCTAATTAAATCCACCAGTATTTCATGGGACTACTTGTCCTATGGAGGCAGAAGACTGGCTGAGAGAGATAGAAAAGACACTAGAAAGCATGGAGTGTCTAAATGAAAAAGCAGTACGAGTAACTCGCTACTTACTTAAAGGCGAAGCTGACCGTTGGTGGGAATTCGTCGTCAACACTGATTTCACTGGCATAGAACTGGAGAATATAAGTTGGGAAGCATTTTCAGAAGCTTTCAGAGCCAAATACGTACATCAAGCTGTCCAAAACATCATGAAAAACTCATTCATGAAATTGGTTTAGGGTAGCAACTCAGTGGCCAATTATGAGTCCGAGTTCACAAGATTATCAAGGTACGCTCAGAACCTATTAAGTACTGAGAAACCAAGGTGCAACCATTTTCTGTCAGGGATGAAGGACACCCTTAGTTGGAGCCTGCTTCCATTTAGACATACTCGTTTCTCCGAACTTTTAGAATGACCTTTAATCATGGAGCATGAATGTAACAGCCCAAACTCTTAACACCAAGGTATTGTCCGCTTTGGCTTGAAAGGTCTCACAGTTTTGCCCATAGAAGATAACTTCCCAGCAGGTCACCAATCATGAGAGTGCTCCTACCCGAGCACGCTTAATTTTGGAGTTCTTATCAGGAACTCCACTGTTATTTGAAAAGGCGCATCGATGTTTAAGAGTTTCACTTATTACTACTTAAGTGGGTCTTCACAATCTCCCCAACTTAAGTAACTGACGTCCTCGTCAGTATCCACACACAGATCCAAGAACCATCCATTGGGTAGATAGAACTAGAGGTGACCATTACAGGATCAAGAGGTACCCACAATCATGTAGCACCTTAACCATCATGGGTTCAAGAGGCTGCTCACATGAAGTGGTACTTTGCCATGTATGACACTTAGCTCCTATCTGACACCCTATGGTTTGCTCTGATACAATTTGTAACAGCCCAAACTCTTAACACCAAGGTATTGTCCGCTTTGGCCTGAAAGACCTCACAATTTTGCCCATAGAAGATAACTTCATAGCAGGTCACCCATCCTGGGAGTGCTCTTACTTGAGCACGCTTAACTTTGGAGTTCTTATCAGGAACTCCATTGTTATCTGAAAAAACACCTCGATGTTTAAGAGTTTCACTTATTAAGTGGGTCTTCACAATGAAGAAAATAACAAGCCTTCTAACCACACAGGACAAGGGAAGAGGCAGGATCATCCCGCAAAGGACCAATGAACCTTCAAAAGACAATACAACCCACCTGCCAAAATCTTTCAGCTGACTTTTGAGAACCTCGGGCAAGGAATGAGAGGAGATTGCCGAAGACCTCAGCCATACGACAAGTGCTACTACGTCGGCAAAAGGTGTTTTCTGTGCAGCAAGCCCGACCATCAAGTTCGGGAATGTCGATTCGTGAGGACGATAAACGGATTGTCCATTAAAAGAGGCACAAACACCGCTGTAACCCCGTTCCATGCCCAAGCAAGAGGAACTGCCCCAGAACCAGCAAACGCCCCAAGGCCACCAATTGCACCAGCATCCAATCTGACGAAAGGACCCACACCTCGTAACCCTGTTTCCGCAAGAATTTACACGCTCACTCCAGTCTTAGCACTGGAGACAATGATATAGTATCAGGTATTTCATTCTTCTCGTTCCCCTTTCTCTTTTGCACTTATATCAGTACAAAATGCTTATAGTTCATATTTAGGCACACTATTCATTAATGATGTATCATGTGACACCTTATTTGATACGGGGGCAAGCCACTCCTTCATATCAGAAAAACTTGCAGTCACATTAGAACTACTATCCTTCCATTTAGCAACAACACTAAATATTGGGTTACATTCTGGAGCTAGCATGGATGCTCGAAAATTCTGTATTTTTAACATTCCCATCAAAGGTAAAATATTCAAGGTTACGCTAGTCATTCTACCCATCACCAATTTTGACATTATTCTAGGAATGGATTAGTTAAGCAAGCATGATGCTGTAATCAACTGCTAGGAAAAAAAGGTCACAATCAAAAGTGGCAAAACATCAACAATATTTATAGGAAGATAAAGCCTGTTAGCTTCCCTAATAAACCCTATAAAGGCAAGAAAGTTGATTCAGAAAGGATGCAGCGCATACTTAGTAACAATGATGAGAAAGAAATGAAATTGTCTTTATCAGAAATGGACATTGTTCGAGATTTTGAAGATGTATTCCCCGAAGATTTAATCGGGCTACCAACTGCAAGAGATATTGGGTTCTTAATAAAACTAGTTTCGGGAACTCAACCCAAGTCAAAATCACCATACCGTATGGTACCAAAAGAGCTCCAGGAATTAGACCAACAACTTCAAGAGCTAACCAGCAAGGGATTGATCCGACAAAGTATGCCCCCCTGGGGAGCCTCAGTACTTTTCGTGAAAAAGGACGGATCTATGCGTATGTACATAGATTATATAGAACTCAACAAGGTAACAGTGAAAAATAAATATCATCTACCCCGTATCGATGACCTCTTTGATCAACTCGCTGGAGCCAAAATTTTCTCCAAGATCGATTTAAGGTTTGGATACCACTAGATGAGAGTCAATGAATATGACGCCCCCGAGATTGCATTTAGAACTCGCTTCGGACATTATGAGTTCTTAGTCACGTCATTTAAACTCACACACGCGCCTTCTATTTTTATGGATTTAATGCAGAGAATCCTCAGGCCCTTTCTCGATAAATTCGTGATAGTTTTCATTGACAATATCTTAATATATTCCAAGTCTATGGAGGATCACGAGATTCATTTGAAAGTAGCATTTGGAACTCTTAGGGATCATCAATTATTTGCCAAATACTCAAAATATGAGTTTTGGTTGGACTCAATAGCATTTTAGGGTATGCAGTAAATGCTGAAGGAATCATGGTAGACAAAAAAAAGATTAGTACCATACAAGAATAGCTCCAACCATCATCCATGTTTGAGATTCACAGTTTCTTAGGATTGGCAGGATACTACTGAAAGTTTGTCAAAGGATTCTCAAATCTGGCCAAACCATTAACTTAGCTAACTCAAAAGGCAATACCATTTGTATGGAGTCAGAACTGTGAAGAATCATTTCTAAGAATAAAGCAAGTCCTCACCACTGCACTTGTCCTAATCTTATCTCAAGAAAGGAAGAACTATAAGATATACACAGATGCTTCATTAACAGGACTAGGGTGTGTCCTCATGCAAGACAAGCACGTCATTGCTTACACTTCAAGGCAATTGAAGACTTACGAAAAGAATTACCACGTTCATGATTTAGAGCTAGTTGCAATAGTCTTTGCCTTAAAAATTTGGAGGCACTATCTTTATGGAGTAGTGCGAGATCTTTACAAATCATCAGAGTTTAAAATACATCTTTACGCAGAAAGAACTAAATTATTGCCATAAGAGATGGTTAGAACTACTCAACGACTATGACATGGATATTCAATATCATCCTGACAAAGCTAACTTGGTCGCATATGCTTTGAGTAGAAAGGAAATATTGAGTACTTTAATCTCAGCAAGTTCATTTGAAGAAGAATTCCAAAAGCTTAATATAAGACCCATTATTAAAGATTAGTTGATTGAATTGCTTAATACTGTAGGACCGACCTTCGTACAAAGCATATTGGACGCTCAAAAAGTCAGCGAGGAATACCCCAAGCTAAAAGCAGAAATAGAAGATGGTCGCAGAATAGAGTTGCAAGTGCGAAAAGGAATTCATATATATAATGGTAATAGAATCTTGGGTTTCGAATAATTTGCACATTCGAAATCATATATTAAATGAAGCTCACAACTCAGGCTAAACAGTATACTCCGGAAGTAACAAAATGTATCAAGATCTAAAGATAGCCTTCTGGTGGCCTGGACTCAAAAAAGAGATAGCTGAATTTGTGGCTAAGTGCCATGTTTGTAGCCTAGTCAAAGCAGAGCACTAATGACCTGGTGAACTTTTACACCCATTAGAAATCCCAGAGTGGAAATGGTCAGATATCTCTATGGATTTAGTAACGAGTTTGCCAAAAGGAAAATCAGTAGCAGATGCCATTTGGGTCATAATTGATAGATTAACGAAGTCAGCCCACTTTATCCCAATAAAGCAAACAAACTCAGTGGATAAACTGACAAGATTATATATCAGGGAGATCATCAAACTGCATGGAATTCCTAAAACCATAATTTCAGATTGGGATGATAGGTTTACTTCTCGATTTTGGCAAGCAGTACACAAATATTTGTGAACAATTTTAGCCATGAGCACGACATTCCACCCTAAAACGGATGGACAAACAGAGAGTCAACCAAGTACTAGAGGATCTCTTGTGTTTATGCTTGTTAGACTTTGGTGGAAATTGGGAGAAATACCTTCCACTTGTAGAATTTGCTTATAATAATAGCCACCAGTCAAGCATTGGGATGACGCCTTATGAAGATTTATATGGGAGAAAGTGCAATACTCCTTTGGCCTGGGCACAAGTTGGAGATGTACAAATATATGGATCTGAGTTGATCAAAGAAACAAACGAAAAGATAAGGCTAATCAAGAGTAAAATTGTGGCAATCCAGGACTGACAAAAGAAATACTTCGACGCAAGACACCGGAGGCAAGAATTTCACATTGGCGATCTTGTTTATCTAAAAGTTAGCCATATGAAAGGAATTCATTGCTTTTGAGTGACTGGAAAGCTGAGTCCCAGATATGTTGGATCCTTCCAAATAACTGCAAAATTTGGAAGCTCGGCTTATAGACTTAACTTCCTGAAAGATTCGCAGCCGTGCACAACGTATTCCACGTTTCAATACTCTGCAGATGCCTCTAGGAATCCACTCAACAGATTTTAGACTCAACAGTTGAAATTCACTCTGATTTGACTTATATCAAAAAACCTCTTAAAATCATTGAGAAGGACCGCTGCAAATTAAGAAGCAGAACGACCCCAATGATCAAAGTTAATGACATAATCATACAGTAAAGGAAGCCACGTGGGGAAGAGAAGTTGATATGCGAAAAAAGTATCCAGAATTATTTTTGAATTAAGTTACCCTCAAAACTCCCTATAAGACTTTGTTTTATTCTTGATGTCGATGACGATATCATTTTTAAGTAGGGGAGTTTGTAACGACCCAATGTTGTTACTTTTCAAAATTTGGTCAAAACTCACTTCAGACATCAGGACCTGAGAAATTTCAAATAAGGGCAAACAAAATTTTCTTTAGATAGAAATAATTTTTAGATTAAAGTACCATAATTTGGGAGAATTCGGATGATAGAAACTCCTGTTTTATTTTTCTGAATTATTTAAATCTAATAAATTGAGAAAATTAAATGCGTGTCCAAATTCATCGATTTTTGTGTCGTATTAAATATATTATTTAAAACTGCTCGAAAAGTTTATCGATTTTTGAGCGCTGATTCGACCTTAATTAATTTTTGAAGTTTCAAATTTCAGAAATTAATTAAAAATAAAATATTTGTCCAAATCAAAATTTTTTGGCGCGAGGGTGTTCATTATATCATAACACACCTCTGTGTTAAGTTTCGTTATTTTTGGACGCCAAACGACAGAAAAATACGAAAATTTTGATTTTAAATATTTAATTTTCTATTCTTTTTCTTTTTGTTTTCCTTCTTTCCCCTGTTTTTCCCCTGTTTTTCCCCTGTTTCCTGCGATCTCAGCCCCCCTACCTGTCGCGCCTGCAGGCACGGAACCTTCCAAATGGCGCAGAAACAGTCAGCCAAATTGGCCGACCAGCTCTCCCTCTCCCCTCCTAATTTCTCCCTCTAATTAAACCCCTCCCCTCCTCTCCTTCTCCTCCCTCACAGCATCCTTCTCTCCCTTATAACAACCGTCCCTTTTTCTACCAGCAGCTAGCAGCCTCTCCTGATGCAGCCCCTCTGCCGATCGGCTCCTTCCTCCGGCCAGCCAGCCCCCGCTGCCCCGGCAACCTCCTGCCGGCTCTCTTCCGCCACGTTCGACCTCCCTCCATTTTTTCGGCAACTCTAACCAAAGTAAGAGGAGAAGGAATAATAAGGAGGGAAAATGATAAAATATTTTGCTATTTCTTCGTTCTTAATAATCATTATTATGAAAGAAATAATGATAAAATTATGTCATTCACATTATTATGGTTCTCATTAATCAATAATGAAAACTGTACAAATGTTATAAATTGACTATTATTTCAATTTAAGAATTTTATTTTGTTATTTCCCTTCTCTTTATTATTACTATTATTATTATTATTTTCTGCAATTTATACAGTTGTTTCCATTCTGTCTTTTTTTTTCGTACATTATTATTATTAAAATAATAATAATAATACTATTATAAATATTATTGTCATATCAGTAACTTAAAAATACAGACTTCTATCAAATTAAGAAAACAAAATAGAAACAGAATAGAAACGAAGATAAATAATATTGGCTAAAAAGGCTAATTTAAAATATCAAAAATTTAATTGCAGATTAAGCGAACTGTCACTCATCCGAACTTAAAGAATAAGGTACCAGATATCTTTTATTACTCTTGTTTAAATATGCTTTTTGCTCAGCATCGTACAAATTTGATAAAAGTATTTTTAAAAGTTACATAAAATGATATATGAACAAGTTTGGATATGTGAGTTGTAAGGGTTTCATGTTGATATATTTTTAGTCTGATCAAACAACTGCTAGGACGGGGCTGTCCGACATCGGGAGTCATAAGGAGCCTATATTGATAAGTCTTTGAGGGGTCATGTATAGAGGGAAGTTGGGATATGCAACACAAAAATGAACCCTCCTTTTCCTCAATTTTGTACTTGCCCAACAAAATCATATTTTTGCTTCAGATATATCAAACGCTAAAATTTTATATTTATTTTTGTGACTGAAATTATTTTTATGCTAAGTTTCAAGTGCAATTGAAACATGTTTGCAGGGAAAAGTATAGCTTTTATTTTCTGTCAAAATATTGATTTTTTTTTTATTATTTAACATTTGTAAAGATGACATCTATCAGTACTTAGTTTCACAACTAACTGGTATTCGAATGCCCGCTTTTTTGAAACATGCCCAGATCAGGAGTTCGTCATCGAGGAAATGTGCTAAGAACTAAGCAGTGCTGATACTGTTTCCTGTTGATTACCGCTTTTTAAAATTATTCTAAGAGTTTGTAACTTTTATTTTATTTTAATCTTTGTATCCAAGACTTGTGAGTTAATGAATAAAAGAGCTATGTTTGATGTTTATATATTTGTCTCTTAAATCACTCAATATGATCCTGCGGCTAGGAACTTGTTCTCCCCCCAACTGGTGCTGGACCTGTTCCTGCTGACCCGACACCGGGTCCTCACAACTTTATTTCATATTTATTAATAATTGAGCTACTTTATTATTTCTATTAACTTTATTTTGTCAATTTCACACTTAGATTCATTTGATTCTTTTATTTTGCCTTCTACTTAAATGAGTATTTATGAGTATGTTTATATGTATGCATATGCCCATAAAATTGCATTCCTAGGTGGTATATGCATGCACTTGCATGTGTTTGTGAGTGTTCCATCTTTATATTGGCATAGGTATAAACATATATGTATTATAATCATTAATGTTTGTGCACTAGTGGTGTGTATACCCAATTAAATATGTGTATCTATAAATACAACAATGAGTGTGTATATAGGTTTATACATATATGTCTATATGTGTGCCTACAATAATGTGAGTGTAGGAGGCCATACATAAAATCTTTAGGGTTCTTAACTATTCAAGGCGAGGCTTAGTTTCATACAAGGAAGTTATCTTAATAGGTGAATATAGTATTAGATAGTGTGATAGTAATTGAGATTACAAAACTCCAAGCATAAGTTAAGGTGATCTCTTTCCTAGCCTCTCACAAAGTGGGATGGTGTTTATCATATGCACATGTGAATTATAAAGGTATCTTTGACTTAGCATACATAACCCTTGTGAGTATTATGGAAACCTACCACATCCAAACACAATACTTATTTTATTTCTTATGCTTAAAGGTTGAGGATTAAGCTTATTCTATGCATTGTTTTTTGAGATCTAAACAAAACATACCCAAAAGATGACTTTCCATTACCAAATCCAGAACTCATGATCGATAGTGCATCAAACTATGAGGTTTTATAGTTTATGGATTTATCATTGTGATACAACCAGATAAAAATAATGGCAGAAGATGAAAATGATACGTCTTTCCGAACTCTATTGACATATATTGTTATAAGGTGATGCCTTTCAAATTTAAATAACGTAGTCACTATCAATGAACAATAACTCATATCTTTGTTCGCCTCATACACAAGAAAGTAGAATGCTATTTTGATGATTTAGTAGTACATAGTAATGCTAGTGAAGATCATGCCAAAGGATTCAAAAATTAAATTTGTAGATGAATCGCTTACAATGTTTCTTTGGAGTCTCTACTATAAAATTATTGGGGTTCATAGTGTGGCATAGAAGGATAAAATTGACACATCTAAAATGAAGACAATTGTAAAGATGTCAGTGTTAAACATTGAGATAAATGTCACTGCAATGCAGCTTATAACATATACGAATGCTTATCTTCAATCTTTCATTTAGAAAGTTGTCAACCTATTGATATGATCTTTATTTATTAAATGTTCTTTAAAAAAATTGGTATTTTATTATATTTTTTTTCTAAATTAATAAAGATCAATTGGAGCTTTTCTTCTCTCAAAATGTCTCCACAGAGCCTCTTAGTCAATCTAGTTGATATAATACCAAATTTATTTTGTAAAATCTTGGTATTCATTGGGATGTATTTGATTACCCTCATTTGAAGTTACAAAATATGATTTGTTAACATAATTTATCTATAATTTTCACAATTCTTCTCATCTTATTTTTTTTCTTGTACTTAGGTATAACAATCCTTCTACATTTATTTAATATTTTTTGTTTATAAAATCTTGTTGATTATTTTGGAAATATAGAAAGACTACTAAATATTTTCACATCTCAATAGGGATATCATTTGATCCTTTAGTTTTTCTACCCTTTATTTTTATAAAAGCATTCCAAATATCATCTTACTTATCCTTCAAATAATAGAAATTAATTTTTTTTAGGGGTATTAAACTCTTTGATGTTAGTGATCAAGTATTCATTGATTTTAGAGATCTAAACAATGCATGCCCAAAAGATGACTTTTCATTACCAAATTCAGAACTTATGATCGATAGCGCATCAATCATGCGATTTTCTTATTTATGGATGGATCGTCAGGATACTACCGGATAAAAATGATGGCTGAAGATGAAAATTGTCTTTTTGAACTCCTATTGACACATATTTCTATAAAATGAATATTTTCAGATTAAAAAATGTCTTGGCCACCAATTAATGAATAATGACTCATATCTTTGGTTACCTCGTACACAGGAAAATTAAAATGCTATTGTTGATTTAGTAGTAAAGAGTAAAGCTTTTGAAGTTCATGCCAATGATCTCATTACTGTATTTGAAAGAATTCAAAATTTCAATTTAAAAATGAACCTCTTACAATGTGATGATGTCAAGAAGTGTTCGACACTATTAAACAGTATCTATTACACCTATCAACATTGGCAATGCCATTACTTGGGTAGCCTTTGATCATCTATACAATTGTATTGAATGAATCAATAGGGGCACTACTCGCGCAAAATAATGAAGGAAAAGAAAGTGTCATACTACAGTGTTTGATTGGTTGGTGCAAAAATCATATACTTTTCAATTGAAAATAATGCCAGACTTTAGTCTTTGCAATGCAAAATCTTAGCCATTGTATAATAGCACCTAAAAAGACATTGACATCCAGAGTTGATCACTTAAAGTTTCTCATGACAAAGGAAACAATAATGAGATATCTAGCTAAATGGGTAACACCCTAATTTAACATAAAATATGTGCCACAAAATGCTATAAAGGGGCCAGAACTAGCTGATTTTTAGCTGCTCATCCATTATCAGTTTATTCTCTGTTGAATGATGAGTTTCTAGTGAACAAATCTTCAACCAAGAAAAACAAGAAAAATATTCGACAAAATGAGAACTATATTTTGGTGGGGTGCTTCAACGAAGACAACATCAATTTCTTATGTATCACTAGCACAGACTAGGGTAGGCCTAGTGTTGGTAACACCTCAAAGAGAAATACTTTGACATTCATATGGCTTGTCAGAGCTTGAACAAATAATAATTGAGTATAAAGTTCTGATAGTATATCACGAACATACAATGACGCTATTGAAGCATATTTTGGATGCAACTCTAATAAGAATCAATTGTTGAATGAGTGGCAAGGTTGGTGCCTTAGTTGAGCTAGCTAAAGAACTGGCATATACTCAAGAAAATCAAATCTCGATAACTATCCAAAATAATCAAATCTTGATTCCAGTTTTTCTTGTAATTTCTAAAGAAGCTTAGGAAATCTAGACAATAAATGAAGAAAAAGATTGGAGACTGCATTTTATAACTTCAAAGAAGTGAGGTAACCTGAAGACAAATCGATGCTTCATGGAGATCACCGAGGATGTTGTGGTATGTCTATATGAAAGATACACTATGTCAAAGTTTCTTTGATCAAATGCAGTTGTGATGCCTTGGTCAGATGAAGCCAAATCTATTATGACAGAAATACATGAATGGGGTGAACACTAGGAAATCTAGACAATAAATGAAGAAAAAGATTAGAGACTGCATTTTATAACTTCAAAGAAGTGAGGTAACCTGGAGACAAATCGATGCTTCATAGAGATCACCGAGGATATCGTGGTATGTCTATATGAAAGATACACTATGTCAAAGTTTCTTTGATCAAATTCAGTTGTGATGCCTTGGTTATGATGAAGCCAAATCTATTATGACAGAAATACATGAATGTGGTAAACACTAGTCCGGATCCCAAATGAAAATAAAAATCAAATGAATGAGATATTATCAGCCAAGCATAGTAAAATATTGTATTGAACATGTAAAGGAGTGTGATCAATATTTTCATGGAGACATTCTTCACGAACCCCCAATCCACTACACCCTTTAGTAGTATTATGGCCTTTTGAAAGCTGGAAAACTGATGTGATCATCCCAATAAACCCTTCATCTTTAGACCACCAATTTATCTCGCCGCTACCGATTATTTTTCTAATAGGGCAAAAGCCATCCCATTCAGGAAATTAAAACTGATAATGCAATGAAATTTTTTGGGGTCATATTGTTTATAAATTCAAAGCCCCTCGTTTTATAAATTCTGATTGACCACTTTATTGAGCACCACAAAATAGCATTGATATATTCTTTAATTTATAATTCAAGAGCTTATGAATTCACATACGCTTATAACAAAATATGTGTCAAGTTTTTTAAAAAAAATTCACTAAGAGCAAAAGAGACTGGTATGATTAGTTGACAAAAGCATTATGAATATATCGAACCACATATAAGATGACAAACAAGCCTACCCCATACTTGTTAGTATTTGGAATAGAAGCAATATTACTACTTGAAGTAGAACTCCCTTCATTTTATTTTGTCATTCAGTATAAGCCTATTGAAGAACTTGAAGCACTAGAGGAGACATGATTGCATGCTCAATGGATCCTGGAAACTAAAGAGCAAGAATGATCATAGCACATGATCACATGCCCCTAAAGATTCAAAGAGAGTGATTTAGTCCTTGTTCGATGAAGACCTATAATTTCTTGATGAATTGAGAAGGGCCCATCATTTTCGAAAAGGCAATTAGCAAAATTGGAGGGGGGGGGTAATTTTCTTAAGACCCAAAAAAATAAAAAAGAAGGAAGACTGGGAAAGGAAAGGAAAGATCACCTGCAGACCATGGCATTCGTTTCCTAGGTTCGTCACTCGCACACGTTGCAAAACCATTTCTCTTATTGAGTTTGTGAGCATCGTATCCTGTATTCAAAACCCTAGTTCTTGTTGTGCATATGATGATTGCAGCTTGAACTTTTCGAGTTTCATCCACTTGCATCAAACCGCCTCTTTTGTTGACTTTGAGCCACGCTACCCATGGCTTCACACAACACTCGTCGCCTACACCGTCTCGAAATCTCTTAGTCACTGTTTGCAACTGCTCATGATTTCTCCAGATGTTTGAGCAACAACTCGACAACTGCCTCCAATGAATTGCCACCCTTTCTGCTCTATAAAGACCAGTGAAACTCCCCCTTCCTAGGCACATGATAACATGCAGCAATAGTGGGTACACCAAATGTTGACTAAATAGAGAGGAAGATAATAAGAGAATTAGGTAAAAATCAATAGGAGGAAAAAAAAATATATATATATATATATGTTAAGTTATAGTTGAAATTATATGATAAGATCTCGCATTTTATTGTCTCTTAGAGCTGGCATGGAAACAACTTGTGTTGATCTTAAGATCCAAAAAATTATTTTAATATTATATGGAATCATTATGCTACCAAAATTTTATAAGAAATATGGGATAAAACTAGAATATGTTGTTATGCTTTCAGATTTTTCCAAAAATAATCCTCATAAGTTAATTAAAAAGTCATTAAATAATTAGTAATATTAATTACATCACATTAAACTAATTAATAATTAATAACATTAATAAACTATTGTTTAACCTTTAATATTAAGTATTAATTAATTATTAATATTAATAAAATCATTAATTATTTAATATAATTAATTAATTTTTGATTAGTTAAAAAATTTGGTTAAGTAATATTAAAGATTAAATTGTCATTTGATTAATTTTATGAATATTATTAATTTATTGCATTACAAATTAATTGATAATATATTATTAAATTCTTGATTAATAATATTAACTGTTTAATTCAATTGATTAATTAAGAAGATTAATTACAAGGAGTCATTTATAAAGATGAATTTGTCTAGGTTTCCAAATGAGGAGTCAACTATTACAAATGCACATTATGATTATTATTTCAAGTCTAAACATCCATAGATGTAGGCAATAAATAATTCACTATTCACATTTAATACATGATTCTGAATGGTCATATCATTGTGTTCACACTCTTCAAATGTAGATATGCCTATAAAAAAACTCATGCCAGTCAAGTATAGTATTCTGTGTTTTCACTCATGGGCACACAAACCATTGGCAACATAAGTCTCTTTAAATTGCCTCATGCTGTTATCATCAAAGATCAAATATCAGCATCATAATTTTTTTATTAAACATTTGTCGTATCTCACCTATTACTTGCATCTTGACATAAAGCTATCAATATGGTGCAAAACAAAATGTATAATAAAATATGCATGAATTGAAAGTAGTAAAAGAGCATATATGTGAAACAAATGATAAAAACAGCATATTAAAAGGATCTAGAGTCTTTGATTTCAAGTAGATCTAGTTGGTCATAACTTAGGTTGAATAATAAACTATTAGTAGATATGTTGGTCATAACTTAGGTTGAATAATAAACTACTAGTAGATGTGTGATCTTAACTCGAATCTAAGTCTAGATATTTAGCCTTAAGTTGAGATAATTTTTGTTACATAGCCTTGCCCTTGTTATCCTAAACTTCTTAAGTCAACAAATTAGGCTTTCCTTTGAGAGATATTGTGAAGGCCCAATGTCGGTTCAGCGAGAACTGTCCTGACATCAGGTGTTTACATATCGCAAGATCCTATTGAGCAATTTAAAAGAGAAGTGATACACATATAAAGACTAAATGATATTTCTCATTTATTAAAATTACAAATATCTCCAACATACACTTCATACAATATTCATTTTTTTAGAACAAAAGTGATACTGAAAAAAATAAGATAAAAAGATAAGAAAAATAGCGTCGTAGATCCATTAGCAAAATTTAAAATTTATGAATTAGGGTTCTTGTGCGAATTCTCTCAGAAGTACCTGATCTGGGTATTTTGTATGGAAAATAATACTGGGATTATAATTTCCAGTAATTAGAGAATACTCTAACTACCGTAGTAAATAATAAAATATTACATTTAATAATAACAGAAATACGATTAGTAGAAATAATGATGTAATAAAAATGCAAGAAAAAATAAGGCAATAGTGCTAACAGGGTAATTAATTTCCTGTAACAAGTATTATTACAAAGATGTTGGTTACTGATGTCATTTTTCCAGTAACCAATCACGAATGTTACTAATGTTATTTGTCCAGTAATTAACCATGAATATTACTAATGTCATTTTTTCAGTAACTAATCACGAATATTACTGATGTTATTTTTCCAGTAACCAACCACGAATGTTATTGATGTCATTTTTTCAGTAACTAACCACGTTATAAAAAGATGTTGGTTTCGAACATCAATATGAATTTGGCTCAAAGCGAAGCTAAGCGGCAGTAAAGTGTAAAAGTAATACATGTTCATATACTGGGTACCTTTTTATTTAGTTCAAAAGTGCAACAGTTTGATCAAATGTGCATTTAAATTTTTAATAATTTAAATTAGCCTTTTATCTAATATTATAATGAAAGTGATGATTTTTTTAAGGATATTTATTTTCTTCTTTTCTTTTTTGTCTTTCTTTCACTCTCTCTTCTTGATAGAAGATAGCATTTTAAGTTATTGAGGGTAGCAATAATATTTATAATAATATTATTATTATCATTTTTTAATGATAATAATGTATGAAAGAAAAAGACAATGGAAATGACTATAAATATTATAGAAAGTAATAATAATAATAATAATAATAAAATGTTAGAATAAAAATGTCTGAATTAAAATTAACAGAATAGAAATAATAGTTATTTTACAATATTTGTACTGTTTTCATTATTAATTAATGAGAACAAATAAAAATGCTAATGATGAATAATTATCATTATTTATGAAAATAATAATGATTATATATATATATATATATATAAACAAAAAATAAATAAATAATAGCAAAAATTCTCTCATTTTCCTTCCTCTTTTCCTTCTCCTCTCACTTAGGATTAGGGTTGTCGAAAGCCAGAGGGAGGTCGGACATGGCTGAAGGGGGCCAGAGGGGTCACTGGAGTGGGGTGGCCGGGGGGCTGGTTGGCAGGAGGCTAAGGAGAAGGAGTCGGCTGCTGTTCAGATGAAGGCGAGAGTGGGGGGTTTAAATAGGCGTAGGGAAGGGGGAGGGAGGGTGGGCCAGCTGGGCCGACCAGCTTGCTGCCCAACCGCTAGTCGCATGGAAGTAACCATGCGCCACACGATTTCGCTGCCAGGGGTCTCCGTCTTGTAGGCTATGTTGAGCGACAGAGCCTGCGTGTTGGGGTCAGGGGGAGAGAACAGAGGACGAATTAAAACTTAAAGAAAATTTAAAATTAAAATTTTCGCATTTTTCGCCGTTTGATTTTAAAAATAACTAAACTTGATACATAGTTGTTATAACGTAATGAACACCTTTGTGACAAAATTTTTTGATTCGGAGCAATATTTTATTTTAAAATAATTTCAGGAGTTTGAAAATTTCAAAAATTAATCGCGATCGAATCGGATTTCCAAAATTGATGAAATTGTTAACATGACATTTAAATAATATACTTAACACAATGACACGAAAATTGATGAATTGGAACTTATATTTAATTTTCTCAATTCATTGAATTAAAAATTTCAGAATTTAAAACGGGAGTTTTCGTTATCCAATTTTTCTTAAATTATGACATTTTGATCTAAAAATTATTTATATCTTGATGGTATTTTGTTTGCCCAAAATTGAAGTTCCTGGGGATCTTGATTTTGAGTCGGAATTTGACCTAATTTTGTGAAATAACGATATTGGGTCGTTACAGATATTAACCAATTTATGTCATTAGATCTAGTTGACCTAGATCAGAAAATTAAAACCAAAAATCTAATATACTAAAGATCTGATCAAATTGTTCAAACTATTAAAGCACACAATTCATCGTGGATCCAAGTGGTTCTAGTTGAGTTACCAAATAATTTGATTCATAGTAAAGTTAACAAATCTTAGTCAATCCCCATTAGGATGGAACGATCTAGTATCCAATAATTTGATTATATAGTTGAAGCAACACTATATCATATAATTAAATTTATGAAGATCTAAAAGATCTAAAGCACATGATTTAGGCTACCTCATTCAATGATCATGCTGTAAAACTCATTAGCTTAGGCACTCTAAACAAATGCAAGTTCCATCCAAAATCTAAATATGGGCATTTCAATGGATACAAGGCCTCATCTTGAAGTTACCAGCATTCTAAATAGATTTAAGCTTCAATCTAACTACAAATTTGAACAATCCATTGGATAAACCTAAACTCAGAAATTCCAATGGGTATAAACTCCATCTTGAAATTAAACCCAAAGATTCCAACAGATATAATTCTTATCTTGAAACTAAACCCAAGTATTCCAATGAATATAAGCCTCATCTTGAGACTAAACCTGAGCATTTCAATGAATATAAGCCACATCCGAAACTTCAATTCTGACATTTTAATGGATATAAGCACCATCATAAAACTAAATTCGAGCTTTCTAATAGATATAAGCCACATACTAAATTTAAGCTTGGGCCTTCCAACAGGTGCAACGCCAACCCAAGATTAAAATTAGCCCAATCATAAAACACTAAAACCTAAAAAAGATTAGGATCTCTGAAATGAAGTAACATATTTGCTAATCATAATTTTTAGATGTTATGGATAAAATTTGCTCTAAAATTGACAATAGATTGTAAGTCGACTTTTAAAGACAGAATCATGGGATTTTGATTGGGTCTACTTTCATCTATCTCCTATCTCTCTGCTTGTATAAGAAAAGTATTACTCCTTATTCAAGAGTTCTTTTATAAAAACTGGGAGGGATTATTAATCATAACAGCTTGCATCCCTTGGCCCCATATTTAACTAAATCATGAATAACCTGACAGTGAAAAGTCTAGTTAAAAATAAAATATATTCTGCAAATGTTTTATTTTTGAAATTTAATCCAAACTATGAAAATCTTTGCACTTTTTGGGGAGATCAATGACCTCCTTGATAACTAGTTTCATGATTATTTTGCAGTTGGCCGGTTACATGCATGCTCTTGGAATTTTATTTCGGACATCTCATTGATTAAAATTGATTTGTCATTACCTTGATTCTTGAAAAGAAACAGTACTATCAAAAATCATTTTATTATGATAAATTTGTGTAATACTTCTTTGTGGTCTAACCCTTCAATATGTTTTCTTGGATTAAATTTTGTATGGAATAAACTAAAGAATTTATAGTTTCTTTAGGTCATTAATGATTGATGTCCAGGAACAGTTTTGCACACTCTTTATCATTATGTAGTTTTCAACTCTCAAAATATTGCAATGCTCTAATTTTCTGGTGCTTACTTTTGCATTTAATATTGGGGGCTCTATTTTCAATTTATTTATTTATGTTTGGACTATTTGCCTGAAAGTTGCTGAACAGAGGCATGAAACATTTAAACCCGAATCTCATCAATTGAAAGAAAAGCCGCATTGAAAATTAGCTGATTTGATTTATTTTTTCAAGCAGATTGGAACACATAGATGAACTTTTGAAGGTTGCACAACTTTCAGGATACCTCTATATTAGAACTGTATAATCTCTCATTTTGTTTTGGGTTTTTTGTAGCCATTCATAGCTTAATACAGAGTTGTTTTGTCTATATAATTTGATTTTTACTTGTAGAGATGGACGGAACTTCCTGGTGAACCACCTATTTTGGATGATGAAGAAGTTGATGATTGGCTGCCTCGATTTGTTGTGCTTCATGGGCAATGCATCTTCTATTACTTCAAATCTACTGGTAATATATTTTTGGCTCAGTAAATTTCTCATGTGAGATTCAGTAGAATCAAATTAAAAGTTAGGATTTAAATTCCTTCATAGATAAAAAGCTAGCTGTATGTTTTATTATAAATACCTTAGTTTTTACTATTAATATTGAAAACGAATCTCTTAAAGATAATTATAAAGGTTGAGGCTTCAACGATGTAAAATTTCTTTTCTGGTTTGCTGCATTTTTAAATTCCAAAATCTCATTTATTAAAAGAGTTGGTTTCTTAACATCTTTTGAAATATTATAACGGAACTGTGAAAGGGGGATCATTTCCATTCCACCCATTTCATGAAATAATTGACCTGTAATAAGAACAGAATCTCATCTAAATTCTAGCAAGACTTTGGATGCAAGGTGTTCAATGGAACTTTGATAGAAAGTATAGCAATAATATTTTGAGAAAACAAAAGAAAGATATTAGAGTAGAAAAAATAAATTTAATCTTTTTCAATATATGGATGTGGAAAGTACAAAGTAAGGAGGAGTCCTTCCTTGATTTCATTTCTATCTTCTTTAAATATAACTTATCTTTCTAAGAAGAATGGATTGAGATGCATGCTACTTTCATCCTAATATCTATTTACCACATCTCAAGTTTTCTTATGAATTTGATATGAAAATATTTTATTATGAGAATCTATGATTTTTAACTTTGAAAATTTACTATATTTATTTAGGTCTTCTTTGGAATGCAGGATGTTGAGTGTAAAGTAATTGAATTCCAGGTTATTCAAAATTTGAGTTTTTTATTTGTCATGACTTGGGTGTAATTCATATTTCAGGTGCTGTTATTCACAAATTTGGCATAAACAAATTATGCCCAAATCAGGAATAATTTGCTTATTCGCTGCGACAAAATAATTCCATGCGACTGAAGTATATTTGCCTTCATCGGACACATCTTTACTTGTCGACTTATTGTCAGTTTTGTGGCTCTCATCGTTGCCAATTTGATATCAGCCTGTACAAATCTTGGCCCTCCTTCATCGCAGTACTCGTCTTTGTCGCAACCCTTGTCGTCTATTGGGTTGGTTGGCCAAACACTGGGGCCTCCAGCAAGTGTTTACTGCTCGACTCTCTCGTTTACCAATTGAACTTCACCCTGATTTTGAGGTTTTTTATTAATTAAAAAATACAATACATTGCTTTCAAAATACAGCTAATCAAACATCCAAATTTTAAATTCTGGAAAAATATTTTACACTGTCGAAATACTACCAATTGATTTAAAATGTAAGATAATAATTACCTGAAATTGAAATTCTTTGTAATCTTATTATTCCAGTAATTCAATTTCAACAAATCAGAATGCCCCTTAATTTTTTATAGGATAATAAATCGGTTAGGAGATGATATGCACTTGCTTGGCTGATTAGAATCTAGTTGAGGATCAAGAATTCAATTATGAGGGTAGCAAGCAATCTAATGAGAAATGACTACAAATTATATTAATAACTTAAAAGTTTGGTAATCGGCATCACGAGCTTTTCATAAATGGAGGAAGAGTAATTATGGAGAAAATTACCAAATTAAGAAAAGAAAGGCAGAAAGGAACTCCTGAACATAGCTATAGTACAGTTAATTTATACTAAAAGATCTTAACAAACTCTTACAGTTGGCAACCACAATCCTGGTTTTATTATGCCACGATTGCCATAATCTCACTATCATAGCAAATTCAATGCCTAAGCTAGTGATACACATGGGAGACAATTATAACAAACGTTTCTAACACATGGAGATCTTATTAATAAATCTCGAGTTAAACCATTCACTGCTTGGGCAAACTATGGATAAATTCTCAACACAGAATAAGTTTGGTCTTTTGCCGCTAGAATGAAGGTTTAAGCCAAGCTATTATTTTGGTTTATTTGATTGATTTTTAGTATAGCCCAACAGAGACTTTGTGGCATTTTCTCTTTAGCGTTGCCATCAAGGAAATGATCAAGTTTGTTTTTGTCACTATCTCTAGCTTTCTTGATCGATAGCGGTAGCAATCTACTTCCCCTTGTAAATTTTTTTATTTTCTTGGGAATATTTTGGATATACTTTTCAATACTTTGTATTAATATGACATTTTTACAATGCTTGTAGAAGATATTACATTAAGCATTAAAGGATGGTGATCCGGGGGTCAAACAGAATTCAGATAATGGCAAAGAAGATTGGGTACGTCAACTGATTGAGAGGCATCCATGTTTCATGCAAAATATCGACAAGAGGGTGTCAGTAACGCAGCCCAATTAAATGATCTTCCAGCTTCTCTAACTGATTTCAGAATTTGAAGTCATCATGAGCAAGACTCAAAACCGTTCTGCCACTTTCATAGCTAGGCAAGCGGATTGTTCAATTGGGAGGAGCTCTATATTAAGATCTATAGGGGATTAGATGGAAGAGTAAGTGAATCAAAGGAATGTGGTCAACTCATGGAGACTCACTTGGACGTGGAGAAGCGTTTAACACGCCGCCCTTCTCTTTGCGGGTGAGAGGTTCTCAATCAAGGTGGCTCGACTGAATTGCCATGAATCTCTGGCTGAAAGAGTTTAGGAGCCGGAAGGAAGTTGTTGACCCTTATAGGCATACTTGAATGCAGGTAGGGAATAGTGTACCCAGTTCATCTAAACCCTACCAATGGAGGGGTTGCTCAGGGAGGGAAACTACAAAGGATCGGCTTTAAGCCTAAGCGGTGAACTAGGATGCCTCCGAGAAGGTGACCCTCAGCCAAAGTCCCAGAACCTCCCAAAGAGCAAAGTCTTGAGAACCAGCTCCCAAGTAAAGGGTCACTTGAATAACTAATATGATAACTCGGGCAGGCGATCCCAACTCATGCTCATTCTCCCCTGTGTCTCTGTAAATCGTAGAGAATCAACAGATAATCTAGCTGTGTGTTTATAACTCGAACCATGCACTAGAACTTAGTCACTTTGGATTTCGCCATCTGTGGGACAGAGGAGCAGCGCATTTAGATCTTGCTGAACAGTTGAGCTCTAACAAACAGCCGCTCACATTTGTTACTTTGGCTTTTGTCTTTCTTCTTTAACTTGTACTGCCCAAAATAAATATAAGGGCTTAGGATTTTCTTTTTAACTCTTTAAGCAGCAGCCTTTGAGCTCAACCCTCTTATAAGATTACTCGAATTATATTTGTCTTATTCAATCTTTCATAACAAGGAATTACCCAGTGTTTCTTTTAGTCGAGTGTTTTTATGTGCTTTGATATATCTAGCTCTCAATATTTCCATTGTCTTTTGGGAGTCCATTGGGCAACTTTACTATGGTGAGAGTTTACAAAGTCTGCCCCATGTTTCACAAATCAAAGCGGATAGCCCTGCCAATGCTGTGAGGGTACACGGAGCCTCTCACTATCCTCTGCTTAATCACTCGGGCAATCCCACTGAGTGTTATTTTTAGATGTTTTTCTCCTCTAGGACGATCCTTAGAGAGCTTGCCACTCCGGTCGGATATTTGTTGAGCTGAGAGTGAGCTACGAAAGCCTTTGACCAGCGATGAATTAGAGAGTAGCAGTAGTGGAGGATTTATCTTTCATGGACTTTAATGGCACTTAGTTAAAATTGGCTTCTTTTGCTCTCATTTGTTGAAGGCAGGTCTGTCTCTTTTAATTTTTTATTTCTAATAACCATGAAGTGTGATTTCTTGGCCAAGATATTTTATGGCAAGAGCACGCTCATTGTGGATAATACGCATTGGTTCATATGTGAATTTGGTGGGAATGCTTTGCCATCTAATGAAACTCATTTCAAGCGAGCTAGCTTTTAGAACTCTATTGCATATTTCTAGATGGAATGATATGGTTTCTGGCATATCACATGCCATTTCTATCGATCTTTTTCATACATTATTGAGTAAACTTTTTTGCAAAGTTATTTTTCGAACGGTTTCCAAGTTATCATATTTGTGCATTCTTGGTAAGTTAAAGGCATGCAAATGATTTGTTTTTATAAATATAAAGGCCTTGGAGACTAAAGTATGTCTCTAATTGATTTACTCAAGTATTTAGTATTGTAGCATTAATAGAGCCACCAATGGTGGCTATTCCAATCCTTGCTTTATTTAAAAAGCACATGTCTCACTGGCAAAATTGTTACTAGCAGAATATTTTTCATACCTTAAGAGGTTTTATTATGATGATCATGATTTTTTTATTCTAAATGGTATTTTCTTGTACTTGCAGTTTCAGTTGTTTCAAAACTTTATTATCAACTCAATCATTTTCATGATTTGTGTGATCATACCATTAGCTTTTTTTTCTTTGAGATGAGGCCGCTGTAGCTTCTTTGGTCGTAGCAAGAGCTTGGTATAAGGCCACTCATTGTCATCATCGTATACCAGACTCAGAATTTTATGCTTTGGTACCAAAAATCTAATCTGTATTAGTTCATCAAAACTTTTAAATTCAACAAGATTATCACGGATGTAAGGTGTGATTTGAATTTTGTTAGAGAATTAACAATAATAATTTAAAATCAAAAGAAAATAATCAATGTAATTAAAGAGCAATAGCTTTTATTAATGTAAGCATATGATGAATGCAAGAAATGGAGAAGGAAGTGCAACTCTTTCTCAAGTCTCTCTATTTTATTCAAATATAACTCTCATTTTCATAGATGTTTGTAGAATGTGATGCATCCTCCCTTCAATTCGATGCTTATTTATAGCCTCCCATATTATTTTTAACTTCTTCTGAGACTGGCGTGGAAAAGGTTTGTGAGAACCTTTGGTTTTCAAAAATGGAAAATCTATTCTTTTTTTGTAATTTCTCATATATTATCTTGTAATTTTCTGTTATGACTTTAATATTTTCCTCCACCATTTTTATGGCATAAATAAAAAGATTTTTTGGAATTATCATATGATAAAATAAGATTTTACTGCATCTCAGAATTATCTTGTAGTAAGTTACACCAAGCCACTTGTACAAAGCTTCGGGCCCTTGGCCGGTCTTGGAGCCTCAACAGCAGGATAGTTGTCTATTTAAGGACGAGACACTTGTCTAATCAAAATGAATAAGCAATCAGTTGTGGCTATTTCTTGTTAATTTTAGTTTTTTTTTTTTTTTTTTATTCTAATAGTATTGAATGTATCGTAATTTAATGTATATTTTAAACTTCTAAATCTATAGAGCTTTGAATGAACTAAATGTGAAATTAGTGAATTTGTTTGATGCTCTTGAATCTTGTGTAAGTTTTTTGTTCTCTTTAGCTTTTCTTCTAGAAGTTATTTTTATTATTCCTCTATTGCATCTAATTCCACCTTGCCATCTTCCCTTCTTACTGTCATATTTCTCCATTCCTGTGCCTCGAGATCACAAAATTAAGACATTCTTTATTAAACAAATATGTAATGAAATGTTGTACGCGAACAAAGAAGAACTATTACTTATTGGTTAGTATTTCTAATTTTTGAATTCAACGATGATCATCTTTTTTTTCACTGATTATTCTGCAATTTCTTTTTTTCGAGATTTAAAGATCTCAGAATCTACTAAATTCTTAGTTCTATGATCTTAAATCTTCATTTAAAAGCAGCCCCCAATTTTTTATTCCATGAATCTAATTGAAATTAGTACGTAAGAATTGTTGGAAATTAGTGGATGGGCGTTATTTTTAAGATCTGGTATCAGCACTTATAAATTTGAGACTTCAATTCTCCATTAATTAGTTCGGAGTGCGGTTATATATAAATATATATATATATAGGGGTGTGAATGGTATTGTAGCCCAGTGGTTAAGGCTCAGGATTTGTTTTCCCAGGTTATGGGTTCAAATCCTACCGGCCACACATAAAAAAAAAAAAATATATATATATATATATATATATATTTAGGGGATGTTTGATTCATCGACGTCTTAATCAATGCGATGTTATTGGGAGGTTGCCGCCATTTGATTTGCAGCGATGTTATCCCCCAACTCCAAGTAATTACAAAAACACCACTAACTGGCGACATCTACTTGTCCGCTCAAATCTGAGGGATTTGTAAAAAATGGCAAGCTTAGACTAGCCATTGGTGATGTTGCTGAAGATATGCTGTGGGAGATAATAGTGCAGATCTTCAGTAAAATAAAGGATGATCGTAGAATTTTCTTACAAGGAAAATTTACTCACTAGAAAGAAAAAAGCCTAAGCTGAACGAGAAGAGGGAATGCATGATACATAACAAGGAATAATTTTTTAAACAGATATTGCCATTTTAAAATGGGAATTTTATTCACATAATATTTAAATTCTTAGATATTACTTGTAAAATAACTAAAATTTACTCACAACACCCAAATTTAGTTACACACCACTCATTCTTGTGTTAAGAATTACATCCACAAAAAATCGCTCAATTTTTCTTCCTCAACAAATGTCGAGTTTCGTGGTTTCAAGGATGCTCCATGCCGCCAGCATCAACAGTTCCTCACCGGTTTCTGATGTGCTCATCCTCAACACTGACCTCGGCTTATTCCCCATCTGTTGAATCTCATCCGGTGGATTCGTAGGGAAGGCAGCTTCGTTCACTCCATGCTCAGAACATCAAACCAAGGCACCGACGGCTTATGCATATCCTCCTCTGGATCTCATCTGCAAGATCGAAAATCATCAGCTTTTCCAGTCATATCTCATTGACATTCTAACGATTTACGGATCACGATTTACCTGTAGTAAGAAAAATTTCAGGTAATGATTTTTTTATGGATGCAATTCTTAATACCGTGTTATATTTGGTGTACCTAAAAATTTGAATGTTATGTGGGTAAATTTAAATGTTTAGATGTTTTATGAGTAATATTTAAAGATTTTAATGTTATGCAAAAATCCCTTTAAAATAACATTAGCCAAAAAGATACCAACAACCTTAATAACAATGGTATTTGATAATACTAACATTTTGATAATATTGTTTTCTTTTTTTATTGAAGATGTTAAACATTGTAAGGAAAATATGTGGTCGACGGGATTTGAACCAGTTACCTGTCAATAGTCACAACACATTCACAACATTGCTATCTAATATCATAAAACCAAATAACCCCTTAATATAAGATGCTTAGAAAATTTTGTGCGCTTCCATTTAATTGCTCTGTTTTGAATCGAGTCTCTTTATTTTATTCTGCCCTAACTTGATCTTGAGATAAAAAAACGAACTTGGTACAGATTTGAGCCCTCAGGATACTACAATGCTTGTAGACATTGTTGAAGCTGGTCCGCTCCCATGTTTTGTGAAAGAAGATGAAGAAACAAGATATTCATTTTACATCTTGACCGCCCATGGATTAAGATTTGAGTGCTCGAGCGCTTCCAAAGCACAGGTCTGCACATTTTCTAATTTTCTTTTAGGGTTTAGGCCTTATAGGGTAGGGTATACCCTTATTTTTGTAATATCAATCTTAATGCACATTATATGACAAATGAAATAATTTATATTACAGATTGTGCCATTGGCTGCTGAATCCCATTCTTCTATATTTGCAGGTGGATTCATGGCTGGCAGCAGTACGTGATGCCTGTAAGCTGTAGCTTCTGAAGGACTTATTTTAATGCACGCTGTTCTCTTTATTAGTATTTTTTCTATGATGAACAAATTGGCATACTTGTTCATATTTCTGCTTATTGTATAGCTGCTTAGTATATATGTTTCTTCAGTGTAAATGAATTTGTGCATTTGTATTTTTGTTCATTCTTGACTGTTTGTACATATATTATGATAAACGATGATATATATATTGAAAAATGATTATGATTTCCTTCGTGTTTAATCTGATTTTGTGTATTTGAATGGTAAAAGTATAAAGAAGTTAAATTGAGATAAAACAGATACCTTAAAAGCTCAAAGTATGCGCATTCAGAATGCCCCAAAACAGATCAACCGGGTGTGAACAGGATGCGAATCAGATCAACTGAGCTTGAAGGTTGCTAAAAGAATTAAACTGGATAAGTTCATTAGTCAATGCTTGGGTGTGTTGAAGCATTGGAGGCATTTAATCAAATGCAGCAGGCCGAAGCTTGGTTGCGCCCAAAAGACTTATTCAAACAACAGAGCCAAAGGCATAAGGTTGGGCGCGCCCAAGCGCTAATAGCCAAGCCAAGCAGCAGTCAAGACAAAGGCTTGGGCGTGCCCAATCGCTCTGTTCATTCATCCAACCTAAAGAGCTTAAGACCCCGCTGCTTGGGAGAGTTCAAATGCTAGTAACAAATATTAATTTTTTGGAGGAAATTGGAGCACTGGATTGCCTAATTGGACATAAATTGATAGTGGGTTGTATGATGTCCACATTAGTCCTAGGGTCAAATGGGAGTTATTTGGATGGATATAAATTCCTAAAAGATGCTTTGGATTTGCATGATGTTGTGGTAGTTGTGTATATTGTGGTGCATTGAGGCTGAAAAAGTTGTGACGGTTGAGTGCTCAGAGGAAGAAGGAAAAATTCTGAGTTGGATTATGAAATGTTATGAGAGCTTTTGCAGAGTGAAACACTCTTGTAATCTTCTGCTTGCTTTATAATGATGTTCTTTATGATGTGGTTCTATAATTTTGCCCTGACTTTGAGGTTTTATATGTAAAATCTTTGTGTTTTCTAAATGATTTGATTTTTATCTTGTTTTTGTTATTTAACTTGCATTTGCTCCTAAGGTAACGAAGTCAATGGACCCTCCATGTTTTTGATGAGAGTTTCTCTTTGGTGCAGCGATGAGGAGGACCATTGATGCTAGTGGGTTGCTTTTTTGCTAATTATATTTAAATATTGAATGGATGGGTATGATAATGTCTAAGGATAATTTTTGAAGTTTGTGGTAGGTTGGTTATGGGTTTAGAGTGGATTATTTAAAGGAAAGCTAAGACTAGTCCAGATCGAGCTTAGTTTGGGCTGATTTGAAATATTCTTTTTTTGTAGATGGAGTTTTAGTAGGTTAAATGGTTGGGAATAATTTAATATAGGTAGCCTAAGATATGTAGTTTAGATCAGGAGTAGATGGCTAGGTTTGATGGTGTTTATATGGGTGTCGAGGGGTAGGGAATAAGATTAGGTCGGACTATTTTTAGATTTGGTTGTGGAGGTTGTGGTGGAGTTTGGAGTGTGTTTGAGAAATTAGATAATGATTTAATAATTTTAAATGATATTTAAGATGCTGGAGAAGATGTGTTGATAGTTTGAGGTTATGAGAATAAGAGTATAATTAAAAAATAAAATATAAATAAGATAATAACATAATTTATTAAATATAGATAATAAACTTGACATCACAAGTAACATGAGAGCTACTTATCACAAAAAATTTTCATTCAAGTTATTTCATTATATTACATTTTAGTTTATATTTATATGCACTACAAGTTTTTTGTGCTATGAGTTTTAGAGGAAAAATATGGAGAAAAATTTTGGAAGAAAAGATGAGTAGTTGGCAGCTAGTGAGGGAGTAACTCCAACTACTTACATTAAATATTTTTCTCATAACATGACGAACCAAATATATGCCTCAATAAATAAAAAAAGTACAAATATTAATAAAAATAAAATACAAATGGCAAGCCCAATATTTGAGCTCTTTATTGAGCTTTTGATTGAGCTATTGTAATTGAGCCCACCTTTAAATTCTTTCGTTGAATTTTAGCAATGACTTTTACTGTTGGTCATTTGATAAATATTCTTAGGATATGCTACATCAAGGATTTAAGAATGGTTAAATCTATAATAATTGGTATCATAGGGGATCGAGCTTTGTTAAAATGGGTTCAATAGCAAAGGAGATAATAGAGATGTAATAACCCAAAAATTTTGTCATGAAAAAAAAAAAAAAATAGATTGCTAAAATTGATATAAATTTTACATTTAAATAACGGAGCTAAAAATATATTCGTTCTTCAATTATTCATACAAGAGTCATATTAGATATATCATCTAAACATTTAATAAAAATAAAAAGCTAATTTAAAAGAATTTTTTCTCATACAAATATCTTTCTAAAAGAAAGTACAATAAAAAAATAAATATGTGTGTGCTATAAATAACTATGCACTAATTGTCACCAATTGAAACAATCTCAACTACTCTCTTTAAACTCTAGTTATCCTATAGTTGAATCACTTGATATGTTGTATCTAATTGGGTCAAATAATGCTTTAACTAGCAACTTGACTAATGGACCGTTCCCTAATCTCACATGAAGTTCAATCAAGATGAAAAATAATTAGATTTTTGATTCACATTGTATCTTTCCTTTTTTTTCTTTTTCCACTTTCATTTCATTTCCTTTTTAATTATTTTTCATTTACATGCAAGATTTTCAATCACATTTTGTACTTCATGTTCTATAATTCAAACATAAACATGGAACATGTCGATATTGTTTCAATGAACAAGTAGTCATTTTACAGTTTAAGTTTTATAATTTAAACAAACACATGGAATATGCCAATGGGGAACGCTGTTGGGGCCGCCTACATGGCACCCAACAGCACCTGTCCTGCATGGCAAGCATATGTGTCGAGATTTAGGATGACACAGCGCTGACATGGCCAAAGAGCCAAAAGCTGAGAGTTGGAAACGGAGATATTGATGGAAGAAGACAAGAAGACGGGTGAGTTTTCTTTCTCCGCTCACCTCCTAGGCTGGACTCCCCCATTCTAAGGGGTCGCTCGACTCCCCCATTCCCATCGAACGCCCTTGCCTGCTAGGGCGCACGAGAGGAGACGAATCACTTCTCCTCCTCCGCTTCTCCGCATAGGGCGCACGAGAGGAGACGAATCACTTCTCCTCCTCCGCTTCTCCGCATATGGCGCACGGACGAATCTCTTCACCTCCGTCGGTTTCCCACATAGGGCGTACGGATGAATCCCTTCTCCTCCGCCGGTTCTCCGCATAGGAATTTGCTTGACTTTGATGGGAGCCATCTTATATCGCCTAAGAGTACGGCTCTTTCATATGCTCATTTTCTTCTGAGCGCATGCTCAAGCCCCGCACTTTGTACAGATCTTATCCTTCCCCTTCTCTTCCAATCGCCATGTTTTCCTCGGATTCTTCCTCAGTTTATATCTGCACATTGGCTTCTTCTCGTTGTTTGTAAGAGCATGAGACGTCTCGTGCCCCCCAAGCGATCTTCCATTTGCGAAGCTTGATCCCAATGGACGAATCCCTTCTGTTAAATAAGCATTTCTCTTTCTCTAATCATAAATATAAATAATTAAAAAGTGTAAATTGAGGACTATGCACTGCAACTTCTTATGTTTGCAAGCAGTCATAGTCACATTGTAATGACCTTCCAATGCAGATCATTACTTGTTTCATCCTACTTGTTCTTTACAATGTGATTATGCACTGCAAGTTTTTATATTTGCAGGCAGCCACTTGTCAAGATCATTGAATTGGAGAATCAAATTCATTGTGCAAGTCTTGGTTGCTCCCAAATCTTATAGTTTCATTTTTGCAGTTATTAAAATAGGTCTTCATTTGAATTCTTTATAGTTACAACAGTTTCAATTTTGTAATCAGTAAAATAGCTTATTCAGTAGTAAATTGGTCAAGAACTGCTTTCATTCTTGACATTAGGTACTCTTATGAACTTCATTTTTCATTGCATTTAAAAAATATGATTCTGTAAAGGGAATTCATGTTCTGGATGCAATTTATATGAACCTGCTATGTTCCTATCGTATTTGTATTTAATTCTGCATAAATCTATAACCATTTTGTCTTTGGATGATTTAAGAGTTTACTGCATTTGTTTTAGCGATATGGCAAAACTTATCATTATTTTGATAAATTAGATTAATCAGCACATTATTATCCATATCAAACACATTATAATTCTTTTCACATTAAATAATCTCTAAAATTTTTTGTGATTTAATAAGATTTATAATATGCAGTACCTTTTATCTTTAGTCATTCCAAAACTTTCATTCATGGCATCATTTACAGGGCATAATTTTTTTTATTGTTGTTCATCTCTAGTTACAATTTCTTTCTTATGCTGCAGTGGAGCTGAGTATGTTGCCTTGATAGAGTACGCTTGGCTGACTAGCCAGCCTTCATGGTGATTTTTTTAATTAATTTTCTTTCCTTAACTATCTTACAGCTTGAATGCACTGTTTTATTATATGCGCTCGATCAAACAAGTTTCAACTTTATTTTTGAGGAGTCTGCAATGGATTCTGCATCTTACACCTAAGCAGAATCTTATCGCTACATGGGTTCTTCGCATAGCCATCTTCGTCTCGTTGTCCCCGTGTGGCGACTGGAGATCGAAGTTCGAGAGTCTCAAAAGAATGATTCATACATTGAAAATATATATTTATGAAAGTAAAGAAAATAAAATACATAAATGTTCATATTTACATTTAGAGCTATTCATATATGAATTTACAACAGTTTTAATATTTACAATAAAAATTTAAGCATTCTCAATTTCTCACATCTCTATTTTTTCTCTCATTTATTACTTAGGCAGATCTTCAATGCTTTAATTTTCAAAACCTGAAAAATTCAGTTACCAGTCAGGTAGGAGTACGGAAATCATTCTTATAAGAGTAATTCTAACATCCTATAATAAACATAAATCAAGTATGAAAATGACTGAAATATTTATATATGAGAGAAAAACAAATTTTCAAGTTTCAATATTGCCCTGCATGTCAGATTTGAAATTCAATAAAAAGCATAAAATAAATAATTTTATCAAAAGCATTTGTAACAATAAGTCGAGTCTATAGACTCCTGAGCTCAAATGGGTAAACCCATAGGCATAATCTTTAGGAAGCTTTTCTCACTACCTGTCGGTAGTTTAATCTCAAATTTGAAACGATGGTGTGTCTTTCCTCTGAATTTGCCCACTTCCTAATAAGAGCTAAATCCCTCCATATGACTCATAGGGGCTGCCAGCCGGCCCAATCTGTATAAATTCTCAGTGTTGCTTTCCATCCTCCAAAAACAAATATCATAATAATAAATACCACATTTCATCTTTTTGTTCCATGCTTATTTGATAACATTCTTTTTCAGATTTATAAACAGTAAGCAATTTTGTAATAAATAATGCTCAAAAGAAAATGACTCAAATAAGAATACTGAAATAAAACTTATAAGTATATTTACGTACTTGACTATTTTGATATAATTACAACCAATTCAATTCTTTTTATCTGCCAAAAATAAATTTAATTCATTAATTTAATATTTTATGCTTTTAATATGATTTGTGATATTAGGTTTCTAAAATGAATATTTAAATTAATTTATTAAGTTACTAATTTTGAGTAATTATTATGCCTTATACCCCGTCTTCTTCGCTACGTGGGTTCTTTACATCGCAGCTGTAAGTTTTTTCTTCTCATTGTCCCATTCCTTTCAAACATTGGCAACGCCTAATTCTGGTTGCAAGGGAGCTCATCTTCCCCAAACTTCCAAAAAAGTAGAGCCACAATGTTAATTCATTCAAATAAACAAATAGATTTATAAGATTTTTGTGCTAAATTTAGATGTTGAAATTTATGGGCTACCAATTGACGGATTGCTTTTTACGAATTTGAATGCTTAGATAGCTTAATTTGAATCCCTTTGCATCTTAAAGGATTAGTATGTGCCGGTGTTGACATCTCAGCCATGATGATTTCACGCATTTCATTCAAGCAAATTACAAAATTATGACGGCCGCCCCTTAATCAACGAAGATTAAGTGGTGGTCATCAACGGACAAATCTTCACTTAGTATTTAGATTAAGGAATAACATTCTTAATCAAATGTTAAGGGAAGATATGCCCCAATATGAGAGCAAAAAGGGATAATCACTAAATGAGCATACTATAAATATCAGAGTGCGTAAGAAGTATAAATAATATAACATCCTTACAATTCAGAAAATAACTATGCAGCTCAGAATACGTAAGCAAGAAAGTAAAAGCAGTTTTAACCCGTATTATTACAAAGTATTAAAAAGTTAATGGAATAAAGCAAGGTCACTCAATCCTCACAAAATAAAAGAATAGAACTAAGAATTTTCTCCTGCATGCTCCTCCTCCTGAATAAGATCTTCAGAAGGTCCCTCAAATAATTTATAGTCTACTATTTTTGGTATCACAATGACAGGGCCCCAACAAAAAAAAAATCTGGTTAGACAATAAGTCTAAAGTACATTTTAGGTTAAGTATTTTATAATTTTAATGATCACAACATTTAAGCAAAATAGGAGCAATAAAGCATCAAGGAAAAGTGGCAAAAGTTATAATTATCTTAATTATAACTCAAACAAAATGTAAGGTAAACACATACTTCAAATAAAGATGCAGAAAATGGTTAAGCAACAAAATATTGAAGATCTACTAAGTATAAGAAATTCCTAAGTAATATGATCAATTTAACACGTGCTAGTTTGCAATATAAAATGAAATAACTGATAGTAAAGTTCTAGTATCCTAACATGCCATCAAGTAAGAACAAGCTACTGAAATAATACAATTTACATAAAATACTAGAAGTGTTAAAGGAACTGCTGAATATAATCAATGTTATATAAAGAAGAAATATACTGAAAATGCTGTAATTAAAGAAATGTGCTGAAAATGAAAAGTAAAATAGTCTAACTTATATGGACATATTCTTACTTAATCCTGCCAATAAATAAAAGCCTGTTAAAAATCCATCTGAAATATTTAGGAAAGATATCCCAGATCTAAAATCACTTAATTCCATCTGAAATATTTAGGAAAGATATCCCAGATCCAAATCGCTTAATTCCATCTGAATATATAGGAGAAATATCATATATCAAAAATACCACAAATATCATCTGAATATCTAGGAGAAACATCCTAGACCAAACAAAAAATAGTGTCACATTATCCAAGCAGACTAAGTAAGACATATTCCACCAAAAGTTACATAAAATTTATTAGTTCAAATTCTTTCTTTCAATTATGAATATGCTTTATGAATAAATCAAATTAATATAGAAAATATACTATGTTTCATATAATGTGTCAAAGTATAAAGTCCAAAACAAGGAAGCAAAGCATATAATTTTCAAGGTACAAACTAGCACTAAACAAATTTTTGTGATATCACTTATATTCTAATTAAGTCATTCTATCTAATCTGAACTTATACAAGTTTAGGATCTCCAATATCCTTCTATCAAGTATAAATCCAAAATATCAGTCCTATAAGTTAAAAGAAGTTAGAACTAATCAAGTTTTAATATATAAAAATCACATGACACTTAATTAAGTTTAAATAATAAATCAAACATCATAATTGATGATTTTACGAATCCCAAGCCAATCTTGATTAATATAAATTAAAATTGGGGGATTAAGATGTTAAAATTCAAGTATTAGATTTTAACTTCTTAATCCAGTAGGTTTTAATCATAATAGTATAAAGTTAAACCCAAATCTCACAAGCTACAATTAAGGCTATCTTATTAAGCAAAATCAAACTTAATAAGATGGATATCTATTCTTAAATCTAAAGTTTAAATATAAAATAATCATGAATAAAGGATGAAATTCTAGAAAACTATAAAACTAAAGTTTTATCCATTAAGTAACCCATTTACTTAATGAATGAATTCTAACTTAAATAAGGTCTTAAAGATTTAAAATAAAGTCCTAATGAAAAGGAAATATTTAAACTTTAATGTTAATCTTACTTAACTATTATTATGATATCATGAATTTAAGGAAGATATGAGGTGACCTAAATTCACCTTATAAGATGTAGATTACGATTTATGAGATTTTGAAGTGAATTTTTAAGGTTTTCTTTAAAATGACAATATGATAAGATAAACCATCCTAAATGATTCTAAATCTATCATAATGCTAATTTTAGAAGTTTAATTATAAATCTAATATTTAAGGATGCTTAAACCTAAATTTGGGTAAAATGACTATTTTGCCCCTTCTTAAGGGTTTAAAATTCAACTTTATGAATTAGGCCTCTAAACTAGAATTTATTAAAGGTGAATGATTACTTACTATTTAATATGAAGTTAAACAGTAAGTACATCCATTTTGGATAAGTATTAAGTCTTATATAATCAAATTAAAAAATTTGACTTATAAGGGAAATTTGTTAGTTTGACTTAATAAAATCAAAATTTTCTATCAATTATTGAAGATTATTATCTAAGGGTTCAATAGAACTTAAAATTACTAAATTCTGATATGAAATGACCAAGTTATGGCCAAAACAAGATTTAGAGTTAATAATTTGGATTTATGGTGATTAGTGATTGATTAGTGAAATTAATCACAGAATCACTAAACCAACTACACCACTAAGTTTTATTATATTCTAGGAGTAATCAAAAAGTAAAATTACTCAATTTGGATTATTTATTTTGCTAATATTCACTAATCAAATTTTAAGGTGATTAGGGTTGATTAAGAGACCTAACTATTTGATCTAAAATATTTTTGTAGTTTACTGTTAATTAGATCTTCTTGATCAAAATGATATAATAGAAAACCTAATTTAGAGCTCATTGACCAAGTTATGGTCAATTGAAGTTCTATGATTAATTAAGGTAATTAGGGTTATGTCCTAAAAGTGATTAAGCCAATATTAATTCAAATAGAGAAATGAACACTACTAAGTTGTTCTAGAAGTCTTACTGATCACTTTAAGACCCACATTGCCTATATTTGGACTAGTGTGTGAAGAGTTATGAGCCTTAGGAGATTAGGGTTTGGGTCCAAAAGTGATTAGTCAAATTAAAATTCAAACAGCAAAATTAATACTTTTAAAATATTCCTGAGAGTTTGCTAATTATTTTAAGACCTATATTAGGTATATTTGGGTAAGTGTGTGCAAAGTTGTGATAGTTTGAAGTTTTGAGATAATTATGGCAAATTATGGGGTCCTAAATGTCACTAAATGAGATACAGCTCCAAATTAAATTTTGATAGTGCCAAAATGATCCTCTATTTTTGCTCGTCACAATGATATATAATTTTGCTATATTTCATTTAGTTGATTAAAAGTTATTAATAATTAAAGATCTTAGAATTATTTTAATTAAATAAACCTGTTTTAATTAAATACTCAAATTTAATCAATAATTCAAATCAACGGTGCGCGGGACCCACCCTGACGAAGGCCTGCATTCTGTCGGCAATGATCGATCAATGTGGGACCCACCCATCAATTCCAGTAGCTACACGTGGCGTGGAGGCGATAGCGGGACCGCATCGCTCCTCAACTCGACGTGTGGCAGTTCAACGTCATTCGGGTCGGGCTCAACCTGTCCCAGCCCGCGACAGTCTTCTTCGGACGCAAATATGACGAAGGCCTCTGCTTAGGGCTTAAAAATACAATGGCTTCCCGGCGACGGCGTTATCCAACCCGCACGTCAAAGGCACCAGCATGATGATACCTTCCCATTGGTGGTCGAAGCGACCGCTGAGGAGGCCTATGCCCACAGCTGGACCTAACCCTAGGTGACCATGTCGCGGGTGACCCATTTTTAACGACAAGTATTGTGGCTATGTTGTCAAATTAACACTATCGGTTCAATCATCAATCGAATAGATAACATAATATTGTAATCCGTAAGTTGGAATAAGTATACGAATACTTAATTTGCAAATCAGTCGAATAATTTAGGAAATGAAGCATACCTAAATTGGACGGTCAAGAGATATTAGGGTATGATCCTTCACTTCAAATCTTGCCGACAAGTTCAACTGGATGTTGATGAGAAAATAGAGTGAATGATTGGCTTAGATGACTTCAAGAAGAGTTCTTAAGCAGTGATCAACGGATGGCGAGGAGGCAGAAGGACGCGTGTCTTTGCCCGCGACAAGCGGAGTCGAGCGGAGAAGAAGATCCTTCTACCGTCTGATCATTCGATCAGATGGTTGCGATCCATCGCTTGGATTGACGGAGGAGGGAAACGACAGGTCGATAAAACTAACGGCGCGATAAGTAAATGGACGAAAATCGTTTAGCTTAATAATTTATTATTATTATTAAATTATTTTGTATCAAATTTATTAATTAAATTTTTAATAATTAAACGCATTCTAAAAATTTTCAATAAATCGCCCATAGCTAATTGAGAGGTGAGGAATGTAACGACAAAGTTGGATTTTTGATTCGGTGAGTATTTAATTAAAATTTTTTGGGTATTTAAATAATATTAAAATATTCGACGAAAATCCAATGACTTCCAAATGCATCCAAAACATCTCTCATAGCTAATTTGGGGGTGGTGAACGCAATGGCGAAGTCGAATTTTCAATTTGAGGTCAAATTAAATAGATCAATTTCTAAGGTTAATTCTCAAAATCAGGATTTGATCCATTTGATTCCTGATTTGGACTAAATCTTAGAGGTGAGCTTCTAATAACTTAATTAAGGCACTAAAACCATAATTGAGACTTGGATTAGTCCTAATTGATATAAGTAATAACCTAGGTTGTTACAATAATTGCTAAGCAAGGGTGGAGTACACTTTTCGACACTTTATGATTGTTTCATGCAAATTGTTTAGAGTTTGAATAATATATTAAAGTTTTTAGATTCTTATCGCATTACCAATTACTACGTTTGCATGATAAAATAAGTGCCCCACAAAGTATGGATGAAGAACAAAATTTTGAATCAAATACTAATCAAACGGTTACAAGTTTTTTAATTTTTATGAATTATAAAATCTAATATGAAATTGTTGAAGTAAACTATGAAATAGCCGCTACGAATACAAAATGGGAGAGACAAAAGCCTATGATTTTGAAAATACCAAAATGGAATTATCCCCACTCTAACATCACTCTGAGATATAACTAAAGAAAAAACAAATCAAATCATAATAGTGCATAAATTAAAAAGCAAAATATATCAACTCATCACATGAAAAAGCTAGTTAGACCGAATTGAATTCATAATTGATTCACAACATGGGGTATTGCATTCAATACTCAATATTTTAATCATCTGGTATAAGTTAAACTTGAAGAAATTCTAGTTTGTCAATACTCAACTTCATTGTTGCATCATCAAAATAGCTCAACACTAGGTTGAAAGATTAAGAATCAAGTTTAACCTTTACTCTTGCAACCTGATTCTACAACTTCAAGCACAGTTTACGGCTATGCTTATCAAACTGGCAAAACCACCAAAGCAAGTCAACTTTTAGACTTGTGAACTTGAGTTACCAGTTCACCGAGCACAACAAATAACATTAAATGAGATTTCCAAAACAACATACTAAAGAAATTGAGTACAAAAAAATGTCAAAGCGGCACTGAAAAACCTAAAGGAAGATTCAAAAGCTGAATAAATAAGACAATAAAAAGAAGAAAAAGAAAATAATACCTGGGCTTGAGCATGCGCTCAGAGAAAATGAGCATATGAAAGAGATGTACTCTTAGGCGATATAAGATGGCTCGCATCAAAGTCAAGCAAATCCCTATGCGGGGAATTGGCGGAGGAAAATGGATTCGTCCATGCGCCCTATGCGGGGAATCGGCGAAGGGAAGGGATTCATCCGTAGCGTCCTATGCGGAGAACCGGCGGAGGAGAAGGGATTCGTCCGTGCTCCCTCGCGAGTGAGGGCATTCGATGGGAATGGGGGATGCCAGCCTAGGAGGCGAGTGGAGAAAGAAAACTCACCTGTCTTTTTGTCTTCTTCCAGCAATATCTCTATTTCCAACCCTAAACTTTTAGCTCTTTGGCCATGTCAGCGCTGTGTCATCCTAAATCCTCACCACTTATGCTTGCCATATAGGACGGGTGCGGGCCCCAACAGCACTTCTCTGTGCCAATATTGTTTTCAAATTGAAAAGCAGTTCAAAACATAAATGCTAGTATATGTAAATTTTTATGTACATTGTATCATCTTCTAGGAATACCACATTTATATCTCAATTTAACATATTTGAGGAAAATTTATTATTTATACGTTCTCATTGATATGTTTAACATATATTATCTCTTATGTGTGCACATTTACATCATTTAAGCTAAAGTATTAGTTGAGTAGCCTTAAGGAAGAGAGAAATATCTCAAAAAGCTTAGTTGTATAAATCTTTATCTCACCCTATTAAGGTATCTTAAACATAGTGAGCTGGAAGTTGTCCTTTAAGATTTAACTCATATGGCAATATTTCATCAAATTATTTATTATACTAATATCTTCACTAATAAAAAAATTCAAATTAAAAACAAGATTAGATCTAGCTTAACATAGGGTGGATAGAAGCAGATCATATGCTATACTTATTTCATGTGAAGTTCTAAAATGAAGGTTTGATCATCATTTACTTCCACTTGATCAAGCATTAGTCCATTCACCATTTCTATGCTATCACTAGTGATTGCAATTGCCTAGCTCTCATCTCCTCATATCAGTGGTGGTTTAAAATATGTATCTCAAATTTTATTTCAAAATTATAAAAATAATAAATAATGAGAGATACTGAGTTAATTTTAAATTGCATTTTATAATTACATAATGATAATGCTATATCATTTAAAATATCTATACATGCTAAACTTATAAAAAATTTGCAAAAAAAAATATTTATGATCAATAATTTTTTTTTTTGTTACATTTTATACATTTTTTATATTCTATAAATCATATGAATTTGTCATAGAAATATATATTTATTTATTTGCATGCCACATAAATTTTCCTTATTTCATACTACCTGAATATTTTGAATGAAATTCAAAATTAATATATATATAAAATATCATAATTGGGCTTGCTATATATGCCCGAAATCTCTTTCTCACATTATTAATAAAAGCAAAAGGAAAATAATGATCTTATTTGAAAGACATTAAGAGAGCAAAGTTGAGTTTCATCTCAAAAAAAATAGAGTATTGCTATATAGCTTTCATATATATTCCAAAAAATATAGATAATTAAAATTTATGAAGTTAAGTGGAATAAAAAAATATTCGATCAAAACCGAAAAATCAATTTCGTTGAAAATTGAGAAATTGATTTCGTTCGAACTAAATTTATTCAAAATCGAGAAATCGATTTCGTTCAAACGGCGAAGTCGTGGACGAACAGTAGTCATTTGAGGTTTAGGCGTTTGTTGGTTCGAACTAAAGCTTTTGTTTGAACAAACAAATGAAGGTTTCCTTAGTTCATTTGAATGAATGAACAAATTCATTCTGGATGCTTCCCGCTGTGCTACTTTCCTCCGCATGACCTCCAAATTTGCCCCGAATGGAACATAATTTGCTTACTCTCTTTTTTTATATATTAATGCAAAATTAAATACAGTATAAAAGTTTTTCACATATTTTAGTTTATGCCAATAATCTCAATTTTGATATCAAATATCCCCCCAGTAATTTTCAGAAGGAAAATGCTAAAGTGCCCCCCAAATGCCCCCAATTTTTTCGGATGACATGGCAGATGACGTGGCATAGCTGCCACGTCATCTTAATAACATAAATCCACGTAATATAATAATCGCAGCACAGCACCGAGCCGACACTTCTCTCTTTCGACTTTACCGTCTTCTTTCGCCTTTACTGAGCCGACACTTCTCTCAGAAGCCTTGCATCTTCAACGCATTTGCCATTACCGTTATCGACGGCTTCTTCTAATTGCAACTCATCTACGGCGACCGATTATTGTTCATCTTTTCTCCTCTTCTTCTGCTTCGCTTTTTGTTTGTGATTCTTGTAAGTATTATTGTTGTTTTATATTTTTGATGAAGAGATGCCTAAAGTATTATAATCTGATCGATCGTTGTTCCTTCCGCTAACCTAATAATACTATTTTTTTAGGGTTTAGGGTTACTGCGGTGACCGATTGTTAGGTTTAGATAATACTTTTTATTTTTGTTGTTCCTTCCGCTAACATAATATGCATTATTGCGGTGACCGATTCGTGTATGATGAAGAAAAGTTTAAAAGATTTGAATATTATTATTTGTTAGTTCAATTTGAAAATCATAAAAGTACCCTGTTGCTCTGTAAGTTAAAATATGGAAAAAATATTTTGATCATACGTTAGTGAGCTAAGTTTCATAGATTTTGGAGTTGGAGCAAGAAAACTTAAATTTTTTTGTGGGCAATATGTAATTCTACAGATTTTGGATTATGCAAGAAAATAAACATTTTATTTATAATTTGCTATAATGAAAATTCTTATCTTTTATCGAATCAGATAACTAAAAACTGAAATGCTTGATGTTTTCTTTTGAAATGCTTGATGCATTTAAATATGTAACTGAAAACTGCAAGAAAACAAATGCTTGATGCATTTTCTTTTGAATATGTAACTGAAAACTGCAAGAAAATTGAAATGCTTGATGCGTTTGAATCTATTCAATGTTGTTAGCTAGGACATTAGAAATAACAAATTTGTATTTGGAGTAAGCAAAGTCATTTAGTGTTTCATTTTGAAAATGTTTTGTAAGCCATCAATATAGTCTCTCTGGAACTCGATTAACATATTACATGAATGTTTATCTTTTTTGAATTTAAATGCAGGGCTTGTGATTTTTTCTGGCTTGATTTGGTTAAATCATTTATTGCTTGTTTAATAAGATAAGTAGGTTACATTGAGCTTGTTGGTCGTATCATATGGCTGCCTTGATTTTTTCTAGCTTGATAATGTTAAACCATTTTGAATTATCGGCTGTCTTGAGCTTTGTTTAGTTGTTTCCTATGTTTAATATTTTATATAAAATTTATTGAATTTTTCATTTATTAAATTCTTTACTTTCTTTTATAAGCAAGCCAAAAATAATGATGCATATCTTTTTATGGTGCTGCATTGTAAGTGGTTGTCATATGTTGAATTATAGTTTCTATATTTTTCAAAGTGTCTTTCTTTGTCTGCAATACTATAGAAGGAATGTTGGCTGGCTGTTTTGCTGCTTACCCATAACTATGTTCCATATGCATCTTCTCCTCCCTAATTCTAGCATATGCTCCATTATGTTCTCATTTCTAATCGAGTTAAGCTGGGACATTAAAAAAACAAATTACATGTTGTTTTATTAAATTTCCATGTATCTGTAATCAGTATTTAAGTGACTTTAATTTACTGGTCAAATTTTTAATTTGAAACAAGGATGGATTGTGATGCTATTTTAGACCCCATTCGACGGTTTGGTGACTTTCTTTGGCCATACCTCTTGAACAACTTCTACACTTGAACAGATTCTACACTGATTATAATGATTGATGCTTCGTCAGGTCTTTGGTCTTATGCGAGCCTCATTTGGAGGAGCTGAATCCTAGTTTTCTATTCTTGAAGTTTTTATCATTTGGCTGTTTGAACAAAATATGTTGTCAAATTGGGGCTGCTATTTCATTAACTTATAACTACTGTTGCAGTAAGTTTCATATGTTGCCAAATCCTAGCATTTCTTATCGTTCTGTGCAGTTGTGCTGGTTAATGTCCCACTAATTCTAGTCATGGATCTTTGTACTAAATTATTGCTTCAAAAAATGCAGAGAAATGATTATAATATCTTTATGATATCTTTAACCCTCCATCCATCCCATTGAGTGCTTCAAAATAGTGCTCTTATGATGGCTCAGATATTTCAAAGTGAGCTTTATTATTTTTGATGAGTTAATAATACAATTTATTAGATTGCGAATTGGCTTGTTGATATACCCATATATTATTCAATTTATCTCAGATGTCAATAATTTGAACTTGGCCAATTAAGAAGTCAATTATGCATATATTGACTTATTTCAATAATTTGGCTACTTACATTAGTATATTATTATGCATAGATTATTTGAGTATGTAAGACACATGTGGAGGGTGTTGGTGATGGCATAGCAACACATAGACATTCAACAGCTCTTTTTTTGGAAGCTTCATGCTCTTCTATAGTTCATTTCCCCTAGATGTGGGGAGCTGGCCCGATTGAGTTCGAATGTGGTTTCAATATTTTGGAAGCTTCATCATCCACAAAGTTAATTAATTGTCTGCTATGCTGTAGCTCATATGCAACAATTATATGGGTAAAAATGTCATTATTAAGTGCTTTCAATATTTTACTTGAAAGCTGGAAGGTTGTTTATATTTTTCAAGGCTGTTACATCTTTACTGCTGTCTATATTCATCTTTTATTTGCATTCAATTTCAATCATGTGAAACAGTAAAATCATCAGCTGGTTAGCTGCATTGATCGTTGTTCCTGTGCAGAGTGGTTGTGTAATGGAAATGTTATGTTTTGAGAGATATACAGAAAGGTTGTATAATGAAAGAGAAGTTTGCTTCTTCTTGTTATTGTCCAAATAGAAAGCTTCTACTAAAAATATAGATTGTTGTCTTGAATGCCCCTTCTTTTTTAGGTTAGTGCATCTCATGATTCACATATTCTCAATTGTAATTATACATTTAAGCTCCTCTGTAATACTTATGCCTCCCAATTTGCAATAATTATTGGAGTACTGTGCTGCTATAAGAAAACAATCTCAAAAAATTTGAGGTTTAGGCGTTTGTTGGTTCGAACTAAAGCTTTTGTTTGAACAAACAAATGAAAGGTTTCCTTAGTTCATTTGAATGAATGAACAAATTCATTCTGGATGCTTCCCACTGCGCTACTTTCCTTCGCATGAGCTCCAAATTTATCCCGACTGGAACATAATTTGCTTACTCTCTTTTTAAATATATTAACGTAAAATTAAATATAGTATAAAAGTTTTTCACATATTTTAGTTCATGCCAATAATCTCAATTTTGATATCAAATATCCCCCAAGTAATTTTCAGAATTTTCCCATTATATATGTTTGAACTGAAAATGCCGTGAATTTCAGAGCTTATTGCATTTGCATTCATTTGTTTTGGCTACTTCTAGGAATCTCACTTTTTACGCCATTGTGTGGCTCCTTCTCGGTTGATGGACGCTTTGGATGGCTAGCTGCCCTACTGGATAACTGCTGGGCTAACCATTTTACTGGCGCAGTGGTCTCCATTGCTAATGGCTGATATTCGCCTTTAGATACTCCATTGATGAATAATTGCCTCTTAATACACGCTTAGGCTCCTCTTGAATCCTCAGTGTCGGCACCACAGGAACCGAATCCTGGCGGGGACGAAGGCGAGGAGCGAACGGAGCTCAGAGGAGCAGTTGCTATCTGCGGAATCCGCCATTAAATTCTGCACATTATACGGTTGCCTCATCATAAATTCCACTGATATTCGAAGGTTAATACGCCAAAAAGAACTTCCATCGCCTTCCGGCTTTCGAGACCCCCGTGATGTACCCAGTCAAAAAAAAATAAAAAAACCCTAGGTTGAACTTTATATAATAGCTAAAAAGAGGAGAAATCAAGGTGCGGACCCTTTTTTCGATTTCTCTTTTCTCCGCCGATTTGATCCGAAAATGAGTTACCAGATCTGCAGATTCGCTTCGAGGGCTGCGAGGTCCTACTTATCTGCTTCCAAGAATTCTCCGAGGCTCTTTGGTGAGTACACTGGTTTTCTTTTGAGTTTTCTTTCTGGTGATGGAATCATTTCTTTTGGCCACCTTTTTTAAAAAACGTTTTACTCCATTTTGTTGTTTGTTTATCGTTATCCTGGTGTTTATTATTTCTGGATATCTTAGCGCAAGCGGATTTTATCTTAGTTTTGGCAGAATAATGGCTTTGACAGAATTAATTGGCAGTTTTGTTACCGATAAGATTTTTAATTTAGGAAGGATTTTCTAAATCTTGCGTTAAATAAATTTTTGAAAAAATGTTTATATTTAAAATTAAGCCATCTTTTTATCAAGCGATGTGAATCAATTTTATCGTGCAACTTAAGCATTAATGGTCAATAATGCAATTTTTTTAAATTTTTTTTTGATATTTTTGGAATATTAAGGAAAGCACTTTGAGACTAAAAGATGTTAGATGAGTGGTGACTCATGTACTTGTAAAGTTTTAGATTAGGTAGGTTGGCTATGGAAACGATTCATTTTTCTCAAGAGGTTCTATAGAGAATTTTAGAGAAAAGAAGGTTCTTAATTGATCTTTAATGATTTCAAAAAGAAATAATTTTTGAAGTGATACGGAAGAAAGGGATTTTAAGTTACTTATATTCAGTTTGTTAAAAATATGTATAATAGAGCATGATTTGTGCTTTATTCATATCAATAGGACTACAATAAGGATTAATTTTAAGTTCGGTTTCCTTTGTATTAATTATGAACACTTTTTTTGAACTTGGTTTATGTTATTTGCAAATGATATTTTTCTTTTTTATAAGATTAGATATGGGGTTAAAGTAAAAATTTTTCTATACAGTGCTCTGAAATTTAAGAGTTTTGTCTTGATAGATCCAAAATAGAATATATTGAGTGTAAGAGTAATCATATTAAATATTATGATGTTTTCTTTAAAAAGTTATAATGATGATATGACAATTGAAAATTATGATAACATGAAAAGTGAACCGTTTACAAGCCTTGATTCTATCATACAAATAATAGTGAAATAAAAGCGATGAAGAAGGAGCCCATCTAAAATGTTATGTGATTGAAAAATCATTACAAACATAAAAATATAGATTATCTATAAGATCAATATTATATGGGGCATATCTTGACTTGCAAAATAAAATCATACTAATATATTAAACGCTGCAACAATAAGGATGCTAAAGAATATCGAGTGGTATATATGAAAAGAGATGACAGGAAATAAATGCAATTGTATGATGGTTGGAGTAACTCTAATAATTAAGTATAAACTCTGAGAAAGTTACCTTAAGATGATTTGAACATATAAACACATATCATTGGATTCTTAAGTAAATAAAGTTGAGATGATATATTTTATCCATGCTAAAAGGGGAAGAACATAAAAAACATGCCAAGAAATTATTGGGAATGGTATCTCATATTTGGAGCTAAGGGAGGGGTCGCTATATGATTGGGCATGGTGAGACAAAGGATTTATGTAGCCAATTACAATTAATGGTACCATGTATTGGTGGCGGTGTTGTTTCTTAATCACTTGAGAAAGTATTTTTACTATTTTATTGAGATGACAAATACGAAAAAATATTGGGTTTGAAAGACTACTATGTGAATGTTTTACTGCTCAGCATAGTACATTAGAGAATACACCAGTTACTTAAGATCAATCAAGTGGATCCAATGGGACACCAAGGCGTTCTAAATATCTTAGGGGAATTATTACTGGAACACCAAAGTTCTCCTTCATCCGAACACCACTGACTTTGTGTTGCTGTCAATTTCCTTGTTCTCACTAATTATATCCTTCATTTTCTATTCCTCCATCTCCATTTTCATCTCCATCTCCATGTCCCTCTCTATCAATACCTCTAACCCTCAGTATGTTTTGTAAATAAAGAAATAGAAACACTATCCTCCAAAAAAATCTATGTTTAGCCATCTTTACTAACCCATGTAGGCAAACTACCATTTCTCAAACAAATTTACATTGCACTATTTCTGAATTTTATTGAACCACGTAAAAGTAAGAATGGTCAACACTTATTTTTGGTGTAGAAAATTTTAGGTAATATTGTTGCATATATATTTTTGGAATAACATTGTGTATGTTGTCCTGCCAAATTTATTTAGTCTTCTTTCTTATTAGAATTTTTTTGTAAGTAGAATTTATTGAAATGTTGAGTCAGTTTCTTATTACTCTATTAGTTAACAATCTGTGTTTGTTAAACATTATTAAACGTACTTTTTCACCCTATTTCAAAACATGCATGCATATGCTACTTACAACTTGGAGTCCAGGCTGTACATTCCTTTTACTCTGTTTGTTTGGTCACTGTTTAATTTTTTTGAATTGCGCTTTGTGCTTTTCCTGTGATGTTTTGTTTTATAAGCAAATATATGTTCAATTTTTATAAAAGATAAACTAACCGCCTTGCTTGTCCATTGCTTTGAATCCATGTATGATGCCCACTACATAATTACTTTAAATGCAAGTTCTCGACACAAATCTTAAGTATCTTAGGTTTTTAAAAATCCGCTTGAAAATCATCAAGGATGCTTAAATCTGATAATTTATCTGCTATTATTTCTTGAAGAATTGTAATGCTCTTAAATAACAGGCATTTACCACCCCCTGTCATATTCTGCTAGTAGCATTGACTTTGCTTATCTAAAAATCAGTATTGCTGCCCCATCAGTTTAATTATATTGTTGTTCTTTTATTTTGTGGTTTAGAGGGACGAATAATTGCAGCATCTGCAACAAGCAATTTAAGAGGAAGGTATTCCACTTTATCTTCACTATACGAGAGAAGTCACAAGAATGCATTTAATGGTTGGGTGTCTACTGCCCTGGCTCTTCCAACTGCAGGTAGGGTGGTTGAATGTTTTTGGGAAATCTTCTCTATTATATGAATAACATGCTGTTATCAATAGGTTAAATTCTTTTCTATCATCATTCAATGAAATAATCTCGATCTTTTACCCAATTCTGTCATCAGGTGATATTTCCTCCCAATCATCACATGAGTTACCCTTTGAATTTGTTAGTCATTTTATTTAGAATGGTAAATTCTACTAACGTTTCAACTGACTTTGCCAAAGCTTAATTTAGTGAGAAAATTCTTAAATGCTCTTTGCCTGGTTCTTTCAATATGGTTATGATATATTGTGTTTGGTTTTGTGATCTGCATTTTTTTTTGACACAGTTTTTGCTTGCCATTATATTTTCATTATTTTATCTTCTTAGTTTTCTTATGTCATGAATCTCTTAAACAATTGTATTGGTAACTTTGGCCGAGAGCACACACCGCAGTGGAAGCGGTTTAGGAGCGCACTCGATCGAGGACCGCGGTTGCGATGCAAACATCCAAACACAGAAATTTATGTGAAAATTTCAAGAATGGGAAAAACTACGGAGCCACACCACACATAAATTTTCACTATGTAAAATTGAAGAGTACAAAGTTACAAAGATCTTCTCCTCAAGGAACAACAACTCTTACTCTAGGAGGAAGGGGAGAAGAAGCAACTATCACTTGGAGTGTCTTCTCCAACATGCAAGAGCTCTCTTGCACAGCAGCTCACTTTTAGGATTTCTCCTTGGACTCTCCTCCACACAGCCAAAGCCTCACAATATGAAGTGTCAACACCTTGGAAATTCCTCCACATATTCCCTTAAGTATCCAGCTCAGTTTCAGACCCCAAATAGTCCAAAATACCTTCCAATTTACTTAGGGCGAAATCTGAATCGGTGCATGATTCCGCCAGGCGCTATGGTGCTCCGTAGCGCCTGGGCTTCGGGTAGCTAGGTACCAGAGTGCACTATAGCGTCTTGGTCTCTGATGAGCTAAATGATCTCCACAAAACACAACAATCTTCAACTTGGAGACTTTTTGGCATCATCTCTCTTCAACCCTTGATTCTTCATTGTCTTCTGTCAAGAACGTGGAGTGGCTCACCCTCTTGTCACGTACAGAGGCTAACAGAAGCTGCACATAGCTTAAATTTTTCCACTGTTGCTGCTTTTGTAACCATATTAGTTGGATTCTTAGACATGTGAATCTTCTCCAATCTGAGTTGTCCTTCTTATAACAATGTCTGGATGAAATGATGTTGAAGCTTATATGTTTAGTCTTGGTATGGAATGTTGCATTCTTCGCTAGGTGAATAGCGCTCATACTATCACTGTAGAGCTTGACATCCTCCTGTTCCTTGCCCAATTTTGCCATAAAGCTCTTCAACCAGATCATCTTTTTTACTTGCCTCTGTAATGGCAACGTACTCCGCCTCCGTGGTAGATAGCGCCACAATATTTTGTAGCCTAGAGATTCAGCTCACCGCTGCAATTCATAATGTATACACATATCCAGTTGTGCTTCTTCGGTTATCAACATCTTCTGCAAGATCTGAGTCTACATAGCCCTGTAAAACAATGTCAGATATTCCAAAGCATAAAGCTTTGCCCGCTGTACCTTTCAGATATCTTAAAATACACTTGATCGTGTCCCATTGGGGCTTCCCTGTGTTTCCCATGAATCTGTTAACCACTTCCACTTCATGGGCAATATCCGGTCTTGTGCAGATCATCACGTATATCAAGCTCCCAACTGCTGAAGCATAAGGAACCTTCATCATATGTTCCTTCTCTTCTTCAGACTTCAGCATCTGCTCCTTAGATAAGCTGAAGTGACTTGCTAGGGGAGTGTTCACTGGTTTTGCCTCGCTCATGTTGAATCTTCTCAGCACCTTTTAATATAGTATTTTTGCGACATCTTCAGGATTCTTGCACTTTCTCTATTGATTCTTATTCCAAGAATATGCTTTGTTGGCCCCAAGTCCTTTATGTCAAACTTCTTTGACATCAGCTCTTTCAGTATCCTTATCTCCTCCATGTCCGATCCTACGATCAACATATCATCCATATATAACAACAGAATGATATAGGAGGACTTGCACTATTTTATTTTACAACAGTGATCCGTCTGGCATTCTTTGTACCCAAGTTCTGACATGAACATGTTGAATATCTTGTACCACTGTTTTAACGCTTGCTTCAAGCCATAGAGGCTCTTTTTGAGCTTGTACACTAGCTCAACTTTTCCTTTTTCTTGAGTCTTGTACCCTTCAGGTTGTAGCATGTACAGCTCCTCCTCTAGCTCTCTGTGAAGGAATGCAATTTTAACATCCATTTGTACTATATGCAAATCCTCAACTGCAGCAATGTTCAACACAACCCTGATGGTTATCATATTCATAATTGCGGCGAATATCTCACTGTAGTCAACCCCATGCCGCTGCTATAAGCCCTTTACTACAAGCCTTGCGTAGCGCTTACTCCCATCCGGTTCTTCCTTCACTTGGTAAACCCACTTGTTTTGAAGGGCCTTCTTCCTAGCTAGCAGAGCTGCCAACTCCCATGTCCCATTTGATATGAGTAATGCCATTTTATCATTCATGGCAGCCTCTCATTTGATTGAATCTTCAACCTGAAGTGTCTCTTCCAAGCTTTCTGGTTCACTACCATCTATTAGTAACAAGTAAAATAAGGAATGACAGTACCTCTGTGATGACCTTGTGACTCTTGTGCATCTTTTCAATATGGGTGTTTGTGGTTCAACATGTACACCCTCATGAGCATTTTTTTATACACCTCCATCTGGCTCAATGTTATCATCAATTTCTATGTGTCATGGCTTACCATCTAAACCATCATTAGAATTAGTCTTGATTCTAATACAGTCCTTGTACATTTCACTTTCATTGAAAGTGATATCCCTGCTTCTGATGACCTTCTGGTTTTTATTGTCCCATAGTTTGTAACCGAACTCGCTCGCGTCATATCCAACGAATGTGCACTTGATCGCCTTAGCGTCAAGCTTGCTCCTAGATTCTGCATAAATGTGCACATACGATGAGCAGCCAAATACCTTGAGGTGGTTCAGTTTCACTTCCTTTCCGCTCCAAGCCTCCTCGGGAATCCCTTCATTTAAGGGTACGGAAGGTCTCTGATTTATCAGATAGACAATTGTCTTAGCAGCTTCAGCCCAGAATTGTTTTGGGAAACCCGTATGCAATCTCATGCTCCTAGCTCTTTCTGTGATTGTTCTGTTCATCTGTTCTGCAACATCATTTTATTGTGGTGTTCTTAAAACTGTAAATTCTCTCGTGATGCCTCTTAAAGCACATAACTCCTTGAACTCCTTATCACAATATTCATCGCCATTATCGGATCTCAAGCACTTAAGCTTCAATCCTGTCTCATTCTCCACGAAAGCTAACCACTTTCCAAACACATCAAATACGTCAAATTTATGTTTTAAAAAGTAAACTCATACCTTTCTCATATGATCATCAATGAAGATGACAAAATATGTGGCTCCACCTATGGAATAGGTAGGAGCTGGCCCCCATACGTATGCACCAACTCGAGTTTCCTACCTTTCAGCTCTCTTCCAACTTTGAAGAACAAAACCTTCTTCTGTCTGCCTAGCACATAGTTTTCACAGAAATAAAAGTCTACTGACTTCAGTCCTTCAAGCTTCCCTTTTGACTGTAGGGATTTCATCCCCCTCTCGCTCATATGGCCAAGCCTCCGGTGCCATAGATTTGTATCTATCTCTTCTGCAGCTGTAATAGAATTAGATATTTTATTGATCAGGTAAAGTGTACCTTTCATATTGCCCAGTGCAACAACGAGTGCACCCTTGGTGACCTTCCACGAGTCTCCAGTGAAACAAGTGTTATAGCCCTCTCTGGCTAACTGGCTCACATAAATTAGATTCATCTTAAACATGGCACATGTCTAACATCTTTTAGTTTCCAAATGCTCCACTTGGTAGCTGAACATCCACATCACCTCTGCCAATGATGTCGCATGCTTTATCATCACCAAGATATACTATACCCAAGTCACCCTTAGTGTAAGTCTTGGATACACTCCTCGACGAATTCGCATGAAAGGATGCTCCAGAGTTCACCACCCAGGACTCCGTGTTGACAAGTGAGAGGATCAATGCATCTTAATCCTTCTCAGCTGAAATATTCACAGTGGCGTTCATCACCTTACCTCCACCACTTGCCTTGTTTCAGGGTAGGACAGTCCTTCTTGAAGTGACCCGCCTTCCCACTGTTCCAGCAATCCGGCTTTGCTTTTTCGAGTCTTGATTTTCTCGTCGAGACATTGACTTATTTCTGTTGTCTTCTTTTGTATCTCTTCCCCTACTTTCAGCATTCAACGTTGAGGTTGATGCATCCCCATGGGATTTCTTATGCACCTCTTCATTAGCACAAGCCCTGACAATATTGTCGAATCTCAACGATGCATTCCTGATGAGTTACTGATGGTTGTAACCAGCCCATCCTAACTGTCCGACAATAAAGAGAGGAACAACAAAGCTCATACATTGTCATCAAAACTGATGCCCACCAAACTTAACTGGTTCCATCACAATGTTGAACTCATTGAGGTGTTCAGTCATTGAATAGTTATCCATCATCTTCATGTTGAATAGTCTTTTCATAAAAAAAAACTTTATTTGAAGTCGATGGGTTTTTATACATTCTCTTTAGGGCATCCATGAGATATACAGTAGTTTTCTCATTAACGATGTTAAATGCAACAAAAGAAGACAATGATAAATGAATCAAACCTAGTGCAGTTCTATCGAGAACTCTTTTGTCAGTCATAATATGAAGTGTCAACACCTTGTAAACTCATCCACATGTTCGCTTAAGTATTCAACTTTGGACCACAAATGGTCTAAAATACCCCCAAATTTATGGCGAAACCTGAGTCGGAGCAGGATTTCGTCAGGCGCTACGGCATGCCATAACGCCTGGGCTTTGGGTAGCTAGGCGCCAGGGCGCGCTATAGCGCCAGGGAGCGCCCATTTTCTCTGCGGCGTGCTGTAGCCCCCTCTTCTCGGTCTGCTGGCGTTGAGGCGCTCGATAGCGCCTTCTCCTCGGGTATGGGGCGCATTGTTGGACTTCACACTTTGTTCTTAATCACCTCGAAACATTCTGGAAGTTCAGCGAAGCACCATTAGCATCTCCATGATGAACTAAATGGTCTCCACAACACAACAAATTGTGCTAGAGCTAGGGCGTTCCTTGGAAGCTACTCGTTGTATGCCTGAATGTAGTGGAAAGTGTGCAAAGGATGCTACGTCGACGCCCTGGTGTAGTATCAAACAAGCAAAAGTTCTCGGAATGCGGGTAAAAAGCTAGTTTATGATTCTAAATTAAGATTAGATGGTTGAAATATTGGTACTCTCATAGCAAGCTTTTGAGTTAGTTGATATTGTAATAAATAGACAGATTAATAGATTATGCATTCTAGAAACTAAGTAGATAGGAGAGTAAGAAAAAATAATTGATAGTTTAGGCTTTAAACTCCGATACCCGAGTAAAAGTTGTCATATGAACGATTGGATATCATTATGGATAAGAATTAAAAAAATAATATAATAAAGGTTAAGAGATAAAGCGATAGAATTATATTTTTAAAATTTTAGGAAATTGATAATTTTTAATATTGTAAATATTTATGCCATCAAATAGTATTAAATGTGTATTAAAGAAAGATTTTGACATTATTTAAATGAATTTATTCAAAAAAATATAAAAAATGAAGATGTTTTTTATATGAAAAGATTTAAATGAAAATATAGCAAATATAATTAAAAGGGTATCATTAAGACCTTCACAAGCTTTGTCATCGTGCGTTAAAGTTTTAGTGTCAAGGATTACTACCAACGATCATTAAGACCTTGACGTGTATAGAGAGGAGTCGAGCGGTTGCTGAAACCGCTCGAAATCACCATTTCATGCGAATAACCGCTAGCAACTGGCAAGGAATCGCACGAAAATCGTATGTGCAACTGCAACTCCCCTTCTTGCCTATAAACACCGAAGCTTCCCCTCTCCTTGGAATTACGGATAAAAAAGCTCAGAGAAAAGCGTACGACATTCATCCAGAAGTAGAAAAAAAAAGAAAGGAAAAAAGAATGAAAGAGTAAAAGCAAAATCATGTTAAAATATTTAGGAGAACAAAATGTAAAAATTAGAGTAAGCAACATGTCCTAGGATACATTATAGGTGTAGGTACAGGTGCAAGTACAGGTAGGTACATGAGGAGATCTTCGTTCCAATGTCTCTTAGAGTTGGTTGGGTGAAGAAGCTTTCAACTCTGCGTCCTCTCGTCTCTTAAAGCTGTCCATGTTGACTATAAACTTCTTTTGTTGATCTTAGCTGCGGGTTTAATAGTGAGTGATGTTTAGTACACTATTTCAGGGTCCGTAAACATCCCGTTTTATTGCTGAAATTTCATGGAAAATATTCTTGTTTTAATTAATTTAACTAATTAAAAAAAATTAAATTAAATTATTAATTAATTAAAATTATTTAATTAATAATATTAATTTAAATTATTTATTTGATAATTTTAAATGATTAGTGATTCAAATTAATTAATGTTAAATTTATTTTACTAATTAATTAATTAATTAATTAGTAATATAAGATTGCTAAATAATTAATTAAATTAATCTTTGCTAAATGAAAATTTCAAAAGGAGGCGGCATTCGGACAATCACTATGGACTTAACGTCCTAACTACTGCACTCGGATAGATGAATCATCATCACAATGCTCCAAGCAAATAACAAAGAAAGAAAACTGAAAAGTGGGAGAGAGAAGAAAAGGAAGTCATTTGCACTATATATAAATACAATGTTACAAAAATATACAAATAGTACTCTCAAAATCTCTACCTCTCTGAATACAAGGGCATCCATCACTCTTAGTATCTTTATCTGAGCAAAATCTCTAAGCCTCCTTTTCAAATCACCATCTACCATTGTCAATGTCCTAACTCTTAATCTGGGAAGCATCTTTATCCTTTGCCTACTATCTGCACATGGAAGGCAAATAATCAATATCATGAAACATATGAAAGAATAACAAAAAAAATACAATAGTGTTGAAGACAATAAAAAGCTTATATGTCAAAGCATGTATGTAAAACATATAACAAGGACAACACAAAAAAACCTAAAATATATATCATTAGTTGATCTAGATGATTCTAGTCAAGTTGTGTTGTCCGATTCTTAGTAGATTTAACAGGCATTAACTGAATCAAATTAAGTCAGAATACCTTAGTAACCAATTTATTTGAAGATCTAAAATGAAATCAGAATGTTGTGTTTATTGAAGCTTTTGGATCTTTTCGGTTTTCCAAGCTTTGTAGCAACTTAGAGATCATCGATGATGCTCCAACATTAGGGGAGTGCTATGATACTACTTAGTGTTTTTTTAAGGCTGTTCTGATGGAGTTATGCTTGTTTTTCATTTATTATAGCGGGTTTTTTAATTATTGGGTGCAAAAATTATATCTTTTGTTAGCAATTTATTTTCATACTCGCTGAAGGGAAATTATTGTTGTATTCGTTGTGCTTTCCTAATAATCTATTGGTTTTAATTATTTAATAATTTTATATTTCACAATATCTATGTTTGTTTGACCAGTCAACATTTTTAGATGGAACCGCAAATCTTAGTTAAAGTAAGTAGCTTTTGCTGTGAGTTAGGCCACACATTAAATTCATGATATGTTATAATTAGCTTCAGCTTAAATTCTTGATATGCAAACTTTTTATATTTGATAATGATCAAGTTCTTCACTTGTATTGTGTTCGTGATAATAATATTGTAAAGAGTTTGGCTACACAACCCAACCAATAGATGTAACCTCTGATGATGTGATATGTTCAAGTATAAAATGAGAATATTAGATGAATCCTTTTTTAATACGGGCAATGCAATAGATCTCTAATTTTTAATTCTTGATTAAACTTTTGCCTAATTTTTTGTTAAGTTGTTAGATTATTTATCATTTCTTTTTTGTAAAACACGATCCATAGCCCAGTCATTGTAGGTAAAAGGCATCCTTTGTTTACAAGTATAATATTTTTCTAAATTTGTTAATATAGAAGTTTTCACCCACGGAAAATTTAAATTTGTATAACTGCATTCCGAGTCTTAATATGTAAGCTTTTTTATTTGTTAGTGTACATGCTCCAGGAAAAGGAGGCTCATGCTGCTGAGGTATTTTCAATCTTGAATTACACAGCGTACTATTTTCATTAATACAAGATGATGCTGCTATACATTATATTCACTCTGCTTCCATATTTATCAGTTTGAAAGGACCTTTATTGCAATAAAGCCTGATGGAGTTCAACGAGGCCTGGTAAGATGTCCAAACTTATCAGTTTTTTTTACCTTTTGTGTAGGTCCAGTAGCAAGTACAGTTTATTTTGCATATATTCTCAAAGAAAGCAATATGCATTATGGTTTGATACAAATTTATCATTGTGATCAGCATATCTTATACTCTTACACATAAAAATTTGAATTTTGTTTATAATAATTAAATGCTGGAACAGTGGTTAATTACATCAATGCATGTGCACTTTTATTATGCAAATTCCCAAATTATGATTTAGAATATCTATAAGCTTCCTCTTTCATAGTGCATGTTCTATGTGAAATTGTTCTATAATTGGATAAAATAGAGAAATTGCACTTTATGCAATTAAATATTTTGTACAAAAAAATTTAAACTTTAAATAGTAATGATATCTTTTTGTTCAGATTGCTGAGATAATTTCACGTTTTGAACGCAAAGGTTACAAGCTTGTAGCTATTAAGTTGGTAGTTCCTACCAAAGATTTTGCTGAGCAGCATTACCATGATCTCAAGGAGAGGCCTTTCTTTAATAGCTTATGTGACTTTCTAAGCTCTGGTCCGGTACTTGCCATGGTAAGTACGCTTATGGTGGCTTTTATTTAACAAATATGTATTATGCTATTGATCATGGTTGTGAAATGTAGCGCCCCGCCCCGTCGTCGAGCGCAAAAGAAATAGTTATAAACAATTTCGGCGGCGGAGCGGCGCGCCACACGGGGAGGAATATCTCGTCATCCCGAAATAGCTGCAAACCAAACCCATCTGAAGGGCTGCTGACTCAACCTTAAAGAAGATTGAGAGCTAATACTTAAGATAAGAGTAGTATCATTATCCTAAGTATTAGGCCAATAAATATATTGAATGTAAAACACATGAGGAATTCAATATATGTATAAGGTATCAATATTTTCAGTATACTGATCACATCACAATACTAAGTATAAGTAATATATAACAGACTGCGAAAGCTAAAGCAAACATCTAGAAACATTCATCACAGAAGCTATATAAAATATTCATCTCAAAAAAGAAAAGAAAATGCATCTAAAATTATTATATACAGTTTACTGAAATATAGACATAAAAATTAAGTACTGAACTGAAATAAATTAAGCAGAAAAGTAGTAAAACTGGAGGAGAGTCCACTAGTGCTCCACGGGCTCCTGAATCTCCTGGGTGTCCTCCTGACCTGGCTCAATATACTGCTCAAGATCTAGCAAATTGCCGAATTCCAAAAGTACCCGTGTTAGACAATAAGTCTAACACATCAAAACTAATATAAACAGTTCTAATTAATCATTTAATATTTACATAATGTAAGTAAATTTGCAGTAATACTACAAAATAACTGAAAGTATAAATCTGTATAAAACTGTACAAAATTAAAGTAAAGTAAAGTAAAACTGAACTGTAAATTAAATACTGAAAGTAAACCAAAAATAATAATGGATCTGAAACTGAGTAATAATATGTAAAACCATATTGTATGTTACTGAAGTCATGCATCTGTATATGCCACGATACAATATGCTATTGAAATCGTGCATTTGAATATGCCAAAATACTGTATGTACTGATTTGCAACCGAAATATCACTGAACGAGTATGAATCGTACAGTCTAATGTCTACATATATCCGGTTGGGAATCCAGTAGTAGTCATCCTGCAAATACCCCGATTGATATATGCAATATTTTATAATTCATAAATCATCACTGATACTCATACGTAATGCTCATGTTCATACTTATGCTCATGTTCATGCTACATGCCTTAAAATTCAGAAATCCAGAAAATATTATAAAATCCAAAAATAAATTCAAGGTCTTCATTGTGCAAAATTCTGCTAAAAGGATTCTGACTCCTAGTTCTATTTTCAATTAATATCTTTAGTTGGAATTTTACTTAAGATTATTAGTTGGAAAGGTTGTATGCACACATGGTTATATTTCCAAGAAAGGTGGATTTGACCCGTAGCTTGTTTAAAATTGCACTTATCGAAGCGCACTACAATAGGAGGCAGAACCCGGTCACAGTTTATATATCAAGCTAAGCTGTTAAATGACCTAATTACAAGTATACTTAGTGTTCTACACAAAGTGACTTAAGATACTTAGTTTGCTTAAACTGCAACTTATCGAAGCGCACTACGATAGGAGGCAGAATCCGATCGCAGTTTATATCTCAAACTAAGGATTTTATTCACTAATTGTAACACTCTTAGTCTTAGAAGATTTACTCTAACGGACTGTATTCGTCTAATCCCTCGGGATAACACCTGGTCATAAGTCCACATTGGAGTGGATCAACCAATCCTGAATACTACTGAAATAATTCAACACTATGGGTACATCCTATTATACCTCACCAATAATTTGAGTTCAGAATATTCTATTTAATCAACAAGGATTCATCAAAGCTATTAATTTTTACTCTAAATGGGTGAGTCATATACAAGGCTCTAAGGGCGTGATCAAAGAGATCACTCAATAATGATTTCTACCACAAAGGGAAAGTTCCATTCTAGGTGCTTTACGTGGTTCCTACCATAATGTGTCAAGATCATCTAAGATTCCTACCTCAATAAGTTATAAAAGTTCTTCCATCTCAATGATGATATTTTCAAGTAATATGATGCCTTAATGAGCCTCAATGGCTTCCAAATATAATCATGGATTTCTAAAGTTACAAACCAGCATATTAGCAACATGAAATAGACAAGGGAGATGAGCAAATTGATACCTTTGACCTTGCAAGAAGAGGAGAAAGAAAATTCTGTTTTTTTCAAGATATTGGAGAGGAGCTGAACTTCTTCTTCTTCCGCAAGCACCCAAAGAAGGAAGAAGGAGGGAGGGGATCTCAGCTTATGGAATAGAAAAGGAGAGGAGGGCTGAAGCTTCTTCTTAAAGAAGGAGAGGAGAAGGTAGGGTATGGCCTATAGCAGCTAGGAGGCATGGGTTGAGGAAATGGGGCTCTGCCCCTTTGCGTGCGATGGAGGAGCGCGCCGAATGAGAGGGATGTGGGGAAGCCAGTAAAGCAAATTAAGAAAATAAAATTTCTTAATTAAATAATTTCTTTAATTATTTAAAATTCAGATTCTTAGAAACACGCTCTGAAAAATCCCAAAATTTCACCTTAAGCTAATTTGGGGGTGAGGAATTCAACAGCGAAGTTGGATTTCGATTCCGACGATTATTTAATTATGCTAAATTTTGGGGCTATTTAATTATATTAAAATATTTGCGAAAATCTGACGACTTCCAAACGCGTCCAAATTTAGCTAATTTGGGGGTGACGATCGCAACGGTGAAGTCGGATTTTGATTTCGAGGTCAAATTAAGAATCTCAATTTTTTAATTAATTAAATATTAAAATATTCTAAAATATTTAATTTAGCTCCGAATCGTACTAAATTTTCAGGGTTTGGCTCTAATGGTTAGATGAACTTAATGAAATGATAATTAAGATATGATTAAGCTAAAATTAAGCTGGGTAACAATATTGGATTGTTACATGAAAAATCTTTTTTTACTTTTTTTTGTGTTTTTTATCTTGCAGGTTTGGGAAGGAGAGGGTGCTATAAAGTATGGTAGAAAACTCATTGGTGCTACAGATCCACAAAAATCTGAGCCGGGAACCATTCGAGGTGACCTAGCAGTTGTTGTTGAAAGGTACTACCATTTTACGTTTATACTTTTAAAGCTGTAGTTTTATAGCTATCCTGGTAACCATGAATTTATAAATTTCAAAAGAAATTCTTTGTGAGACCATTTTTAATTGTATAACTAAGGTATTTATTCTTACATGTCTTTAGGAATGTAAAATTGAATATCCCAATATACTCGTTGAACTTGATATGTTAAAATCCATCATATTAGCAAGTTTATGGGTGCAAGTGATAAGCATGGTCTTCATGTCAAAAGATCAGCTGTGTTTAAAGCTTGGCTTAACTTGAATTGGTTAAGCTAAGCTAAGCAAAAGCCGTTAAGTCAAAAAAAATTTACATGAGTAGGTTAAGTAAGCTTATGCAAGTATAGAATGGTTAAAATAAAATTTAATTGGTTAAAGGCTTAACTTTAGTTGATTTGTGTTGCATATATTGATGTTATTAGAGATATGTATAGTGGTATTGTAACGTGTGCTTGATTGCAAGATGACTTGTGTAATAATTTCTTGTTGTTATTCGTTTACATCAAGGGTCAGCTCTTAGCCCATATCTTCTTGCTTTAATTATGGATATTCTTATTGAGCACATTCAAGAGGAAATTTTTGGTGCACGTTATTTGTTGATGACATTATATTAATTGATAAGATTAAAGATGGAGTTAAAGCAAACCTTGAGTTGTGGAGGACTACTTTAGAATCTAAAGGTTTTATCTTTTAGTAAATCTAAAATATTATAGTGAGTGTATGTTCAATTATATTAAAAACCCTAATCTTGAGGACATAGCTATTGAGATGTTAGGACTAAACGGATTTTCATTGATGTTATCAAAGCAACAATTACAAAACAAATCACAAGAATATTCAAAGATAAAAATTTTACGTGTACATAGCTATAAATGAACAACTAGCAAATATTCAAGATTGCTTGTTCACATATACTGATTTAAAAAAAATCTGTTTCAAAATTAAATTAACATCAAGATAGCTAATCCTCACTAGATATATATGAATGAAATCATGTTGCTTGGAGAGTACTTTCTTTTGGAATGGATAGCCTTAGTAACTTAAAATTAACATCTAAAGTATTGAAGCATTAAACTAAGATCTCCAAATATTCAAGAATAGAACGTGCAGCCTCTCCCTTACTCATGTGCTCTATGGCAAGTGAGAGATAGCGACGGAGCCATGCGGCGCACGGCTCTCAAGACCACAAGACAGTTGGCGGGCCCGTGGCGGTTGGTCAACCGGCCTAGCCCGTCGCCGCACCCTCCCCTCTCATCTATATATAGGACCCCACACCCCTCATTTCTCCACAGAACTTCTCCACATCCAACAGCCGCCTCCTCGGTCGTCGTCGACGCCCCTACCGCTAACCCCAGCCGTTCCTGGCCAGCGAACTCAGTCCCCTTCGCCAAGTTAGTATGAGAGAGGTAGAAAATGATTTTTATTATTTTATTATTTTTAATCTATTTTGAATTTTATTAAATTTAATATAATAATTATAATTAATTTTTTTAAGTATTACTAATGATTATTATTCTTCTTCTTTCCTGCTCCCGTTCTTCTTCTTCTTGTTCTTCCCCCCTCTTCTTCCTCTTCTACCTGCTCTTCTTCTTCTTCTTTCTGTTCCTCTTCTTCTTGCTCTCTGCTCTTCTTCTTTTCTTCTTCTCCTTCTTCTTCTTTTTTTCTCTCCTTTTCTTTCCCGTTCTTTTCCTTTCTACTCAATTATTATTCTTATTGCTATTATTTTTATTATTTATTGCAATTTTTTATTATCATTTTCTCTTAAGTCCTTTTAATTACGTTAATTATTTATTTTATTATTATTATTATTATTATTTATTATTGCAATTTCTTTTTACTGTTATTTTCTTTTGTCTTTTTATTTACATCAATTATTATTATTATTACATTTTTTTTCTTTATTATTATTTTCTTGTCTTTTTAATTATTATTATTGTTGGTATTATTATTATTATTATTATTATTATTATTATTATTCATTATTATTATGCTATATTTACTTTACTAAAGTTATTTTATTTATTTAAATTATTATGATATAAAGGAGAGAAGAAGAGATGATAATTTCATGTAAGAAAAGAGATGAGAGAAGAAGAGATGATAATTTCAAATAAAAAAAGAGAAAGTGAGAGAGATTGAGAGAGAAAAAGAAGAAATAATTTCATGTAAGAAAGAAAAGAGAGAGAGAGAGCAAAAGAAAAATAATAATTTCATATAAGAGAGTGAAAGATAAGAGAAAGGAAATATGAGAAATAGAAAGAGAGAATGAGAAGAGAGAATAAAAAGGAGAAAGAAGAAGAAAGATAAAGAGAGAGAAGAAAAAAAATTTATATCATCATATTTTAAATACTATCATATTCTTTATTTATTATCACACTATTATTATATTATATCTGTTTATTTTATTTTTATTATTTTTTTTATAATATTTTATCATATCATTATTTTATTATTAAATTTTACAAATGATAATTTATCATTATTGATAATATGACAACTACTTAATTCATGTTTAAAAAGCTAATTAAATATCATATTATGACGATACGTTCAACAGTTGGCTATTGAATATGTAGAGAAAAAGGTACCCAATATATATTATTTTTTGCATTTATCATTTTTTCATTGCTTCTTAGTATCGCGTCGAGCTTAATTCATATGGATGTTTGGTTAGTTGAATGAAACCAACATCCTCTTATGCTTGGTTGGTTGTACAAAACCAACATTCTCTTATGCTTAGTTGGTTGTACGAAATCAACATTATGTTATGTTTAGTGTGTTTTCTAGAAAAATGACATCATTAATATAAGTTTGGTTTGTTATTGAAAAAAATGATATTATTATATATGTTTGGTTGATTACTGGAAAAATGACCATCAGTACGTACAATTTGACCTTATTGTGGCAAGAATCTCTTATGCAAGAATTGATAAATTTTCTTCTTTGTGGCTATTAATCATATTTTTTGCATTTTTATTCATATCCTTTTTTTTTCTTTAATTGTTTGCTAATTAAAAAGTGTATGTTAATATTATTGAAGTACTTAAGAGTATTTTCTATTATTTGGAATTCCAGTCTTGTGGATTTTTACAAATATCAGGCTGTTATTTCAAAAGTATTCTAAAATAAATTATAAGTGACTACTAAGAGTTTTGAGTTGATAGAACCGATGTTATCATTATTCTTTTATTATTTTTATGTTGACAAATTCGTACAAGAGTCTTGGAACATCGTAGAAATTACAGTTGACCGATATATTTGTAATGTTAAATTATGACTATGAAAATATTTCCTTGGTTACTACTTGATGCACTATTCATTCTCCTTTAAAACTGCTCAATAGGGTCATAGCGGTTAATGAGTGGCCTAATGTCGTTGTTAGTTCCCGCTAAACTGACATCGGGTCAACACATATATCCCCAAATTTTAGAGTAGGGTCGCGGTGTGGCAATGATGGTGAAATGTCTCCGGCGTCATCTTTGTCGATGGGAATATGGTATCCGCTCTAATACCATGTTAATAATGTAAAGTCGCACGACAGAGGCAAGAAACATAGCTGAGAGCAATAATGGGATTTTGAATTGCATTTCCTTGAGTAGTGCAATACATGAGATTGTTACATAAATATGAATGTATTTAGGCAAGACAATTACAAGATTAATTTTAGGCAATTATAATTATACATATATGGGAATAGTATGTTAAACATATATAGAATAGTATATTAAATATATATGGAAATATTATATTAAATATATATGGAATAGTATATGAATTTGAATATTTATTAGTTAGAAAATTTGATTTAATGATTTGATTATATTAAATGTGGAAGAGGAAGACCAAAAAAAGTGTGGAGAATAAACTATTAGATATGATCTTCCTCTATTCAAAACTTACGGAGAGGATTATATTTGATCATACACATGGAGACAAAGGATTCATGTGGCTTGACTCAATCTAGTGAGTTAAGGTTTGGTGTTTTTGTTGTAGGTTCAATATTATTAAAATAAATTATTTACATGATAATTAAAATATAATTACTTAGTGAGTTTAAATAAATAAATGATAAATGATAAATGATAAATGATTAATCTTTTGATTGATTATCAACCTATCATACAGTTTATCATTTAATCAAGGCTAGTTGAAATATAATTTTCTTAAAACTATTTGAACTCCCGGATGGTAACCCGTAATTCAGACCTTGTAATGTCAATGATGCGTCTTATCACCTTTGATGGCAAGGCGTCACCATCGTGGGTTGCTGCAGTCGTGGTAGGTGGCGATGCGACATCTTCCTCTTCATCAAGATTTTCGTTTCTGCAATCTAGACTTCCTTTCTCCGGCTAACACTCCTTGAAACCTATCGACGGGTTGTCCTTTACGAGAGCCCAATCTTGCTTGTATTGTGCCTCCATTATGACTAGGGATTACCGTAATATTGCCCTGTTCATTCTAATTGTGTAGTCATTGCCATGCCTAATGGGTCGTGTGCAGTTTCATTCCCTAAAATGGTTGAGATTCCTCTGTATATTGTAGCTTCTATTAGTTTGCCGTGTATATTGTAGCTTCTATTAGTTTGCCGTCTGTTGACGTAGGACCTTATATCGCGGTGTTGTACTCCCCTTTGGCTCGGGTTCTTAGCTCAAAGCTGACCTTTGGTAGCTGGCCGTGTGGGCTGATGGACCTAGTCTCCGATTCGGATTTTGTCACTGTTGGCGTTGTTACCCATATCTCAACAGTGTCGATGCTGATACCTACCTATTATGTCTTGAGAAATGCTATTTTGACTTGTTGACGTGATGGCACCCAAAAAATTCATCTAATAGTATTTGAATATCATTTCAATATAAATTTTAAAAATAATATTTATATTATTTTAATGTAAATAAATAAACATTTATGAAATGATATCCAAATCTAATTGGATGGGTACTTTTGGGTGCCAGATCAGCAGATCTAAATAGCATTTCCCTTGTGTCTCGGTAATAGTGTGGTTATCTAATCCTTCGACGGTTTGTAGATTTGAAATAGCATTTCGTCTTGCAAGATGATCATTTGCCAAACCATATTTGTGGCTTCTTTGATTAACCCGAGCATTCATCCCAGTTGTCAAGACTCTTACCTGACTTGATGGGACTGGCATTACTTTCCTATGAGGATGACATAAAAGATTTGGCATGACCGTTAGAGTTTTTGCTGATCTTAAAAAACCATTTGGCTGACTCTCTTTGGCTTACATTTACAAGCTCAAGAACCTCAAACTCAATGGAGTTTGATTGGTATATCTCAACCACTGGCATGTTTTCTAAAGTTCTCCAATAATGGAGGTTGAGAGCTTCTATTATAATGCCAAAATGACAGTTTTAAAGCAATTTCATTATTTGCCACATTGTATGGGCTTTTTATTCATGCAAGTAATAAGCAGGTATGTTATTCAATAACTGAGTAATTAAATTTAATTTAGTAAAAATTAATTAATTATAAAAATTTATAATTTTATATGAATTAATGTGATAATTAATTAATTATTGTAATTTATTGATATTAGTTAACTAAGATAACTAATTTATCATTGTTAATGAAGTTATTGTTTGATAGTTTATGCGGTTAATAAGTTAATTATTGTTATGCATTGAATAGTTAACAGGAAATTTCATAAATACTTGTATAGTTTTTTCTATTTATATATTGACATGTAAATTTGTAAGTATTATTAAACTATCACAAAATTTGTATTGTTACGTTGAACATTCTCTAGCATTGCAATTAAAGAAAAGAATATGATAGGATGCTAGTTTTATATGTTCTAAAATTTAGTTGTTATAACATCTTATGTCTCATTCAAGTAATTATATGAATGCTGACTTATCAAAAAGCATTAATTCATAAATTTATAATCATTGACTTCATCACAGCCAAATTCTTAAGTAAGTTTTAATAAATTTATAATCATAATTTTAATTAGTGAATCTTAATTAGTATGCATTAAACATGTATAGAGATTTTTATAGTAATGGAGCACCTGTATTCAAAAATTTATCCACTTCAGACTTAAAACAGCTAATAAGAACGATTCTTCATATTATGGATATTACCATTCACTTTAGAAATTATGGATGAATGAAAGTGCTTTTAAGTAGTTGGTGTTTGGACATACGTTGTTGTGACTTCAAACTGTGCTGCTGCTGCTGCAGAAACATAATTCACGGTAGCGATGGGCCGGAGTCTGCGAAAGACGAGATCGCCCTCTGGTTTTCACCCGGAGAGCTCGTCTCTCATGCCAGCAACGGTGAGATCTGGACCTATGGCAGCAATTGATCGACAACACCAGCTCTATTCTCCTATTTTCAAAAATAACATAGAGGGTGCAAAACTGATTCTGCATTATTTTTAGAATTGTAGAGTTTTTCTTTCGGGAAGGAAAAGAGCAGCGGCTTTTACATACGGAGAATATAATAAAAAAAAAATTGGTTGAGAATTTGTTTTTAATAAGATATCCTTTTCAGTCACTTGTCGACTGTTGATTGAACAGTTGTCTTCGACCAAATTGAGGTTTTGTTTGTATCTTTTTTTTTTTTAATTAATTAATTTTGAAATATCATAGAAAAAAAAAGTTTATTGATCCTTTTGACATTTGAAATTTTTTACATGCAAGCCACTGCCTTTTATTTACATTTACACGCGTAGCACAAATCTATATATATACATAGGAGAGAGATAATAGCGTTGATTGATGATATATTGGGTGTGTGGGGATGCAAATTTCTGGTATGTTGGTAATTTTTAAAAATTTAGGGTTAAAACTTGAAAGCTCGAGGCAGGCATGCAAAAATCACTAACCACCAATTGTTGGAATATAATCTTTATCTGCATTTTGCTCATAGCTGATTATTCATGTCTTGGTTTTTTTTTTTTTGAAGAATTGAGTTTTATAAGGCAACTAACTATGCGCCTATTAAAATTTGAACAATTGATTTGTCAAAAAATTCAAACTTAAGGGCTAAAATCACAACAAAAAATCATTCATTTGCTCTCATCAAGCTGGAGAGCAAACAGCATCTATATTTCTATTCTGTATACATTTTTTATTGAGTTTAATGATGTCCTTAACAGATTAAAAGAAAACACAAACATAATTAAATTTTTATCAAAGATTGATTTTCTTTGAAAGAATGTGAGTGCATGTGTGATCGGCAAAATCGTAATCACTAGGCTTTTTATCATCAAAGATTATTTCTTTTTACAGATTGTTTGATGATTAAAACCCCCAAACAGCAGTCATTTCAAGCTAAATATATAAGAGAATAAAAAAGACTGATCAATAATAAAAGCGACAATATCATTTTATATCAAAGAATGGCCGTCACATGAAGTGCAGCTTAATGGGACGGCAAATCTCCTTTTTATTGCAACAATACTTACAAAAAAGCACAATAATCTAGAGGGTCTCTAATCCCTAAAACAGAAGAAAGAGATTTTATTACACAAATCAGTGTTCTTCTTCACCATCTATTGGCTGTTGGGACCAATCATTCTTAGCTTCTGCTGCTGCTTAGAGATCCCATACTCTTCGGTCTTTGCAAACCTCCCTCGAACCCGAGGCTGGCAGTCCGCCAATGCCTTCCTGCAAGCATACTGCCCAATCCGTCCTTTTGATTAGAACAATGCGAAAACAAGCACAATGGTAACAAAACACAACACAATGGACAGTCCAATGCGAGAAATAATGGCTTCTGCTATATTATAAGCTCTTTCTCTTCTGATTTTTAATCGTGAAGGTTTAGATTATTAATTACTAATTTGCCTTATTTTAAAACTATGAAAAGTAATATTTCTTATATAAGTGTGCAACCAAGAACAATTAGATTACTCTCTTCAACAATATAGCATAATCCATGACGAATAAAGTTCGATAATGATATGTACCTTAATTGTCCTGCCAAAATTTCTTCTGGTTTTCTTCTTCATGTATCTAGAGAGCTTCTGCCTGCGATCTTCAGATTTAAAGTCACCCATGGCAACAAGCTGCTCAAGCGAATAATGAACGGGATTTGTGTTTCCAAAGCCAGCCGTAGACTTTCCAAGTTTCTGTCCAAGATGCACAAGTTATAAGCCTAATCTACACTGTCCATTCACATGTTAAATATGCCATAACAGGATTATTAATCCTAATGCTTCATAATTCTCAGAAAATTTTGCAGTTTTAGGCTGCAGCTGCCTAAATAAGCTGATATGAGACTGCAATAAAGGAAACAATTTTTGTGAAGCTGCTACAGAGGAACCTACTGTTGTTGTTGTTTGGATGCTCTGTCGTCAAGTTGCTGTTGACGGCATCAACAGCGGCAGGTGGTGGTTGGAGGATAATCGACGTGTAGGGCAATGGGCATGGTTGGAGGATAATCGACGTGTTGGGCAATGGGCAAAACAGGTAATTTTTGCAAGCTAAAGATAACTTACTGAATAGCTGATTTCTATAAAACAGACAGAAAACTCCTGAATAACAGAAAGCAAACACAAAGCAGTAGCAGCCAGAAAGCTGCTCCAAACAAAGCTTTGGAGTATTATTTACTTTGCTAACAGCATATACCTTGCTAATAGAAAGCAGAAAGAAAGCCTAACAGTAGGCAAGTAAAATTAAAAGGCAGGAATTTGCTGACCTGAATGTCCCCTTCGCTAAATGCCCTTCTCATCCCACATGAAAGATCAAAATCCAAGTCCTTGAATTCAAAAAAGTTCGGCCCAGCTGCACCATTATAAAGACACTCCGCAGAGCTCAGAGATCCAGCACTGAGACTTTTGTTGAGAGGCCCAACTGAAATCACCCTGGCGTAGTCCTCACTAAGAGCTACCCCACTCGCCAATGCTGGAATCTGAACAGCAGCAGAAGGCCCACAGAACGGCTCACCGACGGCATATTTTTCCAAGAGATCCTTCTCGCAATCGTAGAAGACATCGCTCAGAAGATGATCGTTCGGGATTGCCTGCATGGCAGCATCGCTAATAGGATCTATAGCAAATAAAGCTTCTTCTAAGATTGTTGGCTCGGGAGCTTTAAACAGATCTCCTTCAGCTCCGAGATCATATTCAAATATAGTTGATGGCTGTGCTAGATTTACCTGCATAAAACCATATGACATACACCATGAGATGCTACGGGAGTCAGCAGGTTTATGAAATCACAAAAAGTAGTTTGCGTTTTCGATGATGAGCCTTGAAAAATAAAGAACTTTTTTGATTGTCTTGTTTGAGGTAAAAGAAAGGATACAGAAAAATATTCAGTATAAAATAATTTTAGGTGAAGCACATGCAATGCTAATATATAAAATAATGTATAAAAAACTAAACCAAAATGGGATTAGTGTGCCAGGTAATACTCATCAATTGATCCATATTTGGCAAAATTTGGCGGAAGGTTCATATATCATTTCATTTTGAGTATGTATCATATATCCTAGGAATACAGGGTTTGAAAGAATTCAATAACTCCACCATTTTACTTTGCACTCACTTTCTCCCAAATCAACCCCCTAAATTTTAAGTTTATCTGCAAGTGGTTATTTTACACCAACATTACAAGCAACCTAACGGGTTCTAAAACAAAAAACAATGATTTAATCTATTTAGTTTTACCTCCAAATAGCCAAAAGTATATACTTCATAAATGATACTTTTGAATGTGAGAATGACATAAATATAATGAATATTCAGTATGGACATTACAATTTTTCTCTAGCATCCCTTTATTTGTACACATCAAGTCATATATGTGGCAAATTGAAAATAAATATATTTGTTTCAAAGGCATCACTCCTCGTAATTGCACATTCACAAGAACAAAAACAAAAATTCCAACTGTTCAAGTTCACCCACCACTAGTAAAGTAAATGCTTGATTGGATATGCTTTGACTATTGAGCTCATAGAAAGTTTTTTTTTAAATTGAGCCTCTGAGAAACAAGTGCCTCAACTAGAAGACAAAAAACTTCGTGGTGCAGATATATAAAATTAATAAACGAGTCAGAACTTTAAGCATTTATTAAAAATAATAGAAAAAATTAATCATAGCCAACAATAAAAAACGTATCCCATTGTTGCACATAAGAATGGCCAGATCATCAAGACTAATTTTGTCTAAATTTCACTCTTCCTAGGGAAAATTTGAGTCTAGTTCGTCTCCAACGAGGCAGAACTTTTGTAATAAAATAAACACAAGAGTAAAGAATTGGACCACAACAGTGCATAGTTCGATACTTCAAAAATGAAAATCTAGATTCAAAAGTTGTCGGTAAAATTTCTTCTTGTTCAGTGTCAAAAAAAAAAAAATGCCATATATTCTACTTCTTCTCCAAATATATGATGCTTTTGAGTGTAAGAATGAGAGAAGTGTGATACACACTATCAGCATCTGCATGAGCTCTTAAAAGTTCTCTCTAATACCGCTTTACTTTTATAAACTTTCTACAAAGTAAGTCGTATGGCAAATTTGAGGCATGTAGCAATTCACTCTCAGCAATTTCTCCCATTTTCTCCCTATTATGGTCGTCAAAATTGAGGGAGCGAGGGAGATTGAGAACTCAACGGCATAAAATAGCCACCCTACCCCTCGTCAAAAACATACAGGACAAAGAAGAAAAAAACTATGAAAGACTATTGAAAAAATAAAATTTGAGGGTGAGATCAAATATTTTGGTTAAACGAGTGCAACAATATCACACAATTAAACGTTCATAACCTGGTTGCAATCACTCCGTTGAACAAATTATTTTAAACGAGTATCAGTTTTCCAGTAAGTGCAATCAGGAGCCATTAGGGCAATTCAGGCTTAAGGTTCTGAGTAAGCCAATAGAAAAAAAAAAATCATAACAAAAATCAAAATAACAACTAGTCAACGATTGCCAACTCAAATTGATGTCATTAGTCCTTCGGTGAATAATTATATAAATATCAATTTTCCATTCAGAACTCTCAAAAGTTCTTAGCTAGATCAAAAACATGTATGTACAGGATAAAAAAATCTGGACAATCGCAAGGAAGAATCGAAAATAAAAATGAAAATCAAAACCCATATAAAAAGAAACAGGGCAAAAGGAAAAAGGATGAGAAATTTTAATAAATGAAGAAGCGCAATTCATCCATTTTTGACCATGCAACAAAAAAAGTAAAAAAACTGAGAAGTACCAATCCAGCTTCACAGCACACTCAGAAACGGCATTTACGACTGCCCTCAACTTCCTCCCAATTACCACATGCTAACCCTACTGAAAAAGAAAAAAACCAACAAAAACAGCAGAAACAGGAAAGGTAAAGCAGAGAAAATAGAGGAGTTAAAACCAACCCTCCTTCAAAATTCCATAATAGATCCTTGAGGAAAGAAGCATACCATTGGAGTAGAAACTCCCCAAAAATCGCCGGCGAACGACATACTTAGCTGATGCTCTTGCAGCACGGTGGTCGGTGCCGGCGATGAAGGCAGGAGCGAGAACCCCTCCAAGAAGGGCATTATAAGACTCGGCTCAGCATACATCTCTCTCTCTCTCTCGGTGTAGTCGGGACTACGGAGCGGAAAAGACCACAAAGAACCATACAAGGGACAATGAGCGACCGCACTGGTCCATTTATAGTGAAAGAGCGAAAACAAAGCTCCCATTCCACACAAAAAAAAAAAAATTTATTTTTATTTTATTGTATATCAACATACGCCAAATTTATTCACTAATGATCATAAAAATTTTATTTTATTAATTATGTGTTATATATAAATTCATCACAAATTTATATATATATATATTTTTTTTTTTTTTTGACAACTAAAAAAAAAAGAGATACTTTTATTTTGCAAGAAAAAGTGAAAAAAAAATGTATATATACTCTTAATATCAATCATATAATTGTATCATCTAGAAAATAGATTAATTTATATATTCAAAATTGACATTATTTTAAATATTACTCAAAATATTTAAGATATTTAATAAATCTTAAAAATAATATTATAATATTGTCTCAATTGCAAAAAAAATTATATTATTTATAAACTAAGAACTTAATTTTTAGCATTAAATAAATTTGAGATCAGATAAGTATAATTAATAAATTTGTTTAAGAATTTAGATACTGTAAATGCTATCTAAAAGTTTCTAATAATTATCATTAAAATATATAAAAAATATCACTTCATATATCAGATTAGAAGAGTTTTTAATATAAATTTATAAAAATATACAAAATTATCAGTAAACCCTTCATTGATATTAAAGGTATAATTCGCATAAAAGTTAAATGGGTAAATAGCGGTGCCAGCAATGCGTTAATTGTCTGCAGTGAAAAGGGCTGATTGGAGGGAAGATATTTGAAGTTTGGTTTTTCGGAAGGCGACTTTTTCTAAATTTTTGCAAAGACTTTTTAATCTGTGCATTTCTTTAATGTAATTACGAGAAAAATACTGAAAATTTATACACTGATACCCGCAAAATTCATCCAGAATTATGAGGCAACAGAAGGACAGCTCCTATACTGTGGAGCAATGCTTCACAAAAGATCACATAATGTACTCCTGGTGTTGTCCTACCGGTATTCGGTCTCGTCCTGTAGTAAGTGGGCGGTAAGTCTGATTACTTAATGTTAGTCAGATTTTTCTCCATCATCTTTAACCAGCTGGCAGTGTCAATTGTCGATAGATTGCCGTTAAATGTGGGAGTCCTTACTCGGAAAAAGCTGTGCACAAGTCCATCTGCAGATTGTATGTGATGCTGGAAGAAGTATCAATGTGCAGTGGCTATAGTTGATGGAGGGGGGTTCTGGCTCATTTGTGTTGTTAGCAGTCTTTCCATCCTCTCAACTTGCTTAGCCAGAGAGCCTATCATGATTCGCACCGCCTCTAGCAGTGCGCTGACCTCTATTGAGGAGCTGCCAGATGCAACAGGAGAGGGGACTCTCCAGGATTCATAGTCTATCTGAATTTAAAAAAAAATAACATCCTTTGAGAATTTGAGAAGAAATAAAATAGATGAATTTATTTTATTGATTATTTCAGATAGAACATATAGTAAGAAAAAAGTACAATAAGAAACATAAAACTATCCACAAAAATATTTATTTAATATATTATGTCGAAAATGCGAGACAAAAGTCTTCAAAAGTGACTTCACATTAGTCCTCGAAAGATTTTGACCCACCAGTCTTCGACGTGATTTTGGAGCAGGAGGGTTACTAATGTGACTCAGGTATCATTGGGGCACTCCATTGCCTCGAGGATGGAACTTATGCTCTTTAGCCACTCCTTGGCTAAGATCGATAATTGTAGTCCTCTAAAGAGAGCATGTTCAAGCATCTTATCTAACACCAGTATTCCTTTTTCAGACACTCCATCAGCCTGCCTCCCATATTTTTGACCTATGTGAAAGTCAAACTCCCACATGGATTCAAACCTTTTAAGGTAGTCCCGGATCAACATTTTCAAGTACGTATTAATCCTATAAATATAATCAAGTAACTTTTAGTCAATTTGAGTTATTTATTGTTCTTAAGGTTATTAATGTATGAGTTTTATACTTGAGTGTTTCATATTACTTATTTGAGTATTCTCATCATATGTCTTTTTATTCTAAGTATATGATTATGGTGCTTTAGATATAACTCAAGTATATATTTAGTGACTTAATGACAAAAGAATATTCTATTAGATAGAGAGGAATGCAAATTCTAATCTGACACCTTATAGTGTTCTCAGATACCAATTGTGGCGCCCTGCCCCCAAATCTACAGGATTAGATCAAGGGCGGTGTGTCATGCTGGCAAATCCCTCACTTATCATTAGATTAAGGTGTAATCCTCAATCCACTAATAAAGAAATGATGTACCAGAAATAATACAGCAGAATCATTCACTAAGTGTATACATTCAACAGAGCACAGAAGCAAGTAAAGGTAAGAAATTTACATCCAATTTCACCGTAGCATAGACACGGATAATAAACATGCAGCTCAGAATAAAATAGTACAGTAAAAGAACATACATGAGGTACCTGAATTATTACAATAATTAAATAAATTTTAATATGAAATAAATCACTCATCCTCATAGAATAAAATGACAGATACTCTATTGATCTTCTGCTCTAACTGCTGCTCCTCCAAGTATGGAACCTCTCTAGGCACAAGGTTCTCAAATTGCTCATAACCTACCATTATCGGTTTCACAGTGACAGGGCCCCAGCCAAAAGAAAAAATAATCTGATTAGACATATTATCTAAGTATATTTTAAGGTGTTTAAGTTTATGAGTTTTATGATATCACCATTTAACTTAAACTACCAAAGCAACAAAATATATGGATGCAACAAGCATACAATGAATGTGAGAAAGTTATAAATAAATGCATTTATAACTAAACAACATATGACGTAAATAAACATACCTCAACATCAAAGTTATAACAAGGTTAGACATATTTAATAAGTAATATAAATACTTGAAAGAAAAGACTCATCATAAATATGCTCATGATCATATTAATTATGCAAATTTAAAAGAAGGTAATCTAGCTATGATATATGTAACTAAGCAAGAAAGAAATCTAACATCCTATAAGTATACAAACAAGCAATTATTATAAATACTAATTGCACTAAAAGTAAACTTTAAAACAGAAAAATAAATTTGTAAAGACTGTCATATCAAAATGGCCAAACGAGCCACTGTACTATAAAAATCTCATAGCCTTTCTGGGCTAGGGCCGGATCCCATAGCCTTTCTGGGCGAGGGCAAAAAATGGAATTGTACTGAGGAGGCATAAAATACACATGTAGTAAGATTTTAGTTATTTTACTTTAATTCTGTGGACACGTCCAGAACTAGCTGAAGAGTCAAGCACGTCTGTAAGACTGTTTGAGTTCCAACTTAAGACAACTCTCCTCAATGAGTAAGTGCTAAGTAATTCTTATTTCTTCTTACCCCTATCTAGTGTAATTAAAATGCGCAAGATCAACCAAAAACTGAACCCTATATAAATATTATCCTAATTATTCTATGTTTTCATTTTATACAACAGTGTTATCTTGTATGACATATTTAAGGAAAATGACACCAAGTACAAGAAATACAAAAGCAATAATAATTCAATAGTAAGCAAGGAATTATACTACACATAGGTGATATCTATTATTATCTACTTAATCCATTCTAATTATTTTAAGTTATACAAATTCAGGATCTCCAATTCATACTAAGGAGTATAACTTAGATCTACGGCCTTATGAGTTAAAAATAATTAGAACTAATCATGTCTTAATTTAATTCAATCAATGATGCTTACAAGTTAAATAATTAATCAGTATGTCATATTTGATGATTTTAGATGATCCAAGCTAAGATCTGATCAAGATCTACTAAGACTATGGATTAGGAATTAAACTCCAAGTTTTGAAATTTAATAACATAATCCAAGGGTAATACTTAAGGACTAAGGTTTAAGTCTAAGTTGTGAACTAATAATTATGGCAAATCCTATTAAGCAAAGTTAAGGCTTAATAAGATAGATCTCCTAATCTTAATCTAAAGTTTAAAGATAAAATAATCATAATTAAAATATGATAGTATAAAAACTAATAAAACTAAAGTTTCATTCATTGAATAACTAATGTACTCAATGAATGAAATCTAACCTAATATATATCCCTAAACTTTTAATGAAAAGACCCTAAAGTGAAGTGCAAATCCTAAGGAAGCTCCTAATGGATGACTTAGGGAGTTTAGGAATTGATGATAATTAACATAATCTATCTTTATTTGTTGACCTAATTAACTTAAAGAAGATTGAATGTGAAATTAAGTTAGAACGGTATTATCTTTACATAGGAGTTTTCAAGCCATAAATAAGGATTCTCTCAAATTATTCAATTAATGAATCTAAGAGCCTAAATTGATTACAAATCAATTTGATTACTAATTTTAATATTTTAATTGATATTCTAGAGGTTAATAGTACTTAACCTAAATTTTGGGCAAAATAATTATTTTGCCTCTACTTAAGGGTCTAAAATGCTACTTTTTAATTAAGGACACTGTCTAACATGAAGATAGACAATATATACATCAAATTTGGATAAGTATTAAGTCATATGGATTCAAATTATGAATTTTAACATAAAAGGCAAATTAGTAATTTTACCTATTGAAGTCTAAGAATTTAGTCAATTTATTGCTGTTTACTGTCCAATGATTCTATAAAGTCTAAGAACATTGAATTATGATGTCTAATGATTAAGTTATGATCAAATCAATATTGGGATTCAAATATGTAAATTTAAGATTTCTAATAATATCTCAAAAACTTAATTTTTCCATTTGATGTCCAAATTTAGCAAATTCAATGGCTATAGCTTTCCTATAAGACACTGAGTACTTTAACTGGTAGTAGACTTAATTTGGACTCTATTTGGTTAAATTATGACCTAACTAGGGTTAAAGATGATTAGGGAAAATTAGGGTTTGTAATTATCAAAACCTAAATTTTATTTTAGTTTACTATTAATTAAGTTTTTCTGATCAAAATGGTATATTGAATGACTTAATTTGGAGCTAAATTAACTAAGTTATGGCTAATTGAATTTTTAGGTCAAATAGGATAATTAGAGAGGGTACCCAAAAGTCATTAGTCAAATTTCAAGTCCAATAGCAAAACTAAAACTATCACTATACTCCTGACATTCTTCCAATTAAAATGAGACATATATTAACTATATTTGGATCAGTTGGTGCAAAGTTATGAATGTTTGAATTTTTAGGGTTTAAGGTTAAGTAAAGGGTCCTAAAATGTATTATATTAAATAGGCATCCTACATGAAAATTAACACTACCATACTATTCCTCTTATTTTTCTGAGCAAAATAAGATATATATTTATTATATTTGGATTATTAGATTAAAAAATATGATGGTTTAAAGTTTCTGCATTTTAATTAATTCAATTTATACAAATTCAATTAATTGAACTTTATGGTTTAAATTAACTTAACAGATTTAATTAAATAAATTTCCTATATTGCGGCGGGTCCCACCGAAAGGAGGCAGCCAACCAGAGCTTGACAGCTCGGCAAAGCGGGTCCCAGGTGTCACTACCGAAGGAATGGCGTTGGGTCCCATGCGGAGCGTGGCAGCAGCAGATACACGGGGTCAGAATTGCAGGCCTCACTGGTCTTTTCAACTACGAAATGTGGGGCCCGCAGTCAATTAAGACATGTGCCGCACCTGTCAGAAATATGTCGAGCTCGGGTCATCCCGGCCCGACCCAGAGTGCAAGTCTGTACTGCCCGCACCCGCAGAGCTAGGGCACGGTCTTAGCCGGCCTTCCCAGCGGTGATGGGGCTCAGCCCGCACGACCGATGGTAGCCTTGACGAGGCCTACATAACGGTTTGTACTGTAGCCCTCACGCTCTGATTAGGTAGATCGGGTTCACCTTAACCCGAACGAAGTCTATCACTCGGTAATCAGATGCATGCAATAGGGAATCGAAAGGAGAAATAAACGATTGCTTGATTAGAGAAGGAGATCAGAGGGGTACCATGATGAACAGTTCCGATTGCTAGGGTTCGAAGGCAGCTCTAGAGGGATCCAATTTGCGCAAACAAAAAGCCTTACGCGCGGATGAGGCCTTAATGGCATATAGACAGAGATGGCGAGGTCCGGGGAGCGGGGATTGGACGCTGCGAGCGGCGATCTGCTGCGTGTCACGGGCGACTCCCGCGAGGAAGACAAGGGCTTGCGAACCGTCCGATCGGACGGCTCGGAGGACGACTCAGATCGAGCTAATCCAATCTCGGATACGACCCGCTAAGGTCGCGGATCCTACCCGATAAGGGATGGCGGGGGATCCGATCCGATAAGCGGTTTAAGGTGGGTCCCACCCACCGGTTAATTTAATTATTTAATCTATCTCTAACATGTTTTCCAACTTCTCGTGGTCTTTTAAAATGTCTTCAAGATTCACGGCACACAACGCATTCATCAACTCGCAATGCCACATCCCAAAGTTATTTTTCCCGTCGAATTTGATGACATCAATCATAGTAAGATGCGTCATAATTTGATGCACGAACTTTCAAACGTAGTACCCGGTGATGAAGTTCCTCCATTCTCTTCCATAATTGTACAATACAAAATCTCTAAGACAAACAAAAATTCTCGTTGCACAACAACTTTGCTCTGATACCACTTGTCGGGATCACAACAATGTTCTAGAAGAACAAAGATCCCACGAAAAAATGAATCCTCGAAGCTAGAGAATAAAATAAAAGAAAATTCACAAGCACAAACTACAAAACATAGGAATCTACGTGGTTCGGTCAAGAATCACAAAAGAAAAATACAACTTCTCTCAATTGCTTTCCTTGGAACTCTCATAACCTTTTTAATCTCCAGAGAGATGATTGAACCATCATTAGAATATATTTTATTTAAATATTGAAGGGAGTTTTGGGTTCATATTGGCCTAGTAATTTATTGGCGTGCCGCAGCATATGAGTCCAGGGGCAGGCACGTGCGGGGGCAGCGGGAATGTTGGGCCTAATATTGAGTCACGTGCACACCTTTATGCAGAGGAAGCTCACCTGCCGATTTGTTTGGTGGGGATATTAAAGAGGTGAGAGGAAGAAACAAAAGGGCAGAAGAACGGACATATTAAGACAAAGGAAGATGCATTCTGTCCCAAGATGCATTCTGTCCCGCAGCTTCGCTAAAGCGATGCCGATTCAGATTCCGATTCCCACATCGTAGAGAGAGGAGGCAATGGCATCATCCTCCCCTTTGCTGTTCAGCATTCCTCTCTCTCTCTCTCTCTCTCTCTCTCTCTGCCTCCTTTTTCTATGTTAAAATCAAAATAGCATTGACAGCTTGCCATCCATTAATTATTCACTTCTTTGTGTCAATCAGAGAGGAGGGAGCAGCTGCGGCTATCAGAGCCCCATCTTAATTCCCATTCTTCTTCATTTTTCTTTAACATCCTTACAAGGTTTGATTTGATGACTTTGAACATTGTATACGTATACTCTGTGTGCACAGAGAGGGAAGAACCCTTACTGCCCCTCTTAGAAAGAAAGCAACTAATTAAATGCTTTTAATTGAATAATAGTGATTTACTATTTAAACAGATGGAAAATGCTATTATTACATAAGAATATATATCAAAAAATATTCAGGACTAGAAATTTTTTTTTTTTTGTAATTTTTATATATAGGTCTTATTAAAAAGTGCATTCAACTAATAATCTACATACACATTAATCATCTATATATTTTAGTGTATGCTAATGTGTAAATATAGCAATACTCTACTCTTAACGGATAAAGAGTTTAAATTATTAACGACCTTTTCTCTATAATTAAATCATTTTTAGGAGAGAAATGCTTTATTCTTTCCCTACGCTATATATTATTTTCGTAGGCTTGTCTTTAAATATGTTCCAATGCACTCAAAATTGTCGCATATTTTTTTTCTAATAAATTAAATACTTGTAATGATTTTATAATTATAATTTTAACAAATAAGTATCAATTAAAATTAATTTAACAATAAATTTAAAATCTTTAATGATGATAGTACAGTGAAGAAATTATTATTTGAAATATTATAATAGCTTCCTAAAAAATAACGAAAATATTATGGTTAGACAAAAATATATATCAAAAAGTATTTAGGACTAATTAGAAATTTTCTTTTTTTGTAATTTTTGCATTTAAATCTTATTAAAAAGTGCATTCAACCAATAATCTACTTATACATTGACTTGACACATCATCTATATATTTTAGTATATACTAATATGTAAATGTAGTAATACTTTAAAAATAATTATTGGTGATGGATGAGCGATTCTTTCAAATCCAGCAAAAGTAAGAGATTTATAATACTTATAATAATAAACTTATAATAAGAAAGGATTTTTAAATAAGAAAACTGCTAAAATAATTTTTTTAATGTCTCGTTAATATATTTAAAATTAATGATTACTTCATAATATTTTTTATTTTATTTTTACTAAAATTATTTTATTGAAAAATAAAAGTATCTCACATTCATATATTCCTCATTATCGCATATATTAGAATATGTTCATCTCGTGATATGAATTCCAGATGAAAATTCACTTTAAAGAGAAGGACGCTATTTCAAATCTCTCCAAAGAAAATAAAATATAAAATATAATATCGTAAAAGACTCATAATTTGATGATGTAATTCTTCAAAATCAAGTTGTACTTATAATAAAAAAATGTCTAAAAAAATTAAGAAAATAATTGAAGCTTAAACACTATATTTTTCTCAAAGTTTGAGAATAGAAAAGAAGAGTCTAAATTTTTATCATATAGATAATAACAATTCAGTGATTAAATAAAATTGACATTATAATTAAATTGAAATTATGTAAAAGAACATTAAATCAAAAATATTCTCATTAAGCATAAAGTAGTATACTTTTTATGTTGTTGCAGATGAACTCTATAAATTATTTCAAGCAGAAGTCTTTCTTTTCTTAACTTCCAAATTAAGAAAATCTTTTTTTTTCAGCATAATCAATATATATTATTAAGCAAAAATAAGCACTAAGTAATATTTATTAATTAACTAACACCTTCACCAAAGCAATCAAAATGAAAAAAAAGAATAAAAAAACTTATAAATTAATTTTATAAATTTGATATTATGATGTTTGAGGTTATACATATCAAAAGTATTAACTCACTTTTATTGATGATTATTCTTATTGAAAATGAATTTATATTTTAAAATCAATATTTGGTGGCTCAAAATATTATATTTTATAATCAATATTTGATGGCTAGAACATTAAATATATGTAGACTTTCTCAAATATTTTAAAATATTTGAGCCTTATTTACCTTCTCAATATATATTATAATGAGAATAGTTTAAAGCAGCAACCATAATTGACAAAATTTATTGATACATAAAACAGTTTATGCAAAGTATCATTCAAAAATGAGAAGAATAAATCGTTAAATAAAAAATTAAGATAAAAGAAACAACGAGCATAGATCTATATGAGAAAAATAGGGCGGATCAATCGCTGAGGCAGAAGCGCCCGTGCCTTGCTGACGTAGAACTTCTTGACATTGCCACTCTGGTGGCTGAGCATCCTGAGCAAGCTGCGCTTGGCGTTGGGGCGAAAGCGGCAGCCAGCGCCGCCTCCGAGGCCGTCGATGAGGTGAAGATATGCCTCCAAATCGTGGAAGCAGGAGGGGTCGGCGTCGGGCTTGAGAAAGGGGGAGAACCAGCTGTCCACCCTAAGCTCCATACCCACGTGCTCGTAGCCGTCGAATCCTGAGACTCTGGTCACAAAGTCATGCACATTGACGACCCTCAGCACCTTGACCCTCCCCTTATCCTCAAGCCTCTCCTTGAGGCCCTGTTCCCCACCCGCGGGCCCCCAAAGGAGAAGACCGTCACCGGCGGCATCCCCTCCCCGCTGCTGAGCTCGTCTGCGATCAGCACCGCCAGGGCGGCGTCGTGTACCCCGCTATCGTGATGCTCAGCTCCTCCCCCCCGTAGACCTCCACCAGCCTCCTCACCTCCCCCACCACCGCCGCCGAAAGGCTCTGCCTTTCCTCCCCGGAACCCGCACTCCACCTTCGGGAGTTTCTTCCCCACCGCCATCGTCCACATTCCCGCGTGCTCCACCAGGTTCACACGCAGGTTCTCTGTTCACTCCAGCCAGGTGGCGGTGCCGCGGAGCGCCACCATGATGTCACGGCGCCCCATGTTGCGGATCTCCGCCTCGCTGTTGCACACCGCCCGCGAAGCCGATCAGGTTGGTGTTCCCCGCCGGCGACAGCCAGGCCGGGACCCTGAGCGTCACCGTCGTGTACATGTGGCGGGACAGCCGGTACAACCTGTCGGGGAGGCGCACCCCGGAGCGCCGCCCGTTGTGCGCCGCGTGGACGAAATCCCCATAGTGCATAAAATTACTCAAATTTATATAGTATAGATTAAATTTAAAATTACTCAAATATGAGTGTTATGCACCTAATTTTTTTTAAAGAGAAAGATAAGAATGAAATATTGAAAATTAATAAATAATAAATTATATTTTAATAAAAATTTAGCAAATTATTTTTATTAATAGTTAAATAAAGAAGAAGAAAACAAATATATATTTTTTTAATTTAATAATTCTTCATGATACCAAAACATACATTTTTAAAATATCTATTAATATAGTTTATACAAAATTTTCAAATTTATCAATTTTTTAAATACTAATAAATCTATCTGTATAAATGGATATTAATTAATTATAAAAAATTTTGTAGCAAATAAATATTTTAAAATAAATTTATAATAAATTTATTAGTGAGTATAAAATATTTTGGGTAAAAAAATTCATAACTATTGTAAGTCAATTAACTTTTACGTACAAAAATAAATTTAATGATAATTTTTTATGAAAAAAAAATTCTTAAATTATTTGAGAAATATTCATTAAATAGGTTCGGCAAATTAAGATTGATTGACAGCTTGAATTGATAATTTTAAATAATTTTGATGGTGAAAATTCTTTTCTACGAAAACTTTCTTAAATAAATTTCTTATATATAATTTAAATATTTGATAAATGATTCTTAAAAAAATCTCAATTCTTTTCCTCACAAGTGTGTTATATCTATAAAATATTATTGTAAATTTTTATATTTTTTGCTCATTCTATCACGATCAAAACATTCTTCTCATATGTTTCTCTCATGCCATTTCACCATTTCCAAATGACTCCAACTAACACACTCTTCATATTCTCTCTTCTATATCAATATATATATATCAGTTTGGATTTGTGCCAACTATATTACAGTATCTATGAGTTATACTTATTATATATTAAAATATTTAATTTTAGGAATATGTATAAAAAGTGTCAAATATTATATAAAATATTATCAATTCTAATTAATTATAATGCTAAATTTATAATAATTATAAATTTGTAACTAGTTAGGGTAAACTGAGGCGGGCGTTACAGCGCGTTGTAGCGCTCTCGACCCAGTATGCATATTTCTGGGCCGCCTATATATATTCAAAAATTATTTTTAGGGTGAAGTGAGGCAAAAATCGAGAAGTCATCAGCCTCTATTGGTTTTGAAGGTGTGGTTGCTCCATTACAAGAGAAGAAGAAGTCCTAATATTTGTGCAAGGGTTTGCGAACTCTAAAACTCATTGTAATCTCCTCTCTACTTAGTGAAATCTTTTCCTCTCTTCCCCGTGAACGTAAGTGTTAGTACCGAACAACATAAATTTGTGTCTTGTGTCGTTATTGATCTTAGTGTGAGTTTTTCTTGCTTTATTTGGTTTTGCTCAACATTTAAAGCTTTGGTTCTGCATTGATTTGAAACATTAACATCGAGTCAAGAGATCTCAACAAGGGGTTTCGATCCCAACAAGTGGTATCAAAGAAATGTTGCCTTGTTTGTGCTTGAGGGTTAGGGTTTGCTTTAAGATGTGTTGTTTGTGTTTGTTTGTTAAAGCAAGAAGAAAAGCATGGCAGATAAAGGAGAAGAGGCGATAGGAACTTCGTCATCATCGGTGGTGGAGAGATGCATCCACAAAGTTGACACATTCAGCTAAGATTAATGATGTCAAATTTGATGGGAAGAATAACTTTGGTATGTGGCAGTGCGATGTGACAGACGCACTATGTGCACAAAATTTGGAGGGCGTTCTTGATAGCGAAGAGTAACTAAAAGAAATTTCAGAGAGATATTGGATCAAAATGAATCGCAATGCATGCAGTTTGATCCGAAATGGTTTAACCCAGGAGATTAAATATGTAGTGATGAAAGAGATGTCGGCTCTATCGGTTTCAGATGAGAAGGGAAATCTCCATAGATAAGCACCTAAATAAGTTTACAAAGTTGTTGGCAGATTTGTTGAATCTGTATTAGATTGTGGAGGATGAAGACACTGTTCTATTATTATTGAACTCATTACCAGATGCGTTTGAGCACTTCACCATAACGTTGATCCATGAGAAGGATGCTCTGAAGTATGAGGAGGTGACTACAACCCTTGTGAACTACGAGTTAAGGAGAAGGGATAAAGAGTCCACCCAATTAGATATGGTAGAAGAACTTACACTCAAGAAAGGAAAACCAGAGAGGAAAAAGCAATTGCCAAAGTATCATATGCTAGTGCGATTGGAAACTTAATGTATGCATTATTTGCACTAGACCAGATTTGTCTCAAGCAGTTTGAGTCATGAGTCAATATATGCCCAATTCGGGGAATGATCACTAGCAAGCAATGATGGGAATATTTCAATACTTGAAAGGTATAATTGGTGTTAACTTATTATTTCAGTGGCAGTCTTCAATAGCTAACTTATGTATTGGATACATGGATTTGGACGATGGCGGAGATTTGGATCGAAGACGATTAACAACTAATAATGTATTCACTTTACCAGGAGGTTCAGTAGGTGGAGATCAACTTTATAGTCTACAATTGCTCTATCTATGACAGAAGCATAATACATGACAATTATTAAAACATTTAAGGAAGCTATTTGGATGAGAAGCTTACTGGAAGACTTGAGTACGAAGCAAAAAGGAGATAGTAGATCACTGTGATAGCAAGAGCACTATATTCTTAACTACTAATCCGGTTTGTCACGCTCGCACAAAACACTTTAATGTTATACACCATTTTGTTAAAGATGTCATTGAAGAATGTGAGAACTTACTGGAGAAGATCGACACTAAAAATAATCTTGCGGATATGTTGACAAAGGTGCTAACGGTTCATAAATTCACCAATTGCAAAGATCTGGCAAATTTGGAGAAGCATCTATAGATTTGTTGAAACTACGGATGACTTGATTCCTTTGTGAGGAAGATACGAAGGCAACCTAGTTGGTGCAGCCGCATTGATCGACAACATATGGGCTTCAGCTCTCATGCGGAGCACATGAGATTTGAAGTGGAGATTGTTGTTTGAAGAGCATGTTTGGAGGCGTGCCACAACGCGCCGCAGCGGTCGAGCACTACAGCGCGCAGCAGTGGCCAAGCGCCCGAGAGGCTAGCACTACAGCGCGCTGAATTGCCAGCGACCCAATAAGCATATTTCTAGGCACCTATATATATTCAAAAACCTGTTTTAAGGGTGAAGTGAAGCAAAAGTAAAAAAATCATCAACCTCCATTGGTTTTGAAAGTCTGGCTACTCCATTTAAGAGAAGAAGCTCCTAGGGTTCGTGTAACAATTTGCTAACCCTAAAACTCATTATAAGCTCCTATCTACTTTGCGAAATCTTTTGCTCTCCTCCCTATTTATGCAGGTGTTAACACCAAACCATATAAATTTATCTTGTGCTGTGATTGATCTTGCATGTGAATTTTTCTTACTTGTTTAAAGCTTTTGTTCCTCATTGGCTTGAAACCCTACCATCCAGTCCAGAGATCTCAACAATGGGTTTCAATCCCAACAACTGGCAAGTTTCAGATACTACTTTTAAATAGTGCCCTCATATGCTACACTATCTTTGCAACCAAGCGAGGAAACTATGATTCTCCCCTTGGGTTCTTGATATTTTTTCCTGATCTTGTTTAGTCTACTCACCACATTTGACCAAAAGTTGGGATACCACTAAGTTCACATGACACTAATGACATAAGGAAGGCATCCTTTAAAACTCAACAAGATAATTTGATGTCGTTCAAGTATTTTAAATACATCAGCGATTTTTTCGCAACTCATGAATTGCCAACCTCTAACAACACTAAGAAGACATCCTCCTTATATATTTAAATATAAGATTGTGGAGAAATGCGATGAGCACCTTGAGAAGGTGTTCGAACTTCTAAAGCATTACAAACAATTAGTAAATCAGAAGAAGTGCAAATTTTAAAAGAACTTGCTTTAATGTTTTGGATTAGAAATCAATAGTTCAAAATCATCGACAGCTAGCTAAGATTAAGAAATATTAACAAATTAAAGAGTTTTATTAATAAGCACATCAAGAACTTCTTGGCCATGAGCAGTCATTATTTTGGTGGAGACTAAGTTAGAAGAGGATTTCAATACTTCAAATGAAAATAAGTCGAAGCTTATATTATACATCTATGAACAACTCTAAACATCATAAAATACTACATAATCTATGGCAAGGTAATGTTTTCCCATTATAATGCTATAAAACATTTGCAACATTATATACTCGATAAAGAGATTGAGGTATATATCAACCAATACTGACCAAAGTGAAGCTTCAATAAGTTTGATACAATTTTTTTAGTACAAAACAAGATGCTCATGAAGGTTGCATCTTCTATACAAAGGAATATTGAAAAGCATAAGAAAAGGATAACGACTTCTCTAAGAAACTTGAAGAATATGCTTAGGACAACTGACAACCGATGGAAAATTTAAGCACTCACATCTTAACTATTGTCAGAGTGGAAACTATATAAATCGCATTTAAAGGTTGCTAGCACTTCAATCTGCAAAGTTATTTCTATCAAATAAGGTTTCAAGAAGATACTGCTGGGTTTATCAATATTTTTTGTGTTATACTTCTAAGAAAGCAAAGAGAATATCAATTAAATGCACTTGATTGTGTCAACCTACAAGTTGAAACCAAGAGAAGAAAAGCATCAACTAATTTACTAATGCTCATCACAATCCTAGTAATAGCTTATAAGCATTACAAGTTCCAGAAAAATTCTATTTATCATTAATATTTTATTCTCTTCTCAATTACAAATACTTATTTATGTGACCACCAACAAAATAAAATATACATTAAAAAATAATAAAATATATAAACTAAGCATAATATTCATTTCGATTGGTTTTACTTGTCACAAGGAGAAATGATTACTGCCTCCAAAAAAATAAAATAAAAAAGAGAAAATTATTATACTGGAGTTGATGCAAAGACAAATCTGGTAAGACAAATGCCCCTCACAAAGCAAATGGTCATACTTGAGCTGCTGCAATTAAAAATCTCAGCAAAAGAATCATTTGATGTGAAAACAGCCAAGGCAAATTTAAAGGTAAGCTGAAGAAAATGCTGAAATCATTTATTAATGCTATAGTTTAATACTTTATAGACCATTAAGAATATCTAAATCTAATATTCAAGTCACCCGAACCTCTGAACAATACATCAAATAATTTATAGATCATTAAGAATATCTAAATCTAATACATCAAATAATTTGAGATCTTCTTACCATTAGATAATTTATCTGATACTAATCTAAGACAAATACATTTATAAGAGATACACTTAATAAAAAATCATTAAATCCATACAAACAAAAATCATACTTTGCAATAGTTGAAATTACAGTATGAGATAATGAGACCATAAATCCTATGTTCAACGCCAAGATAATTCAGCCACAGGAGGTTATGAAAAACTATGGAAGCCGATCATATTATATTATTATTTCTCAGTATTGTAATTCTCTCTGTTATTTTAATCATCACTAGCGGTAATATAATGAGTTGTGTACTAACAGGACAGCACTTCTTCTTTTTTACTAGTTAGCTCTGGAAGCGGATCATTCTCTGCTCATAAATTACAATAATTTAAATATATAATTAAGATTAAAAATAATGAAATCTTAATAAAGATACTACCAATCACACTTTAATTAAAATATATTTATTAATATAAAATCTTAAAAATTGGTGAGATTGGTGAAATGACTGCTTATATTTAAGATACTACCAATCAAACACAAGATATAAAATCTTAAAAATTCAATCATAGATTAAAGACAAGTTCTTTTAATTAATTAAAAATGAAGATAAAAAGCAGTATGGGCCTTACCTAGAAAAGACTTGGACTCCTTTTCAAAAAGGCTGCAGATTCATCCATGATCATATATTAAAATCTTTAATTTTAATAAAATAAGCAGTTATCTCACTAATTGTAAATAACATAATTTGGGTGCTAAATATGCAATTAAAGATTTTCACGGATAATAAAGATGCTTTCAATCACAGTTTCTTTTAAAGAGCATATTCAATAATTAATGATAAATGTCAAATGCTTATCAAAGAGTTATATTTTATCAGTTCTTTACAAAGAAAATATCATTAGGACTACTGCATGAGTGGGAATTTGATTATCTTAAAAGCACCATTACAGCTGTTATTTAGTAAAAAAGAAACGATTTGATACTTCATAAATAACCCAACTTGATATATATAAAAAATAAAATCAAAATAAGTTACTCTATAATTAATAAGTGGTGAATAACAGTGTTTTATTTGTATATATTAAATCTGGATGCAAAATATGTATCTTATTAAGATGAGTGCTGTGCATGAAAAAATCCTTTTAAAAAGTCTTTGAACCATTCCCAAAATGGACCTAACAAGATTTGTTTTCTTTAAATATTCGGCAGCTTATAAAGGTTCAATGAATCTGTACCATTATTTTATCAAAATTAATTTTTTATCCGATATATTTTAGCTTTATAGCAAGGCAAACAAAGTTCTGATTTGCGCAGCTGGCCAGCAACATGTATATTATTTAGGGAGCAGTTTTTTGCTACTGGCCGGCCAGCGCTTAAAAAACAGTTTCACGGAAAACTAAACCCCAGGTGTTTTTGTTACCGTGTATGCGGCTAGCATAAAAATAATGTTAAAAAATTGTACGTGTATTAATCACGCACAACTTGTGTATGGAAAAGTGCTGTGATATATATATATATATATATATATATATATATATATATATATACACACACACACAAAAGAGCTCAAGACCTAACAGGTTAACGTTTTGAGTTCAATATTGTGTTTATGAAATGTGCTGGGCAATTTCACATTACTTAATCTCCTAAAATTGGTACCAGAGTGAGTTTCATTTGATCAAGTGATTGCACTCAATTATTGATCCCACATTGCCTCTCATAGAGAGCACATGTTACCCGTATTTGGTGCACCTATAAGTGCAGATGGTGAACTATTCGGTGAACTCACATAGTTTCAACAGCTTTGCAAGCTTGAGTTGGCTCCAGTTCACAATGTGATATTTGAGCCGGGTTGTGGATACACATGTGATGAGGATGTTTGCTTGGAAAAATAATGCGGCTTATATACATTGAATGACCCAAAATCCCAACATGTTAACCTTTTGGTTTAAAAACTGGATTTCTGAAATGTATTGGGCTATTTCGCAAGTGTTTTCTCCCCTACAAGTATATTATTTCCTTTTGTGTATGAGAATATTTTAAGGAGTTATGGAATGTAATCCAAGTCAACGACCACCATCACCATAAGACAACTTCATCTCCCTTACAATGTGTTTACTCCTTGCTGCAGACCACTAGCTTCCTCTCTGATAATTTCTGTAATGACCCTAGATCATTTACAAAGAAGATGTCATTTTTCCCGCAATATCTGAATTCTGTTGATTATCCACAAATTTTAGTTTTCTGTTACATTTCCCAATAAAATCCATTTTTGTATGGCAGAATAAATTAATTAGGAAGGTTTATTCAACCCAAAACCGCTCAAGTAAAAAAAAACATTCAATTCAAATTTCTTGCCTGTTTCGTTTTCAACGGCAATAAAGCCGACCAATGGTTTCAAATAGAAAGGGACGAAGGAATGTTATTTCCCTACAAACAACGCATAAAAGAGTCAACAGTTATATCAGGAAACACACTCGATCACACGACTTCTTCAATCATGCGACTCCCGTAACCGACGAGCGTTTTGGAGCTATTCCGGCCGACGCAGCAGGCGTGCGTTACATGCGCACGCCTAATTTAAGTCTGAAAGCCGCTCTCCATCTTCACAGAGCCTTCGAATTCCTCTTCCTCTCTTCCGCCCGAGCTGTAGGAGCATACCTGAGTCGACGACGAGACGCATCGGCGGAAGAGGTCTGCGCAACCAGCAACAAGAGCCGACGGGAGCGCTGTCAACGTCTCAGCACGCACGCACGATTCTCCTGGCTCAACTCTTCCGCTTCTGCGCCGATCGCCTCTCCCTATGCTCGATCCCTCTCAACGCTCGACAGAGAAGCACGACCCCTCTCTTTTCTGCGAGATCTTCTTCTTCTTCCTCACGATTCCTTCCGCTCGGTCTCTACCTGCGCTCGATGACTCTTTTGTTATAAGATAAAATCTTAAGGGTAAGTTAGTAATACTTCAAATCAATATATATAATAGATAATAGTAAGGATTTTGTGAGAAACTTAAAAATATTGAAATCTTTGTTAAATTATCTAATTAACAATTGGGTCAAAATACCGTCATGAATATGTGTCCATAATTATTAATTTTATATAGAATCTGACGTCATTGGATAAGATAGGGAGCGGTTTAGCATAATTGAGATCTTCTTTATTTTACTCCTTTCAATTACTATTTAGGTAAAAGACATTATTCATTTTAAATTCTGAAATCAAAACCTGTGGTACAAATTTGCCAAAACCTTGTTGTACTAGGTTGATGTAACCTCAATTTAGATAATATGCTAATTTAATATAATGGTTGACCGTGTGAAAATAGAAGACAGTGAAACTATGTTAAGGTTGTAGTAAAACTACAGTGAATGCAATGTGTTGATGCTATTGTCAGCCAGCTACCATCTTGATTGATAACCTAAACCTTCTATGTTTCTATTCCTGAATTAAGCTACAAAGTTTTGCTTCAAGCTACTGCTGGATTCCAATTAAGAATGAATTTTAAGAGAGGTGAAATAGTTATTTATAATAGAATCTGTTGACAACATCAAATGCATTAATTTTTATTTAAACAATCAACATCAGCTCTGTTGAATTATCATCTAATGGCAAATTGGAATCCCTACATAATGAATTAGACGCAGGTTAAGTTACTTAGGATTGTAACACATATCAAATGAGGAACTATGAAATCATTAGTCATATTTTGATTCATTAGTCTTTATCCTATTCACTAATGTATCAAATAAATTATAAGCAAGGACTTATAAGATTAATCTATAAGCATAGTTGTGCATGTATTCGTATGAGATACTAATTATTCATTAGAATCTGATGAAGATTATAAATACAACTTTTGCAGACACATCAGGTTTGTGGTGATTCATCTTCTTAAGTCAAACATAAAAGTACATTTGATATTACTTTTTATGCTTTTTACTTTGATTTGCTGCTTAAGTATCGCCTTGAGCCTGTTTTAATTGCTATCTAATACTTTATTCTTACTACTAATGATGTAAGAGAAACAAAATTATATTCATGTATCTTGTAAATGTTGTAAAAAGGAGTTCCAAAATGGAGCATGAATAGGTTAAGGACGGGGCTAGTTCTCGGGAGCTATAAGGGTGTCATCTTGAGCCTTTGAGGGGGCCCAGGTGAAGGTTATGCTTAAATGCATGTTTGTTACCATCTGGAGCCTTTAAGGGGCCCAAGTGAAGATTATGCTTAAATGCATTTTTATAAATCCAGCCTCATGGTTCTAGCTTTGCCCATCATAACTGCTAGCGTTGCTTCTGAATATCATAAATATAAACATAAACATGAATTTTTGTGCGATTATTGCTTTATCGTTTGGAAATATGGCATATGACAAAAGAACATTTACTTTGTCGGAGTCATGATTTTCTTTTGATTGCAATAACTATATCTTCCTGCAATTATTATCATTGTTGCTTTCCGCTTTGCTTAAAGTATATTTTTAATATCCTTTGAATTTGGAATATCCACTAAAGCATTATTTTTATAATGCCAGATTAGATACAGCTGGAGGAGACTAGTATAGTTTAAATTCATTGGAGAAAGGCATGCCACGAGAAAATAATTATTATCATTGTTGCTTTCCGCTTTTTGCTTAAAGTAAATTTTTAATATCCTTTGTATTTGGAATGTGCACTAAGGCATTATTTTTATAATGCCAGATTAGATACAGCTGGAGGAGGCTGGTATAGTTTAAATTCATTAGAGAAAGGCATGCCGCGGAAAAATAATGAATTCTAATTACCCTTCGATAAATAATTATTGTTGTATAATGACATTTATGTAATAAATTTTGGATGTTATTTACTTTAAATTAAATGAATATTATTTCTTTATACTTGAATGGTTCTGGATGTTGTTTAACTGTTATTTTACTTAACCACTAATATGATCCTGCGGAAACATCACCTGATGTTAGATTGATTATTACCAACCTAACATGGGTCATCACAATTGGTATCAGAGTAGTATTGGAAGTGTTAGGAGTAAAATAGTATCTGACAAAAAAGTCATAATTGAGAAATTATTCAACTTAAAGTACAAGTAGATTGGAACAAAATATTTTTTTAAAAACTAGTGACACAATAAAGCTATTATTAGAACAAAACATTTTGTATAAAACTAATGACATAATAAGGCTAATATTCAACAAGTTATAAATTTGGGTTTTAACAAATGAATTTTCCCAATCATTCGGCAGAACACTCAGAGGCTAACTTAAGCTAATAAAAGTCTTGGCAAATAAACATATTCATGAACCTAATTTCAACCCCCTACCATTGAAGATCGGATACAGGAATTGGAAGACAAGGAGGAAGCACGTTGTGAGAACCTGACAAGGTTCATGTGCGTCTCCTACGAGAAAATTACTAGCCTCCAAAAAGAGGTGCAAGAATTGAAGGAGGCACTACGGATAGTACTTCCTAAGTTGGCAAAATTTACTTTGGAAAAGAAAAAAGAACATGAAGAACGTATCACAGACTTAGAGGAAGGGGGGAGCCATGCTGCACTTCCCCCTCACCACGCCATGGATAAGGCCACTACATCGGGGGCCAAGAAAAGGAGGATGACCGCCATCAAGTACCGAAAGTTGTGGGCAGAAAACCTCAAAAAGAGCATATAGATTGCTTTTAAACATTTGTCATGAAAGAACTATGTTTTTATTACTTACCATTGTTATAGTCGAAATTTCCTTCCCTATGCAAAATATTAAATAATATGAGTAAGAGTTGTTCTATTCCTATAAATTAAGATCTTCTCTTTTTGATAGATGAATCTAGAAGAATATTATCCCAAATTACCCACAGAGACTCTAGTAAAAACTCCTTTGCCTTCAGGGCCATCGGAGACTAAAACTGATAAGATCTTGGAGTTGATGGCCCAAAAATTGGCCAATCAACAGAAAACTCATGTGTCTCCTCCTGAACAAAGGCACATAATAGATGGTGCACTGCAAGCCTTCATGAAATTAAATCCACCGTCTTATGACAGGTCAGCTCGACGATGGAGTCTGAATATTGGATACAATAGATAGAAGGTAAACTGGAGAACATGAAATGCCCAGCCATCGATGCAGTGAGACTAGCTAAAAGTCTGTTCAAGGCTGAAGCCGAATAATGGTGGGGAGTCACCCACAAAACATAGTTCATGAGCTTGGAGCTAGAAGATATCTCGTGGGAAGAATTTGCGGAGGCATTCAGAGTTCGTTACATCCCTCATTCTGCGCAGAAAATATCGGAGAACCAATTCACCAAGGTGACTCGGGGAAATAGGTCCATTGCGGCTTATGAGTCCGAGTTCACGAGACTCTCCAGGTATGCACACAAACTAGTTGACACCGAGGCCTCTAGGTGTAGCAGGTTCTTGGATAGTTTGAAGGACTCCATCCGAACCTGCTTACTCCCACTCAAGCATACCAAATTTGTTGAGCTACTGAACTGCGTAACCATTCTGGAGCATAACGAACAAGTAATCGTTGAGCGCCAAGAAAAGCGATATTTTCAATCCCAAGATAATCGTGAAACCTTTAAAAGGTCTCAACCTAGTCGTCAGGCCAATGTATATCAGATCACCTTAGGGCCTGTTAGGGGAAGGGCAAATTCAAAATGCCGACGACCACACCCAATAAGCAGGTGCTATCACACGGGCGACAGATGTTACCAATGTGACGGGACGGGACATAGTTACCGACTTTGCAAATCTTTTAAAACTATAGATGAGGACATCATTCAGAGACCCAACATAAACACAGTATCTACACCTCCTCGTGCCCCGGCTCCAGCAAGTGCACCAGCCCCGACAACATCGCCTGCAACCACGCCGACTTAAAAGAGAGGCCATGACCCGGGATGACCAGCTGCTGCTAGGGTTTACACACTTACCCCGGTTATGGCTTCTGAAGATCATGATATGATAACAAATACTTTTTAATTAATTTGACCAGTATTATTAATTTAAATTTTAAGAAATAAATCTTTAGCATGCATTCACTATTAGGTACTTTACACTTTTCTGAAAGCACATGTATAACATTATTTGACACGGGTGCGAGTCACTCATTTATATCTGAAATATTCGTAAAGAAGTTATAACTGCTGTCTAGAGAACTAAAGGAAAAATTAAATGTGGCGTTACCATCCGATGCCCTCGTGAGCGCTAGGGAGTATTGCGAATGTGATATCCCAATTAATTGTGGGATGTTTAAAGCCAGCTTGATAGTTCTTCCAATTGTGAACATTGATATCATTTTGGGTATGGACTGGCTATCAGTCATCTAGCAGTCATTGATTGTCAGCGTAAGAAGGTCACCCTGAGGAGTGCAGGAAGATCAGTGACAATTATGGGAAGGCTAGGCACTGCTGCAGAGAAGAGGTAGCTCCCTTAGTAGATACAAGGGTCGGCAATGAATTTTCGGATGTATTTCCTAATTATTTGCCAGGAGTACCTCCGGTACGGGAAATAGATTTTACTATTAATTTAATTCCCGATATGCAATCATTATTAAAGACATCATATCGAATGGCACCAAAAGAACTTCAAGAATTAAATGAGCAATTAAATGAATTGTTAGATAAAAGCCTTGTTCGTCCCAGCATATCACTTTGGGGAGCTCCTGTGCTTTTTGTTAAGAAGGATGGACGATGAGGATGTGCATCGACTACAAAGAACTAAACAAGGTGATAATTAAGAATAAATATCCTCTTCTCTTCCCCGAATAGATAACCTATTTGATCAACTAGCTGGAGTTGTTGTTTTCTCCAAAATCGACCTTCAATCTGGATATCATCAAGTAAGAATAAGGGAAAAAAATATTCAAAAAACAGCTTTCAAGACTATGTATGGGTCATTCGGACTAACCAATGCAAAAATGATCATGAGGTTCACTAACGAATAGTTTTAGAGACTTTAAGATACAATAAGTTATACACAAAATTTTTGAAGTGCGATTTTGGTTGAGCTCAGTGGCCTTCCTAGGGCATGTCGTAAGCATTGAAGGAATTCAAGCTGATCCAAAGAAAATTAGTTCCATCCAAGAGTGGACTCGGCCTACGACGATAACAAAAATCAGAAGTTTCATGGGTTTGGCAGGATATTATATAAAGTTTGTACAATGATTCTCCCAGATTTCAACTCCACTCACCAAGCTCACACAAAAAGCCGTGCAATTCATCTGGAGCTCTGAGTGCGAAGAATCTTTTCAGAAATTAACAAACGCCCTCATGACCGCTCCTGTCCTGACATTACCCCAAGAAGGGATGGATTACCAAGCCTATACAGATGCATCCAAATTAAGACTTGGGTATGTTTTAATGCAAAATATGAGGGTAATTGCTTATGTGTCTCGCCAGCTAAAGGTTCATGAAAGGAACTATCTAGTTCACGATTTGGAGTTAGCAGCGGTTGTCTTTGCACTTAAGATATGAAGACATTACTTGTATGGGGTAAAATGTGAAATATTCACAGATCATCAAAGCCTCAAATACATTTTTACTCAAAGGGAGTTAAATTGTCGGCAAAGGCGATGGCTCGAACTCACAAGTGATTATGATTTGGATATTCAATATCATCTAGGAAAGGCCAATGTCATGGCAGATGCATTAAGCAAGAAATCGGTTAGCACACTCAACTCGATGACCATCAACAAGAATCTGGGTAAAGAGCTGAATAAGTTAGGGATAGATCAGGTAGCAACAAACTAACTGAATGTCATTCTGACTACAAGAGTTACAGAATTAACATTAGAGCAGCGCACAAAATTGTCCTAAGAGAAAGTTCCAGAATATCAAAAGATGAAGCAGCTTATCTTGGAATGAAAGAACAATTCTCTTCAAGAAAATGACGGTTACATCTATCATAAAACTCGATTGTGGGTGCCCAATGTAAGGAATTGCAAATGGTGATATTACAAGAAGCGCATTGTTTAGGATATACTATCCATCCTGGGACTTCAAAAATATATCACGATTTAAGAAAAATTTATTGGTGGTCTGGCCTGAAGAAAAATGTAGGAGAGTCAGTGGCGTGTTGCAATGCATGCAACTTAGTGAAAGCAAAACATCAAAAGACATGAGGACTTGCAATCTCTACCAGTCCCAGAATGGAAGTGGACCGATATTGCCATGGACTTCGTAGTGGTATTGCCTCGAAGCAAATCAGGAGCCGATACCATATGGGTCATTGTTGACAGACTCACGAAATCAGCACATTTCCTCCCATAAAAAAGATGGACCCCATGGAGAAGCTCGCTAGAACATACGTCAAGGAAATCATTCGACTGCACGGAGTCCCAAAAACAATTATATCAGATGGGGATAATAGATTCACATCCCAATTCTGGAGAGCCGTACACCGTGATTTGGGTACTAATCTTGCAATGAGCACTGCATTCCATCCCCAAATTGACGGGCAAACTGGAAACTGGAGTTTGGTGGAAACTGGGAAAAATACTTGCCCTTACTTGAGTTTGCTTATAATAATAGTCATCAAGGTAACATTGGAATGGCACCATACGAAACTTTATACGGAAGAAAATATCTAACATCTCTATCCTGGTCAGAAGTGGGAGATGTCCAAATCTACGAATCCGATCTTATCGAAGATGCTGGAGTTTCAGGTAGGAGATTTTGCTTATCTAAAGGTAAGCCCAATGAAGGGAGTATATCGGTTTGGCATATCAGGAAAGCTGAGCCCGTGATATGTGGGACCATTTGAGATCATTGCCTGAATAAAGAACTCTGCTTATCGTTTGAAGCTACCGGAGAAATTTTCTAGAGTGCATAATGCGTTCCATATATCATCCCTATGTAAATGTTTGCAAGAACCATCTCATCAATTAGTAGCTCCCGGAACAAAAATCCAGCCAGATCTGACGTATGTTGAAGAACCAGACCAAATTATAGAACGAGATAACCGTCGATTAAGGAAGAGAATTATTCCCATGGTTAAGGTGCAATAGAAAGGTCATAGTGCCAAGGAAGCAACATGGGAAAGAGAAGATTATATGTAAAAGGAATATTCCAAACTCTTTCAAAATTCAGGTAATCTTAATTAAATCTTATTACATTCAATTAAAATGTTTTTTTTTCGGTGCAATGTCGAGGACAACATCATTTTTAGCAATGATCCTAGGTCATTTACAAAGAAGATGTTATTTTTCCCACAATATCTGAATTATGTTGATTTCCCACAAATTTCAATTTTCTATTACATTTCCCACTAAAATCCGTTTTTGTATTGCAGAATAAATTGATTAAGAAGTTTTATTCTACCCAAAACCTCTTAAGTAAGAACAAACATTCGATTCAAATTTCTTGCCAATTTCGTTTTCATCGGCAATAAAGCCGATGGTTTCAAATAGAAAGGGGCGAAGGAACGTTACCTCCCTACAAACAAAGCATAAAAGAGTCGACAATTATATCATGAAACACACTCGATCACACGACTCCTTCAATCACGCGACTCCCGCAACCAACGAGCGTTTTGGCGCTATTCCAGCCGACGCAGTAGGCGTGCGTTACATGCGCACGCCTTATATAAGTCCGAAAGCCGCTCCCCATCCTCACAGAGCCTTCGAATCACACTTCCTCTCTTCAGCCCGAGCTGTAGCAATCTGTGCAACTAGCAACGACAATCGACGGAAGCGCTGTCAACGTCTCAGCACGCACGCACGATTCTCCTTGCTCAACTCTTCCGCCTCTGCGCAGATCGCCTCTCCCTGCGCTCGAATCCTCTCAACGCTCGACAAAGAACCACGATCCCTCTCTTTTCCACGCGATCTTCTTCTTCTTCCCCATGATTCCTTCCGCTCGGTCTCTACATGCGCTCGACTAAGCTATAAGGTATGAATCCTTCATTGTGTCAACTCTTTTGTTATAAGATTGAATCTTAAGGGTAAGTTAGTAATACTTCAAATTAATATATATAATAGATAATAATAATAATTTTGTGAGAAACTTAAAAATATTGAAATCTTTGTTAAATTACCTAGTTAACAATTGGGTCAAAATCTCGTCATGAATATGGGTCCATAGTTATCGATTTTATATAGAATCTGACGTCATTGGATAAGATAGGGAGCAGTTCAGCATAATTGAGATCTTCTTTATTTTACTCATTTCAATTACTGTTTTAGGTAAAGACATGTTATTCATTTTAAATTCTGAAATCAAAACTTGTGTAGAAATTTGCCAGAACCTTGTTGTACTAGGTTGATGTAATCACAATTTAGATAATATGCTAATTTCAAATAATGGTTGATCATGTGAAAATAGAGGACAGTGAAACTGTGTTAAGATTGTAGTAAAACTACGGTGAAAGCAATGTGTTGATGTTATTGTCAGCCAGCTACCATCTTGATTGAAACCTAAACCTTTTATGTTTCTATTCCTAAATTAATCTGCAAGAGTTTTGCTTCAATCTACTGCTGGATTCCAATTAAGAATGAAATATAAGAGAGGTGAAATGGTTATTTATAATAGAATCCGTAGGCAATAGTAAATGTATTAATTTTTATTTAAACATCCAACATTAGTTCTGTTGAATTATCATCTCATGACAAATTGGAATCCCTACATAATGAATTAGGCGCAGGTTAAGTTACTTAGGATTGTGACGCATATCAAATGAGGAACTATGAAATCATTATAATCACATTTTGATTCATTAATCTTTATCCTATTCACTAATATATCAAATGAATTATAAGGACTTATAAAATTAACCTGTAAGCATAGTTGTGCATGTATTTATATGAGATACTAATTATTCATTAGAATCTAATGAAGATTATAAATACAACTTTTGCAGACACATCAAATTTGTGAGTAATTTATCTTCTTAAGTCAAACACAAAGGTACACTGGATATTACTTTTAATGCACAAAGTCATGATTATCTTTTGATTGCAATAAACTATATCTCCCTGCAATTATTATCATTGTTGCTTTTTGCTTTTGCTTAAAGTATATTTTTAATATCCTTTGCATTTGGAATGTGCACTAAGGCATTATTTTTATAATGCCAGATCAAATACAACTGGAGGAGGCTGATATAGTTTAAATTCATTAGAGAGAGACATGGCGCGAAAAAATAATGAATTCTAATTACCCTTTGATGAATAATCATTTTTGTATAACATTTATGTAATAAATTATGAATGTTATTTATTTTAAATTGAATGAATGTTATTTCTTTATACTTGAATGCTTTGGATGTTATTTAACTGCTATTTTACTTAACCGCCAATATGATCCTGCGAAAACATCACCCGATGTTAGATTGGTTGTTACCAGCCTAAAATGGGTCATCACAGTTTCTTCTTAGCAACTCTTTAACAACTTTTGGCAGTTTTTGGCCGTCGACAACTACCATTAACACGGACAACTTCCTCTTTGATAGTTTCTAACAACTATTTGGCAAGCTTTTGGCCACTCATTAGCCGTCGACAACCACCATCAACATCAACGAACAATGAAGAAAGGTGCTGGCCGCTATGGGCTGCAGGGCATTTTCTTGCATGATATATTTTAGCATATACAACGTCAGTAGTCTAGTAATTTTCCTCACATATGTAGTGATTAAAACCACAACAATAAAACTTAGATTCCTTATTTTTTAACTTTTCTTTGTGGTTTGAACATTTAATATTTTTATCTTACTAATTATAATTTTTGCTTTTTGGGTCAGTTGCGACCACAAAATGTAAATTTGCATAGTTTTCATAATAATGGATTAAGCTCAGCGCTTAACTGCTTTCAAAAGATAATTACCTAGTTGAGAATAATTCAACAAAAAATATATATGTAAAAACTTTCTATTTAGGTAGATAATCATATATAACTATTTGTGACCAATAAAAATTGTTCACCCATTTTTTTCTTATACAACCTCGTAAATTAGATTGCTCCAATCCCTTTTATATATAAAGATGATGTCATATCATCAATGGTCTCTATAGTTGCAGTAATGTAGCAGAACTTAATAAGAAAGACATGATAATCCCCCGGTTATAGATGGGTTGTAGTAGGAGAGTTTGAACTTTTGGGATGAAGTGGGCTACTTGTCCTGAAACGTAGAGGAAAAATAACTCTTCTTGGAATGTGGGGGAAAATTCGCTCAGCCATCGCCAAGGTGACTCAATGCAGGAAGGACCGTTAGGTACCTATGGAGACCGAGCGACCATTGTTCAACAAAAAGTAGATTTCCTAACATTCCCAGGAGGGACCTGATGTCATACACTATGGTTGTCCAGATGCCGAACAAAAATCGAGGGCATCAACAAAACCCTCGAGGCATTTGAGAAGATTCATTAAAGATAAAAGTGTGCCCCTGATTCATACATACACTTTGAGCATGCCCCTACTTCAAAAGTTCTTTGTTAAAACAGAAAGGAGAAAAGAAAGGAGGACAGAAAAGATCTGTTGCCGCCTCCTATGCATAAGAATAAAAATGAGCATGTGGTGTTCGGTGACTTTACAATTTTTTGAGAGTGGTGGTGAGATATGGGATGGGCAATCACTCTGAGATGAAAGTTGAGTTCAAGGCTTCGACCAATGTGACCCTCAGGTAATCAGTGAAGTGACTTCAACTTGGAAGCTTGTTTGCATACGAATGTACGATTGGGGGAAGATCGAAGACCACGCTGCCCCCTAAATGAGATCGCCTGATGTTTAAGGGGACAAGGATCTGGAGGTGGAAGAGTTCTTGAGTATCCAGAGCACTAATTAGAATTCAATTTTATGTCAAGCAAAGTTACAAAGAGAACTTTAGTAGAACTAAATCATTTCTTACAAGCAAAAAGATGGAAGTTCATGTTAAGACCCTTAACATTCCATAAGTTATGAAATTCAATCATAAACAGATTGAGAGTTAAGAAGAAAGATAAAAAACTGAATTCACTAGCCCCTCAAAGAGCCCCCCTTTTCCATGTTTGCGTGCCAATCACATTCCAAATACATGTTCCTAGCACATCATTATTCTCCAAAACAAAGCATTCTTCCAAATCATGAGAGATAGAAGAAGAATTACCTAGAGAAGAATCCAATCGGCTTTTCTTCATAATAGGAGGAGCATTGAAATTCAAAAATGACTTCATTCCCTCAACAACATCATTTACTATATCAGTATCAATTATTCAATTCAAGACAACCATATATTTTATATGTTCTGTTATTTCCATATGAATCATAAAAATAGGTTCCTAATCTAAAGAAGAGGTAGAAGAATTGGGGCCAGCCAAAGAATGAGACAAAACAACAATCTATTTACCTAGATGCCTAAACTTCCTTCTCAATGCCCTACTCCGAGTAGGCGAAGTTTTATTTTCACATTCACGACCACTTGAACCAAAACTGAAAATATTAAAAGATTTGTACACGGAAAGTTTCCACACATACCACCTTTTAAGAAAGAATATTTCCGTTCAAAATAGACAGTGTTTGTCCTAAAAAATCCGACATAGGATAGATCTCAATACAAAAACGGGCATAAGATAATCTACTCCTACAATTTGTAAGAGAATCAGCAAAGAGAGAGAGAGAGATCCTTATTCTACTTGCAAATTAAAAATGTGCAGAAACAGTCCACAAAATCATGGGAAGGCAAGAAATCTGAAAAGAAGAGTTAGATGGAAAAAATTTATAATCCCAAACTTAACCAGAAGGGGAGAGCCAAAAAGGGACCAGGGTCCTTCTTTCATAACAGTAAGACCCTATTGACAGTTAAATTGGAGCAAATAGCACCCACTTTCCCCATGAATTATTTGTGGGGATTTCAACTGTGTAATTGAAAGCTCATGGAAAAAAAGCCGTGCAATGATTAAGTCTAACAAGCCTAAGAACTTCAATTATTTTATTTTCTATGCTCAACTAGAAAATGTCCTCTACTAGTGTTTGTTTCTTGATATAATTACCAGTGTGAATCCTATTCTAGCTAAATCAAAAACTTGATTGGGTTATGCGTAATATTGTTTAGAAAAATTGCTTTTCTCTCCATTTTATTAAGTAGGTTATCATATTACATCAGATCTGTGATGATCCATGTTAAGTTGGTAACAATCAATCTAATATCAGATGCATCTTTCCGCAGGATTATACTGGCGGTTAGGTAAAATAGCAGTTAAACACATCCAGAGCCATTCAAGTATAAGAAATAACATTCATTCAATTTAAAATAAACAATATCCAAATTTTATTACATAACTGTCATTATACAGAAAATAATTATCCTTTGAAGAGGCAGTTAGAATTCGTTAATTTCCCGCGCCATACCTCTTTCTAACGACTTTAAACTATATCAGCCTCCTTCAGCTGTATTTGATCTAGTATTATAATAATAATGCCTTAATGCACATTCTAAATACAAAGGATATTAAAAATATACTTTAAGCAAAAGCAGAAAGCAAAAATGATAATAATTGCAGAAAAATATAGTTTATAGCAAAAGGATAATTATAACTCTTGCAAATAAAATATTCTTTTGTCACATGCCAATTTTTCAAATGGAAAAGCAATAATAGCATAAACCTTCACCTGGGCCCCTTTAAGGGCTCCAGATGGCAATAAACATGCATTTAAGCATAACCTTCACCTGGGCCTCCCTCAAAGGCTCCAAATGACACCCTTATAGCTCCCGAGGACTAGCCCCGTCCCTAACATATTCATGCACCATTTCGGAACCCTTTTGCCACATTCACAAGATACATAAACATCATTTTGTTTCTTTTACATCATTAGTAATAAGAATAACGCATTAAATAACAATGCAAAATATGCTCAAAGCGATGCTTAAGCGGCAATGAAAGTAAAAGCATATAAAATAATATCCGGTGTACCTTTTATGTTTGACTTAAGGTGAATCACTCACAATCTTGATGTTCTGCAAAAGTTATAATTGAAATCTTATTAAACCTTGAAAATAATGCTTTTTAGTGTTTAAATAAATCTTATGACTCGCCATACCACCTAATTTAGTTTTCATTCTCATATCCTCCCCAGACCTCTTGATTTAAATCTCATAATATAAGGTACATTATAATAATTTCACTTAAGAGTTCAAAAGTTGGTGAGTTAGAGAGTTTATAACATTGATAACATTATGTCGTAGCATTTCAATATCATACTTAATCAAATATTTTTTATTTCTCAACAATAGTTTTCCAACAGAAAAATCTAATAACCTTAAATGATGCTAGAGCATGGTATAACATGGATTGAATTATTGATTCAATATTCACTGATAATTCTTGATGTTTCAACTCTTATTATTAAGCAATAACATTTCAGTGGGGTGTAAAATAGTTAAATTTTTAGATTTCAGATAACCTGTGAACCCAACTACATGCTACTTTATTATTTATCCTTACACAAAATTCAGCAGAGTCTAACTCAGATTACAGGTTATTCTAACTATACAAATCATATTTAACTTATCCAAATTCCATTTAAATGCTCTAAGACAGTAGTAAATGAACATTTTTCAAACATAGGATATTATAAGTAATTTAAGATAAATTTAATGAGTTTCATGAATATATTTCTCATTAAAATCCAGCTTAAATCCCAAAGATAATATTTCAAATGATCGGAACATAATGTCTTGCTAAAAATTCAGTTCATTAGTAAATTTTAGAAAATTCATAATTAATCCCAATATCTAAAAATGCTCAATTTCATTATACAAATTATTAAAAGTGAAATGAATTTAAACCTAAGTTATTATTAAGGATTTCAATAGCAAAATTTAAAAGAAGTTTCGTACCTTATAGCTTAGTCGAACGCATAGAAATATTGGCGTAGAATCGAGCGGAAGAAGTCGGCGCAGAGTCGAGCGGAGAAGTCGGTGCAGAGCGTCGATCGGTGAAGGCAATCGCACGAAAGCAGAGGTCGTGCGATATGAGCCTCTGAATTCCGTCTCTCGGCGCACGAAACTACGAGCGGAAGGAGGGATCAAGTCTCCTGGCTCGATCGGCCGCCAGGAATGTACTTGCTGCCGCTGCGTCTCCTGGGAGGGGTTCGATCGCTGAGAGGAAGAGGCGAGGGGGGTCGAGAGCGGTGAAGGAAGTCGCACGAAATGAGGAGATCAAGTGGAGAAGAATCGGGAGTTGCACGAAAGCAGAAGTTGAGCGGAGGACGCCGCACACTACCCGTCTCTCGAGCGTAAGGGTTACGACGGAAGGAGGGGTCGATCCTTCCTGCTCGGTCGGCCACCAGGTACGCTTACTGCCACGTCTTACAGGAGAGAATCGAGCGACTGAGAGAGAGAGAAGGCTTGCTCGAGTGGTGAGAATTGTTCAGTCCTTTGCGATTAAATAGGGCGTGCGTATGTAACACACGTCCATTTCATTCGGGCTGATTAGCCGGTGAGTTACGGGTAATTAGCTCTATTATTCTCTGCATACCTTTCTAATATAGCTGAAGATTTAATTGCTTAACAGTTTCTAAAAGGGCAGCCGATTCTTGTCTTAAATATGGGTCTTAATGAGGCAATTTATGCATTTACTAATTTAAGTATGCGTTAATGACGGGTCTTAATTTCTATTTCAGCTTTAAACGAATTTGAAAACTTTCTAAATTAAGGATTGTAACTGAAAAATCCAAATTTAGCGGGAGTTCAACGGAAAACTGAAATTTGCGGGAGAATTAATGAAATCCAAATATTGCGGGACATTAATATTTTCCTTATAAATGACCTAGGGTCATTACAGGATCACTTACTCCTTGTATCTCTTCATCCCACTTTAGAGAAATGTGGCGGTACCTATATGAAAATATTTGGAAAGGAGGAGAACAAAATGCTTACTTTGACTGCTTGGAAGGTGTATGTAAGAGGTATTTTTTTTGGGATGCTGCTAGGAGTGATGACAAGGACTTGTATAAGTTCGCCTTACTTTCAGCTTCTAACGATAATGGGTTCTCTTGTTTTCAACACTTCTATTTCTAAACTGCAAGCGAAACTCAGTCATGAACAAGAATGGCCTTACTTTCAGCTTCTAACGATAATGGGTTCTCTTGTTTTCAACACTTCTATTTATAAACTGCAAGCAAAACTCAGTCATGAACAAGAGTGGCTGAAGCAGAGAAGCAAAGCCCACTAGTTGAGGCTGATGAGCATGATTTGAATTTCCTTTATCAAAAAACTTGAATGGCCATAAAAACTACAACTATATTATGTCTCTTGCTGAATCCATGAGCCAAATAAAAATTTTTAACAATTTGATTACTCAATTTCAAGGGTGGTTTAACTCTGACTTATTGGGGGCTCTCGGTATTATCCTGAGGGTTGTAAGTTAAATTAGATTTTATACTTTTTTTGAGGAATAGTGGAAAAATTTATGTGCCAAAATTGGAAGTAAAAAAGCCTTCGACAATATTAACAAAAATACTGCCCTTGCTAGGCTTTAGACCATTGGCATTCCGAATCAATTAATTATATGGATAAGAGTGTGCATCATAAGAATATTTTTCAGTCAAATTATAAGATTATCTCTTTTAAGAATGTGTTTAGATAAACTTGCCCCTTCTATCCTTATCTTTTTACGATACTCATGGATGATTTTTCTTACCTTTTTAATCAAGCTATAAACAGCCGCAACTTCTCTCCTTTTAATTCGGGAAGTCGAAATTGTTCTTTTTTACTTTTGTTGATGACCTCCAGTATTTTGGTTTGACTGGCCTGTCAAACTTGCAGGAGCTTAAGCAAATCTTAAGGAATTTTAAAAAAACTTTGACTTGCAGTGAATATTAAAAAATCTGAGATTTTTTTTTTCTAAGACAGTTGTTTATAAGGGCCAGCTAGCCAATTTCATTGATGTCATATCACATTATAGTACCTGACAATTCTTATTGCTTGTGCCAATCTCAAAGCACCGGATTGCTTGAAACTTATTGACAGAAATGGGAGGACCAAAAACATTTTTCTTTTGCTAGTCCGCTTCAGCTCAATAAAACTTAAATTTCACCCTTTTGACCTATTGGGAGAGTTCTATTATTCAGCATCAATACTTAAATTGATAACATCCTGTTCTTTGAATTTCTCTTCAACTGGGGATCAAAGGGAGAAAAGTACTCATTAATTAAGATAGTTGCTTCTCCTAGAGATTGTGGTGGGCTAGATATTGTTAATATTTGTGATTGTTTAAAGCCTACAAACTTGTAATTAAGATACAGTTGCTTCTCTTAGAGATTGTGGTGGGCTAGATTTTGTTAATATTTGTGATTGTTTAAAGCCTACAAACTTGTGGTCATTTGGAGGCCTACATTTGGTGATACCATTACAGGAAGATGGTGGCACACGAAAGGCTATGACATATGGAATCATGGTGGTTTGAAGTTCACAATATATTGGACACAGACAAAAGAGCTTTTCTCTATTTCTTTTGCGCACAAATGGATGGTCTTTTGGAATTGAAGTTTGTGTGTTCTTCCACAATTAAGAGAATTGTTATTGCCCAACTTTGTGCTACCTAACTGAGGGAGATGCGGCAGATCTTCATGCCTGAGATGCGACTCTTTCTACAGCATTTATTTCTAGTTTGGATCAGGCTTTGGTGGGAATTTCTCTTGCTGGAGCGGCTAGTGATGGATTCTTCAATCTATTTGATGTTTAGTTTTGATTCTATTCTTTTCTTATTAGCAAGAAGGAGCAAGAACAGAATATGCAGGGTGACCTTCTGGCCCTCTCCTGCGGATGTCTTTTTCCGACAACTCTTAATCTTTTTTAATACTACACCGGCATAGATTCTAAAGCTTATACTTGTCTTTCACATGATTGCAGTTTTCACTATGATATTGGGCCTTATATTTGATTCAACTCTATGATTTTATTATTCTTTTTTCTCCAAGTTTAAAGGATTTTGCACTATGCGATTGGATTGGTTTTTCAACATCAATTGACAGAGCATAATTTTGTTTAGCACTTAGCGTGAGAAATTATTCTGAATTGGTCTTCAGAAGAACATGTTTTCGATGCATATATGAGCTCCTTGATTTCTCTATTGTTACATTTTGACTAATGTTTCTTTATTTCTTTTCTTCTACTTGGTTTTCTGAATAACTTGGATTTTGGCCCACAATTTCTTCAAAATAAATAAATAAATAACTATTCGTAAGCCTCTGCCTGCCAGTTCTTGTGAGCCACCCACTCTGCCTGCCAGTTCTTATGAGCCGACAACTAGTTCTTGTTACATTATATTTAAAACGCGTTAATATTAATCCTGCATTAATAAATACTCAATAGCATCGCAGTAGACACTCAGATTCACGTGAGAGTCTATATAAAAAAATATTCCAAGGATTACTACTATTTAATGCGTTATTGTTAACACATACAGTATATATTGCAATTTTATTAGCTAAATAATAAGTTAAAGGGGTTTACTAACACTTTTAGATTATTTTAGGGATGTGCAAAGCATTTTCCAAATTTTATAGAGTTGCTGATCTAGCACAACTGGTTAAAGCATGTCATTAATGATAAAGAAGGTTGATGTTTTTTTTGAAAGAACGTGAGCTTCAAATAAAAAACAAATATGTGGTCTATAACAATTGAACTCATGACATAGGATAATAAATTCAAAGCTTTAATCACTAAATCACAACACCATTTATGAAAATAATATCACTTTATGTCAATCTCTTGATAAAAATAGCAATTTCTTAAAATATGATAAAGCCAAGTATATAACAAGTTTGCTCGATACAGATTCACTCTGAATAAAGTTGAGTGTGTTATTCTAAAAAATGCTATGCTTAAGATAATTAAGAACACTAATTCAATACTAAATAGTTTGGCCTAATTCTTCGATTAATCAACCAAACTAGAAGGAAGTCAGCCAAAGTTGAGACCAAGCTGAGCCAACCAAAAGTAGCTTGAGTCGAACTCAAGACAGTCCTAAATCCTTCATGACAAGCCTGAACACAGATTGGGCTCAATCAAACTCCCAATTAAATCCTAAACCTTACACATTGTTTTTTTTTTCGTTTTTACAAAAGTTAAAATTTTGCAAATGCACTCTTAACTTGAAGATAAATCAACGACGCAACTAAAAGAACCCAAATAGTTATGAGCTCTGCAGTCATACAAGATAAAACATAAATCATAAAAATGGACAATGATGTACATAGTATTTATCAGGTAAAAAATCGCGTAAAAAGTGCCTAGAATTTACCGTATAATTTAAAGCAGTGAATCACCGCTCCAAATGTGGCTTTGTCAAGATGATTTGGTGGCATTGGCAGTTGCTGCGTCCTTGATGAGCTGGAGAGAGTATGCAATATCATTCAGAAGCTTGTGTGGATCCGGAATCGCAGCCTCGTCTACTGCCAGAACCACCACCATCTTATTCGCATAGCTTTGATAATGAATCGTCAAAGCCTACCAAAGTTTTAAGATAAAAAAGCTCTTTGATTATATTCTGATCTATGACTTAAACTGCATCATTTTTAAATCATATCAGCATGATAACTATTTAAAACTATTAAATAATATCTTCAACAAGCTAAATTATCTGAAATGCCTTTAATACAAATATTCAGCCAAAGATTGTCTTCGCCTTAAAAATTCTTGGCTAAATGTTCAGGCAATCAAGCTTTTTACTGATAGCAACACCATTATGAACAATAAGTGTGCACCTTATGAATAATAGATTGGGAAGCTGTTTGCTTGACAGTGGCAAGAAACAAAGGATAAACAGAAAGGGATTAAAGCATTGAAAGTCACAACTGCCACTTCGCTAATTAACATCAGAAATTTTTGTGAGAAGAACATTATGGTATATAGTTATAATTTGCAAGTATACTTTATTTTTTTTTTTTAATTTATAATTTGGAACTATTGAGTAACTCTGCAAATAATTGGGGCATCTAGTTAATTTATACATTGGAGTTTTAGTAAAATTATTTAGCCACAAAAAAAAAAAAAATTGGTTGCATAAAAATAAAAGTTAACGGTCCAAACAATATAATTTTCTTCAGCCGAATAAGTTTGGAAGCTTTGCAGGTAGCAGTTTTACAATTAACCCTTTAGGCCCAAACCGTCTTGAGTCTCCACAGTCTCCAAGACCAAGAATGTGTTTGATGATTGAGTCTCAAGTTTTAGAAGAGACAAACTAAATTTTGCAGTCATCTTGAGATGAAATCATAGTAATAATTTGTAAAGCCAAGCTACATCAGCACTTAATGAGTTTTAAATGACTCAGAATTGTCTAGCAGCAGTTTTGCAACTAGCCTTTTAGACCCAAACCGTCTCGAGTCTCCATAGTCGTCAAGACCAAGAATTTCTTTGATGATTGTCTCAAGACTTGGGGGTAAAAGAGAAAATATAAAGTTAACAGTCCTCTTGAGATGAAATCATAGTAATAATTTGTAAAGCGAAGCTACAGAAAACTCTGTATTGTCTAGTCACTTGGCTTTATGAAGACAAGTACCCTGAAGGAGCTGCCGAGTCATTTGGACTCAGTTGGGTTTCGAGAAAGGACTTAACAGATTTTGGCATGGATTTCAAAGTGCCAAGATGTGACATCACAATACTTTTTTAACTGTAAGCTATTACTTTTATTTATATCATTAATATTATCATTAGTATTATTTCTATTATTATCATCATAGTAGTTAAGAAATTAAAAATAAAATTTTATTTTTATCCTAGGTTGAGCTAGGTTGGGCGCCCGAACTTAGCCCCAGGTACGTAATGCCCAAGAATGTACAGAATAGGGTAAGGTTGAATTGCATTAAATGACACATACTAACCCGTACAGCCAGTTGGGCGCCCAAACACACCCGTATGAGCGCATCGATGCGTCCAATGGTCTATAAATACCCCCTAAAATGAAAGTTATTTTAGATTTTCTGATTTTCATCGTTATATTGTCGAAATCCCGTGAGACCTTAAGAGCTTAGGACAATGATGTTACCGGGATGTGAGAGATTTTAGTAACGAAACGAAATCGTAGTTCTATTTATTTTGGTGATTCTCATGAGATACATTAAAATCTAGTTGAGCTAATATGTTATGCCAATTGATGTTAGCATTGCGCTACCTTTTCATTTATATATTGATTTGCATTAAAATTATGCAAGAATTCTCACTTGAAATTGTTGTATAGCACTTTCCAATTGAACTGTTAAAAACTTAAAATTATTACTTTTAGTTGATTACATGTGCAATTAATTGCTTAGTTATGATAATTGTTTAGCCTTTGTCGTGACTCTTTCGGTCTAGAATATCCTAGTATAGTCATCAAGTTGCTCGCATTATTATAATATATTCTCATATTGGCATACAATTTATGTTGAGATGATACCATCGAACTATTATTTTTATCGCTATGTATCTCCATAATAAATGGTATGATTGTGATGTGACTCTTTATGTGACATTATAATTGCCCTTCATGTGGCTATGCAATTTTTAAATGAAAAATAAATCAATCAATGAAATTTCAGATTTCATTTCTAAACTAATGTTCTTTTAGAGGGTTTTATGTTCGTACAAATGATTTTGCTAGCGCATGTGAGAGCAATTAAGAAATTCTTACCCTTGGAAAGTGAGTTTTGACTTGTTTTTGATGATTGACATACTTTTATATGCGACACACTGATGGTTGTTATATACTTCCTAAATTAAGCCTAACCATTGGTGAAATTTCTAGAGAGGTGATGTAACGACCCAATGTCGTTATTTTTCAAATTAGGTCAGACCCTGCTTCAGACATCAAAACTTTGGGGACTTTCAAATTATGGCAAACAAAAATACCGTTAGATAAGAATAATTTTAAGATCAAAGTGCCCTAATTTGGAAGAATTCAGATAACAAAAACTCCCGTTTTAATTTTCTGAATTAATTAAATCCCATAAATTAAGAACATTGTAATACGTGTCAGAATTCATCGATTTCAGTGTAATTGTGTTAAGAATATTATTTAAAAATTGCTCGAAAAGTTTCATCAAATTCTGAGCGCCGGTTTGATCATAGTTAATTTTTGAAGTTTTAAACTTCAGAAATTAATTAAAAATAAAATACTTGTCCGAACCAAAAAATTTCAAAGCGAGGGTGTTTGTCATATCATAACACAACTCGGTGTCAAGTTTCATTATTGGATGTCAAACGGTGGAAAAATGCGAAAAATTTAACTTAAGTATTTTTTTAATTCCCTGTATTTCCTCTATTTCCTTCCCTCCCCCGTTCGCCCCCTTGCTCGCCCGACCGATCGCAGGCTCTATCACAAGACAGAGCCTGCAGCGGGAGTCCCGCCTGCCTACACCGTTTTTGGCGCAGGTGTCAGCCAAGAGGGCCGACCCCCTCTCCCTCGTTCACGCCTATAAAAATCCCTCCCACAGCCCACCTTCTCCTTCCTCACACAACCCCTCTCCTCCTCCAAACCCTAGCCAGCAGCCAGCCAGCCCTCTCCCCCCTCACTCAACCCCTCTCCTCCTCCAAACCCTAGCCAACAGCCAGCCACCACTCTCCTCCCTGCCAGCCAGCCTCCTCCCAACCCATTCTCTCCTCCCTGCCAGCCAACCTAGCCAGCCTCCCTTCCCCACGGCAGCCACCCTCAGCCTCTCAGCCCATGGTAGCCGCCCCTCAGCCTGCTGCAGCCCTCCCTCGGCTGGCCAACAGCCAACAAGCAGCCGTCCGGCCACCCCATTCCGGCCAACACCCCGGCCAGCAACCCCACTCCAACCTCCCTCCGCTTTCCGGCAATCTTAATCATAAGGTAAGAAGAAAAGTATAAGAGAGAAAAGAGAAATTTCTACATTTTTTATACCTACTTAATAGTCACTATTATGAAAATAATAAATGATATAATATCGTCATTCACATTAATATGGTTTTCATTATTAAATTAATAATGAAAACTATACATATGTTATAAAATGACTATAATTTCAGTTCAAACGTTTTAATTTTGACAGTCATTTTTGTTATGTTCTTTCATTCTTATATTATTATTATTATTAAAATAATGATAATAATAATATTATATCAATATAATTCTATCATCAGCGACTTAATAAACGCTATAAATATTACTGTTATCGCAGTATATTAAAAATCAGACTTCAATCATAATAAGAAAGCGAAAGAAGAACATAATCTAAATAAAATTAAATATTACTCCTAAAAATATTGGCGAATAGCTAATTTAAAAATGTCTAAAACCTAAATACAGATTGAGCGAACTGTCACTCATCCGAATTGTTGAACTGTTGAACTTGTGAACTTAAAAGAACAAGGTACCAGATGTCTTTTCATTACTCTTGTTTAAATATGCTTTTCTGCTCAGTATCGCACGAATTTGATAAAAAGTGCTTTTTAAAGTCACATAAAATGATATATGAATAAGTTTGGATAAGTGAGAAGCAAGGGTTCCATGTTGCTTTATACTTTTTGTCTGACCAGACAACCGCTAGGACGTGGCTGTCCGACATCGGGAGTCATAAGGAGCCTATATTTATAAGCCTTTTAGGGGGCAGGTATAGAGGGAAGTTGAGATATGTAACACAAAAATGAACCTCACTTTTCCCCTATTGTGTACTTGCCCAACAAAATCATATTTTGCCTCAGATATCAAGCGCAAAAAATTATGTGTTTATTTTTGTGACTACAATTATTTTTATGCTAAATTTCAAGGGCAATTGAAACAGGTTTGCATGGATAAATTTGTACAACTTTTATTTCCTGTCAAATATTGATTATTTTGCTTATTAATTAATATTTATAAAAATGACATCTATCAGTACTTAATTTCACAATTAATTGGTATTCGAATGCCTGCACTTTTGAAACGTGCCCAGATCAGGAGTTCGTCCTTGAAGAAATGTGCTAAGGACCAAGCAGTGCTGATACTGCTTCTTGCTGATCTTCCGCTTTCATTTTTGACTCTATTTTTTTTTTTAAAGTTTGTAACTTTTCTTTTATTTTAATCCTTGTAATCAGGACTTGTGAATCAATAAAGATATGAGTTATATTTGATGTCTATATATTTGTCTCTTAAATCACTCAATATGATCCTGCAGCTAGAGGACTTGTTGCTGTTGCTATTTCTATTCCAGCAAGCAAACCAATGCTGGATCTGCTCTCGCTGACCCGGCATCAGGTCCTCACAGTTAGTATCAGAGCAAGATTGAGTGTAAAACTATAAGAGAATATATAAAGTCAAATTATAATTCGTTTTGAGAAGAGAATGATAACATAAACCTATGTAATTTAAGTTTTCAACCTTTAAGCAAAAAGATGGATTCAGATGAAGGATTTTTGAGCACACCATCAGAAACCCCAATTAAGGCACCTATATCATTAGAAGTTTCAGGAAGTACCAACGACCACTTCAGAGAAGCTGTCTTAGAGCTCCTAGCAAATCAAAAGAAAACTGCTTTAGCAAACTCCGTTCAATCACTTCAAAAGCATCGTTCTGAGGGAATTCTCCAATCTTTCCTCAAATTAAATCCACTAGTATTTCATGGGACCACTTGTCCTATGGAAGTAGAAGACTGGCTGAGAGAGATGGAAAAGACTATAAAGTATGGAGTGTCCAAGTGAAAAAGCAGTGCGTGTGACTCGCTATATATTTAAAGGCGAAGCTGACCGTTGGTGGGAATCTGTCGTCAACACTGATTTCACTAACATAGAATTAGAGAATATAAGTTGGGAAGCATTTTCAGAAGCTTTTCGAGCCAAATATGTCCCTCAAGCTGCCTAAAGCATCATGGAGAACCAATTCATAAAATTGGTTCAGGGTAGCAACTCCGTGGCCAACTATGAGGCTGAGTTCACTAGATTATCAAGGTATGCTCAGAACCTAATAAGTACTGAAAAGGCAAGGTGCAACCATTTTCTATCAGGAATGAAAGACACCCTTCGTTGGAGCATGCATCCATTAAGACATGCTTGTTTCTCCGAACTTTTAGAATGCGCCTTAATCATGGAGCACAAAGAGAATAGCAAGCCTTCTAGCAACACGGGTCAAGGGAAGAGGCGGGATCATCCTACAAAGGACCAAGGGACATTCAAAAGACAACAACACAACCCACCTGCCAAAAAAATTCAGCTAACTTCTGAGAATTTCGGACAAGGAATAAGAGGAGATTGTCGGAGACATCATTCCTACGGCAAGTGCTACCATGATGGCAGAAGGTGTTATCATAAGAGGAGAAATTCGGAATTGTCGATCCGTAAGGACGATAGATGAAGTGGCCATCATAAGAGGCACAAACACCACACCTATTGTAACCCTGTTTCATGCCCAAACAAGAATAATTGCCACAGAACCAGCCAGCCCCAAGGTCACCAGTTGCATCGGCATCCAACCAAAGGAAAGGACCCGCACCTCGTAACTCTGCTCCCGCAAGAATTTACACGCTCACTCCAGTCTTAGCACCTGGAGACAACAATGTAGTATCAGGTATTTCATTCTTCTCGTTCTTTTTCTCTTTTGTACTTATATTAGTACAAAATGCTCATAGTTCATATTTAGGCACGTTATTCATTAATAACGTATCATGTGACACTTTATTTGAAACAGGGGCATGCCACTCTTTCATATTAGAAAAACTTGCAACCACACTAGAACTACCATCCTTTTTGCAACATCACTAATTATTGGGTTACCTTCTGGAGCTAGCATAGAGGCTTAGAAATTCTGTATTTTTAATATCCCCATCAAAGGCAAATTATTCAAGACTATGTTAGTCATTCTACCCATAACCAACTTTGACATAATTCTAGGGATGGATTGGTTAAGCAATCATGATGCTGTAATCAACTGCCAGAAGAAAAAGATCACAATCAAAAGCGGCAAAACATCAACAGTATTTATAGGAAGACAAAGCATGTTAGCTTCTCTAATTAACCCAATAAAAGCAAGAAAGTTAATTCAGAAAGGATGCAGCACATACTTAGTAACTATGATATGAGAAAGAAAGGAAGTTGTGCCTTTATCAGAAATGCACATCATTCGAGATTTTGAAGATGTATTTCCAAAAGATTTACCCGGGCTACCACCCGTAAGAGAAATTGGGTTCTCAATAGAACTAGTTCCAAGAACCCAACCTAAGTCCAAATCACCATACCGTATGGCACCAAAAGAGCTCCAGAAACTAGACCAACAACTTCAAGAGCAAACAAGCAAGGGATTAATTCGATAAAGCATGTCCCCCTGGGGAGCCCCAGTACTCTTTGTGAAAAAGAAGGACGAATCTATGCGTATGTGCATAGATTATAGAGACCTCAACAAAGTAACAATGAAAAACAAATATCCTCTACCCTGTATCAATGACCTCTTTGATCAACTGGCTGGAGCCAAAATATTTTTCAAGATCGATTTAAGGTCTGGATACCACCAGATGCGAGTTAATGAAGAAAACGTCCCCAAGACTGCATTTAGAACTCGCTTCGGACACTATGAGTTCTTAGTCATGTCATTTGGACTCACAAACGCGCCTTCTATCTTCATGGATTTAATGCAAAGAATACTCCGGCCCTTCCTCGATAAATTTGTGATAGTCTTCATCGACGACATCTTAATTTATTCCAAGTCTATGGAGGATCATGAGATTCATTTGAAAGCTGTATTGGGAACTCTTAGGGAGCATCAATTATTTGCCAAGTACTCAAATGTGAGTTTTGGTTGGACTCAATAGCATTTTTAGGACATGTAGTAAATGCTGAAGGAATCAAGGTAGACCAAAGAAAGATCGGTACCATACAAGAATGGCCCCAACCATCATCCGTGTCTGAAATTCGCAGTTTCTTAGGACTTGCAGGATACTACCGAAATTTAGTCAAAGGATTCTCAAATCTGGCCAAGCCATTAACTCAACTGACTCAAAAGGCAACACCATTTGTATGGAGTCAGGACTGCGAAGGATCTTTTTTAAAAATAAAGCAAGCCCTCACTACTGCACCTATCCTAATCCTACCTCAAGAAGGGAAGAACTACAAGGTATACACAGATGCTTCTTTAACAGGACTAGGGTGTGTCCTCATGCAAGACAACCATGTCATTGCTTACGCTTCAAGGCAATTGAAGACTCACAAAAAGAACTACCATGTTCATGATTTAGAGCTAGCCGCGATAGTCTTTGCCTTAAAAATTTGGAGGCACTATCTTTATGGAGTAAAGTGCGAGATTTTTACAGACTATCAGAGTTTAAAATACATCTTCACGCAGAAAGAACTAAATTGTCGTCAAAGGAGATGGTTAGAACTACTCAGCGACTATGATATGGATATTCAATATCATCCCAGTAAAGCTAACTTGGTCGCAGATGCTTTGAGTAGAAAAAAATATTGAGTACTTTAATCTCAACAAGTCCATTTGAAGAAGAATTCCAGAAGCTTAATATAAGACCCATTATTAAAGATCGGTTGAATGAATTGCTTAATGTCAATACTGCAGGACCTACCTTCATACAAAGCATTTTGGACGCTCAAAAAGTCAGCGAGGAATACCCCAAGCTAAACGCAGAAATAGAAGATGGTCGCAGAACAGAGTTGCAGCTACGAAAACGAATTCATATTTATAATGGTAATAGAATCTGGGTCCCAAATAATTCGCACATTCGAAATCAGATATTAAATGAAGCCCACAACTCTGGCTATACAGTACACCCCGGAAGCAACAAAATTTATCAAGATCTAAGGGTAGCCTTCTGATGGCCTGAACTCAAAAGAGAGATAGCTGAATTTGTGGCTATGTGCCACGTTTGTAGCCTAGTCAAAGCAGAGCACCAACGACCTGGTGGACTTCTGCACCCACTAAAAATCCCAGAGTGGAAATGGTCAGACATCTCTATGGATTTCGTAAAGGGTTTGCCAAAAGAAAAATCAGGAGCAGATACCATTTGGGTCACAGTTGACAAACTAACAAAATCAATCCACTTTATCCCAATAAAGCAAACAGACTCAGTGGAGAAACTGGCAAGATTATATATTAGGGAGATCGTCAAACTGCATGGAATTCCTAAGATTATAATCTCAGATAGAGATGGTAGATTTACTTCTTGATTTTGGCAAACAGTACACAAAGATTTGGGAACCATCTTAGCCATGAGCACGGCCTTCCACCCTCAAACGGACAGGCAAACTGAGAGAGTCAACCAAGTACTCAATGATCTCTTACATTTATGCTTGTTAGACTTTGGTGGAAATTGGGAGAATCACCTCTCACTTGTAGAATTTTCTTATAATAATAGCCACCATTCGAGCATTAGAATGGCCCCTTATGAAGCCTTATATGGGAGAAAGTGCAGTACTCCTATAGCCTGGACACAAGTTGGAGATGTACAACTTTATGGATCTGAGTTAATTGAAGAAACAAACGAAAAGATAAGGTAAATCAAGAGCAGAATTATGGCAGCCCAGGACCGACAAAAGAAATACTTCGACGCAAAACATCGGAGGCAAGAATTTCACATTGGTGATCGAGCTTATCTAAAGGTTAGCCCTATGAAAGGAATTCATCGCTTTGGAGTGACTGAAAAGTTAAGTCCCATATATGTTGGATCCTTTGAAGTAACTGCAAAAATTGGAAGCTCGGCTTATAAACTTAAACTTCCTGAAAGATTTACAGCCAGGCACAACGTATTCCACGTTTCAACACTCCACAGATGCCTTGAGGAATCCACTCAGCAAATTTTAGATTCAACAGTTGAAATTCAACCTGATTTGACTAATATTAAAAAACCTCTTAAAATTATCGAGAAACACCACCGAAAATTAAGAAGCAGAACGATCCCGATGATCAAAATCCAATGGCATAACCATACTGTGAAAGAAGCCACGTCAAAAAGAGAAGACGATATGCAAAGAAAGTATCTAGAACTATTTATAAATTAAGGTACCCCCCAAGACTCCTTTTAAGTCATTATTTTATTCTTGAAGTTGAGGACGACATCATTTTTAAGTATGGGAGTTTGTAATGACACAAAGTCGTTATTTTTCAAATTAGGTCAGAGCCCGCTTCAGACATCAAAACTTCGGGGACTTTTCAAATTATGGCAAACAAAAATACCGTTAGATAAGAATAATTTTAAGATCAAAGTGCCCTTAGTTTGAGAGAATTCAGATAACGAAAACTCCCATTTTAATTTTCTAAATTAATTAAATCCCATAAATCAAGAACATTATAATACGTGTCAAAATTCATCGATTTCAGTGTCATTTTGTTAAGAAGATTATTTAAAGGCTGCTCGAAAAGTTTCATCAAATTCTGAGCGCCAGTTTGATCGTGGTTAATTTTTGAAGTTTTAAACTTCAGAAATTAATTAAAAATAAAATATTTGTCTGAATCGAAAATTTTCGGCGCGAGGGTGTTCATCATGTCATAACACACCTCGGTGTCAAATTTTATTATTTTTGGACGCCACGGCAAAAAATGCGAAAAATTTAACTTTAAGCACTTTTTTAATGCCCAGTATTTACTCTATTTCCCCCTCCCCCGTTCGCCCCCCTGCTCGCCTTACCGATCGCAGGCTCTGTCGCAAGACAGAGTCTGCAGCGGGAGTCCCGCCTGCCTGCGTCGTTTTTGGCGCGGGTGTTGGCCAAGTGGGCCGACCCCCATCTCCCTCATTCACGCCTATAAATCCGTCCCACAGCTCACCTTCTCCTCCCTCATTCACGCCTATAAATCCCTCCTACAACCCACCTTCTCCTCCCTCACACAACCCCTCTCCTCCTCCAAACCCTAGCCAGCAGCCAGCCATCCCTCTCCTCCCTCACACAACCCCTCTCCTCCTCCAAACCCTAGCCAGCAGCTAGCCAGCCCTCTCCTCCCACCAGCCCATTCTCTCCTCCCTGCCAGCTAACCCAGCCACCCTCACAGCAGCCCAACCAGCCTCCCTTCCCCACGACAGCCACCCTCAGCCTCCCAGCCCACGGCAGCCGCACCTCAGCCTCCTGCAGCCCTCCTTCGGCCGGCCAGCAACCAGCAAGCAGCCGTCCGACCACCCCATTCCGGCCAACAGCCCGGTCAGCAACCCCACTCCAACCTCCCTCCGCTTTCCAGCAATCTTAATCATAAGGTAAGAAGAAAAGTATAAGAGAGAAAAGAAAATTTTCTACATTTTTTTTATACCTACTTAATAGTCATTATTATGAAATTAATAAATGATATAATATCATCATTCACATTAATATGGTTTTCATTAATTAATAATGAAAACTATACCTATGTTATAAAATGACTATAATTTCAATTCAAACGTTTTCATTTTAACAGTCATTTTTGTTATATTCTTTCATTCATATATTATTATTATCATTAAAATAATGATAATAATAATATTCTATCAATATGATTCTATCATCAGCGACTTAATAAACGCTATAAATATTACTGTCATCGCGGTATTTTAAAAATCAAACTTCAATCATAATAAGAAAATGAAAAAAGAATATATCTAAATGAAAATAAATGTTACTCCTAAAAATATTAGCTAAGAGTTAATTTAAAAATGTCCAAAACCTAAATACAGATTGAGCAAACTGTCACTCATCCGAACTGTTGAACTGTTGAAACTTAAAAGAACAAGGTACCAGATGTCTTTTCATTACTCTTATTTAAATATGCTTTTCTGCTCAGCATCGCACGAATTTGATAAAATTACTTTTTAAAGTCACATAAAATGATATATGAATAAGTTTGGATAAGTGAGAAGCAAGGGTTCCATGTTGTTTTATACTTTTTTTCTGATCAGACAACCGCTATGACGGGGCTGTCCGACATCGGAAGTCATAAGGAGCCTATACTGATAAGCCTTTTTAGGGGGCAGGTATAGAGAAAGTTGAGATATGTAACACAAATATGAACCCCCTTTTCTCCGATTTTGTACTTGCCCAACAAAATCATATTTTGCCTCAGATATCAAGCGCTAAAAATTCTGTATTTATTTTTGTGACTGCAATTATTTTTATGCTAAGTTTCAAGTGCAATTGAAACAGTTTTCAGGGATAAGTTTGTACAACTTTTATTTCCTGTCAAATATTGATTATTTTGCTTATTATTTAACATTTGTAAAAATGACATCTGTCAGTACTTAGTTTCACAATTAATTGGTATTCGAATGCCTGCACTTTTCAAATGTGCACAAATCAGGAGTTTGTCCTTGAAGAAAGGTGCTAAGGACCAAGCAGTGCTGATACTGCTTCCTGCTGATCTTCCGCTTTCCTTTTTGACTCTATATTGTTTTTAAAAACTTTGTAACTTTTATTTTATTTTAATCCTTGTAATCATGACTTGTGAATAAATGAATAAATGAGTTATATTTAATGTCTATATAATTGTCTCTTAAATCACTCAATATGATCCTGCGGCTAGAGGACTTATTGTTGTTGCTATTACTATTCCAGCAAGCAAATCGGTGCTGGATCTGCTCCCACTGACCCGGCACCGGGTCTTCACAAGTGAGTAGGTGTTAGTTAATCCCTATAGAAAAGATGACAGTAGTAATTGCATTCATTAATTTGAAAGTTGTAATCTAAATGAGCTAGTACAAATCCTCGAATGAGCAATTCGTGTCACTGTTATTATAACATTTTGCCTTAATGTGAAGCACACTTCGTTAAATTTCATAAGTTGGTACTATTTTTCAACCTAAATGCTTAGTCAAGCAACATCATTATTGCATCTTTATTAAATTAATGTTAATTCATACTGAGAACCGCAAGTAACTATGTTGATATGTTTATCTTATTTTAAAATTCTTAAATTGGTTTATTTCTTTGAGATTTCATAAATCTTAGTAGAATATTGCTTTTGCTTGACACCTCGTACAAAAACTAGTATGTAAATGAGATGGAGTTAGCTTAGCAGGGATTGCTTCCGAGTTAATAGTTAGACTTGCAGGGAGATTAGTCGTGAGAGTTACATCTAGAGGTATAAATTGTTTGTTGAGTTGTATTATGGAGAATTTTGATAATTTGGCAGTATTATTGTAAAAGGCTAAAAAATTTTATTATATTATTAAAAATGGTTGTGATCGGATGTTTTGAAATATTTTGCTGTAAGTAGTAGTAACTTTAGAGTTTAAATTTCATATTTTAATTCTTTCCTCATCATTTCTCAATCTTATTCCCAGGATACCGCAGGACCACCTAGGGATCATATCTATCACTACCTTTAATTACGTTATAACTATTTCTAATTTTTAAGTTTTGTATTTTTGTAGTTATGTTGTTGTAAAAACTATAAAAGTCACTATTACTATATGAAAGAAAATTGTTTAACTTGTTTTTGACCGCTCGATTTACCACTTTCTCACTTTCTTCTCTCCTACTTCTCCTTATCCTTGCGTGGGTGACCTACAGTCACTCAAGTCTTCACTCCACAACAAAAAGCCTATATACACTAGCATAATAATGCCTTGAGATTGGGCTAAGCCTCAATGTTCTCTGACAAGTCAGAAATAGATCATATATTTTTGGTATCAAAGCCAGATTCAACAAAACCAAAAAAGAAAATACCATTTATGGTGGTAACCTAAAAAAAATTCTAAGCTCATGAAAAAAGGCCTATTGAGTTTGAAAAATCTTCACGAAGGTAAAATGTAGAAAATATCCCTATAATGTCACCAAGTAGAAGAGAGAGCATTATTGAAGTCATTGTTACAACCATCACCAGCAAACAAATGAGAGAACACATAGATAACTTGATAAAGATAATAAAGATGCGGATGCAGTTGATGATGAAAATGACAAAGTCAACAAGTAGGCCAGCAAAAGAAACACCCTATAGCATTGAATGTAGAGTAACGAAAATCTCAGAGCAAGTCGAGTCTAACAAAGTAAAATCAAGTGAGGAAGAGGTGAAAAAGCAAAAGAAGCATGAAGAAGAGATTTTTACCAAAGGCTAAGACAAAAGTAGACTTGTCATGCTATGATGGCATTCTAAATGTCCGAATGATCGACACTTGGTAGGAGCAAATGTAAATTCACTCCGAACGCACAAGTATCGCAATAGGGAGCCTCGGCTTTTTTCCATTGAAGCTTAAGGGCCAATGTGCAAGAACAGAAGTTGAACTAGAATAAATTTAAGAGACTCTTCCAAAAGAAGTTCTACCTTATGGGGGTATGAAGATGAGAAGTTAAATAAGTAGTATGATCTTAGGAAGGGAGATCAATCGATACAAGACAACACATGATGTCACTCAATGTATATAAGATGGGATTAATTCATACACAACAGCCAAGTTAGCCATATTCCCTAGCAAGAAGTATAATCAATTAAGTATCTTTATAATGTCCACCAAGAAAAATAGTCAAACTTAGCTAAGAGCTGAGTTGACTCCAAAGAAAATCCACTCCAATGGTGATAAAGGTAGAAAGGTCAAGAAACCATTGTTCACTAAAAAGGTGAGTCAAGTGGATGAAGATCAACCCATCACTAACTCTAACACATGCTAATTTAGTCAGAAAAGAAAACCACCCAGCAGGATAAGGGATTGTTATTCCCCATTTACTGCAACATTACAGCACACAAGAAGCAGGATGGTTAAATGTTCCATCCTAAGTTATATGCTTTGAAGTTTACAAAGATACGGATGATACTACTATAGCAAAGACACAAGGGATAAAGTCAGTCACAAGAGGCAACTTGATGGCAATACAAAAGGAGACAGAACTTCCTCAGGATTTAACACAAGGGACAAAGCCATAAGAACCTCATCTTTGAAGAGCTGGTAAAGAGACTTGGATTGCCGACTGAACCAACTGAAGACCCTGAAAGCCTACCCACTAAAATAGACACAGTAAAATACCGAGTGCAAATCACTCAATAATGTTGACTGAAGTCTGCCTATGGAAAAAGTGCAGTAGACAGGTTTATTTGCAACATAATACCTCTCAATATAATCTAGGTGAATCTAAAAAGCCCCAATTGAGGGTAGAGAAGTTGTTTTCATTTTAGTCGGCAGCAATAACAATACCAAAACAAACTAAATGGGAGAAACTTTACGCTCTATCAGGATAATCTCGAGGTCTCACTGAAGTTTATTTTAAGGAATAAAGTGAAGACGGCAATCCATATACAAGAGGCCCTACTTCTTTTCATTTGGAAGCCGAGAATAATCAGGTTAAAGTTGACAAAATAAGGTGCCGAAATTTTCAAAAATTATACTTGGTCTTCCAAGCTTTCTTCACTATTAAAATAACTTTTTACTACCTCCTTAGATTTCAAGACAACTATTTTCTTAGGTGTTTCTTCTTCTTGGCGACTTAAAATTAAATGTTCTTAAGATACAAGAGAACCCATACATATTTCAAGACAAGCTCATAAGATTTCAAGACAATTATCCTTCTATGTACTACGTTACTAAGGCTTCAATTGGGATTACTCATTTAGCTTTTGCAGTCAACAAGTCTAAAAGCTGTTTTATCACCCCTAAGAGGCTCAATTAAACCTGCTGCAGAAGAATTTCTAATGTGTTGGGAATTAATCAGCATCAGTTATCTATTACATCTCTTGGTTTCCCTCTTTTTAAAGGTGAAAACAAAGTTTGCTAAGATTAAGAATAAACTTGAAGGCTGGGAGGAAAAGATGCTCACCCTGGGCAGTAGAATAACATTATTTAAGAGCACCCTCTCTTCCATCCCTTTTCACCTGCTTCAAATCTTGCATCCTCTTAAAGATGTGTTGATGAGAATGAAGATACTCTTTAACAAATTTATCTAGGGTTATAAACTGAATTCTAGAAAGTTTCATTGGTGCAAATGGAAAGAACTTTGTCTTCCTACTTCTGAAGGTAGTTTAGGCTTTAGAGACCTTAAAGACACTTAAAGAACCCATTTTGAAAATCTGGTGAGATTTTTGATTCAACAGTAGTCTGTGGATACTGTTATCAACGCTAAGTACTGCAAAGGTACCCATCCGCTTTGCATTTCTCCTAAAGCCACTGACTCCACTTTATGCAAGAGGATTTATAAGTAAAAGTAATTATTGTAAACCATATGGCTTGAAGATTTGGAGTTGGCAAGTTCTTTTTTTCGTTTGATCCTGGTTTGGAGGCAGCAGCCTAGCTCAGCGCCAAGCTTTACTAATACTTCATGCAAAGTTGTTGACTTCTTTAATGGCACTCAATGGAGCATTACTAAGTTGAGAGAAATCTTTACTGGTGACCAAAACAGCTTTGATAAGATTATCTCCATTCCCTTCAACATCAATTAGGATGATATGCTTATTTGGAAAGACAATGCCCCTTCTTAATTTGTTTTAGGCGCACCTTTAATCACATTAGATTCAGGTCCTCTAATTTCACTATGAGTGATATTCTTTAGCACAAAGCTATAAGGCCTTATATCTCATTCTTCTTCTGGCGTGCATTACACGATTGGATATCGATTGATGAAGTTTTACGCATAAAAGGTTTATATATTACTTCCAAGTGCTTTCGCTATGATTCTAATTGTAAAACTCTTATCACCTTTTTGTTTGTGGGCATAGAGCCAAAGCATATGAATGCTTTTGCCAAGATCATTGGCTTTAAGCCATAATTTTAATTTGCTAATTGAAAAACTGTTCACTATAATGACAATGCTGTTGTTAGCCACCTCATTAATTTAAAACACTTTAAAGGTGATGTCTATTGCAAGAAGTTTTTTAAAATTCAATCCCATGGCAATTTTCTTAGATGCCAGATTGTAACCGGGCTGAAATCAATTTTTGGTTTTTTTAAACCGTTTAACCATGCCATTTTTTTTAAAACAATCGTTCAGCCAATTTTTTAAACTACCAACAAAGCACAATGCTCCAAACTGCGATTCAATAAATAGGTCCATGCCAATTGAGATACAACTTGTTGTTGAGCCCATTAGCATGCTCTTGGTCAAAGCTGCACTAAATTCTCAAATTACTCCTTAGAAGCAGGGCATCAGGGATTCCTCTCTATATGAAAGTTTTAGTTGTTCTCTTCAATGCTAGGATACCATGAATCCTTTCAATTTTTTTTCCTAATTTCTTGGCCTCAACTTGTCTTATCTAAATTGGGCTATATTTCCTTAATGTTTACAATGTGTGCTTGTGTGTTTCTGTTTTTGGGGCTCCACTTAGGTTGTGTTGTTCCCTATGACCGCTTTCAATTTTTCCTGTGTATTCTTCTTTTGGATAATAATAATAAAAAAAAATTCTTTTAAGGAATATCACTCTGTCCATTATCTATATGAGATGAAAAGCTTTGTGCATCATTCCTCAACATTCACATATGATAATAAACACAGAAAATTTCTAATTTTCATTTTCCGAAAATTAAATCACAATGATTGGGCGTAAGATGACCCTCCATTCATGAATAATTTGGCTTCCAAATAGTGTCATCCAATCAAATTGTTACTCTATAGATCATGAGGTCTAACAAAGTAGAAATATGTATACCACATAGTGTTGGTATCACCCAAGAAGGGAGAATTATTTGACTTATCAAGAAAATAAACAAGAAATATTAGAGAGCATAGAGGGAGATAGAGCTTATTTATTTAGCAATAAGTAAGACCATAATAAAAAAATAAAAAATGAGCAAAATAAAAGGTATATCACAAATTTAAAATAGTTTGAATCAATCCCATACCCCACATTCATTGTTCCAAAGTTCGCCTTTTTTGAGATTACACTTGCACCAAAGTCGCTCCACTGCTTATCTGCAAGCAGATAAAAAGCCTTTATAAATACTCCATCACACGCTTTGACAATGGAGCAACTCAATAAATCCTCCATCTTAGAGGTGTGCCTTGATGAAGCACCAAGAATCCTCCTTCTCAAAGTTTTGTCTAACTAGAATTACCACTTCTTTTTGTACAACCCACAAGAGATAAGTTTAATTGAAAAAAATGAATTAAGCACACTATCTCCGAGTGCATTCTACAAGAACTGAAAGTAATCTAAACATTAAGGGAGAGCTTAGAAATATTTTAGAGGGCCTTTGAGAATGTGTATATAAGAAGATTCGAGAGCTAAAGGAGGCAATCTGAGGAATGGTGAGATAGAGGGGTTCATATAAGCAAACAATGATCTGTAGGCAAGCAACAGATGCTTAAGCACCTTTCGGTTGGCCACTGCAGTTGGGCGAATTGGAAGACCAAGGTGGTTAAAGGTTCTACTATGCAAGTTCTATAAGGCTCCAAAGTTTCTCAAGCTTTAGATAGCTCAAACCAAATTCATTTGCAAGTACATACAAGATAAAAACAATGAAATAAATCTAGTATATGCTAAAAATAACCTTTAAAACATCTAGGTATATCCAATAGATGTTGAGAAAACAAGTTGATATAGTGCAGTCTATTGAGATGTTAAGAAGGCAAGCCGATCTTTGCTCTTCTAAAGTCTTACTTTAGCACTTGGTACACACTATATCTTACTTTTGAAATGTCTTGGTCAAGTTTCCACTAAACATCCGGTTCATCTTGGATTCAAGCATCTAGATCATCAAGCATTTAAGCATTTAGATTATCTAGGTTATCTAAAGCCTTTAAGCACACTGTACAAGAGCCTTGAAATATAAATTGGGAATAAAATTACTAGATTTACATATTAAAATTAAACTTTTAAATCATCAAAATTAAATAAAAATAGATAATGATATTGAAACCCTAGAATCAGCAATGAGAACAAGCATGCTGTCACATTCAAAAGTGACTCTAAGCAAGTAGGCAAACTGCATTGCGTGCAATTAGTATCAGTGAATTCACCAACTCAGTAATCACAAAAAAAATTTGATCAAGTGCTCAACACAAAGAAAACTATATAGAACTTTTATCCAAGCTATGTACCATTAATTCTTGGAGCCCAAATATAATTACCTCTTTAGTTACTTCTCTTTAGTTACCTCTCTGAGATGTGTTTAAGGGCGACTAAACAGGTTTCAAGCGTATTCTCAATCAACAAGTTTTTGGAGCTGATTCAATCATCACGACTATGATTAGCTTAGTCAGCAGGTTTATGGGTGACACTAGAAGGCAGTTTATGTTGGTTCACAATCAACAAGTTCTTCGAGTCAATACAATCATCACAAACTTAACTTAATCAGCAGTTTTATGGATGACCCAAGTGATTAAGTTGAGTATTTCAAATGCTTAGTGTTTAACAAGTGAACAAAGGTTAAATATCCTGAATGTGACAAATTTATAAAGGGCACGTGTTTTTAATTTTGACTCGGTCTATATATCAAAATAGTTTTCGATTCATTATTTTAGCCATCAGATTCTTGAGTGCTTCAAGACTTTGGAACCCCTACTCAAGTTTTGATTGAGATAATTCAATATAGAAAGACTTTAGCCTTTGTTGAAATGGGTATTTACAAGTTAAGCAGCATAGTTCAATTTGCTTTAAACATGGCAACTATTTAACACTAAATCAATTTATGCAAAAAGCCAAAATATTAAATTAAGGCCAATAACAGGATAACAACAAAGACAAAAAAAAGTTTTAATTGTAGTTTGCAACTCAAAACAAAAAATTGCTGCTTTGATGAATTGTTTTGATGTGAGTTGAAACAAATGACTTCTACATTATTCAGTGATGTAAGATTTATCAATGAAAAAAAGGAGGTTTACAAAGTTAAATCACCCCCATTTACTTCTATATTTGACAAGTAAAGAATGTGCACAAAGTAATTTGATTCAGTTTTACTTGCTAGTTCAAACCCTATTTAAAGCCAAACGAAGCTCACGGATAAAATGCTTATCTAATAGAACCCATTAGAAAATCAGCACCCAGAAGAGCATACGACAATAGTTAAGAAAATCCTTAGAAAGATAATGTAAAGTGCAGCATCTAATAGTATAGGAACCCATAAGAATAGCCAGTTGCAGAACTCATAACAGCACTCTAATACATCTAATTAAAGTTAAACATAGAATAATGTAAAGTACAGCATACGGCAATAACACTAATGCAGATCAGATACATAGAAACAAACAAGTATTTACACAAGCAAAATACAAAACATCAAGCATTTTCTAGCAACTCACCTGTGGATGTCCATACACACTAGGAGCAATGTAGACCAAAGGAGAACCACAAAAACCAACTTCCTCCGTTGGCCCGACAACATTTGAGAATGATAATGTTGTGTTAGAAATAACCCTGTGACACAAAGCTGCTCCCACCTGTTGTCAACTAACAGGATTAATAATGAGGTTATCTATTCATCAATTGTAAGCTTTTCATCATACAGAGAAGGCAAGTTTAAAAGTTGATAAATATGAATACGGTTAATTTGAGTCCACTCATTCCATTCAAAAGAATGATTTGCCACAACTCAAAGTTAATAACAAAAAACACCAAGTTTTGCTCAAAGGTCATGACTAAATATCCCTTTTAGCAGAAGAAGGTCAAAAATTAGGAGTTTACAGCAATGCTTTGAATTTTCCAATCTTAAAGCAGATTATCCTATAGCATTGAACGAGCATTAATTTTATCTCTGATACCAACTGTTGCACCCCATCCCCATCATGGTCATGCTAATACTAATATTAACATGATTACGATCAAGACGGTCGCCAACTGAGGCAAATCTCCCTAACTAAAGTCAAGTTAGGAATCAACCCAACCCGTCTTAGCTGGAACTTGTCTCCTGAAAATGTAAGTTATCCATCAACATATACAAAAAAATCAAAGTGCGGAAGCAAAGTAAATGAAACATTCACATCCATAGCATAAGAACAGAAACAGTAACTCAACTCAATATTAAAGTACAGAAAAATAAATACAACCAAAATTTTAATTATTACAAACTGAATTAAATGAAAAAAATGAACACTAGTCCTCACAAAGCAGAAAACAAAGCCTACATAAACCTCATCAGCAAGAAGGTCCTCCTCCTGACTAAGCTCCTCACCTGAAGCTACCTCCACAAACGACTCAGAATCTAATATTGTCAGTATCACAATGCAAGGGCCCCAGCCAAAAAAAGAAATCTGGTTAGTCATATTGTATAAGTACATTTTAGACTGATTAAATAAAAGGGTGCAACAAGCAACCAAGGCATAAAATAGTTATGTCAAATAGGGTCGGGTCAAAGAAAAGCTCAACGAGCTCTCGGAGAGTGAGTCTCAAGGTGAGCTCACATTCCAGGCAAATGTCATAATTTGCAGGAACATCCTATAGTCTTAGTAAGAGGAGGTAGTGTGTAATATTCGCCAGGTGTGAAATCCCATTGTATTTAGGTTTTGGTGATTAGATTTCTTAATTAGCCCTAATCACTCTAAATCTTGATTAGTGAAAACTAGCATAATTACTTATCCAAATTTAGAAAATTTAAGTTGCTGTAGACTCCTACAGTAGAGTAGAACATCTTAGTGAAGTTAATTTTTTATTTCTAGAATTAATTTCACTAATCACTCACTAACCATATTAAACCCTAATTAGGACATAACTTAAACAAATGAAGTTCAAATTGGGTATACTCTCAGTCATAGTACTAAGTGTGTTATAAGAAAATTATAGCCACTGAGTTTGTTGAATTTGAACAACAATTAGAAAAATTAGGTTTTTGAACAATTCCTAAAATTTCATAAATTACATAATTGAACCGCAATCTTATTTTGGCTATAATTTGGCCAAATGACCTCAGAATTTAGTGATATTGGACTCTATGGAACCCTTAGACAATAAACAACATAAGTATATCTAAAATTCTATATTTCCATATGTAAAATTACCAATATACCCCAAATAAGCTAAAACCCTAATTTGAGCTCGTAAGGCTTAATTCTTGTCCAATTTTGGTGTACTTACTGTCTATCTTCATATTAGATAGTAAGTAACCATTTGGCATTAATAAATTTCAGTTTGGAGCTTTAAATTAAAAAAGTTGTATTTTGGACCCTTAAGTAGGGGCAAAATGGTTGTTTTTGCTCAAAATTAGGTTTAAGTGCTCTTAAGCCTTATAAACTTGAAATATTCCTTCTAATCAAAAAATTAAGTGATTAAGAATCAATTTTAAATCATTTAAGCTCATTGGATTAATTTTAGGATAAACTTTAATATTTCCCTTAAAAAATCCTTAAGTAATTCTTAAGTTCATAATGTGGAATTTAGTCCACATTATGTCATTTCTAAATCCTCATTATCATTAAATAAATATAGTTAAGATATAAATAACTTTAATGTTTAACAATTGAATCATTTCTAAGCTTTCTTTAAGTACCTTCCTTAAAACCTTAAGAATTTCCTTAGGAATTAGATGTAGATTTAGGTTAGAGTTCATTCATTGGGTAAATAGATTAATCAATGGATAAAACCTTGATTTTATTAATTTCTAGATTTCATCCCTTATTATAATTATTTTGTATTTAAACTTTAGTTTAAGAATAGAAATCCATCTTCTTAAGTTTGACTTTGCTTAAGATAACCTTAACTTATAATTCGTGAGAGTTAGGCTTAACCTCACCCTTAGTCTTTAGAACCTATTGGATTAAGAGGTTAAACCTCAATATTTGAAGTTAAAACTCTTAATTCATCAATTTTGATTTATCTTAATCAAGATTGGCTTTGGGTTATTTAAATTCATTACTTATGACATTTGATTTATTATTCAACTTATATAAATGTCATTGATTAAATCATATTAGAACTTATTTAATTCTAATTGCTTTAATCTTATAAGATCGTAATTATAAGCTTTTACTGAATAGTTAGATATTGGAGATCCTAAGCTAGAAATATCTCAGAATAGATAGAATAAATTAAATTAGATAAAAACAGATATCACATATATTTTATAGTCTCTTTATTATTCAACTTATTTCATGGATTAAATAGAAACAATTATAGAAGAGTTTCGTTCCGGAAGAAATGTGAGTGTCAAGATCTCACCGCTGAGAAAAAAAATGTCGTCACAATAAACCTTAAGCCAATGAATATATGGCATAGAGAAAAATTAATTGGCTGAATTTGATTGGAGATAATGCATGAGAAGCAAACACAATTAATATACAAAATAAGTCAATGAACAATAATATAGGCATGGCTAAATGGTAACTACATTTGGGTGTATATCTTAGCCTACTACAAAAGGTTACATTGGCAATTAATAAAGATGAAATATATTTGAGGTGAAAGACCACTAGGAAGTTAGTAGTTCTGTGAGATGGCCTTGTGAGGGTGAGAGGTAGTTCTTGTCGTCAACCGCAGGGGGGAAGCGAACTAGAGGTCGACTGAAAAATGCAAATGAGACAGCAATCTGAAGAAGTAGAAGTTTAGAACCTAGAACGAGTGCAAACTGTTGAGATTAACCAAAGAAGAGAATGGCAAGCCTTGAACAAATGTGAGACGATAGCATGCCCAATAACAAATTAAATTTGGGCAAATTCAATATATACTTCAGGGATATCATATAATTTAAAAAACATAAGACATACATTTTACTGAATAGTGCTGGTGCCTATGAATATGTTTACCACAAATAAAAACTAAAATGAAAAAGAGGATAAGACTTCCCACAAGTACAAATATGTAACATCATAATCTTTATCTAAGGTGATTTGTGCCTCAGCACGTAACTGCCAAAAAAAAAAGATGCAAAAATAAGTTTGCACAATATTTTAGAACATATAGGTATAGAAAAACCAACAAACAGAATCAATAAAAACAATACAAAATATTGGTCCCATTAAGTGGGCCACAGGCTACATGATTTTTTATGTCTATAGTGCCTTATTAAATAATAATGGCAGAGTTTGAACAGCTGAGAATAACCTTTTAAGATATTTGTCTAAAATGGCACAAAAAAATAAAGAGAAAGTAGCATAGTTTTATCTAGGTCTCTTTTCAAAAAATGATTGTAATTCTTTTAATTGGTTACTTCAATCAAAACTACCCCTACCAAACTTGTCCTTTGTAATGGAGATAGCTTGATTTTTATGATTTTTTATTCTCTTTTGCATTATTTCATTAGCCGTCGCTCTCAATTACAGACCATAGATAGTATCCTAAAAACAAGTTGAGAGAATCATCTTAATAATCTAAGACTCATACGAAACAAGCTTGGAATTGAAAGATTATTGTGATAAGCTTACTTAGCACACGCATTTCTGTCTTTGTGTTTAAGTCAGTTGATCAGGGTTAGCGAAGACTCCCAAAGAGCATTTACCTCAAGCAGGCTATTTGCCATTTATTGGCAGTCTTGCGAAAGCAGGTAAACTCTGCCTTCTAGATGAATCGAATGAATTCAAACATGAACATGAAAGGAATCAATTTTTGATAAATTGCTTTGAAAGACTTAGGCAATACACCATACTAGGTCACGTTTCCACATTGAGAAAAGAAACCAAAAATTTCGGAGAAGAATCATTAATTACTTTTGCTAATTAAGTTTGCACCAGTCAAAAGAGGAACAAGAAAATCAAAACAGACACGACAATAAATTATCAGGGGAATGATCTCATAAACACTTGGGGCTAAGAGAGAGACTAATATTTGATACAGCAAGAAAAATTAATGTTATAAAAATAAAGATGCTATTTAGGTCTGTTGAGAGGCACCTAAAAAAATTCATCTAATGAAATTTGAACATCATTTCATTAGTATTTATTTATTAATATTAAAATAATACAAATATTATTTTTAAAATTAATTTTGAAATAATATCCAAATCTCATTGGATGAATTTTTTGAGTGGCACGTCAGCTGGTTTAAACAGCATTTCTCTATAAAAAATAATACAAAACTTTTTCATCAAAATTTTCAAATTCAGCATGAAACATAACTAGTATAGGGTAAATAAGTAAACACATAATTTATTAAGGTGTGTCAATTTTCCTATCAATTGTGTATTAACGCCTAAAAATTGAATTAGTAAAATATTAGTCATAAAGTAGAAAACAAATAAGCACAACTGTTTGAATATGCAGAAGCCACTCAGTTCTTATATCTGCCCAAGAAAATGCATAAAAATATGAAGCATACCTTAGACCCCAAAGTCTTAACTATAAACAAAGAAGCATTATAAATTAATATGGCCTCCCATGATTTCTTTTTCTTCTCTACAGCCGCCATCCCCTTTCGAATATAATCCAAAGGACTCTCACACTTTGTTACAGGTAAATTGAGCAGAACATACGCTAAATGATTACCCCACTTGGCTGTGCTTCCCTGTTTCATCATTTCCGCCAAAGCCTACAAGGAATACAAAATTATAACAAACAAAATCTAGCCATCAAGAAAACGAAAAATTACATATCTTTCTAACATTGATTCCTGGGGTCGACCGAATGTTGACAAGAAGGGAACTTCTTATCCTCAAATGATTGGGAAGACGGCCATCATAACTTCTGCTGAGATAAAGAGACAGAGCGGCAGACGTAACTCCCACCAGAACATCATTTATTGTCTACGGAGAAACACGTCGAACACTTATCGTGCACAGCAGAAAACATATATGCATCTAGAAATTGAGAAGTGATTAGAAGGATCTTACGCAACCCAAGGCGTTCTTTATGCCCTTAACATCATCAAGACTGAGAGTGCGGTGCACGAATCGCTTCGGTCGAAACTCGACTCCTTTCGATCCCATGATTATGGTCCTAGAATCCTTTAGAAAGAAGGCAGAGAGGACAAGGAGGAAAGTGTTGAAGAGGGTATTCCAAACGTAAACAAGAAAGGTCCAAAGCAAGAAGAAGAGAGCCCATGGCCGAAATCCTTCGGCAGAAGCAGCGGGCCGGCGACGAGCTTTAGGGAGAGATGGAAGGGAGGCAAAATCAGAGGTCCTGCGAGTGCAGGCGAGGAATAGAGACATGAGGGAGATTCCATCGCCGAGGGAGTGATGGACACGAAAGACAGCAACGCAAGCCGCCTCTGAGGTGGGAACGGCGAGGATATGAAGGTCCCATAGCGGGTGGGATCGGTCGAGAGGGGAGTTGTAAAGATTGGTTGCGTACTCCTCGACAATACGATCTCCGACGACTGGATCGGCAGCGGCGGCGGCGGCGTCGCCGGCGAGATCCGGATAAATGACGTGCTCGTCGAGGTTAACATTGGTCCGGATCCATCGAGGATTTTTGCGGCTGGGCTCATCCGTTACCTATTTAAAAATTTGTTAGCATCATAAAAAATATATAATTTTTATGTTAAAATGTAATTATTTTATAAAAAATTAAAAAAAATTTGGAGTGTATAGTATATTTGTAAATTAAAACAAAGTTGTATATGCATGTAAGAACTCTAAAAATAAATTAAAATTTATCATTATTTCAAGACTTATAATAATTACAAAAGAGTTCTGATATTCATTTTGGCATTTATATCATTATGTATTTATATTTAATCTTGCACACAAATAAAGTCTCATATTTTTAATTAATAAATAAAAAGTTAATTGAAACGTGATTTTGATGAACATTTTTGTAATTTGTATAATGAGAAATATTTTAATAAATGTCTAAATTTTTTTTAATATAATTAATTTATCATTTTGATTTTTACTAATGAATATAATTGTTATAGTTAAATAACAAAAAAAAAATAATAATAAGGTGGCTTGTGTTGCGAGGTGCGAAATGCGAAGTGCACCTCCATGAGTGCGCCTCCTAGGGTTTCCGAAGTGTGCCTCCCGACGGCCCTTCTATGGGGTCGCCCCCGCCTATCCCGACTCATCCCCCCATCTCAGGTATCATCGGTGCTCCTCCTCGATCCCAGGGTTTCACTCCTGTTGGATCGTCTTCCTAGGAATCTCTTTTTAATGCTATTCAACATGAGAAAGCCAACTTCAATCTTTCTTATGTCCCTTCTTCAAAGGAATTTATTGATGTTTCGGAAGAGGAACTATTACTCGGAGAAAAACAATGACAAAATTGTGTGGTAGGCATCAGCCTATGCCGTAAGCATACTTACAAAGCTCTTCAAGATACTATGGCTAAAACTTGGAAGCTAACAGGTTCTTTCTCCTTATTTTCACTCAATGCTACTTGTTATTTAATCAAATTCACTTGCGGAAAAGATATGCAGTTGATTCTACAAGGAGGACCCTGGTTCTTCTTCAACACCCCTCTTCTTGTGTAGCCTTGGAATTGCAAATTCACGCCGACAGTTTCTTCCTTCTCCTCTCTGCCAATGTGGGTCAGATTTTCGGAACTTCCTCTTTATCTCTGGTCCGAATGTATTCTTTCAAAACTTGCAAGCAAAATAGGGGCCCCGATCATGGCAGATTCTCTCACTGCCACCAAATCGAGACTCCCTTTTGCCCGGATCTATGTAAAAATTGACACACATGCAATCCTTCCTGAGGCTATCCAAATCATAATGGATGGTTTCATTTTAAATCAGAGAGTAAAATAGGACTGGATCCCTTCGGTTTGTGATACTTGCAAACTATTCAAAAATGTTGGTTGCTCCTGTCCCTCTAGCTCGCTCCCTGTGACTAGAGGAAGGAGTCGCTCCCGTCCCCCTAGACCTCCTTCTCTTCTTCCCACTCCTCCATCCTCAGCCTTGGCTCATGCTCCCCCTCTCTCCCCCCTTCACTCTCTCCTATTTTGGAATCCCCTCTCCCCATCTCCTCCTCTGCTTCTGCTGAAGCTCCCCTCAAAGCCTTAAGCCCTCTCCCCTCTAATCAAGATCTTAATAATTTCCCAATTCTTGGCCTTTCTTATGGCCCTAGTTCTCCGAGAGTGTCTCCTCCCTCTTCCAGCATTTCTCTTTGCCCTTCTTCTCCCGAGGGCGCTCAAGGAAATCTTCTGCCTCCCCCCTCTTCTAGCAAGGGGTTTCCCCTTGCTATTGCCAATTCTATTGGTTCTTTATTGAATGATCTGTTGACAATCCAAGATCCCCACAAACTTGAGAGTCGTAGTCGTTCCCTTAAGGTTCGACCTAAATTGCTCCTCTCTCTTCCTTCTTCTTTCTGCTGCTCTTTTTCCCTTATATTTAAATCTAATATTTTTATTTGGAATGTCAGAGGACTTAATTCTAACATTCGCATCTTGGACCTTAAGTATCACACACGCTCTTTTTTGCCTGACATTGTTGATATTCTAGAACCAAAAATTAATAATTTTGACATTTCTTCTCATTGCTTACAAAAGAAATATGCCTTATTCAGCCCGGAAGGTCAATGCAACAATTTTGATGCTGTCTCTGTTGGAAGAATTTGGATTAAATGGAATCCCAATTATGTTTCTTTTACCCCAAGTGCTATTAATCATCAGTATATTCATGGCAAATTTACTCATAATGATTTCTCTTGCTGGTTAACTGTTGTTTACGCTTCAAATCTCGAAAATGACAGATTGCATCTATGGGATGATATTATTTGGCTTAAGAATGGCATTAGAGGTCCTTGGCTGGTTGCTAATGATTTCAATTGTATCTGTTATTCTTATGAAAAGATTGGGGGAAATCTGATATCTATTTCTAGACTCAATGATTTCAACAATTGCATCAATGAAGCTGGGCTTATTGACCTGCATTACACTGGTTGCCTCTTTACTCGGGATAATCATTGTCCTGACTCCCCTATTAAATCCAAACTGGATCGTTATCTTGGTAATATGGATTGGAATTATTCTTTTCCCGAGGTTTTTTACAAAATTCTTCCTCCAGACACTTTCGATCACTCCCCGCTCCTTATTGCTAGTCCAAAGGTAATTCGTGCGCCCTCCAGATTCTGTTTCAAAAACTTTTGGGTGAATAGATCCAACTTTAATAATATTGTTCTCGCTACTTGGAACAATTCCTATGAAGGTTATCCCCTCTTTGAGCTACATAAGAAACTTGTCCAAACTTAAAAATTTTTCAAACTGGTTAACCTCTCCCATGCTTCAAACCATTCGGATGTCAAAAGAGCTCGTCTTTCTCAATTAGAGGCCTTAAGAACTACTGTTCCTCAGAGCCTTAACGAACCTTTCCGGTCAAGGTCCTTATTATTAATCAATCCCACAAAGATGTCATCTTGAATGAGCTCTCTTGGGCCAAGCAACATTCTAAAGTTTATTGGCTCTCACTTGGTGAAGAAAATCTAAAATTTTTCTTCTCTCACATGGCAACCAGGAAAAATGTTAATGCTAGCTCTCCTCTTCTAAGAGATTTTGCAATCTCTTATTATAAAAATTTGCTCAATGACAAAAATGGACATGACATTATTTGCTCTCTCCCTTATTCAACTGTGGACCCTGAATTACATAATCATCTCTGTAATCCTTTCTCTGATGAAGATATCAATTGTATTTTATTTTCTATCAAAGATAATGCAAGCCCGGGCTCCGACGGATTTACTTCTCTGTTCTTTTTTAAAACTTGGAATTGTATTCACAACTTCATCACTCACGGTATAAGGTTTTTTTCTAGCACTCTGTCATGCCGCGTTTGATGAATCACACACTTATTACCTTGGTTCCTAAAGGAAAGTGCATTTTAACTCTTGATAATTATCGTCCGATTACTTTATGTAAAACTATGTACAAAGTTATTTCTAAACTCATTGCGGATCGCATTTCCTACCTATTGCAGGATCTTATTCACCCAGTCCAAGCTGCGTTTGTCAAAGGCAGGCAACTTGCCCATCATGTTATTCTTGCCAATGAGATTATTATGACGTTCAACTGATATTCTTCCAAATTTTTTTGCGCTAAGATTGATTTTAAAAAAGCGTTTGATAGTATTAATCGGGATTTCATTATTAATTCTCTCATTAGTGTCAATCTATCGGGGAAAATTATAAATTGGATAAAGGCCTGCATTACTAACATTCACTTCTCTATCAACATTCAAAGCTCTGTTGATGGTTATTTTGGCTCCTCTACCGGTCTCAGACAAGGATGTTCTCTTTCCCCCATTCTTTTTAATATTGCAATAAGCTTTCTTTCTACTTCTTTTGATGCTGCTGTCCAAAGCCATCTTATTGTCCCATTTAGGATGGGGAGTTTTAACTGCTCTCATTTATTGTTTGCCGATGACATTCTTCTTTTCGGGGAAGTTTTTATAGCTAATATGCTTGAATTTAAACGGTGTCTTGAAGGGTTTCTTACTGTTTCGGAGCTTAGTCTCAACAATGAAAAATCTTGTATATACTTTTCAAATGATGTGCCAAATGTAAAAGAGCTCTCGAATATCTGAAATTTTTCTGCTGATCATTTTCCTATGAAATATTTGGGGTTCCCCGTCTTGCCTTTAAATCCCAAAAACAAAAATTTCTCTCTGCTTCTTTCAAAACAGCATCATTGGATCTCCGGTTGGGCTCAAATGTCTCTTTCATATGCTAGTCGTTTGCAACTGCTTAAGTTCTCGGCATGGCCTCTCCTTCTCCATTGGTTTAAGTCTGTTCACATTCCAATGAATGTTATTAACACGATCAAGCGACTTACTGCGAAATTTTTTGATCATAGCTCTTTAGAGAATAAACTATATTCTATAGCCTGGGGCAAAATTGTGATTCCTAAGGGCAATGGTGGTATTGGAATCATTTGTCCTACAAAATTAATCATTATCAGTAAGTTTTCTATACGCTGGTATGTTTTATGTAACACCTCCCTTTTTACCAATTAGTGGAAAAGTAACCGGCTAAAGCTATCGGATCCTCCCTCGTCCTCCAATAGGATGATCTCCCCCTTTTGGAGAAAGCTGTCCAAATCCTTTCGTATACTAGCCCCTTATATCTCTACGGATGCAAACAAAAACACTTTCTATTTTAAAAATAGAATCGTTTTCACTTTTAAAGATGCCCACACCTTATTGTTTTCTGATTTGCCGGATACTCATTGGGTTGGCACTTTGTGGACTAAAGGTACAAAGTTATCTATCAAATGTAATATTTGAAAAGTTCTAAAATCGGGCCTCAAAACTGCGAATATTCTTATTAACAGGGGAATCCCTTGTTCCCTAGCTTGTCAGCTCTGCCATTGTAATGATGAGTCCCATTCTCACCTCTTTTTCAACTGTGATATTTCATTTTATATGCTTAAAATGATCCTTCATAGAGGTATCAATTACCTTTTTCCCTCTCCCCATCCCAGATTATGTGTGACATTCATGACATGGATAAATGCAAAAAATGTGCTTATATTATTGCTTTAGGTTTGTTTATTGATGGAATATGGAAGGAAATGAATGCTCGGCTTTCTAATAAGGTTATCACGAGTTCTCATTTTGTTTTTTCAAACATAAAAGCTAAGATCATTATCATTATTAGCAACTGTTGACAATCTGATATGTTAACTATTGGAGACTTGATCTTATGGAAGCTTAATTTTGTTTGTTGCTCGGTCCTCTTGGCCTGGATTCTAGGGCTTTGCGGTCTTGCAATTAGTTTTGGTTTTATTTGTTTGCTGCCTCCCCTCTTGTTGGGGTCTTGAGAAATTATGGGGTTTATCTATTTATGCGTTTTTGCTTGGTTCCCGGTCTTGATTCTTGGGTCACTTTTACTTAATGAGCTGTCTTGTTTTATTTGGCTTGGGATTCTGAATTCTTTGTCGTGGAGTTGCTCTGGCGGATTTATTTTGTTCTCCCTTCTAAATTTTTCTAAGACAAGGATGGATAATGATACTTTTGTAAACCCGATTTGTCGGTCTGACGGTTTCATTTAAAGCCTTTGATACTATACTGATACTATGCTGATCTTCAGGATTGATGCCCCGACAGATCTTTGATCTTAAGTGGACCTCGCAGGAGGAGCTGAATCCAAAATCTTTTTTTCTTCTTTTCTTTTTACAATTCTGAGTATTACAAACTTTTTACTCATTCTACTATATGTTTACCTTGCAATATCTTTTTTATTTTTTAAGTTTTTTCTTTTTCTAGAGTACAATTCCCTCATCAATTAAAAAAAAATTTTTTAATAATATTGGGACGAAATAAAAATATTATACAAAAATCTATAATAACTTGGGATTGGAATTTGAGCAATCAATTCATTGACTTTGCTTTTGTAAGTGATCTCTTGCACTATTTCTAAATATATTATTAAAATATTTAAAATTAATATTTAATTTATAATAATTAAAATTTATTAAACAAAATTATAATTAAAAATTCATTAAAAATCAATAACTACTTCAAAAAAAATATTTATAATATACTTTATGGTATGGAAATCTTTTTCTTTTTAATCTTATTGGCCCGTCAAATGTATATAGTTGGATCATTTTTTTTATTTCGATATAAATATTAAAAATAATTTTTAAAAATATAAAAAAAATAAAATTAAATATTTATTGTGCATAAATTAAATACTCTAATAATTTATTATTTTTTGAAGAGCTAAATAATATATATATATATATATATATATATATATATATATATTGTATTTCTTTTAAAAAATATTGAACCATCAAATCTATTATTTAATAAAAAAATAGTATATTTTTTAAATAATAAATTAGTTTAATATAGATAAGAAATGTGGACACCGAATAATACGGCATCCAAAAATTTGGTTCAATAAGATAGCAAGTAATATAGTATGATAGCAAAATACTTTAACAAAATTGAGAGATTTTAAGTTAAATTTAGGATAATATATATAAAGCACCGCAAAAAGAAGGGTAGTACGACTTTGATCCCTTTTGAGGCGATCGGCGGTACCTGAATGCTGGAAAAGCGCGGGTGACGGACGAGCGTCGTCTGAAGGACAGCCTTCAGCTCCTCTGAGCCGACGATCTTCCCCAACCCAAATATCACGATGACGTGGCAGTTAAATTGCGGCTGCCGGAAAAGCCTCGCCGCCGGACTGAGCGGCTCCTCAGCTTGACATGTGTCCTCCGCCCTCTCCTGAGACTTTGGAATCATCACCAAGGGAGGAGATTTCATCGGAGGAGGTCGCTTACTAATTCTGGTTGGACTGCAGCCCTGAAAATTTCTAGGTATATATATATATATATATATGTTACAATAAAAAAATAAGACAAATATTGTATATTATATTAAACTAATATAAATATGTTCAAATTTATAGGATGAGTTTTTTTGGTACACGTGAATGAGTTAAAATAGTATTCCTCATAAAAATTTTGGAGTATGATTTATTAATTATAAATATTATTTAAATTAAAAAAGATAATAAATAAATACATTTTAGAATCTAATGATTATTATTTTCTTTAATGCGGACAGCTCGACAGATCATCTGCCAGCAAGTTTAATTAATTAAGAACAGGAAAATACTAACTTAGAAAAGAATATACACCTAATAAAAATTATTCTTTTTTTATTTCTTTTAGGTATAGCTTCATGATTTTGTGAAGCTAAACATGTAGTTGTTTAGTATTCTTTATTTGAGGATTGTTTGACATAAATAATTATAAGTACTCACATTACTGTATAATTAGATTATTTAGAATGAAGTATATGAGAGTGTTGTGTTACGAATAATATGAGTGGATAACCCCTTTAATTTTCTTAGTTTATGAGAATGCGAAGTTCAAAATTGATTACGTTCGTTGAGCTATTCATGTTCACTGTGAAGTCACGACCACCATCCTTGCATTCGGGAAGAAGTCGCGGCCACTGTCGTGTTCGGTTCCATTCGCTGCAAACGCTGCACGTGAAATCAGATTTTGGCCGATACAACTGAAATCTTATTACACTCTCCAAATTTATATCAGTGTAAACATTTTACATTACATAGATATATTACTTCACACTAAAATGCATGCCAAACTACGAAAATTTTATATTACTTGAAAAGTTTTATCCATTGACAAAAATGTCATACAAACATCATCAATAAATAAGCATATTGATTATTGTTGTTGTTATTTTTTTTTAATTTGATCCAAGAAATCATTATAATTTATAGCATGTTATTATTATAATTTCATAGTTTCAAAGAAATAATGCACATACTTTAGGATTTTAATTTTAATTTTAACATATTTCCAATTACACATGTTTTATGAAATTTAATGAATTTAAGATTTACTTGGGATTTAGGTCAGGGGATTTGCGCACGCTCTCGCCTTCGCCATGCAAAAATCGCTAAATCCTCACCTCATCGATTTTGGCTTTTGGTTTTTTGGGTCGAGCTTCTGTTAACCAATTGTTCTCCACAAAAGCAGCTACAACTACTCTTTCAAGAAGGTTGTTCTCAGTGGCGATTTTCTCGCTCGTCGCCCAAGTCTTCCATTTCATCTCACAATCCAACGCCTACTATCGGTGAGAATATCTTCACTTACTTTTTTTTTCTTCTCAATTGTATGATATGGCTGCAATTGAAGGAATCAAGTCATCTTCAAGAATAAAAGCTCTATTTTTTTCTGATTGTTCGTCCTCTGCACCGCAAACTATACATCCCTCGTCTAGGCAAACAGAATTCCTAGAACAGATCTCTGACCTTTGCTGCATTGAAGAACCCCTCAGTGTGGAAGCTCTAATCTCTTCACTTCCAGGAAGAAGGCCTCAAATTCTAGAAATTATGCACCATGTGGGGCGCTTGAACTCCCCAATGTCCCCTCTTCTCATATATGGAGGGCCGTCAAATGGAAAAACTGTCACCATTATTCAATTCTTTCGCTATCTCAATCGCCCTTTTGTTTATGCTAGTTGTCGGACATGCTACTCTGCCCGAGTACTCTTTGATTCTGTTCTCAAGCAATTACTTCCTTACAAGAAAATTTCAGTTAAACAAAATATTGGAACTAGAAGGTGTGGAAACTCATCAGAGTTAATCGATTTACTCAGAATTGCTTTGGTTGAGGCGGTAAATGCCCTAAGGGAAAGTAAGCCAAAAAATGACTCTGTGGAGAGTGACAGAGGGAATATGATCTACTTGATATTTGATAACTTTGAGATACTTAGCCCATGGAAAAAGAGCTCTAGCATTGTCCCTTTGCTTCTCCGAATCCATGATACTTTACAGATTCCTGAAGTTGGCATAATTTATATCAGTAGTTCTACTCCCGATGCATATTATTTGAGTGCTGGCTTTATTAATCCTGCAACTGTCCGCTTCCCTGACTATACAATGGAGGATCTCCGTGCAATATTCATGAGGAATCAACCTAACTCAAAGCTCTATGCATCTTTTCTCAGGTATATAAATTTGTTTATTAAAAAGTGATGTATTTATTTTTCTTTGCTTATTTATCGATATGAATCTTTTTCAGCGTGGTTCTTAAGCCATTGTTTAGTTTAGCCAGAGGGGTTGATGAGCTATCAGTGGTGTTTCCATTTCTGTTTCGAAAGTACTGCGAACCTTTAGTTGATCAATATGTTGTTCCAGATGTGGCTATGAAGAGAAAGCTTTATTATAATTTTCACCCGTACTTGGCTGCCTCTCTTAAAGATTTATGCATGATCATCACAAGCTCTTCTTCACATCAAAATAAGCAGGAAGCAGAATGCAGTAGCAAGGGGATTAGGAAGCCAATGAGAAAGGGGGTTTCTGATGATTTGGATCTTCATATGTCAAAGTCAGCAAAGTATCTGCTTCTCGCTGCATTTTTTTTTTTTTTTTTTTTGGAAATTTGTCTCTGCATTTATTTCTTCAAGAAACCCTGCTACTCTTGACCTGGCAGCTTTCCACGAGAGGCTTCTGGCAATTTTTATTGCATTACCTCTATTGCTGAGAGTACGGCAATAGTTTTCTGTATCATATGATTTTTATATCATATTGTCATATTTATGGGAGTCGTTTTAAGTTTCTTATATTATTTAAAAATATATAATTAAATATTGTAAAAATTGGAGAATTATCGATCTTGAAAGATCACTTAAAGTTTTAATGATTATAAGCACAATTTTTTTATGAAAAATGTTACATAATTTTCAAATATTTTCCAAAAAATATGAATGATTATGATTTAAAATTTTAAAAATATATTTTATGGGACCACAATTAAAAGTGGATTTAATAATATTTTTTATTTCACTTAACCCCTTAAATCTTATTTATCTATATTTTTTGGGAGATATTTGATAGCAATATAGCAATTCTCTTTTTTTATGAAATACTAATATTTGTTGTGAAGTATTATGAAGTATTATGAAGTATTATGAAGTACTATGAAGCACAATTTTTTATGAAATACTAATGTTTTTTATAAGCACTATTTTTTTATTTGAGAATCCTCGTACTTCCTCAACCTTCTCATTTATGCTTTATTAATTTCATTCATGCATTGTTATTCCTACTTAATTAAAGTGATGTCCATGATGACATTATTCTTAAGTGAGGAGTTTGTAACAATCCAAAATTATTACCCTAGTCACTCAGGACTTAACCAGGTACGAATCTCGGTTCTAAAACTCTAATAAGTCATTAGGATCACACCCTAAAATTTTAGTTCAAATCAGGTGTCAAAAAGATCAAATATTAATTTTGAGAATTTCAAGAACACTATAATTTGACCTATTTAAATTGGAACCAAATTAAAAATCGGACTTCTTCATTGCGCTCATCTTCTCCAAATTAGCCAGGAGTGATGTTTAGAAGCATTTGGAAGTTGTTAATTTTTCGTCAAATATTTAAATATATTTAAAATACCTCAAAAAATAAGAAAATTAAGCATTCATCAAAAAATCGAAATTTGTATTCATCGTCGCGTTCCTTACTCTTCAATTAGCTATGGGTGAAATTTTGGAAAATTTTTGAACTCGTTTAATAGTCCAATTCTCAAGTATAGAATTTAGTATAATTTAATTAGAATTATAATATAATTAAATAAAACTAAAGATTTTAATTTGGTTGGGCTGCTGTTTTTAAATCGGGCTGGGTCGTCTTCTATTATCGGGTCGGGCTCGTCAGTTCTTCCGGGCCGTTTTCCTTATCAGGTGGGCCGTTGTTCGCTTCGTGGGTCGGGCTCATCTTCCATATCGGGTCAGACCCTTTTGGCTCGAGCGGCGTAATCAGTGTCGTTCAATCGAGCGTCCCGATCGGACGGCCCGATGCTGTCTCCTTAATGCGCTCGATCGAGCACGCTGCGCGTGCCGACAGAAGAAGACTGTTGTCACAGGTTTAAGAGTGCGGAAGAAAGTACCAAACAAGAACACCCATACATCCATGATAAAATAAAAAACTATACAACTCAAAATAAATAAACAGGAAAGGAAATACAATTTAGAACCAGCATTATTACAAAACAGTTAAAAGTTTAATAACATAAAAAGAAACACTCGATCCTCACAACAGAAATAAAAGAAACTAAGTGTAACAGTCCAAACTCTTAACACCAAGGTATCATCCGCTTTGGCCTGAAAGGCCTCACGATTTTGCCCTCAGAAGATAACTTCCCAGCAGGTCACCTGTGGCGGCCCTGCCCCGCCGTGGTCTTGTTAACTCTTAAGTTAACATGATTACGGTGGAGGGGTTACCAAATGACAAGGTCCCCACTTAAGATTAGATTAGACATACATTCTAATCCAATTTAATTAAGGACTTTGCCATTCATCCCAAAAATACTATCACTAAATGATCATACATGAACTCAGAGTGCGGAAGCATAAAACATAACATCCATCCAATACAGTATAAATACAACAATACAGAATAAGTAAAGTACTGAAAAGAAATATAAACCTGTATTATTACAATATTTTAATAAGTTTAAAAGAACTGAAAGGAACTCTCAATCTCACTAAAAGAAAGAAAAACTAAAGCTACAGATCTTCAGTAACGGGCTCCTCCTCCAATGGCAAACTCTCCACTGGATCTGCTAATCCAACAAACTCAGAACCTACAATTATCAATTTTATAATGGTAGGGCCCCAGCCAACAAAAGAAAAACTAGTTAGACAATATGTCTAAGTACATTTTAGGGTAAAAGTTTAGTTTAAGTTAACTAAATATCACCATAAAAACAGAACTGAGCAAAATAGGTGCAGAAAAAGCGTACAAAAGAACAGTAATAAGTTATAAACAAACAGTTTATAACTAAAACAACTAGAAAGTAATACATACCTTCTCCAAGCAACTGCAACAAAAACAAGTAAGTAAAAGAAAAGTAAAACTGTAAGAAAAGTACAACCTAAAACATGCTTATGATCAAACAAATTGTGCTAGGTGACATACATAATTTGAACAGTATAAAACTGAAAACACTAACATACTATGTGAGCATATGAAAACAGTAAGTAAAACTAGCATCCTATATATAACATGTGCAGGAAAACTGAAAGTAAAAAATAGTGCTGAAATGCATAATATGCTAGTAAAACAGTATTTGTAAACTGAAACTGCAGTGACTATCTAAGTCACCCAAACTGAACACATATACAGCAAATCTTAGCCTAATAAGCTAAGAAACTCTGAACTGAACATCACTGAAACTCTTAGCCTGATGAGCTAAGACAGAACTGAATGCAAGTGTACTTGAATTGGTATATCCATATCAGAATCCTGACTCTATAGTCAGTAGGGCGAGAGTCTATCCATCCTATCACTCGGACTAGGCATGGCCAATAGACTGTCGGACATTAAACCCTCGAAAGGTTGCCGACCCCGAACGGGTTGATCGAAGAGGTATACTAATCAAGCTACACCTTACAAAACCACTTGTGAAATGAACATAATGCTGCTTATAAATAATGTTCCAAATTTACATAAGATATTTATCAAATATCTTATATACATCATACATGTTCAAGGTATAAGGCTCAAAATTAAGGAATGCAAAGCATCAAAATCAAAGTGCAAGAAACTCTATCTAAAACACAGGTGATATCCGTTGTTATCTACTTTATTTGTTCTATCTACTCTAAGTTACATAAGTTTCAGAATTTATCAATTCTTACACATTCTGTAACTTAGAATCACGAATCCTACTTGTTGAAGATAATTAGGACTGGCCAAGTCCTAATTATAACTTAATCAAAAGACGACTATTTGGTTAAAATGAATAAATCATCGACCTAGTTTTGTAATTTAATTCATCCCAACCTCATCTTGATTAGCCAAATCAAAATGAAAAGATTAAGAATTAGACTCCAGATGATGGGGTCTAACCACTTAATCTATAGGTATAATCTAAGGGTCTAAGGTTTAGAACCCAAAACTCACAGACTAGGTTAAGGCAAATCCTAATGATAAATCAATTTTATTAGGATGGATCTCTATTCTTAGTTCTAAAGTTTAAAGATCAAATAATCATTTAATAAACTAAGAAAATCTATAAACTAGAAAACTCAAGGTTTCACCTAATTGAGTAACCCAATTTACTCAATAGATGAATTCTAACTTAAGATCTATTCCTAATCTTAGGAAATAAGGCTCTTAATTATTAAGAGTATCTCTCAAGACACACATCCTAACTAATGTTATAAGACCTAAGGATGATTAAAGAAAGAGAAATTTACTTAAGACTTAGGAATTTTCCTTAAGAAATTAAGATTAAGATTTTAATCAAAGTCTAATTTAAACTTGGATTTGATTAGTTTCAACTACGAATCATTCTATTTACTGATTTTAGTGATTAGAAATTGAATTTAGGGCTTTAAAAGGCTAAATCGTAAATTTGGGCAAAATGACCATTTTGCCCCTACTTAAGGGTTCAAAAGATCAACTTTAAATTTAGGGCTTAAATTCTGAAATTTTCTTTTGGAAAGAGATTCTTACTGTCTAATATAAGATTAGACAGTAACTGAATTAATTTTGGGTAATTATTAAGCCATATGAGATCAATTTAGTGAATTTGACTCATAAGGGAAGATTAGTAATTTTGACTAAGTGAAAGTTAAATTTTCTTTCAGATTATTGTTCTTTACTGTCTAAGCTTTTTATAGAATCTAAATTTGCTAAATTCTGATAAGTATTAGCCAAGTTATGGCTAATACAAGATCTAGGGTTTAAAGTTAATTAAGGAATTCTTAATTATGGGTCAAAAATCTTAACTTTGCCAATTAGTGTCCAAATTAAGCAAAATTAAGGGCTATGAATTACAAATAGCTCACTGATCATAATGACATGTGGTAGGCTCAATTTGGACCTAATTTGACTAAGTTAAGACCTAATTAGGGTTTAGGGTGATTAGTGAGTGATTAACAAAATTAATCACTCAAATACTAATCCAACCTTATAGATTGATTCTAAATGGTTCTATGAGTCCTCTGAAACTTAAATTACTCAATTTGGATTGTTAATTTGGCTAATATTCACTAATCAAGATTTAGAGTAATTAAGGATGATTAGCAAATCTAACCATTGAATCTGAAATATTTTTATATATTACTGTTAATTAAGTTCTTCTGATCTAAATGGACCTTTGGATTATCAAATTTGGAGCTCAATTGACCAAGTTATGGTCAATTGAAGTTCTAGGGTTAATTAGGGTAATTAGGGTTAGGTCCTAAATGTGATTAGGCTCAAACTAATCCAAACAGCCAAGATAACCATACTAAAATGATCCTTAGGGTTTTCTGATCACTTTAAGACCCATATTAGGTATGTTTGGATTAAACTACACAAAGTTATGGTTAATTGAACATTTGAGACATAAATTTGAACTTAATTAAACCCTAAATGTCCATTTGCTAAATACAGGTCCAAATGCAAAATTATTGGCATCAATAAATTCCTCATATTTTTCTGATCAATTTAATATATTTATTTGTATAATTTGGATGTGTATTTTAGGAATTATTATTGTTTAAAGTTTAGCATTTAATTAGTTAATTAATACTACTTATTTAAAATTAAGTAAATCTGCTTTTATAATGAATATATATATATATATATATGATTATATTATAAATATCTGTTATATAATTATATATATAAATTAATAATTTATTTAATTTCAGCAGGTGGGACCCACCACAGCAACGTGTTGGGCAGGCGTTGGCTGCGCGGGTAGCCGTGGGCCCCACTTGCTGTCTCAGACGAGACAGTCATTATGACTGTTCAGATGCGGGGCCCCCACCGAAGCTGAAGGAGCACAGGATGCTGGCACGCGTCCAAATAGGACACGCGGCGCTCTGAGGCACCCGGTCTGCACCTGGCGGGCCCCACTGTCGGTGCGTCAGCTTCCGTGACAGCAGCGGGCCCCGCGCTACAGGTGACGCGCCGGTTCATCGTGTTGGACCGGATTGACCGGTCTGGGAAGAATGGACCAGTGAAATCGATCTGAAATCTGCGATCCAGATCTATTTGATCTCAGAAATAGATGGATCAAAATCATTTGAATAAATCCAATGGCTTAATATGCGATTAGGTTTATTATTTAGATTAGGTTTGATCTAAACTTAATCTATTTAACTGAGTTTAGACTAATTAAGATCGGATGTACAGGGTTGAGCCAAGATCTACGGTCTAATCTCGACCATCGCTTTAGCCTCCTATTCGACGCCTCCTTCTCTTCGCGATTAGGGTTTGCGGGCGCGATTTCGATCGATCGAACGAAGTTTCGATCGATCGCAGCCCAGTTTTGATACACAAACAATCATAGATGATTCGTAAGAATGCATAAGCGAAAGAATTGGAGGATAGGGAGTACCTGATTTGGAAGGAATAATATTAGGTTTTGCTTGGAAGGCTGCTGTAGGTCTGCTCTTGTTCTTCACGCTAAACCAGATCGGTGAAACCAAGGCTAGAAGCTTACGATGGGTATTAAAGGTGCGCTTCTTTGGTAGAAGAGCGGTGCTGATGCCACGCGTGCGGCGCTGGGAGCTCGGGAGCGCGAACAGACGACACGCGTGGATCATGCGACCTCTGGACGGGGACGACGCGCGCCATCCGTCTGATCCGGATGGCTGGAATGATCAGACGGCTGGAATTAGGAGCTGTTAGATTAAATGGAAGTTTAAATAAATTAACGGCGTTAGATATTATTTGAACGGCGTCGTTAAACTATATTTAATAATAATATTATTAAATCATTTATACTATTTTAATTAATTGAATTTTAACAATTAAACATTTTTAGAAAATTTTCAATAGATCACCCTTAGCTAAACGAAGGGTGCTGAATGCAACGGCGCGCTCGGATTTTTGTTTCGACGAGTATTTATTTATTTGAATTTTCAGGTATTTAAATATTATTAAAAATATTCGGCGAAAAATCAACAACTTCCAAATGCCTCCAAAATTTCACCCCTAGCTAATTTGGGTGTTCTGGATGCAATGGCGAAGTCAGATTTTCAATCTGAGGTCTAAATAAAAAGTCAAATTCTAGGGTTTGAAATTTTCCAAAATTCCAGATTTGACTTTGTTGACTTCTGGTTTGACCTAGGTTTCAGAGATGAGTTCTAATTTACTTAATTAGTGACTTAGAACCTTAATTAAGACTTAGATTAGTCAGGTTGTTACATCACCCATCCTGGGAGTGCTCCCACCTGAGCACGCTTAACTTTTGAGTTCTTATCAGGAACTCCACCGTTATCTGAAAAGGTACATCGATGTTTAAGAGTTTCACTTATTACTACTTAAGTGGGTCATCACACTAAGGATCTGCACTGGCACGCTCCTCCTCATGAACAAGCTCTTCAGAAGGTACTCCTTCAAATAACTCGAAGTCTATCATTGTCGGTATCACAATGACAGGGCCCCAGCCAAAAGAAAAGAAAAAAAATCTGATTAGACAAAATATCTAAGTATATTTTATGTTAAACATTTTATGTATTAAATGATATCACAAATATCTAAGCAATTTATGAGCAAATAAAACAACAAAAAAAGTGATATAAGTTATAATTAACTAATTATAACTTAAACAAAGTGTGAAGTAAGTACATACCTCAACTCAAGCTGCAGAAAAAGTTAAGCAACATAATAATGAAAATCTACTAAGTACAAGAAATATTCTAAATAATATGATCAATTTTATATATGCTAGTTTGTAATACAAATTTAAAATACATAATTATAATAAAAGTCTAACATCATAACATGCTTTCATATGTAAACCAAGCTACTGAGTATGCACCAATTTACAGGAAAAACTGTAAATACTAAAATACTGCAAATAAATAAAAGTGATGTATAAAGAATAAGCTGAAAATATAAATTGAAAGTACTATCTTATATGGGCATATTCTTACTTAGTCATGCCAAAAAGTAAATATCACTTAAATTTTTCTGATCATCTAGGAGAAATATTCCAGATTAATTACCACCTTCTAGGAAAAATATCATAGATAAAATATCACCTTATATGGGAAATACCATAGATAAAATATCATATTCTAGGAGAAATATTTTAGATAAAATATCACATTCTATGAGAAATACCCTAGATAAATATCATCTCAAAATATACTGTCCCACTGTAAATGCAGACTAAGTAAGACATATTATACAAAATTTAAATAAAATTCATTAATTTAAATTGTCTCTTTTACTTATAAATATGCTTTATGAATATATCAAATTTAACATAGAATATCCATCAAATATACTATGTTCCATCTAATGTGTCAAAATATAAAGGTCCAAAATAAGGAAACAAAGCATTCAAATATAATTTGTAATTAGCACTAAACAAACTCTGTGATATCACTTATTTTCTAATTAAATCGTTATATCTAATCTGCACTTATACAAGTTTAGGATCTCCAATATCCAACTATCGAGTATAAATTTAGAATATCAGTCCTATTAAGTTAAAAGTAATTAGAACTAATAAGTTCTAATATATTTCAATCAATGACACTTATTAAGTTAATAAGTAAATCAAATATCCTAATTCGTGATTTTAAACAGATCCCAAGCCAATTTTGATTAATACAGCTCAAAATTGGGAGATTAAGATGTTAAACTTCAAGTAAGTATTGAAGTTTAACTTCTTAATCAAATAGGTTCTAACACTAATGGAATAAAGTTAAACCAATTCACATGAGATATAATTAAGGCTATTTTATTAAGCAAAATCAAACTAAATAAGACAGATCTCTAACTTAAACTAAAGTTAAAATACAAAATAATCATGAATAAAAGATGAAATTTTAGAAAGCTATAAAATCAAGATGTTATCTATTAAGTAACCCATTTACTTAATAGATGAATTCTAACATAAATTTATAAACTAATTCCTAAGGAATAAAAATCCTAAAGATTTAGAGGAAAGTCCTAATGAATGAATTTAGGATAAAAAGAATATTTAAACTTTAATTTTAATCTTAATTTCTAATATAATTATCTTATGGAAGGCATAAGGTGAATTTAAATTCATCTTATGAGGCTTAATTCAGGACTTAGAGAATTTTAAGCAAATTTTTAAGATTTTTCTTAAAATGATAATTTAATGAGTTTAAACATCCTAAATTGATCATAAATTAGTTATAATACTGTTTTTAGAGATTATATTATGATTTTAAGATTTAATGATATTTAAACTTAAATTTGGATAAAATAACTATTTTGCCCCTATTTAAGGGTCAAAAAATTTAACTTTATGAGTTAGGTCTCTAAATAAAAATTATTAATGACAAATGATTACTTATTATCTAATATGAAGATAGGTAGTAAGTACACAAAATTTGGATTATTATTAAGCCTTGTAAACTCAATTTAAGGAAATTGACTTATAAGGGCAATTTAGTAATTTGTCTTAATGAAATTTAAATTTTTTGTCAGCTTTTTAAAGTTTACTGTCTAAGGATTCCATAGAATCTAAAATTACTAATTTCTGATGTTAAAATACCAAGTTATGGCTAAAATAATTTAAAGGTTAATTATGTAAAATTAGGGTTTTCGAAAAGGGTCAAAACTTAACTTTTTCATTTGAAGTCCAAATTTAACAAACTCAGTAGCTATAGCTTTCTTATAACTCATTGATTACTTTAACTGGGAGTATACCCAAATTAGGCCTCATTTAGTTAAGTTATAGTTTAATTAGAGTTTAGAGTGATTAGTGAAAAATTAATCACAGAATCAATAAACCAATAATATCACTAGATTATACTCTTTTTTATTAGTTATCATAAACTTAAATTACTCAATTTGGATCACTAATTGTGCTAATATTCACTAATCAAGTTTTAGAGTGATTAGGGTTGATTAAGAGATCTATCTAACAAATCATAAATATTTTTGCAGTTTACTGATTATTAGATTTTCCTAATCAAAATGAAATATTGGAAGACCTAAATTGGAGCTCAATTGACCAAGATATGGTCAATTGAAGTTCTAGGGTTAATTAGGGTAATTAGAGTTAAAGTTCTAAAAGTGATTAAACAAACTCTAACCCAAACAGAGAAATGAGTACTATCAAATTAATCTAGAGATTTTCCTAATCACTTTAAGACATATATTGGCTAAATTTAAATTAGTGTGTAAAAAGTTATGAATTATGGAAAATTAGGGTGGGGTTCTAAAAGTGATTAGGCTAATTATGCTTCAAATAGAAATATTAATATTACTAGAACATACCTGAGAACCTCCTGATTAAAATGAGACCCATATTGGATATTCTTGGGTGAGTGTGCGCAAAATTATAGCTAGTTGAAGATTTGTGGCACTTAGGGCAATTTAGGGGTCTTAAATGTCACTATGTAAAATACACCTCCAAATGAAAAATGTACACTGCCAATTTGATCATCTCATTTTTCTAATTAAAATGAGATATATATTTAATATATTTAGATATGTAAATTATGAGTTATGGGTGTTTGAATATTTGAAATAACTAAGTTAATTAATTTAAACTAAATCATTTGATTTACGTTTTTATTTAACGGTCACAATCCATAGGCGGGACCCACGATCGAAAATAGTGACAGAAAGCGCGGGTCCCACCGCTGGGCTCGAAGATTCTTGCAGAAACGAGCTCAAATCGGAGAGAGCCATATGCCGATCGGAAGGCCTCCTTGAGACCTTCGATAGGCATAAGAAACGACTCAAATGGATTATCCAAACATTTGAAATACTGATGCCCTAGCACGACATGAAGGCGATGACCCGAGATGAGAACTGTATACACTTTGCAAAATTTGACCAATCAAAATCGTTATAGCTCGATATGGCGCCATCACCACATAATTGAACACACGGAATAATGATGCGAATCAACAAAATCAAAATTGTGATGACGAAAAAGAAGGATCCAGTACCTTGGCTTTCGACAATGCAGATTGATTGGAGATTGGGATGAAGCATTAAGGCACGGTCGACTTCCGGATGAACTCTAGAACTATCAAAGCAATGGTAAAGGATCGCCATAGAGCTTAATTGAGCCATGGTATCAGCACAAAGGCAGTGGACTGCCGCCTGACGAGGCGGTAGGGCGACGCGCATCGCAGCGCCCGCCACGCGGGGGTTCATGAAGACGGCGATGATCCAACTGCCTGATCAAAAGAATCGGACGGCTCAAATAAATCCGTCCAAAGAGACAACGCAAGCTACGGAGGGAGGGGGGCCATTAACTTTTAAATAAATATATTATATATTTAAATGTTTTTAAACTGATTTTCTTAATTAAAATTAATTAATTAAATGCATTCCAAAAATTTCTAATAAATCGCCCCTTGCTAATTGAGAGGTGAAGAATGCAACGACCAAAATTGATTTCGATTTCGACGAGTATTTAATTATTCGATTTTTCGGGGCATTTAAAATATAATAAAATATTAGCCGAAAATTCAAAGAATTCCAAATGCTTTCAAAGCATCACCCTTAGCTAATTTGGGGGTGATGAGCGTAATGACGAAGTCGGATTTTTTATTTGAGGTCAATTTAAATATGTAAATTTCTAGGGTTTCTGGAAATTCCCAAAATCAGGATTTGATCCTAAAACCTGGGTTGTTACAGACTCTCCCACTTAAGAACGATGTCGTCCTCGACATCACTCAAGTAGAAAGAATTAAAACAGAAAATTAAGATGACGAATTGAAATGGAAGAAGTTAAGGAAGTACCTGAATTAAATAGGTTAGGATATTTTTGGCGCATATCCACTTCTTTTTCCCAAGTAGATTCTTCTCGTAATCGGTTCTTCCATTGAATCTTAACCATTGGAATAGATCAAATTCTTAGCTGCCTCTGATCGTGAGCTAAGATTTTGATTGATTCTTCGACATAAGAGAGATCTAGCTAAATAGACACAGCTGGAAGCTGAATGAGATGCGAAGGATGTTGAAGATATTTTCACAATGATGAGACATAAAATACATTATGAACAGCAGAAAAGTCTTCAGGAAGCTTTAATTTATAGGCATCATAGCCTATCCTTTCTAAGACTTCAAACGGACCGACGTAGCGAGAGCTAAGTTTCCCAGCTACACTGAATCGAAATACTCCTTTCATAGAACTGACTTTAAGATAAGCGAAATCTCCAGTATTGAAATTTAATGGACAATGGTGAGCATCGTGATATTTACTTTGACGATCTTGCGCTACTTTAATCCTTTGTTGGATTAATTGCACCTTTTTGTTTGTTTCAGCAACCAAATCAGATCCAAAAAGCTGAGCACTACCAGTCTCAGACCAAGAGTGTGGAGTGCTACATTTTATACCATATAGTGCTTCATAGGGTGCCATGCCAATGCTTGCTTGATAGCTATTATTGCGCCGCCCATTACTTTCTTTGGGCCGACCTGTCATGCCAGTGTCCTGGCCCGCACATTCAATTTTTTTTTTTTGCAAGACCCATTTGTTTAATGGGCTGGCCTGTGAGCTATTTCTGCTCGTCATGAGAATTAGAGTTAGGAGAAAATGTTTATATTATAAATGTCTTTTTACAAAAGATTAAGATTTATACCTGCTAAAATTCACCAAGTGAGTTGCTCAAACTCGCTAAGCAAGTCAAGTAATGCCAATCTCTTTAAGAACTTAACTAATTAAACATCAGTCAATCCACATAATTATCTTCACACAAAATATCAAATACAAACTATTATCATCATCATCACTAACAATTTCCATATCTTTGACAGTCTTTCAAGAAAAATCAATGGTTCAAGATAACAAAAACTAAAATTTAAAATTCACAAATTTTTATTTTTGGCTTATTTTTGTTTAGTTCATCAAGTTTTCTTAATGAATGGTGAGAATGTGAAATAAGAAAAGGCTAATATCATTTTAGAATGGCAATTATTTCTCTCTTTATAGCACACCCCTATATATATATATATAGAGAGAGAGAGAGAGAGATGATTTCTTATTGATGATAATAGTAGATGCATTGATAGATAAATCATTCGGGTCTACATCACAAAGAGAAAAATAAGAAATGACTTTATTTATTTGGTGCTCCTTCACCACAAACTTTTGATCGATCCTGCAAGCTTGTCAAATTCTTTCTGAAATGTACAAATGAAAATTGTAAGTTTCATCTACAACTTCTGAAAGTCATAGGTTTCATATATTCCATTCAGTTGCAGGCAACCACTGAATATATGCATTGCTCTAAAAGAAGAAACACTTGTTTTTAGGTGTTTGTTTGAGCACAACTTTATTCATACAATTTGATTAACAGGTGCACCAACTTTTATATCAGCAAAACATATAAATTTTGGCTCACGATGGACGAAAATGAATCCTCACTTGAACTAGAAAAACTTCCACTTTGGATCCGGTTTTTTGTAGGATGATCTTTTTGTAGGATCACATTTTTGTTTCTACAACATCTAAATGCACACGTGCTGTTTGAAACATCAAACATAGAGCCAAAAGCACATGAATGTTTTTGCCAAGATCATTGGCTTTAAACCATACTTTTAATTTGCCTCTTAAGGCTTTTAGTCTTACTTGGAGACTTTCAAGAAAGTATGTTATTTGTAGCCATATAATAACTTTCCTCATTATCATTATTATCTAGCACGTTTGGGAAAAGAGGAATAATTGTACGCATTGTAACTTCACCTTTTTAACGTTAATCGTGCTATTTGGAAAACTGTTCACTATAATGACAATGCTGTTGTTAGCCACCTCATTAATTTCAAAGACTTTAAAGGTGATGTCTATTGCAAGAAGTTTTTTTAAATTCAATCCCATGGCAATTTTCTTAGATGCCAGATTGTAACTTGGCTGAAATCTATTTTTGATTTTCTTAAACTCAATGTGGACGGTTGTTTTAAAAAAATGGCATGGCTGTTGTTGTTAGTTGAAGTCGTAATCATATCGGCAGTGTTGTTCTTGCCTTCTCACATAAAGTCTCCGCTTCCTCACCATTATTGTTGAAATTAAAGTTTAGTAATCAGCCCTAATCAATGTATTGAATTGGTTTTGCATTACATCTAGATCAAATGCGCTGCTATTAGCCTGATACAATTGTTTCAATTGGCAATTTGGGTGATTGAAATACTTGCTACTTGCTTCAAAACCTTTATTCTATGTTTCCTGCCTTTAAATATAATATTAACCATATTTGGAGAGAAGATAATATTGTGGCTGACTAGTTTATTAATTATGGCGTTAACAATAATTAACTCATAACCTTTAATGAGCATAATCTCCCAGCTTCACTGAAAACGATTTGTTACTTGATAGGCTACAACTCCCCTACATTAGAAAATAACCCTTAGTGTCTTGCCCCTCGGTTTCTATTTCAGTTTGGAATTAGGTTTGCAGAGTTCATTTGAAGTTAGATTAGTGGAAGCAATCTAAAACGCCTGAAGTGCTCGATGAAACACCTTATCACTCAGATTAACTCAACTATTGATGTTGCACAATGCTCCCAAACCGCCATTAAGAAAATGGGTCCATGCTTCGCATAAAAATACAACTTGTTGTTGAGCCCATTGGCATGCTCTTGGACAAAGCTGCACTAAATTCTCAAATCACTCCTTAGAAGCAGGGCATCAGGAATTCCTCTCTATATGAAAGTTTTAGTTGTTCTCTTCAATATTAGGCCACCATGAATCCTTGCAATTTTGCTTGCCTGCTCAATTTTTTTTCCTAATTTCTTTGGCTCAACTTGTGTTATCTAGACTGGTCTTTATTTCCTTATTGTTTACTTTGTGTGCTTGTGTGTTTCTGTTTTTGGGGCTCCGCTTAGGTTGGGTTGTTCCCTATGCCCTTTTTCAATTTTTCCTGTGTATTCTCCTTTTGGATATTAATAATAAAAAAAAATTCTTTCAAGAAAAGAACCAAAAAAAGATCTAAAGAGCAGTTTTCTTAAGATCTATGATAGCTTGGACCTTAGAATCCCAACTAGGTGATAAACTCCTCAAAACATTATTTATGTTTTTTTGTTAATAATTATTTTTCCAAGTGAATTAAATCTTAAGTAATAATTTTGATCAATCTCATATTCATCTCGAATATGGCCTCTTCTAGTTTCATCCAGAACAGTTCATATTCGCACATTAAAAATTAATATGAGATTACTTAGCATGGTATTTCCTTCATGAGTAGCTATTAAAGATTATCAAATCTCCTTCTTGATTCTGCACAAATAAACATGCATGTAATCTTCTTATTTTGTTAAGCACATTGAAAACAAACGATTTCATTAACATTTAACTATGTTTCTTTAATATCACTCTGCCCATTATCTATATGAGATGAAAAACTTTGTGCATCATTCCTCAACATTCACATATGATAATAAACGCAGAAAATTTCTCATTTTCATTTTTCAAAAATCAAATCACAATGATTGGGCGTAAGATGACCTCCATTCATGAATAATTTGGCTTCTAAATAGTGTCATCCAATCAAATTGTTACTCTATAGATCATGAGGTCTAACAAAGTAGAGATATAATATATACCACATAGTGTTGGTATAACCCAAGAAGGGAGAGTTATAATGGGTTGACTTATCAAGAAAATAAACTTAAGAAATATTAGAGAACATAGAGGGAGATAGAGCTTATTTATTTAGCAATAAGTAAAACCTTAATAAAAAAATAAAAAAAAGCAAAATAAACGGTATATCACAAATTTAAAATAGTTCGAATCAATCCCATACCCCACATCCATTGTTCAAAAGTTCACCTTTTTTGAGATTCCACTTGCACCAAAGTCGCTCCACTGCTTATCAGCAAGCAGATAAGAAGCCTTTATAAATACTCCATCACACGCTTTGACAATGGAGCAACTCAACAAATCCTCCATCTTAAAGGTGTGCCTTGATGAAGCACCAAGAATCCTCCTTCTCAAAGCTTTGTCTAACTAGAATTGTCACTTCTTTTTGTACAACCCACAAGAGATAAGTTGAGAATTAAGCACACTATCTCCGAGTGCATTCTACAAGAACTGAAAGCTATCTAAACATTAAGGGAGAGCTTAGAAATATTTTACAGGGCCTTTGAGAAAGTGTATATAAGAAGATTCAAGAGCTAAAGGGGGCGATCTGAGGAATGGTGGGTAGCTAGTATTTAAAAGTGAAGATAGAGGGGTTCATATAAGCAAACAATGATCTGTAGGCAAGACACAGATCTGGAAGACCAAGGTGGCCACTGCAGTTGGGCGAACTGGAAGACCAAGGTGGTTTAAAGGTTCTACTATCCAAGCTCTATAAGGCTCCAAAGTTTCTCAAGCTTTAAATAGCTCAAACCAAATTCATTTGCAAGTACATACAAGATAAATACAATGAAATAAATCTAGTATATGCTAAAAATAACCTTTAAAACGTCTAGGTATATCCAATAGATGTTGAGAAAGCAAGTTGATCTAGTGCAGTCTATTGTGATGTTGAGAAGGCAAGCCGATCTTTGCTCTTCTAAAGTCTTTCTTTAGCACTTGGAACACGCTATATCTTACATTTGAAATGTCTTGGTCAAGTTTTGACTAGACATCCATTTCATCATGGATTCAAGCATCTAGATCATCAAGCATTTAAACATTTAGATTATCTAGGTTATCTGAAGCCTTTAAGCACACTGTAACAAGAGCCTTGAAATATAAATTGGGCATAAAATTACTAGATTTACATATTAAAATTAAACTTTTCAATCATCAAAATTAAATAAAAATAGATAATGATATTGAAACGCTAGAATCGGCAATGAGAACAAGCAAGTTGTCACATTCAAAAGTGACTCTAAGCAAGTAGGCAAACTGCATTGCGTGCAACTACCATCAGTGAATTCACGAACTCAGTAATCACAAAAAAAAATTGATCAAGTGCTCAACACAAAGAAAACTTTATAGACCTTTCATCCAGGCTATGTACCATTAATTCTTGGAGCCAAAATATAATTAGCTCTTTTGTTACTTCTCTGAGATGTGTTCAAGGGTGATTTAAATTTTAGAAAGACTAGAGACTAAACAGGTTTCAAACGTATACTCAATCAACAAGTTCTTGGAGCTGATTCAATTATCACAACCATAATTAGCTTAGTCAGCAGGTTTATGGGTGACACTACAAGGCAGTTTCTGTTGGTTCACAATCAACAAGTTCTTAGAGCCGATACAATCATCACAAATTAACTTAATCAGCAGTTTTATGGATGACCTAAGTGATTAAGTTGAGTATTACACATGCTTAGTATTTAACAAGTGAACAAAGGTTAAATATCCTGAAGTTGACAAAATTATAAATGGTGTTTTTAATTTTGACTCAGTCTATATATTAAAATAGTTTTCTATTCATCATTTTAGCCATCAGATTCTTGAATGCTACAAGACTTTGGAATCCCTACTCAAGTTTTGCTTGAGATAATTCAATATAGAAAGATTTTAGCCTTTGTTGATATGGGTATTTACAAGGATAAGCAGCATAGTTCAATTTGCTTTAAAAATGGCAACTATTTAACACTAAATCAATTTATGCAAAAAGCCAAAATATTAAATTAAGGCTAATAACAGGACAACAACAAAGACAAAAAAGCATTATATGATTTGGAATGTAGTTTGCAACTAAAAAAAAACTGCTGCTTTGATGGACTGTTTTGATGTAAGTTGAATCAAATGGCTTCTACGTTATTCAGTGATGTAAGATTTATCAATGCAAAAAAAAGGAGTTTTAAGAAGTTAAATCACCCCCATTTACTTCTATAGTTGGCAAGTCAAGAATGTACACAAAGTGATTTGATTCAGTTTTACTTGCTAGTTTTGCCCTATTTAAACCCAAACAAAGCTCACGGATAAAATCCTTATCTAATAGAACCCATCAGAAAATCAGCACCCAGAAGAGCATACGACAACAATTAAGAAAATTCGTGGAAATATAATGTAAAGTGCAACATCTAATAGTATAATAACTCATAAGAATAGCCAGTTGCAGAACTCATAACAGCACTGTAATAGCATCTAATTAAAATTAAACATAGAATAATGTAAAGTACAGCATACGACAATAGCACTAATGCAGATCAGATACATAGAAACAAACAAGTATTTATGCAAGCAAAATGCAAAACATCAAGCATTTTCTAGCAACTCACTTGTGGATGTCCATACACACTAGGAGCAATGTAGACCAAAGGAGAACCACAAAAACCAACTTCCTCCGTTGGCCAGACAACATTTGAGAATGATAATGTTGTGTTAGAAATAACCCTGTGACACAAAGCTGCTCCCACCTGTTGTCAACTAACAGGATTAATAATGAGGTTATCTATTCATCAATTGTAAACTTTTGATCATACAGAGAAGGCAAGTTTAAAAGTTGATAAATATGAATACGGTTAATTTGAGTCCACTCATTCCATTCAAAAGCATGATTTGCCACAACTCAAAGTTAACAACAAAAAAACACCAAGTTCTCCTAAACTCTGCTCAAAGGTCATGACTAAATATCCCTTTTAACAGAAGAAGGTCAAAGATTAGGAGTTTACAGCAATGCTTTGAATTTTCCAATCATAAAACGGATTATCCTGCAGCATTGAACTGGCAATAATTTTAGGCGGAAGCACCTTCATAAAGTAATCAAGAAGCCCAAACAGGAAGGTAATGCTTCCTTTTGGAAATAACAATTATCAAATATGCATTAGTGCCAACGGTCGAGTTGAAATACTGCAATATAGATTTTAATCATTGATAATCGGAACCTATAGGAAACAAGGTCCGTACCTTGCATGGCAAGCATAAACAGATATTCAATTATATTGCTTGCTTGATAGCCATATCATCCCCCAACAAAATCAAAATCATATGTATAATCCAATAATCAATAAATTAGACATAACGGGTGTCAAATAAACATGGCATGAACCATCAAAAAATTGTTTTTAAAATGCAGTCCTAATGAAAAAAAAAAAAAAAAACACTTCTTTAAGAACTTTTAAATTTTGACAAAGCTTCTTAAGATAGACCAAATAATATGAGAATAGCAATCAATAAATGTGAGCATAGAGAAAACTAAAATGACTCGGTGCTTAAATCCCATATAGATCAAATTAAATAAAACCAAAGGTTCACAATGATGTTTACCATGAAAGCTCAAGAAAACAAAAAAAGTTCACAATGATGTTTGCCAAGCACACATGCATTGTATTTGAAATTGGATAAACTAGTAAATAAATTATGAAAAACATGGTTTAGAGGCTGACCGAGATAACATTATGATTGATATGGGTTGACAAAACCTAGATTATCTTCTAATTTAAACCTAGATTAACTTCTAACGGAAATGATCGAATATTTTGAAGCAGTCATTTTGCTAAGTAAAATAATTAATAAATTATAAACTAATGAAAATATTTTGAACATATATAACTTTATATAGACAAAATCATAAATAAAGAGAACATGATTTTTTTTGAATTGGAAAGGTTTTTGGTGGATCAAACAATACTAAATTAACACAATTTGGTAGAGTCAATTATGGGGTTGTGAGATTTTGAAAGTATTTTTTATAATTTTTGTAAGGTTTTTGTAGGATGGTTTACAAATAACACAAAGACACAAAACACAAAATAAATCCCAAGATTATCTATATCTTGGGTTCTTGAAGATTATACGCATCTTTAAAGCATTAGCTTAGGCACACCGAAGTGGAGTGATGGCTATCTACACCAACACAAGAGCATCAACCATCTTTTAGAGAGGTTTGGGTGGTAAAAAGACAAAACTGAAGGATTAGGCCCTCCGGGTCTGGCATGTGTAGAACCTTACAACACAATCTGATGCAGCACCCGCTCAACTTTCAGCTATGCTCCCTATAAACGTTTGAGCCATGGACCTCCTCCCCGTGTGAGTTGCATGTCCTACATTAGATTCTCTCCCGCCTCAAGAACTTTACTTCGCAAAATTGATCTTATGAACTCCTCATGTGACAACCAAGTGTCCTCTGACGGTGGTCTATCCTTTCATCACATCAGAAATCTGTGTTCAAATTACTCTTCTGCAATAATCTCAATAAAGATAATAGCATCAATCTAAAAAAAGTAAAGTTGGAGAATTTTCAAAAAATAATTTATAATTCTGCCCATTTGGAAAAGTACTTGTAATTTCTTATGTAACTTCTTTAGAAATGAATTTAAATCTTTAATATTGAATACAGGACTTATAAACATATCAAAGGACAAATCAATCAGTAAGCATTCAGTCTAATTCTCCTAAGGATCTTGAAAGGTCTTGCTATTGTTCCAACATTAGAAAATTTACATTCGGTCATGTTATATTGCTCTAAGTAAATGTGATTGTCACCTTTATTAAATTTTCAGCTAGACTTAGTCATGTTAGGTTTTATTGTATAATCTTCATTAGTTTTCTCAATTTTATTTCTAATTCATGCTGCAATTTATGAAAATTCTTAACAAAAGTAAGAACAATATCAGAAGGTGCATGGGTAGGCAGACTAACTAGGTCGATTGACTTCATAGGATTGTACCCATAAATAATTTCAAATAATATCCTTATTGTTATCATAGAAATAGTATTATGATATGCAAATTCTGTTGTAGGAAGGTGTAAATCCCAAATGCTTAAGTTCTCCCCTAATAGGCTCCTTACTAGATTCACTAATAACTTTTACCACTTAAACATGGTGAATGAAGGCATCAGTAAATTTAAAGTTGTAATGCATCTAAGAGTGGAAAGTATAGTCAATGCATGCCACTTTGTGTATTTTTTTATAATAATGGTGTTCTATATATTGAAGAACCCAAATTTTGGAGTCTTTCATATAATTCAAAAAAATAACAAAAACAATTGAGAGCACAAGAGGTATTGTATCATGGAATAAATGGAGACAAGCATAGAAGAGTTTAGTTCGGAAAGAAATGTGAGTGTCAAGATCTCACCGCTAAGAAAAAAAATGTCGGCACAATAAACCTTAAGTCAATGAATATATGGCATAGAGAAAAATTATTTGGCTGAATTTAATTGGAGATAATGCATGAGAAGCAAACACAAACAATATACAAAGAAGTCAATGAACAATAATATAGGCATGGCTAAATGGTAACTACATTTGGGTGTATATCTTAGCCTACTACAAAAGGTTACATTGGCAATTAATAAAGATGAAATATATGTGAGGTGAAAGACCACTAGGAAGTCAGTAGTTCTGTGAGATGGCCTTGTGAGGGTGAGATGTAGTTCTTGTCGTCAACCGCAAGGGGGAAGCGAGCTAGAGGTCGAGTGAAAGATGCAAATGAGAGAGCAATCTGAAGAAGTAGAAGGTTAGAACCTAGAACGAGTGCAAGCTGTTGAGATTGACCGAAGAAGAGAATGACAAGCCTTGAACAAATTTGAGACGATAGCATGCCCAATAACAAATGAAATTTGGGCAAATTCAACATACTTCAGGAATATCATATAATTTAAAAGACAAGATATACATTTTACTGAAAATGAATGGTATTTAGATCCGCTGAAGTGGCACTCAAAAAAACTCATCTAATGGAATTTGGACAAATTTAATTATTGTATATTTATTTACATTAAAATAATACAAATATTATTTTTAAAATTTATATTGAATGCACCAAAAAAATCCCATTGGATAAACTTTTTTGAGTACTACCTCAGCGGGTCTAACCAGCATTTCTCTTTACTGAATAGTGCTGGTGCCTATGAATATGTTTACCACAAATAAAAACTAAATAAAAAAGAGGATAATACTTCCCACAGGTACAAATATGTAACATGATAATCTTTATCAAAGGTGATTTGTGCCTACGTAACTGCAAAAAAAAAGTGCAAAAATAAGGTTGCACGAAATTTTAGAACATTCTTAAGCTATAACATTTTTCATAATTTTGAACTTTTAGTATTTTCAAAAGTATAGTATCCATTTGGTAATAGTGCAAAAAAAGAGATCTATATAATAATTTTTTAAATGGAAAGCACTTGTTAGCCTCAATCCTAACTAGCTTTAGTGAAATCATTTGTCTCATTGAGATGCTTGTGTCAATATCAAATTTATAATTTTTGAAGTTCATTTGGCTGAAACTCTTGCAGCCCTCGATTTAAATACATCGACTTAATTAGATAATAAATTTGTTTTATTTATCTATCTAACCTAATTTTACAAAAGCTGATTCGTTATTGCTTTCCTTCTCAGCGGAAAGTATGATTCACCTTCTTCCCAGCCGATCCCTCCTTTTCTTTCGACAGACCTAAAACGAATCTCCTTGTCTCTCCCTCGCGACCCGCTCAATCTCCTCGCCACTCTCGGCAGGAGGCCGAGAGGCCTGCGTCTCCCCACTCTCGGCTAGCAACCGATCAAGAGCATCCCTCGCGCAAGTGCTGAAGTTTGGATTCGCGCAAGCCGCGAAGGCTTGCGTTCTATCGGTTTTCCCTCTCTTATCCGAGGCCGAGAGCAGCCACACCCGTTCACTCCGGCACTACTCGTTGCTTCGTGCTTCTCTGATTCCGGTAACTTCTACATCTCATACCTACTAATACCACAAAACATTCTCACTGGCTGCTTATTCATCCACCCATGTCATTAGAGAATAAGCACGCCAATGATTCATATTCATCAAAGAATCTGAGTTGAAATAAAAGTTATGTTCTTTTCTGTTTATATATGTTTACATAATTGATTAAATTGAGATGTTAGCTCTTAAAACAATTATTATCATTTAAGATCAATTGGCATAAATTTTGATGAGTAAATTCCAAATTTTATACCGTTATTCATTAATCCTTAGTTATAAGGAAATATTAATCAATTTTGTAACAAACAAAGTATGACATTTATTGTCATTAGTTTAACAACAAATTATTGGGACCTTGGCAAAAATAGCGACATTAGGGATGGCTATGGATATACTTGGAAGAACGAAAAATGAAATTATTTGATAGTTCTATAAATTCAGATTTTATGTATAACAAATAAACATATATATTTGTTATACATAAAATCCGAATAAGAAAATTTCAGAATAAATACTTAGCATTTGGCACTTTTGTTAAATAAAGAAATAACTGTGCTCATATAAAATCTCAAAAAATATGAAACTTTCCCTGTCTGAAAACTATTTTATATTCAAACTTCAAATACTTCCACGCAATATGATGTAAATGCATGTACAGCTAGCTTGTTTTTTTTTGTAATACTAAAGTAAACATTATGATATTTATAATAATATATATTTACTTAATTAAACTATTAATATAATTAAGCGTAATCTTTAAGTTATCATACGGCTCATTTTATTGGTTTATCGAGCTTGAATGAGAACCGATTATCAAGCTCGACTCAATTACACATCCACACAAATACAATAAATTCAATAATTATTAGCATACACTTAAATTAGATGCACTTATATTTTCTAATTATATTTATTCCACAGTTTATAAATGGCTTGTTTAGAATCTTAATGATACTCATCGTTGTTAATTCAAAGCTTCTCTTGAGTTCATCTTTTGGAATTGTGTTCCTATACTTCCACCCATCTACAAGGAATCGATTATGATCAAAATATTGCATTCCATCTTGTAGATCCTCTTTTGCATTTTGTAGTTTAGCATTCTATCTTCAATATTGAAGAATGAATTGGTTTTAATCCACGATCATCTAGAAGTAAGCAAAGCTATCAAAGAGTATAATTTAGATGTACTTTGCCCAATTATTGCAGGTGTTGTGATTGCCGTCTCCTTCCAATCAATCGTCGAGCTTTATGTTCGAATTGCTTTAAAGGTATGTTAATTACTTAAAACATATATTAGTTTTGATAGACTAAACTACTTTATTGGAGAATTATGTGCAGTGCGTTCATCACTCGCATAGATCTCTTTCTTGCTATTGTGTTTTTATTTAATTAACTAATTAATAAACAATCAGATCTTATATGTGGCATAACTTAGCCATTTTTCGTCTTAACTTGGCGATCCAAGAGTTCATTTCAATCAAAAAAATGTGTAGGGCAATGATATAAATCAGACTTAGGATTAAATACTTAATTTTCCTAATCACTTTTTAATTACATTAGGGAGTCCCGAAAATCTTAATTTTCTAATATTTTTCAAATATGACCTGCTTAGTATCATTCTTCTCCCTGTAATGTGAGGATTGCATAAATGTTACTATTATTGTGATTGTGCAACAATTGGATAAATTGGGTATTCGGTTTCTCAAATCTTCATGGACTGTGATTTCCTTAACTCTGAATACTTGCATGTATAGGCCTTAATACCTTAGAACAACAAGCATATTTATTATTCAGACTTTCATGTCATTTTAGAATGTGTGTTTGACCCTTGATCTTCCTAGATAGATGTTTTGAGTAGTTTAGTAAATTGTGATTCAAGCCTTGAAACTAGGAGAGAAGTGTAGGTTGAGAATCCCTAGCTTTATTCAATTTCCATTCTAGATTGCAGCCTTTACTTCAACCTTGATGTAAGGCTAGTAGATTGATAATAATAAGGATGTTATTTGTAGGCTAGACACTCAACTCAACTTAGTCTTATATCTTCTCATTACAAGTCATATAAATTACTTTAAGTAAATCCTTAAGGGTAAGATAGTGAAAATATAAATCACACTTAAATCATATGAAATATTTAGAATAATATTAAATAATCCTCAATATAGATGTTGTATTTAAGAGAAGATTTGCTAGATAATTAGAATGATGATATTTTAGGGAGACTAGTGCTTTTCATTTGATTATAGAGAATAGTCTAAGTGGTTAAATGAAACTTGCTTAGGATTATATGAATAATCTTAGCTTGCTAATTATATGACTTACATATTTATCTAAGTAGTTGAGTGCAACCTTCTTAGTATGCTGTAGTTATTCAGTCTTATTCTAATAAGATGCCTAAAATCGTCTAGAAAGACTAAATTAATAAGCTAAGATTAAAAGAGATCTCAAATAATAAGGAGGATAGAACCATAAGTGGAGTTTCGTCTAAGTCAGAGCTAAGAGACTAGAATCCTTTAAAGTGAAACCCTCAACATGAGAATTTGAACTTAGTATCCTTATCACTAAACTTAGACTCCCTTATCATGACTTAGTAATATGAGTTAAGATTACTTAATGCCTTGAGTGTTAGAATGCATAGAATCCTTTAAGTGTTTTGTATTGGAACTAACCTTAGGATATTAGTAATTATAATACTAAGGTTTGGAACCTTGGGGTTAAGGGAATAACCTTAATGTTAGAATAAGTAACTTAATGTGAGTTGGCATTAGATAATAAAGTGATAATCATCTCTTTAGTATTGCCTTATCAAACTAGAAGCTCTACTAAGATCGTAAGTCTAAGAGTAGACTAGTAATATCCCACTAATATCACTTTAAAGTCTAAAAGTAACTTGCTAATTGAACCTTCTTAGGCATAGAGTCGTTAAGTTGTAAATCAACTATAATTCTTAGAAGTGAGTATTAGCTTAAGTGTTTTTCTATTGTAAGTGTAGAGAACCTACAACTTAAATTCCTTCATATTAGCACCCTAAGCCTTAAGTCTAGAAACTAATAAAGATCAAAATATGGTTGATTAGGAGCATCTTTTGGATAGTGGTGCTTGGAGTGGCTCTTGTACTTGAGGTAGATTAGATCTCATTGTTGCAGCTTAGATGACTTTTACATTCTGCTGTTTATTTTTATTCTTTGCATCCCGTGAAGACGAGTGTCATAATGACAAAATATTTGTATAATTTAATTAACTTTGGATGTTTTACTTTACTGTTCTGTGCTGTATTTTCTCTTTCTTTTCTATAATAACTGGAATATTATATATTTACATAATGTCTATGCTTCTAATTTTCATCTTTAGTGACTCTTGGCTCCCCATAGTGCCTAATAGTGGATTAAAACTCATTAATCTTGTATTAGGTACTACAGTAGCACCTAATGTTGGATTGGGTTACTGATCTAAGATTGAGGCCGTTACACTTGGTATCAGAGCAAGTCTGAAGAAGAAAGGAGATTAGAAGTATAAACAAAATTTCATTCCAATCATACAGACAAACACAGAAATATAAAGTATGTACATCAAAAACTTAGGATAGCAATTCACTTTAGTGATCAATTAATGACTTAAGCAACAACGAATAATATTTTATAGATAGATCAATCGCTTTAGTTCGTACTATCCAATCCTTTATTTATTCTCATTCAACTTTTGTCAATTCTTCTTAGTAAGATGAATCAATCAAACAGTCCCTTCATCCATCAGTCTCAAAATCTTGTTCCTATTTGATCTCTAACTCCAGCTCTTGTAATCATGCCTTCTCCTATAGCAGAACCAGTTCCTACTCCAAGGAACAATCAGAAAGGAGAAGCAGGCAATCCACTTGCTGCACTGCCTAAGGTGTATGCTTTAAACCCCGTTGTTACCAAAGAAGACAATGTGGCTGCATTAGGTATCATTTATATATTTTTGTGTATATTAATATGTAAGTGTAGCAATACTTTTAAGATAATAATTATATTTATTCTTAATGAAAGATATAAATTCAAATAAAAAATTATAAGAAAAGGGAAATGTTGAGTTGCAGAACGTGGTTGACGATACCTTGTTAGTGAATAGTCGACGTGGGCTAATTAGTGCCAAATTCTTTAGTTTTTCCTGTTTTAACATGTAAAAATGCATCATAACAGTGTTTAATAGAACACACGTTTTAAGAGTTATTTGGCATGATGTAGAACTCACATAAAAAAGTTTTATAGAGATATAAATATAGAGGGCAAAATCTCATTTTACAAGATGCAGTGCATCACTTTAGTTTCGTCTTGAGCCCTAATCCCTTTCTGATTTATGATTTATGATTTATGAGCTCCAAAGGCCGATCTTGTCCAATCTGTAAGCTCTTCTTCTAGCCTTTTAGGCTGTGGTTGCTCTGAAACTTCTCATTTAAATGTTATCTAGCATTACACTCGTTTCTCTTTCAAATATATCTCTTATTCATCCATAAGGATTTAGGGAATAATATGTTATATTTTTCCTTTTAAGAGCAACAAGTTACCAGATTCATGATTTTGTGAAATTAAACAATGTAGTTGTTTAGTATTTTTTATTTGAGGATTATGAATTTGAGAAATTTGAGTATAAAATACACATTACAGTATAATAATATTATTTTACTAATATTTTATAGTTTTTCAAGAAATTTATGATTTTTCTATTTGGAATGAGGTAATATGAGAGTGTAGTGTTTTGATTAATATGAGGTGATAACCCCCTTAATTTTTTTTAGAGTTTATGAGGATGAGAAGTTCTAACTTGATTACGTTCGATTAGCTATTCACGTTCACTACGAAGTGACGACCACCATCGTTGCATTCGGGAAGAAGCCGTGGCCACTGTCATGTTTGGTTTCATTCGCTACAAGCGCTGCTCGTGAAATCAGATTTCAGCCGATACGACTGAAATCTAATTACACCCTCCATATTTATATCGGTGTAAACATTTTACATTACACATATATATTACTTTACAATAAAATGCATTCCAAACAACGGAAATCTTACATTACTTGAAAAATTTTACCCCTAGGCAAAAATGTCATACAACATTATATCAATAAATAAGCATAGTGATTATTGTTGTTAATTTTTTTTTATTTGATTGAAGAAATCATTATAATTTATAGCATGTTATTATTGTAACTTCATAGTTTCAAAAAAATAATGCATGTATTTTAGGATTATAGTTTTAATTTTAACATATTTCCAGTTACACATTTTTTATGAAATTTAATGAATTAAGATTTACTTGGGATTTAAATTTAATTAGGGTTTTGAGATTTTAGGTCACGGGATTTGCGCATGCTCTCGCCTTCGCTCTGCAGGAATCCCTAAATCCTCACCTCATTGATTTTGGCTAATGGTTTTTTGGGTCGACTTTCTGTTAACCTTTTTTTCTCCACAGGAGCAGCTACAACTACTCTTTCAAGAAGATTGTTCTCAGTGATGATTTTCTCGCTCGTCGCCTAAGTCTTCCATTTCGTCTCACAATCCAACACCTAAGATCGGTGAGAATATCTCCAATATCTTTTATTTTCTTCTCAGGCGCATCATATGGCTGCAATTGAAGGAATCAAGTCATCTTCTAGAAGAAAAGCTCTATTTTTTTCTGATTGTTCGTCCTCTACACCACAAACTATACATCCCTCGACTAGGCAAACAGAGTCCCTAGAACAGATCTCTGACCTTTGCTGCATTGAAGAACCTCTCAGTCTGGAAGCTCTAATCTCCTCACTTCCAGGAAGAAAGCCTCAAATTCTAGAAATTCTGCACCATGTGGGGCGCTTGAACTCCCCAATGTCCCCTCTTCTCATATATGGAGGGCCGTCAAATGGAAAAACTGTCACCATTATTCAATTCTTTCGCTATCTCAATCGCCCTTTTGTTTATGCTAGTTGTCGGACATGCTACTCTGCCCGAGTACTCTTTGATTCTGTTCTCAAGCAATTACTTCCTTACAAGAAAATTTCAGTTAAACAAAATATTGGAACTAGAAGGTGTGGAAACTCATCAGAGTTAATTGATTTACTCAGAATTGCTTTGGTTGAGGCGGTAAATGCCCTAAGGGAAAGTAAGCCAAAAAATGACTCTGTGGAGAGTGACAGAGGGAATATGATCTACTTGATATTTGATAACTTTGAGATACTTAGCTCATGGAAAAAGAGCTCTAGCATTGTCCCTTTGCTTCTCCGAATCCATGATACTTTACAGATTCCTGAAGTTGGCATAATTTATATCAGTAGTTCTACTCCCGATGCATATTATTTGAGTGCTGGCTTTATTAATCCTGCAACTGTCCGCTTCCCTGACTATACAATGGAGGATCTTCGTGCAATATTCATGAGGAATCAACCTAACTCAAAGCTCTATGCATCTTTTCTCAGGTATATAAATTTGTTTATTAAAAAGTGATGTATTTATTTTTCTTTGCTTATTTATCGGTATGAATCTTTTTCAGCGTGGTTCTTAAGCCATTGTTTAGTTTAACCAGACGGGTTGATGAGCTATCAGTGGTGTTTCAATTTCTGTTTCGAAAGTACTGCGAACCTTTAGTTGATCAATATGTTGTTCCAGATGTGGCTATGAAGAGAAAGCTTTATTATAATTTTCACCCGTACTTGGCTGCCTCTCTTAAAGATTTATGCATGTTCATCACAAGCTCTTCTTCACATCAAAATAAGCAGGAAGCAGAATGCAGTAGCAAGGGGATTAGGAAGCCAATGAGAAAGGGGGTTTCTAATGATTTGGATCTTCATATGTCAAAGTCAGCAAAGTATCTGCTTCTCTCTGCATTTATTTCTTCAAGAAACCCTGCTACTCTTGACGCTGCTTTGTTCGACTCCTCAGTATTAGGCTCTGCCAAACGAAAACGAAAAAAGTATCGGTTTCTTGCCTTTCATCTTGTTGACCGAGAATTAAGTCAATTTTTGTGCGCCTTATACTTAATTTTGTTTGCTTACAGGAATTCACAGAAATCTATAGTCCGAAAGGATAGCATGGATGAAGAAAAACTTTTAAAGGGACCTGGCAGCTTTCCACTCGAGAGGCTTCTGGCTGTTTTTTATTGCATTACCTCTATTGCTGAGGGTACGGCTGAGGAAGTACAAAATGGAAATGATGTTGCTACTGAAAATGAGACTGTTGGGTTAATATCTGATGTTTTATTGCAATTGTCTACTCTTTGCGATGTCAATTTCATACGGAAAGGTGGTAGCTGCTCCCCTTTAGAAGGCTCTTCTACTAGGTACCGATGTACTATTGAAGAAGAAATGGCCGTTAAGGTAGGTGTGTTTCTTTTCAATTTACTGTGCCCAACTTGCTTTCGTTTTGTCATACATTGATTTCTATTGGAATTTCAGGTTGCAAAAAGTATTAACTTTCCTCTATCGAGTTACCTATATAGACGATAGTTCTGGGACTGGAGGTGCAAAAAAGGAAGGACATTATTGATGGAGAATTTTTGTTTGCATGCATTCCTTTTCTTTCTATATATGTTTTCACTTTGCAAAATTAATAAAATAGTTTTCTGTATCATATGATTTTTATATCATATTGTCATATTTAGGGGGAGTCTTTTTACGTTTCTTATATTATTTAAAAATATATAATTAAATATTGTAAAAATGGGAGAATTTTTGATCTTGTGAGATCACTTAAAGTTTTAATGATTATAAGCACAATTTTCTTATGAAGTACTAATGTTTGTTGTTGAAGCACAACACAAAATAGTACTAATGTCTAATGAACTTTAGAGCCTAACTCAAAATAGTACTAAAGATATTACTCTGTTGTTCTTGTTTTTATTAGTCTTATATTAAGTATAATCTTAATGAAATGATCATTATGTGTGTTGTGCTCTAGGTCTTTAAAAATAAATAAGGTTTTAAAATCTTAAGTAACGAGAGAATCAGGAACAAAATAGGTCACAACTGCATAAACTCTTCCAGTGAGATCTAACAACTCGATCATCAAGTTTACTAGCTTTGCGTTTCTACAGATAGATTATATTTATTTAGGTTTACATATAAACTGAATCAGCAAGTTTCATTGAATAGTTTATCAAGTCCAAGTTGCACTTGAATTTGGCCAATTTTAAAATTCATATAATTGGTGTTACTAGTCGTTTTGGCATTACTTGACTTGCTTAGCGAGTTTGAGCAACTCACTTGGTGAGTTTTAGCAGGTATTAAATTTTACTTAATCTTGTTAAATGAGCCATTTTAGCCAATTTGACCTAACATAGAGACTCATCAGGACATGCAAAACACATCTTAACCGTTTAATCAATACTCTCTTTTCTTAAGTTTTAATTTTCCCATCCAAATTGAAATTGCTAAGGTATTGTTTGCACTCATCGACTTCACTTCAAGTCCAGTTGTTGTCAAGGCTGTGATAATGCTATGTATACCTACCTACCTTGCGGTTGCACAAAGAGAATTGGATTCTTTACCGCCAAGTGGGGAGCTTGAGAAAGAGAAATTTGGCATCTTTGTTGCCAAGTGAAGCTCAGGAAAGAGTGTTGCTAGTGGTTATTGAAGAGAAGAAAAGATCTTCAAAGAGTGGTGTAGGATCAAAAGTGATCCCAACTACTTTAAAAATCCCTTGAATTCTTATGCAAATTTTATTTCTCGCCTCTTATTATTTTCTTTACTTAGCTTAATTATAAATTTTACTCACAAATTTTTATTTCCTTATTTAATTTTTTCAAAGTATCTCATAATTCTACCCCCCTCGTATGTGCTCTAAGTATACTCAACATAGACTTCCTCCGTCAACAAAATCGTGGAGGTATGGAATTGCCTCTGGCATTAATTTTATTGGTGAATCAAGCCTTTGCTGACTCCAACTCCATTTATTCTTGCATGAACTACAACTCCATATCTTCCAGTGTAAACTCCAACTTGTCTTCAAGCATCTTTGCTCCAAATACATTTGCAAGCCTCTCAACAATGACTGCACTCAATGATAAAGACAGGCGTCATCACAAAGGAAGAGGGTGTGGCATAAGTAATATTCATAGTTTAATCTGTGTCGGAAGTGTTGGTGGTCTGATTTGCCACTGACTCACAATTAACGATTTACAGCGTTGCGGACTATCACTTATATGACCATCGTAATTTGATCATTTATATGACCATCGTAACTAGTTATTTTAACATTACTCTACTAGGTTAACGGATTTGGGCAACTCACTTATTCTTTCAGTAGGAGTTAAATCTTTCTCAGTCTAGTTCAATGAACCCAATTTGGCCTAGAATAGAGGTTCATTGGGACATCTAAAACATATCTTAACCAGGCTAATAAGATGCATACTCTCTTCATAAGCTTTTAATTTTCCCATCCATAATGAAATTGTAAGGTGTTGTTTGAACTTGAAGTCATCACTTCAAGTCTAGGTGATGACAAGGTTGTGATAATTCTTTGTATACCAACCTTGCTTGTTGTGCCAAAAGAACTCACTTCATTGTTAAGTGATGAACTTGAGAAAGATTAGCTATTTATGGCATTGCCGAGTATCACTCGGTTAACCACTTCATTAAATATGTGTGGGTATTGTCGACTCAGACAAGAATTTTATCAACTGATAATTATATGTCTGACATTCCATCCGAGTATTCTTACTCATCCTCGGGAGATGTTGCTCTAGCATTTGTAAAATATCAAAGCCTCAATAACCAATGAGGAGCGGCTCCATTCTTTGTCATTGCCTTTTGCTTGTGCAATATCGACTTCCAAGGAGCGCACCACCTATTGTCTAGCCAATGGCTCCGCTTCACGTCAGTAACATTTTCTAGAAACTATTCACTGAATTGCCCTGTAAAGACCTCTCTCTCTCTCAACACAACAAGAGGGATCTTTTGACACATAGAAGACCAGCATTTTCTAAAGAAGTAACTCATAATAATAGTTCTATACTTTCCACTCAAGAGATTAGCTGATATCTGTGTTGTGCCTCTCCCCTAATGTTCTTGCTCTCCCTCACAGGGGCATTTCTAATTCCTCATGAGAAGTATTTTGTTTCTTGTGTAATGTTACAAACATATTTTCTTATAAAAGTTGAGGCTCAAAGTCTCTTAAAGGCTTTTTTATCTTCACATAATTGGTATATAATGAAAACTAGAGGTGAGCTTTTGAGTGAATGCAGATTTATTTACAAGTCACCCTTATTAATCTTGGGGCATGCTCATTTCAAATTTATCAAGGCTTAAGATAGGTAAGCTAAACTAAATTGTTATGTTGAGATAAACTCCATAAAAAGATAAATTGTTTATTTGCTAATAAAGATAAAAATTCAATTTGGGTTTTGAGAATAACTTTTTTATTCAAATTATTTAAATGATTAATACATAACTAATTAATATAAATTAATTAGGTATATAATTACATTAATATGTAAATAATCAGTTAGTACTAACTAGTTACATGATTATTTAACACATAAGTATTACTTTCAAATTAATAATATAATTAGTTAATTAATATATTGTTAACTAAAATTTAATTATTTAATATATATTGACATGTAATTATTAAATATATAGTTACCTAATACCAATTAATAGCAATTATATAAATAATAATTGTATATTTAGTTAATATGCATTTAACTAATTATTAATTAATATATGAAGTTATTTAATGTATAATTGCATGAAAAATGATATTTATGGCTTAACCTTGAGCTAGTGATTAAGTAATTCATTCGGCTAAATTAAGTAATTCATTCGGCTCTTAAGCTAAATAAACTTGAGCTTAAATCCAAATTGAACGCTTGGTCTATGGTATTACTATTATTAACTAAACTAATTTTTAAAAATCACAAATTTTTTTCTTTTGGCTTATATTTGTTATCTTAGAATGAAAGTTATTTCTCTTTACCGCACACCCGAATATATATATATATATATATATATATATATATATATATATATATAGAGAGAGAGAGAGAGAGAGAGAGAGAGAGAGAGAGAGAGAGAATTTCTTATTGATGATAATAGTAGATGTATTGGTAGATAAATCATTCAGGTCTGCATCAGAAAGGAAGAAATTAGAAATGACTTTAATAACTATGAACACAAATTTTATATGAAAACTTATGTTTTTTGTTGGAGCATAACAGTTGATTGAAATGTCTAATGAACTTTAGAGCTTAACTTAAAATTATTTTAAAGATATTACTTTGTTTGTTCGTGTTTCTTTCAGCCTTATTGCGTAATAATTTTAAAGAAATGGTTGGTATGTGTTGTGCTATAGGTCTTTAAGAATACATAAGATTTTAAAATATTAACAAGAGAATTAGGAACTAAATGGGTCAAAACTGCATAAACTCTCCAAGTGAGATCGGGCAACTTTATCAGCAGGTTTACTAGTATTGCATTTCTACAAATAGATTATAGCTTTTTAAGTTTACATATAAACTCCATCAGTGAGATTCATTGACTAGTTTAGCTAGTCTAAGTTACCTTGAATTTTCCTAATTTAACATTCGTATAATTGTTGAAGGTTGTCATTTTGGCATTATTCAACTTGCTTAGCGAGTTTGAGCAACTCAGTGAAATAGTGATGGACTATAGAGATCACATCGTATAGTGCAGGTTTCTTTTTGGATTCTTGAGGGGCAAAGATAGCGACACAAACATGCTTTGAAAATTTATTTCTCCACCGTGGGATGACATATTCGTCAGGTATCAAATCAACCTTTTCTTGGTGTCAAACACAAGATGTGTCAATATATTTTAAAACAAAAGTGTAGAGGACACCTTAAATGCGCAAAATTTAGGCTTCTGATAGCACATGGTGACCCAGTAATCGTTGGCATGATTGCTTCCTGTCTTGAGTACTCTGTAGGTTTGCTTGGGTCCGCTTCTCCCAATAAAGGATCATTGTGTAATTTGTTTTCAAATTCAATATAGAAATTTATAAAACCTATTAAGTGTATATAATCTCACAACCTATTCCTTGAACAATATAATTAATTAAGGGTGCCTCTTATTTCACTGAATGTCCACAAGGGTTTTTCTCTCATATTTAGCCATCAAAACTTTTGTATTTTAGTTAACAAAATAGTTTTACAGATGATTTCAAGGACATGCAAGCGTCAAAAAAAGTTTCAAGCTCTCACATCATTGTACGATTGACGTGCCTATGTAGAACAATGTCTTATGAAGATGGGTACCTATATGTGCATGTGGCATGAAAGTGATCCCAAACACTCATGTTCATGAAAGTTGTGTGCATTAATCATAGCTGCCCATGCAATATTAGTTCATGTAACTGTCAATGTGTTATAAACAGCATTGCTCAACAGCCATTCTGATGATTCCATTGAATTTTACTAATCTAGTTTAGTGCTGCCTTTGCTGTTGTTGCCTTCACTAGAAGTTGGAGCAGCAAACAAATATTGTTGTAGCTATAATACTAATTTATATAATTTGGTATTGCTAGTTATAGCCTCTTTTATAAAACAAAATGGAATTTGGTCTCACTGTGATGTAGCATTGTGATTTAATTTGCTTGTTATGTTATTTCTGAGAGTGTAGATTACAATGAGAGTTCTATCTTGCGGATATTGTATTTTGTGGAGCCTAATTGGATCATCTCTGGGTGTAATGTTTACCCAATCCATGTTTTTGCCGGTCGAGCTGTACTGGTGCCCTGGTCTTTATATATACTCCTGTTAAGGCTAAGGCTTGGATACTGTGAGATTTTCTGGTTGGTTATCATCTTCTTCCAAGGGTTGGGGTTTGAGAGATTATGTGATTTTTTCCATTTTTTAGTTTTTCCACTTAAATATGGTGTTTATTTTGTTTTTCTAGATCTTTGTTTCTATGATGCTTTATTCTACAGATACGTGGCAAGAGCATTTTGCAGAATAAACATGTGAAGGTGAGCTTGCATTATGATATAAATTATTTGTTTCGTTATAATTTTGTTGCAGGGATCTCCTGGGATGAACTCCAACACATTAAACAAGCAGCAGGGCTTTTGGTTAGTGCATTTTGATTATAGTTGGTAGCACTTTCATTATATCCACATTCTGTTTTGCAAACTAGAACTTTGATTGAATGTGCCCGTATATCATATTCCAATATGCCAACAGAACTATGAACCTGATCATAAGAGTGGTGACATTTCTGCAAGGTTTTCTGAGGTCGCCGAGCTAAGGAATGTCTGCTGGCTGGAGATCCGCAGCAGGATCAGCTCAAGGCAGCTCTGCTTTTCTTATATTCAAATTATTAAATACAGTGACTGGACTGTGGCATCCTCTCCGGAAAGGGTCACAGTCTCCATAGGAGCACACGCCTCAATGAACACGGTTTGTCTGATGGAATCTGAAGATTCTTACTTGTCGCTGTCCATATGGCCCTTCTGGTGCCGGCCTCTCATCTCGGAGAATTTCTTCCACATGTTCATTAAAGCATAATTACTTGAACAACATTCTTCTTGAAGTTTTTTCTTGAAACTTTTTGCTCAATATATGATTACAAGAATTTAAGAATTTACTATATCCTGAAGTCATCTTACATGGTTTTTTATATCAACTGTAAGGTTTTAGGATCAATACGATTTGTTACTTATCTCACAGTTGCTTAGAAGCTTGAAGTATAATGCATGTGAAGTTTGATACATTGCATTCATCCCTGCCATCAATGGATCAGTTAGATTATTAATGAGATGTTTGTGCTGTCTTGTTGCACTTCAATTTTCAATTTTTTAACAGTAAGAATTTTATTTCTTAAGCTTCAATGTGTTATTCATTGGAGCTTAATTTCTTGTTGTATTATAGACTCGATCTTCAAATTTTTCGAGGGATATTTTCATCATTTTGTAACATTTACGCTGGTGTCAAAATTTGTCTACGTAGGATTCTATTATGGTTAGGATTGTGCGGATTTATTTTTCTGGGTGATAATTTTAGTGCCAGCAAGTAAATAAACATTCTTTCATGTCACTTGATCCTATTTGTTCGAGCCATTAACTCGGGTAAGTATGTCCGATTCTTGGGCATTTACATGCAGAGCATCAAAAAATTTCTTATTTACATATTCAGGTCTGAAACTTTACTGTTAAAGGCACTAAAAGTAAATTAACTTCAAATAATAAAGATACTAAGCAGAGAACTTAACCCAATAAGCCATCGCCAATAAAGTATAAGATATGCTCATGATAACGTGAAAGAATACATAGTATGTGTAGGCATTTGGGAAATTATATAAGCATAGGATGATTGAAAGTCTCAAACACATACAAATCTGCATGCATATATATAGTATGTTTTCAAATTATTAAAAAAAATTGCAAATCTATCAATAATGTGGCAGTTTTAATACAAAAAAATTTACATGAATGAATTATTTGCTTTAAAAAGAAATTGTCTTGACCCACAATGTTGACCAGCAACACTGCCACAAAATGAAATTAACAAGTATTGTTACTTCCATTTTATTTTCAAACAGTCACACTAAAAACAAACCGAGACCCTTCTGCCCCTTCCTCTCCTCCGCCGCCGGCAATGCTCCGGCGAACCCCTTGCAGAAGCAGCGGTCTTGATCGCCGGAAATCGAGTACAACGAATAGTGTCAGCGCTCAGGAGCGAAAGCAAAAACAAAAAGTTCCATTCAAAGAGAAAATATTTTTTGCAGCGTAGGCTAATTAGGATAAAGTGAAGTCTCTCTTGCCAATCGCGCCTCTTTCCGGCTGAATAAAAAAATCCCTTTTGTGAAAAAAGACCAAATGCTCCTCCAAAGCAAAGTGTTAGTGCATTTTCTTTTGCCTCCTTCGCCCTTGTTTCCGCTTTGCCTTTTTGCACTGAATAGTCTTATGTCCCAACGCATGCTTTCGCACTGTTTACACAGTAGAATGTGCCCCTTCTTCTGTTCACTAAAGGCTATATATAATATAATATATATGTGTGTGAAATGATAAATACTTGCATTTCTCTTTGCTTATCATTTGTTTCATCTTACTGTAACACATTCTAATGATCATCATTAGCCATTCTTAAGCAATGACTTGCTAATCATGTCTTTTGTGACTATTATTTGTTGATGCTGCACTTAAGAAATCGCATATGTATGTGTTCTTAATCCAAAAAGGCAATATTTGATGAAGAAGGCATCATTAGACATATAGGGTTTAGGGTTTTAATTATCACGTTGTATTGTTAAAAAGTGCTATCATACTCATTTTAGACATAATAATTATAAATATTATAAATTACATATAACAATTAATTAATACATAATATTTTACTACTACTCATGTAATTATTTACATTTGAAAAATGTTATGCTTACACAAGAATATATATCAAAAAGTATTTAGGACCAATTAAAAATTTTCTTTTTTTGTAATTTTTGTATATAGATTTTATCAAGAAGTGCATTCAACCAATAATCTACTTACACATTGGATTGATACATCAAATATATATTTTGGTGTATACTAGTGTGTAAGTGTAGCAATATTCTTTACATTTATTAACATTTTTCATAACGTTCAATTATGGAGAGCCATCACACAGTATATTAAGTGAGAAGTACAAAAAAAATAAATGATTTTAATTAAGCAGCACATCAAATACTCAAATCCAACATAAGAACAAAGATTAGTTTACAATAAATGCTTTAACAAAAAGACAGTATGAATAGAACTGTCTCTACTGAGGATTCAATGCTTGGCTCAAAATTAAAAAAAACAATGAGCATTTAGGTCACAAAGAATTAAAAAAAAAATACTTTGATACCTCCATTCATAATCCTTTTTCTTTATTATTAATGATTTTATAATCATAATTTTAATAAATAAATATCAATTAAAATTAGGAAGTTGTTACAATACTCTCAAATATATATCTTTTAATGTCTCATAGTTATTAATACACTTAAAATTAATAATTAATTTATAATAAATAAAATTTATTAACTAATATTATCATTAAAAATTCATTAAATATTAATAATAATATACAAAAAAAATTGTTGAGATATTTATTGAGATATTAAAATATTTTTCTTAAAATTAATTTAACACTAAATTTAAAGATTTTAAAATGATTGATGATAAGACATTTAAAGAGTTATTAATGAATAATTACTACCCCAACATTATTACTGTTCTTTATTCCCGCCTGCATTTTATTCTTCAGCAAATCCTAACTTTCTCACTCTAATCATTACAAATATATACACATTAAAATTATGTGGTAATCCTATCTATAAATATATTATTGGTGTAATTTATTTTTTATTTAAAATAATATATAAGAAAAAAATAAAAAAATAGGAAATAAAATTTTTGATTAGTGGTGAATATGATTATGTATATGATGATGTAAGTATAGTATTTTTCAATAAAAATATGATACATGATACATTTACATATCATATACATAATTATATCTATCATATCATTTTCATTTATATGTAGCAAATTCAAAAATAAAATATACCCATTACAATCACTCTTAATATATTTTTTCGATGTCTAATTAGTATTAAAACTTGAATTAAATATTAATTCATAATAATTAAGATTTATTAATTAAAATTAAAATTATAAATTTATTAAAAATAATTAATAAATTAAGAAAAACAAATGAGAGCATAGGAATCCTACGGTAGCTATTTAGAGCGACAGTGCTTTTATATATTTTTTAAAAATATGAATAATTAGGATTTAAAGAATTCAGTATAATAAAAAATATTATTAAATTTATTTTTATTTATAAAACTCATAAAAATATATATTTTAAATTTTAAATTTTAATTATTTATATTTTTAGAAGATATTTAAAAGTAAAAAATATTTTAAACCACAATTTTTTTATTAAAAGAAATTGAGGCATAATAAATGTACCATCGATACATCAAAAAATTAAATATTAGTGAAGTAATAAATTTAAGAAAATGGCATACAAAGAAAAAGAGCTCTTTCCACGACTTAAAACACGGCAGGAGGCAGCACTGGAAGCGCTTTTGCTTTCGCCTTCCGCTGCTCACCAAAAGAAGAGAAAGCAAAGCCGCAGAGGCTATAAGCCGATGCGCCCACCTTCTCCATCTTTATCTCTCTTCTTGTTCTTCTTCTTACCCATTTCACTTTTTCTCCCAAAGCCTGTCCATGGCAGCAGCTCTCTTCCTCATCCTCCTCTCCTCCACCAGCTCCTGGGCCGCCGTCTCCACCGGGCAACAGGCATCCATCCTCCTCTCCCTCAAGCAATCGTTCCTAAACCAAGAGCCCCTCCTCTCTTTCTGGAACGCATCATCTGCCGCCTCCCTCTGCTCATGGCCCCACGTACAGTGCGACATCACCGGTCGCAACCTCATCTCTCTCGACCTCTCCAACTGCAACCTCTCCGGATCCATTTCTCCGGCCATCTCCGGCCTCCGATTCCTCTCCCATCTCTCCCTCGCCGGAAATTCCCTCTCCGGCGAGCTCCCTTCCAGCATTGCCCGCCTTCCTCTCCTCCGCCACCTCAACGTCTCTGGAAATCAGCTCAATGGATCCCTCACAGGCTGGACATTCTCGGCCGCCATCGAGGTTCTCGACGCCTACGACAACAATTTCTCCGGTCGCCTGCCAGCCGAGATTGCCTCCAACAGCTCAGCCCTGTGCCATCTGGACCTCGGCGGGAACTATTTCTCCGGCGGAATACCCGCCGCCTACGGCGATTTCCCAGCTCTCGAATTCCTATCCCTCGCTGGCAACGACCTCTCCGGCACCATCCCATCCGAGCTCGGCAATCTCACCTCCCTCCGGCAGCTCTTCTTAGGGTACTACAACCAGTTCGACGGAAGTGTCCCGCCAGAGTTTGGCAAATTGGCCAATCTAAATCACCTTGACCTCTCCAGTTGCGGGATCGCCGGCGCGCTCCCGCTCCAATTAGGCAGGCTCCGAAACCTCAGCACTCTGTTCCTTCACGTCAACCAGCTGTCCGGCGAGATCCCGCCGGAGATTGGAAATCTGACGGCACTGGAAGTTCTCGACCTCTCCGACAATGCCCTCACCGGACAGATCCCCAAGGAGTTCTCCGCGCTCCGGCGGCTCCGCCTCCTCCACCTCTTCATCAACGGGCTCCTTGGAGAAATACCGGCCTTTGTCGCCGAATTGCCGAACCTCCAGGTGCTCAAGCTCTGGCGCAACAACCTGACCGGCGCAATTCCGCCGGCGCTCGGCTGTCTAGCACCACTCCGTGAGGTCGACCTTTCGTCGAACAAGCTCACTGGCAACATCCCCCGCGGGATCTGCTCCGCCCGCCGCCTACGTATCTTGATTCTCCTGAACAATTTCCTCTTCGGCCCCTTGCCGGAGGATCTCGCCGAGTGCGGGACCCTTGAGAGGGTCCGGCTTGGACGAAACTACCTCGCTGGCCGGATTCCAAGAGGGTTTCTTTATTTGCCGAGCCTCCAGCTGATCGAGCTGCAGAGCAATTACCTCGCTGGAGGAATCCCCGATGAGCCACGAAGGAATCCGGCGATGCTGGGGCAGCTTAATCTGTCGAACAACCGCCTCTCCGGCCCCCTCCCGCCCTCACTCGGCAACTTCTCCACCCTCCAAATCCTCCTCCTCAATGGGAACCTGTTCTCCGGAACGATCCCGCCGCAGCTCGGGAGGCTTGAGCATCTCCTCAGGATCGACCTCAGCTCCAACAGCCTCGCCGGCGAAATACCGCCGGAGATCGGCGGCTGCTCGCAGCTCACTTATCTAGACCTGAGCCTGAACCGTCTCGCAGGACCCATCCCGGGCCGAATCTCCCGGCTGCGGATCCTGAACTATCTCAACATCTCCTCCAACCACCTGAGCGGCGGCATCCCGGACGAAATCGGGGCCATGAAGAGCCTCACTGCCGCGGACTTCTCCAGCAACAACCTGTCAGGTGGCGTCCCCGATTTCGGCCAATTCGCCTGCTTTGGCCCCTCCTCCTTTGCCGGAAACCCTCTGCTCTGCGGCCCGGTCTCGAACCATCCCTGCGCCTCACCGAGAATTGGATCGCGGCTTCCTTCAAAGCTCAAGCTTTTGCTCGCCCTTTCCGGGTCCGTCACACTAGTCGCCGCCGTCGCCATCAAAGCCCGTTCCGCCGTCCGAAAGGGATTGGGATCGTGGCGGCTCACTGCTTTCGGGAAGTTCGATTTCTCTGCGGCCGAAATTGAGGACTGCCTGAAGGAGAATTGTGTGATTGGGCGCGGAGGAGCCGGCATCGTCTACCGCGGCACGATGCAGAGCGGGGAGCAGGTGGCCGTGAAGCGGCTGCTGGGAATCGCCGACGGGTCGACGCGCGACAACGGGCTGGCTGCAGAGATACAGACTCTGGGGAAGATCCGGCACAGGAACATAGTGAAGCTGCTGGCTTTCTGCAGGAACAGGGAGACGAACCTGCTTGTGTATGAGTATATGCCTAATGGAAGCTTGGGGGAAATGCTTCATGGGAAAAGGGGAGGGTGTCTCAGGTGGGAGATGAGGCTGAGGATAGCGGCGGAAGCGGCCAGGGGATTGTGCTACCTTCACCATGACTGCTGCCCTCTCATCCTTCATAGGGATGTCAAATCCAACAACATTTTGTTAGATCAGAATTTCGAAGCTCATGTTGCTGATTTTGGATTGGCCAAGTTCCTGAGGGATACCGGAGGCTCCGAGTGTATGTCCGCCATTGCAGGGTCGTACGGCTACATTGCGCCAGGTATTTTGTACTCACTTTTATTTGTATTTTAATGATGGGGCCTGGCTTATCCTGTAGCCGAATTCATCGTTCCCTAGTAAAACAAAAACCCAAAAGATTCCAAAACAGGCTACTGAGATATATATCCTCATATGATCCCTGTCTCATGACTTTCCTCAATACCAGACAAAATCTATTAAATTATAGCTGATTTTAACAGCCTACAATTTACCCATTTGCCCCCCACTCTACGAAATATCACAAGTAGCAACTCAATTGTACAGCTCTTGCTCTCTGCACGCAGAGTATGCGTACACGTTGAAGGTGGACGAGAAGAGCGACGTATACAGCTTCGGAGTCGTGCTCCTCGAGCTGATCACCGGCAAGCGGCCGGTGGGCGGCTTCAGCGAGGAAGGCCTCGACATCGTGCACTGGGCGCGCCTAATCACGAACTGGAACAAAGAGGCCGTCGTGAAGATCTGGGACAGGCGGCTGCCGAACATCCCCTTGGAGGAGGCGATGCAGGTATTCTTTGTCGGTATGCTGTGCGTGCAGGAGCGGAGCGTCGAACGGCCGACGATGAGGGAGGTGGTGCAGATGTTGGAGCAAGCAAGGGTGCAACCCTCTCATCGAGGCTGAATGATTTAAGAGGATAGTTTTGTCTTTTCTCACATTGTCTCGTTGGAATGTTACCCAAAGAGAATTTTTTTGGGAGATTGAAATGTTGGAGTTTGCTGAGCTATGATAGATAGTGACCTTTGTAGTCCTAAATTGTTCTTTAAATGAAATATTTATTTATCTTATTCAAGTAAGAATTAGGAAAATATTATTTGATTCACCGATAATTCATAAATAATTTAGATGATTAAGAATTATATTTAAAAAATATATTTTTAGAGTGCTTCATAATAAAAATAAATTTAATATTGATTTTTTATGAGATAATTTTTTTATATAATTTTTAGAACTGTTAAAAAAATATTTGAGACATGTATATTTATATTGTATAAATTTGTATAGCAATTAAAGAACAAAAATTTAACTTATTATCAAACATCATAATATTAAATTTAAAATTGGTCATATTATTTACAAAATATTATCCTCATTATATTATTAAAGAGATCTATATCATAATTTTTTAAATGGAAAGCACTTGTTAGCCTCAACCCCAACTAGCCTTAGTGAAATCCTTTTCCTCATGTACAATAATTATATATATATATATATATATATATATATATATATATATATATATATATATATATATAATTATAGTACAAAAGAATACTTGTGTTAAGTCACATAAAAATGCTTCACAATGTATATCAAAGGTAATATTGTGGAAGTATATGTGATTTAGTCTTGAATGAAGTGGTAATTATGAAATAATAGAGGTCAAAAATAGAGATTTGTAATAATAAATATTGTTGATGATCAAGGGGAAATATTGGTACTAATGATTAGTAGTTACTATATATATATATATATATATATATATATTCATAAACTTTGTTTTGAGCATAAGTCTCATCCAATTTTTTTTATTAAGTAATCAAAATCATTAAGAGTTGTTTGTCATGAAATTTTTTGAAAATTTTGAGTATAGATTAAATTGGTTACAATGAAATCTGATAACAATGTAATCTGATTATTTTACTGTTGTTTGATAATTTTACAAAAAATTTAATATTTTTTTATTTAAAATAAAAAATATGTGAATATAGTATTTTAAATAAATTGAGAGAGTAAAATTGCCCCTAAAAATTTGCTTTTATTTTTAATTTTTTTAGTATTTTATTTGAATGGCAAATCGTTAGAATTGAAATTTTCTTAGGGTTTCATTCGAATGAAATCAGCGAATTATTCGAATCAACAAATGAATGTTTCGCCTGAATTGTTCGTCAAAGAAGTTGGACGAACATAATCATTTGTAAGTTCCATATTGAACGAAATCCCTTCTCGTTCGCTTGCTCGTTGCAAGGCTCCGCGTACTCTCCAAATACACCAGATTCATGCGTGTAATCTTTTTACTCTCTTAGGCCGTAGTATATATATGAATACAAAATCGAATTATAGTGTAAAAATATTTCACCCATTTTAATTCATGTCAAATACCTTTAATCCCAATTTACCCGAAAAAAAAATATTTCTCCTAAATAACTATGAGAAGTTTTTATTGAAAAGTAATGGAAATAGTTTTATAGAAAAAAGTGAACAATCTTGCAAAAACATGGATTTAAAAAATTGAAAATTTATTGATATGTCACGAGTAGAGTTATTATTATGCATGGGGCGAACAATAGAACGATGAAGATTTTAATAGCAATTGGCGATCTTCGAATCTGATTATTTCTTGGAAGCGGGATCTCGGGGCTGCTTAATTTTCGTCCTCTGACCGGTTTCTCGGGCCTAGCGGGAGGTGTCTTATTCTTGGTTTTGTGATCTCAGGCTTGGATTGGTTTTTCTGTCCTTTGTTGGATTTCGACGGTTTTTTTTGCGGATGGAGAGCTCTTTATATTATTGCTGGTTTTTAAGACAATGACGGATTATGATGATATTTTAGACCCCATTTGCCGGTTCGGCGGCTTCCTATTAGCTTTGATACTACAATGATCTACAGGACTGATGCCCCGACAGATCTTTCGTCTTCGGTGGACCTCACAGTGAAGGATCTGAATCCAGCTTTTAAGTTTTTTACAAATTTGAAATCCCTGTTATATCTTGGTTTTGATTGTTTTTTTCCCTCCTTCAGCCGGTCACGAACTCATTTTCTGTATTATTAATTTTGCTTTGAAATATACGGGCTCAAGCCCTCACAAACTTCCAAAAAAAATAAATTATAATAATAAAAGAAAGGAAGGTAGACCAGCCAGCCACAGGCACAGAGCTAGCCAAGATTCCCAAATAAGTTCAGGCAGTCCTCTGCTCGCCCTACAGTTACCAAGGTGCCCTTTAAATTATGGAAGAGAAGAAAACTGAGGGACAACAATACTGCTATTCATTCTCAGTATCTTCTCATGCAGGTCAAACGAGCAGCGGAATTCCTTTACTATAGAACGAATGTATCAGCCTTAGTGTCGCACTCATGGCCACCGAAATTCTGGAACCGTGCATGTCACGCTCTTTACTGTTCTTGCTAAGATAAGTAGTTACAATGAATAAAGGTAGTGATAAAAGTGATTTTTCTGCGGGGTGCACTCCGATGGGTGTTGCATGATCTATTTAACTTTTGCTTTAGTTTGGTGTGTAATTTTGGATTTTAAATATAAAATATTTTTCGTCACCCAAATGAACTTAAAAACTCACTTCCCCACGCAACAACTCCTTCTCTCCGTCCGTACGTCGAAATAAGGGCATGGATGAATCATTCTGCTTTGCACGAGAAAGACCTTCGTCTTTATATTATCAATAAAAGTTTGTAGTTTTGAAAATAAGGATTTAATTATGGCAATAATTTAGTGACAAAATAATTTATATTATAATAATATTTCTTAAAAATCTATCTTAGTATGTGCTAAAATCCTTGAAGTCTTCTTCTTGCCCACTATTATCATACATAGGATGTAGTATCTATCTTAAAAATGCTAGTTAAGGTTCTAAAATACTTATTATCATCAAAGGTTTCTAGGATTCAAATTAAAATAATTAATACAAGTGCTAAGAGAATTGTTAATTAAGTTAAACTATTTGAGTTATTCCTTCTCATAACTCTAGATTTTACCCATAAGGTTCTCTTAAATTTTAATTATTTAGAATCTAAATGATCAATTTCATTCACTAGAGCTTAGTCATCTCACTGTTGATGCTAACTCCTATCACTTAAAAAAGAGGAATTCCATTCTAGATTCTTCCAATCCTAATGGATTCATAAATTGGAATCTTTAGCTAACAAGATCTATAACTTATACTATAAGGATCTAAACTCCTACTTATTGGTCTATCTTATTACTAATCAAATTATATTACTATCCAATATCCCCATTTTCACTCCCTAACATTGGCTCATACTCAATTTGACTAAGGTTGGTGAGCTCATGAGTTGACCTAAGAGTTTTCCTTTCTTACAACCTTCTCTATTAATCAGTCAAGGTAAGACTTATACTAATCTAAATTTTTATAGGGTTTAAGGGAACTAAATGAGAATAAAATCTTAATTTTATTATTAAAATAATAATAATATAATTAAGCCTTAAAAGTCAATTTCTTTACTTGATATCAAAATGGGATAATTACAATAGATATACAATCTCAATAGCATGAGGATTAAAATGATAAGTAGCATGGTCAATTTGGAGCACAATATACCTAATTAAGCACTAATTACTTTTAATGAGAATTATAAAATCATTAATAAAATTAACTGTAATGCCCCATCCCGCTGCTATGCTCAACAGAATATATTAGCGATAGAACGAGTCATTAATTGAAAGAAGTAGCCCATTATAAATCATTATCGACCCATCACAAAGGGTGAATTAATAGGAATCCAATGAGCTATCTTCTCATATACTGACAACAGTTGCTGAGACTAATCCTTAATATAAGTGAAGTACCATCATCTAAAGTTAGTTTGTGATGCCCCGCCCCTTAATCCACAATCATTAGATTGAGGGGTGGTGTGTCACTTTGGCAAATCCCCCACTTAAGATTGGATTAGGTGTAGACACTAATCCATTAGTAAGGAAGAGATGAGCCATTGCATATATGCCATATACTCAGTTACTAAACAAATACAAAATCAGAGTGCAGAAATAAAGTAAAATAAACATACATCTAGTTCACCACAATAAATAGAAAAGGTGCAACATACAGCTCAGAATATAAAGTACATGAAGGAAAGACGCAGTCAAAGGTACATGTATTATTACAATATTAATTAAATAGTTTAAATGAAATAAAGGCAAAACTCTCATCCTCACAGGAATTAGAAGGCTAAATAGCTTATGGTTTTCCCAGCTGAGGCTCCTCTTCAATATAAAGCTCTTCCTCTTCAGCACCCAGCTCCTCAAACCTATTTGAACCTAACATTATCGGTTTTATAATGCCAGGGCCCTAACCAACAAAAGAAAATTCTTATTAGACAATTGTCTAAGTATATTTTAGGCTGGATATTTTTCATGAATTATTAATATCACCAATTATACTTAAACAAAACAAAATAAACTAACTAGCATAGGAGCAGTAAGAATACAAGAAAAATGATAAGTTATAAATACAATATTTATAACTTAGCAAGGTTTGAGGCAGAAAGGCACGCCTCAAAGCAAACTAAACAAGGATGATCATATATGTATGATATATTAAGTAAAAGTATTGAAAGAAAAGTCTAATACTAAATATGCTGATGATCATATGACATATGTTGGTTTTAAAATAATAAATTTGAAAGTGGTGCATATAGTAAGCAGCAAAATCTAGCATCTTATAAGAAGTATAAGTAAGTAGGTAAGTAAAGTAAAGCTGACTGAAATAATATGCATCATTAAAACAGTGAATAACAAACTAAAACAAAAAAACATATGTACAACTGTCATATCAGAAAATTGGCCAATCGGGCTCAAAAAGAAATTCCCAAAGCCTTTTTGGGCTAGGGCAGGCAGAACAGAACAACATAACTGAAGAGGTAGTAAATACAAAAATAAAATTATTTTAGTTATTTTACTTTTGCTTCAGAGGAGTCAAGCATGTCTGCAATTATACGGGTTCTAAGCTTAACACACGGTCCTCAATGAGTAATCTTAAGCATCCTTATTACTCCTTACCTATGTCCATTGGTGTAAATGTGCACCAAAACCTACCAGAATATAACTGAACCCAAAGTAACTGTTGCCATAATTAATCTAAGTTTTCATTTTATACACAAAATTTCCTTACATAACATGTTCAAGGAATTAAGCTCAAAATACAATGAATACGTAGCACAAATAATCAAGTAAGAAATGGACTCTTTTACACATAATGACACTGTTATTATATAATTAACTATTCTAACTATTCCAAGATATAAGTTCAGAATCTTCAATTCTTACTATCGAGTGTAACATAGAAATATGGCCTTATATATTATAAAATATTATGACTAGCTAGGTCATAATATGATTAAATAAATATTGACTATGTAAGTTAAATAAGGAATCGTCACAACCTAATTGATGAATTTAGACATTCTAGCATAAGAGCTGATCAAAATCTACAAAGTCTAGGGATTATGATTTTAACACCACGAGTTGGAGTTAAGCACATAATCCAAAAGTAAAGTCTAAGGATTTAAGGTTTTCTAACTCTAAAGTGAACTAATGATTGAGGCAAATCCTATTAAACAAAGTTAAGCTTAATAAAATGTTTTTTCTATTCTTAATTTAAGATTGAAAAATAAAATAATCAAAAATGAAATTATAAAAATTTAAAAACTAATAAAAAAATTAAGGATTCATTCATTGAATAACCCCGTTATTCAATGAATGAAATCTAACCTAATATCTATCCTAAAATTCAAGAATGGTCCTAATGTGAAGTGCTGATTCCTAATGAGCTCCTAACTTAGAGAGATTCCAAGGGTTGATTGAATTTATTTTCATTTGCTATTTCTATTTAATTAGGAAAGATTAAGGGTGCATTTTAGCTAAGTAAGAAATATTTTACTTAAAGATTTTCAAGCATAAATTAGGATTTTTAGACAGTTATTCAAATTGAGAGATTTAAGACTTAAATTTGGCCTAAACTGATTTTATTACTACTTGTAATGGTTTGAATAAGATTTTAGGGGTTAAGGATACTTAACCTAAATTTTGGGCAAAATGACCATTTTGCCCATACTTAAGGGTCCAAAATGCTACTAATTGATTTAGCGCTTTGAATTGGAATCTCGTATTACCAAATGATTCCTTACTGTCTAACATGAAGATAAACATTAAGTACACTCAATTTAGATAAGAAATGAGTCATATAGGTCCAAACTAAGAAATTTGACCTAAGGGGCAAATTAGTAATATTATCTTGATGGAAATCTTAATTTTTATGTAGTTTATTATTAGTTGTTGTTCAAGGATTCTATAAAATTTAAGAACACTAATTTCTGATGCTAAATGTCTAAGTTATGAGCTTTTCAAGTCTAAGGGCACTTATAAAATTTTTTAAGGTTAAGACGGGTCAAAAACCTAACTTTTCCATTTGATATCCAAATTTAACAAACTCAGTAGTTATAGCTTTCTTATATCACACTAAGTACTTTAATTGGGAGTAGAGCCAATCTGGACTTCAATTGGTCAAGTTATGACCTAGTTAGAGTTAGGGATATTTTTGTCAACATAGAGTTTTTAGAGGCCAAAACCTAAATTTTATTTTAGATTAATGTTGGCACTAATTTTCTAGCCTATATAGCATCTTGAATTTCCTAATTTAGAGTATAATTGACTAAAATATCAAATCAATATCTAAAGTTTTATGGGTCATTAATGAGGGTCCTAAAAGTGATTAGCCACCATAATGATCAAATGGTAAAATTAATACTATCAAAGTGTTCTTGATGTTCTCCTAATTACTTTAAGACTCATATTGGCCAAGTTTGGGTCACTAGGTATAAAGTTATGAGGGTTCAAAATTTTGGCACAAGGGAGAGGATATCTTAAAATGTCACTATATTATCTAAGCACCCTATGAGAAAATTAATACTACCAAAATATTCCTCTCATTTTTCTGATAAAAATGAGATATATATTTATTATATTTGGACTTATAGATTAAAAGTTATTAATGATTGAAGTTATGTGATTAATTTAATTAAATTTGAATTAATTAGGCTACTCATTGCATTAATATAATTAAATTAATTAAATATAATAATTAAATTAATTAAAATGGTAGTGGGACCCTTGACAGGCACATGGCACTCTCTGACTTGCGGAGCCAGAGCAATGGGACCCACCTATCCGACGCGGCAGGGGCAGAATCGATGGGCGGGCCCCACGCGCGTGTTAGCGTTACGCCAGCAGTCCTACGCTGTGGCGGCCCAGCCCCGCCGTGGTCCTGTTAACCCTTAAGTTAACATGATTACGGTGGAAGGGTCACCAAATGACAAGGTCCCCACTTAGAATTGAATTAGACACACATTCTAATCCAATTTAAATAAGGACTTTGCCATTCAATCCAGAAATACTATCACTAAATGATCATACATGAACTCAGAGTGCGGAAGCATAAAACATAACATCCATCCAATATAATATAAATACAATAATACAGAATAAGTAAAGTACTGAAAGAGAATTATAAACCTGAATTATTACAACATTTAATGAGTTTAAAAGAACTGAAAGAAAACTCTCAATCTCACTAAAAATAAAAACTAGGCTATAGATCTTCAAGAACGGGCTCCTCCTCCAATGGCAAACTCTCCACTGGATCTGCTAATCCAACAAACTCATAACCTACCATTATCAGTTTCATAATGGTAGGGCCCCAGCCAACAAAAGAAAAACTGGTTAGATAATATGTCTAAGTACATTTTAGGGCAAACAGTTTTATTAAATTAAGTAGATATCACCATATAAACAGAACTAAGCATAATAGGTGCAGAAAAGCGTACAAAAAGAATAGTATAAAGTTATAAACAAACAGTTTATAACTAAGCAAATAGGAAGTAATACATACCTCCTCCAAGCAACTGCAACAAAGACAGGTAAGTAAAAGAAAAGTAAAATTGTAAGAAAATACAACCTAAATATGCATATGATCAAACGGATTATGCTAAGTGTCATACAAAATTTAAACAGTATAAGACTGAAAACACTAACATCCTATATGAGCATATGAAAATAGTAAGTAAATCTAGCATCCTATATAAAAACATGTGCAGGAAAAACTGTAAGTAAAATAGTGCTGAAATGCAGAATATGCTAGTAAAATAGTAACTGCAAACTGAAACAATAGCAACTATACGAACTCAACAAATCTTAGCCTGATGAGCTAAGAAACTCTGAATGTAAGTGTAGTTAAATTAGTATAACCATATCAAATCCTGACTATATAGTCAGTAGGGCAAGAGTCTATCCATCCTATCCCATGGACTAGGCATGGTATAGACTATCGGACTGAAACCCCCTACAAGAAGCCGACCCCGAACGAGTTGATCGAAGAGGTATACTAATCAAGCTACACCTTACAAACCACTTGTGAAACAAAACACAATGCTATTTATGAATGTTCAAAATTGACATAAGATATTTACCAAATATCTTACGTACATAATATATGTTCAAGGTATAAGGCTCAAAATCAAGGAATGCGAAGCATCAAAATCAAAGTGCAAGAAACTCTATCTAAAACACAGGTGATATCCGTTATTGTCTACTTTATTCGTTCTATCTACTTTAAGTTACATAAGTTTCAGAATTATCAATTCTTACACATTCTGTAACTTAGAATCACAAATCCTACTTGTTGAAGATAATTAGGACTGGCCAAGTCCTAATTATAACTTAATCAAAAGATGACTATTTGGTTAAAATAAATAAATCATCGACCTATTTTGTAATTTAATTTACCCCAAACCTCATCTTGATTAGCCAAATCAAGATGAAAAGATTAAGAGTTAGACTCCAGATGATGGGATCAAATCACTTAATCTAAAGGTATAACTAAGGGTCTAAAGTTTAGAACCCAAAACTCACGGATTAGGTTAAGGCGAATCCTAATGATAAATTAAATTCATTAGGATAGATTTATATTCTTAATTCTAAAGTTTAAATATCAATTAATCATTTAATAAACTAAGAAAATCTATAAACTAGTAAACTCAAGGTTTCACATATTGAGTAACCCAATTTACTCAATAGATGAATTCTAACTTAAGATCCATTCTTAATCTTAGAATTTAAAGCTCTTAATTATTAAGAGTATCTCTCAAGACACACATCCTAACTAATGTTATAAGGACCTAAGAGAAGGTCTAAGAATGATTAAAGAAGGAGAAATCACTCACTTAAGACTTAGGAATTTTCTTAAGGAGCTAAAATTGAGATTTTAATCAAAAATTTAATTTAAACTTGGATTTGATTAATTTCAGCTATAAATCATTATAATTACTGATAAATAGGATTATAAAATGATTTTAGGGCTTGAAAGCACCCTAAATTTGGGCAAAATAGCTATTTTGCCCCTACTTAAGGGTTCAAGAGATCAAATTTTGCTCTAGGGCTTAAATTCTAAAATTTTCTTTTAAAAAGTATTTCTTACTGTCTAATGTAAGATTAGACAGCAACTAAATTAATTTTGGGTGATTATTAAGCCATATGAGATCAAATTAGTGAATTTGACTCATAAGAGCAATTTAGTAATTTGGCTAAGTGAAAGTTAAATTTTCTTTCAGATTATTGTTCTTTACTGCCTAAGATTTCCATAGAATCTAAATTTGCTAAATTTTGATAAGTATTGGCCAAGTTATGGCTAATACAAGATCTAGGGTTTTAAGGTTAATTAAGGAATTGTTATCTATAAGTCAAAGATTCTAACTTTGCCAAATAGTGTCCAAATTAAGCAAAATCAGTAGCTATAGTTTACAAATAGCTCACTGATTATAATGATATGTGGTAGGCTCAATTTGGACCTAATTTGACTAAGTTAAGACCTAATTAGGGTTTAGGGTGATTAGTGAGTGATTAATAAAATTAATCACTCAAATACTATTCCAACCTTATAGATTGATTCTAAATAGATCTAGGAGTCCTCTGAAATTTAAATCTCTCAATTTGGGTTACTAGATTTGCTAATATTCACTAATCAAGATTTAGAGTAATTAGAGGTGATTAACAAATCTAACCATTGGATCTAAAATATTTTTGCATATTACTGTTAATTAAGTTCTTCTGATCTAAATGGATATTTAGATCATCAAATTTGGAGCTCAATTGACCAAGTTATGGTCAATTAAAGTTCAAGGGTTAATTAACCTAATTAGGGTTAGGTCCTAAATGCCATTAGTCAAATCCTAATCCAAACAGCAAGATGAATACTATCGAATTAATCCTTAGGGTTTTCTGATTACTTTAAGACCCATGTTGGGTATATTTGGATCATTGTGTACAAAGCTATGAGCTAAATAAGGTTTGTGACATTTAATTTAAATTAAATTAATCATTGAAAAATCACTTTGCAAAATATTGATCCTACAGCAAAATTTTTGGTATCAATAAATTCCTCATATTTTTCTGATTAATTTAATATATTTAATTGTATAATTTGGATGTGTATTTTAGGAGTTATTTAGGTTTAAAGTTTTAGAATTAATTAAATTAATTTTGTTGTTTATTTAAATTAATTTAAATCTGTTATTATAATTTATATATATATATATTTAATTTATAATTATCTGTTATATAATTATATATATATATATATTTATTTCGTTTCTGCAGATGGGACCCAGCTGACGAACGCGGCAAAATGAAGGCCACGTGGCGCACAACCATTGGCTGAGTAGACGGCGGCGGGTCCCACAGGCGCTGCAGGCTCCGACAGGATCTGTCCCGCAGGACACGTGTCCTCGCAGGATTGGCTCCTCCACTGTGTGCGGGGCCCTCCATCCATCGCGACGTGTCAAACGCGGCTGGTTCACGGACGGGCGGTTCGACCGGTCCAGATGAACCGCTGGATCGAACCGGTCCAGAACAACTGGATCAGATCTAATCTATCCTAGATCTAACGGTTGGATCACTGTTTCATCCGATGGCTGCGAACGAGTGGCGATTCACCTTCCTCCTAAACCGGACCGGGAACAGACGAGTCATTGAACCGGTCCTAACCCGGTTCGAACGACCGAGGAATCCTTTCGTCTTCCTCCGTGACGCGCGACTTTAGGGTTTGCGAAAGAGGCGAAATATTTGCTATCGAAGGAATTGCTCAATAGATGCTTGCAATAATTGAATTTAAAGGATAGATAAAATGTAGGGATGGAGTAGTACCTAAAACGAACGGCAGAGGGGGGTTCGAAGCTTGGCTGCTAGGTTCCGGACTTCAAGCTTTAAAACTGAGCGAGGCAGGAGATCTACCGGTATTAAACTAGCTCTAACGCGGTGGCTAAGAGTGGTGGGGAGGAACCACGTGGCGAAGCTGCTGCCGCGTGCCTGCGAACGAGGCACGCGTCGATCTCCGACGCGAGGTTGAAGAAGATAGGGTCCTGGCCGTTCGATCTTCGATCGAACAGCAAGGATGATCCGTCCAGATAGACGACAAGTTAAATTATTAGGGTGACGGCGTTAGGTTTAGCTGACGGAAACCGTTAATTGTTTAAAATTATATTATTATTTAATTCATTTTACACAGATTTATTAATTAAATTTAACCATAAAAAATGTATTCCAAAAATTTCCAATAAATCACCCTTAGCTAATTGAAGGGTGGGGAATGCAATGGTGCACTCAGATTTTCATTTTGACGAGTATTTATTTATTTGATTATTTAGGGGTATTTAAATAATATTAAAATATTCGACGAAAAATCAACGACTTCCAAATGCCTCCAAAATTTCACCCCTAGCTAATTTGGGTGTTCCGAACGCAATGGTGAATTCAGATTTTCAATCTGAGGTTTAGATAAAAAGTCAAATTTCCAGGTTTTGGGATTTTCTAGAATTCTTGTTTTGACTTTGTTGACTTCTTGGTTTGACCTAGGTTTCAGAGATGAGTTTCAAATCACTTAATTAATGACTTAGAACCTTAATTAAGACTTAGATTAGTCTTAATTGAGCAAAGTAACAACCTGGGTTGTTACAAACTCTCCCACTTAAGAATGATGTCGTCCTCGACATCACTCAAGTGGAAAAATAGACAGAGCAGATTATTTAAAATTAAAATTACTGAAGTCGAATATCTCTGATTGCATGAGTTTATAGAATTGTTTGATGGAAATAGAAGAGTATGAGGGTTCTAAATTAATCTTTATAACTTAGATCAAATAACCAATTTGATCTTTATCTAGGGTTTTGACAAGTCTTTTAATGGGTGATGGTTTTAGTTTGAAATTCTTACTAAAAGACAGAAGATGAGAATCATGAAAGTATTATGTTACTTTCATTTGAAATATGAGATATTTATAGATATATACAGTCTTATGATAAATAAATTGTAAATACAACACATCACTACTAATATAGTAATGCATGCAGTAGAAGATAAAGTGTCTCTAAGAATAATTATTTGATTTGTGTTTGCACATCAAAATTGACATGAGTTTAAGAATATATCATTGTACAAATAAGCAAGGCTTAAAGGAAATTTTGAAGGTTTAAGGATTATCATAATTCATTTTATAGAAAAATTTCTATTCCATATTTTATATTTACTATCCAAGAAGGCTTTGGCAACTAGCTAAGCCTTTACCAGATTCAATAGGGATTAAAGAATAAGAATGGTTTTTCTTCAACAAATGGGGAATTAAAGGATTTGGCATCAAAGAACTAGTATTCTTTGATTTCTTACCCTATGAGAATTGTAAGAAGAGATTCTTCTTTAAAAATAAATCCAAATGGTTTGGCTTATAAAGATAAGTTGAGGATGGACTACATATATGAATTAGTCCAAATTAGATTTGAACTATTAAAGTGACATTCAACTCTTGTTAAAATGTCCTAATAGGGCAAATAGGTTCAGCATGCAATTTCTCTATACTTAGCTTTAAGTTTAACATATTAAGTCACACATGATGACTTAACATCAAGTATTGGTGATTATAAGAATTTAATAATACAAATTATAAGTTTTGACTTGGTTATGTCAAGGAACTCACTCATCCATACGGATAAGTATGCAGAAAACTAATTTTATGATTATAATTTATAAGGCAAAATTTCCAGAACTAATTGCTAATATCCAAGTCATAAGAGATGGATTAGATCATTAACAATCTTAATAATTTAATTTATCTCATAATAAATGAGAACTTATTTTGTTATGGCAACAATAAGATTAATATCCAATTATGATACATGGTCTCAAAGTTAAAGAGAAAGTTTAAGAATGTAAGTCTCACATTATGATTTTCTATCCAAAGTTGGATGATTACAAAATATAATTTGTAAATTCTAATATAAAAATGGCAAGAAATTCACTTATCCATATGGATAAATGCTAGGAAATTCAATAGAAATTAAAGATATTGATCACAAGTCATAATCTATGACTTATGCCGAAATTTCAGAAATCAGTTGTTAATATCTGAGCTACATGACGTGGCTTAGATCACTTAAAAATTTAATGGTTATATTTAATTCATCTTGAATAAGAGCTCGTTTTAAGAGAATGATCAATAAGTGCTCAAGTCATATCATGACTTAGGCAAAAAGTTGAAATCAATTTATTTGGGAAAGGAGATTTTTTTTTTTTCTTAATCAATAGAAATAAGATTTTTCTCAATTACTACTCACTTTAAATGGCAATCATCACTTAATGAAGGTTATATTAAAGATAATAAAATTTCTTATCCAATCCAGATGAACAAGAAAAGGCACAAGTTTATCATATTGAGTTACCATAGGTAACTTAACTAAAAGAGTTTCTAAGGAATAATTCTAATTTCAAATTCAAATATTAGAATTCAAAATGTTTGCAACTTGATGGAAGGTTTAATCTTCAAAGAACAAAAATTCTTTGACTTAGGATGGTTTTATGTTTAAAATTATATAGAATATCCTTACTATGCTAGGACTAAGAAAATAACAGGTTTATTATAGCTAAACTTATGAGTCTACACATATAGGTTAAAATAATCTAACCATTATGTAATTTATAATTGATCCACTCTAAGGTTTCTATTATTTAATCAATCAATCATCCTTGATTAAGGAATGATATTTAGATACAGAGGGTGATTTACCCAATTTGACTACTTAACTTAATAAGAGAGAGACATTTATTGCCTCTGATCATACAAGATGGCTTGATATTTTGAAATCATAAGAATCAAAAGAATAAATCGAGGTAATGGATTGTTCATCAACTATGATGAGATATAATCATAAAGTCACTGCTATGAGTCAAAATTTTGACTTAGATAACCTATCATATGATCATAAGTGTACATTTAACTAATGTGAATATACTCATCCTAATAGAATGAGATATTTAGAACTTAAGGAATGACTTAGTTTAATATTTTAAGTCACATTAGTGACTTATTCAATAATAGATTCAAAAATCTAAATTAATTTATTCTAAGGAATGAGAAGTTATTTACCCAAACTGGGCAAGTTACTTCTTAAATTTATATATTTCTGTAAGTCATACACACCTAACTTAAAAGAATCTAAGGTTTGATTTGAATTAAACTAAGAAAATTATCAAGTCAAGGATAAAACCTATTGAACACAAGATTAGGCTTATATGAAAAATTCAAATTTTCAATTTGAACTTATATGAAGTAAAGTAAATTTTATGGATGAAGAAGTAATAAAATTGAGTGTATATACCTGGGATAACATTATCATTAGATTCCTCTATTCCCAGATGATTGTGTTCTTGAAGTTTAGGAGCAACTATTTTCTCCCGCGGGTCGTGGCGGGGTGACGCGTGGCCACCCATCAGCGGGGAGCTGAGACGAAGGGTGCACACCGTTCGATCAATCGATCGAACGGCTTGATCTTCCCATTTGATCAGACGGGGAGGCCAGCGGAAATTTGCGGCAGGGAACGGCGCGGAGACAGTGCCGTTAAGGATAATAAATAATTTAATATTATTTAATAAATGAAAAAATTACATAATTTTTTATTTAAATTTAAACACTTAATTGCATTCCGAAAGATTTCAAATATTCACCCTTAACTAATTGAAGGGCGAGGAATGCAACGGCGTTGTCGGATTTCAGTTTCGACGAGTATTTTATTTTCCCAATTTTTGGGTATTTAAATATTATTAAAATATTTGACGAATTTTTGACGACTTCCGATTGCCATCAAAATTTAACCCATAGCTAATTTGGGGGCAATGAGCATAATGACAAAGTCTAATTTTTGATCAGATGTCAAATAAATTATGTAAAATTTCAAGGTTCCTAAAATTTTCAAAATTAGGATTTAATCAATTTGACTCTTGATCTGGACTAAGTCTTAGTGGTGAACTCCTAATAACTTAATTAGATCACTATGATTGAGATTATGACCTAGACTAGTCCTAATTAGCTTAGGTAATAACTTGGGTTGCTACATAGTTAATGTCACTCGTACACATTGGCCTTAAGTTCATTAATGGAAGATGGCCATAGTATATGAATAAGTATTGCATATGTAAACTGATCAAATCATAATACTAAGATGAGTGTTTTCTTTTCATCTCATTCAAACTTAATTAATATTATAATAATATAGGTACCTTTAATTGTATTTTTCCTTATTGTACTATTTATGCTAAGTTGTATGTTGTATTTTCTCTATTTATTATGATAAATTAGATATATGTTTGTTTTACCTTACTTTTGCACTCAGATTTTGCATTTGTTTAGTGACTGATTATATAGCATATATGCATTGGCATATCTCTCCCTTATTAGTGGGCTTGGATTATACTTAATTCAATGATAAGTGAGAAATTTTCCAAAGTGACACACCACCCCTCAGTCTAATGATCGTGGACTAAGGGGTGGGGCGTCATATTAGCGCACCCGAGTGCCCGCGTGCCTGCATGCGTCAATGCATTGTCCCTCCTTTTTTATTTTCCCTTTGCTCCACTCTGTCTGCTCCACTCCTCTGATAGTAGTAGATGTGGGTCTGCTGCTGTCTCCCATTCTCTCTGATCCCCTAACAAATTCACTTAACTCCTTCATAAACCCTCAATACGACTCTTGATCGAGCTAATGATCTCTAGCTTTCTCCTCTCCATTTCCTCCCTTTCCTTGTGCAATCTGGAATCTCCAGCAGCTGGAATTGGCAGCTACCTCCATTGGCGACTGTGGCAGCCTCCCCTTAATCATCCGAGGTTAAGGAGTGGTCGTCACTTAGCACATCCCTCGCTTAATATTAGGTTGGAAGATTAAGACTCCAATCCAATCTTAAGGGAAGGATGTGCCCCTTTTAATAGAGCAAAGAAGAATAATCACTTAATGAGTATACTACATAATCAGAGTGCGGAAGAAAAAGGAACAAGTTATAGTAACATCTATCCATCCATAATGAAATATAAAACTTCTAACTCAGAATATAAAATGTAGGAAAAAGAAAGTACAATTTAAACCTGTATTATTACACACATTTAAAGTTAAAAGCTGAAATAAAGATGTCTCTCATCCTCACAATGCAAAAGTATAAAGAAACTAGAAAATATAATATAAGAATCCTCAACAACCTGGACCTCCTCTTGGATCGGCTCCTCTGAAGGTTCTACTTCCTCAAACAGCTCAGAATCTATCATTATCAGTTTCATAATGATAGGGCCCCAGCCAACAAAAGAAAAATCTTAAGTTAGACAAAATATCTAAGTATATTTTAAGGTATCATTTTTATGTATTTAATGATATCCAATATTCCATATTCACAGATCATCAGATCTTAAAGTATATTTTCACTCAGCGCGAGCTCAACTGTCGTCAACAAAGATGGCTCGAGTTAATAAGTGATTATGATTTATCGATCCAATATCATATGGGGAAAGAGAATGTTGTAACTGATGCACTCAGTCGTCATGCTACACTCTCCTCCTTAATAGCTTCAAGCCCTTTAGAAGAAGAATTCAGAAGGCTTGATATTAGGCCAGTTCGTGGTGCTATGCTAAGCGAATTAATATCTATGAGTACCGTAGAACCAATGTTTCGCTGAGATGTCTCCATCTCCCAAATAAAAGATGAGGACTATCTGAAGTTTAAAAGGGAAATCGAAAGTGGTCATCGATTCGACCTGCAGTTGCGAGGAAATGTAATATATCAAGAAGATTGCCTGTGGATTCCCAAATTCATGCATCAAAAAATTTTAGTGGAAGGCTATAATTCTGGTTACCAAGTACATCCTGGTAGTACTAAGATGTATCAGAATCTGAAGAAGTCATTTTGATGGCCTAGAATGAAGAAAAGTATGGCTGAATTCGTATCAAAGTGTCATGCCTGTAATCTAGTCAAGGCTGAATATCAGAAGCTTGGAGGACTTCTCCATCCTCTAGCAATTTTTGAATGAAAGTGGTTTGATATTTTCATGAACTTCATAATGGGTTTACCTAAATCAAGATCTGGTGCTGATTTAATTTGGGTCATTGTCGATCGACTTAACCAAATCAGCACATTTCATTCCAATGCGTCAAACTGATTCAGTAGAAAAATTGGCGAAGCTGTATATCAAGGAAATCGTCAGACTTCATGGGATTCCGAGGTCTATTGTATATGACCGTGATAGTCGATTCACTTCTAAGTTCTGGCAAGCTGTACATTAAGACTTGGGAACTATCCTAGCCTTGAGCACCACTTTTTACCCTCAAACAGATAGTCAAACTGAGCGAGTTAATCAAACTCTTGAAGATCTTCTTCGTCTTTATATTCTAGATTTCAGAGGTTGTTGGAAAGATCATATTCCCTTAGTGGAATTTGCTTATAACAATAGTTTTCAATCAAGTATTGGCATGGCTCTGTATGAAGCCTTGTACGGCAGAAAATGTAGTATACCCTTAGCATGGTCTGAAATAGGTAGTGTTCAGTTTTATGGCTCATATTTAGTTGAAGAAACAAATAAGAAAGTGCAATTGATCCAGCAGAGAATTAAAGCAGCTCAAGATTTCCAGAGTAAATATCACGATGCCCATCATCGTTCTTTGGAGTTCAGCATTGGAGATTTTGCATATCTCAAAGTAAGCCCAATGAAAGGTGTATTTCATTTCGGTGTAGCTGGGAAGCTCAGTCCTCGCTACGTCGGACCATTCGAAGTAATAGAGAAAATTAGTTCTGCAGCGTATAGATTAAAGCTTCCGGAAGATTTCTCTACAGTTCATAATGTGTTCCATATCTCCTCATTGCGAAGGTGTCTTCGTAATCCTTCTCATCTAATCCAACTTCTAGCAGTATCTTTTGAGCCGGATCTTTCTTATGTGGAAGAGCCTATAATCTTAGCTCGTGATCAAAGACAGCTAAGGAGTCGTTCTATTCCCATGATAAAGGTTCAGTAGAGTAATCGCTCTGTTGAAGAATCTACTTGGGAAAAAGAGGCCGACATGCGACAGAAATATCCAAGTCTCTTTGATAATTCAGGTATCTTTAAAATTTTAAATTTCAATTTTTAATCATATGCATTTTCTTTTCCCTTCTTAATGATGATGTCGAGGACGACATCATTTTTAAGTGGGGGAGTCTGTAACAACCCAAGGTTATTACCCAGCTTATTTTTAGCATAATCATAGCATAATTATCATTCCATTAAGTTCATCGAGTCATTAGAACTAAACTCTGAAGGTTTGGAGCAATTCAGAGCTAAATCAAATATTTTGGATTATTTTAATATTTAATTAATTAGAAAATTGAGATATTTATTTTGACCTCAAAATCAAAATCAGACTTCGCCATTGTGATCGTCACCCCCAAATTAGTTAGGAGTGAGTTTTGGATGCGTTTGGAGGTCATCTTATTTTCGTAAATATTTTAATATAATTAAATGCGCCAAAAAATAGAATAATTAAATAATCATCAAAATCAAAATCTGACTTCTTCGTTGAATTTCTCACCCCCAAATTAGCTAGGGGTGAGTTTTTAGGATTTTTTAGAGTGCATTTTTTTAAAATCTAGAATTTTAAATAATTAAGGAAAATAATTAAGCAATTATCTAATCCTTAATTTGTAATTTCTCTCCCTCTTTCTCCTAGCTGATGCCTAGATTTTGGCTGGCCATCTACTTCATTTGGCTGGCCACTCCTCTCACCTCCTTCCCTACATGCTTTGATATGAGGTTACATCCTCATCCCCTCATCCTAGCTCCTAGCTTCTCTAGCTTATGATGGCTCCCTACCCTCCCTCTCCTCCTTTAAAAAGAGAGCTCAGCCTTCCTTTTTTGGCTTACTGAAATATTTCATCACTTCCTTCCACCATTGATGCTCTAGTGTTGAAGAAGAAGAGGTTCAGCTCTCTACCTCCAAAGCTTTTAAAGAAGATAAAGTTCTCTCCCTCCCCTCTCAAGGACTAAAGGTACTCCTTTGCTTCTCTCCTTATCTTTCTCATACTGTTATAATATTGGAATATAGCCTTGGAATTCCATAAGCATGTATGTAAGCCATTATGACTCTTAAAAGCTTCACAAGAATCTGCTCAATTTTCATTTATTTTGCACACCTTATCATTCATCTACATTTTTCATATAGTTAAGATGCTCTGTTTGTGCCGATTTTGGTATCGATGGAAAGGCATTAGAAATACCTTTCCATTGATTTATGACACTACTCATGGAACGCTGTGAGAGTAATTGGGCTCGAAAATAGGCCTTCCAGTTTTCGTTCCGGCAAAAATCATCGTCTAGCACTGCAGCGCCAGAAATTGCAAAATAGGCCGCTGCAGCGCACCGTAGCGCGCTGCCGTGGGCGGCAGCGGGATTTCGGCAGAACATATAAAAATATTAATTAAACTATTTAAATAGTAAAATTGCAAAATGGACCGCTATAGCGCGCCATAGCGCGCTGCAGCGGGCTGCAGTGCGAGATAGCGGGCTGCAGCGGAAATATTTGGGAAACTTAGGGAATATGAAAATTAATTAATTAAACAGTGATTTTGCAAATTGAACCACTGTAGCGCACCATAGCGCGCTGCAGCGGGCTGCAGCGCGAGATAGCGGACTGCAGCAGAAATATTTGGGAAACTTAGGAAAATAGGAAAATGAATTAATTAAATAGTGATTTTGCAAATTGAACTGCTGCCGCACGCCATAGCGCGCCGCAGCGCACCCCACGCAAAAAGCGCTAACGCGCGAAATGCGCTACCGCATGGAAAGCACTGCAGCGCCCAAACTTGCAAATTTTCCCATAATTTCAGAAAACTACCCAGGTTTTGTAAAAGTACCCAGTTTTAGCTGAAACGGCCAAAACTTCACTGTTTTGATATTTTAATTAAAATTGAACATTGCATTAATTTTTATATAAAAATTAAGTTTGAACTTGTCATTTTCAATAAGTGTTCACAACCCACTATGTAACTCAAATATATTTCATGCCAATTACTAGATAATAGAATTTTTTGAATACTTGAATTAAATAGGTTTAACCTTAACAACTAAATGGCATGAAACTTAGATCTTTTATATTTGTAATTAAGTGCTAATCTCTTTGGCTTGATTTAGAATTTGATTAGCATTAATTACATTTTTATGCTATGTTATCTTTTCATTAACATGCTTTCATGATACTAGGATGTATGTTAGAAAACCTTAAACACTTAATTGGACACTTAATTGTGTGCAATTATCATTAAACTAAACTTGAACATAAGAATCTTGATTAAGTAGATGATACTTAATCCAAACCTAAGTTTGACATCAATAATACACTAATAATATATTAATTTATCATTGACCTTTAAATTAACCTTTGGTCTTAATGATAGGAAGGTTAGGGGTTAAACCCTATCTTGCCTTGAATAAGTTCTAAACCTTAATCACTTAATTAATTAACTTGATTGTAAGATAATTCAACTGACATTATTCTAACAATGCGGTGATTTTGATCTTAAATCACCAAATTAGAAGTGCTAAGAATAATATTGAATATGTGTGATTGGACCATCTGAATCTGACCTTTAGATTCTTGATTTTCTCTTATATAAGACTATTAGCATAAGATGATTAATAAAACTATAATGATTGATGAAATGACCTAACTCTAATAATATCCTTGATTTTATCCCATAATTGTAGAATAAAAAAGGATCAAATGAATTTCAATCATTTGATCTGACCACTTGAATGTTAACTTATGAAGTAGAAGTGTGAGATCTTAATAGTCTTACTTTAGGATCGTCTTGAAATGTTTAAAGACTTTAAATATTGATACATTGAGGTAGGAATGACTTTTGTAATTTATTGAGGTAGGAATCTTAGATGATCCATCATAACTTTAGATATTAAACTTGATACCTTGTGGTAGGGATCACCTAAAGTACTTAAATTGGGACTCATTCCTTGTGGTAGCAGCCTATATTGAGTGATTTTTTTATCACATCCTTGGAGCCTTGTGTAGGACTCACCCATTTAGAGTAGAACAATAGATTTGATAAATTCTTGTGATTAAATAGAGTTGTCTGAACCTAGGTCATTGATTGGTGTAGTATGGTATACTCATAGTACTATATTATTTCAGTAGTATCAAGGAGTGGTTGAGTCACTCTAAGTGAGATTTATCCTTGTACTATCCTACGGGCTTAGGCGGATATAACCTCGCTCAGAGTAAATCAATTGATCTTAAGAGTTTTATAAATAGGGACTCATTCCTTAGTTTGATTATAATACAAATCGCTATCGGGTGATGCCTCCTAGCGAAGATCGCTTCCATAGGTGTGGTTTAAACAAACTAAGTAATTTGAGTCACCTTTTTTAGATCACTAAGTGTGATTATGAGTTGGGCATCTTAATTACTTAGCTTGAGATACAAATCGTCATTAGGTGATGCCTCCTATCGAAGATGGCTTCGTTAGGGTGGCTTGATCAAACTAAGTGTTAAGGACCACCTTTCTTACAACCATGCTAAATATGTGTATACGATCATTCCATCTAATGATCTTTAAGTAAATTCTCAACTTTAACCAATTATCGAGCTAGAACTTAGGAGTCAAAATCCTTTTAACTGAATTATGTACAATTGAGACCTAGAATTTATTATCGGATTTCAAAGTATTTTTTGGATTTTTGGATTTATCTCATGTAACTTAGAAGCATGAGCATGAGCATAAGTATAATGTTGAGTATCAGTGATGATATATAAGTATCAGTGATGATTTATGGGTTACGGAATATTGCATACATTGATTGAGAAATTTCAAGATGCATTGGCATCGCAGTTCCCAACTGGATGTATGTATATATTGGACCGTACGACTCATAACAGTTTAGTGATATTTTGGTTGCATATCAGTGGCATATAGTATTATGGCATATTCAGACGCACAGTTTCAGTGACATACGTCATAAGTTTTACATACGATTACTCAGTTTCAGATTTATTACTGTTTTGGTTTACTTTCAGTATTCGGTTTACAGTTTAGTTTTACTTTGCCTCACCTTACTTCCGTTTTATATAATATTATACAATTTTATCCTTTCAGCTGCATTTATAATATTTATACATATTTAATTACCTTATATGAATGATAAATGAATAATTAGAACTATTTAGATTAGTTTCGATGTGTTAGACTTATTATCTAACACGAGGTACTTTTGGGATCCGATAATTTGATAGATCCTGAGCAGTATATTGAGCTAGGTCAGGAGGACACTAGGAGATTTAGGAAGAGCTCGTGGAGCACTAGTGGACTATCTTTCAGTTTTACTTTCTGCTTAGTATTTTCAGTTCATTACTTAGTTTTTTTACTTTAGTATTTCAGTAAAAAATGTTTATAATAACTCTGGATGTATTTTTCTTTCTCTTCTGAGACGAATGCTTTCACACAGCTTCTGTGATGAATATTCTGAATATTTGCTTTAAGCTTCTGCACTCTGTTATATACTACTTATACTTAGTATTGTGATGTGATCAATATACTGGAAATGCTGATATATTATATATATATATTAGTTTTTTACTGTATCATAAATCCAATGTATGTATTTGTCTAATACTTAAGATAATGATACTACTCTTATCTTAAGTATTAGCTCTCAACTTTACTTGAGGTTGAGTCAGCAACCCTTCAGATGGGCTTAGTTTTCAGCTATTCGGAGAGACGGGATATTCCTTCCCGTGTGGTGCACCGCTCCACCGCTGATATGATTGTACTTAATTCTTTTGCGCACGGTGACGGGGTGGGGCGCTACAGGTTCTACTATTTAGCATTTGGCATAAAAATCATTAAGACACATAAGATGTTTTTTTTGGCACATGTCATAAGGGGCAATTTTTCAAAGTTGAATTTTCACTTATAATTTTATGGAATCCTCAAAATTAACTAAAATGTGTTCAAATTTGATATAACTCAGTCCCACTAGGGTCTTATGGACCTTAAAATGTGAAACCGGTGATGTTTCGGCCATTTCAGCTATTTCTGGACATTTTCAGAAAATTATGGGTAGTTTTATAGTTTCTGGGCGCTATAGCGCGCGGCAGCGCTTTTGACGCTGTAGCACGCTGTGGATGATTAACTTGAGGAAACACTATTCAATTAATTTATTTTTTTGATTTCATATAGTTTTCCTGGGATGACGATAGCAACGGCGAAGTCGGATTTTGACGACTTCCAAATGCGAAATCTAACGACATCCAAACGCGTCCAAAATATCACCCATAGCTAATTTGGGGGTGATGATCGCAACGGCGAAGTCAGATTTTGATTTTGAGGTCAAAATAAATACCTCAATTTTTTGATTAATTAAATATTAAAATATTCCAAAATAATCGATTGAGCTCCAAATTGCTCCAAACCTTCAGGGTTTGGTTCTTATTACTAAATGAACTTAATAAAATGATAATAACGATACGATTATGATCAAAATAAGATGGGTAACAACCTTGGATTGTTACACAGAGCTTGTCCCCCACTCCCCTGGCCAGCTCATCATGGTCGTTGGTGGTTTCCCTAATGCAGTGGAACCTCTGGATCGGGCTCTTTGACCCGATACTCCTTTGAATAGAAGCTCTGAGAGCTATCCATAGGATCACCTCCTGTCTTTTGGTGCAAGTTTGGTCCAGCAAATCCAGGTACCCTTCCAGTCTGGACTAAGCTGTATTGGCTCAGCTCCTTCTCAATTTTAATTGCTGAGCTCATTCCTAGTCCTGGCAAATTCAATGCAGCTGAATTGATGGTTTAGGCCTGGTCCGATCGATCATATCGATCGATCAGACTACTCCATTTGCAGAGCTTGGGACTCAAGTAATGTCCCATAGGTTTAGAGCCTCCCAGGGCGAGCCAAGGCAGGGCTTCAATCCGTCTGTGCACCTTGATGGTGACCGGATTAAGCCCTAGTATAGGTGCGAGGAGAATTTCTCCTCACAATGAAAAAATTTCCATTCGTTCTGAGGAAATAGGCTCTCGTGGAATTAGTTGTGAAGACCCACTTAAGTAGTAATAAGTGAAACTAGGAGTCACCTCTAGTCCTATCTACTCAATGGATGGTTCTTGGATCTGTGTGTGGATATTGACGAGGACGTCAGTTATTTAAGTTGGGAAGATTGTGAAGACCCACTTAAGTAGTAATAAGTGAAACTCTTAAACATTAAGGCACATTTTCAAATAACGGTGGAGTTCCTGATAAGAACTCCAAAGTTAAGCGTGCTCAGGTGGAAGCACTCCCAAGATGTGTGACCTAATGGGAATTTATCTTCTAAAGGCAAAACTGTGAGACCTTTCAAGCCAAAGCGGACAATACGTTGGTGCTTAAGAGTTTGGGCTGTTACATTAGTCCACCTCTTAAGAAATTCTAGGGTCCTAGAGGTCAGTCCCAATCCCACTAATGCGTGACTATCATTTTTTTCCCCGGCATCGCTCGACGACTGAGGAATTCAGCGTTTAGGGTTTGTCCTATCAGTCCTCAATCGGGGCCAGGCGGGAAAGAAGAAGATGACAGCGTGGGTCGGGCCGACCCGTAACCCACGCTATCTAACAGTGACAGGCCTTTAGGCCCGAGTGGCCCGCGTGTTTTGGGAACAGGCTGGGGCCATTTAAATAAATATTAATCAAATTAATATTTATTTTCCTTAAGGAAAATGGGATGGATTAATTAGAAAAATAGAATTTAAATTAATGCTATAACTTTTAATCCACTGGTTCAAACCTTATGCTATTATATATATCAAATTGATTAGAAAATCCTTAGGAATCTGAATATAAAATAATGTTGAACATCTAATTGTTAGATTTTCTATTTTTGCCTGATTATTACAGATCTTAATTATGGTTGATTAGAATGAATACTTATCCAAATTGCATGATTAGGGTGCCATTAGTTTCCTTATAAATAGTAGAATGAATATGTTAAGTAGTTTATTTTTCTGATTTCTATATTTCAACTTATGCCCTAATCTTATTAAATTGTAATTAGTGAAAATTAGGGCTTGTAACCATTAGATCTTAGTAAACTCAGTCTTTGATTAATTATACAATAAGATAGAACTTATGAGCCAAATTGTATGAAATTCTGACGGTTAGATTTGTAATTATGTGATAATCCTTTTGAATTGGTTTAGGGTTTGATTAGCACTAATTACTTTCTGTTTTTATGAATTTTTTTGGTTATAATGCTTCATGACAGTAAGTTAGATGTATTGAATCTATGTATGCAAATTTATAATCTATAAAATAAATAAACCTAAATTTGAAGAACTTAAATATCTTAATTAATCTTAAGAAGTCTTAAGACTTTGATCAAGCTATTAAGACTTGATTTAAGTCTAAGATTATCACTAATAATACATATCTAATTTACTGATTTGATATTTGATCTATAAATGAACCCTTGATCTTAATTGGACATGAGTAGAGGTTAAACCATAACCTGCTTAATTAAGATCCAAACTCTTAAACCTTAACTAAATGAACATAATTATAAGATAATGTAATTGATATAATTCCAATAATGCATCTACTTTGATATTGATCTTAAATATTTGGATTAGACATGTTAAGATTAATAATAAATCTATATGATTGCTTAATCTGAATCTAAACTTTAGATCCTTAATTTTCTTCTAAATAAAACTATTAGCATAAAAAGATTAATATAATCATATTAATTAAACAAGTGATCTAACTCTAATAACAGCCTTGATTTAAATTCCATAATCTTAGAATAAGTTATGATCAGATATTTAATTATCTGATCTGATCACTCTAAATCTAAATGATAAGTAAAACTTAGAGTATTAACATTAGAATTAAGAGTATGAGATCTTAGGTATCTCAACATAAGATCGTCTCTGAAATATTTTAAAGACTTAAATTTAAATATACATAAAGGTAGGAGAATTTTGTATAACTCATTAAGGTAGAAGCTTAGATGATCCCTTAACCTTAGAAGTCGATCTTAACCCATCGTGGTAGGAATCACTTAAGATATTAGAATGATACTTTTCCTTGTGGTGGAATCTATATTGAGTGATCCTTGATCACATTTTCTTGGAGCCTTGTATAGGACTTACCTATTTAGCATAGGAGTTAATAGTCTTGATAAATCCTTATTAGTTAAATAGAGTTGTATGAACCCGGGTTATTGGTTGGTGTAGTATGGTATACTCATAGTACTGGTTTTCTTCAATAGTATTCAAGATTGATTGATTCACTTCAATGTGAACTTATGACCAGGTGCTACTCTGAAGGATTAGATGAATATAGTCCCGTTAGAGTAAATCACCCAAGATTAAAAGTGAATTAAACATGTACTCATTTCTCAATTTGATTGAAATACAAATCGCCAATGGGCGATGCCTCCTAGAAAAGACTGTTTTAATATGTGTAGCTCAAATAAACTAAGTAATTAGAATCACCTTCTTTAAGACGTTGAGTGTGATTCTGAGTCGGACATCTTAATGACTTAATTTGAGATGTAAATCGCCAACTGGCGATGCCTCCTATCGAAGACCGCTTCGTTAGGGTGACATAATCAAACTAAGCGTTAAGCACCACCTTTTTTGTAACGTGCTAAATATGTGTATACAATCATCCCATCTAATGATTTTTAAGTAAATCTTCAACTTTAACCAATTTTTGTTCTAGAAGATAGGAGTCATAATCCTTTTAGTAAGATTCTACACAGTGGAGACCTTGAATTCATCCTCAGTATTCAAAGTTTTTTTATGAATTTTGGGATTTTTCTCATATAGAATAGAAGCATGGACATAAACAAGAGCATGAGCATGATGAATGATTCATTGGTGATGTATGAGTATCAGCGATGAATTATGGGTTACGAAATGTTGCATACATTGACTATGGAATTTCAGGACACATCAGCATCACCATACTGACTTCCCAATTGGGTGTATGTATACATTGGATCGTACGACTCATAATATTTCGGTGATTGTTTGTTACATATATGTGGCATACCGTGTTATGACATATTTAGATGCATTATCCCAGTGACATATAGTACAACATTGGATATTTTTACCTTGGTTTCTGAGCAATTGATGTTTTCACTTACTTTTAGCATTAAGCTTTCCATTCCTTTTTACCTTATTTAGTTTTTTTATTTTTAAGTGGTTCAGTGTTTTATCGCTTTTCTATAGTTTTGTTTACTTTATTGTTTATTTGTATTTACTTTAGTACTGTTTAGTTTAGTTACGATGTGTTAGACTTCTTATCTAACATGGGGTACTTTTGGGATCCGACAATTTGCTAAATCCCGAGCAGCTTGTTGAGGCAGGGTAGGAGGACTTACAGGAGATTCCGGAGGAGTACGTGGAGCCCTTGTGGATCTGTCTTCTACCTTTTAGTTACTATTTTATTTTTAGTATTTCAGATAGACTTTACATTTGTAGTATTAAATCAGTTTGTAATAATTTTGGATGTATTTTATTTTTTTTCTTTCTAAGATGAATATTTACTACTGCTCTGTAATGAATGTATTCTGAATGTTTTGCTATTAGCTTACGCACTCTGTTATACTACTAAGTGATGTGATCAGTATACTAAAAATGATGATATACTAATAATGTATATTGGATTCATCATTTCTTCTTTAAATTTAATGTACGTATTAGTCTAATACTTAAGACAAGTACTTTACTTTTATCTTAAGTATTGACTATAAATCCTACTCTTAGGTTCGAGTCAGCAGCCCTTCCATTTCAACAGTATTCAGGAAGATGGATTTTTTTTTGCTATTTCTTCCCGGGTAGCGCACTGCTCCGCCGTCGATCTGATTATATTTGTGACCTTTACGTGCGACAACGGGGCGGGGTGCTACATATTTTTAGTGGCATATAACACAATTTTATATGTTATTATTCTGTTTCAGATCATTACTATTTTGCTTACTTTTAGTATTCAATTTACAGTTCAGCTTTACCTTACTTTACTTTAGTTTGTACAGTTTTACACAGTTTTATACTTTCAATCACCTGTATAGTATTTATATAGTTTTATTTTTGTTATTTAAATGTTAAGTGAATATTTAGAACTGTTTAGATTGGTTTCGATATGTTAGACTTATTGTCTAACACGTGGTACTTTTGGGATCTGGCAATCTGCGAGATCCAGGGTAGTTAGTGGAGCCAGATCAGGTGGATAATTAGAAGATCCAGGAGGAGTTCGTGGAGCATTAGTGGACTATTCTCTAGCTTTACTATTTTGCTTAGTTACCATTTCAGTATAGTACTAAGACTCATTTCCTATATTTCAGTAAATAGCTTGTAATAATTATGAATGTGTTTTCTTTTCTTTTCTGAGATGAATATTTCATTCAGCTTCTGTGATGAATGTTTATGAATGTTTGCTTTAGCTTCTGTACTCTGTTTATATACTACTTATACTTAATATTGTGACATAATCAGTATACTGGAAATGTTGATATTTTATACATATATTAGATTCTTCATATTATATTCTAAATCTAATGTATGTATTTGTCTTATACTTAGGATATATACTATTCTTACCTTAAGTATTGGTTCTCAACCCTTCTTGAGGTTGAGTCAGCAGCCCTTCAAATGGATTTTTTTTCAGTAGTTCAGTGTGAGCTATTCGAGGAGATGGGATATCCCTTCCCAAGTGGCACACCGTTCAGCGCTGAAATTGATTATGATTATCCCTTTTGCGCGCGGTGATAGGGAGGGGCACTACAGCTATAGCGCGGGTCGGGTCGACCCGTGACTCGTGCTGTCTAGTAGTGTAGGCCATCGGGTCCTTATCAATCTATACGGTCCTACATTGGGCTGGCTTATCGAGTCCCGGTTGACCGGACAGGGCCCAATCCCTTATAATCAATTAATGCAATTTCATTTTATTGAATCTTAAAGTTATAGTCATAGGAATAATATCAAAAATTAGGATTTGATTTATTTTAATCAATACTTATCCAAGCATAACAATCTTATATACCATTTTGATTAGGAGAATATGTAGAATATTAATATGCAATAATATTTAGATTAACCTAGATCTTATTTAGGGCATAAATTGATGATTTGACATCCAAAATTTTTAAATTTAGTCTTGAAATGTTCATTAGGCAGTAAATAATGTAAATGCATTTTTAAATTCTATTTTTGTAATTAGTTTAGTTAAATTTGCCTTAATCATATTTAAGGGTGATTAGTCAATTAATTGAGCTTTAGAGCTCCAGTTTTAGTATTCTTATTGTCAATGCCTCCATTAGGATGTATAGAACTTTATTGCATGTTTAATTTTCTGATTTGAAATCATGTTGATCAAAAATAGCATCGTGCCTTGAAAATGACTATTTTGTTCTTGCAATTAGGTTAAACAAATCCAATAACTTAGACTTTGAATCTTGTTGTCTAAACCATTTCTTAAGACTTTGTGTTACGTCAATTTTACTTAACACTTGCTAGATGCATGTGTAGTTAACCTTTACCCTAGTTCAGGGAGATGAATCCCTAACTAAGGTTAGCTTTTGATTGGAGTCTAATTGAACCATTAGTAAGCCTAATCTTATGTTCAAGGTGTTCTTTCATTCCTTGGACAGCCACCATCCTCTTGGATTGGTCAATCAAAGCCTTAGAATCCTAAGTGATTAAGTCATAGTTTATGACTTATAGTTATAAGCCTTTTTATTTTCCTTTAGTGTTAGGTGACTTATCCATTTGGATAAGTGATCCATTGCCTTTAATTGCTTATTGTTAGCCTTAGAAAACTAAAAGTATTAAGTCACACTTTGTGATTTATGGCATTAGTCTTCCCATTGTCTTAAGGTTAACTATCCAATAATGATAGTGTCCTTATTGCTTTAGTATGATCCTTTAGCAAGAGATGAATATCTCTTAAGTGGTAGAAGCTTTAGAGTAGACTAGTTATATGATTAGTTTACCTTAAATCGTCTTTTTTTGAGAATGCATCTTTGGTTAAATTCTTTTAACATTTGTATGTAAGCTCATGAGTTAAGTCTAATAATTAACTTAACCTCATTATTAGACTTGTTCTAATAATGGTATCGTAGCTAGATTATAAATATATAGTTCATTTTGCCTAAGTATTAAATGAATCTTTATTCTTTGATGCTAAGCTCTTCTATAAAATTAGAAATTCTAATATGTTGGATAAGTATTGTGATGTGATCGGCATACATATTCAAGGCTTATTTATATACCACAGATGTTTATCTTTATTCATCTTAAGGCCAATATGTTTGAGTGACCTTAACTAATACTTTAGATAAGGGCACTTTACCTATCTTAAGGGTTAGTCCCAGTAGCTGTTTTTACTATAAAAGATAATTCATTGGATTCTTATTAACTCATCATAAATGATGGGTCGATAATGAGTCAGGTGCTATGCTGTGGAGACCATTTAGTTCATCATGAAGAAGCTAATGATGCTCCGATGAACTTCAGGATGTTTAGAGTATATTCGGAACAAAGTGTGAAGTCCAGCAATAGCACAGGTGCGGCGCAGCGCGCCATGGCGCACCACCGGAGCACGGCATGTCACATCCACACCAGAGAAGCGGGCGCTACATCGCGCCATAGCTGAGCGCCCACTGTAGTATGCCCTAACGCCAGACACACAGGAACATGGTGCTACAGCGCGCCTGTCGCCTGGCTACCAGAAGCCCAGGTGCTATGGCGCATTGTAGCGCTTAACAAATTTCAGCTCCGGTTCAGGTTTATCCTAAGCTATTTGGAGGGTATTTTGAATATTTTGGGGTTCAAAATAGAGCTAGCTATTTAAGGAAACATGCTGGAGACAATTCAAAAGGTTGGCATTTCAATTATAGAGGGCTTTGACTACTCTGGGAGGAGATTCTAAGGATGAATCCCAAGGGAGAGCTGCTGTAAAAGGGAGCACTTGTATGTTGGAGAAGACACTTCAGGTGGTGTCTGCTACTTCTCTCATTTATCATAGAGTAAGAGCTAGCGTTCCTTGAGAAGTTTAAGCTCAATGTAACTCTGCACTATTCGTTTTATATAGTGAAGATTTATGTGCGGAGTGGCTCCGTGGTATTCCCATTCTTGGATTTTTCATGTAAAATCTGAGATTATTTGGATGTGCTAGTGATTGTGTTGCATGCATGTGCCGTGATTCTATTTCTTGTTGTTTTGTGATATTGTCTTTGCTTGGTAACCCTCAACGCAACCTCGGTCATCGATCGAGTGCGCTCTAAACCGCTTTCGCTGCGGTGTCCTCGGTGAAAGCTCACTGAACTAACATCAGGGTGTGTTATTCTTTCAAGTAATGACCCGTTTTGTCGCTAATACTGTTATGTTGCGCGTTGTGACAGGACGAGGCATTATAGAAATTTTCCAGTAATATTATAAATACAAACTGTATCATATATATAGCATAGCATGATGGCTGCGGTTGTTGTAGAGATGGTTGCAGAGGTGGCTACGAAGACAGTTGCAAAGGCGATTGTCGAAGCAACTGCGGATGTGGTTGCTATTGGGTGAAAACCAATGTGTAGTTTCATTAAAAAAAACTCTCTTAAACCTCTATAAAAACCCTCCCTGCGTTTGCCTTATATCGGTTTATCAACGCCAACTATTTAGCACCCTTAAAGAACCATCAATGTTTCTTGTTTTCATGGATCTCAGAGATATACCTAAGGCCGAGAGGATTATATGGATGCATTAATTTCATCCATCTATAGAGAACATCAAACTACAAATCTAAGATACCCGCATCTTTTGTTTTAATCTAAACTAGTTAGTATAGATTGACAGTTCTTGTTCATAATATTGCTCATTATTGTGATTATCCTTGCATACATTGAGGTTTAATTTGAATAAGTTTTAGCCTAGTTAAGAAATAACGAGCCTGCACTTAAACTTTCTATTATATTAAAAATTTACTTTTGGAGAAATATTATTTGGATTCATTGATATGGCACTCAAAAAAATTCAAATCAATAGAATTTTAGTATATTTTATTAGTTTTTTTTATTTATATTAAAATAATATAAATATCATTTTTAATATTTATATTAAATTCATATACAAATATTATTGGGTAAATTTTTTTTTAAGTCTCGTTAAAAAAAAAAAAAAAGCACCGCCGAATTCCAAATATTTAACCTAATAAAGTTTTCATCGCCAAATCGCCACCCTGTCGTCATCTCTCTTTCTCTCTCTCTACGTTAGATTCTCCCCGTAAACTCCCTCGCTTTTTGATTCTTGAGAGTCTCCCTCGCTCTTTGAATCGTGACCGTAACGTCTGTTTTCTTCGTGTCCCCGTAAATCCCCATTACTGTTGGATTCTATACTCCATTTTTTGTTTTTGCCTTGTTTTTATCTTTCTCTTTGTACTCGACCCCAATGGCGGGGCTGAACGGCCCCTTGCGCGTTTTGGGTTCGTCTTCCTACGTTCATAGCGGTTTAGTCTGGAGACTGCTCCTCCTCCTGACGATCCTTCCTTTGCTACTCGCCGTCTTTGCTTTCTTCCTCCAATGGCGTGGCGAACTCGACGATCCTACGTCGAGGTGGCCATCGGAGGAACGGATTTTTCTCGGCATGGGTGACAGCCCACTCAGCCTCAGCGATTCATCTCCGTTGGCGACGTCCCTGCTGTCAACAACAGCGGCGGACTGTGGTGAGATCCTTGGTGGAAGCTCCTCACCCTCTTTTCCTTATTACCGCTGGTGGAAGTTCGATTTCGAGTCCGATCTCCGGCCCAAGGTGAGGATAGAAATGTTTTATTGGTATGTTTCTTTTTTCTGCCAGACGTGGCTTATTTTATAGAGGTGATTTTTCGGTCGGACGGAGGGAAAATGCGATAGGATTTTGGATTTGGGACTACAGCCCCAGTTTCAGTATTCAATTGGGGGTTGCAAGTGTAATTTAACTGTGGGTGTGGATGTGATGGAGAACAAAATGGTGGTACAGATTTTGAGTTAATGGGTCTTCTTTCAATTTGCAATACATTTGCTCTTTGCTCTTCGATTAACTATACAATGGAAAGCTACAGAAATTTTTTCAGAATAAAAGTGTCAATTGGCAAACTCTTTAAATTCTATTCCTGTGATATCTGCTTCCTATTTTTATTGGATAACTGTGTGTGTGTGTGTTTATAATGGTTTAACATTAGTAAAGTTACCCTGCACCGTTTTTCTTTATTCTGAACTATCTATCTGTTTCTTGTTTTTGTATATCCTTATAAACTAGATTTTTGTTTTCAGATGCTGATTTAGTTATATTGAAATGCAAAGTGCAGATATGTATCACATCAACCACTTCCGCTAGTTTAGAGCAAATTTTGCCATGGATATTTTACCATAAAGTAATCGGAGTGACAACCTTCCTTTTGTTTGTTGAAGGAAAAGCTGCAAAGAAAAGTGCTTCGTTAGTTTTGAAATCTATTCCTGTAAGATGCTACCTTTATTGTCATTAGATCCTAATGCAAGACATGCATTTACTTTCCGTAATAATGATTTAAAGTTTTCATAATTGCAATATTTTTTTTCTCTGGGAAAGAAATTTGTTTTAATTGCTAAATTTTTATGTATTTATTTTTCTTTGAGGATAGAAGTTTAGTTAGCCTCCCCCTCGGGGGATGGGACTTTTGTGCAGGGTGTGAAAGTAATATATAGGACTAAAGAACTTGAGGAGAAGCAGGCTAATAGGTATGTTCTGTTTTTGTTGCTCTTGTGTTTAATGAGAGTGTTGGAAGTGAATACTTTGTTATAAAAATATATAGTGTTATTATAATAGGAAGTTATTGACTTTGTTCCACATATTTGCTTTATTCCATAGTTCCCAGAACTTGAATCCTCAACACTGGTTGAAATCATTGCCTTTTTCACAGCATCTATTTAGCAAAAGAAACTGGCATCTTTGAAAGGCATGGAATGTGATTGACCAGTTTAATAATTGTTACTTCCATGTCCATGGCAATGCTTATGCTTCTATGTCTAATTTTTTACTTCACAAAATGTTTTGTTGCTAGGATCACTTGCATTTGTAAATTAATTGCAACTTAATTTCCTGGTATTAAAATATTTTGTGTTGCTAGGATCACTTGCATTTGTAAATTAATTGCAACTTAATTTCCTGGTATTAAAATTAACAAGTGGTTGACTCCAGCAGTGTTTGAAGCAGGCCAGCAGAAGTATTTTGGATTTAATTTAGTGCATGCTTGACAAAATGGCTAGTTTTCTTTTATTATATTGGCTTGAAGACTTTGGATAGCCAAACAATACTGAAATTTGGCATAGAGTGGCTAAGGGTTTGGTACACTGCATGACTTTGTTTGAGTATAGGAGTAGGTGAGTGGCCATCATATCTTATTCAACCTGCTTTTATATAATTCTTTGGTTCTTGTAATGCTTATTCACCAATGCTATCACATTAGTCTTATTCCAACCATGTAGGTCAACTTCATGTTCTAACTATTCGTCCATTCTTGTTTAGTGTTACATGAGGTGAAACTTTATATTTCTATTATTTTTTGCCATTTTTTATTCATGCTTCCTTTTCTTTATGATTTCTCTTTTTAATCTTTTGTTAGTCTCTTATTTATTTGTCATGTTGGTATAATTAACTTTCAAACCAAGATTCCTAAGCTATCTAGGTTTACTTCATGATCTTTAATTTGTTTGCTACTACTTCTACCAATTTTGACAGATATTAAAATTTTTAATATTATAAAATATTTTTTGGAATATAAAATACACAAAATTATTTATTTAAACATAAACTTATGATATCCTTAATTATATTTTATTTTTTATTGACTTATCTTATTAAAAGCACCAAATAAAGTTGCTTGTTATTTTATTTGTAATATAATTAGTTAAGGATACTAAAAAGCTTGATACTAAACTTGTTCTAAAGTTTATACATGATTCAAAATTTATTCGACTTAATTTCAAGTTCCACTCCATACTATTTGCTTACAATAGGTTTCTTATGTTATGTATTTATTTGACTAATTTAACTATAATTTTGATATGAAGTATTTTTATAAAACTTATAAGGTATAATAAATAATAACATATGCATAACCCTTAAATATTGAGGTTTTAGTTGCCGCTAGTCTGGCGCTTTACTTAGCTTATCACAATATAGTAAAGCTTATCACAGTATGTGTTAAATGTGGTCATCTTTGTTTATTATTCTAAGCAGCATCCTCCCATCTTTGCATATTCTCATTCTTCTTATTTGATATTATGTGTGTCTTGCACGCAAGATAGCTTCTATGAGAAATCATCTTCTTTCTGTCGATATATTTATAATATTTTACTAGCTACATTACAAAAATTATTTATAACTGTTTTCCTTATCTCAAATCGAATTAAAATCAACACAAAAAATTGGTTTCTTAAAAAAATTTTATGAACTTTTAAATAACATGTACATTAAACTAATTTAATTCCTTACTGCAAATAAAATTTTGGAATATAAATTTTATATTATTATTTTTGCAAATTTAATTATTTTATTAAGCTTACACAATAATCATTTAATCCTAATTGAGATATTCAACAACTTAAGCTAGTAGTCTTAGCTTTTCCTTAGCAGTTAGATAGCTTAATATGCTTATTAGGATTAATAAGCTTAGTTTAGTTTAAATTATTTAACTTTATTTTATTATAAATAAAATAATCCCTTAAATGTTTAACAACCAAACTTCTGTTTTTTAAAAGTACCTTTGAAACTTTCATATATGTTGAATCTCATAATCTGTTCTACTTGTAATGATTGGTAGAGTTCGGGATGGTATTATTGATGTAATGATGAAAGTCTTGGTGATGGTCTTATATATATATCACAATTTCTATGTTGGATATATGAAGGAGAAATATTTGAGTGGCATGTACAAAATTCTTTATGTATATTTATGTATTTATCTGAATAATACTTAATTTTGAGTTAACTTAAATCAATTTGGCATCAAGCCTATTTAAATTTAATTTAATTTCAAGTTGAGTTGTATTCTTGATGAAGGATAATATTGGAGAATTTATGGCAATCCTATGTGGATGTACATGTTGCCAACATCATAGTGAAAGGTGTGCTAAAAATGAATGAAAGCTCCATATAAAGCGGTTTTCATGTTTGAAGTTGGATGGAGACATGTTATCATGAGCTTAATTATCGAGATCATTTTTGGAAAATCATTGATATTAAGAAATCAAGAGGATTTTGAAAAAGAAAAATTATCTCTATATTTGAAATCACTAAAATGAGAATGTCAAAAAAAATTTGATCTTTCCTATTGTTGTTTAAGTTTGAATAAAATTTATTTTAGCATTAACAACTCTAATTGGTTGGTTGAATATTGAAAGTTGTGCCATGGGTTCGAAGGATACAACTTTAATTTATCTTTGGCTATATGAAGATGTTCTTGAAAATAAGTTTAGATGCAGAACCATATATTTTTACTTAATAATTTTGCCCGACTACTATTTTGGATTGTTATTACCATTTCTAGGGAAGCAAATAAATTGTTGCAATCACATGGCTGTTTGCTTTGGAAGTATGCAGTCTTCTTCTTGAAAACTTTTCATATGTATAGGGTTTATGGTATGATTACAATGTGCTGTATGCCATGTTTTGAAATTGAAAACATCAAACTATATTGGATTTCTTGAATGAACTGCAGCATCTTTCTAAGCAAACTTACGTGTACGAAATCATTGGAAAAATGAACTGGCAATATGGCAAACGAATTTGAGAATGCAATCTGTTCTAGAAATACTTATATCTTATTTGAACTTCTAGGACTATAAATTCTATTCTGAGACTTCAATGTAAAAGATTATAATTGGCTCAAAAAAGTTACTGCACCTTGTTTTGGTGTGAGGCATGGTCTGGTGCTATGTGGAGATTTTAAATTTCTAAAACATTTTTTTCTCCTATTATGGCTTAAGGCATGGACCCCATTGAATCAATTGTCAGATGTGTACAAAACAAGTGATATGAGATTAAGAATGAGATTATAGATGTTATTTGGGATAGGAAATCAACAACTTTGCTCTCAATGATAGGTTGGTACTTGAAGGCAAGAAAAGTCTTGAAGTCTGAACTCGTTGCATAGGATCTTATGCTATCAATACCTTAAAGGCTAATCTAATGCGTAGAATTCCCGATCTTATGTAGAGCATTGCTACCTAACATCATTTAACTTATTGTTGAAGTGATGGGAGGGGGCTCTCTTGGCTAAGGATTCCACTTGTGTTTAAACCCAAAGTGGCACAAAATACCTTGAACACCTTTGAAAATTATTAGGAGTGGCAAGAGTCAACAATATCTTAATATGGCAAATGATTTAGCTATGGCCATTGTGTGGAAATATATAATGGCTCATGCAAATCAATTCTTTTTCAAGAGATTAGCAATTGGAGACATAATTTTGTTAAATTTATCAATAATAATGATATAATTGGCTAGATTATGAAAGATATAGATATCAATGAAGGCCTTAAACTGTTGCCAAAATCTAACATGGCTTGAACCTTAGTGGGGTCAACTTTCATGCCATTAGAAGGGTTGATAAATCTAGGAAAAATGGAATTGGGAGCATGTGATTGAAAATTCTCAATACGAAGATGGCCATATACAAGCCTCAACTATTCTAGTTAGAGGAACCGAGCAATATTAAAAATGAGGATGTTGTCAAAGTAGATGACTATGAATTTTCTTGTCTATGGTCTAAGCATTGAGTCATGAGTCGTATAAGGGTGGTGCTTGGTGCATTTTATAGACCACAACATGAATAATCACTTATATTGTGCATCATTGTTTTGAAAGCAATTTTTTATTTATCATTAGAGTGATATTATGACTAATGATGTTTCCTCCTAAAATCTATTTAAAGTTATATGATGTGTAAATAAAATCAAGTAGGCCATCCAATTTGGGAATTCGGAAACAAATTTTGATAGTAATCCTTCCTATGATTCAATTATTGATAGACATTCTCCAACCCTTTTTTAGAGTCAATAATGTAGAAAATGTATAAAGATTAAGACTCTCATCTTATTACTTTATTTCAGCTTATTTTGTCAGGTTCATTCGATAATGGGGTATATTTGGAAGTTGTGAATTTGCAAGGAAGTCTATAGCTTATATAGATATATTGCATTAGTAATAGCTTGTTTGGAAGCTCTTTGGGAGATATATATTTGAAAAATTTGGCAAAAGAGCATAAATATGAGGAGACTAATGGCAAGTATTGGATTGATGATGATCAATTGAAGCTTTGTAGTTTTGAGCTTTTAAGTTATTGACTTTATGTCAAAGAATGTTGCATATGGGATTCATGAGTATCCTTTTGCTATTGGTTTTAATATAGATAATTTAATAAACTTATTACTATGCTTAAATATACAAGTTTCTTTGTGTATGTCATGGTAAACATAATGATCATAGAGCTATAGTCATTCTAAGAAGATATGTGGTTTACGCATGCAAAAGACATCACACAAAATGTGATCCAACAACTACTAGTGTGGACTAGGTGTAACAACCCAATGTCTTTATCTGCAAATCAGGTCAAATTCTCACCTTAGAAATTGGGTTCTGGGAAATTTTGATTTAGGGCAAACAAGAATACCAATAGATAGAAATAACTTTTAGATCAAAGTGTCTTAGTTTGGGAGAAATCCGGATAATGGAAACTCCCGCATTATTTTCTGAACTTTCTAAATTCAAGAAATCAAGAACATCAAAATACGTGTCTGAATTCATTAATTTTCGTGTCGTTATATTGAGAATATTATTTAAAGGATGCTCGAAAAGTTTCATCAAATACTGAGCGTCGATTTGATCTCAATTAATTTTTGAATTTTAAAACTTCAGAAATTAATTAAAAATAAAATTTTGCTCTGAATAAAATATTTTTGGCGCGAGGGTGTTCGTCATGTAATACACACCTTGATGTCAAGTTTCGTTATGTTTGGACGCCAAACAGCAGAAAAATACGAAAAATTTAAGTTTAAGTGATTTTTATGAATTTCCTTAAGGAAATTCTTCTTCCCCCCCACCCGTTTGCGAGTCCCCCCTACTGCGATCGCAGGCTCTGTCGCTCAGGACAGAGTCTAGCACGGAAGGTTCCACGCCAGGGAGAGCCCCTTGTGCCATTTTTGGCGCAGGTTGTCGGCTCTCCCCTCCCCTTTCAGTGCCTATAAAATCCCTTCCCCTCCCTTCTTTTTTTCCTACCGCACAAGCCAACCGTCCTGCCAACAATAGCCAGCCCACCTGTCGCTGTCAGCCGCCCTCCTGTCGCTACCAGCCAGCTCAGCCGGCTAACAGCCACTCCGGCCAGTCGTCCGGCCTCCCTCCATTTTTCGGCGATTCTAATCCTAAAAGTGAGAGGAGTGGGAATAGAGGAAAAATCAAGGAGAAATTTTACTTTCTTTTTATTTAATACTTATTGTTATGATATTAATAATGATAGTTTTATTATCTCCATTACGTCATTCACATTATTATTGTTTTCATTAATTAATAATGAATAACAATGAACATGTTATAAAATGACTATTATTTCTATTTGCGTTAATTATTATTGTCATTCCGTTTATTATTATCATTTAATAATGATAATAATAACGCTATTATAAGTATTATTGCTACCCTTAAAAATTTAATGGAAAAGCGATAGAAAAATAGAATGGAAAGGAAAATAATAATTATTCCTAAAATATTGGATTAAAAAACTAATTTAAGATATTCAAAATTAAATGCAGATCCAAAAATTCGAACTGTCAAACTTTGGATTTTAAAGAATAAAGGTACTCAGTACATGACAAATATTATATTTTGCACTTTACTACTGCTTAGCTTCGCTTTAAACCAAATTCGTATTGAATCTTGGTTAGTTGTTCGGAACTAACGTGATAACATTCGTGGATTGTTGGAAAAATGATATCAACAACATTAATACTTGGTTGGTTGTTAGAAACCAATATTTTTTTCATTCGTGGGTTGATAAAAAAATGACATCAGCAACATTAATGCTTTGTTGGTTATTAGAAACCAATATCTTTTTCATTCATGGCTTGCTGGAAAAATAACATTAGCAATATTAATGCTTGGTTAGTTGTTAGAAACCAATATCCTTTTCATTCGTGGGTTGCTGAAAAAATGATATCAGCAATATTTGTGGGTTATTGGAAAATGACATCAATAATATTCTTGGTGGGTTACTGGAAAAACGATATCAGCAACCTATATTTTGTGATAACATTTATTGCATGAAACTTTTATTTCTTTTGTGTTATTTCCTTATTCTTCCTGCATTTTGTTACATCCTTATATCTGCTAATTGCATTTTTGCTTTTATAAAAATGTAATATATTTTGTTTACTGTGGTATTTAGAATATTCTCTAATTACTGAGAATTCCAGTTCCAATATTATTTTCTGCATAATACCAGGTCAGATACTTCTGGAAGAACCTGATCAAGAACTTTAAAATCTTTAATTATCAAATTGCCGATGGATCTACGATGACGCTACTTTAACTTTTATTTTCTCTTTAGTTTTAAAAAGGTTGAACAATGTTCGTGGTGTACGATGAAGATTTTTTGTAATATGTAATTTTGAAATGAATGAATAATATCTTTGGCTTTTATATGTGTGTTCATTTTCTTTCGAATTGCTCAATATGATCCTGCGGTATTTGAGCACCTGAATGCCAAGATGGTTCTCGCCGAGCCGACATCGGGGCACCACACTAGGCAACTGATATTTATTGGCAATGAAGTGTACCTAATCTATAAAGAAAGGCTCATGTAAGAATGGGTAGAAATTACATTCAATTTGCCGCCCCATCTATGGAAATACTACATTTTGTTGTTGCAGACATAATGGGTCTAGAATATGCTCCTACGACTCTAATTCTTGTCATAAATTGGCATATCATGATAAATACGGGTTTGTCTTCAATTGCTATATCACCATCTCTCTTGAGTATATCATAATCTATTCTAAAGTCATCAAAATCATCAGTATGTTTATCATAAAGCTCATTAAAGATTACAAGTTTGGTTGCGTATTTACATTCGACAATAACTAGTGTACTTGATGGATTTCTTATGTAATATATTAGTTTCAACAGGAGATCAAATACCCAATTCACAGACTTTATCACACAACTCTTCAAATTGCTCAATAATTTTTGGAATTATATTTGGTTCCACAATTACACTTGATTTCAACAATCTGTTTGCAAAATAATTGTATATTTAAAAGTAATACTTGAAATAATTTTTATGTAGAAAATAATATATATTTGAGGGGTGCTAATAAAGTAAGATTTCTTAAGAATTTAAATTTTGAGATGTTTTATGATGATTAAAAATTTAACATTTATACTTTGAATAAATAAAGCTTTCATTTTACAATTAAGGGACCCTTAGAAGTAAATTTGGTAGAAGATATGTCATTGCAAATTAGATAAACTAAGGCATTTAGTAGAATTTTACCATTAAACATACAATGTATGTAAACATGGAATTGACATAGACATGTAAAGGTGTCGAAAGTTTTCATCCAAAAATAAATATCAAATTAATTAGGGCAATAAAAATCAGGGATTCTGGCAAGGTTGTCTTCCTCCTAGTAGAGGGATGAAAACTTTTCTCGATGTGAATCTTTTGATGTTGATACTCTAACTTTGAGTTATTTTGTATACTTCCTTGGGCTATCTTAAGAAAATTTGAAAGTTTTGTGTGAAGCTTTGGTACCAATTTATTAGGCATGTTCTTCTAGGGTTAGATTAGAAGACCCTTATGAGAAAGTATAGGAGCTGTTGTAAAATTGACATCAAAAGATACTAAGGGGCTATTTAATTTGATGTAAAATGAACAGTGTGAAACTTTTTTAGATAAAGTAAATATAATACTATTTTGTTGATGTTTGAACTCTTACACTGTTACACTGTAATCAGATTCTGATATTTATTTGGGCATGAAGTAAAAGAAAAACAATACTTATAAAACTTGGAAAAAAAGAATCACAGAGAACAACTAGAGGTCAATGCTTAGTGTAATGACCCTAGATCATTTATAAGAAAAATATTAATGACCCCCAAATTTCAGTTTATTTTCCGTTAAAATCATCTCCCGCTAAAATAATTCTTCGGTTACAAATATTGATTAAGGAAGTTTTTCAAACTCAATGTTGAAATAAGAATTTATATTTATCATTAAAACCATCTCCCGCTAAAATAACTCTTTGGTTACAAATATTGATTAAGGAAGTTTTTCAAACTCAATGCTGAAATAGGAATTTATGTCATTAAAATCATCTCCCGCTAAAATCTCTTCGGTTACAAATACTGATTAAGGAAGTTTTTCAAACTCAATGCTAAAATAGGAATTTATATTTGTCATTAAAATCATCTCCCGCTAAAATCACTCTTCAGTTACAAATATTGATTAAGTTTTTCAAACTCAATGCTGAAATAGGAATTTATATTTGTCAGTAAAACCATCTCCCGCTAAAATAACTCTTCGGTTACAAATACTGATTAAGGAAGTTTTTCAAACTCAATGCTGAAATAGGAATTTATATTTGTCATTAAAATTATCTCCCGCTAAAATAACTCTTCGGTTACAAATATTGATTAAGGAAGTTTTTCAAATTCAATGCTGAAATAGAAATTTATATTTGTTATTAAAACCATCTCCCATTAAAATAACTCTTCGGTTATAAATATTGATTAAAGAAGTTTTTCAAACTCAATATTGCAATAGGAATTTATATTTGTCATTAAAACCATAATCAAATTTTAGTTTTCCGTTAAAACTCCCGTTAAATTTGATTTTCAGTTTCAATCCTTGATTTAGAAAGTTTTCAAATTCGTTTAAAGCTGAAATAGAAAATAAGACCCGTCTTTAACACATACTTAAATTAGTAAAGCAGAAATTGCCTTATTAAGACCCATATTCAAGGCAAGAATCGGCTACCCCTTTTCGAAACTGTTAAGCAATTAAATCTCAGCTGTATAAGGAAGGTTTGCAGAGAGTAATAAAAGTAATTACCCGTAACTCATCGGCTAATCAGCCCGAATGAAACGGGCGTGTGTTACATACACACATCCTATTTAACCAGAAGGAGCCGAACGACTCTCATCACTCGAACGAGCCCTCCCTTCCTCTCAGTCAGTTGAACCCTCCCGCTCGACTCCCTCCCGCACGGAGGACGACTGCGCAGCAGTTGACGGGAGCACTCCTTGTAGTATGCGAGCATATGACGACAACTCGATTCCTGTAACCGAGCTCCTCGACCCAACCCGCTGACGGTCGCAGACCCGCTCGACACTGAAACTCAAGGCAAAGACAGTTGCAAACCTGTTCGACGCCGAAGACGCTCGCAGGTTCGCTCCTTCAGCTCGACTCGTCCACCCGCCCGACATAACATACCTGGTAGCCGATCTCTCCCTGCGCCCGATCGTCTCTACATGCGCCAATCTTTCTCTGCTCGACCGCTCGATCCTTCAATCTCGACACCGATCCCCTTCTGTGCGTTTGACCGAGAGTTATAAGGTGCGAATCCTTCTTTATATCATAGAATAGAATCTTAAGGGTAAGTTAGTAATACTTCAAATCAATATATACAAAAAATAATAATAAGGAATTTGTGAGAAACTTAGAAATATTGAAATCATTGTTAAATTACCTAGTTAACAATTGGGTCAAAATTCCGTCATGGATACAAGTGTCCATAATTATTAATTTTATTTAGAAATTGGCGTTAAAATAGGGAGCAGTTCAGTATAATTAAGATCTCCTTTATTTTATTCATTTCAATTATTGTTTTAGGTAAAGATGTGTTATTCATTTTAATTTCTGAAATCAAAATCTGTAGTAGAAATTTGTTAGAACCTTGTTGTACTAGGTTGATGTAATTTCAATTTAGATAATATATCAATTTCATATAATGGTTGATCGTGTGAAAATAGAGGACAATAAAAATATGCTAAGGTTATAGTAAAACTATGGTGAAAGCAATGTGCTGATGCTATTATTAGTCAACTACCATCTTGATTAATAACATCAACCTTCTGTATTTCTATTCCTTAATTAAGTTACAAAATTTTTGCTTCAATCTACTGCTAGATTCCAATTAAGGATGGAATATAAGAGAGGTAAAATGGTTATATATAATAAAATCTATTGGCAAATTATCATCTACTGGCAAATTGGAATCCCTACATAATGAATTAGGCGCACGTTAAGTTACTTAGGATTTCGATGCATATCGAATGAGGAACTATGAAATCATTATAGTCACATTTTGATTCGTTAGTCTTTATCCCATTCACTAATGTATTAAATAAATTATAAGGACTTATAAGATTAAATTATAGGCATAGTTGTGCATGTATTTGTATGAGAGACTAATTATTCATTAGAGTCTAATGAAGATTATAAATACAACTTTTGCAGACACAAACTTTGTGAGTGATTCATCTTCTTAAGTCAAAACACAAAAGGTACATTGGATATTGCTTTTATGCTTTCTATCTTTTTACTGCTTAAGCATCGCTTTGAACCTGTTTTATATTATTATTTAATGATTTACTCTTATTGCTAGTCATGTAAGAGAAATAAAATGATGTTTATACATATTGTGAATATTGCAAAGGGTTCCGATACGGAGGTTAAATGAAGTTAGGGACAGAGCTAGTCCATCAGGAGTTATAAGGGTGCCATCTGGAGCTTTTCATGGGGCCCAGGTGAAGGTCATGCTTAACTGCATATATAATGCCATCTGGAGCTTTTAAAGGGGGCCCAGGTGAAGGTTGCCATCTGGAGCCTTGAGAGAGGCCCAGGTGAAGGTGCCATCTGGAGCCTTTAAGGGGGCCCAAGTGAAGGTCATGCTTAATTACATTTTTATGAACCCAGCCTCATGGTTCTGGCTTTGCCCATCAGAACTGCTAACATTGTTTCATAATATCAATTCATAAATATAAACATGAACTTTTATGCGATTATTGCTTTCCGTTTGAAAATTTGGCATGTGACAAAAGAACATTTATGTTGCAGGAGACATGATCATCTTTTATTTGCAATAAGCTATATTTTCCCTGCAATTGATCATCATTTTTGCCTTTCGCTTTGCTTTAAGTATATTTTTAATATCCTTTATATTTAAATTGTGCACTAAGGCATTATTTTTATAATGCCAGATCAGATACAGCTGGAGGAAGCTGATATAGTTTAAAGATATGATGCGGCAAATTAACGGATTCTAACTGCCCCTTCAAGGGATAACTATTTTTGAATAATGAAAGTTATGTAATAAATTCTGGATATTATTTTACTTTAAATTGAATGAATGTTATTTCTTACACTTGAATGGCTCTGGATATGTTTAAGTGCTATTTTACCTAACTGCCATTATAATTCTGCGGAAAGATGCATCCGATGTTAGATTGGTTGTTACCAACCTAACATGGGTCATCACACTTAGGGACAGTCCTCAAAGGGTTGCGATGCTTAGGGCTGGTTTGTGCAGGCTCAGTTGGGTCAGTTGAAGCCAAAGTCGATTGGCAAAATCAGGTGTTTGTTGGTTCAGGGTTGGTGAAGTCCGACGCAGGCTCATTTGAATATGCCTTGTCTCACATGAAGTTCCACACTTCCAGTAGTGGCTCACATGTCGTTGCTTCAATTTTTTCTTATTTTCAATCATGCCCAACGTAACATTTTTCCTCCTGATTTGCGCTTAAAAAGTTCACAAAGTTTAGACTATCAAAGGGAAACTAAATCCTCCAAGTTTGACAAATGATTTCAACGTATCAAACACCTAAAAAATTATATTTCAGGAAAACATTTACTTTACACTCAAAATACAATCAACCAAATAGCCTTTTTTTACGATGGTTGTTCGAGACAATAACATGATATATTCCTGCACAATGGTTGAAAGTGTAGTAAAATTGTTGTCTGTGGTTATTTGAAAAGGGCTTGTAGGCATTCAGAGTGGCGATTAAAGTTGTGGGCTGTTTAGGATAGTATTAGTGGCTGATTGGAATTTTATTCAAGGGGTTGGGAAGATTTAATAATAGTATACTGTTAAGGGAAGAAGGAAAGGACATAGGTGAGGTAGAATGTGGAGAGGAAGAGAGTGAGCGGTGAGGAGTGTGGAAGGAGGCTTATGACAATAAGGAAGGGTGAGGGGGAAGAGAGGAGATTCACCCAATCATAAGATTCTTATTTTTCACAAATGTGTCTTTATTATAATTCATCCATGTAGTTTTAAATGTAAACATTGTAGAGATTTTAAAAAGAAATCAATTATCCCAAAGTTTCTTTAAATAGAATAATCAAAGAGTTCAAATGAGGGAGGGAATTTCAATATAAATACATGCTGTGATTATTCTTGATTATATGTTTAAAATTAAAATTCAAGTTTATTCCAATTAAGTAAAATATGATTTTAAATATAAATGAAAAATTTACAATTTATTATCATGAAAATAATTTTAAAAAAAATTGGTGTTTTGGGAGGTGATGTTCAATTATGAAAACTGCTATTCTTGAATAAACTTTTTAGTATTTTAATATTATAATACATCATTGATGCACAATGTTTACTATGTTTTATGAATATGTTATGATTAATTATAGCCACAAAATTTTGATTTGAATTACTTTGTAATTTTTTATTTGGAGTTTGTATTTTGAATTCTAATACATAATAAAGGAGAAATTTGCAATTTAGTCCATCGACTATTTCAATTTAACTATTTTAGCACCTCAAATATTCAGCAATTTAAATTCAGCCCATCGCTATTTTTTGTGCCCAATTGAGTCCAAGAATTAGAAATTATGGACTACATTAGGATCTTGAGTACATTGTATAATTGAAATTGGTCTATTTGAATGGGAATTGGTCAATTCTAAATAGTTGAGGGATTATGTTGATGATTTTATTCATTTAAACGGTAAATATAACAACACCACTACCACCAAGCTTAAATCCTACTAGGTGGTGTCGGCTACACGAGTCCTTTGTTTCCATTTTGCATGATCAAATAGAATCCTGTTCTTAAGTTCCAAATATAGATATATTTTAATGATTTCTTCCCATGTTTTTTTCGGTCATCCTCTTCTTCTTTTAACATGGGCCAAATTCATTAACTCGACTTTTCTAATAGGGGCATTGCACGATCTTCTTCTGCTTTTAACATGGGCAAACTTCTGATTTCAAAAGAAGTGCTTTTGTCACATGCTACTTTCGCAGATATTCAGCTATTTTGTAATGTTCATGTTCATTGGGTTATCCTAGCAAACATTATACACTTATATTGGGCTTCTGTTTGATGAGATTTCTTAGCTGGCTTTGAATTAATTTAGTTTTGCTGATAAGTCATGGTGGCTAATCATTATTTCAGCAAATGAGCCTATTTGTTGTCGTCTTTAGAAGTAAGCTAATTATCATTAGAAGACATTCTATAGTCAACGAGATTTGAAATTTAATTTAGATGATGACCAATTAGGGATATTAAATTCTTATAAATATTCATTCATTAAATTGTATTAGGCACTTATTGGCTATATTAAAATTTATATTTTCTTTTAAAATACCTTTTTCTGTGTTTTTGATGCTGAATTCCTTTAAGCGCGATGCAGGTTCTACAGTTTTTGGTTAAGTTTTCTTGTGTTGATGAAATGCTGGTTTTATTTACTTGGTTTGAGGCGCCACTTTAAAAAGCAAAAGTATGTATTTAATGCCCTTTCTGAATTCTAGTTTATGCTTGTGATCTAAATTCTTTGTATCTTATATTTGCATTGGCATTATGAAACCTTTACTAGTTCTGCTGTACTACTTTTACCCTTTGGCAATTTCACGAATCTTATCTTCTATCAGGTTTAATCTGCGTTGATTAGTCATTTGAGTCATCAATTGCACTCAATACTCTTATGTTTTAAATATCTTATGTACTGGTTTTGACAGGCTTAGTCAATATTTTATAACTACTTCAATTTTTGTTTTGGAATATTCATAACCATTTGCTGTCATGTAATCGGAAATTATTTTCATGTCATGTTGTCCAGCCGTATTTGGAATGAGAATTGGCTTGCAGGGTTCTTTTACAAGCCCTGCAATTATGAGTTATTTGTCAAGCAGTCGCTTAACATGGAAATGGCTATTGTTATAGCTCAGGTATGATTTATTGCATATTATCAGTATATGTTTCTCTTGTATGTAATATGCAGTTAACTATGATTACTTTCATGATGGCTCTTTATTTCATTTGTACTGTATAATTTTATTACCAATAGTTGCATGTTTTAATTTGAATAATGAAATCTCATAGGAATAGTAATAGATTTAATAGCTGTTTAAGGAATATGAATTTGATCTATGCTTTATATAGGATGCTGGGATGGATTGGATCATCCATCTTGACACTGATGAGCTGATACATCCAGTGGGTGCACAAGAGTACTCATTAAGACGATTGCTAGCTGATGTTCCTGGCCATGTTGACATGGTGATTTTTCCAAATTATGTAAGATTTCACTTCTGCACTTTATTGAAAAACAATCACACATGACAATTCTAAGTCGCTTAACTTTCTTGTCCTAGGAAAGTAGCATTGAGCGGGATGATGTTAAAGATTCTTTTAGCGAGGTAACTATCACTATCCACTATTTGTGAAACACAATTTACCATTGCTTAGATTAATTTAATTATGCATCTACTGAATTAGTAGTTAAACACCATTGATGTTTACACATAATTTTTTGCATAAAACATTTATATTTGTTTGTTTTTGTAAATATCTAGATACACCATTTCTTAAAAATATAGTGACACCATTTTTCTTATTGATTTAAATACACTTGCACTTAGTGCACATTGCTAAAATTGTAAATAAAAACCTGAAAATGAAAATATATTTGATAAAAAGTAAAAAAATATTCCAAATTTCATTGGATTAAATTTCACAAAGATTTGTAATGAAGACTTCATAGAATGTTGATTTGATTATGTATACAACTTAATTATTGTTATAATTTGATATGCTTAAAAAACAGTGAAGGGATTGATAACATAACATCAGTACAAAGAAAAATAAAAACATAAGCCTAGTTAGAAGCTTTATTTGTGCGAGATAGCAATTAATGTATGTATGAGCTATATAGAAGCTTTACATCAATTTTTTGTATGAGTTATATACAAATTCACTCAAATTCATCTTCTTCTGTTATTATTTCTAGGGAGCGTGTGAAGAAAGCAAAATAAAAAATTTTATTAGTAAAAAGTCTACAAGCATGGGTCGCTTATAGTAATTGTCTATATAATTTTTTTTTTTATATGCTCTATAAGTAAAAGAACAGCTGTACTAAAATAAAATTACTAAATATATTAAAAAAAAAATTAGATAAATGATCCTTTAAATGACCCATGCCTATAAATTTCTTTTCTTAAAGAAAATGATTTATTTTTCTAGTTAACATATGTTAGTAACTCGTATAAATGAACGTAACATTGATGGGTTGTCATAAAGAAAATTCCGTAGTACTCTAAATTGTATGATGATTTATGTTATTGCTGTAAAACTAGACAATTAAAATGCACAAATCGTAAAAAAGATTATATGCGGCTTTTCTGGCATTTTTAAAAGTTGAACCGCATAACAGGTGTACAGAAAATCAAGATCTTAACTTTGAAAAAATAAATAGGATGTGATTATACGGAAGACTTTGTATATATTCATTTTAAATAGTCTGGAACATTTTACAAGTACTTTTTAAATAGAGAAGAAAAAGCTAGAGCACTTTTACAGAAATTAAAGAGCCCAATAATAATAATATATTTTTGGTGATATAAAGATGTATTCATAGTCGAGCTATGATATTAAATGATGTTTATAACATACATTGGATCAAAACTAATGGTTATCCAGTCTATTTCCCAAAAAGCATAAAAACACTTGAGAGATTCATAAATTCATAATTTATCTTGTGAATTTTGTTATACAAAAAAATAATCAACGCCTATATCACCAAAGGACTTGCACTTTGCAATGACATTAAACTTTATTATCAATTAAAATGAGAAAGGGTTGTTGAAAGAAAATAATTAGGGGAATTTTTTGAGTATGCCTATGAAAAATGGCATCTTGTTTCTTCCAAAATTATAAAATATGGAAAAGAAAAAGATGATATAATAAATGCAAACATAACATCCCATAAAATGAGGATAGAAAGCCATTAAGAAAAAAGGTATTGAGTGTTTCAATTGCAGAAGGATTGGACACTATGCTAATGGTTGTATAATCAGAAAGCAATAATTAATTAAACATAGAGAAAGGATGATAAATCCTTAATGAAAATAATATTGAATTCATTAAAAGGTTGAATTGATAATTCAGAAACAAGCTCTATCGGAGCTATAATATGGAAAAATCAAGTTTCCGTAACATTTGGTTAGAAAAGAACAATTGTAAATCTATTCTTAAGTGATTTGTTCATCCTAATTGACAGTTAAGCAGATGAATTAATTAAAGTAATTTTTAATTTATTGAGGATAAAACTCATAGAAAAATATTAGATTTATTATCTAATGAAATGAATATTAAATTAATGAAGATTCATTTCAACTTTATAGTGTTGCTGAAATCTTTAAAAGAGCTTCAAAGAGTTAGGAAAAAGTCTTCTTCAACTCAAGACTTACGCCGAGGAGTAGACAATTTAAAAAAAGAAAGTATTTAAAAAAAAATTCATGCAGGATAATATTCTCACATTTAGAATGTTTAGTAGAAAACCAAAATAAAATAGCAGGAGAAACTAGTTATTAAAAAATCAAACTGACAATTCCAATGAAATAGGAGAATCAGAATGAACACAAGTTATTTTAAAATTTGTAATTACTATTAAAAAAACGATCATGCATAAATGATTTATTACTGATATTAATAAAATATATATTATTGAAAAATCAACTAAATTAGCTGATAGTTATGCAAATATTAATTTTATTTAAGAAGGTATTGTACATTCAAAATATTTCGAAAACAGAATACAAAGTCTTATTTTTGAAGTGGAAATAAGATGCATATTGATTTTAAGTTACCATCTGTTGCTATTTGTAAAGACGAGTTTTGCATTAAACCTCATTCTTACCCGTTAATAATTTATATATGAAATTATATCTATTTCTAAATTAAATAAAATAAGTATTTATGATATAATTTCATCTTCATCTTCCATTGTTACTTTTATAAAGGTGAATTTTCTCTTTTGAGTACATGAAAAATTAAACTTCATGATGCACAAATCTCTACCCTCTTAGCAATTATGTTTATTATTCGTAGTTAATATTTATTAACATTTACATATACTTAGTTATGAAGTTCATTATGAATTTTTATGGTGAAATCTTGACTGAAATACAAAAATGAAGCCAATAAAAGATAGAAAACTGTTATATAGCATTAATTTTTTGTATTTTTAGTTTTATTATAAATTATACAATGAAATAATTTTATTACACTTTAAAATATCAAAGCTCAATAAAACTTTCATGTATTGCTTTCAATTTTTTTATTCTATTCTAACCAATTTTAAAAGTGCTAACTCTTGATTAGACCATGATTGCTTAGTATGAACAACACTATTACTAGCATCAACTGTGCCTTATTGATACCTTAGAATATAAGGCAAAGGCAAACCCAAAATAAGAAAAAAAAAACTTCAATTTGACTCCAATCTTTTTTCTTGTTAATGCAAAATTAAATTAATATTTATGTATATTTATGTGTATATATATATATATATATATATTTTTGCTATGTATATAAAGAGAGAGTTGTTTGTGGATTGAACATGCATCTCAAAATAAATATTTATAGAAATTTACATGATTATATATATATATATATATATATTTACATATATATAGATCTAGGTGGAGCTTGACTACATAGATTATTTGTTTCCATTGTGCACTATCAAATAGAAGCACTTAAGCGTTAAGTAGAGAACTTTTCTAGTAGTTTTTTTTCCATATCTTTTTTGGTCTTCCTCATTCAACTTAGGCAAAATTCATATGGTCATTTTTTTTAATACGGGCCTTGACTACCTAAGGCAGCATTATTTTATCTAATTTACTATTGGAATAACTTTAGCCTTGCTACGAACAAACTCATTTTTTATATTATTATTTCGAGTATGCCCGCTCATCCACCTTAATATCGTCATCTTTGTAATACTTATTTTATCGGCAAGTTTTTATTTGGCCAACAATCAATCCCATATAATATAATTGGTCATATAGTTGCTCTATAATTTTTTTTTCTTTAATTTTGAGTGAGGTTTTTTGATCATACAAAACTCTAAAAGCTCCCCATTTCATTCAACCAGCTTGGATGTTAAATTAATCACATCACTCCTCTCTTTTTCATCAATTTTTTGAATTATTGGACCAAGGTATTTGCACCTTTTTCTCTCCTTGATCATATGGTTCAGTTAAAACCTTTATAATTGAAGTAAAAACTAATTGCCCAAGAGCAGAATTTTGATATAATCTAAAATAATAATAAAAAAATCATTAGAAAACTGACTTATGATTGAACACATTTTTCTTAACATCAGTGTATGCTACACAATTTTGTTTTCTTTCAAAACTCATTAAAAATATTTAATAATATTTTATCATAAGCTTTTTAATATTTTTCAATAAAGATTAAATTAAGATTTCTTTTCTTTCTCTAAGTTTCTCCGTCAAATTTCTTAAAAAAATATATGACTTCCATGGTAAATTTGACTAGTAAAAACTAAATTGATTTTGTAAAATATGGGTGTCACTTTGTAATCTGTATTTAATCACTCTTACCCTAACTCTTAGGACTATAACTCATTAACTTAATTCACCTATAATTTGTAGTCTTGAGCATTGCCTTCATTAATGTAATAAGTGTAACTATGCTTCTTCACTCAATTGGCATTTTGTCTTCAAAATAACATTAATTAAATTGGTAAGCCAATCAATTTCTTCCTCACCCAAGAATTTCTACACATCAATAAATATATCATCTAATCCTATTGCATTTAAACTCAATCATATTAATTATCTTGTGATAGCCTTTATTAAAAATTTTGGTTTAATAATCTATCTATTTTTATTCAATATTTTCTCTCAAAAGAATTTGTGATCATGGTCTTTGATATGTTTTACTTTACTAACTTGTTGAATGAAAGTACAATTAAAATTATAATAATAATAATAAAGTTCACTCTTATTAATTATCTTGGTTTAATCTTTATTAATAAATTAGTAAAATAATCTATCTGAATATTTCATTTCTTAGAATAAATTCTCTATTATTATCTTTGATATATTTTATTTTAGTCAAGTCTTCAATTTTTCTATTTTTAAATTAGCTAATTTATATGCTTATTTATTTGTTAGTAGTTTCTAAGTTATCCTACAAATTATTGAGTATTGTAGCATCACAAACTACTAATTTGGATTCACGACAAATTAATATAAATTTATTTTAATTTTTATCATGCTTACATTTGAATGATTTTTATCTAATATTTTTTTCTTTAATCTTTATCTGAACATCTTATTTTCATTACCAAACATCTTTATCATCAGAGGCCCTCCCTTACTTTTAGTTATCTTGTGAATATAACTAGCGAATAAATTTTTATAAAGTTGGCTTCATCCTCAAAATCATTGTCCAAGTTTTTAAATCTCTCTTATATAACACCTATTAAGATTCCACAATCTAAGTTTAATGTATATTTTAGATTTAATATCATATTTATGATTGTATTTTTAAATGTTAAATAATTAATCTCAGCTGGGTCACCAACAATCATTTAGAATAATCTTATGATCTTTTCTTAAAGAAAAATAATTAATTAAAAATTTTGAAATCCCATATTTATAATTAATAACATATTTTTTCTCTTTTCTTAAAATACTTATTTAATAGATAAAATGATGTTGAATGAACTTCAAAAATTTGGGGTGAGTAATTTAGAAAGTTGAAAGATGAATACAACAATCTATTTGATATCTTAAAATAATGTTAAAGGTGGAAAGATAATTAAAACAAGTGTATTAGATAAGTGGTTTGTCTTTAGGGCTGCATAAGATGATGGAAACAAATGTGTAACACCACAAAAAAGTGAATATTCAACACAAAGAAATCATAATGTATAACAAAGAAATGAATTAAAAACACAGATATTTCTAAGGTTATACATACCTTGAAATCTTGAGGCTTTGCATGTCTTGTGGGGATCTGATGCGAGTTATCAGGAGTTAATTAAGCACCAGTTTTGGGGTAAGTCTCCTAGCCGCAGGATCATACTATGTGATTTTAAAGATAAAATATGTAGACATAAAATATAACTTATTTATTTATAATTCGCAAGTTTTGGTTATAGAGATTAAAATAAAAGTTACAAACTTTAAAAAAAAGTCAAAAAGAGCGATAAATCAGCAGGTAGCAGTATAACACTGCTTGGTTCTTAGCACTTATTTTTTAGGACGAACTCCTAATTTGGGCACGTTTTAAAAGTGCGGGCTTTTCCATACCCGTTAGTTGTGAAACTAAATATTGATAGATGTCAACTTTACAATTGTTAAATAATAAGCAAAATAATCAATAATTTGACAAGAAATAAAAGGTGTATAGATTTATTCTTGCAAATCTATTTCAATTGCACTGAAACTTAAGCATAAAAGTAATTGCTGTTATAAAAATAAATATAGAATTTTAGCGTTCGATATCTAGCGCAAAACATGATTTAATTGGGCAAGTACAAAATTGAGGAAAAGCGGGGTTCAATTTTGTGTTACATTTTCTAATTTCCCTCTATAGCTGCCCCCTTAAAAACTTATCAATATAGGCTCCTTATGACTTCCAATGTCGGACAACCCCGTCCTAGCAGTTGCCTGATCAGACTAAAAATATATCAACATGGAACCCATGCTACTCAGTTATCTAAATGTTTTTATATATCATTTTATGTGACTTTTAAAAGTATTTTTATCAATTTGTGTGATGCTGAGTTGAAAAATATATTTAAACAAGAGTAATAAAATACATTTGATACTTTTTTTTAAGTTCAAAATGCAAGTTGATTGAATCTACATAAGTGTTGATATTAAAATTAGCCTTTATAGCCAATACTTAGAGATTTATGAAAACAAAGTAGTATAATATTTTAGGAATATTCACTTTTTTTTTATTCTGTTTTTCTTTCACTCTCTTCTTGATAGAAGACAAAATTTTAAGTTATTGAGGATCACAATAATATTTTTAATAGCGTGTATTATTATCATTATTTAATAATAATAATGTATGAAAGAAAAAGACAACATAATGACTGAAATGAAATTGACAGAAAGTAATAATAATAATAGACTTTTTAATGTATAATCAGAGATTTTTTCTAGTAAATAGGTTTTTTTATAGTACTTTAATTTTATCTAAGAGTTATAATTATTTATTAAATATGTTCTTATCTAATAAGTTTTTATTTGATCAACTATTAAAATATTTATTACGAAATAAATGGCTTTTTTCAGATGAAATTAACAATTTGATTTTTGTAAAATTAAAATGAATAAATGAATAAGAGTGTAAAATGGATTAGATTGAACTTCAACTCATTTTATTTTTTTAAAAGTATAAAATTAAATTATTAAAGAAAAAGAAGTATTCGAGTATTCTATAAGGTTTATAAGATGCCTATAAATATTAAATAAAAAGATAAAATAAATAATAAATAATAAAAAAATAATAATAATAATAAAGAAAGAATGATGGAATGAGAATAACTGAAATGAATTTGACAAAATAAAAATAATTGTCATTTTATAACATTTGTACCATTATCATTATTAATCAATGACATCAATAATAATGATAATGACATAATATATATAATATAATAATAATTATTATTATGAAAATTAGTTAAGAAAAATAAAATAAAATTGCAAAATTTATCTTATTTTCTTCCCCTGCTTCTTCCTCCTCTCAGATAGGGTTAGGGTTGCCGAGAGCCGGATGTGGCTGAAGGAGGCCGGAGGAGGGTGGCCGGAGCAGAGGAGGTGGCTTGTGAGGTCCCGATGTCGGTTCGGCAGAAACTGTTCTGGCATCGGGTGACTACTCACCGCAGGATCATATCAAGCAATTTGAGAGAAAAAGAATACGCATATAAAAGTGAATGATATTTTTCATTTATCAAAACTCTTATTACAGGATCCTTCATCGTACAATACAAGGAAACAAAATAAGTAATTCAGCGCCATCGTCGATCTTTTGAAAATTAGGGTTCTTGCTTAACCTCTTCTAGGAGCACCTGACCTGGTATTGTACAGAAAACAATACTGGGATTTGAATTCCCAGAATTAGAGAATACTCTAAGTGCCACAGTAATCAATGCAGTATTACATTTTATAATAGTAGAGGAGCGATTTGCGAAACAGATGCAGGAAAAATATTAAGGTAGAAGCACAAATGAAATAATTAATTTCCTGCAAAAGATATTAGCGCAAAAATGTAAGTTACTGATGTCGTTTTTTCAGTGAACTGCCACAAATGTTGTTACTGATGTCTTCTTTCCTACTGATGTTGTTTTTCCAGTGACCTGCCACGAATGTTGTTACTGATGTCTTCTTTCCAGTAACAACCCACGAATGCTATCACCGATGTCATTTTTCCGGTAATTAGCCACGAATGCCGTTACTGATGTCATTTTTCCAGTAACTGGCCACGAATGCTATTACTGATGTTTTCTTTCCAGTAATTAGCCACAAATGCTATTACTGATGTCATTTTTCCAGTAACTAGCCACGAATGTTGCCACGTTGGTTCCGAACAACCAACCAAGCTTCAAAACGAAATTTGGCTCGAAGCAATTTAAGCGAAGCAAAGCAGTAATAAAAATGCAAAATATAATACATGTTATATACTGGGTACCTTTAGTCCTTAAGTTCAGCAGTTCAATAGCTCGAACGAGTGACAGTTCGCTCAATCTGCATTAAGTCCCCAATATTTTTAAGTTAGCTTTTTAATGATTTAGGAGTTTAATTTATTCTTTCATTCTGATCTTTTTCCACTTTTGCAGTTCGATTGATTTAAGCTGCTATTAAAGCAAATATAATTTTTGAAGGATTTTAAGATTATGATCGAAAAAGTCTGAATAAAATGAAAAAAGGAATAATAGTCATTTATAACAATTGAATCGTTATAATTATTAATTAATGAGGATGATTCTATTGTGAATGACTGATACTAAACTTTATAGTTATAAAGAGACAAGATTTAGAGAAAACAAATGTGTTCTTCCAATTCCCTCTTCTTACTTTAGAATTAGGATCGCCGGAACACGAAGAGAGGCTGGAACAGGTTGGCCGAAGGCTGGCTAAGGGCTATTGGAGGCGGCCAGGAGCTGCTGGAAGGAACTGTCGGGGCTGCTGGAGCTGCTGTGGGGACTGCTGGGAGCTGCCGGGTTGCCGGGAGCAGCTGGAATGGCTGAGGAGGGGCTGGCTGGCTGCTGGAAAGGCTGGCCGGCTGTAGAAAGGGAGGGAGCTGGCTGAGGAGGGGCTGGTGCTGGCTGGAATGAGGAAGGAGGGTTCTTGCTGGAGGGGGGCTGCCGATTGTGAGGAGGAGAGGGGAAGGGGGGCTTAAATAGGCGCAAGTAGTGGCGCCAAACGTGCGCCAAAACGGCGCCATAATGGCGCCTGGCACGCACCAGGGGGGCCTCTGGCACGGAAGCTTCTCCCGCCAGAAGGCGGGAGTGGGGTCGGGGGGGGTCGGGGGAAGTCAGGGTCGGCCCTATGGGCCGACAGCCTGCGCCAAAAACGGCGCAGGCAGGCACCAGGCTTCCGCCTGGCGCGGAAGCTTCTCCCGCAATTTGGCGGAAGAAACAACAACAAAAAAATCGCAAGATGCGATTTTAAGGGGGGGGGGGTGCACCGTAGGGGAAAAACAGAGGTAAAAGAAAAAAAATGAAAAAAACATTGAACTTCAAATTAATCGTATTTTTCCCCGTTCGGTGTCCGAATGCAACGAAACTTGGCACCAATGTGTGTTACGACATGACGAACACCCTCGCGCCGAAAATTTTCGATTCGGAGCTATACTTTATTTTATTTTAATTTTAGAGATTTAAAACTTCGAAAATTTGCCACGATCAAATCGACGCTCAGAATTTGATGAAATTTCTCGAGCAGCTTTTAAATAATATACTTAACACGTAGACACTGAAAACGATGAATTCGGACACGTATTTCAATATTTTTGATTTTTAGAATTTAGAAATTTCAAAGATAGAACGGGAGCTTCCGTCTTTCGGATTTTTCCTAAATTAGGGCTCTTTGATCTTTAAAGTTGTTTCTATCTATTGGTAATTTTGTTTGCCCTAAAGTGAAATTACCCGGGATCCTGATTCCTAAGGCGGGATTCTGACCTAATTTGCAAAATAACGATTTTGGGTCGTTACATGGCTGGCGGTTGGCTGGCGGCAGGAGGGTTGATTAGGTCTATCCTTGTCTATTTGTCTGTGCATGCAGGCTATGTTGGGCGACAGTCTGTGTTTAGCGCGTCAGGGGGGAGTAAAAATAAAGGAAGGAAACTTTAAGTAATTTTTTAAGATTATTATTTTTGCATTTTTTTATCGTTTGATCTCAGAAATAACGAAACTTGGCACAAATGTGTGTTATGACGGAACTAACTCCATTGCGCCAAAATTTTTTGATTCGGAGCAATATTTTATTTTGTATTAATTGTTGAAGTTTGAAACTTCAGAAATTAATCACGATTGAACCGGAACTCCGAATTTGATGAAACTTTTAGCGTAGCCTTTGAATAATATACTCAACCCAATGACACCAAAATTGATGAATTTGGACACGTATTTAATTTTCTCAATTTATTAAATTTAAATAATTCAGAAATTAAAGCAGAAGTTTTGTTTATCCGAAGTTTTCTTTAACTAGATAATTTGATCTAAAAATTATTTCTAACCAATGATATTTTGGTTTGTCCTATTTTGAAGTTTCATGGGATCCTGATTTTTGAGTCAGGATTTATCCTAGTTTGCAAAGTAACGACATTGGGTCGTTACAAACTCCCCCTTCTTAAAAATGATGTTGCCCTCGACATCAAGAACAAAATAAAGTCTTTATGAAAGTTTTGGGGGTATCTTGATTCTAAAATAATTATGGATACTTTCTTCTCATATCACCTTCTCTTTCCCATGCGGCTTCTTTTGCTTCTTAATTTTCGGCGGGCTTTCTCAATGATTTTAAGAGGTTTTTCAACATAAGTCAAATCAGACTGAATTTCGATTGTCAAAACTGAAATTTGCCGAGTGGATTCCTGGAGGCATTTGTGGAGTGTTGATACATGAAATACGCTGTGCATGGCTGTAAATCTTTCAGGAAGTTTAAGTCTACAAGCTGAGCTTTCAATTTTTGCAGTTACTTCGAAGGGTCCAACATACCTGAGACTCAGCTTTCCAGGTTCCCCAAAGCGATGGATTTTTTTTATAGGGCTAACATTTAGATAAGCACGATCACCGATGTGAAATTCTAGCCTCAGTATTTCTTTTGTCGGTCCTGGGCTACCGCAATTTGGATCTTGATTAGCCTTAACTTTTCGTTCGTTTCTTCAATCAACTCAGATACATAAATTTGCACATCTCCAACTTATGTCCAGGTTAGAGGAGTACTACACTTTCTCCCATATACGGCTTTTTAAGGGGTCATCCCAATGCTGGACTGGTGGCTAATATTATAAGCAAATTCTACAAGTGGAAGGTGTTTCTCCCAATTTCCACCAAAGTTTAACAAGCATAAATGTAAGAGATCTTCTAACACTTGGTTGACTCTCTCTGTTTGTCCATCAGTTTGAGGATGAAATGTTGTGCTCACGATTAAAGTGGTTTTCAAATTTTTGTGTACTGCTTGCCAAAATAGAGAAGTAAACTTGTCATCCCGATCTGAAATTATAGTTTTAGGAATCCTATGTAGTTTGACGATCTCCTTGATATATAATCTTGCCAGTTTCTCCACTGAGTCTGTTTGCTTTATTGGGATAAAGTGGCCTGACTTTGTTAATCTATCAATTATAACCCATATGACATCTTCTACTGATTTTCTTTTTGGCAATCCCATTACGAAATCCATGGAGATGTTTGATCATTTTTCATTCTAAGATTTCTAGTGGGTGCAAAAGTCCAGGTCGTTGGTGCTCTGCTTTGACTAGGCTACAAACATGGTACTTAGCCACAAATTCAGCTATATCTTTTTTGAGTCCAAGCCACAAAAAGGCTATTTTTAAAGCTTGATACATTTTGTTACTTTCGGGGTATACTATATTGCCTGAGTTGTGGGCTTCATTTAATATCTGATTTCAAATGTGAGAATTATTCGGGACCTAAATTTTATTACCATTATAAATATGAATTCCTTTTTGCAGCTACAACGCTGTTCTACGACCATCTTTAATTTTTTGCTTTCAGCTTGGGATATTCCTTGTTGATTTTTTGAGCGTCTAATATGCTTTGAACGAAGGTAGGTCCTGTAGTATTAACGTTAAGCAATTTGTTTAGCTAATTCTTAATAATGGGTCTTATATTAAGTTTTTGGAATTCTTTTTCAAATGGACTTGTTGAGATTAAAGTGTTCAATGTTTCCATTCTACTTAAAGAAGCGACCAAGTTAGCTTCGGCAGGATGATATTGAATATCCATGTCATAGTCGCTGAGTAGTTTCAACCATCTCCTTTGGTGGCAGTTTAATTCCTTCTGTGTGAAGATGTATTACTATTGCGGCTAGCTCTAAATCATGAACTTGGTAGTTCTTTTCGTGAGTCTTCAATTGCCTTGAAGCGTAAGCAATGACGTGCTTGGCATGTATGAGGACACACCCTAGTCTTGTTAATGAAACATTTGTGTATACCTTGTAATTCTTCCCTTCTTGAGATAGGATTAAAACAGGTGCAGTGATGAGGGCTTGCTTTATTCTTAGAAATGATTTTTCGTAGTCCTGACTCCATATAAATGGTGTTGCCTTTTGGGTTAGTTATGTTAATAGTTTGGTCAGTTTTGAGAATCATTCGACAAATTTTCGGTAGTATCCTGCCAGTCCTAAGAAGCTGTGAATCTCAGTCACAAATTTTGGTTGGGGCCATTCTTGTATGGTACTGATCTTTCTTTGATCTACTTTTATTCCTTCAGCATTTACTATATGCCCTAAAAATGCTATCAAGTCCAACAAAAACTCATATTTTGAGTATTTCACAAATAATTGATGCTCCCTAAGAGTTCCCAATACTGCTTTCAAATGAATCTCATGATCCTCCATAGACTTGGAATATATTAAGATATCGTTGATGTCATGCTTGCGGGAGTAGGGTTACGAGGTGCGGGTCCTTTCCTTTGATTGGATGCTGGTGCAGTTGGTGACCTTGGGGCGTTGGCTGGTTCTGGGGCAGCTCCTCTTGTTTAGGCACGAAACGGGTCACAACGGTTGTTGTGTTTGTGCCACTTTTAATGGTCACTTCATCTATCATTCTCATGGATCGACATATTCGAATTTGGTGGTCGGGCTTGCCGCACAGAAAATACCTTTTGCCGTCATGGTAGCACTTGTCGTAGGGATGAGGTCTCCAACAATCTCCTCTCATTCCTTGCCCGGGGTTCTAAGAAGTTACCTGAAATATTTTAGTATGTGGGTTGTTTGTTGTCTTTTGAAAGTCCCTTGGTCCTTTGTGGGATGCTGGTGCCTCTTCCCTGATTATGTGTGATTAGAAGGCTTGCTATTTTCTTCGTGTTCCATGATTAATGCACATTCTAAAAGTTCAGAGAAACGAGTAATGCCTAAATGGAAGCAGGCTACAACGGAGGGTGTCCTTCATCCCTGACACAAAAAGGCTATACTTATCAAGTTCTGAGCGTACCTTGACATTCTCGTGAACTCGGCCTCATAGTTCGCCACATAATTGCTACCCTGAACAAATTTTATGAATTTGTTCTTTATGATATTTTGGGCAGCTTGTGGGGCGTATTTGGCTCAGAATACTTCAGAGAATGCTTCCCAACTTATATTCTTCAATTATATGCCAGTGAAATCAGTGCTGACGACATATTCCCACCATCGGTTTGCTTCGTCTTTAAATAGGTAGCGAGTCGTTCGCATCGCTTTTTTGTTTGAACACTCCATACTTTCTAGTGTCTTCTCTATCTCTCTTAACCAGTCTTCTGCCTCCATAGGGCAAGTAGTCCCATGAAATACTGGTGGATTTAATTTGAAGAAAGATTGGATAATTCCATCAGAATGATGCTTTTGGGGTGATTGAAACATTCTTTTGAATAGCTAGGAGCTTTAGAACGACTTCCATGAAGCTATTGTTAGTACTTTATAGAACCTCCATTGATATAGGTGCATTGATTGAGGTTTCCATTGAGGTGCTCGTAAATTCTTCGTCTGAATCCATTTTTTTGCCTAAAGGCTGAAAGCTTAAATTACATAGGTTTATGTTATCCTTCTCTTTTCTCAAAATGAATTATAATTTGACATTTATATATTATCTCTTAAATTTGCACTCAATCCAGCTCTGATACCATATGTGAGGACGTGATGCCGGGTTAGCGGGAGCTAATCCAACACCAGTTTTTGGAGTAAGTCCTCTAGCCGTAGGATCATATTGAGTGATTTAAAAGATAAAATATGTAGATATCAAATATAACTCATTTATTTATAATTTACAAGTTTTGATTACAGAGGCTAAAATAAAATTTTCAAACTAAAAAAAAGAGAGTCAAAAAGAGCGATAAATCTGCAAATAGCAGTATCAGCATTGCTTGGTTCTTAGCACTTTTCCTCTAGGACGAACTCCTGATCTGTGCACGTTTCAAAAGTGCGGCCATTCGTTGTGAAACTAAATACTGATAAATGTCAACTTTATAATTGTTAAATAATAAGCAAAATAATCAATAATTTGATATAAAATAAAAGGTGTATAAATTTTTCTCTGCAAATTTGTTTCAACTCCACTGAAACTTAAGCATAAAAATAATTGCCGTCACAAAAATAAATATAAAATTTTAGGGTTTGATATCTGGCACAAAACATGATTTTGTTGGGCAAGTACAAAATTGAGGAAATGGGGGTTCAATTTAATGTTACATTTCCCAACTTTTCTCTATACCTACCCCTCAAAGGCTTATCAATATAGGCTCCTTATGACTCCCGATGTCGGACAACCCCGTCCTAGCAGTTGCCTGATCAGACTAAAATTATATCAACATGGAACCTATGCTACTCAGTTATCCAAACTTTTTCATGTCATTTTATGTGACTTTTAAAAGCACTTTTTTCAATTTGTGCGATGCTGAGTGGAAAGATATAACAAGAGTAATAAAAGGCATATAATACCTTTTTCTTTAAGTTCAAAATGCAAGTTGATTGAATCTGCACAAGTGTTGATATTTAAATTAGCCTTTATAGTTAATAATTAAAGATTTATGAAAATAAAGTAGTATGATATTTTATGAATATTCACTTTCTTCTTTTTTATTCTTTATTTCTTTCACTCTTTTTTTTTGATATAAGACAGAATTTTAAGTTATTGAGGATAGCAATAATATTTATAATAGCATTTATTATTATCATTATTTAATAATAATAATGATAATAATAATATATGAAAGAAAAAGACAGAAAGAAAGGATTGAAATGAAATTGATAGAAAGTAATAATAACAATAATAATAAAAAAAGAAATGATGGAATAAGAATGACTGAAATGAATTTGACAAAAGGAAAATAATAGTCATTTTATAATATTTGTACTGTTATCTTTATTAATTAATGACAACTATAATAATGATAATGATATAATAGAGATAATATAATTATTATTATTATGAAAATAAGTAAAGAAAAATAATTAGAAATGCAAAATTTCTAACCAATGGTATTTTGGTTTGCCCTAACTTGAAGTTCTTTGGGACCCCGATTTCTAAGTCGGGATTTGACATAATTTGCAAAGTAACGTATTGGGTTGTTACACGTCTCTAGTCTTTTCAAATGCACATCGAGAGATTGATCTAGGTTATCCACATTAGGATCAAAGTATGCACAAAGCTTGTTGGAGGAAATTTTTTTTCTTAATCATCTCTTTAGCCAATTCATGAGTATTTAGAATAACATTTAAACTTTAACCCGTAAGCTCTTATTTTGGGTGAAATGACCCATGCGCCACCTCATAATATATCATAAGAGCGACATGTGCTCTCCACTCCCCAAGCAAGATTAAGGCTGACCTATAACACCGTGCCATCACTAATGGTCGGTCTCTTGCTCAAAAATAAGATAATAATTTGAAAACAAAATTGCGGGCCCACTTGATTTATCCAAAAACACTTAAACCCTGCCGAAAACACCAAATTTTAATAAGTTCAAAAATAACAATAAAATTTAAATAAAATAAAAATAAAAATTGATCTTCATTAGTTCAACTCTATTAGTTTCTTGCTCCACGTATGTACAAGTTTTGATTCTTGATCTCACAAAAGGTGGCGGTGCTGCATCATAAATACTTGTAATATTAAAAGTTATTTTATTAATTATAAATTTTAAAAATATAATTCTGCTTACTCACCTTTTAATTTTCTGGACATTATTTTTAAAATTTTTATTCAGGGTATTACCCACACACGCTCGTATGATAATTCTTGCTTGAATTAAATTTTAAAGTTTAAACTATCAACTTCTTTTACTTTCCCACTCTTTTTATTTATTGAAGACACCAATATTTGTCCTCTTATTAATCATATAGGATAAAAGAAAAAAAAATTAAAAAATGCACATTGATTTTTTTTAAGTGCTAGTTTCGTGTAAAAGCCACATATCAATGACAGCCCTTTCTCTATATGTGATGTATTCTGTAAAAAATATAATTGTTGAGTGTTTAATGTTAGAATTTGGAATTGTAAAACTTGTTCTTCTACTTTATTATACTATAATTTTGAAAACTACCGTCCTGACATAGAGTTTTAATGATCTTTATTAATATTTTTTTGATTATTCAGATCTAATTGATTAACTGAAGTAGGCATGTATTTGAAGGTGCGAATTACTGGGAGATAGATTAAAATATCCTATGAAGCTTGTGGATTCCTAGGATTAAATCCCTTCTAGATTGAGCCTATTCTTGAATGAAATATCACCATGGAAGTGTTTCCGTCTCACATTATGGAAATAAATTTAGTTCTTTTATAAATTATAAACCTCCTCTCTTTGTCTTGCCGTGCCCATCTTCATCCCCCTGTTTTTTACACTTGTTAATTTTATTTATTTGTTTGCTTATCCAGAGACTTTTCTTTATTCCTGTTTGTTTTCCTCGTACAAGTTAGGAATATTTAAGCTGTTGTAGTTGTTGCAGAATTGCAAAATGGCTTTATTTTGATTTTGATTGTGGGTGTTTGCTCCTGTGGGAGCAGTTTTTTGTCGTTGGTTATGCTTAAAATGAAAATTGATGGAAGCCCTTTTTGTATTTATAACTTCTGGTATAATGAAACTGCGTTGCAGTCTGAAAGCTTTTAATATGGAAAACTGGAATCTATTGTTTGATTATTTTCCAGTTTTACCGCACTAAAATACTGCTACAAAGACCAAACAATTTGCTTATAATTCTGTGAATTGTTTCTGTGAGCAGGTCTCAATGTTTAAGAAGAATTATGATCATCTTCCAAAGGATACCTATTTTTTGATGTACAAGGAGGCAACACGTGGTAATCCAAACTATTTTCTTACTTATGGAAATGGAAAATCAGCTGCTCGAGTTCAAGATCATCTCCGCCCCAACGGTGCTCATAGGTGGCATAACTATATGAAGTCTCCAAAGTAAGATGGTTTACTATACATGCATAAATATATATATATATATATATATATATATATATATATATATATATACATACACACACGCAACAACACCATCACCAAGCCTTAGTCCTAGTGCGATCGGCTACATGAATTCTCGTTTCCATTGTGCATGATCATAGCCCCTCTCTAAGCTCCAAATAAGCAAGGTTCTTTCTAATAGTTTTTTTGCATGTATTTTTTGGTCTTTCTCTTTTAACATAGACAAAATTTATATATTCAATATTTCTAACAAGAGCATGAGTCTACATTTAATATGACTAAACCATCTAAGAGAACATTATCTATTCTTATCCACTATTGGAGTCACTCCAACCTCATGACAAAAGAATCCATTTCTTATTCTATCCTTTCAAGTTTACCTGCTGACTTATCTTAGCAGCCTCATATTTGTTACTTTTATTTTATTGCATGTTTTTTTTTGTTGACCAAGATTCATCCCATATACCATAGCCAGTCATATAACAAATCTATACAATGTGCCTTTTAATTTGAGTGAAATTTTCGATCTTACAACACTCCAGAAATGTTCGTCCATTTCATCCAACCGGTTTGAATCTTCTTAATTGTATTACTCTCTTTTTTTCATTATTTTAACTAATTGAACCAAGATATTTGAATCTCCCACTCTTCTTGATCACATGGTTCTCAATAGTTGTCCTCGAAATTATGGCTTTTAGTACAATAAAACTTTTACTCTATATATTTTGTTTTGGATCTACTAAAAAAAAATATTTTGATTCTAAAGTAGATTTCCACAACTTTAGTTTTGCTTTACTTCATCCATAGGTTTATCAATTAATAGAATGCATCTGATAGTAATATGCTTCAAGGAGCCTCCTTGACTGTGTTTTGTAAAAGTATACAGAGTTAAAGCAAAAAAATGTAAACTAAAAGTAAAGCCTTAATGTAACCCAATATTAACAAAAAATCATTTGTCAACATCCATAACTAAAGCAAAAAGATATTGTGTAAGAGTAAAGCTTTAATGCAATTAGGTAGCTACAAAATCATTAAACAAACCACCTTGCGATCGAACATATTTTACGACCCCGTTATACACAATTTTTTTGATAATTGATGCCACCCAAATTCTTTTATGCTCCAAAACTTTTGAAAGAATTTCTCTTAATATTGTATCATTATCCATTTCAACTCAGTCTTTGTCTTTGCTCCGCTATGCACTAATGATCCCTGCGAATGAAAGATCAATAAAAATTAAGTGAAAGTTGTCTTTTGTTTCTATGTTTTTCTATCAAACTGCTCAATAATTGGATGGCTTCCATAATAGATTTACATTGCATATAACTAAATTGATTTTGAAATACAAGTATTCCTTTGTAATCTATATTCAATCACTCTCTTCTGGACATTAAACATATGACTCATTAATTTTGATTCCTTTATAATATGTATATAGGTACATCATAATACTATTTCCCTACTTATTTGATATTTTTTAATTTTTAAAATAACATTTAATAACTTTGTGACCCAAGAGCTTTCTTCTTATCCATCTACAAGGATGACATTTAACCCTGACACTTTTTCATTTTTCATTCTATTTAAAGCATTCTAAATATTTGTATACTAACTCGTTGAATGAAAGCATAATTGATATTATTTTTATTTTCAATAAATTGATATTAATTATATTAGTACAATTTTTTTTTTAAATTCAGTAAAATAATCCATCTATATATATATATATATATATATATATATATATATATATTCATATATGATATTTCATACCTACCGTTCTCTTCTAAGCATAACTTTAGTTAACCTTGAAGAAAGTTTGATAAATTTTGTTTCTTGTTTGGTAGTGAGATCAAATTAGAAGAAGCTGCTGTTCTGCATTACACGTACACAAAATTCTCAGATTTAACTTCCCGGCGTGACCGTTGTGGCTGCAAACCAACAAAGGATGATGTCAAGAGATGCTTCATGTTGGACTTCGACAGAGACGTGAGTGTTTTCTGTTACCAACTTTGTAGTTTTAATCTCTGGCGAAGGAGATTTCTGTAAACCTTTGGTGGAAGATTCGCATCTATAGATCAACTATTATGTTGAAAAAATGTCTATTCGCATGGAAAGTTTATCTATGTTGCTTTGAGTTACGTTGAGATAAATGACGTTGCAAATCATCTTTATTTCTTTATTGTTTCGTTCATTAGCATGTCTTTACATCTATGATCAGCTCATGTACGTTATTTGATTAAATTAAGAAATTAAGGCCTTTATATGTGGCTATCTTTTGCTCTAGACAATGTCTCTCTTACTTCTTGCCCATGTAAACACCTAATAATTGGGTGATCCAAAATTTTGTGAGGTTGCAGTGCAAATTAGCAAATATTTTAATCCAGGGATGTTCATATTTCAAATTTATCTTTATATAGTGACTATTTAAATTTTCTTGCTTATTTGTTCATTTTTAAGCTGAAGAAAAGCTGGATAAATTAGATAGCCTAGTTAAGTAAAGAATAAACCTAAAACAAGCATTCCTAAGTTTTAGTTTGTCAGTATATGAAGGTTAGGAGCTGATTGGTTCGAAGAAATTAAAATCTAAGTAAAGCAAGTGGTGTAAAGTAAGTAAATATTATTTATTTATTTTATTAGTTTTTGGGTATGCTAAAAACAAACACATTAAAGCACTTCCTAATACTTGTTTTGAGGAAATTAATTCTCTGGAAATTAAAAAATAACATGCATGACATTGAGGTTGCAAAGTCAATGAATTCAGGAATGACATTGAGCTATCGGATATGGCCAACAATGTATGGGAATGCCAATGATAGTTAAAAACGAGAGGTAGGTGGAATGTGGTTGGCGCAAGTTGTCTAGTTTGAGATTGACAATACTGTGAAGTCATGGGCTGTTCGGAGTTCTGCTAGTTAAGTGAGGCCTGCAAGATGTTAAATTTCAACTACTCGAGGTTGAATTGAGTGTAATTGCCGGGCTAGAGGTGTTTTTTCACTTCATATATGGTAGACCTACCATAATTAGAATGACACGTAACCAGACCTGATCTTGAACCAGAAAAAATTTCAGGTTTGGGTCAACCATTGTACCCAGAGGTGACACGATAAATCCGATAATGCGGATTTGTAAGTTGTTTTAGGATTTCTTTTCGACCGATAAGGTTGGGTCGGGTCAATAGGAGTTAGCTTGTTACGGGTTAAACATTAAAATGCTTTAAACGGGTTAAATCAAGTTGAGCTCGGGTCAACCTGAACATGAACTGTTGGGTTCAGGCTGAGAGTTAGGTCCCGTTTCAGCATACAAGCGGGTTTGGGTTGACTTATGTTGACTTAATTTAATTTCGGGCCAGACTCGACTTGACCCGATAACACGTATTGATAGGTCTAATATGGTGTATTTGGAACCTACTAAAATGGGTGATTACAAAAACAAAACAAATCATATATGGGGTATTTCATGCATCTTAAAACGTTATTCACATTACAAAGTGCAGATAAAAAAGATAATGAGTGGAGATTTATTGTGGCTTAGTTCTTCCACAGTTCAAGCTCTTGCTTGACAATTTTTAATAGTAGCCATCAGGACATCCACGCTACATGATCAAAAAGTTCACATCAGACGGCTGAAGACCCATACTTCTATATACATACTTATGTTACCTTTATATATATTAGCGAAAACGCTGAATGTAATAATATAAGAAATATCTTCCATTCTTCATTACTCTCTATCTCCCTCTCTCGATATTCTCTACATGGCATCAAAGCAACAATCGATCCTCTTCCCAAAGCAACCTCTCCTCAACTAACCACAAGAAAGATCCCAACCTCTTGAAAGCGTCAGCTTTTCCACTCTAAAATTCTTATCCTCCTTATCTAAGAATTTCTCCCCTTTAAGAGAAGTCTATAACTCTCCCTCCCCCTTAAGAACTCACAATAACCTTCTCAAGAAACGCACTACTATCATGGAATCAACCCACACAAACTCCCAATCCAGCAACAACCAATCCAGCCACAGTTCCGACCGCAACACTACTGAAGTGACCGACTTCAAGAATTTCTAGTTCTTAATCTCTACCATCAAGAATCTAGTTCATAACACCCTCACCACTAAAAACTATCACATATGGCGTGTTCAAGTAACAAAGTTGTTCAAAGCAAAAACCTCTATGATCACCTAGGAGTTCAACTCAACTCAAGCAGAAAAAAAAAGACGACCATGATGCATGGATCTCAAAACATGTCATGAAATCTGAATTACTCTAGAAAGACACCTACAACCCTCCAACTGTTCAAGAACTCTACAACTCAAGAATGAACTCTACAATGTATCCCTAAAAGATAGATCAATGCAAGAGTACCTGGCTAAAGAGCTCATAGACAAGATCAACATCAGCAGCTCAAAGATTGATCTAGAAGATGTCATCTACACCTTGAATGGCTTACCCTCAACCTACCAAGCTTACAAAATAGCTATTCGAATAAAAACTACACCAATCAGTTTAGAGGACTTGTACTCTATTCTTTGTAGTGAGGAAGTCAACATCTAACAGGAATTACATAAGGAAATACACATATCAACAAACAACAACTCCTTGAACCTCAACCTATACTCCGAACATAAAAGGGGGTGTGGGCACACTGGTACACCTAGAAACAGAGAAAGGGAAAGCAATCCTACATATCAACAGTTCTATCCTACAATTCAGCAGTGTTGTAGAACACCGTGGACACCCAACCATGAAATGCAATCAAGAAATTACCACCCAACAAATTGAGGATATCAAGCCAAAGCAGCCTACATAGAATGTCAAATTTGTTACAAACCAGGTCATACAACCAATAACTGCTGGCATAGGATGAATCAAGCCTAAAACAGCCCCGTTGAACACAAAACAGCAAAACCAACGGCACTCTACAGCGGAACATTGAACCAACCCCAATTTGTACCTTGATTTAGGAGCCTTAAATCACATCACATAGGATCTACACCACGTCTATAGCCGAATCATATCAAGGTAACGATAACATCACAATTAGAAATGGCCATTCCCTTTCTTCTCCAATATAGGTACCAGAATCTCACATACACTTAACTGTAAGTTTCACCTAAATAAAATCTTTCATGTTCCTAAATGTCATTGCAGTCTTTTATCCATTCCATAACAAGAATATGATAATTCTTGTTCCATTAGCTTCAACAATCATGGCTTCATCATCAAGGATCTACGCACCAACACTCTCCTCAAAGGGACAAGCCACAACGGGTACACCATTCATCTATCAAATCTCACGGCAAGCAAGAAAATTATGCACTCATCAACCACCCTACAACTCCTCCGTGGCACCATCGACTTGGACACTCTAATCCAGAAATTCACCAACTACTCAAAAAGACTCAACCCGACATCCAAACCAACAATCACTCTCCTCTGCTAGTACCACATGTATTACATCAAAGCATCATTGCCTACTATTTCAAAAATGTTCAACTAGGAAATATAAAGCGTTTGAATTGTTGCACACTGATGTATGTGGACCTACCCCTATTTTCTCAAATGAATGTTATAAATTCTATGTTATTTTCATTGATGACTATACTTGGCTTACATGGCTATTTCCTCTAAAACACAAATCTGAAACCATCCACAAATTTATCGAACTACATACTCATATATTGCTAATACAATACTCACTTCAAAACCCCCCAATTGGACGGTGGAGGGGAATACAACTCCACTACCTTCCATACACTCAAAAACTTGGGAATACAACACCCTACACTCCACAACAAAATGGAGTTGCCGAGCGCAAACACCGTCACATTACAGAAACTGCATGAGCTCTCCTCCAAACAAAACTTCCCGAAATTTTTTGGCCCCAAGCAGCCCCACCTCAGCCTAATCAGCCGATTACCATCCCCGAACACATCCCCATTTCAACTCATTCACAACCACCCACCCGACTACAATCACCTAAGGGTATTCCGGTGCCTTTGTTACCTCAACAAAAACAACAAAACTAGGCCTAAAATCTATCTCATGCATTTTTTTGGGCTACTCATTCAATCATAAAGGATACATTTGCTATAATCCCAAAACATCATCCTCCCTAATTTCAAGACACGTCCAATTTATCAAATCAACATTCCATTCATCCACAACACCAAAAACACTTTTCAACAATAGCCAAACTAAACCATACACTAGTCCACTAATACTCACACCAACCTCATACAACTCTCACCATAGACATACAATTTCAACCACAACATCTCAGCCAACACGCCAACCAACCATCTATAACCACACCTCCCCAACAACCCACACAACAACCCCTCAGCCTAACATTCAACCCACAGTCACATCATCCAACCCAATCGATCAACACTCATCCACCAAAACCTCAACAAACACCTAAAGTATACATGAACCTACAAAACCAATCTTAACATACCCAATGATGACTTGCCTCAAAACAAGAACAATCCAACCCAAGCCCCTAACACACCTCTTCCTCACCCAAACACCAACCACCGACCCCACAACATACAACACAACAACCAAATTTGAAGCTTGGAAAAGCAATTTAAGAAGAATACCAAGCACTACAAAATCAGCAAATCTGGACACTAGTTCCCCCTCAGCCAAACCAAAACATTCTTGATTCCAAACCAAAACATTCTTGATTATAAATGCACATACCGCACCAAATACAACGATGGCACGGTGGCACGTCACAAGGAAAGACTAGTTGCTCAAGGTTTCAACCAACACTACGGCATTGATTACCTTGAAACATTCAGCCCCGCAACAAAGATACATACCTTCAGAATTCCCTCCACCATAGCCATCCACCACAAGTTTCTTATGGCACAACTAGACGTTTCCAATGCTTTCCTACACGATCACCTACAAACAACGGTCTATATGAAACAATCAAAAGGATTTGTAGATCCACACACACCTCACCACTTGTGCATCAATAAAGCCATATACGGTCTCAAACAATCCCCAAGACACTGGCACTCCACATTAAATAACTTCTTACACACCCAAGGATTCAAAACAAGTCATGTCGATCCCTCCTTACTAATTCACAACTAACTCCAAACCCAATTTAAATCCTAATCTATTGTTAATGACATCCTAGTAACCGGCCCATCTACAACCACCATAAACTCCTTCACTCACACTCGCGCTTTTGCATGAAGAACCTTGGCAAACCAAACACATTCCTTGGAATCACCCTCATACACGCACTCCTGCCGGCTATCTCATTACTCTTTATCTCCCTCATAAGCTTGACATATCTTCCATTCTTCATTACATTCTTTATCTCCCTCTCCTGATAGTCTCTACAATTTTATCCTTCAAGTGTGAGCTAGAGATCCTACAACAACAAGAAGCTTTAATCCCACTAAGTGGGGCTGATTACATGAATCCTTTATTTTTATTGTGTAAGATCAAGCTAAAGCCTATTCTAATATTCTTATGCTTCTAAATGAAATCTGGGATTCAACTCTTGTTGAAATGATATTTTTTGCAAATATAGATGCTCATTAATGGATTCAATTCTTAAAGAATTCTTTTTTTTTGCAAATATAGATATACATCAGTTTAAGATCATCGGATACGCATTGGAGTATACTCATAATCCTTTTCCTAAAATTAAGATCAAACCTGCTGCTTACTCTTCATGGCATTCTTATTAGCGCTAAAGTTAGGCATAATCACAAGTTTAGAGTAGCTCTATTCAATGGGCTAGTCTTGACCATTTTATTAGCTTGAGCTTCATTGATAATTTAAAGAGCTGAATTGACTTGCATGCTTGTTCTAATCTTTACTTTCACATTCCAGTTAAGAAATATTTTCAAATATTCATACAGTACTAATTAATATCAGCATAGCGTAATAAATTTAAACATTCATATGCGCTTGCTGTAGTAGTATTTTTTTTCTTTTATGTGTGCGGGAGTGCACAACGCTGTTTTTGACAATTTTTTATATTTCAAATATGCCACAATATATTTCTGACAGTTGCTTGGCTGGGTTTCAAGGCTACTTGTGGATAGCTTAGATTCTATCTGTTAAACAAGAATTCAGCCTCCATTTGTGAATGCTTTAAGATTCATTTATGTATCTATTTGTTCAATAGCTTCACACGGAACTTCTAATATTCTTTTGTCTTGATGTGTTGTAATCGTTTGTTCTGAATGTATTTTGCCATTTTTGCTATATATTATTCTTGAATGGTGGCTTCATTAATGAAACTATTAACTTAAAGACTGTGCTGTGTATCATTGAACATAATGTTTCTTATGCTGTCTAAATCAAAGTTTGGATTTATTTTTTCTTCTATCAGGCTTTTATTATTGCATCAACTGCAACTGAGGAGGAAATGCTGCACTGGTAATCTCCTATGCTGACTGTAGCTTGCAATTTGAAGTACTTGAATTTCTTGCTAAACATGGTCTTTGTTCAAAATACAAGAGCGCTCGTAGGACTACCTCTTAATGTTTTTTTGATTTGAGGTGGATCCTTCCACGAATGCCCTAAAGTAGCAAAACATTGTTAAAACATATTTTTTAATTGCTTGTTTTGTCCTGCTTGTAACGGCTTTGATTGGCACACAAAATGTTTACTTAAAAAAATAAAATTATAACTTGGGAAATTAAATATGGCATATTTATTGTTATTCTTAAGAGGTCTATCATACAGCTCGGGTAACTGCCCGATAACTAGTTCAATACATAAATAGTTTTAATTAAATTGAAATTAAGATCATGCTTTAATGTTTTCTCAATTGTTAATTGACTTCAAGTTCTTTTTGTGTTAATAATAGTATTTTGCTTTAACTTGGTTGGCTGCAAAAGCACTTACTAAATACCTCCGGTAACATTTAGTGATTACATTTTTAATTGCATTTTATTAGGGAGTCTAGCTTGCATCACAAATGCTACAAACAGTTTCTTTCTTTTAAGCCTTTTGTCAACGCATATTCTTACTTGTCAAAATTTCTCTCTATTCTTTGATATGCCTTTTTAACATATCAGATAGCTATTGTTCGGTGCGTAGCACTCTAATCTTATAAAACTACTGCAACATCAAAAAACTCTTGATATCTCATTTGAAGTATTTAAAACCTTGATTATGTATAATGCTCAATATTGCAGCCTAGCACTTTGTACTTTCATAGAACCTTATAGCATCAGTAAATGCTGCATTTATAAAAAATTAAAGTGGTATAAATTTAATCTGTCGTAATATGTCAATTATGATTGTTTGAAGAAAACTGAAAATTTAACTAAAATTATCCTTCTATTGTGCTAGAGCTAGGGCATCCTCTAGAAGCAATGCACTCTATTGCCTAGTTTAACGAATTGTGTGCAAAGATATTTACATCGATGCCTTGGTATAGTTTCAATTAATTAAGAGATATTGTATATTTGAATAACTGTGAGTAAAAATGCTAGCCATAATATTTAATTAAGACTAGATAGTTTTTGAGTATGTAGATATTATGATTAATAGGAGGATAAACGTTTGTCTTCAAAAAAAAGAATTGGGTGAGAGAGAGCAAAGTAAATTAATAGTATAGGCTTTAAACTAATACTCAGGTAAGAATCATTATTGAAATGGCGTGGGCATTATCCTAAACAAGAATATAGAGGATGATGTAATAAAGTCAAGAGATTGAGAAATGTGTCTTTAAATATTATAGTTGATGCAATAACTTTTAATATTGTAAATGTCTATCCACTCAAATAGAATTGAATGTGTATAGAAGAAAATTATTAGCATAATATAGTGGAATTGAATTAAAAACTATCCCAAGTTGTGATGTTTTTTATAGGAGAAGATTTAAATAGACATGTTGGAAGAGTGACTAAAGATTTTAATAGTTTTCATTGAGATTTTAATTTTGAAGTTTATGATCTTATGATTGTTAATATTACTTTAAGAAATAGAGTAGTATATTATCTTTAATATTAATAAGGTTTCTAAAATTTGTTTTTTTCTCTTAAAGAAAAGAAATTGTTTATATTGCAAGAATTATAAGTTTATTCTAGATAATTGGTTGACTATGCAAGTTCAATCAATCATTGGTTTTAGATTTGAAGATAGTGAAATCTTTATAGAGTATGAAATATAGTAATAAATCTAAATTATAACCTAAAATTAGATAATGAAATCTTAAGAAATGTATTAAGATATTTTCAAGTTCCTGGGCACATGTTGTTTATATATGCATTTTCTTAATTGATAAGATAAAATGATAGAGCTAAAGCAAAACTTTAGTTGTTAAAGACCACTTTCATTCGCATGTTAGTAAATTTGAAATTTGGAATGCTTTAAAAAGAATGAAGAGCGAAGAAGCAGCAGGATCAAATGATATTCCTTTTGATGAATGGAAATATTTGGGTGAGAAAATATTTCTTAGCTTATAAAGTTATTTAAGATTATTTTGAAGATTAAAAAGATGCTAGATGTGTGATTGTTATACTTATTTATAGAATAAAGGTGATGTCCAACATTGTGCTAATTATAAAGGAATCAAGTTAATGTGCCATACTTTGAAACTTTGGGTGAGAGTAATGTAATATAGATTATGAAAAGATTATGAAAGTATACTTAAATTTTTTAAATCAATTTAGTTTTATGTTAGGTAGATTTATCATGAAAACTTTTCATATATTAAGAAGTTTGATAGAGAAATAGGGAAAGAAAAGAAGATCTTTCATTTAATTTTTATTGATCTTGAAAAAGCTTATGATAGAGTATTAAGAGAAACTCCTTGGAGAGTTTTGGAGTGAAAAGGAATGTCTGTTACATATAATGATGTTATTAGAGATATGATAACGGGGCTGTAATATGTATTTGATTGCAAGGTGACTTGTTTCTATTAGATTATATCAAGGCTTAGCTATCAACTCATAACTTTTTGCTCTAATTACGAATGTTCCTACTGCGCACATTCAAGAGGAGATTTATTGGTGCATATTAACTGCAAACGATATTCTATTAATTGATAAGACTAGAGATGTAGCTAAAGAAAAACTTCAGTTATGGAGAATTGTTTTAGAATCCAAAAGCTTTTGTCTTAGTAGATCTAAAACAAAATATATGGACATAAGTTCAATAATATTTAAAGCCCTAATATCGAGGACATAACTATTGAGGATCATGTGATCAAGAGTGAGAAGTTCAAATACCTGGGCTCAATTGCTCAAAATAATGGTGAAATAGAGAGCGATGTGATTAAAGGATCCAAGTTAGTTGGATGAAATGGAGGAGCTTTTTTGGACTGTTATGTGATCTATAAATTCCACTTAAAATTAAGGGAAAATTTTATAGACCAGATATACGGCCAACTATATTATATGGAGCTGGATGATGGCCAATAAAGAAGAAACTTATCGATAAAATAAGTGTTACAAAGAAGTTGATGCTTAGGTGGATGAGTGGGTATATTCGTAAGGATAGAATGAGAAATGGGTTTATTCGTAGCAAGGTTTAAATGGCTCCAATAGTGAATAAGATTAGAGAATGCGTCTTAGATGGTTTGGGCTTATTAAGTGTAGACGGTGCAATGCCCATATTAGAAAAATTGATTTTATGAATTTCTCCAATATTAAAAGAGGAAGACCCAATTTTTTTTGGGAAAAAACTATTAGAAAGAATCTTCTCTATTTGGAACTTAAGGTGAGGCTTCTATTTCATGCCACTGACCCTACCTAGTGGGATTAAGATATGGAGTGTAAGTTTATAATCATAATAGAAGCCATAATCTCAAAAACTACTATTGAGGGCTATATGATCAAGAAGATTGAGAAGTTCAAATACCTTTGTCAACTATTCAAAATAATGGTGAAATAGAGAGCAATGTGATCAATATGATCCAAGTTAATTGGATGAAATGGAGGAGCACCTTTGGAATTTTGTGTGATCCCACTCAAAATTATAGGAAAAGGTTAAAGATTAGTTATATTTCTAGCTATGTTATATAGTGTTCCGGAGATGAGGATGCTAAGGTGGATGAGTGAGTATGCTCGAAGGATAAAATGAAAACTTGTATGTTATTATTTTAACATATATATAAATATATATTATGGGCATATATATATATATATATATATATATATATATTATAGGCTCCGATCAATTTTCCAAAAAGCATATAATGAGAAATAAGGTCATACGTAGCAAGGTTAGAGTGGCTCCATTAATGTATAAGATTAGAGATTCTTGTTTTAGATGATTTAAACATATTAAGCTTAATACTGTTTAATGCTCTTGTCAAAAAAATTGGATATATAAATTTTTCTCATATTAAAAGAGGATGAGGAAGATTAAAAATAGGCATGGAAAGAAAATATTAGAAATGATCTTTTTTATTTGAAAGTTCAGAAGGGCCTTCCATTTGATTGTGCACAATAGAAACAAAAAATCATGTAGTCGATCTCACCTAGTGGGACTCCAGCTTGGTGTTGTTTTTGTTATTGTTATTGTTGGCTACTTCATACAATGATGGCTTGTACTTAACTATGAGCCAAGTTGATAGAAACATCGACTTAGAAGTGCTTGACATGATTATGGCTTTGTTTGTAGGTAGCTTTTTGGTTGTTACGCTCTATAAAAAGCTGCTTTCTATTTGGTTTTTGTTATTTGGTAAACTTGTTTTCTGTTTACTTTATATAAAACAATTTTTCAGAAATTGCTTTTAGAAAACAGTTTCAAAAGTACAACCTAGTTGATTCCTGTTGTTTAGCTTATAAAAATGATTATTTTTCCAAATCCCTCAACGGTCACGAATGCTCTCCAACTCGCCAATTATTTGCTTGCCCACCGGCCTCTGTCAGCCGCTGCCGGCCACTATCAATCTCATGCATAAAAGCATGATAGTTCAAACAATACCAATAACAGCTTTCTACAATAGTTTACAGCTACTTTTCGTTTGGCATTTTTGCAACAATTTTGTTAGGCAGTTGCTGTTAATCAGTGCCTTTCTTGTTATTTACAACAATTCTGGTAGATGTGCGAAGTTCAAGTTTGAAGTTCCTCGTGTTCTTGGAATGTGAGATGTGGCCGACCTCCAAACAAAGCTTGACATAGCAAGCCCTTTAAATGATTCCCACTTTTGGTTATATATAAGCGTATACATATGTTTAAAGCCAGTCTCCAGGCTTTGAAGTTTTTATTAATAGTGAAAATATATTTATGAATTTAAATAACTTTAGACGTGCATATAACTAGATGAAAAAATTATTATTCAAGATCACTGCTTGATGACTTTGTGGGTTGTATTTTCCTCTGTTCAGGTTCCGTGAGCGCGTGGTGTGGGCTGACAGGGATCTGAACTTGAAACTTCTCAGAAAGGGAATCTTGACTCGTATATATGCTCCGATGGTAAATAAATATCATCTCAATCAACCCCCCGTGATTATTATCTCTTAACACGCCGGTAAGCATCAGCGAATCGTTGATTTCAGGTAATCATTCAAAGTTTGAGGGCGTCCGGCGTTTTCAGCTTTGCAATCAGCTCTGCGGCCAAGCGCTCTCACGCACAGACGAAGAATTCTTCCGTTCACGTAACTCCAAATGGAGCTATCTCCGCCGTTGAATCCCACGCTCATCTCCGTCGGAGGGCCCTCCAGTGTTTCCGGACGCCGTCCGCAGCAGCCGTTCCGCCTCTGTCGCCGCCCGGACTTAACAGTCAGGATTTGTCGTATCTTCGATGATCCGGCCAGTTGCCCTTCGGTGTTGCGTGTCTTGGAATGGAAGGTTCCATAATTCTCCGGATAGCCGATAGCACCATGACTTCCCTATCGATCTCGCATCAAGCGGGGTCAGTTTCTTTCTTTTCCTTTCTTTTCATTTCTGTTAAAATTTTTATGTTTTACGAAAATAATAGGTATGATAGAAATTGATTGATTATTACTTTTATAGGGAATTGAAAGCGGGTTTGATTGCTTCTTATCTGCCCTCCCTCTCATTGAAAGCATTAGTTGTATAGCTCTGTTCTTCTGGTTTATAATTTCGATTGAATAGACAATGTTTTTACATTCTGCCGATAATAAAAACTGTCATTTTTTTGTAAAGCTGCTTCAAATTTTGTTGGTCATTGATGTGCTTAAGCATGTAAGGATTTGATGATGTCAAATATGGTGCGCTGTCATTTGTCATAGCTACCATGGTTTAGCTTCTGTGTTTCGTGCCTTCGTCCCAATGCCTTCTTTCCCAGCAGTGCGCGGATTGCTGCTTCATTTCATGGATGTTGTCTACCTTCTTGTTCTCTTGATCTTCCAATTTATCTACCTTATAGTGGTGAAGTGAAAAGCAATACAAGTTCGATCCTTGTGTGATGATTGGTGCTAACCTTTGCGACAGGACGGGTAGTTGGACACTCTGGCCCTTACAGGACCCCTCCCCGACAGTTCCTCAGCTACGGAGAGCAGGGCTTCTTTTGTGGCCTCTCGGTGTTAGGCATGAGCAAGGCTGTTTGATAGCTACGAGCGGGGCTTGTCTTCAGGCTTACACTACTACAAAGGCAGATATCCTGATTGTGCTGCTACTTCAGAGGGGCGTCGTAGGCTTGGACGCGGGAGATGGATGGTCTGATTGTTGAGGGTAACTATTTGGCAGGATTGAGGAGGATCAGATGCGTGTGGGGGCGTACCCGGTTGACTCGTGGTGTTGCCCGACATTATGATCACTTCTTCTGATTGTCTACACATTGTGTTTGCTTGTCCACTACAAGTGCGAGTGTAGACATGCTGAGGATATTCGTATTTTTTTGGGCTCAACAGGATGATTTTGCACTTTTTGAGGGAATTGACCTCCCTATCAGATTCTTAGATATTTTTGTGACGAGGTTGGGGAATTTGGCCTTGGTTATCTATTGATTTTGATTGGTGATACATATATACATAGGTTAGGGTTAGTTTTCTTGAAGAATATACATGTATATATTTATATATATATATATATATATGCAAAATTGAAATACAATATAACAATTTATCACCCGTTTCATGTTAAATGTCGGTAATTTCAATTTATTTAAACAAATTTTACTTTGCACCGTTTTGATCTCATGTCAAGCACCCATAATATTTTCTTCGAGAGTAAAACCTCTATTTTAAATAACAAGGGCGCTTCATTTTAAAGTTGATCATTCTCAAAATATTTATGCATTTGTTTATTTAATTATATAAAATCATAGAAATGCATAGAATTGGTAGTTTTATATTAAAATATTAGCAACAAAAAATTGAGTGTTTGTTAAAAAAATTGTAATGAATGAACAAAATTAATAATATATTTTCATATATTCCTTAAAATTCTTATTCATTAAAAATGTCTCTTCTCAACTAGAATGTGGATTATCATTAAGTATATTTTGAGCATTTATCTTTAAAATATGTATTATTCTAAGCTTGGGTTGTGCTGTATTTTTTTTTTTTAATTTGTGGCATATTACTGAAACATGTTAAGTAATGAAAACAAAGTCAGCAAATGAACTAATATTGATAATCGTTGGTTCGTGGCTTCACTGTTAACATGCTTCCCTTATTATTGATTGGAAAACTGAATTTTGATGCCACCATGTGCTCACTATTATGCTCTTAGAAAATTTATTTATTTTATTTTAAAATTAGGTGAGCTTGATAATATAAAAAAAAGTGATTAATGTAATTTGAATACAGAACTTTAAGATGATTTAAGATAATAAATCATGAGCCTTAAATATTGAATTACAATATCATTGATAATTTAAAGTTACTATCAAATTATATTCTTTTTTAAAAACTCATTTTTACCATAAAATACAAAACTTTAATTGTGCTAATGTTCATCCCAATCAAATCATTTGAATTGGGCGAATTCAAATTGTGATCCTTTGCGTATTATATTGTATTAGTAAATGTTTCATATATATGATACTTTTCTTAATAAATATTTTGTCGTCAAACCAAAGTAAGAGAAAGTATATTCTAAAATTTAAAAGAAAAAAATTCTTATCCAAACTCATGACAAACTAGCACTTTTAACCTTTATTATTTAATATAAAGTATAGTTTAATTAGTATATTATATCCGCACACATTTATTTATTTTTTTGAAACCCCAACAATTATGGGTTAGGTGCTTCCCTTAGATTGATTGTTGTCATTATTCATTTGATTGGGGAATCCTAGTGCAGGACATCTTTACCTCAACAACTTCAAATCCATGCTTGTCTAATTTTTCTTCTTGTCGGTAGTTTTAGTCCTCGACATCTCATGGGGCATTATCGTAGTCTTGGTGGAGGTCGCGAATGCCTATTCTCTACTTTCCCCCTCCCTCTCTAAACTTCATTATTCTCCCATTACTAGCTTATCATTGGTTTTTTCTTGGTCACCATCCTTATCTTCTATCAAGACTCTTTTGTTGTTGGTCGTCGTGCCTTAGTCTTCGTTGCCATTGACCATGCTTTATTATATTAGATTATCATTGGTAAAGATGTCCTGCTACTCACTCTTTTGCGAGGGATGATTGTGGCAGTGAGGCTTCTATGAGGTTACTTATAATTTCATAATTTTCAAGCCTTATTTGACTTATGAGGGTAAACAGACACTTTTGTTTTCTATGAAAGAAGTTCATAATTTAACTTGCCCATTTGAGCTATAGCATATCAGTAAACTTTCCTACGATCATAATAGATTGATGCATCTGTGTTTTAAGTTATTGGGCTATTGGTCTATGGGGCTTACTACAAACATTTCATTTTCATTGATAAGCTATAGAGTAGAGCTAATTATGTGGCATTATATTTTGTGTATTATTATGAAAAAATATACTTTTCTTATTAAAAAAGTATACATTTGCAATATATCTTAATTATTTTAATTAAAATAAAAAATACCATAATAAATTAATCTACTAGCACATTAATCTTTATAATTTACCCATATTCTCTTAACTATTTATTTACAAATCAAACAAATAGAATAAAAAATGATGTGCAATTTTTTTTTTTTTTTTTTGGAGAATTTGAGGGCATTGCCCCATATGTTCATTAAAAAATATTACAAAGTTTCTCCTAATATGGAGTTACAGGAAATACGACAGATAAGAATACAAATGAATACAAAAAAGAAATCAAAGTTAAAAGCTTACAAAACAAAATAAAATTGAAATATAAAAATGGGCTAAGGATTCAGATCCTCCAGAATGAGGCCGACATGAGACGAAAGATCTGCTGGGCAGCAATCTGAAGACCAGTGTAGTATCAATGTAGTATCTGAAAGGCGAGAAAGCCACCAGCAGTCGAATGGAGTCTCCAAAAACATCACAATCCTTCATTGCCCAAAAAGATCCCCTCAAACAGCAGCATGTTCATGTATCGAGAACAGAGTGAAGCAAATAAAAATCAGTGTGCAACCGACCGAAACCTCCAATTAAACAAAACCATCCAGCAAGCCAAAAAAGAATATAAAACTTGAGAATTAAGGCCAAAACCAAGAGTTGGCCGAAACTGCCAATATAGGAAAATCAATTTACCAAACCACCAGAAGCAGTAAAAAAGAAAAAATGAGAACATCAGCTGCAAGTAAAAAAGTTCCACCAACCCAAACAAAAATATCTAAGCATCAAAGCTGCAGCCAGAAGGCCAGAAAGAGAATATAATGAAAGAAAAAAGAGCAAACCAGCACCCACCATCCACCGCAAAAACCATTCAAAAGACTCAGGCCCCCAATACCAATAAGATCATTGCCTTAATCTGAGCTCATTGCACCATTGAGACAGAAAATCCGAATGCTTCCAGTTATTGATCATACTAATGAGGCTCATTTTGATGTTACTAATGATATAAAAGGTATTACTCTTGGTATTGTTAAAAAGGCGCACATTACGTTTATTCCACATGGCTTCGATGGACAAGCCAATAGCCGAAATGATCCCCCTTTTTCTCCCAATATTCATATTTGAAATATCATCAATAATTTGACTAATAAAATGAGGAAATAAATACCTACAATTTCTCGGCATGACTTGTTGCAATATCTGAAAGGCAACATCACACTTAAAGAAGAGATGAGAGTGAGACTCATCCTCAATAATACATAAATGACATAAAGGAGAACATAAGATGCCTCTATTCCGTAAAATATCTGCCATTTTAAGCAGCCATTTAGCACTTTCCAAATTACACATTTAAATTTTAATTTGACATCTTTGGTCCAAAGACAGGACGACCAAGTCACATCCGGCCAAGCAGAAAATGGAAGATTGTGAGCGTCTTTAAAAGTGAAAGCCGCTTTATGTTAAAATAAATGAAGATTTCTGGAGCAGTCATAAGTAATATACTGATTAAGCAACCGGCAATTTTGATTAAGCTTTTTCAAAAAGGAGAGGCTGCTTTGATATTAATAGAAGAGCTCTCATTAATTATTAAACGGTTACTTTTCCACCAAATTGTGAGAAGAGAAATGTTACAGAGGAAAAACTAGCATAAGGAAAGTTTGCAGCTTGTTAGGAGCTTATAGGGATAAATAATGCCAATGCCTCATTTTCCCAAGGGAGAAGCAACTTTAAGCCAAGCTATTGTATGTAATTTGTGATCAAGAAAGCCGTGATCTAGAAATTTCGCACAAAGCTTCTTGATGATATTTATGATGCTGCAGGGGACCAAGGTGGCTTTAAACCAATAGAGAAGGAGGGGCCAGACAAAAAATTTTAAAAGCTAAAGACAACCGGCCAAAGGAAGAGATTTTTGAGCCCATCCTGATATCCACAAGTGCAATTTGGATATAAGAGGAGCGAAAGAAGCCATTTTTGGTTTATGGGGAAGAACCGGAAGTCCCAAATATTTCATGGGAGAGTGGCCAATTGGAAAATTCCAGATTTCCAAAAGCTCATTTACATTATTAACCAACTTAGAAAAATAAATATGCGATTTTTCCTCATTGATGCTGAGGCCGGAGGCCTCAAGAAACTCTTCATAACATCTTTTAAATTCAGCCATGTTGTCCTTAGAAGCTTTCCCAAATAATAATATATCATCCGCAAATAGAAGATGTAAACAACTGAATTTTTCATACGAAAAAGGCTGAATCTGATTAGAAAGAGCAGCTTCCTCAAGGGAGGAAGATAAAAAATTCATAGCTATAATAAATAAAAGAGGGGACAGTGAGCATCCCTGTCTAAGACCTCTAGAAGAGCCAAAATAACCATGCGAATTACCTTGAATGTTGATAGAGAAATGGATATTTGAAATGCAAGCAGAAACCCACTCAATAATTTGCCTTGGATGATTGATGCTAATGAGAGCATTAATAATAAAATTACGATTGATACTATCAAAGACCTTCCGTAAATCAATCTTAGCGCAAAAATTCTTTTCAGCGGGCCAATTAAATGTTCTAATAATTTCATTGGCCAGAATTACATGATGAGACAAATGCCTATTCTTGATAAATGTAGCTTGAGCTGGATGAATAAAATTCAGTAGCATAGAAGATATACGACCTGCCAGAAGCTTTGAAATAATTTTATAAATGGTGTTGCAAATAGGATTGACCTAAAATACTCAATAGAAGCACTTCCCTTTCTTTTTGGAATAAGAGTAATAAAAGTGTGATTAAGCCATCTTGGCATAAAACTCTTTTGAAAAAAGTAAGAGATGGATAAATAAGTACAATTGCCAATGCTATTCTAAGCCTTCTTAAAAAAAAGAGAGATGAAGCCATCCGGACCGGGGCTCGCATTATCCTTAATGGAGAACAAAACAACTTTAATATCTTCAAAAGTAAATGGCCTGCAAATAATATTATGTATAGTTGTATCAATCACAGCATAAGGCGAAGAATTGATGTTGCCATGACCCTTGATATCATTAAGCAAGAGAGAAAAATGAGAAATAGCTTAATCTTTAGATAAAAGAGAAAAGGGGCTGGAGAAGTTCTTTCTAATTGCCATATGGTTATAGAAGAATTTCAAATTATCTTTCCCAAGAAAGAGCCAGTGAGCCTTAGAATGTTGCTTGGCCCAAGAAATTTCATCCCGAAGAGCATTATTAAGAGAGTGCTGAAGTGATAATAAATGCTGATGCTGATCTTCCAAACAATTGCAAGAGCTAAACACATCAAAGGCTTTCAATTGTGCAATACGCAGCCTTTTAATTTCAGAGGGATTGGCTAACTGCAACTGATTTTTTAATTTGAAAACCTTCTTCAAATGAATAAGTTTTTGATGCAATTCAAAAAGAGGATCGCCCCCATAAGTTCCATTCTAGGTGAAGTGAACCAGCATACTAAAATCCGAACAATTAGTTCATAAATTTTTGAAGCAAAATCTGTTCGGATGCCTTAAAGCAGAAGGCCCAGTAATGAGGAGAGGCGAGTGATCCGAGTTCCTGGAGGGAGAACCTTATAAAAAACATCCGAGAATTTGTTAAACCAACCAATCATTGTTGCCCAGACATATGTCTAATTTGGCCTTAGTTGGAAAGTCCAATCTGTGATTATCCCAAGTATGGAGACCACCAGTAAATTGCAAATCAATCAAGCCACCAGTATTTAAGAAATAGTTAAAGGAAGCAAGTTTGGAGATCGAGGAAGGTGAGCCTCCAGCTTTTTCATGAGTATACCGAATACAATTAAAATCTCCAGAGATAAGCCACGGACCACTAAGACCCTCGTGAATAAGGATCAAGTCATCCCACAGCTTTAGTCTTTCCGACTCATAATTTGAGGCATAAACAAAAGTAATCTAACAATCTATGTTATTGTGAAGAAAACAACCATGAATAAGTTGGTTAGTAATGACCTTTGGAATGAATGGGGAAATAAGGGGATTCCATTTGACCCAAATTCGACCTACATTGAGGTCGTCAAAATTGTGGCAGTGTTCTTCAGGATGGAATATATTAAATTTTTTGAGCTTAAAGGCTGATGAGATATCAGACTTATTGATTTTTGATTCTAAAATACTCAAAATATCAGGACTGAGTTCCCTCATTTGAGATTTTAAGTCAGCAATATGAATGCTTGAGTGCAACCTCGAACATTCCAAAGTGAAATCACCAGTCAATAATTATTCCGGTTTTGTTTTTGATGCTTTAAGAGAATAAAATAAAAAATATTCAAATATAAAGAGAACTTTTTTTTTTACTATTTAATACCACTCCCAAACAGCTCCCAGCCCCAAGACGGTCTGCGTGCTGTTGCTGCTGCAATCCTTTGGGCGATATTGATTGTAGTAATGGAAGCGCCGCTCATCACTGAAGCTAGTACCAGTCGCCAGTGCCGGAAGCCGAGCCAGCCGTACAGAAGAAGGTCCGATGCTATAGCCTACGGTTCGCGCTACCAGAAGGCGGCTGCTCTCGTTGATCTGGTACATTACGTGAACCCTCATTTCCTTATTTTAATTCTTAATCGCAGTTCACAAATGTGCTACTTCGTTATTATTGGCGCATGGATTTCTTGTTTCGATTTTGCTAGTGGTAAAATTAAACGGCAACTGTCATTGTGAGGTGCTGGTATTTCCGTATTAGACTCTATTCAGTTTTAGCAGAGGTGGAACTTGGATTCATTGAGGGAAGGAGAAAATCGGTCAACACGCTCACGGGGAAAGTAATTCCATATAATGCATAACTAATTATATGGTTTATAGGCGAATTTTTGATGGCAGGATGAGAGGCATTCTAAGCTCCGCTTGGTTCTACCACTGCTTTTGAGTTTGGGAAGGGGTAAGCCTTAGGGAATATTGTTACTTCGAATTCATTCAAGTAATTTTCTTGCATGTTTTATTTGAGATCTTGATGATATTGGGTTCATATTTCATCTGTCCGTGCGGTTTAATTATTCCTTGTGTTTTGTTAATGAAAGCAGTTAGCAGATTTATTTCTGGAGTTGTTTTTGAATTTTAAGGATATTAACTTTACGGGTGTTTTGTTGCCTGTTTTTGAAAAGCTATTGACTTAACATTTTATTTCAGATAACAATGTTATTTGGAGAACAATGTTAGTTTGGTTCAGTGTTAGGTCCACTTTGGTTGGATGTTATTTGCGAACTAATTAGAATAGCGTGCTATCTAATTAACATGCTATTAGATAAATTGTTATTGAGATTACAATGGGTGTTTGGTTCATGGTTATTTGTATGTTGCATTTATTTGCTAGGGTAATCATAAATGTTACCACTTCCTATTATATTACCTGCTTTTATTTTTTATTTTTTTTCTTTTAATTGATAACTCGATGATAAAAAAAGCTCAAAAAAAACTGTTGATGGAGGCGGAATGCCAGAATGACAAAAACAAGATCCCTTATGATGGAGAAGATAATCTCTGTTCTCACCAAGATCACAAGCCAAAGGTGAAGAAGCGAACACCAATATCAATGTTAATCAAGTGTGTGACATGCAATGGTGAATTAAATAAGAAAATTCTAAGATTACAAATTTAAACATTCTTTCCACTGATGCAAAAGTAGTGATTAAAATTTTTTAATTTAGAGATGTAGCTACGGTTCAATTTTTTTCTTGTAAGCATTAACACAAGGTTTGCTTTTGGAAACTTGATTCAAGCCAACAAAGATTCAATGATCTGCTTACTCAAGCAAAAACCTAATTACATCCATTCAAAAAGAATGAACCCCAAGAAGAAAACTTACATATCTGCCAATTATAAGTTTTCATGACATTAATTTCAATTTAAATTAAATTATAAAATTAAACAAGTTTGATTCCAAGTAGATAAAGTAATGTGTGAAGTTATATATGAACAGTGTTAAAAATGTATATAATCATTAGATCTAAAGTAATTGCATCACATCATCAACGTATCATCAGCACAAAAAAATAAAATAAAATTAGGTTTCTTAAATGGTAAAAGACAAACTTGTACGTGATGTAGTATAGTAAAGGTGTGTGATGATGCTTAACATGTGAAGTGAATGTGCCCCCAAAAGGAAGCTAGCTTAAACTACCCTAGATTTATGGTTAGAGAATTGCTCATGTTGATTAGTATGGTTTGAGACTTTAATAGAACTTGATTTGTTTAATATAAATAGATAAAAGCTTAGGTTGAACAAATATTGGCTCATGTGTGGGGCACAACTTATATGCAGATTCATCCTAATTGGAAATGACGATACTTTGGAGTTCATTCCACTTACTTGAATAAAATATAGAATGATCATGAATCACAAGTTGTGTAAAATTTTGCGAAATACAATGGGAGTAGGCTCCAGGGCTTGATCAGGGAAGAGGCCTCCAACATTCTTATTTTTGGCACCATAGCTTTAAAGAGAGTAAAGCTGCCATCCATCATCTTCATTTGCATTTTATGAGTTTTGTCGTTCATTTTCAAAGAACAGATACCATTGCACTCTCTTTTGAATGTGCAGTAAGATCCCATTCATAATTTAAGACATAAAACATGAGATCAGGAACTCTTAAGTAGTAATCACCTAACCTAAGAGTCTCAGCCAACTTATACTGCATAGACTATTAAGATTTTGTTTGGAATAATTATAGATTTCTGAAAATGATGCTGTTGCATAGCTGTTGTGCCTGAAGCAGTTGCGAAGTTGATAGTTGGCATTGTTTGGGATCTAGCTGCTGCAGTGTTAGATGTACTGCAAGTTGCTTACATACTCTCTTAAACAGCTGTGGCAAAAAACAGGCATCGATGATGGGTCGCAGATAGTGGCGACTGGTGGGGAGTGGCAATAGCGAACAAAGGGTAGTGGGCAACAATGATGGGTGTCAGTGGTCGGAGGTGGTTGCTGCTTCCAACAATGGGGGGTGGGTGACTTATCCATGGGAGATGGTGGTTGCGGTCGATGGTCGATGGCGGAGGTGGTCTAGTGGTGGGGGCGAGGGCAGTGCAGCCACCAGTGGAGGGCAGGAGTAATGGCTTGAACCTGCGGAGGACCTAGTCGATATGGGAAGTGGCTGCCGGCGGGGGATGGTGGCTGGTGTTGGGGGGCAGCGGTAGGTCGTGGGGTGCAATGATGTACGAGAGGGGGCGATGGTAACAACTAATGGCTAGCGGCAGTTGGTGAAAGCAAACATTTAGGTTAGGGGTGTTGTGGGCTGATCAATGTCGTGGTGATTGGGGACGGCAAGGGGTAACACAACAATTTTTTGTGTGAAACAACATGAAGCAACTATGTTGTACTTTGGTTTTTGCTTATTCAAACACTTTTTTTTACTGGATATTTCTTATGAAGCAGACTAACTGTAGCCTCCCATCCGTAAAAATTTGGAAGATCTTTTTATAAATTGCAGTAGCTATAATGCTCCCTGATGAAGCCTAAAATGTAGTTCATCATAATATTTTTTTTGGTGGTATGTTTTATTCTTTGAGCTATTTGGAAAGTTTTTTTTTGTTTTTAATAATAAATTCTTATTACTTAATAGTTATTACCATATGATGGTTACTGATTTTGTGCCATATTGCTTCAAAGTTTTTTGACACTAGTAACTTGGTAATTTTATGGTTTTTCAATATATATATATATTTTTTATGCACAGCTATTTGACTAATGACTTAGTACTAGGGGCATATTTACAATAAGGGCACTTGTGGCGCATGGCTCACTGGATCACTTGATGCTTGCTCTGCTCAATAAAAAATGCTGTCTCCTCTCATTTTCTTCTTCAAAGATTCATCAGGATCTCTTTCTACTAATAGTTGTTACGTATACTCATTTAAAGAGTAAGTTGTTCTTTCCTGATTGATGTGAGATTAATTATTTGGCCAAATCTTCAATAATTATAGATATAAATTTGGACTGCAAGACTGGAACTCAATAAGAATATGCCATTGCGAAACATGTTAATTATAGGGATAAAGTAAGATTTTCTTACAAAATTATAATATAAAGTACATTATTTACATTAATTATTCCATCTTAATCTTCAAGAAATTATCTATTATTGGTAATTATTAACTAAATAGTTTTTTTTTGATGCAGTAAAAATCATCATTGTTTGTTAACAATTTTATAATGCCTTTGCTAGAAATATTTTTGACCCTGCCCCTGCTAAAAATATTTTGTTCCTGCCCCTGCTAAGTGCTGCAGCACTTGTAACCTTCGTTTCATTATGATTTTCCTAGACACCATGAGTTTGTGCAATAAACAATGTTAAGTGTCTCTCAGCAAAGGCTTGCATCCACGGGCAATACACTTACATAATGAATTTTTGTTTTTGTGGAAGTGTCAATGACTTCATGTTGTACAGAACACAGCAAACAATGGTATCAAATGAAGTGCTAATATTCTTGCACTAATAATTTCAGCAAAAGTGCGAATGTTTTGTGATTCAGTATAATTGTAAATAATAATTTATGTATTGCCTTCTGAGTTTCCTTTCCATATCGTTATTCTTACTATTTTGCCTGATGATTGGGGTTGCTATGCTTATAGTTTTGATTTGTATCATGATGCTGAGTTGTATAGCATGGAAATATCCTGATTATATAATCAAAGATACGGTATTAAATCTGGCTCTGCAAGCTATCTTTTGTATATATTTTAATTTGTTTTCAACTTGTACGTGTCTTTAGTTTAAGTTGAGTGTTCAAATAGTTACAATTGTCTTTCTATAATGCATTGTCGTGTCACTTTTCATTACTCAGTTATGAAAATGTTAGGGAACAATTTTTTGTGCTTACAATGATTCCCTCTATTTGGAAAGTAGTCTGGTTTAGCTGTGCTGTTATGATGTTTTTTTGTTTTCTCTTTTATTCTGATAGTGATTGTAAACATATACAGGCAGAAGATGGAATCGGCTTACCAGAAGAAGTTTTGAATGATATAAGATTTGATAAAGCTGCGAGGTTCTATTATATATTTATTCGTTTTAACTTGCTGTGGTCTCTAAATCTTTTCGCCTTGATTCTACTAAGCTTTCTTGAGGTTAGCTTTCAATTTTTTTTTCATTATATCCAGTTTTATCTAAATTTTTTCTTATAGTCTAACTGAAATTTTGATTTAGTTTTTGGGCGGATTTTTAAAAAATGACGTGGCGTTACATTTTTGTTATTGTTTATCTTTTATTAAACTATTCAGAAGCCTCTCTGGTGCTCCAACAATGGTCAATTTTCTTGTCAAGAGAGGGAGTATTTTTTCCTGGGAGAACTGCCTTACTTAACGAATACTCAGTCCCTCATATATGAAGTAAGTTCATTTAATGGGAAGCTTATTTGCTATAAAATAGTGTAGATAATGAGTCAATCCATTCTCTAATTGGTGCACTCATACGTCCTGTTCGATTTCCCATTGATTCTCTTATACTTAGTTTAAACCTGCTTAATTTGAATCAATATATTTTAGGCCTATGTTCACTTAGTTAATTATATTTATCTTTATAATTATCAATTATTAGTAACAATGTTTTTCATATTAAAATAAATTTATTTATTTTTTATCTACAAATCATTTATGATATTAATATTAAATATAATTAAGTAATGAAATGATAAAATTAGTTATAATCATTAATATAGTTATAATTTATTATATTAAAAATTAGGCTATTTATCATTAAATAAATTTATTTATTATCAATAACTGCATTGGTTTAAATTTTTTTTTGAAGAAATAGAGCCTCAATTAGGCAAATATATGTAGTCGGTAGGATGTAAACCCTCGACCTGTCAAGAGTTTAAATCCAAAGTCTCAACTACTACGCCACAACACATTTACTTTTATTGTATTTAATAATTTAATTATATTAGTTAATAAAAAACATTTAACTATAATAACATTAATTGTTATTAAATCTTCAATATTATTAATCATATATAATTATAATTAAATTAATAAATTACATTTATTCAAATTATTTTCTTAAATTTTGAATATTTAATATTAATAGTCTGTTTAAATTTATTGCAATAATTAATTATTCATTTATTTAGTTATATTAATTAAATATTAAATTATCAGTTAATGCATAATTGTTTTCTTATTTACAAACTTAAATAATCTACTTAAGTCTGAACTAAATTGTTTTTAGCTTAGCTAGTTTAATTGCACTTAATACTGTATCTTTCACAAATTTTCCTTGTTATTTTGGCTTTAATAGCTTAATTTATCCTGGCTTATTAGGTTAAAATGAGGCTATGCTTGAATCAAACAGGCCCTTATTTCTTTTTTTATTTGTTTTCTTTTTTAGGATATTTTTTATATTTTTTGTTACTGTAGTAGTATTGTTCATCCCAATATTGTGGTAAATTAGACTTAGTGCTTAATATGCTCATAATCAGCCTGACGTGCTTATTAGATCTTTCTGTATTAGGTTTAAAAGGGCTTTAGAAGTGCTTAATGTTTTTTTTTTGTTAACTGTTTTGCATTCTTAAAGAATTAAATAAAATATTGTCAATCTATAATTTTTTTTGTTTTCATTAAAATCAAGAGATTATCTGTTTTAATTATAAATGGCTATTAATTATCTCTCTATATTAGCAATATTTCTTGATGATGTTAAATATATATAATATAAATATGAGAATAAAAATACAAATAATATCTGTCCTGTAATTAAATTTTGATATCATTTGTTAGTTACATAAGATATCCCTATTTATATATATACCATTAGTTGTGATCATCAAAATCAAGACAATATTAATTAGATTTAATACTCATTTAGATTGTCGTGCAGATTTACTCAATATCCAATGTTGGTTAAATTCTGAATACTGTCTAGCTAATGCTAAATCTGCTAATACTTCTGCAGGGTACCACTCTGCTTATACTCATTTCGCATATATTTTTTCCAATTGCATATGAAGGCTGTAATCTATTTTGGAAAAAACTTTCAAACAAGTTAAAGGTTAGTTAAAATTTTTTTGACACAGGTAATCATTTTCATCATTATCATTATTCCAAATAGTTCAGATATCTTTAGTAAACACGCAACTTTGAAATGTAACGATCAGTGACTTCTACAAACCATTTTGGTGGAACAACCGTTGATTGATTGCAATTTTTTTTCTATATTAGTTTTGTACCTTTGAATTTACCCACCTTTTTGCATAGCTTTGTCATTTCATAGGGATTGAAGTAGAGAGCTCATACTCAAACTCTGCTTACTCATACAACGCCACTCTAGCCTCCTACTTCCTTAGGGAATAATTTACACATGGATCATGCGTACTGGGATTTCTTGTATTTTTTTTCATAGTTTTTGGATACTAATAAATGTATTTATGCATGCCATATGCAGGTCATATTCCTCCTCCTCCTGATGTGTGATATATTTGTTTTTACACTTTTCATATCCCCTGTGCCAATTAATTCTCTGCCTTTTCGACTTGCTCCATACATTCGTATTGCACTTGTTATTTTGTCAATCAGGTAAATATATATTATTTCCTTGTATTAAAAACCAAGTTTTGTCTCTCTTTGTACTAGGTGGCAATGTTTAAGCATAATTTATTTCAACATGAATGGATAGACATAATTAAAAATAATGTTATAGAAATTAGGTTCTTAACGGGTGAATTACAACTTCTGTGTACAAAATTAATATTTGGGTAATAGAAACTAGTTCTAACATGATTCTGTAATATTCATTAAGCCATTTGATGAATCTGTTCATTTAGATCAAGCATGCATTTCATTTGATTACAGTGCCTTTAACTGGAACTTCTATGCTATTATATTTTTTTAAAACCTTAAATTCATGCTTGTAGATCTAAATTTTCTAGAAGTCATTCATATTTTCTATAAATACATGGAATGCGAAATATTCACAATTAATACCATCTTTGAGGTTTTGTATTCACATTCCCAGTTACCAATCAACTCTTTGCCATGCCTATTTAAAAAATAGAATAACAAAAGAAAAAGAAACTCCACTTTCCATGTTGTGTACCCATTTTCACAAATTTTGCTTCTCACATCCCATTGTTCCCCACTCTCCTAAATTTTTTTTGCATCATTTCACATAAAACCACATACCTCTTTTGCACACAAAAGTGCATTTTAACTGCTAATATATCATCCAGCCCCTTCATGATACCAACTTTCTTCACAGTATCAACCTTCACCAAAAATTCAACAACTTCCAAAAATTTTCAACTCCTACCTACAATTAAATACATTTAACTTACCACACCAAATTAACCCACCCTCTCCAAAGGTCTTGACACCTTTACAACCACACCTCATTCACCTCAAAATTTAAAATAGTTAAATTTGGAAGTTGTATCACATCCACCAACACCATCTTTATTGCCTACACCTGTGGTTATTCTACTATCATCAACACCACCTGTCTCTACTACTCTTATCACTTTCAATGGTGATTTTACTCCATCACCCTTTGTCACATTCCCCTAAATATTTTCCCAACATATATAAAAAATGAAAACCAACCCACCTCTTACTCTTGTGAAATTGACATGTTCATTAAAATTTTAACTGAAGGCATCCATTTGTTAACTAGCATTATTTTCCACGATTCTTTTGTCATGGAATCCACTCAAAAGATTGTATGCAAACTAGCCATATATGTGATGTTTTATGGAGTAAAATGCAATATTTCTTCTTTAATTAACTCTGAGGGTAAAAAGTTATTGAAGGTTCATGAGAAATGATGCATTGCAAGAATGAAAATTTGCCAACTTTTATTATAATTTTAACGCCTCATTCAAATGTAATGACAAAAATATAAATTCTTTCATAATAGGTGTGGTATTTGATGAGAACTTTGAAATTATGAAGGTTTTTTAAAATGGAGTCATGACCAATCTAAAATCTTCATAGTAGTGATGTGGTATTTGATGAAAGATCTCTTTTATTTGGGATGGAACATATATTCTCTAATAGTGATATCAGCGAGCAGCATGAGATCTTTGAAGAAGGTGGATATTGAGGTTGTCGAGGCAAAACCTATAGTTGTGCAACCCTATTTCATGCTAATGATAGGAGAAGTAGAGATATTTAACTACCATAGATATTTAATGGAATTGATTTTGTTATTTTTGCCTTAACTATAATAGAGAAGACTATTATGTCAAGTGAGTCATGTTTTATTCATAAGCTATTTCTAGAGAAAATTGTCAACAGTGGTTAGTAGATACGGAAGAAGGGATGAAGCCACTTGAGACAGACAAAACTTGGAAATTGATAAAGTTATTAAAGGGCAAGAAGGAAGTGGAGTGCAAATGGTGTACAAGAGTACGGAAGAAATACTTGATGTTGAGCTAGCTAGATATAAAATAGATTGCTTGCTAAACGATGCAGTCAGGTGCCATGTATAGGTTTAATGATATATTATTACTTGTTCTAAAACTCTTATTTATTAGAATTTTAATTGGGATATTGTTATATATGATTTGGAGTTTGAGCAGTTGGATGTTAAGACAATCTTCTTATGCATAATTGAATGAGAGATTACATGATACAATTATAGGGTTTTGTTGTTAAGTGTTAAAAATATTGCGGCTAGATTGAAAAAATGTTTTATAGATTTAAGCAATATCAAACTTAACAACATAGTTGATTATATGTTAATTAAATTAATAGAAATTTATAGGTTAAAAGATCTCATCGGTACAGAATTTGATGTGAATGATTTGAGTGTTCAAAAAAAGTTTCCTAAAGAATATACATAGAATGAAAATTTAGAAGATATTAAAAGAAAAATTGTTGAATCTCTCACAGAAATCTTGCCTAAAAATATACATAGAATGAAAATTTAAAAGACATTGAAATAAAAAATATTGAATCTCCCACAGAAATCTTATTTTTTAAAGGCTTTGAAAAGATTTATGATGGCAAATGTGAGCATTTTTTCACTCTATTGGCCTCATATTTTAAACTTAACAGATATTACAATTTAGATTGTTGTTGTGAGTGAACATATGCAGAATGCCCCTTATGTTAGTGCAATTAGAAGTTCAATGTATGCAATGGTTTGTCTTCGACCAGATTGTGTACATGCAGTTAACTTCATTAAAACAATGGTAGATGGAAGCTAGATAGATTTTGAGATATTTATATGGAATTTAGATGTACGTTTAACTTTTGGGACTTGTGGTTCAAGAGTTAATGGATTTATTGATTTGATTCTGATTCCTTTGGAGATCTTGACTAATGAAGCTTTACTATTAGTATTGTGTTCAGTCTGGATGACTATGCTATTAGTAGGAGATCCTCTTTATAGCATACAATTGCTTTATTAACTACCAAGACAAAGTGTATGACAATTAGATGCAGTAAAAGAGGCTATTTGTCTTAGAGGTTTGTTTGTTTGGAGAGTTTAATGGGATATATGAGAAAAGAATTTTCTTATGTGACAGTCATGAGAGAACAAAGCATATTGAAATCACATATCACTTTGTTCAGGAAGCTATCGTTTAGGGTGATCTTGCAATAAACAGAGTTAGCACATATGAGTATTTTGATGATATATTGGTGAAATCTTGTTTCATTTGGCAAGTTCAAGCAGTTCTTGGACTTGGTGTGTTGCTGAGGGTGGCCATGAGGGCTTCTGGAGAGTAGAACTCTTATACACAGCTTACAATTATAGAAAATTTTCTGTAATTTCGAGAGTTGATTGATGTATGCCTCAATTTTGGTTTGGACTCCACGTGCTATGCTGACATGATCCCAGCGATAGGGGATTGTTTCATCCAATTATTGTATATTCATAATTTTTTTTGTTTTTCTCCCTTTGTAATTTACCTTTTTGTATATGATTGTTTGAAGGGATTAGGACAGCATATTATTGTTTTTTCTCCTTTTGTTTTCTCTTATGTAGCTGTTTCTTCTGTCCTATTCTCTGTCAAAAGTTTTCCACATAAATTGTGTATTTTATTCTTTGTGTGGTACCTTTTTTTCTTAATGCTTGCCGTACTAACACTGATGAAACTAAGTCTATTCAAACACATTGTATTCCAAGATCATCATTCAAAAATTGAAACCGCTCAACCACAGCTTTGTTTTTTTGTTTCTGTTAAGAAAACCAGCGCTGCTCAGCATATTGTTTTTTTATTTTATCAGTTTCTTTCTCTATCTGCTATCAGCTGTTTTAGTTTATTTATTTTCTCATTCTTGTTTGTGCAGATATAGATCTATTATAGAAAGCTGAAAATGGCTTTTTGTTTTTGTTCTTTCTGAAAACCGTACCAAAATTTTGTTTACATATGTTTTATGAAAACCTTGAAAAATCTGCCTATATTGATTAATTCAATCACCTATATAATTAGGTTTGTACGGCCATTCCGTACCTTACTGTATGAGTTTGTTACCAGCTTTCAGTTTCACCATTTTTTGTTGAATGAGTATAGTAGGTGTATCTTCAGGTTGAACATTGTTTTTTCACAAACATGTCACAAGAGCACTGGCTTCATATATTAAAGCCTGTCTTTCCTAAGCAACTTATACAAAGTATGCTTCTTAAACATTATAGTAAGCAAAGATTGTGACTTCTTGCATTAAATGAACCTTTAGTTTAGTCGTTTGTTTTTTAGTTATATTTAGTCAGACATATAGTTTTTCTTAATATTTATGAGAATGATGCCTAATTGCATTTTTATTTTCTATGCTAAGTTGAAACCTACCTATTATTTATGTGTTTTAACCTCTGAATTTGTTGTTTTAGGGAGCTGTGCATATGCGTGGTTACACTTGCAGGAATGCTTGTTATGTATCTGAATGTCTTGGTAAGTTTTCTTTATGGTGAAAGGAATTGCACAATCATAGGTTCTGTGTTTATTCTTTTTTATATGTGCTCTTGCAATTGCAGGCACTTTGGTTATTATTCCTTCTATTTTTTAGTTGGCTTGCCTATCTAATTTTTGAAGACACCCAACAAGGAAAGACAATGTTTAGTTCGTTTGGAACTACACTTTATCAGATGTTTATACTATTCACCACATCTAATAACCCGGATGTGTGGATTCCTGCATACAAGTAATACTTTTATGCCAAATGTTGCATTTGCTAACTTGTTTTTTCTTTGATAAAATGTTTTAGTTTCATATTACTCTCTTTCAATGTTGTTGGATCTTTAATTTGTAACATCTAAGAAAACTAAATGCAATCTATAGTTCTCACTTTTCGCTGATACAAGTTGTAAATCTTTTCTTCATTTATCTTAAATGAGAAGGAGACCTTTTTATATTCCCTCACAAAAAAGCAAAAATTTTTGCAGTTCCATATGATCATATTTGCTTCTGTCGTTTAACTTCTTGCTCTGGGAGATGTGTGTTCTTTTGTTTAGAGAATAGAAAATTTACATGTGCATTTATTTCAAATATTTTATTTTTCTTGCAACAAAGTTCTTTTACATTATTCTCACTAGGTATGTTTACATGCTTTATCAATGATAAATTATTTTGTAGTGCACTTTCTGATTCTTAACTTTATGGGACAGGAAATCTCGTTGGAGTTGCATATTTTTCATTGTTTATGTTCTTTTGGGTGTATATTTTATAACAAATCTTATTCTTGCCGTTGTCTATGATAGCTTTAAAGCCCAGGTATGTATTTTTTTTTTCATGTCTTTGGAGATGCTTGTTGTTGTTCATATCTATTTATTTTTGACGTCGTTTGGCCCAATTTCTATCACAATTGCTTAACCATATATTATTTTCTCCACTTTTTGAAAGTTGTTATGCATTAATAATCTTATCCAAACGCTGACTTCCCCCTCCCCTTATACGCCTCCAGCTTGCTAAACAAGTTGCTAATATGGACAGCATGAGGATAAGCATATTAGGGAAGGCTTTTGGTTTAATTGATAATTACGTAAGTTTGCCATCATATTTATTTCAATTATATTTGCTCTAATTGTTAAAATTTATCATCATATTCACTTATTTTATTTTAAACGTGATTCATTTTTAAATTCGTACCTAACATGCTTAATTAGTGTGTTTTGAGGAGATATGATTGTTGGCCAATGTTGTGGTTGACATATTGTCGCAATGAATTGGTGTAGGTTGTTGGGTTATATTGCCACCAAATTCTCTTAAGGAGATAGTCAAATATCTTTGGCGGTTGTTGTAGCAAGGGCCTTATATATTCTGATTCAATAAATGATTGAGCGATCATTATTTATTTCTTAACGTATAGGATATGGGGGTGTTTTCAAGAGAGATGAACTATCCCATTGTGGTTTTTTTTGATGTCTTATGCCCAATTTGAGTTGGAGTATGCATGAAGGGTCGACATACGTAGATATATTGCAAGCCCTAGATTTGGTGTCTTTGATGAATCAAAGATTTTCTTGAGTGAGGCAAACTATATGTCAAGAGGATTATGCATGCATTGACAAACATTATTAATATCGAGTGTGATATCCTGTCTTGTTATTGTGCATGCAAAATGATGAAAGTGGGATGAATTGGATAAGTTGTTTGAAATTGCGCTGCCTTTCTATTGTACAAAAGTAGTTGTAGCAGTTGGTTTGTAGTTGGTGAGTCTGACTTTATTGAGTAGCTCTGCTACGTACTAGGATTGATGAAGAGACCATGAGAGGTGCTGCTGAGTTGTATTCTAAGAAAGATATAAGGATTGCCTAGATTCTTCATTATAAATTTCTTATATATTGCATCAATCAGAAGGTTAATATACTGTTTATTGTTATTGGATATCAATATTTCATACATGTAGATGAGGTTGTGTGTGATGACTTTGTCTCACTTGTATAGAAACAAGGACGGATTTGTAGCACTGATGGCGAAGTGATGGCATTGGAGAAATATAGTTAGTGTTGAGAACCGCTCTTGGCAATTGCTTTAGGCTATAAATTGACTTTTTGAGTTCACACTATAGTTTAGGTAGCAAGGTTTATAAATACTTGTTGTTTTGTAAATATTTTATCCTGAAATGAATCGTGAAGAAAGGCTTTGGAAACATCAAGTTGAATGATTGGCCACTTGTGAAAAATAACAACTGTTAAGAGAACTCTGATTGTTGGTATTTTGGCCATTGAACTAAAAGTCTCTTTGTAATCATTGCTATACCCATGTGTATGACATTGAAGGGCATTGAAATTTTTAGCCATGGCTGCTCTCCAACGAGAATGTTTGATGTAAGTGGTGGGGTGTTGGTGTGCTGTATGGTGGTGGCAAGATCAAGGATTGTTGATATTTTGAAGGACATTGACGAGTTGTTGGTGAGGCAGGTTGTGGAGGCCCGTTGCCGGTTCGGCAGAAACCGTTCTGGCATCGGGTGCCTACTTACCGCAGGATCATATCGAGCAATATGAGAGAAAAAGAATACACATATAAAAGTAAAAGATATTTTCATTTATCAAAACTCATATTACAAGATCATTTCATCGCACAAAAAAAAGAAACAAAATAAGCAGAACGGCGCCGTCGTCGATCCATTGAAAATTAGGGTTCTTGTTTAACCTCTTCCAGGAGCACCTGACCTGGTATTGTACAGAAAACAATACCGGAATTGGAATTCCCAGTAATTAGAGAATACTTTAAGTACAACAGTACACAATAACAAATTATTTTATAAAGGTGCATTTAGCAGAGGTAAGATGGAAATAAAATGCAGGATAGGTAAGACAACCGCGCAAAATAAGCAAGTAATTTCCTGCAACAAGTATTTATCGCAAAATAAAGGTTACTGATGTCATTTTTCAGTAAGTAATCCTGAATGTTACTGATGTCATTTTTCCAGTAACAACCCCGAATGATACCGATATCATTTTCCATTAACAACCCCGAATGATATTACGTTGGTTACGGACAACCAACCAAGCTTCAAATGAATTTAGTTCAAAGCAAATACGCGAAGCATAGCAGTAATAGAAAAATGCAAGATGTAATACAAGTCATATACTGGGTACCTTTAGTCTTTAAGTTCAGGAGTTCAAAATTTCGGATGAGTGACAGTTTGCTCAATTTGCATTTAAGTTCTCGATATTTCTTTAAATTAGTCTCTTTTAAAAGTGATGCGATATTTCGTGATTTTTATATTTATTCTTTATTTTGTTCTTTTTCCTTTATAATGATTTAAGTCCGTATTTCATAATAATGTTACTGTATTAAAAGAGTAATGTTAGAAATGAAAAGAATACTTAAAAATAGAAATAATAGTCATTTATAATATTTTGAATTGTTTCCAATATTAATTAATGAGAATGATTAAAATGCGAATGACTAATAAAATTTGTATAATAATGCATATAAGGTTAGTAAGAAAGCATTCTTTTCAATTTCTTTCATTTTCAACTTCTCATACCTTAGTTTTTAGGATTGCCGGAAAACAAAGAAAGATTGGAATAGGGTAGCCGGATGGCTGGCCGAGGTGGCAGCGGCAAGAGGTTGGCTAGCAGCGGCTACTGAGTGGTTTGATGGCTTGATAGCTGGCTGCCGGGGGCTGGTGGGGGCTGCTGGAAGTAGGGGGCTGGCTGGGAAGGAGGAAGGTTGGCTGCCGGAGGCTGCTGGTTCAGCTGGAAGGAGGGAGGCTGGAGCTGTTGAGGAGGAGCTGTGCTGTGTGTGGGGAGGAGAGGGGAGGGGATGGCTCTTTATAGAGGAAGATGGGCTGGGGGGGTCGGCTGAGGGAGCCGACCGACTCCTGCGTCAAAAACGGTACAGGCGGGCCCTCCATGGCAGGCGGAACCTTCTGCCTGACAGAGCCTGCGGTTCGCAGGCGGGTCGGGGAAATCGGAGCGTAGAAGCTTCTTCTGCCTTTTGACGGAAGAAAAATCGCAGTATGCGATTATTAAGGGGGGGCGTAGGATTACTGGGAAAACAGAGGATAAAGGAAAAATGGAAAAAAAACTTGAACTTTAAATTAATTGTATTTTTCCGCCGTTTGACGTCCAAATACAGCGAAACTTGACACTGAGGCGTGTTATGATATAATAAACACCCTCGCACCGAAATTTTTCAATTCAGAGTAATATTTTATTTTATTTTAATTTTTGAGGTTTAAAAACTTCAAAATTTTTTCACGATAAATCCGGCGCTCAGAATTTGATAAAACTTCTCGAGCTGTTTTTAAATAATATACTTAACACAACGACACTAAAAGCGATGAATTTGGACACGTATTTCAATGTTTTTGATTTTTTAATAATTTAAATAATTCCGAGAATAAGGCGGGAGCTTCCGTCTTTCAGCTTTTTTTCAAACTAGGGCACTTTGATCTTTAAAATTGTTTCTATCTTGGTAATTTTTGTTTGCCCTAAAATGAAATTCCCCGGGGTTCTAATGTCAGCATTGAAATTTGACCTAATTCGCAAAGTAACGACTTTGGGTTGTTACACAGGTGGAGTTGGTGGAGCTGATGAACGTGGGGATGCTGTTGTTGGTGAAGCAGGTGGATTTGGTGGAGCTGATAAATGCGGGGATGCTGTTGTTGGTGGTTTAGGTTTTGTGATTGAAGTAGTGGATATTGTAGGTCCTATGGAGAGGTGGGAATAAATGTTAGAGGATGGGTGGTGGTGGGTTGGTGAGCAGCCATTGGTTAGGGTTTTGGTTGAGGGGTTTGATAGGGAAAAGTGTTGTAATACGGTATGTAATTTTATGTTGTTAATGAGGTTATAACATTTATAACTTTGTGTTGAGAGGCATATACTCTAGAAAGATGCATGGTGTGATCGACTTGAGAATCTATTAAGATGCATTGAAGTAAGAATAAATTAGAGTAGCTAGTTAATATTAATAATTAATATAACATACCATTGATATAACTATTTTCTTGAAATATTTAAACAATCATAAAAATTCAAAATAATATTAAATGAAGTTAACAATATTTGTAAAAAGATCTAACATAATAAGTTTTATTTATTATAAATAAAACCTTACAAAATGTAATATTTAATTAGTAATTGTTTGTTTAATTTTTATTATTTAATTAATCATTATGAATTTAAAAATCAAAGCATTAATACCCAATAATAAATTTTAATTTTAAATTTTAAATTTATAAATAAATTGATATTATCATCATAAATTTTAATGTAATAATAATTTAATATTAATTGTTATTATTATATTAACTATCATGTATATAAATATTATTGTATAATGTTAATATTACTATTATTAATATTATTATTATACAAGGAGGGTAAGTGTGGAAGAGATTGAGGTTGGGACAAAGGGCACATTCACGGGCCTCGATGAGACGTGGATGGCTGGCGGCGCTCCAGACAACAGTGGCGGCATTGCCTGTGATGACGTCGATTGGTGTCATGCAGGTAGGGAAGGCTAGGGAAGTTGGCAACTTCAAGAGGAGTTGGAGGTGATGAAGGCGATCGATGGTTTGCACAAAGCTCAATGGAATGAGGAGTCCATGTTGGTTTCTTTTATAGGCCAAAAAGAGGGGTAGATGGGTCGATGTGCATGTAAGGTAGGTCGGGCTGGATCATGTGAGGAAGGCAGCCTTAGCCAACATCTATGGCAATCATGGTGCTCACGTGGGCAGCCAGGTTGTGCATGTGGAAGATATAAGTTTTTATCTTTAGTTTATTTTTTGATATATATTTGTTTTTTGGGCTTTACAAAATGGGCCTTTCCTTTTTTTTATTTTTTATTTTATTTTGCTTATTGCAAATCATTACGCTGAGTTAGTATAACTCTTTTGTATCCACAATAAAGCATTTGACTTTATAAGATTTGCAATTGTGAGATGCTATTCTGAAATGTTTAAGTTTTTGGAAGTTATATGGTTGGATTGTTTTTAACTCTAATATTTTTCATTAAAGGGACTTGCATAATGTAATTCTTTTTTATTTTCTGGTATAGAAATGTCTAATTTTCTTATTCTACGTGTTTTGTTAACTTCTTGTTTATGTAACTTTTTCAATTTTTTTAATTCAAGCCTATTTTCTTACCAGAATCAAGGGTTTTTGAACAAAGAGCAATGCATCCGTCTGTTTGAGGAGTTGAACGAATACAGGTAGTTCTGAATCTAATAATGACGTGAAACTTGTGAATAGTTTTGCCGTCCTTTAAATTTTGAACTTCCTGCTTTGGTTTGAATGCTATTGTCATGAAAACATTTTTATTAACATTATAATGAAAGTTAATGTAGAAAAATAAATAAAATGACGTGACTTAGTTATTGTAGAAGATTGGAGAAGATTAACTTTAGAGTTTCTATAATTTTTTTATTTAATTCTAACCCATAATTTTGGAAACAAATGGTCTTTACTGTGAAAATTGATTTGAAACCTTTTATTTTAATATGCGGTAAATTTATAGACCCTTTAGAATTAAAATAGGGGAAATTTCTTACATACCTCTTAAATTTATCTTTTTCATATACCTTATTCCTGGTTTTTACAAAGTTACCATAATTACATTCACTACAGCAAAACTACTGCTCACATGGGCCCTTTTAATCTTTTGCATTTGGATGCCACTCTGTACAAGGTGTTATGTATGGTGTAATTAATCTTAAGTAATTATTTTTTATTTAGGTTTTCTATCAATAACTATCCCATTAAAAATCAGTGAACTTGATCATCTATCTCTATTTTTAATCATCTCTACTAACAACAACAACAACAATAATAAATAAAACCAACTTCAATTCTAGTCCCACTTGGTGGGATTGGTTGGTTACATGAATCTTGAGTTTCCATTGTGCATGATCAAATGTCCTATTCCATCTAAGATGATATTATCTATTCTTATCCACTATTAAAGCCACTCTAACCTTGTTAAATGAACTCATTTATTGTTTGATTCATTCAAGTATACCCATTTATCCACGTTGACATCCTTATCTCTGTAACACTTTATTTTATTGATAAGTTTTTCTTTGTTGGTCAATATTTAGCCTTATACAACATAAATGGTCGTATAACTGCTCATAAAGTTTTCCTTTAATGTTGAGCGGAAAATTTTGATCGTGCAACACTCTAGAAACTCTCCATTTTATTCAACAAACTTGATCATATTAATCACATCACTTCTTATTTAACCATTATTTTGAATTATTGAATCAAGTGTTTGAGCTTCTTACTTTTTATTCAACATTATTTTTGTAACGACCCAATATCGTTACTTTTCGAATTAGGTCAAAACCCGCTTCAAACATCAGGATTCGAGGAATTTCAAATTAGGGCAAACAACATTTTCATCAGATATAAATAATTTTTAGATCAAAGTGCCATAGTTTGGGAGAATTCGGATAATGAAAACTCAAGTTTTAATTTTTTGAATTATTTTAAATCCAATAATTTGAGAACATTGAAATATGTGTTTGAATTCATCGTTTTCAGTGTCATTATGTTAAGTATATTATTTAAAGACTGCTCGAAAAATTTCATCAAATTCTGAGCCCCGATTTGATCGTGTTTAATTTTTGAAGTTTTAAACCTCAAATATTAATATAAAATAAAATATTTGTCTGAATAAAATTTTATTTGGCGCGAGGGTGTTCGTTTTGTTGTAACACACATCGATGTCAAGTTTCGTTATTTTTGGACGCCAAGCGGCGTAAAAATGCGAAAAATTTAACTTTAAGTATTTTTATTAAAGAAATTCCTTTTTCCTTCCTCCCCCCTTCTGCGACCCCCCGTTTCCTTCCGCTTTAAGGCGCAGAACCTTCCGCGCCTGGGCCCTTCCTGCACTGTTTTGGAGCAGGAGCGGTCGGCTAAATGGCCGACCAGCCCTCTCAATCCCCCCTCTCATTTCTTTAAAACCCCCCATCCCTCTCCCTTCATCCCCCAAAACCTGCAGCCCTTCGTTCCCCTGCCGGCAGCCATCCTCCCTTCCACCCTCAGCCCTCAGCAGCAGTCCCTCTCCTCCCTCAGCCCTTCCCCTCCCCTCCTTCTCCCAAAGAGCAGCAGCCCTCCTCCCTCTCTCAATAGCTCAGCCAGCCGCCTCCCTCCTCCGATGAGCCAGCCCTTGATGCCCCGACAACCTCCTGCCGGCTCCCTTCTGCCACGTTCGGCCTCCCTCCATTTTTCCAGCAACTCTAACCAAAGTATGAGGAGAAGGAAAAATAAGGAGGGAAAATAGTACCAGATTTTGCTATTTCTTCGTTCTTTTATTTTATATATATACTTAATAGTCAGTATTATTATTTTCATAATAATGATAAAATTACGTCATTCATATTAATATGGTTCTCATTAATTAAAAATGAAAACTATACAAATATTATACATTGGTTATTATTTCAATTCAAGCATTTTTATTGTCATTTTCATTCTCATATTATTACTTTATGCAGATTTTTACAGTCATTTTCATTGTTTGTTCATTCTTTTGTACATTAATATCATTATTATTATTACATAATGATAATAATAACATTATACTAAATATAATTACTACCCTCAGAGATTTGAAATGTTATTTTCTATCAAGATAAAAGAATGAAAGAAAGACAGAATAGAAAAGAAGAAACTAAAACTCTATAAAGAAAAATATATTAGATCACTTTCAATTTTAATTTTAAAAACATCAATAAAATCTAAATGCATATTGAGCGAACTGTCACTCATCCGAACTTAAAGAACAAGGTACCAGATGTCTTTTATTATTTTTGTTTAACTATGTTTTTCCGCTTAGCATCGCACAAAATTGATTTAAATGCTTTTAAAAAAGTTATATAAAATGATATATGAACAAGTTTGGATAACTGAGAAGTAAGGGTTCCAAGTTGATATATTCTTTTTATTTGATCAGACAACTGCTAGGACAGGGCTGTCCGACATCGGCAGTCATAAGGAGCCTATACTGATAAGTCTTGAGGGGCAGGTATAGTGGGAATTTGGTTATAAAAAAAAGAAAAGATGAACCCCATTTTCCTCGATTTTGTACTTGCCCAATAAAATCATGTTTTGCGCCAGATAACAAACGTTAAAATTTTGTATTTATTTTTGTGATTGCAAATATTTTTATGCTAAGTTTCAAGTGCAATTGAAATAGGTTTGCAGGGATAAGTTTGTACAATTTTTATTTCTTGTCAAATTATTGATTATTTTGCTTATTATGTAAATATGACATTTATCAGTACTTAGTTTCACAAATATTTGGTATTCGAATGCCCGCACTTTTGTAATGTGCCCAGATCAGGAGTTCGTCATCGAGCAAAGATGTTAAGAACCAAGCAGTGCTGATACTGCTTCCTGCTGATTGCTGCTTATTATCATTATATTAAAAGTTTGTAACTTTTCTTTTATTTTGATCTTTGTATTCAAAATTTGTGAATTAATGAATAAAAGAGTTATGTTTGATGTCTATATATTTGTCTCTTAAATTACTCAATATGATCATGCGGTTAGAGGGCTTGTTGTTGTTATCGCCCCCAACAACCGGTGCTGGATTAGTTCCTGCTGACCTGACACCAAGTCCTCACAATTTTCTATAATTATGCTCTTGAAATTATGACTTCTATTACAAATAAACTTACACTCCATATGTTTCATTTTAAATCTATTAAGTCAATACCATTTAGATTGTAAAGTAGTTTTCCATAGCTTGAGTTTTACTTTAACTCCAATTATCATATCAATCAAGAGATTATCATGTGCAAATATAACAAGTGATCTAAAGAACCTCCTTTTGAATATGTTTAATAAGAACGATTTTCGCTACACGTACAAAAAAATTGCCAAAATTAGAGCCAAGCCCACTCAAAAAGAGCGTGGGCTGCGGCTCACTTGAGCGTGCCCCTGTGCATTTGTCAGACCGTGCCTCAAATGGGAAGGCGCTAGCGTATGCTAGAGCCCTTTTTTTGGTCGCCTTTTTGGCATCAAAATTTTTTTCAATAAGAACATTCATAATTAAGGCAAAAGATATATACTGTGAATAAAAGCTTTATAGAATTTGATAGTAACTAGAAAATTATCAGATAAGTCCCCTTATATGGTCGAACATATGCTACAATCTTGTTACACATTTTTTTAATAATATTAAATGTCACATATTTTTTTCTCTCAAAACTCTCTAAAGAACTCTTAGTACTCTATCATAATCATTTTTTAATTTAAGGTATATTTCTTTATTAATGCCTTTATCAAACACATAGTATATGTATGATGTTTATGATAGATCTACCTAGTATAAAATCAAATTGATTTTGTGAAATACAAGTATTTTTTGTAACATGTTTTCAATCACTTTTTTCCAAAGTTTCAACATATAAATCATTAATTAATTTTCTTATTGAATGCATTGTATTTATTCTTGTAAATAAGTACAATGATACTTCATCTCACTCATCTTGCATCTTTTGTCTTTAAAATAATATTAATTAGCTTGATAAACAAGAAATTCCTTCATTCCAAATATTTATATATTTTAATAAGGATGCCATTTGGTCTTACAATATTTCTTCAACTTGAAAACATTCCAAATCATAATTTTATTAACCTGTCAAATAAAAGGGCAATTAATATTATTTTGTTAACAAAAAAATTACTCATATTAATTGTATTAGTATAATCTTCATTAAATCCATCTATATATTAAATATCTTTATTTCTAAAAAAATTTGATCACTATCTTTAATATATTTTTCTTGAGTTTAGTAATTGTTTGTCTTTTAATTTGGCTTACTTGTATTCCTCAAACTATTATAATTAATCGTTTAAATTCTCAAATTTTGCAAACTTAGCATAATGAAATGCTATATTAGATTCACGACAGACTTTTTTTTTTTAATTTTCATCATTCTTATATTTAAATCTATTTATATATCATATATTATTTTAATTTTATTTGTATATCTTATTTTTATTGCAAATATTTTTACTATTCGGTGCTCTCATTTTTCATTCATCAAATATACTTGTGCTGTTTTCACAACTAAATCTTACAGAATATTGTATTTATTCTCAAAATTAAATTATGCATGTTTTAAAACTCTTTTTAAAATCATTTAATTTTAGGATATATTTTGGAGGTAAAACTACTTATTTTCAAATAAAAAATTAATAACTGATGTTAGGTCATTAACAATCACTTGGAATGCTTTTATAGTTGTTGTAGTATAAATGATCCTTTTTCTTTAAGACAAAATGCTTATTGTGAGTTTTAGATTCCTCATTTTTTAAAGTAATAAAATACTTATCTTTCCTTAATGTAAATATTAGCAATCTTAAAGATCATAAGCTAAAGTAAAATTCAAATTTATTATTCTATTATTAATCTCTTCAAAATCAAAATTATCACAAATACTAACAAAATTTTTAGTCACTCTTTCAATATGGTCATTTAAATCTCTTTGTGTGTAACATCTTACTTCATTCGTTGAACTAACTCATCTAAATCATACTAAAAATTTTTATTACACTTATTTATTTTTTTTGAGAGGTATATACATTTGCAATATTAAAAATTATTTCTTATAATTTTTGTTTTTAAAGACATGATTATATTTCCAACTTCTTATCTTCGATTATATTGTCTCTTAAATTTTTATTCAGGATGATACATTTATCATTTTTATGATTATTATTTTTTTAGTACTAGAGTTTTAAGTTTAAACTATCAATTTATTTCTCTTTTTTCATCTACATTGTATCCTGAAGATTTTATTTATCCAACTTTTAATCGTAATATCTACCAGTGCAAAAAAGTTACCATTGAGGATGCCAATTTCTAACTACTTAATCTTAATTTAATATCATAGCTTCTTTACTCGTATTTGTTTATAACGTGAGAACTTTTGCTTATTTGACATTCCATTTATGCGCCGATATAGTGATCTTTGCAGACTTTTAATTACTTCCATGCAATGCAACATGTTACCTCTGGAGGATGTCGTAACTCTAACACAATATTTAGTGGATTCATGTCGTGAAGGTTCGAAAAGTCTTATACTAGATGTAGATTACCTAATGCAACTTTCTTTTCTCACATGGGTGCCGATGTTTCATCTCGATCATTCTCTTTTAAATCTTAATATGTTCCGCGAGTCGTTTCTCAATTTGTCCAGTGAATGTGTTTTGCAACGTTATTTAAAGATCACCCTCTAAATGGTACTAAATTGTATCTATGGAGATTGATTCAATAACTAGAATCAGGTTTAGTCGGCTAGAATTGAAGCATTTTGATAGGTCATTGTCATGAATTTGTGCAGTCTCATAAAGTGTTGGAACTTAATCACTATGGCAGTTAACATAATCACTATGGAGTGGTTATTAATTGAACTTGTCGTTGTTAACCTAAAACCATAATACTAATTGGTTCTCCTTTAGTTTGATTTACTGTAAATTTTGGGGTGTCTAAAAAAGATTTCTTTTGCTTGTTATAAAAATAAATGAAACGAAATGACAAGAAAAATGCAAAGAAAATTCATTGCTCAATTATAGTTACTTTGAACTCTTGCTACCGTACAATTTTTCCTTCGACCTTCAAGCAATAACAAGATTCATCCATCTGTTGCTTTATCACATTAAAGATTCAAAGCAATCCTCTATGCGACCTATTAACCGAGACATTAAACTTGACTTTTAATTGAAGCTCTATTGATGACTTTCAACAAAGCCGCTCTTAAGCATTTGGATTGGAGACTATACACGATCTTTCACGACCTTCCAACCAATGCCTTCATCTTCTTTGCTATTGTCGTGTGCCGCCTTTAGCGCATGAACTCATGCAATCCACATTCTTAAATCTCTTGTTCAACTGGCATAGATCGACGCACTGATTCATGCACACCACTGCAGTTCTTCATTTGTCTCTCTGCTATAATTGACGATTCACAAATTGAAGACTTTAAACCCCTAACCTCATGCCTTGGAGTGATGCTTGTGAAACCACTACTCCATGATCGCACCTCTTATACTCTAAAAGTCATGATTTTCCTGGTTCTAGCTGTTTGAGATCTTAATTCAACAAATTGGAAGGCATGTTCTTACATGACATGGATCAATTTTGCCTCTTAACTGCTTCCTTTCAACATAGTATAACTCATAAATACTTTCCCTTCCTCTTCTCTATTACCAAAACCATTACACACACCATTCAGATACTCCCAAGGCCTACCATAAGAGTTTGCCTTAGCGGCATGTAGAAGACTTGCATTTTGTTAACCTTTGGTTCAACCTGAAAATAATAATTTGAAGACTCATGTGCCATCAATTTTTGGTCTAATTAGTGAGAAATTAAACTATGTTCATCTATCTTTAATTGGAGCAACATGGCCATCTTTCAACACAATTTTGAGCGCTATTATGTTATCGAAATTGTGCCAATAATTTAAATAAATAGGACCGGGTCTTCATGCTAGCAAAAGTTGTGCATTTTTTTATTGATTAATTAGAATTTAATTGAGTAAATTAAATTAATTGACTACATTCATTAATTTATTAATTATGTTTTCAATTGAATAATTAAAAATTGTTTGTTAATTATATAAGTTAACTAGTCAACTGAATTTATCAACTGAGACGACAAGATGTGAATGCTGACGTCACAATTATCGTAAAAATTTGACGATTAACTTTTATATATCAATTAATTTATATGCTTATTTATTAATTTAATCGATCATGTTGTGTTCCGATGCACATCATGGCTGTTTTTGATATCATATGGAAAAAATTTAGATGACCGAGAGACACATTTGAATGTAGATTTTAGAGTCTAAATATCATATTTGAGTTTCGTGCTCATGCCATGATTTAAACTACACATGAAATTTAGAAGATCAGATATATTACCTTTGAATTTAATCAAGCATTGGCCAAGTGAGCAAAGTGCTGGTAATTATAATTATTACATTTTATTATTTGTATAATAAAAAAGAGGGAGACATATATCACAGTAGTCAAATCCTTGTAAAATGAGTACAAGGTGTTGTACATGTCTCTTGAAGCTCGCTCATTCTGTCTAAATATGGAGTACACCTTTCAACTCAGATCTCGCAACTCACATCCTAGTGTGCAGATCTCTCGCAAATCAAAGATCTAAAGGCTCAAAAACTTTTAAAGTGTAGATCTGTTAAGGCACTCTCACCCAAGAATTTACTTTGATCCTCAAGTTCACAAAGTAACCATCCTCCTTTTGTGAGGCACAATCTGTAGATAAAGCAATAAGCCATAATTAGTGCAATATATAAAGTGAAATAAACAAACAAGGAAATGTGCTTAAATTAAAGGCATAAAATTAAAAAAATGAACAACTTAGTGGATCAAGGAAGCTAATTGTGGACATACGTGTTCCTAGCTGAATCGAAGTGAGATTTCTGAATTTTTGTCAATTTAAAAGATTTTAGTTGAATCATACTAAGTTAAATGGTTTTAAATTTAAGTGGTCTTCGTTGAGTCATAATAAGCACAATACCCTATTTTCCAAGTTAATTTATGTGATCCTAAATGAATTGTACTAAGTTAAAAAGTTGATTCCTAGTTAGGATTATTTGAATTTCAATATCATATGACTCCTAGGTATTCTAAATGATTATAGTTGAGTTAAACAAAGATAAATATTTGTTTTCTTTTTGATCTATTTGATTATAGCTGTGTTATTAATGCTAAGCTACAATAACAACAACAACAACACTAATCCTTAATCCCACTAGGTGGGGTCAATTACATGAATCATTTGTTTCCATTGTGCACAATCAAATAGAAGCCCTCCTTAAGTTCCAAATAGGGAAGATCCTTCATTATAGCTTTTTCCCATATCTATTTTTGGCTTTTCTCTTCCTCTTTTAATATGGGTAAAATTCATAAATTCAAAATTTTTGATAGGGGACTTGCACGGTTTATGTTCAATATGCCCAAACCATTTGAGGTAGCATTATCGAATCTTATCTGTTGGAGCCACTCCAACCTTGCTACGGATAAACTCACTTCTCATTTTATTTTTTATGAGTATACCCACTCATTCACCTAAGCAAGCTTCTTCTTTGTTGGCGAACATTCAACCTCTTGTAACTTAACTAATTTTAAAGCTGCTTTATAAAATTTTTCTTTAAATTTGAAATGGATTTTTAAATTGCACAATACTTTAAAGCACTCCTCCATTCATCTAATCAGCTTGGATCTTATTAATCACAAGATTCTATTTCACCATTATTTTAAACTTAAACCTCTCACTCTTCTTGATCACACAGTTCTCAATATATATGTCCTCACGATTAGGATTTCTATTATTATTGAATTTATACTTAGTATATTTTGTTTAGATTTATTAAGATGAAAATTTTTATTCTAAAGTAGTTCTCCACAATTCAAGTTTTATTTTAGCTCTATCCTTAGTTTTATTAATTAAAAGAATGTCATTGGCAAATAACATCCACCATGGAATCTCCTTTTGAATGTGCTCAGTAAGAACATTTATAATTAAAATAAAAAGATATGGACTGAGAGTTGAGCCTTGATGTAGTCCAATAATAACTAGAAAATCATTAGACAAACCACCTTGCAGTCAAGCATATGTTACAACCCCATTATACATATCTCTAAAACATCACTATAAGCATTGAGCTTTTTTATATGTTACTCTCCAAAGAACTTCTTTTGGCACTCAATCATCAGCTTTTTCATGATCAATAAAAATTGAATGATCTTGTTTTCTTAATTTAAATTACTTTTTCAAACTTCTTAATATATTTATGGCTTCTATGGTAGATCTACTTATCATAAAATCAAATTGATTTTGAGAAATGCAAGTATCCCTTTGTAATCTGTATTCAATTATTCTCTCCCAAAGTTTCATTATATGACATAGTAACTTGATTCCTCTATAGCTAGCATATCTTGAGCATCATCTTTATTCTTATAAATAGGTATAACAATACTTTTTCTTCACTCATTTAATATCTTTTTAGTCTTCGCAATAACATTAAATAACTTGTAACTTGAGAAATTCCTTCATCACCCAAATATTTTCATACATTAATAGATATGTCATTCTCTTTTAAAAGTATTTGAAATCTCAATTTTACTAACGTGACAAATGAATGTGCACTTGTGACTTTTTTATGACCATTAAACTCTCTTATGTTAATTATATTGGTACAACATTAATTAAAAAGCTCAGCAAAATTATTATCCTTCTATATTAAATATTTTCATCCTTGGAAAGAATTTTTTGGCCATATTTGATATATTTAACATGATTGAAATCTTTTTATATTTTTTATCTTAATTTTGTTAGCTTTTAAATGTGTCTTTCTCCCTCAACACCTTCTAATTTATTGTATAATTGTCGAGTGCTTTACTCTTTTGCATCACAAATTGCTATCTTGGATTCACAATAACTTGATTTTTTTGTTCCCATTATCTTCAGTCATACATTTAAATCATTCTTCATCACATGCCTTTTTATATTCATCTTAATTTGAAGATTTTGTTTCCACCATCTTTATTATTGGGTATTTTTTTTTGATTCACTGAGAAATTTTTTTGCTACATTACAAATACAACTAATAACTGAGTTCCATATAAGGTTACTTTACTCTCAAAATCTAGTTGTTCAAGTTTTAAAACTTCATTCTTAGTAGCACCGTAGATTCATCAGCAAGTTTGAAAATGTAAGGACTATGATTCTTATTTGAATTCTCCCAGAAGTACCTGACCTGATATTGTAAAGAAAATAATACCGGAATTGGAATTTTCGGTAATTAGAGAATACTCTAAGTACCGCAGTAAACAATAAAATATTAAACTTTTATAAAAACAGAGATGCGATTTGCGAAAATAAGGGTATAATAAACATTCTGGAAAAATATGGCAGTAACGCAAAAGGAATATTCAATTTTCTGCGAAAAATATTATCACAAAATGTAGATTATTAATGTCGTTTTTCCAGTAACCATCATGAATGTTGTTATTGACATCATTTTTTTAAATAACCCATGAATATTGCTGATGCCATTTTGCAGTAACCCACGAATGTTGCCGATGTCATCTTTTTAGGAACCTACGAATGTTGCTGATGTCATTTTTTAGTAACCCACGAATGCTACGAATGTCATTTTTTCAGTAATAACCACGTTATAAAAGGGATGTTGGTTCTGAATAACCAACCAAGCTTCAATACGAATTTGGCTTAAAGCGAAGCTAAGTAGTAATACATGTCATATATTGGGTACCTTTTTTTTAAGTTCAAGAGTGTAACAGTTCGATTGAATCTGTATTTAGATTTTGATATTTTAAATTAGCTTTTAGCCAATATATTTTTTGGATTAAATATTGTCTTCTTTTCTATTCTATTTTTCTTCTGTTTTTACATTAGGTAGCAATAACATTATTATTATGATAATAATGAATAGAAAATGGAATGGAAATGATTGGAATTAAATTGACAGAAATGGAATTCATTGTTATTCGTTATTTAATTAGTGAAAACAATAATAATATGAACGGCGTAAAATTATTATTATTATTAACTTAACAATAAATATTAAGAAAGAGAACACAAAAATAAATAAATAAAAAGGAGGCAAAATTTCTCCTATATTTCTTCCTCTATTCCCACTCCTTTCACCTTTGGGATTAGGATCGCCGGAAAACGGAGGGAGGCCGGATGTGTCCGAAGGAGGTGGCCGGAGGGGTGGCCGAAGGAGGTGGCTGTTGGCCGGTTGAGTTGGTTGGGGGCTGGGTGGCTGGCAGAGACAGGAGGGCTGACTGGCTTGAGGGAGGAGAGGGGCTGGCATGTTTGGGAAGGCTGAGGGAGGGATGTGGGGAAGAAGGGGAGGGGAGTTATATAGGCGCGGGAGGTGTGATGACCCATGTTAGGTTGGTAACAACCAATCTAACATCGGTTACATCTTTTCGCAGGATCATATTGGCAGTTAGGTAAAATAGCAGTTAAACAAACATCCAAAGCCGTTCAAATATAAGAAATATCATTCATTCAATTTAAAGCATATAATATCCAAAAATTTATTACATGAAATTCATTATACTTCAATTTATTAATCCTGGAAGGGGCAGTTATTTTCCCGTGCTATGCCTTTAGATTATATCAACCGCTTCTAGCTGTAATTGATCTGGCATTATAAAAATATTGCCTTAGTGCACATTCTAAATACAAATGATATTAAAGATATACTTAATGTAGAGCGGGAAGCAAAAATGATAACATAATTACAGGAAAATATAGTGTGTTTTAAATAAAAGATGATTATGTCACCTGCAAAATAAATATTCTGTTCACATGCCAAGTGTCAAAAAGGAAAATCAATAATAGCATAAAATTCATGTTTATGTTTATGACTTGATGTTATGAAACAATGTTAGTGGTTCTGATGCGCAAGGCCAGAACCGTGAAGTTGGGTTCATAAAAAATGCAATTAAGCACGTCCTTTACCTGAGCCCCCTTAAAGCTCCAGATGGCACCTTCACCTGGGCTTCTCTCAAGGCTCCAGATAGTATCCTTCACCTGGGCCCCGTTAAAGACTCCAGATGGCACCTTCACCTGGGCCTCTCTCAAGGCTCCAGATGGTATCCTTCACCTGGGCCCCCGTTAAAGGCTCCAGATGGAATCTTATATGCAGTTAAGCATGACCTTCACCTGGGCCCCCTCAAAGGCTCCAGATGACACTCTTATGACTTCTGATAGACTAGCCCCGTCCCTAACTTAATTTAACCTCCGTATCGGAACCCTTTGCAACATCCACAATATACATAAACATCTTTTTATCTCTCTTACATGACTAGCAGTAAGAGTAAAACGTAATAATATAAAACTGGTTCAAAGCGATGCTTCAGCAGCAAAAAGATAGAAAGCATAGAAAAGCATAAAAGTAATATCCAGTGTACTTTTTGTGTTTGACTTGACAAGACAATTCACTCACAACCTTGATGTGTCTGTAAAAATTATAATTGAAATCTTGTTAAACTTTGCAATAACCTATTTATAAGATTTAGAACTTACATTTCGGTTCTTAAACTTGATTTTAAATTTACCTACTTAGAATCTCAAAGTCATAAGAAAAATTTTAGGCTAAACAATGCTCTCTTAAAACTCGTAATTTTGTTCTCAATTTCATGCATAATTGAATGTAGGGATGTATAGGTTAGAATCAAATGTATCAAATAACTTAGAAGTTAGTATATTTCATAGTTTTTCCTAGTCTAACACACTCATATATAAATTTCATTGCAGGTGACATAGCATAGCACTCACCCAATTTATAGTTTCAACCTAAGTATACATACTAAATTAATATACAACTTTAATGAGTAACCACATCAAATTATATTTCAGAAATCTTTTAATAAAATGATTTAATTATTAAACTTAAGCTGAGATTATACATTTAGGGTTTGCTTACTAATGCACGAAAATAGATGCTTCGCTTTTGATCCAGCATACAATAGATTTAATTGAATGATACTACTTATGAAAATCGAAACATAAATCTTAAAGCCAAATTAATTTATTCTATTATAGTTTTCTTATTGACTTAAATATTCATTTGCTAATACCTAATTAAGTGCTTATATAAACATGAAAGCAGTAGAGTTTCTCACCTGCGGCAGAAATATGGCGCAGAGAAGAGTCGACGCAGAAGCTAAGTGATTGGCGCAGAGTCGAGCGGAGAAGTCGGTGCAGAATCGAGCCGAAAGAGGGATCGAGCGCAGGGAAAGAAGAGATCGGCGTAGAGCGGAATCGTGCGAATCATTGAGACGTTGACGGCAAGGTCCGTCTCCTCTTCGGTATGCGCCTCTGTCGAGCTGTAAGAAGGGAAGATTGTGCGTGCCTAGATCAGACGATGGGAAGAAGTTGGCTACCCAATCGTTCGTCTGCCTCCCTGCTGACTTCGGTGCGCTCGCCTGCACCTTCTACCGCCGAACCGTGTCCGAGTGAAGCATCGAGCGGCTCTTTGCGGATAAATAGGACTTGCGTATGTAACGCACGTCCACTCCAGGCGGCACAGATGCTGCCGATTAAACCGACTAAATCCCGTAATGTAAGTCTCATAAACTGCTCGTTGCCGACTCCATCTTTCCTTGTTGGAACTGTCAGCTTAAATGTTGATAGTTTCAGGAAGAGGAAGAAGACTTATAATTCTCTGATTTCAGATTAATATTTTTCCTAATTTAAATATGAGATTAATGGTCATTCTTAAATTTCATTTTATCATTTATAGGCTTTAAGAAACTTCCTCAATCAATCAATACGTAATAGAAATTTTGATGAATAGCAGGAAATTTGACGAAAACAAGTTAAAGCGGGACTTTTAACGAAAAACGGAAATTTGCGGAGATAAACAGAATTTGAGTTGGCTTGGATTTGATGTCTTTCTTAAAATGACCTAGGGTCATTACAGGAGGGGAGGGGGTCGGCCAAGTGGGCCAACAGCATGCGCCAAAAATGGCGCAGGATGGGCATTGCCTGGCGCTCTTGCACAGAAGCTTCTTCCGACTGCCAGAGCAGGCGCCAGGCGCAGAAGGATCGGGAGGGGGGAAAGAAAATTCTGAAGGATTTATTTTTAAATATTTACTTAAACTTAAAATTTTCTCATTTTTCCGCCGTTTGGTGTCTAAAAATAACGAAACTTGACACCGAGGTGTGTTATGATGTAACAAAAACTCTCACGCTAAAATTTTTCGATTCGGAGCAATATTTTATAATTAATTAATTTCTGAAGCTTTAAACTTCGAAAATTAATTGAGATTGAACTAGAGTTCTTAAGTTTATGAAACTTCTCGAGCAGTCTTTAAATAATATATTTAACACAATGACATTAAGAACAATGAATTTGGACACGTATTTAATTTTCTCAGTTTATTGAATTTAAATAATTCAAAAATTAAAATGGAAGTTTCAGGTATTCGAATTTCTCTCAAACTATAGCATTTTGATCTAAAAGTTATTTCTATCTATTGGTATTTTTGTTTACCCTAATTTGAATTCCCCGAGGTCCTGATTTCTGAGTTGGGATTTGACCTTGATTTAGCGAAGTAATGACAATGGGTCGTTACATATATCTAGTCTGGATGGGGATTCCTACTTAATCATGTAATTTTGTGTTTTTTATTTTTATTTTTATTTTTTATGCTTTCTCTCTCTCTTTCTCTTCCTCTATCTCTCTCTTGCACCAGTGATGGAAGGAGATTGACCTCCTACGTATCCCCAATATTTAGTGAAGAAGGATGTGTTTTGCTGTTGATGTTGCTGTTGATGTTGCTGTTGCTGTTGTTGTGTCACGTTTGGGGATTATGGCTAGCCTATGTTTAATTAAAAATGGCTTGTATAATTGAAGTTGTAAAAATTGGATAGATTTGTATACATTTAACTTTCATTCTGCTTTTGTCAGGCTACAATTATTTAATATTTTTTGACAATACCTGACTGTCTGTAGGTCATTGCCACGAACATCTAGGGAGGACTTTGAATTGATATTTGTTGAACTTGATGATAGTGGTGACTTCAAGGTTAGTTTATGATTTTTTTCTTCTTTTTTTTCTGATCTCCTATGGGAACGTGGAATATATTTGGATTTATCAGCTATTCCTAAAACTTCCGAGTTTACTTACTGAGCCTGCATGCCGATATGCTTTAGAGCTGCGTGATGGTAAAACTTTACCCGTTAAGCATTCTTTCTATGTTTTCCTGATTTATATTTTCAGATCAATTTAGAAGAATTCACAGATCTCTGCAATGCTATTGCTCTAAGGTTCCAAAAGGAAGCTTCAGTAAGTTCATATTTCAAGTTCTTTAAAGTTCTTACATGCATGCATAAATTTCTATAAATGCATTCTTCATCTTTCTGCTACTTCTCTCTGACTCTTTTCACCTACTGCTAGTTGAAAAAACCACTTTTGTCTGTTTTTAACACTTTGCCGTGTTTATGCAGCCTTCTTACTTGGAAAACTATCCATCATTTTACCATTCACGTCATTGTGAAAAGTTAAAAACTTTTGTTCGAAGCTTTACATTTGGCTATATTATCGCTTTTGTTCTTGTGCTGAACCTAATTACTGTTGTCATTGAAACAACGGTAAGCTCTAAAACTATTGTATAAAGCATTGCTTATCTATGATTTTGTTTTGTTTTTCACCGTTTTCTTACATTTGTCAGTGTGATTCTTTCATATCAAAACTGCATGATGATCTCTGTGGTTCTTTTGAAGTATTTTTAATATTTTAATTTTTCATAATTCTGAATTTAATTATCGTAGCTGGTTCACTTTAAGCTTAATGAGAAATCATTTAATGGGCTTTATTTAATCTCACTTCTATTAAGGTCAATCCATTAAGCTTTTAAAGCCTCATGCTAATGGGTTCAATAAAAAGTCTGTCTCATTAAGTTTAAACCCACTTAACACTACTTAGGGGATAAATTTAGTTTGGAAGAAGTATGATGTGATTTATCTGATGTAGCAGGGCTGGAATAATTATTGATTAACGATAAGATTTCCATCATTGATAAAATTTTGCTATCAACTTTTCCCATTTGTTTCTTTGGGTTGTAAGATCTCTCCTACAAAATCTTAAATTCATGACACGGCTTGTCAGGTTTATCTATAATTATTTTTGGTTCATTTAACACCCAAACAAACACCAAAAAGTCAGTATACTATAAATGCTCTAAATGCTTAGAATTTATTATTCTCTATTTATTTTACTTTAAAACTTTTTATACTAATTATTTTCCATGGTATTTTTTTTGTTCATGCTTAGCAGCCATTTAAAGCCTTAAAATGTTTGCAAACTGAATTCTTAATTAACTTAGAATGTCACAAACATAAGAATTTGATAGGATACTCTTGCACCCAGCTGCTCTCCCATCATGCATATTTAAATGTGAAATTTAACGTCATGCTTGGCATTTTGAGATTAAGCAATCTCCTTAATCAAGATGCTCTATTGTGAGTTAGAGACATGAAGTAAATCTTTGATCTTTTTTATAAATCAAGCTCAATTCATGTATTGTATTTTTCTTTCATTGAACATAGCATTTCTAATCCTGATAGTTTTGTGGTTTTGATGGTCCCAAAACCCTTACCTAAACTCATCTGAGCCATATCCAATGAATGTGCACTTTAACGCCTTTGGGTCTTGCTCACTACATTTTTACATCAAATATGAGAGATCTACCTTCCTATCGTTCCACTTTTCTTCACATAAATTCTCTTTCAGTGGCACTGAAGGCCCACCACGATTAATCAGGTGGACTGCTGTGTTGACCTCATCCGCCAAAATTTATTGGGCAAACCTGCATGCAGTCTTCTACTCTTAGTGTACTCCGTGATAGTTATGTTCATTTTTCTACTGCACCATTCTGTTGTGGTGCTATTGGGACTCAAAATTCTCTTCTCCTTTTAGTACATATTTTCTTGAACTTCTTATAACTGTACTCTCCATCATTATCGGATCTCAATCATTTCAGCTTGAGTCCATTTTCATTTCCACATCAACCAATCAATTTTTAAACACTTCGAATATCTGATATCATCAAAAAATATACCTACACATTTTTAGTGAGGTCATCGATGAAGGTAACCAAAAGATTTGAGCCACCCAAAGAAGAAATTGGAGCTGGACTCAAAACATCCTTACGCTGCTCTTGTTTCCGTGGTTTGGGTTCTCACCAACTTTGCGCAATTCTATATTTTCTTTAATTCCAGCACCTAGTCTTCATAGGATTTCCAAATCAATTGATTCCAAGTTTGAAAGTATATCTCGCTAGAGGAGATAGTTCAATTCATGTGTTCGAGCCTCATGTGCCGCAAGCACAAATGTTCTGCATCTATTGACGTTGAAGCGTCTGACGTTTTATTGATTACGTAAAGTGTCCTTTCGATGTTTCCCTTCGTTGCCACTAGTGCTCCTTTTGTAACTTTCCATGTCTCTCCGATTGATGTAGGATTGTACCCTGTTCGAGCTAAATGACATCGAGATCAGGTTTTTTTTTCAACAATGGGACATGTTCAACTTTTTTTACCTGTCATGTAAAATTGTTTCGCATTTTGATGTCGACATCTCATTTGCCAAAAATATTTTGGCTCTGTTGTCCTTTAGGTACGTACACTCTTCCAAAATCATCCGTAACATAACTTTCATAAATTATTTTATTTAGGGTGGCATGAAATGAAGTGCTTGAGTCCTCTACTCAAGATTCAGTGTTGTCCAAAGACGATTAAAGCATTTGGGAGTGATTTCAATGTGATGTTTACTGCACCATTATGTCTAGTTGCTGCTTCTTTCCTTGGAGTCGCACAATACTTCTCGAAGTCCCTTTACATGTCGCAATTCCAATATTCAACGCGACTCTTTGATTTCGAATTGCTTCTTCTGAACTTAGACCGATTTCGGTACAGGTTTCGATCCAGATTTCTTCCATTGCCTTCTACATTTAGAGCTGATGCAAATGCTTCACCATTTGATTCATACTGAATTTCCTTACTAAGATTCAAACTAATATTGTCATCAAATTTCAAAATAGTATTTCCAGATGAGCTGCTTACCACCATAACGAAATTATTCCAGCTAACTGTTAATGAGGATAGTAGCAAAAGTGATCTTACTTCATCTTCAAATTTAATACCCGCTGCGCTTAGTTGGCTCATTATCATATTGAATTATTCAGATGTTCTGCAACAGAGCTGGCACTCACAATCTTCATATTAAATAGGTGTTTTATCAAAAACACTTTATTGATGTCGACGGTTTTTCAAACATTCTTGACTCCGCGTTCATAAGATCTATGGTGGTCTTTTCATTGACTATATTATGGTCAATTGAAGATTCAAATGATAAGCTGAATAAACCTAGGGCTGTTCTATCAAGTACCTTATACTCACCTTTGCTCATGTCAGATGGTTTCTTCAAAGTTCCATCTAGAAATTGATACAATTCTTATTTGAGAAGGTCCTCAACTTGCATTTTCCGCAGCACAAAATTGGTTCCATTGAACATGCCAATTTTGCACATCACTTCGTTTGCCATTGCTCCCATTGGAACTTGACGAAGCTGTAAGCGAAAGTTCCGATGCCAGTTGTAAGAGATATCCAAGCATGAGTTTCTTTTCGCAACTCTCCGACGAAGATGCCGGGAAAATCACATAGCGAATAATGAATCAAGCAACACAAAAGCACAAATCCGAAGCAAACACAACGCACAGAAAAACAAGTACAAAGAGATACAACGATTTATGTGGAAAACCTCAAGGCAGGGAAAAATCACGAAGCCATCATCACATATAATAAACTAAAATAAGGAGAAGGTTTATAAACGCACTGTAGCCCACAATGGAACTTTCAGGCACAAAGAAGGAAATGAGCTTGTCTCCTTAAATACCAACAAGAAAACCCTTTGGACAACGAATTTCACTCTTAATAACCTTAGCCCTCCAAAATGACTAAACAACCCTCAATTTCCTGCCTGGAAATTACACGTGCGTAACTTGTGCTCCGTTTGAGCGGTGTTCGATGTTTGGGCACGCTCAGGCTCTCAAGATTTTGGCATCCGCTGAATTCATCGGAGCACTTGGGCGCACTTAGGAGCCCAAGTTTTTGTCTAAGCGTTCTTTGACAAAATACTCAACGCTTGGCCGCGCTCAAGTGCCCATAGCTTCTACTGCTATAGAACATCTCAGCTACTCCATACTATTCCTAGCTTTTGGGTGCGCAGAGGCGCTAACTTTTGGTTGCTAATGCATCGCTTGTCTGTTCGCTTTGATTAATCATCGTTCAAATGTATCTTCTATCGATCTCCAGCCTGTGTGTTTGGTCCGTCGCACTTGTGACTCTATTACATAACACCAAACTCTTTCCCAATATAAGTTTCATCTATTTTAGATGAAAATATTAAATTTATGAAGGGCATTTTAGTGACTCGACATTGATTTTTTATTGATGTTCTAGACGCACTCGCAGTATTTGGAAATGACCTCCTTCGACATGAAGAGTTTCGCAGGGTTGCCACTTAGACGAAGATGATTTTTTCGAATTTTTATAAGTTTATGTATGTATATTTCTGAGGATGCGGTGCCGGTCAGCTGGAGCTAATCCAACACCGGTTATGGGGGGCAATAAGTCCTCTAGTTGCAGGATTATATTGAGTGATTTAAGAGACAAATATATAGATATCAAACATAACTCATTTATTAATTAATTCACAAGTTTTGATTACAAAGATCAAAATAAAATAAAAGTTATAAACTTTTAAATAGAGTAAAAAAGAAAGCGGAAAATCAGTAGGAGTAGTATCCATACTACTTGGTTCTTAGCACTCTTCCTCTAGGACAAACCCCTGACCTGGGCATGTTTCAAATGTGCAGGTATTTGAATACAAGTTAGTTGTGAAATTAAGTCTTGATAGATGTCATTTTTACAAATGTTAAATAATAAGCAAAATAAGTAATAATTTGACAGAAAATAAAAGCTGTATAAAATTATCCCTGCAAACCTGTTTCAGTTGCACTGAAACTTTAGCATGAAAATAATTGCAGACAAAAATAAATATAGAATTTTAGCGTTTGATATATGGCGCAAAATATATTTTTGTTTGGCAAGTACAAAATCGAGGAAAAGGAGGTTCATTTTTGTGTTAGATATCCTAATTTCTCTCTATATCTCCCCCCTTAAAGCCTTATCATTATATGCTCCTTATGACTCCAGATGTCGGACAATCCCGTCCTAGTAGTTGTCTGATCCGACTAAAAATATATCAACATGTAACCCTTGCTACTCAGTTATCAAACTTTTTCATATATCATTTTATGTGACTTTTAAAAGCACACTTTTATCAAATATATGCGATACTGAGCAGAAAAGCATATTTAAACAAGAGTAATAAAAGACATCTAATACTTTGTTCTTTTAAGTTCAAAAGTTCAACAGTTTGATCGAATCTGCATTTAGATTTGATATTTAGAATTAGCTTTTTAGCCAATATTTTTAGGATTCATTATTATCTTTATTTTTATTCTGATTTTTTTTCACTTTTTTTTCTTGAAAGAAGTCCTAATTTTACTGAGGTAGTAGTAATATTTATAATGATATTGTTATCATCATTATTTAATGATAATAATAATGTACGAAAGGAAAGATAGAATAGAAATGGCTGTATAAATTGCAGAAAATATTAATAATAATAGTAATAATAAAGTGCTAGAATAAAAATGTTTGAATTTAAATTGATAGAATGGAAGTAATAATTATTTTATAGCATTTGTAATGTTGTTTATTATTAATTAATGACTTAATATAGTAGTATATTTATTAATAAGAAATAAAATAAAGAAAAATAAAATATAAACATTTCCTCTCATTTCCTTCCTCATTTTCTTCCTCTTTTCCTTCTCCACTTGCCTAAGTTAGAGTTGCCGGGCAATGGAGGGAGGCCGGACGTGGGGTGGCCGGGGCAGAGGGGCAGCGGCTGGAGGTTGGCTGGGCTGCTGCTGGTAGGAGGCAGGGAGGGGCTGGGTGGTTTGAGGGAGGAGGAGAGGGGCTGTGGGGAAGAAGGAAGGGAGTGGGGTTTAAATAGTGGGAGAGGACGTCGGCCAGGTGGGCCGACCAGCCTGCGCCAAAAATGGCGCAGGCGGTTTCCTTTTGGCGTGGAAGCTTCCGCACTAGCGCCTGTGGAGCGAAGGGGGAAAATGTGAAGGAAATTTAGTAAATTATTTAAAATTATTTTTTTGCATTTGTCACCGTTTGACGTCCAAAAATAACGGAACTTGACACTGAGGCGTGTTATGATGTAACGAACACCCTCGCACCAAATTTTTTGATTCGGATAAATATTTTATTTTTAATTAATTTTTGAAGTTTAAAACTTCAAAAATTTATTGAGACCGAACCGGCGCTCAAAATCGATGAAACTTTTCGAGTAGCCTTAAAATAATATACTTAACATAATGACATAAAAATCGATGAATTCGGACACATTTAATTTTCTCAATTTATTGAATTTAAATAATTCCAATAAAATAAAGTGATAGTTTCTGTTATCTGAATTCTCCCAAACTAGAGCACTTTGATATAATAATTATTTCTATCTAATGAAATTTTTTTTTTGCCATAATTTGAAATTTCCCGGGATCCTGATGTCCGAGGCGAGATTTGACCTAATTTGAAAAGTAACGATATTGGATCGTTACAATATTAACTAATTATTAAAATGATCTTCATTAATTAAATTTTATTTTCAAAATGGATGAAAAAATCAAATTATAACTAATTTGAAGTTTTACATGGAATTAGGGGACTATTTTGGGTTCTTAATTGTCAGAGGACTAGATTGGACATTTTTCAATAGTTGAGGAATAACTCCATATCTCACCATCTATTAGTGGGACCCCAAGTCAACAATAATTTTTCAAGTAAAAAAATAACTATATATGGATTGTAAGATGTGTGAGTATTTTGTTGTCCATCTGAATTAATAGTCGCATTTATCTTCTTATATTTTGTATTTGTTTAATTTCTAAAATAATTAAACAATTGCTTAGTATTTAGTATCCACAAGGGCTGACAAAAAATACTTTGAAATATGCCAAGTGATGGTGGGTTTGTGAAAATTGCAATGAGAAAAATTCATTGGGAATAATATCAGTTTAGGATACAGGTATGCTAGAGTGACTCAAGTAGGCCCTGCACTTACCTTGTCATCCGAAGAGACATTCAAGATTTATTTAAATTGTTTTATAACTGATTAAAAACGATTGCGATACCTTCATGATTACAGTTAAATAAGCTGTTTTAATTTGCAGCTTGATATAGAGAACAGTTCAGCGCAAGAAGAATGGCAAGAAGTTGAGTTTTTCTTTGGTAAGTACATTAGAAATGCTTTCTTGTTTTCGACGTTGTCTTGACATCACATGGTTGTGAAATGTATTATGAATTCACGCCCTTGTTTGTTAATAATTTATTTGTGGCAGCATCCAGGTAAAGCTTCAACTGGGTTGAGTTCATGTTTATTGAGATGTTATGCTGTATTGTAATATATAATTGAATTTGAAATGCCTTTTTTGCGCGAATTTAGTCCAGCTTGAATGATAAGTGTAATGTTTCATTATAGAGTACCATGGCTAGAGTAAGATGGGGAAATAAATTGATGCCACATGGCTGAGCAAGATTTGGGTGAATCTATATTTTAAAATGTGTAGAAGTATGGAATATGATTTGTTTCTGGTCCGTTAATGTAAAACATCATGTTTATTGCATTAAAATGAAATAGTATAGTTAGTACAAAGTTAAAAATTATTGAAACTTTGGAATTCCCGCAATATTCCCGCTTAATGGATTTATTGACCTTTTGTTACGGATGGCATGAAGCATAATAAATGTTGAACATCAACCTGCAATTCAGCTTTTCAACGCTACAAAATGTTACTGAGGTTATTTACCCGGCATTTGAATTTGAGCTTAATTAATTATACTTAACTTTATGATGTGTTCTGTTACATTTATTGAAATGTAGACCAATTATGTGTTCGTTTTTTAATTTCTTTGTTTGTTTGCTCGATCTCCTTACATTTTGGAAATGCTGTTAGATTTTTAGTGTGTTTATTAACATTGAATTTATGAGAAATGAGTTTTGTATGTTATTTAGTTCAAACAAAATTCACAAATGGTTTGTCGATGTCTTGTATTTTGATTCTTGTTTAATTTCCAATGGGCCAATTAAATTTTAATTTTTTTATTTCTGTCCAACAGGATGGGTTTATGTTCTGGAGGTGGCCTTAAAAATATTTACGTATGGGTTTAGAACATATTGGATGGAAGGACAAAACCGTTTTGATTTCGTGATCACATGGATAATAGGTAACCGAATAAAGCTGCTTTTTATTTTTTCTAGTTAGCTATTTTATTACTGAAGATTATATAGTTTTGAATTCGTTATTTTTTTGAGATATATATTCTTGGTCTGGTTTGATTGAAACAGTTAGCATCTGAAATCAATTTCATTCTTATATTGAATAACCTAACCTCAAAGTGAATTACCACGATGGACAACATTGTGAAGGTCCTTTGAAACAAGTAATGGCTTCATATGTTGAGAATATGATGACAAGATAGGAGATAGTTTATTCTTTTATATAGACGAGTGTAGAGTTCAGGAGCTAAAACTAATGAATGCAACAATAATGGTTTCATGTGTTGGGAACTAGATACTAAAAGGGATGTGAAAAAAAAGAGATTTTCCATTGTTTGTGAGTAAAATTAATGAATGCACCAAAGAATGAAATAATTAGCAAAATATCATTGCCTAATGAAATTGAGTGCTTAGTCTCTGAATGCAGGCATATTTTCTTCAACAGGAGGACCCCGGCTTTCTGACAATGATGGATTGCCTTTATGCTTGGCTTCAGAAGAGGCTCAAAGGCCTTGTTACCTGGGAGTGAAAGTCATTGGCAGGCTACTGAGTTGGGTAGAATTCATGAGCTTGATTGAGCAAGGCAGGTTCAGATTATATTTAGTACAACCATTTTCTGTCTCTAGTAGGCCGTCTCTGTCTTATTAAGTCTGTGCTTGCCGCCATTCCAATATACACAATGATGATGTCGGCGATTCTAGACTCCTGCCTACTTGATATTGAGGCTATCCTTCTCTAGTTCATTTGGAAAGGAGTGGGGAATAGCGACATCACTGCATTAAATGGGAGGAGGTGTGTCACCCGCACTCAGATGGCCGACTATCTGTAATCTTAGACTTTGGAAGAGAGTCCTGGCTACCCAACTCACACTTAGCTTTGTTAGCTGGAAGGATCTTTTGTGGGTCAGAGCGCACCATTGGAGGACTTCTCAGTGAGGAGGTTTGACTTAGTCATCTCAAGGATGATTTTCACTCGTTGGCTAATTGTACAACGATACACTTAGATAGAGGATGATTGTTTGCACTGGCAGCTTGATAGACTTTCTGAGATTGTATCTAGGCAAAGATTGCTGGATAGTAGTGGCAGTTTAAATATTTTTGTAGTTTCAGTTGAGTCATCAAACGGTGCAATTCTTTCGGAGGTTTTTTAGGGATGTCTTTCCTACGAAATTCTGGTTGTTCAAGAGAGGCCTATCACTGTGTGCCCCTTGTGTTTGAAGATTCTAGCTAAGGAGGATAGAGAACTTTTGATTATACACTATAGCTTCACCAGAGTCATCTTGGAGTGTTGTGTCAGCTAGGGTTTCTTGAACTCTGTTATATCCTGCTAGGAGCAACTTGTTTTTCTTTAATCATCGGCCACATCTTGTAGGCATCGTAGATACACAGGGCAGGTAGTGGTCTACACACTTACCAATCTTGGAGTAGGACTGAGAGGACCCATTGGAGGTCTTCCCCTACGCCACTGATTTGTGCGAGTTGGATTCTCTCAATTGGCTAGCGCTGATCTTTGTGATGGTACGAATATTTGGGGCTCCCCGGCTTTGACGGGCTTCTTCACCTTCCCTCGACAGTGCTCCCTGTTGACTGAAGGATAATGTTGATGCTTCATTCTGATACCACGACCAGGATGCCTTCTGAGGACTTGTGATAGTTGCTTGGTGCCTGTGGGGAGCAGATGCAGGCTTGGAGTTTGGCAAAGGCAGAGAGTTTCGGTCTGTTCTTCTTCTTCAGAGTGTTACACAGGTCCTGCTTCAGTTTTCATGAATCTGGAAAAGTGAGGGTGAGTGTGTGACCTTAGTTGATTAACAGGGCCCTGTGTAAAACCCTGAATCAGTGTAATCTGAAAAGTGAGGGTGAGTGTGTGATTATATTTGATTGACGGGGTCCTGTAGGTAATGAAATGAAATCTCAAGTTTCTAGCAATCCTGCACATGGCGCTGTCTTAACCAATGCTCTATTCATTTGAGCTAAAATAGGCAATACTAAGGATATCCTATGGTCATGAGCTATTAAGTAGGCCATTAGAAGTGTGCCAAGGTGAACTCTATTTTGCCTAGGAAGGTTGATATAGCACAACCAATTGGCAATGATATATTAGGCTTGCATGGGATCCATCACAACGGTGGATCCGAGCTTAAATAACTTGAGAGCTCGTGATTATATGTGGTCCAATTCTATAAAGTCCTAATGCTCATGTCATTGTAGAAATTTTCGATTATACATCAAGGGAAACAATGGTGTGATGTCCCAGTCCTCCCAAGTTCTCTATAAAGATACTAATAATGAGCTGTCAATTTGTGAAGACCATCTGAATAGACACACTTTCCTTTCCTATGAGTTTTAGTTACTCAATGCTGAAACAACTCTTTTTATGGAGGAATACTCTTCTCATAAGATTATAATTGGTAGGCTGGAGATACACATTGTGGCCCATAGGGTAACTAACATCTCATTAGAAGAAATTTAATATGTATTCAAGCAATTGACCTAGCTCTACAATTCTTTGAATCAAGAATGGGGTAAATGAATATAGTCAAATGGAGATGCATACATATTGTGGTAAACTCTAGTCTATCTAAGAGTGCCATGTTGTTCCCTCAAACTAACGAGCCCAGTATGTATATCCATTGATAGTCAACTACATGTCGTAGTTCATCTCATTCTCTTCATGATAAAGCAATATGTAACTTGGAAGTCTAATGACATATGTACTATTTGCATTGTAGTTGTCTGCTTTGAATCACGTATCAATCTTCCCCATGGTGCAAGACTTATTGTATTACAATTTCATATTAATTACCCCATCGACATAGTCGTAATTTGTGGAGAGCTCTAAACTTGAACTCTCCCAGCACAAAGAATGTGTAAAAATCCGGTCATAGATATCTTGACCCAACATCTCTTGGTGACACTCATGGTGACTTTACACCTGAGCTAGCCTAGAAGGAATCACTTTGGTTGATTTTCTAGCATATCTCCTCCAAAGATCAGGTTATAGGTAGTTGGTGAGGCTGATGCTAAAAAACATTCTAAGCAAACTAATATGATATATACATCTATAATAAAAAATTCAAGAATTTAATTTTAATACAAAAATCAAACGAATTTGTGTACTTTTGAAGACTCGCATTCAAAGCTTGCGGATCAACACGCCGAGTCCTTCACATGTGTAACAATTCACTCTGCTAAAATTGCGCAGGGTTTAAATTACAATTACACGCTGTGTCACAATCAACTAAGGCGTTGTATGATTTGATGTCAAGTGAAAAGTTATTATGATAGCAGGTTATGTTTGGTTCATTGTTATTTAAATAATAGATATCAATATTTATGTTTGGTTCACTATCATTTATGTTATGTTACATTTGAGGTAAGATTACCCCCTAACAATGAGATGTATATATAAATTGTAGAACCACCCAAAATAACTAAAGCGATAATTACATACACAGTACCAAAAACTACTAAAATAAATATAAAGCAATCAACATTTACTGATCACATCCAACCCAACATTGAACAATTAAGTTTGGATCTGCGGAGGGGAAAGATTAAGGATAGTTACGTTTTGCCCGATTTGAGGGGAAAGATTCTGGAGTATCCCCATAAGGCTGAATTTGCAGCACAACAGGAGTACTTGCTGATGTTGGTGCTGGCCTCAACAATCCCACATCGATCTGGTTCGTGTGTTGCCGTCCGGGTTGCTGATTTTGGATTGGCCAATGTCGTTTTCAATTATTCCACGTCGGTAGAGGCGGAGGCGGAACAACGGTGCGTCGGTGAGATTCAGGGAAGCGACGCACTCTACCATAGCTGACATAGAATGTCGCAATGTTATCTGAATTGAAATTTTGAGATGTCATAATGAGATAGCATTGAACCAAACAGCTCCAATCTTAATGACATCTTTAAATAACATAGCATTACAAATAGATGACAAGAAACCAAACAACTCCTAAATACTTCAATTGGTCTATTACATCACTTCAACCGCTAGTGATCTTAGTCAGACATGGCTCTACTTACCCATGCGAGAGCCCAATCACTCACATACACAGCTGCGATCGCTGCTGTGCCAGTTTCTCAGCAGAAAATATTGCTATTCCGCTCGTATATTGTTTGATTACCCTCGGGAATAGCTCGAACTCCCCCGCTTTCAGTTTTGGCGTAGAGAAAGTCTCACCTCAGCGTGCTACGTATTTATTTTTAGGAAGTGCTGTACTATCCACTTTTCTATTGAACTCCAATGCTTCTCTCTACGGAAAAGTATGTCTTTGTTTTATTTTTTTTTGTCATTCTTATACTCTAGTTTTGGAATGAACTGTTCAGCCCTTCTTTTTCTTAACGTGAACTTGGCATCGTTAACTATTAAGTGGCGAGCTTTATCATTCTAACTCTTTACTATATTTAACTATTCTTGGCTGAATCATTTTCAATGCTAAGCTACTGGAACTTGAATTCCCTGGACGGTGAACCTTTTTTTGATTTACATACCTAAAATAATATTAATATTTCAAATAAAATAATTAATTAAAAAAAATTAATTAAATGTAGGTTTAGGCTTGCAATTTTTTATTTGATATCTTACTAATCAAGAGTTTGATTACATCACAAACTTCTCGATTATGATATATTAAATTCAAATGTTATAAAATCATGATATAGTAACAGCGTTTCAAATTTAAGTTATTCAACAAACATAAAGAACCAAAGTAACACTTAAAATTTTTGACAAAGTAACACCATTTGCTCTTACATCGAGCCTGACTTTGGCTTTGTGGTGATAATTCATTGAATGGATATAATTCATATTTCTAATTAGTATCACTCAATTATTGTTTTTTTTATTTTTAGTTTAAATGCAAGCAATCAGGTGACTTGTACTGGTGGCTTGCTTAGTTGGAAACAATGTAAATTAAGTAAAGCGTATCTTAGTCTAATATAAGACCTAAAGTTTTGAACATTCGATGGTAGTCCACATAGAACCAACGAGTATTTTCTTGGTAAGAAGTTTTTATTATTTAACGGCTTCTTTAAATGAGTTATTAAGGAATGTTATTTCCTAACATGATGTGCTGTGTGTAGCTTTTCAAACTTTTCATGAAAGCATGTGTAAGTGCTTTGTAGATACTAGAACTGTTAATTTTCTCAAACTTCTGCTTTGTGTTCTCCGAATTAAATTTAGCGCCCATTTATTATTGCATTTGTATATTTTTTCAGTCATTGGAGAGGCGACAACCTTCTTCTTTTCATCTGAGCTTCCATTTCTTTCAAACGGCGAATGGTGAGAAATTCCTTTCAATCACTAAGCTCTTTTCTTCTTCTTTATTTCTATTCTTTTTCTATCTTTCAAACTGAAATGAAAGCAAATTGGCATAGTTATTTATTCCATTTATTTAGTTTATAGGTAGCAGCTTTCATTTTATTAAACAGCTTTTATCATTATGCTATTTACTTAACATTTGGTTGTTGTAAAATCAATTTATAATGTTTTGCATTATTTCATGGCTGCTTTATTTTTTATGCATTATTTGTTATCTCAGTGTTAACCCTCTCAAAAGGGCATCTACGAGAAGCCATAATTCATACCTATGTGTTTAAAATGAAGTTCATTATGCCCATCCTTCTATATGGTTTAAATATTGTCGTCTAACTGCAACAAATGAGATTTTAATTGATTTTGATATTAGTTCAAATACTGCCGTCTAACCGTGACAAATGAGTTTTTAATTAATATTGAAAGGCTGTTTTGCTCTAAAAGACTATCTTGTTATTGTAATGAATGGGAACTAATTTGATTCATTAAAATACACTGCTTATTGGTTTTCTAATCTGTCTTAATTTATAATTAACATGTGCAACATTCTGTGGGAAAGGCAACTGGTAAACCACCATCAACTTTTTAGGATTGCTATTTTTCTTGAACACTTTAAGAGGCCTGATTATTTTCTTGCCACAGGATTCGCTATCTTTTGATAGCAAGGATGTTTCGCCTGATAAGACTTTTGCTAAATGTCCAACAATACAGAGCTTTTGTTGCAACATTCCTGACGCTGATTCCTAGTTTGATGCCATATCTTGGCATCATTTTCTGCCTGCTTTGTATATATTGCTCCCTTGGTGTCCAGGTGATTGATTTGACTTGGAAGAAAAACTTTATTATGTAGAAATTAATTCTGGTAATATCATGCTACTGCAGATTTAAATGGAACGAGGAAACTTTGTGGAATTTTTGTACTTCATTTTAAGTTTCTGTTATCTTTAGTAAAATTGAAGTTTCGTGGATTCATTTTATTTATTTGCATTGCTTTCTATATGTTGAAAGACCCATATAGCCGAGATTCTTCTTTTTCTCTTTCTGTTTCTCACCTCTCTTTGCAACACTGCTTACTTTACTGAGTTCTAATGGTTTTTTGAGGAACTATTAAGGCATTTATACTTGCTCAATGACATTGATAATTTTTAAACCTGCATGTCTCGCAAGCAATGTAGAAATGTTTTCAAATTTTTTTATTTAAGAGTAGTAAGTCATTCCTTAAAACTTGTTCCATCTTTTGCTTGAACTTTTCAGTTCAATCACCTATCATATACAATACGAAACCTTAGTAATTTTAAGAGGTGTCGAGTTTTCATTGACAATTTTTTTAGTGAACCGTCTAAGACATTTTTTCCTTGATAATCCGGATTAGAGCTACTCCAAATTTGCTATGAATATTCTCTTTTCTCGTCATATCTCTTGGTGTGTACCCATTTTCTATCTTAGAATTCTCATATTCACAACATTTATAATTTTATTGTATTTTTTACTTTGTAGACAACATACTTTTATGTATTACTATATTTTTCTTAAACTTACTATATTTTAATTAGATTTTCTTATCACACAACAACGTGCAAGTAGTCCATGTTAATCACGATGCACTCTATTCACCAATAATATGTATGTTAGAATCAATATCTGAACTGCTTACTCTACTTAATAACATGATCTCCTATTTTAATATCATTTATTATAATTTGTATTATCTCTTATCTAAACTATATTTTAGTGTTTGATACCTCTTAGATTCTTGAGTACTTCTCAATATCTTGATTGTTTACTTTAACCTATCTCTAGCATTTTCTATATGTAGAATATTATCTGCAAACGTTATGTGACAATTCACCTCTGGAATGTGTTCAGCAAGAGTATTCATAATAAATGTAAAGAAATACATATTTAGAGCTGCGTCTTTATGACTCTAATTTAGTGCTCCTTTATACATGTCTTCTTAACTTCAATATAAGCAGAACAGATCCTTATTTTTTTTAATGATTTTTTCTTGTTGTATTATTGTCTTTTCTAATTTGATAAATATCAAATCGATATGTCCTTCATGTTCTTAAATATTTGATCAAACTCTTAAGCAAATGCAGTCTTTATAGGTGGATCTTCCTAGAATAAAGCCAAAATGATTTTGTGGAACCCTAGTGTAAAGCTATAGTTTACATTTAATTATTCTCTCCCAAAGTTTGAAACCATAACTTAATAATTTGATTTGGTTATAGTTTGCAATCATGTACTTCACCTTTGTACTTGTAAATAGGTATTATAGTACTATTTTACTTATTTGGCATATTCTTAGTCTTAAAAATCATGTAAATAAAGTTGGTTGACCAGGAACTCTTTCCCCACCAAAACATCTCCTTGCATCAATCAAGATGTGTTTTGATACAACGGGTTCTCCACCCTTCATTTTTTTTCAAAGCATTTCAAACTTCTACTTTATTTGCATGTTGAATTATTTTTATATTTGTATTTCCTTTATGGTTATTTGTTAATCCCATTAATTCAACCTCATTTATAAGCCTCTGAAAATAGCTCATCTATATATATATTGAAAGCCCTCATTCTTATATACTATTTCTTATTATCATCTTTAATGCACTTTCTAAATTTTATACAAACATTCAAAAGCTACAGCCGTAATATATATAAATGCTTTCTTGGAACTATGACAACTAAATTTATATTTTTTTATTCCTCATTAATTTTGTGTTCAAACAACTTCTCACAACAAATTGCTTATGAACTTTTTGTTAAACATTTTATGTTTACCAAGCGAGTTTACTGTTAATAGTATCTCAATCTATTTTTTGTGCCAAATTTATATTTTTAAAAATAAATCTTGATGAGGATCTTTCTTGGCATTGGAACAGAGTGGTCAAGATTATCACATTTTGGAAACTCAACTCTTTGTTTAAGTTTAGGTTCATTCAAAATTTAGATTCTTTGTCAATAGTGGGAGCATAAAACGCAAGGGCTTCTGTGTTGTCATGATAAAAGTCAATAAAAATGGAAGCATTATTATGGTTTAAGAGTCTGTTAAAGTAGAGATGATAGTTGGAAATCTTTTTGTTATTGGAATTACAGGCCCTATGTTATTACCTTAAAGTTGGCAAACTTTATTCTTGCATATGCAAAAATAATCAAAATGTTTCTTGAAGAAGCTAAGGCTTAATACATTGTGATTGCCTTTTGTGGCGACCCAATGTCAGATTAGCTCTCCTGACCTAACATTGGATGCCACTGTAGTACTTAATAATGGATCAATATCTCCTAATCCACTATTAGGTACTACTACTGGCAAATTATCTATAAGATAGAAAAACATAAATGCATTTCTAAAGTAATGTTAATAAAATAGTCATTCCATTACAATCATCCAAAAAATAAAATAAACATTCATCTCAAAGTGTAAATAATACCAGATCATTAAGTGATCTGACTCATAAAAGTCAAATACTAAATTACACATCCAAATTGGGTAAAATCAGTGTCGTTATACTCTCTATAGCATAATATGAACTTAGACAATAAGTGGGTTCAATTCGGAGTAATAATGAGCAACTTAGGGTTTTATCCTAATTATTGATAATGCCAAAGTATGATTTTTGTAAATAGTTATCAAATTGTAAATTAAAGTTCACCACATTATTCTATGTAATTATTTGAGAAAAATGAGATAGTATTGATGTATTCTATTCATTGAATAAAAAGATATAAAGCATACAAAAATCTGAATTAATTTAATCACTTATTTCCTACTTAATTATTCATCTTCATTATTTATTAGCCCGACCCACTTCCTATGCATGTGAGCCCTCTTCAGTCTCTGCTCGTACACGAACTCTGCGTATGCGAGCCGCTGTCGGTGCTACTTCGATCGGCCAGAACAGGCCACGGATTCAACGGCACCGAGCGTCTCTCGTCTTCGTCTCGTCCACGAAAGGTGTAGCTCGGGATTTAAGGTTTCAGAGAAACCCTAAATCTGCAAGTGATGGAAATGTCGAGGTATAGAAAGGTTCTTGTAGGTTAAGCAATTCGTACGAATCCCCTAATTCTTAATCGATCCATCCCCAGGTCATCTCATTGCCGCTTAACAGATTAAGGTACACATAGGTTTACGGTTTACTATTGTATACTATTGGCACAATTGATCCTCGATTGTAAGGCAAGTAAATAGGATTACGAAATGCATTGAAAATAAACGAATCGATTTTGATAGGAAATAGGGTACCTCACGTTCACCGTCTGAAAGCTCTCGCTCTATTACCGTGCTGCAATGGTCGATCCCGGTCCTCGGCAACAGCTGCGCTCGTTCCTTAGGTTTCCATACGAAGCAGTGGGAGGGGTGTAACTTGCTTTTGAGAGGCCGAATAGATGGCTTTGCCATCGATTCAGAAGGGCGCCTACGCGAGTTCCCGTCTCTGGGAATGACGGTCCAGATTAGATCTGGACCGTTCGATCTTTTCTGAAGGTCAGCGGTTGATCTCCTAACATTCGCAAGCACTTAGATAATTATTGATTAGTTTGCTAATAATACTCATTAAATTTAAATGAAAAGAATAATATCAACCAAACCTCTTCCAAAACTTCTCAAAACCTTATCCTTTACTAATTTTGGCGATTAAAAATTTTTATTACAATCACAAGTTGTTACAGACTCCTCCCCTTAAAGAAGTGTCATCCTCGACACTATTTAAAATAACGTAGGGACATGATTGGTTTAGTGAAGTACCTATTTAATCAAACAATTATGGATATTTCTCCCGCATCTCACTTTCTCGTTCACATGTTACCTCTTCTCCTGTGTGATTCTACCATTGAACCTTGAGCATATGAACACTTCGATTCCTTAGCAGTTTCAATTGTTCCTACAAGCTTTTCACTGGCTTTGCTATATAAGTCAAATATGGTTGCAGCTTAATTGTGGATGCCTGTACCTGTTGGCTTGGATTCTGTAAACACCTTCTCAAGTATGATACATGGAATACGGTATGTACAACTGAGAAGTTATCTGGCAATTCTAGTCTATAAGCTGATGTACATATCTTAGATGACACACGAAACTGTCCTACATATCTGGGACTTAACTTTTCAGAATTTCCAAAACTCTGCATGCCTTTCATTGGACTAACTTTAAGATAAACTCTATCTTCTACCTGGAGTTCTAGTTGTCAATGTTTAGAGTCATGATATCTTTTCTGCCAGTCTTGTGCTGCTAACATTCTCTTCTTAATTAGCTGTATCTTATGAGTAGTGTCTTCCACCAATTCGGACCCGTATAATTGAGTATCACCCACCTCAGTCCAAGCTAAGGGTGTGCCACACTTCCTGCCATACAATGCTTCATACAGAGCCATCCCTATGCTTGCTTGAAAATTATTATTATAAGCAAATTCAACTAAGGATAAATGCTCCTCCTAGCTTCCACCAAAATCTAAGATACACAAGCGCAGCAGATCTTCTACAGTTGATTCACTCGTTCTGTCTGCCCATCTGTCTGTAGATGAAATGTTGTGCTCATGGCTAGGTTGGTTTTCAGATCCTACTGCACAACTTGCCATAATTTTAAGTAAATCTATCGTCACGATCTAATACTATCATTTTGGGAACACCATGGAGTCAAATAATCTCCTTGATATATAATTTAGCTAGTTTCTCTATTGAATCAATCTGCTTGATTGGTATGAAGTGTGATGATTTAGTCAATCTGTCAACTATCACTCATATAGCATCTGCTCTAGTCTTGCTTCTGGGCAAACTCATTATAAAATCCATGGATATGGCGGTCCATTTCCATTCTGGCATCTCCAATGGTTTAAGGAGTCCTCTAGGCTTCTAGTGTTCAACTTTTACCAAACAGCAAGAATGATACTTGGCTACATATTCAGCCGTCTCTCATCATTCTTGGCCACCAAAATATTTGCTTGAGGTCCTGATACATTTTACTATTTTACTATTCCAAGGATGAATAGTGTTGCTTGAATTGTGTGCTTCAGCAAGCAGTTCCATTTGGTTCTTTTTCGGTATCGATAACCTTTCGCCCTGATAGATTATTTCGTCACCCTTTAACTGTAGGTTAATTTTTTGGTTCTTCTCAATACTTGCCTTGAATTTGAGGTAATCGACATCTTCCTTCTGAGCAAGTATGGTCTTTTCTTTTACGTGGTTTGAGCTTCACAAGCGGCTAGGAAATTGAGTAAATCGATCCTCCTGATAGGCTCAATCCTTAATCTTTCAAAATCTTCTGTTAAGTCACTTGTTAATATTAATGATGTCAAGGTTGTTTTCCTGCTCAAGGCGTCAGCAACTACATTTGTTTTACCTAGTTGTTATTGAGTTCCAAGTCATAGTTGCAGATGAATTCCAACAAACGTTTTTACCTGCAGTTTAACTCTTTCTGCGTGAAGATATGCTTAAGACTTTGGTGATTAGTAAAGATTTCACACTTGACACCATAAATGTAGTATCTCCATATCTTTAGAGCGAAAATTTCGCCTGCCAACTTTAAGTCATGCACATGGTAGTTCACTTCATTGGGTTTCAGTTGTCGTGAAGCATACACGATTACTCTTTTTTGCCGCATCAACACACATCCCAAACTTGTCATTGAGGCGTCTGTATAGTCTTAAAAACTTTTGTCTTCTTGTGGTAGAACCAGAACTGGTGCAATAGTCAACTTCTGTTTGAGCAAATTGAAAGCTTCTTCGCATTCCTGACTCCATATAAAAGACGCTTCCTTGCGAGTCAATTTCGTTAGTGGTGCTGCTAGTTGAGAAAATCCCTCTACAAATTTCCTGTAGTACTCAGCCAAGCCCATGAAACTTTTGATCTCTGGTACTGTCTTGGGTTGTGACCATTCCTGTATGGCACTAATTTTTCGTTGGTCCACTTTTTTACCCTCTGCATCATTAACGTGGCCTCAGAATGCCACTGACTTTAACCATAATTCACACTTGGAATGCTTTGCATATAATTTATTTAGTCTTAATAATTCCAAGGCAGCCATGAGGTGTTTCTCATGTTCCTTTGCACTCTTGAAGTAAATTAGGATGTCGACTATAAATACTATGACAAACTTGTCTAGATGTGGTTTAAGGACTCACTCCTGCATTAGATCCATAAATATGGATGGAGCATTGGTTAGCCCAAAAGACAACCAAGAACTCATAGTCGCCACACCTAGTTTTAAATGCAGTCTTAGGTGTGTCCTCGTCCTTGACTTTAATTTGGTAGTACCCCGATCTTAAGTCGATCTTTGAGAATACTTTAGCTCCTTCCAGCTGATCAAACAAGTCATCTATCCTTGCAGTGGATACCTATTATTAATCATCATTTTATTCAATTTTTGATAATCTACGCACATTTGCATAGATCATTCCTTCTTTAAAAATAACACTGGGGCTCCCCACGGTGGCATGCTTGGTATGATGAAGTCCTTGTTAAAATGTTCATGTAGCTGTTCTCTCAATTCCTGCAGTTTCTTTGGCACCATTTTGTAGGGTGCCATGGATTGGGGTTGAGTTCTAGGAATCAACTCGATTGAGAATTAAACTTTTCTTCAGGAGGTATACCTGTCAATTCGTCAGGAAACACATCCTTGAATTTTCTAGCAACCCTGGACTTTTTTTATTAGTGGTTCTTCCTTGCTATCACCAATCATAGTTACTAAATAGGCATCGCAGCCTATGTTAAGTAGTCTCTTAGGCTTTATGGAACTAATCATAGACGCGGTAATCCCTAGTCTTCCGACGAATGATTCTGACTTTTCCCTAACATAATCATGACTTTCTTCTTATTGCAATATATCATAGCGTTGTTCTGACTCAACCAGTTCATTCTTAGTATTATGTCAAAATTTATTATCCGCATAGCTATGAGTTTTGCCTCACAAGTTTGTTTACCAATCGGAATGTCTAGTTTACAAAATGTACTTGCCATCATTTTAGCACCTGATGGCAGTAGTACATGTATAAATTTTTCTTACAACATTGGAGATTTTAACTTTGAGCTCACTTTTCAGATACGAACGAATGGCTTGCGCTGGTGTCGAATAGAGTGTCACAAGTTTGATTATTGATGTCTAACGTACCTAGTTTGAACAATTCAATTATTCTTACATTCTAAGCAAAAAGGAAAGAATAAAAAAATTAGATAATACGGTATTATTTGTGTACCTGATGCCACTTCATTATCCTCTGAAGTCACAATGGGTGTCAATGCGTACACCCTGGGTTTTAGCTGCGGGCTGCCCACTTGCTTTGCCGTTCTGGTAATTTCGGGAGGCTGATTTTGAGTTCCTCCAAGAAGACTGAGGCACTCTTCTTGGAATAGCATTTGCTCCAGTGGCGGGTGGAGGCATAATGGCAAGTATGGGTGCTTGGTTTTTGATTGGCACTAGGTTATTTGAAGAAGACGGGCGATCGGTCTTCACTCTGTGCACTGTCCAGTGGAATTGGCACTCCCAAAACCTGTGCCCAGATCTTCCGCAAGTATAACACATATTTCCTGGTGGTAGCATTTGCCGTAGGGGTGTCACCTTTGACACCTTGGTGCTTGTTCAGTTTGTTGGGTCATTTGATACATCCTTGGTGGTAGAGGTCTATTCCTCTTACTGTCTTCCGCCCTTATTGGTGCCGGTGACATTCTCTTCCTCTGCTTCTTTTGGTGCAGGTGATGTTCCACCAATCGGGCTCTTTCGAACAGTTTAGAGAAGCTATCGTGTTGTTGAGAGATTAGGTGGTCTTGGATTTGGTCTTTTAATCCTCTTAAAAAATTGCTGCATCTTGAAGCCTCAGTGTTTACTAGGTTTAGAGTAAATCTAAACAATCTTCTAAACTCCATCTAATAAGATAGCACCGATCGGTCCTCTTGCTTGAGTTGGATTAACTTGTCCTCAATGATGGTCTGTGCCGAGGGTGGAACAAACTTCTCTCTGAAAGCTTCCTCAAACTCCTCCCATGGAATATATTCAATGTCCAGTTCGGCAAAGCGGGAGTTCAGCTCGCTTTCCCACTAGAATTCTGCTTCCTCAATAAGCAGATGCATAGGTCAAACGAACTTCTTTTTTATTTGGGCATTTAATACTCAGCAAATTCTTTCCTACAATCCTCAACCAATTAACTGTCATAATAGGAGTGGCAGATCCACTGAAAGGTTGAGGATTTAGACGTAGGTATGCATGTAGAAATCCGTCTACAATTGGTCCTTGTGGTGCTGCTGAATTGACTTGTATGACTTGTGGGGTAGGTGGGTTCATAGATCTCTGCACCGCCTAGGTTTGTCTCTTAGCCATAATTTTAACCAATGCTATGAGGGTCCTCATCTCATCAGCAGTGGATGAGGTTTTTGAAGCTGTTGTGGTTTTAATAGGGGTAGACGATGGATTTGAGTCGGTATTTATTCTAAAGAAATAGTAAAAATAGTTTAAAGGAAATGGAAAAACATTTTAACTAATCGAAGAACTTTGAATACAAATATGAATGTTGTAAATAAGATAGAAGATGCGAAAGTTCCCTCAAACATGGAAAAGGTACATTCAATCGCAGAATTTTGTGCAAAAGTGATGATAAAAATCTAAATAAGTAGGTGGCGACGTTATCTTCTGCATTCTCTAACCATCCTGAGGTAAGTGTAGCTCCACTAGTCTTCAACGACATCATCCAGTAGCTGATCCAATATTTGAAGTTGAATTGAATCTGGATTCTCCAAAGTATAATAGGTGTCTGTCACCCTGTGTAACCACTCCCTAGCAAAAGGGACTTGGTCACTTCCCTTAAAAATTGGAGATTTCAATATTTTAATGAGGACTTATATTTTATTGTTAGCTCCACCAAAATTTTACAGCATTTATATTTGTATTCAGAGTTCTTCGATTAATATAAATATTTTTCCATTTCCTTTTAAATTATTTTTACTGTTTTTTTTTAATGTAATCCCGAGTTAAATTCATCGTCTACCCCTATTAAAATCACAGTAACTTCAGAAATCCCATCTATTGCTGATGAGATCAGGACACTCGTATGGTCGTTAAAATTATGGTTGAGATACAAACCTAGGCGGTGCAGAGATATATGAACCCACCTACCCCGCAAGTCATACAAGTCAATTCAGTAGCAACACATGGACCAGTTGTAGACGAATTTTTACATGCAATCCTACGTCTAGATCCTCTAACTTTCAGTGGATCTGCCACACCTATTGAGGCAGTTAATTGGTTGAGAATTGTAGGAAAGAATTTGCTGAGTATTAAATGCTCAAATAGGGAAGAAGTTCGTTTGATCATGCTCCTCCTTACTGAGGAAGCGAAACTTTGGTGACAAAGCGAGCTGAATTTCCGCTTTGCCGAACAGGGCATCGAAGATATTCCATGGAAGGAGTTTGAGGAAGCTTTTAGAGAGGGGTTTGTTCCACCCTTAGTGCAGACCATCATTGAGGACAAGTTAATCCAACTCACGCAAGGGGACCTATTGGTGCTATCTTACGAGATGGAGGTTAGAAGATTGTCCAGATTTGTTTCAAACCTAGTAAGCACTGAGGCTTCAAGATGCATTCGCTTTTTAAGTGGTTTAAGAGACCCAATCAAGGACCACATAATCTCTCAATAGCACGATAGCTTCTCTAAACTGTTAAAAGGAGCCCGATTGGTGGAAAATTACCTACATCAAAAGGAGCAGAGGAAGAGAACGTCACTGGCACCAGTGAGGGCGGAAGACAGTAAGAGGAATAGACCTCTACCACTACGGGTGTACAGATAACTCAACAAACTGAATAGGCACCAATGTGTCAAAGGCCACACCTCTATGACAAATGCTATCACCAGAGAAATAGGTGTTATACTTGCGGGAGACCTGGGCACAGGTTTTGGGAGTCCCAATTCCTCTAGATAGTGGATAGAGTGAAGATTGATTGCCCGTCTTCTTCAAACAACCCAGTGCCAATCAGAACACAAGGCCCCACCCGCCACTGGAGCAAATGCTATTCCAAGAAGAGTACCTCAATCTGCTCAGAGGAACTCAAATACAGCCTTATGGAACTACTAGAATGGTAGAGCAAATAGGCAACCCGCGGCTGTACCCAGGGTGTACGCATTGACGCCCATTGTGGCTTCAGAGGATAACGAAATGATATCACAAAATACGGCCATAGCCTATGTATATATAAATAATATCAACAATACAAAAACTCAATTGGGATCAAACTTGACGATATCCTGTGCAAGGAGGTCCAAAAAACTCTTAGAGAGCACCACCCCTAGCAAAAGAGAAATCATCCTGACGGGCATACAAAGCACAAAAGTCCCCATTCGATTTGCATCGCGTGATCGATGGGACAAGATAACACGAGGAAAAATAAGCAAAAAGGTAAGGTAATCGGTATGCCACTCTCTGCCTAGTGAACGGAGAGTCCTCTCCTAGAGACGCCTAAGTCTCCGAGCTGCTCCCAGGCAGTCACCCTCAATGAAGATGCCATCTGTATCCACCTTTGTAGCCACAAAGGTCTGCCGCAGTATAGTCACTTCCTGAATCTCAGCCTGGAGAGGAGACTGGGCCTATAAGCTAGCTCCTGCAACAACCAGTAATTGTCTGTCTAAGTATTGAACCATAACAACCCCAAAGGCAGTAGGCTTTCCGTAGCTATAGAAAGCATTTATGTTGGCCTTCAGCCATCGGGTCAGGGGGGGAGGGGGCACCTTCTGTAGTAGGTGGAAGGGCCCTGGTGGGCCATGGAACCCTTGGAGTCGAACCCGTCGTGAAGTTCGGCACTGATCATGGCAGATAGAATCGAATCTGCGCAGCCCGTGGAGTAGGGTGCGGGCGACCATGAGAACGCTCAGTCCTGCTCCTCCAAGATTGGTAGAGTGAGTAGGCAACAATCTGACAGCTGAAGCGACGACAGAGAGACGCAGAAGCAGTCGAGAACAATGCAGTAAACTGGTCCCAGGATGTAAGTGTGGCCGGAAGTAAGCCCCAACGCGCAAAGGTCTCCATGATGTCCTTCGTGTATCTACAATGGATCACCATGTGCTTTATGTTTTCCTCTAAGTCACAGCCCCAAACACAGGCTGTAGACTGAGTGAGCCCTCTCCTGAGTAACCAACAGCTTGCCGGGATAACATCTCTGAGTAGTCTCCATAGGAAACAGGCCTCCCTGGGGCCCAAAGCCATCTCCCACATGGCCGCGTACTGCCAAGGCTAACCTGCTCTCTCCATACGATAAATATGACTGGCTCGGCTCTCAGTAAAGTCATTAACCTGCCATTGTTGGTTCCCCTCCTCTAGATGAGCATGTCACTGTACGACTGGCCAACCGTAACCCAATAATCTTCAAACTGTAGAGTTAGCCCGCTGCACTGCAAAGTCCTCACCCTTGCGGCGGTAGCGAAACTCCATGGCTCTTACCCAAATGAGGTCGGTTCTACTGACAAAACTGAAGTGTGGCGGGTAGTTAGGACAGTCCTCCAAAGCCGCAGGTCTCTGATCTCAAGTCCACTAGACTCGAGCGGTAGACAGACCTCCTGCCACCTCACATAGTATAGCCGCTGCCCCCTGCTCCATCGCAAAGGAACTTATAGAGGATAGCCTCAATGTCAAAGAGGCAGAGTCCGGTATCGGCGCCACCAGCATCTGGTAGCTAGGAATCATAACAAGCACTGACCTGATCAAACACAATCTGCCAGAAAGGGAGAGGTGATGATTGTTCCATGAGCTCAACCTGCCACAAACTGGCTTTGTGACAGCTGAAAAATATACTCTCTACGAGAGTCTGCCAGTAACTGTAACCCTAAGATATTTGAGGGACACTCCTCTCTGGAAACCCAGTTTGATTGCTACTGTGCGCTGCCTATAAACTGGGGTTTGTCAGCTAAAGACAATCTGTGACTTACGCGAATTCACTGATTGCCCGGTCCAACTTTCGTACTCTATCAGGATCTGCTTGACCTCACTACCTGCTACCATTGAAGCAGTGCAAACAAAATCAAGTCATTGGCGTACATGAGGTGAGAGAAGGTAGGCTCACCTCTATCCAACTAAATGCGGATCGGGCGACCAATCTGCTGCTGCCGCCTGACTAGGAGGCAGAAGAGCACAAAATGAATAAGTAAGGGGAGAGGGGGCATCCCTGCCTAAAGCCTCTTTGCCCCAATATCCAGGGAAGTCAGTGCTCTCCAACTAGGACGGAGAACTTAGGGGATTCCACGCACTGCATGTCCCAATCCGTCAAATGCTGCGGAAAACCAAATCTCTGTATAATCAAACGTAAGCACCCCAGTCCATTCGGCCGTAAGCCTGCTCTATATCCACCTTGATGGACATATGACTGAACGTCGAAATAGAATATGAGAGATGAGTGAGGATCTCTTGGACCGTGAGACAGTTCTCGCTAATATATCTCTCGAGAACAAATGCACTATGCTCTCGGGAGATCAAAGGAGACAGCATTGTCTTAAGGCGCATGACCAAGATCTTGGCCACCACTTTATAGACAGTATTGCACAAACTAATAGGACGGAGTTGCCTCGGAGTGGAGGCCCCCTCCTCCTTCGAAATGAGGACTATTAGATTATCAGGTACACATATTATACCGTATTATTTAAATGTGAATCAGTATCTCCTAATTCACTATTAGGCACTACTACAAGCAAACGATCTATAAGATGGAGAAACATAAATGCATTTCTAAAATAAGAATAAAATATTCATTACATTACAATCATCTAGAAAATAAAAGAAAACATTCATCTCAAAGTTTAAATAGTATTGTAGTCCATATACTTAAACTACTACAATAAATATTTATAAGTAAATAAAAACTCTCTTCTTCTCACATAATAGAACAATAAAATAAAAATGTATCTGGGGTCTTTAAATCTGCTCCTGGAAGTCTAGGTTCTCTTCCTGTTCACTTGTCAGTTCCTCTCCAAGCTCCTTATCTACAGTGTTTTATTTTTAACACGATAAGGCACAACCAATAAAATTAAATAAGTGGTTAGACTAATAAAGTCTAAGCACATTTTATAATTTCTAACTTATTTAGCTTAAAGATATCACATGAGTTTAGGCAGTAGGGTGCACAATGCATTTAAAGGAAAGTAAGCTAGTAAATAGTATTTAAAGTAAAGCAGTATATGTGCTAAGACACACTAAGAAGCTTTGCAAAAGAATGGTTGATCGTGCATAACATCTATATAAAAGCTAAATGAGGTAAATGCTAGCGTACTATGTGCAAGTAAGAGAATAAAAGGCAGTTTTGAACATCCTATAAACAAATATAAAAAATGAATAAATTGAACTGTAATATACAGAAATAAATATAAAAGTTTGTAAAGTAATTGATTTATAATTTATGTATTATTTAAGTTATGTTTTATTATGTTTTGTGGGCATTATCAGAATAAAAGAGGAGTTAGGTACATCTACCCAACTATTTGAGACGGTGTCTCATGTATAAGCACACGCTCCCCCTCAAGGACATGTGTGATCTCTTGATTTCTCCATAGCTAGCCCTGGCTCAAACTTTCTGTATAGACTGATCCACCTGAAATTGAAACCCCCTTATTTAATTATATTTGTTATTATGTAATGATTATGACCAATTGGATAAGACTTCAAAATGTAACAGCATTCAATAGAAATGCCAAGTAAACTAAGCAGTAATATCCATTTATTGTCTAATTTTAATTGTTTGTCTTAATGATTGGGGTTAATTGAACCTCCAACTGACTTAAGACATTGATCTTAAGCCAAGTGTTGAGTATATATATATATATAATTTTGTTGAGCATGTATATATATATATATAAATTATGATTTTATAGTTTTTGAAAATAATTTATAATAGTAATAAACTCTTAAGACTCCCTATCCTAGTTCTAAGGTTACCATCCTCTTACTTTATTATCAAAATACTAAAAAGAACTAATATGAAATGCACTAACTTAAGAAATACAACCTAAAATCTAAGTTCAATCTACCTCAAGGAACTTCTAAGATTGAACCTCACTGGTGGTTCTGCTATATTTAATACACCCCTGTTGCAATGACCTTCCCAAGTCTAATGAATTCTCCAAGGACTATCCAATGTTAAGCTACTGATTATAACTTAACAATCCATGTCTAATGTTTAAGTTGCTTAATAATCCATCAACTAACTAAAATACATAATTCATTCCAAATGAAACTCTCAATTCAAACATTCCTCTCTCGTAACCTATATTCTCAAAACTCTCATTACTCCAAATGTCCAAAAATCTTCCCAAGGGATTCACTATCATAGCTCCCTCTCCTAAAATGTTTATAAAATCAGAAATGAGGCCTGAACTATTATACTCTAGGGCTTAAGATCATATATATAGTTACATTCTCAAAAAAACTCAAATTTCATTAAGTGATTTGACTCATAAAAGTCAAATCCTAAATCACATATCCAAATTGAGTAAAATTAGTGTCGTTATACTCCCTATAGCATAATATGAACTTGGACAGTAAGTGGGTCCATGTGAAGGCCCGACGCCGGTTCAGCTGAAACCGTTCCGATATCGGGTGGCCACATACCGTAGAATGATATTGAGCAATTTGAGAAAGAGAAGAGACACATAGAAAAATCAAAGATATTATTCGTTTATTTCAATAGTTCATATTACAAGATCTTTTCATCGTACTCCTCGTACAAAAGTGAAAATAAAAATAAAAAGACAAGCAAAACAACGCCGTGGATCTATCAGCAGATTGAGCATTTTAAGCATTAGGGTTTTTGCTTGTATTCTCCCAGAAGTATTTGATCTGATATTGTACATAAAATAATATCGGGATTGAAATTTATAGTTATTAGAGAAGAATACTCTAAGTACCACAGTAAATAAAATATATTACGTTTTTATAAAAGCAAATATGTGATTAGCAGATATAAGGATAAAAATGTATGAAAAGTAAGGTAATAGTGCAAAATGAATAAAAGTTTTTTGCAACAAGTATTATCACAAAATGTAGGTTATTGATGTTATTTTTCCAGTAACCCACTACGAATGTCACTGATGTCATTTTTTCAGTGACCCACGAATGTTTCTGATGTAATTTTTCCAGTAACCCACAAATGAAAAGGATGTTGGTTTCTAACTACCAACCAAGCATTAATGTTACTGATGTCATTTTTCAGTAATCTACGAATGAAAAGGATGTTGGTTTCTAACAACCAACCAAGCATTAATGTTACTGATGTAATTTTTCAGTAACTCACGAATGTTACCACGTTGGTTCCGAACAACCAATTAAGCTTCAAATAAATTTGGCTCAAAGCAAGTAAGCAAAGCTAAGCAGTAGTAAAAGTACAAAATGTAATACATATCATGTACTGGGTACCTTTGTTCTTTAAGATTTAAGTTTGACAGTTTGACTTTTGGATCTGCATTTAGATTTGGATATCTTAAATTAGCTTTTTAATCCAATATTTTATGAGTAATTTTTATCTTTACTTTAATTTTGTTCTTCTTTCTCTTTCTCATAATGATTGAAGTCCGATTTTAAGATACTGCGATAGCAGTAATATTTATTATAACGTTATTAAGTCACTGAAGATAATAATTATATTGATATAATAATAATAATATTATTATTATTATTTCAATGATAATAATAATATAAGAATGAAAGAAGAACATAATAGGAATGACTGTGAAAATGAAAACGTTTGAATTGAAATAATAATCATTTTATAACATATGTATTGTTTATCATTATTGATTAATGACAACAATACTAATGTTATGACATAATCTTATATTCAAAAAGATTATAAGTATATATAACAATAAAGAAAGTAGCAAAATTATTTCTCCTTTTTTCTTCCCCTTTCTCTTTCTCTTAAAGTTCTTTTCATACATTTAGGATTATGATTGCTGGAATAACGGAGAGGTCGAAATGGGTGGCCGGACGGCTGACTGGGGTGGCTGCAGCAAGCTGGCAGCGGCAAGAGAGGGCTGTTGGGTGGCCGGCTGCCGCTGGAGGGCTGGCGGGGGGCTGCTAGGTGGCCGGCTTGCTGGTTGGCTGTGGGAGAGGGCTGAAATCGCAGGATATTGGGCTGTTGTTGGCAGTTGGAGAGCTGGAATGGGAGAAGAGGGAGTGGCTGTGAGGGTGAGAGGGAAGGAAAGGGATATAGAGGAGGGAAGGGAGGAGGGGTCAGGAGGGCTGGTCCGCCAATTTGGCAGACCATTCATGCACCAAAATGGCGCAGGAAGGGCCCTGTCGCCGAACCATCCGCGCTTTAAGGCGGAAGCAATCGGAGGGCGACTGCAGGTAGAGGGAGGGAACAGGAAAAATAGAGGAAATAAAAAAAAATACTCAAAATTAAATTAATCTCATTTTTACGCCGTTTGGCGTCCAAAAATAATGAAACTTGAAACCGAGGTGTGTTATGATATAACGAACACCTTCATGCCGAAATTTTTTGATTCAGAGCAATATTTTATTTTATATTAATTTTTGATGTTAAAAACTTCAAAAATTAACCACGATCAAATCTGCGTTCAGAATTTGTTAAAACTTCTCGAGCAGCCTTTAAATAATATACTTAACACAACGACGTAGAAAATGATGAATTTGGACACGCATTCCAATATTCTTGATTTTTAGAATTTAAATAATTCTGAAAATAAAGCAAAAGCTTTCGTTATTCGGAATTTCTTTCAAATTAGGGAGTTTTAATCTTTAAAATTATTCTTATCTATGGTATTTTTGTTTGCCCTAGTTTGAAATTTTTCCGGGGTCCTGATTTTTGAGGCGGGATTTGACCTAAATCGCAAAGTAACGACTTTGGGTTGTTACAGTCCAATTCGGAGTTGATATGAACAACTTAAGATTTTAACTTAATTATTGATAATGCCAAAATATGATTTTTATAAATAGTTATCAAATTGTAAATTAAAAGGCACCACATTATTCTATGTAATTTTTGAGAAAAATGAGATATATTGATGTATTCTGTTCACTGAATAAAAAGATATAAAACATACAAAAATTTGAATTAATTTTTTACTTATTCCCTAATTAATTATCTGGTTTCATTGTTTATTTGCTCGGCCCACTTCCTATGCACGCTAGCAGTCTTCAGTCTCTGCTAGCACACGAACTCCTCTGTGTATACGAGCCGCTGTCGGTGCCACTTTGATCGGCCAGAACAGGTAATGAATCCGACGGGGCCAAGCGTCTCTCGTCTTCGTCTCGTCTACAAAAAGCGTAGCTCGGGATTTAAGGTTTCGGAGAAACACTAAATCTGCGAATGTCGGAAATGTCGAGGTATAGAAAGGTTCATGGAGGTTAAGCAATTCCTATGAATCAGCTAATCCCTAATCAAGCCATCCCCATGTCGACTCGTTGCCGCTCAACAGATTAAGGTACACCTACGTTTACGGTTTACTACTGTATACTATTGGTACAATTGATCCTCGATCGTAAGGCAAGGAAATAGGGTTATGAAATGCATTGAAAAATAAATGAATCGATTTTGATAGGAAACGGGGTACCTCACGTTCGCCGTCTGAAAGGTCTCGCTTGATCACTGTGCTGCATTGGTCGATCCCGGTCCTTGGCAACAGCTGTGCTCGTTCTTTAGGTTTCCAAACGAAGTAGCTCATTAAATTTAAATGAAAAGAAAATCTCAACCAAACCTCCTCCAAAACTTTTCGAAACTTTGCCCTTAACTAATTTTAACTAATTTTGACTGTTAAAAATTTCTGTAACAACCATGAGTTGTTACACCTTTTTATTTGCCTAATTATAAATTTATTCTTGATAATGGTTTTCCTTATCTTGTCTCTGTTATTGTTTTAAAACCACGTCTCAACTCAGTTTCTTATGCTCCCACATAAAGTGTCGGTCTGTAGTGGTGCAAATTTTGAAATCAAGCCATCTACTTCTCTCATTTTGGAAATTAACTCTAGCATCGTTAACTTTGTATCATGCAGCATTTTTTAACACTTCAATATTTTTTCTACCAGAATGTATACCTTAGCTTTTCTCTTTCTTATGCAATTGGATAGAACTATAAAATATATTATTTTTTGCATCAACATGAACAATAAGAAAACTTAGAGCATAGTAAAAAAAGAGAAAAGTTTTATTATTTTGTAATTAAGTATCTCAATACGTCACATCTATCATATAAACGTATAATTAATTGAACATAAATGGAGCTCTTGATAACTATAAAAATAATATATTTTAAATAAAAAATAAATAAATTGAACACACTCTGATGTCTCCTCTCATGTGTCGATGAATATTCGACTTCACAATCAAGAGTTCTTTCTTACAATTAGGTGGGCTAATAGACTACTGAAGTTTGCACCTATAATATTCTTGGCCTTGAATCTAAACAAAATTATGATTTATCTATTGAGGGAAGTTTAATTAAAACTCAAAATGACCTCACGTAAAGTCTATCTCGAAAACTCAATTTAAATGGTGAAGTGTGATGGCCCGATGCTGGCTCAGCGAGAACTATCCCGACATCGGGTATTTACATATCACAATATCATATTGAGCAATTTGAAAGAAAAGGAACACACATATAAAAGCCAAAAGATATTTCTCGTTCATTTCAAAATTTCTTATTACAAATATCTTCATCGTACACCATGAACATTGTTCAACATTTCAAAAATAAAGAAAAAATTAAAAGATAAATAAAAGTTAAAGTAGCGCCGTCGATTCCTCAGCAAGTTTGAAAATGTATGAACTTGGGTTCTTATTTGAATTCTCCCAGAAACACTTGACTTGTTATTGTAAAGAAAACACTATCGGGATTAGAATTCTCAGTAATTAGAGAATACTCTAAGTATCACAATAAACAATAAAATATTATATTTTTATAAAAGTAGAGGTGCGATTAGCAGAAATAAGGGTGTAATAAATATGCATAAAAATCTAAGGCAATATCGCAAAATGAATAATCAATTTTCTGCAAAATAAATAATATCACAAAATGTTTGTTGCTGATGTTATTTTTCCAGTAACCCACCACAAATGTTATTGATATTATTTTCTAGTAACAACCATGTTATGATAGAGATGTTGGTTTCAAACAATCAACCTAGCTTCAATGTTACTGATGTCATTTTTCAGTAACAACCACGTTATAAAAGGGATGTTGGTTTCAAACAACTAACCAAGCTTCAGTACGAATTTGGCTCAAAACAAAGTTAAGCAGTAATAAAGTGCAAAAAGTAATACATGTCATATTTTGGGTAGTTTTTTCTTTAAGTTTCAAAGTTTGACAATTTGATTTTGGATCTACACTTAGATTTGGATATTTTAAATTAGCTTTTAGCCAATATTCTTAGGAGTAATTATTATCTTTTTTTTCATTCTGTTTTTCTTTCGCTTTTACATTAGGTTAGTGAGGGTAGCAATAATACTTCTAATAGCGTTATTATTATCTTCATTTAATGATAATAATAATATATAAAAGTAAAAGACAATGGAAATGATTGAAATTAAATTGCAGAAAGATAATAATAATAAAATATTAGAATGAAAAGTACAAAAATAGAAATAATTATCATTTTAATAACATTTGTATTGTTCTCATTATTAATGAATGAGAATAATAATAAGTTGAATGATTAATTTATTAATTTCATAATATACATTTAAATAGAATAAAAAGAACGAATAAAATATTAACAAAATTTTCCTCTCATTTTCCTCATTTTCCTTCTCCTCTCACTTTTAGGATTAGGATCGTCGAAAAATGGAAGGAGGCCAGAGTGGGGTGGCCGGACAACTGGCCAAGGTGGCTGTTGGCCGGCTAAGTTGGCTAGCTGGCAGCGGCAGGAAGGCGGCCGACAGCGGCAGGTGGGCTGGCTCGCAGGAGGTGGGGAGATTGTCAGGAGAGGGAGGGCTGGCAGGAGGGAGGAGAGGGACTGGTAGATTTTGGGAGGAGGGGAGGGGGGTTATATAGGCGCAGGAGGGGAGGGAATCGACCCACTTGGCTGACAGCTTGCGCCAAAAATGGCGCAGGATGGGCGCTGGCAGGCGGAAGGTTCTGCCTGCAGGCTCTGTTGTTAGAAAGAGCTTGCGATCGCAGGAGCAGATCTTGCGATCTGATTTGGGGGGGAGTAAGAAGATGGATATTTAATACTTTTCAAATAATTATTTAAATTTAAATTTAAATAATTTGCATTTTTTCACCGTTTGACGTTCAAAAATAACGAAACTTGACGCCAAGCTGTATTACGATCTAGCGAACACCCTCGCTCTGAAAATTTTCTATTTGGAGCTATATTTTATTTTTAATTAATTTATGAAGTTTTAAACTACGAAAATAAATTGAGATCCAACCGGCGCTCCGATTTTATTAAACTTCTCGAGCAATCATTAACTAATATATTTAACACAATGACATGAAAAATGATGAATTCAGACATGTATTTAATGTTTAAATTCAAAAATTAAAGTGGGAGTTTTTGTTATCCGAATTTCTCTCAATTTAGGGCACTTTGATCTAAAAATTATTCTCATTTAAAAGTATTTTTGTTTGCTTTAATTCAAAATTCCTCAGGGTCCTGATTTTTGAGGCGAGATTTGACCTAATTTTAAGGAAGTAACGACAATGAGTCGTTACAAAACTCCTCTACTTAAAAACGATGTCGTCCTCGACATTATAAAAACAAAATAAAAGAGTTAAGGGAAGTTTTAGGGTACCTTAATTAAGAAATAACTTTGGATACTTTCTTCGCATATCATCTTCTTTTTCTCACGTGGCTTCCTTTGTAGTATGGTTATGCCACTGGACTTTAACAATTGGGGTTGCTCTGCTTCTTAATTTGTGGTGGTCTTTCTCAATAATTTGAAGAGATTTTTCGACATAAGTCAAATCAATCTAAATTTCGACTGTTGAATCAGAAATTTGTTGAGAGGATTCTTGGAGGCATTTGTGGAGTGCTGAAACATGGAAAATATTGTGCATGACAGAAAATCTTTCAGGAAGTTTAAGTTTGTAAGCTGAGCTTCTAATTTTTGCAATTACTTTGAGAGGTCCAACATATATGGGGCTCAGTTTACCAATAACTCCGAAGCAATGTATTCAGTTTGTAGAGCTAACTTTTAGATAAGCACGATCACCAACTTAAAATTCTAACATACTGTGCTTTGCGTCCTGGTACTTCTTTTGTCGGTCCTGGGGTGCTGCAATTCGGCTCTTGATTTGCCTTATCTTTTCATTTGTCTCCTCAATTAACTCAGAGCCATAAATCTTCTCATTCCCTTTCTCTTTGCTCTGTTGTTATAGCTATAATTTTTTTTATATCTAATTTTTCCATTCTCTGTTAGAATTTTCATGAGTTTAACTTTGATACCCATATTAATGCTTGCAAAAACCTTATCCAAAAAGTTATGCTTACTTTGATTGATTGTTCGGAAACCAGAATGAGCAACATCAACCTCTCCAATCCCTTTATCCGATCCAAATGGCAGTTCTTTGACAATAAGCTGCCACAACTTCAATATGGCCCATCCGGGTCGAATTCTCATCAAATGGGATACTACGAATATTCATTTAAACCTTGTTGTAATTCATGCTCAATGCGTTCATGGCAGAATTCATATAAAAATTTGCCTACCATTCTGGTATCTTGTGTTTATGCTTTCAATCTCAATTCTCAAAGGGTGGAGCTTTGGAATTCTCTGAGCTCTTTATCCCATAATTTTGATGAGCCTTGGGCTATTGATGGAGATTTTAATTGTGTTCATCATTACTTAGATAAGAAAGGTGGGGCAACTCTTTATGATGCTCAAATTGAGATACTTAGTTCTTTTATTTTCAATTCTTCCCTTGAGGATTTAGCTTCCACTGGTTCTAAATTTACTTGGTATAACTAGCAATTGAATAACCCATTTTTTGCCAAATTGGACAAAGTTTTAGTTAACACCAATGGTATACCTATTTTTCTCTAAATTGATAGCTTGGGTGTTTCGGATCATGCGCCCCTTCTCTTATCCCTGCATAATCAAATTAAGAGCAAATGTCGCTTCTCTTATTCTAATCATTGGAGGTATCGTGAAAATTATTCTGACATTAATGGCTCTGCTTGGAAACCCTATGTTAGAGGTGTCTCTCTCGGTTCTCATAAACAAACAAACAAAATCAAGAGTGCTCTCCTCCGCCTCATCCATACCCACCCCACTTCCTTGATATCTACTCAAAACAAAATTTTCATTTTTGATAGCTCTAACTCCATTGAGGAGGTGCTCCTAAATAAAAAGTAACTTTCTAAAGAACTTGAGTGGTTCAAGCAGAGGGCTAAAATTAAATGGCTTTTAGGAGGTGAATATGACATTGTTTTCCTTTATAAGCATATTAACCGTCGCAAAAAATCAAACTAATATTGAACTTATGGAAGGTGTTATGGATCAAGACAATACAGCTGATCTGCTCATTTCGCATTCCAAAAACCTTAAGAATAAAGATCTGAATGGTTTTACATGTCCCATATCTGCTACTTTGTCTTCGAATTTTTTTTTCTTGCTGATTTCGCTGTTCCTATCTTTGAAGAACATATTTTTAGCACATTAAAATATATTGATATTAATGTGTCGCCGGGTCCGGATGGTTTCTCTTATGACTTCTATATTAGAAACCGGGGTTTGCTTAGGAACTAGATTTGTCGTGCAGTCCTCTTTATCTTTAAAGCAAATTGCCAGCGGCTATCACGCACACAACTATTGCTCTCATCCTTAAAACTCACCGTGTCAATAACATTCACTTTGTAATACTATTTACAAACTTATTGCCAAGCTTTTGGCGGCTGGACTCAAACCTCACTTGTAGTACATTATTGACTTAGCCCAAGTTGTTTTCGTTCAAGGGTGTGTTATCAGCAAGTTAGTCTTATTGCAACAAAGATCCTCCACACTTTCAAATAAGGTCATGAGAAGTATTTTTTGTACTAAACTTAATATCAGAAAAGCTTTTGACACAATAAACATATCATTCATTCTTGAAAGACTCAAAAGTCAAGATTTTCCTCTTGCATTTGTTAATTGCATAGCGGCTTGTATCAATAATACGAAGGTCTCTATTATCCTTAATGGTTAGATGCATGGTTATTTCTCCTCTACGAATCGTATAAGGCAAGGTTGCCCTCTTTCCTCTTGTTTATGATTGCTATGTATGGTTTATCGACACTTTTCAACAAAGTAGTTGCATTTTTTCTGCTTCTGCAGCGGGCGTCCATAGAGCTCAGATCAGTTACTCCTGAGTACGATGAGTCACCATCACTCTGCTCGTCCTCAAAATATTTTATCATCTTATCTCGGGGATCCATTTTTAAAAAGGCAAAATGATTAATACAAAAATGTTGTTTTGGTACTTTCATGATCTAATTGCAAATAGAGTTACCACTTCCCAATTTAACATATACTATTATATAAAGTTGATTTAATCTTTTTAGAATAAACATATCTTTGTTTTTTGTATATATATTCTTTCCTCTCATATGTGCTCAATATTGCTCTGATACCAATTGTGATGGCTCGATACCCGGCTTAGCGAGAACTTTCTCGACATTGGATATTCACATATCGTAGAATCTTATTGTGCAATTTGAAAGAAAAGGAACACACATATAAAAATCAAAAGATATTTCTTTTTCATTTCAAAATTTCATATTACAAATATCTTCATCGTACACTACTAACATTGTTCAACTTCTTAAAAATAAAGAAAAATAGAAAGATAAATAAAAGTTAAAGTAACACCGTCGATCCCTCAACAAGTTTGAAAATGTATGAACTATGGTTCTTGTTTTGATTCTCCCAGAAACACCTGACCTGGTATTGTAAAGAAAATAATAATGGGATTGGAATTTTCAGTAATTAGAGAATACTATAAGTACCCGCAGTAAATAATAAAATATTATATTTTTATAAAAGCAGATATGCGATTAACGGAAATAAGGGTGTAATATATACAGGAAAAATAAGGCAATAGCGCAAAATGAATAATCAAATTTTTGCAAAAAAATATTATTGCAAAATGTAGGTTACTGATGTCATTTTTCCAGTAACCCACCACGAATGTTATTGATGTCATTTTCCAGTAAAAATCACGTTATGAAAGGAATTTTGGTTTCAAACAGCCAACCAAGCTTCAATGTTACTGATGTCATTTTTCAGTAACAACCACGTTATGAAAAGGATGTTGATTTCATATAACTAACCAAGCTTCAATACGAATTTGGCTCATAGCAAAGCTAAGCTGCAATAAATTGCAAAAAGTAATATATGTCATATACTGAGTATCTGTTTCTTTAAGTTCCAAAGTTCGATTTTGGATCTATATTTAGATTTTGATATTTTAAATTAGTTTTTAGCCAATATTCTTAGGAGTAATTATTATCTTATTTTTCATTCTTTTTTTCTTTTGCTTTTACATTAGGATACTGAGGGTAGCAATAATACTTATAATTGCGTTATTATTATCTTCATTTAATGATAATAATAATAATATATGAAAGTAAAAGATAATGGAAATAACTAAAATTAAATTGCAGAAAGTAATAATAATAATAAAACATTATAATTAAAAGTACAAAAATGGAAATAATAATCATTTTAATAATATTTATATTATTTTCATTATTAATTAATGAGAATAATAATAATGTGAATGACGAATTTATTAATTTTATAATATATATGTAAATAGAATAAAAAGAATGAAGAAAATATTAGCAAAAATTTTCTTTCATTTTCCTCATTTTCCATCTCCTCTCACCATTAGGATTAGGATCGCTGGAAAACGGAGAGGCCGGAATGGGGTGGTCGGACGGCTGGCCGGGGTGGTTGTTGGCCGGCTGAGTTGGCTGGCTGGCAGCGGCTGGAGGGTGGCCGGCAGCGACAGGTGGGCTGGCTCGTAGGAGGTGGGGAAGCTGTCAGGAGAGGGAGGGTTGGCAGGAGGGAGGAGAGGGGTTGATAGATTTTGAGAGGAGGGGATGGGGGGCATATAGGCGCAGGAGGGGAGGGGGTCGGCTCACTTGGCCGACAGCCTGCGCCAAAAATGACGCAGGATGAGCGCTGGCAGGCAGAAAGTTCCGCCTGCAGGCTTTGTTACTAGACAGAGCAGCGACAGAGCCTGCGATTGCAGGGGCAGATCTTGTGATCTGATTAGGGGGAGGAAGAGGAAGGAAATTTAAGAAATTTCAAATAATCATTTAAATTTAAATATTTTGCTTTTTTCTGTCTTTTGGCGTCCAAAAATAACGAAATTTGACACCGAGGTGTGTTACGATGTAATGAACACCCTCGGGCCGAAAATTTCGATTCTGAGCTATATTTTATTTTTAATTAATTCATGAAGTTTTAAACTTCAAAAATTAATTGAGATCGAACCGACACTCTGAAATTTGTGAAACTTCTCGTGCAGCCTTTAGTTAATATACTTAACATAATGACACAATAAACGATGAATTCAGACACATTTAATATCTTCAATTTGTTGAATTTAAGAAAATTCAAAAATTAAAGTTGTAGTTTCTGTTATTCGATTTTTTTTCCAAACTAGGACATTTTTATTTAAAAATTTTTCTCATCTAAATATATTTTTATTTGCCATAATTCGAAATTCCCCGGGGTCTTGATTTCTGAAGCGGGATTTGACCTAATTTTAGCGTAGTAAACGACAATGTGAAGCGGATAATTAATTGAACATAAATTGAAATCTTGATAACTATAAAAGTAATATATTTTTATTAAAAATAAAAAGAACTGAATACACTTTGATGTCTCCTCTCATGTGTCGATGAATATTATACTTATCAATCAAGAGTTCTTTGTTACAATTAGGAGGGCTAATAGACTACAGAAGTTTGCACCTATAATATCCTTGACCTTGAATCTAAACAAAATTATGATTTATCTATTGAGGGAAGTCTAGTTAAAACTCAAAATGACCTCACGTAAAGTCTATGTCAAAAACTCAATTCAAATGGTGAAGATATCTGCACTTTTCAAATTGATCAAATTAATTTCCCAATGGATATATTATATTCATCATGAGCAACCTGTTGTACATTTATGAGTTGCAGTATAACCATTGCATGATCTAAATATGACCGGTTAAACCCTATTTTTAATTTTGCTATTCGCAATCTGAATGAAGGCTCTGGATTTTCTGAATAAGATCTTGTTTTGCCTTCTCTTGTCCCGTACTCGTGGATTTCTGTCTTTGCATATTGCCACAATCTTGAATGGCTGACCTTCCCACATATATAGTAAAGCACTGTGAGTCCTACGTAGTGCTTCGGTTGATTATATACACTTTTTTTTTGTTGACCTAGCTTCTTATAAAGATCTATCTTATTGCAAACTCGGGCATACAATTCTATCTCTTGACTAGGTAACACTATCAATCAATAGTGGCTCACTAATAGCTGATGCAATTAACCGTAAGTTTTTTTTCCCCAAAGCTCTAAATGAAGGTTTGGTAATTATACCCGAACAGGAGTTTTGCAAGCCACCTTTTGCTAAGAACGAGCCCAAATTTCTAGTCGTCAATTCAAGAACCTGTTCACAAACAAATCACCTAAATCGGATATTCTGCTTAGCAGATTTTTTTTTCAAATTTATCTGGCAAAATGAAAGTCAAAGTCTTGACCTCGAAAGAACAAGGAGGCCATCTAAGCTTTAGCTCTTTGGTATGAATGTGAATAGGAATTTTTATCACCAAAAACCACACAGGCACATCTTTGAACTTGTTAAATTTCATCATCTGTGCAAACTTGATTGCACCAGCTTCGCCAAAGCACCTTAGTGAGTTCTCAATGGTGTACATTTTCAAAGGTTTTGCACTTCCAAGCAGCTGAATTTTGATCCCATCTTCCTCTGTTATCTGTTGAGGCATTTTGTAGACCACCTTGGGTGTGAAACATAATGACAAATTGTAGGGAAAGAAAAACAAAATACATTCCCTCAGGCACCCAGAGGTGTTTGTTCACAAACAAATCACATTTGTTGATTTCCACCAAATTACCCTGGTTGCATTTCCCCTTGCTGATAGATCTTGCTGTTTATGCCACGTTGAACTCTTCCTTGGATAAGTTTATTGGTTTGATAGCTTTCACTAAGGCATAATTTTCCTCCAGAGATCCATCAATTTCATCTCTGCAGATTGATCCTCTTAACCATTAGCGAGAGAAGGCAGTACCCACACAACAAATTTGTTGATACTTGTAGTGCAGCTGATCCATTCTTCTCCTCCCATGCACTACCATCTTTTCTTTTTTTCTTTCTTGGCTGCAGCTAATGCCGCCTTGCTCTTGGATTGATATTCGGGAATTCGGAGCAGCAATCGTGAACCACATTGAGTGGCCGCTGACATTCCTCTAACCATATTACCGATTTACCCAAGCTCTCTCATGCATGGAACGGTTTGGTTGAATCCTGATGTCTTTTAATTGTTTCATACTTACAAATTTAGTATCATTAACTCTACTTTGCCATTTCTGCCATCATTGCCATCTATGTTTTAGTATGTGTTAATATTTTTTTTTTAATACTTTGAGTTTATGAAAGAGAACTACATTTCATGAATTTTATTATTGCACTGTTGAGTTTGTTGTTTTTTATTTTCTTTATTTGCTTAAAACTTCAATAACTTTAAACTAAATTTTACTTTGAATGATAGCTATTTGGTGGGATTGTCAATGCTGGAAATGCTGAACTGGAAACTACTAATCTCTTGGAGAATGAGTATCCTTTTCATGCCTTGATTTTGTTTTAAACATAAAAATTTGATGAAGGTTTATCTTTGCAAGTTGGGTGTTCTTAATTTTTCTAGTTATCTGCTTTTCAATTTCAATGACTACCCTAATGGGATGGTCACACTTTTCAATTTATTAGTCATGGGTAATTGGCAAGTGTGGATGCAGGTATGGATTATAATTGGTTTTCTACTTTTTAATTTTGATTTATTCTGTTTAACGTACTGTTGTCTTTTTGTTATTTTTTCAAGTTAGTGTAAAAGTATATAAATGCTCCTCTAAATTTAGAAATTCTTGCTTCTCATTGGTACAGCAATTAAAAGTGCAGCGAAGCAAATGCTTTATAAGTGACACGAACAATCTTTAAGAACATGCTTATCAAGTTATTTTCATCCTTTGTTTGGCTTCCTTTTATTCAGTTTCTCATACATGTTTTGAACTTTTAATTTTGATCTCTTAACTTCTGGTGTTTTATCTGAAAAGATTGAGTCGATTTTGTTTTTTAATGTAATATATTGTTCCCTATTTCTGCAGGAGCATTTAGTAATGGTATGATCAAAGTGAACACTTAAAATCAATACTTAGTTTTATTTCTAATATTATATTCCATATACCTTTTATTGGCAGAAAGTTTATTATCATCAAATTAGTAGCCAGTTTTATTATCATCAAATTATTTAATATTTGACTGATGGTGAAATACATAAAATTTGTGTGCTTCTTGATGGCTAAGAGGTGGTCTATCGTTAGGATTATATCATATAGGTACAACAGTAACTGAAAGAATTCTGCTAAAATTTATGCTAGCATACCAAATGTTATGCATGGATGGATGAATATCTTACTTCATAAAGGATAACCTTTATTTTACTTAACACAAGTATAATTTTGACGGATAATTTAATATCGTTGGATATGTCATCAAAATTTCATTATCGAGCTTTACTCATTTGATTTACCGACTTCAATGGTAAATATTTGCATAACCATATATTCAAACTTATGCTCAATCTCTATCAAAATTATAGGCTTAGGTATTTTCTTTTGCTCAAATTTTTTCTCAAACTCTTATTTGGATATTTTATCAAACTTATTGCTGCAGATTCAAATTCTAAATTATTAGATTTATATTGATTTTCCATCTACTATTCTTCTTCTGCATCTGATACTCTCAAAACCATTCATGAACCGCCACATTTTCAAATGAATCAACTTTGGTCATAGGTGATTGTTGCATTGGGGTTGTTCTGCTGACTTGAAATAAGGCATCATTAGATGTATCTGTGCAATGTTATTAATTAAATTTTTTTTTATTTAAGATTGCGTTAGTCTGTGCTTGTTCCCTTGCATAGAAAGCCCTATTTGGTTGACCTATATATTTTTGTTGATCTCTTGTATGCCCACATGATTTTTAATCCCCCTTGTAGTTTTTGTTCACATATGATGGATTCCTTTGCTCCCCTAGATCTCATGTGAGCTTAAGTAGAAGGGCAAGGGTTGATTTCTTTGGTTAGGAAATAACTTCATATTTATTGGCAATTAATATCATTCATGATTCTATTAAGACCATTACATATGGTTTTAATTCTAATTTCCAAAATACATTACCTCAATAAATTAAAATATTTCATTAATTTCTTACCTTCTTAATAATCAACCATTAATTATGCTGTTACAATTTTTACCGTGAATATCTTAGTGAAGCTTTTTCGTCAACGCTTTGCGGGTATTTTTCCAAACAGGGTTGGTTGATGGTAAGATGTGCAGATCTTTACTTTTTAATTATATGCTCCCTTTCCCTTTTGTTGTCAGTTTTCTTGTAGTAGCTTCTATGTTGAATTTTTGCCATTTTTGTGGATATTTATTTCTAATGCTTAAGCCTACTTTTAATTGGTATAAAATTAATGAGATTTTAATGTTGTCCAGCACATGTTTTTGAAAAAATTTGATGAGTTTTCATCTTTTTTTTTTCTAGAGCTACATGGACTTGACTGGAACTTCATGGACCCTCATTTATTTTGTCAGTTTCTATCTTGTATCAGTTTTACTGCTCTTGAATCTTGTAAGTTCCTGATAAACATAATGTCAATGTTTTTCTAATTAATTCAGTTGAGCTGGCTAAATGACGTCTATTGTCTGATATCTCGTGTGATTAAATGCCATTTCATTTGCAAACGAATGATCGTTCTTTTCTTGTGTTTTTTAAATGCTTTGTTACTCTTGACAAAGAACACTTTCAAATTACTGTGGCAATGGTAAACAGACAGAATTTGAAGATTCAATGCGTGGGGACTAAACCTTTCCGGTACCTGCATTATCGTAATGCTTTATGGATTGAGCTGCACTTATAAGCAAAATATGAACTGATACAAATTTATGAAGATCCAATTCATGAGAAACCTTTCACTAATTCTATGTTTCTTCTTTTCTCTACTGCTCAAGTTATTTCACTCAGGAATGGAAAGAAATTTTCATTTTTAAATACCTTCATTTTCATTAGTTATGCTTGTATTTTAAAATCATTTATAGTTAGCTTATTTATGTACTACTTAATTCCATTACATGCTTTTATTTTTTTCTTGCAATATTAATTTTGTGAGTTATGGTTATTCCTTTGTTATCTTTTTTAAGAAATAGTTTATAGCTTTTCTTAGTATTTTAGGATTTATTTTCATTTAATTAAGTATTGATTAAGTTTTTGTTAATTTTACATTTGGGATTAATTTTGGTTATTTTAATAAGCTTAGGTTGCTTTGAAATGCTGGCATCTATCTTAAAATCCAATACTTATAATGCCTTGTAATGGATCCTTAAATGATATACGGAATGGATATTAAGGATTTCTTGTGGTTCTCTTCCTGAAATTCTCTTTTATGGCGGTTTCCCATTCTCTTATTCTCTACCTATTACTCAGTCCTCTAATGACACTCGTTTGTATGACTATTCGCCTTTGCTTTTTTCTTTTTTCTTTTTTTTTTAGTGTTCTTTATTATTCTAGATTCATTATTCATTTCTTTTAATCGGTGTAGCATATAGGAATCAAATCTTAGTGACATTCACATCACTAACTACATCCATACTAATCCTGTTTCTTGTAAACATGCCCTTGTATGTGTGTTGTTGGCAGTAATTGTCATATTACTGCTCATTTTCATTCATCTAAACTTCTCATGTTATTGCCTGCTTCTTCACAAACCTCTACATTGAGTCCTCCACTTGTTTAACACTCATTTACTTGCTATGTTTTTTTCAGCATTACACTGATTTTGAATGCTCAATGCATTTGTTTGTGTTGTTGTGCTTAGCTACAAGATGTTTTCTCTCTTTCACATAGGTCCTTGCTTGATCAATCATATGTGTCTACAACCACAATTATTCTTTTTTAATCCTCATCCTCCATCTAATGCATTTTCTTTTTAAATCATTTTGCTTTGCTTGTTACTTTCACTTATATGGACTAGATCTTGATCCCGTTTCTTTATTTTTATCTTATATATTCAAGTTGTTATCTTTAAAAATTGTACTACAATAGCAACATTGATTGCTCACATTCACTCCCTATACCTTATTACTCACCCTCATGTGCTTGAGTTCTTTTTGCTTGTGATCATATCACCACTTGATTAGTGCATAACTTGCATGGTTTTCACACCTTTTTCATGACCTCATCCACATGTGCTCTTCTCTTTGATTAGGAATAGATTTTTTCTTGTATCGTTGTCTATTCTTGAATTAGTTAATCTTTCCTAAACCTCAATCCTCCATAGTAATAGAAAATAATGGCATATTGCTTTGAAGAATTATCTTTAACAAAAAAAGAAGAAGCTTTGTGTACACCAATTTGAAGGAGATGAAGTTAGATGTTAGAAGTGGAGAAAGGAAACAATGAAGATAACAATAGAGATGACCACAAATAGAGAACATAAATGGCCTTGTAAAGGACACTAATATGCCCCATCAATTTGTTACGAGGGAGAGAGGAGTAACTCTCTCAAGTTTTACTTATCGCTAATTCTATTCAAATTATTTTTTTTCCTTATTTAAATAAATTTTGCTACATAATAGATAATGTATTATAAAATAGAGGAGATTTAAACTTTAAAAAAATCAGGCAGTTAAAGATCATCTAAAACACAAAAATACAATCTAGTAGAATATAAATATTGTACATAACATTATAAGACATTGTATTAGAATGTTGACAACTTAGTGCAGTGGATTTTGCTCATTTAGAATTATTATATGAATATTATTTTCATTGGTGGAGGCCAATTGTGAAAATGTGTTCGAGCATGTCATCGACTTCTATTAACTCTGTTTTGTTTATCAACCATATTTATAGCTATATAATGCATGTTTATAAGCTCTTGATAAATTAGTCTTCTCATTGTAGCTAGTAAAAGAGAGCAGATGATATGATGGTGTTTCCAAGAAAAGTGCAATATTTTGTAGGTTTTTTTGTTAGTGATATAGCTTGTTTGGTTTGAGCTGGAGTTTGCATGTAGGGTGAGCATGTCTGGGTCTCTTGGAAGTTCTATATTTGGTGTACCCTTGATGTACCAAAAAATTCTCTTGAGGGAGATTAACTGTGTCGAGTGGATTATGCATGTTGACATCCTTTATTAATACCGAATGTGATATCCTGCCTAGTTGTCGCGTGATACTGAAGGGAGCTTTCGAGATGAAGTGGGAGGGACTGGAGAAATTCGAGATTGAGTTATCTTTCTGTTATGTAGAAGCGTGGGAGTTGGTTTGCAGTTGGTTAGTGTAGCCTTATTTAGTAGCTATGAGAGATGTTTCTTAGTTGCATTTTGAGAAAAGATTTTGGAGTGGTCCATATTATTTATAGTGAACTCTTGAGATAATGCATCAATCAGAAGATTAATATACTGCTCATTATTGTTGAATATCAAAATACAATTCATGTTGATAAGATTTATATAGTGATTTTTTTCACTTGTATAGGAGCAATGATAGTTCTATTGCACTGGTAGTAAAGTGATAGCATTGGATAAAGATGGTTAGTGTTGATACCACTATCTTGAGGATTGCTTTAAACCATTTATCACCTTTTTAAATTTGCAAACATAGTTTGAGTGAACAGGATTCACAAATTCTTGTGGTTGTTTCATGATTATTGTATCCTTAAGTGAACTGCGAAGAAACACATTACTACATCAAGTTGAATGATTGTCCACTTGTAGGAAGTGGCATGGGCTAAAAGGACTCTGATTGTTGACATTTTTCGGCATTGGACTTAAAGTCTTTATGTAATCGATTCCATATTATTGCTTGAAGCTTTGAGCAATCCGTCGTACCTTGTAGCGAGCAATAGTGTTGTTTTTACTGAGCTTTGTTAATGTCCTTGTGCGTCTGTGATTGTTATGTTCTTTTGACGGGGGATGAGTTCTCATGTGTTTTGACATTAAAGTACAATTAATTCTTCTGCTATGACTGCTTACAATGAGAATGTATTCCATCTATTTTGTAAGTGATGAGTGTGTCGATAAGCTATATAGTGGGGGCGAGATCAATGATTTGTTTTGGTTTTGAGTGGCCAGTTTTTGAGCGAGTGATCTTGTAGTGGAATGATGGCTGGGATTATTGAGGTGAAGTTAATGATTGTAGAGAATCTATTGGTGGTACGAGTTGTGTGACTAGATTAGTTGTGGCATAATGGAGGATTATAGATTGTTTGTATGTCGTGTTATGTTGAATGAAGGAAATGGGAATAAAAATTTGAGGATGAATGTGGCGTTGAGTTGGTGAAACAGTATTTGGTTTGGATTGTGGTTGAGAGGTTAGTAAGGAAATTGTTATTTGTTGATGACGATATGATGGGATATAATAATATTGTTGTTTGAAGGCTATAACATTTTTAGCCTTTGTGCTAAGAGGCAAACTCAGGCAAAATTCATGATGTGGATCGAGGGGGCAATTTCTTAAAATGAATTGGAATTAGAAAGGGAAATAAAAATAGCCCAAGGTTTTGATGCGGGGAGATATGTAGGAGGTTTGTTGTGAAGTAGTTCATGTGGTGAGAGATTGTATGTGTTTGACGATGGTGGGTGGTTTATGAGGAGGATTGTTATTAGAAGAGTAGCAGCCTAACATTGATGAGGTAAAAGGGCAGCATGAGGAAGAGCTAAGACATTTTGAATGAGCCGGTTATGTTTTTTTTGGCTATGCCATTTTGTTTGGGTGTGTAAGTGTAAGATAATTAATATTGGATGTTGATAAGTGTTAATAGATTCGATGTATTGGTTATTGTTTTCCTTTCCCCAATCTAATCGTAAGATTTTGATTTTGTGATTGGATTGGCATTCCATTGTGCACTGAAGTTAAAAAAACTTAGCACATACTTTTGATTTATATTTCAATTGGAAAACATGTGAAACCACTCAAGTAGTGTTAAATATAACTCTTAAATAAAGAGATATCTTTTGAGATAACTGTGAAGTTCTTAATAATAACTCCAAAATTATGTGTGCTCATAGTGGAGTACTCTTTAGATGGTTGACCTCTTGGAAAGTTATTTTTTGAGGACAAAATTGTAAGAATGTTAAGGTCAAAGTGATTAATACTTAGATACTAAGAGTTGAAGCTGCGCAAATGGTATCAGAGTATGACGTTGATGTATCAAATGAGAGCTAAGTGTTATGCAGAGTAGAGAACTATGCCATGGGAACTATTTGTTGAACTCCGAATGGGATAAAGTAATTCATGGCTGGGCACATATGCATGGGAACTCTTTGCAAGATGATAATTGATTTGTTCTCTTGCCATGAACCAAAGACATTGGATGTTTCATTGTGGGAGGATGAGAACCATTGTAGTTCCTTGTCGGCATGATTCTGAAGTCACTTTTTATTACATAAATGTGAGTATAGATCATCATGATTAATGGTTGAAGATTAGTGTGAATTGTTGTTTTGAATGCTGAATACTGTGAAGGTATCTCTTTAAGAGTTCAAAGAATCACATTCTTCATGTCAACCTTTGAATCAATTACCACTATGTTGTTGATAACTGTCTTACTTTTTGTTAGTACCACAATATCAATTTATCTTTCATTGTTGTTGGGGATTATGACACCTCTTTCAGTTCTACCATCATCACAATTGTGGCAAGCCTTTTTCATCCCTCACTCAATTTATTCTTGCTTACAATCACCTCATAGATCACATAGCTTTTGTCAGCCATCACATCCCCTCAAGCCGTCTTTAGACTTTGACAATATGAATAAGCACATCTCTAAACCCTAAGACTTATCTTAGGTATTTGTAGCCTTAACAAATAGCCTCCAATAGTGAAAGACGGTTGTAGCATAAGCATAAATAAGTGAATGCATTAGTACATCATCAACCGGGATCAAACTTCACGGTGTCCTCAACGACTAAGAGCTTCTGTGAAGGCCTGATGCCGGTTCAGCGAGAACTGTCCCGACATTAGGTATTCACTATGATTATTGTCATTAAATAATGATAACAATAGCGCTATTATAAATATTATAATGTGAAGGCTCGATGCCGGTTTAGCGAGAACCGTCCCGACATTAGATATTCATATATCGCAAGATCCTATTGAGCAATTTAAAAGGGCAGGGATACACATATAAAGACCAAATGATATTTTCATTTATTAAAATTTCATATTATAAAAATCTCCAACGTACACCTCATACAAAGTTCATCTTTTTAGAACAAAAGTGAAACTGAAATAAATTTGAAAATTTATAAATTAGGGTTTTTGCGTGAATTCTCCCAGAAGTACCTGACCTGGTATTGTAAAAAAAATAATACCGGGATTGGAATTCCTAATAATTAGATAATACTCTAAATACCGTAGTAAATAATAAAATATTAAATTTTATAATAACAGAGATGCGATTAGCTGAAAAAGAATGTGATAAAATGTTGGTAAAAAAGCAATAGTGCAAATGGGATAGTTATTTTCCTGCAAAAAGTATTATCACAAAGATGTAGGTTACTGATGTTTTTTTTTCAGTAACAAACCACGAATGTTATTGATGTCATTTTTCCAGTAACCAATCATGAATATTAGTAATGTTATTTTTTCAGTAACCAACCATAAATGTTACTGATGTCATTTTTCCAGTAACTAATCACGAATATTATTGATGTCATTTTTTCAGTAACCAACCATGTTATAAAAGGATGTTAGTTTTGAACAAGCAAATAAGCATTAATATGACTTTGGCTCAAAGCGAAGCTAAGCAGTAATAAGTGCAAAAATATTATATGTTTATATATTGGATACTTTTTTTTTAAGTTTCAAAAGTGTAGTAGTTGATTGCATAAGGTTTGATATTTAAATTAGCTTTTAGCCAATATTTTTAGAAGTAATTATTATCTTCATTTTATTCTATTTTTCTTGCTCTCTTCTTGATAGAAGACGGGATTTTATGTTACTGAGGGTAGTAAAAATATTTATAATAGCGTTATTATTATCATTATTTAATAATAATAATGATAATAATAAGGTATGAAAGAAAATAATAATGGAAATGATTGAATTGGAAATTGACAGAATGGAAATACCAGTCAACCATAACATTTGTACTATTATCATTATTGATTAATGACAACAGTGCTAATGCAATGACATAATAGAGATAGTATAATTATTAATAAGAAAGATGAAAAGGAAAAATAAAGAAAACAAAAAAAAATGCAAATAACATTTCTCCTCTTTTCTTCCCCTTTTTCTTCCTCCTTGCCTAGGTTTAGGGTTGCCAGGAGCTGGACTTGGATGAAGGGGCCAGAGGGGGGGAGGTTGCTGCTGGCTGGCAGAGGGAGGTTGATGGCTGGCAGGAGGGGGAGAGCAGGTTGGCTGAGGGAGAGGGAGTCGGCTGTGTTGGGATGAAGGCAAGGGAGTGGGGGTTTAAATAAGCGAAGGGAGGGGAGGATGGCCGGCCAATAGGTCTGCCGGTTGGTGCCTACCACAGTGCGGCGCACGTGCGTCTGTCTGCGCCTCTGGTGAGGTTCGTCTGGATGCGTCTAGTAGACTCTGTCGAGCGACAGAGTCTGCGCTCGAGCGTGGGGGGGAATCCGGAAACAGAGGAAGGAGAAAATTAAAACATATGAAAATAAAATAATTAATTTCAATTAAAAATTTCTCATTTTTTCGTCGTTTGACCTCCAAAAATAACAAAACTTGACATCGATATGTGTTACGATTAGACGAACACCCTTGCGTCAAATTTGTTTGATTCGGAGCAATATTTTATTTTAAAATAATTTCAGGAGTTTCAAACTTCAAAAAATAATCGCTATCGAATCGAAGCTCCAAAATTGATGAAATTTTTAGCATAGCCTTAAAATAATATACTTAACACAATGACACGAAAATTGATGAATTTGAACTTGTATTTAATTTCTCAATTTATTGAATTTAAAAAATTAATAAATTAAAGCGGGAGTTTCCGTTATCCAAATTTCTCTCAAACTAGGGCATTTTGATCTAAAAATTATTTCTATCTAATGGTTTTTTTTTGTTTGCGCTTAATTGAAGTTCCCCGGGGTCCTGATTTTTGAGTCGGGATTTGACCAAATTTTTGCGAAGTAACGACATTGGGTCGTTTCAAACTCCCCTACTTAAAAATGATGTCGTCCTCGACATCATAAGAACAAAATAAAGTCTTAAGGGAGTTTTGGGGTACCTTGATTTTGAAGCAATTACAGATACTTTCTTCGCTTAGCATCTTCTTTTTCCCACATGGCTTCTTTTGCAATATGATTATGCCATTAAACTTTGATTATCGGGACCGTTCTGCTTCTTTATTTTCGGCATTCTTTCTCAATGATTTTAAGAGGTTTTTCGAAATAAGTTAAATCGGGCTGAATTTCGATTGTCGAATCTGAAATTTGCTGAGTCGATTCCTGGAGGCATTTGCGGAGTGCTGATACGTGGAATACGTTGTGCATGGCTGAAAATCTTTCGAGAAGTTTAAGTCTATAAGCCGAGCTTCTAATTTTTACAGTTACTTCGAAGGCTCCAACATATCTGGGGCTCTGCTTGTTAGTTACCCCAAAGCGATGAATTCCTTTCATAGGACCGTTCCTTTGGGGTAACTGGCAAGCTGAGCCCCAGATATGTTGAACCATTCGAAGTAACTGCAAAAATTGGAAGCTCGGCTTATAGACTTAAACTTCTCGAAAGATTTTCAGCCGTGCACAACGTATTCCACGTATCAGCACTCCGCAAATGCCTCCAGGAATCGACTCAGCAAATTTCAGATTCGACAATCGAAATTCAGCCCGATTTAACTTATTTCGAAAAACCTCTTAAAATCAATGAGAAAGAATGCCGAAAATAAAGAAGCAGAACGATCCCGATAATCAAAGTTCAATGGCATAATCATATTGCAAAAGAAGCCATGTGGGAAAAAGAAGATGCTAAGCGAAGAAAGTATCTGTAATTGCTTCAAAATCAAGGTACCCCAAAACTCCCTTAAGACTTTATTTTGTTCTTATGATGTCGAGGACGACATCATTTTTAAGTAGGAGAGTTTGTAACGACTCAATGTCGTTACTTCGCACAAATTAGGTCAAATCCCAACTCAAAAATCAGGACCTCGGGGAACTTCAATTTAGTAGGGCAAACAAAAATACCATTAGATAGTAATAATTTTTAGATCAAAATGTTTTAGTTTGAGAGAAATCCAGATCACAGAAACTCCTGCTTTAATTTTTAAATTCAATAATTGAGAAAATTAAATACGTTCAAATTCATCAATTTTTGTGTCATTGTGGTAAGCATATTATTTTAAAGCTATGCTAAAAGTTTCATCAATTTTAAAGCCCTGGTTTGATCGCGATTAATTTTTGAAGTTTCAAACTCCAGAAATTATTGAAATAAAAATTGCTCCGAACCAAAAAATTTTGGCGCGAGGGTGTTCGTCTTATCGTAACACACCTCGGTGTCAAGTTTCGTTATTTTTGGAGGTTGAACGATAGAAAAATGTGAAAACTTAATTGGAATTAATGATTTTATTATACTCTATTTTATTTTTCTACTTCTTATGTTTGTTGATTCCCCCCCTCCGACCAAGCACAGACTCTGTTGCTCGACAGAGTCTGCCAGACGAAGCGCATTAGAGGTGCAGACAGACGAAAGTGTGCCGCCCTGTGGTGGTCGGCGCCGACATCCCAACACAGCCGACTCCCTTGCCTTCATGCCAACACAACCATCTCCCTCAGCCAGCCTGGACTCCCCCTCTTACCAGCCAGCAACAGCCTTTAGCCACCCCCTTCGGCCCCTTCAGCCACGTCCGGCTCCTGGCAACCCTAACCCTAGGTGAGGGGAGGAAGAAAAAGGGGAAGAAAAGAGGAGAAATTATTTTATTTTAAAATAATTTCAGTAGTTTGAAACTTCAAAAATTAATCGCAATCGAACCGGAGCTCTAAAATTGTTGGAACTTTTAGCAGTCTTAAAATAATATACTTAACACAATGATATGAAAATCGATGAAGTTGGACTTGTATTTAATTTTCTCAATTTATTAAATTTAAAAAAATTTAAAAATTAAAGCGGGAGTTTCTGTTATCCGGATTTCTTTCAAACTAGGGCATTTTGATCTAAATTTTTTTTCTATCTAATAGTAATTTTGTTTGCCCTAAATTGAAGTTCTCTGGGATCCTAATTTTTGAGTCGGGATTTGACCTAATTTTTGCGAAGTAACGACATTAGGTCGTTACAGCCTTCCGGGGGGCGTATCTCCCCTAACAAAAAAAAATCGCCTTGTAGGGCTAACCTTAAACAAAAGCTTACCTCGCGATTCGCATCGCGCGAACGGTGAACAAAATTCACACGAGGAAAGTTCAACAAGAAAGCAAGATTATCAGTGTGACGCTCTCCGCCTCGTGAACGGATAGTTCTCTCGGTGACTTTGGAGCCTCTGGATCGCTCTAAGACAGTCGCCTTCTATGTTGACTTCTTCAGGTCAACGTCTTTGGATAGGAGGTCCTATAATAGAATAGTAATCGCCTGCATCTCAGCCTGGAGAGGGGACATGGCCTGTAAATGGGCTCCAAAAGCAGCAAGCAAGTGACCTACTGTGTCACGGACCACAACGTCTAAAGCAGCAGGCTTCCCGTATCTATAGGAAGCATTAATGTTGGTCTTCGCCAATGAATCTATGGGGCACTATCTCAAGAGGTGGAGTGGCCCTGGCGGGCAATGGAACCTCAGGAACCAGACCCGTCATGCCGACCAGTACTGGTTATCGCTGAGAGAATTGAACCCGCGCAAACCAGCGGAGTCGCGTACAAGCTGCCGTGAGAATGCTTTGTCATACTTTGCCAAGCCTGATAGAGGGAGTAGGCCACAATCTGACAGCTGTAATGGCGGTGGTGAGACTCAATAGCAGCCGAATCTAAAGCAGTAAACAAGTCCCAGGAGGTCAGAGTGGCCGACAGCAAGCCCCAACGCACAAAAATATCTATTATGGCCCTCGTGTAACTGCAGTGAGCCATGAAGTGCTCCCTATCCTCGTCAGTATCACAGTCCTAGATGCAAGTCGTTGAGTGAGTGAGTCTCCTTCTAAACAGCCAACACCCTGTCGGGATGGCATCACTGAGTAATCACCACTGGAAACAAGCCTCCTTGGGGCCAGAGCCATTACCCACATGGCCCCAATCGCCCACTTCCGCTCTGTAAATCTGGCTAGCTCGGGTCTCCATGAAAGCGTCAACCTGCCATTGCATACTCTCCTCCACTGACAAAGTGTGGCATTGGACAATCGGCCACCCATGCCCCATTATTCTCCAAACTGCAGAATCAGAGTGCCAAACACTATAATTCTCACCCCGGAGGCGGTAGCGGAACTCCATGGATCTCACCCATTGGAGATCCTCTACTGACGAAGCTGAACATGTGGCAGGCTACAAGAACAATCCTCCACAGTCTCAATTCTCTGATCTCGAGTCCATCAGCCCCAAGTGGTCGACATACCTCCTGCCACTTTATGTAGTGCAAACCATTATCCTTCGCTCTTTCCCAAAGAAACTAATGGAGAATAGCCTCAATGTCCGAGAGACGAGTCCGGAATTTGGGCAACCCACATCAGATAGTTGGGGATCATGTGAGCACGGATCTGATCAAGCACAACCTGCTGGCAAGAGTAAGGTGGCAACTGCTCCATGAGCCCATCCTAGCTTGGGCCTGCTCAATAACACCTGCAAAATCTGCTCTCCGTGGAGGTCGGCCAGTGACTGTGACTCCAGAGTGTAAGAGCGACGACCCTCACTGGAAGCCAAGCAAGATTGCAATCCTACGCTGGCGATAAGCTGGGGTCTGTCAGCTAAAAATAACTTGACTTGCGCAGGTTCACAGATTGTTCAGTTCAGTTGCACCATAGTCTGCCAAAATCTAATGCATTTCTCTCCCTACCACTTCAAAAGCTAGGGCAAATAGTATCGGATCATCTGCGTACATAAGGTGGGAGAAGCTAGGATCTCCCCGATCGAGAGTGATACTAATTGGGTGTCTGATCCGCTGCTTCCGTCTGACCAGGAGGGAAAAGAGCTCCAAGCACATGATGAATAGGTAAGGGGAGAGGGGGCGTCCCTATCGAAAACCTCTCCTTTCCACTATCTAGGGAAGCATGTGCTCACCGACCAGGACTGAGAACCTAGGGGATTCCACGCACTGTATGGCCCAGCCTGTTCACCTCTGCGGGAAGCCAAATATATCTAGAACCAAGCGTAGGCACCCCCACTCCATCTGATCGTAAGTCTGCTCCATATCCACCTTATTGGCCATGTGACCGGCCATCGATCATAGTCCAATCATTGTACTCAGTATCCTATGTCGCCATATTTCACAAGGATTCGATATGATTGTCTAGGTCACATGGAACAATCATACTGACTTGAGTGGACCGGACCGATTTTTTTTCTAGCAGCAGCTGAATGGTAACTTTAGTTTATGCTGTGAGAGATGAACTGGAAGTTGGGCAGAATAGGAGTCGGCCGTGCATCGAGTTCAAATCCAAAAGAGTAGTTGCGGGAGTCCATTGCATGCGCGAGGGTTGACACTCTTGTGCTTGTAACTGTCTTGGAGGTGGGAACTTCAATGATGAAATATCTAACAGATGCAAACAATGCAGAGGACGATTGCATCGCAATAGCTACTGAAATTGTTCTTCTAGCTGTCGCAATAGCTACTAAAAGTGTAGTCTTCATGGAAACCGTACCTGCTACTGTCTTTGTGACGCACACTTCATGGGACAACAAAGGATTCAATGAATGATTATAGCGGGTGAATTGTACGTGCTGTTAGCTTGAAGCTGTTGTGAGGTGGATGACATCAGAGGGTTTGCATTACTCTGATGGCAACCGTTAACGATGTGGACATTCATAATGGTCTCCGCACTCCTATAACGGCGATAAAATGATGAATGTTGATCCAACGCATGGGAGGGAAAAGCTTCATAATTGCAACTGGTGTTAGCGATCGATGCACTTATGTGGAGGGGTTGCGGAGGTCCTCGGTTATCTCTTTTAGTCTTGGTGCAAGTAAACTCTTCGATTCTCTGCAAGCAGAATACGAACTTTTGGATTATCTCAGTTGCAAATGCTTATGTGCAGGAATCATCAATCGTCTCTGCTGGTAGGATGAAATCATTTGGATCGTCTTAGCTGCAAATGCTTTCCCATGTTCTCCTCTGTGCAGGACCAAAGCTTCATGAATGTCGTCATTTGACGATTTCCACAGTTTAGGACGTTGACACCGAGGGACGGGGATCAATATCTTGGCGGGGGTTTGGTCGGTCTCGCTCTGATACCATAAACGAGAGCATTGGAGAGAATTATTAGAGCTGAGGAGGAAATTCTTCATGCAACCTGAATTACAGTCTGTGGTGTTTAAACATGAGCATGGTTGGGCTGTTTGGTGGTTATTTTACTATCAACTGGTGATAAAATAAGCTTATATATTACTGGCGTGATGAGAGAGATTTGTTTTGGCTGAGAAGATACCATGATGCTAGCATTAGCTTTTAGAAGTGGCTGATCAGTGAGCAATAGCAAATCTGGCAATTCATAAACCTTTGAAACTCAATTGATGTACTTTCAGTTAATGATTGCTTAACAATTATTACATATAAATAATAAGTTTGCTTGAAAATATGTGTATTATTGACATTATGTTGCTACTGAATCACAAAAAGATGCTACAGTAGATGATTTAGTATGCACATTAAGAATAGGCAACACATCAACAACTGGATTAGCTGTAGGCTTTGGAATGGGAAGAATAGGAATTGTAGATTATCTCACCGGATGGGAAAAGGTTAATGTTATGTATGTTCGATGATGTGCCTATCTCTAGCATTTAAATTAGCATGACTAAATTTTATTCAAGGCTCTCATAACATCGCAAAACATTCATAGAAACTTAGTATAATCGAGACCTTACATTTAGATGCAGCATGAGCAAGAGATTGGGTAGCCAAACTAGCATGGTAAGGTGTAGGATGACGTCAGATATTTGATTAATCCTTACAAGTGTTTAAGTAATTTTATATTAAGGAAACTTGGAAAGCCTACACTTATGAAATTGTACAAAAGTGGATTGTATGTTTTTTGTTGGCTATTATTGAAATGCCTATCTTGAGCTCCAATAATTCCGTTAGGTTTGATTTCTCTATAAAAATATCTTTGCCTTTCTAACTTTATGTAAATGATGTATTTTAGCTTTTTTTCTGGGACTGAATTGCTGATTGGATCTAAAAACTACTTAGGCTGTTTATTATTTTTTGCTTGTTGGGCTGTTATTATGTTACTTGGCCTTTTGTAACTGGTATTTTTGCATTTGCAGTAATAAAATTTAAATGAATTGTACCGGGCTTGTAAGAAATTGATTGACGTAGAGGGACGTGTACGGTTTTGTAATGCGTGATCTGAGTACTGATTCGTGTGATTTAGGGTTCTTGCATGTCATGCAATATATTATTTTCTTAGCGGTTGTTGTCTGTTTGAAGGAATTGGGAGTCAATGGTTGTTGGTCAGCAAATCTGGATGTGGCTGGTGTTGTGGGGCCTGGATACCTGTGTTGCAGGATGGGTTAAGATCAGGCCGGTGATGGAGGTAAGCACACTTGAGCTGCTATTGGAGGAATATTGCTAGGTGTGCCTACAGATATATTCTTTTTATGAAGGGTTGTCATCTGATGGGATTGAGAGTTGATGGTGTTGGCTAGCGTGTGAGAAAAGTGGCTGATGTCGTGGGTCTTGGATATCTACTGTAGTGAAAATAAGATGTTAAAAATGAACTAGGTAGAATTTTTTTTTTTGTTATAGACGTGTTTACTAAAAAAAATTGAGAGATGAAAGAGATATCAATTTGACATGAGTTTAAGAAAAATAATTATGTTTGTTAAGGTTGTGGCATTGAATCTGTCTATTTGAGAAATTAGTTATGGTTGAGGACACAAATTATATTGATTAAATGTGTAAGAAAGCTAAAAGTTTGACTCAATTAAAGTGCATTTATAATGTTGATCATGAAATGCCTTTTAAAGATGTCGATATTAAATATAGATGGGTGAATTACTTTTATAAGTTTTTAATTAAGATTGTAGTAATATAATTACTATTGAGTGTGCTTAATAGCTTTAAAGATAATATTAGTTGTTCTTTCATTGGATGAGTGAGTAAAACTAAAGTTTATAATGCGTGAAAGAGAATGAAGAGTAGAATTTGGTAGGATAAAATGGCATCTCTATTAATATAGATATTTGAACAAGGAAAGATTTTGTTGGCTCACCTAATTATTAATACAATTTTGAGTAGGTAAAAAATATTGTGTCAGTGGAGAAGTATTCCGTTGACTATTTAAAAAAATAAAAGAATATCTGTTGTTGTGAAAATTATAAAGAAATTAAGTTAATAAGCCATATTTTGAAGCTTAGAATGTAATGAATTTCATCTTAGCAGATTCGAATGGAATTTATGGAGTATAAGTTTAATCATAGTGGTGAAATAATATCATATTATTGAGGATTACTTTATCAGGGAGATTGAGACGTTCAAATATCTTAAGCGTTGCCTTGGGGATTTTTCTTAAGCATTTGCATTCTTGCTTGGCAAAGCCGGTTTGAGGCTTGTGTTACATTCAGTATTTTTTGTGTTTGTGTAGATATTTTTCTGTGTTTAGCCTTGTGCCTATAAAATTTCACTTGCTATATGCTGATTTATTTATCTTAAAAATAATCTGAGAAGGGTTTCTATTCTTCTGGGAAAAAAAACAACACTTTGAAATTGTTCCAAAGTAGAAGCGTGCAAAATTTCTCCGTTTGTAACTTCGTACAACTTCTGTCTTTGTGTTTCAGAGCAATTTGTTTGCGTTATTTTTGTTCCACTCACCCCTTTTTGTACTTCGCTTGAATGAGAGTCATACATATTTAATGTTTTAATTCATTTTAACAATATGCTGATGAGAAGCAGCACTTTATGTATTACCTTTTGAATTACTAAAATGGGTGGTAACTTTATGTTCGTCTTTTTCTTAATGTTTTTGCTCTTCATTGCTGACTAGCTCAATATGAATCATAAAAGTAATATGCCTCCTCCTTTTGTTCAGGTTATAGCGTTCGTATTGGAAGCGTTCTTTGCAGAAATGGAACTTGAAGCAGCCACCAAGTCTGAAGATTCTAAGGTTCGTATATATATTAAGGAATATATAAGGGGAAAGATGTTGTGTTTATCTTTCAGTTTACTCCGTCTTTGCTATAATTTATATTTATATGTTATTTTTTATCAAAGAAATTGCTTCCTTCAAGAAGTGTATTTTTAAATATTACTTGCATTGTTTTTTCTATCACGCAATTTTTTTCTTTCAATATTGTATATTTTGAAAAGTCATCTTGTCAATGTATATAGTGTTTTTTTAGGTGCTAATTTTTATTGATTTGCTAGAGTTTAGCATATCATTTTTATTTTTTTGGCTTAAAATATGGAATAAAAAGTGTGGCAAGAAAGTCGTAATTGAAATTGAAATCATTTCAGTGACACGAAATGGCCAGGGAAGATAATGCTGTAGTAATTCTCATTAATGTCAGCAAAGCATTGCATCATTACATAAAGATACGACAGTTTATCACAAGATAGAAGACTAGGAATTCTCTATTTGCCAGGAATAGATGGTTGAGATGGAGGATCTAGAAACATCTCTTTATTAGGTCTAGAACTGATTGACTTTTCCTTGAAACGCCTCTTCAAGTGAGGTGCTGTAGTAGAAGAAACAATATTGCAGACCCTTATGAACTTCAAAGTAGAGTGGCTTGGTAAGTCTGCAGGTTGAACCTTCGCATCTATGTATTGATCACAGGATAAACAAAATAACCAACTCCTAGCAATCTTGCAACTACTTTGTAACCGCCATAATCACCCTACTATGGTATAAATGTCAATATGTAATGTAATCCTGTGTGCCATAAATTACGATCATTCTCTCATCGCTCTTTTCTTTAGTTTCCTCTCATTTTTCATGGTATTAGAGCTAGATCGGCGAACCATTGTAAGAAAAGTCATTAGTCGTCTCTCTACGTCGACCCACATGCACAGAGGATATCGCCACTGACTTGGACCCTAAAGCTTCGTTCCCCCACAGAGCTGAATGGGGAAACATGCAATCTCTTGTACTGTGCCCTCAGAGACGATCGAGGATCTGGATAGTGCGCCAACACATTTGCAGATAAATGAGATGATCTAGAATTTGCTAGGGTGCAGTCTCACTAACTCCAGCGATTTTCATTGACAATAATCAACAAGCATTCAAACTAAGCGGCGCAGCGGCCAAGCCATTATGAATGCATAAGATCATTCGGGTCTTACTTGGGAAGAGGAGACTGTTGGGAAGTAACTGTGTCCTCATAGGTGCACATTCGCCTCGCCCTCTCGTTGAGTCTACTATGTCGAATGCTCTTTAGTCTTCCCTCTCAACTCGCATTGTTGTAGTGACCTTGCGGAAAATGTACAGAGGAAGATACGGGAAATATAGGAGTTATCAACTGATAGTAATTTGTCGTTAATTTAGTGCAGGGGCATTAACGGTCAATTAACACTGCAAATAGCTGACATTGTCATCTAGTTGCCGTTAGATGACGTTGGTTCTGTTGTTACCCCAAAGAGTGGCATTAAAGTCTAAGGAAGCCCGAACAGCTCCATTCTGGCCATGCAATAGCAATACCAACCTAGTCTCTCGGGCCCAACTAGCCCAGCAACATTGGACAGAGCCAGTCTCCTGGCCCAACCAACCCACAAATAACTAACAAAACTTGTCTCATGTGCATGACCAGCCTAATGATGACGGACAATGCCAGTTTTGATTAGTCTGGTTAGAGTAGCCTAGCAGCAGCGAACAATGCCACCATTTTGTTTGCCACTCTTTCTAGACCAGCTTTACTGGCTTTCAGTACCAACTCATTCTAGCTGAGCTGTATCTTCGCTGGACTCCCCCCATTCGTTGTGACTACATTGTTACAGTTGCGGTAAACTCCAAGCAGTTAGCCACCCATCTGCAGCTACCTCTGACCCACTCTCTCTCTCTCTCTCGGCAATGACTCACACCATCAATTGGCAAGCTTCGTCTTCATGAAAGACGGTTGTAGCCTGTGCATATATATATATATAATATAATATATATATATATATCAAAAAGAAGTCAACAATACAACAACTCAATCGGGATCAAACTCCACGGTGTCCTTTGCCATGATGGCCCTCGTGTAGCTGCACTGAATCACCAAGAGTCGGACCCGTCGTGCAACTTAGCACTAACCTTGGTAGAAAGTATCAAGCTTGCGCAGACCATTAGTGTAGGGTGTGGGCGATCGTGAGAATACTCAGTCCTGCTCCTCCATGACTGATAGAGCGAGTACGCAACAAGCTGGAAATTAAAGAACAGCGCAGTGAACTGATCCCAGGAGGTGAGTGTGGCCGGGAGCAAGCCCCAACGAACAAAGATTTCCATGATAGCCCTCGTGTAGTTGCACTGGATCACAAAGTGCTCTCTGTCCTCCTCGGAGTCACAAACCCACACACACGCTGCTGACTGAGCGAGGTCTCGTCTGAGTAACTAACACCTCATCGGTATAGAATCACTGAGCAGTCTCCAAAGAAAACAGGCCTCCCTCGGGCCTACGACCATCTCCCTCGTGGCCGCAAACTGCCACGGCTGACCTCCTCTCTCCAACCGGTAAATATGGTTGGCTCTGCTCTCAATAAATCATCCACCTGCCACTGCAGGGTCCCCTCCTCAAGCTTGGTGTGTCTTTGGACAATTGGCCAGCCATAGCCCAAAAGTCTCCAAACAACAAAGTCTGCCCGTTGAACCGTAAAGTCTCACCTCTGCGGCAGTAGTGAAACTCCATGGCTCTCCCCCAAAGGAGGCCCACTCTGCTGACAAAGCTTTAGGTATGACGGGCTACTAACACAGTCTTCCAGAGTCGCAGGTCTCTGATCCCCTAGTTCATCAGACTCAAGTGGTCGGCAGACCTCCTGCCATCTCACATAGTGTAGACTTCTACCCCCCACCCCTTCCCAAAGGAACTTACAGAGGATAGCCTCAATGTTGGAGAAGCAGGAGACCGGTATTGGCGCCACCACATCTCGTAGTTGAGGATCGTAGCAAGAACTGAGCTAATCAAACACAATCTGTTAGCAAGGAGAGGTGACAACTACTCCAAGAGCCTAACCTGCCACGAACTTTCTTAGTGATGGCTAAGAAGTCTGCTCTTTTTGGGGGTCTGCCTGTGTGATGACCCATGTTAGGTTGGTAAGAACGAAAATAACATCGGATGCATCTTTCCACAGGATTATATTGGCAGTTAGATAAAATAGTAGTTAACGAACATTCAAGCCATTCACATAAAAGAAACGACATTTATTCAATTTAAAATAAAAATAACATCCAGAAATTATTACATAAATTCCATATACATCAAACTATTAATCCTGGAAGGGGCAGTTATTTTCCCGCACTACGCCTCTAGACTATATCAACTACCTCCAACTGTATTTGACCTGGCATTATAAAAATAATGCCTTAGTGCACATTCTAAATACAATGGATATTAAAAATATACTTTAAGCATAGCGGAAGGCAAAGAAGAAAAATGAGATAACATTTGCAGGTAAATATAGTGTGTTTCAAATAAAAAATAATTAGATCACCCGCAATAAGTAATGTTTTGTTCACATTCCAAATGTCAAAAGGAAAAGCAATAATTGCGTTAAAATCTATGTTAATGTTTATGTCTATGATATCATGAAGCAATAATAGCAGTTCTGTTGGGCAAAGCCAGAACTATGAGGCTGGGTTCATATGCATTTAAGCATAAACCTTCACCTGAACCCATTTAAGGATCTCAGATGGCAACGTGCTATTTAAGCAACCTTCACCTGTGCCTCCCTCAAAGGCTCCAGACGGCACCCTTATAGCTCCCGAGGACTAGCCCCGTCCCTAACCTAATCATGCTCTATTTCGGAACCCTTCTTGCAACATTCACAAGACACATAAACATCATTCAATTTCTCTTACATCATTAGTAGTAAGAATAACGTATTAAATACAAAATAGGTTCAAAGCGATGCATAAGCAGCAAATGAAAGTAAAAGCATATAAAGTAATATCCAGTGTACCTTTGTGTTTTGACTTAACTAGATGAATCACTCACAACGTGTTGTGTCTGCAAAAATTGTAATTGAGATCCTATTAAACTTTGAAAGTAAAGTTTGTGTTTCAACGAATCTTACTTATAAGATTTAAGACCTGCATTCATGTTTCTAAGCTTGACTTTAATTTACATATTTAGAATCTCAAAGTCAATGAATAATTTTAAGTTAAACAACATTTTCTTAAAAACTCCTAATTTTATTCTAATTTCATGCATAATCTGAATGCAAGTATTTATAGGTTGGATAATGTATCAATTTCTATTAAATAGAAGTTAGTATATCGCATAGATTTTCTTAGTCTAAAACATATTCATAAGTGATATCTAAAATGGCTAAGTATTCACTTAGTTTATACTTTCAATTTAAGCATATACGAGTTTAACCCCGTCAAATTCTATCTCTTTAATCTTCTAATAGCATGATTTGAAATTTAAACTAAAGCTGGGATTTGACATTTAGGGTTTGTTTACTAATGTACAGAAATAATGTTTTGCTTTTGATACAATAATTTAACTGAATTATACTACTCATAAAATTATAACATAAAATTTGAAATCAAATTAATTTATTTTATTCTACTTTTATTATTATTATTATTATTATTTGTTTATTATATATATACCTATACCAATATATATATATATGTATATATATTTATATATATATTCATATATATATTATTAGAAGATGTATATATATATATATTCATATATATATATATACATTTATATATATATATAAACCTATTTACGTTTTAATCATTTAAGAAGATCGGCAGCAGAGTTCCTACCTCACGATCCGAGCAGACGATCCGAGCGGACGATTCGATTCGCACGGATGCAATGGATCGAGCGATCGACGTCGAATGGTGGGAGCGGTCGGCGCTTCGTCAATTCGTCGAGGGCACCGCACGCGAGCAGTGGTCGAGCGCTACGAGCTCAAGGTGTCCGTCTCTTGGCGCACGAGCGGAAGGAGGATCGAGCGCGATCGGCTCTTACGGCTGGACTTCGGCTCAGGTGCGCTTCTACGGCTTGAGTTGAAGAGAGGGAGAGGCGAAGGGAGGTTGTGAGCGGTGAGGAGTCGAATGCCATACGCTCGGTTATATAGGGTGTGCGTGCGTAACGCACACCCGTTTGAACCGACCGGTCTCTCCTCAAAAACTCCTGTAGATTTAGGGGTAATGGCGTAATAGCCTTAATTTGCTTTTAATGGAGAATCTTATTTAATTTTTGTAACTGCCATTTTTGAAAACTTTCTAATTTAGGTATTAAAACTGAAAATTGAATTTTCGGCGGGAGTTTTAACGGGAAACTGATAATTACGGGATATTTAGCGAATCGGGAATTCAATGTATACCTTATAATGACCTAGGGTCATTACAGCCCGTGACTGTAACCCCGAGGTATCTGAGGGACCCTCCTCTCTGGAAACCTAACTGGATTGCTACCCTTCGCTGTCGGTAAGCTGGGGTCTGTCTGCTGAAAACAATCTGTGACTTGCGCAAATTCACAAACTGTCCTGTCCAGCTTCCATGCTTTGCCAGAATCCGCTGAACCTCATGATCCGCTGCCACTGAGACCGGTCATATCATTCGCGTACATAAGATGGGAAAAAATAGGCCACCTATGTCCAACTGTATACCGATTGGTCGGCATATCTGTTATTGTCGCTTGATTAGAAGGGAGAAGAGCTCCGAGCACAAAATGAATAGGTAAGGGGAGACGGGGCACCCCTGCCAGAAGCCTCTCTGCTCCACTATCCATGGAAGTTGGTGTTCACCAACCAGGACTAAGAACCTAGGGGACTCCACGCACTGCATAGCCCAATCCGTCCATCGCTGCGGAAAACCAAATCTCCGAAGAACCATGCATAAGCACCCCCACTCAATTCGTTTGTAAGTCTGCTCCATATCCACATTGATGGCCATATGACCGACTGTCGAGGTGGAGTATAAGAGACGAGTGAGGGTCTCCTAGACTGTGAGTCAGTTCTCGTTAATATCTCTCTGTTGAACAAAGGCGCCCTAATCACGAGAGATCAAAGAAGGTAACACTGTCTTAAGGCTCATAACCAAGATCTTGGCCACCACTTTATAGATAATGTTGCACAAGCTGATGGGGCGGAACCGCTTCAGAGTCGAGGCCCTCTCTTCCTTCTGAATAAGGATTACTAGAGTATTATGCTAGCGTTGTGACATCTGCCCACCATCAAAAAAATGGTGGGCTGCTGCCAAGGTGTCAGCCTGGGTGATCCTCCAGTAGCCCGTAAAGAAAGACGGGGTAATACCATTAATCCCAGGGGAACGGTTAGGGCTAAGGTCCCTTAGGGCTGCCCAAATTTTTGCGTTCATGATCGTACATTGGAGAGAGGCAGCATCTGCATCACCAAGTATACTATTTGGAATCAGATCATTTGGGCAATCCCCTATAGGGACAAGAGCTGCCCCACTTCCCCTGGAAAAACTCAAAAATACCTGGCAAATTCGTTGCGGGTCTAAAGTGAACTCCCCTGACTCCTCTTGTAGCACGAGCACGATGTTCGACTTGCGACGCTGCGCCGCATGCTATTGAAACATGCAGTGCGCCAGTCACCCTTAGAGAGCCACCGTGCATTACTTGCTGCTACCACTAGCTCGCCAATCTCGCCTCCACCTGAGAGAGCTCCTGCGTGGTGACCTGGAGCAGCCGAGCAAACTCTGGGTTACAACCTCTGTCCGATACCATGTCCTCCGTCTGGAGCTGCGTCAAAATCGTCGTGAGCTCCATCTTCCTCCTCAGGTTTGGGAGCGTATCTCGTCTCCATTTCCACAACCCCCGGAGAGTGCGAGCCAACTTGTGGTTGAGAACTGAGGACAGCGTGCCGCGAGACGACCGTCCCCAAGTCCTCTCCACCACAAATAATGCCTTCGGGTACTGTAGTCACGTGTCCTCGAACTTGTACCGGGTGCTCTTGGACCTGAGGCAAGCATCCGTCAAGAAAGTCGGGCAGTGATCATAGGCTACCCAAGGAAGGTGGTGCATAACGGCACCCGACAAGAGGTCCATCGCTTCTGTGCTGAGTAGGGACCAGTTCAGACGCTCCCAAATGCGGCGCACACCCTCCTTGTTGTTGTTCCACGTGTAAGGTGAACCAAAAAAACTAGGGTCGATAAGGTGGCACGCATCCTGTACCTCCTGGAAGTCAGTTTGAGCTGTGGTGACTCTGAACGGCTTCCCACCGCGCTTCTCCTTCTCAGAGAGAACGCAGTTGAAGTCTCCACCGAGTACTAGTGGGCACTCCTCCACCCGCACAGCAAAAATCATCTGCCACAACTCCCTCCTCGTGTACAAGTAAGTGGATTCGTAAATTGCTCCAAACTAGAAGTAGGTTCCAGAGTGCAAGGTGACGGTGGTCAAGATCACCTGGCTGCAGGAGAATTGGACCTCACACTGTAAAAAGTCAGCCTGTCAGGCAAGGATAATACCTCCCAAGCGTCTAGAGGAAGGCTGGACAATGCCGCCCAAAGAGGCGATCAGCATCACGACGAGTGAAGGACTCTACTCGCGTCTCCAACAAAGCAATAAGACCCGGTTCACGCTCCGAGATAAGTGGCGGAAGGTTATGTCGTGTTGCTGGCTTCCGCACACCGCGACAGTTCCATGCGAGGATGCCGTTGATTGAGGGAACGGCGGGTGCTCTCTACTCCTGGAGCGCAATCTCCTAGTCGTGGAGGGTTGTTGTCTGGAAACAGAGGGCTGAATAGGGGCGGACTGACCGAATGGACTTAGGTCTGGCCCATGGGCTGAACCTCAGCAAGTTGGGAAGCAAGCTGTGGATGGGCTTGCTGAGGGGGCAGCGTCTGGACGGGCTTGGGCTGGAGGCCAAGCATGGGCTGCGGCAGCGCGGGCTGATAGGCTGCATTAGAGGGGCCCACCGAGTGAAGGGTGGGTTGGGCCAAACTTGTAGATGCTGGGACCACAGGACCCAAGGTCACAGGGTGCTGGGTCGAATGCTGAGCTGAGCTCGCAATAGCCGGACCCGAGGGTAAAGGAGTGGGATGGGCTGGGATTATGGACACTGGGGCTGTTGGGCCGCGGCAGACTGGGTCGGGCCTAGGGTAGGGTCGGCAGAGGACTGGGTCACTCGCAAAGCTGGACCCACAGAAGTATAAGCCCACAGGCAAATTTTGTTTTTAAGTATAAGCCCGCTGCACTCCCACCAAATCTTAAGTTCGTTGTTGCCAACATCAAGATTGTTGTCACCATTCAGCTCTTGCCCAAAATTACCTGATATAGCATGCTTAGGTAGCCAAGTTATTTTAAGAAATGGGCTACTTGTCCAACGCGCAACTCTAATGTCCCAATGCCCCAAGATGCCGAGTGTAGGCACTAGTTCACGATCATCAGAACCTCATCGCAGCGATCCTCGTTGATTATCTTGCCTCATGTCCTTTTTTAATGAGGGCACCAACAGTGATGTGTGAACTACACTTGTGCGACATCCGTAGGTGTCCAAGAAATCACATGTTATACAACTCAAGAATGAATACAATATATGGAGATCGTAATTCATCCCAATTTTTCGCTCTCATAATCTTATGGGGTACGTAGACAAAACTCTCACCCTCCTTCACAGACTCTACCGAGCGGTCTTCCCAATCCCGATTACGCAACATGGTTCTCCACCGATCAATTGATCCTGAGCTGGATCATCTCCTCCGTCAAAGAATCTACGCTCGTTCAAGTTCTTGGTTGTCCTTCTCACACGCAATATGGTACGCTCTTGCCGCGATCTACGCCTCTACCTCCCAGATTCACGTTAAATAATTTTAATTTTAATTTTGCTCCATCAAGAAAGTGAATCTTTCTATGGCTGACTATCTGTAGCAGGTCAAAAATATGTGCATAATCTTACAATTTACGGTTCCCCCCTTTTGAATAAAAAATCGTGCTAAGTATACTAACTGGTCTTGGGCTAAAATACTGCACTCTTACCACTGCTATCATAGTCTACTTGGACCCATCTCCATGTACGAACTCAGTGGCAGGCTTCTCAACCAAGAACTCCTCTTCCCGGCAAAATACACGCTCACAGTCCCTACCATTGCCAACCACATCATTGCAGGGCAGCGACAGAGCGGTGTCCAACCCGTTGTTCCTTCTGCTCAGTTCTTTCCTCCATTCTCTTGAGGCCGTGGCCATTAATCTGGACATGATGGATGAAACAACATTGTTTTCCAAGTATGCAATCAAACCGGTCATTACGCCATTAATTGTTACCACTGTCAAAACATCAACCCTTATCCACCTCAATGCCGGCTGCCAACACCTCCTTCCTTTCATACTATATCAGACGGTTGGTTCCCAGATTCAGGCACGGCGCATTACATAACGTCCAAAATGCACAATGTTACGATGATGGATATATTGATGTCGCAGTACTTCACTGAAATCAAGTCAATCGTCGATAACAGCTCAGTTGGCTTATAGGCCAACACCGAGAACTCCCTCTACACACTTAATGGGCTACATCTACAATATTAAGAAGTTAAGACAACAGATTGTGCCAAGCTTCATCTTAACAGGATTGATAATCTATACTCACTTCTATGTAGTGAAGAAGCGAACCTTCATAATGATGCCAACAAGTATCCGCATTAGTTGTTATTTATAGCCACAACCTTCATAATGATGCCAACAAGTATCCGCATTAGTTGTTATTTATAGCCACAACGAAACATCTTGTCTCTTTAGCTCATGGCAAGTGAACAAATTAATCATCGTGTTCGAAAGGGGGAGTTTAAAATGCCTATCGTTCTTCACATTAACATGGAGGAAGATATTGTAAAAACAACACCTACATCGAATTCAAAATCTGTGGCAAGCTAGGTTACACAGCCATCACTATTTTCATCGCTCTAATCTAACCTGCAACAAGACATCAAATACTAAACTTGCTCTGTTATCTGACACAGTCATTTTAGGCACGAGAATTGGTTCGTGGACTCTAGTGCATCATGACATCACGAACGATGCTAATAATATACACATGAAACATGTAAGGGCAATGTTATAGTAGACAATGGGCACTCTTCAAAACTCCAAAGTTGGTAATGGCATCCTTCTCACACCACATTGTAAGTTTCTTGTCACAAAACTTCTCCATGTTCCACAAACAAGATATAATTTACTCTATTCATCAACTAACCTTTAACAATTCATGCTCGATTTCAATTGATTCACATGATTTCTACATCAAGGATCTAAGTACCAACAAAAGTTTTCTTCAAGGACCTAGCCATTATTGCTCCTATTCAACCAACCTTCAAGCTCTTCAATCAATCACCTCTCTCGCTCTACACACCACAAATGGAAAATCGGACACTTATAATAATTGTCTTAGATATCTAAACACAACATGCATATCAACTGGCAAAGAATCATCCTTGTATTATATGCATAAAAAATTGTCCCTCTATCATTACCATAAACAAAAGTCTAATTATCATTTTTAATATCAAACAATTGTTCGCATGAAAAAAACCTCCAATTTATTTTAACATTTGCGGCTTTTTTTCTGCACCTTCCATGAAGGTTATCGCTATTATGCTGTATTCATTGATGAATTTTCATGTTACTGATGTGTTTTCCCCTTGAAATGGAAATTAGAAGTGTGTGTCAAGTTCTTTCACCTTCAGTGCACCTTGGAACAGTAATTCAATCACAAAATCAAAATTGTATGATCAGAGGGAGTGGGGAATACAAAAACAAATAATTTAAATTTATCCTCACTCATATGGGCATCCAACATTTGTTCTCTGTCCTTGCACACCCCCAACAAATGGTGTAGCAAATGAAAATATTGTCATCTCATTCAAATCGTCCGGGCTCTTCTCCATATTGCCTCTTTACCACACTCTACTCTTCAAACGACAACTCACCTCATAAACCGCCTGCCATCGCCAAATACAAACAATTTCTCACTGCTTCACGATAAACCTCCTACATATTCTCACTCAAAACCTTTTAGTTGTCTCTATTTTCTTCGCCCGATGAATCTTAATAAATTCTCTGCTCGCTCAAATAACGTGAGTTTTCTTATGGCATGCCTGCCAACACAAAGGATGTAAATGTTTATAATCCCGCAAACAGCAAGACTGATATCTTGACACATCGTCTTCAACCAACAACACTTTATTTACTAAACTTCTCAACCACAACTCCAGACAACGCCACTTCACCAATTATTCACCTCACTCATCCTCTAACCTTTTTTCTAATTTCCTCCTTTTAGCATAGTTCCACCAACACAATCTCTCATCATCCATACCCACCACTCCAATCACACAGCCTGAACCACAACTATATCCTCACACTCATCAATTCCACCTCAACAAGACCCACTAGCCCAACTATCCCCACCATCAGCTCATCACATGCTTACTCGTTCTAAAATAGGTCACTCAAAACCAAAACAAATCTTTGATCTCACTACCACCTTAGAATCTATCAACACATCCACCATTTTCAAAGCAGTTGCCAAGCACTCTCATTGGAGAGCAGCCTTTTTAAATAATTCAATGCCCTTCAATGCCAAAAAAATGGTGAGAATTATACTCCCGCTAAGGAAATCAACATTTCCAAATGCTCGTTGACCTTCAAAACAAAACTCAACGAGGGAGGCACTATCACTCGTTATAAGGAAATGCTGGCTTCTCAAGGGCTTTAAACAACAATACAGCATCGATTATACATAGACCTTAGGTCTAATAACTAAAATGTCAATGATTATAATCCTCCTAGCCCTTGTTATCTTTAACAAGTGGCAATCACTCAACCTGATGCTTCGAATTCATTTCTTCATGGGTCATTTCAATGTACAATATTTATAAAGCAGCCACAAGGATTTGTATACTCTATTCACCCCAGATACGTTTCAAGCTCACAAAGATATTCATGGTCTAAAGTAATCACCATAACAGTGTTTCTCAACGCCATCAACCTTTCTCTAATACCATCACTTCACCATTTGTTTGTTAGGTCCATCTCTACTTTTGTTCAAGCAAGACAAAGTCACTACATACATCTTCATCTACGTGGATGACATTTGGTATCTGAAACAGTAAGCAGCATATTGACCTAATGGTTGATTCATTTTTTCAAGAGTTCATTATGAAGAATTTTGGTCACCACACTCTTTCTCGAAAAGCAGCTCAGCAGCGCCTCTCATGGTCTTTTTTCTCACCAATCCCAATATGTTGCCCAACTACTTAGTACGACCAAATTAACCAATTGCAAACAGTTCTCACATCTACCACCATACAACTCCAATCCCTCCCACTTTTGTCATTTGCAGGCTTTCTTTAGTATCTTGCTATAATAAGACTCGATATCTCACTTGCAGATAATAAAAACTGTCAACACATGCATAATCTACTCAACACACACTTCACCTCCCTCATGAGGTATTCGATATATCAAGGATATGCTAAACATGGAACTTTCAATAAATTCAGGTACGTTTACCCTTCATGCATACCCAGCCCCTGACTGGGTTGGTGATGTCACTGAAAGAAAGTTCACTATGGGATACCACATCTTTCTTGAAAATACTCTTATATACTAGAGTGTCAAGAAACAAATTATGGTAAAAACTGAATACAAAGATCTTGCTATCAATAAGTTCTTAAGGTTGTTGCACATAAATATGATTCTTGAGTAAAAAATTTGAACTCGATGGACATGACAGCTTGCCAATGAGGATGTTTAGAGGCTTTTTAGTAAATGTCGTTTAACTGGGAAGGATATGTTGACATGGAAGCATTGACACATGAGATGTTTTGAAGAGAGGAATGGTTTAAGTTTATGGTCTCTTGCTTTGCCATTATTTAGCATGTGATGCCCGCATTGTAAGGAATTGGGTTGAGGGTGAAATCTGAATGCAGTGAATTTTATGGTTCCATGGCTGAATTTGAAGTGGTGTTTTTGGGTTAGTGAATTACGGGAAGATCAATAGTGTTGATACAATTATTGGTGGATAGGTATTGGATTTGTTGCTGTATGAAGTATGGGAATGATGTATTGTAGAATTGTGGGAGTAATAGAGGAGGCTATGTTTCATCGAAAACATAAAATGGTGGAGACATTCTTTATGAGTTTGAATCACAAGACAGATGTAAGCAGTGTTATTCCCATGATATCTCATAAATATACAGGTTGCGGAGCAAGGTTCAAGTTTTATTTCAGCATTTATTGGCGAAGCCATCAAAAATACATCCACCCAAGGGCCCAAAGGATGGAGAAATTGAGTTTCCTATGGTAAAAAAGATAGCAAGGTGGTAAATTAAAAGTTTGTGATTAAGGTAGACGATTTATGACATTATTAGTCATATCGATAGCATATATATAATATTGCAGATATAAGGATGCTTGGTCATTGAAAGTACTATCATGTTCAATCGTGTGTCAATGTCTGTTCAGCTGTCATTTTAAGTGTATAAACACCTAAAAGACAACAGTGTGCTGAATTTTTAATTGTAGAGAATATCTTTTTGACAGTTTCTGAATTTTGAGATGTAGAGTATTTCCAATTAGAGTTTTAAAATGAATCTTTTTCAATAAATCAGATTTTATTATAAGAAAAAACAGCCAACAGAGCCTAATTACCGCATCATGTAGAAAACAGTTAAGATGTGCAGGCATTGCTTGGATCGGGGATGAACACAGTACATTAGTATAAATTAGTTGCAGTGACTTGGAGTAGGTAGAAGTGGATGCTAGGTGTCTAGTGAACTCGTATAATTTGACTGAATGGCAGAACTTTTAATGTAGGCAATTGATGGAGATTGTATCGTAGTCTGGTGGCAATGATGATCAAGCCATTTGTTCCAAGTGGAAGTGGATGATTTGTGGTTGAGAAAGTGGTGGTAGAGTTATTTGGAAGATAATAGATTCTGTGATCAAGTATTCTTAAACGGAAATCTACTGATGTGGATATCCTTAACCAATTAATAATCCTGATAAAATTTAAAGTCATTATTATCTAATGTAGGCTGTTTAATAAATATCAGATACTTTATAATGTTAGTGACAAAATACCTTCTTTAATGTAAACTCGTGATTGTTTTAAAAAAAAATTGATTTGCCAACGTTTTCAATTTACAAACTTGTACCTTCACTGACGTGAAGGTTCTGAAGATCAAAGGTAGTATGGTGGGTTGCTTTATAATTAAAGTACCTGTTGTCTGTTGGAAGATAATAGAGGCTGTGATCAAGTATTCCTAAACAGAATTCTACTGAAGTGGATATTCTTGACCAATTAATAATCCTGATTAAATTTAATAATATTATTATCTATTGTAGGCTGATTAATAAAGATCAAATACTTGATAATATTAGTGACAAAACACATTCATGATTGTTTAAAGAAAATTTTGATAGGCCAACGTTTTCAATTTGCAAACCTGAAGCTTCACTGACGTGAAGGTTCTGAAGATCAAATGTAGTATGGTGGGATGCTTTATATATAAAATTCCGGTTGTCTTATGTTGGAGTTGCACCAAAAGCAGTTTGATGTTCAGTTGCCTCTAGGAGGCTATGGCGGATGAGGGGGGTATACAATAGTGCTTTGTGAGGAAAATAGTTTAGGCTGTATGTTCATGGCTGTACAGTTGACATTGATTTAGAGGTATGTTTCTTCCATAGGCTCTGCCATATCCTCTTAAAAAAATCTCGATCTGTATATTTAGGTAAAGATGTACTCAGTTGGTGTGGTATTCTTTGAAAACGAGGGTGATAATATGTATTGACAATAGGGAATGGTAGTGGTGCTCGAGTTGTACGTTTTAGCTATAAATTAGCATGAGTTATATTTGTTGAAGTGGAGTTGATGATTAACATTTCATAATTCAGTATCATACCAATCAATTCATCAAGTGAAGTGGATGTAATGATTGCAGTTGCAAAGGCCAAGTATTCATTCTCTAAACTAGGCAAGAATTGATTAGGTGAGAGATGTTTCAACTTATTATTGTTAGAGTTAGGAGGAGAGGTTGACAAAGGAATGAAATCATCGATGTAGCTCATAAGATTATAAGCACATAAATAAGAAGTGGGATCTGTATATGGGATAATTTATTGCAATCAAGCTTGGCATTTAAGATATAATGCATATTAGCCATGATGAGGGAGAATGCCAATGTCACATAGAGGGATGTTCTGTGTTTAGGGGTGTTAAACTAGGTTAATAGGTCGGGTGCTGGTTCAACCCAAAGTTTACTTGACTCAAAATACACCAACACGAATCTAGCTCGTTTATTAAACTGTGTAAGCTTTGTGGACCTGAATCTAACCCTACCACCATATCGGGAAACTTGAACCTGATCTACATAACCCTAAAAAATTTCAGTTCAAAACATAAATAAGCAAGCTTAATGAAAATAAATAAATAAATCAGAACTAGCATACTTGGTCCTTCAGAGTAACAAAAATAAAGAGACGAGTTAAATCTTTTATTATGCAAAGGAAAGCAGTATTGCAGTTGAGACATAGAAAGGAAATGTTCATGCTGGGAGAAGATGCTCATTATCGGAGCAATTGACAATGTGATGTCGTTGAATTGTTGGTCTGTGATTTCCTTTATTTGCCATGGATGGTCAACATTTGAACCCTTGATGACGGATAATCAGAGACACCTAGATTGTGAGTCGGGTGTGGGTGGGAAGGAGATTGGAGAGTAGAGAGCTAAGGACGATCTTTTAGAAGAGAAAAATGCGGCACGAGATGAGTTGCGGTTTGGGGAGTTGGGAGTCTTCTAACATTTTTCTGTTAGGGCTACTCACCTCAGTTTCTTTGCGCCGTATGATTTTAGACCAATGTAACTTGTGAGTTTCGCTAATAGGCTGGTCAAAAAGGGTTCACTTTGGATTAATTGGGTTGACCCGAACCCGATCCAAATTTTAAACAGGTCTAATTTCTGAGCCTGAACCTGACCTGAATTAAAATCAAGTTGACCCAAACCTGAATATTTGAGTCAAGTTCATGCTGTGTTTTTGTGTCATCAAAAGTTGACAGCCTATCCATGTCAATGATCTTGTTGAGCAATTTGGCGAGAGAATAAAAACATATTCTTGGCTGACCACACTTTGATACATTGAAGTCATTTTGGCAACAGTGGAAAATGGACTAGTAAGATGATGCAACATTAATTATCATTAAATTTAACAAAGTATTACTTAATTATATATAGATAAGCAAAAAAACTCTTAAGAGGGCTAGCATTTCTTCTTTTGTTAGCATAAAAGGATAAGATGGAGGGGATACAACAACTCTCTATTGCATCTCAAGTTAATGGGCTTTTTCTTGATAGAGAAGAGGTTTTCAAGCTGAATTAGTAATGATTTTATCTTAGTAAAAGGTTAGAGAAAGGGATATCTTGGTTGTTCTCCTGCATGAACCAATCAACTTTGTTATATCAATGTCTTGGTGTTTGTTTCAACCTGTATAAACTTTTATTCAATTTGCACATCAAATTCTTTTTCTTGCGAGCTTCAAATCCTTGTAGTTGCAGCATATATATTTCTTCCTGTAGCTCCCCACGAAGGAACATCATTTTGACGTTCATCAGCTCCACGTGTATATCCTCGCTAGCCATCATACTTATACTGCAATTTAGTATGTTTGAACTTTAGCTAAATACGATAAGAATCTTCTTTAGAGAAATTATAATGAATAGTAAAGGTTGTTTATTTTATGCCTTTTTTATTTTTTGAATTTTTCACGTCTTAATTATCAAAAAGCATAAAACACGTACTTTGTGTTATATTTTCGTATTTCTGAAAAATATTCATAAATATATATTATTTTGGCATAATAATAATAAATTTTTATTATAAATAGAAAGATAATTAATTTGTATAGCTCATATTTTCCGTGCAAACTTCAAAATAAAAAACTTATACACACAGTATCAATATTCTTTTGATTAAATCATCTTATCATGCATATAAAAAAGATTTTATAATAAACAGAGAACCATATAAGGAGCCTTTCATCCGTGCATAAAGGCTTATTTTATCATAAGCTTCAAAAACGTTTGTATGCAGCTTATGGTATATTTATCTATATATATATATATATATCCATATGTATGTATTTATATATCGAGTCATTATAGGATTTCATATTTAGCACTTTAATATTTGGATTAAGGCTAGTCTGAAAGATTAAGGTGATGATGAGTATGAAATCTTTCAAGTCTTAATAATCACGTCTGATGGTTGGAAAATTTGTTCAAGGGTACTTTGGGGAAGAATGATCGCCGCCGTCATATGGGGTATGAACCTACAGCATTATATTTATGCGCATTGCTCTCAAATCTTTAAATATTATAATCCAGCACCCTAAAGTTTAATTGGCATGCAGCCTGAAGACGAGGAGCCGCACAGTCGACATCCTCCTCCATCACATGCTGAGCGAAGAGCTAAGCCAAACCCGGAACGCGCAGGCTTAAAAGCGTTGCCCGCCTTCGTGGCGATAACAGGGCTTTGCCAGCGTTTTTCCTTAATTATATGAAGTCGGTCAATGTAGCTTCAGACTTATGTATGACCTAAAGTTCTTTACTTTTGGTTTTTTTCCTAAATTCATGTTACTTGCTTACCTTGAATATTTTATTTTTTCTCTTTTGTTGGAATTTAAATTTAATTATTATATTAATTCTTCCTTATTTTCCTCAATCTTGACCCTTGGCACTCTCCACATATGACCCGAATGCAGAAGTCAAGGATGACCTGAGGCGAATGGTGGCATTTGCCTAAGTCGTTACGAGAGCACCATGTTCATCTTGAGCTCTCACAAAGTACCTAAAACCCAAAGTGCAAGTGCACACATTATTAATAGATTATTCACATTTTTCTTTCTTCTTATAAATCATTTAAAGTTTTTAATGAGCCAATTTGGAGGCTTGTACTAATATTGTGATCTTTGTGGGACTTGAAAGGGGAAATATCCTTGGTATTTAAAATGGAAACCTTAGCGGTTGTTAAGTGATTAGTGTTAGTGGCAAGAAACTTGCAAGAGTTTACTTCATCTACTTTTGCCATTTTATCTCTTGCAACAACAGTCTTGCTATTGTTCTTGTAGCAATTCCCCTTTTCTCTCTATGCACTTAATCTAAATTTATGCCATTTTATCTTTTAATTTGTTACTTGCTTTGGGAACATATATTATGGTGTCTTGAATTTTATTAAGTTGATCCATGTTTATTAGATTATAAGACTTTGAACAATTATAACTTAATTGTATACATCCACAATCTTTTTAGACAGTTTATTTTTTAGATAATTCTGTATATATCATTTAAATTTTTTATAAAATGTGCTCAATATATTTATATTTTAATAAAATAATTCTTTTATATATATATATATTCTAAAATTATTTACTTGAAATTAACTTATTTGAAGCGAAAAAATATTAGTGCCTAATTTATTACTCAAAGTCTTCATTCAATTTTTTACCTAATTTAAAATTTTTGGATTTAAATTCGAACAAATTATTTTTTAATAACTGTAGAAGCTTATTTTCATGTTTAAAGTCAGAAGCAACTTATTTACAAGCATCACCGTTTACAAAATATAATAAAATAAAATAGCCTATCAAGCCTCATCTTTGACTAAAAAAAAGATTTTGGGCTCTCATGTGGTAGAATTTCGAACAATACTAAACAAAAGTTTGTATATGGTAAGAAAATTAAAATAAAATAAGGAAAACTCACATTCAAATGCAATCACAGCACATAGCAAGAAATTTATGTGATTTAGTCATAACACTTATGTTCATTGAGAGGAAAACAAAGAAATTTCACTAAATATAAAAGATTTTAAAGATTTATGGTTAACAAATTCTTACACAAACCCTTGGGTGTTATTCTTTCTTGATGGAGTAGCCACCACTCTAATGGAGATTGTCAAATTTTTGGATTTTTCAACTCACAACCTTAAAAAGATATATTTCAGTATTATTTTAGTAAATAGTTTGTAATAATTCTAGATGCATTTACTTTTCTATTCTGAGATGAATGTTCCTATTTAGTTCTGTGATAAATATTCTGGATGTATGCTTAGCTTTCGCACTCTTTTTATATATTACTTATACTTAGTATTGTGATGTGATCATCATACTGGAAATGCTGATATTTTATATATATACTAGATTCTTAATGTTGTATTTTAAATTTAATGTATGTATTTGTCTAATACTTAAGATAAGGATATTACTCTTATCTTAAGTATTAGCTCTCAACTCTCATTTGGGGTTGAGTTAGCAACCCTTGAGTGTTGTAGTTTCAGCTATTCGGGGAAATGAGATATTCCTTCTCGAATGGCGCACTGCTCCGCCGCTGATTGATTATATTATCTCTTTTACGTGCAGCGATGGGGTGGGGCACTACAGTTGGTATCAGAGAAGTATCGTAAAGTGCCAGATAAGGAGAATATTCTTATCTACTTTATGATCTATTTTTTGCAGCGAATATGATCACAATCACTAAGTGTAAGAAAAGCAGCATCCAAAATTCATCGAGCTTATCTCATAAATGGAAATTGAATATGTCTAGGACAAGAACATCCTAGGAATTAAAGGAATATAATAACACCATTAAAATAGTGAACAATAAAACATAAAATGGACATCCTATGATTGGAACGAACTTTAAAGAAAAATAAAATAAAAGTAAAGTACTTATAAGACTAAGCGATTTCTTAATTGAAATTTTAGGTATGGAATATACACAGTCATTATTCTTGTACTATCTTAGAAGATTTGAAGATTATTAGGCGGATGACCTTCAAAATGGCAAGATAGACGGTAGAGCCGTCGGCTCTACCGTATATTTTGTTCCGAACTTGGATAGAATTGAGGCGTCAAGGTGCCATCGATTCTTGAAAGGGCTAAGGGACTCCATAAAAGCTCACATAGTGTCCCGCTAAATTAAAAATCTGGCAGAGTTGATCAAGGCGGCTCGCCTCCAAGAAGGATTTCAAGGTCAAATAGACCGTAAGCTTAAGAATGCGTTTGTGCAGCCAAGGAAAGAGAAGTTTGGTCATCGTATGGTGGCTATAATTTTCAATCTCGAAGCAAAACAACCCCAATCCGAAATTCCCGAATGCAAACGTTCTCACCCATACGGTAAATGCTATCATTTCGGCAACGTATGTTTCACCTGCGGCCGAGATGGCCACCGCTTCTATCAGTGCGATTCTAAAACCACTATCGCTTAGTCTTATAAGATATACGGAAGATTATTAGGCGGATGACCATCAAAATGGCAAGATTATTAGGCGGATGACCTTCAAAATTTTAGGTATGGAGTTCTCATCGACCACTCCCGTCATAAACAAGTATTCTGTGCACAACCGAGGAACAGCTGAGAACCTGCCCTGGCTGTGATTCCAGGCCCTACTTCAAATGCTAAGGGAGTTGTACCTGCACAGAAGCCGACCTATAATCGCTAAGGCCATCGGCCTCAGGGCAAGCAACATTCAGCACCTGCGAGAGTATATATGTTAACTCCTGCCTCTGCACCTGAAGACAATGATGTCATTTCAGGTATGTCTTAAATTAATTTTATTCAGTCTTTCTGTTTCAAGTATTTTCGAATATTTGAATAGCCATTCTTATTAAATTATTGTATCTTAGGCACCTTAATGATAAATGATAAATCTTGTAATATTCTTTTTGATACTAGAGCGAGTCATTCCTTTGTATCGGAAAGCTGGGTGAAAACTCCTAAGCTATCCACCTATCGATTAGCAAACTCGTTGAGCATCGGGTTACCTTCCGGAGCCCATATGTAATTCCAGCAATTCTGCAACATAGATATTTCTATTAGTGAACAAAAATATAGAACTAAATTAATTATATTGCTAATCGCAAATTTTGATATAATTATGAGTATAAATTGGCTAAGCAAACACGGTGCTTTTATAAATTGCCAAAAAAAGAAAATCACTTTGGGCAGTGGAAATCAGTCAAAAACCTTCGTTGGAAGATTTAGTACCCAAGCATCATTGATCAACGCAATGAAAGCAGAAAAGTTAGTCGAAAAGGGATGCGATGCGTATCTCGTAATAATGTTGGGAGAAAAGAAAGAAGTCATTCATATTTTTGAGAATCGAATAATTTGTGAATTTCCCTATGTCTTTCCAGAAGACCTACCTAATCTCCCTCCTATTAGAGAAGTAGAATTTTCTATATAACTAATTTCAGAAACACAACCACTATCAAATGTTCCATATCGTATAGTGCCCAAGTAGTTACAAGAATTAAACAAGCAACTGCAAGAGCTGCTAGAAAAAGGGCTTATTCGACCGAGTTCATCTCCTTATGGAGCGCCTATTTTATTCGTAAAGAAGAATGATGATTCGATGCGGATGTGCATCGATTATAGGGAATTGAATAAAGTAAAAATCAAGAACAAATACCCTCTGTCATGTATCGATGACCGATTTGATCAATTATCTGGAGCTAAAGCTTTCTCTAAAATCAGCTTGCAATCAGGTTATCACCAGTTACGAGTTAATGATTCAGATGTTGAGGAAATTGCATTCAGAACCCGTTATTGACATTACAAATTTCTAGTGATGCCTTTCGACTTAACTAATGCTCCATTGAAGGCATATTTAGATAAATTCATCATCGTCTTCATCGACGATATCTTGATCTATTCAAGAAGTAATGTGAATCATGAGAAGCACTTAAGAATAGTTCTGCAAGAACTTAGAAGCCATGAATTATATGCCAAGTATTCCAAGTGTGAATTCTAGCATGACTCAATTGCTTTTCTGGGTCACATCATAGATGCACAAGGAATCAGAGTTGATCAAAATAAATTTAGCGCCATTCAGGATTGGTCACAGCCAAAGTCTGTAACTGATATCAAAAACTTTTTGGTCTGGAAGGGTATTATAGAAAATTCCAAAATTGACTCAGAAGGTAGTGCCATTCAACTAGAGTCCCAAGTGTGAGAATGCATTCCAGACATTAAAAGATGCTCTTTCTTCTGCCCCAGTTCTTGCCTTACCTAAAGAATATTTGAACTACCAAGTCTATACTGATGCATCATGAATACGCTTGGGGTGTGTTCTGATGCAGGAAGGAAAAGTTATTGCCTATGCATCCCGTCAGTTAAACCCACACGAGAAGAATTATCATGTTCATGATCTCGAATTAGCTATCGCAGTATTTACTTTAAAGAATTGGCATCATTATCTATATGGCGTCCAATGTTCCATATTTATAGATCATCAGAGTTTAAAGTAGAGTTTCACTCAGCGTGAACTCAACTGCCGTCAGCGGAGATGGCTTGAATTAATAAGTGATTATGATTTGAGTATCCAGTATCATCTAGAAAAAGTGAATGTTGTAGCCGATGCCTCAGTCGTCATGCTACATTTCTTCCTTAATGGCTTTCAAGTCCTTTAGAGGAAGAATTTAAAATGCTCGATATCAGGTCAGTTCGTGGTGCTATGCTAAGCGAACTGATATCTATGAGTACCGTTGAACCAACCTTTCATCCTAATGTCTCCATATCCCAAACAAAGGATGAAAATTATCTGAAATTTAAAATGGTAATCAAAAGTGGTCATCGATTCGACCTACAGCTGCGAGGAAATGTAATATATCAAGGAGATCGCCTATGGATTCCCAAATCCATGCATCAAGAGATTTTAGTGGAAGACCACAATTCTGGTTACCAAGTACATCTTGATAGTACTAAGATGTATCAGGATTTGAAAAAATCATTCCGGTGGGCTGGAATGAAGAAAAGCGTGGCTGAATTCGTAGCGATGTGTCATGCCTGCAATCTGGTCAAAGCTAAACATCAGAAGCTTGGAGGACTTCTCTATCCTCTGACAATTCCTGAATGGAAGTGGTTTGATATTTCTATGACCTTCATTTTAGGTTTGCCTAAATCAAGGTCGGGTGTTGATTCAATTTGGGTCATTATTGATAGACTGATCAAATCGGCACTTTATTCTTATGTGTCAGACCAATTCTGTAGAAAAATTGGCAAAGCTGCATATCAAGAAAATCATCATACTTCATGGGATTCTGAGGTCTATTATATCTGATCGAGATAGCTGTTTCACTTTTAAATTCTGGCAAGCAGTGCATTAATATTTGGGAACTACCCTAGCAATGAACATCGCTTTTTATCCTCAAACAGATGGTCAAACAGAATGAGTTAATCAGGTTCTTGAAGATCTTCTTCGCCTCTGTATTATGGATTTCAGAGGGTCCTGGGAAGATCATATCTCGTTGGTAGAATTCACGTATAATAATAGTTTCTAATCGAGTATTTGCATGGCTCTGTATGAAGCGTTATACAACAAAAAATGTAGTACTCCCTTAGCATGGTCTGAAACTGGCAATGTTCAGTTATATGGCTCAGAATTAGTCGAAGAGACAAACATGAAAGTTTAGTTAATTCAACAACGAATTAAAATAGCCCAGGATCGCCAGAGTAAATATCATAATGCTCATCATCATACTCTGGAATTCAATATTGGAGATTTTGCGTACCTTAAGGTCAGTCCAATGAAAGGTCTATATCATTTTGGTGTAGATGGGAAGCTAAGTCCCCGCTACGTTGGACCATTTGAAGTGATAAAGAGAATTGGTTCCGCACCCTATAAATTGAAACTCTCTGAAGATTTCTCGACAGTTCATAATGTGTTCCACATGTCCTCTCTGCGAAGATGTCTTCGTAATCCTTCTCATTTGATTCAATTTCTAGCAGTATCTCTTCAGCCGAACCTTTCTTATATGAAAGAGCCTATCATAATCTTAGCTCGTAATCAAAAGCAGCTAAGAAATCGTCTATTCATATAGTGAAGGTTCAATGGAGAAATCATTCTATTATAGAATCCACTTGGGAAAAAGAGGCAGATATGCAGCGAAAATATCCAAATCTCTTTGAAAATCCAGGTACTGTTAAAATTCTAAATTTCAATTCTTAATTTTGTCGTGCTTTATTAGTAATGATGTCGAGGACGACATCGTTCTTAAGTGAGAAAGTCTGTAACAACCCAAGGTTGTTACTTAACCTAATATTAGTTTAATCGTAGCCTAATTATCATTCTATTGAGTTCATCTAGTCATTAAAGTAATTCTTAAAATTTTGGAGTGATACGGAGCTCAATTGAATAATTGGAATAGTTTAATATATTTAATTAATTAGAAAATTGAGGAATTTAAATTGACCTCAAAATCAAAATCAAACTTCGTCGTTGTGATCATCACCCCAAATTAGCTATGGGTAATGTTTTGGACGCGTTTGGTAGTCGTCATATTTTGGCGAATATTTTAATGTAATTAATGCACCAGAAAATAGAATAATTAATTAATCTTCGAAATCGAAATCCAACTTCACCGTTGAATTCCTCACCCCCAAATTAATTAGGGGTGAATTTTTGAGATTTGTTTGGAGCGCATTTATCAAATCTGAATTTTTTTAATTAAAAATTAGAAATGAATAATTATTTTTCATTTAAATCCATTTTAAATTTCCATTCTTTTTCTTTCCCTGGATGGCCCACTTGCCCCCCATACCTGTGATCGGCTCCCTATCCCTGGCGCATGCAAGCAAGGGCAGAGGCCCTCTCCTCCTCCATTTATTCTGCTCAAGTCCCATCCCAGCCATGCTTTCCTTTTTGCTGAGCCCTCCTCTTCTCCTTCTCCTTTAAAAGGAAGCCCAGCCCTCACCCTTCCTTGCTGCCTAGATGAAGCTTCTCCTATTTCCTCCATTGTTGAGCTTGTTGCTGAAAGAAAGCCTTCAAGTCTCTAAAGTTCTTGAAAAAAACAGAGTCTTCTTCTTCCTTTTCAAAGGGCTAAGGTACCCATTTGCTACCCTCTTCCTTGGCTACTCTTTTGATTTATCAAAGTACTGTGAATGGAAAGTTCATTAGCTATTGTATAGAATCTATGTACGATCATCGAGCCTCAATCGAACTCAAATGAGTCCGATCAAAACTTGTTTCTATGATGAAAAATGCTGTTAAAAATTGTGAAATTTCTGTATACCTATAGTTAGGGCATCAATTTCTATTCGTTAGGATAATCCATTCATGCCAATTATGGTATCAATAGAAATATCTCGGAAAGACCTTTCCATCGGTATATGACACCACATGTGAGGTGCCCAAAAATGAGAGTATTTGAGTGTGAAAGAAGACCCATTATGGTTTTTGCACAGACAAAATCATCGTCAAACGCTGCAGTGCGCCGCAGCGCCCGAAGTTTTGAATTTGAATCCGTCGTAGCATGCTACGGCGTCGCAGCGGCATAATAATTTGATGAAGCATAAAAATTTGATGAAATTAAATTAAATCCGCCGAAGCGCTGGAATCCGTTGCAGCACGCCGCATCATCCAAATCTCGGAAAATTCTGGCGCCGGAGTGCGCCTCAGCGCTGCAGTGCGCCACCGAGTTGCTGTCCGCCGCAGCCCGCCGTAGCGCCTGGTTCCGAGAATTAGCTTGATAGAAAATTCTACCTCATGGACATGAGGTATCCCAGAAGATCTTCAGGAAAGATGTCGATGAATTCGTTGATGACCCTATTATCAGAAAGCAAAACATGCTCTTTGGCACTACCCATCATCATGACCAGATAGGCAATGCAACCTCTATTTATTAGTTTCTCAGCTTTAATCGCATAAATTAAGGAAGCTTGGGTACTAAACCTTCCTACAAAGGTTTCAAGAGTACCGAGTGAATGCAATGTTATTTTCTTCTTCTGCAATTGATGGTGGCATGATGCATGCTAAGTCAATGCAGACCTATAATATGATATCAAAGTTTGATATATGCAAAACCACCAGCTCGGCTTGAAAGGCTTTATTTTTCAAACGTATCTTCAGATCATAAAATTTAGCTGCGCTGAGTTGGGCTCCAGAAGGAAGTCCAACGCTTAGGGTTTTGGCTAACTTGTAGAAAGGTAAGTTTACAAACTTGGCAAGACTTTCAGATACAAATAATGATTAGTCCCAGTATTAAATAATACATTACATGGCTTATCACAATGCAAATGACTCCTAATTATAAAATATTTAACAAATAACTAGTTGTAGGCATGACAACTTGCATAATGAAAATGGTAAGCAAAGATCAGGATCGGGAATGTGTACTTGATACAATATTGTTATCTTCAGCTGCACATATAGGAGTAAAGTTGTACACCCTGGCTGGACCAACAGTTTTGTTGTTGTAAGCATGCTTTCGAGGAGATTTCGCATTAACAATTTGAGGTGCAGAAGGTTCTTCCTTTTTTTGAACTTGAGTTGCTTCATGAGGAGGATGAATTATTGTTAGCTATTGGTCTCTATGTTTTATCGACTTCATCCTCCACAGTTTCATCCATATTTAGCAATTTTACTAACAACTTCATGAACTCATTAAGATGCCCATCTATGGAGATTCTCATTCTCATCTGGAACCGATAGAGCCGCATTTTCATGTAAAGTTGATTTTCCATACTCTTCGTTAGGTACTTGCTTTCTAAAAATTTCCATAGTTTCCACATCAACATCTCCATCCACATACTTGATCTCTTAAGTTAAGCAATTTCTTATCAAACAACATGCACTACAGTTCATTTTGATCCAATCTCTAGAATTTTTACTCTCTCATATTGGTTTATATTGACCGGACTCTCATTATGGGCCGATAATGATTATATGAATTCTTCTATATTTTTCGGGATTATCTTTTTTTTTTTAAGAGATTATGAGCGATTGTGATGTCATGCTGGAGCCACATTCATTTAATAGTACACTATCTATCTTGATTTTGGCTAAGAACAAATACTTTATTCAGATACTACTGGATTAAAAACCCGAATAGATCTCGGGTTCCGACTTCCCATTGAGTCCTAAGCCTTTTATTTTTCTTTCCTTTTTTTCGTTCATTTTGTATATTATAATCTTGATTTTATATTCTTTTATTTACTCTATGTAATTGTTGTACTTCTTTTAATCAAAAATATGTAGGACTATGTCACAAGTTTCAAAAAATAAAAACACCTGAACATATTGTAGGTTTAGTCTTTTCTTGCATCTAAGCATAACCATTTCCTACTAAACAATTGAAGTAAAAGCTACATGGAAGAATGGCAGAGCATCTTCTGCACACATGATGGTTAATCTCAATAGTGTTGAGGATAAGTGGGAAAACAGACATAACTAAAAAAGATACTGTTACAAATGAAACATGATAAATTGATTGGTTAAATGCTGTACTCAAAAAGTAAAAATGTGAAGCTAAAATAAAGCACCCAAACAATCGTGTATTATTCTCTACCTATCGATACAGCAACTGAAATTTAAAGAAACGTAAAACATTTGTTCAACCTGTAGATTTTTTCAAAAAAAGTTTACCACAACTTTTTCAAGACTAAAATGAGCACTTAACGTATTAGTCAAATGAAGGAAAAAGGGGGCGAGGCAAAAATTTTGCCATGAGTATTGCCGCTCGAATAACAAAAATTGTAGCAAACTTTGCTGCGAATTTGTTTTAAATTTGTAAAATTGCTACAGATTTTAACTGAATACTAAAAATTTGGAGCTAATATGTTACAAATTCTACCTTTGTGCTCCCTCCTTCTTAATGCTATCAAAGCAACCAACACCGATCGAAGTCAGTGTGCTCGCCCGCGACCGCCATTAACGATGACTGAAGAGTCGCTCCAGACGCTGAAGCTCATCAGACCTGAGTTGTTTCGAGAGCTGTTCCGGACGTAGATTGAAGAGTCGATCCATTCGTCAAGACAGAGCTGCGCGATGCCCAAGCTATTCCTGACATAGAAGGTTGAAAGCCTTAGATAGTAAGGAGTGTACGCTGGGAAAGTGCTCTATTTCCTCGCAGGTGCATATTATTCCAACTTCTCTATCTCGTTCTGTGAAGACGCGATCTGCCTTCATCGAGCTCATTTTACAAAGAACGTGCAACTTATATTTTGTTTAGGACTTAGGGTTTAGGGGGAACCCTAAACCCAAATTATATCTTCGTCGATCAAATTCGACTCATTAAAAACTCAATAAAAAAATCCCGCAATATAAATAATTTGAGATATTTCTTACAAGCACAAAAATTCGATTTGCTTGCATACAAAGTTCACAAACTCTTAAATCATTGTTACACAAGAAGATGACACTACCTTTTTACTTGGGTGACGGCCAGCTTGGTTTCAGGCCTATAAATAACAGCAAAAACAATATATCATTTATTTTCATGAATGAAATCATAGTCATATAATTGGCACTTATATTCTCCAACCTTTGATGCATGTTTTGAATTACTCCAAAGAAGAATGTCTGAGCTGCATCTTTAATTTGAAATTGTAGCCATTCTATAAATGAATAATTGATAAGTAGCAATTAATGAAATATAAACTGAAAAGCACGGGAATAAAAAAACAGGATCTATACAGATCAGTAATAATGGATACTTAAATAAGTTCAAATTTATAACAATGATAACTTGCAATTAATGGAGCAGACATTCATTTAAACAAGTGTAAATTTACATTAGGGAGCCTAAATTAATGAACCGCAAGTGTTTATACGACACCGTTAAAAAATAACAGATAACTACTTGCATGACACCAATTTTGGGTATTTACATATCTAACAGCTAAACATGTTACTTTGTAAGACTAATAACTAATTATATCCCGTGTATGTAATCTCAACCACTTGCAGAGTGGACACTAGTTTTATTATATATGAATAAAAAAGATTGTGATATGTAAGATACACCACCTAAAAAAGTGACATCCAAGTGTGATAGATTCAGGTGTCAGATATATTATCCATACTAATGGTGGTACATATGAGAAGATAACTTCTTAGATTTAAGGATGCATAAAGTTCCTAAAGAGTGTTATGCGATAAAAGAATTTATGGTGAATTAAAGAGAAGTTGTATAAATTTACAATTAGGCCATAAATGTCGTTTTGAATTAGTATTAAAAAATTTGTTGATCTCTATGCTCTGAGTGTTGCAAAATGAGATTATTAAATTATATGTGTGCTAAAATACACAGAATAAGCAAAAAAAATCACAATAGACAAGTGATTGGTAAAACTTCTATTGCAGATAATGAAATTGAAAAAATAGAACTGGGCGGCTTAGACAAGTATAAAAGAGTAAAGCATGAACTCGTTACATACAATTTGAGACGTCAATATATGACAATACACGAACAGGACCCAAACATGACCCAAAATACCTGTATTTAGGTTTAACCGGAATAACAAATGAATCACTTTCGGGTTAGAACTTTTACAAGTTTATTATTCTGGTCAAATTCAGGTTGCTCCGCAAAACATTAAAACAATCTGATTTTGACCAGTATAACTAATAAACGAGTCAGATTCTACCTAACCATGCCAAATGTGTTAAATGAATCGAAGTATAATCAAACAGGGCAAGCCAGTAAAATCCACAACGTTGTCTATAATAAACATGTCAAAATGGTTAGGATCAGATAATATCATGTTTGATTTCAAAGATTCAACTTGTTTATTAATCAGGTTAGATTCGAATTAAGCCTATCTATGTCATGTCATTTTCAGGTTAGATCCAACAGGGGAACCCAATTTGATACCCTATATGCAGCAATAGCATCACAAAGTCTTAGATTCACTAAATGAAGTCAGGAACATAAATAGTTTGCCTACACTATGCTTGGCGTCCCTTAGCTCCAAGCACCTAAAGATTATTTATAATATATATTGGCATATTGGTCTCCACTATTGTCTTTCCATTACCTGCAGCTAGCCCGAGCTAGACATGTGCCCTGCACTGCCACACTTAGCATCAACCCGTCCTCAGTGCACATGTCGCCAGCATTGGCCCGCGCCTAGGGGTGTACATGAGCCCTTGAGTGAGCCAAGCTTGAGTGAACCAAGGCTACGCTCAAGCTCGGCTGTGTTGATTTAGCTCGACTCAAGCTTTTCTGAGCTTGAACTATATTAAAAAAAGGTCAGCTAGAGCTTGACTAGTTTGATTTTGGCCTAACTCGGTTCGGATTTGAGCTTGGCTTGTGCTAAATCAGATCTCTCATGGGTGGCTCAAGCAAAAGTAATACTTTCGATGGTTTTGCTCAAATGACCTGCGCAGCCTCATTATATTCAGTAGCTACAACACTTTTTCTTCATATACAACCAAGTGCTTCACCACTTGCTAGCGTGGGATTAATCACCCGTGAGGACGTGCTCACATGCACACTAATGCACATACTGCTTTTTTCCTTAATTGCTCAACATTTTGTAAATTTTGATACATAGCATTTATTTATACAAATTTTATGTTGTATATATTAAATGATGTTAAGGATCCATTAAGGATCTGCTCGGTCTTCCAGAAGATGACGGCTATGCCGCCGCCACCCTGGTCGTCAGCTGAAGTCAAGATCCATCGCGTGATAGTCATCCTCATCACGTCTCCTGCTAGCGCAAGACGTCGCGTGATTCGCCGCGATCACTCACGCTTTTTGAGATTGTGATTCGGCACAACTTGCGTTAGGATGAAGGAACTTCCAGCTCTCCATCTCAAGCGTCCAGCTGCGGTTTCCGCACCAGCTCTAGTCTCAATTCGAGATGCTCTGATCAACAATCCTTTACATCTAATCGAGATAAAACCTATAGCGTAACTTCGGGGTAAACTGGTTGTCATTCTCTCCAACGAAGAAATTAGAATACTTGCCAAACATTTTGAATATACTATAGTTGGAAAATTTGCGAATGGGAAGCCGCCTATGATCGTCGTTCGCAAGTTTCTTCATGGCTTAGGGTTAGCAGGCTCATATAGTGTTGTATAAATTGATTTCCATCATATTCTCATCAAATTATCAAATGAAGTTAACTACACAAGATTGTTTGCTAAAGGATCCTATTTTGTTAATAATTGCTACATGAAAGTGTTGAAATGGACATCCTTTGATCCTAGGATTGAACCTCTCGTTGTTCCAATTTGGATCAACTTCCCCTTACTCAAGGTACATTTAATGTCGCACTCTATTTTGCTTGCTTTGGGATCTTGCTTTGGTAAGCCGCTCAAAATCAATTTCGCTACCGCCAATCTTACCAAACCATCTATGGCTCATGTTTTGGTAGAGATTGACCTCACTGAAAAATTCAAGTCATAATTCTAGATAGGAAACTAGGAGTTTGGCCATTTGCAGGAATGTACTTTTAAAAATATACCAATGTATTATAATCATTGTTCACAAATAGGTATGATTTGGGAAACTATTTGAACCTTCATCCTCACCTCAAAGTGCAAAAGATGGCAAATGAAGCTTTGTGTCTTAACTATAAGAAAAAAAGAAGATGATTTGCGTACCAAAGAAGAATGCCAATGGCTTGTGCAGCTGTTGAGGTCAATATAATTGAAACAATGAAGTTGAATGATCCAATTATTGACCCTTCGAATGCGGAGGCAAATTCTAAAATTGGTGTTGTTATCGAATACCCGACTGTGGTTGATTCATCGATTGACGATGACATGCAACTGGTAGTATTTGATTCAGTTCATCAATTGTCAGAGGTCGATGTTGGTGTAGAATGAAATGGTCATAACTTGGCTATGGAGTTCTTTGTGGATTAGAGTGTTATTTGAGCCTCTCAAGATTTGTAAACTAGATGTTGTGGATCTCCCAATGGTCATAGACAATGGAGATGATCGAGGTGGATGATTCAATGGGTAAAAACTCGAACGAAGAGTATGAAGCATACGAGTTGAGTATCTGGTGGTTAACGAAGCTAACATTTTTCCATTAGATCCCTTTGATGTAGATGGGTACCTTGCAGGCTATGAGAAGATGTCCTCAACAAGTTTTCAAATTGTGCTTTTGGGGGCAAACAATATTCTGAGCATGAGGGGCAAGGGGTAGATTGATGTGACCCCTTGGGTGGATGATCGAATGGGAGCCCCCTTTTAATGGCTTCAAGAGTATATTGATAAAATCAGATTGTCTTGCGCAAGAGAGAAATAGAGAAGAACCCCCTTCTCCTACCTTGGGGATGCATAATGATAAGGATCGAGCGATCCTTAATCCGCAGACGGAAGAGTATCATCCAATTGTGCAAGAAATGTTTCAAAATATTTCTTCACAGGTTGACAGAAGTATGTATGATAAAAACTATGAGGATTCAATTGAATAATTAGATGATATTCATTCGAACCCAAAGAGATTGATTGATTTCCTTGCAATGAATAAGGGAAAGAAAATGAAGAAAAAAGGAAAATGCTCCAGAACTAATAAATATTCTAGTGATTATTTGAGAAAGAGGCAAGATCGCTAATGGGGAGTTTTGCTTTCTATAGCACGAAGATAGATCTTTTTGGAGTTTGGCGACCGTTTTACTTTTATTTTTTTTCTTTTCAGTTTGTTAATTTATTTATGTTTTCTTATATAAAATAAAACAAAAATAAAAATAAAAACAAAATTTTTAAAAAATCTTTACTAATGTTATTATTGTTATAATTAGTTAGACTTATTATAAATAATCGAGCCAAACTCGAACAATTAATACATTTTTCGTGTTCAATTTGCTAAGAAATCGAACTCAAAATATTTGTTCATGCTTGGCTCATCTGTTGATCAATCGAGCCAAATTCGAGCTACTTAATGTGTCGAACATGAGTAGTTCTCAAATAACAGGCTTTTTTGACAATCCTACCCATGAATCGGTTGCCCAACTTTTGATAGCCCTGCACAAGTTGTTCAGCACCACTTTATAAAAAAAAACTTAAAAAGAAAAGAAAAATAAAAACTACCTTAAACATAAATATTAATTGCATTAACACGCATATTATTAAATGATAAAAAAGTAAATTAGAACTTTTAATCATAGTTTAACATACTAATCTTGCATAACCTTGTGCCTTATTTTCAAATAATATATATGAGCGATGTTTTTTTAGAAGAAACAAAATAGATATGAAATACAATATCATTTAAGTATTGTTAGGATCATGAACCATTTTTAGGGTTTGTAGTTTGAACAATACCGAGCGATTATGAGAAAATACAAAGGCAAAATAAAATCAGAAAATCACAAGCAAACGAACACAAAGAAATTACGTGAAAAATAGATATGAAATACAATATCATTTGAGCGTTGTTAGGATTCTGAACCCTAAAAAGGACCCTTTTTAGGGTTTGTAGTTTGAGCAATATCGAGCAATTATGAGAAAATACAAAGACAAAATAAAACTAGAAAATCACAAGCAAACGAACACACAAAAATTATGTGAAAAACTCAAGAATGGAAAAAACCATGACCACACAATCAAGAAAATTTTCACTATGAAGATTACAGGATTTTTCAGAGTATCCAAAAAGTTCTAACCCTTGGAAGAAGAAGAATTGATCACCTGCTAGGGAAACACAACCCTAGCACCTCATTTTTGTTATGCCCTTCCCTTGGCTCTCCAACTCAAACTCTAGTCGCTACAAGATTTCTCCCTAAGAAATCTCTCTTTGACTCCTTAAAATAAACACAGCCATTTAGGCTTTTAAATAAGCTTTAAGACAAACCCTAAAATGCCCTAAATCAGCCGGCGGAAGTTCAAAATACCCCTAGGCTTACTTATGACAGTGCCTAAATCTGTGACAGGATTTTCGCGAGGCACCACGGCTCGCCGTGGAGCCTCGCTACCGAATCCTAGAAGCTGGGGTGCGCTGTGGAGCCCCACTGTCGAATCTCAGGCGCTGGGGCGCGCTGTGGAGCTCAGCTCTCGAATCCCAGCCGCTACGCCGCACCTGGCCTGCAACCAGCCCAATGCTTCCTTTGCCCTGAAACCCTCCGGTACCTACCAAAATTCGTCGGCATCTCCCGAGTTGATCTAATCAGCCTTCACATCCCAACAAATAGATATGAAATACAATATCATTTGAGTATCACAAAAAAAATTTAAATTCAAATATTAAAATAAAAAATGCAAATAAAACAATGGGGCACCCCTTTTATTTTCATCATGCTGCCTGCTTTAAAGAAAACTAAAACTCTATTTCAACATCAACAAACAAATCATTGCATCTCTAAAATTTATTAATTGAATATACATAATACCAATGGCAAAATCTAACATGATGCTCAAACTGCAGATCAAAGTATCAAAAAGCTAAAGAAAAAGCATTCAAAAGTTAATCTCAAAATGAGATAACATTTGAATTCTCGGTAAGGAAAAAAAGAAATGTAAAGAACTTTGACACCGCTAAACCTCACACATGACATACATTCAAGTAATTCCCAACAATACCTGCCAAAATTAGATGAAGTTCAGCAACTGCTGAAGATCACATGGTGCTCTGTTCTTTTATAAGTTAGATGATCTTTGGCAGGATCCATGGCTTGCCCTAATCAAGCAAATTAATTCATCACCAGTAATCAGCACAAGAACACAGTCCATCCTCAAAATGATGAAACCGGTTCATATCTCTAACAATAAGCTGACGCCCAACAAGTTTGGATATCAATTTAAATGATGAATGACAATCTGAGCAGAACCGAAGGTTTTTAATAATCCGAATTGGACTTCCAAGCGGCAAGCTTACCAGTCCGAGAGCCAGAGCCAGTCTCTCACTATGTAGCCATACCAACATATTCTTATGTTCATCCCCAACATCATGCAAGACAACATTAAAATTAGGAACATAGCCTGCTTTTCTGATCTTCCTATTCAACCATTCCAACATTGCAATAATCACCCTCATATCTGGGTGTGACATATCACCTGCAATGAATGAATGAACCTCACCCCGCATCTCTATCCAGCTGATACCTGGTTCTTTCTTTACTTGTTTTTTCTTCATATAGCTTCTAATAAAGCTAACATTATCCCATTTCCCTGCTGCTGCATATAAATTTGACAGCAACACACATGTAATCTCATCTTTAGGTTCAATCTCAAGAATCTTTTCAGCACAAGACCTTCCTAGATCAACATTCTTGTGGATCAAGCAAGCTCCCAATAATGCTCGCCAAACCGACAAGTTAGATTGCATTGGAATTTCTTTGATAAGTTCCATGGCTTCATCAAAATGTCCTAAACGTCCAAAAAGCTTAACCATGCATGTATAATGCTCCATGCTAGGCTCAATGCAATACTCTTCAGTCATAGAACTGAACAAAGATCGACCTTCTTCCAGAAAGCCCATATTACTACATGCAGATAGTACGCCGACAAATGTTACACCATTGGCTTTGATCCCCTCTTCCTTCATCTTTCTGAAGAACGATAAAGCATGGGTGCCAAGACCATGAATAGCATAACCAGATATCAGTGCGTTCCAGGATATTACATCATGCTCTTTCATGAGATCAAAGACCTTACAAGCATACCTGACATTACCACATTTAGAGTATGAGTCGACAAGTGAGTTGCTAACAACATTATCACCATTAAATGGAGTTTTCATAACCAAAGCATGAATTTGACCAACCAGCTCAATGGCTGCATTGCTTGCACAAGCTCGTAAAGCACTGGAGTAAGTAACTTGAGTTGCTGGTATGCCTAATTCATGCATCTGTTGAAACATCCTTAGAGCAATTTCTCCAAAATCTAATTGTACATATCCAACAATAACTGTATTCCAGCTCACATCATTTTTCTGACTCAATCCAAAGAAAACCTTGTTCAAGCCCTCCAAATAATTGCATTTAGCATAAACATCCATAAGAGCATTTGCCACAAAGATCTCCGATACAAAGCCAATCTTCATCACATGGCAATGAACTTGGCACCCTAACAGCAAATCACCTATATTCGCACATGCTTGCAGAACACTAGAAAAACTGTATTCATTTGGAGCAACAGTAGACTTGAACATTCTTCGGAAGAGGTCCAAAGCCTCCAAATTCATATCATTCTGAGCATATCGTGCAATCATAAAGCTCCATAAAATCACATCACAGTCAGGAATCATATTGAAAACCAAGCGGGCATCCTCAATATCTCCACATTTTGCGTACATGTCAAGCAGGGCACCACCCACATACCCATCAGATTCATACATTAACTTCACAGCACAAGCATGAATAGATTTGCCTAGATCCAAAGATGGCAAGGAAACAGATGCCTTGAGCAAGCTAGTAAGCGTGTAGTTATTTGGCTTAAAACCTTCTTTCATCATTTCAGAACATAGAAGAAACGCCTCATATGTGCACTCATTTTCAGAATAGCAAGATACCATTCCTGTGCAAGCAACAATGTCCTTTTCCTTTATTGAATCAAATACCCGCCGTGCATCATCTGCAAGCCCGCAGCAAGAGTATGACTCAATTAAAGAGGCACCCACAAAGGAATTGGTAGCATGCCCAAGCTTGCAGATGCTAGCATGCAGGCAATGACAAAGTTCAGGTAAATTCATCATTAGAAACAGCTTAAGAGACGTTGTAAAAACATAATGATTAAGTTCATGGCCTTCTCTATAAAGCCTAAGAAGAAGCGAGGTGGCCTCTTGAAAATTGCCGCATTTGGAATGGCCCTGAATTAGGTTGACAAAAGAAACCATATTCCTTTCAGGCATTTCCTCAAACAGCATATGGGCACAGGAAACAAGATCAAATCTCACATAGAGGTTAAGGAGAATATTAAGACAGAACAAACGCAAGCAACCTCCCCTTTTCAAGGCGTGACAATGGATAGCCTCCCCTTTGTTCGACTCCCCTCCAGCGATGCAAGATGTTAAAGCTCGAGCATATGAAGAAGAATCGAGGTCCACAGAAGCTCCCTCCTCTTCTTCTACAATCACCTGATGGGAAACATTGATAGCAAAACGGCGCCGAGGCAAGAAGTCGGGCAATGGATTGAAATGGCGGTTTGCTGATAAAAATGGCCATTTGAGCTTTCCAAGCCTCCGAGGCCAATTCACCATAACGGACTCTATTCGAAGAAAGAAAGGAAGATGAAAGCACCACCATCTCTAACGAAATTCGTCTATCTGTAGCTTCGTCGGCGAACAAAGTTCAGCGCAAGCTGAGCGACCGATGACTGCATCTGGTACTTCTTTCGCCATTAGCCTCATAGATCAATCCTAATACAGATCAGCAAAAATCCCGCACTCATGGTTAGCCAAAACACCTGTGACGGAAGTTTTTGTTTAATGATGTGGTCAATTTAAAAAAGAAAAATCTATGTTATCACGATTGAATATTATTTTAATATAAATTTTAAAAATAATATTTATATTATTTTAATATAAATAAATAAATACTAATAAAATAATATTAAAATTTTATAAATTTTTAAAATGTCATATTAACAGTATATTTAAAAAATATACAATTTTTATTGATATTAACGAAGCTGCATTAATATAATATTAAATAAATAATAATAAATATTTATTAATTAAAATAATTAAAAATATTTAATTTTAATCACCGAAGAGGTACGTAATAAGTTTCTTTCTTAAAATGTAATCATTATCTTTTTTATGTGGTTCAAAATAAACATTTTGCTAGTTTTTCTAAATGAAGAGTTTTAAGCTGAATATTTTTGGAATTCTCTTATCTAAGTGATGGCTTTATTAGAAGCTTGCAAAAATTTTTTGTCAATTTTAGAACAATGGTTGCTAAATTTTCAATTTGGTGGTGCGACACTCATAGCTTTGAACTGTCGCTTCTTGACCCTTCCTTTGCATCAAAATGGTTGGAAGCACTTCCCTAAATACGGCTAAACCCGTTGACCATGCCACATTTGGCTGAATCAAGGGATGGGTTTGTCCGTCCACCTTTCCTTGAGCTGAGATCTACCCTAAGATAATTTGACCCACTTAGGCCACTTTAGAACTCCATTTCACCTTTATTTAAATCCCTTACCCTCTTAAAAGTGTTCTTTACAAATTTGAGCCCTCTGATCTTATATATTTTCTATTCCATCTCTTTATACTTCCATATAACCATACTGTTGTTTTTCACTATTTAAAGGATTTTGACCAAGTGAGCTTACCCCAGAGGATCAAATTTGGTTTGGAGATCCCTCACCTCATTAGCTATATATCTCTAATAGATTTTCAAGGCTAAAAGTACCATCGTTCTTCCCTCAAGTGGAAAATCCAACAGCCACTTGGGAAGGGATGCACCTGGCTTGGCTACACTATAGATGTTCTACTTCCCAATTGGGTCAGGCCCAAGTCTTCAAAGTTAACATGGAGCTTCCCATCAAGTAACCGACAACTCTTCAAAAGGAAGCTAGATCCCAAGAAGCCTCTATGCCTTCTAGAAGGCTACGAGTATGGAGACTCTTTCTGAACTGATGTTGATCTACCTTCTTCTTCTTTCCTTTGGAACCACTTGGACTCACTTTATTTGGGTCTAAGCCATCCCTAAGAGCCTTCACAATGCTCTAAAGAATCTAGTGGATCCATCACTCTCAAGGTAAGTAAAGCTTCACTTATAAATTTTCCTCTCTCTAATTACCATGTAGACCATTAAATTAGAACATAGAGATTTGGGTTAGCCAACCCCAATGATCTAACAGAGTTCAATCTAGGCCAAGGAAAGTATAATTAGACCACTTACAGGATGAGCTTGACCCATTCTTAGCTTGCCATGGGTTGGACTAATGGGATTAGCATGATAACACAATAAGAACAATTCCTCAAGGCAATTGCGAATCAAATTGCATGCATTTCAAATCATTTTTGCGCAATCCTTCTTCAACATTTTTGTGGGCTTCCCATTGCTATTCAAAACATCTTTAAGATTTAATGCACATAAAGCATCCATTACCTTGCATCGTCATATTCCGACATTATTTTTTCGTCAAATTTGGTGACATCAATCTTCATTAGATGCATCACAATTTGATGCAAAATCTTCATACGCAGCATAAGTTGAGGTGAATTTTGCTCCCTTCATTGCAGTATAACCAACTAGATCTCCACTAAACCTCACAGCAAAACAATCACTAGCTATGCTATCACTTGCCAAGATCGAAAGCACATAAATACAATAAGCTTGTAGAAAATTCAAGCGCACACAAATGCGAACATTTACGTGGTTCTATGAAATTTGCTCATATTTACTGGGAGGAGAGGAGAAGATTTCACAATTAAAGAAGAAACAATACAGAGTTGATATTTAAACCTCTAGCCGTCCACAAAATTAATCATCTTTAGAAATTAGTATCAATAAATATAGAATAATATATGGTGGCTTAGCTCCGATCAATGAGCATTGTAGTTCATGCAACAACAAACAAGGATGATGAAAATCAAGGGTTGACAAGTGTTGCAGGAGTTGGCCAGTGCTGCATGAGGCCAAGAGCTTCGCAGGGGTTCCACAAGGTTGTGGCAAGGATTTAGAGTCTTGGGGCAGTATGGCGGGTGCTTGGCAGCTGTGTATATATAGAAGCATAGTTCAATAAAGGCAACCTCAAGCCTCATTGCATTATACTCTTGAATATAGATAGATTCAACATTTATTAGTTCAGCAAACATGATTAAAAATTAATTACCATGATCAGAAATTCATTATTGTCTGAGAAAATAGAATACAGAAAGCCATTTTAAGCATGATTCCATATGTTTATGAGTTGATGCAACCCTCAATCGATTGTATGAATTATGAATATTCAATACTAACATTAATTCTTCATCAAACACACAGCCTCCCTCTTTTGATCATCCTCTCTGTTTTACACAAAAATATGTAAATTTTATTAATGGAATACTGAAATCTCCTATAATTTATTCTGTAAAAACTGTCTCTACACATTCAATGTATATCTCCTCCCCTCACCCCACAATTAAAAAAAAAAAAAAAAAAAAAAAAAAAAAAAAAAAAAAAATCGAAAATCCTGTAAATTTAATTTACACCAATTCCACCACAAATCCCCTCATCACCATATCTTTACGATTAGACCGAAAGTCCTAAAGCAGCATATCCTCCACCAAATCCAGGTTCGAATCTAGACGTTTCCGGCGGCGTCTGCCTTTCCGGCGAACAGCTGTACGGTCCGGCGGGCTATGGGCAGCCATTTCTCCCTCGCTCTCTCCTCAACGCTTCCCGACTGGCGATAATAGCTCCTGAGTTGCGTTATATCCGACACGCACCTATTCGCGGGAGAAATCAGAGCCGTCAAATCCCCGGAGGACGGCTGTTCCAATCTCATCCTCCTCCTCTCCACCTCTTCCCTATCCGAATCAAACCTCCGGCTAGACATCGCCCGCAGCATCTCGGAATCAAGGCTGATGAGATCGGCGGCGGCGAAATCGCTCCACCGGCTTCGGAAAACGACTTCGGATACCAGAATCCGGTGCCTGAAGCTGTGCAGGGGAGGCGGCCCGCGCTTGAACCCTAGCTTGGGGGCCCACCGGAAGCTCCTGGACGTGCCGCGATTGGGCTCCCGCTCGACGTAGAGCTCCGCCGCGTCGTCGCACTTGAAGAAGGCGGCGTCTTCGAGCTCGACGCGGGAACGGCAGAGGGGGCAGGAGGAGTGGAACTCCAGCCAGCGGTCGACGCAGTCAGCGTGGAAGGCGTGCTTGCAGCGCGGGAGCAGGCGGAGAACCTCCGCGTCGTCGAAGCGAGAGATGCAGACGGAGCACTCCAGCCCCTCCCGCGACCCCTTCAGTGCCGAGAATCGGAAGCAGGGGAGCGACTCGATCACCGACTTGTCAATCCCCGAAAACCGGTCCTCTTCCCGCCGGCTCGACCCGCCCGTCGGCCCGCTCGAGCCCTGGAAGAGGTCCGTCGATTGCGAGTGGCAGAACTTGGCGTACATGAGCAGGATGAATGTGAGGCAGAACATGATCGAGAATACTCCGATCACCACCGCGATGCTAGGCTTGAACGTCACCTGCATGCTGTTTCCCGATGCGTCCTCGCCGCCGGTCGTCAGGTTCTGCGCCGCCGCGCCGCTCATGCCGGCCGCCATCAGGAGGAGTATCCGCATAGTGGCTTTGCGAGTTCTGCTTCTGCGATGGATCCAAAACGTGGAAAGTTTAAATATTGAGGAAAAAAGAGGAGCCAATTTGGCTGGAGCCCAGCGAACGACAGAGGCGCTGATTAAAAAACCTATATACTTTTTTTCATCAAATTTTTATTTATAATGTTTATAAAGCGATGCATTTGAAAACTTCCGTTATTGCTATTGCTCTGTAATTTTTATTCTCCATTAATTTTAGACATTTCTGTTTAATTTAAAGTTTGCTGCTCATCCAAAGTAAATAGAAATGCATGATATTCTAATAAATAAATTAAAATGAAGTAAAATTTTAAAATGAATGGTTTTTTTTATTAGTGATTTAAGTCATAAGATTTGTTATCTCACTAAATCTTAATTTAACAAAAATTAAATATTTATTAAATAAATAATATATATAGTCATAGCCCACTACATCTATTTTACACATAATATAATCATATCATCAAATTTAACTTTAATTTCTTAAAGATAATATATATACTCCTCAGCATTGGATTCACTTGTGTAGCAAGGCCACCTTATGGTCTTTGGGCTACAACCTTGGTTGGCCTTATAGTGGAGGATCAAGTTACTACTCGCATATACCTTCTATTGGCTAGAGCATTTGTTCAGGTTAATATTTACGTTTTGTTAAGTTATGGAGGCTAGTTGGAGGATCCATAGTAGCGCCGACGGAGTCTCAAAGGTTTTCGAGAAGGATGAGAATTCAAATTACAAGTGCTGATGCGCGCCTGGCGCTTGACAGATTGAGCGTCGGGCACTGAAGCGCACCCGACGCCATACTAGCCAAGAGTCAGGGGCTGAGGCATGCCCAGGCGCCAGAGTAGTCAAGAGTCGGGTGCTGAGGCGCGCCTAGGCGTCAGATGAAATTTCAGTCTACTTATGATGTGGCTTGACCCTATTTTAGGGCACCTAAGAACTATCATATGTCCTTATTTAAATACATAAACTTTGTTTTAGGGTTTACAATCAACCAAAATTTGTGTGAGAGCTTTTGGAGGCTAAGCAAGGTGAAACCCTAGAGTGAAAGATTGGAGAGAAATTTCAGAGAATAAGGGGATCGAGAAACCAAAAGGCGGTGATTTCTTCTTGCTCTTGAGATTGATAAAATCTCCGTAACTCTGTAATTTCTTCCTTACATAATGAAATCATTTGTGGTGCCGTGATTTCGTAGTTTTTCCCATTATTAGGTTTTCCACGCAAAATCTTTTGTGTTCGTATGTTTCTGTGATTGAATGCTTGTGCTTTGAGTTTGTTTGTGTTTGTTTATATTCTTTGGATTAGTTTCGGTGACTCTCAGCGATCAAACCTCGGTCTTATGGATTTTTTCCAATGAGAAGACTTCTCGATTTCACAACAGTCTCAACCTTTTAAGATATAGGTTGGCCAAAGTGAAACTAACTTCAGGCAAAATGCTAAAGTTTGAGAAAGTCTGAATATTGCCTTATAGTAGATATGGTTGATCACGACTCATCTTCCTATGACAACGTGCATTCCTACTTCGACCTACACTGGTTTCACTAGCATTAGTGCATGATCCTATTGCTCACAACTCTTTGAGTTCTCTATACGCCCTTCCCTCATGATCCTCATGAATTTTAGCAATCTAGGTCTCTTGCTCTTTAACTTCTCCCTAGGTTTTAGTCTCATCTACTATAGTGCTCAAGACACTAACTTTCCTAGCCTTAGATCATTTGGCATTCCTAACCTTAGAATTGTACCTGAAAAAATTACCTTTTGGATTCATAGACTTCGACACGACTATTTATTTTCATTAACCGTTAGGCAAAAGGCATTGATGGTTAAAGAGTGTTAGATTCATCAAATCATCCAAATACCATATATAATTTTGAACATTGAGAGCCCACTCATCCCAAACATGATTTAAGCCTCTCTTTGCTTCTATGATATCATCTGTTAGATGACCTTAATAAATTGAGCTCTCTTTGATAATTTGATTATGGTGGTGTCTTTACAACTTATACATGCTTATATATATATATATATATATATATATATATATATATATATATAATTACCCATTGCCCTTATAAAAATTTCAAGATGTATTCTTTTTTTTGGAAAATTTTGAAGGCAAGGCCCATATATTTCAATAAAAAAATTTGTATAGGAGCTAGCTATTGAAATATTACAATCAGAAAAAGCATCTAAGAGATAGAATGAAAAGTAAGTGTTAAGAAAAATAAAAAAACTAGTAGAAAGAAACAAGTATAAGATTATGATTCAACTCCTTCGAGATGAGGCCCAAACTAGACCAAAGACTCGACGGAGCATCAATCCTCTAGATCAAAGTAGAATCAGTTCGTATAAGAAGGCTAAGGGAAGTCACCAAACAACCGAATGTGGTCTAAAACAGCATCATAATCCATCAGTCTTATAATCAAAATTGTAAAATCGGCCCATCCAGTTACATATTTGCAAAGAACACGAATTTTTTCCATAAGATACAAGAAAACCAGATCATCCAAAACCAAAATATTATCAGACACAAGTAGGAAATATACCTTAAATAAGCGAATTCAAATTCTCCCACAAGTAGAAGAGGAGGCATATAGGATACAAAAAGTAATAGCATCCATCTTTCCAGCCAATGATTATCAGCATTTGAGGCAGAGCCAAAGATTGAAATTATAAGATGATAAAACCATTCAGATAAATGCAAACAAAAGGGCCCAACAGCAGCAGACGGGGGAGGTTCCATCGAAAATATAAATAAGATTTGAAAATGATATTTAAACCATAATTAAACAGTCGAAAAAAATCTTTTCACATATGTAAGTTTTCCGAATAAGAGGAAAATCATCATTCGCAAACAATTCCCAGGATTCTAGATTTTATGTTAAAAATGACAGTGGGCTCACTCAAGGCAGTATTATTGAAAATACGGGTGTTTCTTTCCAATCCAAATGCAGTCATAGTAACACCAATAGTCGTGGTATAAGATCTTTTGATCCATTTCTCAAGGTTTGACATATCATTCATAATTTGCATTAAGGAATGGAGAAAGTAATAGGATAATTCAGCTGAAAGAATTGTTTTGAGAATGTGAAAAGAGTAGTCATAAGAGAAGTAGAGATGAGAGTGGGATTCATTGTCACGAAGACAAAGCTGGCAAATGGTGTTACAAGTAATGTGGTGCCCACCCCTAATCCACAAAGATTAAGTCAAGGGTGGAGTGTCACTCTGGTTAACCCCTCACTTATCATTAAATTAGGATGAAATCCATAATCCACCTGATTAGGGAAGGAATAACACAGAATCAATTAACAGTCACTATCTATTAAATCATACAGAGTGCAGAAGCAAATTAAAAATGAATGACATCCAAGCATCATAATATCATATAAGTGTTAAACATGCTCAGAATATAAGCATATAATAAGCTAAACACGCAGTCATAGGTATATGTATTATTATAATATTTAAATTTTAAACAAATAAATAGAAAATACACTCATTCTCACAAGTAAAATAAATAGTTAAATATCCTCAGGTCCAAGCTGCTGCTCCTCGTCCAAGTAAGGCTCCTCCTCAGGTACTATAACCTCAACCTGCTCTAAACCTGACATTGTCAGTTTCACAATGTAGGGCCCTAACAAAAAAAAGAGAAAAATCTTGTGTTAGACAATTGTCTAAGTACATTTTAGGCTGATACATTTTTATGTATTTTATAATATCACCACTTTATATTTTCCAAGCAACAATACATAAAAATAGGAGTGACTAGTAGTACAATAAGAAATGGAAAAGCTATAAATAATATTAATAACTTAAGCAAAAGGAGGCTAAGATATGCCTCAAAAACAAAGTAAACAAGGTAAGGTATATAAATATAAATAACTAAACAAGTGCTGAAAGGAAATACTACATCATAAAATATGTTGGTGATCAATGAAATATGCAGATTAAATAAGTAAACTTGACGGTGATACGTATAATAACAGCAAAAATTCTAACATCCTACTATATATAAGCTGAACAAAGGAATGACCGACTGAATAAACAATACTTAAACATAGCCAAATTTCAAACTGTGCATGAATCTCTGTATACTGACTGTCATATCATAAGACTTGGCCAAATTGGCCCATATATATATATATCAATTTGTTCTCATAAACATAACTGAATATACTGTGTGACTGAAGAGGTAGGCAATACTATGCAACATCTTTTAGTTATTTTACTTTTGTTTCTATGGATAATTTTAGAAATAACTGAGGAGTCAAGCACATCTACAAGACTATATGGGTCCTAAGCTTAACACACTCTCCTCAATGAGAATGTTAAGTATCCTGATCTCACCTTACCCCTGTCCATCAAGGTAAATATGCATCATAATCCACCATGAACTAGACCTAAAGATAACTGTTATCCTATTTATTCTAAGTTTTCATTTTCATGCACAAAGTTCTCTTATATCAAATGTCCAAGGAAGTAAGCTCAAATATACAAGGAATGCATATCACAAAGTATTAAAATAAGCAAGGGACTCTATTAATATGGTGATATCAGTTATTTTCTAATTATACATTCTAACTATTCCAAGTTACACAAGTTCAGGATCACCATTTTCCTACTATCGAGTGTAACTCAGAAACTCATCCTTATAAGTTACAAAATATTAGGACTAGCTAGGTCATAATATACTAAATCAAAGTCAACTATAAGAGTTAAGTAATAAATCATCACAACCTAATTAATGATTTTAGACATTATATACTAAGTTCTATTCAAAACTACTAAACTATAGATTATGGATTAAACACCATGAGATTGGGCTTAATCACATAATCCAAAGGATAATACATAAGATCTAGGTTTAATTTTAATAGTGATATAATAGTTAAGGTCAATCCTATTAAGTAATCAAACTTAATAGGATGGATCTTCTATCTTAAATCTAAGGTTGAAAGACAAAATAATCGAAATAAGTTGAAAAATTCTAAAAACTAATAAAACTAAGGATTTATTCATTAAAAAACCTCATTTTTCAATAAATAAAATCAAACCTATGAACTAGTCCTAATCTTAGGAATGATCCTTAAGTGAAGTGTAAGATCCTAAGACTTAGAAGGATTTTCAAGCACTTGACCTAAATACTGATTCTACTCACTTAAGTGACTCTAATATGATTATAATGTTAGTTTTTATATTTTAAAAGACTATATAAAGGTTATGGCTGTTTATCCTAAATTTATGAGCAAAATGTCCATTTCTCCCCTACTTAAGGGTCTGAAAAGTCAAATTTTGATCTAATGGTCCACACTTAAGTTTCTTGATTTCAAATGATTCCTTACTGTCTAACTTGAAGATAGACAGTAAGTACGTCCAATTTGGACAAGAAAATGGTTCTACAGGTTCAAACTAAGGTTTTTGACTTAAGGGCATTTTAGTGATTTTTACTCTAATGAAACATGACTTTTTATACAATTTATTATAGGTTACTGTTCAAGGATTTCATAGAGTCCAAGAACACTAGATTCTGAGTTCCATTGACTAAGTTATGGATGTTTTAATTCATAAAGTAATTAATTTAATTTGATTATTACTCCAACTATACTTAATAAATTAAATCAATTATTTATCATGTGTATTTAAATGCCCCTCTAATTATCAATTTTGAATATATATAACCAAACTTAGCACTAATTAATCTCAATTAAATTTAATTAATGTCTTATTTCTGTTTAAGTAAATATTAAGTAGTTTTAATTACTTCTGCACAATTATATTTAACTAATACATACATAAGTTTATATATATATATATAAATGTTTAGATTTTCCTTATCTCTTAACCTAACCCTATCGCATGCCGTCGGTCCCGATCGCCTTCTCCTTCGATTCGGGAAGGGCGACGTGTGCCACTCACCGTCACTCTCGCCAATGGGAGAGTTAGCAAGGAGTATGCTGCCATTCCAATCTCAATCAAACCCATGCTATTCCCCTCTTTATCAACACCTCCTCATCCTCTCGGCATAGGGGGATTATTCGAAGGTAAGACAACAAAGCATGATTTCGAACTCTAGCAGCGATCTCTAAACACCAAATAAGGTACCTCACTCGATTACTCCCGTCTTGATATCATCTTTAGATAATTTAGGGTTTTAAAGTGTTGAGCAAAAATAACAATTTAGGATCTATTTGGACTCAAATTAGATTCTATAAGATATAAGTTCATACAATCTGATGTATACTTAAAATCTCAGGAATCTATATATATATATATATATATATATATATATATATATATATATATATATATATATATAATTGCCATTTAGTTGATCTTTATGAAAGTCATTCAGAATTTTTATTCATATACATGACATTTGCTATCTCCAAATGAAAGGAAATAATTAATAAACTATATTTATTAGTGTTTTTCTTCTCTATTGAGAAGGATTTTTTTATGTATTTACATTTTTTTATATGTGACGCTAAACATAGATATAGCATAATATATGCATGGGATAGTCATGAAAAGTATTTAAGGAATATAATTGATAAGCCAAGTTTAATATTGCCTAAGATCTTGGAATATATGTGCTGATTTTTTTTTTACCTATATCAATTTTCTCTTTAAAGCTCAAATCTACCTCCTATTTATTGGTATAATATAATGATTGATGTATACTTATGTGTTATGCCAATGAATTAAAACTATGACAATTTTACTATAAGTTTACCCTCTTATTTTTGATAATTTTAAAAGATACATGAAATATTTAGCTTTTGTTTTAAGATTCATTTTCAACATTTTTAATGGCATAAGTTCTACTTTCTCTTTAATATTGTGTTACAATTCGAATGGCCTATATGTAGGTAACCATTGTAAAGATTCATTTTATTCTTATACATATCATTGTATTTGACAGTATAAAAGGTGCTATCATACAAATGATTTCCAATTTTATACAATTTCTCTAAAATATGAAATCCTTAATTGTTCGGATTAGATAGTATTTTAGTTTTTTTTTCAGGTTTGCATTTTTAAAATTTCTAATAGGCAATTAATTCCTCCTTATCAGTTGCATGTTCTTGCAACTGATAAAACAAAATATTTTTTTTTTGAATGAATGGAATATTTATAAGTAGCTTTTGAGGTTGAATAATTAGTGCTAATGAATATATTAGTTTGAATTAGAAGAATTTATTATTAAGTCCTAACTTGATGGGAAGATCAGTTCTATACTTATTATAAATATAATTATCTAACTCTTTTGCTGCCATTTATTGTTATCATCATTACATGCAATATTAATTACTAAGAGAAATGAAGAAAAACATCATTACATAATTACTTTGTCAACAAAAATATGGTTCCTGAAATATTATATTTATTCATGAAAAGTATGCAATTATCCTATTTGGACCAAAATGTAAAGATTTTTATTTAAAGTTTTGCTGACGATTTAATAATACGTTGGATACTCATTAAGATGCATTAACCATGATGGTAACTTTTTGCAAGGCATATAAGTAATGTAGACATTGGTATTGTCACATTAAATTGAAATAATACTTATTTTTATTTATAGATGACAACTTTGAAAGTCTTTACTATCCAAGCTAGTTAACGCCTGCTTTAAATTATTATTCAGCATGCCTTAAGATTCTATTTTTTAATCAATTGCATTTAAAGTTAGTCTGTTTACAAGTAATCATATGGAGATTTTTGCTGGGTTTGCAAGAATAATAAACTTTTATTTACTCAATATTTATGATAATTGTTTTATCTAGAAATATATTAATACCTGTTTATTATTTTACTAAGATTATGAATGCTATTTAAATGTACCCAATCTTTGTAAATTGCCTGGTGTGCTCTTATAAGACAAATATTAAAATAACTTCTTTTATCTCCATAATAATTATAATTTTTATAAAATATACTACTTATGATTTACATGTTATGTTCCTGAATTATTCAAAAGCACTCACAAAACATTATTTAGGCATATTAATGATACCTTTATTATATCTAGTATTTTTAAAAGCAAAGTAGGATTGATTTTTCTTTAATTATCTATTATGCTGTAGGTAGGCCAATTAACTGCCTGATGCTGCCTTGACTTCACACATATGAAATAAATTGTCATGCATATTACCTTCATGATGATTAGTGAGATATTTAGTTTAAATAATGAATTTCGAGATTTATTGATTTTGCATTAAATGATTGCTACTTTTGAAATAAATTCTTGTATCTCTCTAATCACAAAACTAGTACTGTCGTATAAAATATATACCATTTAAAATTTTAAATACATATTATGATGAAGAGCTTAAATGGAAGTGCAAGAAATTGAATATAACTATAAACTTATGATTACCTTCTATTAAATGTTATCAAATTTCCTAAATGATGCTTTAGTCATTATGATATAATTACAGGATTTATAAAATACATTATATTAAAATTGTGTTTAGTATATATGTATGTTTGTAAGCATTAAATTATTCACTTAAATGATTGTTGTACAATTTATATTACTCTCATGGTGATAAATATATGAAGATATTAATGTATGCCAATTCTTACTGTAGAAGTCTCTCTTTTTTTTACACTCATTACTTTATTTGCATTTAAATATGCTCAATCAAATTTATAAACTTATATCTCAGTTATCAGTACTTCACTATTAGTACATTAATAGCATAATATACTTTTTGAAAACACTTTTTATATATTGTATCTTTTATCTGATCTAATAAGCCCATCACTTGGAGATTTATAAACTTGTTCCAAAACTTGAATTAACATAATTGGATACTATTTCTTTATAGGGCTTTAGAATGGGAGGCACTTTTACTTAATGAGTGACATAGATTTACTAAATAGAATTTTTAGTGAAATAGATCAAATACTATTTTAAAATTACATTTTATTTGAGGAAACCTTCATAAATAGGATGTATTTTAGATATTAAACTTACTTAATTGTCTTTATTGTTGAAATGTCTTTATTAAACTATTTCATTTAAAGCCTTTTTAATTACTACTGCTGCTTCCATTTACAAATCAATGTTATCATATATAAAAGCTAAAATAAAAAGAGTTGATATTAATACATTATGAATATCATAATATTAACATTACGAATGAATGGTTGGCAAATTATTGTACAAATAAATTAAGAATCAAGTTACATGTTAAATCATCATATAAGTCTTGTATAAAAGATAAATGTAATGTTTGGGTCGAGAGTTGAGCAATTCTTCTTCCTAAGTTTTTGTGCAAATATCTTTTTAAGTTTGTTATTATCCTCATGGCCGGATTTCATGACATTATTCTCATTAATTTCATTGATCTGGAAGCTGTATTCCTCTCTTATTGTCATATCACAATTTGGATGGCCTATATATATGGGAAACCATTGTAATATGCAATCTTTAGGATAGATAATTGAAAAAATAGAAAATAATGGATATCACATTATTTACAATATTTTGATAAAATTCTTGCACTACAAATGCATTGAGCTTAAAACCTTGATTCATACAAAGAGATTTTTGTGCATATAATAAACATTTTATAAAATATTTCAAAGAGGTATAAATGGAGGATTTAGTACAGCTGTCATTTGCCTGGGCAAGGCTATTGGTGTATCTGGAGACCACATAATTCCTTTGAGGGGGAATGTGTGTGTTTATTTTTGACCCACTTACAGATTAGTTGAGTAGACGTACTCAACTCCTCACTTGTTCTGCGCCCACAGAACAAAATTTCAAGATAAATAAATTATACATTACATTTCTCACAATTTCATTGATTGTGATGATATATTCAGTCTTTAGATTGAATAATTATCCATGATTAAATCTTTCATAAATTTATGTCAGTACAGAATTTCATACAGTTCATTTTCTTCTTACTTAACATACAAATTCATTTGAACACATTCATATTTTTTTTCAAATTGCAAATAATTCAAATGCTACTAATATGATTATTGCAGGATTGATAAAAAATATTCTAGCATTGTGAGCACACTTTCTTACATACCTTCTTACCATTTTTATGCTTATTGCACTGTTATTTCTTAAATTTGTAACGTGATGTCTGCTTAATTAATATTTAGCCTACTTTTAAAATATACTTAGCCTTTTAAAGTCTAACAACTTTTTCTTTTTTTGGTTGTGTCCTACTGTATTTAAAAACCAAAATATGGTAGATCAGGAGCAAGGAGCAGGACCTACAGTTAAAGAGGAAGCTGAGCAATAATTTGAAAAGAAGAATTTACTTTTGTTTATTTATGTGAGAACAAGTTCACTTATGAACACTTTGTAAATAATAAATATTTTATGATATGTGTAAACTATTCTTTCATGTTGATTTGAATTTTCATATTATAAATAATAAATGTTTGAGTTAAAATAATTGAATGTCCTTCTTCTCCCCATAGATCCATATAGTATAAGGTAGTATTAAATGTTGAGTTAGAATCTCCTAACTCAATATTAAATACTACGATAACACTCATTGTTAGATTATTAAATTTTAATCTAATATTGAGGCGTTACAATCACGGCAGAGCAGGGCCGCCACAGTTGGTATCAGAGAGATTCTACAAGGTGTCAGATTGGAATATGCATTCATATCTACCTAATGGATTGTTCTTTTGCCACATAGTCACTAAATGAATACATCCATGTCATTATGAGTATAACTCAGAATAAGTTAAGGACTGAGATAATGATAAAAGATATTAAAGTATATATATATACATATATATATATATATATATATATATATATACGCTCAACAATCTAAGGGAAAACGATTATAATTGTAGGCGTAAAAGATAGACTAAGAATGGCGTTCATGACATACTTAAAAGAATTTGAGATCATTTGGAAGTACGAGACCAAGTTGGGTATAAAGGAAGGAAGATCCATAGAAGGGGTGTCTGATCAAGGAACTCAAATATTAAACAAATTGTTAAAGGAATGCACATATAGGGGCCTTGATTTTCCAATTTTAGCTAAAGAATGGCTCGCAAGAGTAGACCACATATTTTGTGTTATGGATTGGCCAAATAATATTAAAGTAGAAGTAGTATTATGTCTTCTATGAGACCAGGCAAAGGAACGGTGGATCGATTCATACGGGAGCCTATTCCAGAAAGCTCAAGAAGAACATCGTGAAATTACTTATGAAGACTTTCATGTATCATTTTTCACTAAGTATATAAGATGGGACTAGTAATATAGTCTATGATGTAATAAGTGTGATGTATCTTTTTATTGTAATAAGTTTTAATAATGAATAAATGAGAAGTTAATAAATGTCTTATGTTTTATTCTAAATCTAAGTGTTATTTTAATTTCAGAAATCTCATAACAACATTCCGATCAACCCTAACCCTCCTTCTAGTAACACCCCAATCAACACTATTGCAGCATTAACCAACAATAATACAGATGAAGTTACTTCTCTTAGAAACATGGTTAATGCAATGTTGGAGAACCAAAACCAACAAGCTTTAGATATTCAAAGATTGGTGTCAGTGTTTCCATCTACAAATACTAGTACCTCTTCGGCATCTCCTGCTCCCCATATTCCCAACACTACTCATCATTCTATGGATGGAGTACTACATAGTTTCTTGAGGTTAAGGCCACCCACCTTTGATGGATCTACATCACCTATAGATACAATGGCATGGTTGAAATCCATAGAGAAGAATATAATAAGTCTAGGGTGTTCAAGCAACCAGTCTTTAAGATTGGCTACTCACTTGCTTCAAGGAGAAGCAGAACATTGGTGGGAACAGTTAAGAGAAACACGCCTTGAAGAATTTGAATTAAAAGAAATCGAATTGAGCTAGTTCATTCAAGCCTTCAAGGAGACATTTGTACCACCATCAGCTAAGAACATCATCGGCGACTCCTTATTAAGGTTAACTCAAGTGAGTCGATCTGTGGCCGACTATATTGCTGAATTAAGAATACTCATTCGATTCACTCCACATCTAGCACCTACTGTAGCGCCCCTCCCCATCACTGCGTGCAAAAGAATTACGTACAATCATATCGGCGGTGGAGCGAGGAGCCACTCGGGGTGGAATAACCTGTCTCCTCGAAATAGATGAAAACTAAGCCCGTCTGAAGGGCTGCTGACTCAACCTCAAGTAGGGTTGAGAGCTAATACTTAAGATAAGAGTAGTATCCTTATCATAAGTATTAGGCAAATATATAAATTAGATTTAGAATACAATAGTAATATAAATATCAGTATTTCCAGTATGCTGATCACATCACAATACTAAGTATAAGTAATACATAATAGAGTGTGCAAGCTTAAAGCAAACATCTAGAAATGTTTATCACAGAAGCTGTATAAAATATTTATCTCAGAAAAGAAAAAAAAATACATCCAGAAATAATTTACTGAAATACTAGAATAAAATTAGGTACTGAACTGAAAATACTAAGCAAAAAGTAAAACTGAAGGAGAATCAACTAGTGCTCCACGAGCTCCTCCTGAATCTCCTGGGTGTCCTCCTGACCTAGCTTAATATACTGCTCAGGATCTAGCAAATTACCGGATCCCAAAAGTACCTCATGTTAGACAATAAGTCTAACACATCAAAACTAGTCTAAATAGTTCTAATTATTCATTTAACATTTACATAATGTGATTAAATCTACAGGAATACTGTAAAGATAACTGAAAGCATAAACTCTATAAAATTATACAAAACTGAAGTAAAGTAAGGTAAAGCTGAACTATAAACTGAATACCAAAATAAATCAAAATAGTATTAAATCTGAAACTGAGTAATCATAGGTAAGACTATGTTGTATGTCACTGAAACAGTGCATCTGAATATGCCTCAGCACTGTGTGCTACTGATAGGCAACCAAAATTTCACTAAATTGCTATGAGTAGTACAATCCAATGTATACATACATCTAGTTGGGAATACTGCTTACTAATGATGCTGATGCATCCTAAAATTCCCTAGTCAATATATGCAATATTCCATAACTCATAAATTATCACTGATACTCATACATTCTTCTGATACTCACACATCATTTTGATGCTCACACATCATGCTTATGCTCATGCTCATGCTTCTAAGCTAGAAAATACTTTAAAATCTGATAATGAATCCAAAGTCTCCATTGTGTAGAATTCTGTTAAAAGGATTCTGACTCTTAAATTCTAATCTCGATAATTTGTTAAAGTTGAGAGTTTACCTAAAAATCATTAGCTGGGGGGATTGTATACACATATTTAGCATGTTTGCAAGAAAGGTAGATTTAACCCTTAGCTTGATTAAACTGCACTTATCGAAGCGCACTATGATAGGAGGCAGAACTTGATCACAGTTTACATCTCAAGCTAAGCCATTAAATGCCCTAATTATAAGCATACTTAGTGGTCTACACAAAGTGACTTAAAATACTTAGTTTGCTTAAACTGCACTTATCAAAGTGCACTACAATAAGAGGCAGAACTCGGTTGCAATTTACATTTCAAACTAAGGATCTTGTTCACTAAATATAACACTCTTAGTCTTGGAGGATTTACTCTAATGGGACTGTATTCATCTAATCCCTCAGGATAGCACCTGGTCATAAGTCCACATGGGAGTGAATCAACTTATCCTGAATACTACTGAAATAATCCAGTATTATGGGTATACCCTACTATACCCAACCAATAATCTGGGTTCAGAAGGTTCTATTTAATCAACAAGGATTTATCAAAGCTATTAATCCTTACTCTAAGTAGGTGTATCTTATATAAGGCTCCAAGGATATGATCAAAGGATCACTCAACAAAGGTTGCTACCACAAGGAATGAGCCACATTCTAAATACTTTAGGTGATTCCTACCACAATGTATCAAGTTTAATTTCTAAAGTTATGAAGGATCAACTAGGTTTCTACCTCAATAAGTTACACAAGTCCTTCCTACCTCAATATATCATTAGTTAAGGTCTTTAACCATTTCAATAATGATCTTATAGCAAGACCTTTAAGATCTCACTTTTCTACTTCTTAAGGTTTACTTGTTATACTGAAGTTAAGGGGATCAGATAAGATAATTAAAATTCATTTGATCATTTCCTATTCTACAATCATGGGATAAAATCAAATATCTTATTAGAGTTAGATCATTTCATAAATCATCGCAATTTTATTATACATCTTATGCTAGTAGTCTTATATAAGAGAAAATCAAAGATCTAAAATTTAGATTCAGATGATTCAATCACACATATTCAATATTATCCTTAGCACTTCTAATTTGATAATTTAAGATCAATATCAAATCATATGCATTATTGGAATAATGTCAATTGAATTATCTTACAATCAATTTAATTGATTAAGTGATTAAGGCTTAGATCTTAATCAAGATAAGTTAGAGTTTAACCCCTAGCCTTTCTATCATTAAGACCAATGGTTAATTTAAAGGTCAATGACAATCAATGTATTAGTAGTATATTATTAATATCAAACTTTAGGTTTAGATTAAGTATCATCTACTAAATCAAGTTAGCAAGGTTCATATGTTCAATTGTAGTTTAATATCAGTTTAGACCCATCAAGGTGTCCAAAATGTTAAAGTTCTCTAACATTTATCTTAATATCTTGAAGGCACATAAATGAAAAGATAACATAGAATAAAAAGGTAATTAGTGCCAATCAAATTCTAAATTAAACCAAAAAGATTAGCACTTAATCATAATTCCAAAAGATGACCTAGGTTTCATGCCATTTGGTTGTTAAACTATACCTAACTAATATAAGCAATTAAGATTATAATACTTATTCTTTAGCATAACACATATTTAAGATCCATAGTAGATATGAGAGCTAATTTAAAAGTGACAAGTTTTAAATTTAACTTTCATATAAAATTTTATGCAATATTTAATTTTAGCTAAAATATGTTCAAATTTGATATTATTTAGTCCCACTAGGGTCCTAGGGATCTTAAAAGAAAAGTGATGGCCATTTCAGCCAAAGCTGGGCACTTATTAGAAAATTCTGGGAATTTTGCAAGATTGGGCGCTGCAGCGCGCTGCACTTTTCGCGCGGCACCGCGCTGTAACGCTTTTAACGCGGCAGCGTGTGATAGCACTTTTAGCTCGGCCTCACTGCGACCCGCTGCGGCCCGCTGCGGCCCGCAGCGGCGCGCTATGGCGCGCAGCAGCGGTTCACTTTGCAAAATCACTGTTCAATTAATTTATTTTCACATTTTCTAAAGTTCCAAAAATATTTTTGCTACAGCCCGCTGTAGCGATCTATTTTGCGAGTTTACTGTTCAATTACTCTATTATATGTTTGTATAAGTTTTTGCCGAAATGCTACTGCAGCCCGCTGTAGTGGCCTAGCTCTGCAACTTCGGGCGCTGCAGCGCCAGATGGCGTTTTTCACCTGGATTGAAAATTAAGGCAAGTTTTCGAGCTCAAATGCTCCTAATCCAAAGCATTCCATGAGCGGTACCATATATCAATGGAAATTTCTTTCCGATACCTTTCCATTGACACAAAATCAACACAAACGGAGCATCCTAGCTATGCTAAAAATGTAGATGAATGACAAGGCGTGCAGAGTAAATGAAAAACAGAGCAGCACATTTTATATCTTGGAGAGTTGTCATGGCTTGCATACTTAAACATGGCTATCTAGAGATGCAATAAGCATAATAGCAAGATGAACTAGACAATGAGAGGAGCAAAGGGGTACCATTAGTCCTTAGGAGGGGAGGAAGAGAGGGACCTTTGCTTCTTTCAAGACCTTTGGAGGAAGAGAGCTCCTTCTTCAATACAAGGTACAGAAATGGAGAAAAGGAGTAAGCCTCAGCTCTTGCAGCAAAGAGGATGAGGGGTTGTGCTCCTCTTATAAAGGGGGAGAGGAAGAGAGGCTCCATCATTAACTAGGGAGGCTAGGATGATGGGGAGTAGGGGCCATCATGAATGAGCATTAATGGGGCATGGCTTAAGAGACAAAGAAGGGATGGCCAGCCGAATGAAGGGGAAGGTGGCCAGCCAACTATGAGAGAGAGGGAGAAATTGCATATTAAGGATCAAATAATTGCTAAATTATTTTCCTTAATTATTTAAAAATCCAGATTTTTGAAACACACTCCGAAAAATCCCAAAAATTCACCCCTAGCTAATTTGAGGGTGAGGAATTCAACGGTGAAGTTGGATTTCAATTCTGATGATTATTTAATTATTCTATTTTTCGGTGCATCTAATTATATTAAAATATTGACAAAAATTCGATGACCTCCAAACGCGTCCAAAATATCACCCCTAGCTAATTTGGGGGTGACGATCGCAACAGCGAAGTCAGATTTTGATTTTGAGGTCAAAATAAATACCTCAATTTTCTAATTAATTAAGTATTAAAATAATTCAAAATATTAGATTGAACTCCGAATTGCTCCAAACCTCCATAGTTTGGTTCTAATGACTCGATGAACTTAATGAATGATAATTATGCTATGATTATGCTAAAATTAAGCTGGGTAATAACCTTGGGTTATTACACCTACAGAAGCTGATAAATGCTACATATTTGAAAGTGGACTTCGGGAATCTATCAAAGGAGTTCGTTCGAGCCTAATTTTGTGTAATTTGAATAATTAGGAAAATGAGATGATTAAATTGACATCATATTGAAAATATAACTTATCTATTAAATTCATCACCCTGAAATTAGCTAAGAGTAAAATTTGGAGAATTTTTGGAAGTCGTTAAATTTTCTCGAATATTTTAATATATTTAAATAATCAAAAAAATGAGATAATTAATTTGACATCAGATTGAAAATTCAACTTCATCATTGAATTTCTCACTCTTCAATTAATTAGGGGTGAAAGTTTGAAACTTTTTGGAGCCCATTTAATGGTCCAATTTTAAATTCAATTTTTTGTAATAATTTATTTAAATTGTTAAATCATATTAAATTATTATATTATATAAATCAGGTGGGGCCCGTCGTTTGAATCGGGCCGAGCCCATCTTGTACTTTGGGCCGAACCCTCGATCTTGATCGGCTCGATTCGAGCTGATCAATCGGGCAGTCCAAGTTAGATGACCCCAATCCGTCTTCCCGGCGCAAACCCATGTAGAGCCTTTGCGTGGCCTCCCTCCTCGCACGCAGCAGTCTCACCCGCTATATGGCCTCCCTGCCATTTCGACCACCCTGAAACCTCAATTAAGCCTTATTGAGACTCTATCCTTCGATCAGATGCGTTGGATCTCACCTAAAACTTTAAACCCTCGTCCTGAAGAACCCTAGCGCTCAGTATAGGCGATCACCCCCATTATTTCATGCAATCTTCAATGCCTTATTTCGAAAGCTTTTTCTGCAAATTAGATTATTGTATGATTGGGCCAGATCGAGCTCGATCGGACCAATTGCTCAAACTCTCTATAATGCTACACAGTAGTGTCTCCCTCTGTGGGGCCCCCGTACTGACAATAAGGAAGTACGGTGCTCCAACTGTGGCAAATCCCAAACTTAAGTAAAGTTAGGTAAACCCAACCTGTCTTAAGTCAAGGACTTGTCACCAAGTGCTATAATATTCATCAATACAAATATCAAAGTAGGCAGAAGCAATACAAAATAGAGTAACATCCACAAGCAGACATAGTAGGAAAAGAGAATGCAATATAGTAACTCATCACAATGCAGAAATAAAATACATCCAGAATTAATTATTACAAACTGAAGTTTAAAGAGAATAAAATAACTCTCAATCTCACTGGAGTAAAAAGGCAAAATCTAACTAAACGCAGCAGCACGATCCTCCTCCTGAATCTGCTCCTCTTTTGCGACACTGCCCACGAACACGTCTGAATCTGACATTTGTCGGTATCACAAATGTCAGGGCCCCAGCCAACAAAATAAAAAGATTACAGTTAGACAATTATCTAAGTACATTTTAGGCTATTTAAATGAACTGAATATTTGAAAGATATCATATTAAACTATTTTTAATATGCAAGCAATTATGGGGTGTAACAAGCTATACAAGAAGTGGAATATAATAAACTATCCATTTATAGCAAGCAACATGTATGTGAAGTAACATACAAAACACCAAATAAACAAGATAAGGCTAAAAGCAAAAATAACTGCAATTACTGAAATAAATGTGATCCTAACATGATTATGATCACAATAAAACATGCTGAGTATAAAAGAACACAAGTACTAAATATGATAAAATTCTAGCATCCTAAATATGCCATTTATACATATATTTAAGCCATAAAAGTATACATACAATATGCAGATTAATATGAAAAAGAAAGGCCACTGAAACATGTGGCAAAGCAAAGTAATATATGAAATGTAAGACCACTGAGGCATGTGGCAAAGCGAGCAGAGACTGAAGATAAGGCCACTGAAGCATGTGGCAAAGCAAATAAAAAACAATGCAAATTCAGCTAAAGTAGCAATAAGCCTAAGACATAGTACTGTCATACCAGCCAATAAGCCATACAAGGCCTCCAATATCCATCAATCAATCCCCAGCCCAGCCATCCAAATATGCTAGGTCTGAGTCCAGTCTATACAATACTACTACTGAAGAGGCAGACTAAGCTATGACATATTCTACTAACTGCAAACAAAAAAAAACTGAATGATATGCAATTTCAATACTAGCTTAGGATGTATCATCCATATCCTAAGTTTTTTCCTATTATGCTCAAGGAATAAGGCTCAATATCCAAGGTATGCTAAGCAAATCTAATCAATATAAGCAAGAGACTCAATCTAGACTTATGTGATATCTATTGTTATCTAATTTCCAAATCTAACTATTCTGAGAAGGTACAAGTTTAGGATCTCCAATATTCAGCTATCGAGTAGAATCTCAGATTTACATCCTTAAAGTCAAATATTAGAACTTAACAAGTTCTAATCCAATAACCATGTGACGACTATATAGTTTAAGTAAGCAAATCAATGATCTAATTTATGAATATTTTACTCTCTTACTCAAATCTTGACTAAATAAATCAAGATTTAAGAATTTAGAACTTAAACCCTATGTTGAGTTCAATTCCAAATCCTAGGTAATATCTTAGTAAGGATCTAGGGTTCACACTTAACATCCTAAATTAAAGGTGAAGAGTCCTATAAGCTGCAGGATTCAGAAATTAAGAACTTAGTGAAAGGCTATTCTACTGATTATAAGATAAAATAATTAATTAAGAATTTGAGAATCTAAGATCTATATTCAACCTTTAAGATAATTTTATTATCTTATTGATTGAATCATCCTATACCCACATGGAAGGTTTCAAAAGATTAAACAACCAATCATTAAAAAATTTCAATTGGAGGTGATTCAGTTCAAATTGAAAATCTAAGTCTAGGATCTAAGATCTAAAGATCTAAGATCTAAAGATCTGAAGTTTGATCATTTTAGACTTCTAATTAGAGTTTTGACTTAAGAGTTCCATTTGTGATTCTCTTTAGAATCAAGTTCATAATTAACTATAAGGAGCTTATTAAGGTTAAATTTGACAATTCCAAGTATTAGATTAACACTAAACCCATATTGACCTTCTTAGGTTACTTAAGATCTAAGGGTCTAAGTTTTGATCACTTTAGACCTTAAGCTAAGATTTTACTTAGACATTTCCAATTACTTTTCTTTTAACACTTAATTTTTAAGATATCTTAACTGAACTTATTAAGGAGATAATTGACCATTTCAATTATTAGATTTAGAGTTTAATGCCATATGATCTTTATAAGTAAAACTTAAGATCTAAGTATCTTAATTAAGGATTTAATGAGATCTTATGGATTAATAATTATATTAACACTATTATTATTCTAGGATTTCAGAGAACATTTCCAATCTACTTTATAGTGGTTTACTGAAATTTTCCAATCTTTAAAGAACACTAAATCACAATTTGATCAAAATGACCAAAATGCCCATCTTAAGGCTAAAATTAGGATTTTAGGGTTTAATTACCCAAATTTGTTTTAATTTATTTTAATGTGTTTCATATTACTCAATGAAGTGGGAAACACTCTTACTTTAGGTTTTGATGACTTAACTGGTCTTAGTTAGCACTAATCACTTAATTAAGCAACTTAGAGTGATTAGTAAAATTAGGGCACTTTAGGGCAATCCAACCTTATACTTAGGTTATACTAGGTCTAATATGATATTAGGAACCATCTCCACCTAAATTAGAGGCTTAATTAGGGTTAAATTCACTAATCCTTGATTAGGATGATTAAGGAGTGATTAAGAAAACTAATTATCCAAAAATTAATTTTAAGGGTTTGAAATTGTTTCTTAGGGTACAATGAGAAATCAGAGCCCTTAAACTCATAAATTGGATAATTAGATGATTTTATATGATTTATTTAAGAACAGAGAAGGTTTGGCCAATATTTTTAAATCCAACCATTGGATCTGAGATTTTATTTTATATTCAAACTCCTTGAATTTTTTTGATTTAAATGGTATATTGGATCATACCATTTGAATTTGTATAACTAAAGTTATTCAAATAATTTAATATGTATTTTTATTTAAATTAGAATCATAGGATTTAATTAATTAAATTCATAACTATTAAAAATCCAATCCGATAATTATTTAATTAACCGCGGCCCGAAATCAAACAGTGCGGGTCAGAGACCGACCCGACCTGGACCCACGACTTCATCTTCTTCCTCTCGACGGGTCCTGAGCCCGACGAATTTCAAAGCTGAAATTCTCGGGGCTCCGGCGAAGGTAAGGGCTCAAATCGATCCCTACACGTTCCCTGAGGCAAGACGCATCGATTGGACCAAGAAACCCCATCTGGATCCCTCTGGATCGATGGGGTGCTACTCACCCGAGACGTCCTTCCTTAAGACGTCTCAGGCCACCTGTGAGGGGGAAATTCTCCTCATAGAGGCCTCGATTTGACCGGGGCTCGATCCTTACACGTTTAGGGAGTCAAGATGCATTGAACCCCCAACCTATCTTAACCTGGGGTGCAGTCAATCGCTGGGTCCTTGGTCGGACTCAGCCATTGGCTCGGCCGCTAGCTCAATCGATTGATACGATCGATTCGAGCTAGCTTAGCCCCAAGCGACAATCACATGGGTTTCCTAGGTGGCTAAGGATACTTAGACGACAATCAGGGCTCATTCCAGCAGACAGAAAGGAAAGAAGCTTCAGAAAATTTCAATGGAGGAAACTGTACCTTGAGTCGGGACTACATGCTTTGCCGAGGGATATTGACGTGCTCTGGAGCTTCCTGGAGACTAAACGAACGTGCACAGGGAGTCTGAACACCAGACGGGCCCTCTATCAGTGGTTCTAAGCTCTACAACATCGGGAAATTGCTGAGGGAAAGGGAGCTCCAGCAGGCCTTCAGTTGGGGAATTGGGGATTCACAGTGAGCAAAGGGACTCACTGTGAAGTCCTAAAGGTATTTATAGGCTCTAGGAGGGCTTAGGCATGGAGGCCGGGGCTCGGGCTTGGAAATTGTGTAACAACCCATGTTGTTACTTTGATTAATTAAAATGAATCTAAGTCTTAATTGAGATTCTAAGCCACTAATTAAGTAATTTAGAACTTATCTCTTAAACCTAGGTCAAACTGGAAGTCAATTGAGTCAAATTTGAAATTCTGGAAAATCCTAAACCCTAGAAAATTGATTTTTTATCTAGACCTCAGATTAAAAATCTGACTTCACCATTGCATTCAGAACACCCAAATTAGTTAGGGGTGATATTTTGGATGCATTTAGAAGTAGTTAATTTTTCGTCGAATATTTTAATATTATTTAAATACCTAAAAATTCGAATAATTAAATATTCGTCAAATCGAAAATCCGAGTGCGCCGTTGCGTTCAGCACCCTTCATTTAGTTAAGAGTAATTTATTGAAAATTTTTGGAATACGTTTAATAAGTTAATTTTAATTAATTAAATTGAAATAAATTATTATATTAATATTATTATTAATAAAGTAATTAACGGCGCCATCTTTTATTTAAACCCTACCGTTACTTAAACCTCACGCCGTCATTTTATTCCTGATCCTGCCGTCTGATTGAGGCGAACCATCCACACCGTCTGATCAAGCGATCAGACGGCTGAGAGACTTCATCCCTACGCATGTTCCACGCAGGTGAGGAGTCGACGCGCGTCGCACGCAGAGCCTGTGCGTGGCGAGCGCCTCTGCTCGCAGCCAGATCGCTCGTATGCGTGGAGCTAGCCGCTTAGAAGCTTCCGTTAAACACCTAGAAATCAAGACTTCAATCTTGGATGATCATTTCAGCTCGACCTCCTACTCAGCAGGGAACCAAAAGTCGAAACTTATCGCAAACCTTCGGCATTTTTTTGAGGTACCTCCGTACCCTATCTTTAGACATCTTCCAGAAATTCAATACTTGCAATACTTTACTTTCATTGTATGATTCATTATATGTTTTCAATCATTGTAAGAGATCAATTAAGCCGAGCAAAACCCAAATCTATCGCTCGATATTCATACGTTGTCCTTAACCCTAGCTTTTTAGGGCATCAAATCCTTTAGTGCCCAGTCAATCTTCGATGAAGGTTTGGGGTTCGACGGCAAGGTCTCGTTGAGCCCATCAGTTTGGTATGCGACTCATCATGTCTCGACGACGGGAAGTCCCGATTTCGTGACGCCCTAGGCGAGGACTCCGTCGCTTGCATCTCTGGAGCTGGCCTGTCGCGATCTGAATCGGGTTGGCCCTTGGCTCGCGGAGTAAACCCATACGCGTACTAAAGTCACGTGCGTAACAAAGGAACCCACCCACACATAATTTCATGCGGGTCGGGCTGCTGGTCTAAGAGGCATTATGACTGACGCCAGTGGGACCCGCCAGTATTCCTCTGCCAAACTAATTGCTGCCAAGTGGCTATGCAGGCTCCGCTTCTGCCGCCAGCCGATGCTGCTGTCTGCCATGCCAGCTCCCTCAGTTTCCGCCATACCTAAAAAAATAAAAATAATAATAAGATGCTTATATAATACAACTTAAATTAAAATGAGGATTAAATTAATTGATATAATTAATTAGGCCCTCATAAATTACAAAATATAAATCCAAAATATACAAATAAATATACCATTGGATTCAAAAAATTATAAGGAATATTATGAAACTATCAAATCTCAATTTGGATAAACATTTAACATAGTGAAATTTAGGGGTATTAGATTAAATCAAAATATGTTACAAACCTCCATTTAATCATAACTTTGTATGTGTTAATGTGGTGGCCCTGCCCCGCCGTGGTCCTGTTAACTCTTAAGTTAACATGATTATGGTGGAGGGGTCACCAAATGACAAGGTCCCCACTTAAGATTGGATTAGACACACATTCTAATCCAATTTAACTAAGGACTTTGCCATTCATCCAAAACTTATTATCACTAAATGATCATACAAGAACTCAGAGTGTGGAAGCAATAAATGGTATAACATCCATCCAATACAGTATAAATACAACAATACAGAATAAGTAAAGTGCTGAAAGAGAAATATAAACCTGTATTATTATAACATTTAATAAGTTTAAAAGAACTGAAAGGACACTCTCAATCTCACTGGAAGAAAGAAGACTAAAATTACAGATCTTCAGGAACGGGCTCCTCCTCCAATGGCAAGCTATCCACTGGATCTGCTGCTCCAACAAACTTAGAACCTACCATTATCAGTTTCATAATGGTAGGGCCCCGGCCAACAAAAGAAAAACTAGTTAGACAATATGTCTAAGTACATTTTAGGGCAAACAATTTTATTAACTTAAATAGATATCACCATAAGAACAAAACTAAGCAAAATAGGTGCAGAAAAGCGTACAAAAGAACAGTATAAAGTTATAAACAAATAGTTTATAACTAAAGCAACTAGGAAGTAATACATACCTCCTCCAAGCAATTGCAGCAAAGACAGGTAAGTAAAAGAAAAGTAAAATTGTAAGAAAATACAACCTAAATATGCATATGATCAAACAAAAATATGCTAAGTGACATACAACATTTAACAGTGCGAAACTGAAACAAACTAACATCCTAAAAACATAAGAAAATAGCAAGTAGAACTAGCATCCTATATAGTGCAGGAAAAATGTAAGTAAACCAATGCTACAATGCAGAATATACAAGTAAAACAGTAACTACAAACTGAGACTACAGTGACTATATAAGTCACTTGAACGGGACACGAACTCAGCAAATCTTAGCCTGATGAGCTAAGAAACTTCTGAACTGAACATCACTGAAAGCTCTTAGCCTGATGAGCTAAGATAGAACTGAATGTAAGTGTACTTGAATTAGTATATCCATATGAGAATCCTGACTCTATAGTCAATAGGGCGAGAGTCTATCCATCCTATCACTCGAACTAGGCATGGCCAATAGACTGTCGGACATTAAACCCTCGAACGGTTGCCGACCCCGAACGAGTTGATCGAAGAGGTATACTAATCAAGCTACACCTTACAAACCACTTGTGAAATGAACATAATGCTGCTTATAAATAATGTTCTAAATTAATATAAGATATTTATCAAAATATTTTAAGTACATAATACATGTTCAATGTATAAGGATCAAACTCAAGGAATGCGAAGCATCAAAATCAAAGTGCAAGAAACTTTATCTAAGACACAGGTGATATCCGTTGTTATCTAATTTATTCGTTCTATCTACTCTAAGTTACATAAGTTTCGGAATCATCAATTCTTACACATTTTGTAACTTAGAATCACGAATCCTACTAGTTGAAGATAATTAGGACTGACCAAGTCCTAATTATAACTTAATCAAAAGATGACTTATTTGGTTAAAATGAATAAATCATCGACCTAACTTTGTATTTTAAATTCATCCCAACTTCACCTTGATTAGCCAAATCAAGATGAAAAGATTAAGAATTAGACTCCAGATGATGGGGTCTAATCACTTAATCTAAAGGTATAATCTAAAGATCTAAGGTTTAGAACCCAAAACTCACGGATCAGGTTAAGGCAAATCCTAATGATAAATCAATTCATTATGATAGATCTCTATTCTTAATTCTAGGGTTTAAAGATCAAATAATCATTTAATAAACTAAGAAAATCTATAAACTAGAAAACTCAAGGTTTCACCTATTGAGTAACCCAATTTACTCAATAGATGAATTCTAACTTAAGATATATCTCTAATCTTAAGAATTAAGGCTCCTAATTACTAAGAGTATCTCTCAAGGCACACATCCTAACTAGTATTATAAGACCTAAGGAATGATCTAAGAGTGATTAAGGAAAGAAGAACACTCACGATTTATTTAGGAATTTTCTTAAGGAACAATTTTTGAGATTTTAGACAAAATCTAATTTAGACTTGAATTTGATTAATTTCAATTCTAAATTATTATATTTACTGATTAATATGATTATAAATTGTTTTTAGGGCTTTTGAAGGTTAAACCCTAAATTTAGGCAAAATTACCATTTTGCCCCTACTTAAAGGTTCAAAAGATCAAATTTTGATCTAAGGCTTTAATTCTAAAATTTTTCTTTTGGAAAGTATTTCTTACTGTCTAATGTAAGATTAGACAGTAACTAAATTAATTTTGGGTGATTATTAAGCCATATGAGATCAAATTAATGAATTTGACTCATAAGGGCAACCTACTAATTTGGCTAAGTAAAAGTTAAATTTTCTTTCAGATTATTGTTCTTTATTATCTAAGCTTTCCATAGAATTTAAATTTACTAAATTCTGATAAGTATTGGCCAAGTTATGGCCAATACAAGTTCTAGGGTTTAAAAAGTGATTAAGGAATCCTTAATTATGGGTCAAAAACCTAATTTTGTCAATTAGTGTCCAAATTGAGTAAAATTAGTGGCTATTGTTTACAAATAGTCCACTGATTATAATGACATGAAGTAGGCTCGATTTGGATCTAATTTGATTAAGTTAAGACCTAATTAGGGTTAAGAGTGATTAGTGAGTGATTAGTGAAATTTAATCACTCAAACACTGATCAAACCTTATAGCTAGGTTCTAAATGACTCTATAAATCCTTTGAAACTTAAATCACTCAATTTGGATTATTAGATTTGCTAATATTTACTAATCAAGATTTAGAATAATTAAAAGTGATTAGCAAATTTAACTGTTGGATCCTAAATATTTTTATAGATTACTGTTAATTAAGTTTTGTTGATTTAAATTGGTATTTGGATCAGCTAATTTAGAGCTAAGATGGCCAACTTATGGTCATTTGAAGTTCTAGGTCAAATTAGGTTAATTAGGGTTAGGTCCTAAATGTCATTAGTCAAATCCTAATCCAAACAGCAAGGTTAATACTATTAAAATGTTCTTTAGGGTTTTGTGAGTATTTTAAGACCCATATTGGGTATATTTGGATTAGTGTGTGCAAAGTTATGGCTTAATGAATATTTGTAACATTTTTAGGGTTATTTAAATATCCTAAATGTCACTATCTTAAATATAGCTCTAAATGAAATTTTGACAATTCTATAATATTTCTTATAATTTTCTGATTCCAAGAATATATAATTTTAATATTTTTGGATTTATATTTTACAATTTATGAGATAATGAAAATTCTTAATTAAATTGATTTAAAATTAAATAATTTGATTTAATTGAAATATATTAACAGATTATTAAACGCGTGGGTCCCAATTAAATACAGATGGACACGTGGCGTCTTACGGCCGGGCTGCTGAGTCGGGCCGAGGAAGACCCGAAAGGAGTTTCGGGCTCCTTCTTCTCCTTCCCGTCGCGGACCAAAGGAGGCTAGGGCACGGAATTCCAAAGTCGAACGGTCATGCCGGTGGCCAGCTCGCACGGAAACGCCTGGAGGGTGACCTGAGCCTTCCTACGGTGCCTGAACATCAGTGAAGATGGCCAAAATCAACTCCATATTGGCTGCCCTAGCTTATAATACCTGCGGCCGTTTGCATCCCTTAATATCAATCTAAATATTTAGCTTATTATAATTCCTTTTGATCGAATTTGTAACACACAATCATTGTCGAACATACTAAAGTAAGAATTCAAGTGCTGGAAAGAAGATATAAATCGAATAAATCAGATTTGCAGATTAAAAAAAAATTTCCTTTGATCCAATTAACTTTATTTACATGCCTCAATACTCGAATGACATAATAATTGAGATGGTGAGTAATTGCCGAATGCGAATTGACAGAATAGGGTATACTGGAAGTACCTTAATGAGTTATACGAACGCCGGGAAGAAGGAGAATCAGTTCGAGACTTGCGCGAAATGATTTTAAGATGTCAACAAAAATCAAAATGGACTTGGGAATGGATTTAATTCGAGAGTGACAGCGGTGGATGGTCCTTTGAGCGCCAGCTGCAGCGAAGATGATCGGTGCGACCTCCGCGTGCCCTCGCTCGCGACACGTGCTGGCACGGGGAAGACGACCTATTGGTCGTACGATTAAATTGATCGAACGGTCCAGCTCTATTAGTGGATCAACGGGGCTAGGAAACGGTGTTAGAGGAAATAGACAGAATTGTTAGGATATTGACGGCGCCGGCTAAGTTTTTTTTTTTTTTTTTTTTTTTAATAATATTTATTATTTAATTAATTTACCTCCATTTTATTAATGCAATTTAAATAGTTATTTGAGCTAAGAAAAATTCAGATAAATCACCCCTAGCTAATTGAGATGTGTTGAACGCAACGACACAATCGGATTTTCGATTCGATGAGTATTTAATTATTCGAATTTTCAAGTATTTAAATATTAATAAAATATTCGACGAAAAATCAACGACTTCCAAATGCCTCCAAAATTTCACCCCTAGCTAATTTGGGTGTTCTGAACGCAATGGCGAAGTCGGATTTTCAATTTGAGGTCTAGATAAAAAGTCAATTTTCTAGGGTTTAGAATTTTCCAGAATTTTTGATTTGACTTTGTTGACTTCAGGTTTGACCTAGGTTTTAGAGATGAGTTCCAAATTACTTAATTAGTGACTTAGAACCTTAACTAAGACTTAGATTAGTCTTAATTGAGCCAAGTAACAATCTGGGTTGTTACAGTTAATCCAAACATACCCAATATAGGTCTTTAAATACTCACAAAAACCTAAGGAACATTTTAATAGGGTTAATCTTGCTGTTTGGATTAGTATTTGACTAATGATGTTTAGGAGCTAACCCTAATTAGCTTAATTTGACCTAGAACTTCAAATGACAATAAGTTGGTCATCTTAACTCCAAATTAGGTGATTCAAATACTAATTTAGATCAGCAAAACCTAATCTACAGAGATCTACAAAAATATTTAGGATCCAACGGTTAAATTTGCTAATCACCTCTAATTAACCTAAAAACTTGATTGGTGAATATTAGCAAATTTAATAATCCAAATTGGACAAACTAAGTTTTAGAGAACTCCTAAAACTTATTAGAACCTAACTGAAGGGTTGGATTAGTGATTGGGTGATTAATTTCACTAATCACTCACTCATCATCCTAAACCTTAATTAGGTCATAACTAAGCCAATTAAGGTCCAAATTGAACCCACTACCAGTCAATGGAATCAGTGGATCAATTGTGATTCATAGTCACTGATTTTAATCAATTTGAACACCAATTGGAGAAGTTAGAATTTTTGACCCTTAATTACCCTTTAAACCCTAGAATTTGTTTGGCTATAACTCAACCAATACACATCAGAATTCAATAATTTTAGATTCTATAGAAACCTTAGAGCATAACTTTTAATAAACCGATAGAAAAATTATATGTTAATAGAATAAAATAACCAAAATGCCCTTATAGGTCAAATTCCTTAATTTGACCCTATAAGGCTTAATACTTAACCAAATTTAGAGAACTCACTCATATTAGATAGTAAGTAATCATTTCATATCATTAAAATCCAAAATTTAGTGTTAATTCATAAAGTTGTGATTTAGACCTTAAGGAGGGGCAAAACGGTCTTTTTGCCCAAAATTAGGGTTTAATGAGATTAAGACTTAATTTCATCTCTAAATCATATCAAATAGTAATTAAAGTGATTTAAACTACAATTTAAAAAATTCTAAGCCTTAGATTAGAAAATTGAAGAAAAACCCTAAGTTAAGTCTTAAATAAAACCTAAGTAAAATATGAGAAAATTTTCATTTCCTTTTGAAACTCTTAGACTATCCTTCAGGTCTTATAACCTTAGTTAGGATGTGTGTCTGAGTGATACTCTTAGTATTTAAAAGCCTTAATTCCTAAGACTAAGATTAGATCTTAGGTTAGAATTCATCTAATGGGTAAAATGGGTTACTTATTAAGGTGAAACCTTGGTCTTACTAGTTTATTAGATTTTTCATAGTTTATTAATTGATTATTTAATCTTTTAACATTAGAATTAGGATTAGAGATCTATCCTATTGAATATGACTTAATTCAATAGGATTTGCCTTAACTATTAATCAGTGAGATGGGATTAAACCTTAGACCTTTAGGATAACCTTGTGATTAAGAATTAAATTTCATTCTTTGAAGTTTGATTCTTAACTCTTTAAATCTTGATTTGGCTAATCAAGATTTAATCTGAGATTTATAAAATAACAAGTTAGGATGATTGACTTACTTATTTAACTTTGTAGGCGACTTGGATTTATTTATAATTAGGATGTAGCTAATCCTAATTATATTCAACAAGTATATTCGTGAATCTAAGTTACAGACAGTGTAGGAATTGATAACTCTGAATCTTATGTAACTTAGAGTAGTTAGAGCGTCTAAATTAGAAAAACAGGTGATATCACAAAATTTGTGGAGTGTTATTTCCTTGAATTTGAAAATGCTATGTTTTCCTTACTTTTGAGCCTTTTATACCTTGAGACATACTTAAATACTTGTTACTTACTTTATATTATACTTTGAGTTTCATTCACATTTCATTTGCATAAATTTAAAAGAAACATTAAATAAATAACATTTTACTTGAGAGTTATGATTTACTTAACCTGCCACTCAGTATGACTTACTTTAGGACTACTTTTGCCTAGGGAATTTCTCATATGGTATTTTACTTTGGCATTGGGATGTTTCTCCTATTTGCCCTTTAGATATTTTATGGATTTACTTTAGGATCTGGGATGTTTCTCCTAGATGCCTCTTTTTGATGACCTTTACTTTAATCTAGGATGTTTCTCCTAGATTACCAGATGGACTTTACTTTTTGGCAGACTAAGTAAGAATATCTCACAAGTACAATAAATTAATAAACATTACTTACATTTACATTTCAGACATTTTACAGTACCTTACATACTTTCCTTACATTTCAGACTTACTTTACCTTACTGTTTCAGTACACTTTTCTTTCTTTCATATTTTTCATTTTCTGCAGTTTCTTTTCATTTTAGAACTTTTTGTATGTCAACCGTTTTACCTATTTGAGAGCATGTTATGATACTAGTCTTATACTTTAAGTATAGTACTTTTACTTATATTATACTAGCATATTAGTTTGATCATATTCTTTAGGACTTTTCTTTGTACTTAGTAGAATTATCTTGTGCTTTACTTACCTTATTTTGCAGCCTGAGTGGAGGTAGGTTTCTACCTCAATACTTGTTCTTTCTTTCTTTGTGCTTACCGCTATATTTTGCCTAACTTAAAGTTATGATGTCATTAAAATTACATTAAAAATTACTACCTTAAAATGTACTTAGATATTTTGTCTAACAATATTTTTATTTTTTTGGCTGGGGCCATAACATTATGAAACTGATAATGGTAGATTCTGAGTTTTTTGAGGAAATTGATCCTGCAGAGGAGCAGATCCAGGAGGAGGTCCAGACTACTGAGGGACCTTAGTTTTACTACTTACTTTTACTCTATGAGGATGAGTGACTCTTTTGATTTCAGTTATCTTTAAATTTTAAACGTTTGTAATAATTCAGAACTTTGTACTTTACTTTCCTGCATTGTATATATTCTGAGCTGGATGTACTTTATTTTATAGTATGGATGTTTACTTCAGTTGTTACTTTTCTTCCACACTCTGATACTCATTAAGTGATTGTTAACATTTACTTTATTCAGAAAAGCACCTCTTTTCCTTAAGATTGGATTGGAGTCCTAAATTCCAACCTAATGTTAAGTATGAAATGTGCTTAGTGACGACCTCTCCTTAAGACTTGTGATTAGAAGGGGCGGCCGCCACAAATTGGCTCGGCTCGAGGCTCCTCCTTGGATTCCCAAAATTGGGAAGGTCCAGGCCTCCTGGCTCAGCCGGCTAGGCTCGGCCACTTACGGGAAGGTGCCAACGGTCAAGCTGACCTGGCGAGGGGAGTGGCAGACAGGGATTACGTGGCGAATTTCCGCAAATTTTTCCTGTCGGGATGAGATCCTCTGGGGATGAAGATGAACAGTAGCGGGGGTCGCCAGGGCCGTCTGATGGATCATTAGTTGACGCGGGACGGCTATGATCACCCGACATCTAACGGTCGCGTGTGGGATTGGATCGGCCGTTGGATCTGATCCGGGGATCGAACGAGCGGTCGAGTTTACTTAGGAGGATGGATTAAGAGTCGTCATATCAAATCTCAGAACCGCAGGAATGGTTGAGATCTAACAGATCTGATCGAAGGCGCGAGCCGTTTGATCGAAATGCGCTGAGATGCGTGCTAGCGATCCTACGGGCGCAAAGCCGTGCGCCACTGTCAGGACCCCGCAGCGGATCTGCCGCGGTCCCGACAACGAATCCCAGGAATTATTTTATTAATTTAAATTAATTTTAATTTAAATAAATTCAATTAAATAATATATACTTATCTTAAATTTTCCAAATCCAATTTAGGATCAAATGAGCTCCAAAAATTCCCAAAAATTCACCCTTAGCTAATTAGGGTATGAGGAATTCAAAAATGAAATCAGATTTCAATTTGGAGATCAAAATAATTTAGGTATTTTTTAGGGCTTAAAAAATAGCCAAAAATACCAAATTTTCCAATTTAGCTCCGATTGATTTCAAACTTCTAGGTTTAGGTTTAAATGACCCATTGAATCCAATGGAATCAAAATCAAACCTTGGTTTAGCTTAATTAAATTAGTCTTAGCTAGGGTAACAACCTAGGGTTGTTACACCCTCCCTGAACCTTAGAGCATAGGGTTGAAGATTGCCAGAGTTCTAGGCCACCTATGATGAAGCTTTGGCTATCATTTGAAAGGTCTCTCAAAGCCCTTTCTAATGGCGGACAGACCAGGCTCAGGCGACATCGGGAAGACTAGCATTTCTGCTACCCTAGCAGTCCTGTGTTGGATGTCTGTTGAGAAGAAAGCGGTCGTCTCGGGTTCGACCCAGTCCGCACCTTTGGTCCCGACCCGTGTGCTGTCATCTGTCGAGCCGTTGTGGTGGGCCCCGCCTCTTCTGCCGTGTGGTGGGTCCCACGAGCTATCATCCATCAAATCTCTGAAGTGGCCCTGCCTATACCAAGCCGCTGAGGTGTGGGTCCCGTGCATAATCATAAGTCGTTTGCGTCGGATCGATTTAAGAAAATGTTTAATTAATTTTAATTAGTTTAATTTAAATTATTTTAATTAGTAAACTTTGAACCTCCATAACTTTAAATCTAAAAATTCAAACATAGCAAAATAATATCTCATTTTGCTCATAAAAAATATGAGGATTAATCTTGTAGCATCAAATTTTCCATTAGTTGTGCATTTTTGCTAATGACATTTTAGGCCTTCTTAAGCCCTTATTTAATCTTATATTTTCATTAGCTCATAACATAGCCAATTTAGCTTCAAATTATATGATCAAATATATTATTTTGATCAGGAGAATGCAAAGAATAGTAAATTGTAAGAAAATTTTACTTTTAGTGGCTATATTTATTAATTAACCATAATCACTCACTAATCACCCTAAATACTAATTAAGGCCTATATTAATTAATTGGTGTCGAAATTAATAAAACTCACTATCATTGTAATCAATCTGTTATAGGAACCCATAGCCACTGATTTTGCTCAATTTGGACACCAATTGGTGAAGTTGAGTTTTTGGACCCCATTTTTAATCTTCCTTAATTACCCTTTTAGGTTAAATATTGTTTTGTTCATATCTTAATCAATTGAGCTCATAATTTAGTAAACTTAGTTTCTATAGAATCCTTAGAAAGAGTATAACCTAAGTATGGCAAAAATATTAGATTTTCTAAGGTAATTTCACTAATCAACCATTAATGACTTTAAACCCTAATTTGAGCTCATTAGTCTTAATCATTGACCAAATTGGGTGTTCTTAGTGTCTACAAACCTTTTGGAATTATTAGAATTATATTTGGAGTCTTAAATCTCAAAGTATCAATTTTGACTCTTAAGGAGGGGCATTTTTGTAATTTTGCCTAAGTTTTGATTTAACTGCCCTTAAGTCCTAAAATAGTTAACTTTCTCTTAAATCAATAAAGTAATTATTTAGAAATCAAAAATTTAGATCTTATAGTGATTAATGTGATCTATCATCTTGATCAAAACCTTAGCCTTCCTTGACTAATGATTTTTAGGCCATTTCCTTAATTACACCGTAAACCCTATAAATTTAATTAGTCATAACTTGATCATTTGGACTCCAAATTAGGTCATCCAATATATTTTTTTAATCAGGAGAACCTAAGAAGCAATAAACTGCAGGAATATTTCAGTTTTGGTAATTATATTTTCTAATTAGTCATAATCACCAAAAATTTTGATTAGTGAATATTAGCATAATTAATGATCCAAATTTAAAAATTTAAGTTATTGTTGATTCATAGGATGGAGTAGAACACCTCAATAAAGTTAAATTTCTATTTCTAGAATTAATTTTACTAATCACTTTAAACCCTAATTAGGGCATAAGTTAAATAAATGAGGTAAAAATGGGTATACTCCCAATCATTATATTTAGTGTGTTATATGAAAGTTATAGCCACTAAGTTTGTTGAATATATATTTTATCATATACAAAAGTTTTTTTTGTTAACCTGTGGTGCCCCACCCCTTAATCCATAAGCTTAAGCTAAGGGGTGGTGTGTCACTCTAGTTAACCATTCACTTATCATTAGATTAAGATAAAATCCACAATCCTCCTAATAAGGGAAGGAATAAGCATAGAATCAAACATTCAGTCACTTAATAAGAATTCATACAGAGTGCAGAAGTGATTTCCAATAAGAAATAACCAAACATCATAGTGTGAGTATACAGCTCAGAATATAAGCATATAATAATCCAAACACGTAGTCATAGGTACCTGTATTATTACAACATTTAATGTTTAAATATATAGAAGAGAAAAGATGCTCATCCTCACAGGTAAAATAAATATCTATATATCCTCAGGTCCAAGCTGCTGCTCCTCCTCCAAGTAAGGCTCCTCCTCAGGTACTACAACCTCAACCTGCTCTAAACCAGATATTGTCGATTTCACAATGTAGGGCCCCAGCCAAAAAAAGGAAAAATCTTGTGTTAGACAATTATCTAAGTACATTTTAGGCTGATAAGTTTTTATATATTTTATAATATCACCATTTACATTCTCTAAGCAACAACTATATAAGGGAGTAACTAGCAATATAATAAGGAAGGAAAAAACTATAAATAATCATTTATAACTTAAAAAAAAGAGAGGCTAAGACATGCCTCAAATGCAAGCTAAATAAGGTGAGGCATATGAATATATATAACTAAACAAGTACTGGAAGAAAATACTACATCCTAAATATGCTGGTGATCAAGAGATACATGCAAATTAAAATAACATAACTAAATAGTGATACATATAATAGCAGCAAAATTTTAACATCCTAAAATATGTATATAAGAAGAACAAAGAAATAGCTAACTGAATAAAAATGTTGAAAAGTAAACAAAACATCACGACTGCATATATATAACATCCGTGTAATAACTGCCATATAGAAAAGAGCTAATCTAGCCCACCAAATATCGAAGGATCTTAGCACCAGCATGGCTAAGGCACCAACGGTGTACCCCTAGTGTCATATAAGACTAGGCAATCATCACACAATGAAACAACAGAAGGTATAAATAAGGTCTTCCCCTAGTATCAATAAGGAGACTAGGCAATCAGAAGATAATACTGAGAGGCAGTTCAAACACATATAATTATTATTATCTTTAATTAATCACTTTAATACTTTCATAAGGAATCTAAGGAATCTCCATATTTTCCTAACATTTTATTTATGCATCAAAGATCTTATATAATATGCTCAAGGAGTTAAGACACAAAAATACAAGGAATACATAGTAATAATCATCAAATATAAGCAAGGGACTCTACTAAACATGGTGATATCATTTGTTTTATACTTAACCATCTAACTATTTCAAGTTACACAAGTTCAGGATCACCATTTTCCTAATATCGAGTGTAACTTAGAAATTCATCCTTATAAGTTAAAAAGGATCAGAACTGATCAAGTTCTAATCTAGTTCAATCAGATAGATGACTATGAGTTAAATTAATAAATCATACATCTTAATTTTGGTGAATTTTAATGTTCTATCTAAGATCTGATCATGATCTTCTAAGCCTACAGATTATGGATTAAATACTATGAGATTTAGATTTAATCACATAATCCCAAAGGATAAGACCTAAGTTTTAGGTTTCATTCTAAAAGTGATATACTTATTAAGGCAAATCCTATTAAGTAATCAGACTTAATAGTATGAATCTCCTATCTTAAAACTAGAGTTAAAAGATAAAATAATCAAAACAAGTTGAAAAATAAAAGAAAATTCTAAAAACTAATAAAACCAATGTTTCACCCATGGGGTAACACATTTACCTAATGAGTGAACTCTAACCTATGATCTAGTCATAGTCTCAGGAAAGGTCCTTAAGGTGTAGTGTTAAAGACTTAGGGAAATTTTGGGATCTGACCTAATAGATGATTTTACTCACTTAAATGTCACTAATTCAATTATAACATTGGTTTTAGAATTTTGAAACATTAATTAGAGGTTAAGAGTACTTAATCCAATCTTAGGGCAAAATGACTATTTTTTCCCCTACTTTAAGGGTCTAAAAGTTAACTTTTGTTTTAAGGGTCCAAATTGGAGTCTCTTAATACAAATGATTTCTTATTGTCTAATTTGAAGATAGACAGTAAGTACGCCCAATTTGGACTCCAAACGGTCAAGTTATGACCAAAATGAGGCCAGGGGTATTTTGGTTATTTTCTAAATTTCAAGGGTTCAAATCCTAAATATTATTTTAGTTTATTGATGACATTGAAGTTTTGAACTAGTTAGCATCTTGAATTTTTGAATTTGGAGTTGATTTGACCAAGTTATGGTCATTTGAATTCTAGGGGCATTTTGGTCAATTTTCCCTAAAGTCGACTAGAAATTCTAAGGTTGACTTTTTATCATGATATCCAAATAGGAAAACTAATACTACTACTATGATGGGGCCGCTCTCCTGAGTATTTTAAGACCCATATTGACTATATTTGGTCAACTATGTCAAAAGTTATGGGTCCTAAAAATGTCCTAAAATGCTACATCATAATACGTACCCCGAAATAAATTTTTACATTATGCCATTTAATTCTTTTTATTTTTTTGAGTATTTTGAGACATATATTGACTATATTTGGATCTAACTAAAAAAAGTTATTAACCTTTTAAGTTTTACTATTCAAAAATACAATTTGTATTATTTTATTATTTATTTATTCAAATTAAATTAATTTACTGTTCATTTTTAAAGTTATATATACATAATTTTTGTAATTATTAATTCATTAATTAATCTATAATTAAGATCTAATTATTAATTAAGTATTAATTTATCTAATTAATCTAAATATATAATATTATTATTTTACTGTTGAAAAGTAATTAGGTTAATTACATGCTAATTAATCTTAATTATCTGCTAACATTTAATTAGGAATAATTAATTATAGATTTACTATTTAATATTAATTAATTATTCTAATTATTATTAATAATTAATTATTATTAAAATAAGTTTAATTATCCTCTAATTATTAATTACAGTTAATTAATTATAAGATTATTGTTGAAAAGTCATTGACTCTAATCACAAATAATTAACTACTAACTGTAATTAAATACTGATTAACAGTAATTAATTAGCTTAATTACTGTCTGACTTGACAATGGCCCCACTCATGACACGTGACAGCGCCTGATTAGGCGCTGCTCTGCGTGTGGGCCCCACGGTACATGTGGCATGCCCGGTGGCTGCCACTTGGCACAGTGGGCCCCACGGGGAAACCGAAGAGCTGCGAGGTTCTGGCAGTGGGCCCCACATGACACGTGGCGTGCCCAGAGGCTGCCACGTGGCGCAGTGAGCCCCACGGTCGAAGCCGAAGAGGCACAGCTTTCAGGGGTGGGTCCCACTGGACACGTGTCACTCCTTGAGGGTGCCACGTGGCGCTGCGGCCCCCACCATGGTTATGCGAACCTGAGGGCGATCGGGTCGGGCTCAGGTCGACCCGGCCCGGCCCGGACTTCATCTTCCACGTGGAGGTACCCCGAGGGCGCCGGGCTAGGGCACGGCTTTTGCCAACCTTCCCGGCTCCCGACCGCCTCGGCCCGCTCGGCCGATGGTAGCTCTCGTCGAGGCTACGCGTCGGTGGGCGGGCCTTCGCCGGAGGTGGCCGGAGTCGCTGGCAATGGCGAACCCTAGGTCTAAGGTTACGGGTGTCGACGGGCCTAACGGTTTCTACTGTAGCCATTTTGCCTGATTAGGCGCACTCGGGTTCGATCAAGCCGATCGAACCCGATGGATGTTCGATCAAGGATGAGAAATTGACATGCGAAATTGAAAGTTTGCGAATTGAGTAAGGTTTAGAGGGATTAGGAGTACCTCAATTTTGACGGCAGCGGGAGTCCGAGGTTTCGACTTGACTGGAATGCTACGAAAAGTGGACCTAGATCAGAGCTCGGGGGATCTTAATGGTATCAGGGCAGAATAGCCGAGGCCCGGACGAGTGCCAGTGGGGCAGTGGCAGCGGTGAACGTCGCGTGTCACGCGGGAGACGGGGCCGAGGAAGACGGGCCGAGGACCGTGCGATCGATCCCGATCGGACGGTTCCGATCTCTCGATCAGGTCTGATGTCTGGGGGTGACGGCGTCACTTGCGGGCGAACGGAGTGGACCGGCGCCGTTTGAAAATATTATTAATTTAATATTATTTAATATTTAATAAATAAATTCCTAATTTAATTTAAATTTTTAAATTGATCCCAGAAAATTTCCAAATATTCACCCCTAGCTAATTGAGGGGTAAGGAACGCAACGGCGAGGTCAGATTTTTAATCCGATGAGTATTTTGATTCCTTGATTTTTGGGCATTTAAATATTATTAAAATATTCGTCGAATTTTCGACGACTTCCGATTGACATGAAAACTTCACCCCTAGCTAATTTGGGGTCAACGAATGCAATGGTGATGTCCATTTTCTAATCTGAGGTCAATTTAAATATGTCAAATTTTAAGGTTTCTGAATTTTCCAGAAATCAAGATTCGATCCATTTGACTCCTGATTTGGGCTAGGTCTTAGAGGTTGACTCCATTTGACATAATTAGCACTTATGATTAGTTTTAAGACTCAGATTAGTCCTAATTGACTAAGATAACAACTTGGATTGTTACATAGCCTTTGCATACACCATACATATATAGATTTTTGTTGCTTTAATTCTTGTTTATTTCTTAGAGATTTGATCGTGAGTGATAACCCTTACATATGGCAATGGAATGCAATAATAAAAGCCAAAATTTTATGTTCTCTAATATAATTAATTAATTTAATATTTTTTAGAATTTGATAACCTTTATAAATTTTATTTGGTACTTTTATATGAAAAAGATCACATTTAACATGATGAACTAGAGGATTTTTATTATATTAATGCATCTATGCTATTGAGATATTTGTTATATTTCTTTAAATTACATAATAAAATCAATGATGTAAACATTATTATAAGAATAATGTTAGTTACTATGTTTTGTGGAATGAATGCTATTTTTGGATAAATATATAATAATAGATCGTATTTGAGTTTTATTATTTTGAATTTTACTCACTTTTTCTCGAGCTAATCCCCGAGTCATTATATTCAGTGCATAAATTAATAACTTATAATCAAACTTATTCCATAAGAGGCCACTTAGCCATGGGTTGAAACACAGCTGGGTGGCGCATTTAGGCGGGAGGTTTGGACGCTAGACTTCTCTTCCACCTATCAACTAATGTCAATCACGATGCGTCTAGAACGAGTTTTATTTGCATCTGGGGGCGCCGACCAGTGTGTCTAGCCACATGTGCTGGCTAGGCGAAACACAATATGCAATCAGCATGCGCTCTAAGTAATAATTTTCTATCAAATTTTATTAAGTTACAACACAAATTTATCACTTTTATTTTTTATATAAGATACAATGAGACAAACATTACAACTAAAACAAAATCCTACATTTTGTGCAATTAACAAGCTAAACTAAAATCTTTGAACTAAGATTTATTGCTAGAGTAGCTTTTCTGTAATATTCACCATACAAAACTTTATAATCTTCAAAATCAAATTAAAAGACAATAGAAAGTAACACCATTAATTCAGTAATATTGACTACTTATTTAATTATGTAGCTTAGACCCTTTTTTAAGCCAAATGTCGCTTGCCCTGTAAACTAGAGTTTTGGCCCATAGCTAAGTTCTCCTTTCTATTGGAGCCGTATTACACTATTCATTGGGATGTGGTATTTAAAAAACTTATTAAATAGGATTTAAATATTATTTATAATAAAATAATAAAAATATTATTTTTAAAGTTTGTGTTGAAATAATGTATAAATTTTATTTATATGGGCAAAAAATTTAATCTAGGCAAATTTTTTTCAATAATAATAATTATATAAAAAAAAAAAAGTAATAATAGTAACAAAGAACAACAATAATAATAAGCAATCCCATTTAAGGAATTGGTTTTGATAGTTTAGTTTTTATTCTATTTTATTTACACCATAATTGCTCATGTAATTAATTAAATAGGATGTCTGTCATGGGATGCTTAGTTTCTTAATCACTTGGAAAGATATTCTTTTTTAAATAGTGAATATTGAAAGGTAAACCATCTTTATTGCACATTAAAAGCCAGCAAATTTTCCAATTCCTGAGTGCTGAGAGCCGCCCATCTCCAACCCTTCACTTCTTCACGCCCTTGGTAGCCTGTCATCCTCCTGCTGAACCTTTTTTTCTTGGATAATAGCTGCTTTTCTGTCCTGCAGCTGAAAATACATAAATGAAGAATCAAAAGAAGAACGCGAGAGAATTAAATCACTTTGCTGGTCTCAATCAGTTATTCAGCAAACCAAAATGCAGATAATCAACAGGACATGGATTTATTGATTTCATTACATTTGAGGGCAATTTGGCTTTGGTTTTATTGCATAATCCTTGCATATAGCATTATTATGGTTAATTGCTTAATTACACTAAGGTTTTTTTTTCCTCAAGTCGTGGTTTAGTCTCTCATTGATTAAAAAATTGACACTGAGCACAGTTTAATTAAAGGAGAAAAAAACATAAAAGAGAGAAGACAGCAATTAACTTGTCATGTTCCGGCTTCCAAGAAGAAGCAATGGCGTCGAAGCATGGTTTACATTCCACGACAACTGCAAAGGAGCAAGCGGTAGCTGTTCCCGGAAGATGCGACGATTACGTTCTTGCCAAATGAAGTAAGCGGCAATTCCAATAGAAATGGGCATGCTTTCTTAGACCAGCCTTTGATGTTATTCCTTCGAATGCCGAGTGTAGAAGATAATATGCAATCATGGTTATAGTCAGAACAGCTCGGAAGGAATGGCGCCAGGACTGAGTCAGAGAAGGGCGTTCAAAAAAGAGGTTTTCATGTGATTCAGCGCCAGAGTAGCCGGGCACGCAGGCTATCTGGCTTCGTATGCCACGCTGAATAAGGAGATCCTTAGTCGTATGGTGTTAAGGGCTCTTTCGGTTCAAAAATACATCACATGGTGTCATTGATTTGGTGACCTTCGATGGACCTAGGTCTTATTTTTTCTCGGTCATGCTTTCCTTTTGTTAGCCACAATAGATCCAATCCGGTCACATGATTGAATGTGTAACAAACAACCATTTAAATGAATGTCTAATGAAATGTCACATTCATTCATGTGTAATAAATCACCATATCCATTCATGAGCAATGAATGATAACATTAATGAATGTGCAACAAACGCTCACAATTATTTATATGTAATAAATGGTCATATTCTTTTATGTGTAATGAACGATCACATGAATGAATGTGCAACAAATGGCCACATTCTTTCGCTTGCATTTATATATGCTTAAATTGTTAATGATAAAATTCATGCAATTTTTTTCTTTGATTTCTCTCCCCATTTACACCACTCTTAAGTTTTTCTACATTCCCGAATGCTCTTTTCCGTATGTTTCTTTAGTTCCCTGTTTCTCTTTCGGCGCTTCCATGAAGCTTATGGTCGTCCCCAAAAAGAAGGTGTTGTCACATAAGAAAGGGTTAAGGAATGCCCCTAAAGCCTTGAAACCAATCCCATGGATTGTTCGGTGCAAGTGCCCGGTAACTCTTGCGAGACATTGTAATGGGCAAACTGATTGTTGAGAAACCCTTTGGGGGATCTCTGATGAAAAATTCTTATGATCGGAGTTTAACCACAGAGAATCACCAAAGTAAATACGAAAAGTATTTCAACACAAAAATTGAAATGATCACTGCACAAATATTTACAAGCACACAAACATATAGACACAAAGATATATATGGAAAATCCAAGAATGGGAAAACCACTGAGCCACACAACAACAAGAAAATTCACTATAGAAGAAATGATTATAAAATTATAAAGAACTTATCAATCTTCTTGAAGTAAATAGATTTATAACACTAAGCTTTTTCTTCTTCTTCTCTCCCATATTTATCCTTATTCTCACTCTAGGGTTTCAAGCCTCTAAGAGCTCTTAAGAAATAAACAAATACATTACTTTAATCTGTAATGTTAGCTTTTATATTGAATACCAAAACATTCCTCAAAGTACCATAAATAGTTCTGGACACATCACACCCGAACTGGAATTTCCACATGCACCAAGGCGTGCTTGAGCGTCTGCATAGCTGCTTATGGGGGCACTTGAATGCCAAACTCTGTTTATTGGGGTGTCTGAGCGCACGTGGGCACCAGAATTTCTGTCTGTTGCGCTTCTGGGGGGCACCTAAGTGCTAGGCCCTCTATCTTCTTAGTGTCAAGGGCGCGCCTGAGCCTTAGTTTTGGATATGGAGACCATCTTTTATAACTTGGAGATCCAATACACCGTAGCACTACCCAAGATAAATATATATATGGATGTGCTCCTCTTGCTATCAATATCTCGAGCTAAATCTAAATATACATATCCTTGTAGCTCTATTTTGATTTACCAAAGTAAAGTGCTTAGTCCACTACACCTTTCATATATTTTAGAATCTATTTAACTGCCTCCCAATGAGGCTCCTTAGGGTTTCTCATGTACTTATTGACTACTCCCACCAAATAGAAAATATCCAATCTTGTGCAAACTGTCGCATACAAAATTATCGTGTACATTAATCTCTTGACTACTGTGGCACCCCATTCCTTAAGCCCACATTCATTAGGCTAAGGAGTGGAGTGTCACTCTGGCAAATCCCTAACTTATAATTGGATTAGGTAAGATCCACAATCCAATAATAGGGTAAGGATGTGCACAGAATATTTATGAAAATCAATCACTAAGTCTAACATACATACAGAGTGCGGAAGCGAAAAGAAATAAGCATTATATCCATTTACCATACATCAAGTAGAAATAGTAATATAGCTCAGCAAATAATAATGCGCAGAAAGTAAACACAGTCACGAGTACCTGTATTATTACAACATTTTAATTAAAGTTTAGAAAATAAAATAATAATAATCTCATCCTCACGATGAATATAAAAACAACTATACATCCTCTGCTCCAAGCTGCTGCGCCCCTCTATGTAAGGCTCCTCCTCAAGCACCAGTTCCTCAAACTGCTCAATATTTGACATTGTCAGTTTCACAATACCAGGGCCCCAGCCAATAAAAGAAAAATCTTATTAGACAAAATATCTAAGTATATTTTAGGCAAGTAATTTATTAAGCATTTATTAATATCACTTTTTACTCTAACAACATGAAATATTTATCTAGTATGGGAGCAAGTAAGCATGATAAGTTATAAATGTAATATTTATAACTAAGCAAGAATTGAGATAAAAGCACACCTCAAGTACTAGATAAAGTAGGACATACGTATGTAATACAGTAAGTAATAATACTGAAAAGAAAAGTCTAAACCTAAATATGCTGATGATTATATGATATATGCTAATTTAAAATATTAATCTGAAAGTGGTACATATAATAAGCAGTAAACTCTAGTATCCTATATATATACATGTAAAATATTAGATTTTTTTTTCAAATTTATTTATTAATATTTAAATAATTTTGATCTCAGATTGAAAATCTGACTTCGCCATTGCATTCACCACCCTCAAATTAGCTAGGGGTGAAGTTTTGGAGGCATTTGGAAGTCGTTGGATTTCGTCATATATTTTAATATTATTTAAATACCTGAAAAATCGAATAATTAAATACTCGTCGAATCAAAAATATGATTGTGCCGTTGCGTTCCTCACCCCTCAATTAGCTAGGGATGATTTATTGGGAATTTTTGGAATGCATTTAAGTAGTTAAATATAATTAAAAAAATTATTTAAAAAGATTTAAATAATAATTTATTTAATTTATACTTAACGACGCCATCACAAAAATGGCTAACGTCGTTTGACTTCAGCAGCTTTACCGTTTCATCTGACGGTTCCTTCGAACCGTCCGATAGGAAGATCAGACGGTTCTCGTCCGTCTTCCCCCGACAAACACGCGAGCTCTGCGTGCCGCGATCGAAGACGCGAGGCACGAAGGACCCTCTCCGCGCGTCTACCGCTATCTCACACTGCTTTAGAACTCCATAAGTCCCCTTCTTCGATTCGTATCATTTCATTCTTGCTCCCAAAAGGATCCGCTGAGTAGTCTGTGTCCTGCAATCGTGCATATTGAGAGGTCTTAAGGACCATAAGGTACCGTCCCAAACTCCAAATTTTTCCCGTTCGATTGACACACATGTAACTCATATATCATATTATGATGATTGTCTTATCCTTTTATTGTATCTATCGAACTCCCTAAGCATTCGATCAAGTCTGAGGAGCTCAATTGGAGCTGAAATCGCCTAACCATAACTCCCTCTGCGCCTCCTCGCGTGTGAAGACGAAGGGTTACGAGTCGAGGTTTTGGGCCGCACTCGACCCGCCCATTCTCCTTCGCATCTGGCCATGTGTGCATCGTGGGACCCAACCCGTGAGGTGGCAGCTTCTGCGCACGCCGCGTGTTTTACTTGGACACGTGTCCGCGCCCCGCATTTTTGCGGCCCGCATCCAAGCAGTCATGATGACTGTCTCGATTGAGGCAGCAAGTGGGACCCGCCTGGTAGTTGTTGCCCAATCTCGGGTCAACATGTGGAGCTGGGTCCCGTGGCGGTCTCGTTCATCTGATGTTGTGGGACCCACCTGCAGGATAAAATAAAAATCTATAATATATATATATATATATAATATAAATCTTATAAAATAAATTACATTATGTATAGTTCTTAAGTTATATATATATATATATATATATATCAAATCAAAATAATATTTAATAATAATAGACTATATTAATTAAAATTAAATTAATTAAATAAATAAATAGTAAAGTATAATATAATAATTATACCTTTAAATTAAGTAGTTTAATTTCAAACTTTATGAATGCATAACTCATAAAATATTTATCCAAATCATATAATTAAATATATCAAATTTATCAGAAAAATATGAGAAATTTAATGATGCAATTTATTTTTCTGTAAAACTATTATTTAACATAGTGACATTTAGGAGTTTTAAATAATTCAAAAATATATTATAAATTTTCATTTAACTATAACTTTGTGTATGATCACCCAAACATACCTAACATGGGTCTCAAAATACTCAAAAAAACCTAAGGAATATTTAGTAGTGTTAACTTTGCTGTTTAGATTAGATTTAGACTAATCATAATTAGGACCAAACCCTAATTAAGCCATTTAACCCTAAAATTTTGACTGGCCATAAATTAGTCAATTTAGCTCCAAATTAGGTGATCTAAATATCAATTTATATCAAAAAAACCAAATTTACAGTAGTCTATAATAATATTTAGGATTCAATAGTTAGATCTTTTAATTAACTCTAATTACTCAAAATCTTGATTAGTAAATATTAGCAAATCTAATGATCCAAATTAAGTGATTTTAGTTTCAGAGAACTCATAAAGAAAATTAAAACCTAGCTATGTATTTAATTTAGTAATTTTGTGACTAATTTCACTAATCACTCACTAATCACATTAAACCCTAATTTTTAAACCTAGAACTTGTATTAGCTATAACTTAGTCAATACATATCAGAATTTGATAATTTTAGGTTTTATGGAAAACTTAGGACATAATCTATAGTAAACTAATAAAAATTTTAATTTTATTAAAGGTAAAAATTACCAATATACCCTTATAAGATCAAATTCTCAATTTGACCTTATAAGGCTTAATAGTCACTCAAAATTAATAAATAAATTAATAGAAACCAAATATTACAAATTATATTAAAACATAAAATATTAAATTAATGAATTAAATTATTTTTGACAGTTCAACAAAATTAAATTGGTTGATATTGTATCAAAATAGTCAGGTACGTAAATCTACTTATAAGTTTTATTTCAGTATTCTTATTTTTGAGTCATTTTTATTTGAGTATTATTTATTCCAATACTACTTACCACTTATAAATATGCAAAAGAATATTATCAAGAAGCATGTAACAAAAAGATGAAATGTGTTATATTATTGTGTTGTTTGTCTTTGGAGGATGGAAAACAATACTGAGAATCTGTACATATTGGGCATGTTGGCAGTCCCCTAGGAGTTATATGGAGGGATTTAGCCCTTATTAGGAAGTGGGCAAATCCAGAGGAAAGACACACCATCAGTTTCAAATTTGAGATTAAACTACTGACAGGTGAGAAAAGTTTCCTAAAGGTTATGCCTATGAGTTTACCCATTTGGGCTCAGGAGTCTATGGACTCAACTTTATGTTACAAATGCTTTTGATAAATTTTATTTATTTTATATTTTTCATTTATATTGAATTTCACAGCTAACTTGCAGGGCAATACTTAAAGTTGAAAATTTACTTTTCTTTCATATATGCTATGCAGATATTTCAGTCATTTTCATATTCGATTTATACTTATTATAGGATGCTATAATTAATCTTATAAGAATAATTTGCATACTCCTATCTGACTGGTAACTGAATTTTTTAATTTTTGAAAATTAAAGAATTGAAAATCTATCTAAGTAATAAAGAATAGAAGAGATAGAGATGGACTCAACTTTATGTTACAAATGCTTTTGATAAATTTTATTTATTTTATATTTTTCATTTATATTGAATTTCACAGCTAACTTGCAGGGCAATACTTAAAGTTGAAAATTTACTTTTCTTTCATATATGCTATGCAGATATTTCAGTCATTTTCATATTCGATTTATACTTATTATAGGATGCTATAATTAATCTTATAAGAATAATTTGCATACTCCTATCTGACTGGTAACTGAATTTTTTAATTTTTGAAAATTAAAGAATTGAAAATCTATCTAAGTAATAAAGAATAGAAGAGATAGAGATGTGAGAAATTGAGAATGTTTAAATATTTATTATAAATATTAAACTGTTGTAAATTCATATATGAATAGCTCTGAATGTAAATATAGGTATTTATGTATTTTATTTTTCTTATTTTCATAAATGTATATTTTCAATGTATGAATCATTCTTTTGAGACTCTCAAACTTCGATCCCCGGTCATCACAGAATTAGCATCAGAACGGAGTTTGAGATAATCTAAGGAATGATTCATTAAAGCCAACATTATGAATAATGTTTTGAAAATGCTAAATTATAATAAGAATAATTAGTAGTTGAATTTTAAGTTGGAGAGCATAATAATTATAGTTTATTATTTCTCAGATTATGAAGAGTCATAATCAAAATAACAATCAATCTCAGGAGGAAAATGTTCCTCAGAATACTCCTAATCATAATGAGACTGTTTCACCTAATGTTGAAGTAGTCTATCCTTTTGATCATAGTAGGGCAAATCAGATGCTCCAGTTCATAAATATGATGAGCCAATTTATGAACAATCAACAATTTCAAAATCCAAACCCCATTTCAGCACAAAGAAAGGTAGTAAATGAAGATATGCAGATATTTCTTAAGCTTCAGCCTCCAAGATTCAATGGAAAGGCAACTCCTTACCAAGCTGAAGAATGGATTCAAAGAATAGAGAAAGAGTTTAAATGTGCTAAGAGCTATGAAGATCAAAAAGTATCCTTAGCTACCTACTTGCTCAATGAAGCTGCAGAGAAATGGTGGAAAATAGCCAAAACCACTGCATTTTAGAATAGATCAGAAGAAGAAATCCATTGGGAAGAATTCATAAGAGTATTATTGGGCAAGTATGTACCCCAGTCTACTAGGCAGACAATGAGGAAAGAACTCTTGAACTTGAAATAAGGGAGTCATTTAGTTACATAATATGAAGAAGAATTCACTCGCTTAGCTAGTTTTGCTCCAAAAATGGTTACCACTGAAGAAGTTAGGTGTCACTTATTCCTTAATGGACTAAGGAATAATTTTTAGCATATTTTGACACCTCTCCAGATTTCAATTTTTGCCCAACTAGTGGAAAAAGCCAAGTTCATGGAAGCCCAAGAAGAACAGTATTCTTCAAAGAGGCCAGCCTTTTTTCCCCATTTTCCATCCAAGAGGCAACAATTTTCAAGACCTCAAGGAAAAATTTATAACATTCAAAGCAACCCCAGTGGACCTGTTCCAAAAACAATAAACACTTGTAGATTTTGTGGAGGATACACAGTACAGATAAGTGTTTTACTGATGTAGGTCAATGCCATCGATGTGGGAGGACCAATCATACAATAAAGTTATGTTGTGCTACTTATACAGTAAACGAACATCAACTCCCAAATCAAGGCAAAGAAATTATGAGAAATTAGGGCAGACCACTAATAAATCAGAGGAATAACATAGCATCTTCAAGTAATACAAGAAATAACCCAGCCCAGGCCAGAATATTCAATTTATCTCAAGAAGAGGTAAGAGATGAGCCTGATGTGGTTACAGGTAATATTCTATTATTTCAGCACCCTTGTTCAGTTCTTTTTGATTCTGGAGCTACACATTCTTTTATTACATCAAAATTGGTTCAAAAATATTTATTGCCAGTAGAACAACTTTCATCAACACTCAAGGTTAATCTACCATCAGGAGAGTTCTTAGAAATAAGCATCTTTTGTAAATGTAAGTTAGATATAAGGGGAATTTCTTGGGAGGCTAAACTCACTGTCATCCCTATAACCACTTTTAATATTATGCTTGGGATGGACTGGATGAGTCAGAATAAAACATTAATTGATTGTGCCAAAAAGAGAGTATATGTTTATAGTGGAAGTAAGAAAGTGACATTTGTTGGTCAAAGAAGTGTAGTTATTAGCCTTATTCCAGCTAATAAAATTAAAAAATTTATTAGAAAGAAATACCCTAAATTCTTAACCTTACTCTCAAATTCTGATGCTAAATCCACGCCTCTAGAAGAAACACATATAGTAAAAGAGTATGCATATGTTTTCCCAGAAGAACTTCCAGGGTTACCACATCAAAGAGAAGTAGAATTCAATATTGATTTAATTCAAGGAACAAATTCTTTATCAAAAGCTCCATACAGAATGGCACCCAAAGAGTTAGAAGAACTTAAGAATTAACTCTAGGAGTTGATATGAAAAAGGGTTTATTAGACCAAGTAGTTCTCCATGGGGAGCCCCAGTCTTGTTTGTTAAAAAGAAAGATGGGTGTATGCGCTTATGTATTGATTACCGAGAATTGAATAAGGTTATTATTAAAAATAAATACCTGTTACCAAGAATTGATGACTTATTTGTTCAATTAGTTGGTGCTTCAATATTTTCCAAAATTGATTTAAGATCTGGTTATCACCAACTCTGTATCAAAGATGAGGATATTTCTAAATCTGCTTTTAGAACGTATTATGGGCATTATGAATTTTTGGGGATGCCTTTTGGGTTAACCAATGTCCCATCCTATTTTATTGATTTGATGCATAGAATAATAAAACCTTACTTAGATTCATTTATCATTGTCTTCATTGATGATATATTGATTTATTCTAAGAATGCTAAGGAACATGAAGAGCATCTTAGAATTACCTTGAGCTTATTAAGGCAACATCAATTATATGCCAAATTCTCAAAATGTGAATCTTGGCTTCAATCAGTAGCCTTCTTAGGGCATGTAATTAGCAAAGATGGAATATTCAGTTGATCCAAGCAAAATAAGTGCAATCCAAGAATGCTCCCAACCTAATTCAGTAACAGAAATACACAGTTTCTTGGGATTAGCTGGTTATTATCGTAAATTTATTAAGAACTTCTCCCAAATTGCAGTCCCTCTTATTCGTCTTACTGAAAAAGATGTGCCTTACGTATGGGATTCATCTTGCGAATTAGCATTTCAGAAGTTAAAAGAATGTCTAACATCAGCTCCTATTCTAGTATTGCCAGTTGAAGGAAAAAATATCAAATTTATTGTGATGCTTCTGGAATTAGATTAGGTTGTGTTCTTATGCAAGAAGGAAAAGTTTTAGCCTTCGCAGTCTAGACAGCTAAAAATTCATAAGAAAATTATTCAGTTCATGATTTGGAATTGGCTGTAATAGTATTTGCACTTAAGATCTGGAGACACTACTTATACAGAGTAAGATGTGAAGTCTTCACTGATCACCAAAGTTTGAAATATATCTTTACTCAGAAAGAAATAAATTTAAGGCAGCGAAGATGGTTAGAGTTAATCAAAGATTATAATTTATCGATTCAATATCATCCTAGAAAGGCAAATGTAATAGCAGATGCACTAAGTCGAAAGGTAATTTCACATTTGCATATTTTGACCTCTAACCCTATCTCACTCAAGGAAATAGAAGATCTTCAATTAGAAGTCGTGGTACCATCGAATGTTAATCTATTTCAAATAGCTATAGAATGCTCATTAATAGATGAAATTAAAGAAGCTCAACATATTGATGAAGAATATAATCTTTGACTGCATCTATTCAATCAGGAAAGCACCTAGAACTAAATTTGGAATCAAATAAGAACATTTGGTATGGATCTAGAATTTGGATACCTAATAAAGCTGAGTTAAGATTAAAATTATTAAAAGAAGCTCACCAATCCAGATACTCAATTCATCCAAGAAATAACAAAATGTATCAAGATTTGAAATCACACTTTTGGTGGCCACGAATGAAGAAAAGCATCACTGAATTTATATCCAAGTGTGAATCTTGTAACCTAGTAAAAGCAGAGCATCAAAAACCAGGAGAATTACTTCAACCTTTAACTATTCCTCAATGGAAATAGGAAGATATTTCTATGGATTTCATAACTGGGTTTCCTCGCTCTAAATCTAATAATAATTCTATTTGGGTAATTATGGATAGGCTTACAAAATTAGCACACTTTTTACCCATTAAGCAGACATATACAATAGACAAATTAGCAAAAATTTATCTCAAAGAAATAGTAAGATTACATAGTATTCCAAAAACTATCATTTTTGATAGAGACAGTCGATTCACTTCAAGATTATAGAAAATGGTTCATCAAGATCTTGGTTCCCAACTCTGTATGAGCACAGCTTTTCATCCGCAAACTGATGGACAAACTAAAAGAGTGAATCAAACTCTAGAAGATCTTTTTCATCTTTGTGTATTAGATTTTGGAGGAAGTTGGGATAATCACCTTTCATTAATTGAATTTTCTTATAACAATAGTTTTCAAGCAAGCATTGGAATGGCTCCTTATGAAGCCCTTTATTGAAGAAGATGTATCACTCCTTTATCTTGGAATAATATTGGAGAAAATAGAATATTAAAATCAGATTTGATTCTTCAGGCAATAGAAAAGATTAAGTTAATTCAACATCAAATGAAAATAGCTTAAGATAGACAGAAGCAGTATTTTGATGCTCATCATCGTCATGTAGAATTTTCTGTTGGAGACTTCGTATATTTGAATGTTAATCCATTCAAAGGAGTTTCAAGATTTGGAGTTTCTGGGAATTTAAGTCCAAGATTTATTGGACCTTTCGAAGTCTTGAAAAGAGTGGGCCAAGTGGCTTATCAAATCAAGCTTCCACCACATTTGAGCCTTATGCACAATGTATTTCACATCTCCTCATTAAGGAAATGCTTATCAGAACTTTCAATGAGAGTAGAAGTAGAAGATATCAATTTGCAACCCAACCTCAGCTATGGGATTGAACCAGAAGAAATTCTAGATCGAGATGAAAGGAAATTAAGAAATAAATATATTACCATGATAAATGTTCGATGGAAGAACTGCTGCAATGAAGAAGCTACATGGGAAGAAGAATCAAGTATGAAGAAATTATATCCTCACTTATTCCACTAGTAAGTGATTCTAGATCTAGTAAATGTCTTTAAATTTTAGATTGATGTCGGGACGACATCTCTTTTTAGTTGGAGAGAATGTAAAATAACAGATTTTCTTTTCAAATTTATTTATTAATATTTAAATAATTTTGACCTCAGATTCAAAATCTGACTTCGCCATTGCGTTCACCACCCCCAAATTAGTTATGGGTGAAGTTTTGGAGGCATTTGGAAGTCGTTGGATTTTCGTCAAATATTTTAATATTATTTAAATACCTGAAAAATCGAATAATTAAATACTCGTCGGATAAAAAATATGATCATGCCGTTACGTTCCTCACCCCTCAATTAGCTATGGGTGATTTATTGGGAATTTTTGAAATGCATTTAAGTAGTTAAATATAATTAATAAAATTATTTAAAAAGATTTAAATAATAATATTATTTAATTTATACTTAACGGCGCAGTCACAAAAAGGCCTAACATCTGACGGTTCCTTCGAACTGTCCAATCTTCTCGTCTGTCTTCCCTACGACAGACACGCGAGCTCCGCGTGTCGCGATCGAAGACGCGTGGCACGAAGGACTCTCGTCGCGCGTCTACTACTGTCTCACGCCGCTCTAGAACTCCATAAATCCTCTTCTTCGATTCGTATCATTTCATTCTTTCTCCCAAAAGGATCTACTGAGTAGTCTATGTCCTGCAATCATGCGTATTGAGAGGTCTTAAGAACCCTAAGGTACCGTCCCAAACTCCAAATTTTTCCTGTTCGATTGACGCACATGTAACTCATATATCATATTATGCTGATTGTCTTATCCTTTTATTGCATCTATTGAACTCCCTAAGCATTCGATCGAGCATGAGGAGCTCGATTGGAGCTGAAATTACCTAACCCTAACTCCCTCTGCGCCTCCTCGCGTGTGAAGACGAAGGGTCACGGGTCGAGGTTTCGGGCCGCACTCGACCCGCCCGTTCTCCTTCGCATCTGGCCACATGTGCATCGTGGGACCCAAGCCGTGAGGTGGCAGCTTCTGCGCACACTGCGTGTTTTACTTGGACGCATGTCCGCGCCACGTGTTTTTGCGGCTTCGGTGGGGCCCGCATCCGAGCAGTCATGATGACTGTCTCGACTGAGGCAGCAAGTGGGACCCGCCTGGCTGTTGCTGCCCAATCTCGGGTCAACACGTGGAGCTGGGTCCCGGGCGGTCTCGTCCGTCTGATGTTGTGGGACCCACCTGCAGGATAAAATAAAAATCTATAATATATGTATATATATATATATATATATATATATATATATAATATAAATCTTATAAAATAAATTACATTGTGTATAGTTCTTAAGTTATATATATATATATATCAAATCAAAATGATATTTAATAATAATAGACTATATTAATTAAAATTAAGTTAATTAAATAAATAAACAGTAAAGTATAATATAATAATTATACCTTTAAACTAAGTAGTTTAATTTCAAATTTTATGAATGCATAACTCCTAAAATATTTATTCAAAGCATACAACTAAATATATCAAATTCATCAAAAAAATATGAGAAATTTAATGATGTAATTTATTTTGCTGTAAGACTATTATTTAACATAGTGACATTTAGGAGTATTAAATAATTCAAAAATATGTTACAAAATTTCATTTAACTATAACTTTGTGTGTGATCACCCAAACATATCCAATATGGGTCTCAAAATACTTATAAAAACCTAAAAAATATTTTAGTAGTGTTAACTTTGTTGTTTTGATTAGATTTAGACTAATCACAATTATGACCTAACCTTAATTAAGCCATTTAACCCTAAAACTTTGATTGGTCATAAGTTAGTCAATTTAGCTCCAAATTAGGTAATCCAAATATTAATTTAGATCACAAAAACTAAATTTATAGTAATCTTTAAAAATATTTAAGATCCAACGGTTAGATCTTTTAATTAACTCTAATTACTTAAAATCTTAGTTAATAAATATTAGCAAATCTAATGATCCAAATTAAGTAATTTCAGTTTCAGTGAACTCATAACGAAGATTAAAACCTAGTCGTATAATTAGTTTAGTAATTTTGTGACTAATTTTACTAATCACTCACTAATTACAATGAACCCTAATTTTTAAACCTAGAACTTGTATTAGCTATAATTTAGCCAATACATATCAGAATTTGATAATTTTATGTTTTATGAAAAACTTAGGACATAATCTACAGTAAACTAACAAAAATTTTAAATTTCATTAAGAGTAAAAATTACCAATATACCCTTATAAAATCAAATTCCCAATTTGACCTTATAAGGCTTAATAGTCACTCAAAATTTATAAATAAATTAATAGAAATCAAATATTACAAATTATGTTAAAACATAAAATATTAAATTAATGAATTAAATTATTTTTGACAGATCAAAGAAATTGAATTGGTTGATATTGTATAAAAACAGTTAGGTACGTAAATCTACTTATAAGCTTTATTTCAGTATACTTAATTTTGAGTTATTTTTATTTGAGCATCATTTATTTCAAAACTGCTTACCACTTATAAATCTACAAAAGAATATTATCAAGAAGCATGTAACAAAAAGATGGAATGTGTTATATTATTGTGGTGTTTGCCTTTAGAAGATGGAAAGCAATATTGAGAATCTGTACAGATTAGGCCTACTGGTAGCCCTTGTGAGTCATATGAAGGGATTTATCCCTTATTAGGAAGTGGGCAAATCCATATGAAAGACACTATCAATTTTAAATTTGAGATTAAACTACCGACGGGTAGTGAGAAAAGCTTCCTAAAGGTTATGCCTATAAGTTTACCCATTTGGGCTCAGGAGTCTACAGACTCGACTTTATGTTACAAATGATTTTGATAAAATTTATTTATTTCATGCTTTTAATTTATATTGAATTTCACAGCTAACTTGCAGGGCAATACTTAAAGTTGAAAATTTGCTTTTCTTTTATATATGCTATGCAGATATTTCAATCATTTTCATATTTGATTTATACCTATTATAGGATGCTAGAATTAATCTTATAAGAATAATTTACGTACTCCTACTTGACTGGTAATTGAATTTTTCAAGTTTTAAAAATAAAAGAATTGAAGATCTGCCTAAGTAATAAAGGAGAGAAGAGATAGAGATGTGAGAAATTGAGAATGTTTAAATCTTTATTATAAATATTAAATTTTGTAAATTCATATATGAATGGCTCTGAATGTAAATATGGATATTTATGTATTTTATTTTTTTTATTTTTATAAATATATATTTTTAATGTATGAATCATTCTTTTAAGACTCTCGAACTTCGATCCCTAGTCATCACAATACATCTACTCTAGTAAGCAGGTCAAATAGGGAAAATACGACTAACTGAAATAAAATGCATCAACAACATAGAAAATAGTAAGCTGAACTAAAATGGAATGTATAGCTACCATATGAGAAAAAATTGGCCAATCTGGCCCAATATATTCCCGTAGCCTTTATGGGCTAGGGCGGACATAATATAACAATATAGTACGACATAACTAAAAAGACAGATAATACTATGTAAATATCTTTTAGTTATTTTACTTTTATTTCTGCGGATAATTTCAGAAATAGCTAATGAGTCAAGCATATTTGTAAGACTAATACACTCTCCTTAATGAGTGAGGTTAAGCATTCTGATCTCTTATTACCCCTATTCATTGGAGTAATGTGCACCATAATCCATCATGAACTAAACCCAAATGCAAATATTTTCTTAATATTCTATATTTTTATTTTCATGCAACAATATTTTTCTTATATGACATGCTTAAGGAAAAACAATCACAAAATTCAAGAATTGCGTATTACAAAGTCAAATAGTAAGCAATAGACTCTATTAAATATGATAATATCATTTGTTTTCTAATTTAACCATTCTAACTATTCCAAATTACACAAGTTCAAGATCTCCAATTCCTACTATCGAGTGTAACTTAGAAGCACGACCTTATAAGTTAAAAGGATTAGAACTGATCAAGTTCTAATCTAATTCAATCAAGCACGACTATAGTTTTAAATCAATAAATCATAACATCCTAATTTAATGAATTTAGACAGTCTATCTAAGATTTGATCAAGATCTACTAAATTATAGATTATGGATTAAACACCACGAGATTGGGCTTAATCACATAATCCAAATAAGATAAAATATAAGATCTAGGTTTCAGTCTAAAAATGATCTATTGAATTAAGTAAATCCTATTAAAAATCAAACTTAATAGAATAAATCTCATATCCTAAATCTAGGGTTAAAAGATAAAAGAATAAAAAATAAGTTATAAAAATCTATAAACTAGTAAAATCAAGGATTCATTCATTAAATAACCCACTTATCTAATAAATGAAACCTAACATATGAGCTAGTCCTATCCTTAGGAATAACCTAGTTTGAGGTATAAGATCCTAAGAAAAGACTTAGAGATAATTTAGAAATTTTAACTATCTTGACCTTATAACTAAATTTAATATTTAGAATGATTCTATTACAGTTCTAATATTAGTTTCATTAACTTTAGAAGATAATATAGGGTTTAAAGATGCTGAACCTAAATTTTTGAGCAAAATGATCATTTTGCCTCTACTTAAGAGTTCAAAAAGCTACTTTTTGAATTAGGGTTCCAAATGGATAAAATCACAGCACAAACATTAATAAGCACACTAGCATATAGACAAAAAGATGTATGTGAAAAACTCAAGAATGAGAAAAACTACGGATCCACACCACTACAAGAAAATTCATTATATAAAAAATAATAACAAAGTTACAAAGAACTTAAATATCTCTTTACGAAAGAAGAGCTTCACAACCCTAAGTTTTTTCTTCTTCTTCTCTCTTAGGTTTCTCTTTATTTTCACTCTAAGATTTCAAGCCTCTAAGAGCTCTTACAGAAAATAGCACTTATATTACTCTAACCCATAATATTGACTTTTATATGGAATCTCAAACTAGCCCTCCAAATGCCATAAATAATTATGGACATGTCACACCTGAGATGGAATTTCGGCATGCTCTTGGGCACGCCGAAGTGCATGTATACTGGCTTCTAAGACACCTGGGCCCAGACATTTTGTCTGCTGGGACGCCTGAGCACGCTGGGGCATTAGAATTTCTGTCTACTGTGCGCCTAAGCACCAGACTGTATGTATGCTTGGCACCTGAGGCGCGCTTGAGCGAGCATGGGCGCTAGTCTTGTTGTTGACTTCTATAGATCCGTCTAGGAATCCACTGGAACACCGTTTACTCTTCCTTTGATAACCCAGTTGGTCTCCACACCATAACACTAATTGTGCTGTAAATAGTTGGAATACGGATGTTGATGCTTTTCTCAAGTGATTGAGTTGCTAATCCTCTTTAGGAAACCACTCTGTAGTTTATGATATAATCTCTTTTTATCGTTCTTAAGAAAATCTCCAATATAATATTATAGAAGACCTTATCGGCCTTGAGATAGAAACAACTGATTGCAATCCAAAAATAAAATCAATAAACGTTGGTGTATAAAGACTAATCTCACAGCTATTAGTGAATGCCTAGTGCTCAGTGCTTCTCCTTTAGTGAATGAAGCTATTAGTGCATGCTTAGTGCTTATCCATATTAAATACATATTATATAATCTCGCTTTAAAAAAAAACTTCATCAAATATTTTGGTATTTTCTATAATTTTTATAAAATATAACGAGTAGAAATTTGAATCGATGCTAAGAGTAGAAATAAAAGAGCCTAAACTACTCAGCTTTTTTCACTCTTCACACAAATATCTCAAATCCAAATTGAACTTCATATCGATAGGATTGGAATTATTGAACTGTTAATAATTTAAATTAAAAAAATTAGCGTTAATCCAATTTTAGCAGAGCACTTTCCCGCGCAGAATTCTTACAATGCACCGCCAAAAGCGGGCCTTCTTCTCCTCCACTGTCATGAGCTATGGTTTTACTTGAAGAGATTCTCTCGAATAACTTCCCTACTTGTGTTTATTTTATGAGGAGAATTTGCATGGCTTCTTAGCTATGAATTTTTGCTAGTTATAATTCTATATGAGTCTCTATTATTTAATTGACTACAGTTGGAATTAGATTGGACCCGAACTTAGATTCTTAGAGCTTACCTTGACTCGAGTTCAGGATGGATTCGAGCCAAGCTAGCTAATTTAAAATGATTGATTTTGAGTGAACTCTTAATTATTTCCAGCTATAATTCTTTTTTTTTCTAAATAATTAAATATCTTTAATATATTTATAACTATGATTTGAATTAGTAAATTATAATTAGCATTAATTGTACTCGATAATTTCTTTAAATAGATATTAATAAAAAATGTAAAAATTGAAATCGATCCATTGGTCTAAAGCATAAAAGGATAAACAATATATTTAATATTACTTTTGAGTTAAACTTATTATATGTTACAGATAGGGTCAAAGAAAATATATATACTCTCATGCATGTCCAACAAACGGTGGAAAAATATAAACGAATAAAAGAAAAAAAAAAAAACGATTGTGATCAAGAGAAAGATAGTAAATAGGCACATAATTCCCTCCTCGAGCTTATAGAAGCGATAAGTTTTCTAACACTAGTATCGAAATTAGTATAAGTACTTTTGTTAAGATGCCAGTCAGTATAAACGCAGCTGGAACGTGTTGGACGTGAAGATTATGATTTTTGATAACTTCTCGAACAAAATACTAATCTACTTTAACATGATCTTTGATAAGTTGCACCAAGATTTTCAATATTGCTTGGGCCAGCATTACTTGCATGGGCTGGTGTTCTAGATCCTCCTATGATTCTCTTGCCAACTTTTGGCATTCTATAACAATTAGCAGTTGAAGTAGCATGGCATTCCCTAGATCTGAGTACCTCATTCCACAACGATACCATTTATTTGTTCCAATAAAGCATATATTTTATGAATGAGTCTACCACCAAAGTCTACAAGTAGAAGCAACTTTGGGAAGTGGTGCAACATTGCTTTGCATATTATAGAGCCTCCCTCTTTATGAAAGAGTGGGTTCATATATGGTACATGAGGGTGTGTTCTTGATCTCTTCTTGAATCGTAAATATGAGTGGTTTTTTTTATCCTCTAACTGTTTTCCCTTTTCTATAAGTTGTGACAAATAAAAAATTTGGAAGGCAGTCAGTAGAAAATCCTTATACCACTAAGAAAAGATTCCATCTAACATTTTCAACAGCAACCATTAACGATGCAAACTTAGCTAGACAATTAAATATTTCTTCATATTCCGTGACAGTACACCTTCCTTGCCTGAAGTGGAGGAACTTCTTCCTCATAGTTTGTCGGGTTGATTGTGACACAAACTTATATAAGAATATTCTTAAAAACTCTAGCCAAACGACATTCTCTTACATTTTGGCTTGAAAGGTAGTACTGATAATTGATTACCAACAATGTTCTGCATTTTCAATAAAAAGATATGTGACTGGTGTCACCTTTTAGTCATCTTGGTTTTTGTATATTTGAACTCCTTGAACCATATAATACATTCCTCAACTTGGAGTGGATTGGTTACTCCAACAATTTTAGGTGGTTGTAGTTTGAGGAATGCTTATGGAACAATAACTACACTAGAGTATGAAGTGGGGATTGTGGTTATTAATTATTTATACATTGGATTGTTATATTCATAAAATGCATCATTTGATTTGCTCCACTACTATTTAGAGGATCTAGCTTCTATATTTTGGGGAAGTATGATCAGTAAGGCTTGGAGTGGCATATGGAATGTTCACTCCTTAAAAGAATAATTATTTTACCTATTGTTATCCCTTTCTTGAGTTAATTAATTAATGGGCAATGGTTAAGAACTTATGAACACTAATACTCACCAACTTATTATTCTACCTAATCTCATTTTAATTAAAAGGGATCTATTTAAATTACTATTTGAATTCCTCAACATTTGCTTAGACACCAATTGTGAAACATACTTTTAGTATAATTAAATAGAACTTTTAAATATTGATGTGCATTTTCAAATAATAGTAGAGTTTCTAATAAAAACTACAAAGTTAAGCATCTTAAATGGGAGCACTCCCATGATTGATGATTTATCAGAAGTTATATTTTGTAGAAAAAAATATGAAGCCATTAAGGTCATAATAGATAATAGAAGTCATTTTCCATATTTTAATTTATATTTATATTATCATTACAATAAAGTTAATAGAATTCCATTAATCATTATTTATCAAGTTGACCTATGTTAGATTGGTAACAACCAATCTAACATTGGATGCATCTTTCTGCATGATCATATTGGCAGTTAGGTAAAATAGTAGTTAAACACATCCAGAGCCATTCAAGTGTAAGAAATAGCATTTATTTAATTTAAAGTAAAATACTATTCAGAATTTATTAAATGACTTTCATTATACACTAATAAATATCCCTTGAAGGGGCAGTTAGAATTCGTTAATTTGTCGTGCCATGTTTTTAAACTATATCAGCATTCTTCAGCTATATCTGATCTGGTATTATAAAAATAATACCTTAGTGCACATTCTAAATACAAAGGATATTAAAAATATGCTTTAAGCAAAAGTGGAAGGCAAAAAATGATATTAATTGCATGGAACTATAGTTTATAGTAAAAAAATAATCATAACTCCTACAAAATAAATAGTCTTATCAAATGCCAAATTTTAAATGGAAAAGCTATAGTCGTATAAAAGTTCTTGTTTATGTTTGTGATATTATGAAGCAATGATAGCAGCTATGATAGGCAAAGCCAGAATCATGAGGTTGTGTTCATATACATTTAAGCATAAACCTTCACCTGGGCACCCTTAAGGACTCCAGATAGCAATAAACATGCATATAAGCATAACCTTCACCTGGGCCTCCCTCAAAGGCTCCAGATGGCACCCTTATAGCTCCTGAGGACTAGCCCCGCCCCAACCTATTCATACTTTGCTTCAGAACTTTTCTTGCAATATTCACAAGATACATAAACATTATTCAATTTATCTTACATCATTAGTAGTATGAATAGCGCATCAAGTAGAATATAAAAATAGGCTCAAAGCGGTGCTTAAGCAGCAAATGATAATAAAAAGAATAAAATAATATCCAGCGTACCGTTGATTTGCCTTTAAGAAGATGAATCACTCACAAAGTTTATGTCTGCAAAAATTGTATTTAAAATCTTTATTAGACTATAATGAATAATTAGTCTCTCATACGAATACATGCACAACTAAGCCTATAGTTTAATCTTATAAGTCCTTATAATTCATTTAATACATTTGTGAATAGGATAAAGACTAACGAATCAAAAAATGGCTATAATGATTTCATAGTTCCTCATTCGATATGCGTCGGAATCCTAAGTAACTTAGCGTGCGCCTAATTCATTATGTAGGGATTCCAATTTGCAATGAGATGATAGTTTGCCAATAGATTCTATTATAATGCTTTAAAATACTAAGAAGTAGAAACATGAATGAAATGAGTTTCATAAACACCCCACGATAATATTTCAAATGATCCGAATATAAATTGCATGTCTAAATATTTCGTTTATTAATAAGGTCTAGAAACTTTATGATTAAGTTCAACATCTAACAAATGCTAATTTTCACTATACAAAGTTACTAAATTTTTAATCCTAAATTATCATTATTATTATTATTATTATTATATATATATACATATACATATATAAATATATATACATATATATTTTATCCTTTTAAGAGACTCGACAGAGGAGCTCTCACCTTATGCTGGACGCAGTGGATCGAGAGATCGGCGTCGAAATGGAGGTGGGAGAAGTTGGTGCAACGTCGATTCGGTGAAGGCAACCGCACGCAAGCAGAGGTCGAGCGCTACGAGCTCCTGACGTCCGTCTCTCGGCGCACGAGCAGAAGGAGGATCGAGTGCAGGGGGAGACGATCGACTCTGATTGCTGGACATCGGCTCATGTACGCTTCTACGGAAGAGAGGGTGGGGTAGATAGAAGCTTGTTGTGAGGGATCTTTGGTTCTGTGGAGGTTTTAATAGGACATGCGTACGTAACACACGTCCGTTCCTTGCGGCGTGAGCCACAGACTGGGCTCGTCAACTCTCACATACGAAACGTGCTTCCTTCCAAAATCGTGGCTCTTTTATGCGTCACTCGCAAGTAGGGAAGTAACGTTCCTTTGACCTTTCTATTTGAAACCTTCGATCGGCTTTATTACCGACGATTTCTTAAAAGGATCGTCTGCCTTGATTGAACCCGGGCTTAATGAGGTAAGTAATGCTTAACTAAATTGAGTATGGGTTTAAATGACAAAATCTTAATTTTTATTCCAGCATTAATTGAGTTTGAAAACTTGCTCAATCAAGAATGGTAACCGAAAAGTTTATTTTAGCAGGAGATTTTAACAGAAAACTGAAATTTGCAGGGATTTTAACAAATCTGAATATTACGGGAAAGTAACGTTCCTTTTTACCAATGACCTAGGGTCATTACACGTCCAAAGGTTTGTCTAAGCTTCCAAATAGTTTGGTTGGACCTTAGCCAGTCTAGTTTACACTGTAGGCAAACCAAATCAACATTAGGGTGTTAACTATCTATTTTCAAGATCACGTCAAGAGCATTAAGTATAGTAGTGCCGAAAATAAAAACATCAAGACATTATCCACATTTATTCATTCATATACAATATAGAAAAATAGAAAAATGAGAAAAAGATGCATTTATTACATTCATTTGAATGCATGGTTAAAAAGAAATGAATATAACTACTCTCTCATTTTGCATGTACTTGAAGCCAATCCTTCTTCGTGATCCTAATCTTCGAATATTGGATTCCACCTATAACACGATCTATCATATGCACATATATGACAGGGCACAAAAAAAAAAATATTGTTAGACTTTTAAAGTCTAAGTGAACTTAAATTTACATAAATGGTTAACATTTTAAAATATCATTACTGCACAACAGAAGAATAAAACAATATAAAAATGTGTATAGATCTGCAAAATTGGAACTGCATAAAACTGAAAAGAAATCTAAAATTGCAAATTAAAGCTACTGAAAATAAGACTATAACTGAAACTGAACAGTACTAAGAACATAACAAAAGACTATGAACAAAATGGTTAAAAATAAAGCTATAAACCGAAATGTAATGTTGCTGAAATAACATGCCACTGAAAATATAACTAAATTATGTTGCTGAAATAACATGCCATGGCCCGACCTTCTCGTGCCTCCCCAGGCTATTTAAGCCCCTCGAGATCCTCAAGAGATCTGTTTGCACCCTCATGTGATCTCAATTGCTCCCCAAACCTTCCCAACCACCCCAACTTTTCTCTGCTGCTCCAATCGCTCCCAGCAAACTTTGAAAGCTCCAATTCTTGATGCAATAGTGGGTGAGGCTAGGTTTTTGGGTCCTTAGCAACTATGCCACAGTGCAAGGAAGCTCTGGCAAGGTTGATCAGCTCCCGATCTGCTTCTGATCGTCTGCAACTCACCGATTTTTCCCTCAGACAGATACTCCTTTACCAGTGTACTAAAGTCTTTATGCTTGCATCGGATCTCAGTGATTTTAATTCCAAACCAGCCTAAATCGATTGTCGACACGATTGGGTTCGATTGAACCTGATCGAAGGGCAATCAGGTCAGGCCTATACAATGGTATTCAGCTCCCGAGCTCTAGTAAGAATCCAGTGGTTCAGATCACCTCCCACCCTATTGTAGTGTTCCTTGGGTCAGCATCAACCTAGGGAATGTGAGGAGAGTTTGATCAAGCTGAATGATTGACTGTGGAGAAATAATTTCCCCTCCACAGTAAACCCTAGAATTCAAGGAGAATGAATTAGGTTTAGGCGATTGGGTGCACCTTAGTTAGGTCTTTTAGTTTCATTAAATAGATTTTGAGCCTAGGATTCTTTTGAGCCATTATATATGCGTGTTAATGCTCTGTGTTTCGGTAATTTAGGGTTTCCCAAAACCCTAAACTCCGGACATGAGTTCCCTTCATCAAAATGAAGGAGAACAGTGCAGGTCGGGCCAGCCCACAACCTGCGTTGTTCGACAGTAGCAGGTCATCAGGTCCCAACCAACCCACGTTGTCCCGCAAAGTACAAACTCGTCTGGTCCCAGTCGACTCGAGGAGCCTGAGTGCCAAAAAGTGAATAATATGAATGTATTTTTGGAAATCCTGCAATTTAAACTATATGAAATTAAATGAAAACTAGAATTAGCTTTATTCATTCAATATGCATCCAGAATATATGATCTTATATACTATTTTGATCAAAAAAATGTGTAGAAAATAAACTGTAATAATATTTTACTTTATGTAGATGATTTTCTTAATTATGCTATTTAAATCTTGATTAGTGAATATTATGGTGTTTACTTATCTGAATTGCATGTTTAGGGTCTCCATTTTTTCATTATGTCAATTAGAATTTAATTGTAAGGTTAGATTTATTTTTTGTGATTAATTTTGCTAATTATTTGTTAATTTCATTAAACCTTGATTAGTGGATTTTAGCCTCATTTGTAATCTAATTATGGAAAATTTTGTATCTATAGAGGCATTAGATGGTAAGAAACCTAATAATAACTTTACATTTCAATTTTGGAATTTTTAATTCTTAATTATCTCTAATTAACTCAAAACATTGATTAGCTAATATTAAGCATTTTACTTGGCCAATTTAAGCTCACTTATTGATTTTACCTTAATTAGGCAATAAGGATTGATGTAGGATCAACTGATTTAATTCTTGATCTTCATTTATTCATGTTAGTCTCTTAGGCCTTAATGAGGACTAGTGTGATTATATCCTAACTGATAATCTTCATACCTTATTGATTTTCTCCTAAGTAAGAAAAATATGCATACTTATTACCACTAAATCAGTTAATAAAAGGTGGTTGATTGATTAAACAACCAATTCTAGATATAATGATTTATTTTATGAATTTGCATGTTAACTCTTAGATATAAGATAAGAAGGATTTACATTCTTGATTTCATCTTTCAACCTATTTAATACTCATGAATTACAAAAGCTTTTATATAAGTTAATAATTATATTGATTATTGTTAGAACCATAAAAGTATCATTAAGGGTATGGTTAGACAATATGATTAGTGGAACTATAGTTAAGCTAAATTATTGAGGTAAGTCATCTTCTTTGTACTATATTGAGGTAGAATCCTAAATTCACCATATAAACCTCAAAGATTTGTCTTATGTTCTTATGGCAGTATTAACCCCATGCAAATTAGATTGGACATATTTTCTTGTGGTAGTGAAACCAAAATTGATAGAATTAGATTTTAATTCCTTTGGAGCTTAGTGTTGGAACCACTTACAATTGAGCATATCTTCTATAGCTTGAAACTCCTTGATTATTAAATAGTCTATTTAGAATTACAAGTAATAATTATATTTATAATAATAATATATAAAATTAGTTGATTTGTTATATATATAATTGTATATTTTTTGTCTTATATTAGTTAATTAGATAAGTATAATTCAATTCATGATAAACATTCTAATTCTAAGGTATGTTATAAGTAAAGGTTTGGACATCTTAGTTTGGGAGAATAAATTATTATAGGATGTATGTCTCCTATCCTAGTGCATGGGGATATATGCAGTTAAGCAACCTATGTGCCTAATGTCATCTTCCTTAAGACATGCTAATCATGTGTATGTACTCTTAACATGTGACAAATTAAGTTAGTATAGTAGTGTAACCATGAGATATATTAATTTTAGTGGAAATAGAATCTATATTATGTAAGTCATATGATTAAGGGTTCTAAATATTATGGCATTTAGATTAACATGCATATTAAGATGAAACATGTTAAATAATTAGATAACAACAAGGGATATATCTTTTTATTTTCTGATTTTACTTCATTATTTCTTGTTTATTTAAATTTTTGGCATAGCATAAATTGCATAAGCATGGCATATCATTAACGGTGCGATGTGTAGCACACCTATGATTTGTTAGTGGTGTAATTCTGAGTACACCTAGGAAACATGGGATGCTATGTTGCATCAAGGTCATGTATACTTGTGGATATACAGTAGCATATTCAAATGCATAAACAATGGCATACAACCCAGTTTAGTTTTTCATATTTTATTCAGTTTGTTATTTATTTTAGTTGATTACTTTCAACATACTTGCTCTGGTTCAATGTTACTCTTTATCTAGTCTCAGTATTTGGCTTTACCATTATAATTTTGATGTAGTTTTACACTGGTTGAATCTATTTTATTATTAAGTCAAGTAATATCCCTTAAATGAAATAAAATATTATTTGCAGCTTAAAATATACTTAGACTTATTGTCTATCATAAGATTTTTCTTTTTTTTCTTGGTTGGGGCCCTGGCATGTGAAACTGACATGTCAAGTTTGGAACAGCTTGATGGGCTAGCTTTAAAGAAGATTCAGGAGCTTCTATAGGAGGCAGAGGAGCAATAGTTGCTGTAGTATTGATTTTAGTTCCTCAGTTTACTATATTCTATTGTGAAATGAGAGAATTACTTCAATGCTCATTTTTAATTATAGTTTGTATGAATTAACTCTGGATGTATTTTTCTTTCTGTTATGAGACAAATGTATACTTAGCTCCTGTGATGAATATTATGGATGGATGTTTAAGCTTTTGCACTTTGATATTTATTGTATTTTATACTTAGTATTATGATGTGATCTGTTTATATATTTCAAGCTTATTCATATATTATGACTATCTTTCCTTATTCATCTTAAGGCCAATGTGTATTAGTACATCTACTAATACTTAAAATAAGGGTACTTCACTTGTCTTAAAGATTAGCATCAGCACCTGTTATTATTATATGAAAAGATAACTCATTAGATTCTTGTTAACTCATCATGAGCTACGGGTTGATAATGAGTCATGATGGGTTACTCCTTTCAAGTAATTACCCATTTTGTAGCTAATATTGTTTTGTTGCATGTATCGGCGAGGAGGGGCATTACAAGAAATCCTCATATATTCGATGTTAGCTATTTATGATATTTTAATCAAGACAGAGTGACTACGGATCGCCAAAACTTTTAGGATTTGACCGATTACTGATTGAACTATAAAAAACACGAAACTTGGAATGATTGATCATCTTGATGAGACGAACACACATGTTCAAAAATCATTGATTTTGAACAAGTAATTTATTATATATATATATTTTTTAAATGCAAGAACTTGGAAAATTTATTATGGACAATCCGAAGCTTGAAAAATGACAAAATTCAAAATATAGCATCCTTATTTGATGCTTGACCTAAAAATGAAAAAATCAATTACTTTCGTATATTTTATTTTCTAATATTTCTAAAATTAAAAGTTCAAAAAATTATTTAGGATGATTCGAGATCACAATCGCGCTCAAATTTTTACAGTATGATCCCCTCACCGTCTCTATCTAAATGTATTTTTATTTGATTTTTATTCGACTTAAATCAGAATCATAATTTTTATCTTAATCAGATCAAGTTTTGATCTAATCTACATAGTAACAATCTTGGGTTTTTGCATAGAGCCTCTCCGTCGCTTTCAAGGTAATATTTGGATCGACCTTTGACCCAAGGAATTCATTGGGATCTCAATGGAGTTCTGTGGCTAACTGTGGAGTGAGCTCTACACCTCCATAGTAAACCCTAGAACCCACGGTACGTGGCACAATTCAGCCTAAACCCATTAACACATCGGCAAAGGAATATTAGTAATTCATGTTACACTAAAATATCATACGCACAGCTAAGCACAAGGTTAAGCCATCATTAATTAAAAACAAATAATTAAGCAATCTGTAAATAATTAGCTCATATATATACAAAAGAAATGTAGTAGTGTAATTAATTTTCTATTCTTTTTGAATAGAAAATAATGATGAATGGCTTTAAGCATGGAGAAAAGATTCTTGTCTCAGCTTAAGGGATGATAAATATTCCCTACCATACTTTTTCCCCTGCTTCCTTCCTTCCATGCAAAATCAGAACGTTATATTTCAAACTTTTACATCAGGTACATGTCAACTTTTGATTTTTATTTTGAGCTAATATTGAAGGCTACATAGAATTTTATTGTTCACACTTAGTAATTCACATAAATTAACTCATGGGGTTAGCTTGACCATAATTTATTTTAAGCTTTTTTTAAGTGCTAAGCTGTTAGCAGCTAGCTAGAAGCCAGAAGACTATCGGGGTCCCTCTGGGCTTTGGCCTACTTGTTCAAATGCTTTCGTCAACAGTAGTTTTAAGCAACTATGTTTCCAACACCGCCTTCATAAGTGACTATTCAAACAGTTGAAGCTGCGCCCAAAAACACCATTAGTGTCGTGTGGGACCAGGCTTGATGAACCCAAGAAGCGTGCTCTGCATTTACTTCACATAGAGGACAGTTAAAAGGAAACGATAGTGCGAAACAGAGTCTCAATTATCACCATATTGCAGGCATTAGGAGTTGGCAGGCAACTTTATTCGTTTTTGAAACTGTATGTAAAGTCTTGCGCTTCTGTTTGTGCAAAGTATGAAATTGTGTGCAATTTTGAAATGCATATGCTCAACTAAAGTACGACCATCCATCAAACTAATCACCATCAAAGAATTCATTCTTCATTCTTCATAAATAATGTTCTAATAGAAGAAGCCTTTCATTTCCTGAAGAAGATGCTGCTTTGCACCCTCGATAAATGAAAACAGCACTCCCAATTAACACTGATATTTTCAGGGTTTGCATAACTTGGAACTAAATTCACATTTTAGTTCATTGCTAAGTAAATCATGTGGTAGGACATAACAGAGGGTACTTTAATCTATATATAGAGGGTGCATGAGTTTGTGCAGGGGCATTGATTACTTACCATATGGTTCTGTGGTGCATCATGAGTGATTTTTCTGGCCGTTTCATCGATGAGACTTGCTTTATTTGAATGCCTTAAAGTGGAATGATGACTATATGATGATTTTCTTGCAGCTTTCCTGCTATCGGGATGGTAAAAAGAGTGAGAGTTCTGAGGTTCTCTGACAAGGATCGGAGTAGAGAATAAAGGCTGATGCTATTATGTAACTATGTTATACCCTGTCACCTGAACAATAATGATGAGTTGGTCTATGTAAGGAGCATAAAGATTAACAAATTTTAATGAGTTGACTGTTTTTTTTTTTTTGAAGAATTTTTCGCTGCCGGGTCTTGCACATAGGAGCCGCACAATTATGTAGAAGCCTCTAAGAGTGCTCAAGAATCGAAATATAAAAGATATTTTACCATATCAACAAGTGCAGATGACTCAAACTTGTAGTACAAGAGACTCAAGTATCTGAGTGAGAGAGTATCAGTTTCTCCTCTAGAGAGGTTAATTTTGTGGTTTAAACTGCGGATTAAGATTTTTGCGAAGATTGCATGCTTAGAAAGCAAAAGAGTGTTAGTTTTTTTATAAACCAGAAAGCTCATAAATTAGAATTTTTGCACAGCACCCCCATGATAGGCGACAACTAGAAAGTTATATATTCAATATAAAATCGTGAGACCACTAAGATTAAATGGACAGTACACTACCATTTGAGAGTTCGCACTGTTACAGTTAATATAAGCAAAAATGCCTAAATTAAATGAGTTTACAAACGCTTTGAAAGTGAGAAGCTAATGTAGCCATCTCACATCGATCAAGCTCGAAGAAGCAAGTAAAATTTACTTAAAAAATCGCATTCTCAAGCTAAATCCAAAATATTTATTAGAATTTTAAAGATTTGTTATAGAATTATATAGCATAAATAGGTTTGGCATATGCTAGTGGAATCATTACAAGTGTCTGAAGTGAAAAGTAGCCCATAAGCTCAAGAGTTCTCAAGGTAATGATTAGGTTTTATTATCCCCAAGTTTAAGATACATGTTCTGTGTGTGGAGACTAGACTGCAGCCCAAGATTGTTCAATAGGTTCGGTAGCACCTGATAGCAGCTTGAAGTGCATGAATGCGAGTAAGAATTGGAGTGGTGAAGTCTAAAGTTCAATGGAATGGCCTTAAATTGGATCATGGTTAGTTACAGAGCTTGGGGTGACTTTGGATCAACCACAAATCAATCAAGTGAGAGCTGGGTGCAAATTGAGTCAAGTAAGCCAAAAGAGTACTGAAGGTATTGAACTAGGTAAAGTAGCGGCACTTAGGCATACCTAAGCGTCGGAACAATATCTTTTAGCTGAGACATGGCGTTGGGCGTTGAGGAATGCTACTGGAATTAGTAGAACCCGAGACTTGGGAGCCCCCAAGTGTTAGAGGCTTTGATCAGATACTGTGCCAACACTTTTTCAAATAGTAGGGCCAGAGATAGAGAATTGGGCGTTCGACCACGCCCAAACACTAGTAGTTAATCCAAGCAGAAAGTCAAATAGAGATTAGGGAGCTTACGCGTGCCAAAGTGCTCAATGTATTGGAGTCTAGTTGAATAACTCAAGACCCCGATGCTTGAGTGCATCATAAAACTAATTTGGCATGTGTGATGGAGAAATTAGATACATAGCTTATCCCAGAGGGGCATTTTTGACATGTAGCAAATATCTAAGGACTCCTAGGGCTAGATGGAAGGTTTGGGGGGCTGTTTGGATGGTTGTACATATTTAAGAGCTGCTTCAGTTTATCTAGGAGTGCTATAAAAAAAAATAGAAGCTTGGAGTGGGGTGGGAAAGGCTGAGTGCTCTTGAAGAAAGGGAAATCTCTTTAGTATTTTTTTTTTAATTATAGTAAATTCTTTGTAGTGTGGCTTCATGATTTTTCACGATCTTTAGGTTTCCGTGTAAAAATCCTAGTATGCTTTTCTGGATGTTGTTCTTATTACTTTTCTAAGTATCTTGGTTTTGCTCACTAAGATGACAAAGCTGGAGAATCCATACTTATGCTATGGTTAGATAAGAATATACATCAAAAAGTATTAGAATTTTTTTTTTTTGTAATTTTTGTATATAGGTCTTATCAAAAATTACATTCAACTAATAATCTAATTACATATTAGATTGACACATCATCTATATATTTTAATGTATACTAATGTGTAAATGTAACAATACTCTTTTGATAATTATGCTTATGTTTACATTCATTGGAAGCTGACAGCCGTACCGAGAGAGAGGATTATAAGTGAGTGTGATGCGTTAAATGCATGCAAACTAGTTTCTTAACAAAAATTGTTTGAATATAATAGATATATTCTAATATTTAGGATTTAGGGTTTTTAATTGATTTATACTTTTAATTTTTATTAAAATAAATTAAATATTAAAATTAGATGTGATAACTCTCATTTTACTAAAAGAAATACTATTTAGATTTATTGATATGATAATTAAGAAAATTCATTCAATAAAATTTAAGATTCATTATATTTTATTTTATTTATATTAAAATAATATAAATATTAATTTTAAATTTTATATTTAAATATATCTAAATTTTATTAAAAGAATTTTTATGAGTGCAATGTCTTGTAACATTTCTCTTTTACTAATTCTTAATTTTAATGTAAATAATATAGGATATGATAGTATCTTTCTTGTTAATTGGTGGGGAGGCATGCGGCGGGCCCAGTCTGGCCGTATCCGGTGGGGATGATTAGCGTTAGCCCCTCTCTCTCTCTCTCTCTCCGTACGACCGCCAATGGTGGCTCCCCTCTCTTGCGGGAGGCCGCATGCGTGCTGGCGCGCGTGCGCCGATGCCACCCTCAAAGCCCACGCCACGCGCGCGTCCTCTCTCGCCGCCCCGCGCGTGCTCACTCCCGCCCAGCCCGACCGCCGCTTCTTCCTGCAAGCCGACGCGCGGCACAAGCCTAACCCCGAAGCCACACATAACCTGTTCCTCTCTCTCTCCTGCTGTATTCGAGACAGGCTTGATAGAGTTTATGGGGTGCGGTGGGGCCCGCCAGCATCATGCCTCATTGCCTCCGTTTATAGGTATCCTTCCATTTCTCATAAGTAAAATTCTATATAAAAATGAAATTAAATAAGAAAATTATTACTTACTCCTACATTTCTTTCAAAAATACATATAATTAAAATTTATGATTTAAAATATATATTTTTATGAGCACATAAATAAAAAGTAAATTTAATAATAAATTTTTATTCCATTTAATTTTCGAAATCTTAATGTCCATATTTTTTAAAAAATATATGAAAATTATATAGCAAAATTCTAATATAAATTTAGGGTTGAGTGCTCAATTTTAGCATTAAAAAAAAAATAAGATAATTACTTACACGTGAAATAGAAAAAATTTAGAATCTCACTTCTCTTAAATTTTTTCTTATATTATTATATTTTTAATAAATACTTAAATAAAATATATCTTATATTTATTTATTTTATATAATTAACTATTAAATTATACATAATCCTAAATCTCATTTTTAAATGAATTTCAAGTGACCTTTTTAAATATCATAAGAAAATTAATAATAAATAACATTTTGACTAAATAATAAAATTACTTGTTAATAATATATGAAATAATAAATTAAAAATTTAGTACAATTTTAAATTTTATTAAAATGTGAGAGATATTTATTTATTCCTCATAAATAAAATATATCATATTAATCTCCTTTTTATTTATACAAATTACACATTATTATGTTTAATTTTTATCTAATTTTTTCTTTATAAAGGGTGCTGTGTTTACTTATGAAGTATGCATGTTAAATTTATATTTATAGAATTAATTACTTATTTATATTCACATCATTTATGAGAAAAAATAAAATAATATATGAAAAATACTCCATTTTAATTTGTCTAAAAAAGTTGACTCAACCTGAAATACAGCAATACACGTTTACCAAAACAGGCTAGCCCTGAGCTCGAGTGACTCGGCCCAGCTCAATGAAAAATCAAATCTATTAATCGCAAAAGGATTATCTTGGAATCTTTGCTGTATGTATGTACATGTGAAAGTAGCATTGCAATAGATACAAAGAAAGGTAAAGTCGATGGCAACATGCGTATGTACATGTGAAAGTAGCATTGCAATAGATACAAAGAAAGGTAAAGTCGATGGCAACATGCGATCGGCATTATATTAGGAAAAGTCTGCGTCGAATGAGAGCTGCGATCACTCGAATGTGGATATAATAGAGCCAAACGTTCTCATTTCATAGTAGTTTAAACGGATCAATGTGGGAACGTAAATTTACAAAAATGTATAATCAAATTAATTATGACTATAGTACATCATAAGTAGAAATCGGGGTTCTAATTTTTTTGTTTATTTAGTACAAATACTAATCCCTACAAGCTTATTAAATGCAGTACAGGGCAGCCATGCCCTCCCTCCATGTTTGTGCATGCTGCTCCTCTCTCTCTCTCTCTTCCTATCTGTCTCTGTCGTTCCTCCCTATAATGATTCTGGCTTGACTCCACACTACTGATCCCGCTACCTTGGATGCTATCCCCCCCCCCCTCTCTCTCTCTCTATTTATTTAAAGGTGCACATAAAGTGAGAGGGATCGATCGATAGCCGAGCGCAAGAGATGGAGAGGCGAGCGAGAGCCAAACCTTCCGAGAAGAAACCCGGTGCAAGCTTTGATCCTTTCTTCTCTCCTCTAAAGCAGAGCAGAAGCATTTCTCAGCTGACTCTGTTTTTTTGAATCCTTTATAAAATTCTCAGGTCCGGAAGAACGCACCAACGGCTCTCCTTGCTGCTCTGTTTATCTCGAAGGCGGTGACGCTATCAGTGAAGTCTCCTCAGTGAACATGCTGCAGGACGAGGGCGGGAGCGACCAAGAAGCCGAGGAAGAGGCGGCGGCTTTCTCAGAGGAAGGAGTGAAGAGGAAGATGGGGGTTTTGGCGAGGATGGTGGGAATGGACGGCTGCGGGCAGCCCGGAGTTGTCCTCAGCGAGGTCGTGCGGGTACTTAAGGAGCTCGACGGAAGAGCCCGCGGCGCTGTCTGCACCTCGCGTAAAGGATAGAGAATCAGAGTCAAATATATATCGCCTGATCTTCCAAAGTTTAGTTATATATATATATATATATATATATATATATATATATATATATATATATAATAGATGTTTTATATTTCTGCCTCTGGGAATGGGTTAGAAGAAGATCAATTCTGGTTCTTCATCAGCTTTCTAAATAAGCTGAAGTGGTTCATATTGTGCGTCAAAGTGCACTCTTTCGTCTGCTTTTTTGGGAATTATATTTGATTATTGTATTGCACAGACAAACTAACTTCAGAGAACATCTGTTTTCGAAATACGTTTATAGTGCAAAAATGCTGAGCTCGAAAATATTTAAATTTACGCTAATTTGTGCATGTAGATGAGGTTTTTTTGAACCGAATTATTAAACTGTGCTCATAAAGTGCTTTATACTGTGAGCAATTGGGCATTCTGATCATTATAACATCAAAAATCCTAAAATATAACAAAATTAATATTTTGGATTAAAAGTTCGCGAAGATGCAAAATGTGCTATCAATTATAATACATCATCATACGATATGGCAGAAGCTCACAACAATTAGGTGAGTTCGCATAAATTTATCTATTGCCTCAAACAATCTCCTCGAGCTCCTCCGCTTCAAGCCATCATATCCGCACTTTATCTCTTGGCTTTGCAAAGAGAACAATAGACTCTTTACTTATCATCTATCGAACATCCACTACTCTAGCCTTCCTCTGGGTTTACATTGATGACATCCTCTCCACCAAACCCGATATATCCTTCCTATAACGCACCACATCTAAATTCTCCACTTTCGCACTTAAAACACTTGACCATCTACATCACTTTCTCGACCTCACTACGACAACAACCCCTACTAGCCTCCAGTTATCTCAATCTCACTGCAACACCCAACTTCTCAATGACACTCATGTGTTGGATGCCAAGCCATACTCCACACCTATGGCAGCAAACTCAAAAGTCTCTCACTTCACTTCACCGGCAAGTCCCACATCATTTCGGAACCTTATCGACGCCCTCCAATGTCTCGCATTAACCCGACCTGACATCACTTTTAGAGTAAATTGATTGAGCCAATTTAGGCATAAACCAAACGAAAAAACCCTAGTTGATGCATAATGGATTCTTCACTATCCCAAATAAAAAATATCTCATGGTATTCTTCTGCAATTGGCATTCAATTTCTCCTTTCAGGCCTACAGTGATGCGGATTGAGCTGGTAGTCCCGACAATCAAAAGTCTACTACCGGCTACATTTTTTTTCTAGAACCAAATTCAATCCCATGGAGCTCAAAGAAATAACATATTATGATGCATTCTAGCACCGAAGCATAATATAAAAGCAGGTATCAACAGCATTGGTGAAACCATGCGGATTCACTTATTGCTGCATAAAACTCACTCAAGCCCTCAACTGTATCGTGTGACGGCTTAAGCATTGCATAACTTGCCCACAATCAGTACTCCACGCAGTCAACTACCACTGCGAACGAGACCTTACACACCAAAAGTGATCGACATTACGCTTGTACCATCACACCTCAACTTGCCAACCTGCTCACCAAACTTAATTTACTCATCGACATCATTAACTTGCTTCTAAATTCATCTCCGCAAGCCTCAAGATGAATTTGCGGTAAGCATACCCCTAAAGTTCCAAAAACAATGTAATGAAAATTCAAAAATTGTTTCTATGCTCAGCTCTAGTTTTCTCTACCTGATTTGCTAACTATTTCAACGCACAGCACTCAAATTGTTATAATAAACATATTCAAAACCTAAAGCCTTAATTTTTGCAAATAAAATATGTCCTTTCGCATATCTGCAAATTCTATTAACTATAAATATATTATATTATATATGGCGTAAAATGCACTGCAAACAAGGAGTCGTTGTGCTTTTTTATATATAAAAATTGGAGTTTGGATGAGAAATATGCATATTTTAAGTTTCTTGGCTGTTTTGTATGCGGAGAACATCCTGTTTTTTTTCTTCCTATTTTCAGGACAAGAAAGTGGAAGGCAAAATGGATGCGAAGTGTTGTTGCCTCAGTTGTGTACATGCTATTATGGCACCATTTACAAGGATAATATTTTCAAATTTCAAATTGCGTCAAGTAATTGGAGAACATTTAAAAACAGGATTAAGGAAGCTTTATGAACTTGTTCAAAGTCCTGCAGCATTTGATTAAGAAATATTTTTTTTTTTGGTCTTTTGATGTTGAATTCTTCTCACAACATCGTCAAACATTTTATTGGAAAGATAAGAAACAAACAATATAAATTATCTTGTAAAATTGCATTTTTTATATGCATATAACCTCTTTTTTTATAAATTTGCTCTTCTAGCATATACAATTTCTTATGAGTTTAAGGGCATAAAGGCCCAATTGCTTATGCATTTAGTTTTATTATAAATGATGATGTATAGTAACATTTTCCTTATTATATAATATATGCATTTTTAATGTTAGTATTAGATTAATAATACAATACAAAATCATTTTTGTTCTCTGCCACTCTAAATTATAGTATTAGAGTGGCAAAATGCCACTCCAACGATCAATTTTGCCCTACGTTGATATGAGCTCACAAACTAGCATCGAGAGTGGGCACAATGACTTATGCTGGTTCATCTACAAAAATTAGTAGGCTTAATTAAGTCCAGGATTCCCTAAATTTCAAAAAATCCTGTTTTCCGGCAAATCCACTAATTGCAGGAGCGTACAAAGTTCAAAGAGCCGCACTGCTTCAAACAAAAGGGGATTTTGCTCTTGTCCTTATCGTTGCGGTCGTTGCGTCTTAACTGGAGTCCAAACCACTGGTTCTCTTACTGATGTCTCGACGAGGCTACCTCGGCACAGAGAAGCTCGACTTTGCAAGTTGCTATGGTTGCTTCAGCGAAAGAGGAAACAGTGAATCAAGAGAGGCTCGGCCCTCGCATGCTGCTCCGACACAAATGCCTGACGGTGAAATGATAGAAAGGCTGAGGGGATTGGGATGGAGAAGAGAAGATCAGTTGCATCTTATTCGTTTGATTATAATTTGAGCTCATGCATGAGAGACTTCTTTTCAGTGCTTTGACGTTTTCCATTAGACTTTTTTTTGGAGCTTCTAATTTGGGATTAAAATTTCTGTTTTCTTTTCTTTTTCATACCCCATATTATTCATTTTTCCTGCTTCTCTGCTTGTCATGTCCCATAACTTGGGCAGCAAAAATCAAATCCAGCCGACTAAAAGGGATTTTGTCGACCGTAAGTGGTGTGGCTTCATGTGTCTAGGCACCCGCACCTGGCTGTGTGGGCTTATGGGCCGCATGTGCGTGTGGGCCAAGAAATTAGAGTTCTCAAAATTTTGCTACAAAAATACAAATTAAAACAAAATATTTAGCCTTCTCAAAATACCAAGTGCATTGATGAAATCCAAATTCAATGTAGATGTTAATTCTTCTTCAATCTTTGGCTTTGATTCTACAACCCGTAGTCTTATTCTCTCATAATATCAACTATTAATACTTATCAAAATGATTTATCTTAGAAGAAAAAAAATACAAAAAGCTCATCATAACCTTCATGGAAGGCATTTGTAACCCACACAGAAGGCAAAAGAAAAAGCAAGGAATCCCTTCTACAGCAAAAGAAACCAAACACCCTCTCCCTCAATAGAGAGAGCCATTGGAACACAAGCAACAAATGCTCTGCCTCAGCCTCCTCGGCTGCAGCCACCACCACCACGCCGGCTGCCCAACCAAATTCTACATCATAATGGCTCTCTTGTTCGTCTTTGGCTTATTCGGCCTCCGAATCCTCACTTGCATCGTCGCTCGCTGCGCGCTACCCGTGCAGCAGGCGCGTTCGGATTTCGACGACGATCAAGAGTTGGAAATGCGGACGGAGAGCGCGGCACTGGCGATGCGATGGCATCAACAGGGCTGCTGACATGGCGCCGCCGCAGCCTGTCGGGGAGTGGCAGAGCAAGCTCGTTGTTGCTGCGGGATGTGAATGTGCCTCTTATATTGCTCATCCGAGCCCTTTCTCGGCAGAATGTTTGGCATAGTTAATTTGTGATCACTAAAATTTAAATTATTAATCTTTTTATAAATAAAATAAAAAAATTTAAATCATTTTTGTAAGGTGAATTGATTATGATATATAATTTTGTTTTATTGAACACATGTAAAATATTGTTTTGTTTCAAATCTATGCTACATAGTAACCCTTCTTATTGGAACATTTTTCAAATTTACTGGAAGTTTGCGTTTCATATTGTATAACAATTAGCACTGTAATTATAAAAAAAAACTGTTTTACATGAGCAATATCTGAATGGTTTGAATGTATAATAATCTAAAGTGTAATCAATTAGTTTATTGTATTTAAATAATTAGAATGTAAGATTATGCCATAACTTTTTTAGTTTTTAATTTTTAAGGATTTCATTTGGAACAATTCATTTGATGGAATCGTTCAAACGAAAGATTAGTTCATTAGAATGAATCATTTGTTTGAACCGTCGGAATCGTCATCGGAATTTTTAAGGGTTTCATTTCTGCGGCTGCTTTGTTCGCTCGCTCGGCAACTCCAGCTCCCCTTGTTTGCCCTCTCAGCTGAAATTCCTTTCATTTGCTCGCTCGATTGCTTGCTTAACGGTGGATTTTGTTTATTTATTTATTTATATATTAACAAAAAATCAAGTTAAAATGTAAAAAATTTTCACTCATTTTATTTTAAGATAAATATCAATAATTTCAGTTTGCCAAAATTTTTTTTTGTAAGAATATTATTATACTTACATATTAATATTGACCTATATATAATATATAGATATATATCATTTTCCGCACAAACTAAGCCAAAGGAAACAAAAAGGGTCGCCATCTCATGTGGCTGACGCAATACTCCATTCTATTTGCTCAGTCGAGACGGATCCCGGAACTGATGTAACCCTAGTTTTCCTGTAATTCCTGCGTCGAGGCCGAGGCTGAGATGACCGGCCGCGATATTGAGAAGATGATCGGAGTGGGTCTGGTTTGGGGTTCTACAAACTCTCTCATGCGCCGGGGAGCGCTTCTATGGGAGCAAAAGCTCCGATCAGCTCCTTCACCTGCACGTATTCGCAGGGGAATCGTCGGTCAAGTCCTGACGTGGTTCGACCTTCTTCTTTTGTGGCAATATTCCGTTCCTTTTCTAGTTAATCTCTCTGCATCAGCGGCATTCTTCTACATCCTCGGCGATTCTCCCCTTTCCGTCGCCGTTCCCGTCACAAACGCTACCACTTTCGCAGCCACTGCTGTCTCTGCTATCCTTCTCGGTGAGGAGATGCGCCTCGGCCCTGCTCTTCTCGGCACTTTTTTCATTGTGCTCGGCGTTTCGATTTGCATCGCGTAAGTCTACCTTGTTTCTCTTGATTGAAGTATATAGCAAATGCAGCCAAGCTCTTTCTTTTGTAGCTTATTTAATATTTTGATATATGTACAAGTATAATTGCTTTTAAACGAATCTAGTAGCTACTAAACAAATGTTTTAGTTGTAATGATTTGGATGAAAAGTTTGATCCAAGATATATTTTGTTCAAATTTCGATTTTGTGAGCTGATCGCTTTTATCTCTTTGTTCAGCTTCAACTAAAATTTGATGGGAAAACAAAATAAAATTTGATGATTTTATTGCCTGTCACTGGCAGTTTTTTGTGTGAAAATGAACTAGTCATGTTTTAGTGATTCTGATGGAGCTTGATGGTTTCAAATCAATGTTTATTTCTTATACCATCGAAATGGATAGCGATATCTAGTAAAACCATTATTTTCAAATCGTTATTTATAATTTCATGCATCCATAGGATGCCAACATGATCATTTTAACTCAGCCTGCAAGTTAATGGAAGTTTGGAGGGCATTATGGGCCCTTTGGTTGCACTATTTAAGGTAGCTTTTCAAAAGATTTTGGGATAGTTTTGTTTGATTTTATTGACTAAGTTATTAGGGAATGTTATATTACAAAAATTGGATTATTTATATTTTATAAATCGTAAGATTATTCCGAAAGATTGTTTGACAATCCAACATTCTTTGATTTTGGATTTGAAAATAAAAAGTATCAAAATTAATATTAATTATAAAATTTCTCATAAAACTAAATAGTGGAATCTTAAGAACAGTAGTATATATATATAATCAAGAGAGAAAATTTAAAACTTAAGTAATAGAATTTTGAGAGTGAAGCTAGTTGTATTTTTGTCAATGAAATTTTAAAAATAATATTGAATACACAATCAATTGACATTTTAATAAAGTTTAGATTTGGAATGCCTTAAAAATGATGAAAAATAGAAAAAACAGAAAAAATGGTAGAATTGGATAAAATTCTTAACGATGTATAGAAATATTTGTGGGAGGAAAAATTTCTTAGTTTACCTAGTTATTTAATGTTATTTTGAAAGCTAAAAGGAACAAGATAAGTGGAGAAAGAGTATTATATTTACAATAATAAAAATGATGCTCGTGATTGTACAACTTATAGATGAATCAAGTTAATGCATACGTTGAAATTTTGGGAGAGAGTAATTATGAAGGGATACTTATTTATCTCAAAATCTTTTTTTGTCCTGTGCTAGATAGATCTATCATGAAATTATACATATATTAAGAGAATTTATAGAAAAACTTAAACAAGAAAAAGAAAATTTTCATTTAATTTTTATTGATCTTTGAAAGGCTTATATTAGAGTACCAATAGAAATTCTTTGAAAAGTTTTGGAGAGAAAAATAATATGTGTTGCATGTTAGTATTTATAGAGATATATGTAATGGAGCTATAATATGTATTTGATCCCAATGTGACTTGTTTAATGATTTTCATGTTACTATTAGATTACATCAAGGCTCAAATCTCATATCATATATTTTTGCTTTAATTATAAAATTTTTTTATTGTTGGTGTTTCTTATTTGTAGATGACGTTCTATTAATTGATAATATTATGGATGAAGTTAAAGAAAAACTTGAGTTGAGGAGGATTTATTTTGAATCTAAAGGTTTTCGTATTGGTAGATCTAAAATATAATATATGGAATGTAAGTTCAATTGTATTAGAAATTCTAATATCTAGAATATAGCTTTTGAGGATCATGTGATCAAGAAGAGTTAAAGGTTTAAATACCTTGGTCCACCTATTTAAAATAATGGTGAAATAGAGAGCGGTGTGATTAATAGGGTCTAAGTTGGTTGGATGAAATGGAGAAGTACTTTTGGAGTGTTGTGAATCGGAAAGCTCACTCAAAATTAAAGGAAAAATTAATAAAGCAGCTATACGCTAACCATGTTATATGGGGTTGAATGTGTGCCGGCAAAGAAGAAATTTACTATTAAATTAAGTGTTACAGAGATGTTGTTGCTTAAGTGAACAAGTGAGTATCCTTGTAAGGATAGAATGAGAAATGACTTTATCCGTAGCACTCCAATAGTTGATACTTGCAAGATTGGAGTGGCCCCAATAGTCGATAAGATCAGAGAATGCTAACTTAGATGATTCGAGCACATTAAGCATAGACCCATTCAAAATGTTAAATTATCAAGTCATGGCATAATATAGGAGATTACCAGGATTGTATTGCAAAATGTTAAAATTATTTATTGGTAACTTCTTCTTTATAATCAATCGTAGCAATTGAAATCAACTTTATTTGCCAAAGTAAATACTACTTAATGATATTGGGAGATAACATATATTACATGTAGATAACAACAAACCACACATTTGCTTACTAAAGCATAGTTCCTGCTACTGTTAACGCCTTTTTCTTCTCTCTTTCTTATTTTTTTTTCTTTGTTATCGCACGTATTGCATGTTCTAACAGTTCTATCATTATTAATAAACTTTGAATTAAATTTTGTATATCAAGTTTTTTGCTTCTTTTGTTAGTATGTCACTTAAAAATCATCCTCAACTCTTATGTTGCCATTTTTTGAGCTTTTAATGCATTGATTTTTTTTTTTTTTTTCTATTTTCTCGATGCCCTTTTGTTTAGGATTGCACAACCTGCTGTGGTCGTTGGCTCATGCAACCAGTTCTGTTATATATATGTATACAAGTGAAAAGCTTTTTTAGTCTCTATAATTTCACTGAAGTTTTAAATTAGTCCTTGAAATTTGTATTGTAACAAACAAGTCGTTAAATAATTTCACTTAGTATTAAATTATAAATGAACTAGTTTGAGAAAGGGAAGCCACAATGGCAATCGCATGAACTAATGTGGAATTATGTGTATTAAAAGTAGATTTTTTCTATAGGGCTATTTTGTTAAATTACAAACTTCAGCGTAAAACTTTAGGATTAAAAAAAATTTCTTATATATAGATATATATATATAAATATTTAAAAAATAATAATGCTATGCATCCCAAATCCAATTAAATATAAAAAGCATGATTTATACTAGTTAAACTTAGTTTTAAATGTATAATAATTTCAATTCATTAATCAATCATGCCTTCACATAGAATTTTTAGTTGTTTATTGGTAATATTTTAATTCTTGCTAGAATTTGTATGAAAAAGGTAATGTTGTTCCCCTAAAAGCAATTTTTGTTATTTTAAAAATTGCAACAGTAACACCATTATATATTATTAAAAATAGTCTTTTTTATTAAATTAATATATCTTAAAATTTTACAAGATAAATAATATTTTTTATTATAATGACTTGTTGTATTTAAAAATAAATATATAATGCTTGCCTTTATAAAATTTAAATGCTTTTTTAGTTAAATTTCGCTTTCTCAACATGCTTAGCTTAGCTTACGGCTGTAAGTTGTTCCTAAGAAAGTAGATTTAGTAGACTTAAGCTTAAGTTGTAAAGAAAAATATGATTGAGAGCATTTATCATTTAATTAGTATTCATTAATAATTAAGATTATAATTTAGTATTTGCTAATTAATAATTAGTAGTTTATACTTAGTAATTAGATTAATAATTAAAAATAGTAAATATCAACTATGAATTATTAAGTATGATTCCTTGTAATTATAATATCATTACCTATACTTAATTAGAAATCAGTTTATTATTAATTTTTACGTAATAGTAAGTTTAAGTATGAGTCAAATAGTTTTCAATAATAAGAGCGTCAGAGTCAGTTTAGCAACAAAATTATTTTAAATTGGCTTATTATAACCTTAGATTTGGGCTTTAGCCATTTTGCTGCGGTGACAAAAGTGTCAGCTCAAAAAAAGTGAAATTTTCTGATTTTTATAGATGGCACGCTTTGAACTATTTGCTTTAAAAGACAAAGCATTCTCCTTTATAAATCTCAAATATCTTTTAAATAACTCGTAAAAATAAAATAGTGTGTTTTCTTAAAAACATTATTAAATCCATTTATGTATATGGGGCTCTCTAAAAATATATATTAAATACAAATTTTACTCATTTAACTTTTGAAAAATACAATAAAAACAAACTGTAAAAATGAGATTCTCAGAAAAAAGCATAGCCCATGATTTATACGGGGATTCTTTCCAGTGAAGTATTATATTTAGGCTAAGATCAATGGAAAGCATTTCAGACCGATGGATGTGATCCCCTGATAACATCATCATAATCCATCCCACTCTCAATGAGATGAGAAAAAAATCGATAGCCAGGTGCAGAGTCCTCGACAAACAATGGAAAACCGGCAGCCATAAATCTTAGATAATTCAGCAGAGGGCAGGGGTCGAAGCAAATCAATCACCTGATAAAATTTGATAGCTCATTGCTGAAAAAATAAAACTTGATGATATAAATTTGAAAAGAAAAACCATCATATTAAGTTGACAAGCCATCTGATAGCCATTGCAGTAACCAGCATCGGAGAAACGAAGTTTATATTCTCCCTTCCTTAAAAAGCAAGGCATTGCACGAGGAGCCTATTTTTTCTTCCCAAGAAATTCAATCCAAAACAGAATCGAGAATTAGACCGGAAAACCAACCCGAACAAAAACCGAGAAACATACCGCACATCCAACATTACATATTAAGAATTTTGAATTTCCAGGCATTGAAGGCAATCAGGGTGTTTTCAGGATTCTATAAAAAATGGCACCATTGATGTGATTGATATGAGGAGTGAGGAGGACATAAAGGCATTCAAAACAATGTTTAAAAATACAAACATTTCTTTCAAGCTAATAACTATGTATTGCAGCACCAACACTCGTTGAAGCAACTTAATATCCTAAATAATATGAAAAAAAGAAGAGGGAAAGATGTTCTTATTTGTATTAGGTAGAGAACTCCTCAAAATATGAAGCGTGCAGGGACAAGAAAAAAATATATGTGCATGAGATTCATTTTTTGTATTGCACAAGATGCAGATTTTTGAGCAATTAACTTTACATATATTGAGGATCTCGATTATTTTGAACCCATTCCTTACCAATTTTCACAATACACATTTATATTTGAGTTTCTAAACTTTCGACCTACTCAACCGTATTTAAATAAGAATAAAAAAGTTCATGTGCATCTTTTAACGAGAAGACTGATGCCTTTAGTCTGGAAGTTTTGCATATATCAGAGTAATGATCAGGCAAAAGAAACATATGAGCTTTTCGCAATTCTGTTAAGTAGCGATGTTTGACGTAAGTAGTACCAATAAAGAAAGTGTTTGCAACTGATAATAAGTTTGTTGGGATTAATAATACCTATTCCACCATAGTGGGTGGCTTCTGAAATAGTGTCCTAGACAATAATGTAAATCCTCTCAAGGCTGGAACCATGATCCAGAAATCTAGAATATGCTATTAATGCTTTTAATGACGCATAAAGGATATGAAGAGCCCGAAAATCAGTGCATCAGGAGTATCATCTGTTTTTGAGTCCAATCAATCGCTCAAGCCCCAATTTATCAACAAGAGGAGCACATTATTTGGGCCGGATGAAATGCCCCCAATAAAATTAATTATTTTTTACTTGATTCAATATATTAGTTATAATTATTCCTTCTTAATAATTAAATAGTTGAACCCACCAAACGGGATTAAGGCTTGTGTTCTTATTGCTATATGCCTTATTAATTGCTTAAGTATAATTATAATTATTTTGATTACATATAAGGATATTAATCATGATAAATAAAGACATTAGTAATGCAAAATCAATTAAAATATTTTGATTTGAGATAAAATAAATGTTTAGGCTAAATATTTGATAATATTTAACGAGATTTATGATTTAATGTTTAATGGGTTGTATTTTAATTATGTGCAATTTGTTTGAAGAGAAACAAATCTACTCCTCTGTTGTCTTAGCTTTTTGGTTTGTTTTATCGACTATCAATCTCTTCTCCATGAGAGCAGGAGACACCGACCTGCTGAAACATCTTCGCTCTAGTTAGAACGGGCCGCACCAAGATGCTCCATTGTCTTCCCTCATTCCTCTGCCTTCATCGCATACAGGGGTAATATTTTAAATGACTCCTAACTATGTATTATATGTATATTTGCTAACTAACTCAACAACTCTGTTTTTATTGCCACATTATACGAAATATGTAGGGGATGTCTAATAATTGAATTATGTCGACTAATAAATTGCTTGTAAACGGGTCTTAAATAACAAATAACATTACCAGTATTAGTCCTAATAGGTGAGACTGGTTGCATAAATCATTTGTTTCTTTGGTGCATAATCAAATATAAGCCCTCTCTAATTTCCAAAAAAAAAAAAAAAAAATTCTATTAATTTCTTCGAATTGCCAAGTCTTTATCTTCCTCCTTAAACAAGCAAGCATTTTTATGCACTCAATTTTCTAACTAGGAATAGCTTAGAACTAACTAAGATGACATTATCTAACCTTATCGACTTTTGGAGCCCCTCTAAACTTGCATCAAAATGAACTCATTTCTAACTCTGTTCTTTCAATTAAGCCCCCTCATCCACCTAAGCAGCTTGATCTTTACATATTTCTATTTTATTGACAAATATTCAGTCTCTTGTAATATAGACAATCATGTATTTTCTTTATTTTGACTCGATTTTGCAATCACATAGCACTCCGAATGTGCTCATCAATTTCATCCAATCAGCTTGGTCCTACTATTCGCATTGTTTTCTATTCCACCATTATTTTGAATAATTGAATAAATATTTTTAGATTCTTGCTCTTCTTGATCATATGATCCTCAATAGTTATGTCATTCAGATTATGACTTCTAATACGATTAAACTTGAACATCACATGTTCTATTTTAAGTCTATTAAGACCAAACTTCCACAGCTCGAGTTTTGCATTCTCTCTCTTTAATCTTATTAAATACTATGATGTTACTTGCAAATAACACGCATCAAAGAACCATATATGTAATGTGTTAAATAAGAACATCATAATTAAAGTAAACAAAATATAAACTAAGAGTAATAAAATTGTGATGTAACACAATAATAACTAGAAAATCATTAGGCAACGCACATTGTTATCAAACGCATATAATTGCCATATATATATATATATATATATATATATATATATATATATATATATAGCTATAATACTTTTATTCGTGCTTTTATCGGTACCCCAACACATTAAAATATACAATTATAATATTTAAGTCATAATAATTAAGATTTACTAGTAAAAATTAAGATTATAAATCAATTAAAATGAATTATTTAAATTAAAAAAATTATTAGAACTTTTATTAGGTATTCAAGTATTTATATATATATATATATATATATCTCGAATACTCTTCTTTTGAAAATCAATAGATTAAATGAAAATCTTATTTCTTATCTCAAAATATATTTGGTAGTAAAACAAAATCAATTTTATAATATAGATATCAAAATGATTATAATATGGATAAAATCATGTTGGATCTATAACTGGCATAAGCGCCATAAAGTGGCCCTAAAAAATCATAAAAGCAGTTGAGCGGCGGAAAAATTAGCAGTGCAGATGCTAAAAGCATGCTGTCTGTGCGAAGGCTATCGCCGGCTTCTTTATTAGAGAGCCGCGATGAGGTCGGCACAAGAACGCGGAATTCCTCCTTCCATTTCGGCAGATTTGCAGTCAGACTGTTCAACTTCCTGCCGGAAAACCGCCATTTGGGAAAACCCCTTCGCGTCGCCGCACTTCTCCTTCTTATTATCCTTGTCGCCTTTCTCATCATCTTGAATTTTTTCCGACCAGCCTCCTGCTTCTACTCCGACGCCGGTTCCTATCTCTTTTCAGCTGGCGCCAATGCTCTTTCCTTCAATTTCGGATTCCTCGGCGTTCCTTGGTGTAAAACTTTTTCCCTTTTTGATTCGAGCAAAATGATCTAGGATTCATTTTTATTTATCTCTTGAAGCTTGGGATCGATCTTCCTCGTGTAATTTTTGATAGAATCAATTAGAGTTGCCTACATTGTTGAGCCATAAGTATGAAGCGCGATTTCTTCAGATTTATGTTTTGTTTGCTTTACAGAATTTGGAAATGATGATCCAAAACCATATTTTTCTTTTTATTTTCTTATCTTATCTACATATTGCCATTTTCCTACGTTCGTGAATTATATTTACGTTATTACATTCGAGAATGGCATTTACCTTTATTAAGAACTGAATTTTAGGGTTTGATAGCCATGATTTTTCTCCATTACTTTGTTACTAATAGATTCAGAGACATGCTAATGAAAATAAAATACTTTGCTTATGTTTGAGTTTGAAGGAATTGGACTGGCATTGCTGAATGTCAGTTGAAATGTTATTAAGATAGCATGTTATTCAGATAACAGTGTTATTAAAATAATAGGGGCTGGTTGGTTCAGTGTTATTTATATAACAGATGTCAATGTTATTTAGATATATGTTGTTTGGTTCATTGTCATTTATGTTATATTACACATGAGATAAGATTACCCCAAACATTGAGATTTAAATGTAAGTTAAAAAAGCACAACAAATAACTAAAAAGATAATTACATAAAGGAATACCAAAATGATCATAAAATTTTTATATAAATATCCAAGAAAGAATCATTATTTACTGACTTTAATGACCAATATACTCACTCCAACTATAAATTTGTTCTAAATCAACCCTAATAAACTTTTAAAATACAAATCACTAAACAAATTATCCTAAATTTGTTCATAATCAAATGACAATATCAAGCAAATATTAAAAAAAAAATAAAAACATCCATTTACAAAATGCTTATGTTAATAATTAAAAAGTCAATTCCTAATGAAGGAAACAAGGTAAAATCATTTCACTGTTTCTTCTCAGCTAAAAGAATGGGTGAAATTTAGTTTCAACTCAATATCTTGATCTTTTTTTTTCCCTTTGTTTTTATTGTTTTTTTCTTTCAATTAAACAGAGCCTTTGGGATACTTGAAAAATTTCTATCCGAGAAAGGCTTTTAAAATTTTTTTTTTTCTTAGAATTGGTGAGGGCACAACCCCTATACTAAAAGGATAATGAGTTCAAATATACAAAACTAAAAGGCAATTGCAAAAACACATAGCAGCAAACTAGAAAAGAAAAAAAAATTTGAGACTAGGATTCAGCTCCTCCCTTTGAGGTCCACACAGAGCCCAAGACCTATCGGGCTATCAATCATGAAGCATCTGATAATGTATTTGTTCGTAGGCTATGATCGAAAGATAGTAGTCAAACGACAAATGAGGCCCAAAAAATAACATCACTATCTATCATCGTTTCCAAAATAAGCAAAGAACAATCCATCTTTAGTAGATCACCTGCCCCAGACAATCTACCAAAAGTAGCAAAAATGGCCAGACATATATTCTCCAATCAAAGAAAAACTGCAAGACATTCTCGAAGATAAAAGTAGCCAGCCATATATTCTCCCACCCAAAAGCACACATGCAACCGAATTACCAATCAACCTTAGAAAAAGTGAAGGAAAACCTTTTAGTGATCATTTTTGTAAATAGCTTTCTTCCAATTATAAAAGAAACCAAACTTCGAAGGATCAACCGCTTCAATACCTCTCCAACCATCAATAGTATGTGCAATGATGTTCTTAAGACTGAGGATCAAAGTAGAGTGACAACAAAAGATATTATTAAAGAGATGGGCATTGTGCTCCAACCAAATCCATTAATAACCACCCCTACAGTGAGCAAGGATGCCCTTTTTAACCATTTATCAAATCGGCAATATCATCTAAGATTTACCGAAGAGACGGAGGAAAAAGATAGTTTGAAGTAATCGGCCAAATACCATTTAAAACCAAGTGAGCGCTTGAGCATTCAAAGGACAAATGACTATAATATTCTGTTTCAACATTACAAATGAGACACATTGTGATGTAAGACACACCTCGCTTCGCTAGAAGATCTTTCGTTTTGAATGTGTGTCGAATAGCTTTCCAAATGATGCATTTGTATTTAAGGTTAAGACCCTTTACCCAAATTTGATCAGCCCACGGAACATTAGACAAGTGAGAATATAACAAGTCTTGAGCATCTTTAAAATGAAAATCCTGTTTTCCCTTAAACGTGATGGAGCTAGAAGTCACATCATAATCAACATGAGGAGCTAAAATAGGAAAAACCAAAATCAGCCCATTCCAAAATGCAGAAGCTGCCTTGTTTCGATGTTGAGGATCTTTTAAAGTATTTTAAGGATCTGTTTTTCGTGTAGGAACATGTTTGCCTAAGGAAAATTCCATTTCAAAGTTTATAGCTTGTTTATCGATGAAAAATTATAAATTTTTTGTGCCATACTGTCTCTAGATTTTATGCATTTTCAGGAGTTATATTTTCTCATTTATGGGCATTTGTTTTAAAAACTAACTTTTCTTGCACCTGGCAACCAGTCATAATTAGTAACATAATATTGATTTTAGAAATTTAGAAAAAAAAATGAATAGTGAATGCAGAGCATTTTTTTCTCTGACGGGGCACACTTTTTTAATGACAATTTGATTCATCTTAATGTACTATCATGCCGTTTGTTTTTTCTTTCTTTTTTTTTCAAAAGGCAGATCGAAACAAGGAAAGTCTGTTGAATGGACAACCAAGGATTTGCTGAAAGGCTTAGAAGAATTTGTACCTATCTATGAGACACGGCCAATCAAGAATAACATGTATGGGATGGGCTTTGATCATAGCTTTGGACTTTGGTTTATGGCACGCTGGCTTAAGCCAGATTTGATGATTGAGAGTGGTGCATTCAAGGGGCATTCTACATGGGTATTGCGTCAGGCCATGCCCAATAAACCAATAATCTCACTTTCACCTCGTCATCCAGAGAAGTATCTAAAGAAGGAACCTGCCTATGTTGATGATAATTGTACTTACTTTGCTGGGAAGAATTTTGTGGATTTTGGAAGTGTTAAATGGGACAACGTATTGAAAAATCAGGGAATTTCAGATATTAGTCGTGTGCTTGTCTTCTTTGATGATCATCAGAGTGAACTAAAGAGGTAATGGTAATCCCTTTTCACCAACTATATGTGGCACTATTATTAATGTCTTGGTGAAAACTTTTTGTTCTAAACAAACTGTTTTGGAACTATCTTTTGAATTGTTTCATTTCAATTGCCCTTACATTGTAAATAGGGGTCGTTTCCATCAATGGTATGATGTCTAGAAAATTTTTATAAAAGGATGTTGGTTACGCTCAGGAGTGTCATTTCCCTGGGGCGTATTTCTTATGCATTTGTTATTTTGACAGATTGAAGCAGGCCCTGAAAGCTGGTTTTCGTCATCTTATCTTTGAGGATAATTATGACACCGGCACTGGAGATCATTACTCCTTAAGGCAGATATGTGATCAATCTTACATCAGAGGTAGATAATAGTTATGTTTTTCATGCATATGCTATCTTAGGAAAGATTTCTAAACTGCTATTCCAAAACTGCATTATTAATTTTTACATGTTATTCCAAAACTGGGAGTTTTTTAATTTTGTTGGTATGCTACAATTTGGCTCTACTTATGTGTAAAATATCAATCTCTAAGCTTAATAATAATTGTTAGTGTAGAACTGTTCCTAGATTATAAACACCCTTTTTGGAAACTTGGTCAGTAGAGTGATACTGTGATGCCTTTTTTTTTTAATGCAACGGCACCTTCTATCTGTACTTTTTTTGTTGAACATGCTCAATTCTCTTCTAAGCTCTGAATTGATTATTCATCTGATTGCTGACTGTACAACACCACCGCCATTAAACCTTAGCTCTACAAAGTGAGGCCAGCTACATTGGCAATTGTTCTCAATGCCCTTGATTACAAAATAGAATCATCTAAGCCAATTTTTTTCTGAACCTATCTTCTATCGGAGCTACTCAAATCTTACTATGATCGTCATAATTTCTCATCATATTTTTGTGTGCTTATCACTTATCCACCTTAGCATCCTCTATTCGACCACATTTAATTTATTAGAATGCTTCTATGTTGTAGAACATTTTGCCACATATAACATTCCGGCCTTATAGTTGTACAATACAATTCCTTTAAATTTACTTGTGATTTTCTTATTGCACAGCACCATAGATTTGGGCTTCCATTTCATCCTTTCTTTTTTTGTTGAATACTCTTAATAACGGCATCATTCATGTGCTTTTAAACCACTAGATTGATTTTTGACTATAAAACAACACAGTAATTTTGACCTGGTCTCGCAATTTGCTGATAATAATATGAGATCATTATATCTAATAATATTTTGTATATTTATTTGCTATTTTATGTTTGAAATGTTCATTTTTTGTGAAATAATAATAACAATAATATTGATAATGACAATTGTTATTATTATATAATTATTTACATCTTTTTATGCTTGAATGCAAGATCAAGATCTATATCATTGATTTTGATCAACAATCAGAGAACCAATATTTGGTACACAAAATCAAGTTTATATATGATTAAATGATCGTTACCCATTAAGTCATGAGCATCATGCTCAAATGCAGTCATTTGGTGTGGCCTTCTTGTGATGCCAAATCTCTCGTTCCATTAACCCACACTTTTCCTATTAAACAAAGTCTAAAAACCTGATGTCTTTACTTACGTTAGCAATTTTTATGCTGAAACATCAAGGTTTTGGGCTAGTTTTGTACCTTCATTTCATGTTGTCTAGTTAGCAATCCTCCTGTTGCATGAGTGCCCAATGGGTTGACATCTGATTTGTGATGCCTAGCTGGTTTGAAGCCCACCTTCTAAATGGTTTTGATGGATTCAGGATTTTTGGCCCCTTGTTTGTCTGGGTTGGCATTTTAAAAAAGGCACGTATGTCATCGTAAAGGTTATTCTACAGGACTTGATGTTTATATGCTATCAACTAAGATCTAAATTCCACTATCAGCTGTCATCAGATGACATTAAAAATTTTCATTATTTTAAGCATAGCTTTACTCTTGAAGAACATAATTTTTCTATTGTAATTCAATACAACCATATTTTGCTAGGTTCTATTGAGTATGGAGATTGTTTTAGGAAGCAAAGCCAGGTTCATGCGGGCCTTGACAAGTTCAGGTTATTGGCTAGATTATGAAATGCCATTGTCAGATTAACGGGATGACATTAATGTTTATGCGAGCCAGATAGTAGATCCTTGGGAACTTGAGAACTAGTAGATTGCTTCTAAATTAGCAGGTCATGGCTAACCCCTTAGCAACTCGTTGCTAGTTTAGCAGGCTGCTGATATCTTTGTTATAGGACAACCAAATTTACAAAAGCCTAGGTGATTTTTTGTTCTTTTTATTAGAATTTCATAAATCTTAATTTAATTACATTCATAGTTGATTTATGACTATTATGGGATGAATTTTTAGAGTTTAATTTGTAATTTGGGAGTTATTTATTTGTCTTGGCGTTTTTGTTTATCTACTATGGAGAGATTGTCAGCATTGGATTCCCAACAATCTGCTAGTGATTTTCAAGAAGTTATGGAGTGTTTACACCACACGTATCATAAAGGTATATTTGGTTGAAGAAAGCTATGTTGGGTTGGGATAATATGCGTGCTAGCAGAATAACTGGATACTGTGTATTACACAATATGTATAGAATTTTTATCTATTATAAACCCTTCCAACAATAAGGCAACTTAACGAGATAATAGTTCCTTGCCAGCAACCCAAAATTGCATGTGTATAGGATATCTTAAGAGTAACGACAATACAACACATTCCTTATTGTACTTTGCATCAACATAATAATGACCCTTACATTGATTTAATATTGCAGGCCTTTTAGATGAATAGTTAATTAGCTTACTAGAAAACTAACTACTAAAGAAAAAAAGGCCGGACTACATGCAAAGATCAATGCCGATATCAACAAGGGAGCAAAAAATGTATAATGATAAAAGCTTGATAAGATTACAACATCATTTAATAGTATAAATAATGAATATAATATGTGTATCGACATTACCACAAGAGCTAGACTTTTATCCCAGGACCATCATGAGTTATTTCAATGTGACTCTTAAATATATACTAAAGACACCATTAAATTGTAGTTTTTAATTACATTTACCTTTTTGGAATCTCTTGGTAACTATTGGTAAAAGGATTTCTAGTATGGGAAACATTGAGTATGAGATTGCTTGGTACATGAATGCTGGTATAATATCTTGCTTGGTACAACGTCTTCCCAGTATATAGTTTCTTTGAAATCCTCCATTCATCATCTAAGTTAAAAATACATGTTTTACAGCTTGATAAAACACTAACATTAGCACATATTATTCTGCACATTACTAACAGCGACTTAATGTATTGTAAGGGAAAACACAAATCAGCAATAATACGATATGCTAGAAAATAAATGATTGAACCATTTACGAAGTTACCTTTTATTGGCATCCTAAAAGAAGTGTTGTTCTATTAAATGACTTTTAAAGCACCTACGCAAGATATCTACATTTGATCAAGTAATTATACATGAACAAAACAACTTTTCTCATGAATCACTCCCTCATATGACCAAAATAACTTTTAGAGGAGCTATTGCCTGAATCAATGAACTCTCACATACATGAGTAGGTTACTCACAAAAACTTGAACCCATGCACTCAAGACTCCAACATATAACACAACTATAGACATGCATACACTTACATACATGACTCAAACAACATAATTGTAGTTTAAATGACATAAACAACACATTTAGATATACATAGTACTAATAGTTTTTTTTTGTGGATTCACTTATTTTTTATTAATTTTTATTTTCTTAGCTTTAAAAAATTATAAAAAATGTTTTGGAGCTCAAATCATGAAATTGACTTCTTGATTGAGTTTTTGGTAGTTTTTTACATATACTTTTTCTATATTTTTCTGAAATTTCATTTATTTTCTAGTAATTTTTTCTTTTTTGAGCATTCAAAATTAATAATAAATAATATGGACCTCTAATTAAGATTTGATTATATTTGAGTTCATCATATTTCTCTGATTAGGATAGGCATCTATTTTCACTTTTCAATGCTTTAAATAAATAGTTCATTTTTTTAATTTTTAATTTGTTTTATTAAAAGAATTTCTTTTGTATAAATAACTAACTTTCTCTTGTTTCCCCAATCACAAGCTGCAATAGCCAACACTACTACTTTAGCATACAAGGATCAATCAACTACTCCCCTCCTCGATTCTCCATTCCCACTCCTTCCTCGCCTCTAGCCGACAATTGTCGGTCGTTAGCTTCGTCGCCGGCCACCTACAAAAATAGAGAAAATGATTTTCTTCTCTTCTTCCCATCTTATTCTTCTTCTTCCTCTTCCTCTCCTAATTTTTCCACTTCTACTTTTTCTTCATTTTCTTCATTTTCTTCTTTTTATTCCTCTTTTCCCACTTCTCTTTCTCCATCTTCTTTATCGTCTTCTTCTCCATTTTCATCTTCATCTTATTCTTCTTCATTCTTCATCTTCATTCGTTAACTTCTATCTCTTCCAAAATTATGTTTATTTTACTTAAATATGATGTTTATTATTATTATTATTATTAGTATTAGTATTTAATGGCATATATATATATATATATATATATGTGTGTGTGTGTGTGTGTGTGTTTTCAATAGTGAATTTTAAACAACTAACTCATTCTGACAATGGCGCACATGTCGCCCACTGTGGATACTTATTTATTCTCACAAATTTTGTTTATTGCAACTAACTCATTCTAGCAGCGGTGTTGCACATATAGTCTACCATGGATAACATTTTATCTTTGCAATTTTATTTTTAGCAAGTTTAATTATTTCTTAGTTCGACTGTGACGGTGCATAGTTCGTTCACTGTAAATATTTTAATTTTTGCATTTTCAATTTTTGCAATTTTCTATATTTCTCAGTTTAGTTGTGACGGCGCTTATGTTTGCCCGTTGAGGTAGACGATACCGCCCACTTAATATATATATATATATATATAGATATATGTGTGTGTGTGTGTTTGTGTGTGTATGTATGTTCACACACACGCCACCTTGCTTAACGTATGAGTCTTTTGTTCTTTGTTAACAGGGTGCGAAGTTGATGCTAATAATTAATAGGCACAGGCTCTATTTTGTTTTTGTTATAACCTGCAAATATTTAATGTTAAGTATCATTGATCAAGCTATATTGTGTCATCAAACACCATTTATGATCGATATTTTTTTCTTAATATTGCCATTTTACTAAAAAATTATTTATATGAGCATGTTACTTATTAGGTATACTTCAAGTTTTATGTTCTAGCTCTATTATTATGGTATTTTTAAATATTATTCAGGTAGTGAACCAGAATATTGACAACTTTAAATTGATGATACCATGGCCAAGAATACATTCTTTTCTTTTAGCAAAATAAAATTCATAGATGATGTCTAGTTTATTTATTTTACTTGTTTGTAAGTTATTATTTTTCAAACATTTGAATATATTGTATAAGTGGTACTCAAAAAAGAAAATGCAGGATTATATGTATAGGAATATTTATGATCAGACAATTTGTAATAATGATTATTTAATAAAGTTACATTTATTTATGCCCAAAATAGATGAAGTCAAGTTCTCGATAAGTTTAATTAAGCCTCAAGATTGGGTCGGAGCACCAAGGTGGTGTCTATGACACAATACAATTTGATTGAAGATACTATAATATTGCAGAGCTGTAGGCTTCAACAAAAAACAAGGCAAACCTGTGTCAATTAATTATTTTTATCAGCTTCACACCCTTTATGAATGGCTCATTTTCCGAGCAATGTGGTATATTGATGCACCTCTATCTATGGCATGCACACTCACATTAAGAATCAGTCATGTTTCCAGCTATCCACACCAATGAATTCTCTTTTGGGATTCAGAACATAGGAGATCTATACTATTTTTGGGCTTAAGTTTTTTATGTAATATTTCTATTTAAGATAAAAGATATACTTACATTTAATAGAAATACAACATTAATTATCACATGCATTCCAAATTTTATGCATCAAATTTAAGTTATATTGCTCAAATTTATGTTTCTAGTTAATTGCTTATTTCTCCTACTGGATCTAATTATAATATACCATTATATGAAAAAATGGCAATCATCAAAGAATTTTTAATTAAAATAGAAATTAGGCAGATGATCCTTATGATTGTTCACTACATTGAGAAAATAAATAATTGTATATATGTTGTGTGTGTGTCACACACACACACACATTTATATATATATATATATGTGTTGTAAATGGTGTTGTAGCCCAGTGGTTAAGGCTTAGAATTTATTATCCTAAGTTATGAGTTCAAATCCTACTGGCCACACAAAAAAATAAAAATAAATTAATATATATATGTGTGTGTGTGTGTATATATATATATATATATATAAAGCAAACGACATGCTACCTTTCTCAACTTGGTTAATAATTTGCAGAATTGAAGTTACGGAAATTAAAATATTGATGGCGGACACAGCTAGGCTGAAAAATAAAGAAATTGCTAAAATAAAAATATGCATAAATTAAAATATTGACAGTAGGTGAATGTAAGCGCCGCCACAGTTAGATGGGGAAATAAATAAAATTGTTAAAATTGAAAAATATGGAAATTAAAGTATAGTCAGCTGGATGGCTAGACTAAGAAACAAATGAAATTGTCAGAAATAAAATTGCAAAAATAAAATGAACTTTGTTACACTTACACTACCATATACACATTAGGATGATGTGACAATCCGATGTGTAAAAATTTTGCATTTAATATTAATACGAAATAGGCTCAATCGATGCTTAAGCAGTAATATAAGCAAATAAAAAATATAAAAAATAATATCCAGTGTACCTTTGTGTTGACTTAATAAGATGAATCACTCACAACCTTAAAGTGTCTGATAAAAATTATATTTTATAATTCTATTAGCCTTTGCAAAGGACTATTGGTAATAATGACATACATATTTTGACTGCTTCTTAATTTAGAAAATGGTTTAGATCTAAATTGGATTACTGAATCTGATTTAGATTGCAATATCGGATTAAAAGGCGTCTTATGAATTACTAGTGTAGTCGAACTAATTATAATTCAACAGGCGTTCATTGTTGAAATAATAGTCTACACATGTGTTTCTACAAAGGATCAAGTTCTTTATTAAGTTCCAATTCTTCAATACGGTAATACAGCTGTAGTTCGTTTGGATCAGTTTTAGAAACCTTACCACTTGCCTCCTTGCTCTCGGTAATTCAAATGCCTGAATTGTAGCCGTCAAACCATCTTTTTTTTACCAAACCTTTACTTTAAGGTCTATCTCCTATTCATTCTAACATATAATTGCATAGATTTAAGGCAAGAATCAGGGACTGCTGTCGATATGCTCGCCACTTGATTTTACAGCCACAGTAAACTTCTTTAACACTAGCTACTAATAATTGACTCAAGGAATAGTTTGACTTAAATTGGTTTGCACTCAGATCCTATCTATTCTCAGATATATAATACATTCACGACCTCTTCAAAAATAAAATCATCAATTGAAAACTATGTTCACAATTGAGATAGAAGATGGAATTCATTTATGGAAGTGATTTACATATTCCTAAGTGCTTATTTACAGATTTCCATAGACATACCAATTTGAATTTATCTAAAATTTTCTACCAAAGTATGTAGGTATGTATATTCTCCAACTTAAGGTACACTAAGTTCAAATATCAAGTTTGGCTGGAACTATTTTTAGGAAATGCAAAGGGTTTCATACGTAGCATCGATCATAGATAGCTTCAACACTTAGTTTAAACTACAGATTCGCAAAAATATAATTTTATTGATTAAGCCATATTCACAGATTGGGGTAAAAATAGTAGTGATTTTCTCATGAGGTCAAAATCTTAAAGTAAATTCTAATTTGTATTTCAATAATTGTGTAAACCAAATAGTGGCTTTTGTAGCCCCATAGTCATTAATATTGATACTTATAATGTTACCTTATTTGGATTGACTCCAAAATTTCTTCTATTAGCCTATGACATTCACATTGGCCCCAATCTATTTCTAACAACTTGTTACCATCTCAGTTACCTTCATAACTTTACAACAATTGGTATGATTTGGTACCCTTCGGAATTCTAGTGCTGCTTCATTACTCCTCTTGGCAATAAATCAAATCAGCATTCTTTTCTTTGAATCATAAATAAGGTTTTAACAGGAAACTAACGCTTTGCTTCCATCGACAAGGACTTATCGAAGCCATTGGGATTCATTTCAACTCATTTCGTATAATAGATCAGGTTAGGACTACTCTACTTACTGGAATTGGCTTGAGCGAGGTCGGAACTAAAACATCACGCTTAAACTAAAACATCCATGGAAGTAAAATATTAACTTAAATAAAAATTGAAGTATTATAAACCAAGAGATTCGTACCTTAGTAATCGGAGGACTTCAAGGTTGAGCGTAGAAAGAGACCTAGCGGATGAGAAGAGAACGTCGACTTCTGGATCGTTCGAAGGTCGTTTGTGTCTCTATCACAGATTTTCAAGAATGGTTGATCCCGTCGGCTTAGCATAAGAAGACGAGCGTCGGTGGGTTGTTGAGTGGGGGAGAAGTATTGGAAGGTGCGTTCAGGAGCTTAGCGATTTGGTGGGGAAGAGTCGCGGCTTTCTGCAGGGCTAAATAGGACGTGTGTACGGAACGCATGTGCGCTTCTTGCACTCAGGTTGTCGGACCACTGCCTATTAAGGTGCGTAAGTTATGGATCTTACCGTGCAGCCCGTCGATTCCTCCCTTCAAAACCGTCAGCGCTCCTACGTAATTTATGCGTCGATTATGGGCCATCCGTGCGTTCCATCGAAATTGTTGGCTTAATTTTCGGTCGTTTCCACAAGAAAGCATAACGCTTGCGTTAATTACGGGAGTGGAGAAAATCAGAAGCTGCTCGGTTGCAGGAGTGGAAAGATTTATGTGTAAGAGACTCCCGTTTTAAATGAAAAGTGAATGTTTCTTAGTAATGTAATTTTGCCTGAAATGTTGCCTGGAATGTTTTAAATTCAAAATGAATTAATGAAACTTCTATGAATTCTTAAAGCTTTCTATACTAATTTAACGAGTTATAATAGAGTCAAGTGAGATTTGATGAAAACAAATTTTTAGCAGAAAATTTTAACAGAAAATAGAAATTTGCGGGTAATAAATAGAAATTAGCAAGTAGCTATCATAAAACGAACTGAGCGGGCAATTAACAAAAACTAAGCATAGCGGAGAATTTAATGTCCTTTGTCCAAATGATCTAGGGTCATTACAGAGAGGAACAAGGATGGAGAATATGGGAGGATGGGAGTGGCTGATTAATTATGTTGTCACATTCCGCCTAGCTCTTAAGTGTAACCGAGAGCCAAGCCCTCAGCCTACCGAAAAACAACAAGGCACTTGTGCGCACCAGGCCTTGTTCGATGCTTCCATCTGCTGGCACCTAAATGTGCCTAAACCTTGGTTCTTGGTTTCGTTGTCTTAGCTTGAGCACCAGCGCTTGAGATGCCCAAGTGCCCAAGGCTCGGTCTGGTTCAATTGTTGATTGATTTGTTGGCGCTTGGACATGCCAAGTGCATGGCTTTCAACCCACTATACCTTTTGGGTCATTTTTTGGGTGTTTGAGTGTGCCAAGCACTGGGCTCTCGGTCTCAGTGGATCCTTAACACTTGACTGTCGCCAAGCGGGTGCTCAACCAGCACCCAACTGACACTCAACCAGTGCCCAAGTGCCCAATTTTCTGAACTCTAGTATTCCTTAGCCCGTCTTGACCCATTCTACATCCATAATGCATTTGGTTGAACCGTAGCTAACCCAAAGCCACTCCAAAACTTTCAATTGTTTCATAGCCCACTCCAAAATCACTTCAATGTACTTGAGGCTTAACAATCAACTCCGGTTCCTGCTTTCTTTAATGCTCCTTGTTGTGTCCTGGTGCACCTCACCTTGGCGCATCAACTTGAGTTGCACTCATGGCTCCACAATCCCAACAATGTCATTGAGATTGTTCATTGAAGACTTGCGCCATGGTGAACTGTGTTCAGGATAATGTAAAATGTGCTCAACTGTTTCTCAATGTATGTCAAAAATTTGGAGACTTCATTAAACTTGATATCTGGTTATGCAAGTAGTAGGTGTCGTAATACTATTAACGATTCTTTGGTAGAGAGTACAGCAGTGGTTTCTCATAAGCTAAGGAAAATTTGAAAGTTTGAGCAATTGAAGTGGGCATTGTTTGTATTCAACCATATGATAGTTTTGTGGAGCAAGTCTTAAATGTAAGTATGATGAGATGGATGGAAGTCTGTGGCGATTGAAGTGGACATTAGAATGAAATGCAACATCAAAACAACCAATTTTTTAGACCATTTATACAAATGATAAAGATATTTGAAGAGCCTCAGTTTATCGTGTAAAGTATAGAATTTGAAAAATCTAAAACATGCATATAGAGTATGTGGAAATGTTGGCTTGTTGCAAAAAATGGTAGGATCTGGTCCCCATATGTTTGAGTGTATTAGCTAGAAAGGTAGTGTTGAAGTAGATGTAGTTGTTGGTAGATGAAGACAATGACTTCTGCCTTGCTGGCATGAGAAGCATAGCATTAGCACCTTAGTTGTAGGAAGTGCAGTTACTAAAGGACATGTTGAAGTGTAGATTAGGATGGATTCTCAATTCATATATCGTAGATTGGTGGATGTGCATAAAGAAGCTTGGGATGATTCTTGAGCCATATAGAAAGGTGCTGACAGTCCTTAGTGCAGAGATCCAAGGGAAAGCTTGCGATTCATCTTAGTATCCCTTATGGAACAAAGATTATCTGAAAGTTAAAGAAAATGTTACTGTCAGCATTGTCGCTATTGTTGTATAGAGTGGCAAGTTGAAGGTTTTGCAGATTGAAAATAATGTGATGTGTTGCGCTTGAATTCGATTACTAGGGATCAAGGGCGAAAGCTGTTAAATTGATTTGGTGTTGCCGAGGTGACTTATATTGTGTTGGGACTTACCGATAGATGCATTGGGCTGCAAGATGCTCTTGTTTGTAAACTATTTGGTAAGTACTTATGTAGCAACCACATCCACAACCTTGAAGATGACTTCAACTTCTAAATGAACCACTGATTGTTGGGCATTCAAGGGTGTGCTGAGGTGGTGATATCCACTTGCAGGTTTGCCAAATAGAGGGGGAATATTTTGTACATTTGAGAGGAAGAATTGCAATGGTTGAATTTTCTAGTGGGTGATGAGAACGTTCACGAGGTATACACAATATAGAAGCTCATAATTAAGGTAATCTTGTGAAATTATCAGCTGGCAGAGGGTCAAGTCAAGCAATAATCGTTGTAGCTAGGGATAAATATTTAGTTATGGGAGTAGTAAGAAGGCTTAATCTATCGTGTTTATCAGAAATTCAATAGCCGACTGTGACAAGATTGTGAACAATGGATTTTGATCGATGTATCAAATCTGTAATGGTTGGATTTCAAAGTTGATAGACTAGCTCTTGTATACAGATATATGGTGGCTAATGCCTGCCACATTGATTTGGCAAGAACTTAAGCAAGCGCAGGTTCAGTTAGGGATGAAGTAATCCAGCCAAATGTTATTTAATCTTGTCTAACCCATCTACTTACCTATGATTTCATGAGTTAGGGACAGAGGGAGAAGTTGAGATTGCCATAATGGATAGTTGATTTTGTAATGTTGTATATTTAGAAGATGGTTATTTGTAATGGAAGAGAGGGTTTTAATGGTTATGATCGGTGATGGGTTTAACATTGATCCTGATGATTGCATTAATGTGAGGGTGGCATTTGAACTTATGACAGATACTTGCCATTCATGGCACTTTTCAAAAATTGAATTTGAAAATGACGATTATTGCTTAGTGGCCATGTTGATGTGGGAGGAGAGTAACCTTGTTGGATCTATTTAAAGTTCAATCCCTGATTGGCATTTCAAGCTGATAAATCTTTTTCCAGATTTTCACTATGATTTCTCTGTTTTCTTGGATTATTATTTGCTCATTATTGTAGTAGTTAATGATATTGCCAAGAAATGAGTTCAAAACCTATCCAGCCAAAATGCCTGTACTAGAAAAAACACCTGCAAAACTTCTGCACACGTGCAATTAGGTTTGCAGAACCCTCTCATTGTGTAACCCATTGAGTACATTTTCTTTTTTGGCAGGTGGCGGGCATAGCTGCTTCAGGGACAGCGATGAGGCGAGGGCGAGGAGAGGGAGGAAGACGTTGTGGAAGAAGGCTGTGGATATGGATGAATTGTGTGGTGATCGGGAAGCATGGTGGGGCGTTCGCGGGCACATGAGAGATGATTTTAATCACACCAGCAAGCCGATTGCATACGCCGAACATTTTCAGAACAGCAGATTCGTGGAGTCTGTGCTGGATGTGTACTGGGAGCTTCCTCCAGCAGCCAGCCCGTCCTTAACTCACCAGACCAGATATGACCCGGCCCGTGCGCCCGACCCTCTCATTGAAGATGGCAGGCTTGGCCTGTTCCGAAAGGTAGGCCTTTCTAAACTAGATGCTTTGGTTTTCAATGGCTATACTCAGATGGTTTATGTTCAAATTTCTGCTCCTTCTGATTGATTCACAGTGACCCCATTTGAAAAAAAATTTGCCACCTTGTTTTTCTTTAGTTCTTAGATTCTTGCCAGTTTGCCGATCACAACTATTCTTTCGATCTCTTGCTTGCTGTGTATTACAAGATTGTTAGTGGCTCAAATTTGAAGGCGATAAATCTCTTTTTTTTTTTTTTTGCAGTTCAAGCCATTTAAAGCTTTTGGTAGATGTTGTAATCATGCTTTTGCCCAACTCGGATGTTGTATTAAAAATCATATATTTTGGTGACTTTAGTCTATATTTATCCTATTTGCGGAAAGCACTGGTTGAGTTTTGGGTGATGATTGAAGCAAATGCTTACCGCATGTCCTGCTGCTTGTAGTGCAAAATTCAAAACAAAAAAAAAACCTTGGAAATAAAATGAGGTCACTAAAGGCCATGATAGATTCACATAAAAAATCTAAAAGATAAGAAGACTATCTAGAGTTCTAAGGAAACAAGATGGGGAACTAGTATCTTTGCAAGTGGGCCAATGAGGAAACAAAGTCTTGTTCTAGCACATTTTCAATACTAAAAGAAATAGAAATTGTTGGGATCACAACAATACTCTTGAAGAACAATAGATCTCACAAAAATAGATTCTTGAAATAATAAAATAAAGTAAAAGAAATTTTATAGAAATTCACAAGTATAAATTGTAAGACAGAAATTTACATGATTTAATGAGAATCATGTCCATGAAGAGAAGGAGAATTTACTATGTAAAGAAGATTATAAAATGGCTCTCAATGCTCTCCTCTTGAACTCTCAGTTTATATATACAACATTAAATATTTAACCTCAAATAAACTAAAAATAATAATTCATTAATTAATATTTTGAAACTACCCAATTTACCCAAGATTATGAATCTGTATCAATTAAAACATGCAATGATTGTATATACAAGAGGGCTTAGACTCAGGCAATTTTTGTTGATTGAAGAGCTCCTTGGTGGTGCACCACAATGCGCTGCAGCGGCCGAGCGTCTGAAAGCAGGGCGCTACAATACGTTGTAGCGCCCGTGGCTTCGTCAATTCAATTTTGAGTCGCACATATATATATGTATATATATATATATATATATATATATATATATATATATATATATATTTTCTTAACCCGTTTTTAGGGTTAAGAGACAAAAAATCGAAAAACCTATTAGCCTCCATTAGTTGTGTGGTGGCTCCTCTATTGCGAGGAAGAAGAAAGACTTATAGAGTTTTTATAAGGGTTTGTAAACCTTAAAAATCTTTGTAATTTCTTCTCAATAGGAAAGTTATTTTTGCTCTCCCCATGAACGTATGTGCTAATATCGAATCACATAAATTATTTTGTTTATGCTGTGATTGTTTGCATGTGAATGTTTCTTGCTTTATTTGGTTTTATTCAGCATTTGAAACTTTTGTTCCGCATTGATTTGAAACCCTAACACGGTCAAGAGATCCCAACAAGTGGTATCAGAGTGAGATTACCTTATTTGTTCTTGAGGTCTATGGTTTGCTTGGAGTTGTGTATTTGTGGCGCCCCACCCCCTAATCCGCAAGATTAGACCTTAAGGGGAGGTGTGTCATTCTGGTAGATCTCTCACTTATCATTGGATTATATGTAAACCATAATCCACTAATAAGGGAGAGGTATGCTCAGAATACATACAACATGAATCAATCACTAAGTAAACATAACTCAGAGTACGGAAGCAAAGTAAAGTAAATAGTACATTCAATTTTTCACAATACATAGAGAGAATGTAACATACAGTTCAGGATAAGCAGTACAGTAAAGAAAAACACAGTAAAAAGGTACATGTATTATTACAGTATTTTAAATAAGTTTAATGAAATAAAGAGCAATCACTCATTCTCACAAGAAAGCAATAAAGGAATTAGATGACTTCAGCACCACCTTGATGATCCTATTCTAAGAAAGACTCCTCTTTCTCTGGCACAAGCTCCTGAAAATGATCCGATTCTGACATTGTCGGTTTCACAATGCCAGGGCTCCAGCAAAAAAAAAAATTTATTAGACAATTTTCTAAGTACATTTTAGACTGAATATTTTTCATGTATTATTAATGTCACTATTTTTACTTAACCATACAAATAAATTATCTAGCATAGGAGCAGCAGGCATACAAAAGAAGTTGTAAGTTATAAATACAGCATTTATAATTAAGCAATAATAAGACAAAAGATCTATCTCAAAATAAGCTAAAACAAGTCTAAGCATACATGTATAAATAAAGTAAATAAAAATATTGAAAGGAAATACTACACCTAATTATACTGATGATCATATGACATGCAGGTTTAAAAATAAACAATTTGACTGTGATACATATAATAAGTAGCAGCAAAATCTAGCATCTTATGATATATGAGTAAGTAGGTAAGGTAAAGTAAAACTGACTGAAGTAACATGCATCAATAAAACAGTAAACAAAAAATATGTATGTACAAACTGTCATATCAAAAAATTAGCCAAACAAGCTCAGCATATTTTCAAAGCCTTTCTGGGCTTGGGTAGAATAGGAATTCCCAAAGCAAGAAGAAAAGCATCACATATTGAGGAGAAGAAGCGGTTGCAACTTCATCGCCATCGGTGGTGGAGAGATCCCTCCACCAAGTTGTGGCACATCATGACAAAGATTGATGTTGTCAAATTTGATGAGAATAATAACTTTGAAATGTGGTGGCGCGAGGTGACAGATGCACTATGTGCATTGAACCTTGAAGATGTTCTTAACGACGAAGAAAAACCGAAAGAAATTTCAAAGATGGATTGGACCAAGATGAACCGTAGTGTATGCGGCTAGATCCGAAATTGTTTGACTTAGGAGATCAAATATGTTGTGATGCTGGAGATGCCGACATGGAAATTATGGAAATTTCTTGAGGGCAAGTATCTATCGAAGAGTGGAGAACCGACTCCACATGAAGAGACGGCTCTATTAGTTTCAGATGAGAAGAAGAATTTTCATAGCTGAGCACCTGATTGAGTTCACAAAGTTACTAGCGGATTTGTTGAATCTGGATGAGACAGTGGAGGATGAAGACAATGCCTTGTTATTGTTGAACTCATTGCCATATGAGTATGAGCACTTGACCATGACTTTGATCCATGTGAAGGATGCTCTGAAGTACGATGATATGATTGCAGCTCTTGTGAACCACGAGTTCAGAAGAAAGGACAAAAAGTCTACCAAATCAGATATGGTAGAGGCTCTTGCACTCCAGAGAAGAAGATCAGAGAGAAAAATAATGACCAAAGAAAAATGCAGACTTCTAGAAGAGATGAAAATCCAGAGGTCGGAGCATTGGGCACAATCAGTGCACATTTTGTTTGGAGATAGGGCATTGGAATAAAGACTGCCCAAAGTTAAAAGACAAGTAGCAGGTAAGTGGATCTTCTGAGGCAAAAGCAAATGTGATTCAAAATGTGGTGGAGGGTTAAGACTCAAATCTATCTCTTGTTACTGTTTCAATGGTTTAGTAGCTAACAACTCCAGTTAGATTATGGATACTGGTGCATCGTATTCTATATGTTCCTAGAAGGATTGATTTTGTTTGTACAGAGAAATGGACAGTGGTGCAATCACAATAGGAAATGATGCTACGTGCCAGATTGCCGGAGTTGGAAGTGTGCTGATTATGACATGCAGGAACAGTTCAAGAGCTACTGGAGATCAAGAAGAATCTTTTGTCTATTTGGGCCTTAGAAGCCAAGGGCTTAAAGGTAGTGATTGAGGTAGGGATCCTGCAGATCAGCAATGGTGCTATGACTTATATGAGAGGAGTCAGACAACAAAATCTCTACTACCTTCAGGGAATTACAGTGACAGGTTCAGTTGCTATGGTGAAGACTCTAAAGATTCATTGACATTGTGACATGAGACTAACATATGTAGGAGAACCTTCACTGAGAGAATTGGGAAGAGATTGACTCATTATATAAATTCTTGCAAATTATAATTTTTGAGCACTGTATTTTTGGCAAGAAGTCACGTAAACCCTTTGGGTTGGCCTCCACAATACTAAAGATATACTTGAGTATATACACACTGATGTATGGGGACCAACAAAAATTATATCGTTCAGTGTTTGTAGGTATTTTTTTTTTTTGAAGATGATTACTCCAATTTTGTATGGGTGTACACTTTGAAGAGCAAAGCAAATGTACTAGACATTTTCATAAATTGGAAGAAGATTGTGGAAAATCAAACGGGCAATTTACATTTGATTCTTTTGTAAAAGAATGTGAAAATTCAGGGATCGAACGCCACTTTAGAGTAAGAGAAACACTGCACCAGAGCGCATGAATCACACTGGTGGAAAAGGTGATGTGTATGTTGTCCAATACTGGGTTGGAGAGAGCCTACTGGGCAGAAGCCTTAGACTATGCATGCTACTTAGTGAACTGTCTGCCATCTACAACACTTGACAAGAAAATTCCTATAGTGTTGTGGTTCGGACATCCTGCTATAGATTATGATCATCTGAAGATTTTTGGCAGCCCAGTTTATTATCATATCAGAAAGGATAAGCTAGAACCGCGGGCTAGGATGACAATTTTCGTAGGCTTTCGACGCGGAGTAAAGGGCTACAAATTGTTTGATCCAATTGACAAGAAGATTGTGGTGAGAAGAGATATTACTTTTGATGAAGAGTTTTCTTGAGATTGAGGAGTTCTCATCAGATAGAGGATAATACAGAGACTCTCATAAGTAAGCAAAAAGTGGGATTTGATGCCACCCAATTTGTTCCCCAAAGGTCTTTACATCACATCGAGAATACTCCTACAGATGATGACCACATTGGTGATGTTGAAGAACAGGCTGATATTGATTATGAGACTCTCGTTCATAAGTCAATTGCAAGAGATAGACTTAGAAGAACTGCAACTCAATAGCCAGCCTGGCTCAAAGACTGTCACTTATGCATTGTCCGTATTGGAGAATGAGATTCCATCTCACTACAAAGAAGTAGTGATGGGCTCAAAATGAAATTTATGGAAGCTATGGATGAATACATGGAGTCTCTTCTGAAAAATGAGACATGGAGGTTGGAGAAACTCCCTCTAGGAAGAAAGGCTATTGGGTGCAAATGGGTGTATGCAAAGAAAGAAGGATCTTCAGAACTAATGTGCAATACAAAGCAAGATTAGTGGCCAAGGGCTTTGCTCAGAAAGAATGGATCAACTTTGATAAAGTATTCTCCTTAGTTGTTAAACGCTCGTCGATTTGTGTACTCTTAACTTTAGTGGCACAGTTTGATTTGTTGCATAGATAGAGGAGACTTCATGGCGCAGCCCCCAGGGTACAGTGAAACAGAAAAATGAGACTTGATATGCAAACTAGACAAGTTTCTTTATGGGCTAAAGCAATCACCAGGACAATGATACAAGAAATTTAATCAGTTCATGAAAATGAGGAGTACCAAAGAAGCCAGTTTGATCACTGTGTGTATTTCAAAAAGTTGTATTAAGGTACTTTCATTTACTTACTATTATATGTCGATAACATGTTGGTGGCTACTTCAGATTAGTCTGAGATGAATCACATAAAGGATTAGTTATCAAAGAATTTTGAAATAGAAGAATTTGGGAGAGGCAAGGAAAATATTGGGAATGAAAATTAGTATGGACAAAAATGTAGGAAAGATTTGGCTGGGCCTAAAGGGGGTACTTGGAAAAGGTGCTGAGGAGATTTATGATTGATGACTCTACAAAGTCGGTAAGTATACCCCTAACACCTCACTTATGCTTATATGCAGAGCAATGTTTAAAGACAAATATTGTAAGAGAAGAAATGCACTCAATGCCATATGCTAGTGCAGTTGGAAGCTTGATGTATGTCATGGTTTGCATTAGCCAAATTTGGCTTAAGTAGTTGGTGTCGTGAGCCGATATATGCACAATTCAAGGAGAGGGATCATTGGCAAGTAGTGATGGGGATATTTCGATACCTGAAATGTACATTTGGTGTTGGCTTATTATTTCAGAAGTAGTCTTCAATAGCTAACTTATGCGTTGGATATGTGGATTCTGATTATGTCGGAGATTTGGATCGAAGACGATCAACGACTGGTTATGTATTCACTTTAGCAGGAGGTCTAGTAGGGTGGAGATCAAATCTACAGTCTACAGTTGCCCTATCTATGACAGAAGCATAATACATGGCAGTTACTGAAGCATTCAAGAAAGCTATTTGGATAAGGGGCTTGCTGGAATATTTGGGTGCGAAGCAAAAGGAGGTAGTAGTTCATTGTGATAGCCAGAGCGTTATATTCTTAACTACTAATTCGGTCTGTCAAGCTCGCACAAAGCACATTGATGTTCGAAACCACTTCGTTCGAGATGTTATTAAAGAATGTGAGATCATACTGGAGAAGATCAACACTAAAGACAATTTTGCGGATATGTTGACAAAGGTGCTCACGGTTCAGAAATTCATCTATTGCAAAATTTTGATGAATTTGGAGAAGCATCTATAGGTTTTTCATTTCTTGGAACTACGAACGGCTTGATTCCTTGGGAGGATGATACGTAGGCAACCAAGTTTGTGCAGCTGCATTGATCGAGAGAAAAGGGATTCAGCTATCATGTGGAACACATGAGATTTGAGGTGGAGATTATTGGTATAATACACTTTTTTGTAAGACTTGTGTAAAAATAAAAAAATTTCTATTAGTACTGACATTTTTTTCGTAAATATTTTTGTGCAAGTATAATAATTTTCTCTCTTCTCTCTATATTATATATATATAATAGAACCTTGCATTTTAATACAACTTGTATTATTAATTAAAAAATTTGAAATAATAACATTTAAAAATAGTTAAAATAAACAAGCATTCTATAAAACATGATAGCAAAAAAGCATATTAATTTCTACAGGTATAAGAAAATTTTGATAATAAAATAATTTATATAACACCTGCATTTTTATGATTTACCTATGAATATATATCCTTAATATTTAAAAAAAAAAAGCATTTTAATACTACCTATTAATAGACTTTTATTCATATTTTATTAACATGTTAGTGCTAAATATATATTGAATATAAAAATTTAAATAAATTATTCTCAACCAAACAGTTGTTGAAGGAACTTATTAGTATTCATTGATTTTGTGTGATAACTATTCTATTGCAAAAAAGAAAAAAAGGTTCTTAGAATTTTTACAAATGTTTATAAATCCTAAAACTTTAGTAACCTTATCTCAATAGTAAAATTATTTTTGCTCTCTTTTTTGTTAACATAGATGTTAATATTGAATCACGTAAATAATTTTGTTTGTGCTGTGATTACTTGCATGTAAAAGTTTGAAGTATTTGTTTCGCATTAATTTGAAACCTTAACACGTGGTTAAAAGATCCCAACAATTTTAGGATAAACTCATCGGTATTTACTAATAACTCTGTAGGGCAAAAAGTTAGTCTGAATAATTTTTCTGATTAAGACATTCACCAAAAAAGTGATCTTGATTTTCAACTCCTTTACAATGAGAGGGGTAGAATCTCTGATGGTAAGTGCTAAAGTTTACTTTGAGGAGACTGAATCGTCTTCCTCATTAACCAAAAAGTACTTAGGTTATGAAATATAAGCTCAGATTCTTTAATAGAATCAACAATCAAATCTTATGGTCAACCTTCTCAACCAAATTATTTTATTATACAATTTTTGCCGGAATAATTAGTTTATATTGATTTGGACAATAAAAAAATTTTACTTTTTATTGGTGGTATATAACATTTTTCATCATGGAATAGATACAGAATCTTTTTATAAAAGAAAAGCTACTAAATCACCGTGCAACAAAATCTTGAGAAAAGTTTCTAATTTAGAGGTGAAAAATTTAGAGTGCAGTGCAAGTTAAATTATCTTCCTTCCTAAATGTTTTTTTGCCAATTTTACTTCCGTGATAATATAATAACCTGAAATTTTCTGAATCACAACAAATTTTGGAAATTATTAAATTTCATAGAACTACAGACTATGCACAATAAATTTCTTCGGATTAAATATAAAAAAGTACACTTTCTATATGAAATTAAATTATTTTAAAAAAATAATAAAAAAGAAAAACTATTAAATTGCCATACGACAAAATCTTAAGAAAAAGTGAGCGAATAATCTGAAATTTAGTGTAGTGATATAGCAAGAGCACTAATCCTATATGGGCCTCTGAACGTAGCCAACTATATATATAAACCATCCGTTTCCATTTTTTTTTTCCCTTTGTCACTCGTATTTGTTTTATCAGCTTCCGGCCCCCAAACAACGTTTAGAAATAAATAAACATATAAAAGAAGAAACAATTTGACATGCTCATTTTTCAATACTGGGCCGCCCCGAGGTTGCGGCTGGAGCCGGAGGACGCCCCGACGGGGATGCCGACGTACGGCAGGGGCTTTGGCTGGAGCTCAGACTGAGCGGCGGCGGCGGCAGCAGGTTTTCCAAGAAAGAATGGGGAGGCTCTCATGTCTACTATGGCCATGTCAGGAGCCGCCCTTCCGGGGACACAGGCCTGGTGATGCCCGCCGTTGCTTGGCGGCCTGCTGCCGCCGCTTCTGTGGGCGCAGCAGGAAGGCGGCAGCGAGGGAGCAGACGTAACATTCCGTATTAGACGGCGGGGATCGTAGGGCTCCTTTACGTTCCCGCTCTCCAACGGCATCACCGGCCCAACCACTTTTCCAGGCTTTGCAGCTGTTTAATGATTTTAACATTTTAACAAATTGCCAGCAGAAACATGTAAATTATTTTTTGACAGTAGGGGCAAGGAACAAACTGGTCGGGATCCGTTGAGACGTGGGTGAAACCCGTCCCATGTGCCCGAGAACCCGTTCGGCGGCTCTCGGATTGCTCTGCTCCTCCAACGAAGTAATAGGGGTCGAGTGAAGAATCGTTGATCTGAAGTAAACCAGCCAACACAAGATTACCAATACAATACTCCTGACATGATGCAAAACAAATAGCCGTAGATATCAACAAACAATACCTGGGGAGGGAAACATGATTCCTCTCTGGCGGAATTACAGGAGCACTTTTGCCGCCGTTCTCCTCGAGGTGAGCAAATTGCCTTCTGAATTGATCGATGGCACTGCATGATGATGATCAAGGGAATAGAGAAAGCATTGTATTAACATGTGCTGCAAACATTTAGAGACTACATAATCACAGAATTAACACCTAGGATAAAGGAAGCTAGTTCTCTCGGTTCCATTGGCGTAGTCCTTGAGGAGTTGAGGGTGATACTCCAATATTTCGCGAAAGATGAGTTCCCTGATATCTTCTTTAGTCACCCTTCGTCTCTCAAATTCAAACTCAATTTTTGTGATTGGTTGACATGAGGGTTCTCTCTCCACTTTGGACAATCCTTTGAAGTAAGGATCAGCCAACGCCTATAATGATACATGCACACAACAACTCGCATCAACGAAGAAGAAGAAGAAGAAGAGTCTCATCAAGATGCAATAAAAGCATTTTAATACCTCTTCAGCAGTTGGCCTATCCTTGGGATCGAATGCTAGAAGTCTTTCCAAAAGCTTGAGAGCCAATGGATCTGCGTTAGGAAACTTCTGTGAAAATGGAATGTGCTGCTTCTTCCTCATGCTGCTTAGATACCTCCTTGCCTTCTCATTTCGCACCTGAACAGGAAATATAATTAGTTAGCTTTATGAACCCAGAATTATAGCATATATGTCATGCATGGTGAACCACTGTACCCGAGAAATGGTATCCAAAGAAGGCGTGCCGAGAAGGTCTGTCATCAAATCCAGCTGATGTGCCACATTTTTCCCAGGAAACAGAGGCTTCCCAGTCAAAACCTCTGCAAAAATACAGCCTATGCTCCAGATATCAATGGCAGGTGTATACTGCACAAGAAGAATGCATCACTCTATTGTTATGCAGATATATTAGACATAAAATCAATACGTAATACCTGAGACAAATGACAGCTTGAAGCCAATTAAAATAATTCCTGAACAAGACTTTGATTCAATAACTAGACATTATAATGCAGTCATAACACAGCAGCTACTAATCAAACCAAGCGAACTAGTCAAGGTATTTACAATCAGTCGTGATTTTAAGCTAGAATTTCTTTCAAGACAGAGATGGAAGCAAAAATAAGACTCGAATTTCTTCAAGAAAAGGTTACAAGAATGGGGGTCCTTACAAATCATGTAAAAATTCTACATGTAAATGATAACTTTTGAACCAATTCAATTTGCACTATATGTAGTGCAACAGTATAAATAAAAGAAGCATAAAAAGAATAGTAAATTAGCAATACTTTCATATTCCATCAATAAGGGTGAATTCAATTGCATCAATATAGCACATTTTATAGCATCCTTGATTATAATTTTGCTAAGGTTTCATTGACAAAAGGAAATTTACCTTGGAAAAGAAAGAGCCGCACAGCTCAGGTGCCCTATACCACCTCGTGGCAACATAATCCTGCACATCATATTATTAAACGATTTGAAATTCAAAACCAGAAAGAGAGAGAACAGAGATAAAGAAAACATCAAGGTAATAAAGATATACCGTCCAAAATATGGTTGTGGGGGTATCACTGAATGCAACTCTGGCTAATCCAAAATCACAAATTTTGAGCTTGCAGTTGGCATTTGCTAATATGTTCTTCGGCTTTAAATCTCGATGATACACATTAGCTGCATGCGGATAGTTCAAAATCAATATACAGATAAAGAATAGAAAAGCTGTGGAAACGTTTCTATATACATTTTAACAAAGCAAAACGCACTACAAAGGACAAAGAGTGATGAAAATTAAATTAAAAGAAAAAGAAACATGCCGCAATATATTATATAATTTAGTCCAAAGGCAATAAGGTTAAAAAACAGCAACCTATTCCACACGCAGAATGTGTGAAGAACAGTTTCTTTAAAGAAAGATAATCTTATAATAAAGGCTAATAATGTATGCTGCCCAAGTCTGTAAGCTAAAACAAGAGTACATCTCACGGTGAAGGTAGGATTAATTTTGAGCGGGGGAACTATAATTTTAAGTAGTAAAATTGAAAATATATTAAGAAAAATTCGAGAACTTGTATCTCAAAATAAAAACAAAGGTAGGAATGTCCTCAAACAATTTTACATTAGAATCAATGCCTCAACGAGCCTTCTTTAGGCTAAAGAGGTCATCATGACAGTTCGCAAATAAAACGCTGCTGCTCTATAAATATAAAATGTTCAGCTATCGCTAAAATGTAAATTTTTCTTTCTATACATAATTCATACATCTCATAATTTTTAAGCATTTTACTTGCATAGTCCTGATATATATGTAACTTGGCATCATAGCATATTGCACATAAATTGATGACATTTTAGCAAAACGAAGGCCCAAACACTGCGCAGGAGGCCTTTCTCAGGTCTAGATACATACTTGGAAATACAAGTAAATGAAATTTCCTGTGTACATATCTAACCTGTCTTTTTATTGACAAAACTAGCATCCCATTTGCATAAACTTTACTCATAAAACAAAAAAGGATAAGGCGCAATAATAGGTATCTGTAAAAATTAAATTTTTAGGTTATAAAGAGTGGAATAAAATGGCGTCACCCAATAAATTAAGCCTGTGTCATATAGATTTTTATTTGCAACAATATCAAAGTATGAAATATTGAAATACTTATTGGCCAGCAAAAAATATAATAAAACGCGAAACAGTAAGACAAGACTCAGTTGTTCAATATAAACAAACCTATCGCAGCAGAAGTAAAAGCACAAACCTGTATGGATATACTTCAATGCGCGCAAGAGCTGATATAGAAAAAACTGGTAATGCTCTTTTGTCAAATCATCATTAGCTTTGATTACTTGATGAAGATCAGATTCCATAAGCTCAAAGACAACATATATATCTTTGAAATCCCTTCTCGAAGGTGGTAGCATTATGTGCTTTATCTCTACAATGTCAGGATGTCTAAGAAGCCTGAGAAGCTTAATCTCACGAAGAATTCGGGCGGCATCGGAGATGTGCTCAAAAATATCATGTATCTTTTTAATTGCCACCTTTCCTCCTGTATGTGTGTCTACAGCTGAGCAAACGACTCCATAACTTCCTTTCCCAACAACCTCCTGAATTTTGTATCTGTTGGCATCCCCATACTCAGAGAAAAATTCCATCTCTGGAGTACTCTACAAAATATAGACAATGTTCATGCTGATCACAGATTTACCTCTCAAATGGCTTAACAAAATCATCAATGCATTAATCAACCACACCAAGAAAATCATAAAAAACACAAGCATAGGTATTTTATTTTAGGCTGGCACACACTACTAAGACTAAGCAAATCGAACAGTACACCCAAAAAATTATTAAGAGCGCTTGAACATGGTGAATAAATGAAGTAATTAAACCATATCAATCAAGCCTGACTGCCAAGCTCATTGTAGAGTTTTCTTTTACTCAAAATTTACGATTATGAATTGACTAAGAAACACCTAAATTGGAATTTAGTAACAATTTTTTAACAATAATTTGTTCAAGCACGGCGGTTTAGAGTTTAGATCCTTATTAGTTTCCAGTCAAACGAGTATTACAAGATCTGAGAAATCAAGGTTGGTTAAGAAACCACCCAAGAAAGCAAGAAAAACAAAATTTAAATTCAAAGAAGAGGTAGCAAGTCAAAAGTAATCACCAAACTCTTTGGCGAAGCAGTCAAAATTCATGCATCCTATCTCCAAAATTATCCAATCAACCCCAATTTCTTTATCAAACGACATACTTTCCAACAGGAACACAGCGAAATTCAAGCCAGGGAAAAGATCGCATTAAAAACAAAGCGATGAATGACACGGATCAAAAAACACCACACCTTCTTCCGTTGATCCTGTTGCATCTCGATCCTCGGAACAGATCTCAATATTAGAAAACTTCAGAACAACTTCCTATTAGTTACTAGCTCGTAGAATTAACTAAACTGCTCTCCTTCAAGCGAACACTAACAGATCTGCAGAGAAATTCAACAAAAAGTGGACAGATCTAAAAAGATATCAACCGCATTTGCCCCATCTTCCCCTGCTTCGAATCACAAGTCCGCTGTCCCTCCCTACGCTTCTCGAAACCTCATCAAAGAATATACAAGATATCAGATCTCTCATACAACTCCCCAACCTCCCAGCTATAACTCCACCTCTCACAAGAGTGCTGGCTGGAAAGATCATAGAGGGGAGATGCGGGCACGGTTCTCCGTCATCTCTGTTGCTGATGCTCAAAAGTTCCGGCGCGCGCACAATTGTTCCACCTGCTCGCCGTCCTTTCTCCCAGATTCTGACGCGAATCCAACTACGTGAGAGCTGCACGTAGAAGAAGAAGCGCGTGGGGAGGGAGGCGGGCGGAGTGCGAGAGCGGGCCTATCAAAACCCTAACAAGAGCTGTTTCAAAATGAGTTGGCTTTGAGGAAGAAGCGAAGAAATAGGAAAGCGAGGAATGGGAGTTCATCCCGTGAATCTAGGGCCTTCCTTTTATACGGTAACGGTCTCAGCTGTTACTGCCACCTGTCGGTATTGGAAAGCTCATACGCTATGGCATATCCGGTAATTATCTAAAAAATAAATGCATTTTATTTCTTGCTGTTATTACTTGCCGATTCTACCTTTTTCGTTGAACGCTTCCCCGTCCATAAAATATAATCAGCTTAAACTAAATATCATTTTAATAATAATTACAGTTTCTTATGCTAATTAATTATTTATTGATTGATAATATCACATTACTTGATAGCTATTTTATTTATTATACTAATCAAATAAGTATATTATTTATTAAAGAACAAATTACACAATAATTATATTTAATAAAATAAAAGTTAAGTAAATTTACTAATACTATATTAATAAATTATTAACTATAACAAATTGTAATAATATAATTGATTATAAGTATATATTATTATATGAAAAATAAAATTAATAATATCAATTAAGTTAAATTAAATTAAAATTTTATCAGATATAATTATTTGTTTAATTATAATTAATTACTATTAAGAATTATTTTATTTATATAGAATAATTCAAATTTTAAGCTAATGAATGTCTAATTAGTAATACTAATAGTTGCATCTTTTTATCAAAAACTTTTAGTATTGTACTCATGATGGGGATCGAAACATTGGTTCTACCATTTATAGGCTTCGACAGATTCTTCTGTGGATGACACCTTACCCAATTTATAGACTTCAACGAATGCTTCCATGGATGATACCTGACACTATAGTAACTAATTTCTGCTCCCATATTCTTGTTAGGATGGCAGGGAATTGACTTGTTTACTCCAAAAACAACAATCTCAAAATTAGGTTCAATTACAACAACTAATTAGCCCCATTTTACTCTAAAGTAGGATAATTAAGGCCCAAAAATAGCCAATTAAATCTATCCATATATAGGAGATGTTCTCAGCCATCTCAAGGCAGGAGTAGGAGGAGAAGATGTGAAAGAGGAGGGTGATTTCAAGGATTTTGGCTCTAATGATTAGTTGAACTCAATAGAATGATAATTAGGCTATGATTAAACTAAGATTAGGCTAAGTAACAATTTCGGGCTGTTACATAAAATGAACACCTATAATGTATTAATAATGCACTAATTTGTCATTAATTCTTAAACTAAACAATTGATCTTAATTTGGTTAAGTTAGGAGTTAAACCCTAATTTGTCTTGATTAAGATCTAAATCTTAATTATCTTAATCAATTAACTTTGATTGAAAGACAAATTCAACTAGCATAATTCCAATACTACATTTGATTTGATATTGATCTTAAACCATTGAATTAAAAGTGCTTAGATTAGTAAAAAACTCTTGCGATTTAGTATCTGGAGATATACCTTAAGATCAATGATTATCTCTTATATAAGATTATTAACATGAGATAAATCATAAAAATATACTGATTTGCAATATGATCAACTCATATAAATATTCTTGATTGTATCCCATAATTGTAGCATAAGTATTGATCAGAGGGGTTTGCCCATCTGATCTGATCAATTCAAACTTAAAAAGAATAAGAATTAGTGAAAACAAAGACTTAACTGTTCTTTCTTTTTAGAAGTGTAAGATCTTTATGATTGTGCCTTAGGTTATTAATGTAATAATTGTTAAGCCTTATCAATTGATATGATGTTAAGGTAGGAGTATCTTATTGTTGAAACTTGAGGTAGGAACCTAGATGCTTCTTCTTAGCCTTAGATGCTTGGTCTTGGACCCTTGTGGTAGGATTAACTAAAATATGTGGAATGAGTTTCTCCCATGTGATAGTAACCTATATTGAGAGACCTTTTGGTCACATCATTAGAATCTTGCGTAGAATTCCCTTCAATGGAGTAAAGAGTCATATTTTTGATACTCCTCGATTATTAAATAGAATTGACTAACCCAGATTATTAGTTGGATATGACAGTATATACCCATAGTGCTGAGTCACTTCGGCGGTATTTCAGAATTTGTTGAATCACTATAAGTATGATTGTAGGGTATTGGTCTTATCCAATGGGATTGGATAAGTACATGTAACAACCCGAGGTTGTTACTGGAGTAATTAATTCCAAATTCAGGAGGATTAAGTCGAAATTAGAATTTCAATTTTAGTCAAATAAAAATTAAATAAAAATATCCACAAATAAAGCATATTGGGGGATCCTCCTGCAAAAATTTGAGCGCAATCGGGATCCCGGATCGTCCTAAATAAATTTAAAAATATTAAATTTCTGAAGTTGATAATAGATAAATTATAAGTTGAAATTTAAAAATTTCTATATATTTAAGTTAAGCATTATAAGAGGACACTATGTTTTAAGTTTCGTAATTTTTCGGGCTCCCGATTAATCGTAGCGAACTTTTGAAATTTTTTACTTAAAAATTAATATAAAATAAAATACTTGTCCAAACTCAATAACTTTTGGACGCTTGTGTTCACCTTATTGAGATGGTCATTTGATACCAAGTTTGTAATTTTTGAAGTTCAAATGAATATAGATCAAGGCTTGAGAATTTTCAACCATCAGATTTTGATTCAATGGCTGCGATAGAGTATAGTCTTGGCCTCATAAATATAATGCTCTCAAACATAAATTAGCTAGATCCAAAAATTTTATCTTCTCTAGCCGACAACCTTCTTCTTCTCCATGAAAACTGAATCCCTTCTTGGTGAAATCGCAAGGCGCATCTCCTCCTCCATCTCCTTGGCCGAGAGGTGTCACTCTCCTTCTCCCTGGCCGAGTTCAGCAGCCTCCTCCTCAGCCGAGCGGCCGCAGCTTCCACCTCCTCAACCGAGCAGCATCACCTCCATGTCAAGCTCCACTTCTTCTTCATGGTAACTTTCTTTTTCTTATTTCCTTATATTTATTCTAGCCTTTATAGCTATAACCCTCTATTTATCTCATTTATGCTCATGATTGTTGTATATGTTAGGCTAGATTTTTGAATTTGAGGGAATTCATGTTAGTGTGATTTTATTTGTTAATATTTATAGGCTAAGAATTTATAAATCTGAGTTATCATTTCTAGCATTGTATTATGTTGCATTATATTATATATAATAAACTTTATGAAGAACTATATCGAATTTAAAAGGAACCTTCAAAAATATTTGTAACTAGTTTTCTAAGTAAATTTTCTTATAATATAGTTAAATTCCTAAGAGATTAAATTGTGCATAGAATATCACTTCTATCTAAACTATATCTGATTAAAGTTTACCATTCACCTTATTGATCATTTTGATTTAATTACCGCAAGCTGTAAAGATTATGTCTAATGTTGAGGAACTATTTTTCTTTGGATTTATCTTGCTGCATACAAATTCGTATTTAATAAATATTAACTTGTTGATCATATGTGTGCTGCCCTCTTATTTATTAGCAAGTTTTCTAGTCGATTTCGACAAAGTATTAATCGCTATGGCTGAATCCTGAGAATTTCATTATTATTGTGATTTTATCTATTCAATGCAAGCTTAGTTAGTTATTAAATAAGTATCTTAAGGTTAGAAGGTCATAAGCGCTATTGATTTACATTTAATTGCATGAAATTATGTCAATGTTGATTTTGGGTAACACTCAATACTTTCATGAAATCTGAATTTATTTTGTTATTATGTCATGGATGGCTTCAGTAAGTGATATCTATGCTTGTAGCCACATTATTGTGATGATATAATAATTGATTGCTTCCATCTTATGTCGAATGTGAGCATTTTGTCTAGTTTTTTATGTTAACTTCATTTAATCGCTCATAGGAATGATAATTTTGCTTTCATTAGGATCTTAGTTGTCATCCTTATCAAACCTCATGCATGCAACCCTCATTTTATCTTATTAATTATGTGAGAATTAGTTATATTAGTAGTGTGCGTATACATATTTTGCAAGGGTTAGGTCATGCAATATGGGGAGTTGTGTGTTCTCTCAATTAAGTATTCTGAATGGTTATTTATGAGAGTTTAGTTAAATGATTTATCAATCAATCACATAATTTTCTACTCATTATTTCTCATCTTAGTTATCATTAAGATTCGCTTAAAGAAGGTAGTTTAGTGATGAGTCTAAATTCTTTTCTATCATTTTTCTTAGCATGATCAATGTATCTCCATGAACATAAGAAATAATTACTTTTACTCATGCTAAGTTGATTCATATGTCGTCCTTTAGATCCCTCCTTAGCATGTTGTATTCCAAATCTTCTAATTGTAGTTGTTGAGTATTTTGGTTTGAGATCTCATGATTGGCATATTATTAGCTTGTTAAAGTAAGTTTCGTTAGTCGCTTTCTACCCATTTGGTGCAGGTATTGTGAATACTGTCTCATCCCAACCAAGTGATAAATTGCAAGCTCATATCATAAGCACAATGTACGTAAGTACTTAGAACTTGTATTGAGTTCTATAAATTAAATTACTTATTTAGTCTTATGTTAAGTGCGTACATCACTTGCATAATTCTTATTGTCGTTTTCACGCTTTTATTTTCTCGAATCTTATGCTAGTTTCCATTTAGTTTTACAAGTTGTTTTAAAGGATCAAGTGTTTTGATTATATCTTGAATACTTAATGTAGCACCCCGCCCCGTCGCCGCGCGCAAAAGAGACAGTTATAATCAATTTTGGCAGCGGAGCGGTGCGCCACTCGGGAAGGAATAACCCATCTCCCCAAAATAGCTGAAGACACAAAACCCATCTAAAGGGCTGCTGACTCAACTTCAAGGAGGGTTGAGAGCTAATACTTAAGATAAGAGTAGTATTCTTATCCTAAATATTTGACAAATACATACATTAGATTTAGAATACAACATGATAAATCCAATATATTCATAAGATATCAGCATTTCTAGTATACTGATCACATCACAATACTAAATATAAGTAGTGTATAATAGAGTGCGGAAGCTTAAAGCAAATATCCAGAGACATTCATCATGAAACCAATATGAAAATATTCATCTCAGAAAAAAAAAAGATAATACATCCAGAATTATTACAAATATTTACTGAATAATAGACATAGAGCTAAGTACTGAACTGAAAATACTAAGCAGAAAAATAAAATTGAAGAAGAGTCCACTAATGCTCCATAGGCTCCTCCTGAATCTCTTGGGTATCCTCCTGACCTGGCTCAATATACTGCTCAGAATCTAGCAAACTGTCGGATCCCAAAAGTACCTCATATTAGACAATAATTCTAATACATCGGAACTAATATAAATAGTTCTAGTTATTCTTTTAATATTCATATAATATAAGTAAATCTACATAAAATTTGTAAAGGTAACTGAAAGTATAAAACTGTATAAAATAGTACAAAATAAGGTAAAGCTGAACTATAAACTGAATACTAAAAATAAACCAAAATAGTAATGAATCTGAACTGAATAATCATCTGTAAAATATGGTGTATGTCACTGAAACTGTGCATCTGAATATGCCACAACACTGTATAGTACTGATATGCAACCAAAATATTACTGAACTGCTATGAGTAATACGGTCCAATGTATACATACATCCAGTTGGGAATACTGCTTACCGATGATGCCGATGCATCCTAAAATTCCCCAGTCAATGTATGCAATATTCTGTAACTCATAAATCATCACTAATACTCATATATCATTCTGATACTCATACATCATACTTATGCTCATGCTCATGCTTCTAACTACATGAAATAAATCCAAAAATACTTTGAAATCTGATAATAAATTCAATGTCTCCATTGTGCAGAATCCTACTAAAATGATTCTGACTCATAAAATTCTAACTTCAATAATTAGTTAAAGTTGAGAGTTACTTGAAGATCATTAGTTGGGATGATTATATACACATATTTAGTATGTTTGTAAGAAAGATTGATTTAACCCTTAGCTTGTTTAAACTGCACTTATCGAAGCGCACTATGATAGGAGGCAGAACCCTGTCACAGTTTACATCTCAAGCTAAGCCGTTAAATGTCATAGTATCTTATACATAGTGATTTGAGTTACTTAGTGTGGCGCCCCACCCCTTAACCCACAAGGATTAAGTCAAGGGTGGAGTGTCACTCTAGTTAACCCCTCACTTATCATTGGATTAGGATAGAATCCACAATCCACATGATTATAGAGGGAATAACACATAATCAACTAACAGTCACTATTTATTAAATCATACAGAGTGCGGAAGCCAATTAAAAATGACTGACATCCAGGCATCACAATATAATGAATATGAAATATAACTCAGAATATAAGTATATAATAATCCAAACACGTAATCATAGGTACCTGTATTATTACAATATTTAAAGTTTAAACAAATAAAGAGAAAATATGCTCATCCTCACAAGTAAAATAAACAACTAAATATCCTCAGGTCTAAGTTGCTGCTCCTCCTCAGGCACTGTAACTCAACATACTCTAAACCTGACATTGTCAGTTTCACAATGTAGGGCCCTGTAGCGCCCCGTCCCGTCGCCATGTGCAAAAAAGCAAGTGTAATTCATAGTTTGGCGGCGGAACGGTGCGCTACTCAGGAACGGTGGGCCATACAAGTAAAACCCATCTTCCCGGATATACTAGAGAGACGGAACCATACTGAATGGTTGCTGACTCGAACCCTAAGAGTAGATTCAAGAGGATAAGAATGAAATACTCATCTTAGGTATTAGACCGGCACATATATAAGGTTCAAGGGAGCGAGAAAGAACCCATATACGTTATAAAATGTATCAGCGTTTCTAGTATGCCGATCACATCACAATACTATGTATAGCAGTATAACAGAGTGCAGAAGCTAAAAGCAAAACATCCAGAATACATTCATCTCAAGTAATAGTAAGTGTCCATCTCAGAAAAGAAAAGTAAAAAGTACATCCAGAGTTTATTACAAACCATTAAAATGCAGAAATGTAAAGAGTCTATCTAAAAAGTTGGAAAGAACTAGAAAGTAAAAGTAAGTGCTCAATCCCCTACAGCTCCAATTGCTCCTCTCGAGTCTCTGGTACGTCCTCATGTCCTGTCTCCAAAAATTGCTCAGGATCTAGCAAATTGCCGGATCCCAAAGGTACCCCGTGTTAGACAAAAAGTCTAACACATCATAACTAGCTATACAAAGCTAAACTAAACATAACAAATATACATGTAACGTAAAGTAAAAGTGTATAAAAACTGTAAAGACACTAAATAACTAAAACTGTAAGGACGGGCAAGGTAAAACTGCATCAAAACTAAATACTGAAAGTAAATGAAAATATCAGATGCTCATAAACCAATGTGAAAGGAATGACAAATGCGGAAAAAGATGATATGAGCTGCACTATATGCCACTGAAATAATGCTCACAATATGTTATACCACTGGTATATCACAGAACTATCACGGAAGGTTTATGAGTAGTACGGTCCAATGTAAGCACAACAGTTAGGAAGCCAGTATGGTGACGCAGATGCACCATGAAGTTCCCTAGTCTGTGTATATAACATTCCGTATCTCATACTATATCATTGATAACCATGTGTTACAATAGAAGGACTGAGTTCAACTCAGGTTTATGCTTATGCTTATGCCATTATGTTAAATGAATGAGAAATCCCGAAATCCATGAAGAATATAGTAAGAAAATAGTAATGAATCCTAAGTCTCCACTGTGAAGAATCCTGCTAAAAGGATTCTGACTCTAATCTCTAGATCGATATTTAGTTAAAGTTGCTTATTTACTTAAAGATCACTAGGCGGGGTGATTGTATACACATATTAAATATGCTGCAAAGATAGAACTCACAACATTTAGTTTGATTATGCCACCCTAATAAAGCGATCTTCATTAGAAGGCACCATCCGATGATGGTTTTGTATCTCAAACTAAGCGTTAAGTCACTAAACTCACAATCATACTTAGCGTCTTAAGAAAGGTAAATCCCGTTACTTAGTTTATTTGAGCCATACCTATTGAAGCGATCTTCGCTAGGAGGCATTGCCCGATGGCAATTTGTCTTTCAATTAAACTAAGGAATTGGTACCCATTTAATACACTCTTAGGATCTATTGATTTACTCTAAGCGAGGTTATATCCGCCTAAGCCCGTAGGATAACAACAAAGATAAATCTCACTTAGAGTGACTCAACCAATCCCGAATATTACTGGGAACCAGTAATATGGGTATACTATACAGCACTACCCAATAATCATGGTTCAATCAAGTCTATTTAATAGAACAAAGATTTATTAAAACTACAAGTACTAAACTAATAGGTAAGTCCTATACAAAGTTTCATTAAGTGAATGTGATCCAAGATCACTTAATATGGATTCTACCACTAGGAGATGTATCTCTTCTTGTAACAACCCAGGTTGTTACTTGGCTCAATTAAGACTAATCTAAGTCTTAATTAAAGTTCTAAGTCACTAATTAAGCAATTTAGAACTCATCTCTGAAACCTAGGTCAAACCAGAAGTCAACTGAGTCAAATCAGAAATTCTAGAAAATCCCAAACCCTAGAAAATTGACTTTTTATCTAGACCTTAAATTGAAAATCCGACTTCGCCATTGGGTTCAGAACACCCAAATTAGTTAGGGGTGAAATTTTGGAGGCATTTGGAAGTCGTTGGATTTTCGTTGGATATTTTAATAATATTTAAATACCTCAAATAATCAAATAAATAAATACTCGTCGAAACGAAAATCCGAGCGCGCCGTTACGTTCCTCACCCTTCAATAGCTAAGGGTGATTTATTGAAAATTTTTAGAATTCATTTAGTTAGTTAATTTTAATTAATAAAATAGGATGCAAAATAATTAAAAATAAGATTATTTAATCAAGCACCTAACGGCGCCGTCCAACTCCCTCAGATGCCGTCCCTCCATTTGCATCTGGCCGTTTATTGTAACGGTAAGTTTGGACCGTTCGATTGGTCGATCGAATGGTTCAGGTCCTTCGTTCTCGGAAGTCACCACGTGTAGCGAAGAGGGGACACGCGTCGCCCTAACCTCTCGCCACTTGTCGCCCACCGCTGAAGGCCTCTTCATTCATCATTTAAGCTCTTAAAAGTGGTCTGTTGATTCATTTGGAAGGAGAATCTTACTTTGGGGAATCAATCAAGCCTCAGACAGGTTCGCCGTTCAAATTAGGTACGTCTTAAACCTAATCGATACTCATCGATATCTAAATCAAAGTTTATCTATCGTTGTTCCATATTGTTGATTTCATTATATGCGGATAGATCATGTTAATTCATTTCGAATCGAACGAATTTCGATTCTTAACTACAGTACAATTTGTTAAGCCGATCTTGCCGCAACAGAAGAGATTAGGTTAGAGTTTTTCTTGCGATTTAGTTCACCCTAGATCTCGATTCAAACATCTATGGGAAGATCTAGTTCATGCGCATTCGATTCCATGCGGGTCGAACTCTGTGAGTGCCGGGACGCTGTCGATTTTGGCAACCCTAAATTCTAGGGTTGCCGTCCCCATCGGGGACGTTGAGCCAGGACCAGTCCAGCCTGGACCGCTCTGCCTTTGGAATAAATTGGGCCGGGTCGTCTGAGCCAAACCAAGACCCCTCTCAGCGTGCCACGTGTCCTATCTAATGAGTACATGGGACCCACGGTCCTTTTTAGCCCGGCAAAACCACTCGGCGGGACCCACCTCACAGAAATCCAGCCAACCGTAGCATGCCACGTGGCCCGGTTCTGCTGATCGTCTGAACCGGTGGGGCCCGCTGTCTGCTGCCCAGCCAACCGCGGTCTGCCACGTGTACCTGCAGGATTAAATAATAAAATTTATATATATATATATATATATATATAACAGTTAATTATAATCAAATTATAATTATATATGTATATATAGTTACAGATTTAATTAATTTAAATAAACAGTATAAATTAATTAATTAAATCCAAATTTCAAACCTTAATAACTCCTAAAATACTCATCCAAATTATGCAAATAAATATATCAAATTGATCAGAAAAATATGAGGAATTTATTGATGCTAATAATTTTACCGTAGGATTAATATTTAGCAAATTGATATTTAGGGTATTTAAATAATCCAAAAATGTCACAAATCTTATTTAGCTCATAACTTTGTGTAGGTTGATCCAAACATACCCAATAGGGGTCTTAAAGTGATCAAAAAACCTTAAGGATTAATTTGGTAGTATTCATTTTACTATTTGAATTAGTTTTTTCCTAATCACTTTTAGATCCTAACCCTAATTAGACCTAGATATTCAATTGACCCCAACTTAGTCAATTGAGCTCCAAATTTAATGATCCAAATATCAATTTAGATCAGAAAAACCTAATTAATAGTAATATGTAAAAATATTTTAGATCTAATGGTTAGATTTGCTAATCTTCCCTAATTACTCCAAAACTTGATTAGTGAATATTAGCAAATCTAATAATCCAAATTGAGTGATTTAAGTTTCAGAGGACTCCTAGAACCATTTAGAACCTATCTGTAAGGTTAGATTAGTGTTTGAGTGCTTAATTTTGCTAATCACTCACTAATCACTCCTAACCCTAGGTCATAACTTAGTCAAATTAGATCCAAATTGAGTCTACCACATGTCATTATGATCAGTGGAATATTTGTAAACTATAGCCACTAATTTTACTCAATTTGGATACTAATTGGCAAAGTTAGGACTTTTGACCCATAATTAACCACTTTTTGGTATCCTTTTTATATTCTTTATACTGCACAAACTGTTACTAATAAGTCATTTAGTGGCTTCTTAAGATCTAGACTTCTAATCTTTAATGGGAACTTATTTCCCACAGATTCTAAAACTCAACATAGGATCACCAAAAGAATCGTAAACGCAAAGCTCACCAAGAGGGATCTAGCATATCAATGGAGTCAATCCAAGAGTGCACTAAACCACACTTTTATGGAAGGTGTTATCATTTTGATAGAGGCTGTTTTACATGTGGTCATTAAGGCCACGGATATCGGGAATGACGTGCTTCCAAAACAATCAATGGAGATATAATTCATCATTTTCATCAGAGTAAAACAGGCCATGACAACTCATCTAAGGATTTGGAATCTATGTCAATGCTAACATCACCGCTGCCTAAAACAGAATATCTAGCTGGCAGGGAGAAAATAGTTGCTCCTAAACTTCAAGAACACAATTATCTGGGAATAGAGGAATCTAATGATAATGTTATCCCAGGTATATACACTCAATTTTATTACTTCTTTCATCCATAAAATTTACTTTACTTCATATAAGTTCAAATTGAAAATTTGAATTTTTCATATATGCCTAATCTTGTGTTCAATAGGTTTTATCCTTAACTTGATAATTGTCTTTTTCTTAGCTTAATTCAATCAAAACTTGGATTCTTTTAGCAAAATTATGTGTGTATAACTCATAGAAATAGATATTTCTAAGAAGTAACTTGCCCAGTTTGGGTGAATAACTTCTCATTCCTTAGATTATATTAATTCAGATTTTTGAATCTATTATTGAATAAGTCACTAGTGTGACTTGAAATATTTAAATAAGCCACATCATGTAGCTCAGATATATTAACAACTGATTCCAAAAATTTTTAGCATAAGTCATAGATTGTGACCTATGATCAAAAGCTTTAATCTCTATTGAATTTTCTAGCACTTATCCATATGGATAAGTGAATTTCTTGCCATTTTATATTTGAATTTATGAATTTTATATTTTGTAATCATCAAACCTAGGATATTAAATCATAATGTGAGACTTAAATTCTTAAACTTTCTCTTTAACTTTGAGACCATGTATCATAATTGGATATTAATCTTATTTTGCCATAACAGAATAAGTTCTCATTCATCATAAAATAAATTAAATTATTAGATTGTTAATGATCTAAGCCATCTCTTGTGACTTAGATATTAGCAACTAGTTCTAGAAATTTTGTCTTATATCATATAATATGATTTATGATCGTAGAATTAGACTTTATTAAGTTTTTCCTGATACTTATCTGTATGGATGAGTGAGTTCCTTGACATAACCAAGTCAGAACTTATAATCTGTATTATTAAACTCTTATAATCACCAAAACTTAATGTTAAGTCATCATGTGTGACTTAATATTTTAAACTTGAAGCTAAGTATCGAGAAATTGCATGCTGAACCTATTTGCCCTATTAGGATATTTTAATAAGAGTTGAATGTCACTTTAATAGTTCAAATCTAATTTGAACTAATTCATATATGTAGTCCATCCTCAACTTATCTTTATAAGCCAAACTATTTGGATTCATTATTAGACTGTTATTCTAAAGATGAATCTCTTCCTAAAATTCTCATAGAATAAGAAATCAAAGAATACTAGTTCTTTGATGCCAAATCCTTTAATTCCCATTTGTTGAAGAAGAACCATTCTTATTCTTTAATCCCTATTGAATCCTGTAAAGGCTTAGCTAGTTGCCAAAGCCTTCTTAGATAGTAAATGTAACATAGAACTGTTAGAATCTTAACTCCTAACTTCATCCTATGTTCAGCAAGTAATGTCAACCGCCAAATTATAATCACTTTGGGTTGCCAAGTCATATATTATGACTTAAGGGCTAAGTATTTGATCCTTACAGTTATATTTAGCCTAGATAGAAAAGTTAACTTCTCTTTTCCTAATATGGAGATCCTTATTAAGTGATGGTTATCACTTAGTTGATTTGTTCCTTAAACACAAAATTTTTGGGATAGAATTTTTCTAAAATTATGATAAGATTTTGAGAATTAAATCACAAAGGTAGAATCTTTAAACCTTCAAAGTTGCTTTAAGTCCTTACTCATTTGAAGAGTTTTGTATTCTTAAGCTTCTGGCTATTATGGTGTGTAATCTCCAATCAAGTCTTCAATTCTTAAAAGCAATTCGTTCTTTTAGGGCATAATTTCTGATGATGTGCCATAATTGCAATTCATTGTTGTAGGACTATAAGTGCCTACAAATCTCTTCTACCTTTTTAATTCCAAAATGAGAGTAACTAACTATTTTTACGATCTATATCTTCTTGTCTCTAGTAAGAATTTAACCAAAACTATCACTTGATATTAATTCCCTTGAAAAATCTTGAACAACGATCAAAATTGATTATTTGATCTGAGTTCTAAGATCTGATTATGAGTTTTGATGTTTCTTCCATCTCTACCAGACTATTTTATATTCATTCAAACTCTTACAATCAGAGATATTCGACTTCAATAATTTCAATTTTAAATATTCTGCTCTGTCTATTTTTTCATTCAAGTGATGTCGAGGACGACATCATTCTTAAGTGGGGGAGTTTGTAACAACCCAGTGTTACTTGGCTCAATTAAGACTAATTTAAGTCTTAATTAAAGTTCTAAGTCACTAATTAAGTAATTTAGAACTCATCTCTAAAACATAGGTCAAATCAAAAGTCAACTGAGTCAAATCAGAAATTCTGGAAAATCTCAAACCCTAGAAAATTGACTTTTTATCTAGACTTCAAATTGAAAATCTGACTTCGTCCATTACGTTCAGAACACCCAAATTAGATAGAGGTGAAATTTTGGAGGCATTTGGAAGTCGTTGGATTTTCGTTGGATATTTTAATAATATTTAAATACCTCAAATAATCAAATAAATAAATACTCATCGAAACGAAAATCCGAGTGCGCCATTAAGTTCCTCACCCTTCAATTAGCTAAGGGTGATTTATTAAAAATTTTTAGAATTCATTCATTTAGTTAATTTTAATTAATAAAATAGGATGCAAAATAATTAAAAATAATATTATTTAATCAAGCACCTAACGGCGCCGTCCAACTCCCTCAGGCGCCGTCCCTCCATTTGCATCTGGCCGTTTATCGCAACGGTAAGTTTGGACCGTTCGATTGGTCGATCGAACGGTTCAGGTCCTTCGTTCCCGGAAGTCACCACGTGTAGCGAAGAGGGGACGCGCGTCGCCCTAACCTCTCGCCACTCGTCGCCCACCGCCGAAGGCCTCTTCATTCATCATTTAAGCTCCTAAAAGTGGTCTGTCGCTTCATTTGGAAGGAGAATCTGCCTTAGGGGAATCAATCAAGTCTCGGACAGGTTCGCCGTTCAAATTAGGTACGTCTTAAACCTAATCGATACTCATCGATATCTAAATCAAACTTTATTTATCGTTGTTCCATATTGTTGATTTCATTATATGCGGATAGATCATGTTAATTCATTTCGAATCGAACGAATTTCGATTCTTAACTACAGTACAATTCGTTAAGCCGATCTTGCCGCGACAGAAGCGATTAGGTTAGAGTTTTTCTTGCGATTTAGTTCACCCTAGATCTCGATTCAAACATCTATGGGAAGATCTAGTTCAGGCGCATTCGATTCCATGCGGGTCGAACTCTGTGAGCACCGGGACGCCGTCGATTTCGGCAACCCTAAATTCTAGGGTTGCCGTCCCCATCGGGGACGTTGAGCCAGGACCGGTCCAGCTTGGACCGGTCTGCCTTTGGAATAAATCGGGCCGGGTCCTCTGAGCCGAACCAAGATCGTTCTCAGCGTGCCACGTGTCCTATCTAATGAGTACATGGGACCCACGATCCTTTTTCGCCCGGCAGAACCACTCGACCGGACCCACCTCACAGAAATTCAGCCAACTGTAGCGTGCCACGTGGCCCGGTTCTGTTGATCGTCTGAACCGGTGGGGCCCGCTGTCTGCTGCCCAGCCAACCGCGGCTTGCCACGTGTACCTGCAGGATTAAATAATAAAACTTATATATATATATATATATATAACAGTTAATTATAATCAAATTATAATTATATATGTATATATAGTTATAGATTTAATTAATTTAAATAAACAGTATAAATTAATTAATTAAATCCAAATTTTAAACCTTAATAACTCCTAAAATACTCATCCAAATTATACAAATAAATATATCAAATTGATCAGAAAAATATGAGGAATTTATTGATGCTAATAATTTTACTGTAGGATTAATATTTAGCAAATTGATATTTAGGATATTTAAATAATTCCAAAAATGTCACAAATCTTATTTAGCTCATAACTTTGTGTAAGTTGATCCAAACATACCCAATATGGGTCTTAAAGTGATCAAAAAACCTTATGGATTAATTTGGTAGTATTTATTTTGCTGTTTGGATTAGTTTTTGCCTAATCACTTTTAGATCCTAACCCTAATTACCCTAATTAGACCTAGATCTTCAATTGACCCCAACTTAGTCAATTGAGCTCCAAATTTAATGATCCAAATATTAATTTAGATCAAAAAAACCTAATTAACAGTAATATGTAAAAATATTTTAGATTCAATAATTAGATTTGCTAATCTTCCCTAATTACTCCAAAACTTGATTAGTGAATATTATCAAATCTAATAATCCAAATTGAGTGATTTAAGTTTCAAAGGACTCCTAGAACTATTTAGAACCTATCGGTAAGGTTAGATTAGTGTTTGAGTGCTTAATTTTGCTAATCACTCACTAATCACTCTTAACCCTAATTAGGTCGTAACTTAGTCAAATTATATCCAAATTGAGTCTACCACATGTCATTATGATCAGTGGACTATTTGTAAATCATAGCCACTGATTTTACTTAATTTGGACCATAATTGGCAAAGTTAGGACTTTTGACCCATAATTAAGAATTCCTTAATCCCCTTTTAACCCTAGATCTTGTATTGACCATAACTTGGTCAATACTTATCAGACTTTAGCAAATTTAGGTTCTATGGAAAATTTAGGCAGTAAAAAATATTAATCTGAAAGAAAATTTAACTTTTACTTAGTCAAATTACTAATTTTCCCTTATGAGTAAAATTCACTAATTTGATCTCATATGGTTTATTAATTATCCAAAAAATAGTTTAGTTGCTGTCTAATCTTATATTAGATAGTAAGAATCATATTCCAAAAGAAAATTTCAGATTTAGAACCCTAGATCAAAATTTGATCTTTTGAACCCTTAAGTAAGGGTAAAATGGTAATTTTGCCCAAATTTAGGGTTTAGCATCTTAAAGCCCTAAAATCATCTTTACAATCTTATTAATCAGTAAATATAATGATTTATAGCTAAAATTTATCAAATCCAAGTTTAAATTAAAATTTTTATCAAAATCCCAAAATTGGCTCCTTAAGAAAATTTCTAAGTAAATTGTGAGTGTTCTCCTTTCCTTAATCATTCTTAGACCTTACTGTGGCGGCCCAGCCCCGCCGTGGTCCTGTTAACCCTTAAGTTAACATGATTACGATGGAGGGGTCACCAAATGACAAGGTCCCTACTTAAGATTGGATTTAGACACACATTCTAATCCAGTTTAACTAAGGACTTTGTCATTCATTCCTGAATTTATCACTAAATGATCATTCATGAACTCAGAGTGCAGAAGCATAAAACATAACATCCATCCAATACAGTATAAATATAAAAATACAAAATAAGTAAAGTGCTGAAAGAGAATAATAAACCTGTATTATTACATCTTTTAATAAGTTTAAAAAGAACTGAAAGAAACTCTCAATCTCACTGAAAAATAGAAAACTAAGGCTACAGATCTTCAAGAACGGGCTCCTCCTCCAATGGTAAGCTCTCCACTGGATCTACTGCTCCAACAAACTCAGAACCTACCATTATCAGTTTCATAATAGTAGGGCCCCAGCCAATAAAAGAAAAACTAGTTAGACAATATGTCTAAGTACATTTTAGGGCAAACAATTTTATTAAATTAAGAAGATATCACCATAGAAACAGAACTAAGTATAATAGGTGTAGAAAAGCGTACAAAAGAACAGTAATAAGTTATAAACTACAGTTTATAACTAAACAAATAGGAAGTAATACATACCTCCTCTAAGCAACTGCAACAAGGACAGATAAGTAAAAAGGAAAGTAAAACTGTAAGAAAATACAACCTAAATATGCATATAATCAATCGGATTATGCTAAGTGACATACAAAATTTTAAACAGTATAAAACTGAAAACACTAACATCCTATGTGAGCATATGAAAATAGTAAGTAAAACTATCATCCTATATAAAAACACGTGCAGGAAAGCTGTAAGTAAAATAGTGCTGAAATGCAGAATATACTAGTAAAACAGTATCTGTAAACTGAAACTGCAGTGACTATCTAAGTCACCCAAACTGAACACATATACAACAAATCTTAGCCTGATGAGCTAAGAAATTCTGAACTGAACATCACTGAAACTCTTAGCCTGATGAGCTAAGACAGAACTGAATGTAAGTGTACTTGAATTAGTATAACCATATCAGAATCCTGACTCTGTAGTCAGTAGGGCAAGAGTCTATCCATCCTATCACTCGGACTAGGCATGGCCAATAGACTGTCGGACATTAAACCCTCAAAAGGTTGCCGACCCCGAACGGGTTGATCGAAGAGGTATACTAATCAAGATACACCTTACAAAATCACCCTTAACTAGTACTCACCATGTCCAATCCTGACTAATGAGCGCAAAATCTATTTCTCGCCATCCTGGGAATTATTTCAACCAGGCATGGATAGACTTATCGACATTAACAAACCAGCGTGCTATGCCGGACTCGAGGATTTGGAGAGGCATACTAGTTAGGCCACAACTTTCTGAACAACTGAAAACATCGATCAATTATGAATGATATGTATGCAATTCAAAATTTACATGAGATATTCATCAAATATCCTATGTCCAATATATGTGTACAAGGTAAGGGGCTCAAAACAAGGTATGCAAAGCATCAATTCAAGGTGAGCAAGAGACTCTATCTAAAACACAAGTGATATCTGTTGTTGTCTACTTATTCATTCTATCTACTCTAAGTTACATAAGTTTTAGAATCATCAATTCTTACACATTCTGTAACTTAGAATCACGAATCCTACTTGTTGAAGATAATTAGGACTGGCCAAGTCCTATTTATAACTTAATCAAAAGACGACTATTTGGTTAAAAATGAATAAATTATCGACCTAGTTTTGAAATTTAATTCATCCCAACCTCATCTTGTTTAGCCAAATCAAGATGAAAAGATTAAGAATTAGACTCCAAATAATGGGGTCTAACCACTTAATCTAAAGGTATAATCTAAAGGTCTAAGTTTAGAACCCAAATCTCACAGATTAAGTTAAGGCAAATCCTAATGATAAATCAATTTCATTAGGATAGATCTCTATTCTTAGTTCTAAAGTTTAAAGATTAAATAATCATTTAATAAACTAAGAAAATCTATAAACTAGAAAACTCAAGGTTTCATCTATTGAGTAACCCAATTTACTCAATAAATGAATTCTAACTTAAGATATATTCTTAATCTTAGGAATTAAAGCTCTTAATTACTAAGAGTATCTCTCAAGACACACATCCTAACTAATGTTATAAGACTTAAAGATAGATCTAAGAATAATTAAAGAAGAAGAACTTCACTTAGGACTTAGGAATTTTCCTTAAGAAACTAAGATTAAGATTTTAATCAAAGTCTAATTTAAACTTGGATTTGATTAATTTCAACTATGAATCATTCTATTTACTGATTTTAATAATTAGAAATTGATTTTAGGGCTTTAAAAGGCTAAACCCTAAATTTGGACAAAAATGACCATTTTGCCCCTACTTAAGGGTTCAAAAGATCAACTTTTAATCTAGGGCTTAAATTCTAAAATTTTCTTTTGGAAAAGTGTTTCTTACTGTCTAATAGAAGATTAGACAGCAACTAAATTTATTTTGGGTGATTATTAAGCCATAAGAGATCAAATTAGTGAATTTGACTCATAAGGGCAATTTAGTAATTTGACTAAGTGAAAGCTGAATTTTCTTTTAGATTATTGATTTTTACTGCCTAAGCTTTTCATAGAACCTAAATTTGCTGAAATCTAATAAGTATTGGCCAAGTTATGGCCAATACAAGATCTAGGGTTTTAAAGTGATTAAGGAATGCTTAATTAAGGGTTAAAAATCCTAATTTTGCCAATTAGTGTCCAAATTAAGCAAAATCAATGGCTATGAATTACAAATAGCTCACTAATCATAATAACATGTGGTAGGCTTAATTTGAACCTAATTTGACCAAGTTAAGACCTAATTAGGGTTTAGGGTGATTAGTGAGTGATTAACAAAATTAATCACTCAAATACTAATCCAACCTTACAAATTGATTTTAAATGGTTCTAGGAGTCCTCTGAAACTTAAATCACTCAATTTGGATTAATAGATTTGCTAATATTCACTAATCAAGATTTTAGAGTAATTAGGGAAGATTAGCAAATATAACCATTGGATCTAAAATATTTTTGCATATTATTGTTAATTAAGTTTTTCTGATCTAAATGGACCTTTGGATCATCAAATTTGGAGTTCAATTGACCAAGTTATGGTCAATTGAAGTTCTAGGTCTAATTAGGGTAATTAGGGTTAGGTCCTAAATGTGATTAGGCTCAAACTAATCCAAACAGCCAAGATAACCCTACTAAAATGATCATTAGGATTTTTTGATCACTTTAAGACTCATATTGGGTATGTTTGGGTCATTAGGTACTTAGTTATAGGCTAATTAAGTTTTGATCATTTAATTTAACTTAAATTAAATCCTAAATAATCACTTTGCAAAATATTAATCCTACAGAGAATTAAATGGCATCAATAAATTACTTATATTTTTTTGATCAATTTGGTATATTTATTTGCATAATTTGGATATGTATTTTAAGAGTTATTAAGGTTTAAAGTTTAGGATTTAATTAATTAGTTAATACTGTTTAATTAAATCTGTTGTTATAATAAATAAATATATTTTCGTTTATTAAATAATTATTATTCGTATATATATATATACAAATTTATAAACATAATTACATGCACATGTGGCGTTCATCTGTTGGCTGACGAAACCACGGCGGGCCCCACCTGCTCTAAATCACGGCAGACAAGAAGTGATGGTGGGTCCTACTCGCACAGAAAATTTACACGTGGCGACCACTGGACTGACAGCCACTGTGCGGCCCGAAAACCCGCGTCTTGAATCATGACCTGGACCTGGGTTTATTGATCGGGTCAGGTTAAGCCCGGCCCAAGGTAACACGGGCCTGGCTGCCTTCGCCGACACCCGAGACGTCCTCAGCTAGGGCAGCAAAATCGGAGGTCGTTCCGGTGACCTCAGCGGCCAACCCGCATATCAATGGAAAGGTCTTGAAGAGACCTTTCGATTAGTACTTGAATCGTTACTAGATGAGTCATATATTACAAACTAGATCAAACCCTAGGGTATGTCTATCGGGACGAAGCTGAATAACGGAATGCACTGTGCTTAAATTGAAAAATTGATCTAATCGAACCGTTGATTTGACGATCAAATGCAATAATATGCCAATCCATGAGTTGACATAAGCTTGCGAATGGTTTAAGAATGATATACTAAAGTAACAATTAAATGGATGAGTACCTTAGATGATCGGCTGAAAGCTAGGGTTCGATTTCTGGAAGTTAACCTGCTTCCAAAAGAGGAGAATGAAATCAAAATCAGCCATGAGAAACCTCTCAAAGGCTTATACCTAGTTCTAAGGCGGTGCGGTGACGGGAAAATCGCCATTTGGCGAGCAGAGCCTCCGGCGCGGCTCTGAGCTTGCCACGCGCGACGCACGTGGCGTGCGTCGACAGAGACGACGGAACGACCATCCGATCTTCGATCGGATGGTTGAGATGAACCGTTAACTCCTTACGGTTTAGACGGACGATATTAAGGATAAGTAACGGTAACTTAAATAATTAACGGTACCGTTACTTTTAATTTAATAATTAAATTTTAAATCCATTTTAATAATTACAATAAATTAATTAATTGTGTTCAAAAATTTTCCAATAAATCACCCCTAGCTAATTGAGGGGTGAGAAACACAACGGTGCTCTCGGATTTTCGTTTCGACGAGTATTTAATTATTTGATTATTTAGGGCATTTAAATAATATTAAAATATTTAATGAGAAATCAACGACTTCCAAATGCCTCCAAAATTTCACCCTTAGCTAATTTGGGTGTTCTGAACGCAATGGCAAAGTCAGATTTTTAATCTGAGGTCTAGATAAAAAGTCAAATTTCCAGGTTTTGGGATTTTCTAGAATTCTTGTTTTGACTTTGCTGACTTCTTGGTTTGACCTAGGTTTCAGAGATGAGTTTCAAATCATTTAATTAGTGACTTAGAACCTTAATTAAGACTTAGATTAGTCTTAATTGAGCAAAGTAACAACCTGTGTTGTTACACTTATCTTAGGTCTTATATCATTAGTTAGGATGTGTGTCTTGAAAGATACTCTTAGTAATTAAGAGCTTTAATTCCTAAGATTAAGAATAGATCTTAAGTTAGAATTCATCTATTGAGTAAATTAGGTTACTCAAATAGATGAAACCTTGAGTTTACTAGTTTATAGATTTTCTTAGTTTATTAAATGATTATTTGATCTTTAAACTTTAGAACTAAGAGTAGAGATCTATCCTAATGAATTAATTTATCATTAGGATTTACCTTAACTTAATTGGTGAGATTTGGGTTCTAAACCTTAGACCTTTAGATGCACCATTTGGATTAAGTGATTAAATTCCATATTTGGAATTTAATTCTTAATCCTTTCATCTTGATTTGATCAATCAAGATGAGGATTGGGACTATTTAAAAACATTAAAATATTACGTTTGACTTATTATTTACCTCATCTAGTCGACATTGATTTGATAAGATTAGAACCTGATCAGTTCTAATTATTTTTCAACTTGTAAGGATGTGAATCTGAGTTACACTCGATAGTAGGACCTGGAGATCCTGAACTTGTGTAACTTAGAGTAGATAGAACGAATAAAGTAGATAACAATGGATATCACCTGTGTTTTAGATAGAGTCTCTTGCTCACATTGAATTGATGCTTTGCATACCTTGTTTTGAGCCCCTTACCTTGTACACATATATTGGACATAGGATATTTGATAAATATCTCATGTTAATTTTGAATTGCATACATATCATTCATGATTGATCGATATTTTCAGTTTTTCAGAAAGTTGCGGCTTAACTAGTATGCCTCTCCAATCCTCGAGTTCGGCATAGCACGCTGGTTTGTTACTGTCGGTAAGTCTATCCATATCTGGTTGAAATAATTCCCAGGATGGCGAGAAATAGATTTTGCGCTCTTTAAACAGGATTGGACATAGTGAGTACTAGTTGAGAGTAATTTTGGTAAGGTGTAGCTTGATTAGTATACCTCTTCGATCAACTCGTTCGGGGTCGGCAACCTTTCGAGGGTTTAATGTCCGACAGTCTATTGGCCATGCCTAATCCATAGGATAGGATGGATAGACTCTCGCCCTACTAACTATAGAGTCAGGATTCTGATATGGATATACTAATTCAAGTACACTTACATTTGGTCCAGTCTTAGCTCATCAGGCTAAGAGTTTTCAGTGATACTCAGTTCAGAGCTTCTTTCTTAGCCCATCAGGCTAAGATTTGCTGAGTATGTTTTTAGTTGAGTGGCTTGGACAGTCACTGCAGTTTTCAGTTTTCAGTTACTGTTTTACCTTGCATATTCTGCATTTTAGCACTATTTTACTTACAGTTTTTCTGCACTTGTTTCTATATAGGATGCTAGTTTTACTTACTGTTTTCATATGCTCACATAGGATGTTAGTTATTTTTAGTTTTAGACTATTCAATTTCTGTATGTTACCTAGCATAATCTGTTTGATCATAAGCATGTTTAGGTTGTATTTTCTTTACAGTTTTGTTTAGTCTTTCTTTTTCTTACCTGTCTTTGTTGCAGTTGCTCGGAGGAGGTATGTGCTTACTTCCTATTTGCTTAGTTGTAAACTGTAGTTTATAACTTATTACTGTTCTTTTGTACGCTTTCTGCACCTTTTTGCTTCAGTACTGGTTTATGGTGATATTCAAGTAACTTAATAAAATTGTTTACCCTAAAATGTGCTTAAACACTATAGTCTAACCAGTTTTTCTTTTGTTGGCTGGGGCCATACCATTATGAAACTGATAATGGTAGGTTCTGAGTTTGTTAAAGCAGCTGATCCAGTGGAGTGCTTACTATTGGAAGATGAGCCAGTTCCTGAAGATCTATAGCTTTAGATTTCTTTCTTTCAGTGAGATTGAGAGTTCTTTCAGTCCTTTTTATCTTATTAAATGTTATAATAATTCAGGTTTAACTTTTCTTTTCAGCACTTTACTTATTTTGTATTATTGTATTTATACTGTATGGATGGATGTTATATTTATATTGCTTCCGCACTCTGAGTTATGGTATGATCATTTAGTGATAGTTTTTTTGGGTTGAATGGCAAAGTCCTTAGTTAAGTTGGATTAGAACTTGTGTCTAATCCAATTCTAAATGGGGACCTTGTCATTTGGTGACCCCTCCACCGTAATCATGTTAACTTAAAGGTTAACAGGACCATGGCGGTGCAGGGACGCCACACTTCTAATGTCTTAAGTGATTACTACCATGAGGAGAATAGATCAATCTCTAAGGTGATGGGATCTTCTATACTTCTACCTCAAGGATTCATACAAGGCCTCCTACCTCATGATATATGAATTTAAGTCTTTTAATTAATTCAAGATGATCTTATGAAGAGATACTTTAGATAAGCTTAGGGTAGTCCATAAGCTTATCTAAAGTGGTTTCATCCAGAAGCTTGCGGAAGGTGAAGAGGTCTCCTCCTAGCTCGCCGAGCTGCCTTAGATCTCTCTGAGAGTTCCTGAACTCCAGGAGACTCTCCTATTAGCGGTACGCGGGCTTGGGAGAGCCTGGAAGAAGCCTAGCTGCTCGGGAATTCAGCAATGGCGGCGAGTTAGCAGAGGCTTCGATTGACCAGCAAGGGTCAATTGGCTAAGCTTAGGGAAGCTTCTGGAGTCACTGGCTCGGGCTGGGGGTGGCCCGAGGGATCGGGCCTTGGCCGAGCTCTCAAGTTTCCAATTTGAGCTCGGCCGGGTCGCTAGACCCGATTGGGGGCTCCCTGTCATAATGGGAAGGATCCCAATGGCTCGATGAGGTGGCGCAGGGAGTGGGGGACAAGCTGGACAGCTGGCAGTATGGGGATTCTCCCTATCTGGTGTGTGATCGAGAGGAAGACGACGATCCATAGTGCCGGGTGCCCTGGATGCCGTCTAATCGATCCATCAGAAGGTGCTACGGTTGGGATCGCTCGGATCCTAACGGTCGATCGTGAGAGCGATCCTGGCCGTAGGATCCACGGGACAGATCCAACGACGGATCGGCGGTTCCGCGGGATTGAATCATGACCGTAGATTGAAAAGGCGGAACGGTCAGATTCACGGGATGCCGCTGTCGTGTGACCCGGGCTCCGCAGCGGATCGCCCGCGGTCCACACAGCGGATCCCGGCCGTTTATTTAGGTAAATGGGTATATTTGCAAATTCAAGTTGTTTGGAACCCCTTCATACAATTGGACCATTTTAATTTAAATTAGATTATGATCCAAATGAATTCCAAATTGCACCAAATTTTCACCCTTAGCTAATTTGGGATGAAGAATTCAAAAATACAATCAGATTTTAATTCTGAGATCAAAATATTTTGGGTCTAGATTAAGGCATCTAGATTGATCAAATTGCAAATTTGACTTAAAGAAATTCAATGGACTTCAAATCTTCTAGATAGGCTTAAATTGATATTCTAAAAGCAATTATGCTAAAAATTGATTAAGAAATCTTTATTTTGCATGGTAACAACTTAGGGTTGTTACAGGCCCCAGCAAAAAAAAAGAAAATCTTGTGTTAGATAATTATCTAAGTATATTTTAGACTGATATATTTTTATGTATTTTATAATATCACCACTTTACATTTTCCAAGCAACAATAAAAATAGGAGCAACTAGCAGTACAATGAGAATTGGAACAGCTATAAATAATATTTATAACTTAAACAAAAGGAGGCTAAGACATGCCTCAAAAGTAAAGTAAACAAGGTATGGCATATAAATATAATTAAATAAACAAGTGCTGAAAGGAATACTACATCCTAAAACATGCTGGTGATTAAATGAAACATGCAGATTAAATAAGTAAACTCGATAGTGATACGTATAATAACAGCAAAATTCTAACATCCTACTATATATAAGCTGAACAAAGAAATAGCTGACTGAATAAACAATGTTAAAATATAGCCAAATATTAAACTGCACATGAATCTCTGTATACTGACTGCCATATCAAAAGACTTGGCCAAACTAGCCCATATATACATATCAACCCGTTGCCATAAACATAACTGAATATACTGTGTGACTGAAGAGGAAGACAATACTATGCAACATATTTTAGTTGTTTTACTTTTGTTTCTGTGGACAATTTTAAAAATAACTGAGGAGTCAAGCACGTCTGCAAGACTATACGGGTCTCAAGCCTAATACACTCTCCTTAATGAGAATGTTAAGCATCCTGATCTCACCTTACCCCTGTCCATCGGGGCAAATGTGCACCATAATCCACCATGAATTGGACCCAAAGGCAACTGTTATCATATTATTCTAAGTTTTCATTTTCATGCACAAAGTTCTCTTATATGAAATGTCCAAGGAAGTAAGCTCAAATATACAAAGAATGCGTAGCACAAAGTATCAAAATAAGTAAGGAACTATACTAATATAGTGATATCATCTATTTTCTAATTATCCATTCTAACTATTCTAAGTTACACAAGTTCAGGATCACTGTTTTCCTCATATCAAGTGTAACTCAGAAACTCGTCCTTATAAGTTATAAAATATTAGGACTAGCTAGGTCATAATATACTAAATCAAAGTTGATTATAAGAGTTAAGTAATAAATCATCACATACAAATTAATGATTTTAGACATTCTATACTAAGATCAAATCAAAACTACTAAACTATAGATTATGGATTAAACGTCATGAGATTGGGCTTAATCACATAATCCAAAAAGGATGAGACATGAGATCTAGGTTTCATTCTAATAGTGATATAATAGTCAAGGTCAATCCTATTAAGTAATCAAACTTAATATAATGGATTTCCTATCTTAAATCTAAGGTTAAAAGAAAAAATAATCAAAATAAGTTGAAAAATTCTAGAAACTAATAAAACTAAGAATTCATTCATTGAAAAACCCCAATTTTCAATGAATAAAATCAAACATATGAACTAGTCCTAGTCTTAGGAAGGGTTCTTAAGTGTAGTATTCAAGCCTTAGGGTAAATTCTAGAATCTGACCTAATAGTTGATTTCAGTCACTTAAGTGTCACTAATACAATTATAACATAAGTTTTTGAGTCTTGAGAAGTTAATTAAAGGTCAAGGGTGTTTATTCCAATCTTAAGGCAAAAAGACTAATTTGCCCCTACTTAAGGGTCCAAAAAGTCAACTTTGATATAGGATTACAAATTAGGATTTATTAGTTCTAAATGATTCCTTACTATCCAACTTGAAGATAGATAGTAAGTACGCTCAATTTGGACGAGAAACGGATCCTACATGTCTAAATTAAGGTTTTTGGCCTAAGGGCAATTTAGTAATTTTGACTCTATTAAAACCTAAATTTTTATCAATTTATTGTTGGTGACTATTCAAGGATTCCATAGAGTCTAAGAACACTACATTCTGAGGCCAATTGACTAAGTTACGGATGTTTTAAGTTTTGAGGGCAATTTGGTAATTTCGAGTCGGTCAACGAGTGATAAAAACCTAACTTTTCTGTTTGAAGTCCAATTTTATCAAACTTAGTTTCTATAGCTTCCTTATAATATACTAAGTATGTTGGTAGGAAGTAAACTCAATTTGGACCTCAAATGGTCAAGTTATGACCTAACTAAGGTTATGGGTATTTTGGTCATTTTCTAAGTGTTTAGGATTCAAATCCTAGATATTATTTTAGTTTATCGATGACATTGAAATTCTAAACTAGTTAGCATCTTAAATTTTTGAATTTGGAGTTGATTTGACTAAGTTATGATTATTTGAATTCTAAGGGTATTTTGGTCAATTTCCCTAAATCAACTAGGAGTTCTAGAGTTGACTTTTTGTCCTGATGTCTAAATGAGAAAATTAATACTACTACAGTGATGGGGCCACTCTCCTTAGCATTTTAAGACCCATATTGACTATGTTTGGTCAACTAGATCAAAAGTTATGGGGTCATAAAGAGATCATAAAATGCAACTTTATTATACGTACCCCGAAACTAAATTCTACATTACGTTATTTGATTTCTTTTATTTTTTTTGAGTATTTTGAGACCTATATTGACTATGTTTGTATCATTCTACAAAAAGTTATTAAACTATTAAATTTTACTATTTAAAAATATAATTTGTAATATTTTACTATTTATTTATTCAAATTATATTACTTTACTATTCATCTCCTAAGTTAATAATTTATTAATATTAATTATTCTTTAATTTCAATAGGTTAATTATATAATTATTATTCTTACTGTTTTTATTACTTAGTTATTTAATTAGTCTTAATCATACTTATTTAATATAATCACTTAATTAATCATAAGTAAATCTTTAATTGAATTTTAATATTGCTGTTTATCAATTAAAGAAATTTTAATTAGGTTTAATTAAACTACTAATTATACTTACAGATTATTATAATACATTATTAATTAATTAGCATTTAATAATTAATAATTAATTGGCTATTATTGTTTAATTTAACCTAACTAATTTAATCTAAATCTTATAATTAAGTCAATTTAACTTAATTTTATACTCACTGCTTTAGAACTTAATTGACTAATTAAGTTAATCTATTAACTGTTATGTTTAATAATAATGTTTAATGGATCTAATCAACCAATATTTACTGATTTCTAAGATATTTAATTAAGCTAATCTATTATTCTTAATCCATATTAATACTCTAAGTTAAAACATAACTGAATAGTTTAATTAACAATAACTTAATTAAACTAGCATTTCTGTTTTAATTTTATATATATATACATAATATAATTATTATATATACATATAATATACTTAGTTATAAATATTAATTATACTGATATGCAATTATTATACTTATAAATATACATTTTATTCTATTAACTTTTTCTGCAGGTTAATTAATGGTGCGGGACCCACTACCACGTGGCAGTGGCTCATTGGCGCACGGTGGTAGGCGTGGGCCCCACGGTTCCCAGCCGAGGAACACGCGGGCCCACACGGCAGCGCACGACCACTGCTAGCGCGGCAGCCGGCTTGCTAGTACGGCGCGGCAGCCGAAGACGCGGGCCCCATGGGCCACGCGTCGCGCTCGCGTTTGCGGGCGCTGTGCAGCGGGGTCCTCCACTGGTACTCGCGACCCGAAGCGCCGCGGGCGGGCCTCGGGTTGGCCCGGCGCGGCCCGATGGACCCTTCATCTTCGCGGACACCTCTCGACCGAGGGATTAGGGCACCGCCGATGCAGGCCTTTCCCGTCGTGCATGGCGCCGGCCCGCACGGTGTTCGGAAGAGGGGACTGAGGATTTGCCATCGGTGGGTGGTCCAACGCGTGAGGAGGCTTGGATCGTCGGCATATCTAAAACCTAGGGGGACCGGCTCGGCGAGAAGGGGGAGATAACGGTATGTACTGTACCTTTATTGCAAAATTTGCTCAATTGGGTTGACCTTCGAACGATCAGACCCTTCCAAATCCTAATCTACAATGTGGAATAAGCATACGAGCTAGCAATCAACAATCGAATGAAGCATCGAGGGTTCGGGTAGTACCTGAAGCTTTGACAGCTGCAAGGAATGGGCGGGGCGATTGACTCCTCGGGTTTGTCCCTCAGCACAGATCCGAGTTCAAAGGATCCTAATGGTGGTTCGAGCATTGCTATAACGCAGAGGGCGACTTCCGCGAGGTTCCCAGCCGCAGCTAGTGGCCAGCAGAGGTGGCGAGTGACGGCCCGTCTTCGCACGCCACGCGTAGCCTGCGAGGGGGAAGAAGGCGCAGAGCGGTCTGATCTTAGATCAGACGGCTCGGATCGAACCATCAGATCTGACGGAAAAACCAAACGGCGGCACGGGTTTTGGCGAATGGTGTTACTGTTTTGACGGCGCGCGAATATTAAATTTTGAAATATATAAATATTAATAAATTCTGATTAATTAATTAATTTAAAATCTGATTTTAAATTAATAAATTCTAATAAATTTTAAATTTCCAATAATTCTCAAATATCCACCCCTAATAAATTGAGGGGTGAGGAACGCAACGGCAATGTCGGATTTTCGATCCGACGAGTATTTTATTTCCTCGATTTGTGGGGTATTTAAATATTATTAAAATATTCGTCGAAATTTCGACGACTTCCGATTGACATGGAAACATCACCCATAGCTAATTTGGGGGCAATGAGCGCAATGGCGAAGTCCGATTTTTGATTTGAAGTTATTTTAGATAGGTCAAATTCTAAGGTTTCTAGATTTTCCAGAAATTAGGATTTGATCTATTTGACTCCTGATTTGGACTGGGTCTTAGAGGTTTGACTCATATTGACCTAATTAACACTTATGATTAACTTTAAGACTAAGATTAGACTTAATTGACAGAGGTAACAACTTGGGTTGTTACACTTAGTTTGCTTAAATTGCACTTATCGAAGCGCACTATGATAGGAGGCAGAACTCGGTCGTAGTTTACATCTCAAATTAAGGATTTTGTTCACTAATTGTAACACTCTTAGTCTTGGAGGATTTACTATAATGGGACTGTATTCATCTAATCCCTCAGGATAGCATCTGGTCATAAGTCCACATTAGAGTGAATCAACTAATCCTGAATACTACTAAAATAATCCAATAATATGGGTATACCATACTATACACAACTAATAATCTGAGTTCAGAAGATTCTATTTAATCAATAAGAATTTATCAAATCTATTAATCCTTACTCTAAGTAGGTGTATCCTACACAAGGCTCCAAGGATGTGATCAAATGATCACTCAACATAGGTTGCTACCACAAGGAATAAGTCACATTCTAAGTACGTTAGGTGATTCCTACCACAATGTATCAAGTTCAACTTCTAAGGTTATGAAGGATCATATAAGTTTCTCCCTCAAAGAGTTACAAAAGCTCTTCCTACCTCAACGTGTCAATAAATAAGGCCCTTAAATATTTCAAGAATGATCCGAAAGCAAGACCCTTAACATCTCACTTTTTTACTTCTTAAGGTTTACTTGTTAGACTTAGGTTAAAGTGATCAGATCAGATGATTAAAATTCATTTGATCATTTCCTATTCTACAATCATGGGATGCAATCAAAGATCTTATTAGGATTAGATCATTTTATAAATCATTACAATTTTATTGTCCATTTTATGCTAATAATCTTATATAAAAGAAAATCAATGATCTAAAGTTTAGATTCAGATGATTCAATCGCACGGATTTAATATTAATCTTAGTACTTCTAATTTAATGATTTAAGATCAATATCAAATCATATATATTATTGGAATAATATTAATTAAATTATCTTTCAATCAAGTTAATTGATTAAGTGATTAAGTTTTAGATCATAATCAAGATAAGTTAGGGTTTAATCCCGAACCCTTTTACCATTAAGACCAAATATTAATTTATAGGTCAATGACAAATCAATGTGTTATTAGTATATTATTGATGTCAAACTTTGGTTTTAGATTAAGCATCATCTACTTAATCAAGTTAGCAAGGTTCTTATGTTTAATTATAGTTTAATATCATTTACACATGATTAGGTGTCCAAATAGATATTTAGAGTTTTCTAATATACATCATAATATCATGAAAATATCTAAATATAAAGATGACATAGAATAAAAATATAATTAAGGCTAACCAAATTCTAAAGTAAAGCAAAGGGATTAACACTTGATTACAATTCTAAAAGACTTAGGTTTCATGCCATTAAGTTGTTAAGATATACCTATTCGAGACAAGCACTTAAAATTCTATCACTTAGCATTTGGCATAACATACATTTTAAGTACATAGTAAGTTTTGAGCACTTGATAAAAATAATAAAGTTTCAAACATAATTTCCATATTTAGTCCCACTAGGGTCCTATGGACCTTAAAATGCAAAAATAGTGAAGTTTTGGCCATTTCAGCCAAAACTGGGCGGTTTTCAGGAAATTCTGAGCATTTTGCAAGTTTGGGCACGACAGCGCGCTGCAGCGCGCTATGGCAAGCGGTAGCGCTTTCGACGTTGCAGCGCACTGTGGCGCTTTTCGTGCCACAGTGCGTTGTGGCGCTTTTAGCGCTGCAACCCGCTGTGGCGCGCTATAGCGCGTTGCAGCGGACGAACTTGCGAAATAATTGTTTAATTAATTTATTTTTTAACATTTCCTAAAGTTTTCCTGAAATTCTGTTACAGCCCGCTACAGTGCGCTGCAACGGTCCAACTTGCGATTTACTGTTTAATTATTAAGTTTATATGGTTCTTGCCAAAATACCACTGCAGCGCGCTACGGCGCACTGCAGCGGTCCAACTTGCGATTTACTGTTTAATAATTAAGTTTATATGGTTCCTGCCAAAATACCACTGCAGCGCGCTACGGGGCACTGCAGCGGTCCATTTTGCAATGTTGGGCACTGCAGCACACTGCAGTGCCAGACGACAATTTCGCCAGGACGAAACCTATAAGGTCTACTTTCAAGCTCAAATACTCTCTATCCAAAGCATTACAAGAGTGGTGCCATATATCAATAGAAAGGTCTTTCCGATACCTTTTCATTGACACTAAAATCAGCACAAACGGAGTATTTTAGCTATACAAAAAATGTGGATAAAGGACAGGGTATACAAAATGGATGAAAACAGAGCATGCATTTTTCAGAGAAATGAGAGCTTCAATGAGCCTTGATGGCTTCCTTACTCTATCATGAGTTTCTAGATCTACAAATAAGTATAGTAGCAATATGAAGAAGATAAGGGAGAGGAGCAAACAGGTACCTTAGCCTTGCAAGGAGTGGAGGAAAAAGGGGACTTTTGCTTTCTTCAAGAACCTTGGAGGAAGAGAGCTCCTTCTTTAATACAAGGTACAAAAATGGAGAAATGGAGAAAGCCTTAGCCCTTGTAGTAAAGAGGAGAAGGAGGGGCTGTGCTTTTCTTTTAAAGGAGGAGAGGAAGAGAGGCTCCATCATTAGCTAGGGAGGTTAAGTGTAACAACCTAAGTTGTTACCTTAATTAATTAGGACTAATCTTAGTCTTAAATATAATCATAAGTACTAATTAGGTCAATTGGAGTCAACCTCTAGGGCCTACCCCCAAATCAGGAATCAAATGGATCAAATCCTGATTTCTAGAAAATCCAAAAACCCTAAAATTTGAACTATCTAAATTGACCTCGGATTGGAAAACGGACACCGCCATTACGTTCATTGACCCCAAATTAGCTTGGGGTGAAATTTTCGTGTCAATCGGAAGTCGTCAAAATTTCGACGAATATTTTATTGATAATTTAAATGCCCCGGAAATCGAGGAATCAAAAAACTTGTCGGATCCAAAATCTGACCCCGCCGTTGTATTCCTCACTCCTCAAATAGCTAGGAAAATCATGTTCAAAATTTGTAAAAAAAAAAATATTAATTTTTAATTAATTAAAGGTGACGGCGCCGTCCCGCGCCGTCAACTTAAGTGGACGACGTCGTCTGATCGGACGGATCAATCAGGACCGTCCGATCCGCTCGAATCGGACGGCCCATAGGCGCGATCCGCGACCCGCGACCCGGACCGATCCGGGCCATCCACGCGTCGCGGGATCTGATGGTCCAGAGCCTTCGTCCTCGGTAGCTCCGTCCCGAGCGCCACGCAGCGTGTCCGCCGCCCCTCCAACCCAACCGGCGCCCTCCCCGGCCTCGTCGAGGTCGCCGACGCTCCTATAAGGCCTCGGCCGAGCTCTGGGCTCCGGGTTTGCGAAACCCGAGCCCGGATCGAGCGAACCCAAGCCGAGCCCCGTCTGCATCCGCGAGCCGTTCGAATCAGGTACCCCGATCTCCCTCAATACTCGTTTCAATAATTGCAATCTAAGTTCGAAATGCTATTCCATATGCCTGATTGACGATCCATCGGCTCCGATAGAGGCTAGCCCGACTGGATCGACAGAATTCGGGGACAAATCCACAGTGGATTCCGTTAAACCCACGTAACCCGTAACCCTAGACCTAGGTTTAGGTTTTTCCGGCGACTCCCGCCACCTTCGGCGAAGGTCCGCATACCGATGTGTAGGCCCCGACGAGGGCTACCGTCAGCCGTGCAAGCCAAGGTGGTCCGGCGCCGGGAAGGCTGGCAAAAGTCGTGCCCTAGCCCGGCGCTCTCGGGACGCTCCGCGAGGGAGACGAAGTCCGGGCCAGACCGGGTCGACCCGAGCCCGACCCGAACTCGGCTGGGTCCGCGTAAGCCCAGTGGGGCCCACAGTGCCATGTGGCGCCATCCTAGCCTGCCACGTGTCATGTGGGACCCACAGGTAGAGTTCGCGTCTCTTCGGCTTCGGCCGTGGGGCCACAGTGCCACGTGGCAGCCTCTGGACCCGCCACGTGTCAAGTGGGGGCCCACTGCCCGAGCCTCCGCGGCTCTTCGGCTTCCACTGTGGGGCCCACAGTGCCACATGGCAGTCTCTGGGCACGCCACGTGTCAAGTGGGACCCACTGTCTGGTTGCCCGAGACTCTTCGGCTTCCAGTGGGGCCCACAGGGCTACGTGGCAGCCACCGTGCATGCCACGTGTACAGTGGGGCCCACACACAGTGTAGCGACCAGTCAGATGCTGCCACGTGTCATAGGTGGGCCCACTGTCAGATAATTAAATAAATTAAGTACTATTAACTCTTAATTAATTACAGTTAGCTATTAATTAATTGTAATTAGTGTTAATAACTTTTAAACAATGATCTTATAATTAATTAACTGTAATTAGTAATTAGAGGTTAATTAGGATTATTTTAATATTAATTAAATCTTAACAGTAATTAATAATTAGTATATAATTAAGACTAAGTAAACAGTAATTAATAATTAATTACTTTTTTACAGTAAAATAATAATAATATTTATAATTAAATTAGTTAATGGATTAATTAATATTAATTAATAATTAAGCTCTAATTAATGACAGATTAATTAATTATCAATAATTTCAAATATATATATATATAACTTTAGGAATGAATAATAAATTAATTTAATTTGAATAAATGAATAGTAAATAAATACAAATTGTATTTTTAAATAGTAAAACTTAAAAGTTTAATAAGTTTTTGTAGGATGATCCAAATATAGTCAATATAGGTCTTAAAATACTCAGAAAAATAAATAGAATCAAATGCCATAATGTAAAAATTAATTTTGGGGTGTGCATAATGAGGTAGTATTTTAGGACCTCTTTAGGACCCCATAACTCTTTACCCAGTTATCAGAACATAGTCAATATGGGTCTTAAAATGCTCAGGATAGTGGCTCTATCACTGCAGTAGTATTAGTTTTCTTATTTGGACATCAGGACAAAAAGTCAACCCTAGAACTCTTAGTGAAAATGACCAAAATGCTCTTGGAATTCAAATGATCATAACTTGGTCAAATCAACTCCAAATTCAAAAATTCAAGATGCTAACTAACTTAGAATTTCAATTTTATCAATAAACTGAAATAATATTTAGGATATGAATATTAAAAATTTAGATAAAAGACCAAATTACCCATAACCTCGTTTTGGTCATATCTTGACCATTTGAAGTCCAAATCGGATATACTCACTGTCTATCTTCAAGTTAGATAATAAAGAATCTTTTGAAACTAAAAAACTTTAATTTGAACCCTTAAACTAAAAGTTGACTTTTTGACCCTTAAAGTAGGGGTAAAATAGTTATTTTGCCCTAAGATTGGACCAAGTACTCTTAACCTCTAATTTTCATTTCAAAACTCGTAAACCAATATTATAAAGATCTTAGTGACATTTAAGTGAGTGAAATCAACTATTATGTTAGATTCTAAGATTTCCCTAAGTCTTTTTACACTACACCTTAAGGACCCTTCCTAAGACTAGGACTAGATCTTAAGTTATAGTTCATTCATTGAGTAAAATGGGTTACTCAATGGGTGAAATCTTGGTTTTACTAGTTTCTAGATTTTTCTTTTGTTTTATGACTCATTTTGATTATTTTATCTTTTGACTTTAGATTTAGGATATGAGATTCATCCTATTAAGTTTGATTACTTAATAGGATTGGTCTTAATTAGTAGAGCACTTATAGAATAAAACTTAGAACTTAGGCCTTATCCTATTTGGATTATGTGATTAAACCTAAATCTCATAGTGTTTAATCCATAATCTACAAGTTTAGAAGATCATGATCAAATCTTAGTTATAATGTCTAAATTCACAAAACTAGAACGTATGATTTATTGATTTAACTCATAGTCATCTATCTGATTAAACTAAATTAGAACCTGATCAGTTCTAATCTTTTTTAACTTATAAGGATGAATTTCTAAGTTACACTCAATAGTAGGAAAATGGTGATCCTGAACTTGTGTAACTTGGAATAGTTAGAATGGTTATGTAGAAAACAAATGATGTCACCATGTTTAGTAGAGTCCCTTGCTTCTATTTGATATTTTGCACTACGCGTTCCTTGTATTTTTGTGCCTTAATTCCTTGAGCATACCATATAAGATCTTTGATGCATGAATTAGTTTTAGGAAAATATGGAGACTCCTTAGATTTCTTGTGAAAATATTTAAGTGATTAATGAAAAGATAATAGTTATATAAGCTACCTCTCAGATATGTCCTTATTGTCTAGTCTCCTTATGTCACTATGGGAAGAACTTGTTTTATTGTGTGCCTAGTGCCTAGCCTTCTTATGTCGCTAGGGGTACACCATTGGTGCCTTAGCCGTATTGGTGCTAAGATCCTTCAATTTCCTTGTGTGCTTAGTTACCTAGCCTCCTTACATCGCTAGGGGTACATAATTTTGTGACTTAGCCGTGATGGTGCTAAGATCCTTTGACATTCGATAAGTTAGATTAGCTCTGTTCTGTATGGCAGTTGGTACACTGACATTTATATATATGCAGTTATGATGTTTTGTTTACTTTTCAGCATTTTTATTCAGTCAGCTATTTCTCTGTATTGCTTGTATATTTTAGGATGTTTGAACCTTGCTGCTATTTATATGTATCACTGCTGAGTTATTTTATTTTAATTGGCATATTTCTTTTGATCAACAGCATGTAGCATTTTTCTTACAGTACTTGTTTGATTATGTATATTTATATGCCTTACCTTGCTTAGCTCACATTTGAGGCATGTCTTAGCCTCTCTTTTTGCTTAAGTTATAAATGATAGTTTATAGCTTTTCCTTCCTTTTGTATTGCTTATTGCTCCCTTATATATTATTATTTAGAAATTGTAAAATGGTGATATTACATAACACATATAAAACTTATCAACTTAAAATATACTTAGACAATTGTTTAATACCAGATTTTTTTTTACTTTTTAGCTGGGGCCCTACATTATGAAACCGATAATGACAGATCCTCTTCAGTTGAACGATCATGATCTTGGTGTGGAGCTATATCCGGAGGGGGAGCCTGTGGAAGAAGCAGCTATTTAGCCTTTCCATTATAAGTGAGGATGAGTGCACTTTTATTTTTATTATTTGGAACTTAAATTGATGTAATAATACATGTACTTATTACTGCGTATTCAGATTTTGTGCTTATATTCTGAGATGTATTTCTTTATACTTATATTGTGATGTTTGGATGTTTTATATCGTAAATTGCTTTCGAATTCTGTATGTTTACTTAGATAGTGACTGAATGTTTGATTCTATGCTCACTCCTTCCCATATTAGGTGGATTATGGATTTCATCATAATCCAATTATCAGTGAAGGGTTAGCTAGAGTGACACACCACCCCTTAACTTAATCTTGTGGATTAAGAGGTGGGGTGCCACACTAAGTGAGGGGAGAGCAAGCTCTCTCCCATCAAGTATGGGAGGGAGAAATGAGAAGTAAGGGCTCAGCCAAATGGAGAGCATGACCAGCCGACTAGGATGCCAGCTAGGAGAGAGGGGGGTGAATTTGTAATTTAAGTACTAACCAATTACTTATTTATTTTCTCCAATTATTCAAAAATTCAGATTTTCGAAACGTGCTCCGAAAATTTCCAAAAATTCACCCATAGCTAATTTGGGAGTGAGGAATTCAATGGCGAAGCCGGATTTTGATTTAGATGATTATTTAATTATGCTAATTTTCAGGGTATTTAATTATATTAAAATATTCGTGAAAATCCGACGACTTCCAAATGCATCCAAAACATCACTCCTAGCTAATTTGGGGTGACGATCGCAACGGTGAAGTCGAATTTTGATTTCAAGGTCAAAATAAATACCTTAATTTTCTAATTAATTAAATATTAAAATATTCCAAAATAATCGATTGGACTCCGAATTGCTCCAAACCTTTAGGTTTTGGTTCTAATGACTAAATGAACTTAATGGAATAATAATTACGATACAATTAGACTAAATTCAAGTTGGGTAACAACCTTGGATTATTACACTTAATTTCATTAAACTCTCATTTATCCCTAAATAAACTTAAGATTCTCACTTATATCTCCTACTTGTAGTCTAGGATTCGGTCAGCTAGGGCTACCCATCTGATCTAGTTAACTAAACCTAACAAATAATCATATAAGATTATTTTTAGCATTTAGATATGTGAGATCTTGATGATCTTACATTAGATTTTATGTGATAATAATACTAGGCTTAATCATCTTTAAACCAATGAGGTAGGAAAGACTTATTGTGTTATCATGAGGTAGAAACTTAGATGATCCGACTTGACCCTAGAAGTTGATCTTAAATCTATGTAGTAGAATCATATAAACTACTTAGAATGAGATTTATTCTATGTGGTAGTATCCTATATTGGGTGACTCCTTAGTCACATCCTTGAAACCTTGTATAGGATGTATCCCATTTAAATCTTAGATTCATAGTTTTGGTAATCCATGTTGATTAATTAGCATTGATATAACTTAGATTGTTGGTTAAGTATAATGTTGTAGATCCATAGAGCTGGGTCACTCCAGTAATATTCAGTATTGGTGAGTCACTCTAAGTAATACTTATTTTGTGCTATCCTGCGGGCTTAGACAAATATAGTTCACTTAGAGTAAATCAATCAATCCTAAGAGTGTTATGATTAGTGAACTAGATCCTTAGTTTGAAAAGTAAACTGTGATCGGGTTCTGCCTCCTATCATCGTGAGCCTTGATAAGCATAGTTTAAAATAAATCAAGTATCTAAAGTTACTCTTCTTAAGACACTATTAGTATATTATATTTAGGGAAATGGAATCTTTAGTTTGAAAAAATAAATTATGACCGAATTCTGCCTCCTATCATTGTGCGCCTTGATAAGCATAGTTTTAAACAAATTAAGTATATACAGTCACCCTTCTTAGAACACTATGTATGCTTATGATTAGAGGATTTAACATCTTAGTTTGAGATATAAACTGCAACCAGGTTCTGCCTCCTATCGTCGTGCGCCTCGATAAGTGCAGCTTTTAAATAAATTAGGTGTTAAATTCACTTTTCTTGGAAATATACAACTATGTGTATACAATTTTCCCAGCTAATAATTTTAGATAAAATCTTAAGTATAACTAATCATTAAAATTAGAAATAGGAGTTAGAATCCATTTAGATGGATTATGCACAATGGAGTTATTGGATTCATCATCTGATTTTAAATCATTTTCTGGATTTCTAAATTCTAAGTCATATAAATATAGAAGCATGAGCATGATCATAAGCATAATGTATAAGTATCAGAGATAATTTATGGATTATATAATATTATATATATATATCAATCGAGGAATTTACAGGATGACTAGTACTGGATTCCCAACTGGATATATATAAGCATTGGACCATACAATTCATAACAGTTCAGTGATATATTAGTTATATTCAGTTTAGTGGCATATACAGATACATTTATTCAGTGGCATACAATATACCTTCACATATACCTTATTCAATTTCAAATCATTTACTGTCATTTTCATTTTTTTTGTATTCAACTTTATATTTTAGTGTTACTTTACTTTACTATAAATTTCATACAATTTCAATTATTCAGTGCCTTTACAACTTTTCTGTAATTTTACTTTACTACAAATTTCATACAGTTTCAATTATTCAGCGCCTTTACAACTTTTCTGTAATTTTACTTTACTTTACTTCAATTTTGTACAGTTTTATAATTTCAGTTATTTTACAGTATTTCTGCAGCTTAATTTATGTCGTACTATTATGTTGAATAACATCTTTTAGGTGCAAGCATATGTTATTTTCCAGCTTCAATATACTTAGACTTTATAAGTCTAATATATTATTTTTTCTTTATTAGTTTGGCCCTATCATATATGTACATATGGCAGCATCAGGTTGTAGTTCAGTACTTGTGCTTGGGGGTGTGCTGGTGATAGAAGGTCAGATGAGATTGATGTTCTACAAAGAAGGAGATCTTACTCATTTAATTAAAATTTATGTTGCTCATATTTAATGTAATGTAATAAATGAGCTTCTTTCTTATTATTTTGCATTTTTTATATTGTATGTGAATGGATAGATGTGGATAATATTTGAATGCCTTTTTTTTCCCTTATTTTATGCACTGCTTTACTTATATTTCTACTAAAGTTTTGCTCACATTTGGATTAATATCATGGATATATATATATATATATATATATATATATATATATATATATATATTGTCTATTATCTGTGGTATTAGTGACAGCCACTACTTGATCGTAGTTGAGTTAGTGTTACTCGATGACGGTCAAGAGGCGGCCATTACAGTACAGTCCCGCTTAGAATAAATCTTCCAATCTTAAGAGTATTATGATTAATGGAAATGAAATCCTTAGTTTGAAGAGATAAATTGTGACTGGGTTCTAACTTCTATCGTCGTGCATGTCGATAAGTACAGTTTAAGACAAACTAAGTATCTCAAGTCACCCTTCTTAAAACAGTCAATATGCTTATAGCTAGGGTAGTTAACAGTTTAGTTTTGAGAGAATAAACTATGATCAAGTTCCGCCTCCTATCGCCGTGTGCGTCGATAAGCCCAGTTTAAAATAAACTAAGTGTTAAATTCACCTTTCTTGGAAACGTACCAATTATATGTATACAACCTTTCCAACTGATGATTCTAATTGAAATACTAAGTAAAACCACATAATGATCTAGATCTAAGAGTCAAATCCATTTAGATGGATTTTGTACAATAAAGATAATAAATTTATAATCCAATTTTAAAGTAGTTTTTTGAATTTTGGATTTAAGGCATGCAGTCTTAGAAACATAAGCATAAGCATAAATATGAGTATGTGTATCAGTGATTATGTATGGATTATGGGATGTTGCATATGTCAATAGGAGAAATTTAGGATGTCTAGGTATCACAGTAAACTATATTTTATAATGGGATATATAGACAGTAGACTATTTATCCATAGCAATTCAGTGATATTTTGGTTTCATATCAATGATATACAGTACAATGACATATTTAGATGCATAATCTCAGTGGCATACAACACAATTTTATATCATTACTTACTCAGATTCAGATCATTTACTATTTTAGTTACACTCAGTATTCAGTTTATAGCTCAGTTTTACTTTACTTCTATTTTATATTGTTTTTAAATTTTCAACTATTTTACAGTTTTTCTACAGTTTTATTTAACTTACTTAAATGTTAAGCTAGAAAATTATAACTATTAGAATAGCTTTCGAGGTGTTAAATTTATTGTATAACACGCAGTATTTTTGGGATTCGGCAATTTGCTAGATCTTGACCAGTTAGTGGAGTTAGATCTGGTGGATACTTAAGAGATCGAGGAGGAGTTCATGGAGCACTAGTAGACTCTTCTCCAGCATTTACTATTTTGCTTAGTTATCTTTAGTACAGTATTTAGACTCTTTTCTGTACTTCAATAAACTATTTGTAATAACTTTGGATGCATTTTCTTTTCTTTTCTTAGATGAATGCTTTATTTAGCTTCTGTGATGAATGTTTCTAGATGTTTGCTTTAGCTTCTGCACTCTGTCTTTATATTACTTATACTTAGTATTGTGATGTGATCGGCATATTGTAAATGTTGATGTTTCTATTCACATATTGGACATTTTTTTCTTACACTCATAATCCAATGTATATATTGGCTTAATACTATGATAATAATACTACTCTTATCTTAAGTACTAACCCTCAACCCTTCTTGGGGTTGAGTCAGCAACTTTCAGTATTTTATCTTCAGCTATTATGGAGATGCGTAATTCCTCCCCGAGTAGCACACCGCTCCGCCGTCGATTGATTACCGCTTTCGCATGCGGCAATAGGGCGGGCGCTACAGATAGTATCTCAAATATATTTAATTCATAAAATTTACAAGGCTTAAACTAGAAAATATTAAATCAATAAAATTTGTAAGTTTCATATAGAGCAAAAGCATGCAATTTAATCAACATATATAAATGTACTTAATGATATCCGGGGTACTTTTTTTTTTGTTAAATTGATCTCTTGAAAGTCTGTGTGTAAAATATTTTATTAAAAAAGTGATGAAGAAATTTTTATAATAATATTGATTTTTATTATCTTCTCTCACTCTCTGTATTAGTAAAAAGAATAAATATAAATATGAAGAGAAAATGATGATTGAAATGATAAAAAAGTATGATAATATAGATAGTAATAAGGATAAGAACAGCTAAAATAATAGTGATAATAATAATAATAATAATATCGATATTATTATTATTATTACTATTTATATTTATAAGATAACAATATTATTATAAAATATGTGTGTTATTATTTCTTAGAGAGAGAATATAATAATAAGAAAAAAATAATATATATATGTTTAAGGAAATAGAGATAATAATCAGGGATAATAATGATAATAATTTATTATTATTATTATTATTATTATTATTTATATGATAATTTATACATAAAAGTATTATTATTATTATTTCTAGGAAGAGAATATGATAATAAGAAGGAAATAATGCAATTATTTCCTGTGATAATATTATACACATATATTTATTTAGAGAGAGAATATAATGATAATAATAATATAATAATGATAATAGTATTATTATTATTATTATTACTATTATTATTCATATGATGATAATAATAATAATAAGCATGATAATATACTTATTATTAGTATTATTTAAAGTGATAATAGAGAAAAATATTATAATAATAAATTAATAAAAATATTAATATTATGATTACTATTATATGATGATAATAATAATAATAAGTAAGATATATACTTATTTTTATTATTAAAAAATGATAAAAGAAAGAATAATATAATTTAATAGATAAATTTATTATAATAATAATATTTGAAAATAATAATAAAAATTATAGTATTGTTATTTTTATTATTATACATATAGTAATAAGTATAATAATTTATATACTTATTATTATTATAATAATTTATCATTATTCTTAGTGATAATGATGATTTGGTGATATTAAATTATATATTTATTATTATAATATATATTATATAATAATATAATAATAATAATAAGTATACTATAGTATATATAATTTTTAAATAGGAAAAAATGTATTTTAAATTAATCGTATTTTGTTACCGCCCGATTTCCAAATTTGACAAAATTTGATTGGGAGGTCCGTCTTGAAGAGACGAATGTTCTCAATAAAAAATTTCTCAATTTAGAACTATATTTTATTTTTAATTAATTTTTAAAGATAAAAACTTTTAAAATTAATTACGGACAATACGACGCTCAAAATTCAATGATACTTTGTGTGTAGCCTTATTTTATTATTATGAACCTATGACACTAAATTTTTTAAATTTAAAGTAGGATTATGATGAACATGAAGTTTCAAATTCGATTAATTTCTCAATTAGTCTGGCTTAGTTATAATTATCAAGATAACTACTTGATCTAGAAAAACATCCTTATTTTCCAAGAGAAGCCACTCAACTAGGAAAATCGGGGAGAGCAAATCGGTAACGAAGGACTACGATGACTACTTATATGCCTCTAAATTTAGGGGGTAGCCCCTCATTTTAGTCAATTCAGATGCCACCTTGCTTTCCATATACCCAAGTCCGCAACCACTTGGAGTGCATCTATTTTGAGCCACGAGACTTTGGTGGCTATACACTTCGAAACCTAGTGGAACGGATAGAAAGAAGAAAAATAATGCTTTGCATTTATGGTCTGATCTTGTACTGACCGGATGCTATACTTCCTGATTGCTTGCCTTAGCCTTATTATTTTTGGATGTAGCTGGAATGCGTGCATGGTCGAAGCTGCATATCTTTTCTCGGCTGTGCAGGTACTGATGGTATTCTCAGCTCTGGGAAGTCGCACTCACTCGTGCATGGATTATCGCTGCCCTTATGGCTTACAGTTTGTCGCAGCGGTTGCGGTTGACAAAGTTGAGTGGGCTTACTTCCAGGCTTCGTTAGCATGATAAGGGGAAGATCCTGCTTTAAACTCTTCTCTTGAAACAACTGAATATCGCCATTGATGAAAAATTGCAGAATTCTCATCGGGACATGTCCCTTTGTTCAGTTGGTCACTTCCCCCCCTCTCTTGTGCTGTTGGTTGGCTAAACTTGGGTGTGTTATTTATGCTTTATTCGGCATTTTTCTATTGGCAATGCTTTCTTTTGATGGAGTTAATTTCTTCTTTATTTGGCATCTTTGGTTGGTACTGTTTATGCTTTTTCTGATGCACCACTGTTCTTTCTAATTCAGCTATCGTCAGTCCCATATATTTGGCTCTCTCACTGTCTCTTGGCTGAATCTATTCGGTATGAGATTTAGCAATATGCAATTTTCTATGGATTTTGCCTTTTTTAATAGGTTTGGGGCTGTTCTTAGAGATTTTCTTGAAACAAGGCTGTGCCAACCTTTCTCAGGCTCATGAGCTTAGAACGACTCATAGGGGGGGAATCCTTCCACAAGCTCTGAGTTTATCTCTGAGTTTTCCTATTTCATATAAATTTCTCTCTAATTTTTTCTCCTACTTTAGTTTATTCTAGTGTTCTTCTTATTTGATTCTTGTTTTTGTACTTCAGTCTCCATCACGAGTTTTGAGAAAAAACAACTAAATATTCAATTATAACCAATCTCTGCAAATTTGTTTTGGATGAAAGATTCGAGCTTCAATTTCATTTCAGAAAAATAATAATTTATATATTTATCTACACGTGGAGCAGCTTAAAGCTGTATGAAGCTTATTATTTATTTATATATGCTATAATTGGTAAAAGAAATTGGAGAATATTTGAAATGTATCTGATTTAAAAATAAAAATATTTTATAGAGCGAGCAAAGTAGCATATGCTTTGGCGTGATCCATATGCTAAGGAATAATCCGTCGGATCCAAAATTGTTTTATGAAAAAGACCCTGCTTTACTTCAAGCGCAGGGAAAGCATGCAGGAAGCTCAATTTGTTCTTATTTGCTTATCTAACATTCAGACGAACATGCACTCAATATCTATACTATATAATATGTAAAAAGGCTTTAAAGAGATTTGAGTGGCATGCCCTTGCTGCAACGGTGGTGGTTACTTTGTCGAATTCAATGGGACCTGCTGGAAAGTGGAGGGGCTCTCATCTCTGTTGAGAAAAACGTTGCTGGGTTGCGTTCCGTCCCGGCCGACAGATGATGACAATTTCTAGATTGAAGCTTCAAGAAAAAAAAACTATTCAGGACCAAAATCGCGTGCTTATATTTAGAATTTGACCATATTTTTCTACACTGTAGCAACACTCAAATTCTTTATTTATTTATTCATTCATTCATTCATTCATTTTAGAGAAATAGCATTTTCATAGGTATCGTTATTTCTCAACGAAATTCATTTAAGGAAAACTATGCAAGCTGCCGAGCAAATTCATTGATCAACATATGTGGTGGCAAGTTGCCATCTTTACTAGTTAATTAAGAGATTGAGATGGCTTAGCCGAACTTTATTTGTTTTGAATATTCCAATGGCTTAGCTTCATACATAACCAGCAAATAAACAGTTATATAATCTACTCAAAAGAATAATAAAAGCATAAAACAAGAATCTTATATATATATAGAAGATGATCCATCAATGAATTATTTTATTAACTCCCCCTTATATTCCAAGAATGACTTTTTGGTATTCCATTGGATTAATCTTTGCTGCTACCGCAAGTAATCTAACTATTATTTGAGGCATCAAAATTATTCATCGTTGAGATCCAGTGAAGAAGAAACAATATCATTTTTCCTTCAGAGGTGAGAGCCAACTCACTAGTGAAGGAGGAGCATTTAACTTTAGAGAAATTTTCATTTTTCGAAAATACATTGTATGTTGTTCTAAATCTCTATAATGGGAGGATTTGTAGAAGGGGGAAGGCCTTGTTATGAAATCAAGAGCCTATGGATGAGCAAAATTTGGTAAGGGTTGTCGTAAAAGAAGAGTAGTTGATGGTTTAGACTTATGCCTTCTCCTAAAGGTTTTTGAAAGTTCTAGCTCACTCGTGTGGAGAAGTCACCTTATCTCCTAAGGTGAAGTTGTTAGATTGTTAAATTGAGCTTAATATAATATATTTATCCTTAATTTAAAGGCAATAAAATTTTGAAATTTTAATAACAAGATTTAGAATAAAATAAATTTTGGCATATCTATGGATTAAGCATACTTAAAATGGTGCTAATGATAAACTTGAGAATTTTAAGAGCAATTGGCTCACCGAAATAAATTTTTTAAGTTTAGAACTAAGAAAATAAAATAAAGTATATGTTCAAAAAAAAGGTACAATTGGATTCCTCTTAGCAAAATATATATCATGTCCAAATTTTATAATTTTCGGAGTTATAATGAGAGAAAAATGCATAAAACTCATTAAATATTAATTTAATTTTATTTAAATCCTCCCATGGCATGCTTAACCTTCTTATAAACTCATTTATCACCTTAACCACAATGATGGCTAATGGCGTATGAAACCCATTGATTTTATGCTCACAAATGCTACCGCATAGTATATATATATGTATATGCTATAACCATCATATCTTACCACTTGAGCTTTAGATTTAGACGCTTTTCCTAATCCACCTATATTCATCACCCTTAGTTTTGAAGGAAAATGAAGGAAATTTAATTTTTTTTAAATTAAAGGAAATTAAGTTTTCTTAATAAAAAAAAATTAAATAAATTAATTTTCTATATATATAATTAAATCTCTCAATTATGGTATTAAGAAATTGCTGCATTAATAACTTTCATTTCGGGAATTATGGATTTGGAAATTTTCTTTATGTCCTTAATTGAGAGATTAGAATTTGTAACTCTTGGGAATCAATGATGACTTATAAATAGGCCTTGATATGCAAGAGTTTCAAGATACAAGATACAAGAGAAGATTTCTAAGAGAAGATTTTGTAAGGGTTCTCTAACCTTAAACCATTTATATTCCTCTCTAATTTTAGTGAAATTTTGCTCTCCTCCCCGTGGACGTGGTGTGATCACCAAATCATGTAATTTCTATCTTGTGGCTGTGATTATTTTATGTGCTTATTCTTCTTGCTTTAATTTTTCGATTTCTCAATGCTCGCTCAAATTTCTTTTTGTTTCACTTTTAGTTTAAACCCTATTCGATCTCAACAAGTGATATCAGAGAAAGATTTAGTTTTCTTGTTCATTCTTAAAGGCTCGGGTTTTGCTTGAGCTGCTTGTTAATTTGTGATTGAGTTTTATTAAAGCAAGAAGATAGACATGGCTGAAGGAGGAGAAGAGGTGGTTGGACCTTCATTGTCGTTGGTGGTAGAGAGGACTCTCCACCAAGTTGTGACACATCCAGCTAAAATAGATGTGGTCAAATTTGATGGGAAGAACAACTTTGGGATGTGGCGGTGCGAGGTGATAGGCACACTGTGTGCCATAAATCTTGAAGATGCTCTAGATGACAAAGAAAAACCAGAGGAAATTTCAGAGAGGGACTGGATCAAAATGAATTGCAGTGCATGCGACTTGATCCGGAACTGTTTGACTCAAGAGATCAAGTATGCAGTTATGATGAAGACATCGGCGTGGAAATTATGGAAATTCCTAGATGCTAAGTACCTGACGAAGAGTGTGGAGAATAGAGTCCACATCAAAAAGCGGATCTACAGATTTCATATGAGAATAGGGATTTCCATTGATGAGCACTTGAATGAATTCACCAAGTTATTGGCAGATTTGCTAAATCTGGATGAGACCGTGGAGGATGAAGACAAGACCCTGTTATTGCTAAACTCGTTGCCAGACGAGTACGAGCACTTCACCATGATGTTGATCCATGAGAAGGAGGTTCTGCAGTATGAGGAGGTGACTACAGCCCTTGTGAATCATGAGTTCAGAAGAAGGGATAAGGAGTCTACCAAATATGATATGGCAGAGGCGCTTACACTCCAGAGCGGAAGACCAGAGTAGAAGAAGCAATGGCCAAAGAAGAATGCAGACTTACAGAAAAGGGGAAAATCTAGAGGCCGAAGCATTGGACGCAATCAGTGCGCATTCTGTTTAGAGACCGGACATTAGAAAAAGAACTGCCCAAAGTTAAAAGACAAGCAGTGGGCGAGTGGATCTTCAGAAGCCAATATGATTCAAAATGTGGTGGAGGGTTCAGACTCTGATGTATCTATTGTAACAATTTCTAAAGGTCTAATAGTAGACAGCTCCAGTTAGATCATGGACACCGGTGCAACATATTATATTTGCTCCTAGAAGGATTGGTTTTGTTCGTACAGGGAAACGGACAGCGGTGCAGTCACAATGAGAAATGATACTACTTGTCGGATTATAAGAGTTGGTAGTGTGCTAATGAGGACACATTCAGGAACAATTCAGGAACTAAAGGAAGTCAGACACGTGCCAGAAATCAAAAAGAATCTTCTGTCTATTGGGGCCTTAGAAGCCAAGGGCTTTAATGTGGTGATTGAGGTAGGAGTTCTGAAAATCAGCAAAGGTGCAATGACTTACTTAAGAAGAGTCAGACAATAGAACCTCTACTACTTACAAGGAAGTATAGTGACATTCTGAAGATGCCATGATGCTGTGGCATATGAGACTAGCACATGCAGAGGAACCATCACTGAATGCATTGGAGAAAAAGGGGCTCATCAAAGGTATAAATTCTTGCAAATTATAATTTTGTGAACATTATATTTTTGGTAATAAAATGCACAAGCCCTTTGGTGTTGGCCTCCACAACACCAAAGGTATATTAGAATATATACACACAGATGTATGGGGACCAACGAAGATTGCATCATTTGGTGGTCGAAGATATTTTATTTCTTTTATAGATGATTACTCCAGATTTGTATCGGTGTACACTTTGAAGAGTGAAGCAAATGTACTGGAGGTATTCATAAACTGGAATAAGATGGCGGAGAATCAAATGGGCAAAAGAATCAAGATAATCCATTCGGACAATGGCGGATAATTCACATCCGATTCTTTTGTAAAGGAATGTCAAGATTTAGGGATTGAGCGCCACTTTAGAGTAAAAGAAACACCACATCAGAACGGGGTAGCAGAGCAAATGAACCGTACCTTGGTGGAAAAGGTGCGATGTATATTATCCAATGTTGGGTTAGAGAGAGTCTATTGGGCGGATGCCCTAGACTATGCTTGCTACTTGGTGAACCGTCTGCCATCTGCCGCACTTAACAAGAAAACTCAATTAAGTTGTGGTCAGGACATCCTACCATAAATTATGATCAGTTGAAGATCTTTGGCAGCCCAGCTTACTACCATGTTAGGAAGCATAAGCTTGAACCGCGGGTTAGGAAAGCAATTTTTGTAGGCTTCAGATGCGGCGTGAAGGGCTACAAATTGTATGATCCAATTGACAAGAGGATCGTGGTGAGCAGGGATGTCACCTTTGATGAAGAGTATTTCTTGAGACAGAGGAGTTCTCATTAGGTGGAGGATAATACTGAGACTCTTACAGGAAGGCAGAGAGTGGGGTTTGATGCCACCCTATTTTTTCCACAGGAAACTTCACATCATATTGAAGATACTCCTACAGTTAAGACCACGTTGGATTGTGAATGTATATCATATTTAGTAACTGATCTTCTTAGTTATTCTGTGCACATCCTTCTCTTATTAGTGGATTATGAATCTTACTTAATCTAATGATAAGTGAGGGTTTTGCCAGAGTGAAACTCCACTCCTTAGTCTAATGATTGTGGACTTAAGGATCGGGGAGCCACAATACTATTTTAGCTTCTGCACTCTATTCTCTGTGTTATACTATACTACATATATTGTGTTGTGATCATCTATTTAGCAGACTTGCATTGTTAACCAGGTTAATAAAATACTTAACTTGATTAATGATTAATGATGGAGTTTCTTAGCTCCAGTCACCTCATATGATTAATGGTTCGGGGTGACTATTGGTGCTCAACCCGGAGTATTAAGTAGGAGGAGACCCTTATCTTTTAGTTAACACACTATTCCACCGCTAATGATATAGCGACGGGGTTGTGCGTAGCGACGGGGTTGGGGGGGGGGGGTGTTACAAGTGGTCTTTAGCCACTCATTGGAACACCATCTAGAACTCTTGGTGCTCAGGGTTTATTTTGGGGGATGGTTTTGGAGCTAGCCTTAGACTTCCTTTTAGGTTGACTGGAGCTAGCTGCCCTTGGGAAAATTCCTCTTGCTGTAATGTGTGTTAGCTCCCTTCAGTGTTAATTCCGGTTGGTTTTCTTTCTTACTGATGTTGGTTTTGCTTACTGGAAGTAGGTTGGTTGGTTGTTCTTACTGGTATTTGGTGAATTGGTAATTATTGTTGGCTTTGGTGGTTCTTACTTGTTAAAATTTTGCTGGCCCATTCTTGTCGGGTGAGTTGCTGGCTGGGTGACCTTTGGGTTGGGGCTGGCTGCTTCCGATTGTTTCTTATTGCTCTGGTGAGTTTGTAGAGCTTGTGGTCTCTCTGCTCTGGTTGGGTGCTTGCTATATACTGGAGGAGGCCCTTTGCTAGCGAGTCTGGTTCTGGTATGAGGTTAGCTTATTATTTTCTTGGAGGTTGGGCTACTTTTCTACAATCCTTTGCTAAGAGATTCTAGCTATTTGATTCTATATTTCATTGGGGGGCTGTTTGCAGTTGTTTGCTTAGCTGTATTGCAATCAGATCTTAAATGTCTTAGCTTTTTATTTTAATTGTATGGGCTTTATGTTGGTTTAGCTGCTGTCTTACCGGGTCCTTTGAAAGTTGTTGCTGCTTATTTATTTGCAGGGCATTACAAGTGGTCTTTAGCCACCCATTGAAACACCCTCTGGAACTCCTGGTGCAACAGCCCGGTGTTGTTACTAGCGTGTTTAACTCCAAATTTAAGGGGATTAAGTCGAAATTAGAATTTTAATTTTAGTCAAATAAAAAAATTAAATAAAAATATCCTCAAATGAAGCATATCAAGGGGATCCTTCTACCAAAATTTGAGCGCACTCTGAGTTCTGGATCATCCTAAATAAATTTGGGAAGTTTAAACTTCTGGAGTCGATAACAGATAAAATAAAAGCCAAATTTTAGAATTTTTATATATTTGAATTAAGCATTATAAGAGGACACTATGTTTTAAGTTTCGTGATTTTTCGGGCTCCGGATTAATCATAGTGAATTTTTAAAATTTTTCACTTAAAAATTAATATAAAATAAAATATTTGTCCAAATTTAAAATGTTTAGACGCTTGCATTCGTCTCGTCAAGACGGTCATTTCAGTACTAAGTTTGTAATTTTTGGAATTTGTTTGCCCATTTAATCGAATCATGGATTTTCAGTTATTTTTAGCCACTCGATTTGATCGAGTGGCTCTCAGCAGTTTGTTTGGATATTTAATAGCCTCTCTTTTTAACCTAAACTTTCTAAAACCTAACTTATTCCCTCTTCCCCCAGCTGAAACCCCTCTCCTTACCCGATCCTCCAAAGAAATCGCAAGGCATCTCCTTCCTCTTCCTCTCCACGTGCCGATCGCTCCCTTCTCCTCCACAGCTGGCGCCGACAACTCCTCACTCCTTCCTCACGCAACAAGCCGGGCTGCTCCATCCTCTTGGTCGTGCCACTTCCACCCTCTAATCCGAGCAGCCGATCTTCCGCCATCCTCTCAGTCGAACACCTCATTCCCCTTGGCCGAGTAGCCAAGCACCTCCTCCCTCTCAGCCACGCAGCCGAGCACCTCCTTCTCCATTGATGCCAATTTTTCAGCATCTTCTCGTCAACTGACCCCCCCATTAAGGTACTCAATATTACCAAAGAAAATCTTGAGATTCACTTTATTAATCATATGGATTTAATTGTTGCTAACTTAGATGGTTTACTGTGTTAAGATATATGTCTAATGGTTGCTCACTAAAATATTGTTTTTATCTTCTATTGGGTTGCTAGCTATTGTAATTGTAGATTCATATGCATCCAACCTATCTTTAAGGAATTAATCAATTTTATAAATTGATTTATTTGCATGTCTACTAGAATAATTAGTCCATAACTTATGCTAGTTGCCATCTTTAAAAATTTTACATGAGTCATATTGTTAATGGAGATATTCAGGCTATTCTTATGTCATGATGCAAATCCTTCTACTATTTTGCGTGAGATCTAATATTGGTTATCTCAAATAAAATGAACTAATATTCATTAATATTTTATATTGACTTATTGATATTCTTGAGTTCATCCTAAGGAATCATGTTGTTATGCTTCCATCCATCCATAAGGAGTTAAATATTATCAAGCTATTACATTCAATCTTTTATAATCAATCTTCTATTTTAAGTTAGGGAGAACGAATTAGATATAGTTCATGCTAGTCTAAGCTAAGCATCTCTTGTCCAAGTAATTATCATTTAATTGTATCATGCCCAAACACTGCAGGTCTGGTGAATGATGCCTCATCCCAACCAATTGATGAGCATTATGTTCGAACTACTCATGCAATGTACGTAAGTACTTAGAACTTGTATTGAGTTATATATATTAAATTTACTTGTTTAGTCCTATGTTAAGTGCGTACATCACTTGCATAGTTCTTATTACTATTTTTGTGCTTTTACTTTTCTTAAGTTTTATGTTAACTTTCAGTTACTTTGCAAGTTGTGCTTAAGGATTGAGGTGTCTTGATTATGTCTTGAATGCTAAATTTTAATAAACTCTCATTTATCCTTAATTAAACTTAAGAGATCTTAAGAGCTTGATCAAGTGAATTACACTTAATCTGGATCTTAGATCGCCATCAATAATTCAACAATAATTCATTTGATTTGTCATTGATCTGTAATGTAACTATTGGTCTTAAATCGATAAGGTTAGGGGTTAACACCTAATCCATCTGATTTAGACCCAAATTCTTAATCATCTAAACAATCAATCTGATTGTAAGATAATTTGATTAACATGATTCCAATAATCTATTTGATTTGATATTGACTTTAATTCATTAAATTAGAAGTGCTAAGGAAATTAAAAGATTTGGTATGATTAAGCATCTGGACTTGAAACTTAAGATCTTTGATTTTCTCTTAAATAAGATTATTAGCATGAAATCAATTATAAAATCCATGATGATTCATCACAAGATCAAATCATATTAAGATTCTTGATTATATCTCATAATTATAGTCTAGGACATGATCAGATGGAGCTACCCACCTGATCTAGCTAACCAAATATAACGAATAATCCCATATGATTATATTGAGTGTTTAGATATGTGAGATCTTGATGATCTTACATTAAGTTTAATATGATAATAATACTAGCCTTAATCATCTTTAAACCAATGAGGTTGGAAAGACTTATTGTGTTATCATGAGGTAGACGCTTAGATGATCCTACTCGACCTTAGAAATTGATCTCAAATTCTTGTGGTAGAATCACCTAAACTACTTAGAATGAGATTTATTCCATGTGGTAGTATCCTATATTGGGTGACCCTTTAGTCACATCCTTGAAACCTTGTGTAGGATGTATCCCCTTTGAATCATAGATTCATAGTTTTGGTTATCCATGTTGATTAAATAGTATTGATGTAACCTAAATTGTTGGCTGAGTCTAGTGTTGTAAATCCATAAAGCTGGGTCACTCCAGTATTATTCAGTATTAGTGAATCACTCTAAGTAAGACTTATCTTGTGCTAACCTGCGGGCTTAGGCAGATACAGTCGACTTAGAGTAAATCAATCAATCCTAAGAGTGTTATAATTAGTGAACTAGATCCTTAGTTTGAAGAAATAACTGTGACAGGGTTCTGCCTCCTATCGTTGTGCGTGGCGATAAGTGTAGTTATGAGCAAACTAAGTATCTAAAGTTACTCTTCTTAAGACACTATTAGTATGTTATATTTAGGGAAATGGAATCTTTAGTTTGAAGGAATAACTGTGACAGGGTTTTGCCTCCTATCGTCGTGCGTGGCGATAAGTGCAGTTATAAACAAACTAAGTATTTCAAATCACCCTCTTTAAAATATTAAGTATGCTTGTAATTTAGATATTTAACAACTTAGTTTGAAGAAGTGATTGTGACAGGGTTTTGCCTCTTATCGTTGTGCGTGGCGATAAGTGCAGTTATAAGCAAACTAAGTGTTAAATTTATCTTTCTTGGAAACATATTGTAGTGGTCCCAATAATTGGATAGAAGATTAATCCAAATATTGGGGTGTTACCTTAGCACCCATCACTTGATTAGAAGAAAACAAATCAAGTGTTGATGCTAAGTGGCCAAGTCACTTTTTGAGCATGTGTTAAGTTAAATGAATGAAAATGAAAATGTAAGTAAATACAATGTTTCAAGTATTTACAATACTAAAAATTGATTAATCCACATAATCATCCCAAGCAGTTTTAAATATATAGATGATATAACACAGATTAACAAATGAAAGTAAAAGTAACATAAGCAATCTAATTATTACAAGACTTTTTAATATATGGCAAATACAAGAAAATACAAGTGAACTATATATAACTAAGCGGAAGCAGATTTCCTTAAAAGTGCTTCAAGTACTTGGACTTGCATCACCTGAATAAAAGACCCTTGATCTATCATATTTTGGTATTTAAATATGATAGGACAAAGCTAAGAAAAAGAAAAAGTGTAGTTAGACTAAACAGTCTAAGCACATTTTAAAATTGACTATATTTTTAGATTAACAAGATATCACAATTATGATTTACAATTTAAAATAAATAGCGGTGCTATAAAAGCTGAAAGGTATGGGAAAATGAAGTAAGCATAACTGCAAGAAAAATAGTATGTAATTAATTGAGTAAAAATACTCACTTTTAATAAAGTTCTAGAATATTACTGAAAATTAGTAAGGGAAAGCATTTTAAAGGCTAGAAACTACTATGTGCATGAAATGAAAGCAACATATAATCAATTGGAATATATGCTAAGCAAACAATTGATATACAGTGAAGCATTAATTGAAATTAAGCAACATACATTGCATTCAAAATAAACTGAAATAAGCAATACATGTAACAACCCAGGTTATTACTTGGCTTAATTAAGACTAATCTAAGTCTTAATTAAAGTTCTAAGTCACTAATTAAGCAATTTAAAACTCATCTCTGAAACCTAGGTCAAACTAGAAGTCAACAAAGTCAAAATTAGTTAGGGTGCAGTTTTGAAGGCATTTGGAAGTCGTTGAATTTTCGTCGAATATTTTAATAATAAATACCTAAAAATTCAAATAAATAAATACTCGTCGGATCGAAAATCTGAGTGGGCCGTTGCATTCCTCACCCCTCAATTACCTAGGGGTGATTTATTGGAAATTTTTGGAATACACTATTGCGATTAAAATTAATTAAATAAATGGATATAAATTAATTAAATAATAGTATTTTAAATATTCTTAAAGACACCGTCCACAGCTCATAACGCCGTTGATCATCCGCAATTAGATCAGACGACGCTTGTGGACCGTTCGATCGGATGATCGAACGGTCTGCGTTCATCTTCCCCACGCCTGCTCGCAAGCTCGGCGCGTGGCATACAATGGTTGCGCGTCTCCTCTTCCGTCCTCCAGATGTCGCGCACCGCCAAGGAGACGAGCTTCCTTACCCATTTTAGAACCCCAATCGTCCATTGGATTTAGTTTCACAAATATTTCGAGGGAAGATCGATCGGTCTCTGAGAGGTCGCAAACTTAAAAGTTTTACCGTTCAATTTGAGGTACACCATACGCCCTCGATTTCTATGAAATATTGTAAAATTTGTTTCGATTGTCTTTTTCACGAGTTCGATTGTTAAGTCAACGGATCCGATCGAACTCAAACAAGTTCGATCGGCATAATTTTGGTTCAGCTATACAGTCGAATTCGTTATACCTCCTCGCCGAACAGAAGGGACCTAGGGTTTGATCTTACGGCTAAGTTAAACTACCTATGCCATTGAATATTATGCCATTCGATAGCCCTAATTGTTCTCCATTCATTTTTATGCAGATTGAGTCCTACCTTCGATGAAAGCGGCGCCAAACAGCATGCCCTAATTTTCCCGTTCTCGTAGAAGGAGGAAGACGATGGGTCGGGCCGGGTCGACCCGGGCCCGACCCGTGAGCCGTCGAATCGACTGAGCTGCCAGTTTGGCCCGCAAGTGCAGATCGCGCTCTGTAGGCTGCGCCGTGTGTCATCCAGGAGACACGCGTCGCCACCTCGCGGCTCGCCGGTAGAGGAGGGGCCCGCACCTATACCTCTGTGCCACTGCCTCGTTTGAGACAGCGGTGGGGCCCACGTGTCTGTCCCAGCCAATCACGTCTGGACACGTGTCCGGCGCTGATCAATTCCTGCAGAAAGAAAAGTTAATTTAAATATATAAATGAATTAAATTTAATTAATTAAATTCTGTTTATTTAAATCAATTTCAATTTAATTAATTAAACACCAAATCTTTAAATGATCATATCTTAATATTTATAAGTCCAAAATATACAAAATTATATATCATTAAAATCAAAAAAATATAAGGAATTTATTGATGCCAATAATTTTGCTGTAAGACTAGTATTTAGCAAAGTGATATTTAGGGTTTAATTAAGTTCAAATTTATGTCTCAAAATTTCATTTAACCATAACTTTGGGTAGGTTGATCCAAACTTACCCAATATGGGACTTAAAGTGATCAGAAAACCCTAAGGATTAATTTGATATAGGTTTACTTTGTTGTTTGGATTAGTATTTGCCTAATTACTTTTAGGACCTAACCCTAATTAGGCCATTAAACCCTAGAACTTCAATTGACCATAATTTGGTCAATTGAGCTCCAAATTGAATGATTCAAATATCAATTTAGATCAGAAAAACTTAATTATCAGTAATCTGTAAAAATATTGTAGATCCAATAGTTAGATTTGCTAATCACTCCTAATTACCATAAAAATTGATTAGTGAATATTAGCAAATCTAGTAATCCAAATTGAGTATTTTAAGTTTCAGAGTATTCAAAGAACTATTTAGAATCAATCTGTAAATTGGATTAGTGTTTGAGTGATTAATTTTGCTAATCACTCACTAATCACCCTAAACCTTAATTAGGTATTAACTTAGTCAAATTAGGTCCAAATTGAGCCTACCACATGTCATTGTGATCAGTGGACTATTTGTAAACCATAGCCACTGATTTTGCTTAATTTGGACACTCATTAGCAAAGTTAGGATTTATGACCCATAATTAAGGACCCTTAATCACCCTTAAACCCTAAATCTTGTATTGGCCATAACTTGGTCAATACTTATCAGAATTTAGCAAATTTAGATTCTATGGAAAGCTTAGGCTGTAAAGAATAATAATCTAAAAGAAAATTTAACTTTCATTCAACCAAATTCCTAATTTGCCCTTATGAGACAAATTCTTTAATTTGACTTCATATGGCTAAATAATAACCCAAAAAAAATTAGTTTAGTTGCTGTCTAATCTTACATTAGACAGTAAGAATCACTTTCCAAAGAAAATTTCAGAATTTAAGCCCTAGATCAAAATTTGATCTTTTGAACCCTTAAGTAGGGGCAAAATGGTCATTTTACCCAAATTTAGGGTTTAACCATTAAAAGCCCTAAATTCAGTTTCTAATCACTAAAATCAGTAAATAGAATGATTTAGAACTGAAATTAATCAAATCCAAGTCTAAATTAGATTTTGATTTAAATCTCAAAATTTGCTCCTTAAGAAAATTCTTAAGTCCTAAGTGAGTGTTCTCATTCTTTAATCATTCTTAGATCTATCCTTAGGTCTTTATAACATTAATTAGGATATGTGTCTTGAGAGATACTCTTAGTAAATTAAGAGCCTTATTTCCTAAGATTAGGAATACATCTTAAGTTAGAATTCATCTATTGAGTAAACTGGGTTACTCAATTAGATGAAACTTTGAGTTTACTAGTTTCTAGATTTTTCTCAGTTTATTAAATGATTATTTGATTTTTAAACTTTATAACTAAGAATAGAGATCTATCCTAATGAATTTGATTTATCATTAGGATTTGCCTTAACCTAATCTGTGAGTTTTGGGTTCTAAACTTAGACCCTTAGATTACACCTTTAGATTAAGTGATTAGACCCCATCATCTGGAGTCTAATTCTTAATCTTTTCATCTTGATTTGGCTAATCAAGATGAGGTTGGGATGAAATAAATTACAAAATTAGGTCGATAATTTATTCACTTTAACCAAATAGTCGTCTTTTGATTAAGTTATAATTAGAACGTGGCCAGTCCTAATTATCTTCAACTAGTAGGATTCGTGATTCTAAGTTATAGAATGTGTAAGAATTAATGATTCTAAAACTTATGTAACTTAGAGTAGATAGAGTGAATAAAGTAGACAACAACGGATATCACCTGTGTTTTAGATAGAGTCTCTTGCTCACCTTGAATTGATGCTTTGCATACCTTATTTTGAGCCCCTTACCTTGTACACATATATTGGACATAGGATATTTGATAAATATCTCATGTTAATTTTGAATTGCATACATATCATTCATGATTGATCGATGTTTTCAGTTTTTCAGAAAGTTGTGGCTTAACTAGTATGCCTCTCCAATCCTCGAGTTCGGCATAGCACACTGGTTTGTTATTGTCAGTAAGCTATCCATATCTGGTTGAAATAATTCCCAGGATGGCGAGAAATAGATTTTTGCGCTCTTTAATCAGGATTGGACATGATGAGTACTAGTTGAGAGTGATTTTGGTAAGGTGTAGCTTGATTAGTATACCTCTTCGATCAACTCGTTCGGGGTCGGCAACCTTTCGAGGGTTTAATGTCCGACAGTCTATTGGCCATGCCTAATCCATAGGATATGATGGATAGACTCTCGCCCTACTGACTATAGAGTCAGGATTCTGATATGGATATACTAATTCAAGTACACTTACATTCAGATCTGTCTTAGCTCATCAAGCTAAGAGTTTTTAGTGATGTTCAGTTCAGAGTTTCTTAGCTCATCAGGCTAAGATTTGCAGAGTTTGCATTTAGTTTGGGTGACTTAGATAGTCACTGCAGTTTCAGTTTACAGTTACTATTTTACTTGCATATTCTGCATTATAACATTGTTTTACTTTCAGTTTACCTGCACTATATAGGATGCTAGTTATACTTACTATTTTCATATGTAGAATATTAGTTGTTTTCAGTTTTATACGGTTAAATTTCTGTATGTCACTTAGCATAATCTATTTGATCATATGCGTATTTAGGTTGTATTTTCTTACAGTTTTGCTTTTCTTTCACTTACCTATCCTTGTTGCAGTTGCTGGGAGGAGGTACGTGTTTACTTCCTATTTGTTTAGTTATAAACTGAAGTTTATAACTTATCACTATTCTTTTATACGCTTTTCTGCACCTAGTTTCCTCAGTTCTGTTTTATGGTGATATCTATTTAAACATAATAAATTGCTTACCCTAAAATGAGCTTAAATAATAGTCTAACTAGTTTTTCTTTTGTTGGCTGGGGCCCTACCATTATAAAATTGATAATGGTAGGTTCTGAGTTTGTTAGAGCAGCTGATCCAGTGAAGTGCTTACCATTGGAGGAGGAGCTAGTTCCTGAAGATCTATCGCTTTAGATTTCTTTCTTTCAGTAAGATTTAGAGTTCTTTTAGTCCATTTTATCTTATTAAATGTTGTAATAATACATGTTTAACTTTCTTTTCAGCACTTTACTTATTCTGTATTGTTGTATTTATACTGTATGGATGGATGTTATATTTATATTGTTTCCGCACTCTGAGTTCTGGTATGATCATTTAGTGATAGTTTTTCTGGGTTGAATGGCAAAGTCCTTAGTTAAGTTGGATTAGAACTTGTGTCTAATCCAATTCTAAATGGGGACCTTCTCATTTGGTGACCCCTCCACCGTAATCATGTTAACTTAATGGTTAACAGGACCACGGCGGGGCAGGGCCGCCACAGTTGGTATCAGAGAATACCATAAGGTGTCAGATTAGAATTTGTATTCCTCTCTACCTAATGGATTGTTCTTCTGCCATGTGATCACTAAATGAATACTTGAAACAACATCCATCTCATTATAAGTATAACTCAGAATAAGAAGTAGAAAAATGAAGAGAACACTTTCATAATACAATTTTAGCAAGGACTAAAACTTTGGAAGTTATAAAAAGCTTAGTAACAAACATTAGTAGATCTCTATAATCATAGAAATTAAAATATTAAAATCTTGAACTTTTGACTAAGAGGTTTAAGTCAATATCAATTAATTCAAACTATCAAAATAAACCAAAGATATAGAAAATTTGAGACTTGTTTATTAAACAAACTTTTTTTAGTACAACAACTTCACTACAGAAGACTAAAATTTCTTCAATTGATTAAGAAATAACATTATAGAATACATCTCAAAGGAAAATAGGTATTCCAATCACATCTTAGTTATACTTGATATTTCTCTTATCCAAGATAAAGTAAGAGCTTGATGAAAAGTTAATTCTTAGGAAAATCCTTTGAATTATAAATAGAATAAATTGATATTACAACCATTAACTATATTCTCCATTCAAATACTAAATACATATGATCGGATCTTTATCAATTTAAGTTGCCCTGTTATATTTAGTATCTTTCCTATTGTACTAAATTATCCTTCGAATAATGAAAACTTAAGAAGTATAATAGCTCTTCTTCTGAGACTAACCTTAATCATATTATTATTAATTTCAGAACGAGTCCTGTAACTTCTTTCCCTAACATGGAGGATTCATCAAATAGCAATACCGATGAAGTCACTTCACTCAGAAACATGATAACTATCATGCTAGAGAATCAATTACAACAAGTAGTGACAATCCAGAAACTAGTATCTACTCTTAATACTGCAATTTCTGGTATCCTTTTTATATTCTTTATACTGCACAAACTGTTACTAATAAGTCATTTAGTGGCTTCTTAAGATCTAGACTTCTAATCTTTAATGGGAACTTATTCCCCACAGATTCTAAAACTCAACATAGGATCACCAAAAAGAATCGAAAACGCAAAGCTCACCAAGAGGGATCTAGCATATCAATGGAGTCAATCCAAGAGTGCACTAAACCACACTTTTATGGAAGGTGTTATCATTTTGGTAGAGGCTGTTTTACATGTGGTCATCAAGGCCATGGATATCGGGAATGCCGTGCTTCCAAAATAATCAATGGAGATATAATTCATCATTTTCATCAGAGCAAAACAGGCCATGACAACTCATCTAAGGATTTGGAATCTATGTCAATGCTAACATCACCGCTGCCTAAAACAAAATATCTAGCTGGCAGGGAGAAAATAGTTGCTCCTAAACTTCAAGAATATAGTCATCTGGGAATAGAGGAATCTAATGATAATTTTATCCCAGGTATATACACTCAATTTTATTACTTCTTTCATCCATAAAATTTACTTTACTTCATATAAGTTCAAATTGAAAATTTGAATTTTTCATATATGCCTAATCTTGTGTTCAATAGATTTTATCCTTAACTTGATAATTGTCTTTTTCTTAGCTTAATTCAATCAAAACTTGGATTCTTTTAGCAAAATTATGTATGTATAACTTACAGAAATAGATATTTCTAAGAAGTAACTTGCCCAATTTGGGTGAATAACTTCTCATTCCTTAGATTAGATTAATTCAGATTTTTGAATCTATTATTGAATAAGTCACTAGCGTGACTTGAAATATTAAAATAAGCCACATCATGTAGCTCAGATATATTAACAACTAATTCCAGAAAATTTTGGCATAAGTCATAGATTGTGACCTATGATCAAAAGCGTTAATCTCTATTGAATTTTCTAGCACTTATCCATATGGATAAGTGAATTTCTTGCCATTTTTTATTAGAATTTATGAATTTTATATTTTGTAATCATCAAACCTAGGATATTAAATCATAATGTGAGACTTAAATTCTTAAACTTTCTCTTTAACTTTGAGACCATGTATCATAATTGGATACTAATCTTATTGTTGCCATAACAAAATAAGTTCTCACTTATTATGAGGTAAATTAAATTATTAAGATTGTTAATGATCTAAGCCATCTTTTGTGACTTAGATATTAGCAATTAGTTCTGGAAATTTTGCCTTATGTCCTAAAATATGAATTATGGTCATAGAATTAGTTTTCTGCATACTTATCCGTATGGATGAGTGAGTTCCTTGACATAACCAAGTCAGAACTTATAATTTGTATTGTTAAACTCTTATAATCACCAATACTTGATGTTAAGTCATCATGTGTGACTTAATATATTAAACTTAAAGCTAAGTATCGAGAAATTGCATGTTGAACCTATTTGCTCTATTAGGACATTTTAACAAGAGTTGAATGTCACTTTAATAGTTCAAATCTAATTTGGACTAATTCATATATGTAGTCCATCCTCAACTTATCTTTATAAGCCAAACTATTTGGATTCATTTTTAGACTATTATTCTAAAGATGAATCTCTTCCTAAAATTCTCATAGAATAAGAGATCAAGGAATACTAGTTCTTTGAGGCCAAATTCTTAAGTTCCTATTTGTTAAAATAGAACCATTCTTATTCTTTAATCCCTATTAAATCCTGTAAAGGCTTATTTAGTTGCCAAAGCCTTCTTAGATAGTAAATGTAACTTAAGTATGAAACCATTAGAATCTTGACTCCTAAATTTATCCTATGTTCAGTAAGTAATGTCACCTGCCAAGTTATAATCATCTTGGGTTGCTAAGTCATATGTTATGACTTAGGAATTAATTATAGATCCTTAAAATTATATTTTTGCTTAGGTGAACCCTAACTTGCTATCCTTATTAAGTGATGGTTATCACTAGTCAATTAGTTCCTTAAACACAAAATTTTTGGGATAAAATTTTTCTAAAATTATAATAAGATTTTGAGAATTAAATCCCAAAGGTAGAAACTTTAAACCTCCAAAGTTCCTTTAAGTCCTTACTCATTTGAAGAGTTTTGTATTCTTAAGCTTCTGGCTATTATGGTGTGTAATCTCTGATCAAGACTTCAATTCCTAAAAGCAATTCGTTCTTTTAGGGCATAATTTCTGATGATGTTCCATAATTACAATTCATTGTTGTAGGACTATAAGTGCCTACAAATCTCTACTATCTTTTAAATTCCAAAATAATAGTAACTTGATACTTTCATGAATTTCATTTTCTTGTTCTTGTAAGAATTCAACCAAAGCTAAGGCCTGTCAAAATCCTGGACAAAGATCAAATCATTTAATTGAAGATTCTTCCTTTCTAATTTAATTTATATATACTCATTTGAGATTCTATAATCATACCTCCTTATCTTCATTACATTTCAAAAGTTTCATTTCCCAATATTTCATTCTTACCACCTGAGTGATGTTGAGGACGACATCATTCTTAAGTGGAGGAGTTTGTAACAACCCAGGTTGTTACTTGGCTCAATTAAGACTAATATAAGTCTTAATTAAAGTTCTAAGTCACTAATTAAGCAATTTAGAACTCATCTCTAAAACCTAGGTCAAACCAGAAGTCAACAAAGTCAAAATCAGAAATTTTGAAAAAATCCCAAAACCTAGAAAATTGACTTTTTATCTAGACCTCAGATTGAAAATCCGACTTCGCCATTGCGTTCAAAACACTCAAATTAGTTAGGGGTGCAGTTTTGAAGGCATTTGGAAGTCGTTGAATTTTTGTCGAATATTTTAATAATAAATACCTAAAAATTCAAATAAATAAATACTCATCGGATCGAAAATCTGAGTGCGCCGTTGCATTCCTCACCCCTCAATTAGCTAGGGGTGATTTATTGGAAATTTTTGGAATACACTATTGCAATTAAAATTAATTAAATAATAGTATTTTAAATATTCTTAATGACGCCGTCCACAGCTCTTAACGTCGTTGACCGTCCGCAGTTAGATCAGACGATGCTTGCGGACCATTCGATCGGATGATTGAACGGTTTGCGTTTGTCTTCCCCACGCCTGCTCGCAAGCTCGGCGCGTGGCATACAATGGTTGCGCGTCTCCTCTTCCGTCCTCCAGATGTCGCGCACCGCCAAGGAGACGGTCTTCCTTACCCATTTTAGAACCCCAATAGTCCATTGGATTTAGTTTCACAAATATTTCGAGGGAAGATCGATCGGTCTCTGAGAGGTCGCAAACTTAAAAGTTCTACCGTTCAATTTGAGGTACACCATACGCCCTCGATTTCTATCAAATATTGTAAAATTTGTTTCGATTGTTAAGTCAACGGATCCGATCGAACTCAAACAAGTTCGATCGGCATAATTTTGGTTCAGCTATGCAGTCGAATTCGTTATACCTCCTCGCCGAACAGAAGGGACCTAGGGTTTGATCTTACGGCTAAGTTAAACTACCTATGCCATTGATTATTATGCCATTCGATAGCCCTAATCGTTCTCCATTCGTTTTTATGAGGATTGAGTCCTACCTTCGATGAAAGCGGCGCCAAATAGCATGCCCTAATTTTCCCGTTTTTGTAGAAGGAGGAAGACGATGGGTTGGGCCGGGTCGACCTGGGCCCGACCCGTGAGCCGTCGAATCGGCTGAGCTGCCAGTGGGGCCCGCAAGCGCAGATCGCGCTTTGAAGGCTGCGCCGCGTGTCATCCAGTAGACGCGCGTCGCCACCTCGCGGCTCGGCGGCAGAGGAGGGGCCCGCACCTATACCTCTGTCTGCCTCGTTTGAGACAGCTCTGGGGCCCACGTGTCTGTCCCAGCCAATCACGTCTGGACACGTGTCCAGCGCTGATCAATTCCTGCAGAAAGAAAAGTTAATTTAAATATATAAATGAATTAAATTTAATTAATTAAATTCTGTTTATTTAAATCAATTTCAATTTAATTAATTAAACACCAAATCTTTAAATGATCATATCTTAATATTTATAAGTCCAAAATATACAAAATTATATATCATTAAAATCAAAAAAATATAAGGAATTTATTGATGCCAATAATTTTGCTGTAAGACCAGTATTTAGCAAAGTGATATTTAGGGTTTAATTAAGTTCAAATTTATGTCTCAAAATTTCATTTAACCATAACTTTGGGTAGGTTGATCCAAACTTACCCAATATGGGTCTTAAAGTGATCAGAAAACCTTATGGATTAATTTGATATGGTTCACTTTGCTGTTTGGATTAGTATTTGCCTAATTACTTTTAGGACCTAACCCTAATTAGGCCATTAAACCCTAGAACTTCAATTGACCATAATTTGGTCAATTGAGCTCCAAATTGAATGATTCAAATATCAATTTAGATTAGAAAAACCTAATTATCAGTAATCTATAAAAGTATTTTAGATCCAACTGTTAGATTTGCTAATCACTCCTAATTACCCTAAATATTGATTAGTGAATATTAGCAAATCTAGTAATCCAAATTAAGTAATTTAAGTTTCAGAGTACTCAAAGAACCATTTAGAATCAATCTGTAAAATTGGATTAGTGTTTGAGTGATTAATTTTGCTAATCACTCACTAATCACCCTAAACCCTAATTAGGTCTTAACTTAGTCAAATTAGGTCCAAATTGAGCCTACCACATGTCATTGTGATCAGTGGACTATTTGTAAACCATAGCCACTGATTTTGCTTAATTTGGACACTAATTGACAAAGTTAGGATTTATGACCCATAATTAAGGACCCTTAATCAGCCTTAAACCCTAAATCTTGTATTGGCCATAACTTGGCCAATACTTATCAGAATTTAGCAAATTTAAATTCTATGGAAAGCTTAGGTAGTAAAGAATAATAATCTAAAAGAAAATTTAACTTTCATTTAACCAAATTTCTAATTTGCCCTTATGAGTCAAATTCTTTAATTTGACTTCATATGGCTAAATAATAACCCAAAAAAATTAGTTTAGTTGCTGTATAATCTTACATTAGACAGTAAGAATTACTTTCCAAAAGAAAATTTCAGAATTTAAGCCCTAGATCAAAATTTGATCTTTTGAACCCTTAAGTAGGGGCAAAATGGTCATTTTGCCCAAATTTAGGGTTTAACCTTTAAAAGCCCTAAATTCAGTTTCTAATCACTAAAATCAGTAAATAGAATGATTTAGAACTGAAATTAATCAAATCTAAGTCTAAATTAGATTTTGATTTAAATCTCAAAATTTGCTCCTTAAGAAAATTCCTAAGTCCTAAGTGAGTATTCTCATTCTTTAATCATTCTTAGATCTATCCTTAGGTCTTTATAACATTAGTTAGGATGTGTGTCTTGAGAGATACTCTTAGTAAATTAAGAGCCTTATTTCCTAAGATTAGGAATAGATCTTAAGTTAGAATTCATCTATTGAGTAAATTGGGTTACTCAATTAGCTGAAACCTTGAGTTTACTAGTTTTTAGATTTTTCTCAGTTTATTAAATGATTATTTGATCTTTAAACTTTAGAACTAAGAATAGAGATCTATCCTAATGAATTTGATTTATCATTAGGATTTGCCTTAACCTAATCTGTGAGTTTTGGGTTCCAAACTTAGACCCTTAGATTACACCTTTAGATTAAGTGATTAGACCCCATCATCTGGAGTCTAATTCTTAATCTTTTCATCTTGATTTGGCTAATTAAGATGAGGTTGGGATGAAATAAATTACAAAATTAGGTCGATGATTTATTCACTTTAACCAAATAGTCGTCTTTTGATTAAGTTATAATTAGGACGTGGCCAGTCCTAATTATCTTCAACTAGTAGGATTCGTGATTCTAAGTTACAGAATATGTAAGAATTGATGATTCTGAAACTTATGTAACTTAGAGTAGATAGAGCGAATAAAGTAGACAACAATGGATATCACCTGTATTTTAGATAGAGTCTCTTGCTCACCTTGAATTGATGCTTTGCATACCTTGTTTTGAGCCCCTTACCTTATACACATATATTGGACATAGGATATTTGATAAATATCTCATGTTAATTTTGAATTGCATACATATCATTTATGATTGATTGATGTTTTCAGTTTTTCAGAAAGTTGTGGCTTAACTAGTATGCCTCTCCAATCCTCGAGTTCGGCATAGCACACTGGTTTGTTATTGTCGGTAAGTCTATCCGTATCTGGTTGAAATAATTCCCAGGATGGCGAGAAATAGATTTTTGCGCTCTTTAATCAGGATTGGACATGGTGAGTACTAGTTGAGAGTAATTTTGTTAAGGTGTAGCTTGATTAGTATACCTCTTCGATCAACTTGTTCGGAGTCGGCAACCTATCGATGGTTTAATGTCCGACAGTATATTGGCCATGCCTAATCCATAGGATAGGATGGATAGACTCTCGCCCTACTGACTATAGAGTCAGGATTCTGATATGGATATACTAATTCAAGTATACTTACATTCAGATCTGTTTTAGCTCATCAGGCTAAGAGTTTTTAGTGATGTTCAGTTCAGAGTTTCTTAGCTCATCAGGCTAAGATTTGTTGAGTTTGTGTTCAGTTTGGGTGACTTAGATAGTCACTACAGTTTCAATTTACAGTTATTGTTTTACTTGTATATTCTGCATTATAGCACTGTTTTACTTTCAATTTACCTGCTACTATATAGGATGCTAGTTATACTTACTATTTTCATATGTAGAATGTTAGTTATTTTCAGTTTTATATGGTTAAATTTATGTATGTCACTTAGCATAATCTATTTGATCATATGCATATTTAGGTTGTATTTTCTTACAGTTTTGCTTTTCTTTCACTTACCTGTCCTTGTTGCAGTTGCTGGGAGGAGGTTCGTGTTTACTTCCTATTTGTTTAGTTATAACTGTTATAAACTGAAGTTTATAACTTATCACTATTCTTTTATACGCTTTTTTGCACCTTGTTTGCTCAGTTCTATTTTATGGTGATATATATTTAAACATAATAAATTGCTTACCCTAAAATGTGCTTAGACAATAGTCTAACCAGTTTTTCTTTTGTTGGCTGGGGCCCTACCATTATAAAACTGGAAATGGTAGGTTCTGAGTTTGTTAGAGCAGCTGATCCAGTGAAGTGCTTATCATTGGAGGAGGAGCCAGTTCCTGAAGATCTATAACTTTAGATTTCTTTCTTTCAGTAAGATTTAGAGTTCTTTCAGTCCTTTTTATCTTATTAAATATTGTAATAATACAGGTTTAACTTTTCTTTTCAGCACTTTACTTATTCTATATTGTTGTATTTATACTGTATGGATGGATGTTATATTTATATTGTTTTCGCACTCTGAGTTCTGGTATGATCATTTAGTGATAGTTTTTCTGGGTTGAATGGCAAAGTCCTTAGTTAAGTTGGATTAGAACTTGTGTCTAATCCAATTCTAAATGGGGACCTTGTCATTTGGTGACTCCTCCACCGTAATCATGTTAACTTAAGGGTTAACAGGACCACGATAGGGCAGGGCCGCCACAATACACAATACTGAAAATAGATAGTGTAAAGCTAAAGAAAATAAGGAAATATCTTAGATTTTTAATCTACGATAATTATAGTCTAGAACTATGATATGAAAGCATAACTAAACAGTTATGAAGAGATCTTACAATTTGTAAAAGAATTACTTATATCTTTAGTTAAAGTTTTATTTTAAAATACCTCATTTTGTGGGAGTACACAACAGAATAGGCGAGGAGTTAAGCACATCTGCTTAACCAGATACAGCGGAAAAGATGAACATTCACATTTACCCTCTCTAAAATGTGAAGTTCTAATATAAGCACTTTCTTTTGTACTCAATTTGCCATAAGGCATTCCCCTTTAAAATTTTAAGAAAAATCTTTATTTATGCACAATGCTCTTGAATGAATGTTCAAGGAAAGTGGCTCAAAGCTAGACAAGCACTCAATAGATTGCAAAAATTATAAATGTATGTGATATCTTCTTATTTATCTAAACTTTTAATAATTTACTCATAATTGGAGTTAATTAAACTCCAAATTGACTTATAGATATTTGATCTTAAGTCAATTTTAAAATGAATGTAAGTTTATTTTCATGAAAATTGAAATTAGGAAAAAGATAAGTTAAACTTAATTTGAAATAAAAGAAAAACTTATCTAAAGCTTAAAAAGAAAAGGAACTACCATTGAAATGGATATTTTGAATTGAATACTAAAAAAATTTCAAGTCTTAAAATTCTTAGAAATTTCGGCAAAGTCTCCTTTGTTTTTGTTCAATAAACATTTTTTTTCACAATCAATATAAGTCTGTTTTTATTGATTATCTCCAGTTCTAAAGTAGAGTTCAATCATTTTTATAAGATTGCTCATTCCCAGTTCTACAATAGAGTTCAATCTTTTTTATAGGATTGCTCATTTCTAATTCTATAATAATTTCAAATATATAAAATTAAACTAAGCAGTTTGTACATCATATATAAAACATCTAATAAAAAGAGATGCAGCAATGAAATCAGTAATTTATAAGAGCAGCGTTATGTGACTTTTGCACATAGCATTTAATTTAGCATTCCTATATTAATTTTTATAATTCAACCTGCAAAATATTAACATTAATAAAGTTAGCATTTAAATATAAAAGAAACTAAAATTATATAAAATTTAAAGGTAGTATTTAATTGTTCTTAACTGCATGACAACAGAGATTTTCATTTAGCATTTGGACTTTTAGTATGAATCATGACAACATGTGGTATTACTAAGAGAAATAATATTATGTATCCTTCTGTACAATTCATAGCAGCAATCATATTTGAAAATAAATGGCAGCTTTTATTCTTACTTACATAAATTGACATCAATAAATTTATGCTCAACACATATTAATTAGTTTAAACATTGCATTTGATTCCTTTAATCTCATAAAATAGCAGCATCTTGGTTTTTATAAGGTAAATGGCAGCAATTCGATTTTATAAAGTAGATAGCAGCATTTGAATTCATGTTGAGATATGGCAGTATTTATAATTAAAAGAAAATGGTAGTATTTGATCAATTAGTCTCATATAAGAACAAAAGATGGTAGCATTTTGATTTCATTAAAGTAAATAGCAGCATTTGTTCAATACTCGAAAATATAGTAATCAACATTAATATATAAAGCTACAACATAAGCATCAATATCCAGCATTATATTAAAGGGAACTTTCATCATTTTTTAAGAACAAAGTTCTATGATTATTTCTAGTATTGACTTGCAAAAGGTATAAAGTTCACTGATCATTGATATTATTGACTTGCAAGGAGTACAAAGTTTAAATAACGAGAACATTTCAAATACTTCTTTAAGTAAATCTATTAGCAACAAAATTGTTTACCTTCTTTAAGTAAGGAGCATATTAAGTGTCATTCAACCTCTTGTTTATAGCCATTTAAACATGAACAGATTTATCATAAGGATGAAAACAACATACAAAATGAAAATTTAATTAAGACCTTTATAAGGAGTAGTTTAACATCATTTTTGAAACTATAATCACGATGGATATTATGGCTTTACAGAACATCTGCAGTTTTGTAACCTCATCTAATACTTTACAAAGAGTGTAAGCAAATTTTAGTTTATATCATTTAGGCCAAACCAAATGTTGTCACCAAATGACAGGAATATCACTATATTACAGTTTGATAGCATTTTTGAAAGTGTTAGATAAGCCATTTATATCAATAATAAAGTGAAGATGGGAATGCAAGCAGTCTTGCCTTAATATGATGAGCTTGTTCATTTTTCCTCATTGAGTATATAAAATTATCATTTATTATTAAATTACAAACAAATATGAATAACCTTCTCAATCTTAAGAAAGCAATACATAGATTTCAACTTAAGATAATCTGCTCAAGGTATGTCATTTTTGTTTTCATATATATTCACCCAGCTATGAACCTAATGTACACCAAAATGATGCATAAAATAATTATTCTAAAATGAATGCAGTTGTTTAGGATTCAATTGTCAAGGTGTAACTTATAATTTTAATAAGGTAAAGACACATGGCGAGATAGGCATTATGAATTGCATGATGGCGAATAAAATATTCAACAATTGCCAGTTATAAAAATATATGACACTTTCTAAAAATTGAGAAGCTGTCTTAAAATAGTACCCAGTTTCAGCATTTAACAGTAATAGTTAGGACTGAAACTTGTCATTTGTATCCAGCATTTAATGGATCTCATTTTAAATTCTGAAATCATAAATAAAGCTGTAATGAAACAATATTTCTAAATGTTTCCAATTGTATTCAGCATTTAATCATATTTGGTAACATTGCAGTACTTATAATCTCATTATACTGAAGGTATTATCATTTAATCATATGTATAATGGCGGTTCCTACCCTTACTTTCATAATTTGGCATCAATAATCTATATGACATAACTAAAATATAAGAATATATGAGCACACATTAAACAGTTTGACTAATACATTTGATTCATCCATAAGAACAAGTTTGGCGGCATTTTGACATTCCAATTTACATGTCAGCATTTTAACATCAATTTTTGAGACTGAAGTATAAACATTAATATTCAGCATTTGATAAATATTCTTTATAATATGGCAGCAATCAACATTAATTATCTCGAGCTGAAGCAGGAGTATTAATAACCAGCATTATGTATAAAAGAAACTTTCAGCATTTAAGAACAAATTTTAATTTAAGCAAAAATATAAATTTGACAAACTAAGTTATTCAATATTGGGATTAGTGATATACCATTTATTATCAACAACTAATTGCCAACATTTTTGCACTTGTCTATTACCTTAACAAAACAGCTCTCCTAAATCCAAGAAATAAGAATTGAGGCTCGAATTATGAACAACAGTTTATTGAGCCGTTACAAAGTTCTATTAAAGTCATCGTTGTTAAGATAATTAGAAATTTCAAAGTAAATTATTTTCATATTTGAATAGTTTAAACAAGTGAATTTGCCTATTTAACTTGACATAGCAAACATCGTTTGGCCTTTATAAATATGATCTAAAATAATTGCCAACATACTTTGATATTTTTCCATCATCATATGGAGAGTAAATCTTATTTCACACAACGATGTAAAATGAGACAACAACACCAATGTGTCAACTATGATCTAATGTAAACATTAAATAAGACATCTTTATATATCTAACATGCAAAGAATAGCTGCATTCAGAATGAGATACGAGTTATTAAAGAACGATACTTCTCATAAATGATATCTTTATAGTTGTCAGTGAAGCCTTTCACAGTAAAAGAACTTGTTTTACTTAGTACTCAAAGTTTATAGTAGGGACATTCAAATCAATCCAACATATGATAAGAAAAATCTGAATGCATCATAATTCAAAGTATTAGAAAATGCTTGAGAAATTAACTCAACCCATGCTAAATTATTGCAAACTCTACATTAAGCAGTGAACTAAGAGAAAATTTGATAATGGTATGTAACGACCACTTATCTTCAATACCTTCAAGTTGAATAAAATTACAACTTATGATATTACTTGTTGTTTAATTAGTTCAGCTAAGTATGAATTACTAAATAATCTCCAAAGACCATTGTTGTACTGATAGCATATAAAATCTTAATAGTTAAGCTTATTTTCTGAAATTTTAGTAAAACAGCGATTATGTCGATGTACGCAGGAAAAATCGAAGTTATAACATCTAAAGAAAAACTAAAATGAATCTTTGAAGTAAAACTCTTCAATCTTTTCTTAACAGCAATCATGGAATATACCATGTAAGAAAAAAATGTGTGGCGTATATTGTTTGTTGAAGGAGTATTGTAAATGATTCCGAAGAAGTATACTTCATTCAATGTGATAAAGTTAATCGAATTCAAAGATTAATTGTATGAGGGGAATAAGACAGGAGATTTGGATGTCTTACGATATTTCAAAGTAATTGAGACAGAGCATTAAGCAATTCATTCGATCTTTGTATGATTCAAGAGATAGAATGAATTTTATTTGTCTTAACAAAAGTGGAGTGAAATGGAAGAAATGAAGTACCTCTGTTTCTTAAGATCCGGCGAGATGGAGAGGCTTCGGCGAGCTTTAGAAGCTCGGCTTGGAAAGCTCTCTGTTATAGGAGACTTGGCGACTTTGGCTATGCCGGATGGAGGAGAATCTGCCGAAAGATGGGCTTGGGTTTAGGGTAGATAAGGCGATAGGTAAAGCATGGGTTTAATGCTTACCTGAGTTGCCATTGACTTATGCGAGCGGTGGAAGCCACACGTCATTTGACGAGTGTGAAGGAGGAGGCGATCTTGGAATGGGGTGCTCGGTCGTGAATGGAGGTGTGCGTGTGAAGGGATAGAGATGTCGGCCGAAGGATTAGGTTAGAGAAGGAAAAATGGAATTATATATCTATGTATATATATATTGTATATATGTATGTATATATATATATATATATATATATATATTAGTTTAAAATCTTTCATTTAATTTAGAATTTTTAGAAAATTTTGGAAACTTGCTTTTTGGCTAAATTGAGGGTAACAGACTCAAAAATAAAGTTGAAATTTAATTCGGAAGTCATCTTAATTATTTTAATTATCAAATTATGAAAATATAATAAATAATCAAGAAGTTTTGATTATCTCCAAAACTCACCCAAATTTCACCCCAAGCTAATTTGGGTGTGAGGAACGCAATGACGATGTCCGTTTTCGATTCTAAAGTCTAATTAAATTAGGCATCTTTAGAATTATCAGAAAATCAGGAAACATTGGAAATTGTCAAACGGTCTCCAAATCGCACGAAATTTGAAGTGGAGATTTTTAACTCTATTGTAAGAGTAATGAAAAAGATTTAGAGTCAATTAGAGTACTAATTGACAGGTAACAACTTTTGGGTTGTTACACATACAACTATGTGTATACAACCTTCCCAGTTGATGATGTTAAGTAAAAGTCCTAATTAAAACTAATTATGAAAATTAGATTTATGAGCCAGAATTCATTTAGATGAATTCTGCACGATGGAGACTCTTGATTTATTATTTAATTTACATCATTTTTCTAGATTTCGAGCTTTAAGTTATGTAGACATAGAAGCATAAGCATGATCATAAGCATGATGTATGAGTATCAGTGAAGATTTATGGATTACGAAATATTGAGTATATATCAATCGTGGAAGTTGCAGAATGATTAGTTCTGGATTCCCAACTGGATATATATAAGTATTGGACCGTACGATTCATAATAGTTCAGTGATATATTGGTTACATATCATGTCATTCAGTTCAGTGGCATATACGGATGCATTTATTCAGTGGCATACAGCATACCTTCATATATATCTTATTCAGTTTTAGATCATTTACTGTCTTTTATATTTTCAATATTCAGCTTTACATTTCAGCGTTACTTTACTTTACTGCAAATTTTATACAGTTTCAGTTATTTAGCGCCTTTACAGTTTTCTTGCACTTTTACTTTACTTTGCTTAAATTTTGTATACTTTTATACTTTCAGTTATTTTATAGTATTTTTGCAATTTTATTTATGTCTTACTCTTACGTTGAATAACATCTTTTAAAATGTAAGTATATGCTATTTTATAACTTTATTATACTTAGACTTTATAAGTCTAATATTATTTTTTTTTCTTTGTTGCTTTGGCCCTGTCATATATGTACATATAACAGCATCAGGTGTTAGCTCAGACCTTGTGCTTGGGAGCGTGCTGGTGATAGGTCAGGTGAGATTGATAGTCTGCAAGAAGGAGATCTTGCTCAGTTATTGAAATTTATGTCGCTCATATTTAATTAAATGTAATAAAGGAGTTCCTTCTTATTATTCTGCATTTTCTATATTGTACATGAATGGATATATGTGAATACTGTTGAATGCCTTCTTCCTGATTTTTTTTTTTGCACTACTTTACTTATGTTTCTGCTAAGGTCTTGCTCCTACTTCGATTAATATCATGGATATAAGTTGTCTATTATCTGTGGTATTAGCGACAGCCACCACTTGATCGTAGTTGAGTTAGTATTACTTGATGACGGTCAGGAGGCGGTCGTTACACATGGTGCTCAGGGTTTGTTTAGAGGGATGGCTTTGGAGCTAGCCTTAGACTTTCTTTTAGGTTGACTGGAGCTAGCTGCCCTTGGGAAAATTCCTCTTTCTGTAATGTGTGTCGGCTCCCTTCTGTGTTAATTCCGGCTGATTTTCTTTCTTACTAGTATTTGGTGGATTGGTATTTATTGTTGGCTTTGTTGTTACTTACTTACAATTGGTCTTTAGCCACTCATTAGAACACCCTCTGGAACTCCTGGTGCTCAGGATTTGTTTTGATGTTCGTTTTGCTTGCTGGAAGTTGATTGGTTTGTTGTTCTTACTGGTATTTGGCGAATTGTTATTTATTGTTGACTTTGGTGGTTCTTGCTTGCTAAAATTTTGCTGGCCCATTCTTATCGGGTGAGTTGCTGGCTGGGTGACCTTTGGGTTGGGGCTGGCTGCTTCCGATTATTTCTTGTTGCTCTGGTGAGTTTGCAGAGCTTGTGGTCTCTGCTCTGTTTGAGTGCTTGCTATCTACTGGAGGAGGCCCTTTGCTGGCCAGTATGGTTCTGATATGAGGTTAGCTTGTTATTTTCTTGGAGGTTGGGCTGTTTTTTTGCGATCCTTTGCTCGGAGATTCTGGCTATTTGATTCTATTTGTCGTTGGGGGGCTGTTTGCAGTTGTTTGCTTGGCTGTATTGCAATCATATTTTAAATGTCTTAGCTTTTCATTTTAATTGTATGGGCTTTATGTTGGTTTAGCTGCTGTCTTACAGGTTCCTTTGAAAGTTGTTGCTACCTATTTATTTGCAGATTGAGGTGCTGCATTTTTTTGCTCTCTGTTCTCTGCTGAAGGATTCAAGTGCACCTTTGCTTGGTTTGTCTGCTATACAGGATGCTTGCTCTTTCTGTTTGCTTTTCTTGGCAGGACTGTGGCTCTCATCGATGGTTTTCTCCTATGCCGCTTTTGTTTATTTTTTTTTCTTTGTTCTGTGGTTGGTTTTATTTTTACTGTATTGGGACCTTTTATGATTCACCCTGGGACCCAACTTTTGGAACTATATCAGGCTCTTTAATTTTAAGTTATTTTTGTAACCTCATAACCCTATTTTGTATCTTTTTGATTTTTAATAAAAATTCAGCCAAGATATCCTTTATTGATAATAATAAAATAGCTTAATTTTAAAGATACTAATGAATAAGAGAATTACTCATACAAGATACATAACAAAAAAATTAAAAAAAAAAGTTATTATTAAAAATGGTAGAGATTAAAAAAAAATAAAAAAAATTTTTGATAAAAATTTTAGAATGTTATTAAGAATAAGAGAGAATTATTCATGATGACAAATAAAATGAGAAATGTTATTTAGACTCGCTGATGTGGTATACAGAAAAATTCATCCAATAAGATTTGGGCATCATTTCAATATAAACTTTAAAAATAATATTTGTATTATTTTAATATAAATAAATAAATATTAATGAAATAATATTCAAATCTTATTGATTAAATTTTTTTAAATATCACATCAATAAGTATAAATAGCATTTCTCTAAAAATATATCATACCCATAAAATCATTTATAATATCAATTTAATTTATATTATATTTTAGCTCTCCTTAACCTACTATTATTATTTTTACAAGATATTTTCGCTTCAAACGCGGCGCTTAATGCACCAAAGAATCATTCCCGGAATATTAATTAACATTTTTTTTTTATTTCGACGGGTAGTCCAAGATATTCTCTGAATCTCAACTTATAAAAATATAAGCTGTATTATAATATTTGGGATTAAGATTAAACCTATTATTAATTTTAAATACAAAAGTAATGCAGCGAAATATCTTGCACAGGATCCATGTGGCTGAAACGCTGTAGACAAAAGATTGATACAGCATTTGAGCAATAAGAGGCTGTGCGCTCGCTGTTGAGTCTAATTAAAACAGGCCCACTTTCACAAGCAATAAAAGAGAAATTGCATTTCAAATTTTGCACTCCCAGTCTTGCGTGCATTATTTATTGCCTGACGCGTGGCATTCGGAGAAGCCAGATCCCCAGGCACGTATGCGTAGCAGCACGCACTCCCTCTACACGTGCACAGCCACATTCCTTTATAAAAGCGACACACACCGCTCTCTTCCCGCCATCAACAATCATGCCTAACTCCACAGAATTCCCTCCTCAGCACCAGGACAGCCAACCAGGGCAGCAGCGCCTAATGCAGCCCGCGCCCGAGTCCCTTCCTGCCGACTACAAGCCCGCGGGCAAGCTCGAGGGCAAATCCGCCCTCATCACCGGCGGTGACTCCGGCATCGGGCGCGCCGTCTGCCTCCTCTTCGCCCTCGAAGGCGCCTCCGTGGCGTTCACCTACGTCCAATCCAAAGAGGACGCCGACGCCCGCGACACTCTCCGCCTCCTCGCTGGCGTCAGCAACCCCGCCGCCAAGCCGCCCCTCGCCATCCCCACCCCCGATGCCGGCCGCGAGGAAAACTGCCGCGAGTTCGTGGAGGCGGCTGCAGCCCACTTCGGCGGTACCATCGACATCCTCGTGAACAACGCGGCGGAGCAGCACGTGTCCTGCCGCATCGAGGACGTGGCCGAGGAGCAGCTGGAGGCCGTCTTCAGAACCAACTTTTTCTCCTACTTCTACGCGACGAAGTTTGCCATCGGGCGGATGAAGGAGGGGGGGAGCGTGATCAACACTGCGTCTGTGAACGCTTACAAGGGTCACGCGATGCTGCTGGATTACACGGCGACGAAGGGGGCGGTGGTGGCGTTCACGCGGGCACTGGCACTGCAGCTGGCGGGGAGAGGGATAAGGGTGAACGGGGTGGCGCCGGGGCCCGTGTGGACCCCGCTGATTCCGGCGTCGTTCGACGACGACGGGGTGGCGAATTTCGGGAGGGAGGTGCCGATGGGGAGGGCGGGGCAGCCTGGGGAGATCGCCCCCAGCTATGTCTTCCTCGCCTGCGCCAGCGACTCTTCCTATATTACGGGACAGGTTATTCATCCCAATGGCGGCACCATCGTTAATGCCTAGTGTTTGGGTTCCTTACTTTCAATGTAACGTCGCGTTTTGGGCGTACGTCTCTGAATAATGAGCTGCAAAGGCAAAACTTTGTTTTTTATCCGAGTTGGAAATAAGAATTATGTTAGTGCTGAAACGTTGATGCGTATTAGTTCAATAATAATTTAAAATTTTATTGATGCAATATTAATCCCTTTTTTTCATTTTTAATAATTTTATTTTATTTTCTAAGAGTGACTAATATATTATCTACATAAACAATGTGAGCTTAAATTGCTTTGGTGGGTACTTTGATAAAAGGATGTGATCATGTGCCCAATATTGATTCCCAAACAGTGAATTATCTTGATACATATTTAAAACCACAAATTGATTAGTTGTAGTTGAGGAATTCGATTCAAATTCTTCTAAACATGTATTTGTATCTTTGAATGGATGGATATGTCCCCCCCCCCCCCCCCCCCTTCTTTCACTGCACTACTCAGGTTCAAAGGATTGCAATAAGGTTTGCATAGCTCTTTTGTATTACTTTTTCAACTTGCTTACAAGTTGCCTTCTATAGAGCTGTTAATTTATTCAAATCAAGATGAAGATATAAGAAATGAAACAAAGACGCAAGAACCCTAAAGAAAAGATAATCATCAATTTAAAAAAAATGCAAAATTACTAGTGAAACATTTTAATTTTTGTAAAGCAGGCAAGCAAGCTCAATCAGAAGAGGAGCAACTCAAAAGAGAATTCATCTTATTTAAACATACTAGAAGATTCAACAAAACTTCCGAACCCCGCTTGGAACCATAGCAGGAGATTAAATCATCAGAACAAACATTATCGCATCTTTGTTGCTGCAACAGGAACTGCATACAAAGACCTCAGCTGCCTATTTATAAGGCTGCTGTGGTTGAGAGCTAGCTTAAGCTCCATGTCATCAGACCACCATTGCTGCAAACCATGTGCTTCAAGGAACTTCTTCGGCCCATTTGACATCACAAAGAGCTTCGCGGCTGCCACAGCTCCACCATCCTCTGCCCCTTTAACAGAACCTCCACCAAGCTCAGCCCCTGAAGGATCGCTATAGTAGCAGCAAATGTAGTCACTGTTATTCACATACAGATGAGGTACCCACTTGCTGATCTCAGCGCACTGCACCTTCACAGCTCCAGTCTCACCGAGCACAGCCTCAGCGCCTCGTAAGGGCAGAGCTGCCCGTACTCGGCTCCAAAGCGACTCAGCCATCTCCCCAATGCTCCTTAAGCTCATGGCAAGCGAAACAGAAGGAGGGTTGAACAAATGGCACTCCACAAAAATTCCCTCTTTTGCTAATGCTTTGCCTACCTGCAGAGCAAATCCAGCACCCAGCGAATGTCCCCCAATGCAAACATTGCTGCTCCCAAAGCGATCCACGGCTGATCTCAGTGCCATGAGAGCTCCGGCAAATCTCACAGAACCTTTCAGGCTTTCCCAGGTGAGAAAGCGGAGGTCGTCTTCCAAATCTCTTCGAATTGTAGGGCTCTTAAGGATGGTGCCCCTGAGGGCGAGCACAGCTCTCGGCGCGCCGCTGGGTCTCACCACTATGAAGTCCGAGAATGCGGCGGATCTATCCCATTCCAGAATTGCACCATAGATGGATCCATCTCTGTCGTCTATTAAGATTTGGGTTACTTTGTACTTGAAGGGCTTCCACCATTTTGGGGCAAGACCGTTTTCTTCTGTACGCTTTTCCTGCCGATCAAGCTCGAGCAAGTAGACTGCTTGGATGAAGCAGGCAATTACCATTCTTTTGTAATTGGGATCCCTCCTGTTATCGAATCAAAAAATGATCTAAATTGTGTGATAGTTTGTTGAGGAAAAGCATCAAGCAGTTGGTGAACGACGCGGAGAAAAGAGAGTCCATATGAAAAACGTTCCTTTTAGTATTTCAAAATAACATAAACAAGGCCAGAGCAATTCCGAAGTCGATAGGCCCAGATAATATTAAGCCTAAAAAGGTATGGAAAAACAAAAAGGCAAAAATGGAATCCCTCGTCTTGGAAGGCCCTAGACATCGCGATTTCTTATTTATTTCTAGAAAATCCCATGATGGTATACAGATAAAAGGGAAGCAAACTAAGAAATTAGAGTTAAAATGAAATAATAAAAAAAGAAAAGGAAAGCTGAGAAAAAAAGAGAAGGAACCAGCTTGAGCGGATGAGATCCCTCCAGTTGGGAGAGGAAAGGTTGCGGGGACCGGAAACATGGAAATCATAAGGGTGTCCTTCGGCCTCTAAGGTATCCCTCTTCTTTGCTCCTTCATCGCCGCTGCCGCTGCTATCTTTTGTTGATGAGCTCCTGGTCATGAAACTTAGGGCAACCTCTATTTCTTCTTCTTCGAGCTTATTCTTTGAAATTTCTTTCATTATGTGCATAAAGAGGGCAACAGAATAAAGTGCAGAGCACTAGAGGAGAATAAAGCGGCCGCAGGGACAAGAATAGTGAGGGCGAGAAACGGGGAGAACGGTTGAAGTTTGAGAAGATAATCCGATCAAGAAAGAAAAATGATCGGTTTTAATTTTCCTTATTAGAAATTAATTTGATATTGAATTTCGATGTGGGCCTCAAGAAGCAACGGTCGAATTTTCGCTTGGATTATAAGTCAAAAGTACTTTGTTATTTGGGAAAAATTATGATGCCTAATTCTATTTTTAGAACTAATACTAAATAAACTAAAGAGATAACAAATATTTTTTCTAAGAGGCTAAGCTCTATTACATCAGTTCTTAAATTATATTTAATTTTTAACTATTTTATAATATTTTTTTATTAAAATTTTTTTAAATGGCAAAAATATTTGAACTAAGAAAAATGATCAAATATGTGGTGTTCCATTATAATAGCAATTGGTGAACGATTGCCATTATTCCACCATTATTCTACTTTGTCCAATTACTTCTTCAAGGATAATTAACTTTAGTCTTTGTTTGATTTATTAAATTTGGTATTAAGTTAGTTTGCTTAATTTGTGCTTTGAATAGATATGTGTTTGGGCTAAGGGATTTAAATGTTTGATAAAAGTCTAAATGAATTGAATTCCCTTCAAAATCTTAGGTTAATGAACACAATTGTATATTTTCTTCAATTCCTAGACTTTTAATATTTAAGAAACTCAAATTATTGTTGTCCTTATTTTGTAATTGACTATTTTTTGCTTCCCAAGACTAAGAGAAGTGATATAATGATCATCATGCTAGAGTATAATAATCATTAAAATTGTCTCAGGGAGTAAGGATCGCATGCTCGCATCATGCTAACACATAAAGATGTAGGGTACCTTATCATTAGTGAAGTCATATGGCATCTTGTTTACACTAGACACACTCTAAAGCAAATGGTTAGCGATATTTTTCTTGTCATTAATAGCCAGATATGTAATATTAGGAACCGGGTATGGAAAGATAAATAATAATTCAAATTAGGAAATCAAATATGCATATTTTATTGAGTAAGAATATATATCATGTTCAAATTGTCATAAATATAACCATCATATAGAGACTTAATTCATAAATAAATAATCATTGTCCATTTTTAAAACAAGCTAAAATGGAAAAAAATAAAAATTAATAAAAGTTTAAATAAATTTATAGAGCTTAAAATCCATCAAACCTCTAGATGCTCACTACAAAAGTACACTTAGCACAATAGCTAAGTCTTATATAAATAATCTCAGCACCTAAAAAATAGTTATCAATAAACAAAAGTATGTAGAAAAAATAGTATATTCCTATAGCATGCATGTAACAATAATGCAAAATTATGATTATCTCAAACAAGTAAATCCATGTCATTGCTTATGGCTACATAACTAAGCAAGTAATGAGTATTTGTAATGACAAAGTAGATCATCTATGCATTAGAAATAAAAAGTATATCTAGTGTTATTTTTGTGATTTATCACAATATGACTCTTACCCATTGCCTCATCAAGAGGCTTAGTTTATAAGCATACTAGGAAGGTATTCATTACCTATCAGTAGGGCACCAAAAATATAGTTCTAAACCATAAGCTATCAAGCCCTTCCTAGCAGACAAAAACTCCTCCTTACTTAATTATTGTGTACTAGTAGCACCATAGATACAAATCACCGATAATTATCTCCAAATATACAGATTATTACCACCAACATACTTAATAATAAGCAATCCTTATAAAGATAGTATATTAATAGAAAAATGAGAAAATATACAACAAAAGCTGGCTAAACAAGCTATAAATAAAGTAGCAATAAAAGCTAGCTAAATATGTCATAAAGAAATATCATCAAAAATGGTAAAATCAATTAAATCTATATACCTGAAGCTTAGCAAAGAAAGAGTAAGCACACACAATCATAAATCTTTAACTTGAAAAAATTAAATTATTTTGGGAAACATTAATATTTATTTAATTGAGCAAAAATTATACTATTTTATAGAATATTTTATAATATTTATTATTATTTAAGATTTAATAATAATCATGAAAATATTAGCATTTTATAAATGTCAATGTTAATATATATTCACCTTAGGATTAGTACCTGTAACAACTTTAGGTTATTACTTAGCATAATCTTAGCTTAATCACATCCTAATTATCATTCTATTGAGTTCATCTGGTTATTATAACCAAATCCTAAAATCTTGGAGCGATTCAAAACTCAATCGAATATTATGAATATTTTAATATATTTGATTTATTAGAGAATTGAGATATTTAATTTGACCTCAAATTAAATAGGGGTGATGTTTTTGAAAATTTTGGAAGTCGTTAGATTTTTTCAAATATTTTAATGTATTTAAATACCCAAAAAATTAGGATAATTAAACTGATCTTTAAATTAAAATTTGACTTTGTCGTTGAGTTTCTCACCCCCAAATTAGCTAAGGGTAAATTTTTGAGATTTTTCGGAGCCCGTTTATTCATCTAATTTGAATTAAAGAAATATGTTAATTTGAAAATAATTAAATTAAAATTTTAAATCCTTTATTTTCCATGAGCTGGGACCCACTCCTCATGCATGCGCCCCTTCTCCATTTCTTGTGCACGCTTGCCCTTTTGCCCATTTCCTGCACAAAGAACCTTCATCCCTATGCTGCTGATGGGAGAGAACATGCTGTCCCATGCTTGAACCATGCCTCATTCTCCTTTATCTAGATCCATCAGCTCTCCAATCTCCCCATTTGCTCACCTGCTAAAGGAAGAAGCTCCCAAGATCTTAAAGAACTCCTAGCCCTCTTCCCTTCTATTGTTAATAACTGAAGAAGAAGATCTTTCCTCTTAAGCTCCTGCAAAAAAACTAGCTGGAATCTCTATTTGCAAGCTAAGATACCCTCCTTACATCCTTCCTTGTACCTTCCATTTCCACTATTAGTTGGTCCAATGGCTACTTGTAACAACCTATAATATTTTTAAGTTGTTACTTAACTTAAATCTTAGCTTAATCACATTTTAATTATCATTACATTAGGTTTATTTAGTCATTAGAATCAAATCCTTAAATTTTGGAGCAATTCGAAGCTCAATTGAATATTAAGAATATTTTAATATATTTGATTTATTAAAAAATTGATATATTTAATTTAACCTCAAAATTGAAATCCGACTTTGCTATTGCGCTCATCATCCTCAAATTAGCTAAAGGTGCTATTTTAGAAAATTTTGGAAGTCGTCGAATTATTTCAAATATTTTAATGTATTTAAATACCCAAAAAATTAGGTGTGGTGCCCTGCCCCTTAAATGCCAACAATCAAGGCTAAGGAAAGGTGTACCACTTTGACAAATCCCTCACTTATCATTAGATTAAAGTGTAATTCCTCAATCTATTAATAAGAGAAGGATGTGCCTTGGATAATATAGCGGAATCATTCACTAATCATATACATTTACCAGAGTGCGGAAACAAGACAATAAATATGCTACATCTAATCCACCATAATACAAATAAGAAGTAAACATGCAGCTCAGAATAAAATAGTATAATAAAAGAACATACATAATTATTTGAATTATTACAAATATTAAATAAGTCTTAATAAAAATGATAAAACTCTCATCCTCACACGAGAAGCTAAGCTAAGGATCTCCAGCGGTAGCACACTCATCCTCCTGAATCTGACCTTCAGAACGCTTGACTACCTCGAATAACTCAAAATCTATTATTGTCGGTTTCACAATGATAGGGTCCCAGCCAAAGAAAAGAAAAATCTGGTTAGATATATTATCTAAGTACATTTAAGGCTGTCATATTTTATAAATTTTATGATATCACTATTTTACTTAAACTATAAAATAAATAAAGTGCAAGGGTGCAACAAGCTTACAAAAGGATATGAAAAGTTATAAATATAAAATTTATAATTGAGTAACATATGAAGCAAAAGAACATACCTCAATATTAAGCTATGATAAGGTTAGGCATATATATATATATATATATATATATATATATATAAAGCAAAAAAGTACTTAAAAGAAAAGACTCATCTTAAATATGCTGATGATAATATGAAATATGCAGGTCTAAAAGTAAGTAATCAATTTGTGATAGATATAAGTAAATAGTAAAAAATCTAGCATCCTATAAGTAAGTAAGCAGGTAAAGTAAAACTGACTAAAATAAAATGCCACAATAAAATAGTAAACAGTAAATAGTAAATAGTAAATGAGTATATAATGATTACCATATTAGAAGAGGGCTAATCTAGCCTACTGCAGCAAGTATATGTATAATCCTAACGTTATCTGAGGCTAAGCCAGAATAATATAAACTGAACTGAAGAGGAAGTAAGCACAAATGCAGTAATGTTTTAGCCATTTACTTTATTTCTGTGGACATATCCAAAAGTAGTTAAAGAGTTAAGCACGTCTGCAAAACTGTTCGGGTTCCAACTTAACATAACACTCCTCAATGAGTAATGTTAAGTAATCCTTATTTCTCGTTACTCATGTCCAGTAGGGTAAAATGCACAAGATCAACAAGTAACTTAATGATATGCAAATGTTATCCTAATTATTTTATATTTTCATTTCATACAGCAATGATATATTGTATGACATGTTCAAGAAATAAGGCACATAATACAAGAAATGCGAAAGAACATGTAAAATAATAGTGAGCAAGTGTAACAACCCAAGTTGTTATCTTAGTCAATTAGGATTAATCTCAGTCCTAATCTTGATCTTAAGTGTTAATCAAGTCATTAGGAGTCATCCTCCAAGGTTTAGTTCAAACCAGGAGTCAAATGGATCAAATCATAATTTTTGGAAAATTCAGAAACCCTAAAATTTGACTTGCCTAAGTTGACCTCAAATCAAAAAACGGGCTTCGCCATTGCACTCATTACCCCCAAATTAGATAGGGATGATGTTTTCGTGTCAATCGGAAGTCGTCGAAATTTTGTCGAATATTTTAATAATATTTAAATACCAAAAAATTAGGAAATTAAAATATTCATTGAATTGAAATTCCAACATTATCGTTGCGTTCCTCACCCCTCAATTAGCTAGGAGTGAGTATTTAGAGATTTTCGGGAACTAAATAATTAATTATAATCAATTATAATAATTAGAATTTAATAAATTAAAATATGTAATTATTTATTTCTTTAAAGTTAACAGCGCCGTCAGAATTTACCCGCGCCGTTTACTGTGCTCGACGCCGTCCCCTTCACGCCGTCCATCCGATCCATTCGATCTGACCGTCCAAACGGACGGTCCTGATTTTATCTCCCTCGCCTTCTCCACCTCATGCCCACGCGGCGTGGTCGCCGCAAGCCTCCCCAACCGGCGCACCCGAGCCTTGCAGACTCCACCTAGGTGTCCTTAAGGTCTTTATCCATGCTCGGGGTTCGCATTTTTTCGGGAACTTGGAGTTGCGGGTGCCGTAGGTCGAGCCTCTGCCGAGCCTGAAATCTTCCCCACCGTCGATCCTTAAGGTATTGATCTTCCTTGATACTCCATCAATCATCATAAACTCTTTTTGAAAATTTATTTCACATGTCCGATTAACAATCCATTTGGTCTGATCAACAGTATCGAACCCTGTCACGCACAATTTGGCATCCGTATTACAGTCGTCCACAGTGTTGTCTTCCTCGTCCGGTAGGTAGTGGTTAGGGTTGGATATGGCAGTCGATCCGAGCCGCCTCAGGTAGTGTTTGGACTATAGTTAAGTAGCACTAGCCTCCCTCTACACATTGCAGTGCAGGCTTGGCCCAACCATCGTCGGAAGCACCGCGAATTCGCGTGCCTTAGCCGCCCCGCTCGGTGCTTCCTCGCGAGGAAGAAAAGTGCCCGAGTCGAGCCGGGTAGACCCGCGACCGTGCGTGCGGTCCGCGGGAGCTGTGGAGCCAGAGAGCGTGGGCCCCGCGCGTCCGTCAGCTGGCGCATGGTGGGGTGTAACGGCCCTAATAATTGGATAGAAAATTAATCCAGATATTGGGGTGTTACCTTAGCACCCAACACTTGATTAGAAGAAAACTATTCAAGTGTTGATGCTAAGTGGCCAAGTCTATTTTTGAGCATTTGTTAAGTTAAATAAATGAATGAAGATACATATAAATGCAATATTGCAAATATTTACAATGATAGAAATTAGATAAATCCACTCATTCATCCCAAGCAGTTTCAAACATAAAAGATACAACACAGATAAATATAAGCAAAAATAACTTAAATAGTTTATAATCTAATTATTACAAATCTTTAAAGAGTAAGAGAAAAAAAATGCAATATATAAATTAATCTCTCTCACTAAACAAGTAATCTGATAAAATCAAGCGGAAGCAAATTTCTTTATAAGTCCTTCACGTACTTGGACCTGCATCACCTGAATAAATAGGCTCTTGATCTATCATATTTTGGTATTTAAATATGATAGGGCAAAACCAAGAAAAAGAAAAGTGTAGTTAGACTAAACAGTCTAAGCACATTTTAAAATTGACTATATTTTTAGATTAACAAGATATCACAATTATGATTTATAATTTAAAGTAAGCAGCAGTGCTATAAAAGCTGTAAAGTATGGAAAAGTGAAGTAAGCATAACTGTAAGGAAAATAGTATGAAATAAGTTGAGTAAAAATACTCACTCTTAATAAAATTCTAGCCTATTACTGAAAATTGACAAGGAAAGCATTTTAAAGGCTAGAAACTGTTATGTGCATAAAATGAAAGCAATATATGATCAAATGTAATTTATGCTAAGTAAGTAATTGACATACAGTGAAGCATTAATTGAAGTTAAGCAACATACACTGTATTCAAATTAAACTGAAATAAGTAATACACAATACTGAAAATAGAGAGTGTAAAGCTAAAGAAAATGAGGAAATATCTTAGACTCACAATCTAAGATAATCATAGTCTAAAACTATGATACGAAAGCATAACTAAACAGTTATGAAGAGATCTTATAATTTGTAAAATAATCTCTTATATCTTTAGTTAAAGTTACATTTAGAAACTACCTCATTCTGTAGGAGTACACAACAGAATGGGCAAAGAGTTAAGCACGTCTGCTTAACCAGATACAGTGGGGAAGATGAACATTCACATTTACCCTCTCTAAATTGTGAAGTTCTAATATAAGCGCTTTCTTTTGTAGTCAATTTGCCATAAGGCATTCCCCTTTAAAATCTTAAGAAAATATTTATTTATGCACAATGCTCTTGAATGAATGTTCAAGGAAAGAGGCTCAAAGCTATGCAAGCATTCAATGGTTTGCAAAAATTGTAAATGTATGTGATATCTTCTTATTATCTAAACTTTAATAATCTACTCATATTTGGAATTAATTAAACTCCAAATTGACTTATAGATATTTGATCTTAAGTCAATTCTAAAGTGAATGTAAATCTATTTTCACAAAACTTGAGATTAAGAAAAAGATAAATTAAACTCAATATGAAATAAAAAAAAAGCATATCTAAAGCTTAAAAAGAAAAGAAACTATTATTTTCAATCAAATTTATTGAGAGTTAAAATTCAAAATGAACCATTGAAATGGATGTTTTGAATTGAATATTAAAATTTTCTGAAAATTTTCTAAGTCTTAAAATTCTTAGAAATTTGGGCTGAGTCTCTTTTATTTTTGTTCAAATATATAATTTTCACAATCAATCTCCAGTTCTAAATTAGAGTTCAATCCTTTTTATAGGATTGCTCACTTCCAATTCTACAATAGAGTTCAACCCTTTTTACAGGACTGCTCATTTCTAATTCTAAAATAGAGTATAATTCCAGTTCTAAAATAGAGTTCAATCATTTTTACAGGATTGCTCATTTCCAGTTCTACCATAGAGTTCAAATATATAAAATCAAACTAAGCAGTTTAATATCTACTTCCTGTATTAAACATCAAATAAAAAGAGATGCTTACTAAAATCAGTAATTTATAAGAGCAGTGACTTTATGTGTATTTCACAGATAGCATTTAATTTGGCATTCTTGTATTATTCTTACAACTTATCTTATATTTGAAGCCGACGGGATGAAGCGGCTCGGCTAGAAGAGGCTTGGCGCGATGAAGCTCGGCGAGTGGAGATTCGAGTAGGGTTTGCTTGGCTTCCTCGGCTCTCGGCTAGAGTTTGCTGTCTTCCGAATCCCTCTTGCTACCGAGAGATTGAATGCACGAAGATAAGCAGTAGAGGCGGCATGGGTTCGAGCCTTCCCATTGGAGCGAAGGGCGGCGCGATCCACGCGTTGGGACGAAGGAGTCGCGTGCGTATGGAGTGTCGGCCGAAGGATTAGGTTAGGGAAGGAAATTTCGGCTGTTTAGATAACTTAGGTTAAAAATAAGGATGAATAAGGTTATATAAGTAAATCTATGATTTTATATCAACCGTTAGATTAAAATAAATGGCTAGAATTTCTGAGCCGAGATCTGGAGTCATTTGAGCTCCAAAAATTATAAATTTAGTATTGAAACGACCGTTTCGACGAGACAAACGCACATATTTAAAAATTATTAAATTTGGACAAGTATTTTATTTTATATTAATTTTTAAGTGAAAAACTTAGAAAATTAATTACGATAAATCAGAAACTAGAAAATTAACGAAACTTGAAATATAGTATCCTCATATGATGCTTGACTTAGATATACAAAAATTTTCAAAATCTGGTTTATATTTTTCATATTATTAGCCTTTGAAGTTTAAACTTCATGATTTATTCAGGACAATCCGGGATCCCAAACGTGCTCAAATTTTTGCAGTATGATCCTTTCAATTGGTATTATAAGAGGATATTTTTATTATATTTTTATTTGACTTAAATTAGAATCCTAGTTTAACAAAGATTTTTGAGCGATCGAAATTCAGCATAAAATCCGGGAAAATCAACGATTTCCAAAAATTGTCAGAATAACACTTTTAGCTAATTCGAAGTTATTGAGTCCAATGGTATACTCCATTTTTTATTCTGAAGTCTAAATAATTTAGGTATCTTCAGAATTATCTGAAAATCAGAAAACGTTGGAAATTACCAAACGGTCTCCAAATCGCACGAAATTTGAAGTTGAGACTTTTAACTCTAATATGAGAGTAATGAAAGAGATTTAGAGTTAATTAGATCACTAATTAATGGGTAACAACATCTGGGTTGTTACATGGGGCCCCAATTGCTCAGCTGCGCCAATCCCGCCGTGCCACGTGGCATGCAAGCCCGTCCACATCGCTGCGGCCTGTGCCGTCACGCCACATGTTTGTGGCGGGTCCCACCTCCATTAATGCTGACAGAATAATATATATATATATATATACTCTTTTGTATTTATTAAATTAGGTTAATTAGATTAATTAATAGTAGTCAAGTTAACTAATCTCCTCTATTAACTAAAATTAAACAGTAAGTTCAAGAAATTAATTAATTAAACAATGATTAGTGATTTATCAATTGAGATTAGCCAATAATTATTAGCAATTAATATTAAATAGTAACAAAGTTAAATCAATATATATTATTAATTTAATTTAATAGTAATTAGTAATTAATTAATTAAATGATTAATTAATTAGTTAAATTAAAATATTAGGATTAATGATAAAATTTTGAACAGTAAATATATTTAAATTGAATAAATAAATAGTAAATTAAATAAAAATTAATTTAATTTAAATAAAGCATATAAGTTTAATAATTTTAAAAATGCTAGCCCAAACATATTAAATATATGTCTTATTTTACTCAAAAAAATAAAATGATTCAAATGACGTAATTCAAAAATTTACTTTGGATAAGGTAGTAACATTTTAAGTCTTAAATAAACATTCACAACTTTTAACTTAGTTATCCAAATATAGATAATATGGATCTTAAAATACTCAGGAGAACAACACCAACACTGTGGAAGTATTAGTTTCTCTATTTGGAGCTTAGTTTGAAAAGTAATATTTAAGATCACACCCTAAAAATGACCAAAATGCCCTAAGTCTTTAATTGACCATAACTTGGTCAATTCAATTACAAATTCAGAAATTGTAAGTACTAATTAGCTTAGAATTTTAGTATTATCAATAAACTGAAATGATATTTAGGATCTGAAACCTAAAAATAAGAAAAGACCAAAATACCCCTAACTCTAATTAGGCCATAACTTGACTATTTGAAGTCTAAATTGGGTTTACTCCCTGTCAACACACTCAGTATATTATAAGAAAGATATAAAAACTGAGTTTGCTGAATTTGGATTTCAAACGAAAAAGTTCAATTTTTGTCTCCTATTGACCAACAAAATTACTAAATTGTCCTTAGAAATTGAAATAGCCATAACTCAGTCATTTAACCTCAGAATGTAGTGTTCTTGAACTCTATGGAATCCTTGAACAGTAACCAACAGTAAACTACACAAAATTTAGATTCCATTAGGTGTAAATTATAAGATGCCCCTTAGGTCAAAATCTTTAGTTTAGATTTGTATGACCTGTTTCTTATCCAAATTGAGTATACTTACTGTCTATCTTCATATTAGACAGTAAGGAATCATTTGGCAATAAGAAAATCTAAATTGAAGCCCTAAATCAAAAAGTAGCTTTTTGGACCCTTAAGTAGGGGCAAAATAGTCATTTTGCCCAAATTTTAGGTTAAACATCTTTAACCCTTAATTTAGCTTCTAAATCAGTAAAAACAATGTTATAACTATAGTAGAGTTATTATAAGTGTTAAAATTAGTTATTATATCAAGATAATTAAATTTCTTAAATTATCTTTAAGTCTTTTCTTAAGATTTTACACTTCACATTAGGACTATTCTTAGGACTGAGACTAGCTCATATGTTAGATTTTATTTATTGGATAAGTGAGTTATTCAATGAATGAATCCTTGGCCTTTATTAGTTTCTAGATTTTACAAATTCTTTTGATTGTTTTATCTTTTAATCCTAGATTCAGTATAGGAGATTCATCCTATTAAATTTGATTTACTTAATAGGATTTATCTTAATCAATAGATTACTTTTAGACTGAAACCTAAATCGTATGTCTTATCCTTTTGGATTATGTGGTTGAGCCCAATCTCGTGGTGTTTAATCCATAATCTATAGTTTAGTAGATCTTGATCAGATCTTAGATAGAACATCTAAATTCATCAAATTAGGATGTTATGATTTATTGATTAAACATGTAGTCGTACTTGATGAATTAGATTAAAACCTGATCAGTTCTAATCCTTTTAACTTATAAGACCGTGCTTCTAAGTTATACTCGACAGTCGGAATTGGAGATCCTGAACTTGTGTAACTTAGAATAATTAGAATGGTTTAATTAGACAATAACAGTGTCACAAAGTATAGAAGAGTCCCTTGCTTACTTGATTTATTTGTGCTATGCATTTCTTGTTTTTGTGCTTTATTCCTTGGACATATCATATAAGAGAACTTTGTGCATAAAATAAAAACTTAGAATAATTAGGATAATAGTTATCTTGAGTTTAATTATATTCTGGTAGGTTCTGGTGCACATTTATATAATGGACAGGGGTAAGGAGTAATAAGGATTCTTAACATTACTCATTGAGGAGTGTTTGTTGATCTGGGAACCCGTATAGTCTTGCAAACGTGCTTGACTCCTCAGCTATTTCTGGACGTGTCCATAGAAACAAAAGTAAAATAACTGAAAGATTTAGCATTTATATTTATTGCCTCCTTAGTTCTATTCTGTTGTTCTGTCTGCTCTAGTCCAGAAAGGTTATGAGAATTTTTGTCTGGGCTCGATTAGCTAATTTTCTGATATGACAGTCTTTACACACTTTTTTCAGCTCTAGCTTACTATGTATTGTATTATTGATGCATGTTTCAGTCAGATGTGTTTCTTTACTTACCTGCTCACTTGTACGTATTTATAAGATGCTAGACTTTACTGCTTATAATATATACCATTTTTAGATTTTTGCCTTTAATTAGCATAAGTCATATAATCATTAATATGTTTAGGGTTAGACTTTACTTTCAGTATTTTTACTTAGTGTATTATATATGTATGTGCCCAATCCTTACTTAGTTTGCTTGAGGTGTGCTTTGCCTCACTTTCTATTTAGTTATAAATGCTATATTTATAACTTACCCTATTCCTAATACGCTTACTGCTCCTACTGTTTTTAGTTTACCTTTTGTTGTGCTTAAGTTTAAAAAGGTGACATTAATAATTCATGTAAAATATTTAGCCTAAAATATACTTAAGCAATTGTCTAATAAGATTTATTTTATTGGCTGGGGCCCTAGCATTATAAAACTGATAATGTCAGATTCAGATAAATTTGAAGAGCTAGGTACTGAAGAATAGGAGCCTTATTTAAAGGAGGAGTATCAGCCAGGAGTGACAGACGCTGCTTAGCCTTCTTCCAGTCCTTTATGAGGATGAGAGTCTTTTTAGATTTATTTTCAGTTTTTAAACTATTTATTAAATATTGTAATAATATAGGTACTGTGACTGTGATTATTTTTCTGCACTTTATTATTTGCTGAACTATAGTACTATTTCTTACTTGATGTATTGTGATGGATGTAATATTTATTTCATTTTGCTTCCGCACTCTGTATGTAAGTTAGACGTAGTGACTGATCTTCATAGTTATTATGTGCACGTTCTTCCTTTATTAGTGGATTGTGGATCTTATCTAATCGAATGGTAAGTGAGGGGTTTGCCAGAGTGGCACACCACCCCTTGGGTCTAATCCTGCGGATCAAGGGGCGGGGCACCACAAGTGTAGATCTTAAGAAACTTCTAATAAAATAACTTAGAAAATTTTGATGATAATTATTACAATTTATCTTAATTTGCCAATCTAATTCACTTAAGAGAAGTTAAGGATGTAATTAGCTAAGCTACAGACATTAGTTTTTCTTATGAATTTTCAAGCCTTTAATGGGGTTTCTATCAAATTACTGGATTATGATATTAAAGGTTATAAATTAATTCCAAATCAGTTTTATTATTGATTTTAATGATTTAAATGGTATTTTAGAGGTTAAGAGCATTTAACCTAAATTTTGGTCAAAATGACTATTTTGCCCCTACTTAAGGGTCTAAAAAGTTACTTTTTAATTAAGGGCACTAAATTAAATTTTATTAATGTCAAACAACTCCTTACTATCTAACATGAAGATAGACAGTTGGTACATCAAATTTGGACAAGTATTAAGTCCTATAAGTTCAATTTAAGAATTTTAACCTATAAGGGCATTTTGGTAATTATACTAAGTGAAGTCTAAAAATTCAATTAGTTTATTATTGTCTAATATTCAAAGACTCCATAGGTCTTGAGTGGCAAAAGTTGGAACCCTCTCAAGGTCTGAGATTGGCCCTTAAATAGGGGTGCACTAGCCTCAAAGTTTTTAATGTGTGACATTTCATCTTCCTTGATTTAATTTCCAATCCCTTTTGATATTTTTATCTGTTTAAACTGTTGGGATTCAGTAGGGATTCAATATATCAGTTTTCAAGAGACTGGGGGAGACCAAAGGTCACATTTTTGTGGCCTTCCCCATGCCTCTTAATTGCTATTTTCTGGAAAATTCTGGGCCGTCCGCTGCAGTGCGCTGTGGCGCGCTACGGCGCGCTGTGGCAGCGACGTTCCATTTACTGTTCCGCTGTGGTGTGCTGTGGCGGCGACGTTCCATTTACTGTTCCGCTGCGGTGTGCTGTGGCAGCTGCGTTTCAATTCCTTTTCCGCTGCGGCGCGCTGTGGCAGCAGTGCTCCAAACGTATTTCTTGCACAATAGTTAGTTACTTTTTGTTCGGTCGCTGCAGCGTACGCTGAGGCGCGCTACAGCGGACAACTTGCAGGATCACTGTTCAATTAGTTTTGACTATAGTCTTATAAAATAAAAATTCACCCGCTGCGGCACGCTACTACGGGCATCTTGCAAGATCACTATTCAATTACTTGTTTGTATATGGTTTAATATTCAACGAGAAATGACGCTGTAGCACACTGTGGCGCGCTGCGGCGTGCAACTTGCGATTTCACTGTTCAGTTACTCGTTTATAAGGTTTCAATAATTAACGAGAAATGGCGCTGCGGCGTGCCACTTGCGCTTTTTACTATTCAATTACTCGTTTATAATGTTTTAATTTATCATTATCAATATGACGCTGTGGCGCGCAATGGCGAGCCATGGCGCGCTACAACGGTTGTGCTCCAGGTCTGCAGTTGTACTTTCAGGTTAGGCAATTTTAAGGGGACGTCATGGCGCGCTGCAGCGCGCTCCAGCAAGTTGCGGCGATTTTTGTCTAGAATTTGGTAAATCAGCTCTTGCAACATGTTTTCTTCATTTTTCTGAAAATACATCAATTTCTACTCAAAGTATAAGGAAATATATAGTGATATGACTGTTTAAACACTAGATTTTTGCTAAAAATTCCGACTACATCACTCTCTCAGCAGATATTCAGGGAGGTTCAACAATCCTTCCGAGTAACGCACCGTCCGCTGTTGCCTGTCTATTTAACTACCTCATTTGCGCTCGATGACGGAACGGGGTGTTACAAGGGATGACCTCAATAGGTCTCCAAGTAGAAGATTGTTGGACTATGGAGACCACTTAAATCATCGTGGAGGTGCCAATGGAGCTTCAGTAGGATTTTGGGAGGTCTTGGGGCATTCTAGAATAAGTTGGGGGAAGTTCGGGGGCTGCAGCGCTCCCTAGCACACTGTGTAGAATTTTCTACTGAGAGCCTGCTGCCTTGGCGCGTCGTTTGGGCACACTTAGGCTCCCCGTGGATTGAGCCTGGGCACCGCAGCGTGCCCTAGCGCCGCGCAGGCCGAGATTGGGGCGCTACGATGCACTGTAGTGCTCGTCAGGAACCTATTTTGGATCTAAGTGCTACTCAAGTGTTTTTAGGTGGTGGCTGCTACTATTCCTCTTCAACCTAGAGTGAGAGTTAGTGTTCCCTGGAGAAGAAGAGATCGACCAGGAGGCTGTGTAAATGGTAGGTTTTTCTTGTTCTTATGAAGGTGAAGCTCTCTGTAACTATGTAATCATCTTGTTCATAGTAAAAAATTTCTATGCGATGTGATTTCATGATTTTTCCGATCATTGAGTTTTCCAAGTAAAAAATCATTGTGTTTAGATGTTTGTGGTTTGTGTATGTGATTGTACTATATTTTATTTTGTTTGTGCTTAGATAATTTTGTCTATTGTTTGGTAACCGTCAACGTAAACCCGTCCTCTCCTCACAAATCGCTTACGCCGCGTGCTCACAACACTTACATCATTACCAAAAGTTATTATAAATATCTTAAGCATTAATCACCTCTAGATTAACAACCTTAGTAGAAAGAATTAAAATCCTCAATTAAGAGCTATAGGAGATAATGATGCATAGACGTTGATTAAACTATAATCATAAACTACCGTGGAATAATAAATATCTACTTGTTGGTTTTGTTAAATAGCATGCAATAATATCATTTTATTTGATTAAACATCATGGATAAATAGGGAAAATACATTTGAGAAACACTAGACTTCTATTCATGCATTAAGAAGAGAGAGAAGAATAAATACCTTCTCAAGTTTGCTTGTGGAAATGGATTCCAGTGAGTCTAGCCTCTTCAAACAAGTTTAGAAAGTAGAGTAGGATTGACCTGACCCACTAAACTAGCTCAACAGGTTCAAAGTGCTGAGTTCAATTTGAATAATTAAAATGATCAAATTGATTATATTACGGGATCTTTAGCCTCAAAGCTCTAGCAGGAGCAAGGTGGAATTGTACTTTTTGGGTGGATGTATGCCTCACGTAGAATCAAAAGTGAGGTATTCAGTCTAGTTTGTAGTATCTGGCATTAAGCTAAGCTCAATGGAGCTTGTCGTTCTGCCAAATTGCCAAGCCCCAATTTCATTAATGTCAATCGTGATCATCCAACAAACATCCATTTTGAAGCCAGCTCACAAGAGAGAAAAATTAGTCACATGTGAAATCTTCCTCGTAAATAAGAGACCAATGTTTGAAAGAGGTAAAGAGAACTTACTAAAGAGTATTCCAAATTGTCATTTCAGCATTTAGTAAAATAGTTTTAATGAAACAAGTGATCAGCACTATTTTGTCCAACCTCGATAAAGAGCAATCCAGCAGTAAAAAAACCAATTGTCATCAAGGATTTCAAGAACCAGAACCGAATTTTAGCAGAATGAATACAAAAAAAAGAAATCAGCCGACCACTATTATATATAAGCATGCGATAATCAGATATGCAGAAGTTCGAAGAGGTTGAGCAATTTGAACCACCTGGATCCCAAATATCGTGGCTTTTAAATCTCCACAGTTGACCGAGGAGACTGTCATTGAAAATGATTCTCCAATAAAAATCTAGTTTGCAAGCTTTGCTCAAAATGCTTATATTAACTATTATGCCAAAACCGCCAAATAATTTTAGTTTGGCCAGAATCCCAAACTAACAAGCCCATTTTTTTGCATTGGGAGCCATCAAATAGGAAGCGAGAACAAAAAAAAGAGTTTATGGAGATGGAGCACTGATGTCTGATAGGTTATGAGATTAGTTTTGGGAAGTATAATTTTTCTGTGTAATTTTGGGTTAGTAATAGCTTATTTTCCAAAATGAATTTAAGATGAGGAACAACCCAACATGATATTTCAGCAGTACCACTTTGTATTAATCCCATTTTTCTATAAAATATAATCAGACAAAGCCTTTATATATTTTCAAAATCGCCTACGATTTCCATAAACAAGAATTTACTAATTTGAATCTTCTCTTAAAATTCTTTGCATGATGATATTAAAGATGCATGTATTCATATAGGATAGCACATAAATTCCTCTTCTTTATCCTGCATCGGGAAAAAGACAGAAAACTTGGACGAAGGAGGTGCTGGCCATTAAATTTGAGCAGGCAGGTTTTTATCCTCTGTTAGAGAAGCTGCTATCAACTGAAAGGGCATCCAGAAAGTACCTCCATTTACAACCAGCAGGAATTCACTCTTTCTCGAAGAGCGCCTCTCTAATACCTGAACAAGGCTTGCTACACTGTTTTTGAATGGAAAGCATGCTTAAATAATATCGAAATAACCACTCATGCTTTCCATTCAAGCTGCGGCACGTTCCCTCTTGATGGAACAGTGCATCATGGCATCTCCAGGCTCATTTGGGCCTTAAAAGCTTTTCAGCATCTCTTTTTTGAGCATCATGAAATCACTATCCATTCATTACTGACAGTCACCAGTAATCTCTACACGAACACGAACCACCACTAAAATGGTGAAAACGATTAGAATCCCGCAGAGTTATCAGCCTGTTCTCAATTAAGGATATGCATTTGATTGCACTATGACAATCTTCACAAACCCTGAGATTCTTAATCACGCGAATTGGCCTATCGGAGGGTATGCGCAATAGGCCATAAGCAACAGCAAGCTTCTCGCTGTGAAACTTGAGCATTTGCTCCTTCTCTTCCTCTTCGACATCATGAAGGACCAAATTGGTCGCAGAAATGTAACCCGCCTTCTTCATTTTCATGCCCAGCTCCTCCAAGAAACTGTATATCTGCGCCTTTTCTGGATGCAGAGTGTCCCCAACTGAAAATGTGTGAACTTTATTGTTCACTTCGATCCAGCTGAAGCCCGGAACCTTTCTTACACCTCTGTCTTGCATCATCACTCTGAGTTTGCTCACCTCAGCCCAGCTTCCTGATGAAGCATAAAGGTTGGACAGAAGGACATACATTCCGGCGTTATCAGGCTCCATTTCAAAGATCTTTTCAGCGGCCTTCTTTCCCAGATCAGTATGACGGTGGATTCTGCTAGCGCCAAGCAGAGCTCCCCACATTGTTGCGTCCGGCTCAAAGGGCAGATCTTTAATCAGAGATTGAGCTTCTGTTAACCGTCCTGCTCGTCCCAGAAGGTCAATCATGCAGGTGTAATGCTCTGCTTTTGGTTTTATGCCAAAATCTTGATGCATTGAGTAGAAGAAATCAATGCCTTTATTTATTAGCCCAGTATGGCTGCATGCAGATAGGACTCCAACCTGAAAAAACGCACAAATCAAGTAAAAAAAGGAGACGGATCAGCAAATAATTAGTATGCTTCAACACAAAAATGTTGATATATTTATAGTAATTTTCTTTAGAATAAAATATTATTTTCTTTAAACAGCTATAATATAAAATAAAGAGTTATCCTCTGAGATACTAGCTGTTTTATAGCCGTAAAAACCGATAGACATGACATTTAAGCCTTGATATCCCTAAATTTGTGCTAAGTCAAAGTGAATTATAAACCTTGATTTATAATATTAGAGGCAAAACAACCTGATAAAAACATTATCATAACAATTTGTTTTCCATTGTTATGCATTTGTGATTGTGTTTTGCATTGTTTGAAACCTTTTAGTTTAGGTTCTACCATTTGGTTTTCAACAACTATTCAGTGTTATGCAATTTTCCTGTTTGCTATGCAGTTTTTTTTCACAGTATTGATGTAATTGCATTATTTGAAAGATTTTCACTGCGTTGATGTGGTGACCAATTCGTTTTATCTTGAGGTGGTGCATGCATTCAAGAATTCTTTATCAGTTATCCAGAAAAATATTATGACATCAATATTGACTAAAAGAAGTTCTTTATAGACACACGCCATAACGTGCAGGGCATGCCGCAGCGCCTGACGCATGCTGGGCATTCGACAGGAACGTGCCTCGGCACGCTGAAACGCCTGGGCGTTCGACAGGAACGCGCCATGGCACGCCGCAGCGCCTGAGTGTTTGATAGGGATGCGCCACAACGCCTGGGCGTTCGAAAGGAGGGCGCCACGACGGGCCGTGGCGCCTGCAGTTCAGCGAGCCTATTTTGGAGCACCTATAAAGTACTTTCTAAGCCATTTTTTAGGGTAAGGTCTCCAAGGTTTCTTGAGGTGTATGTGGTTATTCATAGAGGAGACTAAAGTCCTAAGGTTTGAGTAATAGTTTCTAAACTCTAAAAAAAATGTAATCTTCTCCAATACTGAAATCTTCTCATCTTTCCTCCCCGTGAACGTAAGTGTTAGCACCGAACCACATAAATCTCTTGCCTTGTGTTGTGATTGTGCTTGCATGTTGTTTCTCTTTGTTTTATTTTGATTTTGCTCAACATATACACAATTTGTTCTGCATTGTCTGAACCCTATAGATCCCAACAAGTGGTATCAAAGAGAGGTTTGTTTAGTTGTTATTGAGTGTTAGAATTTTGTTACAAGCTGTGTATCTTTGTGGTTGACTTTTGTAAGACAAAAAAAATATGGGAGAAAGAGTAGAAGTGGTTGGTACTTCATTATCATCATTGGTGGAGAGACCTCTTCACCAAGTTGTAACACATCCAACGAAAATTGATGCAATAACCCTATGTCATTTATAGAAGGGAGACGTTAATTTCCCGCAATGTCTTGATTTTGCTAATTCCTCGCAAATTTCAGTTTTTATTTAAAACTCCTGCTAAATCTGTTTTCGTCAAAAAAATTTCTGTTACAATTTTTGATTGAGAAAGTTTTCAAACTCAATCAATGCTGAAATAGAAATTAATATTTGTCATTAACCCATAGTTAATTTAGTAAAGCATAAATTACCTCACTAAGGCAGAATTGTCTACCCATGTAAAAACTGTCGGCAATTAAACTATTCCCAGATTTTATTTCCTGTAACATACGGGCGTTGATCGACTTCCCAGTAGGACGAAACGGGTGTGTGTTACACACGCACACCCTATTTAATCGAGAGCATGCCACTCGACTATTCCCCACTCGGTCATTGCTTGCTCTCGACCGTCGCTCTCCTCCTCAACCGACCAAGCCCCTCGATCCTACCCGCCGACAGAGACGAAGACTCGTTCGACCCCAAAGCCAAAGGCGAAGACGATCGCAGACTCGTTCGAAGCCAAAGACGATCGCAGACTCGCTTATTACGCTCGACCCTTCCGTCCGACCTCGGCACGCACGATCTTCTCCTCTTTCTGCTCGACAAAGACGCAGATGGAAGAAGAGACGAACCTTGCCGTCGACGTCTTAGAAATTCGCACGATTTTTCTGCGCCCGATCCCTTCTGCAGGTACGAATCCTTTGTTTCAGTCGATTCTTTTAATATAGGATGGAGCCATATAGATGAACTATTAATACTTCAAATCAGATTTACAAACCATATCAAATAATTAAGATGTATGTGAGAAACTTAGAATTGTATGTAGAAAGCTTGTTAAGATTAACATATATACTTGCATTAAAATGCAAATCAATTGAATGTCATGCTAGATGTCTTGCATCTAGATGTCTATACGAATGTGTTAGACTAAGTAAATTTATTGTAATAAATTTATGTAATATACCCATAGCCTTGGTACATTATTTGATATATCTACCTATAATTCTACAATTCATGTAAATGTTATTGGTCCAATTATAATTTGATTATTTTTCTTGTTATTTGCATGTGTAGACTAATATTTTAACGCATGGTTTTCCAATAAAGATCTATTAATTCATGATTAGTTAGACCACTCTAGTGATATTATTTTACTTCCATATGATAATCTGATTTAGAATGTCATTCAAATAAAGTTGTCTAGTCTCTTTGAATCTAATCTTGTATAAGTTTAGTTTAAATAGAATACTTAAAGCTTATGTAATAAACTAATAAGTAGTTGTTTAGAATAAATATAATCAGACCTAATGCAAATCCTATATAGAACCAAATCTTATGATAAGTTGTATTCAAAAATCTAAAATATAGATTTGTTGGTGATTATATCATTTTGATAAAACTTTCATCTTATTGCAAATCATAACTAAAATAAGATTATGAGTGGAAAGTTAAATTTTGGAAAATAATTAGATCTCCTATCATTGGGTTAAGATGATGTAAGGAAAATTAAGATAATAAACTATAATGGTGCATGTAATCATTTTATAAAACTATTAAAATTATGATGTAATTTATGCAGACCTATCAAATAATTGAAAACTTTTCTTAGCACAGCTAACCTCAAAGGTACACTGGATATTACTTTTTATATTTTTTACTTTTATTTGCTTATTAAGCATCGCTTTGAACCTATTTTATATTGCTACTTAATATTTTATACTTACTACTAATAATGTAAGAGAAACAAAGCAATGTTTATGTATCTTGTGAATGTTGCTAAGGGTTCCGAAATAGAGCATGAATATGTTAGGGACGAGGCTAGTCCTCGGGAGACATAAGGGTGCCATCTAGAACCTTTGAGGGAGCCCAGGTGAAGGTTATACTTTTATGCATTTATTGAACCCAGCCTCAAAGTTCTGACTTTGCCCATCAGAACTATTACCGTCGTTTCATAATATCAAGTCATAAACATAAACATAAACATGAATTTTTATGCGATTATTATTTGAAAATTTGGCATATGACAAGGAATTATTTATTTGCAAGAGTAAGGATTATCTTTTATTTGTATATTTCCATATTTTCCTGTAATTATTATCATATCAAATTTTGCTTTCCGTTTTTGCTTAAAAGTATATTATTTAATATCCTTTGTACTTAGAATGTGCATTAAGGCATTATTTTTATAATGCCAGACCAGATCTTACTGGAGCAGGCTGGTTTAGCTTAAGGATGTTAAAGAGAGTCATGGCGCGAGATATATTTTTAGATCTTATTTTATTTACGAGAGACAAACATTTATATTATATAGTTTGTCAATTTATGTAATAATTTGGATGATATTTTTTTAAAATTAAATGAATGAAATTTCCTTATACTTCTGTGACTCTGGATGTTGTTTAACTGTTATTTTACTTAACTGTCAATATAATCCTGTGGAAAGATGCACCCGATGTTAGATTGGTTGTTACTAACCTAACATGGGTCATCACAATTGAAGTGGTCAAGTTCAATGGAAAGAACAATTTCGGTATGTGGCGGTACAAGGTGACAAACGCACTATGTGCACTAAATCAGGAAGATGTTCTTGATGGTGAAGAAAAATTAGAAGAACCGTAGTGCATGCGATTTGATCCGAAATTGTTTAACCTATGAGATCAAGTATGCAAATGATGATGGAGACTTCGGCGTGGAAGCTATGGAAATTTCTAGAGAGTGAGTACTTGACGAAGAGTGTGGATAATCGACTCCACATGAAAAGACGACTCTATCGGTTTCCGATGAGAAGGGGAATATCCATAGATGAGAACCTTAACGAGTTATTGGTGGATTTGCTAAATATAGATAAAACTGCGAAAAATGAAGACAATGCTCTACTTTTGTTAAACTCATTGCCAGATGAATTTGAGAACTTCACCATGTCATTAATTCATGGGAAGGATGCCTTGAGATATGAGGAGGTGAATGTGGCTCTTATGAACTACGAGTTCAGGAGAAGGGATAAAAAGTCTACCAAATCAAATATGGTAGAAGCTCTTACACTCCAGAGAGGAAGACCAAAAAAAAAGAAGAACTGACGAAAGAAGAATGTTTATTTCCAGAAGAGAGGAAAATCCAGAGGCCGGAGCATTGGGAGCAACTAGTGCACATTATGTTTGGAGACAGAACATTGGAAGAAAGATTGTCCAAAGTTAAAAGAAAAGCAATGGGCAAATGGATCTTCTGAGGCAAAAGCTAATGCGATTCAGAATGTGGTGCAGGGTTCAGACTCAAAAGTATCTCTTGTTATTGTTTCTATGGGTCTAACAGTTGATAGCTCCAATTGGATGGATACGGGTGCAACGTACCACATATGTTTCCAAAAAGATTAGTTTTGTTCGTATAGAGAAACAAACAGTGGTGCTGTCACAATGTGGAATGATGTTTACATGCCGAATTATAGAAGTTGGAAACGTGTTGATTAGGACACATGTAAGGATAGTTCAAGAACTGAAAGAAGTCGTACATTTACCAGAGATCAAGAAGAATATTTCGTCTATTAAAGCCTTAGAAGCCAAGGGCTTTAAGATAGTGATTGAGGCAGGGGTCCTGAAGATCAGCAAGGGTGCAATGACTTACTTGAGAGGAGTTAGACAACACAACATCTACTATCTTCAGGGAAGTACAGTGACAAGTTCACTAGCTATGGCAGAAGATTCAGATGATGCCATGATGTTGTGGCATATAAGGCTGGCACCTGCAGGAGAGCATTCACTGAGAGCATTGTTGAGAGATGAACTCATAAAAAGTATAACTTCTTGCAAATTATAATTTTGTGAACATTATATATTTGGTAAGAAAACAAGCAAATCATTTGGTGTTGGCCTCCACAACACCAAATATATACTTGAGTATATACACACAGATGTTTGGGGACCACGAAAACAACATCATTCTATGGTCGTAGATATTTTGTTTCTCTTATAAATGATTATTCCAAATTTGTATGGGTGTACACAATAAAGAGAAAAGCAAATGTACTGAAGGTTTTCATATATTGGAAAAAGTTGGTGGAAAATCAAACAGACAAAAGAATCAAGAGGATTCGATCGGATAATGGCAGAGAATATACTTCTGATTCTTTTGTAAAAGAATGTCAGAATTCAGGGATATAACACCACTTCAAAGTGAAAGAAATACTGCAACAGAACGAAGTAGCAGAACGAATGAATCGTACCTTGGTGGAGAAAGTGCAATGTATATTATTCAATACTGGGTTGAAGAGAGTCTAGTGGGCAGAGGCTCTAGACTATGCATGCTACCTGGTAAACCGTCTACCATCTGCAACACTTAATAAGAAAATTCTAATAAAACTATGGTCTGGACATCCTGCCACAAATTCTGATTAGTTGAAGGTCTTTGGGAACCCAACTTATTATCATGTCAGGAATGATAAGCTAGAACCATGAGCTAGAAGACAATTTTTGTGGAATTTTGATGCGGAGTGAAGGGCCACAAATTGTTTGATCCAATTGACAGAAAGATCGTGGTGAGCAGAGATGTTGCATTTGATGAAGATTTTTTCTTGAGACTCAGAAATTTGCATCAGGTGGAGGATAATACAGACTCTTGTAAGTAGGCAAAGAGTAGGGTTTGATGCCACCCCTTTTGTTCCACAAAAGTCTTCACATCACATCGATGATACTCCTACATATGAAGACCACCTTGGTAATGTGAAAGAACAAACTGACGTTGCTAGTGAGACTCCAATTCAGGAGTCAATTGCAAGAGACAGATCCAGAAAGAATATAACACAACAGTCAGTCTGGCTCAGAGATTATGTCACATATGCATTGTCCATATTGGATGATAAGGTTCCATCACATTACAAAGAAGCAGTGACGAGCTTAGAAGAAAATTTATGGAACAGACGATGGATGAAGATATTAAGTCTCTTCATATAAATGAGGCATGAAAGTTGAAGAAACTCCCTACAGGTAGAAAGGTTATTGGTTGTAAGTGGGTGTATGCGAAGAAAGATGAATCTTCAAAAGTTGATGTGCGCTACAAAGCTAGACTAGTGGCCAAAGGCTTTGCTCGGAAAGAAGGGATCAACTATGATGAAGTGTTCCCCTCAATTGTCAAACACCCATCGATCTACGTGCTTTTAGCTTTGGTAGCACAATTTGATCTGCTACTTGAGCAGCATGATGTGAAAACAACATTCTTGCATGGAAAACTAGAAGAAGAAATCTTTATGGCACAACCCCCAGGGTTTATTGAACCAAGTAAAGGAAACTTGGTATGCAAATTGGACAAATGTCTTTATGGTCTAAAGCAATCATCGAGAATATGGTATAAGAAGTTTGATCAGTTAAGCAAAAAGAGGATAACAGGATAAGCCAGCTTGATCATTGCATGTATTTTAAGAGGTTACCCCAACATAACTAACTTCATTCACTTGCTCTTGTATGTCGACGATATGTTAGTGGTGACTTCAGATCAGTCTGAGATGGATCACATGAAAGAGCAGTTGTCGAAGAACTTTGAAATGAAGAACTTGGGAGAGGCGAAGAAGAAACTGGGAATGAAGATCAGTAGGGATAGAGAGGCATGAAAGATTTGGCTTACCCAAAAAGAGGTATTTGGAAAATATGTTGAAGAGGTTTAGAACTGATGACTCTACAAAGTTTGTGAGTATATATCTAGCACCTCACTTTCGCTTATCTGTAGAGCTATGTCCGAAAATAGACTTTGAAAAAAAAGAAATACACTCAGTGCCTTGTGCTAGTGCGGTTGGGAGCTTGATGTACGCCATAGTTTGCACTATACCAGATTTGGCCCAAGCAATTGGAGTTGTGAGCCGGTATATGCACAATCCAAGGAAGGATCACTGGCAAGCAGTGATAGGAATATTTCGGTACTTAAAAGGTACAATTGGTATTGACTTACTATTTCAGAACTAATCTTCAATAGTTGATTTGTGTGCTGGATATGTGGATTCTGATTATGCGGGAGATTTGGATCAAAAATGATCAACAAATGGATATGTGTTCACATTAGCAAGAGGTCTAGTTGGGAGGTGATTGACTCTACAACCTATAGTTGCCCTGTCTACAACAGAATTTGAATACATGGAAGTTACTGATGCATTCAAGGAAGTTATCTGGATGAAAGGCTTGCTGGAAGATTTGGGTGCAAAGCAACGAGAGATAGTAGTTCATTGTGATAGCCAAGGCACTATATTCTTAGCTACTAACCCAATCTGTCATGCTCGCACAAAGCACGTAGATATGTGACACTATTTTGTTTGGGATATCATTGAAGAGGGTGAGATCTTATTGAAAAAAATCAACACTAAAGGTAATCCAGCGGACATGTTGACGAAAATGCTCACAGTTCAAAAGTTCACCCATTGTAAAACCTTGGTGAATTTGAAGAAGCATTCTTAGGCTTCTCATAAGTTGGTGCAACTGCAATGCGGGAAAGCATGTTGATTATGCTCTAATGTGGTGCACATGAGATAAAAGGTGGAGATTGTTGACTAAAGGAAGTTCTTTATGGACGTGCGCCACAGCGCGCTTACAAGACGCCAAGGTGTGCCGCAACACCCTAGCCCCTGCTGGGCATTTCACATGAATGCGCCACAACGCGCCACAACGCCTAGGAATTCGACATGGACGCGCTACGGCACGCCGCAGAGCCTGGGCGTTCGACAGGGATGCGTCATGGCGTGCCACGGCACCTGGGCATTTGAAAGGAGGGCGCCACTGTGCGCCGTGGCACCCACGGTTTAGCAAGCCTATTTTAGAGCGCCTATAAGTACTTTTGAAGCCTTTTTTTTAGGGTAAGAACAGTAGTGTGAGGTCTCCAGAATTTCTTGGGGTGTGTGGTGGTTGTTCCATAGAGTAGACAAAGCTCCTAAAGTTTGGATAAGGGTTTCTAAACCTTAAAAATATTGTAATCTTCTCTAATTGTGAAATCTTCTCCTCTTTCCTTTCCGTGGATATAGATGTTAACATTGAACCACGTAAATCTCTTGCCTTGTATTGTGATTGTATTTGCATGTAGTTTCTCTTTGTTTTATTATGATTTTGCTCAACATATACACAATTTGTTCTGCATTGTTTGAACCCTACAGATCCCAACAATCATAACCACATGGCCTTAAACTTGATGAGCAATATAATTGATGCTTGAGAAGGGCTGAATTGATTTTGATGATTACAATTAGTTAGTTTGTTTTTGTATTTGCTACTGGTAATGTTTATGAGTGCTTTTTCAGCTCCTTCAAGTCTGACATCAAACTTATACAATAATTATTTAACCATTTCTATCAGCTAGCAGATTGAATGGCCTAAAGCATGGAAATCAAGCAATTAAGTAAGGAGATCAAGCAATATAGAAGGCACGGAGATCAAGCTATTAAAGACTTATAAGAACTTTTGAGATCAGGTCATTGCAACACATTATTTGTAAAGAAAATTGCATAACATGGGAAGATGACAAAAACCAAATGGCTAAACCCTAAACTAAAATCTTTTAAACAACGCATGTTATTTATAGCAGAGTATCCAAAGCTTACCAAAGTAACACTATCCGGTTTCATTTCTGCTGTTCTCATCAAATCAAACGCTTCCAATGCCCTATCCCCAAATCCGTGCCGAGCATAGCCAGCAATCATGGTGTTCCAAGTGACGACATCCTTCTGAGAAATCTCCTGGAAAGCCTTAAATGATTCATCTATGCTTCCGCATTTGAAGTACATTGACAGCAGGGCATTCCCAACAAAGCTGCCCAATCCATAGCCTGCTTTCACCAGCCTCCCATGCACTTGCATCCCACATTCCAGTACGGCAATGTCAGCACAAGTGCTTAAAGCACAAGTAAATGATGATCTATTCATTCTTTCTCCACCCCTTCCCAGCTCGATAAAGAGGCGCAGCGCATCTTCACTGTGACCACAATGAGCATACCCAGCAATCATGGCAGACCATGATATAGGATCTCTATCACTCATCTCGTCAAAAATTCTGCGAGCCTCATCAATCATCCCGGCCTCCGCATAGCCAGTAATCATTGTATTCCAAGAACTGATATTCCTGCATGGCATTGCATTGAAAAGGTTTTCTGCTTCGCCCATCCTCTTGTTTCGCACGTACGCAGCGACAATTGCATTCCAAGTAACAATATTTTTTTCGGGCATTTTATCGAACATCAATCTTGCCTCTGCCAGCATCCCATTCTGGGCATACCCTGATACCATGGCTGTCCAAGTAAACACGTCTTTGTTGGGCATAACTTCGAAGAGACGCCTCGCTTTGGTCATGTTTCCATTCTGCGCGTAACCAGACACCATTGTGTTCCAAGAAATGCTGTCCTTCACTAACAGGCTGTCAAAGAGCTGCCAAGCTTCAGCGATCCTTTTCCTCTGCACATAACCAGCAAGCATGGCGTTCCAAGACACCAAATCCCACCTTGGGGTAGACTCGAAGAGCCTCTGAGCAGCATCAAAACGCCCATTTTGTAAATGGGCAGCAAGAATCCCGTTCCACGACACAGAATCCTTCACAGGGGAAAGATCAAATGTCTCCTGGGCCAGCTCTACATGACCGCTCTGACCATAAGCGGAGATCATGATGTTCCAGGAGACGGTGTCCTTCATCGGCATCTCATCAAACATCTTGCGAGCAGCCTCAAGTTTGCCGAAGCGGACGTGGCCATTGATCATGGTGTTCCAGGAGACGACGTCCCGGTGGGGCATGGCGTCGAAGAGGCGGATGGCGGAGAAGTATCGACCATTAGAAATATAACCGCACAGCACAGAGTTCCAGGAGACGATGGTGCGGCGGGGCATTTGATCGAACAGGTGCCGGGCGGCCTCGCAGCGGCCATGGCGCATGTGGTCCGTGATGGTTTTGTTCCATCTCACTACATCGGCATCCAACAGCGGAGAAGAAGGCTTCGTCTTCTTCCACTTTGCTTGGCAAGAGGTTTGTGGGCGTTGTTGCACTGCGGCAGTGTGAACGAGCACGTGTGGGATGAAGAAAAAACGGCAGCGACTGAGCATGGCCTTTAATCTACTCCAGTATCGAATCGTTGGGTTTATCACCAATTGATCTAATTTATTTCTGCGCCGACGTCACTGCGCCGATACGCATCGACGAAGCTCACCTCTGCTCAGGGAAAGAAGTCCCTTTTCTATGTCTCTGCGCCGCAACGCGTGGACGAAGGTCACCTCTGCTGCTCGGGAAAAGAACCCTTCCAGCGTATTATTTCCCGTTGCATTTCTGTGCTCTATAGATATGCTAATAAAAATGAGACTTTCTTACTGCATCGGTGTTATTTCCGGTTGCATTTATGTGCTCTAGATTTGAATAAAAAGGCCCATTGAGAATTGAAATTGATAGTATTCTGTTCAGTTTAGGATTTGGCATATCTATTGATTGTTGAAACGATAAGGCATTTTTTAATGTTAAAGTTTGGATGATTTGGGTGTTGTCTGGATTTGACATTGTAAATGTTGCTTGCTGTTCTGGACATCAAATTGTCCACTATTCTAGACGACTAGGAGATGCTGTTCGGAGAAGCCGAGTTTGACTATATCGCTGGGGATTGTTTGGGCAGTTTACTGAATGTTAAATTGTATATTTTTCAGCAAGCGGTTGCTTCCTGCAACTGATAGGAATCGTTGTGGATGAGAGTGATAGCTGCAAGATATTGATGTGTGTAATGAAGGAAGAGAGATTAACGAAAAAACGATGAGGTTTAGTACTTGGGAGATGAGGAGAGGTAATTGAAGGATATTAAGTGATCAACTTCTTTTTTATTTATATATATCAATGCAAACGCCCAGCAAACAAATGCAGCAGCATCCTGAAACATGTGAATGTTAAGTTTGATTTGCTTTGCTTTTTAATTTATGCACTCTTATTATGATTTGCTTCACAATATATGCACATTGTTGTATTAGAATTCTATTGTTAATGATTTAATAATTTGATATACTTTTTTTTTTCTTGCAAGGCTAAGTTTTTGTCAAGTGGGCCAATACAGCTATATGAGTTTTGTTGGGATGTGGAGATCATTCAGATCATCGTGGAAATGCTAATGAAGCTTCAGTTAACTTTCAGGAGTTTCCAAGGTGATACGGGACAAGTTGGAGAGGTTCAGATTCTGTAGCGCACCATAGCGCGCCGTGGCACCCAATATCCAAAAACTGGGGCGCCGTAGTTTGCCCTGGCGCCAAACCAGTCAAAGCCTGGGGTGGAATGGCGCGCTGTAGCCGCCATGGCGCCCAGCCAGCCAGAGACTGGGGTGCCGCAGTGCGTTGTGGAGCCCAGCCAACCAGAGACTAAACCAACTCTTGATCTTATTATAATAGTCTTAATAAGTCATTAGGACCAAACCTTGAAGTTTGGTCCAAATCAGGAGTCATTTGGACCAAACCCTAATTTAGAGAAATTTGGGTAATTTAGAAAATGACCGAACTAAATTTACCTTAAATTGAAAATCTGACATCACCATTGCACTCATCATCCTCAAATTAGTTAGACTGATGTTATGGAATCGTTGGATTTTTCCCGATTATTTTAATATATTAAAAATATCCCGAAAAAATAGAATAAATAAATATTCGTTTCGAAATTCGTCTTCGTCATTGCGTTTCACACCCTTCAATTAGCTATGGGTAAATTTTTGGAATTTTTCTGAGTCCATTTAATAGTTGAATTTTAAATATAATTTTAATTTAATTTAATTAATTTATATATTTAATTTCTGGCAGTGGGACCCGTCAATTGGGTTCGGGTCGATCCCGTTGTCGCACACCAGATCGAACCCACTCCTTCTATCGGGCCTGAATCGGGTCTACGCTCAGCACCCAGACCGGTCCGAGCGACCCATAGGCCTCTCCTTGTCGCAAGCAGGAGCTCCAACTATGTGTGTCACGCAAGAGGACACGCGGTGGTCGCGACGCCCACCATCACTGTAGATGGCATTATGTCGCTTCCATCCACTTCTAAGATCCCAGTGAAACCCCTCTTGAGAGCTAAGCCTCGTCTCTCGGTCGATTTGGTGAGATCTGGACAAGCCGAAGCTTCTTGCCTCTCGTTTCTCCTTCCTGTGATTGAATCGTCAGGTACCCTACCTTCCTAACACATATACGTCGATCTCCTCAATATTGCAATTAAATCACTTCATTCAAATGTGCATTTATACATATTGATTGTCACAATTATTCAATCGATCTCAATTAAGCTCGATTCTTCGCTCAACCGCCAGCCGAGTTGTCCCTAACCCTACTGATTTTAGGGCATCAAATCGTCAAGGGTCGAGAGCATGTTAGGATCTGAGGTTGGCTCTTTGAAGGGAACGAACCTCAAGCTTCCATTCGCCATCTGGTCAGCACCAGGAGAGTCCCGTGCGCTGCAATGGGCGAAGCCCTAATCGCTCTCTTTTGCCATCCATCGGGGAAGAAAGACCCCTACCTCCTTGGGTCTGGCCGGGTCAGGTTCATCCTGACCCGCATCTTCACTACTATCGACATTAGTGGGGCTAGCACCTATTGTGCTGTCGAGATCCGTGGGGCCCACAGTTGTCGTGAAATGAAAGATTTTGGAATAAATTCCTTGAAAATTGATTTACATTCAATAACTTAAATTAATTTGATTTTTCCCAAATTTCAATCATCAATAACTTGCAATCCATAAGCCCAAACAAAGCAAATCCAGAAGCCCAAATAAAGAAAATAACACAAAATAGAAAAGTTTGGTTTTTGGACCTATTCCTAAACCTCTTAAATTATACTTTTAAGCCCTAAGCCTTGTTTTGACCATAACTTAGTCAAATGACCTTAGAATTTAGTGATTTTAGATTCTATGGAATCCTTAGGCAGAGTAGAACATAAGTACATCAAAACAATTTGAGTTCTTTAAGTGATTTAGCTAATCAACTATTAATGAGCTTAAATCCTAATTTAAGTTCATTAGCCTTAATCTTTGGCCAAAATAGGTGTTATTAGTGTTTATCTTCATATTAGATAGCAAGAAACCATTTGGCATTGATAAAATGCAATTTAAAGCCCTAAATCTAAAAGTTGTATTTTTGACTCTTAAGTAGGGGCATTTTAGTTATTTTGTTCAAAAATTAGGTTTAAGAACTCTTAAACCTTAGAAACTTGAACTATTTAGTGAAATCAGTAAATTAAGATTAAAAATCAAATTTAGATCAATTGGCTTCATTCTATGTAAAGCCTTAGATTTTCCTTAATATCTCCTAAGTAAATTATAAGTCTCATAAATATGGATTTTAATCCTCTTTAGTTCTAATTTATGATAAATAAATTCAATATTAAACCTTAGGGTTCAATTATAAAATATTTTCCTAGGATATTCCTTATAAAGTCCTTAAGTGTCATTTCCTTTTTAGGAATCTTCTCCTTAGTACTTAGTTGTAAATTTATGTTAGATTTCATTAAATGGGTAAATGGATTACTCAATGAAATGAAGCATTGGTTTTGTATGTTTTTAGATTTCATATTTTAATTATGATTATCTTATCTTTTAACTATAAACATAAGATTTGAAATCCATTCTATTAAGTTCTGATTATGCTTAATAAGATTGCCTTAATCTTTGTCCGTGAGAATTTGGGTCTAGCCTCAGAACTTTAGATGTTAGCACCTTGAATTTTAGAATTTAAAACCCCATGTTTGGAGTTTGATTCTAAGATCCTAAAATCTTAAAAATTTCAATCAAGATTGACTTAGGATTAATAAAAATATACAATTATAATGAATGATTATTTATATAACTTTGTAGGCGACACTTGTGATTCGAATTAGAACTGGCTAGGTTCTAATGTTTAAACTTTATGTGTGGCGGCCTGTGCCCCGATAAGATAGGTTGGGGTGGTTGTCACTTGGCAAATCCCTAATTTATCATTAGATTAGATTATATTCTTCAATCCACAAATAAGGGAAGGATGTACCCAATGTAACAGTGGAATCATTCACTAAATAAAATACATAATAATCAGAGTGCGAAAAAAAGATATAACAAGCTTACATCCATTGGAATCATAATACAAAAATAAAAAATATGTTACTCAGAATATAATATGCAGTAAAGGAAAATACAATGATTACTTATATTATTACAACATTTTAAATATGTTTTAAGCAGAAATAAGGACACTCATCCTCACTTAGATAAAAGTAAGCAATCTAAACTAAGCAACCTAAATACTAAAAAATGCTAAACTAAAAATATATAATGGAAATGTTATCTCATAAAGGATATCTGCTTACTTAGCCCTTCCATAACAAAAAATGGTGGCTCATCTAGCCACTAAGTAATTCTTTTGAAATATCTAGGATACTAATGCCTAGATCAATAGATTCATTGAAAATATGTCATATCATCATATAAAATATATATATATCCTCAAGGACTCAAATACTTAGGAATTGAACTGCTCTAAATCTCAATATATGAAACAATACTATAGAGACAAACTAAGTATGACACATTCCATTTAAAATGTTATATAATTTATTAATTTATCTTTAAGTCATTTCATCCAATTATTTATGAACATGCCTTATGTAATTTTCAAAGCTAATGTAAAATATTCATTAAATATTCTATGTCTCATTTATTATGTCATAATAAATAAAGACTCAAAATAAGGAAGCAAAGCATACTAATACAAGGCATAAATAGCACTATACAAACATCTGTGATATCACTTATTTTTTAATTTTAATTCATTCTTACTAATCTGAGATTATATAAGCTCAGGATCTCCAATATCATACTATCTAGTATAACATTAGAACTACAGTTCTATACGGCTTAAAGAAATTAGAACTAATCGAGTTCTAACATAATTCAATCAGTGATAATTATATAAGTTAAATAATAAATTGACATCATAATTAATGAATTTAATTAGCCCAAAGCCAATCTTAATTAATATAAATCAAGATTTAGGGATTAAGAGTTAAACACTAAATATTAGGGTTTAACCTCTTAATCCAATAAGTTATAAGGACTAAGAGTATAAGGTTATATAATAATCCTAGGTTATTACTTAGTTTAATCTTAGATTAATTACATCTCATAACTCCATTATGTTCATTAAGTCATTAGAACCAATTCCTAAAGATTTAGAGTGATTTAGAGCTCAATCGAATATTTGGAGTATTTTAATAATATTTAAGTAATTAGAAAATTGAGATATTTAAATAATCCTTGAAATCAAAATTCGACTTTGACATTGCTCTCGTCACTTCCGAATTAGCTAAATCTGATATTTTTGAAGTGTTTGGAAGTCATCGGATTTTCACTAATATTTTAATATATTTATATACCCCAAAATATGAAATAATTAAATAATTGTCAAAATCAAAATCTGAGTTTGTCATTGCTCCGTCACCCCCAAATTAGCTAAGGGTGATATTTTGAAAGTATTTGGAAGTCATCGGATTTTCTCAATTAATTTAATATCTCTAAATACCCCAAAAATTATGATAAATAAATTGATCTCTAAATTAAAATCTAATTTTGCTGTTGTGTTTCTCATCTCCAAATTAGCTATGGGTGAATTTTTGAGATTTTTCGGAACCCGTTCAATCATCCATTTTTAATTAGGCAAATATGATAATTAAAATTAATTAATTATTTAAAATCCTTCATTTTCTCTTATGAACTGGACCCCACTTCCCCTCTTGTTCGGTGCCCCCTAATTCCCCTTCTAGCGTATACAAGAACTCCCCCTCCTCCTTCCTATATATTCTACTCAAAAAAGTCTCCCTCTCCATGTCTTTGATGGGATAACTCATGCTCATCCCATCTAAGCCCATGCTCCTTCCTCTCCGTTATTTAGCCGCCCCTCAACTCTCCATTCTCCATTTTGCTGTTTGCTGAAACTCCCTCCTCCCAAGATAAGGAAGCAGCTCCTTCCTCTCTAAGCTCCACCCTAAGCTGAAGAAGAAGAAGTTCCTTCCTTTCAAGGTCAGAAGAAAATAAAGTTCTCTTCTTCCATTCACAAACTAAGGTACACTCTTGTATCATTTATTTGTTCTTTTCTTTCACATATTGGATTGATCCAATGGCTACTTTGTATCACTCATACGCATAGTGCACATTATTATGAAGATGTATTTGAGCGAACGAGCTCAATAGAGCTCGATCAGAATCTATTTTAAAGAGAAAATGAATTGTGTTGTCAGTTAAGAATATCGCATAGGTAGTTAGGGCATCATTATTTGTTATGTTAAATTAATATTTTCATGCCAATTTTGATATCAATGGAAGGTCTTGTAAAGACCTTCCCATTGGTATATGGCACCGCACGTGAGGTGCCATAAATTGAGAGTATTTGAGTGCAAAAGAGGGCACGTTCCATTTTTGCCCTGGCAAAATCATTGTCGAGCACCACAGCGCGCTGTAGGGACTGGCTCTTGGTTAGGGAGTGCTCCAGCGCGTCGCAGTTAGATAAAAAGAAGATATATTTACTTATGTTTTCTTCTGGTTTTTAGTGTTTCAAACAATATAACATACATTACATAAACATAAGCATCAAGATCATTTGTGAACTACATGATGCAATATTCATCAAGGTTGAGTAGGAACTATATTTGTAACGGCCCCAATATTTGGATAGAAGATTAATCCAGATATTGGGGTGTTACCTTAGCACCCAACACTTGATTAGAAGAAAATTATTCAAGTGTTGATGCTAAGTGGCCAAGTCTCTTTTTGAGCATTTGTTAAGTTAAATAAATGAAAGTGAAGATACATATAGATGCGATATTACAATTATCTACAATGCTAGAAATTAGATAAATCCACTCATTCATCCCAAGCAGTTTATAGAAGATACAACACAGATTAGTAAATATAGGCAAAAGTAACTTAAATAGTTTATTACAAACTTTAAAAGTAAGAGAAAAATGCAGTAAGTAAATCACTCTCTCTCACTTATACATGTAATTTAAAAATTAAGCGGAAGCAGAATTCTTTATAAGTTCTTCAACTACTTGGACCTGCATCACCTGAAAAAAAAAAGGACTTTTGATCTATCATATTTTGGTATTTAAATATGATAGGGCAAAGCCAAGAAAAAGAAAAGTGTAGTTAGACTAAACAGTCTAAGTATATTTTAAAATTAGCTATGTTTTTAGATTAACAAAATATCACAATTTATGATTTACAATTTAAAGTAAGCAGCGGTGCTATAAAAGCTGTAAAGTATGGGAAAGTAAAGTAAACGTAACTGTAAGGAAAATAGTATGAAATAAGTCGAGTAAAAATACTCTCTTTTAATAAAGTTCTAGCCTATTACTGAAAATTGATAAGGAAGGCATTTTAAAGGCTAGAAACTGCTATGTGCATAAAATGAAAGCAATATATGATCAAATGAGATTAATGCTGAGTAAGCAATTGACATACAGTGAAGCATTAATTGAAGTTAAACAACATACACTGTATTTAAACTAAACTGAAATAAGCAATGCACAATACTGAAAATAGAGAGTGTAAAGCTAAAGGAAATAAGGAAATATCTTAGATTATCATTCTAAGATAATTATAATCCAAGACTATAATTCGAAAGCATAACTAAACAGTTATGAAGAGATCTTACAATTTGTAAATAATCTCTTATATTATTAGTTAAAGTTACATTTAGAAATACCTCATTCTGTAGGAGTACACAACAGAATGAGCGAGGAGTTAAGCACGTCTGCCTAACCAGATACAGTGGGGAAGATGAACATTCACATTTACCCTCCCTAAAATGTGAAGTTCTAATATAAATATTTTCATTTGTACTCTAATTGCCTTAAGGCATTTCCCCTTTAAAATTTTAAGAAAAATCTTTATTTATGCCCAAAGTCTTGAATATATGTTCAAGGATATGAGGCTCAAAGCTATGCAAGCATTCAATGGATTACAAAATTTGTAAAGTATGTGATATCTTTTTGTTATCTAAATATTTTAATAATCTACTTTATTATTGGAGTTAATCAAACTCCAAATTGACTTATAGATACTTAATCTAAAGTCAATTTCAAATAAAAGTAGAAGGAATTATAAATAAAATTAGAAAGATAATACAATTTCATTAAATACAAGGAGAACTTATCCAAAGCTTAAAAAGAAAAGAAGCTATTAATTTCAATTAAAATTAAAAATGAACTATTGAATTGAACATTTTAATTTGAATGTTAAAGCTTTCTGAAATATTTCTAAGTCTTAAAATTCTTAGAAATTTCGGCAGAATCTCCTTTGTTTTTGTTCAAATTTTCAATTTTCACAATCAATAAGTCAACTTTTACTAACTATCTCTAGTTCTAAAGTAGAGTTCAATCCTTTTTATAGGATTACTCATTTCCAGTTCTACAATAGAGTTTAATCCTTTTTACAGGATTGCTCATTTCCAATTCTAAAATAGAGTATAATTCCAGTTCTAAAATAGAGTTCAATCCTTTTTATAGGATTGCTCATTTCCAGTTCTACAATAAAGTTCAAATACATAAAATCAAACTAAGCAGTTTAATATCTACTTCCTGTATTAAATATCAAAAAAGAGATGCTGACTAAAATTGGCAATTTATAAGAGCAGTGACTTTATGTGTATTTCACAGATTACATTTAATTTTGGCATTCTTGTATTATTCTTACAACTTATCCTGCAAAGAATCATCATTAAAGTTAGCATTTATGAAAATATTAATATGTGAATCAGCAGTTATAAATTACAGCATTATGGGTTCAGAAATTCATAGATGCTAAAAGTGAAACTTAGTAAATAGAGAAAAACAACATGTGATAACAACTAATTTTTATATTTGCAAAGAATACAAAAGCATTTTAATTCATCTAAACTGTATGGCAGCATTTGCATATAAGTTTGAAGGCAATATTGTATCTTTGCAAAATACATAATATTATTTGATGAACATAACAATTTATGAATTTCTCAAATTCAGTAGTATTATTTGGAATTCTTAATCTACATGGCAACATTTGCACTTATTGAAATAAATAACAGTATTCATTAAATACATAGCAGCAGTTTGAATTTTAAGGCAATAATTTGATTCATAATATACAATACAACAGTTTAAATCTTATAATATAACTGAGGGCAGCATTTGACTATTTATCACCATATACTGGATGGTAGCATGTGATATTAGTACAGAAGATGACATTTAAATCCCATAGAATACATAGCAGCATTTGATTCATACATATATACATGGCAGTATATGATGTTAATAAGAGAAACTACAATTTTTATTCTAGTATTTCATAATTCTCATATTTATCTATTTATCGACATAACAATTCTATATAAGAAGTGACAACATTCATTTTCACATTAGATGACAACATACGATTCATATGTTTACATGACAGCATTTGAATCTTATAAACTAGCCGGCACACCTGATTTTCCTTAAAAATGAATGACAACATTTGATCATTTCAGTTTAACTAAAGTAATAGAAGCAGTTATAATGAGAAGACAGCAGTTTTCTGCTATACGCATAAGGTACAGCATTTATGTCCAGCATTCAAAGGATACTTAGTTTACATTATACAATCATAGAATATTGCTTAATGATTCATCTTGAACTAAAGAATAACATTTGCATTCTATGGCAGCAATATGATTTATAATGAATTTGGTGATAGCATTTAATCACAAATGAACTTAAATAGAAGCTTTTGATTTCATATGATGGCAGCATGTGATGTTAAGGAGATAAATCACAGTATTTATTTCTCATTTTACATTATTCCACTTTTATGTAATGATAGCATTTGGATTTCTTAAGGATAATGTGCAGCATATGAATCTAGTAAAGCATGTCCCAATAATACATATACTCATATATAGTTAATGGCGTCACCTGACATCATATATTTCTTTAAATGAATGAACAACATTGGCTTATTTAAACTCAACTGCATATGATTCTTTTGACAAGGTATAACAGCATTTATTCTAATAACATAAAAGAAATGGCAGCATGTGATGCTGGAGACAGCATTTCATTAACTTATTCAATTGATGGCAACCATTGATTTGATACATAATTGATGGTAATATGGCAGCATATGCATTGATATTTAGACATATAAAGAATTTTCAACCTTTTTCTAATACCCAAAGTACAACAATCAATATAGAGCATTTTATTTCCAGTATTAGTAGGATGCTAAAATAAATCCTATAATCACAAAATACAGCCCTAGTAACTTAGCATTTAAGATACCGCAACCTGTATGAACAATAAGAAGAAAAATCTATACTTATATGTGAAACTGCAGCATAGCACCTTATAACATTTAATTCATTATTAAAATAAGGGCAGAAATTAATTTAATAAGATCCATTGATTTCACAAAATGTATAGACAGCATGTAATCTTTATTAAAGTATTGACCACATTAATTCTCATATAATAACGCAGCAATCCATCATAACATCCAAAGTTACCACATAGCCATCAAATCCATTCTATTATCATAACAGTCTATACCATATTGAGAACCTGAGCATGATTAAATAAGCATATACTTTTTATTTCTCATTGTCCATGAGCACTCCTAAGTGAAGCAACTCGCATATAAGTATAAAGTTGTTATTCAATAGGTATTTGATAAGATAACTATATTGAAATTTGTAAACAATTATTTGTGAACTTAGCTGAAAACATATAATGATATAAATACTACAAAACCTTCCAAGTATAATCTCATTATCAAATAAGAAGTCATACTTATGATTTTGAAAATTGTATTTGACCTGTAACTCAGCATATTTATTTGGGTGTCAAGAATAGATGAAGTGCCCTTTTTATTTTTGTATTGAACTTTATTTCAGAATGATTTGAGGGTCAACTATTAAGGAGAAGCATGGTAATACAGCATAATTTTAGTTATACCACGAGTAAAACAAAAGTACAGTATTCATGTCCTAGAACTCATAGCAGAATTCTAAACTTTATGATGGCAACAACAATAGCATTTGTTTACTTTAGTTTAACTAAAGCAATGGAAGCATACTGAAATTAATGACAACAGTAGTATAGCATTATTTATTTACAACTTCCTCGTCTCTTAACCAAAGTAAGACTTTGTGATTTCACTTTTATCAACTGTTCACGTATTTGTGTAAGGTTTGGATCTCAAATTCTCATTGCATAAAATAAAAGGATTAATATATCACATACTCCTCCAAGAGAAGCATATAATCAAGATGATCAAATTGATGGACTATAATTCCTTTCGCCTCATAAAAAGTGATCTAGGCTAGTTAAGCATTTGCCGTCACTTTAGGAAAGACACAATATTGCATAATATAAGGAATTATCTCAATGTCAACATGATTTGCTAACAAAGTATTATTAGAACTGACTACTTTTACAATTATGACAAGAATCCAATACAAGGTAACCATTCTTTGCACAATTGATAAAGATCATAATTTAATTCAAAGCATATGTAATCAAGACACGAAGAGCAGCCCAGCAGTTTAATTATGAATTATAATAAATAGCAATTTTTCAATCCTCTATGCAAGGAACAATAGCATTTACTTCATCAATGTTAAACTTAATGGCATTAACAATTGAGGACTCAATATTAAAAATAATATTTTCGATAATTATATTGTTGTTTACAATGTATTTTGACATAAATTCATAACCTTAGAATTAGAGTCCAAGAAAAGAACATTTGAAACATTACATCGTCAATAATAGCATTAGTAAGAGTAGTGCCAAAAACTTGCATTTTTAACAATGAAATTAAGCATTCTCAATGGTCAAATGATGGAGCAAAGGAAAGGCAAAATATTGGTATGTTTATTTCAGTATTTCACAAAGATGAATAAGCCATAAACTTAAATTCAATTATTTTTGATAATTTTTAAATTACTAGTAATATATATCCATTAGTTCTGTGGGTTATGGGGAACCTAAATCATTCACAGATATTTCCCATCATATTGATTAACTAAAAGAATTATGCCCAATAGAAATATCAGTTTTTAAACAATTGGTTTCCTTTTCCTTAATGAGGATTTTGCAAATTAATGATTCACTAATATCTTGATGATATTAAGATAAAGAAAAGAGAAAGAAAACTGCAGTCATTAAAGGTGATTTCTCATAAGCAAGATGCACTTTAAATTACATAATAATTGGAAAGGTAGAATATAGAACTTTGATTAGATCTTCATTCCACCAAATAGAGCCCTAAACAATTTGCATTTAAATAGCAATATGTCACTTTGGCTTTTCGAAATCTAAATTAGGCAACATGAATCTTTATGATTAATAAACTACTTTTAATATGATAGCATCTTAATATCCTTGCCAAAACAGTAAAACAAAATGAGTTTGAAGCCGCAATCTAAGAGATCCGAAATAGCATTTGAACAAATCTCAAAGAAAATATTCAATAACACATTCTTCCAATATTTCATAAACCCTAGATTAATATAGATCATATGCAAACCATAATAGGAAGGAAGAATCGGGAGGAGTACCATTTTTCTTTGAGAAGCGGCTAAAAGAAGAACTCCATGAAATGGAGCGACTCGGCTTGAAAAGGCTCAGCGCGATCTTCCCCATTTCGGCCAAAGTTTGGGTGGTTAAGAAGACAGGTAAAGTATGGGTTTAGATCTTACCTGAGTTTCCATTGGCTTAAACCCACGGTGGAAGCCACGCGTCGATCGCCGCGTGCGAAGGAGGGGGCGATCTCGGAAGGAGATCTCGGTCGCGTGCGAATATAGGGATTAGGGCAGATGAGATAAAGATAAGAGATAAGGAAAAGAAAAATGAAGTGTTAATTTGAATATATATATATATATATATATTAGTTTACTTGATTAATTAAAAAGTTTTATTTAATGATAATATATTTCTAAATTAATTTTTGAAAATTTGCTTTTTAGCTAAATTGAGGATCACGGACTCAAAAATGAAGTCAAAATTTAATTTGGAAGTCATCTTAATTATTTTAATTATTGAATTATGAAAATATAATAAAATAATCAAGAAATTTTGACTTTCTCCAAAATTCACCAAAATTTCACCCCAAGCTAATTTGGGCGTGAGGAATGCAATGGTGAAGTCCATTTTTGATTCTGAAGTCAATTTAAATTAGGCATCTTCAGAATTAATAGAAAATCAGGAAACGCTTGAAATTGTCAAATGGTCTCCAAATCGCACGAAATTTGAAATGGAGATTTTTAACTCTATTGCAAGAGTAATGAAAGAGATTTAGAGTCAATTAGAGCACTAATTAACAGGTAACAATCTCTGGGTTGTTACAATATCTAAATTGTAGAACTGAAATACTGGACTTACTGAATTAACATGAATATGATTTATGCTTTCAAAACTAACATAGAACGTTTATCAAATTTTCTATGTTCAACTGATATTTCCAAAAGTATATGGCCCAAATACAAGGTGTGCAGAGCATCAAAGTCAAAGTAAGTAAGACTTTACTAAAAATACATATGATATTTGTTGTTATCTGTTTTATTTATTATGAGATAATACAAGCTTATGAGGTTAAGCAATAGAACTTGGCAAGTTCTATTTCAAAATTAGAAATATCGTCTACAAAGGTTGAATAAATAATCATTCATGCTATTTTGATATTTTGTTCATCCCATAATCAAATCTTGATTAAGAAAATCAAGATTAAGGGTTTTAGAGCCAAACTCCAAACTCGGGGTTCAAACTCTAAAATATAAGGTGATAATATCTTAATGTCTAAGGTTTCTCACAACGCTTATTCTAAGGGTTTAAGAAGATATAAAACAAAGAGATTTAGACCTTAAAAATGGAATTTTAGTACTTATGAATAGTTGTAATAAACTAAAGTCAAAGGATAAAATAATCAAACTTAGAGATATAACCTAAAATCTAAAATCAAGGATTCATTCCATTAAATAACCCAGCTCACCCAATAGAATGAAGATTAACCTAAGTCTACACTTAGGAAGGAATTTCTAAGATCTTCTAAAAGAACTACTTAAGGGAATGTATTATTGAGGTGACTTAGGAGAAGTCTAGTAATTGAATACTGAGATTCATATTAATATAAACCACTTGAAAATGCGATTAAAGTTTTATAATGAATTTTGTACACCTAAATGAAGATCCAAATAATATTTTCAGCTACTGATGTCTAAATGAAAGTTGTTCCTAAATGATTGAAAATTAAGCATGCCAAATTTTAGCTACTGGTTCAAAATATTATGAAAATTATGAATGAGTAAAGTTTGGAGAAAATATTTACTTTTCATGAAATTCTCTTAGTAAGAAATAGTCATATTGTTTTTCAAACTTTGAACCTAAATGTGAAAACATAAATGAAAAAACTAAGTTTTATGTTCAACAGTAAATTTGTTCCTAACATAACAGAGAGTAATCATACCAAATATCAATTAAATTCAATAGTTAGATTAAAAGTTATGATAATAACAATATATCAAGAAAAATTTTAAAATCTATCAAGAACTATTTTCTGGATTTCAATGAGTGTTTGTTGAAGTTTGTGTGCTTAAATGGTGACCTTAGATTCCAAATAGGCTAGTAAGATTTTCTGAGAAATTGTTCAAAAAACATATGAAAATAATTATGCAAAGTCACATAACTCAGATTATAGTGGTTGAAAGGTTATAGCTCTTCAAAGTTGACTAAGAATATAAATTTTTGAAAAAAAATTAATATTTGATTAGAATATAATTTTTTTTTTCAACTTTGAGGTGATTTTTGAATATTTTAAAGGCAAAGCTAAGGTGTAGTGTCTTCTAGTGATTTGTTAAAAATATATATGAGAATGTATGTGTAAAATTATAATAACTAATTTTGAGTAGAACAAGAATTATGATAGTACAAAAGGAGGATGAAGATTTATAAAGCATTCGATATAAATCTAAGAAATTTTTCTTGGAATTTTATGAATATGCACATATAAATTATGCAATATAAAATATTATTTTGGGTGTGCTTATAACATACCAATATTGCAAATATCATTTACTTGATCAATATATAGATATTCTAAATATGAAATATATTTGGTAAAGAAGAGAAAGAATGAGAGAATCAAATAAAATAGTTGTAACAACCCAAAGTTATTATTTTTGTCAATCAAAACTTAACAAAGTTCTAATCTAAGTTCTAACACTATTATTAAGCTATTAGGAGCACACCCTAGTATTTTGGTTCAATTAGAAGTCATTTGGATCAAAATCATAAATTTAGAAATCTCGATAATTCAGAAAATGACATACCTAAATTGATCTCAAATCAAAAATCTAACTTTGCCATCACGCTCATCACCCCCAAATTAGTTTTTGGTGATATTTTAGAAACATTTTAAAGTCGTTATATTTTTGTAAAATATTTTAATATATTTAAAATACACAAAAAATAAGAAAATTAAATACTTGTCGAAATTGAAATTTGGCTCAACCGTTGCGTTCCTCACCCTTCAATTGGCTGTGGGTGAATTATCAAATTTTAATTTAATTTAATTTAGAAAACTTGAAAATCTTAATTAATTACTTAACACCATCGTTAGATAAGCCTCCGCGTCGTTTGCTAATATAGTGGCATTGTCTGATATGACAGCGCATCCATCCAGCCGTCAAAGTGATCCAGCCATCTGGACCAGACGTCTAGTGTACTTCGTCCCAAGCCAAGCTCCATGTGTCGCGCGAGTGCGCTCGACAAGCCGCACCGCGGACGAGAATCAGCCCCCATGGCTCAAGGTCCCTTGTGAGCCTCATTTAACCCCACTGAAGATCATATCCGCATGTGCTACAATCCACGGTGATTAATGTGTCACATGTAGTTTTCGAAGGATGCCCAATCAAGCCCTAGCCCAATAACTGTTAATCGAGGTACAACTGATCCTCCTAATTTCTTCAATCAATGCTTTCATTTTTGCTTTGATTATTGATTTTAAAGCATGGATCGTCATTTGAGCGGGCCCGATCAAGTAGCCAATTTCACCATGAATCCATAGTGATCCACAGTGATCACTTCCGTCCAGAGCCTAGGAACCTAGGGCTAGCTCTTGCTGCAACTTCAGGCCACCTCAACCATTAGTTCTACCGCCGATAGGAAGGCCTCGTCATCCTCTTTCTATAACCATGTGGGCCGAGCCCTGTAGGCACCGGGAAGGTCGTCAAAGTGCATGCCCTAGTTCACCCTATGTAACAGCCCAAACTCTTAAGCACCAAGGTATTGTCCGCTTTGGCCAGAAAGGCCTCACGGTTTTTCCCTCAGAAGATAACTTCCCAGTAGGTCACCCATCCTGGGAGTGCTCCCACCTGAGCACGCTTAACTTTGGAGTTCTTATCAGGAACTCCACCTTTATCTGAAAAGGCGCATCGATATTTAAGAGTTTCACTTATTACTACTTAAGTGGGTCTTCACAATCTCCCCAACTTAAGTACCTGACGTCCTTGTCAGTATCCACACACAGATCCAAGAACCATCCATTGGGTAGATAGGACTAGAGGTGACCCCTACAGGCACAAGAGGTACCCACAACCATGTAGCACCTTAACCATCATGGGTTCAAGAGGCTGCTCACATGAAGTGGTACTTTGCCCTGTATGGCACTTAGCTCCTATCTGACACCCTATGGTTTGCTCTGATACCATTTGTAATAGCCCAAACTCTTAAGCACCAAGGTATTGTCCGCTTTGGCCAGAAAGGCCTCACGGTTTTGCCATCAGAAGATAACTTCCCAGTAGGTCACCCATCCTGGGAGTGCTCCCACCTGAGCACGCTTAACTTTGGAGTTCTTATCAGGAACTCCACCGTTATCTGAAAAGGCGCCTCGATATTTAAGAGTTTCACTTATTACTACTTAAGTGGGTCTTCACACCCTATGTGGTGCCAGTTGAGCAAGAAAATGGATCAGGGCCAAGCTGGGTCAACCCGAGCCTGACCCGTGGTTTACACGCCTTCAGCGTGTTAGCTGCAGAGTCATGTGGGGCCTGCGTCCCCTCAGCCTATGGGACCCGCATTTATTCCGTCGCTGCCCTGCAGCTGGGACCCGCCTCTGCTACTAGATCATCCATGTGGGACATGCGCGTGTGTTTGATTTGAAGGAATTGATTTAATTTTAAATTGATAAACTAAATTAGCTTAATTAATTAGATAAATTCAAATATTTAAGCCCTCATATCTTGCAAACCAATGATATAAATACCTTGATATTAATATCTCGTTTAAATTAGAAAAATATGATAATATTCTGGTAATATCAAATTTGATGTTGGATTTGTATTTTTGCTAATGACTTTTAAGACTTTTCTCTAATTACCTCACTTAGCCTAGAAATTTCATTAGGCTATAACTTAGTTAATTGGGCTCCAAATTAAGTCATCCAATATCACATTCTGATCAAGAGAACCTAAAGAACGGTAACTATAAAAATATTTAAGATTTAATAATTAGATTGCCTAATTAGCTCTAATCACTATAAAACTTAATTAGCTAATATTAGCATAATTAATTATCCAAATTTAAAAAATTAAGTTGTTGTAACTCCTAGAGTATAATGGAACTCACTGATAAAGTTAGTTTTATTATTTTATGATTTATTTTACTAATCACTCACTAATCACTCTAAACCCTAATTAGGGTTTAGCTTAGTCAAATGAAGTTCAAATTGGGTGAACTCACAATTATTATACTCAGTGTACTATAGGGAGTGCATAGCCATTAATTTTGCTAAATTTGAACACTAAATAAAAAATTTAGCTCTTGGACATACCACTTAATCTCCTAAATTACAAATTTATACCCTAAGCTTATTTTGGCCATAACTTGGCCAAATGATCTTAGAATTTAGTGATCTTAGACTCTATAGAATTTTTAGGCAGTAAATAACATAAGTATAATAAAAATTCTATATTTCTCTAAGTAGAATTACTAATCTACCACTAATGAGCTAAAATCCTAATTTGAGCTCATGAGGCTTAATCATTGGCCAATTTTTGCATACTTACTGTCTATCTTCATATTTGATAGAAAGTAATCATTTTGCATTAATAAATTTTAATTTAAAACTCTAAATCAAAAAGTTATATTTTTGACCCTTAAGTAGGAGCAAAATAGTCATTTTGCCCAAAATTAGGTTTAAGTGTTCTTAAGTCTTAGAAACCTGAACTATTTAGTAAAATTAATAAATTAAGTGATTTAGAATCAATTTTAGATCATTTAAGCTTATTGAATTAAATTTCAAGTAAAACTTTAATCTTTCCCTTAAAAAACTCTTAAGTAAATTCTTATTATTTCATAATATGGAAACCTAGCCCACATTATGTCATTTTCTATTTCCTCAAAATCAATAAATAAATATAGTTAATGTTCAATTAACTTTAATGCTTAAGATTGAACTATTCACCTAAACTTATGGTTGTTACAAATACTCATATATATTAGATACCTACTTATTATCCTTTCTAAAGTCAATATGTATAAGTACCTTAACTAATACTTATGATAAGAATATTACATTTATCTTAAGAATTAATATTCGACAGTAAGTCATATTAGGGGAAGTTCAGCCTTCTCGAGTAACGCACTGTTTCACCGTCAATCATGTTATTATTATCTTTATATTGCACACAGCAACGGGACGGGGCGTTACATGAGCACTACCGGATATGTGTTCATATTGGGAAGTGCAACTTTGAGCTAAATCTTCAGACTACAGAACATTGTTGCTCTATCCACCACAAAAGTTGAGTACGTTTTCATCACTGGGGCGAGTAAGGAGATGATTTGACTGAAGAGTTTTATGGCATACTTGGGCAAGGAGCAGGAGGATTTGAAGCTTTACAACGATAGTATAAGCGTTATTCACATAACAAAGAATACTGCATTTCATGCCATGATAAAATATATACAGCTTCGATATCATTTCATTAGGACACTGTTGGAAGAATGATAGCTTGCATCGGAGAAGATTTACACTTCAAAGAATCTCACTGACATGCTTACAAAAGTAGTAACAGTGAAGAAACTGAAGCTATGCGCTGCTTCAGTTGGCCTCGGCACGTGATGATAGAGCGGGGGTGAGCCACACCACATTCTTGACAGAGATGGAAGAAGACAATGAATATTAAATGTTGAAAGAGGGATGATCCCAAATAGATCTCCAAGTTGGAGATTGCTAGGATGTGGAGATCATTCAAATTATCGTGGAGATGCTAATAGCAGTGGACTTCTGGGATGTTCCAAGGTGATACACGACAAGTTGGAGAGGTTCAGATTCTGCAATCGGTCATAGCGTGCCAAGACACCAAACATCCAAAAACTAGGGCCATGTATCGTGCCCCGGCGCCAGACCAGCGAGAGACCAGGGCTTCACATTATATGCACTTTTTTGTATTTGTTTTTTATTTTGCGAGGTTAACTTAGAATTCTATTGTTAATGATTTCATAATTTGATATACTTTTTTTTTAGAAATGCTATTTAGACCCGCTGACGTGGTACCCAAAAGAACTCATACAATGATATTTGTATATCCTTTCAATACAATCTTTAAAAATAATATTTGTATTATTTTAGAAAAATATTATTTAGACCCGCTGAAGATACACCCAAGAAAACACATCCAATAGAATTTGAGATCATTTAATTATTATTTTATTTTATTTATATTAAAATAATATAAATATTATTTTTAAAGTTTGTATTGAAATATGTCTAAATCTTATTGGATGAGCTTTTATGGGTGTCACGTCAGCAGGTCTAAATAGCATTTCTCATTATTTTAATGTAAATAAATAAGCACTAATGAAATGATATTTAAATTTTAGTGGATATATTTTGTTAAGTGACACACCAACAAATCTAAATAGTATTTCTCTTTTTTTTTTTTTAATCAAGGCTAAGTTTTTTATGCACTCAGGGATTATATCCGCCCCTTCCTGCGATTTCCGCTGAGCAAGAAGAAGCGATTGCATCCCCACCATTCTCCTTCACAATCGCCGATCCACTGTCGGCATTGCCTTCATATTAGGAAGGTGATAACGATCGTGAAGTTCGAGGATTCGATCTTCATCCACGAATCTCTTCTTACGACACACTCACTTGCTCATCACTCCACAATTCGGCGTGAAGACTCCCGATCCTTGAAAAGCAGATCAATTCCTTACCTTCGGCGAAGGAACCTGGCGACTCCTCCTACTGCTGCATTCATGTGCTGTGACGTTATCTTTAGAAGTTGGTCACAATGAGGCTTGTAATGGAGAACACTCTCCATGAAATCAAGCCATTATTAAGGATAAGATAATGTAATTAAAACAACAAGAAGGATATGACATTTGTAATTAATAAAAGAGAAATGCTTTTGTACCGCTGACGTGGCACTCAAAAAAGCTCACCTAATAATATTTGGACATGATTTCAATACAATATTTAAAATAATATTTATATTATTTTAATATAAATAAAAAAAAACTAATAAAATATACTCAAATCTTATTTGATTGGACTTTTTTGAGTGCCACGTCAACAGATCCAAATAGCATTTCTCTTAATAAAATAAGATAAATAAATACAATTAATTGAATTTATTTTCAAGTACAGTCATTGTAGACTGTATAACTCAGTTCAAATTTAGGTACAATTCTCGTAGACTTGTACAACTGTCTACAACTCAATTCAGATTCAAGTGCAATTATCGTAAACTTGTACAACTCTGTTTGTATAGTTATCTAAATTTGTACAACTCAATTCAAATTCATGTATAATTTTTGTAGATTTGTACAACTTAGATCATATTCAGGTACAATTCTCGTAGACATGTACAACTCAGTTCAGATTCAAGTATAGTCATCATACACTTGTACAACTTTGTTCAGATTTAGGCACATTTCTTAAAGAATATACAACTTAGTTCAGCTTAGTCAATATAGTTTACTTGCAGTCTTCAGGTTCAGGTTTTGCTCAAGTTCAATTTTACTTTCTGTAAATATAGTTTACTCTCAGTTTAGTCAATGTAGTTTGCTCTCAGTTTACAATACAATATATTTGGTATGCATTTTCAATTGAACATGATCATTACTAAAATATATATATATGAAAAGTATTACACTTGCACTATTAGATACACAATTATATTCATCACTAATAAAAAAATTTCTATTTTTTTTCTTCTTATTTTTTTTACATATTAGTCACAGCAAAAAATAAATTATACTAATTATATAATTACATATAGGATTATCAGATCATCCTCATTTAAATACATATATGATGGTGTAATGATAGCAAAATCAATATATATATATATATATATATATATATATATATATATATATATATTTGCTCCATATTGAATAATAATTTTTCCATGATACTACGGTTTGGAGTTATATGGTACTTTTAATGTTTTGTTTTGTTTCAATTGTTCCATATTAAAATTTAATAGACTAATTTGAAGCAAAAACAAAAATTTAAGGATAAAAATTATTTCTCATATATATATATATTTTTATATTATTTTTAATTATATATTATCAACATGTTGAAATGGAATGACTTATTATACAGCTGTTATTTTTTCTATTGCCACAAAAACATTAGATGTAAAGAAATTGATTATAATAGAGGTGTGATAATAATATCAAATTTTGTAACATAGATACTATGGCATTAAGGTGCATGAGGTTTACAATATTGAAAGCTTGTGTAATATGATTGGAGCACCGTGTTGGGTCTGAAGGGTTAAGACGTTACAAGGAGCATGGGCATAGGAGGGTGATAACTCAAATGAAAAGCGTTGCAGAATTCTTGCCAAAGCCATTTTTGCTTCTACCAGCGCGAAGCTTTGGCCAATGCAGATCCGAGGACCCCAGCCAAAAGGAAAGAAGATAAGTTGGTTCTTTGTTGCGTTTGAAACTCCATTATCAAATCTCTTAGGGTTGAATTCTTCAGCATCTTTTCCCCATAACTCATGACTATGATGGAGAATGATAGTGGGCATAACAAGTTGCACTCCCGCTGGGAGACTAAACTCTCCTAATTTCATTTCCTTATTTATTTGTCGAGTGAGAACAGCTGCAGGTGGATATAACCTTAGAACCTCATATATTATCATGGTGACCTGTAAGAAGAATTTCAAAGATAGAGCTGAGCTATTGAAATCTTATGGTGAGCTAAAAGGAAATTGATGAAAAAAGCAATTGAGAACTCAACATAACAATGAAATATGCCATAATAATTTAAGTTACATTTGACAAATGATTTCAATTTTGGCTGGCTTTCTTTTTTGTTTCAACTTATTTGATTAGAGGTTTGAGCTATATTTACTGGCGTTAAGAACTATAAAGATATATAATTTTTAATATTTTTCAGTAAAATATGAATTAGGCTTTGGTCTCAAATATTTTAATAAAAGAGTGTCATTAAAAAGGAATTAATGTAAAAAAAAATCAAGTAATAAATTGTACTGCACTTACAATCTTCAATCGGCTTAAACCCTCAAAAGTTGGCTTATTTTGGCCAAATACCTGCATAACCTCTTCTCTTGCCTGATCTTGCCAACCTTGATGCATGCATAATAAAATTATAATCCATGTGAGAAGATCAGCAGTTGTCTCCTGCCCTACAAAGTAAAACAACTTGCACTCCTCAATCACATCTTCTCTAGTCAAGTTAACATCTTGATGGTGATCCCCTTCCTCTATAAGCCTTTGATTTGATTCCATCAATAATCCAAAGAGGTCATCAAATATGACTTCACCATTTTTCATTGCAAGCTCTCTTTGCCCAATCATTCTTTCAACTAACACAACAACCTCCTTATATATTTCCTTGCGTCGTCTGTTCTTTGGGGTGGGAATAAATCTACAAGCCGAGAGAGAGGTTAGCTTTTAAAATAAAAGCACAAATTATCTCTTGAACTCATTTATAAATATACCTAAAACCAGGAATATACAAGCTCTTAGAAGCTTGAGCAACAAGCTCAGTCTGCTCTATCTGTAATTCAAAAATACGTCTTCCCTCTCTATAACTTCTACCAAATGCTGCCCGAGATATGACATCTCCAGTAAAATTTTTCAATTCTGGCCAAATATCTATTTCAAACGCTCTTTTACTTTCAGTCAAACTCTCCCAACGACTTATCAGCTCATCACAACAAGTTGAAAATGCAGGCATCATCAACTACATATAACATCAAAATAAGAATATTTCCCAAATGCTTAATTACCTTACAAATGTTAAATTGTTACCACAAAAACATAAAAAAGGTACCTTAAGCTTTTCAACATGAAAAGCGGGGGTTAATGATTCTTCTATGTTTGGCCCATTTTAAACCATCATAGGTTACTAGTCCGAGCACAAGCAACCTCCCAAATGGACTCAAGCTCGGCTTCTCAAAGTGACCGAATCTGGTCGATAGAATATCCTTTATAAGATCGGGATCTTTAACTATCACTTTTGGAATAGGTCCAAACCAAAAATATACGGGAGCCTTTTCTTTACCTGTATAATCAATCATCCAATGATTATGATTTAGAATTTAAAATATATATTTTTATATATCTCATAAATAAAAATAAATTTAATAATAATTTTTTATTTCATATAGCTTCTTAAATTCTAATTATTTATATTTTTTTTTAGGAGATATATAAAAATAATGTATCAAAATTTAATTTAGAATATATAATTAATATTAATAAATAATTATTTAATATTTGTCTGCACAAAGGATTTTTTTTCTTGGAATGGTATCAGTAGAAGATTCGGTTTTTAATAGAGTTTTAGGAGAGTGATTAGTGAAGATAACTGGAGGTATCTAAAAGAGGAATAATTTCACGTGCATTATTTATTTTCTCTTAAAAATTGATGTACAAGAAAAAGGTGTGATAGAATTTTATTCCGTATGAATACAAATATTATAGCATGACTAATTATATTCAAACTTTAATAAATCAATGAGTTATTTTTTTTTTATATAAGTTTTTATTTTGGTTAGTAATCATTTTATTAGAGAAATATTATTTAGATTGGCTGATGAGGCATTTAAAAATACTTATTTAATTGAATTTAAATATTATTTCATAAGTGTTTATTTATTTATATTCAAATAATATAAATAATATTTTTAAAATTTATATTAAAATGATATACAAATTCTATTAGATGAATATTTTTGATGCTACATTAAAAGGGCATTTCTCATTTTATTAATAAAATTTAGAAATAGTTTATTGGCCGGATATAATTGCTTTACCGAAGTTATATAGTTATACATATTTTTTGTTTTATGAATGCTACAAATTTATTATATTAAGACCTAATTTTAAGAAAAATCAAATTTTGGAATTAACAATTTCAAAATAAAATAAATGTTAGTGAAATAAAAAAAATTTATTAAATCTATTTTTATTTGTGTGACCTATTAAAATATATTTTTTAAATTTTAAATTTTAATCATCTATATTTTTTGGGAGATATTTAAGTGCTAAGTAATATTTTTTTAGAAATTATTTTAATATAGATTTTTAAAATAATATTTATATTAGTTTAATATAAATAAATAAAAATTAATAAAATAATATTAAAATTTTATTGGATGAGTTTTTATAAATATAAGTTAACAAATATAAATAGCATTTATGTGAGAAAAAAAATGATGTCCCTTCACAAAATTTACGCCCAAATCGGATTGCACCGCTTTGGCATTTGTAGAACACGAACGCAAAACCGATCGATCTGCTACGGCGACCGTCGGCTTCGTCCAGCCCGTTGTCGCAGCGGCTTCACCAATAATTGCTTACATCCATAGATAATAATTTAATGTTAGGCTACAATTACCTCCATAGATATCCATAACGCTCTTAAGATGGGGGATGGCGCGATCGACGATACGGTGCGAAAGCTGCATGGGGTTCCGGCAAGCTTCCCGAATGAGTTTCAGATGATCCGTTAGATCACCGTTGGGAAAGCGATACTTGGTTCCTCGAAGGCCCTGCGCCATCAGCTTCCTCTCCAGCTGACGCGGCCGCAGCCACAGCCACTCCGCCACCGACCAGCCCACCCAACCGGCCGCCGTTATCGTTACCGTCGCCGCCAACGCCAACCAGTACAACAAAAAGGTCTCCATTTGGCTCTCGCTCTTTTCTCAAGAGTTCCCGTTTCCGCACTCCGTTTGGCTTTAAAGCTTCAGTTGTAGCCGGCGGAATAACTCTCCGGTTTCCATCAGAAGCCCTTACTTGCTTACTATTCTGTGGATGAAATTAAAAAAAATTGCTAGGTCAACTCACTAATTAATGAAAATTAAAAATACTATTAAATTATAATTATTTTAAAAGATAAATTATTTTAATTTATATCTTATTAGAATTGGCTAAATTTGTATAATATATTTTTTATATGAAAAATATTACTATTACACAACAGAATATATATCAAAAAATATTCAAAATTAATAAAAAAATTCTTTTTTTTTTTAATTTTTATATTTAACCCAACAAAAAAAATATATTCAACCAATATACTTAAATGATTTATGAATTCATAATCATAATTAATTTTTTATTATATTTTCCTATAATAGTATTATATCACGAGCTAACATTTATGGTGCCACCAAATAAGAATATTTTTATTAAGCTACAATCTGATTAGTTTAGTTTGTTGATTTGTATAGTAAATAAAAAATAGCTCTTTTGTTCAAGTAGAGAGGCGTCGGCCGAGGCAACTGTGGGCGCTGAACGGCGAGAATTCCTTCTTCGGTGAAATCCCGAGCTCTTTTGCTTAAGAATTGCTTCAGAATGATCTCTCTATAGCTCCTGTGTTTTGAAAAAAATTGCATTACATAGCACAAATTCACTCCCAGAACTCCCATGAACAGATTCTGTTCCAGAACAAGTCAAACTTTCACTTTCAGGATGCGTATAATATTATCTTTAGTCAATTAGATATTGTAATAGAATCTACTATAATAGAATCTCTGATGAATCCTAAGCTTGCCTTAGGCCCCATGCTCTGAGTTCTCTAGTTTTCTCTCTTTTGTTTTTTCCTCATTTGTCTGCAAACTCTACTATTTTTTTCAATAAGAAAAAAAAACTTGTTCTTGGGAGCATCACACTTCCAGCTTCTCTGACCTATTCAATGGTTCCTTGAATCGATTCTTTCTCAGGGATCTTCTACCTGCGTCGATGTCTCCGGGAACGACTTGAGCGGAGCGATTGATCCAAGCATTGCCAATTGCCAATTGGAAGCAGAAGGCTAAATCAAAATAAAAGATCTAATAGCAAACTAATAACAGCCAAAGTTTGTGTTGCAGTTTCAATTGAGGATCACATGATCAGATTCGTAGTAACATTTCTTTTGGTGTCTTTGTTTTTTCTTAGGTGACTCTTTCGTTTGAGGTAAGCATATTAATAGAGTCCATTTATTTTAGTATAAACTTTTTTCGACTAGACTAATTAGATTGTGTTTTAATCCTAGTGTTTGGACTCATAAACCATTTCACAGGGTTTACAATTTGATGCACCGTTTGGTATATCCGTGACGGCCCCACGACCAACCACATTTGTTCATTAAAATATTCAAGAAATTAATATATATATATATATATATATATATATATATATATCGATCAAATTAATGATAATTGTACTATTGGTAGATTACAATTTATTAGATTTTTTCAAATATTTATTAGATTTTTTCAAATATTTTATAATTATTTATTCTTATTTTGTACTAGTATAATTCTTATTATATTCAAAATTAATTGTTGTAATTTTGCACATACATTCTCATTTGTATTTTTAACAAATCATTAGAACACTACACCTTAGTTTTTCCTTCAAGATGTTCAAAAATCACCTCAAAATTGAAAACATATATATCTATTTAAACTTTTTTTTTTTAATTTATATTTTTTCATCAAATTTGAAGAGTTATAACTTTTTAACCACTAAACTTTAAGTGCTATAACTTTGCATGATTACTCTTCTATAGTTTGTGAATAATTTTGCAAAGGCATTATTGGTCCATTTGAGCACCATTTAAGTACTCAAACTTCAGCAAATACCCATTTAAATCCAGAGAATAATTTTTGATAGATTTTAGAAATTTTCTTGCTATATTGTTATTATCTTAACTGTTACTATAACCATTGGATTTAGTTTAGTATTGGCATGATTATTTTTTGTTATTTTAGGAACAACTTCACTGTTAAACACAGAATTTAAGTTTTCCATTTATGTTTTCATTTTTAGGTCCAAAATTTGTAAAATAATGTGATTGTTTCTTAAAAAATTTTATAAACAGTAAATATTTTTTCCTAACTTTGCACATTCGTAACTTAGCATAAATTAAATGGGCAAAGTTAGGAAAAAATATTTACTGTTTATAAAATTTTTTACAGTCTGTCAACATAAATAACGTGTTTATGTTGACAGACTGTAAATACACGTCTGCGTTTGCACGCAAGTGTACGTGGTCTGAAATAATAAGTAGAAAGTGTTAGTTTTTAGGATTTATCAAATCACAGAGAATTGGTTGTTTTGTTACTAAGATTTATCTATTCTCACTAATGTTTAAGCTATGATGTAATTGGTTTGAGTTGGTTCTGAACTAAGCACAATAATCACTAAGTAGAAATTGAATCAGATAAAAGGAAGAGGAGAGTTAGGTTCATCTCACATGTCATGATAAATTATTAATGCATGATGATTCCTCAAGCATAGTCTATCATTTACTTAAAATTAAATTAAGTGCACATTGTTCCTCCTTGAGTTTTATCTCAAGGTTTCACAAGTTCAAATCTTGTGCACGAAATGAACACACAGTCGGTTCTATTTCGGCACAAAGATTCTTATAAAATTTTAGATTTATAATTTTCATCTTATCTCTTGATCAAGGAGATGAGGATTATTAAATTTTTAAGATCTTATAAGCATTGATTCCACTAGGAGCATCACTCGCATCGCACATAATTGAAATGAGGGAATAATATGTTGGGCGCAATGACTATGTCACCTCGTTCATGAGCACACAACTATTTTTTTCCCTCTCTCAATTATGTTGGGCTAAGGAACTCACTTAGTGGGTCTTAGCATCACACGCATCAACACTTTAGTTGAGCTTAGATTAAGGATGCACTAAGCTCAAGAACTTTTCTCACATAATTCTAAGCTCTTATGCACTCATGAATCTAGCATCTAACTAAAAGTGAGCCATAGAGCATAAGACACTTTAGTTCTTGAGTTCATTAGTTTATTTTCCTTTAATTCACAATCAAGACTAAAGTAATACTAAGCATTTCTTGAGCAAGGCATTGAGTCATACATTTTATTAATAATTGAGGAAAACTTCATACAATTAAAATGTAATTATCAAATACATGAGATTACCCCAACCATCCCCAATGGAGATTTAGCTATCCATTACAAAAGAGATGAAAAAGAACATATACATGGATAAAGATCTTTTCATGATCAACTAAGAAAAGAAATTACAAAAGAAGAGTTTAGAAAATACTATGAACATTCCTTAGAAGTTCTCTGGATCCTTCTTCTCATTCTTGAAATTCCTCTCTTAGGTCGCAAGTGTTGCCTTCCTTCTTTTTCTCCTTGGTAAATTGGCTCTTCCACCTTGGGGAGTTCCTCTCTTCCACTATGCAACCCTACTTTTTATTTAAGTGATTTGAGCAAAAATTAGAACCCTCCTCTATTCAAGAGGAGTGATATATATATGAGAGGGACTGCATTCATCCCACTTAAGATCCAAACCAGCATTTTCATTTGAAAATTCTGAGCAATGATGGCAAAAATCCCAATTGATGGTGAGGTGACCAATATCTTCATTTGTTTAGCCAATATATCATCTCATAAGCTTCCTTCTCAATTAAAAATGTAGCAGCTGCAGAGGAATGATGGCTAGGGATAAGATGCAGGTTGGGGGTCTTGTCCCAGCCGCAATAAATGCTCCTGCCTGAGGAAATTGCGGCGGGCCGCTGCAGCGCGTTACGGCGCACTGCGGCGGGCAAATGCTAAGCAATTTTGGCTAAGTGTCCCGCTGCCGCGCGCTACCGCATCTATTTTTCACAAAGTGTCCCGCTGCAGCGCGCTGTAGCGCTAGCATTTCGCAAATCGCACCGCTGCAGCGCGCTGGAGCAGGAGCATTTCGCCAAATGTTCTGCTGCAACATGCGGTAGCGCTAGGAATTGCAAATAGCATCGCTGCAGCGCGCGATCGCGCCCGCGATTCGTAACTTGAACAGCTGCAGCGCGCGATCGTGCCCGCGGTTCGCAACTTGACCCACTGCAGCGCGCGTCAGCGCCAGATTTTGCAAAATGATCCGCGGCAACGCGCGTCAGCGCCAGATTTTGCAAAATAACCCGCTGCAGCGGTACAATTTCACAAAATGCTCCGATGCAGTGTGCGACAGCGTCCGTATTTCGCAACTTGCTCCACTGCAGCGCTGTAGCGCGCGGCAACGGTTTCCTTTGAAAAATGTGAAAAATTTGCATAAATGTCTCAGAATTCCTTTAGATAAGATATTTTCCTTAAAAGATAGACAAAATTTGATTAAAAAGCAGTTTAAATGTAACAACCCGTGTTGTTATCCAAAGCAAGTTAAGACTAATCATAATCATAAATTTTATCTCAATACGCTAATTAAGCTATTAGGAGTTCACCACCAAGACCCAGTCCAAACCAGGGGTCAAACAGATCATATCCTGATGTCAGGGATTTTAGGAACCCCGGAAATTAACTTATTTAAATTGACCTTCAATCGAAAAATGGACTTCGTCATTGCGCTCATTGCCTTCAAATTAGCTATGGGCGATGTTTTCGTGTTAATCAGGAGTTGTCAAAATTTGACGAATATTTTAATATTTAAATATCCGAAAAATGAGGAAATTAAATACTCGCCAGAATCGAAATCCGACTTCACTGTTGCGTTCCTCACCCCTCAATTAGCTAGGGGTGATTTTTTAAGAATTTTTGGAAAAACATTAAACTATGTATATTATTTTTGGAAAATTATGATTTATATAAATAAATATATTTATATATTATTCATTTTATTCATTATCTTTTCTTCCCCATATTTTCTTCCGCCGAAAAAGAACGCAAGCCCTAAAATCCTTGGCATGCGCTCGGCCGACCCTCACTTGACCCCTCCATTCACCCGCCCCTTCGAGCGTCTCTCCTCTCTCGACGCGTGGCTCGCGCCGTGCGACACGCGTCCTCCTCGCCCTCGCAATCTCTGTCTGGCTTCTCCTCTTATTTCTTCTCCATCTCGGCCGAGCACCCCTCACTCATTCGGCGCAGCAAGGGGTCGCCTCTCAGCCGGCCCCTCTCCATCTCAAAGCCGAGCTTGCGCCTCTTCTCCACTTGCCGAGCCCCTTCTCGTCGGTTGATCAGCCGAGAGCTCCGTCTGAGCCCCTCAGCCCAGCACATCCTCCACTTGGCGTTCGGCAACAAGGAGTCGCCGGCATCTTCCCTTCATCCCTCTCGTTCCTCCATTCGGCGCAAGCAGGTACCCCCCCCCCTTCCTTGTGCTCATACGCTAATGTTGAGCTTAACCCTTCGTACAATATGTTCTAGTGCATTTTTGATTATCTATGTTAGTATGAATCGATCCATACGCCCTCTTCTTATTAACCGAGGACTTTGAAATCTCAATTTTTGTTGCCTGTCGAAGAAATATGGATTGCCTTGTCGAAGATAACAAACCATTCATAACCCCATTATTAATTATTTGTTAGTGCTGATAGTTTACTTGGTTATGATTTGAGACGGGGAAGATTTTTTTTTGGTTAAATTTTCTCAACTTGCACGCCACATATAAAAGTTAAGATGTTGAAGGTTTTTAAGTTCCTCCATCTTTAAGGGTCTCATATTCCATTGCCTTGAGGAGCGGTGTTGCTGCTAGTACTTTTTGGGAGAGGCCATGAGACAAATATTTGCTAAAATAAACTTGAAAACCTGCTCTCTTTTTTTTTTTGTCGTATCTTCTAGTATTACAAGCCTAAGTCATATATCTTAGAAGTTATTTTTGCTTATCAAGCGCACCCATTACTATCATCTCTATTACGTTGGGAGGTCTGGTATTGTGTATCAGTCAAACTAGTGGAAGCATAAACTGTAATATTTTGGCCAGTATTAAACAGCATGATGGTCTTGCTCTTGATTCCAAAAGGCTAAAGAAAAGTATTTTGTCCTTGTTTAAATACTCATATTTATATAATCCAAATGAACATATTCTCTAATCTAAAGGCTATTCAATTTGATTACCCTCTTCTTGTACAGATAATACTGTCATGATGTTGGTTCAAAAAGGCAGAAAAAAAAGAGGGGCTTTTTATAACAAGCCAACTGAATCATCACAAGTTACATAATCAGCATCCAATTATAATAGCTTCATACAATAGAACATAAAATATAAAATAAAATCAGCACCTTGTTTTCCTCCTTGGCTCTGATTAGATTTTTCATTAGGGTCGTCACGATGGAGGTGGTATGACTGACAGGTGCAATTTTGAATGGCTGCGAGTCAGAACATCGACGCCACCACTTGTTTTTTATTTTGAGAATGCTGCGGCATCTCCTTATGCAGAGGCTAAACATAGTCCTATTGAGACCCAAGCCCTTTTTGTCAACATCATGATCGTGTTGCCATCGTCTAGTGCTCTCGATTGAGTTTCATCTACTTCAACTAACTTAGTTTCCTGAGATGAACTTTGCTAAGCTCTCTAATATCGAGCTCTATTTTGTTGAGCAGAAATTTATTTCTTCCTTAGTGTTTAGAGTATGTTTTAGTTGAGAATTTTTAGCCGTGTCAACTTAATTGAGCTAATTCTATCAAGTTAACTTTACTGAGTAAACCTTCTTGATCAACCGATGCCCTAGCTTTGCCTGAGGGTGTTTGGTGCGGAGGCGCCGACTCCCGATCCGGGTCGGGCCGAGCTCGACCCGAGTGCCTCGCGGGCCCGTCTACTGTCATATGGGCCCGCCTCCATTAAAAGCCTGCAAATAATTAAGCATATAAATATATAGTTACACATATATCATCAATAGTCATATGTACATAATTATGTATAATTAGTTAGCTAAATAGAGTTGCCTTTTTGTAGATTGTTATATATATATATATATATATATATATATATGTGTATTCAGAGTATAAGCTATAATTGTATTAATAGTAAACTAATAAATTAATTTCTAAATTAGTTCTGTTAATTAATTAAGTAAATAATAAATGGTAGTTTGAGTATCTAATTTATTGCTAAATTAAACAGTAAATTAATTAATTTAAATTAAAAATAAATAATTAAAACTCCCATAACTTAAAATCCATACATTCAAATATATCAAAATTGAATTGTTATTGAATCACATACTGGTTCAATAACTAATCAATTATTTTGCTTTTGTTTATGTGGACACGTCCAGAAACAACTGAGGAGTTAAGCACATTTGCAAGACTATACGGGTTCCAAGCTTAACACACACTCCTCAATGAGTAATGTTAAGCATCCTTATTACTCCTTACTCCTGTCCATTAGGGTAAATGTGCACCCAAATCTACTAAAATATACTGAACTTAAAAGCAACTATTATCTTAATTATTCTAAGTTTTTATTTCATGCACAAAATTTTCTTATATGATATGTCCAAGAAATTAAGCACAAAATACAAGAATTGTGTAGCAACAAAATAATCAAGTAAGCAAGGGACTCTTCTAAATATGGTGACACTGTTATTGTCTAATTTAAATTATTCTAACTATTCTAAGTTACACAAGTTCAGGATCTCCAATTCATACTATCGAGTGTAACTTAGAAGTACATTCTTATAAGTTAAAAGGATCATAACTGATCAGGTTCTAATCTAATTCAATCAAGTATGACTATCAGTTTAATCAATAAATCACAACATCCTAATTTGATGAATTTTGGCACTCTATCTAAGATTTGATCAAGACACTCTATCTAAGATTTGATCAAGACCTACTAAACTATAGATTATGGATTAAACACTACGAGATTGGGCTTAATCACATAATCCAAAAGGATAAGACAAAAGATCTAGGTTTCATTCTAAAAGTGATATATTGGTTAAGGCAAATCCTATTAAGCAAATTAAACTTGATAAGATGAATCTCTTATCCTGAATCTAGGGTTCAAATATATAATAATCAAAATAAGTTGTAAAAAAATCTAAAAACTAATAAAACTGAGGATTCATTTATTAAATAACCCACTTATCTAATGAATGAAATCTAACATATGAGCTAGTCCTATTCTCAGGAGTAGTCCTAATATGAGATGAAAGGATCTTAAGACAAAGACTTAGAAAAGATTAAGGAATTTTATTGATTTTGATTGGAAATCTGATTTTATTCACTTAGGAGATTTTAATATACTTCCAATACTAATTTTAGTGATTTACTAAAGAAATTAACAGTTGAGAAGGCTTAACCTAAATTTTGGGCAAAATGACCATTTTGTCCTTTTTTAGGGTCCAAAAAGTGACTTTTTGATTTAGGGCTCTAGATTGGAATTTTTTACTGCCAAGTGATTTTTTACTATCTAACATGAAGATAGACAGTAGGTATGCTCCATTTGGATAAGAAATAGATTCTTATAAGTTCAAACTAAGGTTTTTGACCTAAAGGGCATTTTAGCAACTTACTCCTATTAAATCTAAATTTTATGCAGTTTACTATTGGTTACTATTCAAGGATTCCATAGAATCCAATAACACTGCATTCTGAGGTCAAATGGCTAAGTTATAACTAATTTAATTTCTAAGGACAATCTGGTAATTTTGTTGATAAATGGGTGACAAAAACCAAACTTTTCCGTTTGAAGTCTAATTTTAGCAAACTCAATTTTATAGCTTCCCTATAATATACTGAGTGTGCTGATAGGAAGTAAACCTAATTTGGACTTCAAATGGTCAAGTTATGGCCTAACTAAGGTTAGGGATATTTTGATCATTTTCTGATTTTCCAGGGTTCAAATCCTAAATATTATTTCGGTTTATTGATGACATTAAAATTCTAAGCTAGTTAGCACTTTGAATTTCTAAATTTGGAGTTGAATTGACCAAGTTATGATCAATTGAAGTCTATGGGCATTTTGATTATTTTTTAGGGTAGGGTCCTAAATGTTACTTTTTAAACTATGCTTCAAATGGGGAAGCTAACACTTCTATAGTGTTGGGGCTGTTCTCCTGAATATTTTAAGACCCATATTGCTTATATTTGGATGACTAGGTAAAAAGTTGTGAGTGTTTAATTATGTCCTAAAATATCATTACGTTATACATACCACGAAACTAATTTTTGTATTACGCCATTTGATCCCTTTTATTTTTCTGAGTAAAATGAGACCTATATTGACTATGTTTGGATCATCCTATAAAAAATTATTAGATTTTAAAGATTTATTTAAATAATTCAATTTAAATAAATTATTTCTATTCATCTATTCAAGTCGAATTAAATTGTTGTTCATTTAATAATTAAGTTTATTGAAATAAATTTGATTAATTAAAAATTAATAAATTTATTTAATTAATATAACTAAGAATACTACTGTTAATAATATTAATAATCTTATTTATTTGTCTATTATTAATTATTGCTTAAACTAAGTTAATTTATTTTACTTAATTTTTTTTAATAAAAGAATTATTATTCAATTATTACTGTTTATCAATATAGTTGAATCTTAATAATAGTTAATTATTTAACAATTAAATCATATAATTTTTTATTATTTTATTAATTAAATAATACTACTAAATAAAACATCTTTATTGGTAATTATTGCCCTATTAACTCACTCATCAAATTAAATCCTATTAATTAAATTACTTAAGTTAATGACAATTAACATGATTAATTAAATTATAATATTTATTAAATTAATTACTATGATTATAAGTATTTGATTAGTTGGGATTCATGACATCAATTAAGATAAATTACATATACATATATATATATATATATATATATATTTGCTTGAACCCGTTATATTAATTTGTTAAATATCTATCTTAACCTCTTAATTAATAATCGACTACTACTATCTTATTGCCGACAGCTGAAGTAACCAATTAACCTCTCATTTAAGCACTTTACTAAGTACTTATATATATATATATATATATATATATATATATATATATATATATATACATACGCCGGATTTATGGCTGTGGGACCCGCCTCGGACGCGTGGCGTGACGGACTAGCTTGCAGTCTACGTGCGGGGCCCACAACGGCTGCGAATTCAAAACGGTGGGGCCCACACAACACGTGGTGCGTCTGTATTGGATGCGTCGAATTTCTCGAGACCCGAACCCACGGCGCGTCGACTCCCTCGAGCTCACGCGGACGGGCCGGCGGGTCTTAGGGTTAGGGTTCCAACACGATCGAGCCCGCATTGGCTCAATCGATCGATCATAAGCCGTGACAATTATCGCTTATACAGAGAAAATGAAGCACATAGCAGAGGTGAGGGGAGGAGTACATGCGATCGGCGACAGCGAGGGTTTATGGCCGGACCGGTTCGAGTTCGAGAAGCCCGAAAGTGCGCACACTGACACCCCTACGCGCGCGCAAGAGCTAAATGGTGAGCGTGACGGACCTGCCGAGGCTCGGGAAGGCGAGGGCGGGTCGAACGCGTGGCGGGATCGCTGCGTGGAACCCTAGGGTTCGCGGCAGGAAGGCACTGCGTGAGCCGTCCGATCTCAGATCGACGGCTCGAATTGGTCCGTCTGATCCAACGTGAATCAAACGGCGAGCGTAAAAAGCTGGCGGACAGTGTCAGAATACTTAACGACGCGCGGAAAAATATATAAAAGTTAATTAATAAATACTTTAATAATTAATCTATTTATTTATTAATTAATGATTAATTAATTCCATCCAAGTAATTAATTGTTGAAAAATTCCCAAATATTCACCCCTAGCTAATTGATGGGTGAGAAACGCAACGGCGAGGTCGGATTTTTGATCCGACGAGTATTTTAATTTCTCAATATTCTGGGTATTTAAATATTATTAAAATATTTATCAATTTTTTGACGACTTCCGATTGACATGAAAACTTCACCCATAGCTAATTTGGGGGCAATGAGCGCAATGGCGAAGTCCGTTTTTTGATATGAGGTCATTTTATACAGGTCAAATTTTAGGGTTTTTGGATCTTCTAGAAATCAGGACTCGATCTATTTGACTTCTAATTTGGATTGAGTCTTAGAGGTTGATGCCTAATGGCTTATTTAGCACTTAAGATCAAGATTAAGACTAAGATTAGTTATAATTGACTATGGTAATATCTTGGATTGTTAGAGATCTTGAGCTTGTATAAATTTAGAATAGTTATAATGGATAAATTAGACAACAGCAGATATCACATGTGTTTAGTAAAGTCTCTTGCTTAATATTAAACTTTGTGCTTTGTATTTCTTGTATTTTGAGTATTTTTATATTAAACATGTCATATAAGATAAGTTGATACATTAAATGAAAATATAAAAAATTATGATAACACTTGTATTGGGTTCATGTTTTGGATGAGAGATTGTGTATACACATTATTGCCAATGGACAGGCGCTAAGGAGAAATAATAATACGTGGCACGTACTCATTGGGGAGAGTTGTGTCTAAGTTCAGGAACCCACCTTAGTCTTGCAGGCGTACTTCACTCCTCAATTACTTCTGGACATATCCACAAGACTAAGGTAAAATAACTAAAAAACTATTGCATATGTATTTTCTGCCTCTTCAGTACAATATAATTTTCTGCCTTAGCTTTAAGAAGCTAAGTGATATGATATGATACAGTTTAGTTCGGTTACAATTTAATAGTTTGTTTAGCTAATTTTTCTGATATGACAACTTTTACATAATTCGTTCTGTTTAATGTTACTTTTACTGCAGATCAGTTTTAGTATAGCACTTGCTTGCATATAAGCTAGGATGCTAGTTGGGGATTTAGTTTACTTATATGTATCACACTTCAGTTTACTTTCTGTTAATCTGCATAATATTATATGATCATCAGCATATTATGATGAGTTTCTCTCTTTTAGTATTTATAATATATTTTATATATATTGCTTAACATTATTACAGTTTTGGGTTGATTTATGTCCTTTTACCTCATTATTTATTTTAAGTTATAAATGCATTATTTATAGCTTTCATTGTTCTTTATTAGCTTGTTGCACCCTTTATTTGCTTTAGTCATTTTAAATAAATGGTAATAACATTTAATACATAAAACTAATCAGCCTAAAATGTACTTAAATAAAATGTCTAATCAGATTTTCTTTTCTTTTGGTTAGGGACTTGCTATTGTGAAACCAATAATGACAGATTCTGAATTGTTTGAGGTTGTTGAGCCAGGAGTGGAGCTAGATCAAGAAGAAGAGCGCCCTGGAGCTGAAGATCTTTAATTTCTTATTTATTTTCTTGTGAGACCAAGAGTTTACTTTCTTTTCAGTTTAAACTTATTAAATACTGTAATAATACAGGTACCCTGTATATTTTCTTATTTTTCACATTATAGTATAATAGATGTAAGCTCATTCTTTACTTGCTTCTGCACTCTGACTTACGTGCATGTATTTAGTGAATGATTTCGCTGTTTCTTAAGGGCTTATTCCTCCCTTATTAGTAGATTGGAGATTATACCCTAATCTAATGATAAGTGAGAGGTTTGCTAAGTGACGATCGCCTTTTAGTCATCCTTGGTTGAGGGGCGGGCCGCTACAAATAGCCCTTCCCGAGAAACGCACCGTCATACTGCCAACTGTTTAAAATAAATTATCTCAATTGCGCGCGGCGGCGGGACGGGGCATTACAATAATCCTGCGGTTATGTTGACAAAGGTGCTCATTGTTCATAACTTCACCCATTGCAAAACCTTGGTGAATTTCGAGAAGCATCTATAGGCTTCTCATTTGTTGGAACTACGGATAGCTTGATTCCTTTAAGAGGAGGATACATAGGCAACCAAGATGGTGCAGCCGGATTGATCGAGAGCATGGGAGATTCAGCTCTCATGTGGAGCACATGAGATCTGCGGAAGAAATTATTGCTTAAAGTGCAAGTTTGGAATGCGCCACAGCGCACAATAGAAATGCATCAGGGTGCGCCATAACGTACCACAGCAGCCGAGGGACGAGAGGCGGGCGCTACAGCACGCCACAGCGGCTGAGGGCCCGAGATGCGAGCGCTATTGTGCGTCGTAGCGGCCGAGCACTCGCGGCTAGAAAATATATTTCTGAGCCGCCTATATATATTCTTAACCGCGTTTTCAGGGTTAAGTGAGGCAAAATCCAAAATATTATCAGCCTCCATTAGTTTTGGGTGTGGTGGTTGCTCCATTGCAAGGAAGAAGAAATTTTTAGGGCTTATGAAAGTGTTTGCTAACCCTAAAACTCATTGCAACCTCCTCTCTTCATAGTAAAACTTTTTGTTGTTCTCTGATTGCTTGCATATATGATTTTCTTGTTTTATTTTGATTTGCTCAATGTTCTAAGTTTATTGTTCCGCATTGATTTGAAACTCTAACGTCCAGTCAAGAGATCTAAATAAGAGGTCATCGATCCCAACACTATTTCCTGTTGTTTTATGTACCACAAAACATTAGAGAACATTAGAGAAATTTGCCTCTTTGCTTATATTATTTGATCATTTATTCATGCTATGTTTTGTATTTAAGGCTTTCTTTTAATTGAAAGATGAGAAAACCGTGTCATTGGTCAGTACTGAAATCGTAATGCAGCAGAATTATTTTCAAACGCAAATTCGATAGAACTGGATTGCTGCTCTGGTGGTGGCAGACCTTTCTGATGGCGTCCGAAGGAGACTGCAGAAGTCTCAAGGATGCAATGGCTGATAAGAGCAGCTGTGTTTTGAAGGCTAAGGGCTTAAGTGTTTGTATTTTGTATTTTTTTGTTTTATTTTAATCGAATGTCATTAATCGTGCAATACATACATAGCATTTTATTTTTACTTGTTTTTTATTCTACAAAATCAACATATATGCAACTCAAGTAATATTTATTGTAAAACAGATTGTGGCATGAATTGAGTAGCATGAGATTTACAGTACTGGAAGTTTATGTAATATGACTTGAGCACCATGTTGAGGTTGAAGGGTTAGGACAACACAGGGAGCATGGGCATAGGAAGGCGACAACTCAACTGAGAAGCGTTGTAGAATTCTTGCCAATGCCATTTTTGCTTCAATTAGTGCAAAGTTCTGGCCGATGCATATCCGAGGACCCCAACCAAAAGGGAAGAAGATGAGTTGGTTTTTTGTTGCATTTGAAACTCCGTCGGTAAATCTCCCAGGATTGAATTCTTCAGCATCTTCGCCCCAAAGCTCCTGTCTATGATGGAGAATAATAATGGGTATTACAAGTTGAACTCCTGCTGGAAGATTGAACTCTCGCAATTTTATTTCCTTGTTTATTTGTCGAAAGAGGGTTACTAACGGTGGATATAGCCTCAGAACCTCATAAAGTATCATGGTCACCTGTAATATTAAAGATTGAGCAAATTATGTGTAAACTTAGCTATTGAAATCTTATGGCAATCTTAACAGAAGAAGACTTTCAACTTAGCATGAAACACGCAACATTTCAGAAATAGTTGAAAAAATCATTTGAGATATCCGCATAATACTACATGCTAATGAAAGTGCTAACGAAATATGGCGTAATAGCTTGAGTTACATTTGACAATTGCTTTGCATTTTTGTTGTCCATCTTTTATTTTGATTTCGAATTCTAGTTTGTGATAAATTGTCATTGATTTATTTTGACTTTCTTTGTATAATTAACATTTTCTTTTCTTTTTTTTGAATAGATTGGGCTTTTTGCCCTTAAGTTCTCTAATAAAATATGTCATAATGAAGGAAATTTAATGCAAACAAAAAAAGCAACAAATGATGACAAGCTTACAATCTTTAGCCTGCTTAACCCTTCAAATGTTGGTTTATTTTGTCCAAACACATCCATAACCTCTTTTCTTGCTTGATCTTGCCAATTTTGATGCATGCTTAGAGCAATTATAGCCCATGTGAGAAGAACAGCAATTGTCTCTTGCCCTGCTATGTAAAACAATTTGCACTCCTTAATCACATCTTCTTTAGTCAAACTAGCATCTTGATGGTGATTCCCTTCTTCCACATGCCTTTGATTTGATTCTATAAGTAATCCCAACAGGTCATCAGATCCAACTTTATTATTTTTCATTAAATACTCTCTTTGCTCAATCATACTTTTTAGTAGTGTAACAACCTCCTTGTGGATTTTCTTACTTCGTTTATTTTTCGGGGTGGGAATAAATCTACAAGAAAAAGATATCTTATATTTTGAAATAAAAGCATAATATATATACATATATAGATATATTGATATTATTTATAAGTATACCTAAAGCCAGGAATATTCAAGCTCCGAGTTTCTTGAACCGCAAGCACAGTTTGCTCTAACAACAATTCAAAAATTCGCCTTCCCTCTCTATAGTTGCTACCAAATGCTGCTCGTGAGATGATATTTCCAGCAAAGTTCTTCAATTCTTGCCAGATATCTATTTCAGACGTATTTTCAGTCAAATCCTCCCAACGAATTATCAGCTCATCACAACAAGTAGAAAATGCGGGCATCATTAACTACAGATAACATCAAAGCATGAATAAATTCTTAAATATTTAGATTGCTTCAGAGATGTTAAATTCCAACGACAAAAAACTTAAATAAAAGTACCTTTAGCTTTTCAACATGAAAAGCTGGATTAATGATTCTTCTATGCTTGGCCCATTTTGGACCATCATATGCTAGTAATCCTTGAAGCAGCCTCCCAATTGAGGAAGAGCTCAGCTTCTCAAAATGAACGAATTTGCTAGATAGAATGTCCTTAATAAGCTCGAGATCCCTTATGATCACCCTGGGAACAGGTCCAAGCCAATAATAAACAGGAGCCTTTTCTTTGCCTATATAATCATCCAGCATGATGAAGTACGAAATTTTGGCCCATGTGTGAGAGAACTGTAGCTAGTTTAAACTCTTTGTTTTATTCAATACTACTAAATATAAATATCATTAACAACACACTTTTAAAATTTTAAATATCAAGATTAAATTGCCTTAAGAATTCTCAAGTTTTGAAGAATTTAGCAATTTAGAAAATAGAAGCTTTTAGTAGGCTATATGGAGATTAATTGTGGGGACAGCAAAATTTTATTGAAAACAAACACTGCTTTAGAATTTAGCAAACAGTTTTCATTTTTGTTTTGGAAGAAGGACGAATTCCCAGTAGCAGAATGAGCAGTCCAAACAAAAATATATTCAGATAAAAAGGAAATAGAATTAGCAAGAACTCAAAAAAACAAGCCAAACAACCGAATCCAAAGCATGAGTAAATACCTCAACTGATTCAGCAAATAGTTTACCAAAGAATTTTTCAGAATTCCAATTTCAATATTTCTTAAACCCGAATTTCAGGATCTACTGAACACTTAATTCCTCCCAAAAAAGAACACGAAGGAAAGAACATTAAATTTCTACTGTTATGATAATAATTGACGATTAAACAGTATGTTAATCAAATTCAGCCATATGTGAATTATGTTGTAGGTCCTTGATTCAAATTTCACCCACTACATAATTATTTCTTATTTGAATAACTTCGAAAAAAAGAAGTTAAAATAGATTCTTTCCCCAAAACGAAAATACGAGTAAGCAGCTCAGAGCCGATTAGATGCGCGACAAATACCTCCATAGAGATCCACAACGCTCTTAAAATTGGGGATGACGCGGTCGACTATGCGGTGTGAAAACGGCATGGGATTCCGGCAAGCTTCCAGTAACAGATTCGCATGATCCGTTAGATCACCGTTGGGAAAGCGATACTTGGTTCCTCGAAAGCCCTGCTCCCTCAGCTTCCTCTCCAGCCGCCGTGGCCGCAACCACAGCCACTCCGCCACCGACCATCCCACCCAAACGGCCGCCGCCAACGCTAACCAGTACAACAACGCCTCCATGTGACTCATTGTTGTAGCAGTCCTGTTAGCCAGCAGATGCCTTATATGCAAGACAAAACTTTAAAGTACTAAAAAATTGAGAGCTAATATTAAATATACATACCATATTAATTTTTAATTTACATGTATTCTACACAATTTGCATCCAATAAAATTTTTGAGGCTGAGCTCAAAATGATTAGTAAATGAAATGTGTACAAATCAAGATCTAAAGATGCGACACAACAAAAGACAGTATAAGAAGGCGAAATCTATAAACTATTAAACAGAGAGCAGCACATAAGAAGAACAAAACAAAAGAATAAAGAAGTGAAGAGCCAATAGCACTGAGCTAAGAATAATGGAGGAGTCAAGCTTTGCAAGGAGGATTCCTCTGAAGTGAAATATTTGTTCGTCACTTCTGCTCTAGGGTATGAAACCTAAGAGGTTCTAGTCCGTACAAAGGCAGAAAATGGTTGGCATTCATCATTGTCTGTCCCCGGATCGATAAGAACTATAACAAGATTCCTAAGAAAAATTTCCATGCGCGTTATGAGAGACTGCTCGTCAGAAAGCGAAGATAAAGCTGAACAATAGCTTCGGTTAGTTAGTGTAACGATCCTAGTTTTAACATACTAATTATGATAATCCGAGTCAAAAGAAGAAAAAAAATCGGGATCTCAAAACTTTGAAATTAGGCAAAAGAAGGTATATTTTTGTGAATCTAACTCATATTTGGGAGTAATTTAGATAATTGATGCTTATGAATTAATTTCTGAATTATTTAAATTCAAAAAATTAAGAAAATTAAATACAGATCCAAATTTAATAATTTTAGTGCCGTTAGATTGAGAATATTATAAAAATGCTACACAAAACGCTGCATCAAATTTGACGCTCTGGATTAATGGTAATTAATTTTCAAAGTTTTAAGCTATAAAAATTAATATAAAATAAATATAACTCCAAATTAAGAAATTTTGGTGTGAGCGTGTTCATCTCATCAAAATACACATATGGGTCAAGTTTCATAAATTTTGAAAATCAAATTCAAGAAAGAGAAATGCTATTTAGACCTGCTGTCATGATACTCAAAAATATCCATCCAATTGAATTTAGATATTATTTCATTAGTGTTTATTTATTTACATTAAAATAATATAATATTATTTTTAAATTTGTATTGAAATAATGTCCAAATCCTATTTGATAGATTTTTTGGGTGCCACGTCAGCGGGTCTAAATAGCATTTCTCTTCAAGAAAAATACAAAAATTTTATTTGAAATTTACATATCAAATAAATTTCTACTTGCGTGTGGCAGACAAGCCCGCATGGCGTGCAGCGCACGGCACTGCGACGGCCTGCACCAGCAAGCGGCAGCCTCCTCGGCCATCGGCCGACCTGTTGGGCCGGGATGAGCCCCTCCCCTTTCCTCCCCTATATACCCCCCACCCCCCAATCCTCTCTTAAGCGCCCACTTCCCTCCACCTGCCCCACCACTAGCCTCCATATGCTCCACTTACAGTAACCTCCACCCTCGTGCGCCCCCTCGCCCCTAGCCGCTCTAGCTCTTTTTGTAATAATCCAAGGTTGTTACCCAGTTCAATTTTAGTTTGATCGTATCCAAATTGTTATCCCCTTAAGTTCATCTAGCTATTAGAATCAATCTCTAAATATTTAGCGCGATTTGGAGTTAAATCAAATATTTTGGATTATTTTAATATTTAATTAATTAGAAAATTGAGATATTTATTTTGACCTTAAAATCAAAATCCGACTTCGCCATTGCGATCGTCACCCCCAAATCAGCTATGGGTGATGTTTTGGGCGCATTTGGAAGTCGTCGGATTTTCACGAATATTTTAATATAATTAAATGCACCGGAAAATGGAATAATTAAATAATCGTCAGAATCGAATTCCAACTCCGCCGTTGAATTCCTCACCCTCAAATTAGCTATGGGTGAATTTTTGGAATTTTTCAGAACACGTTTAATTAATCCGAATTTTTAATAAATTAAAAATTATGAATAATAACTAATTGTTCCTTAATCTGCTTTTCTCTCTCCTTATCTCTCCTAAAGTTTTGGCTGGCCATTTCCCCCTCTTTTTCTAAGTCTCAAATTTCACTGGCCATCCCTCCCCTCTCCTCTTAGTCATGCCCCATTAATGTTCATTCATGATGGCCCCTACTCCCACTCACATCCTAACCCCTAGCTCAGGATAGAGCCTCTCTCTCACTCTCCTCCTTTAAAGAGAGAGCATAGCCCTCTTCTCCTTCTTGTTGAAATTTTCTTCCCTCCTCCTTCATTGTTGCACCTTGAAGAAGAAGTTCCTCTCCAAGGTCTTGAAGAAATCAAATATTCCTTTCTCCTCTCCCCCTTGCAAGGCTAAGGTACTCGTTTGCTTCTCTCCTTATCTTTCTTATGTTGTTACAATATTTGCATGTATTTTTAGAAGTTCATAAGCATGTATGGAAGCCATTAATTGTAACAATCCAGGTTATTACCTAGGTCAATTAAGATTAATCTAAGTCTTAATTATGATTCTAGTTCACTAATTAAGTCATTTAGAACCTACCTCTAAGATCTGGATCAAATCAGGGATCAAATAGATCAAAACTTAATTTTTAGAAAATTCTAAAACCCTAGAAATTGACTTTTTATCTAGACCTCAAATCAAAAATTTGACTTCATCATTGCATTCACCACCCCCAAATTAGCTAATGGTGAAATTTTGAAGGCATTTGGAAGTCATTGAATTTTCATTGAATATTTTAATATTATTTAAATATCTGAAAAATCAAATAATTAAATATTTGTCAAACCTAAAATTCGATCGTGCTATTGTGTTCCTCACTCCTCAATTAACTAGGGGTGATTTATTAAAAAATTTTGGAATGCATTTAATTAATAAACTTTAATTAATAAACTTTAATTAATGAAATGAGTGAAATTTAATTTAATTATTAATATTATTAAATGCATTTAACCGGCGCCGCTTGCATAACCTCACGCCGTATCCCTTAAACCGTGAAATCAAGACGGCTCTTTTGAGCCGTCCGATCATGTGATCTAACGGTGGTCGTCCATAGCACCGCATAAACCAACATCTGATCTTCAACCAATTTGGTCCTTCCCTCCCTTCGGTATCTATTTAATAGGATTTCTCTTTTAAATTATAATTGTTATTTTAAATTTGATTGTAGTTTGATTTTTGCCTTATAAAAGAAGAATGGTTTTTATAATAAAGTGTGTTTTATTTTTAATAGTTTGAGAGAGTAGTGAGGACGTTTGTAGAATAATTTTCAACCGTATAAAAGTTGTTAGGATTGAGTGTTTGGAATTTATTGTAACAACCCAAATACTGATCAAAGCAATTATTGTCAAATTGTCAACTCAATTAGGACAAAATCAGTATTCCATGAAAATTTAAATTTAGGCCAAACCAAATATATCGTTGGAAAGAATATATTTTTGTGATCGTAATACCTAAGTTTCAAGTCAATCCAACCAATAAATATTCATATATTAATTTTTAAAATTTTCAAATATGGAAATTAGAAAAATAAAATATAAGTCTAAATTTAAAATTTTTGTGTCATTGTAGTCATAATAATAATAAAAAGTTATAGAAAATTTTTCATCAAATTTATAAGGTTGGATTGTCCGTAATTAATTTTTGAAATTTTTATCTTCAAAAATTTATTAAAAAATAATATAACTCTGAATTGAGAAATTTTTGATATATGATGTTTATCTCATCAAAACAGACCTCCCATTCAAGTATCATTAAATTTGGAAATTGGATGATAAAAAAATATAATTAATATTTCTTTTTTAAATTTTTTTCCAAAAATTTCTCTCTCCTCTCTACTCTATCATTCCCCTTTCCTTTTCCCCGCCTCACACGTGTGCCCTGCTAGGGCACGCAAGGGAAGCCGGCCCCCTGCCCGGCCAGGCAGCCCATCCCCCCCTCTCCTCCCCTATAAAAGTCGTGCCCACCCCTCTCATCTCCCATCACATCCACCTACTATACCTCCGACCGGCTGCCGACCTCCCTCCTCCACCTTCCTATCTCATTAGCAATCCCTATCCACTCTCTCTTTCCACCCTTAGCAATACCAAGGCCTTCCCCCTCCTCTCCCCCTCTCTTTTTTCCTCCCAAGCCAAAGACCACCCCTCGCCCCACCACCTCGCCATGCCGACACTTTGCCGACACCTTGCCAAACTCCTCCCAAGTCATCCCCCACCTTCTCGACAAGTAGTCGCCTCCCCGCGGCGAACTCCCTTTGAACATGAAGAAAGGTCATATAATAATACTATATTATTATTATAATTATTATCCCTTATTATTATCTTTACTTTTTTTAATATATATATATATATATATATTATTCTCTCTCTAAATCAAAATAATATTCATATTTTATTCTTTACTTATAAATAAAAATAATAATATTATTAATATCAAGGTTAATTTTATTATTATTATTATTATTGATATCATCACTATTTTCCATCATCATCATCTTTATTATAATCTACTTTATCATGTTTCTTTGCCATCTCAATCATCATCTTCTTATTTATTCTTCTTACTAACATAAAAATACACAAAGATAAAGAAAAGATAATAAAGTCTATATTTTTATGGAAATTCTTTTGTCACATTGCTAATCAAAAATTTTACACACATATTTATAAGAGATTAATTTAGCAAGAAAAATATGTACTACGAATATTATGAAGTGCATTTATATATGTAATTTTATGTTTAAGATGGTGCTAGTTTAATATCATCATGCTTTGGAAGAAATAATAATAATATGACTATGCCTACGAGTGAGCTGTCATATGTAAATATATATATGTTACGTTAGAACCCAAATTATGATAATCAAGCATACATGCTTGATTCCTCAAGGTTTAAGAATTTCTCATGAACGGTATTATTATTATTATTTATTCAGTTCGAGATAAATAGATTCAATTTTTGATGTAGTATGATTTACTGGTGACAGGTTACTTTCATCACTATTTTAATTATTATTCAATATTGATATATAGAAAAAGTTATGATAATTTTCTTTTCAATATCTATTACTTTATTTTTCTGCAAATTACAAATTTAATTACATGCTTTCTGCTTATATATATAATATAATTAATGATATCCAGACTACTTAGAATTTTCTCTAACGGGTGTTCAACTCGGGCATTTTCGTTGTAAATGACAGGTCATGACATCGTTGAAGAACTCGAACAACACTGATTAATCAATTGATGCACTTTATTTTCTTATTTTTCTCTTGTATTTTTAATTAAAGAAGAAATATCAACTCTTATAAATTGCCACTATATCATAATAAAAATATTTTCTCATTTTCAAAATAATTGAGCAATGATCTGTGATGTTTATATTATTATAACAAATAGCGACTACAATCCCTACAAATTCAGGCAACGCCACCTCAATCCATGCACCTTGCTGGAAATCATGATTGAGGGATGTCACATTTATAAAGTAAATAACTATTATGGCATCCCTGCCTTTTATTAGTTGCTCTACTTTCTCGATGCAAACTTTATGTTTTAAAATGAATATATATATATATACACACATATTAATTACCTAACCAACTTGCATAAGAATATGAAAAATAAGTACAATATTATTAAGGCATTTAATGAACAAGAAAATGAAAGAGTACAACCAGTCAGCAAGCAAACATATTAATGAGGCTTATGTGTTAACAAGTTAAAATGATAAATTTTTGCAAATACATTCAATTTTCGACACGTTTGACATTCAATATGAAAATGTACATGTTTATCTTATTTTACTTATAATTTGCACTCTTTTTATTATTTTTGTTTTTGTTATGCTTTTGAGATTATTCTATATTAATTTTGTCTTTTGTTCTTAAGATTATTGTTATACTTTTATGAGATGCTTACCATTGTATTTCTATGAATTATTTTTGTTGTGTTGCTTTAAAAGAAAAAGAATATCATGATGTAAGATTATTGATAAATTATGATACTGCATATATGTATAATCAAAACTCTGGCACGAATGAAATTTGTGATTGAACTCAGGAAAAAGTGAAACGTATGAATGAACTCAAGATGAGTGAAGTATGTGAATGAACTCAAGATGAGTGAAGAATCTGAATGAACTCAAGATGAGTGAAGTATGTGAATGAACTCAGGACAAGTGAAATGTGTTAATAAACTCAGAATGAGCAAGATGTGTGAATGAACTCATGGTGAGCAAGATGTGTGAATGAACTAATGATGAGTGAGATTTGTGAATGAACTCGAAATGAGCAAGGTGTACGATTGAATTATAGTATGAGTGAATGTGTGTGAAATGAGAGAAAGGTGTCAAGAAATGCAAGCATGAGAAAATATGATATATATGAATGAGAATAGCTTTTATATGCTTATTTATATTACATGTTAACATGTATTTCTTGCAGGTTGACACGACAATTATCTGAAAGTCACATGATTTTATTATGGCAAGTTGATATATATTTTCTTGTAGATTGATTTTAATAAATGATGAAAAGTTGTCATATGGACAAATTAAATGTAAATGTGCATAACTTCATGTTTTGCAAGGAAATTGTATAAGTTGCTTAAGAAACAAGAGAAATGTCATTTGCTCACTTTGTGCAATTTTATATTTTACACTTTGATTGCTATTGTTATCTTCCATTTATATTTGTGCTCATCAATTAGGTTTATTTTTAAATATTGATATTTGTTGGTACTTGAGAATTCTAATTAGCGTTTTCAACATGTAATTCAATTATGAGGCATCGCTTTAAGGATAGAGAACTCCGCTGTAATGAAGAACAAATGATGTTAAATACAATCATGAATGCTTTTAATACAATACAAGTTCTACTTTTATTGAAGCGTTGTAACAATTTAGATTCTAAATGAATTTATATTATGTAATTTCTAATTTTAGATTTAATTAAAATGCATGTTATTTTATTCTTGAATGGTTGTGTTGAATTTTTTTTTATAATGTATGTTATTGCTTAATCACCCAATAAGGTTATGGATGTTTATACTTAATATTGGTTTAGTTTTACTCACTCAACATCGAATCATTACACAAGGCTTAAGTAACAATTAGATCACTCTCAAAATTAAGTTTACATAAATCTATGATTTTGGCTCATAGGGGCTTTGAAAGACAACTATTGCAATACCAAACAAAGTTAGCTCCTCCGCTACTCCTTTAACCCTCCAACTATAATGCTTGAATTCGCCAAAAGGAATTGAAGTTTTTCTTCTGAGTATTGCTACAATTACACACTAGTATACATCAAAATATAATAAATGATGTGTCAATTCAATGTGTAAGTAGATTATTAGTTGAATATATTTTTTATAGGCTTATATGCAAAAAAAATTTAAAAAAAAATTCTATTGGTCCTGAATACTTTTTAGTGTATATTTTTGTGTAAACATAACATTTTTTTTTTCTTCTGTACTAGTAAGGTTGGCTAATGGAAGGTAGAGGTAAATGGGGTGGATTTGAGAATCTTCATTTTGCTCACCAAATTCTTCTCACAAATAAGTGTGGAAGCTCATTGAGGTTCAAGGAAGGTTTGCACAAAATTGGATGCTATGACGGCCATATGGTGTAGAATTAAGTTATATATTTTTGAAAAATAAGAGTTTGTCCAAAAAGCACTATTTGATGGTACAAACATGTTGTTTGGGCCTCCAGTATTTAGGTGTAGATGGTTTGACTTAAAGTTGAATGAATTTGTAAAATTTTGAGAATATAAGTATTTCAATTTCTTGTAAAATTTTCTCTATATACCTGATTTTTAAAGCAAATTATATGATGGGTTTCTATTGAGACATTGATTCCAACAACACCAAAATCATGCAAAACAATGAAACATATCAAAAGTTGCAAAATTTTAGGGTTTCGTCTTGTCGCATCACACAGTGACCGAGATGAATAGTGCTTGACACTTTTCATTACAGTCGAGTTTAGTTATTGAGTTGATTAGTAACCTGTTGAGCTTAACGATTCCAATGTTTTTATTAACATGTCGAATTTGATCGTGCATGCGGATCCAATACACACATTATTAGATTCGTCCAATGCTATTATTATATTATTATTATTTTAAAATTATTTTAACAACATTAATATTGCATTTTTGCTAAAATTGACTTCAATTTTAAGAAATCCTTACTAAAAACTAAGAAAAATATAATGAATTCAAGAAAATAATTATTTTTAAAATTTGATAAATACTTTATTTTGTTTTAGTTTCCAAATTTTTACTTTTATAATTTTATAATAAATAATCTATTTATATAAAATTATCACACTTCATTCAAATATTTCTTAATATATGCTCAATTTTATTGCATAATTATCTTAATAAAATAAATAATATTTAAAAAATAAATCTATTAATTTAATTATTCCCAAATTTTTATTTATGTATATTTTGTTCATATTTTTTTATTTTAAATTGCAACAATCCTTATAGTAATAATATGAGTATTTCTCTCTATGCACATTTTGGTAAAACACTAGCTATGTAGAATCTAATGTCTTTATTATTATTGTATTTTCACATTTTTTGTCACCTTTTGTGTATGCTTAGCATTTGTACCATTAATACAATCATATACATATCATGGAAGAAATCGTAAATTTGGGCTTCTCGATGACGTTACGGTTTGCAAGTCTCATAATGCAGGAGCTGTAAATCTAAGTTTTTGTTGAGGTACATGAATAAAAGTTTTGTAATGTGATAGAAGCCATAGATTTAAGATTTTCATTGCGAGAATGGGGTAAATTCTATATTGCGGTAGAACTTGTAAATTTGGGTTTTCCAGTGAGGCAGTGAGTGTAAGTCCTTATATGATAAACATTGTATATTAGGGTTTCCCAATGAGGCTGTGGGTGCAAGCCCTACAATGTGATAAAAATTGTAGATCTAAGTTTCCTAATAATGCAATGGATGCAAGTTTCCTAATATAGCATAAGTCATTTATCTAGATTATTCAGTGAGACAGTGGGTACAAATCCCATAATGCCATGGTAAAAGCTTGAGATCTGAGTTTCTCAATCATATAGTGGGTTAAAGTCTCATATTATGACGACCACACAATATTAGTAGTATACATTATACATGCTCTTACTTTAGTTGCATGCTCTCTTTTTGTTACAACACATATTGTTAGAATGCTTATTACTGCTTAGAGATATACATGGTTGTTCTGTATCTTCTTTCTATATCAAATATAGTAGTATTTTATTAGTTTTTAAGTACTATTGCCTAATTGATAATAATAATTTTATATGCTAATTTTTCTTAGCTTTAGTAGGACTTGCTTTCAGAAAAAATGACTTGGTGAGGAAAAAAAATAAAATATTTTGAAGACTATTTTCTTGTTTATCGATTATATTATAAAATATATTGCTTGCAAAGGCAGCGCAACAAAGAAATAGATACACTGTTCGTTGACGAACATAGATTGAAAAATCGTATTCATAAAAAGATAAAGGCCGAAAGTAGAAGTCAACACAACAAAGGCAAGCCAAAGAGAAGAACAATTTTTAAAATTATAGCTAACATTTAACAATAATCCTATGACAAAAATAACAACTTTCAATTTTATGTTGCCTTTAATAATGTTTTTAAAGTGGTGCCATTGATGCTAATGCTATAATATGGATTTGACACATCTTTTATAACGTTATGAGAAATAATGCATTCATAAAACATGATATTGTAATGTTTGATAAACAATATTGACTAAATGTTCAAGAACACATTCATTGCATAATTGGCAAAACACAAATCAATCATTTAGCAATGTCTTTCTTACGCTGAACGTCATTTTACCTTTTCATACCAATGTTTGAAACTAAGGTTTTTTAAGGATTTTTTGATTGAAAAAATTAAATCTTAAGAGTGGCAAAGTTGAGAGCTTTTTATTTCTCCTATCGAATTGCTTCTTGTATACACTATCAGAAAACTTTTTATTTCGTAGTTTCACTTTAACCTGATAGCATTTGAAATAAAAAGATGCACAAGCAAACTCAACGTTGAATACATATCATCAAATTCTATTTTAAAGCAGATGAGTTGCAATGAATATAAATGAAACTACACGATTAAAATTTTAATTCAAAATTTATTAAAAGTTCAATATAAACTATTTATTTATTTATTATTAAAAAAATTAAGTCTTAATTATATGATCAATAAATTAAAATTTTAAGTAGTAAAAATATAAATTCAATATCATGACAACACAATTCCTATAAAGAAGAAGGAGCATATTTTAGATGAGTTTTACTGTATATAAAGTAAAATTAAGATATAAATTAAATTTGATACTTTAATATTTCATGTATATAAAATATGTGATGAACTATATATAAATCTCTTTATTACTTTTTAATTAAAATATAATTTTTTATCAAATTATATTTTTTTTCGTGGCATACAGTTTGAAAATATCGCAAAAGTCTATTTATTATATAAAGATGGAAGCATCAATTTGAACGGGGTCTTAATCACTTTCGTGATGGACACTTGTCTATCTCAGAAACCTAAAATTCCTGCAAAATCCACCGCCTTCAAGAGGGAAAGCAGGAGGAAACACAAGGAGAAGAAGCGCCAAGAAAAGCTTCAGCATCTACTGGAAGACTGGGCTCCTCTCACCGAACATAGTCGACCCGCAGCTCCCATCTCTCCGTCCACATCAGTCGCCGATTGGCCGTTGGATTCCTTCACCGATCGTCGTGCTGAGTCGGTCGCTTGGAATCTCAACCATAGATTGCTATCGCCGGTTGCGCAGCAGCAACCGCAGGCCTCTGCTTCGGCGCAGGAAAAAGCCATCAGATTGTGCCGGGAATTCCTCTCCATTGAGTTCGGTTCCGACGAGGAAAACTTGGAGGTCGATGATCGCCACTGTGGTAAAAGCTACGCGTTTTTTAAGAATCTTTTTGATAAGGAATCGGATCTGAGGGATTTTTACCACAAGGATTATGCAAAGGGGGAGTTTTACTGCCTAGCGTGTGGGGGCGTTGGAGAGAAGCTGGGAAAGAAGTTCGTTGGCTTGGCTGCTGTCGCCCAGCATGCGAATTTCATCTCCAATACGAAGAGGATAATGCTGCATCGGGCATATGGAAGAGTGATCTGTGAACTGCTAGGGCTGGAAATCGATGGAATCAAGGGTGGTGCTTCTATTGATGATAACGCAGGCGATTCAGATTCTCAGGCAAGTTGATCTTCGAATCAGTGCATTTTAATAGGTTTATTTGATTTCTTATAGATAATTAATGTGTATTTGCTCCGGTTTCAGGATGAAGATGCTCTGATGTGTACAGTTAAAGATGGTGCAGAGATCACTGTTGATGCCTTATGATCGACAATGCTTTACATTTGAAGGTTTCTTTTAGTTTCTATTCTAACGTCAAATGAACGCGTTTCTTTACTTTTGTGCTCAAGTATTATAGGCAAAGCCTTTCCTTGGAGCCTTTCTTTATAAATTAGGTCAATGAACTTTATCAAACTATAAAAAAATTCCAGATGTGCACATAGCTGTTGCTTTATAATACTCTGGAAGATGGAAGAAAGCACGGGTTTCTTACTTTTACAATACATTTGATTGTTAACAGGTATGAACAGAGCAGCATACTCTATAATATGATCCAGTGAATCTGATTATGGCTCAAGCAAAAACTTTGAGAGATGAGTAGTAACATGCAATTCGTTGATTAGTTTTTCAGACAGAGATGCAAGCGGGGAAGTTTGGGAATGATTAATACAGTTAGAACAGCTTTTTTCCAAAAAAAAAAAAGGATATACAAATGTGATAAAAAATGCCTGAATAGATCAAGAACATGATTATGCTTTGAATAAATTAAGATATATGACAATCTATATTTATATACAAGAATTTCTTCTAAAATGCATATGCTTATGTTGCAATCCGCATGCTCTTAAAGTGGATTGATAAGATGTTGATCAATATGAATCAAATTAATGGTTCTGATTATTTTTAACAAGAGGAAGTCAATAAAAATATATACATTCTGCAAATTTAGTAATATGCTCTTAACTGAATACCTCAATAGATGTGTGTTTGTGTTTCTGCAGATCTTACACTGTTATTTGGTTTGTATTTTATAAGTGGTGGCCTTCAGTCACAGAAATTAGCTTATAAAAAGTACTGTTGCGCAATGTGTAAAGAAGTAATTGGTTTAATAGTCGTATGGGACAAATTTTGTATTCTCATACTGAAGAATGATCAGTTTCTTTTTTTTGTTCTTATGCTTTATATAAAAACTCAAGATGAGTGGCAAAAATATATATTTAGTTTGATCATTACCTTATTAACTTTTCTCAGACTATCTATAAATGGGTTAAGAGCATATGATGAAATATATCCTAAAACAAGAGAGAATCTGAGGAAAGACTAAGAGAATGAGGATAAAAGGTGCTATCATTCAATTGATTAGATTTGCACCTCAACTTGGATCAAGCACACTCACTTGAGCAATACAAATATTTGATGGAATAGAAATTATATTTAGACTTAAAAAAACATTAATTATATATTAAAGCATGGCACATCATAATGACTTGTAATTAGAAGAATTTTAAAATTGGTGTAATAATAGCACATTATTTTTAAATATTAAAATTTGCATGCTGAATATGTATTATCAAGATAAAGCTGCTAAGCATGTAATGGCCCTTTAAAATTTAGACAAGCCGATAAAAATCCTACTTATGTTTCTCAACTGTATTGCTAAAAATAATGGAAACTTGAAATTTAATAAATCCTATTCTCCTATAGTTAGCCAACACTAAATCCGATTAGTGTGTTCAATATTTTCCTTATACCTTGAACAAGATTTAGGAGTGTAATTAGTCAAGTTGATTCACAAGCCAAACATTAATGAGCTTATGCCTGTTTATTGAGCTGTGAACCAGCTTGAGTCATTAACCAAGCTCTAGCTCAAGTCGGCTTGGCTTAGCTTGACAAGTCATTCTTTTTATATAAATAGTAATCATAATGATAAATTAGATCTAATTTTACATAATAAATCATCAAATACTTCTTTATTGAGCTGCAAGTGGAGCACGTCTTTAACCGAACTCAAGCTCAAGTTGGTTTGGTAAGCTTGACAGGTCATTCCATTTGTAAATGTGTTCTACCAAAAAGAATTAATCATATAAATCAAATTAAATCTACTTTTACATAAAGATCCTTTACAAAGCAACAATTAGATTTTATGTATTCTAACACTTAACAAATCATTTAATACATAACAGAGATGTAAAAAAAAGATTCTTAAGAAATCTTAGCAGACTTGAAGCATTTTCCAAATAAAGAGGTTTTGAATCATAACTTATTCAAGTAAAGAATCAAAGGAAAAAAATCTATTGATTACTTCAAAGCAATCCAGTTATAGAATAAAATACACACTAATTACTAAGAATCGTTGCACGGATAAACAAATATCATCAGAAACATTTGCATCATTCTAACATGCGGCAAAACAACAAACTATAGAACCAAACAAAATGAATGCACCATCAGACAAAAAAATGTGTTGTCATTAGCAAAAACAACGAAATTTACCGCTTTTATCCTCAGTTAGTAGCAATCTTGTTGACGGGAGCAGAATCATGCATTAAGCACTGCAATCCAGTTTTCAGTTCCTTGTTATAAAACTCCTCGTATTCTCCTCTGTCACCTGCTTTCTTCTTCACCTCCACCACCACAAGGTAAGGAGTCAGCTCAAATACTTCTACGACAATTGTCAATGGCCCCTTCTCTCCCTCCCTTGTCCCTTCCAAACTCACCATGAAGTCCTTCTTCCTCACAGTGAATCTCAGCAATTTGGCAATCTCCTCCAATTTTGATATAATCACAGGTACAGGCTCGGCAGATACAAACCTCGCCTCCTTTCCATTCCCCTCAAACAGTCCAGAAAGATTGAAGCCTTGAGAGAAGGATATGATGTCGAAGGCATTCAGCGCTTCTGGCCTGGGATTTGCCGTCATCGATTGATTATCAGGGAAAGATGATATCATAGCAGGGCAGGAGGCAACAGATGAATCTGATTCACAGCCGGAATCCGACACTTCATCGTGAAAATTCGATGACGGAGATGGCTCATCGATTTCGTCGAGGCTGTGAACTTCATCGTTCTCAATGTAGAATCGAATGTGGTGGAACTCTTTTTTGAACCATTTAGTCTCCATAATCTCTGCAATGGTGATCCGCGTCTGCGGATTCGTGTCCAGAAGGCGAACAATAAGCTTGCTTAGATCGGAGGAGAACCACTTAGGGCATCGGAAATCCCCCTTATAGATCTTGCGATACATCGCCATAACATTGTGGTCGTGGAAAGGGAGATATCCAGCCATCAGCACGAAGAGGATGACCCCACAGGACCAGATATCAACCCTAGCCCCGTCGTACCCCTTCCTGGAGAGAACTTCGGGTGCGACATACGCCGGGGTCCCGCAAAATGTGTGGAAGAGACCGTCCTGGCGAATCTGATCAGAGACGGCGCTAAGGCCGAAATCGGACACTTTGAGATCCCCCTTTTCGTCGAGGAGGAGGTTCTCCGGTTTAAGATCCCGGTGGAAAACGCCGCGGGAGTGGCAAAAGACAATGGCGGAGATCAGCTGCTGAAAGTATCGACGGGCGACGTCTTCCTTGAGACGGCCTTTGGAAACCTTGCCGAATAGTTCGCCGCCGCGGACGTATTCCATGACGAAATAGATCTTGGATTTTGTGGCCATGACCTCGAGGAGATGGACAATGTTGGGGTGTCGAAGGCGGCGGAGGACGGAGATCTCACGCTTGATGTGGGAGACGAGGCCGCTCCTTAGGATGTGTTCTTTGTGGAGGACTTTAATGGCGACGGATTCGTCGGTTTTCAGGTTCTTGGCGAGGTAGACCTTGGCGAAAGTGCCTTGCCCGAGGAGTTTCCCGAGCTCGTAACGACCTAGAATGAGATTCCCGTTGCTCTCTTTCCTGGCAGTCGCATATGGCAGCGGCAGTGGCAGCGCCTCCGCTGCCGGGGGAGCCATGGCCCCTCGAAAGGGGAATTTATCTGTTACCTGTGCGTGAGAAAAGGGGTATTTATAGCTGAGGAAGGAAAGCAATGAGATGAACAGCTGGATCCTGTGAGAAGAAGGCGGTTTCTATTAATAAATAAATAAATAAAAAAGGCCAGGCGAGGAGGCGGCCAGGCGGGCGTTCAGGTGGAAAGGATACCGCTGCTAGCGCCAGCCTTGATCGTTGGAGACAGATGGAAAGACAATTGTGAGTAACGGTATTGCTTCAAATAAAAAAGTAACGGTTTGTCGTTTTGATACACTTGACTTCAAAATATTTTCTAACCAAAAAGTAAATGTTAAATTTTGGCAACTATCTAATGATTAATATAAAATTTATTCCTTTTTTTAATTTTATACGTCAAAAATATACTAATTATAAGCTCACATATAAAATTTTGGATTTATTTTTATTTTTGATCAAAAATACATACTTTTAATTTAAATCTTAATAATCCAATTAAATAATTTTCTTTTATTGTTACCGAACAGAACTCTGTGCGGTGAAGAAGCACAGGACTTTATGCGGTCCCTGCGTTTTCTTACGTTATTATTGATATTATTATTATTTAAAAGTTTTTAAGAGTTTTCATGAGTTGTTATTATTACTTTTTTTTTTTTTTTCAAAAAAAACCTCTTAATATTCACAAGTGTAAAATGTAGAATCGCTTAATATAATTATATATGGGCTCTATTTTGATAAGAGTTATGTTAAAATTTGAGGAATTTTTTGGTAATTGTAGTATTTTTTAAATTTTAAAAGCAATTATTTTCATTCAATCTCTTATTTAAGAAATGTGTAAAGTATATAAGGAAAACTTTTTAAACAAATAATGCCATGGTGAAGTCAATTCATAGTTTGAGGTATGAGTCGATTTGTATGACCCCCTCTTGGAGGGGCACTAAATCTCTTTTAAATGCTCCATTGGAATCATTGAACAGCCTTGGTCTGGCAAATGCTATGGTTATACAAGAATATACACCAAAAAGTATTCATGACCAATTAGAAATTTTCTTTTTTTATAATTTTTGAATATATGTCTTATCTAAAAGTGCATTCAACCAATAATTTAATTACACATTGGTTTGACACATCATCTATATATTTTAGTATATACTAGTGTGTAACTGTAGCAATACTCTTTTTTAATAGATTTCAAGATGTGAAAAACTTGAGTCTATATCTCTTAATGACTTGAAGCAAGTTAGTTTGGACACTTGGACCTAAATGATCGGAAGATCTTAAATTTAAACAATGAAACCTTAATTTTATAAGCCATTTATGCCACTAATTTCTTATATTTAAGACTATCATATGATACTAGTATCTTACATACTCCTACCGAATCATTAACATCAATTTTAGATAACAATAATAGACTATAAATACGAATAATTGTTACTGTGAAAGAGTTATTTTTGGTGAATATCATCCGATAATTTAAAAAATTTATAAATAAATCCTTTGATTTTACTTTTTTTAACTTATATTACTTTTATGTATTTTAGACTTTATTTCGAATTGCAAATTTATTTTAATTTTTTTTCTAGATCATATATTATATTCTTAATGAGCTATGTGTGAATGCTTATAATATATTTTTTTAAATATAATTATATTTTAATTTATTTTAATATTACATAATTTGATATTGTTCTTAATTAATTAGTATTTATTTTTTATCAATCATATTCCAAATTATGCTACTTTTGACCTTTATATCTCCAAATATTACTAAAATTAAGTAATTTTATTGACTATACAAAATTAAAACAAAGTAATATATCAAATGAAATATAGCAATTGAGAAACATCATATGATTTATGAATCATATTCAAACTAATAACCACTTAACAATTTTTTTTCTAATTAAAAATACTTAACATATACTAATAAGCACTTAACATATTGATTATTTCTTACACATGATACTCCACATACTAAAATATAAAAAACTTAAGTATACACAATAAAATTGATTTAAATTTTCAATGGAAAAAGAATATAATACCCACAAAAATAAACATAAATGAATAATAATTTATAAATATATCTTCAAATTAAATGAATTTACCTCTATTGTTGCATCTATCCTTGGTTACAACTGTGACGACCCCCACTTTAGTTTCCGACCCAACCTTGACCCTGGATCATTGATAGATCCTAGTTAAGGTTTGGGGACTAGGGTGGCATCACAATTTTATGCCGAGAATTGTAGTCGGGAGTTTAGAATAATAATATAAAGATCACAGACAGTTATTCAAATAATTAGAGAATAAGAAAGTAGTAATTTTTATTTCAGAAAGAGTATTATTACAAGCACATATTTCTCTTTTATTTATAAATATAATAAGAGAATAAAAAGTGCAACGGTAGATTGATCATGTTATCTTTAGATCCTTAGCAGCGATCTGACCTGGCATTTACAACGAAAATGCCCGATTTGAACACATGTTAGAGATAAACTCTAACACTTTGGATATTATTAATTACATTGTATATATATAAGCAAAAATATAAAATTTAAGTGCATGAAAAATGCATGGAAGCATAATACTAAGAATTTGAAAGGCATAATTTCGTCTTTTGAGGATTATTACGATTTTTCCTACAAATCAGAATTTTAGCGATAATTTTGAAATGACAATAAAAGTAACTTGTCACAGGTAAGTCATACTTGTCAAAAATTGATATCTCTATCTCGAAAGTAAATAATATATATATAACATTTTCATTTGAGCGGGCAATTTATTGGATCCTTGAAGAAATCAAGCACGTCTGTTAAGATTATCACAATTTGGGGTCAAATATTATCATTTAGACACTATTCCATATATGTTATCCCCCACGTAGGCATAGTCATAGTCATAACACCTTATATCTTCATGGAATAGTATGATAGCGAACTAAGCCCGTTCTTATTACATTATGTACATTTTGTAAATACTTCTCATTGAACCATATTTAATTCAATCAATCAAGATCCATTATCTATCTCTTAAAGTATCTTATACAGTGATAGGAAACTTTAATTATAGCAGAGTAAGAAACTAGTTGGGTTAAATTTGAGGAGCAAAAGCATATAATTAAATCAACATATATAAATGTAATTCATGATATCCGAAGTACATGTTTTCTTTAGCTAATTGACTTCTTGTGAATCTGGCAAAATTTATCGATTAATGAAGAGATGAAAAATACAACTTTTATTATCTTATCTCGCTCCTAGTGTGTTTGAATATTAGTAAAAGTGTAGTAGAATGAGACGATAATGATTGAGATGGTGAAGATAACATAGATAATAGTAATATCGACGATGGTGTAAAATCGCGATGATAATAGTAATAATTATTATTATTTGTATTTATAAGATAAGAATATTTATGAGTATTTTAGAGAGAATAATATGTATATATATATATATATATTTATATAAAGCATGGATAATAATGATTGTATTATTTTTAGCATTTATATAATAATTTATACATGAAGTATATTATTATTATTATTCCTAGAGAAAGAACATGATAATTGGAAGAAAATATAAGTGTTAACTTTTAAGAATATTTTATGCGCATGAGTTTATTTTAGAGAGAGAATATAATAATATGATGATAATTATTATTATTATTATTATTATTATTTTACTATAATTATTTATGAGAACATAATAATAATAAGTAATAATAAATAATAGATCCCCATGAAGAGAGATAATATTATAATATTATTAGTAATATATTGAACATATGATGATGATAATAATAAGTAGGATTGTATACCTTAATAAAATTATTATAATTAAGAGATGATAATAGAGAGAGATATATTATTAAAATATGAGAGATAGTATAATAATAATAATATTGATATTATTATCATTATATATGTAATAATAAATATAATAATTATATTCAGATTATGATAGCAATGATAATAACATATTTATTATTATGAGATATTATAATTATAGTAAGTATATTATTGTATATATATATATATATAATAAAAATGAATATAAAAAAAATAAAACTTGCATAAATGAATTGCTAGGAGTAGAATAAGATGTTAGTAGCAAAAATTAAAAATATTAGGAGCAAAAATTTAAGAGTGAGTAACAAAAATAAATATTAGAGGAAAAATAAAAATTAGTAGTTAGTAGGTTAGTGATGTTATGAGTCAAATAAATTTTTAGTTATTTTTAATTTCTCATTAAAAATTTTATATTTCAGTTAACCCATTTAATTTTTCAGACACTTTTTTTTTAGAATTTTTGTGGTCATTTTCTCCGTTCAAAGGGGTTTGTCGAAGCAGTGGCTACTAGCCATGGAGGTAGAGGATGACTCGTGAGGACTTCGATAGGGTACCGACGTGGTGTCGGCACGGTGAGGTGGCGGGGCAAGGGACGACTATGGAGGAAGAGAGAAGGGGAAAGGGAAAGGGGCTAGGGCCTCGCCGTGGGGGAAGGAGGAGTTTGCTTAGGAGCTTTTGAAGAGGTTGTGGAGGGAAGGAGGAAGGTTGGCGGCGGTTGGAGGAGAAGAAGGGAGTTTGAGGTATGGGGGAGAAGAGGAATATATGGGGATTTTATAAGTGTAATGACCCCAATAATTGGATAGAAGATTAATCTAAATATTGGGATATTATCTTAGCACCAAATACTTGATTAGAAGAAAATTAATCAAGTATAAATACTAAGTAGCCAAATCACTTTATGAGTAATTGTTAAGTTAAAATAAGATTGCAAAATAATGCAATAGAAGATACTATTAAGGAGATACATGTAATCATTGCAAGTATAAATAATACAAGCAATTAATATAATCCACTCATTCATCCCAAGCAATTGCAAGATAGATAATCACAGTACAAAAATATAAGAGTAGGTAAAAATAACTCAAGCAAACACAAGCAGTTTATAATTTAATTATAACAAAACCATCTAAATGAAAATGAAAGAGAGAATACAACTATTTTCTTCATTAAATTAAAAGTGCAAGAAAATTTAAATAGTAAGCAGAAGCTTTTTATTTTAGGAGCTTTTCAAGCACTAGGACTTGCATTACTTGAATCAAAGAGCTCTTGATCTATCATATTTTATTATTTAAATATAATAGGGTAAAGCTAATAAAAAAATGATGTGTAGTTAGACTAAACAGTCTAAGCACATTTTAAAATTTAGCTATATTTTAAGTTAATAGGATATCATAAGCATTAATTTATAATTTACTAAGCAACGGAGCTATAAAAGCTGTCAAGTAAATGAAAAAAAAAGAAGTAAATATAATTGTAAAGAAGACAGTATAAAATAAGCTGAGTAAAAATACTCACTTGTATATAAGTCCTAGCCTATATCCAAAAATGATAAGGGAAAAGCAGCATAAAAAGCTAGAAACTACTATATGCGTTTAAAGTAAATGAATAAAAATAATATATGTTCAATAAAAAATTATGCTAAGTAAGCAATAAAATTTAGTGAAGCATTAAATGAAATTAAGCATCATACACTGTATTTAAATTAAATTGTAAGTAAGCTAAACATAATATTGAAAATAGAGAGTGTAAAGTATAGAAAGTAAAGAAATATCTTAGACTCTTAGTCTAAGATAAACATAGCCTTAGAACTATGAAAAATAATCATAACTAAATAATTATGAAGAGACTTTACAATCAATAAGACTGTAAAAAAACTCTTATATAATTAGTTGAAGTTATATTTAGGAGCTATCTCATTCTGGGGGATTATTCAACAAAATGGGATGAGGAGTTAAGCTCGTTTGCCTAACTAAATACAGTGGGGGTTGAACATTCACATTTACCCTCTCTAAAATGTGAAGTCCTATTATAAGCGCCATCTTTCTTGTTCAAATTACCATAGGGCATTTCCCATAAAGTCTTATGAAAGTTTTATTTATGCACAATGATATTGTATAAATATTCGAGGAAAAAAGCTCAAAGCTAAGCAAGCATTCAATAAATTTCAATAATTGTAAATTATCTGATATCCTTTTATTATCTAAATTCATATAACTTTGTACTTAGTGATAAAAACCTAGCCAATATAGGTCTTAAAGTAATCAAGAGAACCTCAAAATTGCTTTGATAGTATTAGTTTTGCCATTGGGTAATTAGTTTGGCTAATGACTTTTAGGACCCTCACTGATAACTTTAAAAACCCTAGAAATTAAAATATCTATAACTTAGTCATTTAGACTTCAAATCATAAAACTTAAAGTGCTATCTAGCTTAGAAATAAAATTTATGTTTTGAACCTTAGAATTCATAAGTTGACCAAAATACTCCTAGCCATAGCTAGGTCATAACTTGGCCAAATGAGAACCAATTTGAGTCTACTCTTAGTTAAAATATTTAGTGTGATATATGGAAGCTATAACCACTAAGTTTGCTGAATTTGGATCTCAAATGGAAAAGTTAGGTTTTTACCCCTCCTAGCCTTATAAAATTACACATTTACCCTTAATTTTGGAACACTCATAACTTAGCCAATAGACCTCAGAATTTAATATTTTTAAACTCTATGGAATTCTTGAATAGCAACCAATAATAAACTGCACAAAAAATTAAATTTTATTAGGGGAAATTACAAAAATGCCACCTTAGGTCAAAAACCCTAGTTTGGACCTATATGACCTATTCTTATCCAAATTGAGTGTACTTACTATTTATCTTTATGTTAGACAATAATAAATCAATTGACAGTAAGAAAATCTAACTTGGAACCCTATATCAAAAAGTAGCTTATTTGACCCTTAAATAGGGGCAAAATGGTCATTTTGCCCAAGATTTAGGTTATGTGTCCTAGAACCTTGAAATATCTTTTAAAATATTAAAATCAATAATAAAACTGATTTAGACTCAATTTAAGTCTTGAAATCTCATAATTTGAATAAATTAATAAAAGTCCTAATATAAGCCTTGAAAATCCTTAAGGAAAATGTTCCTTAGCTAAAATTCACCCTTAACCTTTCCTAAATAAGTAAAACAAAAAAAAAATTTGAAATTCATATTTTCCTAGAATTTCTCTAAGTCATTTTTTTAGGACTCTTCACCTCACATTAGGACCTTTTCCTAAGTTTAGGAATAAATCCCAAGTTATATTTTATTTATTGGATAAAATGGGATACCCAACGGATAAAACCTTAGTTTTATAATTTTCTAGATTTTATAATTTACTTCTCATTATTATATCTTTCAATCTTAGATTAAGAGTAAGATAATCAATCTTATTTAGCTTGATTTTCCTTAATAGGATTTGCTTTAATCTTTAGTTCACACTTAGAATTTAAACCTTAGATCTTATGCTTGATCTTTGGATTATGTGCTTAACTCCAACTCGTAGTGTTAAAATCATAATCCCTAATTTAGTAGATCTTGATCAGATCTTATTCTAGAACATCTAAATTTATCAATTATGACGTGATGATTTATTATTTAACTTGTAGTCGATTCTGATTGAACTATATTAGAACATAATCAGGTCTAATTATTTTCAACTTATAAGATAGTTTTTCTAAGTTACACTCAATAGTGAGAATTAGAGATCCTAAACTTGTATAACTTGGAATAGTATAATGGTTTAATAGACAATAACTGATTTACCATGTGTAGTAGAGTCTCTTGCTCACTATTGATTTATTTATGCTTTCACATTTCTTATATTTTATACCTTTAATTCTTAATCATGTCATTCAAGATAACGTTATTGCATGAAGTGAAAACATAGAATATTATGATAACACTTGTATTAGGTTAAGTTACTTGTTGATCTGGCACATTTTATCCTACTATATAGTGATAAGGAGAAATAAGGAGTACTTGGCATTACTCTTTGAGAAGTGTCGTGCTAAGTTTGGGACTTATATAGTCTTGCAGAGGTATTTGACTCCTCAGCTACTTCTGGTCATGTCCTGTGGGGCCCCGTACTCTCCCACGGCTACGCTAATACTGATATTAGCATAATTGCGGGGAGTACGGTGCTCCAACTGTGGTGGCAAATCCCCAACTCAAGTAGAGTCAGGTAGGACCCAACTCTTCTTAAGCCAATAACTCGTCACCCTGTATAGCTGTAAACATACATAAATACAAATCAAAGTAGCACAAGCAAGAAACAGTATTATATAACATCTTCAGGCATAATATATAATAAAAGAGTAAAAAGAACAGTAACTCAAAGCAAATGCAAAAAAATAAATACATCCAGAATTTAATTATTGGAAACTGAATTTAATAGAAATAAAAGTCTCTCAATCTCATTACAAAAAGAGAAAAGCTATCTAGGCAACAGTAGGAATATTCTCCTCCTGAATTGGCTCCAATCCTGCAACATTACCGATGAATAACTCTGAATTTGACATTTGTCAATATCACAAATGCCAGGGCCCCAGCCAACAAAAGAAAAAGGTTATAGTTAGACAATTGTCTAAGTACATTTTAGGCTATTTAAGTGAACTGAGTATTTAAGATATCACATTTAAGGGTATTAACGTGCAAGCATTAAAAAGTGCAACAACCTACAAGAATGGGGTAGCTATAAACAAATTATTTATAGCTAATCAACAGGTATGTAAAATAACATACAAAAATAACAACTAAATATTGTGAGGCTAAAAGCAAAAGTAACTATAACTATTGAAATAAAATTGATCCTAACATGCTTTGATCATATGGAGATATACTGGGTATAAAGAACACAAGTGCTGAAATAGATATATAATTCTAGCATCCTAAACATACGAATATTTAATACTAATCAATAAGAGCATATATACAAATATGTAGATTAACATGAAAAAGGCCACTAAGACATATGGCAAAAGTAAATTAAGTACTTGCATGAACAAAAGTAAAGCCACTGAGACATGTGGCAAAACAAGTCAAGTACTAAAAGAAATGTCACTGAAGCATGTGGCAAAGCAAAACAAACACTGATAACTAAACTAAGATAGCAGTAAGCCTAAGACATAGTGCTGTCATAACAGAACAGGCCATACAAGGCCTCTGAACTGAAAGTTCAACATGTATCCATCATAGGCATCCGCAGAGCTAGGTCCGAGTTGAACTTATAAAATAAGATATGTATCCATCCAAGACATCTGTCAAGCTAGGTCCGAGTCTATTCTATAACAAAACTAGAACTGAAGAGGCAGACTAAGCTAGTACATACTCTACTAACTGAAAGTACTGAAAGAACTAAATAATGCTATACTTTTTAAATATTAACTTAGGATGTATCATCCATATCCTAAGTTTACCTATTATGCTCAAGGAACAAGGCTCGATATTCAAAGTGTGCGAAGTAATCAAAGTCAAAGTAAGCAAGAGACGCAATCTAGACTCATGTAGTATCTGTTGTTGTCTACTTTATCCAAATTTAACTATTCTAAGAAGATACAAGTTTAGGATCTCCAATATCCAGCTATCGAGTAAGATCTCAGATTTACGACCTTAATATTAATATTAGAACTTAATAAGTTCTAATTCCTAATCATATGATGACTATAAGGATTAAAGTAACTAATTAATATCTTAATTATTATTTTCCTCTCTTAACCCAAATCTTGATTAAGTAAATCAAAGTTTAAGGATTATAAATCCAAACTCCACTTTGGAGTTCAAACCCTGAATCCAAGGTAGTATCCTTAGCAAGGATCTAGGGTTCACACTTTAAAACTCAAATTAAAGATAAGAAATCTTATGAACTGAAAAATTCAGAAACTATGATCTTAATGAAAGGTTATTATACTGATTATAAGATAAAATAATCAATAAGAACTAAGAATCTAAGATTCTATATTCAATTTCTTGGATAATTACATTATAATATAGATTGAATAATTTATATACCCATATGGAAGGCTTCAAAAGGATTAAACAATAAATCACTTAAGAAATTCCAAATAGAGATAGTTTAATTCAATTAGAAGATCTAAAGTCTAAGATCTAAGATTTAAGATCTAGTATTTGATCATTTTAGATTTAAACTTGGTTTGGACTTAGAATTTTACCAATGTGCTTCTTTTAGAATCCAAGCTTATGACTTAACTTAATTAAGTCGTTAACTAAGGATCTAATATTTTAAGATAGTTAGACTTAATTCTTAAGACAATGTGATTTTGAGTACCCTTAAAATCTTAAGATCTTAATAAAAACTAACTTAAGATTTCTTTACTTAACAACCATATTATTTCATGAGATTGATGCTAATAATCTAATTAGAAGTATTTTACTGAAATTTTAAGACTTAAGGAGTGCTTATACACATTTTGGTCAAAATGACCAAAATATCCCTCTTAAGGCTAAAAAAATAGGATTTTAGGATTTAATTATCCAAATTAATTCAAATCTATTTTAATGAGTTCCAAAATAGTTAATGAAGTAGGAAATACACTTATCTTAGGTTTTGAAAACCTAATTAGTTTAATTAACACTAATCACATATTTAAGCCAATTAAAATGATTAAGGAAATTATGGCATTCTAGAATGATCCAACCTCATTTATAGGCTCTAATATACTTAAGGAGGCATTAGGGCCTTATTTCACCAAAATCAGAGGCTTAATCATAGTTAAATTTACTAATCCCTAATTAGGGTAATTAAAAGGTGATTAATAAAGTTATGGTTCATAAATTACTTTTAAGGGTCTACAAAGGTCCTTTAGGGTCTCATGAGCAATCATAGCCCTTAATCAACATGTTTGGGTATTTATTAAATTTAATATAATTTAAATAAGAATAGAAAAGGATTGGTCAATTATTTAAAATCTAATCATTCGATCTGTGATTTTATTTTATATTCAGGTTTCTTGCATTTTTTTGATTAAAATAGTATATAGGATCATACCATTTGGATGAGTATAGACAAAGTTATTTAAATAATTTAATATGTATTTTTATTTAAATTAAAACCATAGGATTGATTTTCTGAATTAATTTCCTTAAGGAAATTAATTCACAAATCCTATATTATTCTGTGAGCCCAATCTCCAAAAGGCGCGGGTCACGGGTCGGTCCGACCCTGACTTCGTCTTCTACCTTCTGACGGCTCTGATCCTAGGGCAACCTTCTATCGTCAAATTCACCGCGCTCAGTCCATGCCACACCACCAATTCGATGGCTACACCTTCGGGGATAAAAGGCGCATCGAATGAACCATAAATCTCCATCTGGGATGCACTGGGTCGCCAGGGTGCTACTCGACCGAGGCATCTCCTAAGGCGACAATTGGGAGAGCAAATCCTCCTTACTGCCTTGACGACATTAGTTAAGTTTCAACCCTACACATTCAGGGATTGAAGGGAAAGTGATATGGTGAGTCGAGAGGTCCTGGGGAGGTCTGGATCACCGTAGTGCTACTCGAGGGATTTCACAGACTCGGGCTCGCTCTGAGTCGATCGATACCAGTCGAATCGATCTACCAAACTGAGCCTAATGATTACAATTTGTCTTCGATCACTCAAGGAAGAGTCTAGGAATCGAATGATGCTCAATTGCTCAGGAGGAACGCTGGTGTCCAATGCCTCAGTGATCGGCTGCCAGTGCACATTCAGACGGGTTTCTGCCGTCTAGTCCACTGTCAGTTCCCTAACCAGAAGCCCTAGGTGTCTAATAAGGAGCCAGGGTAAGAACCTATCACAGCATCTAGAGTTCAAGTGAGGGAGGGTCAAGCCGAAACTAGCTCACTAGAAGAAGGGACAGAGGCTGTACCTGAAGATGGACGAATCAAGTATGGCAGAGGACACTGGGGTAGCTGAGCTCCACACGGGTAGTTGGGGGTTTGAACGTCAAACCACACCCACTATCAGCGGATGATGATCGAGCTGAGCACCACTAGTAGCTGGATGGGTCGCCAAACCGAGAGCCAGAGAACTTGAAATGGAAGAGGGACAGGAAGCTTAAGGAAGATGAAGCCAGAAGCAAACGTTGGGCTGCCGATGTTCTAGAGCTTTTTATAGCTTGAAGGTGAGCTTCCAGAGCTAGAAATTGAGCCAGCATCTTCGACACATGGCTGCCAATCGGGGCTCTGCACTGGAAAGGGGCAAATCCGGGAGAATAACCCAGCTATGGCGATTAGGGTGCGAGGGAGATCATGGGGGACAAGATCCCATCCTCGTAATGCCACGAGGGCAAGACGTTGGAATCCTGTCGGGAACTTCCAGCGATTACGCGCTCAGGACGATGATGAACATTGACAGGTAAGGCGCAGCCGTTCGATGGATCTTCAGTTAAGATCGGGTGGTTTAGATCTTTAAACTATAAACGGTCGATCATGGAGGTAGATCTCCCGTCGGATCAAACTGAAATGATCCAACGCTCGATCTGAGCTACTTAGGGCAGAACGCGTGTAACAACCCTAGGTTGTTATCCTAGCTAAAAATAGATTAATTAAGCTAAACTAAGGTTTGGTTTTAATTCTATTGGATTCAATGGGTCATTTAAACCTAAACCTAGACGTTTGAAATCTATCGGAACTAAATTAGAAAATTTGGTATTTTTGGCTATTTTTAAGCCCTGAAAAGTACCTAAATTATTTTGATCTCCAAATTAAAATCTGATTTCATTTTTAAATTCCTCACACCCAAATTAGCTAAGGGTGAATTTTTGGGAATTTTTGGAGCTCATTTGGTCCTAAATTGGATATAGGAATTAATAGAATAATTAAATTAATTTTAATTAATTAATAATTTCATTTAAATCATTAAAATTACTGTTAGGATTTGCTGTCGGGACTGCGACAGATCTGCTGCGGGGTCCCGACAGCGGCGTGCAGTTTCAAGCCAATGGGATCTCCAGCACGCATCTTGGCACCGCCGTGCAGCGACGCGATCTGTCCTCGCCATGATCTGATCGTGGCCGCTCGATCAAGAAATTTGATCCAACGACTTTCCATGCCCTGTCTTAAGTAAACTCCGATGGAGCATTGTATCACTTCAGTTAGATCCAACGGACCATTTAAATCTCCGCATCATACCGTTCAAACCCAGCGGCTTCTATATCAGACGGCGGAGGACAACTCCCTGCTGTTTATCTTTGTCCCCGCGTGATCCCCAGCCCCGAAAGAGGAAATTTGTGGAAATTCGCCACGTTAGATTTGTCTGCCACTCCCCCGCTCCTCGTCTGCAGACCGTTAGCATCTTTCCGGTAAGGGCCAAGCCTAGGGAGCTGGGTAGGGTGTCCAGGCCAGTCCATTAGAAGGCGTCCGAGTAAACTCCTCGGCCGAACCTGTTTCTCGAACTTCAGCTATGGACCCTTTCCTCCAGAGCCCCTTGGCCTATAAATAGCCATCCCGCAGTTCAGTGAGCTCGTTTGCTCACTGAAACTCTCGGGAATTCTCCCTTTTTCCTGCTGGTGTCCATTGGAGCTGCCGCCGTTCCAGGTGATTTTCAGAGCTGCGCTTGCTGATAGAGGGCGTGGTCTGGCGTTCAGACCCCCTTGTCGAGCTTCTGCAACCTTTTGGAACAATCCGGCCCAGCTGCATTGCCTCCTTCGCTGCGAGTTGTCGAACTGAGGTACAACCTTCTTCCGTTTCCTGTCAAGCTGGAATTCAGCTCTCTTATCGCCTTTTTGCAAGCCTAGATGCTGAGTATGATCTTACCTGATCTCCTCCGCGGTCGATCAAGCGGAAAGCATAGTCTGGCAGTGACGCAGACGACAGATTCGTTGTCTGAGCGCACAGCCAGATGAAATTTTGGTTCGTCAAACACATCTTGTCCAGTTGGATTTAATAGCCTAGCTAGTACTAGGAATGCTTGGACATAATTGAGAGCTGGTATCGTGGTTTGAGCCCAACCAGATCGATCGATTCGACTGGAATCGATCGATCCAGTCACGGGTCTAGACGGCAGAAAATGCCGAGTAGCACCCCGGCGATCTGGGCCATCTCAAGATCCCTCGTTGCGCCCTAACGCTCCCTCTTCGATCCCTGAACGTGTAGGGATTGAGATATCGGCGGCTCATGGTCTCAGTGAGGAGAATTATCTCCTCACAGGCGCGCCAGCCAAAGCATTTTGGCCAAATAGGCATCTAGTGATCTAGGGCTTCCCAGTTAGGGCTTCTTAGTTCAATCGGCACGTCCGAGGTCAGGGAACGTGTAGCCATCGAAATTACGGCGCGGCGTGACTGGAGTGCGGTGAATTTGGCACTGGAAGCCCGTCTCAGGGATTAGGGCTGCGGGCGCGATCGGGAGGAGGAAGACGAGGATTTTGGGCCGGGCCGAGCCCCGACCTGCACGGTTTAGAATTTGGGCCGCGATTATTGAATAATTTTAGGAATGCATTTTTAATGATTCTGAATTTAATTAATTAAACACTATAGTTTTAATTTAAATAAAAATACAGAATAAATTAATTAAATAAATTTAGTTATACAGATCCAAATGGTATGATCCAATATACCATTTAAATCAGAAAAATTCAAGGAATCTAAATATACAATAAAATCTTAGATCCAATGGTTGGATTAAAACTTATTTGCCAAACCTTCTCTGTTTTTAATTAAATCAAATAAAATCATATAATTATCCAATTTATGAGATTAAGGGCTCTGATTGCTCCTTGTACCCTAAGGAACAATTCCAGAACCTTAAAATTAATTTTGGATAATTAATTTTCTTAATCACTCCATAATCACCCTAATCAAGGATTAGTAAACCCTAATTAAGCCTCTAATTTATGTGAGAATGGTTCTTAATATCATATTAAACCTAGTAAGACCTAAGTGTAAGGTTGGATTGCCCTAAAGTGCCCTAATTTCACTAATCACCCAAAGTGCCTTATGTAGGTGATTAGTGCTAATTAAGATCATTTAGGTCATCAAAACCTAAAGTAAAGGTGTTTCCCACTTCATTTAGTCATATGAAATGCTTTAAAACAGATTAGAACTAATTTGGACAACAAAACCCTAAAATCCCAATTTTAGCCAAAATGTGATTTAGTGTTCTTTAAGGATTGAAAATTTCAGTAAGCCACTATAACATAGATTGAAAATGTTCTTTGAAATCCTAGAACAATAATAATCACAAATCCATAAGGTATCATTAATTCCTTAATTAAGATACTTAAATCTAAGCATTCCTTATAAAGATCATTGGACCTTAACTTAATTAAGTCTAATAATTGAAATGGTCAGTTACCTCATTATTAAGTTCAGTTAAGATAATATTAGAGTTAAGTGTTAAAAGAAAAAGGGAACTAGAAATGTCTAAGTAGAATCTTAGCTTAAGTTCTAAAGTGATCAAAATTCAGACCCTTAGATCTTAAGTAGCCTAAGAAGGTCAAAATGAGTTTAATGTTAATCTAATACTTGGAATTGTCAGTTATTAACATTAATAAGCTCCTTATAGTTAATTATGAAATTAGATTCTAAAGAAAATCACAAATGAAAACCCTTAAGTCAAAACTCTAATTAAAAGTCTAAAGTGATCAAACTTCAGATCTTTAGATATTAGATCTTAGACTTAGATCTTCAATTTGAATCAAACCACCTCCAATTGAAATTCTTTAATGATTTATTGTTTAATCTTTTGAAACCTTCCATGTGGGTATAGGATGATTTAATTAATAAGATAATAGAGTTATCTTAAAGATTGAATATATATCTTAGATTCTTCAGTTCTTAATTGATTATTTTATCTTATAATCAGCAGAATAACTTTTCACTAGGATCTTAGTTCCTGAATCTTTCAACTTATAGGATTCTTTACCTTTGTGATTAAGTGAGAAACCTAGATCCTATTTAGAATAGTACCTTGGATTTAGAATTTGAACCCTCATAGGGTTTAAGTTATAAATTCTTAAATCTTGATTTATTTGATCAAGATTTAGGTAAGAGAGTAAAATATTCATAAAACTAGGTCGTTGATTTGCTTATTTAAACCATATAGTCATCACATGATTTTTGGATTAGAACTCGTTAAGTTCTAATTTTTGACTTTAAGGACGTAAATCTGAGATTCTACTCGATAACTGGATATTAGAGATCCTAAGCTTGTACCTTCTCATTGTAGTTAGATTTGGAAATTAGACAACAACAGATATCACATAAGTCTAGATTGAGTCTCTTGCTTACTTTGACCAGATTGCTTTGCATACCTTGGAATTTGAGCTTTAGCCCTTGAGCATAATAGGAAAACTTAGGATGATGTATCCTAAGCTAGTACTGAATTTACATATCATTCAGTTTTGTTTTGTCACAGTTAGTAGAATATAACCTAGTTTAGTCTGCCTCTTCAGTAGTAGTATTGTATAGACTAGACTTAGACCTAGCATATTTGGATGGTTAGGCTGGGGATTGACTGATTGATTGATATTGGAGGCCTTGTATGGCCTATTGGCTGGTATGACAGTACTAGAACTTAGGCATATTACTACTTTACCTGTATTGTATTGTTTTGGTTTTCTGGTTTATTTTGCCACATGCTTCAGTGGCCTTATTTTTCAATATTTGCTCGCTTTGCCATATGTCTTAGTGGCTTTACTTATCATATATTGCTTTGCTTTTTGCCACATGTCTCAGTGGCCTTTCTTTTCATCTTAATCTACACGTTGTATGTATACTTTTTGGCTTAGATATATGTATGAATGGCATATTTAGGATACTAGAATTTTATTGAATTCAGTACTTGTGTTCTTTTATACTCAGCATGTTTTACTTTGATCATAATCATGTTAGGATCATGTTTATTCAGTAGTTGTAGTTATTTTTGCTCTTAGCCTTACCTTGCTTAATTTGAGTTCGTTACTTTACATACATGTTGCATGCTATAAATAGATAGTTTATAGTATCCCAGTTCTTTCATAGCTTATTGCACCCCTTTACTGCTGCATGTATAGTTAAATTTAAATGTGATATCCTTTAATATTCAGTTCACTTTAAATAGCCTAAAATGTACTTAGACAATTGTCTAACTGTAACCTTTTTATTTTATTGGCTGGGGCCCTGGCATTTGTGATACTGACAAATGTCAGATTCAAACGTGTTCGTAGGTAGGGTCGCAGAGTAGGAGCCCGTTCAGGAGGACCTTCCAGCTGCTGTTTAGATAGTTTTGCATTGTTTATTTCAGTGAGGATGAGAGTCTTTTATTTTTAGTTATTCATTTCAGTTTGTAATAATTAAACTTTCTGGATGTACTTTACTTCTGCATTGTGTTGAGTTACTATATTGCATTTTCTTTTCCCTACTATGTATGCTTGTGGATATTACTCTATTTTATATTGCTTCCGCTGCTTTGATGTTTATATTGATGAAAGTTATAGCACTTGGTGACAAGTCCTTGCCTTAAGGAAGGTTGGGTTCGCCTAACTTTACTTAAGTTGGGGATTTGCCACAGTTGGAGCACCGTACTTCCTTATTATCAGTACGGGGGCCCCACAACGCGGGAGGCAGTTGGATTGGGATGTCAATCGGGCGGCTATGATCTGATCATGGTGCGGGGTGGATCGCGACATCTAATGAGCCACTCCAAGATGCGTGCTAGGCATCTTACTGGTTTATTGCTATATGCCGTTGTCGGGACCCCACATCGAATCTGCCGTGGTCCGGACAGCAAATCCCGCTTTTATAATTTTAATTAATAATTAAATTTAATAAATAAAATCAATATAATAATACATAATTAATCTAATTAAATTCTAATCCAATTTAGGCTTACATGAGCTCTAAAAATTCTCAAAAATTCACCCTTAGCTAATTAAGGCATGAGAAATTTAGAAATGAAATCGAATTTTAATTTAGATATCAATTTAATTTAAGTACTTTTTAGGATTCAAAAATAGGCAAAAATACTAAAATTCTTAATTTAGCTCCGATTGATCACAAACTTATATGGTTAGGTTTAAGTGACCCATTGAGTCTAATGGAATTAAAATCAAAGCTTAGTTTGTCTTAATTAAATTTGAATTTAGCTAAGGTAACAATTAGGGTTGTTACATATCCACAGACGTAAATTAAATAACTAAAATGTTTATGTATTTGTGATTACTATCTTTTTAGTTTAGTTTCTATTCTGTTATTTATGGCATGGACTCAGATGACGCTATGAATATTTTGTCATCTTAGCCTCCGCGTTGATGCTAAGAATCCTTTTGATATCAGCAGGTTAGGTTAGCCCTCTTCTGATATGGCAGTACTTACATACCTATTCACTATTTACTATTTATTATTTATTATTCGTTGTTTCCTATTCACTATCGTACTTTACTTCAGTCTACCTTGCTTTTCTTGCTTACTTGTATATTATAGGATGCTAGACTTTTGTTGCTTACTTATAAATACCACTGTTAGATTAATTTATTTTAAATCTGCATATGTCGTATGATCATCAGTATGTTTAGGATATAGTCTCTTCTTTTTAGTACTTTATTTATCTATACATGTATGCCTAGCCTTATTTTAGTTTATTTTGAAGTATGTCTTTTGCCTCATTCTTGCTTAGTTATAAATGCTTTATTTATAACTTACAATTTCCATTTGTACGATATGATAGATTCTGAGTTGGAAGGACTAAGGATTATGAAATCTATAAACTATCATTATGAAACCGATAATAATAGATTCTGAGCTATTTGAGATTGTGAAGTCATCTGAGGATTTGCATAAAGAGGAGGATCTTGCTGTTGAAGATTCCTATATTATTAGTTTTCTTTCTATTTTACTGCTTATGAGGTCGAGTGCTTTTTTTGTTGGCAAATCAAAATGGAAGGACTAAGGATTAAACTCCAAATAATATGGTTTAAATGACTTAATCCAAATAATGATCCTAAAGGATTAAAGCTTCAAACTCAACCTCACAGATTAAAGATTAAGGCATATTATATTAAGTAAAGTCATACTTAATAGGATGGATCTCAAATCTTAAGTCTAAAGTTGAAAGATCAAATAATCATAAAAAACTATGAAAATTTATAAATTAGTAAAATTAAGGTTTTACCCATTGAGTAACCCAATTTACTCAATTAATGAAATCTAACCTAAGTTTTATTCCTAATTCCTAAGAAAGAAAATCTTAAAGAACTAAGATGAACACTCAAGTACTAACCTTTATTAATATTGAATTGAAAGCTTTAAGAGAATGATTAGAAGATTCAAGGAACACATGATCTAAGATGAACCTCACATCATAGCTTAATAATACTTAAAATTTACTTAAGGTAATTTTTAGAGTTTTATTTATAAACTTGATTAATAAATTTAAATAATATGAATTAAATTCAGAATCACATCATTTACTAATTTTAGTGATTAGGACATGATTTTAAGGTTTAAGAACACTTAAACCTAAATTAGGGCAAAATGACTATTTTGTCCTTACATAAGGATCAAAAATCTGCTTTTTAATTTAGGGCTCTAAATTAAAATTATAAATGGCAAATGAAACACTTACTGTCCAACATGAGAATAGACATTAAGAACACCTAATTTAGATTAAATATTAAGCCTTATGAGATTAAATTAAGGAATTTGACTCATAAAAGCAAAATGGTAATTTGACCTAATTGAATCTAAATTTTCTATCAGTTTATTAAATCTTACTACTTAAGAATTCTATAAAGTCCAAGAACACTTATGTAGCAATCCTAGATTGTTATCTTATAAATGTATTGATAACCTAATCCATTTATTTTTCTATCACCATTGTTTATAGAACCTCAAGCTAAGCCTATCTAGAAAATTTGAAGCTTGGACATCTCTAGGTCTAAAAAGACAATTTGATCAGTCTATATGCCTTAGTCTTTACCCAAAATATTTTGATCTCAGAATTAAATTCTGGTTGCATTTTTGAATTCCTCACCCCCAAATTAGCTAAAGGTGAAAATTTAGTGCAATTTGGAATTCATTTGGGCCATAATTCAATTTAAATTAAAATAGTTTAATTGCACATAGGGATTCCTATTAATTCATAATTGCATTTATAACGGCCGGGATCCGCTGTGCGGACTGTGGGCGATTCGCTGCGGAGCCCGAGTCACGCGACAGCGGCGCCCCGTGAATCTAGCTATTTCGCCTTTTCAACCAACGGCCAAGATCCGATCCCGCGGAACCGCGGATCCATCGTTGGATCCACCCCGTGGATCCTCTGGCCAGGATCATCCCCGCGATTGGCCGTTAGGATCCGGGCGATCCTAGCCGTAGCGCCTTCTGATCGATAGATCACACGGCATCTAAGGGGTCTGGCACTGTGGATCTTCGTCTCCGCCAGATCCCTCACCCGATAGAGGGAATTTACCATACTGCAAGCTCCCATTTCTGTCCCCCACTCGCGTCTCCAGCTCAGCAAGCCGTTGCTGAGCTTTCCCATAATGGCCGAGGGACCCCAATTGGGCCTCGTGACCCGGCCGAGCTCAAAATAGAATTTCGAGAGCTCGGCCATGGCCCGACCTCTCGAGCCCTCTCCAGCCCGAGCCAACATTCCAGAAGCTTCCCTGAGCTCGCCTGAGGCTATAAATAGCCTCAGCAATCATTCCTCTGCCCTTTTGCTGATCAATTGACCCCGATTTCCCTCAGTCTTCATTTCGCCATTGCCGTCTGTTCGAGCTTGTGTAGGTGACCCAGGAGCTTCTGAACCGCTGGTAATAGGCTCTCCTAACATTCATGATCCTTTATAGCATTTGGAATCGTAGCTAGAGCCAGTCGAGCCTTCAGTCGAGCATCCTGAACCAATCCGTCAAAACCAGGTATCCTCCTTACTGGTTTCGAGCTAATGAGGCTCGGGCCTTGTTCCTTTTGATGCGCCTGAGTCAGTATTATCGTCTCGAACCCAAGGGTAATGAGATTAAGATCTAAGTTAGCCCCGATCGATCGAATCGATCGATCGGATTGATATTCTAAAGGATCGCCTCGATCGAGTAAGGACCCGGCGATCCAGACCATCCCAGACCCTCAGACCAGAGGGCTTCGATCCACCTCACCTCCCTGATGGTGTAGGGATCGAGCCCGGGGTCTGGCATAGTCTCCGCGGGGAGAATTAACTCCCCACAGTAGCCCTAATGGAGGAGCCATCGGGTGAGCAAGGTCTGGCCGATCCAGACCATCTCACAAGGGGCTTCGAGTCCCAATTGATGCGTCTAACCACGGTGACCGAGTAGCGATCGAATGCTGGTCGAGCCGCGGGTTGGATGCGCCGAAATTTGGCGATTAGGGATTCTGTAATCGGTCCCTGGCTCCGAGATGACGGAACGGGGATGAAGGCTCTGTGCAGGCCGGGTCGACCCACGACCCGCGCTGTGCGACAGTGCCGGGTTTCCCTGGGCCCCGGTCGACCCGCGCGGTTTGAATAACGGGCCGGGCCATTTAATTAAATTTGAATTATCAGAATTATTTTCCTTAAATAATTCCAATAATCAAATCATAGGATTTTGATTAAATAAGAATACATAATATATTATTTGAATAACTTTTAATTCACTAGTCCAAACCCTATGACATTATATATGAAAATAATTAGAAGAATCTCAGGAACCTAAATATAGAATAAAATCATACATCTGATGGTTAGATCTTTAATTATTGCCTAATTACAATGGATCTTAATTAGGGTAAATTAGTAAATTTACTTATCCAAATTGCATGTTTAAGGTGCCATTAGTTCACTTATGATAATTAAAATGCATGTGCTAAGTAGAATATTTTTCTGAGTTCTATAATTCTAGTTATGCCCTAATCTTATTAAATCATGATTTGTAAATTTTAGGGTTTATACTCACTGGATCTTAGCAAACTTAGGCTCCGATTACTTGTATGATTAATTAAAACTTGTATGCCAAATATCATGTAATTTGAATAGTTTGATTTATACTTATGTGCTAATCCTTTTTAGATTGAAATTAGGGTTTGATTAGCACTATGTATCCTCTGTTTTATATACTTTGATTGTTAATCTGACTTATAACAGTAAGTTAAGTGTAGTGAATTCATTTAGATAAGCTTATTGAGTATACTTGAATAAATCCAAAGATTTAGAATCTTAAATATCTTAATTACCTTAAAAAATCTTAGGATTTGGATCAAGCTTTCAAGACTTGAACTAGGTCTGAGATTGCCACTAATAATACATAATTAATCCACTGATTGGGCATTTATCTTTAAATATATATTTGGTTTTACTTAAGGCATGAGAAGGGATCAAACCCTAATCTACTTAGGAAGGACCTAAATCCTTAAGAACCCTAACTTAATTGATTTGATTTCAAAACTATGGATTAAACATTTTCCAATAATGCATTTAATTTATTATTGATTTTAAACATTTGAATTAGACAAATTAAGGTTAATAACAATCTTCGATGATTTCACCATCTGAATCAAACCTTAAAATCCCTGATTTGCTCTTAAGTAATAAACTTGTATAAAAAGATTATTAAAACTATAATGATTGAATAAGTGATCAAATCCTTAATAATATGTGTGATTTAGATCCCATAATCTTAGTTTAAGTGTGATCAGATGACATAATCATCTGATCTAATCATCCTAAACCTAATTATGAAACAGAACCTAAGAGATTAATATCAAAATTCAGAAGGGAGATCTTGAGTATCTCTTCATAAGATCGTCTTGAATTATTTAAAAGACCTAAATTCATATATCCTAAGGTAGGAGGCCTTGTATGACTTCTTGAGGTAGAAGTATAGAAGATCCCATCACCTTGAAGTTTGATTTAATCCTCCTTGTGGTAGTAATCTATTAAGGCATTAGAAGAGATACTTTTCCTTGTGGTAGAATCCCTATTAAGTGATCCTTGATCACATTTGATTGGTGAAACCTTGTATAGGGCTTACCTATTAGTTTAAGACTTGTAGTCTTGATAAATCCTTGCTCTATTAATTATACTTGATTGAACCTTGATTATTGGGTGGTGTGGTATAGTATACCCATATTACTGGTCCCCAGAAATATTCCGGATTGGTTGAATCACTCTAAGGGAGATTTATCTTTGTTGCTATCCTACGTGCTTAGGCGGATATAACCTCGCTTAAAGTAAATCAATCGATTCTAAGAGTGTATTAAACGGGTACCCATTCCTTAATTGAAAGACAAGTTGTCATCGGGCAATGCCTCCTAGCGAAGATCGCTTCAATAGGTATGGCTCAAACAAACTAAGTAATGGGATCTACCTTTCTTATGACAGTAAGTTTGATTATAAGTTTAGTGACTTAATACTTAGCTTGAGATACAAAATCATCATCGGATGGTGCCTCCTAAGGAAGATTGCTTTGTTAGGGTGGTTTAATCAAACTAAGTGATAAGAATGCTATTCTTGCAACATATCTAATATGTGTATACAATCACCCATCTAGTGATCTTTAAGTAAATAAGCAACTTTAACCAACCCTCGCTTTAGAAACTTGGAGTCAGAATCCTCTTAGCAGGATTCTGCACGGTGGAGACTTATGATTCATTATTGTTTCTTACTAAATTCTTCATTCTTCATTCATTCAATATAATGGCATAAGCATAAGCATAAACATGAGTTAAACTCATTCCTTCTATTGTGACACATGGTTATCAGTGATACAGTATGAGTTACGGAATGTTATATACACAGACTGGGGAATTTCAGGGTGCATCTGCGCCACCATACTGACTTCCTGACTGTTGTGCTTATATTGGACTGTACTACTCATAAACCTTCAGTGATAGTTCTGTGATATACCATGGTATAGCTTATTTGTGAGCATTATTTCAATGGCATATAGTGCAGCTTACAGCATCCTTTTCAGCATAATGTTTATTTTACTTTCAGTTCAATTTGGTGATAGCTTCACATTTCATAGCCCTTTTACTATCTTGTTTACTCAGTACTTACAATTTTCCTTGCTTACATGTTTTTTTCAGCTCTATTATGGCTTTACCTTACCTGTATACTTTATTATGTTTAGTTTAGCTTTGCATAGCTAGTTTCATTGTGTTAGACTTCTTGTCTAACACGGGGTACTTTTGGGATCCGGCAATTTGCTAGATCCTGAGCAATTTTTGGAGACAGGTCAGGAGGGCGAACCAGAGACTCAAGAGGAGCATTTGGAGCTGTAGTGGACCGAACATCTACTTTTACTTACTAGCTCCTTTCAGCATTTTAGATAGACTCTTTATATTTCTGCATTTAAATGGTTTGTAATAAACTCTGGATGTACTTTTACTTTTCTTTTCTAAGATGGATTTTTACTTTTGCTTGAGATGAATGTATTCTGGATATTTTGCTTTTAGCTTCCGCACTTTGTTATACTATTATACTTAATATTGTGATGCGACCAGCATACTGGAAATGCTGATATATTATATAACGTACATGGGTTCTTCCCCACTTCCCTGAATCTTATGTACGTACTAGTCTAATACCTAAGATAAGTATTTCATTCTTATCTTATATATTGGCTCTCGAACCTACTCTTAGGATTCGAGTCAGCAGCCGTCAGTATGGCTCCGTCTGTCTTTAGCCTATTCGGGATGATGGGTTTTGCTTGTATGGCCCACCATTCCCGAGTAACTCACCGTTCCGCCGCCGAAATATGTATTACACTTGTCGTTTGCGCACGGCGACGGGATGGGGCGTTACAACTTAATTCTGAGTTCGAATGATTAAGTTATAAGCAATTCAATATTATGGTGAATTTATGTAATTTAGGGTTATTAAGAATATGTCAAAAACCTAACTTTTCTATTTGAAGTCCAAATTTAGTAAAATCAATGGCTATAGCTTCCTTATAGCCCACTGAATACTTTAACTGAGAGTAGACCTAATTTGGAACTCATTTGGTCAAGTTATGACCTAATTAGGTTAAGGGTGATTAGTGAATGATTAGTGAAATTAATCACAAAATCACTAAACCATCCACACCACAAGGTTTTATTATATTCTAGGAGTTATCAAAAACTAAAATTATTCAATTTGAATTATTAATTTTGCTAATCTTCACTAATTAATATTTAAGATAATTATGGTTAATTATATAATCTAATCTTCAAATTCTAATTATTATTATAGTTTATTGTTTATTAGGTCTTTCTAATCAAAATGGCATATTGGAAGACATAATTTGAAGCTAAATTGATCAAGTTATGATCAATTTAAGTTATAAGATTTAAGGGTGTAATTAGGGTATAATCCTAAAAGTGATTGTAACAACCCTAGTTATTACTATAGCTAAATTTGGAGTAAATAGGCTAAACCAAGCTTTAATTTTGATTCCATTAGACTCAATAGGTCATTTAAACCTAACCCTAAAAGTTTGGAATCAATCGGAGCTAAATTGGAAAATTTTAGTATTTTTAGCTATTTTTAAGCCCTGAAAAATACTTAAATTAAATTGATCTCTAAATTAAAATATGATTTCATTTTTGGATTCCTCACTCCCAAATTAGCTAAGGGTGAAATTTTGGAAATTTTTGGAGGCCATTTAGGCACATTTTGGATTTAATTTAAATAGATTTAATTGCAATTTAGGATTTTAAATAATTCTTAATTGCAAATATACCCTCTTCCAATGGTCGGCTACTTCCAAACTGCGGGTGCCATCTGGGCCATCCGTTCCGCGGATTTGATCCAACGGCCTGCGCCTTCGATCGAATCCGTCGAATCTCGACCGTTTCGCGGTTCCGAGATTAGATCCGACGGCATCCGAGTAACCGTCTTAAGTATCCCCGATCGCCCAATCGATCCTTAGATCATATCCCACGGTCGATCCAGCTCATCACGCGGACGTTAGATGTCGGGGAATCAGAGTCGTCCCGCGCCAACCGCCTATCTATCAGACGGTCATGGAGTCCCCCGCCACTGTGGATCTTCGTTCTCGCAAGGATTCAGCCCGACAGAGGAGAATTTCATCATACCAAGCCACGTAACCCTATCTGCCACTCCTCTCGCCAGGTCACCAAGACCATTAGGACCTTTCGAGAATGGTCGAGCCTAGGAGGGCGACCAGGGAGGCCTGGACCCTCCCAATTTTAGGGAAATGGTGAGGACCCTCGGGCCAAGCCATAGCTAGCTAGAATCGATCGTATTGATCGATTGAGCCAGTGGTCGAGCCATGGCTGAGTCCGAGTAAGGACCCAGCGATCGGCTGCGCCTCAAGTTATGAAACCTTGGGGGTTCGACTCGCCTTACCTCCCTGAAGGTGTAGGTGTCGAACACCGGTCGATTAATGGCCCCTGTGATGAGAATTGTCTCCTTACAGTAAGCCCTGACTGCCCGTATCGAAGGCATCTTGGGCGAGTAGCACCCCGTCGATCCAGAGGGATCCAGATTGGGGTTCTTAGTCCAATCGATGCATCTCGACCCCAGGAATGTGTAGGGATCGAGTTGAGCCGCCACCGTCGATGGAGCGCCGAGAATTTCATAGCTGGAATTCGCCTGGGATGGACCCGTCGAGAGGAAGAAGACGATCCATTTTGGGCTGGGCCGACCCCGACCCGCGCGGTTCTGATTTTGAGCCACGTCTATTAATTAATTAACGGAACGCATTTTTAATGGTTGTGAATTAAATAAATCAAACCCTATAGTTTTAATTTAAATAAAAATACATAATAAATTATTTAAATAACTTTGGCTATACTGATTCAAATAGTATGATCCAGTATACCATTTGAATCAGAAAAATACAAAGAATCTAAATATAAAATAAAATCACATATCCAATTATTGGATTTAAAATAATTGATTAAACTTTTTCTATTTGTAATTAAATCATAATAAATTCAATAAATATCCAAATCAGTTAATTTAGGGCTTTGATTACTCCTGTGATTTATGGAACAAGTATAGATCCTTAAAACTAATTATGGACATTAAATTTCCTTAATCACCCCTTAATCATCTTAATTAGGGATTAGTGAATTAACCCTAATTAAGCCTCTAATTTTGGCAAATGTTGTTCCTAATACTATCTTAAGTCTATTAGAACCTCTGGGTAAGGTTGGATTGCCCTAAAAATGCCTAAATTCACTAATCATCCTAGTTGGCCTAAGGGATAGATTAGTGTTAATAAGCTTAATTAAGAGGTCAAAACCTAAGATAAGTGTGTTTCCCACTTCATTAATCAATATGAACCACATTAAAATAGAATAAATTTAATTTAGATAACTAAACCCTAAAATCCTAATTTTAGCCTTATGAGAGGTATTTTGGTCATTTTGACCAAAATGTGCTTAATGCCCCTTAAACCTTAGAAAATTCAGTAGGCTACCCTTAGGTGGATAATAAATGTTTCACTAAACTCTTAGATTGATAATGTTAATCATGAGAAAGTTTATTTAAGAAATCTTCAATTAAGCCCTAATTAAGACACTTGGACCTTAAGTGATCCTAAGGAAGTCACTTAGCCCTAATATTTGAATCTAATAATTTTAGATGTTAAATTTCAGTTTAATAAACTCAACTAAGTTATTTTATGAGCTTAAATTCTAAAAGAGACATATTTAGGAAATCCTAAGTTAGAAAACTAGTTAAATCTAAAGTGATTAGAACTTAGATCCTAGATCTTAGACTTTAGATCTACTTCTTGAATCCAACTATCTCCAATTGAAATTCTTAAATGATTCATTATTTAATCATTTGAAGCCTTCCATGTGGGTATAGGATGATTCAATCTATATGATAATAAAATTATCTTAAGGATTGAGTATAGATCTTAGATTCTCAAGTTCTTAATTGATTATTTTATCTTATAATCAGTAGAATAACCCTTCACTAAGTTTGTAGTTCTTGGATCTTTCAGCTTATAGGATTTTTTATCCTTAACATAGGGATAGAATGTGAACCTTAAATCCTTAATAGGACTTTTTCCTATGGTTCAAGATTTGAACACCAAAGTGAGATTTAAGTCCAGAATCCTTAGATCTTGATTTACTTAATCAAGATTTGGGGTAGGAGAGTAAATATAAATAAATTAGGTCATTGATTTATTTACTTAAACCATATGATCGTCACATAATTTTGAATTAAAACTTGTTTAGTTCTAATATTAAATTTAAGGACATAAATTTGAGATTCTACTCAATAGCAGAATATTGGAGATCCTAAACTTGTACCTTCTCAGAGTAGTTAGATTTGGTAATTAGATAATAATAGATATCACATAAGCTTAGATTGAGTTCCTTGCTTACTTTGATTTGATTTGCTTTGCATACCTTGGTTATTGAGCCTTATTCCTTGAGCATAATAGGAGAACTTAAGATATGAATGATACATCCTAAGTTAGTACTTGAATTGCATATCATTCAATTCTTGCCTTGCTTGCAATTGGTAGAATATGTTATAGCATAGTCCTCCTCTTCAGTAATAATATTGTGTAGGACTGACCCAGGCTTAGAGGATTGGGATGGCCTATTGGCTGGGTATTGATTGATATTTCAGTATTGGGGTCCATAGATGGCCTGTTGGCTGGTATGACAGTACTATGTCTTAGGCTTATTGCTACTTTAGCTGGATTGTTCACTATTGTTTCTGTTTTGCTGTGCCACATGCTTCAGTGGCCTTACTTTCAGTACTCGCTCGCTTTTGCCACATGTCTCAGTGGATTTTATATGGATTGTCATGCTTTCGCCACATGTCTCAGTGGCTTTCTTTACTTTCTTTTCTTAATTAGCATATTGTATGTATACTCATATAGTTACTTATATATATTAGCATATTTAGGATGCTAAAATTACGTGTTTTATTCAGTATTGTATGCTTTATGTACTCAGCATGTATTGATATAATCATAAGCATGTTAGGATCAAAATTTGTATCATCGTTGCTATTTCTTTTAGCTATTAACTTCACCTTGTTATTTTGCATTGTATGTTATTTTTCATACTAGTTGATTGGTTATAAATGGATAGTTTATAGTTACCCATTTCTTTCATAGCTTGTTGCACCCATTATTGCTCGCATGTCTAGATAATTTAAATGTGATATTTTTAAAATAATCAGTTCATTAAAATAGCCTAAAATATATTTAGACAATTATCTAACTGTAACATTTTTGTTTTGTTGGCTGTGGCCTTGGCATTTATGATATCGACAAATGTCAGATTCAGACTTATTCGTCGGCAGCATCGCAGAAGAGGAGCAAGTTCAGGAGGAGAAGCGTGCTATTACTGTTTAGATAGATCTTGCATTTTATTTCAGTGAGATTGAGAGACATTTTCTTTTTCTTCTAAATTTAGTTTATAATAATTGATTCTGGATGTATTTCATTTATGCATTGTGATGAGTTACTATATTGTTACTTTTCTTTTCTACCATATTGTGCTCGTGGATGTTACCACTCGCCTATTGCTTCCGCCATTTTGATATCTGTATGTATATATTGATGAATGTTATAGTACTTGGTGACAAGTTCTTAGCTTAAGGCCGATTGGATTTACCTAACTTTACTTAAGTTGGGAATTTATCACAGTTGGAGCACCGTACTTTCCATTGTCAGTACGGGGGCTCCACAATGATTAAGTTAATTACACTCCAAATAAAAAAATTAATACTATTAAAACATTTCTGGGACTCTCCTAATTAAAATGAGACCCATATTAGCTATGTTTGTGTGAGTGTGTGCAAAGCTATGATTATTTGAAAATTTTGGAGCATTTAGAATAAATTATGGGGGTCCTAAATATCACTATGTGAAATATACCTTCAAGTAAAAAATTAACAGTGCCATAATGATCCTCTAATTTTGTTGATCACAATTATATATTTATTTGATATATTTGAATAATTAATTTAAAAGATATGGGTATTTGAATATTTCTTATTTACTAAATTAATTATAATGAAATTTAATCATATAAAATTTATTATTAATTTTTTCGTATCAGTGGCGGGTCCCAAAAGAAAAACGGTGCTGCATAGACAAGTCCCACAAATGCATGTGGCAGCTGGCAACGGGGGATGGTGGGTCCCTCACGCGTTGGGTCAGACGACATACTTCAAAGGCGGGGCCCACGACATATCAGCATCTGACGCTCATATGATTGACCTGAATACTCGGGACGGCCGACTTGACACCATCTTCATCAACTTTGTAGGCTGCCCAAACCTTCAAATTAGGACACGAAATTCGCCGGCCTTCCAAGCAATTGCAGGACTCAGCCCGCAAGACGATGGAAAGAGGACGACGGGGCCTTATTAATGGCAGTTGGGCCAAGACCTGAGGTGGTCCAGATCGGTGATAGAATCAAACACTAGGTCTACTCAGGCGAAAAGAAGCGAGGATGACACTGTTTGTCACTGTGGATCGAACCTTAAGTTGGTTCTAATCGGACCGGACAGATCTTTAATCCATGGAATGAAATAACAAAACGAAAAGAGTGATTATAGATTCGAAAGATGAATCAGGAGAATAACATACTTACAAATTGACGGGTGCAGAAGGTTGGGCGGCTAGTCTCAAAGGTTAGGGTTTACGGACTTAGAAAAAATTAAAAACGATGCAACCGAAGCTAGTGGGGCATGAGGTGCTCTAAATTGAAGGTTAGGGAGGATTGAAGAGCGGGCGGTAAACATCTGTCTGTGCAGTTGGGTGCTGCGCATCGCCATGCAAGCCACGCGAAGTGTTAGCGATGAAGGTGAAGCCTCTGTCGTCCAATGCGATGATCAAACGGTCGAGGAGAAGAATGGATGGCGCCGTTAAGAAGGATATTTAATAATATTTTAATTTTTAAATTAATTTCTTTAATTATTAATTGAAGTCCAAAAATTTTTAATAAATCACCCATATCTAATTGAAGGGCGAGAAATGCAGCTGTAAAGTTAGATTTTGGTTTTGACTAACATTTAATTATTCGAATTTTTGGGGTATTCAAAATATAATAAAATATTCGTCGAAAATTTGATGACTTCTAAATACTTTTAAAACACCACCCCTAGCTAATTTGGGGGTGATGAGCGCAATGACGAAGTCGAATTTTTAATTTGAGATCAATTTAAATAGGTTAAATTCTAAGGTTTATGAAAATTTTCAAAATCAGGACTTAATACATTTAACTCCTGATTTGGACTAGTCATCGTGATGAACTCCTAATGACTTAATTAGAACCTTAAAATCAAAATCAAAACTTTGTTTAATCCTAATTAACTTAAGTAATAATCTGGGTTGTTACAAGCATTCGGGAGAACCATAAGCTATTTAGTTCTCTTTTTCTACTTTATTTGTGAGGACGAGATATTTTTTTTTCCTTTCATTTAAACTTATTTAAGATGTTGTAATAATGCATGTACCTTTAATCTATATTTTTCCTTACTGTACTGTTTACTCTGAGTTGTATGTTGCATTTTTTTAACTTATTGTGGTAAATTGGATGTGCTATTTACGGTTATTTTGCTTCCGCACTCTGAGTTGTATTTATATAGTGACTGATTCTTTTGATTGTATCTTGAGCATATCTCTTCTTTATTAGTGGATTGTTGATTAGACCTAATCCAATGATAAGTAAGTGATCTACCAAAGTGGTACACCTCCCATTTGATCTAATCTTATAGACTAAGGGGCGGGACACCACAACTATCATCATATCTAAATCATAAGCTAAATTCTAAAAAATCAAAATAATGAGACCCTATGTAGGTTTAAAAGTTCAATCATATGATTTAGATGTAAAAGTAAAATATGCAAATCTTTTATATTCGAATTCAACCATAAACTCTAATTATGGGGTAAAATCATAAAACCCATAAAAATTAATTATTTGTAAATTAAGCATATTTTATTAAGATTAATTTATGCTAATTATCTTTCTTATCAGAAAATCAAGAAGTTCTTAAGATTTGATAAAGATAGATAATCACATGAATCACGTTATGACCTAATCCTTTATCTTACTAATCTTAGGTCAAATGCCAAAAATCAACAAATATTAATCAAATTCATATAAATCAATGAGTACCTAAGTTAACAATATCGAATAACAATTAAGACTAATTATCACTAGTCCAATCATAAGTACTTAACATGTAAGTAACAAGGTGGAATTCAGCAAAGTAAATCAAACTTTACCATTTTGTACAAAACATTTAAGTGAACATTTAGGAAATTAAAATATATTATTTAGGATAAGAAGAAGATTCCATATTCAAAATCACATCTACATTTACACAATGCATATAAATTTTTGCAAATTAGGGTTCCGGAGTCGACAAACTACAAAAAAAATATGAATTTTGTGCAAAACTAGGAATTTCTGGGCGCCGCGACGTGCTGTAGCACTTGCCTGGCCGAGAGCTAGGCGCTACAGCGTGTTACAACAAATTTTTGAGCTACGGTGTGCGTAGCCCTTTCAGGCGCTATGACGGGTTTCAGCGTTGTAGCGCGCTGTAGAGCCCTCCTGTCCGAGAGCTGGGCACTGCGGTGCGCTGGAGCGCTTGACAGTCATTTTGCGCTAGAGCGCTCGATGGTCACTAAAATAGGACGTCTGCCTTATTACACCCAAATACTCTCGATTTAGAACACCTCAAGAGCGGTGTCATATATTGATGGAAAGGTCTCTCCGAAAAATTTCCATTAGTACCAAAATCGACATGAAAGGAATATTCTAATATCACAAATAATAATGCCATAGCAACCTATGAATTTCTTTCTGTGCAGCATTACTCATTTTACCTTTTAAAATGGATTTTGATTGAGCCCTTTTGAGCTCGATTGCTAAACTGCAGGTTCTTGAGGATAAGTATTAAGCATTAAAATGAAATGAAGTAGCAATTGGATCAACCAACGAGGGAAATGAAAGGTACATATAAAAGTATCTTGGCTTGCAAAATGGAGGTTTTTTCTAGGAATTCCTTGGAAGTTTGGGAGGAAGGAGCTTCTTCTTTGGCTTGGGAGGAAGGATCCTCTTCTTCAGCTTAGGAGTAGAAGCTTCAAATGCTAGCAAATGGAGAGGGGAGATGAGGCCAAAGGAGCAAAATAAGGAAAAGAGGGGGAAGGCTTCAACAGGAGGAGCAGAGGTTCTCCATGCTGCGTGTGCAAAGTCCAAGGTGCACACGCATCTTTTGCTTGAGGAAGGAGGCCTACGCATGGGAAGGGAGAAAAGGGAGGTGGGCTCAGTGCATGAGGGAAAGAGGAAAAAAATTAAATTAATTTGATTAATTAATAATTTCTAATTTTAATTACCATATTTCTCTAATTAAAAATTAGATGAATACACGAGCTCTGAAAATTTCCAAAAATTTATATTTAATTAATTCGAGGGTGAGAAACGTAATGATGAAGTCAGATTTTGATTTATAGATCAATTTAATTATCTTAATTTCTTGGATATTTAAATATATTAAAATATTTGAGGAAATTCGATGACTTTCAAAAATTTTTAAAATATCACCCCTAGTTAATTTAGGAGTGACGAGCACAATGGCAAAGTCGAATTTCGATTTCAAGGTCAAATTAGTTACCTTAATTTTCTAATTAATTATATATATTAAAATATTTATAATATTATATTAAGCTCTGAATCGCTATAAATTTACAGGGTTTGGTCTAAACACATTACAAAGACTAATGGAGATGATTATGAGTTGACTTGACTGATAAATGATGGTTAACAATCTTTGAGTTGTTATAGGTTCGCCCTGCCATATATGGATATATAACAAATCATGAGATAACGGAAGACTCTACATATAGAGTACAATCCATTTTAGAGGAGCTCGCTTAGCCATTTTCATTTTCCAATTATTTTTATTTCATTTGAGATAGATTTTTATTCATTTTTCAATATTATATTAGTGATTCTGGATTGTTATTATTATTATTATTATTATTATTATTTGAAATTTATGTATTTTATGCTTTAAATTTATGAATATATAGGTATGTGAATGATAATGTCATTTATTCTTCTCATTATATGCATTGTTGTGTTACACCTCAATATGATCATGTGAAATAATAACACCCAATATTTATTTAGTTTTATTAATCCAACTATGTGTTGTTCTAAATTATGATACACTTTTGTCAAATTAGGGGATAATGCATAATTTTTTACAATGAATAAGATGTTAAAGATCATTTAAAGAAAATGTGAGCATGTGTTTCAACCTATAGCAAAAAACAATAATACAATCACAAGTAATACCCCTCATAATGATGCTTTATATATAGTACAATAGTACTTTAGCTTGTAGCCTTTATGCCATACAAATTGTGCCATCAAATATGAGATATATAAGTAGTGAGTACATCATAAGCATCTTCAAGGTAGAAGTTTGGTTTGCCACCAAAAGGAATCATATAAATTCAAATGACTAGGGAGATAGCTAATACACAATAAATAAATATTAGCTAAGGATTTAAAATACTTATGAAAACATAATATTTGATACTCAAATTTGAAAAAGACCATAAATTAAGATTATTTAATTTTTAGCAATTTTACAGACAACGATTGGCCGCACAAAAATATCAATGAAAAGAAAATTTAGCTATTAAGCATAAGCTTATTATAAGCCAAAAGTTCAAGACCTACTTTCTCAAGCAATAAATCTTAAGAAAAAAAAATTATTTTTTCAATGAACAGGCATGACTCATAATAGAAAAAATGGTAACAATGATATTAATGTATTAGTAATCACCAAAGTGCATAAAACTAAATATATGTATCAATGGTGACCTATAAATAATTTTAAAGTTGTAGCTACAAAAGAATTATTGTGAGAAAGCTCTAAATATTTAACATGCAAAATATTAATCTGGTAGCCCTAGATTTTGAGCATGTTAGGTTGCTAGTCTTTATATTTTCAGTACAATACTTTTACTTATATTGTAACTGACATGTTAGTTTGATCATATTCCTTAGGAGTTTTCTTTGTACTTAGTAGATAACAGTTATACTTTACTTACCTTATATTGCAGCCTGAGTTGAGGTATATTTCTACCTCATAATTTGTTCTTCCTTTCTTATTGCTTTACCACTATACTATGCTTAATTTCAGTTGTGATATCATTAAAATACATTAAAATTCATTACTTTAAAATGTACTTAAATATTTTGTCTAATTATATTTTTTTTTATTAGTTGGGGCCCTATCATTATGAAACCAATAATGGTAGATTCTGAGTTTTTTGAGAAAATTGAGCCTACTGAGGAGTAGATCTAGGAGGAGGTCCAGACTATGGAGGAACCTTAGTCTACTTACTAGATTACTTTACTTTACTTTTATATTGTGAGGATGAGAGACTCTTTTCATTTTAGTTCTTAACTTTAAAATGGTTGTAATAATACAAGATTAAATTGTACTTTACTTTTCCTGCATTGTATATATTCTGAGCTGGATGTCTTTACTTTATAATATGGATGATTACTTCAGTTGATTCTTTTCTTCCGCACTCTGATACTCATTAAGTGATTGTTAACCTTTACCTTATTATGAAAAGTACATCTTTTCCTTAAGATTAGATTGGAGTCTTAAATTCCAACCTAATGTTAAGTATAAGATGTGCTTAGTGACGACCACTCCTTAAGCCTTATGATTAGAAGGGGCAGCCGTCACACAGGCGCTAGATTTCCTGAGGTGCAGGCACTGCGGTGCGCTGGGGCGCTCAACAGTCATTTTGCGCTGGAGCGCTCGACAGTCACTAAAATAGGACGTCTGCCTTATTGCATCCAAATACTCTCGATTCAGAACACCTCAAGAGCGGTGTCATATATTGATGGAAAGTTCTCTCCGAACAATTTCCATTAGTACCAAAATCGAAATGAAAAGAATATTCTAATATCACAAATAATGATGCCCTAGCAACCTATGAATTTCTTCCTGTGCAGCATTACTCATTTTACCTTTTAAAATGGATTTTGATCGAGCCCTTTTGAGCTCGATTGCTAAACTGCAGGTTCTTGAGGATAAGTATTAAGCATTAAAATGAAATGAAGTAGCAATTGGATCAACCAACGAGGGAAATGGAAGGTACAAATAAAAGTATATTGGCTTGCAAAATGGAGGTTTCTTCTAGGAATTCCTTGGAAGTTTGGGAGGAAGGAGCTTCTTCTTCGGCTTAGGAGGAAGGAGCCTCTTCTTCAGCTTAGGAGGAGAAGCTTCAAATGCTAGCAAATGGAGAGGGGAGATGAGGCCAAAGGAGCAAAATAAGGAAAAGAGGGGGATGGCTTCAACAGGAAGAGTAGAGGTTCTCCATGCTGCGTGTGCAAAGTCCAGGCTGCACACGCATCTTTTGCTTGAGGAAGGAGGCCTGCGCATAGGAAGGGAGAAAAGGGAGGTGGGATCAGTGCATAAAGGAAAGAGGAAAAAAATTAAATTAATTTGATTAATTAATAATTTCTAATTTTAATTAACATATTTCTCTAATTAAAAATTAGATGAATACACGAGCTCTGAAAATCCCAAAAATGTACCTTTAATTAATTCGAGGGTGAGGAACGTAACGATGAAGTCAGATTTTGATTTCCAGATCAATTTAATTATCTTAATTTCTTGGGTATTTAAATACATTAAAATATTTGAGAAAATCCGACGACTTTCAAAATTTCTAAAATATCACCCCTAGTTAATTTGGGAGTGACGAGCGCAATGACAAAGTCAAATTTTGATTTTAAGGTCAAATTAGTTACCTTAATTTTCTAATTAATTATATATATTAAAATATTTATAATATTATATTAAGCTCTGAATCGCTATAAATTTACAGGGTTTGGTCTAAACACCTTACAAAGAATAATAGAGATGATTATGAGTTGACTTGACTGATAAATGCTGGTTAATAATCTTTGAGTTGTTATAGGTTCACCCTGCCATATATGGATATATAACAAATCATGAGCTAGCGGAAGACTCTACGTATAGAGTGCAGTCCATTTTAGAGGAGCTCGCTTAGCCATTTTCATTTTCCAATTATTTTTATTTCATTTGAGAGAGACTTTTATTTATTTTTCAATATTATATTAGTGATTCTGGATTGTTATTATTATTATTATTATTATTTGAAATTTATGTATTTTATGCTTTAAATTTAATACATGGGTATGTGGATGATAATGTCATTTATTCTTCTCATTATATGCATTGTTGTGTTATACCTCAATATGATCATGTGAAATAATAACACCCAATATTTATTTAGTTTTATTAATCCAACTATGTGTTGTTCTAAATTATGATACACTTTTGTCAAATTAGGGGATAATGCATAATTTTTTACAATGAATAAGATGTTAAAGATCATTTAAAGAAAATGTGAGCATGTGTTTCAACCTATGGCAAAAAACAATAATACTATCACAAGTAATACCCCTCATAATGATGCTTTATATATAGTGCAATAGTACTTTAGCTTGTAGCCTTTATGCCATACAAATTGTGCCATCAAATATGAGATATATAAGTAGTGAGTACATCATAAGCATCTTCAAGGTAAAAGTTTGGTTTGCCACCAAAAGGAATCATATAAATTCAAATGACTAGGGAGATAGCTAATACACAACAAATAAATATTAGCTAAGGATTTAAAATACTTATGAAAACATAATATTTGATACTCAAATTTGAAAAAGACCATAAATTAAGATTATTTAATTTTTAGCAATTTTACAGATAACGATTGGCCGCACAAAAATATCAATGAAAAGAAAATTTAGCTATTAAGCATAAGCTTATTATAAGCCAAAAGTTCAAGACCTACTTTCTCAAGCAATAAATCTCAAGAAAAAAAAATTATTTTTTCAATGAACAAGCATGACTTATAATAGAAAAAATGGTAACAATGATGTTAATGTATTAGTAATCACCAAAGTGCATAAAACTAAATATATGTATCAATAATGACCTATAAATAATTTTAAAATTGTAGCTACAAAGGAATTATTGTGAGAAAAGCTCTAAATATTTAACATGCAAAATTTTAAATATAGTTAAGATACACAGCTTAAAATAATTTTCTAATTAGTTTTTAAAATATATAAATAATTTTATTTTAAAAATTAGGATTAAATACATTTGTAAATATGAATTAGAAAGCATAGCAAATAAATATTCACTAAAAGTGTATATTAAAAAAAATTATAATCATTATTATTTTTTAGAATTATTTAAGAGGTGAATATTAAGTATTACAGTACTTTATCATCATTTTCTTATTTAAATTTCTAAGGACTGCAGGTAAATATCTAATTTTTATTTAATTCGGGAGGGGAACTAAGAGCTCCAATGCAACATTGACATCTAAAACAAAATTTGCAACTTCTGGGAAGAGAGCGGGACAAGCCTTCCCTTTCCGGCGAGAAGCGACGATGGCATCAGAAACGGAGGGCATAGCCCTCCTATCCATGTACGGAGACGACGAAGAGGACGAAGAAACGCCCGGATCTGCTGCTAAGGCTGTTGCCGCTGCACCAGCGGAAGAGGACGACGGCGGCGAAGATAGTGAAGAGCTCCTGAAGGCCAACCATTACAAAAGCGACCAGCTTCAGCAGCCCGTTACAGTCAAATCCCCTCTAATCCTAACTTCTCCATCTCCGGTTCGCTCTTTCGATGGCTCCGAATTCAAAACCCTAAGGAGTCCATTTCTGCATCAGACTCCCACGCCTCAACCGCCAGTGCTTCGGTCGCAGCTCTCTTCACCATTAAGTTTGACGCCTACTTCGCCCATTACTGCACCAGTACCCCCGTCTGCTACACAGGGGTATTCCGATGGTCATGGAGCCAGAAAAACTGCACTAGCTATAGTAGACTACGCTCAAGATGAAACGACCATGTCTCCTGAAGCCGAGGTAGGTTCGTTTGCTGTACTGCAGGCATTTTAATTAGCATGTGTTATTTGGTCTTGGGAAGTTCTTTCATTTGGGCTCATTATTTAGTTTGATTTTATTTTTTCTGATAGTTGTTGTACTGTTTTTGGTGTTTTGTAGTTTATGGAGGCTGAGACCTATGGGCTCGCTGTTCTTAGGGCAGAATTTGTTTCTGATTGTAAGTTGTCATCATGGAACTGTTTTACTTGTTTGGAATTTTGAACCTTTTTGTTCCTTGTTTATGCGCAATTCGACACTTGTTTTGTCAGGATGTGGATACTGATTGAACCATTTTGGCATGGATTCAGATAGCGCCTGTATTGCCTGCAAACATATGTGTGCAATTTTGTTTTGTTAAGTTTTTGCCAACTTTTTCTGATCCTATACACAAATCTATCAGATTTGAGAATTTTTTTTATACCCAAAAAAGTTCTGCACCTCCGGCTGACATATACTTACACATCTGCTGCATAAGATTCTTCCAAATTGTATTATCTGCAGAGTTAGAAATGCAAATATAGGACCACAATTCTAGATGCTTAGAATTCCAATGTCAGCTTTACAATTTGAGTCAGTTGACTATTGCCTACATTTTTAGAGAATTTTAGACTTTTTTGTTGTAATTTGCCAATATGGCTAGTAATTCTTTTTTGGGGCCTTCCTTTCTGGTGTTAACATTTGTGATGTTTAATTGTGATATTTGAACAATGTATTTTATGAATTGTTGCTTGATGAGCTGTTTTTGGTTGCATCAAACTCAATATTTTCTACACTCTTCTTGCTTTAGCTGTTTGACAAACTCCACACCCTTTCTTTTTGTACCAAGTTTGACATTATTTGCATAATAATGATGCCCCCTTGCTTATACCAAACGTTTGTTTTTCATTTCTCATTGTATGATTCAATAGAGGGAATGATCTGAGCTATTTGCTATATAAAATATGAAAACACCTTCAATAGATTGATAACATACCAATCCTGATAAATTAGGAGAGGAGCAAATTTAGACAGCTTAGCTTACCTTGGGAATTAATGAGGCCTGATTGGTGAAGAGGAGATGAGTTGGGAGCATGAACAATTGAGTGAAATTTAGTATTGCTTAATTTAAGGTGGACTAGGATACCTTTGCTTCTATGGTCCACATTACTGAAGCTTTATACATGGTGGGGAAAACAAGGGTAGGGAGAGAAGGATGTTTGCAGGGGTTTGCAAATTCTAGGTATTATTTAGGGTGTCTTGTTTTGACATATTATTATAACATATTTTTTCATTTCATAATTTTTTAGCATTTTGGGGGCTGTTTGGTTCATACTTAATATGGCTCAAACTAATTAAATTAAGCTAAATTGCTAATTTAGAATAGTTTGTTTGTTATGCTGGTTTAAACTAATTTAAGCTAGCTATGTGAAAAGTTATTTATTATAGCTTAAGCTTGATATTTAATTAAATAAATGCTTGATATTATTAATAAGTGCACTTTATTAATTAAAATTTTATTATAATTAATGCTGATTAATGTAAATTGTTAATTTAGCATTTAATTAATAGTTGGTTAATTTGTGTAATTAATATTATTTTGAGCTATATTAAAATAGTTGTTTAATAATATAAATTTTATTAATAACTTATCATTATTAGCATTATATTTTGCTTATATAGTTATAATTAACTAAGTAATAAGTTGTAATAAATAGATAAATATCTCAATAAAAAGCAACTAATCATTAAGTCTTAGTAAGAGTAATAATTGACATAATCGACATAATAACTACATGTTTAGCTTAATTTGTCCTACATAAATGAGCACGATTAGTTATTATTACAATAACTATTGCAATTAATTTCAACTATTTTATTTATTGCAATAAGATATACATATCCATATACAAGTTTTCAACGAAATAACTATAACTAATTAATCATAACTAACATAATAATTAGCTTAATTAGTTGATACATTTTAATCAAGAAAAAAATATTAATTAAATACATGATGGCTGAAATTAAGCTATAGCTACTTGGTTTAGGCTTAAGATTAAGTTGAGTTCATTTAAATTGTATAGGTAAATTTTTAGGGCCTAAGCTAATTAAGTGGAAGATAAACATGGGCTTATGCGGGTGTTGACATGGTTCCTTGCTATCACATATTATTATGGGAAATTTTTGGGCTCCATAGAACTTCTTTTATATTTATCTAATTATTTTTACAGAGGATTATCTTACTATAACTTTAGTTGAGGTATGACACATCTTTATTGCATTGCTTAAAACAAGGTAATGGAGATATCTATATTAAAACTTGAGGGAATATGCTCATGAATCTCTTAATAGTGAGACCAACATGTGAATTCGGATGGAGAAATTTAGGGAGAGAAATTTGGATAGCTTTGTTGTCTGTCTACTTATAGGTTTCTTCTCCTTGGTGCACATATAAATTTGAGTTGTAGTTGTTACATATACCCATCATTATTTTATATTGCAATTTTATTTTTTAAGATTAAACTATTAACTTTTCATGTGTGATATTTTGGATTTTGGCATCCTATTTTGTCATTTACTTTTACAATTCCAATTATTTACAACATGAAGATAGCTATGAAGTAAGGCGAGTGATTAATAATGTTGATATTATTACATCTCAAATAGAATTATTTAAAATTCTTGCTAAATAGTTTATTTATGCCATGTGGATGTCTCATATGATGACGATTTTTATCGATAGACTCATCTATATAGTTTATTTTTTTCGGCAGCATCCATCTGCATAATGCCCAACCTTCTAATAAGATTGGCATACTTGTTTGTAGAATGATTAATTTCAAACAAAGCTAAAATTGATGTTTGATTTCAAACACTGAGTTCTACATGTTTAAAAGGATTAATACAAAATAACTTCTTGTTTTTTATTCAATTGTCAGCAGTGACTGTCTTTTATGGTTTCCATCAAGCTTTCTTAAAATGATTTCAAATCTCTTAGTATCCGTTGGTATTCATTCACTCACATTGATACTTTACACTTCTCTTTGTTTATATTCATGTTTTTTTCTTGAGGCCTCATGAATTTTGTAGTCCTTTGTGGGCTTGCCATTTGGCATATCAGCAGGATAGTGTTTTTTTTCTTCTTCATATTTTCTTAGGCAAACTATTTTATCGTGATACCAATTTGAAAACAAAAGTTTCAAAAGCCACTTACACAGGAATATGATTTTTGAGGTTGGAGAAAGATTTTGTATTTTTTTAAATTCTTTCCTATCTATTTTCTCTTGATTAATGGAATTTTGTCTTCATTTAAATTTTAAAAATTTCCTTCTCTCACCTTAATCATATTGCGATTTGTGCGTGTTGGATTTACTCTTTGATATCGATTGTTCTACGATTGTGTGGATGATTTAGGAACAATGGGAGAAATATGAGATAATAATTTAAATGTTGTATTAGGGAATTAAGTAAAAAAGGATGTTTACAAAATAACTAATGTGAAAGATAAGAAATCTATAAATTTTGCTAAGAGATGTTTTAAAACAAACATCATGTTTTTTTTATTGAAGTTAAATCATTAACAAAGAAACAAATTACTTGGAGAAATTAATAAAAGGTATTTGATGAAAATTTAATGTGGAAGAGCACATCAAATATTATAGTGAAGTGCATATATATATATATCAAAAAGTCAACTGGAGTCAACTTTTATAAAGATTTATTTAGGTAAGACTTAGTTTTGTATGATAAATCTATTAAAATTGGGAGAATTATGAGAGATATTATATTTAATTGACTAATTACTATTTTTATAAGAAAATTTAGTTTGGAATTATTTTTTATGTTAAAAAAATTAATGAAGAAATATATACAAAATAAGAAATCTTATTGTGATTTTAATTGATCTTAAAAGGCTGTAATAGAGTTCCAAATGGTTTGATGTGCTTCAAAGCAAAAATGTATATTAAAAGCTTTGTTGAATCTAGTAAAGTCTCACATGATGGCTCATTGACTCATTAGAATTTAGTTGTGGACAACATCAGTGTTATTAATTATCATAAGCTTAATTATTATCCTTTTATATATTGTGAAGATATATGTAAAGGATGATTAATGTGTATATGTTTTGTAGATCATATGGTTCAAATTTTAATGAAACATTGGCAAAATATTCAACATTTGCATGAGATACTCGTTAGAAGATAGATGATCTAGAAGTTATACAATACAAATCTAATATGGCCATGTAATTTTAGTAGGCATAATAGTAGCATTTATCATATAAAATTATGGGAAGAATGGTGTTACCTAGTTGTAATAGATTTAAATAAAATGAATTTCTTATATTGTATACACACACAAGTATAACATTTAGAAAGCATGATAAATAAATTGGATAAATGCTTTAGGAGTTTTATGTAAGGTAAGTTTATAAATTGTACCTATTTGATTTGTATGAATCTAAATGATTCATTGTAAAAATGCTGTTGATATTTAGTTTTGAACATGCTAAAATGAAAATATTAAGATAGCTTTTTATCGATATAGGGAAGAATAACTCAATGAATGATCATATATTTGGGGGAATGAGTGTGTTGCATTTATTTAAGGTAAGGCAACAAAGAATTTGGTGGATTGATTGGTGTACAATAAAAAGGGTTCAACATGCTTTTGTTTTACAAATAGGTAAATATGGTGCCATGAGATTAGGAAAGAAAAGGTGATCTAAGGTTTTGATAAGTTGTTTTACATGAATTGTGTAGAATAGGTTTAATACAATCACTTAGTAGAAATAGTTGTGATATGAACAATTGAAAGATGAGGATCCTGAAATCCTACTTCAAAGAGTTGGGATAAGCAAAGGTTGATGATAACAATGAAAAAATGAGGGTTAATGGAATTTACATGGCAAGTCTAAATAAAGGAGGGATAGAGCTTAATATATTGTTATCTTGAGAATTTGTGTCCACATTTAGGTTGATTGGTTGAGCTTTGGTCGACATCATGGTGGAGAGAAGGGAGATGGTGGAAAGTGGAGAGAGCTAAGTTCTATTTTTTATTGTACAAGCATCATAAAATTTCTTAGCTTTAATCTAGGAGGAAGAACTTGTATTTTATTTATTTAATCTTAAGTTTGTGTTTAGTAGTATGTCTTGGATGCTAGTTTTGCAATATCATATTTTTATGGTCTTAGCTTACGTCAAGTTAGTCGCAATTCGTGTGAAAGGTCCACAGCATATCCCAACCATCTTTTTGAAATTGTAACTAGTGCTACCCATCGATACATGGTTTAGGATATATTGTAGGCCATACCCATATTGCCACAAGCCCCTTTTGTAATTTCTGTTGAGCTCCCAAAACTTGCTTCCAACTATTGAGTTCTTGATGATTTGTTAAATTAGCCCTTGTAGTTGATCCTTTTATTCACACGTAGCTAGGTTGAGTGGCTTGCCTGCAAGTGTTATGGAAAATAATTTTAGTCTTGTGATTTTAGAGGTTGATAACTACATTCAATGTTAAATGTAGATATCAAATTTTGTATAAAAAATGTGTTGCTAGAATAGTGGTTTTTTTATCACATTTTTCACTTGCATCAGCTCATATTGTAGAAGTAATACTTTTTTCTTTGAAAGATGCGCTTCAAATAAGAAGCAATTGTGGCCGATGAGGTTTGAACCTGTGACATGAGATAATAAATTCAAAGCTTCAATCACTGAGCTATCACATCATTCACTTTAGATGCAATACTTGATAATGAATTTTTTTTTATAATGGATTTTTGATGTACTTATTTATTTGAATAATAGATTTGTGCTTGATGATTCTTGGATTATTTCACAAGGTTTAGGATTTAGGAGATTTGATGGAATTTGCATATATGTTGAAATATGCGCTGTTTGAAATATTTAGGGGCTGTTTGGTATGCTGTATTTGAAGTGTGATTTAATTACAATGTTATCAAATTACTTTATAATTATTTGGTTATTTATATTAGTTTTATTTGGGATTATAATATTTTGTTTAGAATGAATTAATTTATAAAGTATGATACTCTGTATAATTCATTGGTGAGATTTAATAACAGCCAAAGGAGATCCTACCTGTCCAGCCACAACTAGTTTCATCAAGATCGGCTACTACATCCCTCAGCTATATATATGCCTATATGTATCTTACCACATTCATATAATAAAATTCCTATTCTTGATTCTTCTTCTTTTCTTCTTCTCTCTTTAATTCTACATGGTATCAGAGCACGGTTCTTCCTCGACTGTCCTCTCCTAGGAAAAATTCAAAAAACACAGCACCTTGAACCCTCTCTTCAAGCTGATCCAAGAAGCCTGCCATCTCCATCCCAATGCAAGACTGCAACCATCTCTCCATCTCTTCAAATTCAAAGACCGACTGTCCATCAAGGACCATCTACTATAGATTTAACGAATGTTGAATCACAATCGAGCGATAGCCACCTCCATTATAGATTCAAAATATTTTAAATTCTTGATGTCAAACATCAAGAACATGATACACTCCCCTCCCACATCCGAAAACTACTCAATTTGGAGAGCCCAAATACTTCAACTGTTCAAAAAAGACAACAACCTACAAAGACATGTTGATGTGTTCGATCCTCAACCACAAACCACCAATCCCAGCTATTCCTCCTGGGTCTCAACAGACAAAAATTTGATTCCTGCCCTCTACTTCACCATATCTCCCTCCATTCTTCCATTCATCTTGGAAGCCGATTTTTGCATTGATTTGTGGCACATTCTTGAGAATAGATTTCAGTCTACCAATTGCTCTAGAGTCATTCAACTCAAGAACAAACATTACAACGTATCCCTAAAGGATAGATCTATGTTTGAATATCTATTTGAAATCAAATCCATAGTGGACAAGATTGCTGTAGCCAGCTCCAAGAGTGACAACGAAGATGTCATACTTTATACCTTAAACGGTCTCCCCTTCACCTAACAAGCATTCAAAATTGCAATCCGAACAAAACTCAACCCAATTGACCTAGACGATTTCTATTCTCTCGTATGCAACTAAGAGATCGATGTCCAACAAGAAGGAAATCCTGCTACACAATTAGTCCTCCATCAACCAAAACCACCCGTCTCTCTACAGCAACATAAACAAATATTGTGGAAGAGGTCGCACGTCCATACCATCTTGGGGAAGAGACCGATCAATTACACCATACAAAGGAATGCCATCAACGCCAAGAATCTCAAGATCCATAGTGGACAAGATTGCTGTAGCCAGCTCCAAGAGTGACAACGAAGATGTCATACTTTATATCTTAAACGGTCTCCCCTTCACCTAACAAGCATTCAAAATTGCAATCCGAACAAAACTCAACCCAATTGGCCTAGACGATTTCTATTCTCTCGTATGCAACTAAGAGATCGATGTCCAACAAGAAGGAAATCCTGCTACACAATTAGTCCTCCATCAACCAAAACCACCCGTCTCTCTACAGCAACATAAACAAATATTGTGGAAGAGGTCGCACGTCCATACCATCTTGGGGAAGAGACCGATCAATTACACCATACAAAGGAATGCCATCAACGCCAAGAATCTCAAGATCCATAGTGGACAAGATTGCTGTAGCCAGCTCCAAGAGTGACAACGAAGATGTCATACTTTATACCTTAAACGGTCTCCCCTTCACCTAACAAGCATTCAAAATTGCAATCCGAACAAAACTCAACCCAATTGGCCTAGACGATTTCTATTCTCTCGTATGCAACTAAGAGATCGATGTCCAACAAGACGGAAATCCTGCTACACAATTAGTCCTCCATCAACCAAAACCACCCGTCTCTCTACAGCAACATAAACAAATATTGTGGAAGAGGTCGCACGTCCATACCATCTTGGGGAAGAGACCGATCAATTACACCATACAAAGGAATGCCATCAACGCCAAGAATCTCAAGATCCTCATTTATCGAATGTCAAATCTGTCATAAGCCGGGTCACTCGGCCAAGAACTGCTGGTGTCGAATGGATCACAACTCCAATCAGCTCCCCCATCCTCTCACCGCTCTTTGTATCGACGGTTTGGACTACCATAGTTGGTATATTGATTCTGGAGCCTCAAGCCACATCACCATTGACATTAACAACCTCTCCATAGCTGATATGTATCAAAGCTCCGACCGAGTCATTGTAGACAGCGGCGAGACACTCAAAATCTCCAACATGGGCAACGACATTCTCCCCATATCTCACCGTTAGTTCCTACTGAACAAAATCCTTCTGTCCTTCAATGCCAATACAATCTTCTTTCCATATACAAGCTAACATCAGACACTTTCTGCTCCATCTCCTTTGATCCAACCGGATTCATAATCAAGGATCTCCACTTGAGCACTCCTCTCCTAAAAAGTTGTTGAATTAATGGCTCTACAACATTTGCCCATCTCCAGAACCTCCACCCTCCACCCTCCAAGCTTATCCTACTATCCTCCCAACTCCGAAAGCACCTCCATGGCACCTCGGACTGGGACATCCAAGCCAAGAAATTCATCATCTTCTTAACAAGCAACAACCATCCATCAACAATAGTAGCTCCTTATTCCCATGATCCACTTGCATCATTGCTAAGCACTGCAAGTTACCTTTCTCTACTCAGTCTTCTAGAACTTACAATGAATTTGAATGTCTTCATATCAATGTATGGGGTATAGCCCCCATAATTTCTTAAGGATACAAATTTTATGTTATTTTTGTCGATCATTATTCTTTCTATATATGGATCTTCCCACTAAAACATAAATCTGAAACATTACAAACATTCATGCATCCCTACAAATTCATTGAACATCAATTCAACAAACATATCAAAACTCTCCAATCATATGGAGGGGAATACAACTCCACCCTCTTCCATAATCTCTTAAAAAATCTTGGCATTCATCACCAAATGTCCTGCTCATATACTTCTCAACAAAATGGAGTAGCGGAACACTAACACATACTAGAAGTTACCAGTGACTTCTCCAAACCGCCAATTTACTCGAAACTTTTGGCCTCAGGCCACTTTTACCTCCATTATCTCATCAACCGACTACCATCTCCAAACACCAACATCATCTCTCCTTTTCAGCTCCTATTTAGCACCCAACCAAATGACGACCATCTCAGAGTATTCGGGTGCCTATGCTTTCCTCTCCTTCCCCGTACAAAAGCATCCAAACTTAGACCGAATCTCTTCCATGCATTTTCCTTGGCTACTCTCCAAATCACAAAGGATACATATGCTATAATCCCAAAACCTCAACCTCCTTAATCTTCTGTCACGTCCAATTCGTCGAAAACTAGTTTTCTTGCTCCAAACCATCTCTCACCCGCAACAACATCAAACTCCCCTTCTAAAACAACCTTCACACTATTCACCCTTGTTCCAATTTCTGCCATACCACCGCAATATCAATCTGCTAGACCAACGATACAAATCCTTCCATCTCCACCCATAACACCAACACCAGCTCTTCCACCGATAACACCTCCACGCAGACCTCTTACAACCAAAGCATCCAGCCATCCATCCCAACCTGCAAACCCGCTTCCATAACCAAACCAAAAACGCTACTTCTTCCCACCCATTCAATGCAAACACACTTAAAAATAGGAACCATAACACTCAAACCCCTTGTCAACCTATTTCACAACATACCACTCCAACATGAACCAAACTCTTACGAGGTAGCAACAAACCTAAAACATTGGCAACTAGCTATGGCTGACAAGCATAAAGAACTAATGGATCAGCACTTTTGGACATTGGTTTCTTCTCAACCTCATCAAAATGTCATCGGATGCAAATGGACATACCGTATCAAACTCAACAATGGCGGCACAGTGGCTCGCGACAAGGCTCAGCTAGTGGACTAAGGATTCTGGCAGAATTACAATATGGATTACCTCGAAACGTTCAGCCCAGTTGTGAAAATGCCAACCATCAGAGTCCTACTTACCATCTCACATAGTACAAGCGGACGGTTGTACAAATGGATGTATCAAATGCATTCCTCCACAACAAGCTCAACAAAATAGTACATGCGTTTAGTAAAAGGATTTGAAGACCCCAACTTTCCCAACCACATACATCTTCTCAAGAAAGTCATATACGACCTCAAACAATCACCACATCAATGGTACTCCATCACAGACTTTCTCCACAGCAAATGATTTTGCACCAGTAGAGCCGATCCCTCTCTCATAGAAAACAACATTGCAGACCAAATCTACCTTGTAGTCTACATGGATGCCATCCTCATCGTAGGACTGAACCAAGTAGTTCTCACAGCTTTCATAGCTACTCTTACGTAGCAATTTCAAATGAAATACGTGGGTACACCTGCCACCTTTCTAGGTATATCCCTCATGTAGTCCACATTGGTTCCCATGCTAAGTCAATCCACATATGCACTAATATTCTAAAAAATTCAGTCATGGAACAATGCAATCCGACCCCACTCTTATCACTAACCAAACCCGAATGACCAACCCATAAGTTCCCTTCTCTCAACTGGAATTATACAAGCAACTAGTGGGATCCCTCCAATACCTTACACAATCACAAGACTCTGTCAGCACATGCATAACCCAACACAAGCAAACCTTGAACAACTCAAACAAACACTACAATACGCCAAAGGCATTCAATAACTCGGAATTCAAATAGACCCTGGGGGTAGGAGATACATCACATAGAAACTCTACAATCAGTTATTGTATCCTCAGCAACACACCAATCTCATGGAGCACCAAGAAACAAAGCGACCTCTAGATCCTTCATGAAAACTGAATATTGTGCTCTAGCAACTACAACAACGGATATGATATGGCTCCACAGACTACAAGAATTCAATCAGTCTCCACATAAATCACAATGTTTCGCTGCGACAATCTATTCGTCATAGCTCTTGCAAAGAACCCTGTCTATCTCGTCTGAACTAGGGCACTTTGAAGTCGATTGTTATTTCATTCGGGACTGCATATCACAGAAGGAGGTCGAGCTATTCCATGTTCCCACTGAAGCTCAAACAATAAACTTTTTCACATACTCAGAGACAAACTCACCATCAAAGTGTCAATGCGAGTTTGTAGGGGAAAAATAACAGCCAAAGGAGATCTAAGCTGTCCATTCACAACTAGTTTCATCAAGACTGATCGCCTCTATGTATTTTACCACATTCATATAATAAAATTTATATTCTTGATTCTTCTTCTTTTTCATTCCCTCTTTAATTCTACAAGATTGTCCCAATTTTTGCTTAGCTATTTTTTAGTATAAATGAATAAGATTCAGTTCCCACTCAATCAAAATATAAGGGAAAAAGACCACCCAATCTCTTCAACCAAATGAATGTTCAAAACAACTTATCGATAAATGGTTTCATCTTCATTTCTTTACTTGCAATTTTACAAACCAACATATATGTCAAATAACTTGCTCATAGGATCTTCAAGATATCGATAGACTATTTATTTCTTGACACAATCCCTTACCCACATCAAACAACAAATGAGGAACACATTCTAAAGTCAAAATTTAAATATATATATATATATATATATATATATATATATATATAGTATAGATGTTGGAGTTCCAACAAATCTAAACTAAATCCTTACCATTACAGCAATATCAAATGCTGAAGCTATCATAAAAAGTAAGCAAAATGTGCTCCACATACATTTATCTCTCTGATAAAAAAAACTCAATTCCTGCCCAGTCAAACTATAAAAGAAAAGAATTACTCGATTTCTCTTCAACCAAATGAGTGGCAAAAACAACTTATTGTAAATTCTTTCATCCTCGATTCTTTTGTTGCAAGTCCTACAAGCCAACAAAAATGTCAAAAAACTAACTTGTGGGATATTAAGTCTATCAATAGACTATTGATTCCTAAGCACAACCACTTCACTTGTACCGAGCAACAAATAAAGAATACACCACAAAGTCAAAACCCAACTATACCATATCATTGGATTTTTCTAACAAACAAAAATTAAATTCATACCATCATGACAACAATCTTAGACCGAGAAGTAATCTTTGACAATATTGATTGTTTCTTAAGCATGCGACCCCATTGACTAAAAAATACAAGTGGGAGAATTTCATCGATGGTAGGCGTTGGATTGTTGACATAGTGGCATGAGAAGGTGATGAGAAAGCTACCCTTTCCCACACCTGAATTGTCGACGAGAAGAAACTCGAACGAACAGTCATAGCTTCTACTATGGAGAAGGGGCAATAGACGAGGAGAAGCTCGACCAAAAAAGTCAAAGTATGAGTGGAGATGGTTTAGGGGATTTTTGCTGAGCATTAGCAAGGCGTTGGAAATGTAGTGGGTGAAGTAGGTGTTGAGCATGCTACTTTTTTCAACCCTTGAATTGCCTATTCAAAGAATCTTAAAAGAATCGCACAACTACTGTCATGGAGAACAGGACAATGGACTAAGATAAGCTATGTAGTCATAGATGCAGGTGACAAGCAAGCTACTCTTTGTAAACCCTAAATTATTATTGTGAAGAATCTTGAAATAATCATCGCATGTGCTCTTGCGGAAGAAGTAGACAAGAGCAATTTTGTCATGATGCGTACTGTAATCAAATAATTCCAATTTGAACATAATTTGATTCAAGTACATTTGTGAAGAAATCAGGGGACTTAAATTTTACTTAAATTCAATTCCCTTACTAATAATTACTAATAAATTACTGCAAACCAAACAACCTCATAAATGTAATTGAGGAGAAAAATAACTAGTATTTTGTTTATTTTATTTTTTAATTTGTATTGTACATGATATTGATATGACAGCTTATGTGTTTTATTATATCATATCATTACAACCTCAAGTCATTACAATATTTGGCTAGCCATTCAGAATCTACATGAAAGGCTACCACAGATCTTGGCCTTCCACTTGTATTTGTGTGCGTAGGGCTTCCCATCTTTACATGTTGTGTCAAAGGCTACCACAAATCTTTCCACCCACTATAGTATAAGCCCCATCAATGATTCTCGACTAACACTAAGAACTGTTGTCAAATCTTTGATTATTCATGACTTACCTTGTTCATATAGTTAACCTTTTGATCCATATGAAAACCAGCTACATGCAGTCCTTTTTCTTTTGCTTAACGATTCTGCGACTTTTGTTCATAGATTGTGCTCAGCGATTGGCCAAACTATTCAATCACATGTTTCAAAGTCTATCAATCCTTTGGTTGACTTGTTATTTTGATCCAATGGTGTGAGTGTCAACCTTGGTTATATATTGAATAAATAATTTATTTTTTGATTTTGTACTATGCTCTAAATTATATAAACAATTGCCAATTTTGTTATGTTGACATTACTATTTGTTGTGATTATTGAAGTTGCTTTCCAACAATGTTTGCATGAATCTCAATTTGAATTTTTGAGCAGAGAAAGGGTGAAGTAACTCTAGTGGATTATTCCTTTAATTTTGACGTGAACTCAGATTTGCATTACCCCAGTAGCACCCTTAAATATTTTCGTTGTTTTTGTTTTAATGTTGGTTTTTACTTGGGATTTGGGATGTTGTTAGCATTATTATAATTTGAGAATTTCATTATGTTTTGAGAGATTATTATATTGCATCAACTTTCTTGTAACACTATCATTAGTTACACACATAAATAGTTTTTTCACAAATTGAATTTCCATAACTTAATTTTAATTTCATTGATTTATTATTAGAGTTTTGAATCGATGGTTTTCTTGAAATCTTCTTCTTAGCCTACATGATGCATTCTTTTTATACTTTTGCTTAAGGCATAGGAATTCTTGGAAACCTTCACCAATTAATTTTACTTGAAAATTGTATCCTAAAGATCTGTTAATTTGAGAAAATCGGGAGACATTTTTTATCTATTGACTAAATTCAAGCTAACTTAAAATTCTGAAGTATGGTACTAAATATTTTAATGCACATTTAAATGATAGATAGTCATTAAAAATAGTAACCGACCAGGCATATCCTTATTTTGATTGTTAAACAAATAATTGATAATAGCCAAGGATCATATACAAGGGATTACTCTCTTGAATTTCTGCCAAATAGGTGGGCATTGGATGAGGAATTTAGTGGAAAAATCTGGATCAAGAATCTTGTCAATTCTTTTATTTTGTCTTCTTGAATCTTATCTTCTTTATCTTTGTCTGCCCTTCTCATTATTTAAATTTGATATTAAATTTGAATTTCAATTTTACAACTTCGCCCACTCTTAATTTATACTTGCAAGTTTGAACTTGTTATTTTCTTGAGCCTTTTTTGGATCAACCCTTTGCTATTTATTTATAGTTCTAGCTGAATGTCATGCTTGCTGAATCATCCAAACCACTTTGTAGAGTTGAGATGACACTTTTGGCCCTTTTCACAGCTAACCTGAAAATGAACATTTGTTTTGGTTTGTCTAGCATAACTTATCTCAGTTTTGTTGAATGTGCCACTATTTTTTTTTTGCAATGAGATGGAATTAAGTTTTAGTGTGTTGAAACCAAATTGCAGATGAGGTCATGGAAGCGTTTAGAGGCCGATACTTCTAAATTGATAATTTATAGGCTTTGCTGGTTGTGAAATTAACATTTATTTGTCTCTCATGTATGGTTGTTTAGATTGCATTTATTTGATCGAGTATTTTTGGTTGTATTTTTGTGCATGCTTTGTTTTTCTATTGCAGGTACACGTGCATTGTTAAAATATATAACATGTGCCATCCTCACTAAAATATGAATAAGTTACCATAATTCTGTATGACTTTTGAAGCATTCGAGAACTTCTGTACTTTCTAGTGAAACATAGTTTTGCTACATGATCTAAACTAGATTTTATTTTTTAGCATGGCTCCACGTGCAAGTTTTAAAATATTTAAACTTTATGTTTGTCATCTAACTGTTTAACGTAACAATATCAAAATACATTGTGAGATTTTTATTATAAATATTTTAAAGATTATTTGAATATCTAATAAAAGGTTACTATTAAAAATATTGAAAAACTTAAGGGTTAAAGTAAATCAAGATCCTATGTTAGATAGAGCACTGTTCATAAATAAAAATAATTTAGGTCCTTTTTACTAAATACATTGTTAAGAGAAAAATATAATAAACTAATTAATATTATTTTTAGTAAACACTTTTAAATTTTTTAGCACATCTTTCTTTAAACCACTAAATTATAATTGTAGCTCCACTTCCTAATTCACCACAGTTGTATGGTTTGCATCTCATAAAACTATTTTGGAACTGTAAGTTGATGAGAAGGAGCTTGAAATGCATAGACTTGAGAGAGAAGGGATAATGAGAAGAGGGACTGAAGAATTGTATAGATTATGAGATATTGATAGGGGATAGATGTGCATATATTAAATGATGCATATGCAGTTGTTGAGAAAAGGTGCTCTATTTTTCTTAAATATGTTAAGTTAATCAGTCAAGAAATGGCAATACATATCTAATTTAACTATTATTGGGATGCATGACTGAGATGTATTTTAGAATTTGATGATAAATATGTGACCTTAGTGAAATCCCAAGCACTAGATTTTAATTAATTGCTACCAAAATTTGTTGCAATTTTAGTGCTAATATCAGATTCTCTTAAAAATCAATTCGAGTTGCTTTATGGATCTTTAATAAATGACATCATTTGTGCATACGGTACCTTTTTGTTTTTTGGTAGTTGTTTGTTTGTGCTTGATTCTTAACTATGATTTTTAACTTTTTGTTTGTAGGGAACACTGAAGGAACAGCACCTGTAACATCTCAGTCACTTACTCCAACTAGTCAACAAGAATGGCTTCTACCCGTTGATGTCCGCAAGCAATCCAAATTTGAGTTCAGTGTGACAATGAACTTTAATGTTACCGAATCTGAAGCAGGTATTGTCGAGGCTTCTTCCACTGTTTCCAGCGGATTTGCATGTAGATAATTTAATGCTGAATTTCCTTCCACCGGCTGTATCAACAAAGTGCCCTGATGTACTTCAGGTAATTTTTTTTATTTCAATCTTTTAAATCTGCCTCTGATGTTTTTGTTAATGAATTATTGTTTATATAAACTAGCTTCTGATATAAAACGCAAGATAATGTTTTTACCATACCTGTACATACAGTGGTTACTTGTGGTGAGAATTGGGAACAGATAAAATTTGGCTTTTTTTGGTTTCTTAGGTATAACCACTAAATTTCTCTAATCATCCTAATACAATTATTTATTGTAATATTATGTTTTTTGTATCTTGTTAGAAGGCTTGATGCCATCTCATTTGCACTTTCTGCTACCACACCATGAAAAAATACTATGGAGGTCCTCAACTTCTGAATGAGTAAATTTAATTGATGTTTTGAAATGTTTTTTTAATGTATAATTTACTGTTGGCATTATACAATTGAACTAATATTCCATAGCCGAAGGCTGAAGTGAGACATGGTGGATGTTGGTACACATTTTGTTGTTTGGGAGTGCAATCGAAGTGTAGGATGTGGAGGCCCGACTCTGGTTCAACGGAAACCGTTCCGATATCGGGTATTCGTTTACCGCAGGATCATATTGAGTAACTTAAGAGAAAAAGGAATACACATATAAAAGCCAAAGATATTATTCATTTATTTTAATGTTCATATTACAAGATCTTTTCAACACTCATACAAAAGTGAAAACAAAGAAAAAGATAAAAGATAAACAGGCAAAATAGCGTCATTGATCTATCAGCAGTTTGAAAATTTTAAGCATTAGGGTTCTTACGTGTATTCCCCTAGGAGCACCTGATCTGGTATTGTACAGGAAATATTACCGGGAATTTTCAGTAATTAGAGAATACTCTAAGTACTGCATTACACAATAATATTTATATTTTAAAAGATACAATTAGCGGAAGTAAGACGGAAATAAAATGCACAAAAAATAAGGCAATTGCGCGAAATAAATAAACAATTTTCTGCAACAAGTATTATCACAAATAAAGGTTATTGATGTTATTTTCCAGTAACTAATCTTGAATGTTACTGATGTTATTTTTCAGTAACAATCCTGAATGTTACTGATGTCATTTTCCAGTAACAACCCCGAATATTATTACGTTGGTTTCGAACAACCAACCAAGCATCAAATGAATTTGGCTCAAAGCAAATAAGCGAAGCAGTAAATACAATAAAATGTAATATTTGCCATGTACTAGGTACATTTGTTCCTTGAGTTCAGAAGTTCAATAGTTCGGATGAGTGACAGTTCGCTCAATTTGCATTTAAGTTTCTAATATTTCTTTAAATTAGTCTTTTTAAAAGTGATGTGATATTTGAGGAATTTTATATTCTTCTTTTCTATTATGTCCTTTTCCTTTACATTCATATGATGATTTTAAGTTTGCATTTTTAAGTCACTTGATATTATCATTATGATAATATTACTGTATAAAAAAGTAAAGATAGAAATGAAAAGAATACTTAAATGGAAATAGTAGTTATTTTATAGCATTTGAATTATTTTCATTATAAATTAATGAGAATGATCAAAATGTGAATGATTAAATATAATTCTTTTATAGCAATGTTTTAAATTTATAAAGTAATAAGATTAGCAAAAATGTTCCCTTTAATTTCCTCCCTTCAATCACCTCTCACCTTAGAATAGGATTGCCGAAAAATGGAGGGAGGCTGGAGTGGGGTGGCCGGAAGCTGGAGGAGGGTCGGAGGAGGTAGCTGGCCGGCAAGGTGGCTGCTACTGGCCGACGGCTGGCTGGTAAGGGTTGGGTTGGAGGGGCTGGCAGCTGCTGTGTGGTTGGCTGTGTGTGTGGAGTATAGGGGGAAGGGCTACTGTTTTAAAGAGGATAAGGGAAGTGGGAGAGAATGGCTGAAACAGGGAGAGAATGGCTGAAACAGGGAGAGAGGGCTGTGCTTAAATAGGCGCAGGAGGGGGTCTCCTACACCAAACGTGCGCTAATTCAGCACCTTAATGGCGCATGGTATGCGTCCGTGCTTCCTGGCGCGGAAGCTTCTTGCGCCAGAGGCGGAAGAAATCACACGCCATTATTTGCGCGGGGGATAACAATTCCTTAAGGAATTTTATTTAATAAAACTATTTAAACTTAATTAATTGCATTTTTTCGCCGTTCGGTGTCCAAATACAATGAAACTTGACACCGATGTGTGTTACGATATTATGAACACCCTTGCGCTGAAAATTTTCGATTCGGAATAATATTTTATTTTATATTAATTTTGAGATTAAAACTTCAAAAATTAACTACAATAAAATCGGCGCTCAGAATTTGATGAAATTTGTCGAGCAGCTTTTAAATAATATACTTAACACAACAACACTAAAAATGATGAATTCAGACACGTATTTCAATATCTTTATTTTTATAATTTAAATAATTTAGAAAATAAAGAGGGAGTTTCCGCTATTTGGATTTCTCCCAAATTAGGGCACTTTGATCTTAAAATTATGCTCATTTAAGGGTATTTTTGTTTGCCATAATTCAAAATTTCCCGGGGTCCTAATATGTCGGGATTTTGACCTAAATTGCAAAGTAACGGTTTCCGCTATTGTGATTAATTGCTTGTGTATTTAGTAAAAACAACCGCTTCTAATTAAAGTTTTTAAATCACTCCAAACAGATGGATTCCGACGAAGGCTTTCTCTCAGTACCCACTGAAACCTCAGTTAAGACCACAATCTCCTCGATTACAGCAGATAATAGAACAGATCGTCTATTGGAAGCTGTTTTGCAAGCCCTTTCAAACCAAGGGAAGCTTCTACCCCCTTGCTTTCACCAGAGCCCCCTCAAAGATTACGGGTAGACGATGCCCTGCAAGCCTTCCTCAAATTTAATCCTCCTACCTTCAACGGCTCAGCCCAACCCATGGAATCCAAGGACTGAATGAAAGCAAATTAGATAGCTTGAAGTGTCTTTCAAGCGAGGAAGTTAGACTAGCAAAATATTTGCTAGAGGGTGAAGCCGAGAGGTGGTGGAAGATCACGTACGAGACAACCTTTGAAGGCGTTAGTTTGGAAGACATTGTGGGCAGAGTTCACGGCCGCATTTAGAAGCCGCTACATTCTTCATTCCGTCCAGAGGATCCTTGAGAGCCAATTTATAAAAGTGGCTTAGGGCGACCGATCTGTGGTAGCTTACGAGACGGAGTTCATAAAACTCTCTCGTTATGCACTGAAGCTGGTAGACTGTGAAGTTTCGAGGTGCAGTAGGTTCTTGGAAGGTTTAAAAGATAGCATTCACACCAACCTAATTTCTTTGAGGTATACAAAATTTGTTGATATTTTGGATCGTGCAACAATGCTTGAGCACAATGAGCAGGTGATCGCAGAACGACAAGGGAAAAGACCGATCACTTCTGCTAGGGACCAGGAGACTTTCAAACGTCCCTGATACCCTCCACCAGCCAGGGCATACCAAATGTTCGTAGAAGGTCCTAGGACCCTCAAGGGCGTAGCATGTGATATGCCTCACCTGGGTGGGAGATGCTATCACGGGCATAACTGCTGCTCTATCTGTGGGCGCATCGGCCACGGTTACCATTTCTGTATAGCCAAAAGGACAGTAGACGGAGATATTATCAGATCCCAAGCCAAAATTCAGCACCAGCAGCCCCCTCGCCAAGAATCATCGAAGAGGAACTGCTCCTAGGCACGTCGCTTCAACGACAGCGTCTACCCAAAGGAATGGTCAGGCCTCTCGGGCCACACATTCTAGCATGGATGTACACTCTGACTCCTATCATAGCACCCGACGACAACAACGTGGTGTTAGGTACATTACCTTTCTCATTTTTAAATTATCAACACGCTTGCATAAACCTTTTTTTTAATATAGTTGTTTACTTTTTAATTAGGCGCCATACAGATTAATAGTGAATATTTTAGCATCTTGTTCGATACGGGAGCAAGTCACTCTTTTATTTCAAAAATTGTGTTAGGGCCCTCAATATTCCATGTTGCAATCTAGCCAGCACCCTCAATATTGGGTTGCCTTCCGGTGCCACCATGTGCGCTCAACAATTTTGTATTTGTAACATCCCAATCAATGATGTAGTTTATGAGGCTACTCTACAAGTCCTCTTTATAATGAACTTCGATATGATTTTAGGGATTGATTGGTTAAGTATGCATGAAGCAGTCATTGACTGTCAGAAGAAGAAGATTACTTTTAAGAAAGAAAGGAAATCGGAAGTATTCATGGGTAGATTAGGTTTTAACGCTTCTCTAATCAATGCACTCAAGGCCGAGAAGTTAATCCGCAAGGGATGCGAGGCCTACCTAGTCTCTTTGATAAATAAGCCAAAAGAAGGCATCTCTTTATCAGAAACCAGAGTAGTAAAGGATTTTCCTGATGTCTTCCCCGACGAGCTCCCTGGTTTACCTCCAATAAGGGAAGTAGAATTTTCTATTGAATTAGTACCTAGGTCGCAGCCTCTGTCTAAAGCATCTTACCGTCTAGCCCCAAACGAACTGCAAGAACTTCACGAGCAATTGCAGGACCTAATGGAAAATGGTCTTATTAAACCCAGCACGTCACCATGGGGAGCTCCAATTTGTTTTGTAAAGAAAAAGGATGGATCAATGCGTATGTGCATTGACTACCGGGAATTGAACAAGATAATCATAAAAAATAAGTATTCGTTGCCTCGAATAGACGATCTATTCGATCAACTCGCTGGGGCTGAAGTCTTCTCCAAAGCAGATCTGTGATCTGGATATCATCAAGTCCGAGAGCGAGAAGAAGACATTCCAAAAACAGCATTCAGAACCCGTTACAGATATTTTGAGTTTTTAGTAATGTCATTTGGATTAATGGATGCTCCATCAGTCTTCATGGATTTAATGGAGCGAGTTCTTAGACTCTTTTTAGAAAAATTTGCGATCGTGTTTATTGACGACATCTTGATTTACTCCAAAAGTGAAGAGGATCACGAGAATCACCTAAAACTTGTTTTGAGCACATTAAGGGAACATCAGTTGTTTGCAAAATTCGCAAAATGTGAATTCTGGTTGAAGTCCGTTGCTTTTCTAGGTCATGTGATCACTGCTAAAGGGAGACAAGTTGATCAGAATAAGATAAGCGCCATTCAGGATTGGCCGCAACCCTCTACTTTGACCAAAATTCGAAGCTTTTTGGGTTTAGTAGGCTACTGCCGAAAGTTTGTCAAGGGATTTTCGCTATTAGCCTCACCTCTGTCAAAGTTAACTCAAAAAGTGGTACCTTTCGTTTGGAATCAAGATTGCGAACAAGCATTCCATAAATTGAAAGAATTGCTGATCGCCGCACCAATTCTAATCTTACTGCAAGAGGGAATTAATTTTCAAGTATTCACTGATGCATCCAACATTTGCTTGGGCTGCGTCTTAATGCAGGAAGGGAAGGTAATTGCCTACGCCTCAAGGCAATTAAGGAAGCACGAAAAGAATTACCCAGTTCACGATCTGGAGATAGCATTGGTCGTTTTTGCCCTAAAAATTTGGAGACACTACTTGTGGGATAAAATGTGAAATCTATACCGATCACCAAAGCTTAAAGTATATTTTTACCCAGAAACAACTGAACTGTAGGCAAAGAAGATGGCTTGAATTAATCTGTGACTATGATCTTAGTATCACATATCATCCCGGTAAAGCCAACGTTGTTGCTGATGCCTCAACAGAAAAGGATCTCTAAATGAATTAATCATAAAAAGTCCCTTGATGGAAGAATTCTGGAAGCTGGGAATAAGGCCAATTTCCGGCAAGCAATTAAACGATCTACTCCAGATAAGTACCGCCGAACCTACGCTTCTGCAACAGATTTATATCGCTTAAGAACAAGACCCGGTGTATTCAAAGCTAAAGAAGGACATAGAAAATGGACGTCGATTGGACTTACAGCTTCAGCAAGAGATTTATATTTACCATAAGAAAAGAGTTTGGGTCCTTAATATTGCATCCATTCTAAACCAGATACTAAGTGAAGCTTACAATTTGGGATATTCAGTTCATCTTGGAAACAGCAAAATGTATCAGGATTTAAAAGGAGTATTCTGGTGGCCAGGACTCAAAAGAAGTGTGGCGGAGTTTTTCGCTAAATGCCATGTGTGCTGCTTAGTAAAAGCTGAGCATCATAAGCCAGGTGGACTCTTGCACCCACTAGAGATTTCGGAATAGAAATGGTCAGATATTTTTATGGACTTTGTCATGGGATTACCTAAGAGTCGTTCAGGAGCAAATGCAATTTGGGTAATAGTGGACCGATTGACTAAATCAGTTCATTTTATTCCTATCAAGCAAACTGACACCGTTGAAAGGTTAACCAAGCCCTATATCAAAGAAATAATCAGACTTCATGGGATTCCAAAAGTCAGTCTCGGATCGAGATAGCAGATTTACATCCCGATTTTGGCAAGCGGTACATCTCGATTTAGGAATCGTGCTAGCTCTAAGCACTGCCTTCCACCCACAGACAGACGGACAAACTGAAAGAGTTAATCAAATACTCGAAGATCTACTGCGGTTGAGTATTCTAGATTTTGGTGGTAGTTGGGAAAAGCACATACCTTTATCGAATTCGCATATAATAATAGCCATCGAGCGAGTATTGGGAGGCCCCTTATGAAGGATTATCTGGAAAAAAGTGCAGTACTCTACTAGTCTGGACGCAAGTTGGAGACGTTCAAATTGATGGCTCGGAGTTGATTGAAGAAACGAATGAAAAGATAAGGCAAATCAAGAGCTGAATTGCGGCAGCCCAGGACCGACAAAAGAAGTATCACGACGCCAAACATCGGATGTTAGAATTTCACATTGGTGATCGTGCCCATCTAAAGGTTAGTCCGATGAAAGGTATTCATCGCTTTGGAGTTACTGGTAAGTTGAGCGCCAAATATGTTGAACCATTCGAAGTAACTACAAAAATTGGAAGCTCGGCTTACAGACTTAAACTTCCTGAGAGATTTTCTGTCGTGCACAACGTTTTCCACGTTTCAGCACTTCGTAAATGCCTCCAGGAATCCTCTCATCAAATTTCTAATTCGACAGTCGAAATTCAGCCTAATTTGACTTGTGTTGAAAAGTCGCTTCAAATCGTTGAGAAAGACCGCCGCAAATTACGAAGCAGAACGATCCCGATGGTTGAAGTACAGTGGCACAATCATACTGCTAAAAGAAGTCACGTGGGAAAAAGAAGATGTTATGCGAAGAAAATATCCAGAGTTATTTCTTAATTAAGGTAATCCAAAACTTCCCTTAAGTCTTCTTTTTGTTCTTCTGGTGTCGAGGACGATATCGTTTTTAAGTAGGGGAGTTTGTAACAACCCGAGATCGTTACTTTGCAATTTAGGTCAAAATCCCGACACTAACATTAGGACCTCGGGAAATTTCGAATTAGGGCAAACATAAATAACCTTAAATGAGAATAATTTTAAGATCAAAGTGCCCTAGTTTGAGAAAAATTCGAATAGCGGAAGTTCCCTCTTTATTTTATGAATTATTTAAATTCTAAAAATCAAGAACATTGAAATATTTGTCAGAATTCATCATTTTCAGTGTCGTTGTGTTAAGTATATTATTTAAAGGCTGCTCGAGAAGTTTCATCAAATTATGAGCGCCAGTTTTATCGTAGTTAATTTTTAAAGTTTTTAACCTCAAAAATTAATATAAAATAAAATATTATTCCAAATCGAAAATTGTTCGGCACGAGGGTGTTTGTAATGTCGTAACACAACTCAGTGTCAAGTTTCGTTGTATTTGGACGCCGAATGGAGAAAAAACGTGATTAATTTAAGTTTAAATAGTTTTAAATAAAATTCCTTGAGGAATTTTTATTTCCCGGTGGTGTAAATAAAAATATAGCTTCAGACTATTGCTCTAAAGATATGAGCACAGTGTGGTAGATTTTTAACACAGCCAAACAAAATTAACAAACGAAGCGGGTAGCAAATATCTGAACCAAAAGCTTGCTCAAGATTCTTGCGTCAATATACATGGTAGCAAACTCTTGGAAGACAAATTTTCCCCACTTCTAGAAGTCGGAAGTGAAACTTTGACCTTTTTGTAAGCAATTGAACTCTTGTGCTGGATGCTTTTTCTAAAAATTTAATAAGGGAACTGTAAAAGGATCACAGTACAAAATATGCAGAAAGTTAACAGTTTCTGAACCTTCAATATATTTGAGAAACAAGGAAAAACAAACTAAGTGAGCGGAATTTTTATTATCTACTTTTCCTAAAGAGTTTTTTCTTGAAATGATCCCCCAATTATTGAAAAACGCCCAATTTAGTCCCTTGAGTATTAAAATGCCTAAAATAGTTCTAAAATCTTTTTAAAATTCAAATTAATCTAATTTTAACTTTTTTATTTATTTTGGATGAAAAAGTTAAATTATTAAAGAACATTTAGTATATTGGTGTGATGCAATATTATTATAATGCTCTTATATAATTTACTTTTTTATCCAAAATGGATGAAATATTAAAATGGGACTAGTTGATACTTTTAAAAGAAGTTGTGGGTTTGGACATTTCAATTATTAGGAGATTAAATTGGTTATTTTTCAATAGTTGAGGGACCATTTCAGGAAATTAAGTCTTTTTTAATATAGATTATTTTATTATTTAACATTTTCAAAATTAAGCTAAGTTGGATAAGTAGAAGCTTTTGTTTCAGGTTTAAGCTAATAATAACAATTGTTCTTGATTAGCTAAGCTTGATTTGGAGCTTACTCTAGTCAGCTGAGTTAGAATCACATGCTTTATTTAATTGCTTTCTTATGAAAATTTTGCATATGAAAGATCTTCTTGAGATACGAAACATTACTTCATGATAAATTTGATAGCTGGAATTCGTTTTTTTGTCAAAATTGACCAACCATTAGAACTAAAAGTGATGTTTTTTATTTCCAATAATAAATCCTTTGACTTGAGATTTTTCACGTCATCATTATATATTCTTTTTTTATACTATTGCAAAGTCAAATTGCTCTCAATTTGTTGTCTTTTATTTTATCAAGTTCACATTATTTTGGAGTTTGTTTAGCTTTAAAATTGTAGTTTGTTTCTTCAATATTTATAATTCTGGGTTGTTTTTCACAATTCAAGATTTTTTCTAATGTTTTGAGTTTAAATATCATTTACTTACAATTTCCTCATGATAAGTGAGGTGTCATTGCGAACAGTGATGTTTTTTGAATTTGTTTTGGAGCGTCAATTGTCAAAAGATAACGGTTGAACACATTATGAATATAAGATAATTAAATTATATTCTGAATGAAATTCATATGGTACTTTTTTGGCAAGAATTTGAAAAGTAACCTATAGCAAAATTTTGAGGTGATGAAGTGATCCTGTTTAGCAAAGGTTTTTTTCAGAGTTTTTTTGGCTGCGTGAAGAGATATCGTTGCCATAGGAATCTCAACGAGTTAAGAAAACTATTTAATGAAGAGGTTAGAGAGAGTTTTGAACTGCTTTGCTCTTATCGGAATGGTGTATAGTGCCATTGTATTTGTCATAAAGAATCCATTTAATACTCAGTTTACTGCCAATTGAAATGCTTTCATTATAAATTTTATGTTTTTTGCTTTCTTGCTAGATCATTAGATGAAATAATTATAAATCCAACTTTTTCAATATTTTGAGTAAATGAATAGTTATAGAGAAATCATTAATAGAGAAATAAATTGGATGTTTCTAGAATATCCAATGGAGTCAAGGGACACCTAGTTTTTTGTCATTTCTTGAAGCTTGAAGAGTAAAAGAATGAGCATTAGTCAACTTTGTCTTTTTGAGACCAACCAAGCCTAGATATTTTTTAACGATACATTCTTAGCTATAGCTTTTTGTATTTTGCACAATGGTATGTTTATTCCATGCTTAAATATATATATATATATATATATATTAGGAAAACTTAAGTGCCAAAGAAGGTTTATTCGGCAAACCGCAAGGATGTTCGTGAGCATTAATAGTTAGATCTAATACACTTCAAGTCCAAAATCTGGCCATAGAGAGGTAGCTCTTTTTTTTTCTTTTGAGCTTAATTTATTTTGAGAAAAGCTTATGATAAAGAATAACTTAAGTATTTTTTATGCATTCTCCAATAATGATGGGATTGTGCGACTTGTGTATGGTTCTTTTTTTTTATTTTTTGTGGGAAAAGCTTAGGATAAGCCTCGTTCTTATTAATTAATGAAAAAAGTACAAAATTCTTTATAAGTATTGCAAATTTTAGGGACTAAAAATATTACAAACAACCAAAAGATTTCACTCAAATATACAAAGATGAAAGATGGAAGTCAAAACATATGATTTCTCCTGTTTAACAATGTGAGATGTTGGGAGTTGACACACTTATAAAATTTGGGAAAAATATATATAAAGGATACTTAATTTATAACAGTAGATCAATTCAAAGATGTGACCAAAAATCTCAAGTGATTGCCTAAGAAGACCAAGTAGTTTGAAAGTACTGTTCTAATCTCTGGGGAGATTTGGTTGAAAAGTACCTAGTTTTATCTAATGAAATACTACTTCAGAATCTCCAATGAGATGATGGGGTTGGCACACATTTTCTAAGCAATCAACCTTAGTTATAAGGTTTAGGGTTTCTAATATATGGCCTTATATCGTTTAATGCAAACAGCTAATGTTATAAACATAGTATTTTAGCTGGAAAAAAAGTTTGTAAGCATCTATACCGGTTTGGAAAAATATTGGAAGCATTAAAGTTCAGTTTAGAAGAAAGTGTTTATATTTTTCCTTTAGGAAATAATGAAAAATTAAGTTAAAGATCTAGCACGGCATATAAATGGTTGAAATTTTGTGCAAAAGGAAGAAAACTAAGATTCTAGAAAATTTTGCATAGTTTATTCTTGCATTCATCTAACATAGAAAATGTTTATAAGAATAATATGAGAAAGGAAGAAAGGAAGTAAGCCACTAAAAAGAAAGTTGCTTACTTAAGAAGAATAGTGTAATCACGCATTCAACTAAAATAGAAAAAGGATTAGCTGAGTAGACAACCTCGTATGAAATTTCTGTTTCACATTTTATCAAGGAATTTAAATATTTAAGGCAGAGTTGGTCTTGCACATATAAAGTTGTGTATTATTCACCAAAGACCTCTTTTTTAAGTCGCTAATTTGTTATGTATGCAGGAAATCGTTCATTCTGATGCCTGTTCATGACATCTAACTTCTCCTATTCTAATTCAGGAAAAAATAAACAAGTTTCTTGCTTATAAGAGGGCTGGGAAAAGCTTCAATGCGGACTTGCGCAATAGGAAGGATTACAGAAATCCAAACTTTCTGCAGCATGCTGTAAGTTATCAAGATATTGATGAGATCGGTACTTGCTTCAGCAAAGAAGTCTTTGACCCGCATGGATATGACAAATGTGACTACTATGATGAATTAGGTTGCCTGCTTGTTCTTTTGATTTCTTTTGAAAGTATTATGGATCTCTTCTTCTAATTGTGAATGCAATTTTGTGATTTGATGATGTTTTACATGTTATACTTTGGTGAACAACAAGGGGCAAAAATGAATTTGAAATCAATTTCAATAAAAAAATTCATTTTTTTTCATTGAATATACTAATCTCAGAATTCAAAACAAAAAAAGTGCTACTTTCATGATCAAAATTGTGAACCAAAATTATAACAATCATATTTTGCTTTCCAGACCTTTAGCATATGCATCTGTGATTCCACATTGGTGTTCGCAAAAAATGTAATATGGATGTAGGGAAGTGCATTTATATCTGGAGATATTAATGGTGCATGGTCCCTATAGGTACATTTTTTGGATCATTTTTTGCAATTTTTTATGTTTTGTATTGTCTTATTTTCTATTTCATTGTTGTTTTCAAGTATCAAGTAGAATTAAGTGAGCTACATTATTTTGAGCATGGTTTATTTATCAAAGCAAATAGGTGGTTTATGCTTGCACATCATCAGTTTGAAAAACTTATCCCAACACACTCTTCAGAACTTTTTGGCATGGAGAATGGAGCACAACAGCATATTGGAGTTTACTATTAGAATTCTTATTCACCAATATTAGATTAATCTATATGATGGGGAGTCAAAGCACCTGAATTTTTATTGAAGGATTGTTCACCATTCCAATGCTAAAAGGGTTTTAAATCACCTTATAATATTATAGGTGAAATCTCAAATCTCTTAGAGAACTAATCGCACTTGTGTTTTAATTTTGTGTGGAAAGTGATTTCATATGATTATTGGATACTGTGTGCAATTTTGCAACGACTCCTGGTCGTTACTAAGAAGAAATGTTAACATCCCGTCAAATTCTATTGTTCGTTAAATACCCGCTAAAGCTTGTTTTGCGTTTATAACCCCGCGAATTTCTGTTTTTCAATTGATTTTCCTGCCGAATTTTGTTTTACGTTGACATTCCACCAATCTGGATTCACACTATAATCCATTTTATTCTTTAACCTCAGTTTAAGTGTGTGTATATATATATATATATATATGTATAATGGAAAGTAACATAAAGGAATGAGAAAGTCGAGAGAAAGGAGATTTTATTTTTGCCAACGTATCGAAGGAGAGACGTCTCTAGTGGGTGCGATGCCTCCTGCGGAAGAGGTGCAGCGTTTCACCAGAGCCGGATGAAGTGTATTTAGGCAAAGGAATCTTACAACACCTGAGCTTTAGCCGATTGTACACTCCTGCCATTCCTGTAAGCTCGCTTCCTAGCTGACAAAGCAAGCTGCAGCCCACGGGAGTCCACGACGCAAGTGAGGACGAGTCTGGACCCTTCAATGGCCTCGACGGTACCGTGACGCACTCTAGTGTTCCCTTCCGATTCTTCCAACTCCTTCAATCTTTCGTCAGCTCTTCCGCCATTCAGCGATCTCGACATGAACCCTGATGATTCTAGTTTCCCTCCCGACTCCTTCCGATGACTGTGGAAACGAAAGAGGGGATTGCAGCTCTTGAGTAGATTCGTCGGCCCAATTCTCTCCGTTTGATCCCTGTTCGACATCTTTGAGCCATCTCTTGATTTCTAAAAATCGATCTGATCATATAAGGTATGAAAAAAATCTTGTTCCAATTGTTGAGATGTACTTATTAGAAGTCTTAAATCTGTATTAGAGAAACAGGGATTTGCATTAAGAGCTTTTCAATTCTCCTTTAGGATATATATAGTAGACTGCAAGATTTATAACTGATAGCTTATGCCCTGAAATTTATTGGAACTTGTATGATGCATTTGGAATTTCTAGTCACTCTAATTCACTTTAGATCATCTCAAATTTTGAAACCAAAAGTAATTTGGAAGCTCTTAATAATCTAGTACCACCGTATTAATAATCTAGATATCATTTGTTGTCATTGTTAACTTTCCCGTGGTCTTCATTTGTATACCAAATTTGACCTATGACTCTCGTAACATGATGTAATTTGCTGCACTTACTAATATTTATGTTAGTCAAGAAAATATGGAAACTTCTATAAATATGCTTGTGAATGATACTCTAAGCTAATAAATTTCCTTGTACCTTGGTACGACAAATTTTGAAGAAGAATCTCACAATTTATTGTTGTTTAGAACTGTAGAATTGTTATAATGATGTTAAAGTTGAGTTCATAAATTTAGGAGAATTACTTTAAGGATGCTATTGTGATGTTGAGCAATCTTATGTATGGATTGAACCCATACATTAGTAATTCTTCCAAATAAACCTTTCGTTACTGCCTTAAAGTATCTCTGCACAAATTATTACTTGCTACCTTTCGAGCCAAGTTCTGAAACTTGAAAGTTTATCTAAAACTGAATTTTCCTTTTAAGCCAATCATAGAGTAATGGCCTAACTCAAAATTTTAAGTATATTAAATTTTTTGAAATCCAAATCGGCCACTTTAGCGATTTCTGATTTTATGCTTCCGTCAGTATACCCTGCAGTACTTTGGGACAAATTTTGTTGCAACTTGTAGAGGAATGTCTTTAAGATTATTGATAATTAGAATGATAGCATTAATAATGGTGTAAGCAACACGCTGGGCTGTTCCAACTTCGGTTTGAACCTAAGTATGTTAATAAATACATCATTTTTTGTCCAAGAAAATGTTGTAGCTGATCGTTTTAACAAATTCAATGAAGTTTTGATCCAGCCCTGCAAAGTATAATGAGATAAGTAAATCCGAATAGCTTAGTATATAACTTAATTATGAATTCAGATCTGCTATATAGATTAGTATATAACTTAATTATGAATTTTATAATGACTTAAGTGATTCAACCTAGATAATTGGTAATGTAAGATCCTACCCTTTAATGTTTATATAAGATGAAACTGCACTTAATTAACCACTTGATCTAATCTTGCAATAAAACATTATAGAATGCAAACATCACTTTCAAAGACTAATAAGATATCAAAAGAATGAATTTTTGGAGACACATTAGCATTGTGAGTATTTCTCGAATCACTGTCGAAGCAAAGGTACATAGATATTACTGTTTGCACTTAAATCCTTTTATTATTGCTTCGCTTCGCTTTGAGCTTTGTCCCTGTTGATGTTAAATGAAATGCTTATTTACTGCCAGAATAATGTCATATAATGGAATGTATTTGCTATGTCTTGTGAATGTTTGCAAGAGTTCTGAAATGGTGGTTGATTTAGGTTAGGGACGGGGCTAGTCCATCGGGAGTTATATGGGTGTTATCTAGAGCTTTTGAGGGGGCCTAGGTGATGAACATGTGTTATTGAACACAGCCTCGAGGTTCTGGTTTTGCTCAACATAATTGCTAACGTTGCTTCATGAAATCAAGACATAAATATATATTTATGAAAGTTATTATATGTTGATGAGATGGCATGTGACATAATTATGGGAAAAGAAGACGTTTTTATTTGCAGGAAAATTTCAAACTTATTTTTGCTATAAAACTTTGACTTCCTGCAATATTATTATCTGCTTTCGCTTGCGGCTTTTGCTAAGTGTAATATTTAGTATCTCTTGTAATTAGGATGTGCACTACGACATTATTCTTATAATGCCAATTCAGGTACAGTTGGAAGAGGTTGATATAGCCTAAAGATATCTAAGAAAATCGTGGTGCTGAATTGACGCATGTATGTTATTTGGCTATTGCTCCTCCCAAGACATTCGTATTTGCTTCCAGCAACATCATGTATGTTATTTGGCTGCACATTCGTGTTTCATGCTCTTCACAGTTGCCACTGATAATGCCAATAGTCATTCTTGCTTGCTTTTCTTCTATCATTAGCCCTCTTCATCACCTTATTAGACTGCTACCATGCTAGCTCCTATGATTCTTTAGCTGTTCCTCCCATGCGATTTTAAGTGCCTTTGCTGTTAGGATTGCCATCCCTTTCTCTTAAGTGCACTTTAAGGTGCTGCAGCAACCCTTTTCAGACTTCGAACCTGTGATCTTTTTTTAACTTATTTGTAAATTACCTAAACTAAAATCCATTTGGTTGTGCTGCTTCCTCAGTGGTGTTTTTGATAATGCCTTGCACAACTTCATTAAAAAATGAAGCTCTCCGCTATTTATACATCTGTCAAATCAATCGTACATATTATCTGTAGTTGTCAATGACATTTTGATATCTTGTCGAATCTCATGAAAAACTATCTATATTATCCTCCTAACAACAAGAACGTATATCATTAGCAAGCTTATGATTATACTCTTTTTTTTCTTGGATACTCAACAATGCTTGAACAAGAAACTCTTAAAGCAATGTGATAGTTTCTTTGCTCCACTTATTTTTGTCAGTGTTTCTTGATAATAGTTTCTGTAATCTAATCTTTTTTCTTTGTATTAAGGTGCAAGTTTTCATAAGAACTTCAACTCTTGAAAGGCAGCGGGATGAACTCCTTCAACACTAAATTTTCACAATTGATTCAATAACCTAGCATAAGTAGAATGAGGAGTTTTCTATGGACAAATTTTTCTTTGGGCTGCTTAAGTCACTCCAAGCTATCCATGCTCAATTAGTGATAGATTTCTCTATTCCCAAACATATCAACTATTAAACTTATTACTCCAATATCTTCAAGCTTTGAAATATTACTATGATTGCTAGAGGGGTTTGTAGCATCAGTGGACAAGTCATATCAGTGAATGCAGACACAATTGGAATTTCTTCTGGCATTACCAACACTGCCAATTTACTTATCATTCTTTGAATTATTTTAGATCAAATTTGGTCATTCTTCCATAACATTAAACGTTCTAGTATCCTCTGCTCTTACAATTCGCAATTAGGGCAATTTTGATAAATTACACCAATCTTGAGTATCTTTTTCAGTTTCCCAAAACATTGTCACGCTCATGCTTGTTGCTACTGCTAACTCTAACATGCATGGAGTATCTTCCGGTGCTTTTTTCATATAATATGTGGTGCTTTTTTATCATCAATTTTTCTCATCTCTCATACTTTTTTACTTTCTGTTTTGGTTATTGATGTATCTCCATTCATAGTTTCTATAAAAGATACATGATCCAATAGCAAATTTTAAACTACACAGTTCTCTGTCGTTAAAATTAATGTCAATTTATTATGCGTTTATCATTGTTGTTGTGTTATTCAGGTTTTTGGGCAAAGAAGCTGATCGGTGAAAGTCTTGAAGATAATGCAGTCTACTATCTTAAATTTGGCAAATTTGCATTTTTGTTACCCTGCATCAATGACATTATTGTTTCAACCATCCACCTCCACCATATCATATTTCTAAATATCATCTATTATTATAAATGTCTATGCACAGTTTATAAACTTGGTAAACACCAACAAATGTTCTTTCCGTTTTATATTATACCCTATTGTATCAAAGTTTTTAATCTCATTCATTCCTACATGAAACTCCAAGTCAAGTCTTAACTCATTTAGGCTTGCATCATTTTGTCACATTTTTTATTACTATATTTATTTTTCTTTGAATTTTTTTTTAAAATTGGTCTAAAATTTTATTTGTATTATATAATTCTTGTCATGAAATGGAAATTAAGCTTTCTATAGTGAGTAAAACTTGGTAGATAGACAATGCTTTATAATATAACCAAACTAATTTAAATTCATTTAAAACTAAAAACGGGCCATTCAACAAGCTTCATGTCCTTGTACGCCTCAACAAATATTGCGTGTACATTGATGATGCAGCATATTTACTGATTCTCTGAATTTTTAGTTGTCTTTGCATAGTTTAGTGTTTTCAATAAGACAATAAACTTCCGTTTAGGTCATTTGTTATATTTTCCTTAGTTATTATTGAACCTAAAAAAGAAGTTGATGAATAGATCTCCCTACAAACCATCTCTACATCTCTGCCAACACATTCTTTTACAATACAACTACATTATACTCTTTCACTGCGCAACCTCTTTATCCTAATCCTCATCCTTTTTACCTCTACCACCTTTAACCTCTCCACAAGTCGCTCCCACCTATCAAGTCTCTTCTCTAATGTCCCATCTACCGTTTAGATATACACTTGCAAACCTAAGTTTTCTGCATCTAAGGATATTTTCATCTCTCTCATCCACTTGCCTGGCTATCCAACTGATGAATATTCATACTTTCATTTGCCAATGGCATTTCAATGAGGTAAAATTTCTATTATATTACATCCCATCCATTATTATAAGTCTTTTTTGCTTCCTTTCTTCTGGATGTCATCACTTTTTCTTGTCTCTATTATATGGATTCATACCCATGACATAACAGGAAGCGTTATAGAATCCTCAATGAATATTGAGATGCCAACTCTGCTTTCTTGTCATTCTTGGGATCTTGTTCCCATTCCACTAAGAATTAATTCTTGTTGATTTAAATGTCTTCATGCTATTAAACGTCATCATGTTGGCTTAATTGATTGATAGACATTAGAAGTTTTGCTCAGTTTATGTTTGTGATTATCATAATACTTTTTTTTCAATTGCTTAGCTCAACTTTGTGTGCCTATTTTTTTGTCATTATCAATCATGACTAGCCTCATACAAATGCAGGCTAGTGATGCCTTTTTATATTTTGATCTTTCTGAAATTGGTTATGTAGAGAAATTTCTTAAGTGTGCTGTATGAGGGGAGCCTACTATCGTTAAATTAAATAAAGCTATTTTGATGCTAAATAAAGTGTTTGGACCATGTTTGTAAAAAATTTCAAGCTCTTGTAGAAGTAGGATTTCAAAACAATGTAATAGGTAGCGCTGTTCTATCAAATATAGTAATATGGCTTTACCGTTATTGTTATATATGTTTACCAGGAGTGACTAAGAAAGTATTATCTATTAATTTTTGAAATAACACATTATTTTTGAAAATATTATTTCTCAAAAGAAAATTGGGACAACCAAAATATTAGGGATTGGGTTTGCTTAAAGTAAAATCCTAAGAGGAAAATGTGATATTTATATTTATCCTTCCAAATCTGGTAACTAAATTTTTTTTAAATTGTTTCTTAATATCAAAAATTATATTGAATGTTGATTTATCTCAATCGCAACTAGTCTATATTTCCTTTGCAGTTGAGGTTTTTTAAGAAAAAATGAAGGATTAGCATCAATTTATTCACATTCAGACAGAAGCATATACAGAAAAGCTATTATTTTCTAGGTATTAGCAGCTGTATGTTTTTCTGATAGAGATCCCTTGAAGTCTTAAAGTCCGCATTTGGATATTTTGTTGTTATTGGAGGGATTAGGAAAAGCAAGAAGCAAACTATTGTGGCCAAATTCAGTACTAAAATTGAATATAGAGCAATGGCTCGCGCAGCACTTGTGAATTGATATTCGTAAAAACCTTTTTCAGTGAACTTTATTTTTCTGTTATTAATAATAATATAACTAGTTGCACGATTTCCACAATAACTAGTTGCACGATTTCTGATTTTCAGTGAACTTTGATATTGGTAAAAACTACTTATATTAAAAAATTTTGGGTTCAGTCGGCCTTCTTTGAAATTTATGTTTCCCTATGAAATTTTGATGCATGGGACCATAATGATTCAAGTTTTTTTTTCCTTGTTGATATTCAAAATTGTGATCATTTTGAAAAATGTATTTTTTTATTTAAAAAGGACATTTCTAGAATGTAGTTATGCCCTTTTTGAACATTTGTTGGAGGTCTCATGCATTCAAAATAGTTGAAAAGTGCAAAGGATATTTTTTTGAAAGACCGCCAGATTCGCTCGGTTTTTTGGTAAAAAGATCAAACTGGAAAAGAGAAAGGTTTGTTCAAGTCTGACTCTTGTTGCTATTCTTTTTTTACCATTGCCACTTGGAAAATTCACACTTCTAAGAAGGATTTGACCCAACCCGAGAACGGAAATCAATTTCTCTCTGAATTTCCACTGCCTCTCAAAAGCAAATAGCTTTCTTAGACTAACGGAATCTGCCATGCAATGCACAAAAGAGCTTCACCTGGGGTGCTTGAGAACCTTGCTACAAATTCTATTTAGTTGATCTAATACTTTAGTTATTCTAACAGATTTTGTAAACTTGCACTTTTTGACTGCCTCTTAGCCATTTAATTCAAACCTTTTTATTGTAAATTGAACATAACATGTACCGGTCTACTCAACAACTACACCAAGCTTTAATCCTACTATGCGGGGTCAACTACATGAATCCTTTGTTTTGATTATGCAAGATCAAATAGAAGTCCCCCCTTAAGTTCTAAGTAGAGAGGATCCTTTTTAATGGTTTCTTCTCATGTCTTTTTTGATCTTCCTCTTCATCTTCCTCTTTTTTTGTTTAGCTTAATCTAGTTTAAGTGGCATTGAGAAACAAATCGACTTATTTTGGATAAACTCAGATGGACTTCTCTTTTGGTAGTTAATCATTGTATTAACATATTCTAAACTTTGTTCATCTATCTTTTTATTTTTCTTGAGGCATGGCAGATCTATCCACAGTGAGTTGTGTCCTATGTTTTGATGATGTTTGGCAACGGCTCACACTTTGCTATCTAGTGCAGGTTACTCCTGTTACCAGATAACTAAATCCCTTGTCATGTCTGCTTTTCGGTTTTATGGAGTTTAAGTTTATTTACAATAAGTGAAATGAAAAATGCTTTTAGCAAATTTAAAGCTATTTATTTGATATGTTTCAGGCATTTATGTTTATAATGCTAATGTTTTACCATCCTCTTTCAATCAAAATGTGAAGGAATGAAAGATTTCCTCTTGCAGCTTTCTGTACACTTTTGTTGTTCACATCTGACAAAACTGTGATTCTTGTGAAAAGAGGCTGATTTGAAGCGTGAGCTGGAAAGAAAGGAGCAGGAAAGAAAAAAGAGTCAGAAAATTGAATTTGTATCTGGATGCACGCAAACTAGCGGAGCTGCTCCAGCCTTGAAGACAAATACACATAATCCCAGTATAATATTTGGCATCTTTTAGTCGTTAAACACTCAAATTGCTCTGTTAAAACCTCTCAATTTTACTTCACTGACTGCTTATTCTGTATTGTATCGTTGCTGCAGGTGGTTCATCTCTTCTCAGTAGTTCATTGCCGCCAAATCCTGCAACTGGGGATACTACAAAGGAAAGTCGCATAAATAAGAAGTCAAAGTGGGACAAGGTATTTTGCCTCTTTTAATGTTAATTTTTAGTTTCGGTATGCACTACAATGAAAACTGAGAAAACTGTATTAGCTTGTCTGCCTTACTGATTCAGGTTGATGGTGAAACTAAAATTCCATTACCTTCTGGTGGACATGATAATCAACATAGTGCCAGTGTGAATGCAAGTCATTTATCCGCTGCCAATGCTGGCACTGGATATAGTGCTTTTGCGTAAGCCTTTTTGGATGTGCTAATTTCTATTGTAGATGTTTTTCATGGCGTTAAATTCTGCTGATAATTTGGGCGTATAGGTTTTAATGTGAATTGTGAGCAAGTTACATAATTTACATTTTAAAGTTGTGTTAGGATTGTAATTTTTGACAAGTTAACTAAACATTAAGCATTTTATTGTGAATGATATTCTTGTTTATTATGTAATATTTGTTGAGTTGATTATGTAGTGGAGTTTGATAATGTGAAGGCAAATTAATCAATAAATTAATCAGATTTACACATGACTAGTATGATTACACACAAACTAATGTGAGGGGGTTAAATTAGTTTGATTTATGAAAAATTAAATATCTGAAATTACACACAAGCAAGATTGTTCACACATACTATTATTGTTATTTTTGTAACCCAAATGACACTATCAGGGAGGGGGTTAAATTAGTTTGATTTATGAAAAATTAAATATCTGAAATTTTCAATTTTAGAAAATTTAGAGTGACTTAATATTTACAGATTCCACACAGAAAATATAGAAGGAAAATAAAAAAGCAAACACAGGAACACCGAAGAAATTAAAAAAAAATAACAATAATTGAACACGAAGATTTATAGTGTTTTGGATCTTGTTGGTCATATGCCCATTCTTTGGAAGTTCATTTTTCATAATTTACTCAACCAATTGAGTCGTTCCTTGATCCCCCTAGCAAATGAAGAAGCCTCTGTTCTGCAAAACTTGGTTGCATGGCAGCGAAGTTTTTTCTCCAACCCAAGTATTGCATATAAGAGTTACCTGGAAAATCCTCTTGCACAACGTAGCAAGGTTGGATAAAAAAGCAAAAGAAGTATAGAAAGTAAACACTTGTAGAAATTTCTAAAAAGAATTTCCAGGACTCATAAATTGAGTTTTTTGAGCAAGAGAGCCGTTAAAATGCTTCAACCCTTTTTAAATCATTCGCATTAAATCCTCTTTTTAAATCGTGTGATGGTTTAATGCTCATAACTGTTTTTTGGTGGTAGGAGATGAGCCCAATTTATAGAGGAGAGGAGTCGGATTCAATTCGATAATGGTCTAAATTTTTGGAAATTGAACTCTTAGGCACATGACCTAGATGTGTTGGGCTTGCGAGTTTCTAAATTAGGTTCACCTGGGCGTGGGTCAAGGCGCAGTTGGATGCAACCTGCGATTTGTAGCATGCTATATTCCTTTCCAAGCTCTCTCAGCCAAGGGAGTGAGTCCCGACTGGCTGCATTTGGGCAGATCATTGGGCGCCAACCTATCAGCTCAATGTTCGGCTCGCTACAATTATGACGCACTTGGGCGTGTGTCACATACAAGGTAATCTGACTGAAACCGGCTCACGGCCCCGGATTTCGGACAAATTTGATCTTCTCAGATGGATTGAGTGTGTCTGGGCACTGATGTCCAGATGAACTTAGTTTAATAAGTAACTTAATCTAATCTCAACATTTTGCAGCATTACACAGACCTAAGACTAACTTTAGTCTAAGTAGCAAAATACAAAATAAAAAAAATATGAATAAGCATAAAATAAAATTTAGTAAAATCTTCATATTATTGTTGTTGCAATTCATTTTATGGCTTTACTTGCTGGATATTGCTTCTAAGTCCAAGTGTCTTCCATCTAGTTCTTTAAGGCTTTGCTTCTATACTCGAATCATCTCTATTATTTATGTTTCATAGAGTAAACATTTTTTTTTTATTTCTATGCAAATTAAAATGTAGTTTCATTATTTTGAATTTGTCATTTTGTAACTTATTTGTTGTTTCCATCTATCATTCGTCCTCCCATCATCTCTTTAATATTGACCAACCTTACATTATTCACTATCTATTTTGTTATTTGGTTAATGCCCGTTCTATTGATCTCATTAAAAGATAAACCTCGCTCTCTCCTTTGGAAGTAGAGAATTGTATTGGGGTGGATTAGATTTGCAAATTTTTGAATCTTGCAGCAAAGGATTTGCAAATTCTTGAGCACAATTACATTAAAAATAATAATAATAATATAAAGAGTAAAAGAAAAAGATCATACCAATTTTATTGTGGTTGGAAACTACTTATCACAAGTTTGCTTTTTCTTGTTGTTGTCTGTGCATACTCTGTTTCTCCATTGTGAATGTGGGCAAAGAAATCTCCTGTAAAGACCTACTTAAGTAGTAATAAGTAAAACTTTTAAACATCGATGCGCCTTTTCAAATAATGGTGAAATTTTTGATAAGAACTCTAAAGTTAAGTGTGCTCATGTGGGAGCACTCCCAGGATGGGTGACCTGCTGGGAAGTTATCTTCTGAGAGCAAAGCCGTGCATGAGGCCCTTAAAGCCAAAACAGATAATACCTTTGTGCTTAAGAGTTTGGATTGTTACACCTCCCTCCTTTACAAGAACATCATAATTGTAGTACTTCAAGCTGGAAAACTACCACTATCGCCGCTGGTCATTTGGTAGTTAGAAGGATAAAAATAAAAAAGTAGAGCAGAATCATGGAGTGAAGTCTCAAGGTTCAAATTAACTCTAAGAAATTTGCTTGTGAAAATATGAAAAGTGAAGCTTGTCAATAGAATTTGAGGGCCTAGTATTTTCCATAAAAATTTCTCATGTATTTCAGTGCATTGTGGGTTGGCTTGGAGGAGTATTTATAATCCTTAGAAAGGATTTTTTTTTTTTAATGACATCTTAGATGGTTCGTGTTAAGTATCAACTATTCGATGCACTGTTAGAAAATTGGGTATATGAATTTTGCTGTTGTTAAAAGAGATAGAGAAAGACCAAAATGACATGGGAGAAGCCATTAGAAAGGATCATCTCTTGTTAGAATTTAGGGAGGGGCTTCTATTTGATCATGCACAATGGAAACAAATGATCCATGTAGCGACCACACTTAGTGGGACTAAAGCTTAGCATTATTATTGTTATAAATTATTATTTAAAAGATATCACCAAATCATCTAAACTAGCTTTTTACTTGTTTCTTAACTTTTCATTCTTTCATTTTAGCCTTTTTTTGATAAATGTATGTGGATGTCTGCTCAATGTATCCTTAGCTGTTTGTCAATGTGTACTTGAAATTCTCTCCAAAGCCATTTTTGCCCTTCTTAATGCTATTTGAGAACAGAATATGTATATGTGATTAGCTTTTACAATTGCTAACTTCTCATTATTAAGCTGTTTATTTTTAATTAGCAATTCATTAAAAAATATACTATATATCTCATGAATTACGTGACACTCAAAATACTTAAGCAATCTCTTTTACTTTCAACATTTTCAGTATTAGATTTCGGCAAATGATTTTACAGATGTGTTATATATATATATAAATGATTTTGCCATAATTCTTCTTAAAGTAAAGACCAAAATACCCTTCATTAATTTTCTCTAATTAACTTTTGTATTCATTTTAAAAGGAGAAGTTGATTTAGAATTCTATTGAATGAAATAAATTCAAAGAATGTCTAGAACTATATTGGACAAGCTAAAGTCTTGACTTTTTTTTGGTAAAAAAACTTAATATAAGTTATTATTTAATAAGTAACTATCCAATATATATATATATATATATATATATATTTTTTTTTTTTTAAATTAATTAATTATCATACCATTCAATGTTAAGAATTGTCTATTATTCCGATGCAATTATCTCTAATAGTTGCATTGATTTATTACATTTATGATGCAAACATTACTAGTATAATGTATTGTCATTGTACAGTGCTCTAAGTTTAAGTGATGCGCTATATTACTTGAGCACTAAGCACTCAACACATTTAAGCATTGTTTTAGTTCAGTCATGTGAAAGGATTCCTCAACTTTTGTTTCTATAAAAAACAATTATATCCTAGACTACCTTTTTAATCTACTGTTTCTGTTGTGGAAATGCTCACAATTCAGCATTTTGTTCAAAAGTAGCACCCACACTATGATCATTAACATTATGATTTCCATCATATTATTGCTGGTCCAAAGTGATTTTCTGATTTGAGAATCTTTATTTACAGACAACTGAAGAGGAGAGAAGCTGAGGAGAGGAAGTCTAGCGATAGAAAATTTGACAAGAGGTCGTCTTGACTGAATTTCTGTTCTTCGATGCCGGATTTAAGGGTGCACATATGAATTTGAGGTTTATTTCAGTTTATTTTTACTTAAAACCTTAATTCAGCATCCAAGTAATAAAAAGAAGAATTAATTGCTTGATTCTGTGTGTTTCTTTTTTGGTCGGCTAGGTGCTTGATTATTCAGGTTGAATTGTCTTATTTGAAATATATTGCCTCTGCTAACCTCCGAAGAGATGAGTTTTTTGCAAGCAAGGGTTGATGCATACAACTCATACAAGATTAGCAACTCTACCTCTCCTTGTAAGTAAATGATTGGTGTATTGTTGTCGCATTCTGTTCAGAATGAATAGTTATGTTGCTATTTTTGTACCTATTGTTCACTGGATGATTTCATTGATTAAATGTATTGTTTCTTCAATGCTATTATTCTCAAATTGCTTTTTGGGTTTTGCATATTGCTTTGATTGTTGAATGTTGGACATATGGGCCTATGCTTTGTTGAATAGCTTTAAATATGATATTCTTAGGGATTTAATGTAAAAGAAATGTGTGGTTTTGAAGTGCATTATGAAGGATTTTTTTAATGGTTAGGGGATTGGGAAATTAAAATACTTGTCCATTTAATGACATTTTTTGATATATGGAAGAAAGAACCTGCTGAAGGATAGGATGCTGATCATTGTAGGATGATTAACTTTCAACCTATGCAAACTTGCTTTTTACTGTCATAGTTTCTATTTAAGTGGGCTTACACAAGAATATGGTGAGAAATGAGTTCTCAAAATAGCTCCGATTGAAAATAAGCTCAGAAATTGAAGTTATCTTGGTTAGATGGTTTGAGCTAGTGCTGGCTACAAGTTAAGTTTGAACGAGTGAAGCTATAGGCTCGAATTCAAAATATTTGAGTTTGGATCAACTCAAATTTGAATTAGTTTTAATTTGACCTGATTCAAGTCTCACCAGCTGTACTAAATATTTCTTGTGTAGCTCCAAAAAGCTAATTTATGGTTCAGTTTTAATAATTATTGGTGTGGCATAATTGGCGTTTGTGGGCTATGCAGGCCAATTCGGGTGCTCATTATTGGGATATCCATTGTTTTTTTGTTCTAAAAATGTTCTTGCATTAAATAATTACTCAAAACGCTTGATCTCGTGTGGAACTGAAGTGCGTTGAAGTCGTTCTGTTTTTTATGAAGACGGGCAAACAACATTGTTTGAATGATTAGGACAGTGATTCTTTAAAAGCGCTCGATGTAACTTTTGAATAATATTTTAGTGCAAGAAATTTCTTGGGCCAAGTAACATGTTGAAGCTCTTTCCTTCTTTTGTACTCGCATATCTTTTGCTGGAGGAATTCAAATTGGAATGATTGTGTGATTGATTGAGATAATGCTTCACTTGAGAAGCTAGCTGTAAACAAACTTCTAATGTTCTTAACTCTCCTACTTGTAGAGATTTCTCTTTAGGTCCTTTGCCTCAACCAACGTCTTAATGTGTCATGATATGTTCTTTGTAAACTAGCTTCTCATTAGGAAATCAAAACTGCATTATTCAGCTAGCATTTACCTTATTTCTTTACCAAAAGACTTGGGATATCGCATGCGTCATGCTTGGTTAGGTTATTCTATCGTCACTCAACTTCCATACAGTTAGTACGAATTAACTAATATTTAGGGTCCAAAGAGATGAGCTCTCAAGCATGCCCTTAGGGTTGGTTCGCACCTTAGAAATTGAGCAAAAACGTATGGGGTTTCGAATCAAGTGAGAGATTTAAAAGGCAAAGAATAGGTTATTTGTAGGAGAATAAAAAAAATAGTATTACTACATTTATATATTAGTATATATTAATATATATACGAATGTGAAACACACATAGGCAGGGCTCTTCGAGTCAAGTCAGCCTAGATTTGAATGCAAAATTTTTGAGTTAGAGTTCAACTCGAACTTCAAGTTCTGGCCATTTCAAATTGAGTTAAATAAGGTTTGAGTCAAGTCATTGACTCGAACTCAACTCGAAAACTTCAAGTTGAGTTCGACTCGAGTCAAAATATTTCGAATTCGAGTTTCAAGTCAAATTACGATATTAAAGCACATCACCAGTTATATTGAATTGATTCAAGAATATATTTTTTAAATATAAAATCTAGTAATTTAATATTTTGTAATAACTATCTTAAAGCCATATATTTTTATAATTTCAAATTTGATTGATTAAATTTAATTATTTTTTTTTTCTGAAATTAATTGATCTTCCAATAAATATATAATTATTAAAATTTGAATTATAACTGAAGTCAGTAATTAATTAATGTGACAAAAGATTATTTTAATCATTAAATAAACAGTGATTTAAAAGTAATATATATACTTTATAGAAAATGTTACTTTAAAAAAAATAACAAAAAAAATGTTCATGATAAAATAAAATCAATTTTTTAATTTTTTGTAATAATTTATTTTAGCAATTTTATTATTATTATTTTCTAATTTCTTAAAAAGTGATATTAAATTTGTAAATGAATTTTAATGTTTTATTTTTCAATATATTATTGTTTTATATCTTATATATATGAATTTTTTTTAATTATAATGAATTTGATTATGTATATAATAATATAAGTGTAATACTTTTCTTATATTTAGTTGTGCTTGCTCATGTTTTAGAGTTTCATCTAAGAAAATCAAACAATTAGAAGAAAACTGTGAGAGGCAGTCAACACTAGTAGAATCCACAACACCTAAATTGCATTATTTGAGTTGCTTTTTCTTTGCTAATTGAGTAGATGAATAATTGAAAAACTGAATTACTGTCGATTCATCCACACTTCCATTATGAAAGCCAATTGCTTGTTGGCTAGGAGCTGTATGAGCGGTAATGTTCACGTACGGCTCCGTGAGAAGGGAAATCAACTTCGTTGCCTACGGGCCTCACTTCTACGCTCAAGTTATTTAAGACGGGAAGCCATGGCGCTAGTCGACTGAAGAGGTTTTGTTTCTTGTTGAGATGATAAGCGAATCTATTGGAGAATAAGCAGGGGGCATGCCGTACACACCCTCTGTCTAGACACCAAACTCAACGAAAGGGTTGACAGAAATATTCATCCAATGGCCACCCACGTCAGCCAAGGTGGCTTTTTGCCCAAAATCAATTGGCTTATTTGAGTTTGTTGAGCATGACAAGCTAGTAAGTATCCCGTCCCGGCCCTTCAATTTCGCTGAGTTCTAGAAACTGAACAGCTAGCGTGGTTTTGAGGAGCAGTGTCGGGCAGCAAGGATTGAAATATGTAGTTTTGCATCAGAATAAGGTTGCACGTAATTCAGGGATTGGTATTCTTGTTTGTTCTTTCTCAGCCGCTAAAGGAAGAAAGATCTCATAGTTGATTCTGAGATAGGAGAGCAATCAGAGTTCCAGCTTCTTAGTTGGGCTTCTGAGCTTCTTCTTCCTCTTCATTTTCAATTGAGTTTACTTAGCTTAGCTAATAAAAGAATAAGAAATCTGATTTTGGCTTTAGGTACTAATTCTAAAGAAAAAGAAATGCTAAACATACTACTTTTGGTTTTGTCTTTTCTTTGTTTTTGGCATGAAGCTAGAAGAGAGTTGATTGTGTCAAGCAGATAGCTATCTCTTTGATTATATCAAAATTGGTAGATCAAATATCTACATTGATGTTTATAAATCATAGCAGCTCTTAGCATGAATTTGCAGGCTCAAATATCATAATTTTCCTTTATAGCCCTCTAAAAAAAATCAAATACAGTAAAAATAGCTTGGGTATCAATTATCCCTATGTCAAAATAGACTATCTCGGCTGCACATTCCATAATATAGAGATAGCAAATATGAAGTGTTGGGTTCTCTTAGGATTACAAACTAATGTAAAACACAGTTTGAGATGATGAACAAATCAAAATAAAGTAAGAAAATGACACATGCAAGCAATCACAACCACAATACAAAGATATTTACATACTTCGGTGATAACACCTATGTCCAAGTGGAGAAGAGCAGAAACTTTCACTATTGAGAAAGGGGATTACAACGAGTTTTATAGTTTACAAACCCTTACACAACTTATAGAAGCCTTCTCTTTTTTGCAATGGAGCAGCCATAACACCCAAAACCAATGGAGGCTTGAGATAGTCTTTCAAATTCTGCCTCTTAACTCTAAAAATGGGTTAAGAATACATATATACGTAGCTCAAACTGGGCTGACCGGGCCACGGGCGCTACAATGCGCTGTAGCGCTAGTCTCTCGGGTGCTAGCAGCTACGACGCATTGGAGGGCCCACATCTCGGGTACCAGGCGCTGCGGCGCACTATAGCGCCCGCCTCTCGGGTGCCAGGCTGCTGTAGCATGCTATGACGCGCTGTGGCGCGCCTCCAAATAGTTTATTCAATCAACATGAAGCTTCAAATATGCTTAACCGTCAAAATGATAACACATGTGAGGTAGACATCATGTCTAACATAATGAAAGAGAGTCTAAATTTTTCCAATTGTAAGCAAGACAGCATATGCATAAGATTAAGTGATTGCCTTAAGTTATATTCACCAGACTAGTAGTTATATCATTGATAACTTTCCCTCCAAAAACATTGAGAAAAAGCATATATTGAACCAATAATTCTCAATATATTATTCTTATAAATTATGATCAAAACATAGATCAAAGCATAATATCACAAATTAAAAGAAAGTGAAAATTCATTAATAAAGAAATAATAACTCCAAATTGAATTGACTTGTGAAACTCAATTCAAATATAGCATAATAAGAGTAACTTCAAAACAAATACAATTTTGACTAATATTTATGTATAACAATATCATTCCAAAAATGACCTTTAAAAGAGATAGTGTTACTTATCAAAATATTTTTCATATAAGAATGAGAATATTCATAAGCATTAAGCAAAGTTCATATTACACAAACAAAAATCATTGCAAGAAAAGAAAGGAAGAACTTTTGTTTTAAGAAAGTAAGAAATTAAGAGTTGGATTGTTTGTAATTATCAACCAAACAAAAGCAAAAATCTTAGAATAGAGATGATATGAACAAAGAAGAAAAGCCAAATATGAGGAAAAAAAGAGCAAAACATTGTGAACTCATGGTCTACATTTTAAAAATAATGGGCAAAACACTAACAACAGCATGTTACCAGTAATGTTTGAGAAAATGTCGAGAGAGATAAAGCGAGAGAGGAAGAAAAAGAAAAATAAGGGACAAGAAATGAATGAGAACTTTGATTAGTAAAATAGCAGACACCAACTAATTTTGCGTGCAATCACATTCTATTGCTCTAAGCACATAAAACATGACTAAGTTGAGATTGAAATCTGTAAAAACCCCAAGGAGAGATTGAGAAGGTAACTAGTGATTTTCGTGTTACCTTGTGCTTGGAAGGATAATGCTTATCTCATAAGGCTTAACGGACACAATAAAAATATAATCAAAGCCAATAATGATATCATAAGGTAATACATCAATGCAAAAGTCAAACAAAATTGTCATTAAGTTATTTATGCTTTTCTTATCTTTATCAACATCCAAAATAATTAAACAAGCTTTGTACATTTATCAAACATAGATCTAGTTTGTTTCAAGCTTAACTTAAAATGATTTAATTAGCCAATATCTAAATCAATTTAATCTAATTATAATCAAAATTTAGTTTAGCTAAAAATAAATTCCCTAGTTTATATCATTATTTAGAAGAGTAATTGATGTAGCACATCCTAAGAATATTATTAAAGGCCCAATAACAAGAGCTATGGCTAAAGTTCAAGGGAAGAATTTGAATGTGGACCCAATTATAAGAGCCTAATCAAAAGTCAAATAAAGAGTCAAAATATTAAGCTTAACATTTCTATTTTATTTTTATTAATATTATATTTTTTTATTTATTAAGGCATATATTTGGCCAGCCATGTCATGAGGAAAATGTTTAATTTAAGCAGTTGGAGTTACTCCCTCACAAATTACCAATTACCCATCTTTCCTTCCAAAATTTCCCTTCATATTTTCCCTTCAAAGCTCATAGGGCAAGAGACTTGTAGTGCCTATAAATATGAGCTGAAATGTAATGTAATAACCTAACTTGAATGAAAAAATTTAAAGGTGAATAGCTCTCATATTGCTTGGTGCTTTGTGGTGTCAAGCTTATTTGCATATCTTTGGTGAGTTAGAGTATTATATTATTTATATTTTATTTTCTAACTATATTCTTATTCTCATAACCTCAAACCATCCACACATCTTATCCATCATCTTAAGTATCTCTTAAAATTATTAAATCGTTATCTAATCTCTCAAACACATTCCAAACTTCACCACAACCTCTACATCCAAATCTGTAAACATCTCGATCTAATCTTCTTCCCTACCTCTCATCACCCTTCTAAACACCATCAAACGGAGTGTAACAATCCTAAGTTGTTACTTAGCCTAAATCTTAGCTTAATTGCATCATGATTCTCATTCCATTAATTTCATTTAGTCATTAGAACAAATTATCGAAGATTTGGAGCAATTTTGAGCACAATCCAATATTTAGATTATTTAATAATATTTAATTAATTAAAAAATTGAGATATTTAATTTGACCTCAAAATTGAAATCTAACTTTGTCATTGCGTTCATCACCCCCAAATTAAGAAGTCGTGATATTTTGGAAGTGTTTGGAAATCGTCGAATTTTTCTCAAATATTTTAATATCTTTAAATACCCCGAAAAATAGAATAATTAAATAATTCTCAAAATTGAAATGCGACTTCGCCATTGTGCTCGTCACCCCCAAATTAACTAAGGCTGATGTTTTGGAAGAATTTGGAAGTCATCGGATTTTCGCAAATATTTTAATATATTTAAATACCCCAAAAATTAAATAGTTAAATTGATCTCCAAATAAATATTCGGCTTCGCCGTTGAATTCCTCACTCTCAAATTAGCTAGGAGTGAATTTTTGGAATTTTTCAGAGCACGTTTATCAAATCTGATTTTTAATGCATAAATTAAAAAATTGAAAATATTATTTAAAATCCATTTTTCATTTTTCCTTCTGGGACCCACCTCCATTTCCTACAATCGATGCCCCTCTCTTCTCCCCTATGTGTACGCAAGGAGCTCTGCTCCCCTCCATTCTCCTCCATACCTTGGAAGGGATGGCTCCCTCCCATCCCATCCCAGCTCATGCCTACCATCTCCCTCTCCTTCTCCTTAAGAATAGCTCCTTCAGCTCTCCATTCTCCATTTGCTGTTCACTGAAAGTCCCTCTGTAGCGCCCCGCCCCGTCACCGCGCGCAAAGAGGTAAAAATCATAATTCGGAGGTGGAGCGGTGCGCCTCTCAGGGAGGAATATCCGGTCTCCCCGAATAACTGAAAACACCAAACCCATCTGAAGGGCTGCTGACTCAACCTCAATGAGGGTTGAGAACTAATACTTATGATAAGAGTAGTATTCTTATCCTAAGTATTAGACAAATACATACATTGGATTTAGAATACAATAAGAATCTAATATATGTATATAAGATATCAGCATTTCCAGTATACTGATCACATAACAATACTAAGCATAAGTAGAATATAACAGAGTGCAGAAGCTTAAAGCAAATATCCAGAAATATTCATCACAGAAGCTATAAGAAAATAACCATCTCAGAAAAAAAAAAAATACATACAAAATTATTACAAACAGTTTACTGAAATATTAAAATAAAACTAGGTACTGAACTGAAAATACTAAGCAGAAAGTAAAACTGAAGGAGAGTCCACTAGTGCTCCACGGGCTCCTCCTGAATCTCCTGGGTGTCCTCCTGACCTGTCTCAATATACTACTCAGGGTCTAGTAAATTGCCGGATCTCAAAAGTACCCCGTGTTAGACAATAAGTCTAGCACATCGAAACTAATCTAACAGTTCTAATTATTCATTTAACATTTATATAATGTAATTAAATCTGCAGAAATACCATAAAAGTAACTGAAAGTACAAAATTGTATAAAGCTGTACAAAACTAAAGCTGGGTAAAGTAAAACTGAACTGTATCTGAATACTGAAAATAAAACAAAATAGTATTGAATCTGAAGATGAGTAATTATATGTACAACTATGCTGTATGTCACTAAAATTGTGCATCTGAATATGCCACAACATTGTATTCTACTGATATATAACCAAAATATCAATGAATTATTATGAGTAGAATGGTCCTATATATACATACATCTAGTTGGGAATACTACTTACTGATGATACTGATATTTCCTGAAATTCCCCAATCAATCTATACAACACTTCGTAACTCATAAATCATCACTAATACTCATATATCATTATGATACTCACACATCATGCTTATGCTCATGCCCATATTTCTACCTACATAAGATAAATCCAAAAATCCAAAATATGCTTTAAATTCCAATAATGAATTCAACGTCTCCATTGTGCAGAATTATGCAAAAAAAATTCTGACTCCTAAAATTCTAACTTCAATACTTGATTAAAGTTGAGAGTTTACTTAAAAATCATTAGCTCAAATTATTGTATATACATATTTAGGATATTTACAAGAAAGATGGATTTAACCCTTAGCTTGTTTAAACTGCACTTATCGAAGCGCACTATGATAGGAGGCAGAACCCGATCACAGTTTACATCTCAAGCTAAGCCGTAAAATGATCTAATTACAAGCATACTTAGTGGTTTACTATGGCGCCCCACCCCTTAATCCACAAGATTAAGCTAAGGGATGGTGTGTCACTCTAGCTAACCCTTCACTTATTATTAGATTAGGATGAAATCCACAATCCACCTAATAAGGGAAGGAGTAAGTATAGAATCAAACATTCAGTCACTTAATAAGAATTCATACAGAGTGTGAAAGCGATTTACAATAAGAAACATCCAAGCATCACAACATAAATATAACGAAATACATCTCAGAATATAAGTATAAAATCCAAATACACAATCACGAGTACCTATATTATTACAACATTTAATGTTTAATCAAAATAGGAGATAAAATATACTCATCCTCACAGGAAAAGTAAATGGCTAGATATACTCAGGTGCAAGCTGTTGCTCCTCCTCCAAGTAAAGCTCCTCTTCAGGTACTACAATCTCAGCCTGCTCTAAACCTAACATTATTGGCTTCACAATGTAGGGCCTTAGCAAAAAAAAAGAAAAATCTTGTGTTAGATAATTGTCTAAGTACATTTTAGGCTGATAAATTTTATATGTATTTTGTAATATCACCATTTACATTCTCTAAGTAACAACTATATAAGGGAGGAATAAACAATACAATAAGAAAGGAAAAAACTATAAATAATCATTTATAACTTACACAAAAAGAGAGGTTAAGACATGCCTCAAATGCAAGCTAAACAAGGTAATGCATATGAATATAAATAACTAAATATGTACTAGAAGAAAATACTATATCCTAAATATGCTGGTGATAAAAAAAATATTTAAATTAAAATAACTGAACTCAGTAGTTATACATATGAATAGCAGCAAAATTCTAACATCCTAAAATATATAAGCAGTATAAAGAAAATAGTTGACTGAAAAAAATGCTGAAAAGTAAACAAACATCATGACTGCATATATATATAAACATCCGTGTATCAACTGCCATACAGAAAAGAGCTAATCTAGCTCACCGAATATCGAAAGATCTTAGCACCAGTACGGCTAAGGCACCAACCGTGTACCCCTAGTGCCATCCGAGACTAGGTAATCAGCACACAACAAAAACAATAGAAGATGTAAATAAGGTCTTCCCCTAATGTCAACAAGGAGACTAGGCAATCAAAAAATAATACTGAGAGGTAGTTCAAACACATACAATTATTATCTTTAATTAAGCACTTTAATATTTTTATAAGAAATCTAAGGAGTCTTCATATTTTCCTAATCATTTTATTTATGCATCAAAGATCTTATATGATATGCTCAAGGAAATATGGCACAAATATAAAGGAATGTGTAAGCAACAATATTCAAAGTAAGCAAGGGACTCTACTAAACATGGTGATATCATTTATTTTCTAATTTATCCATTCTAACTATTCCAAGTTACACAAGTTCAGGATCACCATTTTCCTACTATCGAGTGTAACTTAGAAACTTGTCTTTATAAGTTAAAAAGATTAGAACGGATCAGGTTCTAATCTAATTCAATCAAATGTCAACTATGAGTTAAATTAATAAATCATACGTCCTAGTTTTGTGAATTTAGACGTTCTATCTAAGATCTGATCAAGATCTTCTAAACCTATAGATTATAGATTAAATACTATGAGATTTAGGTTTAATCATATAATCCAAAAAGGATAAGGCCTAAGTTCTAGGTTTCATTCTAAAAGTGATCTACTTATTAAGGTAATCCTATTAACTAATCAACTTAATAGGATGAATCTCCTATCATAAAATGAAAGTTAAAAGACAAAATAATCATAACAAGTTGTAAAATAAAAGAAAATTCTAAAACCAAGGTTTCACCCATTGAGTAACCAATTTACCCAATGAATGAACTCTAACCTATGATCTAGTCATAGTCTCAGGAAAGGTCCGTAAGGTATAATGTTAAAGATTTAGGGAAATTCTAAGATCTTACATAATGCTTGATTTCACTCATTTAAATGTCACTAATACGATTATAATGTTAGCTTTAGAATTTTGAAATGTTAATTAAAGGTTAAGAGTGCTTATTCCAATCTTAGGGCAAAATGACTATTTTTCCCTTACTTAAGGGTCTAAAAAGTCAACTTTTGACTTAAGGGTGCAAGCTGAATTCTCTTAATTCCAAGTGATTCCTTACTATCTAACTTGAAGATGGATAGTAAGTACGCCCAGTTTGGACTTCAAATGGTCAAGTTATGATCAAAATAAGGTCATGGATATTTTGGTCTTTATCTAAGTTTCTAGGATTCAGATCTTAAATATTATTTTAGTTTATTGGTGACATTGAAATTCTGAACTAGTTAGCATCTTGAATTTTTGAATTTGAAGTTAATTTGACCAAGTTATGGTCATTTAAATTCTAAGAGCATTTTGGTCAATTTTCCTTAAAGTCAACTAGGAATTCTAAGGTTGACTGTTTGCCCTGATGTCCAAATGGGAAAACTAATACTATCACAGAGATGGGGCCGCTCTCCTGAGCATTTTAAGAGCCATATTGACTATGTTTAGTCAACTAGGTCAAAAGTTACGGGGTCCTAAAGAGGTCCTAAAATATTACATCGTTATACGTACCCCAAAATTAATTTTTATATTACGTTATTTGATTCTATTTATTTTTCTGAGTATTTTGAGACCTATATTGGCTATGTTTGGATCATCCTACAAAAAATTATTAAACTTTTAAGTTTTTACTATTCAAAAATATAATTTGTATTATTTTACTATTCATTTATTCAAATTAAATTAATTTACTATTCATTCCTAAAGTTATATATATATATAATTTCTGAAATTATTAATCTCTAATTAATCTATGATTAATTAAGACCTAATTATTAATTATGTATTAATTAACCAATTATTTAACTAATTTAAGTATATAATATTATTATTTTACTGTTAAAAAGTAATTAAGTATAATCACTATTTTATTAATCTTAATTATTACTAATTATTTAATTTAGAATAATTAATTACAGTTTACTATTTAATAATAATTAATTACTCTAATTACTGTTAAGATTTAATTAGATTAAAATAATCCTAATTAATCTTTTAATTATTAATTACAGCTAATTAATTATAAGGTTACTGTTAAAAGATTATTAGTACTAATTATAATTAATTAACCATTAACCTGTAATTAATTACTGATAGTCAGTAATTAATTAGTTTAATTATCTGTTTAAGCTGGCAATGGACCCGCTTATGACACGTGGCAGCGCCTGATTGGGCGCTGCACTACGTGTGGGTCCCATGGTACACATGGCATGCATGGTGGTTGCCACGTGGCTCTGTGGGCCCCACAGGGAAGCGAAAAGGTTTGGGAGACCTAACAGTAAGCCCCACCTAACACGTTGTAACAACCCTAGGTTGTTACCCTAGCTAAAACAAGATTAGCTGAGCCAAACAAATGTTTGATTTTGATTCCATTGAATTCAATGGGTCATTTAAACCTAAACCTAGAAGTTTGAAAATCAATTGGAGCTAATTTGTAGAATTTAGTATTTTTGGCTGTTTTTAAGCTCTGAAAAATACCTAAATTATTTTGATCTCCAAATTAAAATTTGACTTCATTTTTGAATTCCTCATACCCAAATTTGCTAAGGGTGAATTTTTGGAAATTTTTGGAGCTCATTTGGTCCTAAATTGAATTTGGGAAATTTTGGAATAATTAATATTTATTTAAATGGATTTTAATTAATTAAATTAAATTATTTAAGAAATTAACTCTGTGGGATGTGCTGTCGGGACCGCGGCAGATCCGCTGCGGGGTCCCGACAGCGGCGCACGGTGTTAAGCCAACAGGATCTCTGGCGCGCATCACAGCGCAGGATCCAGCGGCCCGCGTCACTCCACCTGTGATTTGATCTTAGACGCTCGATCAGCATCTGGGATCCGACGTCTGAGATTCAATCCGAGCGGCTGTTACCCAGGACTTCCATCAAGCCATCGAATCCCAATGTCTCCGCGCATCAGACGGCCCTCGATTTCCCGGTCGCTGTTCACCTTCGTCCCCGAGAGATTCAGCCCGACCGCAGAAAATTTTCCATACCCAGCCACGTCGACCTTGTCGGCCACCCTCCTGCCAGGTCAGCTGGACCGTTAGAGGTCTTTCCCGATGTGGCCGAGCCGCAGGGATGGCTGAGCCATTCCCTGAGAGGGAATGGCGAGTGACCCCTCGGGCCGAGCCTAAGCCATGGCTCCAGACCTCGGCAGCCACCCTGGACCTCCCAACAGCCTATAAATACCCCCATTAACCCCTCAGTGAGCTCCTTTTCTCACTGAGAGGCTCATCTTCCCCACTGCCCTCCGTTCGCAGCTCCCAGTTCTTCCAAGCTCTACCGGTGATCGAACCCGCTGCATCTGCTGATTGAGGGTGAGGTCTGGAGTTCAGACCCCCTTGCGGAGCTCCTGAAACCTCTAAGTTCACTCGAGGCGGCCTGCATTCGCTGCGAATCTTCGAACCGAGGTACAGCTCTTTCCTCCTCTCTGTCGAGCTGAATTCAGCTCGATTTGCCTCTCCTCAAGCCATAGATGCTGTGCTAGGACCCTTCCTTAGCTTCTAGCGGTCATCCTGGACCTCTAGTGAGCCTTGGCAGTGCGCCAGACAGCCTAAGCACCGTCTGGGAGCACACTACCAGTCGAGCCAATTCGCGCGAATGCGGCGAGCTCCTGAGCCATTTAGCCCTCTGATTGGTATCGAAACCCTCAGAGCAATAATTGTAAGTTGGTATCGAGGGTCAGGTTCGACCAGATCGATCAATTCGACTGTACTTGATCGATCCAGTCGAAGCTCTGAACGGCAGAAAACGTGGAGTAAGACCCCAAGGATCCAGACCACCCCAGAGCCTCGCGTGTCGTCCTATCGCTTCCTACTTGATTCCTGAACGTGTAGGGGTTAAGGTCAAGGCGACCCATGCTCTCTGTGAGGAGAATTATCTCCTCATAGATGCGCCAGCCGAAGGATTTAGGCCGAATAGGCATCCAGCGAACCAGAGCATCCCAGTGAGGGCTTCTTACCTCAATCGACGCGTTTGAGGTCAGGGAACGTGTAGCCGTCGAAATCGCGGCGCGGCATGACCGGAGTGCGGCGAATTTGGCGCTGGAAGTCCGCCTCGGGAATTAGGGATGCGGGCGCGTCGGGAGGAAGACGAAGACGCGATTTTGGGCCGGGCCGAGCCCCGGCCCGCGCGGTTTGGTATTTGGGCCGCGGTTAATTAAACAATTTTTGGAATATATTTTTAATAGTTATGATTTAATGTAATTAGATTCCTATAGTTTTAATTTAAATAAACATTCAGAATGAATTAATTAAATAACTTTAGTTATTCAGATCCAAATGGTATGATCCAATATACCATTTGAATCAGAAAAATTCAGAGAATCTGAATATAAAATAAAATTCCAAATCCAATGATTGGATTAAAATTTATTTGCCAAACCTTTTCTATTCTTAAACAAATCATATAAAATCATATAATTATCCAATTTATGAAATTAAGGGTTTTGATTGCTCCTTATACCCTATGGAACAATTCCAGACCCTTAAAGTTGATTGTGGATAATTAATTTTCTTAATCACTCCTTAATCACCCTAAATAAGGATTAGTGAACTTAACCCTAATTAAGCCTCTGAATTGAGTGAGGGTTGTTCCTAACCTTATATTAAGTCAAGTAGAATCTAAGTGTAGAGTTGGATTGCCCTAAATTGCCTTAATTTCACTAATCACCCTAAGTGGCTTAATTAAGTGATTAGTGCTAATTAAGATCAATTAGGTCTTCAAAACCTAGAACTTGGGTGTTTCCCACCTTACTAAGTCATGTGAAACATATTAAAATAGATTAGAACCAATTCGGGTAAGTAAACCCTAAAATCCCAATTTTAGCCTTAAGAGGGGCATTTTGGTCATTTTGACCAAAATATGGATTAATGTCCCTCAAGGATTGAAAATTTCAGTATTACACTTTAAATTAAAAATGTTCTCTAAAATCTTAGAACAATAATATTATTCATATGATCCTTAAATCATCAAATCCTCATTTAATCCTTAAATAAGATGCTTAACTCTTAAGCATTCCATTTAAGGATCATTTGACCTGAAAAAAAAAAATTTGAAATATAATAAAAAGAATTGTCAATTGTATCATTAATAAACTCAGATAAAATATCTTAAGAGCTTAGTATCAAAAGGTAAGGAATTGGAAATGTCTAAGTTAAGAATCCAGCTTAACATCTAAAAGTGATCAAACTTAGACTCTTAGATCTTAAGTAATCTAAAGAGATTATTATGAGTTAATGGTTAATCTAATATTTAGAACTATTAACCCTTAAAGCAATTAAGCCCAACATAGCTAGATGTTGAACCTAATTGCTAAAGAAAATGCAATTGGATTCTCCTAAACTAAAATCCAATTAATGTCTAAAGTGATCAAACTTCAGATCTTTGGATCTTAGATCTTAAACTTAGATCTTCAATTTGAAATCAAACCACCTCCAATTGAAATTCTTTAATGATTGATTATTTAATCTTTTGAAACCTTCCATGCGAGTATAGGATGATTCAATCAATAAGATAATAAAATTATCTTAAAGATTGAATATAAATCTTAGAGTCTCAAGTTCTTAACTGATTATTTTATCTTATAATTAATAGAATAGCCTTTCACTAAGATCGTAGTTCCTAAATCTTCTAACTTATAGGAACCTTTACCCTTTGAGATTAAGTGAGAAACCTAGATCCTATTTTAATATCACCTTGGATTAAGAATTTGAACTCAACAAGGGTTTAAGTTCTAAATCCTTAAATCTTGATTTATTTGATCAAGATTTGGGTAAGAGAGTAAAATATTCATAAAATTAGGTCGTTGATTTGCTTATTTAAACCATATAGTCATCACACGATTTTTGATTAGAACTTGTTAAGTTCTAATATTTGACTTTAAGGACGTAAATCTGAGATTCTACTCGATAGCTGGATATCGGAGATCCTAAGCTTGTACTTTCTCAGAGTAGTTAGATTTGAAAATTAGACAATAACAGATATCACATAAGTCTAGATTGAGTCTCTTGCTTACTTTGATTAGATTGCTTTGCATACCTTGGATTTTGAGCTTTAGCCCTTGAGCATAATAGGAGAACTTAGGATGATGTATCCTAAACTAGTATTGAATTTACATATCATTCAGTTTTGTTTTATCACAGTTAGTAGAATATGACCTAGTTTAGTCTGCCTCTTCAATAGTAGTATTGTATAGACTGGACTTAGACCTAGCATATTTGGATGGCTAGGTTGGGGATTGATTGATTAATTAATATTGGGGGCCCTGTATGGCCTATTGGCTGGTATGGCAGTATTAGAACTTAGGCATATTACTACTTTACCTGTATTGTATTGTTGTGACTTCTGGTTTGTTTTGCCACATGCTTCAGTGGCCTTATTTTCAGTATTTGCTCGCTTTGCCACATGTTTCAGTGGCTTCACTTATTATATATTGCTTTGCTTTTCTCCACATGTCTCAGTGGCCTTTCTTTTCATATTAATCTGCATGTTGTATGTATATTTTATGGCTTAGATATATGTATAAATGGCATGTTTAGGATGCTAGAATTTTTTTTATATTCTGTACTCGTGTTCTTTTATACTCAGCATATTTTACTTCGATCATAATCATGTTAGGATCATGTTTATTCAGTAGTTGCAGTTATTTTGCTCTTAACCTTATCTTGCTTATTTTGAGTATGTATGTTACTTTACATATATGTTGCATGCTATAAATAGATAGTTTATAGTATCCCAGTTCTTTCATAGCTTATTGCACCCCTTTACTGCTGCATGTATAGTTAAATTTAAATGTGATATCCTTTAATATTCAGTTCACTTTAAATAGCCTAAAATGTACTTAGACAATTGTCTAACTGTAACCTTTTTATTTTGTTGGCTGGGGCCCTGGCATTTGTGGTACCGACAAATGTCAGATTCAGACTTGTTCGTGGGCAGTGTCGTTGAGGAGGAGCCAGTTCAAGAGGAGGACCTTCCAGCTGCTGTCTAGCTAGCTTTGTCTTATTATTCCAGTGAGGACGAGAGTTTCATTCTTCAATTATTCATTTCAGTTTGTAATAATTAAACTTTCTGAATGTACTTTACTTTTTGCATTATGATGAGTTACTATATTGCATTTTCTTTTCCTACTACGTATGCTTGTGGATGTTACTCTATGTTATATTGTTTCTGCCACTTTGATATCTATATTGATGAATGTTACAGCACTTGGTGACAAGTCCTTGCCTTAAGGTACGTTGGGTTCGCCTAACTTTACTTAAGTTGGGGATTTGCCACAGTTGGAGCACCGTACTTCCTTATTGTCAGTACGGGGGCCCCACACACGTGGCATGTCCAGAGACTGCCATGTGGCACTGTGGCCCCACGGTGGAAGCTGAGAGGCCGCAGAGTCTCGGGCAATGGGCCCCACCTGACACGTGGCATGCCCAACGGCTGCCACGGGGCGCAGTGGGCCCCACGGCCGAAGCCGAAGAGGTGCGAGTTCTGGCAGTGGGCCCCCACGTGACACGTGGCATGCATGGAGGCTGCCACGTGGCGCTGCGGGCCCCGCCTGGGCTTACGCAGACCTGGACGCAGTCGGGTCGGGCTCGGGTCCACCCAGCCAACCCAGACGCCACCCGCTTCGCGGGGCGTCCCAAGGGCGCCGGGCTAGGGCACAGCTTTTGCCGGCCTTCCCGGTGCCGGACCACCTCGGCCCGCACGGCCGACGGTAGCCCACGACGGGGCATACACGACGGCTGGCGGACCTTCGCCGGAGGTGGCCAGAGGCAGCGGCAAAATAAAAAACCCTAGGTTCTAGGGTTACGGGGACGAAGGCGTGCATTCGACCCGAGGCTTCGAGCCTCGGTTTGAGTCGATTGGACCTGATCGAGTGTGATCGGGTCCGATCGATCGTCGATCAGACTCACGGGCTACAATTACCCCTACTTGGACACAGCAAGAAAATTGAAGCGGGATCAGAGGGTACCTGAACGGATGGCTCGCATTTTAGGGTTCGGCAGAAGGAAGATATCCAGCTCCTATGATCCTGGTTCGCATGAAGACGCAACCCTACGCGCCTATGGAGGCTTAATGGTCGTCGTGACGGAGGTTGCGAGGCTGGGGAGGCCTGGATTGGCAGGTTTGAGCGGCACCGAGGCCGCGTGGCGGGCGGGCGGAGTCGTCGAAGATGATGACTCTGAGTCGTTGGATCAATCGGATGCAACTGTCAGATGGGAGCCATCTGATCAGATGGCGCCGTTAAGGATCCTAACGGTCGCGACTGTTTGACTAACGGCGCCGTTAAGTCTAATAAAATAATATTTTTTTTCCAAAATTCAAATATGTTTTTCCTAGCTATTTGAGGGGTGAGGAATGCAACGGTGAGGTCGGATTTTTGATCCAACGAGTATTTTGATTCCTTGATTTACGAGGTATTAAATATTATTAAATTATTCGTCGAATTTTCGATGACTTCCAATCGACGTGAAAACTTCACCCCTTGCTAATTTGGGGTCAACAAATGCAATGGCGGTGTCCATTTTCTGATTTGAGGTCAATTTAAGTAGGTCAAATTTTAGGATTTCTATATTTTTTTCAGAAATCAGGATTCGATTCGTTTGACTCCTGATTTGGACTAAGTCTTAGAGGTTGACTCTAATTGACCTAATTAGCACTTATGATTATATTTAAGACCAAGATTAGTCTTAATTGACTAAGGTAATAACCTGGGTTATTACATTTATGCAAAGTGACTTAGGATACTTAGTTTGCATAAATTGCACTTATCGAAGCGCACTACGATAGGAGGCAGAACCCAGTCGCAGTTTATATCTCAAACTAAGGATCTTGTTCCATAATTGTAACACTTGTAGTCTTGGAAGATTTACTCTAATATGACTGTATTCATCTAATCCCTCAGGATAGTACCTGGTCATAAGTCCATATTGAAGTGAATCAACCAATCCTGAATATTACTGAATTAATCCAGTACTATGGGTATACCCTACTATACCTAACCAATAATCTGGGTTCAGACAAATCTATTTAATATATAAGAATCTTATCAAAGCTATTAATCTTTACTCTAGATAGGTGTGTCATACACAATGCTCCAAGAATGTGATTAAAAGATCACTCAATATTAAATTCTACCACAAGGGAGAAGTTCTATTCTAACTACTTTAGGTGATTCATACCACAAGGTATCAAGTTCAACTTCTAAAATTTTGAAGGGTCATCTAAGTTTCTACTTCAATAAGTTATAAAGGTTCTTCCTACCTCAATGTATCAGTAATTAAGGTCTTTAAGTATTTCAAGAACGATCCTAAAGCAAGACCCTTAATATCTCACTTTTTTACTTCTTAAGTTAACATTCAAGGTTTACTTACTAGATTTAGGTTAAAGTGGTTAGGTTAGATGATTAAAATTTATCTGATCCCCTTTCTATTCTACAATTATGGGATAAAATTAAAGATCTTATTAGAGTTAGATCATTTTATAAATATTTACAATTTTATTATCCATTTTATGCTAATAGTCTTATATAAGAGAAAATCAAAGATCTAAAGCTTAGATTCAGATGGTACAATCACATATATTCAATATTAAACTTAACACTTCTAATTCAATGATTTAAGATAAATATCAAATCATATGCATTATTAGAATAATGTCAATTGAATTATTTTACAATCAAATTAATTGATTAAGTGATTAAGGTTTAGATCTTAATCAAGATGGATTAGGGTTTAATCCCCAACCCTCTTACCATTAAGGCCAACATTAATTTAAAGGTTAATGATAAATCAATGTATTATTAGTATATTATTGATGTCACAATTTAGGTTTGGATTAAGTATTATCTACTTAATCAAGTTATCAAGATTCTTATGTTCAAGTTTAGTTTACATATCAAGATGTTCTATTTAAATATTAAAGTTCTCTAACATACATCCTAAAGTCATAAAAGCACAGATATGTAAGTTTGATATAAAATGGAAAGTAATAAAGTCTAACTAATTTCTAAATAAAATCAAAAAGTTAGCACTTGATTACAAATCTAAGAAACTTAGGTTTCATGTCATTTAGTTGTTAAGGTATATCTATTTAACATAATCATATACGGGTTCTATTATTTAGCAATTAGCACAATACTTTTAAGGTACATGAGAGGTTTTGAGCATTTGATCAAAGCGACAAAGTTCAAACTTAATTTCAATATAAAATTTTATGCAATATTCAATGTTTTAGTCCTACTAGGGTTCTAGGGACCTTAAAATACCAAAATAGGGAAGTTTTGGCAATTTCAGCCAAAAGTGGGCAGTTTTAAGGAATTCTGGGCAGTTTTTGCAAGTTTGGGCGCTGCAGCGCGAGCGCATTGTGGCGGTTCTGGCGCTGCAGCGCGCGGTCGCGTTTTTCGCGCTGCAGTGCGCTGGGGAGCTTTTTGCGCGGTAGGGCGCTGCGGCCCGCTGTGGCGCGCGACAGCGGTTCACTTTGCAAAAACACTGTTTCATTAAATAAAATTTGATATTTCCTAAAGTTTTTCGAAAATTTCCGCTACCGCCCGCTGCAATCCGTTGCAGCGCATTACAGCGCGCTGGAGCAGTCTATTTTGTAATTTTACTGTTCAAATAGATAAATGACCGGTTTCCTAAAATTTTTGTCGAAATACCGCTACAGCCCGCTGCAGCGCGCACAGCGGCCTATTTAGCTATTTCAGGCGCTACAGCGTGCTGGAGCGCTAGATGGTGATTTTCGCCGGGACGAAACCTGGAAGGCCTATTTTCGAGCTCAATTACTCCCAATCCAGAGCGTTCCATGAGTGGTGCCATGTATTAATGGAAAGGTCTTTCCGATACCTTTCCATTGACACAAAATAGGCACAAACGGAGCATCCTAACTATATAAAAAATATAGATAAATGCAAGGGTATGCAGAATAGACGAAAACATAGCAATTTTCTGTGATGCTTTTAAGAGCCTTAGTGGCTTCCATGCATGCTTATGAACTTCTAAAAATATATTCAAGCATTGTAATCAATATGAGGAAGACAAGGAGAGGAGCAAAGGGGTACCTTAGCCTTGCAAGGGGGTGGAGGAAGAAGGAACCTTTGTCCTTCTCCAAGCCTTAGGGATGAGCTTCTTCTTTCAGCACAAGGGATCAATGGAGGAGAATATGAGAAAATTTTCAACAAGCCAAAGAAGGGGGGCTGAGCTTCTCTTTAAAGAAGGAGTAGGAGGAGATAGGACATCATGACCCTATGGAGCTAGCATGTGAAGAGCCATCCTACTTGCCTAGAGAGGGCATGGCTAGGTGGAGAAGGGAGGGATGGCCTCAAGTAACTTGCATGGGGGGAAAAATGGCCAGCCAAAATTAGGGAAGAAAGAGGGATTAAATGCAAATAAGGAATAATTAATTATTATTCCTAATTTTAATTTATTAAAAATTCAGATTAATTAGACATGCTCCGAAAAATCTCAACAATTCACCCCTAGCTAATTTGTGGGTGAGGAATTCAACGGCGAAGTCGGATTTTGATTTCGACGATTATTTAATTATTCTATTTTCCGGTGCATTTAATTTTATTAAAATATTCGTGAAAATTCGACGACTTCCAAATGCGTCCAAATCACACCCCTAGCTAATTTGGGGGTGCGATAGCAACGACGAAGTTGGATTTTGATTTCGAGGTCAAAATAAATACCTCAATTTTTATAATTAATTAAATATTAAAATAATCCAAAATATTGGATTTAGCTCTGAATTGCTCCAAACCTTCATGGTTTGGTTCTAAAAGTTAAATAAAATTAACAGAATAATAATTAAGATATGATTATGCTTAAATTAAGCTGGGTAATAACATTGGGTTGTTACACCCTCCTCCCAAGCTAAGGAAGCATCTCCTTCCTCTCCAAGCTCCACCTTAAGCTAAAGAAGAAGAAGGCCCTTCCTTTCAAGACCTGAAGAAAACAGAGTTATTTTCTTACTTTCACAAACTCAAGTACCCTCTTGTATCCTTTCCTTATTATTTTCTTACCCCATTGGATTGATCTAATGGCTACTTTGTATCACTCATACAGTTATTTCACATTATTATGAGCATGTATTGGAGCGATCGAGCTCGATCAGAATCCATTTTAAAGCGAAAATGAATTGTGTTGTGTATATAGAATCAAGCATAGGCTAGGGCATCATTATTTGCAATGTTAAAATATTATTTTTGCACCAATTTTGATATCAATGGATAGGTCTCAGAAAGACCTTTCCATTGGTATATGGCACCGCACGTGAGGTGCCATAAATCAAGAGCATTTGGGCGCAAAAGAGGACACGTCCTATTTTTCGCCCAGGCAAAATCACCGTCGAGCGCTACAGCACAACGTAGTGCCTGGCTCTCGGCCAGGGAGCACTACCGCGCGCCTCGAAATATGGCGCTGTAGTGCGCCCTAACACTTGAAAGCACTGTCGCGCACCGCTGTACCCGCATCTCTGGAATTTTAGCGCTGTAGTAGATCCTGAAGTCTCGAGAATTTTGGCACCGTAGAATTAACATGTTCTAAATTCTTAATTGATATGTTCTAATTTTCTAAATGATTTACTTGGATATGCCAAATATAATTAATGTAATATTTATCTTTAATTGTTTTCTAATTTGCTTAATTTAATATTTATATATTTTAATAAAAATAGTATGCATGTTAGAAAATCTTAACTTATTTTGGACATATAATCCATGATTTGAAATTAATCAACTCTTAATCCTAAGAATCTTAAGAAATGCTTAAGCTAAATATTAATGAACCTAACATCATCTTGGACATCAATAATGCACATTGAATTAACTGACTGTAACAACCCTAAGTTGTTACTTAGCCTAATCTTAGTGTAATCACAACCTAATTATAATTATATTGAGTTCATTTAGTTATTAGAACCAATCTCTAGAGATTTAGAGCAATTCAAAGCTCAATCGAATATTTGAAATATTTTAAAGATATTTATTTAATTAAAAAATTGAGATATCTAATTTGAACTTAAAATCAAAATCTGATTTTGCCATTGTGATCATCATCCCAAATTAACTAGGGGTGATGTTTTGAATGTGTTTGAAAGTCATCGAATTTTCACGAATATTTTAATATATTTAAAGTACCCCGAAAATTAGCGTAATTAAATAATCATCAAAATTGAAATCCGACTTCGCCATTGAATTCCTCACTCCCAAATTAGTTAGGGGTGAATTTTGGAATTTTTCGGAGCGCGTTTATCAAATCTGAATTTTTAATAAATTAAAAATTAGAAATAAATAATTATTTAATCATTTAAAAATCCATTTTTTCTCTATCGTCTCTTAGGCGCTCACCAATTTTCCGCTCTCTAGGCCCCCTAAGATATATCTCGATCTACGAGCCCAGGCTCGACCTGCGCCTGGCCCCGCCTTTTCCTGCGTTCGATGCCTCTCTTTTCCCTGGTGCACGCAAGCAGCTGAGGCCACTCCCCATCCATTTTTTCTGCTCAAGTTTTTTACTATTTCACTGTATTTTCTACAATTTTTACTTAAATTAGGTAAATGCTAAATAGTAGATAACTCTAACTATTAAAGTAGTTTCTGATGTATTAGAGTTATTGTCTAATACGTGGTACTTTTGGGATCTGATAATTTGCTAGATTCAGAGCAACTTGTGGATTCAGATCAGGAGCCTTCACAAGAGATTCAGGAGAAGTTCGTGGAGCATTAGAGGACTCTTTATCAGCCTTTATTTTCTGTAGTAGTTACTTTAAGTTCAGTATTTAGACTATTTTCTATATTTTCATTAAATAAGCAATTTGTAATAATTATGGATATATTTTCTTTTCTTTTTTGAGGTGAATATATTACTTAGCTTCTGTGATAAATATTTCTTGATGTATTCTTTAGCTTTCGCACTCAATATTTACTTATATTTATACTTAGTATTGTGATGTGATCAGCATACTGAAAATGCTATTATACATATATATATTGGATTACTCATATTTCACTAATAATCCGATGTATATATTATATTGTCTAATGCTTAAGATAAGGTTTTACGCTTATCTTAAAGATTTGTCTAGCAGCTCATTATTCATCGGTTATTCAGGGAGGCCCATCAGTCCTTCCCGAGTAGCGCACCTTTTTGTCGCCAATTATTAACTCCTTAAACTAACTCAATTGTGCGCGACGACGGGACGGGGCACTACACCTAGACATCTACTCCATATCCAAACTACACATCTTAAGCTACCTATATTTATTTATTTCCAAACCTTTAACCCACTAAAACCCCACCTACAAAAGGGATATTTCGAATCAGCCCAAACTAAGCTCGATCTGGACTTTTCTTGACTTTCTTTGGATAATGCACTATAAACTTATAACCAACCCACCACAAACTCCAGAAATTACCTTTAAACATTATCCTACCAATCCATTCAATATTTAAATACCTAATCACCAAGAAAAAAAAAAGTAGCCCACTAGCATCATGGATTATTCATAATTCTGTAAGAGATAATATTATCGAGTGACAAGTCTTCCTATAGTTATTAGATGTAAAACATGTTTAGCTTATTAGTGACCATCACTTGTGAATTGGATGTTATTTTTGAAATAATCTTATTTATAAATTTACTATGAATGAATTTTAGATTTTAAGAAATTTAAATAATCTAGTTCTCATTATTTTTAAGTTTGCACCTTTTTCATTTCTCCTAATTCAACATATCAAATAATGTAGTTAATGGTGTTAACATATAAGACCTAATAACTTTATTTAATTTAATTTAATTTTGTTTAAATCAATTTAATCTAACTTTAATCAAAATTTAGTTTTGCTTAAGAAGTTAATCTTAATTCCCTGGTAGAAACAAATTATAATAGTAATATAATGACAATGGTATAATAATAATTATAATAACATAATAATATGAATGATAATATGAATTGATAATAATAATAATAATAATAATAATAATAATAATAATAATAATAATAATAATAGTAAATACTAATAATAATAATAATAATAATAATAATAATAATAATAATATAAATGATAATATTAATGATTATAGTAGTGTCATGATAACAAGAATAATAATAAGACTAATATTAGAAATGATAATATTAATGATTATAGTATTATAATGATAACAAGAATAATAATAAGACTAATAATAATAATATTAATATTAGAATAATATAATATAATAATAATAATAAATATAATAATAATATAACTAATAATTGAATATTAAGTAATAATTATAACAAAAAATTTCAATAAAAAAACTAATAAATAAGTATAGTTATATATTAAACAAGTATATTTTTTATTTGTGGCCTATGATATTTTATGGTGAGGATATATGTATATGAGAAATGCTATTAAGAGTTGTTGATATGGTATTCAAAAAAATTTATTTAATAATATTGAGATATCATTTCAATATAAATTTTTAAAATAATATTTATATTATTTTAATGTAAATAAATAAATATTTATAAAATGATATCCAAATTCAATTTGATTGATATTTTTGGAATCTAAATCAACGATAGTATTTCTCTATATATTAAATTTATTCTCATGGTTATCCGCATGTTATTTTTACAAATTTATATAATGATATGATCTTTTATATTAATTTTTGTCTATGACTGCATTGCATACTATTTTTGCAAACTTAATTTATTTCAGTTGTAATGAAATGATATAAAATGAATTTAAGGATTAAAATTAAAAGAGAGTATTTAGAAAACATTTTTCCAATGGAACAACTTTAACTGCTAGTCAAAATTTAAACTAATATATCAAATTAAAATTAGTTATCGTAAATGATGTTTTAATTTGTTGATTAATTTTTTTAAAATTTATATTATTTAAATTAGTAATCAAAATTCCGTAAATATTGGCCATACCATTTATTTAATTGAGTGTTGTCGTAGTGTTAAAGAAATAATTATATATTTATTTGAATGACATAGCTAACTCATACAAAAAAAAAAAAAATGTGTTTTTTTTTATGTTTATCATTTTCCTTTCTTTATTAAATTTCGCACCCACTTCTGCTCGATCAAACGGAGCAGCAGAAGCTCGAACTGGCCGCCACTTCTCTCGGCGACCTGCGGGGATCTAGGGTTTGGATTCCAGCGACAAAATGGACGGCGATGATTGGCGAAGGGAGAGAGTTGTGCTCGTCCTCATCGTCGTCCTTGCCTCCCTCGCAATGCTCTCGCTTATCGTCGCATTCAGCTATTACTGCTACATTCGCTACAAAGTTTCCATTCACCGCAAAGCGATGCAAAGTGAGGCAACTTCGTCTTTTCCATAATTTTCTTCTGGTTTGTAGTTCAGCATTTTCTGTTTCGTTACTATGAGGTTTTGTTGTTTTGGCAAGATGGGGATGAGGAGGAAGGAAATAAGGCTGCTGATTGTGACGGAGGAGAGGAGACAGCGGCGGCGAGCGAGAGGGGTGTTCAGGTGTTCGCTTACAAACAGCTGCATTCAGCAACGGGTGGGTTCGGGAAGTCCAATGTGGTCGGCCATGGAAGCTTTGGGTCAGTCTATAGGGGAATTCTTCCTGACGGGAGGAAGATTGCTGTTAAACTAATGGATCGCCCTGGAAAGCAGGGGGAAGAGGAGTTCAAAATGGAGGTCCACTCTCTATCTTTCTCTGCATGTCTGTCTTTCTTCTTCATGTTCTTATACTTCATTTGTTGTCTGCAAGTATTGAACTCTGGGTTGTGGGGGCTTTGTTGGCAGGTGGAACTGCTTACTCGCCTCCGGTCTCATTATTTACTTGGATTGATTGGCTGCTGCTCCGATAGTTGCCACAGGTTACTTGTATACGAGTATATGGCTAACGGTGGACTCCATGAACACCTGTACCCAACGGCAGGTGAGCAAAAACTCGATTATTCGAGTGCTTTTTTAGAAACGACATTTTGATGTTATGTCATGTTATCTCTCCCACTAAGGTGTGCTCGATTTGCTGCTTTTTTTTTTTACTACTTCAATGCTATCAAATATGTGCTGTTTTGCTGACATCTGGATGCCTTTTTTTCTCGGGCTGGTTCTACTCCTTTGATTTTCTTCCCATCTGCTTCGCCCTCTATGAGCTTTTCTGAAGTTTACTATTTCGCAAATTTTGCTGCTTTCCCATGGTTTTCTTTATGACTTATCGATCTAAATATTTGATCCATTTAAATCAAAAAAATATAATCTCGCACCATTCACTAGTCAACTTTTTTTTTTTGTAGGATGTTTTGTTGTAGATCTTCATAATTGTTATATCAAGAGTTCGGTCAAAATGTCCTTCACGATTATTGGTACGGCAATCAATGGGGCTATTTGGCCGAACGGGATTTTAGGATTTAGGTAGCGTTTAAATATCTAAATTCTTAAATTCGGCCTAACATGATTTATGGGCCACTTTTTGGCAACCGATAGGATTTATTTCAAATAGGTTTTAAATAACTCTTGATTTTATATGTTTTGGGGACTACAAATCTTAAATAAATAAATAAATAATTATAAGGAGTTGAGGGCAAAATGCCCAAATTCATTCAATTGGGATGAAAAGAACAAGGCATGTGTACAGTGAGTGAAACAAAAAACAAGCTCAACGGAGATGAACATAACAAATATACACGACGTTTCAAAAAACATTTAAGAAAAAAAAAAAATTCTTACAAGCAACTCTGCCACCTTCTCTCTGGCAGCATCTCTTCCTTCTCTGACTATTTCTTTGGCGACATCTCTGCCTTTGTGAAAATGTAAACATCTTTATGATCTTTTTGTGACTCTTCCTCTCTTTGGTTTTTTAATTTGTAATTTTTTTCTTCTTTGGATAACTTTACGATTCCTCTTCCTTCTGTTCCGTTTAAGTTTCCAATGGCGGTGTTGGGTGAGTTAATTGATATTATTTAGGTGTTTTTGGTGTTTGATAGGTACATATGAAATATTGGGTGTATAGTAGGTACATATAAATATTTTGAATGTTATGTAAAAGTCCCTATATATTATTGGTATTGATTAAATTATTATTAATAAATAGTTTATTAATTGTTTTTAGTTAGCAATACTTCTATTAATTATTATTAATAATATTTTAGCTATTTTTTAAACATATATTTGAGTACTAATTATGATTAACATTCAATCATTTAAAATTAAGTTTGTTATTAATAATATATTAGGAAACAAACATTATTTATGTAAGAGAAATGTACTCAGTATTTTTTTAAATACAAATATGATTCATTTTTTAATTTAATTAGCTATATCCTGAATTCAATTAGAACAATTTTTAGGAGAATAGGAATTACTAAAATCTTATTTCAAATAGTTTTTGTAGTCAACATTCTAAGAATTTACTAAGGGACTCAAGCAAAACTTATTAGTGAGTCAAGAATTTAAATAATTTTTAAATAAGAGTTAGTTATGTTAATATACCCAAATAGTTAATATGTAGGACGTGCAATCTGTGACAGCATAGCTGCCCATAACTTCTTGGGTAATTGATAAAGAGTTAAAAGTATTGCTAACGTTCTTAAAAAAACCATTCAACCAAGCCGTTGGAAAATGATTTGAAACTAATTGAAAAGATATCTGTAAATAACATGCAAAATCCTACTTGGAAAGATATCTGTAAATAACATGCATGAATACCAAGTCATCAATCTGGGTTTATGAATTTAGTAAATCTTACTTAATGCAAGTTCTATTAGTTTCCAAATATCTCTTAAGAGGATTGATGACTTGGTATTCATGCAATCATGCATCATGTAAAAAGTTTAGAACATATCACACATTTGAATATGAAGACCAGGTTTTGGTTCTGTCATGCTCACAATAGATACTATTTAAACATAATTTCTTGGCAAATCTTCTATCTTCCCCTCCATTTGTTATTACTAATAATTTTACTTGGATTCCCATGAGAAACTTGTCAAAATAGTACTTCATCTATTTCAAATTGCTTAGTTTAATCCTGAACTATTAAAATAGCTTTATTTTTTTCCCACTCGAGCCCAATTTTGTCCCTCAATTTTAATTACATGTTAAACCTGATTATATCCCAATTTGGAACTAAAATAGTATAAAATTTAATAGTTAGAGGACTTGATAGATTCAAAAATATTTTGAGATTAAAATGGTTAAATGTCATAGTCAAGGAGTATGTTGGCAAATTTTCCCTTTTTTGTTGTGTATTCCTGTGAAACTCTAAACTCATTCATAGATCCATTTCCAAAGGATATTGGTCCATGGTTCAGGGCTTGTTTTGCTGTTGTTGTTATTAATCAGAAGATTTTCTCTTCTTTCTTGTTTTTCTTCAACATCTTAAGTTGTGATGCTGCTTACCTTGCAAAGAAAAGCTTTGCTGCTCTCGCTATCTGTATTTTATCTTTATTTTGTTTTTCATGTCGATATGTTGGTTTTATTAATATCTATTTTTTCTATGATTGTGCCATTGCTTCGTGTTAAAATTATGACAACTGCCTATTGGGCATAAGCAATATTGGATGATTTGTAGTTCTTTGATTTAAACAATTGAGGCAAGTGGATAGTTTTCTAGCATCTGCAATTTGTAATAATTCTCTTGGATAGTGAAATTTTGCTGCTGTCCTTCTCCCGTGTTTTTTTATTTTTATTTGTGTTTTTCATAAATTTGTGGTTTTATTTATTTCTCAATTTTCTATGATTGTGCTATTGTTTAATTTTAACACTTCAACAACCGTCTATTGGGCATCAACATATTTGAATGCTTTGTAGTTCTTATATTAAGATATTTGAGGCAAGAAGAGAGATTTTTGGCACTATTAGTTTGTAATACTTCTCTTGCATTGTTAAGGTTTACTGTTCTCGTTCTTTCATATTTTTGGCACGATAGTTTGGATATTTTGTAGCACTTATATTAAAAAATTCTGAATTTTAATTTAGGAACCATTAAAAAGGATCTTCTCTATTTGAAACTTCGAGTATCTTCTATTTGATTGTGTACAATGTAAACAAAGGTTTTATGTGCTGACCCCACCTAGTGGGAGGATTGGTAGTGTTGTATATTTCAGATAAATCTGCTGTTTTTGTAATTTCTCTTTGCTTTTATGATTGTGCAATTGTTTGGCTTTATTGTTTGCTGTTCTTATATTTAAATAAACGAGGCCAGAGGAGACACTCATGGCTCCCGGATTGGAACATAATGTCACGAGAATTGAAACTTATGCCAATGAACACGAACATCAAACTGCACTTTACTCTTTAATTATATTATGAGCGCATGGCTTGTTGGTTCTGAATAAAAATATTGGGTTATAAGTATTATTATTTTCATCAAATTTTATCATTAACATTTTAATTACATAATCACATCTGCTTCAGTCATGGTGGAGTCAACCGCACTTGAATTTTTTTGTTTAATATGTACGATGGGAACAAGACTTATGGTAGCCTCAGTTGAGCATTTGTTGTGCTATGGAGTATATTCAAACGGTGATATTAAAGTTATGTCAAATACATTAGTTTTAATCATATGAGGGAGGACTATTTGTTGTAGCAAATGTGAACTAAATTCAATAGTCATTCGTCAACATCATTTTTTGCGCATATGGTTACCAATGATAGTAATGTCTGTTGTTTAAAGGATTTTCAACTATTTGAATCTTTTCTAAAAAATACTGATCACATCAATATCATTTGTTAGAGCATCTGATCTTCAACGGATTAGTGAAGCTTATTTAGAATGAAGATCTTTTATGAGACTCTTCGAGTTTGTATTTTAATTAGCTTATCAATATGTCAACAGAAGCTTTAAGCTTTATTTATAGCTTTTATAATTATCTCTTATATTCCTGAGCTAATATGTAGTTATTGTTATTCAGGCTCTTGTGGTGGTATATCAAAGTTGGAATGGGAAACAAGGTTGAGAATTGCTCTTGAAGCTGCAAGAGGACTGGAATATCTCCATGAACACGTTAGCCCGCCTGTAATTCATCGAGATTTGAAGAGCAGCAATATCCTCTTGGATAAGAATTTTCATGCCAAAGTTTCTGACTTTGGTTTAGCCAAGCTTGGATCTGAAAAAGCTGGAGGCCATGTTTCTACAAGAGTTCTAGGAACCCAAGGATACGTTGCTCCAGAGTAAATCAAGATGCTTTTTTTCTGATTATTTCATAAAAGATGAATATTTTTATTGCAAATTTCTTAATTTTTGTATTGTGTTCTGATGTTTATATATGCAGGTATGCAATGACTGGACATTTGACAACAAAATCAGATGTGTACAGCTATGGAGTTGTGCTGTTGGAGCTGCTTACAGGAAGGGTTCCTGTTGATATGAAGAGGCCTCATGGGGAAGGTGTCCTGGTTTCTTGGGTGTGTATCCCTTTAGCATCTCATTGACATTATTTTATTGTACGATTTTTTACTTAACACATTAATGTATATAAAATAGATATCAACTACCCAGTCTTTCATATTTATAATCTTGCACTTTCATCTCTTAATTATTATGGACCTTTTATCTGCTTATAAATAAAAAATCTATAAGACAGATGGAACAATAGTGCTTTATTTGTAGAACACCAAAGAGTGGGCGCTTAATATGTATTTTATAATGATTTAGTGTTACATATGTAAAGAATTCTTTTTTTTTTTTTTAGGGTGAAATATTCGGTACCCTTTTTTTTCTGGATTTGTTCTACTTTTACATCATAGATAATGAATTCTTAGATATATATATATATATATATATATATATATATATAGGGATGTTAAAGAGATAAAATTGACGGTTTCCCTTGCATTGTTCTTTTATATATTTCATCAAAACATTCCTAAATAGTTTAACAGACTAATAGCAGTTCAGGAAGTAAAACATAGTTCTCTAAATATGCATAATAGAAGAGAAATAGTATGATGCCACAAAAATGATAAAAAGTAAAATCTTGATGTATAAAAAAAGTATAGAGAAAAGATATGTACTCACGCATTACATCATTATGATGCTTATCCTTGTGATTGTCACCTCACCTAGATATTAATTAACATATTTTTTTAAAATGACAATATATATATATATATATGTTTTAATGCACTGGACATAATAAAATATATTATATTGTCATTTATTTTGCTGCTGATATTGTTGATGTTAGGCTCTTCCAAGACTAACTGACAGGGAGAAAGTAGTGCAAATCATGGATCCAGCACTGGAAGGCCAGTATTTGATGAAAGATGCCATTCAAGTAGCAGCCATTGCAGCTATGTGTGTTCAACCCGAAGCTGATTACAGGCCTCTAATGGCGGACGTAGTTCAATCATTAGTTCCTCTGGTGAGGCACAAATCGGCCACAGCTGATACTAAGATCGGAAGCTCTTCCGCTGGTCAAACACCAAGACCTCCCGGAACACCTGATGCTTGAAATTGATAGTCTGCTTTCTCACCGTAAGTGGATGGCTTCTTTTTTGTTTTTAGGATTTAGAATGATGACTAGCTGTATTATGGCCTTCTAATTTAGATTCTATGGCTTAAAGGGGATGTTGGACGCTATTTTGTTGGGCTGCTCCAACTTTTGGCTGTGTTTATTAAAATATACTTTGTTTTCTTAACTTGAAATTTAGGAGTTTAGCCAAACATGATCAGGAATGAGGAATTGAATTTGGATAAAGTATTGTTCTCGACAGAGTATGAAGTAGACTCAGAGGTCAATAAGGGTGTAGTGCTCTCTATTCATGGTAAGAATAAAAGCTCACTTATTAGTGTCTTTGTATTTAAATTCTTGAACATAAATATCTTTTTGAGATAATTTCTTACAAAAATAAAATAAAATTTTCTAATTTAATTAGTACTTTATATACTTCACAAGCGTTTAAGAGATATTGCCCCTATTCATACGAGACTTCAGGACAGCTTTTTTTTTTTTTTTTTTTTTTTTTTACATATTCTTCTATATGATTAAATGCCTTATATATATATACATATATATGTATGTATATTAAAAATTAAATATATTAATAATGATAACAATAATATGAAATAAGGATCATGATCTCATTGATATAATATAATGAGAGCAAAAACATCTATTAAGCATATTTTTTCACAACCTCTTAATATATTTTTTGATGACTGAAGATGAAGATGTTTTCAAAGATGTATCTAATAACCTTGAATTAGGATTACTTTCCAACAAATAAAACTTTTATCAATTTCTTAAGAACAATGGCAAAAATTTAAGAATAAGAATCTAAGCAATTGAAAGATAGTTTTATTCATCCAAATTTAACTTCTCCAATTCTTAGATGGATAACCAGAACAATCTCGTCTCTTGAAATGATCAACCAAGAGTTATTTAGCACATTATTTTCTGTAAACAAGGAAATCAAGTCCAATGATTGGATTGACAGAGCCTTAGATTTAGAATAAAGATTGAAAAATGTGTCTACTACATGTCTTACTATGTATTAGGGAACAATTTTTTGGCAAATTCTCAAATACTATCGGCTAGCAAAATACACACTAGTACTAATCCAATCTTGATTTAGTAATGCCCAGCTCCACAAGATTATAAGCCATTGACTGTTGTATCAAACTTCAAAGAATTTCTAAATATTGAGTTGAGAGACCAATAGTAGATTCATTATAAAAGTAAATTCTAAGCTTTGGAAAATCCAGACATATTTTATCTAGGACTAGTGGTCTGAAACCACTTGAGGAGCCGCATTGCGAAATCTTTTGCATGAATAATCAATCAAGAAAAATAGGGTACACAATCTTCACAATTCAATAGCTTGATAAAGTCATGGTTGCAGTTGATGAGCACCATAATTATAATTATTTTCTTGGTTAGAACGTTTAATTTTATTAAAATCAATCGTTATTTTAATGTGTTTTTATGTCATTTCAGTTTTGAAGAAAACATATTTCCAAAAAAGAGATTTGTGCAAAAATGAGCGCTGCAGTGCATTATGGCGTGCCACAACGCCCTTGTTACCAAGAGCGATGCTCCATTGCGCATGTATTCTAGAGACAGAGGCGCTATAGCGCGCCACAGCGTCTGGTTCCTCGAGACCAATGCTCCATAGCGCGCTATAGTGCCAGAATTCCTGAGTGGCGGGCGCGCCTTAGCTCCAAAATTCCTGAGGCAGAGTCGCCACAGCTCCCAATTTTTCGAGACCGAGACGCTACAGCGTGCTACAGTGCCAGAATTTCAAAGAGAGGCGTCATAGCGCGCCGTAGCTCTAGATCCTTGAGACAGAGGTGCTACAGCGCGTCACAGTGCCTGGTTCCCTGAGACCAAGGCGCTACGTGCACCGTAGCGCTTGAACAGACCAAAAGCAAGGCGCTATAGTGCACCGTAATGCTGCCTTGGGAACATGCTCCATGTCATCATTTGGAAAGCCAAAATATTTAAAACTTTCCATTTTTCCACAGCGAGAATTAGTGTCAAACATCAAATTCCCTCATTTCCAAAAGAATAAGGGAATAAGATTAATTGCAAATCCAAATTTCAAGAAGAGATTGTTAACAGCTTGGAAGAGGAGAAGCCCGAGGAAGGATTATAAAATAAAAGATGAAAGACCTATAGAGGGTTCTTATTTTTAGTTTGGAAGCGAAGGAATTCATGAGAACTTCCCAACCCTGTAACAACTCAGGTTGTTACTTAGATTAATTATGACTAAATCAAATCCTAATTTTGATTCTAGTACTCTAATTAAGTCATTAAGAAGTTCAACATAAAGATATAGTCCAATTCATGAGTCAAATGGATCAAATCCTGATTTTGGGAATTTCAGGAACCCTAGAATTTGACCTGTTTAAATTAACCTCAAACCAAATTAGCTAGGAGTGATGTTTTGAAAGTGTTTGGAAGTCGTTGGATTTTCGGCGAATATTTTAATATTTTAAATACCTCGGAAAATAAGAAAAATAAATACTCGTCGGAATCAAATCCGTCTTCGTCGTTGCGTTCCTCACCATCATTTAGTTATGGGTGATTTATTGGAAAATTTTGGAATGCATTAAACGGGTTAATTTTTAATTAATAAAATCTGTTTAAAATAACTTAAATAATATTATAATTAAATAAATTAAAGGTTGATCAGACATCGCATCCCAACTGTTTGATTGCAGATCGAACGGTATGTGCCTTCTTTTCCTCATCGCTCGCCCACGTGTCGCACGAGAGTTGCACGCGGCAACCGCTGTTTTCTCCCACCACTCCAGATGGCATTTTTGTTGCTTTATGAGCAAATTAAGTTCCCCAACCCTTCCCTAAAGCCTCGTTTGCTTCAATCCAAATGCTGCGAGTGATCGAGGTACCGTCTGTCGAATCCTAAATTTTAGACCGTTCAATTGAGGTACGCTCCATTTCATATTTCCATTCAACTAATCTGCAATATTATTATTCGCATACCTATTTCACAATATGGATTGCAATATGATAGTATTTGATTGAATGATGATTGAACCGATCGATCGAATTTGGTGATATGTCCACAACATACTCTCGCCGCACCCCTCGTCCAACCTTACTCGTGGCGTCCTCTCCGAAGTCTGTGCTCGGCCGTGCGGGTTGGACCTTGCCATCGTCGAAAAAGCCCCGGAAGCGCGTTCCCTAGCCAAGTAGGTCGCGGCATCCATTGAGTGAGAGGGAGTAATCCCGGGTCGGGTCGGGTTGAACTCGACCAGCGTTTACCGCATGCGGCTGCATGCCTTTTTGCTGGCGTGTGGGTTATGTGGGGAGCATTAGCAGTTAACGCGAGGTCGTGGGTCTTGCCATCACCCTCGACCAATCGCGCGCCAACCCGTGTCTTGCATGTCCTCTCGTTGTCGGCACCGTTTGGTTGTGTGGGTCCCACTGTAGTAATTAAAATATAATTAATATAATTCTGTTTATATAATTCAAACATTAGGTTTAATTTAATTCAAATGGAATTAAATTAATTATAGAACTTTAATCCCTCATAACTTATAATCCATAAGTTCAAATACAACAAAATTATATGTCATTTTGATTAGTGAAATTAGAGGATTATTATGGCAGCATTTATTTTCCAATATGATGTATATTTCACCTAGTGACATTTAGGACCCCCATAATTTGCCATAAATGTCCCCAAACTGCAAATAATCATAATTTTGCACACACTCGTCCAAACATATACAATATGGGTCTTATTTTAATCAGGAGATCCTCAAGAGTGTTCTAGTAGTGTTAATTTTTTTGTTTGGAGTGTAATTAGCCTAATCATTATTAGGACCCTACCCTAATTACACTCTTAAATCCTAGAAATTCATTTGATCATAACTTGATCAATTGAACTCCAAATTAGGCCTTCCAATATACAATTTTGATCAGGAAGACCTAATAATCAGTAACCTGCAAAATTGAACTCCAAATTAGGCCTTTCAATATACAATTTTGATCAGGAAGACCTAATAATCAGTAACCTGCAAAATTATTTATGTTTTGGTGATTAGTTTTCTTAATTATTCATAATCATCTTAAAACTTACTTAGTGAATATTAATAAAATTAGTTATCCAAATTAAGTGATTTAAGTTTTTAATGGCTCATAGAGTAGATTAGAACCAAGTGGGATGGTTAATTTTGTGATTTCATGATTAATTTTACTAATCACTCACTAATCACTCTTAACCCTAATTAGGTCATAACTTAACCAAATGGAGTCTAAATTAGGTCTACTCTCAATTAAAGTACTCAGTGCATTATAGGGAAGTTATAGCTATTGAGTTTACTGAATTTGGACAATAGATGAAAAAGTTAGGTTTTGACCCCTCTTTTGAAACCCTAAAATTACATAATTAAATCTCAAACTTGTTTTGCTCATAACTTAACCATTAGGCATCAGAATTTAGTGTTCTTAGATTTTATAGAATCATTGAATAGTAAGATTTAATAAACTAAATAAATTTTTAGACTTCATTAAGTAAAATTATCAATTTTCCCTTATGAGTCAAATTTCTTAATTTGAGCTCATAAAGCTTATTTCTTATCCAAACTTGGTGTACTCACTGTCTATCTTCATGTTAGACAATAAGTAATAATTTATCATTAAAAATTTCCAATTTAGAGCCTTAAAATAAAAAGTAAATTTTTAGACCCTTAAGTTGTAGCGTCCCGCCCCGTCGCCGCACGCAAAAGGTACTACAGATCGGCGGCAGAGCGGCACGCCACTCGGGGAAGAATATCCCATCTCCCCGAATAGCTGAAACAAAACCCATCTGAAGGGCTGCTGACTCAACCTCAAAGAGGGTTGAGAGCTAATACTTAAGATAAAAATAGTATTCTTATCATAAGTATTAGGCTAATACATATATTGGATATAAAACGCATGAGAAATCTTATATATGTATAAGATATCAGCATTTCTAGTATACTGATCACATCATAATACTAAGTATAAGTAGTATATAATAGAGTACAGAAGCTTAAAGCAAATATTCAGAAACATTCATCATAGAATCTGTATGAAATATTCATCTTAGAAAAGAAAAGAAAATACATCCATAATTATTACAAACAATTTAATAAAATACAAACATAAGAGCTAGGTACTGAAGTGAAATAAACTAAGCATAAAAGTAAAATTGAAGGAGAGCCCACTAGTGCTCCACGGGCTCCTCTTGAATCTCCTGGGTGTCCCCCTGACCTGGCTCAATATACTGCTCAAGATTTAGCAAATTGTCAGATCTCAAAAGTACCCCGTATTAGACAATAAGTATAATACATCGAAACTAATCTAAATAATTATAATTATTCATTTAATATTTACATAATGTAATTAAATTTGTAGAAATATTGTAAAGATAACTGAAAGTATAAAACTATATAGAATTAAAGTAAAGTAAAGTTGTACTGAAAAACTGAATACTGAAAGTAAACAAAAATAATAAAGGATCTGAAACTGAGTGATAACATGTAAAACTATGATGTATGCCACTGAAACTGTGCATATGAATATGCCGCAATACTAAGATATGAGTAGTATCATTATCTTAAGTAGTAGACCAATACATACATTGGATGTAAAATATATGATAAATCAAATATATGTATAAGATATCAGCATTTCCAGTATATTGATTACATCACAATACTAAGTATAAGTAATATATAAACAGAGTGCAGAAGCTAAAGCAGACATCCATAAATATTCATCCCAGAAGCTGTATGAAAACATTCGTCTCAGAAAAGAAAAGAAAATACATCCATAATTATTACAAATAGTTATTAAATTACAGACATAAAGCTAAGTACTAAACTAAAATAAACTAAGTAGAAAGGCAGTAAAACTGGAGAAGAGTCCACTAGTGCTCCACGGGCTCCTCTTGAATCTCCTAGGTGTCCTCCAGACCTGGCTCAATATACTGCTCAAGATCTAGCAAAGCTGGATCCCAAAAGTATCTAGTGTTAGACAATTAGTCTAACACATCGAAACTAGTCTAAACAGTTCTAGATATTCATTTAACATTGACATAATGTAATTAAATTTGCAGTAATGCTGTAAAGATAACTGAAAGTGCAAAATTGTATAAAATTGTACAAAATTAAAGTAAAGTAAAATTGAACTATAGACTGAATACTAAAAGTAAATGAAAAACAATAATGGATCTAGAACTAAGTAATAGCATATAAAACTATGTTGTATGCCACTGAAACTGTAATAACCCATGTTGTTACTTTAGATAATTAGGATTAATCCTAAGTCTTAAACATAATTAGATGTGCTAATCAGGTCAATGAAGTCAACCTCCTAAACCCATCCCAAATCAGGAGTCAATTTGGAAGATCCTGATTTCTGGAAATCCAGAAAACCCTAGAAATTGACCTATTTAAATTGATCTTTGATCAAAAAACGGACACCGCCATTGCGTTCCTTGACCCTAAATTAGCTTAGGGTGAAGTTTTCGTGTCAATCGGAAGTCGTCGAAATTTCGACGAATATTTTAATAATAAAAATTCCCCGGAAATCGAGGTATCAAAATACTCATCGGATTGAAAATCTGACTACGCCATTGAATTCCTTGACCCCAAATTAGCTAGGAAAAATATGTTCAAAAATTTTTCTGCAAATGTTAAGAAAAAAAAAATTAATTAATTAACGGCGCCGTACGATGTCGTTAACTCCAGTTAACGGCGTCGTCAAATCAGACGGATCCATTCGAACCATCCGATCGCGCGCGGATCCAATGGTCCTCGGCCGCGATCCGCGTCGTGCGGTCTGGCGCGATTCTGACCGTCCGCGATCGCGCAGATCCGACGGTCCGGAGGCGTCGTCCTCGCCATCTCCGCCCGCGTGACACACGGCGGCCCATCGCGTTTTTTGGCCAATCCGGCTGCATCCAGACCTCGGCGAGGTCATCGTCCCATCTATAAGACCTCGGCCGACCCATAGGCTCCGAGTTTGCAAAAATTGGAACCCGGATCGAGCCGAAATCAAGCCCCGAAGTCAGCCCAGATTATCCGCCAAATCCCTTCGCCGATCCGACCTTCAGGTACCCCGATCTCCCTCGTTTACCGTTCGATCATTGTAATAATTGTAGGATATGTAGATTAGGATGTCATCTACACATCCACCGTTCCGATCGGGCTCAAACCAACCCGATCGGGCGCACTAGGCTCGCGAATGAGTCGGGGTTCGGTCCGCCGAACCCCAGGAAGACGAACGGTCACCGCTTCGGGCCGGGCCGGGTCGACCCGCACCCGGCCCGCTCGGGTCGGGTCCGCGTCAGCGCGAGTGGGGCCCACCCAGCCACGTGGCAGCCTCTGGGCACGCCACGTGTCACGTGGGGCCCACAGCCCGAGCCGCGTTGGTTCGGCTTCCCCAATGGGGCCCACCGAGCCACGTGGCCGCCTCTGGGCCCGCCACGTGGCAGTGGGGCCCACTGTCCGGGTTTACCGCGGCAGTTCGCCTCCCAGTGGGGCCCACAGTGCCACGTGGCAGCCTCTGGCAGTGTCACGTGTCAGGTGGGCCCACTGCCCAGTCATCCGACCTGAGTCAGCAGCTCCTGGGACCACAGTGCCACGTGGCAACCTCTGGCAGTGCCACGTGTCAAGTGGGGGCCCACAGCCCCAGTCACCCGAGTTGAGTCAGCAGCCCGTGGGGTTCACTGTGCAACGTGGCAGCCTCTGAAGGTGCCACGTGTCAGTAGGGCTCACTGTTAATTAATTAGAAATTAATTAAGTTACTGTTAGTGTTAATTAGCCATAATTAACTACAGTTAGTATTAATTAACCCAGGATTAGTGTTAATTACTTTTGAACAGTATATTGAAATAATTAAATATAATTATAAGTTAATTAGTATTAAATAGTAATTAGGATAATTAATTAAATAGTAATTAGCTTAATTACTTTTGAACAGTAAAATATAATTAAATTAATTCATAATTAATAAATAATTAGGACTAATTAAAAAGTAATTAGCACTAATTACTTTGCTACAGTAAATGATATAAAAATTAGAAATATTAAATTTAAACTTTATGAATGAATAGTAAAATAATACAATTTGAATAAATGAACAGTAAAATAATTCAAATTGTATTTTTGAATAGTAAAACTTAAAAGCTTAATAACTTTTTGTAGGATGATCCAAACATAGCCAATATGGGTCTTAAAATACTCAGAAAAATATTTAGGATCAAATGGCGTAATGTAAAATTTCGTTTCGGGGTACGCATAACGAGGTAGCGTTTTGGGGCCTATTTAAGACCCATAACTTTTTACCCGATTATCGAAACATAGTCAATATGGGTCTTCAAATGCTCAGGATAGCGGCCCCATCACCGGGGTAGTATTAGTTTTCCCATCTGGACATCAGGACAAAAAATCAACTCTAGAATTTATAGTTGACTTTAGTGAAAAATGACCAAAATGCCCTTGAACTTCAAATGGCCATAACTTGGTCAATTTAACTCCAAATCTAAAAATTCAAGAAGCTATCTAGTTTAGAATTTCAATGTCATCATTTTCACAGAAATAATATTTAATATTTGAACCCTAAAATTTAGGGAAATGACCAAAATACCCCTAGCCTTATTTTAGCCATAACTCGGTCGTTTCTCGTCCAAATTGGACGTACTTACTGTCTATCTTCAAGTTAGACAGTAAGAAATTAGTTGGAGAAGAGAAACTCAGTTTGGACCCCTAAATCAAAAGTTGACTTTTTGACCCTTATAGTAGGGGCAAAATGGTCATTTTACCTTAAAATTGGAGATTACTCAACTTTAGCCCTTAATTAAAATCTTAGAATACTAGGATTAATAATGTAATCATATTAGTACCATATAAGTAAATAAAACAAGTCATTAAATTGAATTCCAATAATTTTTCCTAAGTCTTAAGCACCCCACCTTAAGGACCTTTCTTGAGATTAGGACTAGATCCTAGGTTAGAGTTCATTTATTGGGTAAATTGGGTTACCCTATGGGTGAAACCTTAGTTTTAGTAGTTTATAGATATTATTTTGTTTTACAACCTATTTTGATTAGTTTATCTTTTAACTTTAGATTTAAGATAGGAGATTCATCCTATTAAGTTTGATTACTTAATAGGATCTGCCTTAACTAGTAGATCACTTATAGTATAAAACTTAGAACTTAGGTCTTATCCAATTTGGATTATGTGATTAAACCTAAATCTCATAGTGTTTAATCCATAATCTATAGGTGTAGAAGATCTTGATCAGATCTTAGTTAGAACGTCTAAATTCACAAAATTAGGACATATGATTTATTTGTTTAATTCATAGTCGTCTATTTGATTGATCTAGATTAGAACCTGATCAGTTCTAATTCTTTTAACTTATAAGGACGAGTTTCCAAATTACACTCGATAGTAGGAAAATGGTGATCCTGAACTTGTGTAATTTTGGAATAGTTAGAATGGTTAAGTAGAAAACAAATGATATTACCATGTGTAGTCGAGTCTCTTGCTTATTTGTTATTTGTTGCTACGCATACCTTATATTTTTGGGCCTTATATTTTCTTTGAACATATCATATAAGACATTTGATGCATAAATAAAATATTAGGAAACTATGGAGACTCCTTAGATTCCTTATGAAAATATTAAAGTAAATAAGTGAAATGATAATGAATTGATGTGATTGAGCTGCCTCTCAGTGTTCTTTTGATCATACCAAATGTTGCCCTAGCTGTATCGTGCTAGGAGTTGCCCTAGCCGTACTGTGCCAGGATATTTCGGTATGATAGTTGGTGACCTAACCGTATCGAGCTAGGAGTAGCCCTAGTCGTATCATGTTAGGGCCATATGTGCGACTGTTGTTGGCTTAGCCGTATTGAGCTAGGATTAGCCCTAGCCGTACTGGTGCTAAGATCTTCAGTTTCGTTTGGCGAGCTAGTGTAGCTCTTTTCTGTATGGCAGTTGATGTATTATAGTTTTATATGCAGTTGTGGTTGTTTCAGTATATTCTTTTTCAGTCAGTTATTTTTTTATACTACTTTATATATATTAGAATCTTACTGCTATATGTATATATCACTGCTGAGTTATTCATTTTTTTTTAATTAGCATATTATTTTTATTGATCACCAGCATGTTTAGGATGTAGAATTTTTCTTCCAGCATTTATTCAGTTATATTTACACTTATATGCCTTTCCTTGATTACTTGTTATGCGAGGCATGCTTCAGCCTCTTTTCTTTGCCTTGTTTATACTATAGAGCATAGTCCATAGTTTGCCTTTTTACTTGTGTTGCTTACTGCTCCTGTATTTACACATCATGCTTAGAAGTAAAGGGTAAAATGGTGATATTATATAATATTATTAAAAATTCAGCTTAAAATGTACTTAGACAATTGTATAACCAGATTTTTCTATTTTTTGGCTGGGGCCCTACATTGTGAAACCGACAATATTAGGCTTAGAGCAGTTTGAGGAGCCTGCACCTGAGGAGGAGCCTTACTTAGAGGAGGTGCAGCAGTTGGGGCCAGAAGATATCTAGGCATTTACTGTCTGTGAGGATGAGTGGATTTTGAACATTTATTTTGTTAAACTTTAATTGATGTAATAATACAGGTACCTATGACTGTGCGTTCAGATTTTACTATGCTACTTTTCTGAGTTATATTTCTCTTCTTATATACATTATGATGCTTGTATGTCATTTATTTATCGCTTCCGCACTCTGTATTTTTACTTATATAGTGATTGCTTGATTGATTCTAAGTTAACCTTTCTCTAATCATGTGGATTGTAGAGTTTATCCTAATCCAATGCTAAGTGAGGGGTTAACCAGAGTGACACTCCACCCTTAATCTAAACCTATTGAGGGTTAAGGGTGAGGGTCACCACAGAAACTATACATCTAAATATGTCATAATACTATATGCTACTGATATGTAACTAAAATATCACTGAACAGCTATGAGCCGTACGGTCCAATGTATACATACATCAAGTTGGGAATTGCGATGCTGATGCATCCTGAAATTCCCCAATCCATGTATATAACCTTTCGTAACCCATAAATCATCACTAATACTCATACATCATCACTGATGCTCAAACATCATGCTTATGCTCATGCTCATGCTTCTAAGCTATATGAGGTAAATCTAAAATCCAGAAAATGCTTTGAACTCTGATAATGAATTCAAGATCTCCATTGTGCAAAATCCTATCAAAATGAAGGATTTCAACTCCTATATTCTAGTTTGATAATTGGTTAAAGTTGAGAGTTTACTTAAAAATAATTAGTTGGGAAGGTTGCATACCCATATTTAGCATGTTTCCAAGAAATGTGGTTTTTAACACTTAGTTTGATTAAGCCACCCTAACGAAGCGATCTTTGATAGGAGACACCACCCGATGGCGATTTGTATCTCAAGTTAAGTCATTAAGATACCCAACTCACAATCACACTCAGTGTCCTAAAGAAGGTGACTCGATTTACTTAGTTTTTTTAAGCCACATCTATTAAACCAATCTTTGTTAGGAGGCATCACCCGATGGCGATTTGTATTTTAATCAAACTAAAGAATGAGTCCCTATTTATAACACTCTTAGTCTTGAAAGATATACTCTAACGGGACTGTATTCATCTAATCTCTCGGGATAGCACCTGGTCATAAGTCCACATTAGAGTGAATTAATCAATCCTGAATACTACTAAAGTAATCCAGTATTATGGGTATACCTTATTATACCAAACCAATAATCTGAGTTCAAAAGATTCTATTTAATCAACAAGAATTATCAAAGCTATTAATCCTTACTCTAAATGGGTGAGTTCTACACAATGCTCCAAGGATGTGATCAAAAGATCACTCAATATTAATCTCTACCATAAAGGAGAAGTTTCATTCTAACTGATTTAGGTGATTCCTACAACAAGGTATCAAGTTCAACTTCTAAAGTTATGAAGGATTATCTAAGTTCCTACTTCAATAAGTTACAAAAGTTCTTCCTACCTCAATGCATTAATATTTAAGGTCTTTAAGCATTTTAAGAATAATCCTAAAGCAAGATCCTTAAGATCTCACTCTTTTACCTCTTAAGTTAATTTTTAAAGTTTACTTTTTAGACTTAGATTAAAGTGATCAGATCAGATGAATAAAATCCATCTGATCATACTCTATTCTACAATCATGGGGTGAAATCAAAGATATTATTAAAGTTAGATCATTTCATAAATCATTATAATTTTATTATCCATCTTATGTTAATAATCTTATATAAGAGAAAATTAAAGATCCAAAGTTTAGATTCAAATTATTTAATCACACAGATTGAATATGAACCTTAACACTTTTAATTCGATAATTTAAGATCAATACTAAATTAAATATATTATTGAAATAATGTCAATTAATTTATCTTTCAATCAAGTTAATTGATAAAGTGATTAAAGTTTAGATCTTAGTCAAGACAAGTTAGGATTTAACCCCTAGCCTTACCAAAATTAAGACCAATGGTTGATTTAAAGATCAATGACAAATCAATGTATTATTGGTGTATTATTGATGTCAACTTTTAGATTTAGATTAAGTATCATTTACTTAATCAAGTTCTTAAGATTCTTACGTTCAAGTATAGTTTAATGTCAATTTAAGCACATTTAGGTATCCAATTAAATGTTAAAGTTCTCTAGCATACATCCTAAAATCAAGAAATCATATAAATGTAAGATGACATAAAGTAGAAGGTAATTAAGGCTAACCAAATTCTAAATCCAACCAAAGTGGTTAAGCACTTGATTATAATTCTAAAAAACTTAAGTTTTATACAATTTGGTTATTAAGACCTACTTAGCCAATACAAGCATTCAAGGATCCTACTTTTTAATTTTGGCACAAAATTTTATAAGAGATTTTAAGCGCATATTATAAATGATATCTTTCAAATTTAATTTTCCTACCTCAATGCATTAATAATTAAGATTTTTAAGCATTTCAAGAATGATCCTATAACAAGACCCTTGATATATCTCACTTTTCGATTTCTTGAGTTAACATTCAAAGTTTACTTATTAGACCTGGATTAAGGTGATCATATCGGATGAATAAAATCTATCTGATCATGGGATGAAATTAAGGATATTATTAGAGTTAGATCATTTCATAAATCATTATAATTTTATTATCCATCTTATGCTAATAGTCTTATATAAGAGAAAATCAAAGATCCAAAGTTTAGATTCAGATGATTCAATCACATAGATTTAATATTAACCTTAGCACTTCTAATTCAATAATTTAAGATTAATGTCAAATCATATACATTATTGGAATCATGTCAATTGAATTATCTTTCAATTAAGGTTACTTGATTAAGGTGATTAAGGTTTAGATCTTAATCAAGATAAGTTAGGATTTAACCCATGGTCTTACCAAAATTAAGACCAATAGCTAATTTATAGATCAATAACAAATTAGTGTATTATTAGTGTATTATTGATGACAAATTTCAAGTTTAGTTTAAGTATCATTTGCTTAGTCAAGTTCTTAGGATTTTTTATATTCAAATATAGTTTAATATCAATTTAAGCACATTTAGGTATCCAAATAGATATTAAAGTTCTATAACATACATCATAATATCATGAAAATATAGGAATGTAAAGATGACATAAAATAGAAGGTAATTAAGGCTAACCAAATTTTAAATCAAACTAAAGGGGTTAGCACTTGATTATAACTCTAAAAGACTTAGGTTTCATGTAATTTGGTTATTAAGATATACCTAATCATTACAAGCATTCAAAGATTCAATTATTTAGCAATTGACACAAAATACTTAAGATACATAATAGGTTTTAAGCACTTGTTAAAAATGACTAAGTTTCAAATTTAACTTTCACATGAAATTTTATGCAATGCTCAATTTTAACTAAACTAATTCTGTCCCACTAGGGTCCTAGGGACCTTACAATGCAAAAATAGTGAAGTTTTGGCAATTTTAGCCAATTTTGCGCACTTTCAGAAAATTCTGGGCGCTACGGTGTGCTGTGGCGCGCTGCAGTGCTTTTAGGCGCTACCGCGAAAAACGAAGCTGTGGCACACTGCAGTGCTTTTGATGTTGCGGCGCGCTACGGCGGGACCAATCCGAGAGCTGGATGCTACAACGCGCTACGACACTTTCAAGCGCTGCGGCGAGCTGTGGTGGATCAACTTGCGGAAACACTGTTCAATTAGTTTTTCTTTTGGTTTCATATAGTTTTCTAGAAATAACGTTGCGGCCCGCTGTGGTGTGCGACAGCGGTCCAACTTGCGGGTTACTTTTCAATTAATTTTTCTCTTGATTTCCTATAATTTTCCCCAAAATGTCGCTGCATCCTGCTGCGGCGTATTGTGGTGCGCTGCAGCGGAAATTATTTGAATTGCGAGCACTTCGGCGCGCTGTAGCGCCCAACGGTGATTTCGCTGGTGCGAAAACTGTGAATGGTCACATTTCAAACTCAAATACTCTCAATCCAGAGCATTCAATGAGCGGTGTCATATATCAATGGAAAGGTCTTTCTGATACCTTTCCATTGATACCAAAATTGGCACAAATTGATTATTCTAATTATACGAAACATACAGTTAAAGGTGTGAGTATACATAATGGACGAAAAATAGAGCACGACATTTTCAAAATAATATGATGCCTTAAAGAACTTTAATGGCTTCCAAATATAGTCATGGATCTTCTAAAGATACAAAACAACATAATAGCAACATTAAGAAGACAAGGACGAGGAGAAAATTGGTACCTTTAGCCTTTATAAGAGAAAGAAGAAACCTCTATTTTTTTCAAGGACTTGGAGGTAGAGAGCTCCTTCTTCATCACAAGGTGCAACAATGGAGAAAGGAGGGAGGGAGGGTTCAGCTTTTGAAAAGGGGGAAGAAAAAGGATGCTAAGCTCTTTTTTAAAGGAAAGGAAGAGGAGGGATGAGGGCTAGTGAGGTGAGGGAAGACGAGATGGCCCTCAGCCATCTCTTGCATGCAATGGAGGGAGGCGCCGAATGAGGGAATAAGAAGGCGCTATAAATGGAGAAAAAGAAATAAAATGGAAAATGCAATTTGAATGAATACTTAATTATTCATTTAATTCATTAAAATTTTGGATTAAATAAATGCACTCCGAAAAATCTCAAAAATTCACCCCTAACTAATTTGGGGGTGAGGAATTCAATGGCGATGTCGGATTTTGATTCTGACGATTATTTAATTATTCTATTTTCCGATGCATTTAATTATATTAAAATATTCACAAAAATTCGAAGACTTCCAAATGCGCCCAAAACACCACCATAGCTAATTTAGAGGTGACAATCGCAACGGCAAAGTCAGATTTTGATTTTGATATCAAATTAAAAACCTCAATTTTCTAATTAATTAAATATTAAAATAATCTAAAGCAATCGATTGAGCTCCGAATTGCTCCAAATTTTAGGGTTTTGTGCTAATGGATAGATGAACTTAATAGAATGATACTTAAGATATGATTAAGCTAAGATTAAGTTGGGTAACAACCTTGTATTGTTACATAAGTAGGGGCAAAATGGTCATTTTGCTCAAAAAATTAGGGTTAATCATTCTTAAGCCTTAGAATCATAGTCTAATTTTTAAAATCAATAATTAAAGTGATTTAGAAACAATTCCAGTAATTTTGACCTTAAAAATCAAGTTTCCAATTAAAACCCTAAATTTCTTCTTAAGTAAATGCTAAGTGAGATTCATCTCACATCATGCTTTCCTTTTTGCCTTGTAATATTTCTTGTGAGCCTTTAATCAAGATTAGTTAAGGTTACTGCTTGAGTATTCATTCTTAGTTCCTCATAATTTTCTCCTTTTGGAATTAGGAATAGGACTTAGGTTATATTTCATTCATTGAGTAAATTGGGCTACTCAATGGGTGAAACTTTGATTTTATTAGTTTATAAATTTCATAATTTATTTATGATTATTTGATATTTAAACCTTAAAGTTAAGAACAGATATCCATCATATTAAGTTTGATTTTACTTAATAGGATATGCCTTAATTTTTAATCTATGAGACTAGTTTTAAAATTTTAGTCCTTTTGGATTACTTAAGGATTAAGTGATTAAACCACAATATTTAGAATTTAATTATTAATCCTTCTATCTTGATTTGTCTTTATTAAGATGGGTTTGGGTTACTTAAATTATTAAAATAGGATGATTGATTATTTACTCAATTTATGTAATCGACATTGATTTAATCAAACTAGAACCTGATCAGTTTTAATTATTTCAATTTATAAGGTCGTGAATCTGAGTCACACTCGATAGTAGGAATTGGTGATCATAAACTTGTGCAACTTGGAATAGTTAGAATGGATAAATTAGACAACAAAGGATTTCACCTGTATTTTAGTAGAGTCTCTTGCTCACTTTTAATTTGATGCTTTGCTTATCTTGGATTTGAGCTTTATACCTTGAACATATATGGTAGACATAAAATATTGGATGAATATCATATGTCAATTTGTATTGTATGAATATCATTAGCATTATTATCAGTGTTTCAATTTTTTGACTTTCAGTCCAGTAGGTTGTTACCTAATTAATTTGCCTCTTTATATTTGGTTCGACCTAGTAGTGCGAACACTAGTTTATCGGTGAAGTCCACCTAGTGGTACACATGCTAGTTTGTCAGAAATGTGGTGTGTAGTAGACTTGTGGTGACTTGTTTAGTCAGCATTCTGATATGACCGTACTAGTTTTATATACACTTCTACTCTTCTGTTTGGTTCTTCTGCCTTAGCTCAGCAAGCTAAGTTAGATATTGTGCATATTTTCAGAGGTGGCTTGTTTGGCCATAGCAGTTGCTCAGTTCTACTTACTATTTTCAGCTCACTTTTATTGTATTCCAGCACTTACTTACTTACTTACTATTTTACTTGGTTATTACTTACTTATATGCTAGGATACTAGTCTTGCTTATTTATTTATATAGGATGCTAGCATTGCTTATTTGTTTATATATATATATATATATATATATGTATATATATATGATGCTAGTTTTAATTTTAGTTATTTAAATGTATCATCAAGTTCTTTTACTTTGTGAAAATTAGCATAAGTTCACATTGATCATAAGCATGTTAAGGTTGCATTTTCTTTTTAGTTATTAGTATTTATTCTCTCTTTTATGCCTAAATTTATTGCAGCTATGGTTAGAGATATGTATTTACTTCCTCTTTTATTTAAGTTATAAATTTATTATTTATAATTATCTTTTCCTTTTTATATGCATTCAGCTCTTATATTTGCTTGTTTATATGCTAAGTTTTAATGGTGATACTTAAAAAAATCAAATAATATTTAGCCTAAAATGTACTTAGACAATATGTCTAATAAGATTTTCTCTTTTTTTGGCTGGGGTCCTATCATTATGAAATCGATAATGGTAGATTCTGAGCTATTTGAAGTTGTGGAGCCTTCTGAAGACCAGATTTAAGAGGAGGTTCGAGCTGCTAGAGAGCCTTAGTTCCTTTACTCTTTTTACTTCTTTACTTATGAGGATGAGCATTTATTTTATTTTCTGTTTAACTCTTAAAATGTGTTGTAATAATACTGGTTTATTTGGTATTTTCTTTTACTGCACTTATTCTGAGTTATATGTTTTTACTTCTATATTGTGATGAAATGGATGTTCATATTTTGCTTCCACACTCTGAATGTAATTCTTGTACTAATCATTTAGTGAAATACTCTTGTGAATGGTAGATTCCTTAATTATATTGGATTAGAATGAATACCTAATCTAACTATAAGTGAGGAACTTGTCATTTGGTGACCACTTCATCGTAATCATGTTAACTTATGAGTTAGTAGGACCATGGTGGGGCTAGGGTGCCATAAACCCTAAGGAGGAGAAGAAGGTTGCAAATTGAGAAGAAGGATAAACACAGAGAGCAAAGGGAAGGGAAGGAGACTGAGGAGAGAAGAAAACTAAGAGAACGCTAAAGTTGTTCATGAGCACTGTATTCTCAACTTATTTTCTTAATAGTTTCTGAGCAATGAAAATGCTCAGCATCTATTGTAGCTTTTTTTGCTCATTATTTGTAATGACAGCCTAAACCTCCCTTTTGGGGAGGGTTGGGCAAGAACATGTAGAAGTTATGGTGTAATACTTATAAACTCTTCTAATCAATGAAATGTCATTTAGATCTCTAAATATTCGAATATTTTATTCTATGAACAAGTTGGAGAATGATGAATCTTTCTATATATAATTCTTCTACTCTATATTTAATGAAATTATCATAGAGCTTGTTGATCGCTCTTTCCCAAAAAATCGTGCACTCTCGAGCGTTAACGCCACGAATGACCGTGACAGCATTCGATGTGCTAAAATAGCCTATGCACAACTTAGGACAAAAGCTTGATCATTTGAGCCATGAGGAAATCTGTAACAACCCAAGGTTGTTATCCAGGTTGAATTTAGCTTAATTGTATCATGATTATCACTCTATCAAGTTCATCTAGTCAATAGAACCAAATTATGAAGGTTTGGAGCAATTCGGAGCTAAATCCAATAATTTGGATTATTTAATATTTCATTAAGTAGAAAATTGAGGTATTTATTTTGACCTCGAAATCGAAATCTGACTTCGCCGTTACGATCTTTACCCCCAAATTAGCTATGGGTGATGTTTTGGACGCGTTTGGAAGTCGTCGAATTTTCACGAATATTTTAATGTAATTAAATGCGTCGAAAAATAGGAAAAATTAAATAATAGTCGGAATCAAATTCTGACTTCGCCGTTGAATTCCTCACCGCCAAATTAGCTAGGGGTGAATTTTTGGGAATTTTCGAAGCACATTTCAAAAATTAGAGTTTTTAAATAATTATGGGAAAATAAATAAGTAAATAAGCAATCTTTGAGTCCCCTATCTGCAATTTCTCCAATTTCTATTATTTTTGGCTGACAGCCCCAAGCAAATTCGGCTGGCCATCCCCTCTTTTCCTCAAGCCATGCCCCATTAATGCTCAAGCATGATGGCTCTACTCCATAGCCCCCTTAGCCATGATGAGGCTTCCCCTCCCCTCTCCTTATTTAAAAGGAGAGCTTAGCCCCTCCTCTAATGCTTGCTGAAAATTTTCTCATCTCTTTCCCCTCCATTGTCAAGTCCTTAGTGCTGAAGAAAGGAGCTCATCTCCAAGGTCTTGAAGGAGATAGAACTTTCCTCCTCCTCCTCTAGCAAGGATAAATGTACCCTCTTGTTCCTCTCCTTATCTTTCTTATGATGTTATGATGTTATAATGCAGCCTTGGAAGTCCATATGCATGTATGAAAGTCATTAAGGCTCGTAAGAACTCACAAAAATATGCTCTATTTTTCATCTATTCTGCATACCCTTGTATTCATCATCATTTTTAGAATAGCTAGGATGCTCCGTTCATGCCAATTTTGGTGTCGATGGAAAGGTATTGGAGATACCTTTCCATTGATATATGGCACCACTCATGGAACTCTCTGGATTGAGAGTAATTAAGCTCGAAAAATGGCCCACACGGGTTTCGCACCTGGCAAAATCACCGTCTGCCGCTGCAGCGCGCTGTTGCCACGGCTGCAGTGGACAGGAAAACATATAAAAATGCACGTTGAATTAATTGAATAATAATTTGCAAAATTGGTCGCTACAGCGCACGGTAGCGCGCTGCAGCGGACTATAGCGGAAATTCCAGAACTTAGGAAATATCGAAAATAAATTAATTGAACAGTAAATTTGCAAAATGGATTGCAACAGCGCACGGTCGCGCGCTGCAGCGGTCTACAGCGGTAATTTTGAGAAAAATCATTAAATACAAGTAATTGAACAGTGATTTTGCAAATCAAACCGCTGCAGCGGGCTACAGCGAGCCGCAGCACAATGGCGCTGCCACGCGGAAAGCGCTACAGCGCCCAGATTTGCAAAATTTCCAGAATTTTTTAGAAATTGCCCAGATTTTGTAAAACTGCCCAGTTTTGACTGAAATGGCTAAAACTCAACTTTTTTTGTATTTTAGCTAAAATTGAACATTGCATAAAATTCTATGTTAAAATTAAGTTTGAAACTTTGTTATTATTATCAAATGCTCAACATCTTTCATATAGCTTGAATGTATTGTATCTATTGCCAAACAATAGAGTCTTAAGTGCATGAATTAAATATGTGTATCATAATAACCAAAATGACATGAAACTTAAGTCTTTTAGATTTGTGATTAAATGCTAATCCCTTTAGTTTGATTCTAGAATTTGATTAGCATTAATTACCTCTTAATGTTATCTTTTCATTTTTATGCTTTTATGACTTTAGGCTGTATGTTAGAATACCTTAACATTTAGTTGGACACTTAAATGTGCTTACTTGAACTTAAGAATATTGATAACTTGATTAAGTAGATGATACTTAATCCAAACCTAAGTTTGACATCAATAAAATACTAATAATGCATTGATTTGTCATTGACCATTAAACTAACCTTTGGTCTTAATGATAGAAAGGTTAGGGGTTAAATCCTAACTTATCTTGATTAAAATCTAAATCTTAATCACTTAATTAATTGACTTGATTATAAGATAATTCAATTGACATTATTCCAATAATGCATATGATTTGGTATTGATCTTAAATTATCAAATTAGAAGTGCTAAGGATAATATTAAATATGGGTGATTGAACTATCTGAATCCAAATTTTGGATCTTTGATTTTCTCTTATATAAGACAATTAGCATAACATGGAAATAAAACTGTAATGATTTATGCAATGATCTAACTCCAATAAGATCTTTGGTTTTATCCCCTGATTGTAGAATAGGAAATGATCAAATAAATTTTAATCATTTGATCTAATCATCTTAATTTAAGTATAACAAGTAAACCTTAAGAAGTAGAAAAGTGAGATCTTAAGGATCTTGCTATATGATTCATCATTGAAATGATTAGAGACCTTAACTAATGAAACATTGAGGTAGGAAGGACTTTTGTAACTTATTGAGGTAGAAACCTAATTGACCCTTCAAAAATTTAGAAGTTGAACTTGATACCTTGTGGTAGGAATTATCTAAATTATTTAGAATATGACTCATTCCTTGTGATAGCAACCTATGCTGAGTGATTCTTTGATCACATCCTTGGAGCCTTGTGTAGGATACACCTACTTAGAGTAAGGATTAATAGATTTGATAAATCCTTGTTGATTAAATAGAACCTTCTGAACTCAGATTGTTGGTTAGGTATAGTAGGGTATACCCATATTACTGGATTAATTCAGTAATATTCATGATTGGTTGATTCACTCCAATGTGGACTTATGACCAGGTGCTATCCTGCGGGATTAGCCGAATACAATCCCATTAAAGTAAATCTTCCAAGACTAAGAGTGTTACAATTAGTGAACAGGATCCTTAGTTTGAGATATAAACTGCGACCGGGTTCTGCCTCCTATCATAGTGCGCTTCGATAAGTGCAGTTTAAGCAAACTAAGTATCTGAAGTCACTTTGTGTAGACCACTAAGTATGCTTGTAATTAGGACATTTAACGGCTTAGCTTGAGATGTAAACTGTGACCGGGTTCTTCCTCCTATCGTAGTGTGCTTCGATAAGTGCAGTTTAAACAAGCTAAGGGTTAAATTTACATTTCTTGCAAATATGCTAAATATGTGTATACAATCATCCCAGCTAATGATTTTTAAGTAAACTCTCAACCTTAACCAATTATCGTATTAGAATCTAGGAGTCTGAATCCTTTTAGCCTGATTTTGCACAATGGAGACTTTGGATTCATTATCAGATTTTAAAGTATTTTCTGGATTTATCTCATGTAGTTTAGAAGTATGAGCATGAGCATAAGCATGATGTGTGAGTATCAAAATGATGTGTGAGTATCAGAATGATGTGTGAGTATCAGAATGATGTATAAGTATCAGTGATGATCTATGAGTTACAAAATATTGTATACATTGGAGGGGGAATTTTTGGATGCATCAGTGTCATCAATAAATAGTATTCCCAACAGGGTGTATGTAAACATTGGACTGTACTGCTCATAATAGTTCAGTGATATTTTGGTGGCATATCAGTAGCATACATTATTGTGGCATATTCAGATGCACAGTTTTAGTGACATACATCATAGTTGTACATATGATTACTCAATTTCAGATTCAGCACTATTTTGATTTAATTTCAGTATTCAGTTACAGTTCAGTTTTATTTTACATTGCTTCAGTTTTGTGTAGTTTTATACAGTTTTATGCTTTCAGTTACCTTTACAGTATTTCAGCAGATTTAATTATATTATGTAAATGTTAAATGAATAACTAGAACTGTTTAGATTAGTTTTGATATGTTAGACTTATTGTCTAACACGATGTACTTTTGGGATCCGTAATTTGCTAGATCCTGAGCAGTACATTGAGACAGGTCAGGAGGACACCTAGGAGTTTCAGGAGGAGCCCACGGAGTACTAGTGGACTTTCTTACAGCTTTACTTTTTGCTTAGTATTTTTAGTTCAGTACCTAGTTTTACTTCAGTATTTCAGTAAACTGTTTGTAATAATTCTGGATGTATTTTCTTTTCTTTTCTGAGGTGAATGTTTTTCATACAGCTTCTGTGATGAATGTTCTGGATGTATGCTTTAAGCTTCCGCACTCTGTATTATACTACTTATACTTAGTATTGTGATGTGATCAATATAACTAAAAATGCTGATATATTATACATATATTGGATCCATGTTGTACTATAAATCTAATGTATGTATTTGCCTAATACTTAGGATAAGAATACTACTCTTATCTTAAGTATTAGCTCTCAACTCCACTTGAGGTTGAGTCAGCAGCCCTTCAAGAGGGCTTAGTTTTCAGCCATTTCGGGGAGACGGGGTATTCCTCCCCGAGTGGCGCACCGCTCCGCCGCCGATATGATTGTACTTAATTCTTTTGTGCGTGGCGATGGGGCGGGGCGCTACAAAATCTAACATAATATTCTCTAAGCTCTATAGCTCAATTCATGTCATTTTAGGTAATTTGATGTATGTGTGCCGAGAACCACATAGAGCTTCACAACTCACTCTTGATTTATGTAAGGATTTCGAGTGCGTTAAGCTATGAGTGATGTGATATAAACTCATTTAGCTTCACAGCTCATTTCTTTAGCTAATTTAAGAGTAAATGTGTGTGAGCCATAGGTGGAATCTAGTTCATATGATACTTAAATAAAATAAAAGATTTTATCACAAATGTAAGAGATGATTTCATTCACTAAACGATCACAAGAATGTCTATGTGCCGAGATTGAATCTATTAGTATTGATCTTAGAGCAGTAGATAAGATTAAGTATATTTAAAGTATCATTTAGAGAACACTAAATTTCTTGATAATGAAATAGAAATTAAACCAACATACAATATAGATTTGAAAAGAATAGTATTTGCATGAACCATAATGCATTACATATTTAACTTTAATTCTCTCTAATTTTCTAAAACTATTTCAAAACCAAAGTAATCTATGAATTATAATTTAGGAATTCAAAACCAAACAATTTGATTTCTTAAATATTATTGAAATTAGATACACTCTAGTAACAAATATAAATATTATTCCTAGAGAATGATAAATATCGAAATCTCACAATTCCACATTACTTTGGACCACATACATTTGCGTGCGAATGCAAACATACATAATTTAGGTCTATCAGTAGTCAGTCAAGCCAAACAGCTAACTGCCAGATGGCTTCAAATGTTATCCAAAAATGATTGATCCATCGAGAATTACCAACGATGATTCGAATATGTGAGCTATAACACAAATTTCCTTAATACGAGATTACTTTCTTAAGACAAATGGCTAAATCTAACCTAGGAAATCGACAAGTCAATAAAAGATGAGGCAGGAAATGCGTAATAAATTATGATGACCCATGTTATGTTAGTAACAACAAATCTAACATATGTGCATCTTCCTATAGGATTATATTGGATATTAAGCAAAATAACATTTAAACAATATCCAGAGTCATACAAAAAAAAAAATTGTCATTCAGTTAATTTAACATCACATTATCCAAAATATTCATATTTGTCAGCATACAAAAATAAATATTTCTCTTGAAAAGAAAGTAAAAAACTAAGGTTTTATTCTTCTAATTTGCATCAAGATACTTTTTAACACCTCTAAGCTATCTCAAGCTCATCTAGCTATATTTAGTTTGGCATTATAAAAATAATATTTTAGTGTACATTCTAAGTACAAAGGATATTAAATTATATACTTTAAGAAAAATAAAAAGCAAAAATGATATGATAATAATTGTAGAAAAATATGATTTAATACAAAGAAAATATAATCATAACTCGTATAAACAAATATTTCTTTATCATGGTTATGTCACATCCCAAATTTTAAACGATGATCGCATAAAAATTCATATTTATGTGTATGTCTTGATATCATGAAACGACATTAATAGTTATGATGGGTAAAGTCAGGACCTTGAGGCTAAATTTAATAAAAGCATGTCCTTTATATGGGCCTCCTCAAAAGCTCCAGATGCCACCCTTATAGCTCCCGAAGACTAGCCCCGTTCTTAACCTATTCAACAACCATTTTAGAATCATTTGCAACATTAACTAGATACATAAAAATTATTTTCTCTTACTTGATTAGTAGTAAATATAATTATAACAGCCCAAACTCTTAACACCAAGATATTGCGCACTTTGGCCTGAAAAGCCTCACAGTTTTGCTCTCAGAAGATAACTTTCCAACAGGTCACCCATCCTGGGAGTACCCGAGCACGCTTAACTTTGGAGTTCTTATCAGGAACTCCACCGTTATCTGAAAAGGCACCTCGATGTTTAAGAGTTTCACTTATTACTACTTAAGTGGGTCTTCACAATCTCCCAAACTTAAGTAACTGACGTCCTCGTCAGTATCCACACACAGATCCAAGAATCATCCATTGGGTAGATAGAACTAGAGGTGACCAACTATAGGCTCAAGAGGTACCCACAACCATGTAGCACCGTAACCATCATGGGTTCAAGAGGCTGCTCATATGAAATGATACTTTGCCCTGTATGACACTTAGCTCCTATCTGACACCCTATGGTTTACTCTGATACCATTTGTAACAGCCCAAACTCTTAAGCACCAAGGTATGTCCGCTTTAGCCAGAAAGACCTCATGATTTTGCCCTCAGAAGATAACTTCCCAGCAGGTCACCCATCCTGGGAGTGCTCCCACATGAGCACGCTTAACTTTGGAGTTCTTATCAGGAACTCCACCATTTTCTGAAAAAGCGTCTCGATATTTAAGAGTTTCACTTATTACTACTTAAGTGTGTCTTCACAATAATGCATTTAATATCAACACGAAATATGCTTAAAACGATGTTTAAGCAGCAATAAAAGCAAATAATAGTATAAAAAGTAATATCTAGTGTACATTTGTACTTTACTTATCAAAATAAATCACTCACAAACTTGATGTGTCTGCAAAAGCTATATTGAAATTTTATTAAACTTTGAAAATGAAGCTTTTAGTGTTTCAATGAATCGTATTATTCGGTATACTACCTAACTTAGCCTTCTGTTCTCATATCTTTCCCAAACCTCTAAATATAAATCTCAATTCTATTCTAATTAACTTCACATAACAAATTCTAAGATAATTTAACTTTTATTAGCAAGTTAACAAGTTCAGCAATAATAACACAAGATTGCAAGGCATTATTCTTGAAATGAAATAATACAATTTGGATGACTTTCGTTAGAATCTAAACATCTTGCTTGTAAAATGAGTATAATAAAGTATGTTCAGCAAGTGATTGATTTAAATCTCACAATGAAAAGTACATTACAATAAATTCACTTTAGAGTTCTAAAGTGCAGGTAAACCAAATACAAATATTTCGTATGATTCAATTTAGATTTAAATGTAGACTTTAGAACAATTTATTCAAAGGAATCCGTACATTGGATATCAAGTGAATACAGATTTGTAAAACTAATTCCAAATTTGGAAAATAAAAAAAAAATGATTAAAGTAATATCCTATACCTTTTTTTAGAGATGAAGCAGGTTGCCACAACCACAAAGGGATAAGAGCATCGTTGTTCAACAAAAAAATTATTATTTAACTTACGGAAATTGTTTCAAGAATTCCTACAACAATTTGCTACATGGACTGATTATGATAATATCGATGTGCGCGGATTAATAAACAAATGTTAAGACTTCTAACGCAATTTCATCTATTAGTCTTGAGAGGAATGAATATTATTATAGAGGAAGAGGTATTAAAAAGTGGACTCGTACCTTAGGAATCAACCGAGCGCAATAAGGTTCGAGCAGAAGAGTAGTGTGGGAAGAGCAAATGTCAGCTTATGAACTGCACCTCTGCGTCTCTATCGCAGTTGTTTTCGTCAATTTATGCGCCTCTGTTGCAATGTTCCAAAGCCTGTCTCCTTGGGCTTAAGCAAGCATTGACGGATTGGATCAAGAGGGCTCGGGCTGTTGAGAGGATAAGGAAGCGACCAAGTGCTCAGTGAAGGTGGGGAAGAGTTAAGCAGCCTTCCACATGATTAAATAGAACATGCATGCGTAACGAACGTCCGCTTCGTGTGAGTGAAGCCAATTAATGCTCGTATGCTATGAGAAATTACGGAAATCGAAAGTTGCGCAATTTTGGGTGTTTTGTGTGTTTCGTTGATTCACCCATCAACCACTGTGTTTGAAATTTACAACTTAAATGCCTCCTGCAACTTTTGCGTTGATCACAGGAGTAGAGAAAAATCGAAAACTGCAGTGGAAGTACGTAAATTTTGTCTAAAAATTGTTTGGAACGCTGTATTTAAATTCAAAATGAATCAATAAATTCTTAAAGCTTCCTAAACTAATTATTCAGTTATAACAAAATCAAGCAGTAAATGATGAAAACAGATTTTAGCGGGAACTTTTAACGGAAAATAGAAATTTACAGAAAATAACAGAAATCAAACATAGCGAGTATTTTAAAATCCTTTGTCCAAATAACCTAAGATCATTACATAAACATTTGGGTGCTATACATTTCGCACTTATGAACATGAAAAGATTATAAAGCCCGGACGAGTCCATACACCAGAATTCTTTCAGCAATAAAGTAGAGCTTTCTAAGTTTTTTTTTAACTGAAACCAAAAGAACGACAGGAGAAATAATAACCCCCCGATGTAAGGCAAAAGTGCTCTTTAAAAAAAATTTCATTTCGTCTCGCTAAATATAATGCAAGAAAAAATCAGTTGATGCCAGTAACAGCCGCATGTATAGCATCCGCGAGGTGAGGCACTGTTCTTGAGCTCAGGCCAGCCATACTGATCCGCCTGCAATTCAATTTTTATAGAACAAAAAAGCAAGGAAAATATTTATATATTTATTTAAATTGTATGTGTATGTTTTAATAAGGCTGGTAATATTACCCATCAGAGGTCATATAGATATGATATTCTTTGGTCATGAAAGCCACTTGTTCCGAGTTTAATCCTGTGAAGGTGAACATCCCAATCTGCTTGATAATGTGACTCCAATCACCCGGTGTCCCTGTAAAAAAAAAATGAAAATGAAGCCTAGCTTGTCTTGTTTTTATGCATATATAACTTTTAGTCTCACTCAAGTCACCGATTGATCATATAGACCATTAGATGAATATGCAATTAATGGATGAGATTTTTATGAGTTTTTCTTTAATAGAATACCTATCCACTTCGATGTGCTTAGTTCAATCGTATTGCACACAAAATTGTGAGTAATGTTGTTGGCAGGCTTGTTAACAACTACAAATTTACAGATCATTCTCATTTAATTTTAAGCCCTTCCTGAATATTTTTTTAACAATGGCTCGCACATTCCTCCAAGTATGGCTTTGAATTCTGACTCTGCTGCACTTGGTTTTTCCAGAACCTTTGGTTTCTGACTACTCAAAAGTAACCAAATTTTCTCCTAGCAAAGTACTATATCCAGTAGCTGATCTTCTATCAACAACTGAGCTCAAACCAGCCATGCTAATCCTAAATTATCGAACATTATTATTGGTGCTCTTAATATAATACCATTGAGAATAAACTCTACATCGACTCTAGTGAAAATGCAGGCATGATTGAATATTCCCTCACACTTAAGCGTGTATTTAGATGATATTCATATGCGCGCGCATATATATATATATATATATATATATATATATATATATATAGTATGTAAAGAACGATTTTACTGATGACTATTCATTGATTTTTTTAAAAATGTGATGTATAGTAACAGATACTTCAGTACCAAGATGGCTGAGATATCGCTAGACGATTTCAACAGGGAAAGAGAATGTTCACATGCTCTGTTACACACGCCCTCAAAATTTGGGTTAGCTGAGACAAACTTATACACAAAGAAAGATTGTTCATACCGTATTGCAATGATCCTGGAATGATTGTTCATTTTCTTGAATAAGAAATATAATCAACTAAATTTTGAGGGAAAGCCACTCGCGACCTTCTCTCTTTTGTCTCTCGGCTGACATGCGATTTCCAGGCGATTCTGAAAGCGGAAACCCTAAGTGAGCAAATTTTTCGGTTTCTCCTTCATTCCTTCATCCTTTTCTTCAATCGTTCTTTCATTTTTCTTCTTCAAGCTGCAATTTACACTCCTGGTGTGATTTGGTTGACTGTTCTTTGGATTTTCTATTTGTTCTTGAAAAAAAAAAAAAAATCTTTTCATCATTTTTTAGGGCTTTTTCCTTGGTGGCTCTTTCTTATTTTTCTCCTAATCTCTATTCTCCTATTCTCTTTTGCATCCTTCTGGTGTGCTCTTTAGGGTGTGTTGCTTTTATTTTTCATGTTCTGAGCTTGGTGAAATCTAGGGTTTTGCCAAACATAATTTTTTTCTTTTCTTTCTCCCTTTCTTGATGATCTGATAGGGTGGTTATGGAAAATTGTAAAGTGTCAAGACCCCAATCTGAGCGTGCTCCTGTCATCCCTCCGATTATCTCCAATCTTCCAAACCTGCATAGCAGGAATTCAAACTCGCTGCTAATTTGGTCGAGATCCTTTGTGGAAGCACTGAATGGAAGTTCATCAGATTCTAATGTAATATTGAAGCTAGTTACGACCCACGGAGGTAGGCCAACGCTATGGTTATCTGAAGAGGAAATAACGGTACTATCTAAACCTTTTGATTATGCTTTAATTGGCAAATTTTCTTTGGGTAAACCTGTAATGGCAAATATTAGAAAAAAAAATTCTGATCTTGGTCTTCTTGTAAGTTTTACTATGGGATTAATGGATTTTAGGAATATTTTAATTAAGTTTTCTCATGAAGATGATTATGCTAGGATTTTTTCTAGAGGGATTTATTTTGTTAAAGGGTTCACTTTAAAAATGCTTAAATGGACTCCTTTCTTCGACCCTAAAACTGAACCTCCTATTGTGCCAGTTTGGATTAACTTTCCAAACATAAGATCTCAATTTATAAATCATTCTATTCTTTATTCTTTGGCATCTTACTATGGTAAACCCCTTAAAATTGATACTGCTATTGCTAATTTATCTCGGCCATCTACTGCTAGGGTTTTAATTGAACTTGATTTAATTAAAACCTATGACAAAAATATATGGATTGTTAATGATGAGAGAGGCTATTTGCAGAAAGTTACTTTTGAAAATATGCCAAAATTCTATACCCATTAACAATTCATTGGACACCATATTGATAACTATTTCAAAGCTTATCCTGAATTGAAATTGGCTTTTGATGCTGAAAGAAAACAAAGGAGAACTAGACAGAATCAAAGGCTAATAATTTTGAATAATGAAAATGTTGAAAATGAGAATGAGAACATTCCAACAAGTAATCAAGGTAATATTGGAAATTTATCACCACAAGAAAATAAAAATTTGATTGTGGAGGATAATATACCCAATACAAATACTATTAATGAAAATACCAATGCTATCAATGAGGAATTGAATCAATCTTTGACAAACTCTTTCAATACTTTAAGGGATAAAACAAATGCTTGTTTATTTCAAAATGGGATCTTATGCTTGGAAAATGGAAATGGTGATGATTTATCGAATTCCATTAGAATAGATAAAACTTTACAGGTGCAATCCAATGACGAGAATGATCATGTGATTCCTAGTGAACTTGATGATGATGTCTTTCTGAATAATAACTCTAACTTCTTTAGAAGAAAGTATTTTGATAACTTATGAAATTGTGGAAAGGAAGCCTTCACTTTGGTGACTTATAAAAAGAAAGGAAAACATTTAAAAAATAATCAAGGGAGAATAACTAGATCAAAAGCTCAACACCTTTAGATCATCTTCTCAATGATTAAGTTCTTAATTTGGAATATGAAAGGGATTGCAAACCCCATTGCTTGCAATAGACTCCATAGACTTGTCATTAACAAAAGATTTGATATCTTAATCATTTTGGAGCCTTTTGTTGATGTTAACAAAAGTTCTTTTTATTTAAGAAGGCTTGGTTTCCATAAAATTTTTATAACTGTTCTGAAAAAATTTGGTGCTTTATTAAAGATGGTATTCATTGTGAGATTATTTATGATGATAACCAATTCATTACTTTACAAATTAATTTTAACTACTTCATTGCTTTTTGTTCTTTTGTTTATGCTAGCTGTTTGAAAACTAATAGAAGAACTCTTTGGAATAACTTACTTTCTTTTTCTCGAAGTGTTCATAGGCCTTAGCTAGTTGGTGGCGATTTTAATATTGTAAGCAATAATTTAGAAATAAAAGAACCATAATCCTCCTAATCAAGGGGCTATGGATGAGTTTCATAATTTTATTTTTGATAGTGGTTTAATTGATGCTGAGTATAGTGGTCCTATGTTTACTTTTGACAAATGGCAAGGTTTGGGAAAGATTAGACAAAGTTTTGTTTTCTAATAACTGGTTAGACCATTATTCGTGTTCTAAAGTTTCCCATCTGCCAAGGGTACCTCTAATCATGTTCCTCTTCTTTTTGATATTAATCAAACTATTAAAACCTAATCTAACCATTTTAAAATTCAAAACTTGTGGTGTATGCATAAGATGTTTAAGACAATTGTGGCTAATTGTTGGAATTCTATTAATGATGGTAATAATCTTATTAAGTTATGGAAAAAGTTGAAAACAATTAAAAGCATATTAATTCAGTGGAATAAAGAGGTCTTTGGCAATATTCATGGAAAAATTAATATACTTGAAATTGAGGTTAATAAAGCTAAGGAACACTACCAAATCTCAGATTCTGGAATTGATAGAGTTAATTGGAAAAAGTTAAACGCTGAGCTTTGCCATTCTTATGAAATAAAAGCAAAGTATTGGCAGCAAAAAACTGGTTTAAATATGTTTAATCTATGGAGAAAGAAACACTAAATTCTTTCATAGATTTATAAACCAAAAGAGAAGAAATAATTGGATTAATAAAATTAAGAAAGAAGAGATGTGAGTTCATGATCAAGAGAAAATTAAACTTTCGGCCATTGAATTTTTTAAAAACAGTTTTGATTTCAGTAGTTTTAATATTAATGATTTTAATGAAACATGTTTACCAAAGTTATTACTGATGATGAGAATATTTTTCTTGCTTCAATTCCTACTATTATTGAAATAAAGAATGCTATTTTTGAAATGAATGATGACAAAGCTCCTGTGGTTGACAATTTCACTGCTTGTTTTTATAAAACTTATTGGCCTATTATCTCTGAGGATTTATGTAATGCTATTATTGATTTTTTTAAAAAGTTCTATCTTCCTAGATATTTTACTACGATTGTTATTGTTCTTATTCCTAAAACTAATACGCCTAACACTTGGAGTAATTTCAAGCTTATTAGTTTACGTAATGTTCTTAACAAAATAATTTTTAGAATCATTGTCAATAGGTTAGCTGGAATTCTTCCTAGAATTCTCAGTCCTAATCAAAGTGATTTTATTAAGGGTAAATTTATAACAGATAATGTTTTGTTGGAACAAGAGCTTATGCAGGATATTAATAAGAAAACAAAAGGTGGAAACTTAATTACTAAACTGGACATCTCAAAAGCTTATGACTCTATCCAATGGAGTTTCATTCTTAAAGTTTTAAAATGCTTAAGTTTTTCTAACACTTTTGTGGACTTAATCTATAGGAGTATTTACAATTGTTGATTTTCTATTATTGTGAAATGAGAAAATGCGGGTTATTTTAAATCTCATAAAGGTATTCGGCAAGGGGATCCTTTATCTCCTCTTCTTTTTGTTATTGCAGCAGAGTATTTTTCAAAAAGTTTAAATGATCTCTTTGGTAAGTATTCTTCTATGCACTATAATAACAAGACTGATATGCATGTTAACCACCTAGCTTTTGCTGATGATTTTTTAATTTTTATGAATGCTAACAATTTTGGGTTGAGAAAGTTATTATCTCTGCTTAATCATTTTAAAGATGTTTCAAGTCTTTATATTAATAAAACAAAGTGTAGTATGATCGGCTCTAAGCATATTCCAAGGGGAAGGTATAATCATAGCTCCAATATTACTGGTTTTTTAAAAAAAATATATGCCCTTAATTACTTAGGGGTACCCCATCTTTAGAGGCATTAATAACTAAATTTTGAGGGATGTTTAGTGTTAAAGCGTGTGATAGTTAATTATTTTTGCAAGATCATGATATGGGAAAGTTTACAAAGAAAGGTTGTATCCTGATATAGATTTATGTCATTTGAACAACGGGAGCAATCTGCAGTATAATAATAATCCAGAAGCGTCGCTAACGTGATTGTTAAGTAACTACTAATGCCAAGTTGAATCGTTTGTTTAAAGTAACATAAAATTTGCTTAGATTTGTTCAATAATATTGAGTTAATGAGCTATAATTAAAAAATTTGGGAGAGCCATTGAACATAGATAATGACGAACACTAGAATTTTACAAAATTAGTTTATATTATGCTTAGTAGATCAACTAATAATGTTACATTAATGCAATATTAAAAGTTCTAAAGAGCATTGAAAGACTTAGGGGGGGTACTATTCTTAATGACATTTTTTATATCCTTTGGGAAGATACAGAGTAGCTTGCACTTAAGGCTGCTTCATTTTTGCTTTTTGATTTGTGTATATATATGCATAGCTATGAGCCAACATTCAACAAAAAAAGAGAGGTTTGCATTATTAACAATTCTGCTGTTAAAGATATATACAATGAAGTATTTGTATTCCAACTCAATGTGGCTATCAAATAATCGTTATGTTTCAATCAAAATACATCAAGAATCAATTATAAGTCCAAATTATTTTGCATAAATTATGAGCATTCTTATTCAACATATTAAAACAAAAGTGACTTGATGCATGCTTTTTACGGATGATACTCTTCTAATTAACAGTGCTAAATGTGAAGTTAAAGCGCAACTAGAATTATAAAAAACAGTTAAGAAAAAAATGAAAGAATCATAGTCGAGAGCAAGGTTTGGCTAGGATCAAGTGGTTATAACGGTTTGTAGCTCTTATGGGCCTTGATGTAAAAACTCACTTAAGTAGTATTAAGTAAAAACTCTTAAACATCGAGACATCTTTTCAGATAACAGTGGAGTTCCTAATAAGAACTCCAAAGTTAAACGTGCTCAGGTAGGAGCACTCCCATGATGGGTGGTCTGCTGAGAAGTTATCTTCTAAGGACAAAACCGTGAGGCCTTTCAAGCCAAAGCGGACAATACATTGATGCTCAAAAATTTAGGCTGTTACTATTAGTATCAGGGCAGTCCATAGAGTGTCAGATAAGAGCTAAATGTTATACATGGCAAAATACTACTTCATGTGAGCAGCTTCTTGAACTTATGATGATTAAGGTGCTGCATAGTTGTGGGTACTTCTTGAGCCTGTAGGGGCCACCTCTAGTTCTATCTACCAAATGAATGGTTCTTGAATCTGTATGGATATTGATGAAACATTAGTTACTTAATTTGGGAGATTGTAATAACCCACTTAATTCTGAAATATTGAGCCGCCTTTTCAAATAACGGAGTACTCCCATGATGAGTGACCTATTGGAAAGTTATATTATGGACAAAATCGTGAGGCCTTTCAGGCCAACAATATCTTGATGTTTAAGAGTTTAGGCTGTTACACTTGATGTCTTCTATCATGTTCAAGTTTAAAAACCAATGACTCCCATAATGCACTCTATAATTGATTTAATTCTTTTCATTATTCTTGATGGTGCTGAAAATATTTTATTTGAGGGGGTCAAATTGTTGATGCCGGTGATGAGATCATATGAATGAGAAACTATAGATATATATGAGAGAGGTTTTAGTCCAACATCTTATAATTATAAAAAATGTAATGCAAAGATTGCATTAGTAGGCCCATTCCACATGCTTAAATTTTTGGTTAGTCTGAGTTCAGAACTTATAAATGGACCAATCAAAAATCGAAAGACATACCAAACAAAGAGGCTTATTTACATGACTATATCCTTTGTACTTAGTCAATGGAATACACTCACACCTCCTAATAAAGATGTCATCCATTGCCAAACAAAAATTGTGTAAACAATCACTCCCCTTAATTGGAGAAGTCCAAACAGAAATCATGCATGACAAGCAGAGCAAGTCAGTTCAACGTTAGAGAAACATGAACACGCGCATAGACAATTTCATCGCAAATAATGACCCAAGAAAACCTTTAATTTTGCAGCAAATATTTACAATTAATTTTTTTAGTTGCAAACATTGTGTGACCTTGCACCAGCATTCAGTTTCATCAACACAATAGCGCACTACTTTAAAAATGCTCTGAAACGGGATACAACAATGGGACGGTTTCACAAAGGATAGCTAAACAAAAAAAACTAAAAATAGAATACTTTCTCAATTTTTGTCATTTCATCCTTTAATCTGCAACTGACATTTACATCATAAGTTGCAAACAATGAAATAGTGTTCCGACAAATAGAAGCAATGATATTTTTAAGCTGGGATTCATCAACTAAAATGGCATGTAAATCACACATATGGACTTAAGATTTGTGTACATATCACAAACCACTAAATATATGCCAAAATTTTGTTTCTTTAAATGCAAAACATTTAGAATATTAACAATAAGTAATAATCTAAATATTTCAAATCACAATTGTTTTAGAAGCTTGTAAATTTTCCAACAACAGTTAGTTTTTTAAAGAGACAAATCGGATTGATAAGAAGAATTTAAGAGGAATCAAAAGTTAGCTTATATTTTAATAATCTATAATATATGCGAATCACTTTAAGAATCAAAATCCCAAAACCGGATCTAGTGGCCACTAGTATGCCCCGTTGTACTGAACTAGAGTCATCAAGAGAACCATCATGGGGCGCTATTACAAACTCAGCTTCACCCAGCGCCGCTAACAATTGTTTTTTAATGTCTCCCACCATGGTCCTATTTCTCAGTCACCTACTCTGCCTTCCAAAACAGAATGATTTTTAGTCACCCAACTTTTGATACCAGTCATTGACTGAAGCCAATTGCCTTCTAATAATGATGTATCTCTATTGTTGATGTATGTAACGACCCAAAGTCGTTACGTTGCAACTTAGGTCAAAATCCCGACTCTAACATCAGGACTTCGGGAAATTTCAAATTATGGCAAACAAAAATACCATAGATAAAAATAATTTTAAAGATCAAAGTGTCATAGTTTGAGAGAAATCCGAATAACGGAAGCTCCCGCTTTATTTTCTGAATTATTTAAATTCTATAAATCAAGAACATTAAATTGCATGTCCAAATTCATCGTTTTCAATGTCATTGTGTTAAGTATATTATTTAAAAGCTGCTCGAGAAGTTTTATCAAATTCTGAGCGCCAGTTTTATCGCGGTTAATTTTTGAAGTTTTTAACCTCAAAAATTAATATAAAATAAAATATATTACTCTTAATCGAAAATTTTTGGCGCGAGGGTGTTCGTTATGTCATAACACACATCGGTGTCAAGTTTCATTGTATTTGGACTCCAAACGGAGAAAAAATACGATTAATTTCAGTTTTAGTAATTTTAATAAATTTCCTTTACTCCCGCATCGCAAATGTGCGATTTCTTCCGCCTCTAGGCGGAAGAAACTTCCACAGCGGGCGGACCATGCGTAATGCGCAGGGAATGTCCCCTACGCCCCTATTACCCTGCCCTCTCCCTTTCCTCTATTTAAGAGGCCTACATTCCCTCCTTTTTCTCCCAACACAGCAGCCCTCCCTCCTCTTCTCCCCACATAGTTAGCCATCACAGCACTCAAACCTTCCTCAGCCAGCCAACCAATAGCCTTCAACCTCCCTCCATTTTCTGGCGATCCTAATCTTAAGGTGTGCAGAGTTGGAAAGGAGGAAATTGAAGATAACATTTTGCTAATCTTATTACTCTATACATTTAATACATTTAAATCATTTCTATAAAAAAATTTATATTTAGTCATTCACATTTTTATCATTCTCATTAATTAATAATAGGAACAATTCAAATATTATAAAATGACTACTATTTCCATTTTTTCATTTATATTTGTCTTCATTCTTTCATACAGTAATATTATCATAATGATAATATTATATAATTATATCAAGTGACTTAATAAAATACAGACGTCTATCATTATGAGAATGTGAAGAAAAGAAGAATGTAAAAATCCTTAAAAATATATCACATCACTTTTAAAAAGGGCTAATCCAAAAAAATATCTGGAACTTAAATGCAGATTAAGCGAACTGTCACTCATTCGAACTTAAGAAACAAAGGTACCCAGTGCATGACAAGTATTACATTTTTACACTTTTACTGCTTCGCTTATTTGCTTTCAAATTTCATTTGAAGCTTGGTTGGTTGTTCGGAACCAACGTGACAACATTCGTGGTTAGTTACTGAAAAAATAACATCAGTAACAACATTCGTGGCTAATTACTGGAAAGAAGACATCAGTAATAGCATTCGTGGCTAGTTACTGAAAAATTGACACAAGTAACGGCATTCGTGCTAATTACTGGGAAAATGATATCAGTAATAGCATTTGTGGGTTGTTACTGAAAAAATGACATAACAACATTCGTAGTGGGTTACTGGAAAAACAACATCAGTAACCTACATCTTTGAGCTAATATCTTTTGCAAGAAATTAATTATTTCATTTGCGCTTTTACCTTGTTATTTTTCCTGCATCTTTTTCGCAAATCGCATTTCTGCTATTATAAAATGTAATACTTCATTGCTTACTGTAGTACTTAGAATATTCTCTAACTACTGGGAATTCCAATCCCGATATTATTTTATGAACAATACCAGGTCAGGTGCTTCTGGAAGAATACACGCAAGAACCCTAATGCTTAAAATGTTAAATCTGCTGATAGATTCACGATGTTGTTTTGCTTATCTTTTCTTTTTATTTTCCCTTTTGTACGAGGAGTATGAGGAAAAGATCTTTTAATATGAACTATTGAAATAAATAAAGAATATCTTTGATTTTTCTGTCTCTTTTCTTTTTCAAATTGCTCAATATAATCCTGCGGCATACGAACACCCGAATGTTGGACCATCACAATATATGATACTTCTTCCAATTTGGGTGATATCTACTTGTTGACCTGATATTATATCATGTTAACCGCATGATTATGATCAAGGTGAATTCAGCATCAAACCTTTCATATAAATAAAAAATTGATGAGTAAGTTCTATTATGAGTAATAAATAGAACAGTGAGAGAAATCACAAAAATGTAGATATAACAAGTTATAGTGGTTTGGCTCTATAATTTGTATCCGCTGATAGGCTCAAGAGATATTTCACTATGTAATAACAATTAATAACAATGAATTGTGATAGGCTCAGCAGCATGTGATTACAAGTAGTTAACTCAAGAAAGTTTACATAAAATTTGAAAGTTCAAAGAATAGGTTAAAGCCCCCTTTTTGTTGCAAATTAGAGCCATTTATATTATTAAGACTCATATCTGAGTTGAACACAAGAGATGATGTAATTCCTCATAACTAGAAGGCGAAGGAACGGTGACTTTGTATTTGAAAAGATGTAATACTTGGTTAAGTATGTTTTTGTGATTAGCAGGCAGAGAACATGAATAGGTCGACCTAAAGAATAGAGCCATTGGTTGGCTAAATGAACATTGTAAATAGTCAGTAGTTCAGCAATTCTCAAGCTAGCTCCAAACTTAATGCAATTCATTTTTTGAACCACCTTGTAGTGAAACAAACGACTGAAATTGACTTGCAAAAAATACATAAAGCAATATTCCCCAATCTCGAATTCGCAAATTGTTCCAAACTAGAGCTCGAGCTTCTTCCTTTGCTTCCTCATTACATGTGCAAAATATTCTTTTAAAAATCTCCTTTGTAATGCTTAACCATGAATCCATGAAAAGGCAAATTCTAATTTGAGAACTAAATAGAAAAAATGTTCATAACAACCAGAGCAAAAGCTGAATCGTTGCCTTTTATTTCCCTCACCACTTTGACTCTATCAATCGCAGGTTATGATCCAAAGAAGACCATTATAATGCAAAATATAGAACTGCGATCTCCAAAAAATTCAGGGTTTAAAACTTCCAAAAAATTTCACTAAGCTATTAAAAATTGAAAAAATTTTGAAATCCTTGTAGATAAATCGAAGTGTTTTATCCTATTTATTGATTCTTTTTAATAGTTGATAAAATAGAGAAAATTATATATAATGACCTAATGTCATTCTTAAGGGGAGATGGACTACAACTAAAAAATTGTTGTCTCTTGTGGAACCTACTGAAATTGTTGTAGAAGAAAAGTTGGAGGAATTATAATGTGGAAGGAGAGGATAAGGTGGTTGATGAGAAATTCTTCTTAACTCTGGAAGAAAATAAAGCAAAATGCAGAATGTTTACCACAAGAATGTTGATCCTCAAGCAATCAGAAAGCTTGCAATGGATAAGGGTTCAACATAAATGTTTTTTCTCAACATTCGATTCATGAAGAGGTCGGAAGGGAATGCAAAAAAGGGAGAATTTCTTGAGTATTGAGTTGAAAGATACAATCCCTTACAGCTGAACTGTGAAAGAAAGCTGAATTAAACTTATGCTCAAGCCGAGAAATAGGCTATCAAGATTGGCGCTGTTAGAGATGCAGTTGTTGACCCTCTAACCTCTAATCATCTAAGATATGATTCGTGATAAAGTAAGAGAAAAGAGTTGGGTCTATATTAACATGCCTTTAGATGTAACCTGATCTCATATATATTATATTGAACTGATGAAAGTTAGAAAAGGTTCAGCTGTATCAAAAGAAGAAGCTCCCGAACCTACATTCATTGTGCTTAAGCTAAATGTAAGAAAAATAATGACTCAAGTGGAGCATTTCATGGTAGAGATGGAGTATTAATGCAGTACTTCCAATTAGTGGAAGACCAATTAGAGCTCAATACATAAAACAATCCAAAATCTGGAATAAGATAGGAAATTAAATTCTTTCATTACATATTAATGAAACGCAACAGGCTGTGGAGACAAAACGCATAAGCCGGAAAATGTTACTTTTGAAAGAAGATGTCGCTCAATAGGAGCTGTATAAAAAGAGAGGCGATGACTGTAAATCTTATTAGCCAATCAAACAAGTATTTTAAAAAATGCATGATAATGTATCCAAGACATTCGTCCTTAACAGACAGCTTGAAGACTACTGTAATATAAGACTATCTGATTAACAAAGATGACGGCTGCACAAAGGGTATTTACGAAACTCTATGGTCAACTAACCACAAAACAAGAGATGATTTTTCAAATGTCATACAGCAGTGTGAGATCATGATATCACTGATTACCATGCCTTCTGCATCCCTAGATTTTCAGCATTTTGTGCAAGTCGGTAAGCCCCTATCTGCTACTTTTTGGCTCAATCATGGTGTGGAATTTTCATGCACTGAGCCATTGAGGATGGCAGACAACATACCTTTCCCGGAGGATAGGATTTTAGTAGGGGTGCTCATCCTACTAATTGAGTAGGTTGTCATCGTTTAATATATTTTATATATATTATCCTTTTTTTGTATCTGGGTTTTGATTTAACATAGCAAAAATCTTAGAATTGTAATGCTTTTCACATTAGACAGCCTTTTATATAGGACATTTTTTTCGCATAAGTTGTCTTTGCATCATTTGTTTCCTCAAATCATTTTGCTATTCGTGATAAGCTGACGAGCCAAGCTAATGGCACATTAGTCAGGCTAAATTGTTCACCTTCTCTACTCCCGGCTTGCTCTCAACTCTGTCGACACCATATCCTTTATAATAAAATTTAAAAACGCAAAAAAAAGAGAATCATGAAGTTTGGTTTTAAATATGAAGATAAGAAAAATGTGTTAGTAATAAATGTATAAATCCCCTTTTTCTTTTAGATCTTTTGAAAGAAATTCCCCCTCCTACTTCTAAATTTAAATCTCAACAAAATCATTATTGAAAGCTAATATTTGCTGTCATTTCATCATTGGGCCTAGCCCACAAGAAATAATAAAATAAAAACATAACATCATACATGATTTCGGTCTACCAAAATCAAGGAAAGAACTTTATTTACCTCTTTCATGCAGAGCATCAAAGAGTTGTTTACGCATGCTGATTATGCGATCAGCCATCCTTTTCAATTCAACCGTCCATTCATTGTACATCTCACTGCACAAGTACAAAAAGAAAAATAATTGAGAAAGTCATCAAGATATCAAATAAACATAGTTTCTCTTTTCCAGTGTATGAGCATCTTATTGCAGTCAAAATATGTGCTTTTTTATGAAAGTTGGATCCAATTCAAGGATAAAACCTAATCCTTATAGTATACAGAAGTAAAAGATTATTATTGTTCAAGTTCAATCAGTTAACAGTTTTTCACATTTTACCATTAAAAACAAGAAATTTCATCTATTCTTGCTTATTTTTTTAAAACCTTATTTATACTACTAATAGTGTCACAAATTTGCTTTGCCACATACAAAGTACCAATAAAGTGCTACTATATGATTCTTCATGAGGACGCCAACTAAAAAAATAAAAACTAGATAAAGATGGTTCAATTTCCTTCAAAGCTTCAAAAAAAAAAAAAAACAATGTGCTGCACTAAATGCCTAACTTTCAAAGCCTTGATCTCATTAGTGTGAAGCTTGCAGAAGATCCTCTACCTATTTTTTAGAATTGTGGCCACAATAGATGCACCATGAATAGGAGGATTTGAATACATAGGTCTGATCACAAGCTTTAGCTGACTCTCAACTCTGATTGCAACATCTGCGGATTTGCACACCTACAAGAAATAGATGATAATTAGGTGTAAATATACGTTCATGAAATGATTCATGTCTGAAATTTCAGATTTGTGGAGTCGAGTATGTGATTGACACTAGTAATGATTCTATACTAGCGTTTGTACTTAGGCAATGAATATCTTAAGTTTGATTAAAAGGATATTGAGTGAGTAAAAGAGTGTCTAATAGGAAGTGATGGTAAATTTAATACGTCCCTTAACAATTTACAATATACAAGTAGCTTGTTATAAACTTGTAAAAAAGCCAGATATAGGTAAATAAGAATGAAAAAAACATACATCCGTAAAATTTCTTACTAATAATTAGTAAAAATGAAATAAAAATAGCAAAGTGGAGAAAGATAAGACAATAGGTTGTTTTCAAAGTGCACGATACCAGCCCCAAATTTACATCCAATACTTTGTGAACTAACAAAACCCAACAAAAATTGTGAAATAGCACAACCACGCTTGTGAGATCATACTCACAATGCTAAGTGCGCCTACACGTTCTCCATATAGGCCCATGTTCTTCGCATAACTTTGAGCGGCGAAGCATTCACCACCATCAGAAACAAACATTCGCACGGATTGTGCATCTGCATCAAGGTTTCCACTTGCAAAACCCTATAAGAAAAAAATATCCAAAACATAAAAGGAGTGAAAAAATTATAAAGATGTACGAACCAACCTAAAAATATTTTTGCCAGATAAGTTTACAAACAACCTAAAATGATTAAGAATGTATATTTGCATAAAAATAAGAGGCCAGAAAAATGATTTAAACTAAATTAGTACATAAGGTTTGCAGATCCATGGGAAGCATTAAATAAAAAGCAGTATTAGAAAAATGAAAATTTCAAAGCCTCTATAGTCATGATATACTATAATGAAGTAGCGATTAAACAATATCATCTTATAAATAAAATTGAGCTATTCGCATAAATTGTAACCCAAAGTGTTGCAAATAATCTTTGAATCAATTTTTGTAATGTATACGCTCGAATTTACCTGATACGCACTGTCAAAGAAAGGTAGCAATTTCTTAAACCTCAGCAGTTGCCTGATTTGCTCCCATTGTTCAAAGGTAGGATCAACTCCAGTTGGGTTATGAGCGCATGCATGTAGAAGCACTATAGCTCCAGGTGGTGCAGAACTCAGATCTTCCAAGAGGCCTGACAATAATATTTCAAGAAGAAGACCATAAAAAATGCATACTAAATGATGATATTAGTAGCAATGATTCTCATTTAATACACCAAACAAAGAAAAGAAGTTCTCTTATGACTTGTGCTGGTGCATGGAATTCAAAATAAACGCTTGCATGTTTGATTACTAGTGCAAGAAAAGGCTATTTCTTCCATCTTATGAAAAAGACACTTCAGTTGCAAGTCAATCGTATGATAATAAATGAATTTCAAACTTGCCAAGCATACGTACCAGCCAGAAGCCAAAGAATATATGAAACTCAAAGAATATTGATGCCAACTGCTATCATAATCTTAATTTTGATTGTGGCATGAGAAAAATAAATGAAAATACAGCCTCCTGATTTAAAGGTTAGTCTTCTCTAGGTGTAAGTCTTCAATTGGCATAACTATATGCAATACTAACAGAAAAAAAATCTTCCATATAAAAGTTGGCATGCCTGTATAAAACAAGTGAAAGGGACACAATCTTCTTTATAGTTTTTGGTGGTATATTTACATTTAAAGTTGCATAAACTGTTTCTTCAGTGACTTACTTTTATCTATATATTACTTGCATGGTACATGATCATTTGTAATCCCAAGAAAAGCAAGAAAAAAAAACAAAAACCAAAAAATAAAAACAAACTTCAAATGACGGAATAGATTTTCTACAGCAAATTCTCATAATATACTCACAAGATAATAAATAAATGATACTGCAACTCCCTACCCTGAAAGTTCAGTCCTCGTGTTGTTGGGTCATAATAGCGATAGTACTTGACAGCCAGGCCTGATAATGTGAAAACTTTTGGATGATTTCCCCATGTTGGCAGAGGAATGTAGATAGTTCTCTAGAGTAGAAAAATGGAATTAAAATAAAATAACTAGATTGCATTAAACTTACCATAACCTATAAAAAGATTAGTCTTAAAATAAAGGACTCACTTCATGGTAATGTCTTGCCAGAAACTCTCCTCCAACCCTTAACGATCCCGTACCCGATAAACCTTGAACTGTTGCCACTCTATTTTCTAGAATGGCGAGGCTGTTTGCAAATCACATTGTAGTCTTAGCAATTTATCAAGAAGATTCACTCCATGCTATTTATAATATCAAAAGCAAAATTTAGAAAAAGAAATCTCTTACAAGTTTCAACAACACTAACAACTAAAAATTAAAGCCAGCTTGGGCAAAATATGTAGCCGGTTCAAGGAGTACGCATGGTAAACAGTATGGTACATAATGAATACATAATTCACACAATATTACATATAAAATTTATTTTACATAGTTGTTTCAGTTTGGAGCAAATATTGAACTAAAATCTTGTAGCAAAACCGGTTAATGCATTTTACATAAAATAATATCAAAAGCTGTGGATATTTATCCATGGTTAATTTATAACTTTGCATAAAACTAATGATGAGGGAAGCAAACAACAAAGAAATAACCAACAAAAGAACAGTTTAGCTTCCACATTACAAAATTGAAAAAAGAATTCGTGCAAAAATAGATTTAAGATAACTCACAACTACAAGCTTAAGCTTTTAAGTTGAAACTAGATTTGACTATTGGTTGTCAAACCAAATTTTATGTTTCATATTCTATTCACTAGTCTCTATTAAGTGGCATTAAAACTGATGCTCCAACTGGAGCAATGTGTGCCTCATGGAATTTGTAGCTCTCATGGTCTTAGTATTTTCTGCCATGATAGAGAAATATTCAAAAGGTTCCCACAGTGCCTTTATGTGGTTAAGAGAGGCGTTAAGGATGATCCATGATGATATTAATGAGCTTCTGTACAAACGGAAGTTGGTAGTTGATGTGACCGTGAGCTCTTACATAAGGAGAAAATCATGGAGACATGTAAGCATAAGTTAGTTCCACTTGAAAATGAAAAAAACGAGTGGTGAAAAAACAAGGCTTTTAGAACCAGACAGAAAGTTCAATTCAACTAAAAAAAAATGTTTTGCTAGTTCAGCAGTTAAATCAGATTTCGACCTGGCTAGCAAAATCGTGACAAAAACAAACAAAAATAAAATGAGCAAGTTACAACTAGCTCCAAGAAAAAAGTTCAATCTGATTACAACTTGCAATCCAATTTCATAATTTGGTCCAAGTTTGAATTGCACTTCAAATTCAGTAGTTGGAGAAAATGGAAATAGAAATAATTAATACAGTAAAATATTTTAATATACTAAAAATTAATAATTAAAATTGTAAAAATGCATGATGCGCCAATTTTTATAATTTTTATGTTTAATTTTAAGAAAAAGTATTTACATTGTATATTTTATTATAGAAAAGTTGCATTCATAAATTTAAATTTTATATACTTATAAAATAAAACAAACTATAAATATCATAAATATAGCATCTAAGTTTAGTTGATTACTGCTAATAGTTCAAATTAAAATATTTAGCTTTGCAATAATTAATAAATTTTATACGATACATTTAAAATACTTAAATTTTAGGTGCAAAATTTATAAATTATTATATATATGCAAATGTCTCTTAATTAATTATTAAAGTTTCTCACAACACTACCCATAAGTTTGACTGAGTTGCAATCAGGTTCAACAAGTTAAATCAACCGTATAATGATCAATACCTACATTGAATCAATGTCCAACCAGTTCTAAGAACATTGCCCCTCATTTATTTCACTCCATTATAGTAGCAACAACATAAACAGAAAGAATCCAGATTTTCCAAGTCTACGAAAACAATTTTGGCAAGCTATTCCAAATAACCCTTAAAAGCAGTCAAAAAAATTTAGTTGAAATAAGCATTAGCTATTTTATAAAGCCAGTCAAAACAATAAAACCATATTAGTTATTTTCTTATAAGAAACAACCATCAATTGTCCTTAAAAAATACACCACTAAAGATGAAAACTAAACCGGTTAATTCTTCCTTCTGAATAAAGTTAATTTACTAAAATCTAATTAACACTTGTCGTTTCCTATCTCTAATAAATCAGCATTAGAAGACAAGCATTATGAGAAATTTAATTGTCTACATGAGAAGATGAGATCATATTCAGTACCCCAATTTTAATGATAGCATATGATATATATACTAATAACATTTGAATCAACTATTGGAAAAATTTTAGTTAACATTCAGAATATGACTATTTTCTTTTAAGCTATTTTCAAATTGAATTTATACTGTATGGCAGATTTTAGAATATTGATAAAATATGGTTAATTATTTTTTATTGATAAATAAAGTATATGGCAGATTATATACATTTGTAATATATTTATAATATTGATAATATATGGTTGATTTTTTTATAAATGTATATATAGGTATATATATATATATATATATATATATATATACAATGGTAACAGGTGGGCGCTCCAGTTTCTAGGTTAGTCGATGATACGTAGTTGGTTGAGTCCTAGGTGGACGATGCTGGTGGAACGTCGGCTTCAGACGATGGGCACGTCGACCCCGTTCCGTTGGGAGAAAGATAAAAGAGAGGTATTCGATTATATTTTCTTTGAAGAGACTAAAAGCCCAACTTAAGTCAATCAAAGAGCTCTTGCAAATGAGAGCAAAAACTATTGGAGCCCCAGATGAGGTTGTGGCCACTCATCCATGGGTAGTGAGCGGACTAATGGGGATAAAATAGCTAAATCAGATTTTATTTTGCTAGATACTCATTTAGCCATGCTTCAGAAAATGGATTCTGAAATTCCCAAGGTGCAACGGGAGAGAGTATAAAAAGACACTTCGGATCTCAATCCTTTTGCCAAGAAATCCCTCATTCAAAGGAAGAAACAATTGAATCCACTGATGAGGTTTCCGACCCTGATGCTGAGGACTCTTCATTGTCAAAAAAAGAATATGCTGATATTGAAAATATCTTTGAGAAACAAAAAGGCAGGAAAAAATAAGAAGAGTAGATCTAATTCTCACTATAAATTCAAATATTAGAGAAAAAGTGGTCACTAATCTCAAGAGGAATCAAAAACTCGATCGGAAGGGTAGTTATTGTTTTTTTATAACTTTATTTCTTGTATTAGAATTTCCTCGGCAAGATTCTCTTAGGAGGTTGGTGACCATTTTCTTTTATTATATTTTATGTTATTTATTTTGTTTTTCTTTCATTTTCGATTTGTGGTCACCAACCGCATTTGTTGTATTATTTTAGATCATATATAATGCCAACAAATGGTAAATAATATATATATATATATATTTCCTTGAGTAGAAGGGGCATGGGAAACATCACTCCAACCTTGGAGAATTCTCTTCGTGTATGGAGGCGCGTTGGAACCTGAATCCTCATGCAAAGGAGTTTCATCTATCCGTAACTAGAAGGGCTCATTCTTCACCAGATGAAAAAATTGATACTTCTGAAAAAGATTCAAATGAGGAATTAAATAGCATCATTTCCGAACTCAGAGCCACTTTTCAACTTATTTGTTAGGAATAAAAGAGAAAAGGAGGCAAAAAAAGGTAAACAGTTCACACCCAATCAAAATATAAGTTATAACTTTAGGAAAATACATGATTGCTAAGGGATTGGATGGTCTCCTAAGTGGAATCTTTTGTTTTCTAAATTTTACTTGACTTTGGATCCCATTGAGTTTTGGTAACCATTTTTTAATTATTTTCTTGCTTGCTTTTTTTTTTTTTTAGGTCACTAACTCCCCTTTTTTGTTTTATCTCACTTTATGATATATTTATAAAATACATGTTAAATATATATATATATATATACTCTTTATAAGACATGAATTTTATTTGAATATTTTTGTAAGAGTTAGAAAAATAGTCATTTGGAATTATTCTCATTGATGTTCATTATATATACAACGGATGAGATGGCAGAGAAAAGAGATGTAAAATAGAGTGAAATTGATGAATTTTTTGGTATACTTTTGTATTCTTTGAGAAAAGATGGACGAAAAGGATTGGAAATAGAGGAAAATAGTTGGGATGATCTAATAGATAAGAAAAAAAAAAAGAATAAATATCAATCACCAAGATTATACACACCATGTGCCTTGAATCTATGCACACTTCATGTCCTCACGATTATGCAAACCGAGAAATTGATCTAGATTATCCACACCAAGATCAAAGCACAGAGAGTTTGTTGGAGAAAAATTCTTCGTTATCCATTCAACTAAAAAATTGCATAATTAAAATAGTACTCTTCAAACTCTAAAGTCCCTCTGTACTCAAAAGTTCAAAATACCCCAAACTACTCGCCCTTTCACCACTTTAGAGTCATAAGTGACTCTTGCATTCCCCAAGCATGAAAATGGCCAACCCAAAACATTGTGTCATCAATCATGGTCGGCCCCCATCAGAAAAATTTAAAAATAAAATAACAGTCCATTTGATTGACCCAAAAACCCCAAAACATAAAAATTTGACCGGGTCACTCTAAACATACTAAATCTATATATTATAGCAAAATTAAAAATAAAAGGACATAAAATTAAACTAAAGCAGAATCAATATCATCTTCAAGAGTTCAGATCTTCCCATAAGCTTGAGCCACAACCCTAGATTGAACGAGCAGTAAGGATGCTGCATTATCAACTCTTTAGTATGAAAAAAATTTAGTTAAAATCAACAACTACATAGAAAACAGAGAACAATTTTTCTTCAAGACTAATACTATAATGACTCAATATCTTTATCTACAAATTAGGTCAAATTCCCGCCTCATAAATCAAGTTCTGGGGAATTTCGATTTAAGGCAAACAAGAATACGAATAAATAGAAATAATTTTTAAATCAAAGTACCATAGTTTGGAAGAATTCGGATAACAATAACTCCCGCTTTATTTTTCTGAATTATTTAAATTTAATAAAATAAAAAAATAAATACATGTCTAAATTCATCAATTTTTGTGTCATTATATTAAGAATATTATTTAAAAGCTGCTCGAGAAGTTTCATCGATTTTGGAGCATCAGTTTGATTTCAACTAATTTTTGAAGTTTAAAATTCAGAAAATAATTAAGAATAAAATTTTGCTCTGAATCAAAAAAATTTGGCGTGAGGGTGTTCGTCATGTCATAACACACATCGGTGTCAGTTTCGTTATTTTTGGACGCCAAACAGCGAAAAAATATAAAAAATTTAATTCGGACGAAAGAACCATCCGCGCCAAAGGCCATGCGTACCTCGTACAGGCACTAGGAGAGCCATGCTCCATTAATTTGGCGCAGGGAATGTCCCTCATGCACCTATTTAACATTCCCCCACTTCCCCCATTCCTTCTTCACACAGCCCTTCTCTCCTCACCCCAAGAGCAGCCAACGCTTCTCTCCTCTCTCCCAACAGCAGCCCTCAATCCCTCCCTCACTGTCAGTCAGCCCTCTTCTGCAGCCCCTTAGCCGGCCAACAGGCCCCCACCCATCCCCTGCCAGCCAACCCCCCCAAGCTGCCGCAGCCAGCCAGCCTCGCTCCTTCGACCACGTCCAGCCTCCCTCCGTTTTCCAGCTTGAAGATAAGAGGAGATGGAAAATAGGAGAAAAAAAAAGAATTTTTATTATTCCATTATTTTTATTCTATTATGATAATAATAATGATAATTTTATTATCTCAAATACGTCATCCACATTATTATTGTGTTCATTAAGTAATAATGAATAACGGCAAAAATGTTATAAAAATCACTATTATTTCCAATTTTTGTCAATTTCAATTCAATCATTTTTATTGTCTTTTTCTTTTGTACATTATTTTTATCATAATAATAACATTATAATAAATATTGCTGCTATCGCAGTAACTTAAAAACCGAATTTCAATCAAAAATAAGAAAGCAAAGAAGAACAAAATGAAAAAGAAGATAATATTTATTCCTAAGAATAATGGCTAAATGTTAATTTAAAATATCAAAATTAAATGCAGATCCAAAATTCGAATTGTCAAACTTTGGATCCTAAGGAACAAAGGTACCCAGTACATGACATGTATTACATTTTGCATTTTTACTGCTGCTTAGCTTTGCTTTTGAGCCAAATTCATATTGAAGCTTGATTGGTTGCTCAGAACTAACATAATGTGATTGTTACTGAAAAATGACATCAGTAATATTTGTGGTTAATTACTGGAAAATAATATCAGTAATATTCAGAATTATTACTAGAAAATGACATCAGTAATATTCAGGGTTATTACTGAAAAATGGCATCAGTAATATTCAGGGTTAGTTACTGAAAAATAACATCAGTAACATTCGTGATGGGTTACTAAAAAAATGACATCAGTAACCTACAATTTTGTGATAATATTTTTCATAGAAATTGATCATTTATTTTGTGCTATTGCCTTACTTTTCCTGCATTTTATTACCCCCTTATTTCCGCTAATCGCATCTTTTTAAAGTGCAATATTATTGTTTACTGCAGTACTTAGAGTATTCTCTAATTACTGAAAATTTCAATCCCGGTATTATTTTTATACAATACCAGGTCGGGTGCTTCTGGAAGAATATGCGTAAAAACCCTAATTCTTAAATTTTCAATCTTGCTAATAGATCCACGGCGTTATTTTGCTTTTTTTTTAATCTCTTTTTTTTTTATTTTTCACTTTTATACGAGGAGTACGAAGAAGGATCTTGTAAACTGCAATCTTGTAATAAATGAGAATGTCTTTTTGTATGTACATGTGTATCAATTCTCTTTCAAATTACTCAATAGGATCCTGGGTATGTGAACACCTGAATGCCGGGACATTTCTTGCTGAGCCGGCATCGGGACATCACAGATACTCTTCTAATAATAGAAAAAACTAAAATGGAAATTGAAAATCTGAAAAGCAAATAAATAGCAGTAATCATGTACGACAACTTTTATTCTTTAACATTGCTTTAACTTATTTAATTTTGTAAAAATCAAATTTTGTTCACTTTTTTACTTTTTAATGAATGAAAATGCTTATTCTAAAAATTGTGCTGGGTGATAGACATAAAGCAAGAGCGGAACCATTTGTTAAAACTTTGGTTGTAAGATTTGTTACTAGTGAATCTAGGAAATCATTGGTCATGAGAAGTGATCCAGGTGGGTAGGCGAAAGTTGAACCATCAAAATATTAACTTGCCTTTACTTTGTTACTATACTTATCACATTATTCACTCTCTTTTAGTATGGACTCAATATAATGAATTCAAAAAATAATACAAAAGAGGGTGGCAAAGAAGGTTTAACATCTTCGAATGATTTTATCATGATCTAATATACTCCTAATGTGAGAAATGATAAGGGATTCTCTTCCCATGGTGTGCCAATTATTCAGAACATATCATTTGATTATTGGAATTTTTTGAATGGTTGGGTTCTTGAAAAGTCATCCCTATATTAAATAATATGTTAAGCAATCTATATTTAATACCTATTTGTTTGTCAAATTATTTTTCTACACCAAGAAACCTTGCATTAATAAGTTAAAAAAATTTGAATAGGACAAGTTAGACTCTAAATATATGATCTCTTTTATATGATTACTCATATTGATTACTCTAACATTTTATCTTGAATTTGCAAAAGAGATACGTGAAAAACTTAACATTATACATGAGGGCGCTAACAAAGTTCATCATGCCAACATAAAAACTTAATAGTTAAGTAAAATATATTAAAGATGATAATAAATTCTTTTAAAATAAATATATTCAATAAAAATTAATAAAAATTTCACTAAATTTTTAATGAAGATTGCACCAACATAATTGATATGAGTGAGTTTAACGATCATAAAAATAATAATTACACTTTTATTCCGTGGGCTAGTTAAACCGAGATTTAATGTGTTAGAAAAAATGAAAGGTTAAATTAACTTCAAATCGGGTGACATTAATAAATGGTAAGAAAAAATTCTTCACTTGCTAAACTATTTAATATATTTTAAAGACTAAAAAAATGTCAAATTAGTGAAAGATTATTGTTGTGCCTATTTAGAAGAATAAAGATGATGCTCATGAAATTATATGAGAAGTTAATGAACAATAATTGAACTTTATGAGTGTGGTTGAATACAAAGAACAAGGGGATAGTCATTTTTCACAAAATTAATTTGGTTTTATGCAACGCAAAGGCCATACATTAATTGAAAGCTTTGATAAGGCAATTTAAACAAATGAAAAAAAAATTCATTTAATCTTTATTGACCAAGAAAATGATAGAGTACCCAAAGTTCTTTAGAGAGCTTTGGAAAGAAAAAGAATGTGTGGTGTGTACTAATGTTATTAAGATATGCATAATGGAATTGTGTGTTTGATCGCAATATGGAATGTCTAATGATTTTCTAGTTTTTATTGGATTGCATCAAAATTCTACTCACTTTATATATATTTGCTTTTATTATTGATGTTCTTATTGAACACATTTAAAAAGAATATTCAGTGAAGTGATTTATTTGCAGATGTCATTCTATTAATTGATAAAATTAGAGATGAAGCTAAAGTAAAACTCAAGTTGTAGAGAACTACTTTAGATTCTAAAGGATTTCATCTTGATAAATCTAAAATAGAATATATGAATGGAGTGCAAATTTAATTGTAATAGAATCCTTGATCTCGATGAAACTATTGAGGATAATGTAGTAAGAAAGAGAGAGAGGTTCAGATACCATGGTTTAATTATTCAAAATACCAAGAAAATAGAGAGCCATTTAATTAATAAGATCCAAGCCGATTATATGAAATGGAGGAGTGCTTTTGAAGCATTGTGCAATCAAAAATCTAGCTCAAAATTAAGGAAAATTTTTATAAAGTAGCTATACACTGATCTAGTATGTATATGAAACTAAATGTTGGTAAATCTAGAAAAAACTTATAGATAAAATAAGTATTATAGAAATAAATATGTTATGGTAGATGAGTAGGTATACTTAAAAAAATAAAATAAGAAATGAGCTCATTCGTAATAAGGCTGGAGTGGCTCCAATAGTTGATAATATTGGAGAATATCTTCATGGATGGTTTATATCTCAATAGCCCTTAGAAAAAAATTTGGGTATAGATTCTTTTTTATGTCAGATAAGGAAGATCAAGACCAAAAAATATATGGGAAAAAATCATTAGAGAGGATCTTCTCTATTTGGAACTTAAGGAGAGGCTTTTATTTGATCATGCACAATGAAAACAAAGTATTCAAGTATCCACCCACCTGATAGGACTAAATCTTGATGTTGTTGTTGTTGTTTTCTTTTTCCACACGTAGCAAATTTATTTTACATTCAGTTTAGGCATAAATGCATTCGAGCACATGGGGTTTAGGGGATTTATTTTACCCTAAAATATTAATTTGCATTTGCTTTACCTCAAAACTAACACTGCATTCTCACTTTATCTAGATTTATTTTACTTTTCGCATAAAATCCAGCAAACCAAACATCCCCTAAATGCAAATTATAATTATTTGTATACTTATTTATAATATATGGCAGATTATTTTAAATATGTTCATAACTATTCATAACAAAGGCAGAAATTGAAAAATAATCATTTAAAAATATTGTTTCTTAGGTGTTCTTTATATTTATTATCTTTATGGTATGAGAGGAAACTAATAGACTAAGTTAAACTTACCAGCTACAAAGAAAACATTTTTTTTTTTTTTTTGAGAAGATCCTTGCAAAACTAGAAGAAGAGAAATAAAGAGGAATTGAAGTCAAAGTGAAAAGCAAAAGCTTTACAATAATCTTATGCAACACAAGTTCTATTCTATAAGAATTTTTCTTTTATTTTTGTTTTCAAAATTCATGTTATGAGCATAACCTTTTGCTTATTTTCTTGATTTTCTTATTGGGTAAAGTCCTTCATGGAATCAGACCATGTGAAGAATGTAGGTAGGAACTAAATCATTGATTAAAATTCTGGCTGTAAGAATTGTGATTAGTGACTTTTGGATATTCTTAAGAAATGATCCGAGTAATGGATGTAGATAAAGATAACCTACCTAAAAATCAAATTGTTTTTATTCAATTACTCAACTATTACTTCATCTTTGTAGATGTCTCATGAAATTTTGCGATTTTTTTGCTTTCTAATACCTCGATTGAATAAAATCTTAATTAGTAACACACTTTTCATCCTGTCCTAGCGTGCATTTCAGTATGCCATACTCAGCAAGGCTTTCTTCAAACATTTAAGTATATATAGAATTGCATAATGTAACTTCTAAAAGTTAATTCCATCTAAGAAATAACAACCAATTTCCCTTAAATAATATACCACCAAAGATGAAGACTGCATAAAATTATCCTTTAGGGGATCATGAGATAACGACAATTTATTAATAACAACTTCCCATCAAATAATCTTATAGAATTTGAATAAATTTAAACAAGCGTAGAAGAAAGAATATATATACTTTTGAGCATAAATAACACCTCCAATTGTTCAAATCATTGAAGCATCTGCCAATATTTACCTGTCAGCTCCAAATATAAGTTTAGCACTCAATTTATTGAATTTTGCCAATCCCGTGATGGGAAGATACTCCTTAACGCGTAACCTGATAACAAGCAATATAACACGTTAAAAAGAAATCCTCATTTTTTTACATAGAATGAATTTGTAATAGAAAGCAAATATTTCTTTTGGGTAAACAAAACTTGCAAGGAAAATCACAACACCTGCAATGTTAATGGGTATTCTTTTAAGTAAAAATATTCTATTTATATAAAAATATTGAGTGGGGATCATAAGATAATTCGTTCAAGTAGAGCACACAGAAAACCGATGCATCCGAAAGCCAGCTAACAATGAAAGATTAGAAGATCAATTACATTAGCTAAAAAATCAATTAAAAATAATAACAACAGTAAAAGAGACGTAATAGACAATAAACTCGACAATCTAACAGCAACAAGTAACTTTCATCAGGCAATTGATCCTTGCAAGTCAAGGGAAAAAAACATTATATCTGAAACATGTAAACTGCAAAAATTCGAAAAAAGCTCCATACGGATCGTTCACCAATATCTGCTCAGCTTTTCTCACCACGTTCAAAACTAGCGGCTTCCCTTCCTATTCCAATCAAAAAAATAAAGAAGAGATGATAAAATGATCGATTTAGAGACTGCTCATTCATAAATTGCAATCGGGATTTACCTCAGTTCTGTAGGCGCCAACACCCAAATTCACCTTGAAAGGGCTTGGATCCTTGTTGAAAGCCACCGTCACCTAAGCATTTCCCCGAATAAGAAACCCAGGTTCAAACGATAGATTATAAAGAAACCAGAAACAAATCAAGAGAGATATATGGGAGAGAAACGGTGATTACTCCGAGGATCGGATCCTCTGGTGCCTGCTCGATTGCTGCGAAGACAGAGTGGGCGAATTGCCCAGCGGCTGGCGACTGCGAAAGAGCGGAGGTGGAAAATTGGGAAGCCATGGCCGGGGAATGGTCGGTGAAGTGATGGACAAAAGTAGTTAACCTCCGGTTTGCGGTGGGAGAGTGCTGGTTCAAGTGACTGCCCATTTGTATTCCTGTTCTTTACACCGCTGGCTCACCTTGACTGAAATGAGAGGTCTTTGCGCCCATGGTTTTATGAAAACAAAATTGTTTATATTTTTTTTTTGAGATAATTTTTAATAATTTAATTATGATTTTAAATATCGAATTTTCAATTAGCATGAATTATACATTAATTTTACGTATTTAATAATAATGAGACATCAAAAATATATATATTTACAGGGAGCTCTCAATTTATCTTATATACTTTCAACTCATACACACGGTAGCATATATTTTATTAGAATAAAATAAGCTTAACCAGACAAAATAAAATAGAGGATTAGCGAAATAAAAAAAATTATGATTATACTATGATCATCCAAAATATTAGCATCTAAAAACACAAAAATGAAATATATGCGTATAAAATAACATTCATATATAAATATGCGGCATTATCGCCCTCACTTATATGGACAATACCACGTCTAATACTCACAATTTGGAGGAGGTGATTTCGTGCATCTAAGAATGATTTTATGTTCTTTTAATATCAAATATATGTTAAAATTGAAACAAAATATAAATAATAGAAAATCCTCTACAAGATATAGTACCAATATTATTAAATATACTAAAAATATTGATTGAAAAACAAGTCAAATATATTTATAATTGAGTTTTTTTATTTGTTTTAAATTAGAGCAAAATTTATGTATTTAATTTTGAAGCCTTATTTTAATATGATAAGTCAAAGTTGTGCAAATTATAGGTAATACTTTACGATACAATCACAATGCAATCTAGATTATTTTTAATACCAAAGTACAATATTGTATCTTAGTGCAACAAAGCACATCAAACTTTATTAAATTTCAGCTCATAAACACAATGCCGACTCTTAAAATTTAAAGCACGAATTAATATGATATATATTAATAAATAATTAATTAATGATACGAATCTTACTTTATGACTGGACTGTATATATATATATATATTAAAAGTTTGATATAAATAGAAAAATGTCCGAATTCTACGTAAATAAATATAAAAAAGGGTATAATATTGTTAGATAAGATACTGAAAGATTCTGTTATATGGTTTTTAGCAGCTAATGTTTATTTTTTAAATATTAATTTAAGCTAACTTAAGCAGTTATATTAAAATAATTTGCTCCTATGCTCAATTAAGCTAAATTATTTTGTTAAAAATGAATTTGTTCAAAGTTAAGCTTACTATTTAAGTATGTAAATAAGGATTAATAATGTAATTAATTAATTATGTAAAATAAAAAAATCTGAACTGTATGATTAAGAATTTATGTAGGCTGAAAAATAAACGCTATTAAAAGAGCGCCTAAATTTAGTGGTAAGAAAAAAAGAAAAGGCAAATTAATAAACCCGGAAAAGAGTCGCAATCCTTCCTCTCCGCCAATCAATCATCTCCCTGTCCAGCAACGATAGGACGACTTCTCCGATGAGACTCGCCCAATCCAAAGATAAACGCCGACGAACTCCCATCTTCCAAGATTACCTCATTTATTTATTTTATTTTTTTTGACTTTTTTCACAAATGACAAATTCATTGGCGGATCGGGCAACGAGCGAAATGCTCATTGGGCCTGATTGGGCATTGAACCTGGAGATATGCGACGTTCTTAATCATGATCCCGGGTACGATGTCTCTTTTTTTTTCTTTTTTTTTTTCTTCAGTTTTTTTTAGTAAGCGATCGAATTGAATCCATACTATTTGGCACGCCATTCACATCTTATTCGATATTCCTGTCACAATTCAGGATTTCTCTTCCCCATCGTATTGATTAAGTACACCATAGTTGCAGAAAGAATCATTAATTTAACATCCTATCCGATTAGGGTTTTATGGTTTAATGCATAATATGCTTTTCTAAAAAGAAATGTACGTATAATAACATAAATCACCTCAAATATAGACGTGGCATTCTCAGCAATAGCATATCGTTCTTTGTTTTTTTTCCTTGTGTATGGCTAGTAATGCTTGACAATGGCATTCAATAGATTCCTTTTGAATGATTCATCTTTCTCTTTAATTTTATTATTTTTTACACCACAATTGAATTTCATTTCAGGCAAGCAAGAGATTTTGTGAAAGGCCTTAAAAAACGTATTATAAGCAAGAACCCAAAAGTACAGCTACTGACTCTCACGGTATGCAGAAAGACTATACCGGTGTTATTTATCATGGTTGCATTATAGTTCGCACTATTCTTGAGCTTTTGGAATAGCGACCATGTTAATAATCATATCAAGTTAAAATTAGTTTTAGCCCAATTAAGATTATGTGGCTCTATTTATTTGTTGCATTAAGGAGCATTCAGTTGCATGATATTTAGTAAGATACTGTATTTTATTTAAATAATTATGTTATTCAAATAATAATATCTATTTGATTTAACTTTATTTATATTTTGGTTATTTTATATAATATTTATAAGCAAGTTCTATTATTTTTAATTTTAGATTATTTTCATATTTTAATTTTTTTGAGGTAAACATTAAGGCATGAAATACAAATAAAAATTCAACACGATGAGCTTGATCAGGTGTTAGATCTGAATAACATGCAACTGAATAGCATCAAATTAAACGTGTCCCAATAAAAATATCCATATATTTTGTTTGCATGTTATTCAGATCTAACACCTGATTAAGAGATCTCAAGACTAGATAAAATAGCATCAAATTAAACGTGTCCCAATTATTTGAATATAATATATCATAACAAGGAGATAAGGTGCAATCAAATAGCATCTTAATTTTCTCTAATTTTATTTATATCATTTATAAAATTTATTTATGAAAAACAGAACGCCCGCCCAATTATAGTAATATATGGATATCTTCTACTCGTGATGATTAGTTATGGTTAATTGAGCAATATTTTTTGATTCAATACTAAGATTTTAGTTTCTTATATGTAAACAAATATATTTGGGTGTTGCAATTGTTGGTAGTTAGTAAAGGTGATTTCAATGGTTGCATCGAATTGCCCACTAAAATTTTGTATATCTTAACTGAACACAACCATTAAGAGATACTTGCAAGTATTATTTGGAAATGTGCTTAAAAAATAGTTAATAAATAAAACACTACATTGTAGATTTATAGTAGTTAATAGTAAAAAATAAAATTATAGAGCTTCTAAAATGAGAGGAACTTTCAAGAAGAAAGAGCAACATTGCTGAAATTTTCCTTCTGCTTCTTTAAGCAAAAGGAAATTTGCTGAAAGAGATAAGTTGGTCCCACCCAGCTAGACATACTTTCGTGTTTCTGTCACTTCAAAAAGAAATTACAAAGGTATCTTCATCTAAATTTTGATCAAGATGGAAAAAAGATGCCCTTTTGATTTGTTTAAAGTTTAGAAAAAATACAAGTTGTTTAGCAATATATTTTGCATCAGCATACAATGCAAACTCTTAACACCATCTTGATCAAATTGGATGAGGATAAATTGACCTAATTTTCTTCCAAAAACTAAGAGAACAGAAGATACTAAGCAAATATCTTTGCCATTAATAACACTTAAATTTTCATGCATAGTTGTGCAATGACTTTGATTTGCTATGCCTCTATTGTTTTGAAGACACATGTTTATATTTTTACCAATTACTTGGGTTTATATTCTCAATATTTTTTGTGTGATGAACTGATACCTTAATTGTAGCTAAGAGCTTCCATGCATATGGATTATTGATACATTTCATTGATTGTTTTTTATCAAGTTGTTGGAGACTGTTGTAAAAAATTGTGGCAACATGATTCACATGCATATCGCAGACAAAGACATCCCACATGTAATGGTGAAGATTGTGAAAAAGAAGGTGAGTCTTGCTTTATGAATTATTTTAATCTTTTTTTTCCTAATAAACTTAGAGAATTTTGTGTATATTGTAGCCTGATTTTCATGTCAAGGAGAAAATACTAGTACTGATAGACTCTTGGCATGAAGCATTTGGCGGGCCACAAGGAAGATATCCACAATTCTTCATAGCGTATCTAGATTTGTTGGTAAACTTCCATTCATTATATATGATAAAAAAAAAATCTATCAATTTTCTATTGTTATAAATTTATAAGCATTTATTTTGGTACAACTATTTCATCCTATTGTCTAGACCAAGAAATTCTCTATATAGTGGTCACTCTAACTAATGCAAAAGTATGAAGAAATGATCCATTGTTACAATGATATAAATAAAGCAGTGTCTAACATCTTTCTAATTTCTTTCTTTTCTTTGCCTTTTTATTCAGAGGGCTGGAGTAGTGTTTCCTAAAAGACCTGTAAAGTCCACACCCATTTTAAATATTACAGAGCCTAGATCATCAAAATCGCATCTCCATACATTGAGTAGTCAGGACAAGAAGATAGAAAAACTAGAAGCATCCAATGATTCCAAGGTTCTTGTTTTAAGGTACCACCTACAAACTTATAAACAAGCTTATTTCTTGGTTCTTGTAATGAAACATATTCAATAAATTTTATTGCGTGACTTTAAAATGCAGTTATATTTTGGTGACTGTTAGTGCGTTTTTCTTTTCATCCTAATCTGCAAATTTAACATAAATAGAGGGGAAAAGAGCTTCAATTTCTTAATCTAAAATGATGATCAAATTGGTAATATTGGCTTTCTTAACGTAATAACTTCCACATCATAAATCAAGTACATTATTTTAATTAAATTAAAAAAGTTTGTCTAGTTTACATTTGCATAACAAGATATGACTAATTTAAATTTTTCAAAATTTAAATCCAAGGTTTTAGTTTGATAGCACCTTGCACGCTCCATTTTTACCAAACAGCTTTTGTGATAAAGTGATTTTTTGCCCTTCTTGTGGTTTTGTTATTCAACCTCTTTGAAGCCATCACGAGGCATTTGGCTTTGTTAGGTGTTACACTTAAATTCATGATTTTAAAATTTATAAGTTTCTAAGAAAGTTGAGCGTATATACTGATGCTTTTCTATTTAAAGCTGTATATATTTGAAAATTCATCAATGATTGGTAAAATGCTAGAATTCTTCAATTTGCATTTTCAAAAATTTATAAGCATTTTGCCATATCTCAACAAGGCTCAACCTAATTTATTTTTTGTAGCTTTCAATGAAAGTCTGGAAAGTACTTTGAATCCCATAAGAGTTTGACAACCTAAAGTAACAAATATATAAAAGATAAACTTGATGAGAAGGCATCTCTTAGATGTAAAAATGGGATTGTGATGTGCATTTCTGCATGAGTCATAGTTATATCTTTATCCACATTCTCTTAATATTGCCTAAACATTTGCCCAACTTTTTATTTGTTGATTGGACATATAGCATTTTTAATCCCTAAATTAACCAAAGAAGCTTCAAGGCCCTTGGATGAAAGCAAGTGAGATGTGCATGCCATTTGTCATTCATCCATTGATCCATATTCATAAATCAGTAAATACTTTTTTTACATTTAAGAATTTTTTGTATTATTATTGACACAAGACAAAGGACATGCCAGCCATCTCCTACATGAAAACTTAGATTTACATGTGAGCTAGTAGAGCGTACCAAAAGCAACAAATCTCGATATGAATCTCTCTTGGTTTGGCTTGAACAACAACCCTAACACTTGTACAAGTACACCTTCCATTGAATCTTTACCTATCTACATGCTTGGTATCAATTGGAGTATATGATTCCTGCATTGTACTGACATGTACTAGTCACTTTAATATATGGCCCCCTTTTCATTTTGCAACAATATTGATCTAGTGGTTTAGGGAATGAATAATTTGCCCTCTGTTTTATTTTGGAATACTACTTATATAATGTTTTGTGTGACTTTAGACTTAAAGATCTTTAAATAGGGCTCTTAATGATTGTAATAGTCACTGAAGAGTTTTAAGAAATAAAATGTAATTTTTATTGACTAAAATCTATAGTCATGCTACTACTTGGGTGTTTGCTTGATGGCAGCCAGGTATACCTCCCTTGTCTCTCACCCTCACTTCATCCAACTCACAGCCTCCTTTCCAGCTTCTCTTTCATAGCCCTCCTGACTAAAACCTCTCTTTTACCCATTCTAGCATATTAATAATCCATCTTGATACCCATACCCCTGAATTTTTATATGACCTTACAAATTCAAACTCAAGCTTCCACTAAATCACATTCTTTTTTTACCCCCATTACCTCATAAAAAACCTATCAATTTGGTGCCAAAGCCATTTTTGATGATTTCTTTAGATATATGTAGCATCCTACAGGAATGATGAAGAAAGCTAGCTCCAACATCATCATTAATTGACATTTAGCAAACCTTGTGACAAGTATGATTTTGTATAAAGCCTAGGTCATGTTGATACTAATAACAACCTAATTACATGTATCATGTACAAAGCCCATTGAGTCTAATTGGTCTAGTTGACTTTAGAATATTCTAGTTGGTTCTAGTATATTACAGATGATTCTAGTATATTCTGGTTATTCTAAAATATTCTAATTGGTTCTAGTTATTCTAAATGATTCTAGTATATTTTATATACTAGCTATATATACACCCCCTGTACATCAAGTGACGTGAAGTACAACACTTTCTGTTTACGATAATCTCCTCTTCCCTTCCTCTCTCGCTCGATTCCCTCTTGATATTCTACATAAACACGATCTTTAGCTAGGCCTAAATTCAGCTATTTATCTATTAGTTGAGTTGCAATTCATAATTCAATTTTGGTTTGAATTGTAATTAGACAGTGTAATTCAATTATTTACACATTGAAGTTTTAAAATTTACCTTCAGCACATTGTTGTATAATGCACAATATTTTTACATTTATATCCATACGAATATACCTTGTAATTTCTTTTATTGCTTGTTATCAACATGCCTAACAACCATTTTCAACAGCATAACTTTGCCTAAGAAAGTGACAAATAAAATGATTATATCTTTGTTTTAGAAGTGCTTATGTAAATTATTCAAAATGGTAGATAGAATGAATCATTTTATAATATATTTTCTGAATATCATAAAATTGAAAATCCTAAGAGAATAAGTATTGTTGCACATGAGTTGTATGATATTGTTTAAAATATTTCATGATTTTCTAGTGGAAGAAGGATGATCAATAAGAGTATAAAATATATTTCTGCATCACATAATATTAAATCTTTAGCCAAATTATTATAATGGAAGAAGTAGTTTTGCCAAATTATTCTACTAAACTTTTATTCCTTATGATAAGAAGCAATTTTGCCAAATTATTAAAATGGAAGAACAAGCTATATACAATTTTAACATCCAAAATGAATTAGTTTGAAAGAAAAGTGAAATTACAAACCAAAAGTTTGTCATCAAATCAAATGATGTTGATTGTTGGTTTTTTTGTTACCTTTTATAATTTATCATTTTGAGTATCTTTCATGCATAAAATATCATTAACATCAACACCAACAATAATATTAAATCTTTAGCCCACTAAAGTGGTTTACTATATGAATCTATTGTCTCAACCATGCTTACTCAAAAAAATCTCTCTTAATTCCAAGTGCATTAGATCATTCATAATAACTCTTTGATATATTTTTTAGTTTTCCTCTTCCTCTGATAGCATTGATAACATTTTTCTAGTAAGCCTTCCATATTGGAGCATCTAACAATTTATGCCCAATATTATAAACCCATCCAAGATGACTTTATATCTTTAATTGGAGCTAATACAACCTTGTTACTACAAATATACTCATTTCTTCTCATATTCATTGCGTATACCCTCACACCGCCATAACAATTCATTATGTAATATTTATTTTATCAGTGTGCCTCTACTTTGTAGGCCAAATGATATTAGTAGTATTACATCTACTCTGTAAAACTTTTATTTGAGTGATATTTTTTGTTTGTACAGGCACTACTAATTCATTTGCACAACACCACTGAAATGCTCTTTCCATCCAACATGCCTAAATTATGTAAATCATATCACTCTCTATTTATCCATCATTTTGAATGTTATATGAAGTGCCCATTCTTCTAGATAACAAGATCTTTAATTACTAAATACTATTTATTTTAATTTAGATAATGAATAAAAGTGTGCCAACATCCTCCATTTGGAACTATAAAGATGAAATCATTCAGAGGCTGGTAGTTTTTCATAGCGCCAACTTTACTTTAATTCCATCTATAATCTTGGAAATAAAGATAATATCATTTGCAAATACATACCAAGGCACACTCATTATTGATACAAAGAACTATAAAGTTAAAATAAATCTTTGGTGTAGTTTGATTGAAACAAAAAATACTTAACAATTCACATTTGCATTCAAACACATGCATTTGCCCCATTACATGCCTTTTTTAACGTCAATATAAGCACCGCAATTTCATTTCCTTTTCATTACTCTTTCAAAAAACTTCTCTAAATGCTTTATCATATGCTCTTTCTTAATTGGTTAAGATCAGTTGGAGATTTTTTATCTAAATTTCTCTATCAATCCTCTTATCAAATGTATGACCTCCACAATCGACCTACCTAACACAATATCAACTTGATTTATGAAACCCTAATTTCTCATCATACTATGTATTTGATCTTAACAGATCCTTTTTGTAGGTTTTGATATTACTATGCATTAAGTCTTATTCATTTCATGAGAATAACATTATTTGGCAATTTCTTAGAATCTGACTGTTTTAGCGGTCTACCAAAAATTAATATATAATTAGTTCTAGAATTATTAAATGTTTGCTTTTAAAGTGCCATTGATTTGGCATGGTATTATTTTTTTATTGACATTTCCATAATTCATCCTCAAACTTTCCATGTCATTTCATTCTCAGCCTTGCAGATATTCAAAATGCTCGCAGTATCATTGGTATTCTTGCTGATATCGTAAATGCTTTGGAACTGGGACATAAAGAGGTACTTTTATAGAATTATGAATGTGCTTAAAAATATTTTACATTGGCGTTTTTCCTTGGGTAGGATAGAGTTGCTCTGCTTCATTTAAAACACACCAAGCCTATTTATTTCCAGCGTACTGCACATAGATTGGGTCATGCCAGAAGCAGCCCAATTTGTTCTGTAATAGCATTTTAAAGAAAAATGTGTAGAGTTGTAAACAATTAATAGAACAATTGATAAAACTAATACTTTTTTTGTAGATAAGAAAGGTTGGGGAAGGCCTCTTCCCATTAATTAAAATAAGTTATTATAAAGTAAACTTGAAAAAGAAAAACACCATAAGAATAAAATGCAAAAAAATGATTAAAAAATCTAGTAGATAGAGCAATATATTAAGGCTTCTACTATTACATCACGTTTTTATAAAGACAGGCTTTTACCATTCGAATCTAAAAGGATAAACAGTGAAGAGGAACAAAGGTTATAGAGCATAATGAAATTGGTGGTTTGTTTATGTTGAATTGAAAATCATAGCTATGTGCTTTCTTTCAATAATATGTCCATACTTTTGAAATAGATGTACAAATTTTAAAATAAAATTTTAAATCAACTTAAATTTGGAAGGGGGTATTATAGAATCTGAACCAATGGATAAGAGGCTTGTGGATAGCCATATCTCAATCCCTAGATGTGAAACATAATGAATAGTTAATGTTATTAAAAAATATATTGTAGCATAATCACTAAATAGCTTGCACTATGTATCCTAATTTATCCTTGATGTAGTGTAATGTGTTTTCTAATAGTATAACCGCATGGCTTTTATGGTAAATTTGCAGGGTGCAAAGCAGGAGGTAATTGCTGAACTAGTTGAACAGTGTCGTATATACAGGCAGAGGGTGGTACATCTTGTTAACTCTACTTCGTAAGTGTCCTTAACTTCATAACGGTTAATTGGCTTTTTAAGCATTTCATTCACTTTCTTTTTTTATGAGTACACTTTATTATTTACATCATAAAGTAGATCTTTATATGCGATGAATTGTTAGAATTTGTTTCTTAGCTGTTTTTCCTTTGTTTATCTCACAGCTCTCTTCTTTGTTCCTAGTTTGTGCTCTCTATGCTAGCTTGAGAAAATACTGCTGACACTAATTTGAAATGTTTTTCTCCCATCTCAAACAGTGTTAGGACTTGCAATCAAAATTTTCAAATTCTTCCCTTTTACCTTGACATTGCAATGATAATAAGGAAGATAATACCAAGATTTTGGGTACAACGCCTTTGGAATCCTATCAATCAAAAAATTTAACTCTTTTTTCAAAGAACCACTCTTCAATATTAGGAACATGATGAAAATACCGCGATTCAGCAAGCAAAGATCGCAAAATCACAGTACAAATGAATAAAAAGATTCAAATGGATAACTCAAAACAAAACAAAACAGTCGTAGGAGATAGAGGCTATAGAGAAGAAAAAAGGCAGAATTACAAAAATTGAATGCCCTAAACCATTTTGCAAACAAGCACACACATAAAGCGGGATTAGAGCTCCACTTAAAAGAAATTTCCAAAATAAACTTGCATAAAACAATTGATTCGAGGGGGTTGTGCCTTGTCCCCGTAACATGATCAAGTAGGTTATCATCCTGAAGCCTCCATTGACATTTGCAAAGTGCATATATATAACCCCAGAAACAGCTGGCCTTATTCTAGCATCTAGGAGCTTTAACTAGGTGTCATGACCCATGTTAAGTTAATAACAATCAATCTAACATTAGGTACATCTCCGCAGGATCATATTGACGGTTAAACAAAATATCATTTAAACATCATCCATGGCCATATAAAAATGTAAAAAATATAATTAATTCAATTTAAATATAACATCATCCAGAATATTACATATTTGATAGCATACAAAAATAAAAGATTGTCTCTTGAAAAGATAAATGCTAAGGTTTTGTTCTTCTATTCTGCACCACAATTCTTTATAACATCCTTAAGCTATTTCAGCCTTTTTCAGCTATACCTAGTCTTGCATTATAAAAATAATACATTAGTGCATATTCTAAGTACAAAAGATATTAAATAATATACTTTTAAACAAAAGCAAAAGACAAAAATGATATGGTAATAATTGTAGGTAAACATTGTTTTAATGTAAATAAAAATAATTATAACTACTGTAAATAAATATTATTTGTCATAGTTATGTCATATGCCAAATTTCAAATGATAAATCAATAATCGCATAAAAGTTCATATTTGTGTTTGTCTTGATATCATGAAATGACGTTAATAGTTCTGATGGGCAAAGCCAGAACCTCGATGTTGGGTTCAATAAAAGCATGTTCATCACCCGGGCCCTCTCAAAGGCTCCAGATGGCACCCTTATAGCCTCCCGATTGATTAGCCCCATTCCTAACCTATTAAACCATCGTTTCAAACCCTTTGTAACATTTACAAGATACATATACATCATTTTGTTATTTTACATCATTGGTAGTAAAAATAACATATTTAATATCAACACGAAACAGGCTCAAAACGATGCTTAAGCAGCAATAAAATCAAATAAGAGTATAAAAAATAATATCCAGTATATCTTTTGTGTTTGACTTAAATAAGAAGAATCACTCACAATTCTGATGTCTACAAAAAGTTATAATTGCAGTTTTAGTAACTCTTGAAAATGATCAATCGTCTTATTAATACATATCTTCTTATAGTAAGTTGCATCTGCTTATTTTATATTTTGGCTGAGCACCTAGCTGATCCTTTACCTTCTAAGTTAATTTAGAGTTTAGTAAAATTAAGGCATTGCTTTTGTAAGATCAAATATGAACTAAAATTATATATACTAGGATCCATATTTCTTACAACTTCCTAAAGTAAGGCATTGCTTCTGCGGTACATCAATTTCCTCTATTGGAAACCATCGACTTATGGGAATTGGGAACGGAAGGGGAAATAGAAGTCGCTCAAGAATTAACATTTACGGGAATGTATTTGACGATTTTCCTTCATCTCTTCCTTTCGAAACCGTAGGTCTTGATTGTGAGATATTAAGTATGAAAAAACTTTTTTTTTGCTCAGTAATGTCATTAATAGTGATTTCGAGGAGTAACTAAACTTCCTTCTCAACGATATTGGGGCAGAATAAAATCTCAAAACTACCTAAAACAATAACTTAATGAATCTTTTATAGCGTGTAACAAATATAAACAGGAAAAACAGATTTTAGAGGGAATTTTTTTTTTTTAACTGAAAACGAAAATTCATATGTAATTAACAGAAATTGAACCTAGCAAGAAAATTATGATATTTCTTAAAAATGACCTAAGGTCATTACACTGGGCCCGTGTGAGGGCTGCTTTTGATGCAGCACGGAGGCCTACGTGAGCTCATGCAATGACACAAGCATACTTGAAGATGTTGAGAACTTGAGAAGCACATGTTTCAGCTTGTAGGAGCTTATCAAGTTATGATGGGTTGTATCGTGTTTGGTTGTGTTAAGCACATGTGGACTATTATATAGGTTTGTTATATTGGTTATTTCAGTATGTATAATATTGTTAACATTATGTGATAATGGTCATGTCTTAATATTAATTATAAATAAAGAATATCAAAGGTCTACTGTAAAGTTGTAATGGGGTTTTTTTTAACTTTTAGCATTCCTAAGTTAGAATTAGGGTTTAGGGCTACAATATATATATATATATATATATATATATATATATATATATATATTTGTTGTAAACCATAATTTCATAGTTAATGAATGAGAGCTCATGTTGGTGTGAACAGCCATCTTTCTTATTCAATGTGCATAATTGTAAGCTTGAAGATGTGTATAACCTTCAAGAACTCAATGTGTGGATAATCTTAAAATTTATCTTAAATTTTTGCAATTTTTTGTTTGATCTTGTAATATTCTGTTACCTATCATTTCAACTCTATTTCATCAAAATTCGCTTCTATTTCGGACATCAAACATCCTTCCAACAAAACTTATGCAAAACTCAACACCCTTTCACTTCGCTGCCCATAAATCTCTCAAACATTCATCAAATCTTATAAAATAAAATCCTACAAAATTCAAACTTCCACCACAACATTCTCTTAAATTTTCATCCAAATCCGAGTTCAATTGACCCACCAAATATTTCCCCGAAGTTGAACAAAATCTGAATTAGGAGCACTTGGGAGCACACTCGTCTAGCCATAGGTGTTAATAACCGAGAGGAATATCTCTCATTCCTCATGTATTGTAATATAGTTTGTTTGTACACCTTAAGCGCAAGTGTAACCGTGTTGCCATTTTTTATGCTTTTTAGGCCTGACAATGTGATTTTACTTTTGTTGAGGGGAAAAAACTCCCTTAAAGACTGCAGATGTCATCATAGATGAGTGTGAGGCTTTTGACCCTGCTCGATGTTTGATTGGTTTATATATATATATAGGTCACGCCAATTTTCAGGATGGAAAAGATTAGATCAAAAATTTGAGACACATAACTAACATTAAAAAAATAGGTAGCATATTATCCTCATTAATTCAATCAGCTTACCGATTATGCTTTACTATCTGTCCTTATCAGAAAGCTGAGATTGGATGTTTTATCATATAGATTGCAAGAGAAAAAACAATGTTTAGAATTCTATAAAGGACATCGCGTTTTGGATCCTCTAAACATCATGGAATATCCAAAATGGCAAAGATTTTAGCTTTTTGAATAAAAAACAATGTTTAGAATAAGTATTTGTTAATGTGCATAGTTTTTCAAATAAAGCACCCCTCTTTTTGTGGCTACCCACATTGGTTGCTTAGTTGCAAATTGCTTTATATTAAAATACCATTATTAAATAAGAATAAAGTTAGCCTAGTTGTGTTATTGAAATGTAAATATGAAAAGGTTAAAGTCCACTACCGCTTAGCTTCATATATATTGATAAATATGTTGACCATCAAATAATCGTAATAGTTCTGCATTATCAGCTATCAAATTCCCTAGTTTGAGGCAGTTTAATACCGTTTGAACAGACAATGTAGTTGTTTAATAATTTTTTGTTTCATCTTTACCTAAATTTCTGCAAGTTAATTATGCTCATTCTTCTGTTCACAGAGATGAAGAATTGCTTTGTCATGGCCTTTCTTTAAACGATGACCTACAAAATGTTCTACTTAAATATAGTGCTCTTATAATTGGTGCTTCAAGAAAATCAAAGAAGCAAAAATCATTCCGAGCTTTGGTTGATATTAATGTTAAAAATCCAGAGGGCGACGGTCAACTAGATCAAAAGTATGCTGCTTCGCATAACATCAATGCTCAAATCCTTGAAATTTATTAGAAAAAAAATGTTTAACAGAGAACTATCTGATCATTTTAATAAAAATATTAATATAATCTGATTAACAGATCAATTGGTGATAGAAGCACAAACAATGAAGCTCCTCTTCAACAGATCCTGCTGCCTGCTCCTTCTGTAGCATCAGGCCTTCCAGTAGACCTTCTTAGCAGTGACGAGTTTGGTGCGGTTTCGATCGATAACTCGTCAGCCCTTGTTTCTACAAATGAGGCAATAGTTCCTTCAGCTAATGAGCAAAACATTCTAGCTCTTTCAGACATGTTTTCTCTAGCTGAAGAAGCTTATACTGTTGCATCTCAATTTCATCCGGAACAGCAGTCTCAACCTTGCTTGGTATATGAGCCACCTTCATTTGATCCTTCATGGAATGATCCTAATCTTGTGTATGCACAGCGGCAGCAAGCATGTATTGGTAAGTTTACTAGATCTTCTTTACTTGTGCATTAATATCATTTGATTTTTTTTAATTTTATGGTTTGATGAATCTTAATGTTTATATATTGGCAAGTGCAAAAAGCAATTTGAATCTAAACTAGGAATTTGATTGACATAGCACATTGATATGTAAATACTATTAAACCAAACTATCTTGAATTTTTAATGATGTACAAAATGTTACCCAATGTAAGAAATGAGAAAATGTTAAGAGAGGAAATATAAAGCCATGCAATGATTCTGTATTGCATCAAATTTTCTTTATATTTTGGAGGGAGCTAATTTTGGTTACAAATTAACATTTAGCAAAACTAAAACTTAAAGCAATCCAAAAGCAGCTCTCCCAAATAATAATATTCAAACAGCTGGCTAATCAGTAGCAAAACAAAAAACTACCCCAAACAAAGCCTTAGTAGATGGTCTATTTAAATAGCTAAACTTCAGTGTTTAAATCCCGTTTAAATAATGTGGTGGTCACATTACCTAATTTAGTTCAGAAAAACAACTTTAAGCTGACTTTAAACATCAGTCTGTTCATGTTATTATTAAACAGGCTTAAGTTTAATGCACTAATATGTTGTCTGCTTTGTGCTGCGCCATGAAAAAGCTAAGCTGTAATAAAACTAAAGATGATAAAGTTAATATCACTTGTAATTAAGGCATATAAAACAATTTAAAGAAAGATCTACTAGATTGCATCAACATTATTAGTTAAACTAATGTTAGTGGCAACTACCAAAAAAATGCTATATCCAGTAGTTTTTTTTTGAGGAATTTCATACATACCACAAATATATTTCTTATTTACACATAGAATTCTTTACATACATATCACAAGCTTTTTCTATATTTTTTATATTTAACATCATGTTTTTTAAATTACATACCACAAATTTCTATCATATTTTACCTAAAATATCAATTAATTATATACTTCAAAATTACAAAATAAACTCTATCATTCAATGATTTGTAGTGTGCTTGATATATTTAAAAATTTAGGTGTTATTTGTTATGTTGCATTTTGGGTGTAAAGTAAGAAATTACCCGCAACCTTAAAATAGGGCGTTTAGTTTGCTGCATTTTGAATAAAGTAGATGTTTGGCTTATCAAGAATCCCCAAAACCTTCATTTCCGCATAATGTTTTACGCCCAAGTCATGTTTATTAATCCCACGCCGATAAAAAAAAAGGATAAAACCCTCATCCTAGATGGAAAGCTCGCCCACTTTGTTGGCATGAATCAAGGCTTGTTAATGTTCTTTTGGCTATTAACAGCCTCGCATGGCCTTCTCATCCCAGATCGAGCATTTTCCTAGCCAGGTCGGGCATTTGACTTGCCCCAAATTGGGCTTGATTTTGAGACCCAAAAAACATCAAAAACAATACAGTACACCTAAACAACCAAACGCTCAAAATATTTTTACACTATTTATTTACTTCAAACCAAACTACTCTTTAAGTGTTAAATATGAACATAAATGAAGTTTGGGGCATGTATTTAAAAATTCCTTGCATACTCAACACCTAAATTTTAAATATTACATTACTATAAAAATCTCTACTACTATACCAAACTTATCATCCAACTTAGCCTTTCCTAATCATTGTAAATGAAGAAAAGAGTGCAATTACTTGTTAGTCTTGTAAATATTCAGATTTAGGTTAATAAATTATCTTTATTTTAATAAAAGAGAGTTTCATAATAATTAGGTCATTTTATTGTGCTTCCATTGACAGGAGCAGCTGATCAAAGTGGAGCCCTCCCTCCCCCTCCTTGGGAGATAGAACTGGCTGCAAGTAACAGTCAGCCATTGGCTTCACAGGAGCAGAGAGAAAAAATTCGCACATATTCTCCAAGAACGCAAGGAGCTTATCAGCCACAAAATCAAGCTTACTATATCTCGGGTTCATATTCTCAATCCGGGCAATGCTGTCAAATGGCAAGTTATAACTATGCCCAGCAATCAGACTCTCAACTCTATGGTTACAACAATGCATCATTCCCTTACTCAAATCCCAGTGAGCTCTCCAATAAAATGTACGGGCTTTCCTTGAAAAAAGATGAATGCTTGAATTCTTCTTACTTGGGGCAGCCAATGAAGCAAATGAAGGATGAGGAAAATTTATTCAGCGATCTTGTGAGTATGGCAAAGACAAAACAGAACCAACCTGCTAAATAATGTGCGTAATTGTGAAGTCGGACTGCCTTTTATTTTTATTACCCAGCTTCTAATTGTTGCCCAAATTCTTGTGTAACTTAATATTATTACATAAACTCATTATTTTAAGGTCTGGCTTTCAACTGTTCTTGCCTTGTGTAGTAACAATACATGCTATAATGAGGGGATGAGACATACACCAATGTCCATTTATAAGCTTCTAAATGATAAATATGTAAAATGGCTAATTGAGGGAGGAGTTTGGAGAAAAATAACTGAGTAGATACATCAGTTAGAAAAGTTAGAGTTAATGAATTTTTCCCAAGCTAAAAAGGTGGGATTCTACTTCCACGAGTGGTGAAGCCTCGATCTTTTGGTCACGAGCCACAATAAAATTCCTACCCTTCCTCTAGAAGCACTGCACCCCCAAATGGCATCCGGAAGGACTATAAATAAACTAACCCTATATAATGTAACCATCAATATCCTTGCCAATCAAAAGATTATGTTAAAACAAATTTCTAAGCACTCAGGTGACAAGTAGCTTTTACATGATTTCTTTGTTTGGTACGATGGAAGAAAGAAACTGAAATAGAAAAAAAGAAAAAATTCCAAACCTAATCGAATGTTAAAATACAATGTGCAGCAAAGTTGCATTCGCTAGTATGATGACCATAATTTTCAAGTTTTGTTAAAATACAACGTGCGGTAAAGTTGTATTCCAAACCTAATCGAATGTTCAAGAAAATTTCCAAACACAATGATTATTTTTACATGATTTTCAAGTTTTGTTGGGATCTTGAATCCCATAGAGTTTAATGACCATTTTACTTCTTTTTTTCTTCTCTTTTTTTGCTTTGTTTTTCTTTACTTTAGTTTTATTTGAAATCACCTATTCCCTTTCGGTTGTGTGCATTTATTGTTAGATTTATAAAATGCAACTAGTTATTGTTATATATATATATATATATATATATATATATATATATAAGCTGAGGTCAAATTTTCACAAAAGTGGAAGAGGAAGACAAGAAACATATGACAAAAAACTATTATAAATGATCTTACATACTTGAATTTTAAAGAGAGATTGTCATTTGATTGAGCGCAAGGTTGACAAAATAATCATAGAGTCAACCCTACTAAAACTAAGTTTTTGTGTTGTTGATGTTGACCTAATGGTTGATGTTGGCTTGGTAAATTCAACAAGAATGATAAATTATTATAAAAATCATTGCACAAGGATTTTTGAGGCCATCTATCATTCATCTGAAGAATATTCATCTATTAACAAGGTTACAAAAAAGAGGGAGCCATAAAACATTAATGTTGTTTGAGCATACGCCTTTCTACTCTCCATTAAGTACCTTTAATTTTAGATGTAAAAAATCATCATTGTGCATTAGGGGTAAAAGAGTGTGTGGGTATGTGATGTATGTATGTAGAGGAAATAAGAAAGCTAATCCACTATTAGAAAAAAATAATTCTCTAGTACATTCACATCCTCACGCACTTTACTTAGATTGAAAAGATAATAAAAGACAAAAAAATCACATCTCCTTTGTATTTAAATATAAGCCATCAAATGAAAGCAATGGATAGTGATTAGTGAACGATATCTAAGAAAAAATGATATATAGATAGATAGATAAATCACTTTTTCTTGAACATTTCTCACCTTCCATTACATATTCTCAAAAGGCTCGAGTTTAAGATTTCTATATGATAAAATAATAAATATAAAGGTTATTTTTTATCCACCAACTAAAAATCTGAGTAAGATTTAACATTAATTCATTCTTTAAGAACGAAAAAAACAATGAAAACGGTGCAAGTTGCTGATGGTTTAGAGGGCTGCATAAAATTAATTGATGACAGTCTCAATTACAATACAGTAAATTTTATGATACTACTTGAATAGAGATCAAAATTTTAAGAACCATATAATGAAGCTGTAGCGAACATTTATTTTCCTGTAATGGCATTATACCATGTACAAAACCTGGGAATGTTGACATTATACACTACATACAAGAAAACTCTCAGCATTTATTGGTTGGAATAAATCATTATACCGTAAAATTTAGTCGGGGAAACAAAAGGAATAGTAAATATTTTGCAGCTTATGATAGACTGACATTACACCATGCAGTTATGGTTTGAGGAATTTATCAAACCAATCACTTACTGCCTTCACCATTGTTGCTGTCAGTTGATGCCCAATGCTACTTTCAGATATAAACTGCACAAAGTTTATGAGACAGCTCAACATTGTCACAATAACAATTTTCAATAAAAATCAAACCACTGTTTACATCGTGTTGGCAAATTATTTAAAATAACTGAAAGCCAGATGATAGATGAGTAATTACCATTTAACAATAATTAAGAAATCAAATAGGAAACAGAAGGCCAGTTTTTCCCATACCTGGAAGTTTTCAGGGCAGCCGGCTTTCTTGTAAGCCTCTTCTGCTCTAGATATCGGAATGTGCAAGCCAGCAAGAGGACAGCGAGGATCATCACCACCTTGAGTTTGTAAAAACAAAAAAAAACTAGTGAAAAGATAGATTTGGAAGTGCTATTCTCCATGTCCATGTTGAACTCACATCATATCATGTGTAATATATCAGTCTTTGTATTCATACATGCATCCTCCCGAATGCATGCATTTGTATATACTATTAAGATATAGAATTTTAAGTTTAGTCTCATGTCAAATGGTTCAAATGTAACTTGGTGTAAAAATATCAGATGACTTGTACTTAGGAGCTTGGCTCGTTTATAGGCTCGCAAACCAAACTTATTGAGATCACAAGTCAAGCTTGAGCTCAGGCTAGCTCAATTCGTTAGCTATTTAAACCGGATGATTTATATAGAATCTTGTAATCAATATATAATTATATATAACAAGATTAATTAATATACTTAAGCTTAGACTATGAATTATCACATAAAATTCGTTTTAGAACTTATCAGGCCAGCTCGTGAACCTGCTGCTATTGAACTAAAGCTTTTTATCGAACAAGGCTTGAGCTTGATAAATAAGCTCAAGCCAATGTCAAACTCAAAATAAAAAAAGGCTGAATTTTAAACTGAGCATGCTTTTGAAGAATTTTTACATTCATGGAAAATATTGTATAAGAATGTGATTAAAACTGTTTTTTTTTATCTCTAGTTTGGCTGATAAAAAATTTCAATTAAAATTCACTATTATCTGCTTCATACCTATAATCATAGGATGCCATTTAAAATAAGAAGAAATCAAATAATTTGATGCAAGTCAAAACATTTTCTTCTAAACTCCATCGAGGAAAGTGAGGAGATCTAGTTTTGAAAAAGAAGAGATTGATTATTAGCCATCAAGACCGTAGGTGAAAAACTTAGGTCAAGCATTGATAGCATTGCACCGTCTTCATATAAGAAGAGATAATTGGCTGTGGATATTGACATTAAATTCAACCACAAGGTTTACGGTTTTTTAAGAAAAATAAATTCATCAAGGAGCTCTAGTATTATTCATCAGCAGAAAAATTAATAAAGAAATTAAAATTAAAGCGCATGATATTTTCCAAAATACCATAGTACACATATATATATATATATATATGCAACGGCACCAAATATTAATCCCACTATGTAGAATCAGCTATATGAATCCTTTGTTTCTATTGTGCATGATCAAACAGAAGCCCTTTCATAAGTTCCAAATAAAGAAAATCCTTTCTAATGGTTTCTTCCCATATCTTTTCTAGTCTTCCTCTTCCTTAATATGAAAAAAATCATAAGCTCAATTTTTCTAATAGGGGCATTAAATGGTCTACGCATAATATGTTTGAACCATCTAAGGCGGCACTCTAATCTTATCTACAACCGGGACCACTCCAACCTTGCTATGAATAAACTCATTTCCCATTCTATCCTTACAAATACACCCACTCATCCACCTAAGTTATATTGGTAAGTTTTTTCTTTATTGGCCAACATTTAGTCCAATATAATATATATTCTATAAAATTCTCCTTTAACTTTGAGTGAAAGTTTTTGATCGCACAACATTCCAGAAGCATTCCTCCATATTTTGAATAATTGAACCCAGGTATCTGAGCATCTCGCTCCTCTTGATCATTTGGTCCTCAGTAGTTATATCCTAAAGATTAAGTCTTCTAATACAATTGAACTATCACTCTATATATTTTGTTTAGTAGTAGCTATATATTGCTAGCCTTTGATCCCTAAGGGGAGCCACTGTAGGTTCCTTGGATGGGACCATCTTGTTTTTTGGAGGTCCTGGTGAATTTTAAAGCATGTGTCAATATTGTGGCCCATAAACAACAATGCTTACAAAATTTGGGCACATTTTTCAAATAAAATTTCTTGAAAATAATCATCTTCCCCGTCATCAATTAAGATCTCATATCCAAAATTTTCGGTTGAATCAATCTCTACCAAAATTCTTGCTACTGAGGGGCGCAAGAGATTTGCAGTGGCAACATTAACCTTGAGAGACTTACCAAAGTAAGACCCCAAGAAAAAGAGGATTGAGTAATAAAGTGTGCTTTCAGCAGTGGGAAGCTTAGTTGCACAGGGATGATAAAAAATTCAGAATTGGGATCGAATTTCATAGTTCACTTCAGGAACTTCAAATGCAATTTATCAACAAAGTATGAACCACCGGAAAATAAGCGCGTATAATCCGCTTCCACTGTAAGCTTGACAAGAATAAGGCGATGGTCAATTAAGCCAATGGAATATGTCCCTAAGAGATCCAATTCACTGAAGAATTTGTGCACCAATTTCATTGAAGGCTTCTTTCCATTAGCAAATTTGGCAACCAAAGCATATTCAAAGATTAAAGCAAGTTTACCTCGGCAAGAGGAGATAGGCTTAACATCAACTAGGGATTCCAAAGATGGGTGGGTTATTCGTGAGCACAGCGAGGAATGATTTAGGTGCTTGAGGAAGACGAGGGGCACAAAGGGGGTTGGGAAGAGTGTTAACTCCAACAGCCATTGAATTACAAAGGAGCCATAGAATTAAGGGTACCACAAAATGCTAGTTGGTAACAAATGTCAAAATTAGGGCAAAAAAGGAAACAACACAAAGGACCTCCAAACCACATCAATCTTGCAATAAACCAAAAAGCACGTATATGCACCGATTGGAGGCTCACAGAGCAGCGTCAAAGGCGAGGACGATAACGCAGTCCGTGATCACATTCATCTCAATAAATGCATTTCTTGATATGAATTGTCAAGTATGATTATCTCTTATAAGGTATCAAAGCAATCCAAAGATATCTAGTAATGGTGTGTGTGGTTCAGAAGAGAAAATTGTATTTTCCTAGTTTATCAATGAATTTTTATTGTGTTAACAAAATAATGTAATGGTTGATAACTTTCTCTTTCGAACATTTCTTATTCATGCAAAAAGAGAACAATGTCTTATCCTCTCCTAATCATAATTGCATCCGCCAATTTGCATAACATTTAAATTGAAAAATGCTGGTAATTGAGATCTATAGCATATAAATCAAAATTAGGTCGGGCCAAGTGGATTCTCAAGCTTATGACAAGGTCTATATAAGAGTAAGGGAAACAACCTTAGTGAAGAAAGAGGGCGTGGAAATTCTATCGAGACAAAAGATATAATAATATAAGGTATACAAATACAAAATGCATCATATGTTTGCTTTTGGACTAGTAGAATGCTTTTCTCACTGGTGGTCATAGCTACTGGTGGAATTCCATAGACCACATAAACTTGTGTTTTTGTTACTCACTGTAAACTAATTTTCCCATTATTATATTTGATGGTTGCCATATCTCTTGGAAAGTGCTTTTTTCCAACACACTATCTATAACAAGTGGGATTAGAGCTGATAATTAGACTGAATCAAGTGATTTATGAGGTTCATGTCTAAGGAAGGCTCAAAAGTGGGTGATTGCCATATCATGATCAATCCATTTGACTGAACAGGCTCTTTTTTGTAGGCTCTTGGTACATGAAATTTGTACAATGGGGTGATGAATAGTGCACAGAGTTCTCGGATGAAGGGGTGACAGTTGAAGGTCATTTTTTCCTTAAGATGTAAATTTAATCACAAGTATATATTATCCAAGTTTATCTCACTTTAGTTAGCATTTACGGTTGATCGGAGTGCATTTGCATAGATATTTGAACACTTTTCATTGATGCAAAAGGAGCATTATGACTTATCCTCTCCTAAAATAATATATGCAACATCCAATTTAGATTATGTTTAGACAAAAACACTGGCAATTGTAATCTACATCATAATATATGTTCATAGTTTCAACAGATTTTATAGTACCTTTCATCAAGCATGTAAGAAATATGGGGATGCTTAAACATCATATAAAAAATCAATAAAATGACCAAGTTTTATCAAAGGGTTTCACTATAAAACCTATAAATATATACTATGGAATTTATCTAGACTAGTACAATGAGCTTTAACATTTTATTTCCCCATTGATTTCATTTAGGCTAATGTAAATACCGTTTATAATAAGCTGAGGACGTGGAGCAATCGCATGAATTGTGTTAGGGGCATCAAATAGTGATGCTAGGCCAGGAGCAATTCTATCCCACACCTGTAACGTTCACAGAGTATATTAGATTATCATGAACAAAATATAATTCCCATTAAAAATTGCTTTAGTATATCTAAAAAAGAAATAGTTTGGGAGGACAATATAAAGGACATGGATCATATTTTAATAAGCAGAAGAAGCAATTAATGACATTACGCTTATAAAATCTAACCTTTTCTACAACCTCTTTATCAATTACACTCTTACATAAATCAATCCTTGCTTCTGCAACAACAGAAATAAAACTATGCATAAATAAGTGCTCAACCAAGTATGGACCGAGAAATTATCTCTAAATAATAAACAATTTAAGCACAAAATCATAAACTGCAGTTATAAATCAAAAGAAAAAAAGAATTTTTAGTTTGAATACACTGAGAGTGATGAAAGAGAAGTTTTAATATGGGTAATATAAACTACATGATTGTAATGTAGTAGTGCAAATTATTTAACTTAAGAAAACAACAACAGCTCTTGCATATTCATTTATTAATCTCAAATTAATATGATTAGTATATTCAAGCATATGCTTCAAAGTTGCCAGAGTTGTCATGAATTATACAAATTATATACTTTGTATCCATGTTTTAGAAAACCTACCACCTTCCATGATTAACATGTACAAGAGTTTTTGTCATTTTGCTTCAATATAGCAAATACAGAACATAAAGTTTCTTAATGTATAAGATAAGAATCAAGTTAACAGCTTGAGGATAGAAATACACAATAAATACAATAATGCAACCTTCAAAGACAGGTTTAATGCTATTAATTCGAGCTTGCCATTTGTCATTATCCATGGCCCATTGAAATCCCTAAAAGGCAGCAATTGGAATATGAATGAGCCCAAAATCTCACAACAAAATGCAATCAATATTTAAACAAGTATAAACATAAAATTTTATTTTGCAAACCTGAACACCAATTATAGGGACAACAATAGCATAGCGAATATCAGCAAAAGCAGCAAACCAAGCATGCATACCTGTATTATTTAGGATTTATACAATTACCAAAATCAGACTCCTACCTTTCTAAATTCCATGTATGTATCAAGTAATGTCCACCAAACCTCCAAGAGATTCTCCAGTAATTCCAATTCTAGAAGGATCAACATCCTCCCTTTGGACAAGGTAATCCGCCAATTTTATCAAGTCCCACACCTGCCAATACATAAGTATTCCGCAAACTAAAAAGCCATAAACACTGCAAAGTACAAGGGGATGACTTTACTGTGTCATATATGAAAGGCATTGTGTCTCCATTTTTCCAAGATAACATTAGAGCCTGTTACAAAGTTGACCATTAAGAAACAATCATGATATGACTTAAAAAAGACACCATACATATTTATAGTAAAAAGAACCTTTCCTACTCAGTATAGCCAGTATTCAACATATTTTAAAGGATAAGAAAAGCAAGGGATGTTTACTTACTTCTCGATATGTTGTCGTGCTGCTAGCTCTTTCCCCATGATAGCGGGAATCAATGGCAATGGCAATATATCCCCTCGAAGCATAAGCCTATACATATGAAATCTTTCAACCAAACACAAATTTTTTAAGGGCTAAACCACTGAAATATGCAAAGGTAGAGCTACCTCGAGCAAAGGGCGCAACCATTCTTTACACTTATAGGAGCTATGTAAAACAACAACAACTGGTCGCTTTTTCTGATCACTTTGTTTTGTGCTCAAGATCAAGACCGGAAGTCGGCCTTGCTCACCTTTCTTTAGAATAACATCACCCAAATATAATATACGATAAGGAAACTAAACATTTGTGCTTTTTATGCAATATATTTTATTAACTAATGTTTTATAAGGTAAATCTTTGGCTTCAATCTGACTATGTTCACAACTTTTGAACATTAACATTTAAAAAGAAAAACTTTTTTGTCAAGGACCGCCGGCATGGTTTAGCAATTTGAATATAACAAGTTCCGAGAAACAAAGAATTTTGTAAATATATGTAATTAGAAAAAAATTGAACTTTATACTGTAATAACCCAAACTCTTAAACACCAAGGTGTTGTCCGCTTTGGCCTAAAAGGCCTCGCAATTTTTTCCTCAGAAGACAACTTCCCAGCAGATCACCCATCCTGGAAGTGTTCCCACCTGAGCACGCTTAACTTTAGAGTTCTTATCAAGAACTCCACCGTTATCTGAAAATGTGTCTCGCTATTTAAGAATTTCATTTATTATTACTTAAGTGGGTCTTTACAGTATCTCAAACTTAAGTAACTGACATCCTCATCAGTATCCACACACAGATCCAATAATCATTCATTTGGTAGATAAGACTAGAGGTGGCCCCTACAAACTTAAGAGGTACTCATAACTATGTAGCACATTAACTATCATGGGTTCAAGAAGCTGCTCAGATGAAGTGATATTTTTCCTTGTATGGCACTCAGCTCCTATCAGACACCCTATGGACTACTTTGATACCAATTATAACAGTCCAAACTCTTAAACACCAAGGTATTGTCCACTTTGGCTTGAAAGGCCTCACAATTTTGTCATCGGAATATAACTTCCCAGCGGGTCACCCATCCTGGGAGTGCTCTCATATGAGCACACTTAACTTTGGAATTCTTATCAAGAATTCCACCGTTATTTGAAAAGACGTCTCAATGTTTAAGAGTTTCACTTATTACTACTTAAATGGTTCTTTACATATACTCTAGAAACTCTTTCAGAATCTTTAAAGCATACCTCTAAACTTTAAAAAAAAAAATTAGCCAAATACTTTGTGGAAAGAGTGCGAGTATTACAGCTAAATAACAGCAGGAAACAAATATCCAAATAGCCTTTAAGGCGTTAAATAAAATTATAACAGCGGGAAAAATAAAGTGATGCCACTCAAGTTTGATATAACTTTTATCTTGTGCATAAGCCTCCAAAACCCATTTACATGTGCAAACAAAACAAAATGAAGCTCCAAACAAGAATGAATGGTGAGCTCCATTTGCAAAAAAGAAACATCCTTAACATAATCTACCCATTTCCAGAAGGAATACAGAAGAGCCTATTCTTATTTATTCCAAAAGCATCCAACTAAATCACAGAAGGACAATTTTTATAGCTAAAAAACTTGCATTCGGAAAAATAAAAACTCAGTATGTAAGCCCGTATCTATGTTTCAACGACCAATCATATACATTGGTCTACATGATGAGAAACTAGAAATGGCTGTGATTTAAAAACCTGAAAAAAACTTACTTCGGTGATCAAATATATGTTTTCTTCAACAAATCCATCCTTGACGTCCATCTTAGGACAAGACTCCATAACCTAGCAAAATTACCACAGCATCAAATCAAGTCCGATCGTCGAATATGTAAATTATAGACTCTTTCTAACACAGCATATTTCCTTTCACCCAGAATTTAGGTCAAGGATTACCTCCCTGGAATCAATAAAAGTGTTCCCCTGATACATAGGATTCGTCACCGGCTTCGCGATCTCGATGGCAACAGGAACTACAAAATGCAACAAAATGACCAATTCGTGAAAATCGAAATTATGAATCTATAAACAAAACTGTGAAGCAAATGCTCCATGCCTTCGGGAACAGCCCGGCGGCGGCCGAGGAGAAGGCGGAACTCAGAGCGAAGACGGGAGGAGTCAGCTTCTTCCATTCTAAGGTAACAGCAACGACAGCTTCTCAGTGATGAAATACGCCGATCTCGGATTTAAAGCCGACGGCGGTGTGGTGGCCCGCGGGTAGTTGAGCGCCATTTTGCTGCGAAGTTGCAGGGCAGGAGTGTCACACTGGTACATCGGAAATTTTTAAAGCTAGCCTAATCCGGACGAAAGCGTCGCGCCGAGGGATCCGGCAGCCGTATCCCTCCGATTTTATTGGATCCGGCGGAGTGAAGTGCAAATTCCCAAACAGGAATTCTTGATATCCTAAAAAATAATATATTTGAAAATTTTAGACATTCATTAAAAAAAAATATTAATTAGCTTTAAAAATAAATCATTAGAATTTTATATTTAAAATGAGAAATGATATTTATGCATCCAAACATATTCATTCAATAGGATTTGAATATGTAATTCAATATAAATTTTAAAAATAATATTTATATTATTTTAATATAAATAAATAAATATTAATGAAATAAAATCAAATTCAATTGAATTGGTATTTTTTGGTGCCACGTCAGCATCTCTAAATAATATTTCTAATAGTTATTTATTTATGAGGCCCAATTGGATTAAATAATAATTTTTGTGAAAAAAAATTTGTATTGTTAGAGAGATATTTGAAAATTATTTAAAAATTATATAGCAAAACTATTCATTTAAAATATAAAAAATATATATCACATATAAGAGTATTTGCAATTGAGAGACTCTCTTTGAATTTTGTCAGCTCTAATATATATTTTTTCTCTATCACTTGTGATAATAAAGTATACATAATAATATATGTTGATGCGGTGACACAATCACAATACTTATTATTGAGTGTGTGGCTTTTAATTATGTAATATTTATTTGTTATTGTTCTACCTTCTTTAATTATTTAAAAATGTGACATTTATTTTTTCTTTCTACAAATGTTATTTGGATAAAATAACAATTGTAACAATTTGGTGATCAATATTGAGATAAACAATAATCAATTTTAAAATTAAAAGGCTTTAAAAAAAATGGCTATCATACATAAAGAACTTAAGAGCTCTCAGTGTAATTTAATATCATAGAAAAGCCAACTCCTAGGCTCACTTTTGCTCTAGACAAATTATATAAATAGTATTGTGCAATTTCTAGCATTTTTTGGCATTTCTTAGAAGGGAATTAAAAGGAGAAGCTTTTGGTTGTTCAAGAAGACAAAAATTAGTTGAGGAAGATTTTTGTTAAATCTAGGAAAAGATGAAGGATTTCTAAAACCGCCTTGAAGAGAACACATCATAGATGCTAAACTATAAGAGAACACTTACTATTGGAGACGAGTTATTGTTGGAGATCAAAGAATAATGATTACTAAGCTAATAAAAAAGAAAAATGTTGTATTTTAATTTTATTTTTTGATTTCCTTCAAGTTTTTATATAAAAGGACTCATGTATCTTGTTTATATATGTCTTTCATTCATGATTTCTTATGTTTTATCATCATGGTTGAGTAAATATTTTATGAGGTTCTTATTGATTGGGTTTGGGATTGAGCATGTATGTATGTAATGGGATTGATTTTTTGATTAATTTATTTTAATGAAAAATTCCGGTTTTTCGTAATGCATGCATTTATTGTTAAATATATAACTAGTGTATTATAACAACCCAAGTTATTATTTAGATCAATTATGACTAATCCAAGTTCTAATTATGATTTTAGTATTTTAATTAAGTCATTTATTGTGGCGCCCCACCCATTAATTCACAAAATAGATAAGGGATAGTATGTCACTCTGACTAACCCTTCACTTATCATTGGATTAGAATAAAATCCACAATTCACCTAATAAGGGAAGGAGTAAGCACATAATATAATCAGTCACTACCTAGTAAAAATATACAGAGTGCGGAAGCGATTTAAAATAAAAAATATCCAAGCATCACAGTATAAATAGAATGAGATATAACTTAGAATATAAGCATAGAAATCCAAATACACAGTCAAGAGTACATGTATTATAATATCAATTTAAAGTTTAAGTAATAAAAATAAAATGCTCTCATCCTCACATAAAATAAAGCTAAACAACTGCTTCTTCAAAAGGCTCCACGCCTAGCTCCTGATCGTCTAACTGAAACGGATCTGCCATTGTCGATTTCACAATGTATGGTCCCAGCCAAAAAAGAAAAATCTTGTGTTAGACAATTATATAAGTACATTTTAAGCTGATAAATTTTATATGTTTTATAATATCACCATTTTACATTTTTTAAGCAACAACTATATCAAAAATAGAACATATGCTTGATTTCACTAATCACTCACTAATCATACTAAATTATAATTATTAATCCTAAAGCTTGTATTGGCTATAACTTAGCCAATACTTATCAGAATTTGATAATTTTAAGTTCTATAGAAATCTTAAAATATAATCTTCAATAAACTGATAGAAAATTTAGGTTTCATTAGGCCAAATTACTAAATTGCCCTTATAAGTTAATTTTTTAATTTGATCTTATAAGGCTTAATACTTAACTAAAATGGATGTACTTACTATCTAAACTCATATTAGATAGTTAATAATAATTTAACTTCAATAAATTCCAAATTAAAACCCTAATTCATAAAGATGAATTTTAGATTCTTAAATAAGGGCAAAATGGTCATTTTGCTTAAATTTAGGTTTAAAGCCTCCTTAAACCTTAAATTCATTCTTAAAATTCTAAAATCAGTATTGTGACTTATTTGAAATTATTTTAGAATAATTAAATTATAACAACTCAAAGTTATTATCCAGCTTAATTTTAGCTTAATCGTATCATAATTATTATTCCATTAAGTTCATCTAATTATTAGAACCAAACCTTGAAAGTTTAGAACAATTCAAAGCCCAAGTGATTATTTTGGAATATTTTAATACTTAATTAATTAGAAAATTTATGTATTTATTTTGACCTTGAAATTGAAATCCGACTTCGCCGTTACGATCGTCACCCCCAAATTAGCTAAGGGTGATGGTTTGGACGCATTTGGAAGTCGTCGAATTTTCGCGAATATTTTAATATAACTAAATATCCAAAAATTAGAATAATTAAATAATTGTCGAAATCGAAATCCGACTTTGCCGTAGAATTTCTCACCCCCAAATTAGCTAAGGGTGAATTTTTGAGATTTTTTTGAGCACGTTTAATTAATATGAATTTTTAATAAATTAAAATTTATGAATAATAATTAATTATTCCTTAATATGCATTTAATCCCTCTTTCTTCCCTTAATTTTGGCTGGCCATTCCCCCCCCCCCCCCCATGCAAGTCACTTGAGGTCATCCCTCCCCTCCCCTCTTAGCCATGCCCTCCCTATGCAAGTAGGATGGCTCTTCACATCCTACCCCCTAGCTCATGATGGAGCCTCCCTCTCACTATCCTCCTTTAAAAAGAGAGCACAACCCCTCTTCTTTTGCTTGCTGAAAATTTTATCATCATCTCCTCCATTGATCCCTTGTGCTGAAAGAAGAAGCTCATCTCTAAGGCTTGGATAAAGACAAAGGTTCCTTCTTCCTCCACCCCCTTGCAATGCTTAGGTACCTATTTGTTCCTCTCCTTGTCTCTTTCACATTACTACAATGTCTGAATATATCTCTAGAAGTTTATAAACATATATGGAAGCCATTAAGGCTCATCAAGGTAGCTCATTTATTCGAAAAATGCATGCTCTGTCTTCCTCCAAGGTTCTTGAATAAAGCAAATGTCCCCTTTTTCCTCAACTCCTTGCAAGACTAAGGTACCAATTTGCTCTTCTTCTTTATCTTCTTCATATTGTTACTATACTTGTTTGTAGCTCTAGAAACTCATGATAGAGTAAGGAAGCTATTAAGGCTCATTGAAGCTTCTCATTTTTGTGAAAAATGCATGCTCTATTTTCATCCATTTTGTATATACTATCTTTTATCTATATTTTTCGTATAACTAGAATGTTCTGTTTGTGCCAATTTTGGTGTCGATAGAAAGGTATCGGAAAGACCTTTCCATTGATATATGACACTGCTCATGGAATACTCTGGATTGAGAGTATTTGAGCTTAAAAGTATGTCTTACAGGTTTCGTCCTAGCGAAATCGCAGTCTGGCGCTGCAGCGTGCTGCAGCACCCAAAGTTGCAAAACGGGCCGCTGTAGCGGCATTTTGGCAAAAATCTTATAAATCAATTATTAAGTTAATTAAACAGTAAATCACAAAATGGATCACTGCAGCGCGCCCTAGCGCGCTGCAGCAAGCTATAGCAGAATTTCAGGAAACCTTTAGGAAGTCAGAAAAATAAAATTAATTGAACAGTATTTTTGCAAAATGGATCGCTGCAGCGCACCATAGCGCGCCATAATGCGCCGCTGTGCTAAAAGCACCACAGCGCGCCGTAGCGCTAAAACTGCCACAGCGCGCTCCAGCACCAAAAGCGCTGCAGCATGCTCTAGCGTGCCACAACGCGCTGTAGCGCCCAAAATTGCAAAAAATGTCCAGAATTTTCTGCAAATTGTCTAGAATTGGCTAAAATGGCCAAAATTTCACTGTTTTTGCATTTTTAAGATCCCTAGGACCTTAGTGGGACTGAATTATATCAAATTTGAACATAATTTAGTTAATTTTGAGATTTGCATAAAATTATAATTGAAAAATCAACATTAAAAAATTACCCCTTATGACATGTGCAAAAACCTACTATGTGCTTTAAGGATTTTTGTGCCAAATGCTAAATAGTAGAACTCTTGAATGCTTGTGTTGAATAGATATATCTTAACAACTAAATGGCATAAAACTTAGATTTATAATCAAGTGCTAATCTCTTTAGTTTAATTTAGAATTTGATTAGCATTAATTATATTCGATTTTATGTCATCTTTATATTTATATGTTTTCATGATCTTATGGTGTATATTAGAGAATTTTAATATTTTTCTTGGACACTTAAATATACTTAGTTGACATTAAACTATAATTGAACATAAGAATCTTGATAATTTGATTAAGTAGATGATACTTAATCTAAACCTGAAATTACCATCAATAATATACTAATAATACATTGATTTGTCATTGACCTTTAAATTAACCATTGGTCTTAATGGTAGAAAGATTATGGGTTAAACCCTAACCTGTCTTGATTGAGATCTAAATTTTAATCACTTAATCAACTAACCTGATTGCAAGATAATTCAATTGACATTATTCCAATAATACATCTGATTTAGTATTGATCTTAAATTATTAAATTAAAAGTGTTAAGGTTAATATTAAATCTGTGTGATTGAATCATCTTAATCTAAACTTTAGATTTTGATTTTCTCTTATATAAGACTATTAGCATAAAGTGGATAATAAAATTATAATAATTTATGAAATGATCTAACTTTAATAATATCTTTGATTTCATCCTATAATTGTAGAATAGGAAAGGATTAGATGAAGCTTATCCATCTGATCTAATCACTTTAACCCAAACTAATAAATAAACTTTGAATATTTGCTTAAGAAGCAGAAAAGTGAGATCTTAAGGGTTTTGCTATAGGATCATTATTGAAATGGTTGAAGACCTTAACTAATAATATATTTAGGTAGGAAGGACTATTGTACCTTACTGAGGTAGAAAACTTAGATGATCCTTCATAATTCTAGAAGTTGAACTTAATACCTTATGATAGGAATCACCTAAAGTACTTAAAATGAGACTTTTTCTTTACGGTAGCAAGCTATTTTGAGTGATCTTTTGATCGTATACTTGGAGCCTTGTGTATGACTCACCCATTTAAAGTGAGAATTAATAGCTTTGATAAATCCTTGTTGATTAATTATAATTATCTAAACCCAGATTATTAGTTGGTGTAGTATAATATACCCATAGTACTGAATTCCTTCAGTAGTATTCAGGATTGGTTGATTCACTCCAATATGAACTTATGATCAGGTGCTATCCCGAGGGATTATACGAATACAGTCTCACTGGAGTAAATATTCCAAAACTAAGAGTGTTATAAATAGGGATTCATTCCTTAGTTTGATTAAAATACAAATCATCATCGGGTGATGCCTCCTAGTGAAGATCGCTTCAATAAGTGTGGCTTAACCAAACTAAGTAATTTGAGTCACCTTCTTTAGGACACTAAGTGTGATTATGAGTTGGGCATCTTAATGACTTAGCTTGAGATACAAATCGCCATCGGGTGATGCCTCATATTGAAGATCATTTTGTTTGGGTGGCTTAATCAAACTAAGTGTTAAGAACCATCTTTCTCGTAAATGTGCTAAATATGTGTATACAATCATCCCATCTAATGATTTTTAAGTAAATTCTCAACTTTAACTAAGTGTCGAACTAGAATGTAGGAGTCATAATCTTTTTAGTAGGATTTTGCACAATGGAGACCTTGAATTTATTATGGGATTTATAAGTATTTTTTGGATTTGTCTCATGTAGATTAGAGCATGAGCATGAGCATATGCATGATGTTGAGTACCAGTGATGATACATGAATATCAGTTATGATTTATGAGTTACAAAATATTACATACATTATTTAGAAAATTTCAGGATGCATCGGCATCGCAGTTCCCAATTAGATGTATGTAGACATTGGACTGTACGACTCATAACAATTCAATGATATTTTAGTTGTATATTAGTAGCATACAGTATTGTGACATTTTCACTTGTATAGTTTCAGTGACATACAATATAGTTTTACAGATAATTATTCAATTTTAGATTCATTATTATTTTGATTGATTTTCAATATTCAGTTTATAGTTCAGCTTTACTTTACTTTACTTCAGTTTTCTATAGTTTTATACAGATTTATGCTTTCAGTTATCTTTACAGTTTTCTTGCATATTTACTTATATCATGTAAATGTTAAATAAATGACTAGAACAGTTTAGATTAGTTTCGATGTGTTAGACTTATTGTCTAACACGGGGTACTTTTGGGATTCGGCAATTTGCTAGATCTTTAGCATTATATTGAGCCAGATCAGGAGCCTACCCAAGAGATTCAGGAGGAGTTAGTGGAGCACTAGTGGACTCTCTTCCAGTTTAACTACTTTTTTGCTTAGTTTATTTTCAATTCAGTACTTAGCTCTATGTATGTTATTCAGTAAATGTTTATAATAAATCTGGATGTATTTTCTTTTCTTTTCTAAGACGAATGTTTTCATACAACTTTAGTGATAAATGTTTCTAGATGTTTGCTCTAAGCTTTCACACTATATTATATACTACTTATGCTTAGTATTGTATATTGGAAATGCTGATATCTTATGCATATATTGGATTCTTCATATTGTATTCTAAACCCAATATATGTATTTGCATAATACTTAGAATAAGGATACTACTTTTATCTTAAGTATTAGCTCTCAACCCTCCTTGAAGTTGAGTTAGCAGCCCTTCAGAGGAGTTTTGGTTTCCAACTATTCGGGGAGATGGGTTGTTCCTCCCCGAGTGGCGCGCCGCTCCACCGCCGATTTGTTTATACTTATCTTTTGCGGGCGGCGATGGGGCGGGGCGTTACATAAACTCATTAAAATGATAATTTATGAAAAACCCTAAAAGTCACCTAAAAATCTTCTCAATCCTATTATAAGGTGAATTTAGCTCACCTTATATTTTCCTTAAGTTAAATTCATCATAACAATAGCTAAGTAAGATGTTAAAGCTTAAATATTTACTTTTCATTAGGATTTTCTTTTAAACCTTTAGGATCTTATTTCTTATGATATAATTTAAAAATTTAAGTTAGAGTTTATCTATTAAGTAAATGGGTATTTAATAGATGAAACTTTAATTTTATAGTTTTTTAGAATTTTCTCCTTTATTTATGATTATTTTGTATTTAAACTTTAGATTTAATATTAGAGATCCATCTTATTAAGCGTAACTTAACTTAATAAGATAGCCTTAATTATAACTCGAGAGATTTGGGTTAATACTATATCATTAAGATTGAAACTTATTGGATTAAGAAGTTAAAATATAATACTTGGATTTTAACATCTTAATCTCCCAATTTTGATTTATATTAATCAAGATTGGTATGAGATTCATAAAATCATCAATTATGACATTTAATTTATTATTTTAACTTAATTAAGTGTCATGTAATTTATGTGTTAGAACTTAATTAAGTTCTAACTTCTTTTAACTTATAGGATCGATATTCTGGACTTATACTCGATAGCTAGATATTGGAAATCCTAAAGTTGTATAAGTTCAGATTAGATAGAATGACTTAATTAGAAAAAAAAATATATTATAAAAATTATTTAATGCTATTTTATTCATTTAAAATTGTATATTATGCTTTCTTTGTTTTGGACCTCATTATATATTTGGACACATTATATTGAATATGGAATAATTTATGAGTATTTTATGTTAAACTTTAAATACATTCATATGGTATTTTCATAATTTATGGGGAAAATTTAATTAAAATAACTTTATTAAACTGTGTGAGTTATGTCTTATTTATTTTGCCTTCTAGTATAACATTACTTTTGATATAGCTTTTGCCTAGAACACTTTCCTAGTGCATGATACTTTTACCTAGGACACTTTCCTAGTGCATGTTACTTTTGCCTAGGACACTTTCCTAGTGCGCGGTACTTTTGCCTATGATGCTTTCCTATCGTTGCATACTTTAATCTGGGACTCTTTCCTAGATGATCAGATGAATCTTACTTTTTGGCAGGATTAAGTAGGAGTATCTTCACACTTTACTTTATACCTTTACTTTACATTTACTTTACCATTACTTTATATTTTTGGCATATCTTTTGCTTTACACTCTAGCATACTTACATACAGCAGTCCCTTTAATACTTACAACTTACATGTATGTTGTACTTTTTAGCAGTTCATTTTTACTTTACGGTATGTTAGGATGTTAGATTTTTATTTTTAGCACATCACTTTCATTTTATATTGTAACCAGCATGTCTTAAGTTGATCATATTACTTAAGAATTTCCTTGTGCTTAGTAGATTTTATTATGTGTTACTAAACCCTTTTTCTGTAGCTTGAGTTGAGGTATGTGTTTATCTCACATTTTGTTGAGTTATAATTAAATTAATTATAACGTTATCACTTTTCTTTGATATTTTACTACTCTTATTTTGCTTAGATGTTGTGATATCATTAAAATTAATAATTTACAGCCTAAAATATATTTAGACATTTTGTCTAACTAGATTTTTTTTTTGATGGTTTGGGCCCTATTATTGTGAAATCGACAATGATAGATTATGAGCATTTCGAGATTGTGAAATCTTCTGAAGACCTTATTCGTGAGGAGGAGCGTGCAGGAGAAGATCCTTAGTTATTTCCTTTTATTTGTAAGGATTGAGTGATCTTACTTTTCTTCTTTAACCTTTAATATTATTTTGTAATAATATATGATTTAAACTGATTTTCTTTTCATGCTTATGTATTCTGAATTGTATAGTTATTATCTAGATTGTAAGGATATTATTACTAGTCTTTCTTCCGTACTCTAATATACTATAGTATGCTCATTCAGTGATTGGCTCTCTTTTGCTCTTTCTCTTTAAGGCATCTCTTCCATTGGCATTTGATTAAGAAGGCATATTCCTTAATCTGAATGCTAAGCGAGGGTTTGCCCGTTGACGACCACCTTTTCATCCGGATGATTAAGGGGCGGCCGCCACATGTATGCATATGCATTTTTAGCAATTATAGATAATCATGATTTGTACCATGATTTTCTTGCATTTTATATTTCATTGGAGATAATGTTTCCTCATATTCTTAAAAGTGAAATTATAAATTATATTGTCTATGAATATGAATTTTTATTGGCTAAAGTTAGAGATTATTTAGTTAAGACTTTTAAAATATGTATTTGATAGAATTAGTAGTTCTTATTTACAACAATGTTGAATGTCTTTTTATTTGCATATATTTTGAAAAGAAAAACTCAAATCCATAAAACTTGAACTCATATTTTCAATTTAAAAAATTTCTCATGAAAATTACATATTTTTCATATACACTCATGTTAACTTAGATATTTAGATTTAAACACTTAAAATTTAAATTAATTAATAAAAATAAAATTGACTTGTAATTGCACACATTTCTCTAAATACAGTACCATATATATATATATATATATATATATATATATATATATATCTACATTACTTATGATTACTTACACTTATATACTATTTTGCAACACTAATTGCACACACTTCCTCCATTTTCAACAAGTTTTTTGTAAAGTTAATGAGGAGGTGATGTGCTTATATCAATTTTTGTTCGAGGAGGTGTTGAGTTTGATTTTTTATCTTTACTCTTAGTTTAATTTAGTAGTGTAACAACCAAAATCCTTATTAAAATAATTAAAACTAAAATAAAATTCGATTCAACCAAAATCAGGCTCTCATACTAATTCAAAATCAGGTTAAACAAAATAAATCACTGAAAATAGTTTTTATTTATATATTATAATACTCATGTTTGGAAGCAATCTCAATAACAAATACTTCTAAATTGATTTTATAAAATTTATAATTTCAAAAAATAAGAAAAATAAATTATTAATCCAAATTCAAATATTTTAGTGTTGTTAAATTAAAAATAATAAAATAAAGTTAAGTTTGAATTTTCATCAAAATTAGAGCATATTATTGCCCATAATTAATTTTAAAAGTTATAATATTCAACGAATTATATAAAATAAATTATAGTTACAAATTGGAAAATTTTAAATGGAGGAAGTTCATCTCATCAAGGCGCACATACTGATCAAGTTTTATCAAATTTGAACATCAAAAATCATGAAAATATAAAATTAATTTAAATTGCATTTCTTTTTTTTAACTATTCTAAAACATTCTCTCGCCTTCACTCCCCCTGACCACCTTCTCGTGTGCGTGACCTAGGGCACGCGGCAAAGGCACTAGGCCCCCTCTCACTCACTTTGCACAACCCCTGCCCACGCTCTCCCCCAAAGGCCACATCGTCGGCGTGCCCCACGCCGTACAGCACGGTCGGTCTCCCCCTTTATAGCGCCCCGCCCCGTTGCCGCGCGCAATAGATAAGTGTAACAGATCGGCGGTGGAGCAGTGCGCCCCTCGGGGAGGAACATCTCATGTCCTCGAAATAGTTGAAACTCCAAACCCATCTGGAGGGTTGCTGACTCAATCTCAAGAAGGGTTGATGACTAATACTTAAGATAATAAATATTATTCTTATCCTAAATATTAGACCAATATATACATTAGATGTAAAACACATGAGAAATCCAATATATGTATAAGATATCAGCATTTCCAGTATATTGATCACATCACAATACTAAGTATAAGTATTATATAACAAAGTGCGAAAGCTTTACGTAAACATTCAAAAATATTCATCATAGAGGCTGTATGAAAATATTTGTCTCAGAAAAAAAAAGAAAATATATCCAGAATTATTACAAATATTTTACTAAAATAGACATAAAAGTTAAGTACTGAATTAAAAATAAATTAAGCAGAAAAGTAAAGTTGAAGAAGAGTCCACTAGTGCTCCACAGGCTCCTCCTGAATCTCCTAGGTGTCCTCCCGACCTAACTAAATACACTGCTCAAGATCTAGCAAATTATCGGATGCCAAAAGTACCCCGGGTTAGACAATAAGTTTAACACATTGAAACTAATCTAAACAGTTCTAGTTATTCATTTGATATTTATATAATATAATTAAATTTACAGAAATACTGTAAAGATAATTGAAAGCATAAAACTGTATAAAATTATACAAAACTGAAGTAAAGTAAAATAAAGCTGAACTATAAACTAAATACTAAAAATAAACCAAAACAGTAATAATCTAAAATTGAATAATCATATATAAAACTATGTTGTATGTCACTAAAACTGTGCATCTGAATATGCCACAACACTGTGCGCTACTGATATGCAACTAAAATATTACTGAACTGCTATGAGTAGTACGGTCCAATGTATACATACATCCGGTTGGAAATACTATTTACTATGATGCCGATGCATCATGAAATTCTCTAGTTAATGAATGTAACATTCTGTAACTTATAAATCATCACTGATACTCATACATTATTCTGATACTCACACATCATGCTTATGCTCATGCGCATACTTCTAGTTACATGAGATAAGTCCAGTAATCTAAAAAAATGCTTTGAAATCTGATAATGAACTCAATGTCTTTATTGTACAGAATCCTACTAAAGGGATTCTGACTCTTAAAATTCTAACTTTGATAATTGATTAAAGTTGAGAGTTTACTTGAAAATCATTAGCTGGGATGATTGTATACATATATTTAGCATGTTTGCAAGAAAGGTGAATTTAACCCTTAATTTGTTTAAACTGCACTTATCGAAGCGCACTATGATAGGAGGCAGAACCTGGTCACAGTTTACATCTCAAGCTAAGCTGTTAAATATCTTAACTACAAGCATACTTAGTGTTCTACGCAAAATGTCTTGAGATACTTAGTTTGCTTAAACTGCACTTATTGAAGCGCACTACGATAGGAGGCAGAATCCGATCGCAGTTTATATCTCAAACTTAGGATCTTGCTCACTAATTGTAGTCTTAATCTTGGAAGATTTACTCTAACGGGATTGTATTCGTCTAATCCCTCGGAATAGCACCTGGTCATAAGTTCGCATTGGAGTGAATCAACCAATCCTGAATATTACTGAAATAATCCAATACTATAGGTATACCCTACTATACCCAACTAATAATATGGGTTCAGAAGATTCTATTTAATCAATAAGAATGTATCAAAGCTATTAATTCTTACTCTAAGTAAGTGTATCCTACACAAGGCTACAAGGATGTGATCAGAGGATCACTCAATATAGGTTGCTACTACAAGGAATGAGCCATATTTTAAGTACTTTAGGTGATTCCTACCATAAGATATCAAGTTCAACTTCTAAAGTTATGAATGATCAACTAGGTTTCTACTTCAATAAGTTACAAAAGTTTGAGTGCATCGGCTATAACATTTGTTTTCCCCGGATGATATTGGATTGATAAATCATAATCACTTATTAACTCGAGCCATCTTTGCTGACGGTAGTTGAGTTCGTGCTGAGTGAAAATATACTTTAAACTCTGATGATCGATGAATATGGAACATTGGACGCCATAAAGATAATGACGCCAAATCTTCAAGGCAAAGACTATGGCGGCTAACTCGAGATCATGAACGGGATAATTCTTCTCATGTGGTTTCAGCTGACGGGATGCATAAGCAATAACTTTTTCTTCCTGCATCAGCACACAACCCAGGCCTATCCCTGAAGCATCGGTATAGACTTGGTAGTTCAAACCTTTTTTAGATAAGGCAAGAATTGGAGCAGAAGAAAGAGCATCTTTTAATGATTGAAAAGCCTTCTCACATTCGGGACTCCAAACGAATGGCACTGCCTTCTGAGTCAACTTTGTGAGAGGAGATGCTATTTGCGAAAAGCCTTTAACAAATTTTTTATAATATCCTGCCAGACCCAAAAAGCTTTTCTGATATCAGTCACCGACTTTGGCTGTGACCAATCTTGAACGACGCTTACTTTGTTTTGATCTACTTTAATTCCTTGCGCATCTATGACGTGGCCCAGAAAAGCGACTGACTCAAGCCAAAACTCGCACTTGGAATATTTTGCATAAAGCTCATAATTTCGGAGTTCTTGTAGAACAAATCTTAAGTGCTTCTCATGATCAACATTATTCTTTGAATAAATTAGGATATCATCAATGAAGAATGGATAGGACCTTTTTCTAACAGCTCTTCTAATTGCTTGTTCAACTCTTGCAACTCATTAGGTGCCATATGATAAGGAACTTTTGATAATGGTTGGGTTCTTGGAATTAATTCTATAACAAATTCTACTTCTCTAACGGGAGGAAGACTGGGTAGGTCTTCAGGAAAAACCTCGGGAAATTCACAAATTATCCAGTTCTCAGAAATAGGCACGACTTCTTTCTTTTCTCCTAGCATCGTTACGAGATACACATCACACCCTTTCTTGACTAGCTTTTCTGCTTTTATGACATTGATCAACGACACTTGAGTGCTAAATCTTCCAATGAAAGTTTTTAATTGGTTTCCACTACCCAATGTGATTTTCTTATTTTGGCAATTTATGTAAGCACCATGTTCACTTAACTAATTTATGCCTAGGATTATATCAAAGTTTGCGATGGGCAATATAATTAATTTAGCTCCACACTTTTGTTCACCAATAGGAATTTTTATGTTATAAAATTGCTGAGATTGCATCGGGCTCCGGAAGGTAAATCGATGCTCAATGAGTTTGCTAATCAATATGTTGGTAGCTTAAGGGCCTTCACCCAGCTTTCCGATACGATGGAATGACTCGCTCCAGTATCGAAAATGATATTATAAAGTTTATCATTTATTAATAAGGTGCTTATGATTACAATAACAGAATAAGAATTGCTACTCAATTATTTGAAAATACTGGAATAACAAGGACTGAGTACTAAAATAGTAAGAACTGATTAAAAGTTTAATTTAAGAGATACTTGAAACGACATCGTTGTCTTTAGGGGCAGAGGTGGGTGTTAGCGTGTATACCCTTGCAGGAGCTGTAGGTTGTTTGCCCTGGGGCTGCTGACCTTGATGATTATAGGTCGGCTTCTGTGCAGGTACAACTGCCTTAGCATGTGAAGTGGGTGCTGGCATCTTAGCAGGAGAAGGCTCTTGGTTATTCCCTGGCTGAGCACGGAATGCTTGCTTTTGACGGGAGTGGTCGATGAGCACTCCATCAATTATTGTCTTAGAATTGCATTCAAAATAACGGTAGCCCTTTCGACCACATGCAAAACATTCACCACCAAAGTGGTAGCATTTCCCTTACGGATGGTATTTTTTGCATTCAGGGTTCTGGGGTTGGGATTGTTCAGCTTTGATGTTATAAACTTTAGCCATCTTGCGATGACCAAACTGCTCCTTCCTTAGCTGCACAAATGCAGCCTTGCGCTTACGGTCCATCTGACCTTGAAATCCTTTCTGGAGGCGAGCTGCTTTGATCAATTCTGCTAGAGTTTTGATTTGGCGGGACACTAGGTGAGCCTTTATAAAGTCTCTCAGACCCTTCAGAAAATGATGGCATTTAGATGCTTCCGTTCTAACCAGTTCTGGAACGAAACGGGACAACCTCCGGAATTCTTATTCATATTCAAACACTGAGTTATTGCCTTGGGTGAGATTGAGGAGCTCATCTTCCAAGATTGCTTGAGATGATGCTGGTATGAACGCCTCGCAAAATACATCCAAAAACATATCCCATGGGATATCTTCTATTTCATAATCAGCGAATTTGTTGGCCCGCTCATTCTCCCACCAATATTCGGCTTCTTCTTGGAATAGATGAGTTATTAAGCGAATAGCTTCAAAATTAGGGCACTTGATACTAGTCAAGTTCTTTTCAGCCATCTTGAGCCAATTTACTGTGTCCATTGGGTTCAATGCTCCATTAAACGTGGGAGTTCTAAGGCGAAGGAAACTATGTAGGATTCCATCACCAGTATAATGTGAAGATGATGAGAGCCCTGATGGGCGTGTAGAATGTTGCATGACAGAGAGAATTAGAGCACGTGTCTCTTGTGCTTAATGCACATTACTTTCTATTAGGGCTTTCATCAGACTAGCCATTGCATTTGATTCTTTGGGTCCGCCAGATGACGAGATCGCATTCTTAATCGGGGTAGAAGCTGAAGAAGATCCTGGATTCATGACTGTAACAAAGCATGAACTTTAGCAAATGAGACAAAGATCTTCTATCTTTCTTAATCATCACTTTCTCAAAAGAGAAGTTACATAAGTGGACAAAAGAATAAACTAATACAAAAGCAAGATATGATATGAAACCTAAGGATATCAGCTACAATACTCTACCATAAAAGCAGCATAAAAATCATCAAATGTTACTAATCGATGCTTCCTAAATAATCTTCTTTCTGTCCAGTACCACCATCTATTGGCAGAACCACCAAGCAGAAATCCCAAAATCTAGAGACAATAGTCATCAGGACAAGCTGTCTCTCGAAATGCAATGGTCACACGGTTCAACCACTCTTTGGCAAGAATAGGGAGGCTAGTTCCTCTGAAGATTGGACAAACTAAAATTTTATCTAGCACTTCTACTCCACGAGGAGATACTCCTTCTATGATCATTCCATAGATTTTGCCATCTTGGAAATCATCTGCCCAATACTCGTCGAATATTCTAAGGTAGTAGAAGAAATCGAACTACTGATATTCCATCCCTAAAATTTCATTCAATTATTAGTTTTGATTTCCAATTATTTCATTTATAAGAGTTACTTTTGTATATGTTATCACTTTAAGGTTTGTTCAGACTCTAAGATGTTATATGTTACTTGCTTTTAACATTTAACCATATTTTACTCGTTTTATGGTTTGTTCAATTCCTAAGGTGTCATTTCCAAATATTCTTAGTTTTATTTCTGAGATTTTAGTAGGATGAACTCTGGATACTGCTTTTCTTACACTTAGTAATTGTGATCATATCCGCTGCAAAGAATAGATCATAAAGTAGATAGGAACATTTCCTTATCTGACACTTTATGATATTTCTCTGATACCAACTGTAGCGCCTCGCCCCGTTGCCATGCGCAAAAAGAAATAATCATAATTAAGTTCAGCGGCGGAGCGGCACGCCGCTCGGGGAGGAATATCTCGTCTCCCCAAAATAACTGAAAAGTAAGCCCATCTGGAGGGCTGCTGACTCAACCTCAAGTAGGGTTGAGAGATAATACTTAAAGATAAGATTAGTATCATTATCCTAAGTATTAGGCAAATACATATATTGGATTTAGAATATAATAGGAATCCAATATATGTATAAAATATCAGCATTTCCAGTATACTAATCACATTATAATATTAAGTATAAGTAGTATATAACAGAGTGCGGAAGCTTAAAGTAAACATCCAGAACATTCATCACAGAGCTATAAGAAAATATTCATCTCAAAAAAGAAAAGAAAATATATCCAGAGTTATTACAAACATTTTACTGAAATAAAATAAGGTACTGAACTGAAAATACTAAGCAGAAAGTAAAACTGAAGGAGAGCCCACTAGTGCTCCACGGGCTCCTCCTGAATCTTTTGGGTATCCTCCTGACCTGTCTCAATATACTGCTTAGGATCTAGCAAATTGCCGGATCCCAAAAGTACCTCGTGTTAGATAATAAGTCTAACACATCGAAATAAATCTAAATAGTTATAGTTATTTATTTAACATTTACATAATATAATTAAATTTGCTGAAATAATGTAAAGATAATCGAAAGCATAAAACTGTACAAAATAGAAGCAAAGTAAAGTAAAGCTGAACTGTAAACTGAATACTATAAATAAATCAAAATAGTACTGCATTTAAAACTAAGAAATCATATGTAAACAATGTTGTATGTCTCTAAGACTGTGCATCCGAATATGCCATAATATTGTATGCCACTGATATGCAACCAAAATATTACTGAACTGTTATGAGCAATACGGTCCAATGTATACATACATCTGGTTAGATAATACTGTCTACTGATGATGCTGATGCATCCTGAAATTCCTCAGACAATATATACAATATTCTGTAACTCACAAATCATCACTGATACTTATACATCATTCTGATACTCATACATCATGCTTATGCTCATGCTCATGCTTCTAAACTATATGAGATAAATATAGAAAATACTTTAAAATCTGATAATAAATTCAAAGTCTCAATTGTGCAGAATCCTGCTAAAAGAATTCCGACTCCTGAATTCTAATCTCGATAATTGGTTAAGGTTGAGACTTTACTTAAAAGTAATTAGCTGGGGAGATTGTATACACATATTTAGCATGTTTGCAAGAAAGGTAGATTTAAACCTTAGCTTGTCTAAACTGCACTTATCGAAGCGCACTATGATAGGAGGTAGAACCCGGTCACAGTTTACATCTCAAGCTAAGCTGTTAAATGCCCTAATTATAAGCATACTTAGTGGCCTACGCAAAGTGACTTAAGATACTTAGTTTGCTTAAACTGCACTTATCGAAGTGCACTACGATAGGAGGCAGAACTCGGTCGCAGTTTACATCTCAAACTAAGGATCTTGTTCACTAATTGTAACACTCTTAGTCTTGAAAGATTTACTATAATGGGACTGTATTCGGCTAATCCCGCAGGATAGCACCTGGTCATAAGTTCATATTTGAGTGAATCAACTACTGAAATAATCCAGTAATATGGGTATACCCTACTATACCCAACTAATAATCTGGGTTCAGAAGATTATATTTAACTAATAAGAATTTATCAAATCTATTAATCCTTACTCTAAGTAGGTGTATCTTATATAAGGTTCCAAGGATGTGATCAAATAATCACTCAACATAGGTTGCTACCACAAGAAATGAGCCACATCCTAAGTACTTTAGGTAATTTCTACCACAAGGTATCAAGTTCAACTTCTAAAGTTATGAAGGATCAACTTGGTTTCTACCTCAATAAATTATAAAAGTCCTTCCTACCTCAATGTATCGTTAGTTAAGGTCTTTAACTAATTTAATGATGAATCCCATAGCAAGATCCTTAAGATCTCACTTTTCTACTTCTTAAGATTTACTTGTTATACTTAAGTTAAGTAATCAGATCATATAATTAAAATTCATTTGATCCTTTCATATTCTACAATCATGGGATAAAATCAAAGATGTTATTAGAGTTATATCATTGCATAAATCATTATAGTTTTATTTCCATCTTATGCTAATTATCTAAAGTTTGGATTCATATGATAGAAAGATTAGGAGTTATATCATTGCATATATCATTGCATGAATCAAATATCTAAAGTTTGGATTCATATGGTTCAATCACACATATTCAATATTATTCTTAGCATTTTTAATTTGATGATTTAAGATCAATATCAAATCATAGGCATTATTAGAAATATGTCAATTAAATTATCTTACAATCAAATTAATTAATTAAATGATTAAGGTTTAGATCTTAATCAAGACAAGCTAGGGTTTAACCCCTAATCTTTCTATCATTAAGACCAATATTAATTTAAAGGTCAATAATAAATCAATGTATTATTAGTGTATTATTGATGTCATACTTTAAGTTTGGATTAAGTATTATCTACTTAATCAAGTTATCAAGATTCTTATGTCCAAGTTTAGTTTACATATCAAGATGTCCCATTTAAATGTTAAGGTTTTCTAACATACATCATAATACCATAAAGGCATATAAATGGAAAGATGACATAAAATAAAAGGTGATTAATGCTAATCAAATTCTAAAATAAACAAAGGATTATCACTTAATCACAATTTTAAAAGATCTAATTTTCATTCCATTTAGGTTATTAATGTTTACATATTTGATACATACTTTTAAGGATCCTATTACTTAGCATTTTACATGACATACATTTAAAGTACATAGTAGATTGTTGGGCACATTAAGAATGGCAAAATTTTAAATTTAGTATAACTTAGCCCCACTAGGGTCCTATGGACTTTAAAATATAAAAATAGGGAAGTTTTGGCTATTTCAGTCAAAACTGGGCAGCTTTACAAAATCTGTGCAGTTTTCTATAAATTCTGGAAAATTTTGCAAGTTTGAGCGCTGGAGCGCGCTGTAGCGCTTTCCGCGCGGCAGCACTGCTACCCGCTGCGGCGCGCTATGGCACACTGCAGCGGTTCACTTTGCAAAACCATTGTTTAATTAGTTTATTTTTCACTTTTTATAAAGTTCAAAAAATATTTCTGCTGCAGCCCGCTATCGCGCGATGTAGTGGTCCATTTTACGAATTTACTGTTCAAATAGTTTAATTAATGTTTTTATATATTCCGCCGAAATCCTGCTGCAGCCCGCTGTAGCGCGCTCCAAGCCTAGCTCTGCAACTTCGGGCGCTGCAGCGCCAGACTGCATCTTTCGCATGGACGAAAACTTAAGCCCCATCTTTCAAGTTCAAATACTCATAATCCAGAGCATTCCATGAGCAGTGTTATATATCAATGGGAACATATTTCTGATACATTTCCATCGACACCAAAATCGGCACAAACAGAGCATCCTAATTATACTAAAAATGTAGATAAATGATAGGGTATGTAGAGTAAATGAAAAATAGAGCAGCACATTTTATATCTTCGAGAGTTGTAATGGCTTGCGTACTTAAACATGACTATTTTGAGATGCAATAAGCATAATAGCAAGATGAACTAGACAAGGAGAAGAGCAGAGGGGTACCTTTATGATCTTGGAAGGAGAGAAAGAGGAGGACCTTTGATTCCTTCAAGACCTTGAGGGAGGAGTCTTCTGCTTTAGCTCAAGGACTTAGTAATGGGGGAAATATAGGTGAGAAAGTTTCAGCAAGCATGAGAATGAGCTGAACTTCTCCTTAATAAAGAAAAAGGGGGGAGGATGGTGCAGGGGCTAGGCCATCATGAGCCTAGGGAGGAGGGAGGAGTAGGTAGGTCATCATGCTTGCCTAAGAAGCATGGAGGCGCCGGCTAAGGTGATGGCTCGCTGAAATAATAATTAGAAAATAGGGAAGTTGCAATTTGGGGATTGTCTAATTACTTATTTATTTTCCCTAATTATTTAAAAATTCAGATTTTTAAAATGTGCTCTAAAAATTCCCAAAAAATTCACCCCTAGCTAATTTGGGGGTGAGGAATTCAACGGTAAAGTTAGAATTCTATTCAGACGATTATTTAATTATGCTAACTTTTGGGGTATTTAATTATATTAAAATATTCACGAAAATCCGACGACTTCCAAATGCGTTCAAAACATCACCCCTAGCTAATTTAGGGGTGACGATTGCAATGGCGAAGTCGAATTTCAATTTCGATGTCAAAATAAATACCTCAATTTTCTAATTAATTAAATATTAAAATATTCCAAAATAATCGATTGGGCTCCGAATTGCTCCAAACTTTTAGGATTTGGTTCTAATGACTCGATGAACTTAATGAAATGATAATTATTCTATGATTATGCTAAAATTAAGCTAGGTAACAACCTTGAGTTGTTATAAAAACATCCTAGTGCAAAAATAAAGTAACATCTTAGCACCTAGAAGAAATATCCTAGTGCAAAAGTAAAGTAACACTGACCAAGTAGACTAAGTAAAATATACTCCACTATAAGTTATATAAAAATCATTACTCTAAATTTTTTCTTTCATTTATGAATATGCTTTATGAATGAATTAAATAAACATAAGAAATATACTATGTTCCATATAATGTGTTAAAGTATAAAATCCAAAATAAGGAAAGTAAAGCATATAATTTTCAATGTATATATAGCACTAAACAAATTTTGTGATATCATTTTGTTTTCTAATTAAGTAGTTCTATCTATCTAAATTTATATAAGTTTAGGATCTCCAATATCTAGTTATTGAGTATAAATCCAGAATATTAGTCCTATAAGTTAAGAGAAATTAGAACTAATCAAGTTTTAACATATATTAATCACATGATGCTTATTTAAGTTAAATAAATAAATCAAACATCCTAATTGATGATTTTATGAATCCCAAGCTAATCTTGATTAATATGAATCAAAATTGGAGGATTAAGATGTTAAAATCCAAGTATTTGATTTTAACTTCTTAATCCAATAGGTTCTGATCATAATGATATAAAGTTAAACCCAAGTCTTCACGAGCTATAATTAAGACTATCTTATTAAGCAAAATCAAGCTTTAATAAGGTGGATCTCTAATCCTAAATCTAAAGTTTAAATATAAAATAATCATAAATAAAGAATGAAATTCTAGAAAACTATAAAACTAAGGTTTCATCTATTAAGTACCCATTTACTTAATAGATGAACTATAACCTAAATTTCTAAACTAAATCCTGAGGAAATAAGATCCTAAAGGTTTAAAGGAAAATTCTAATGAGAATAATTAAGCATTAAGTTTAATATTTCTTAATTGGAGTTATAGTATAATTAATTTTTGGAAGGCATAAGGTGAACTAAATATACCTTATGAGACCTAATTAGGACTTAGAGAATTTTAGGTAATTTTTAGGGTTTTTCATAAAATATTATTTTAAAGAGTTTAATTATTCAAAAAAAATGATTTCAAACTAGTCACAATACTGATTTTAGAGGTTTAATTATAAATCTAAGGTTTAAGAATATTTAAACCTAAATTTGGGCAAAATAACCATTTTACCCCTACTTAAGGGTCTAAAATTCAACATAATGAATTAGGGTTTTAAATTAAAATTTATTGAAGTGGAATGATTACTACTGTCTAATATGAATTTAAATAATAAGTACATCTATTTTGGATAAGTATTAAGCCTAATAAGGTCAATTTGAGAAATTTGATTTATAAGAGCAAATTGGTGATTTGACCTAATGAAATCTAAATTTTCTATTAGTTTATCAAAGATTATGTTCTAAGTTTCTATAGAACCTAAAATCATCATATTCTGATAAGTATTGGCTAAGTTTTAGGGTTAATAATTAGAATTTAGTGTGATTAGTGAGTGATTAGTAAAATTAATTACAGAATCACTAAACTAATCATATAGATAGGTTCTACTCTACTCTATGAGTAATTAAAAACTAAAATTACTCAATTTAGATTACTAATTATATTAATATTTACTAATTAAGTTTTAAGATAATTAAGGTTGATTAAAAAATCTAATCATTGGATTTAAAATATTTTTGTTGTTTACTGTTAATTAGGTATTCTTGATCAAAATGATATCTTAGAAGATGTAATTTGGAGTTCATTTGATCAATTTATGGTCAATTTAAGTTCTATGGTTAATTAGGATTAGGTCCTAAAAGTGATTCAGCCTATACTAAACCAAGCCAAAAATTAAACACTACTAGGTTGTTCAAGAAGTTCTACTGATCACTTTAAGACCCATATTACCTATGTTTGAACTAAGGGTTAAAAAGTTATTAGTTTTATAAAGTTAGGGTTTGCATTCAAAAGTGATTATTCAAATTATTCCTCAAACAGTAAAACCAACACTACTAGATTAATTCTTAGGCTTTGTTGATTATTTTGAGACCCATATTAGGTATGTTTGGGTTATTGGTTATAAAGTTATAATTAAATAAAATTTTGTGACATTTTTAAAATTAATTAAATATCCTAAATATCACTATGTGATATATTGCTCCTACTAAAATTTTGATGGTACCATAATATTCCTCTATTTTTGCTGATTAAAATGATATATTTATTTGTAATATTTGGATGTGTATTTTGTAAGTTATGGGTTCCTAAAATTTTGAGATTTAATTGATTTAATTAAATTCTTCATTATTATTATTATTATTATTATTTTAATTTAATTAAATTCATTTAATTCCATTTCTTACGTCAGCAGAGACGGGTCCCGCAAAATTATGTGGCGCTCAGTGGTTCGCTGAGGATCGATTGGCAGGCCCCACAGGATTTAATAGACGACAGGTTTACGAAGAGACGGTGGGTCCCACTTGCGCAGAAGGATTACACGTGGTGCCCTCCAGAGCCAACAGCGCGACAGCACGGGTCCACAAACCATGGCTCGAGAATGTTACGTGGACCTGAACTTAGCCCGACCCGACACGGCACGGGCTTCAAACAGCTCAGCGATACTCGGGACACCCTCGGCTAGGGCAGCCAAATTGAAGGTCGTTCTGGCGTCCTCAGAGGCCGGCCCATACAACGACGGACAGAGGTCATCGAGACCAATCCATCAGTGGTTGGATCAGAAGATGAGGTTACATAAATCATCCGTAATCATTAACCCTAAGACGAAGGACTTGGTGAGCGACGGACCAAGCGGACGAAACTGTATACCACTGTATACAGTTGGCCAAATTAGATTAATCAAGCTCGATTAAGCTTGATCAAACTAGATAGTTAACCATCCATGGTGTGAAATAATGTTTTGAAAGAGTATATTAGCAATCACATAGGAATTGAATGAGATCAGGGTACCTTGAACGAATGGTTCAGAAGCTTTGGGATAATTGCGAATGGTTTCAAAGATCACTGCATGGCTCCAGGAAGTCCTTCGGTGAAAATAGAAAGAGAAGAGAGAGGCTTAGGAGTTAACAAGGTGCTAAGAGCGGCAAATGACATCTGGAGCGGTGGCAGATCGACGCATGCGCAGTAGTGCCACGTGCAGGAGGCACATGGAAGACACACGCGGACCATTCGATCAACCGATCAACGGTCAACAATTGCCGTCAGATCCGATGACACGGTAAGGAAGGAGATGGTACACCAATAAGAACTGATGGAGGCGTTAAATGCAGATTATAATAATAATTATTTAATTATTTAATTAGAATTTTCTTAATTAAATTTAACTAATTAATTGTAGTTCGAATATTTCTAATAATTCACCCTTAGTAAATTGAAGGGTGAAGAATGCAACGGAGAAGTCAGATTTTTGTTTTGATGAGAATTTAATTATTTAATTTTTTAGGGTGTTTAAGATAATATTAAAATATTCACCAAAATTTTGACGACTTCAGATTGACACAAAAACATCACCCCTAGCTAATTTGGGGGCAATGAGTACACTGGCGAAGCCTATTTTTCGATTGGAGGTCACTTTAGATAGGTCAAATTTTAGAGTTTTTAGATTTTTCAGAAATCAGGATTTGATCATTTGATCCCTGATTTGGACTGGATCTTAGAGGTAAATTCTAAATGACTTAACTAAGACACAAGAACCATAATTAGGACTGGAATTAGTCCTAATTAACCTAAATAACAACTTGGGTTGTTACACTTAATAGCTCTCATACATGATCATGGATTTTAAAAGCTATAATCAAGCATATTAGCAACATGAAGTAGGCAAGGAAGATGAACAAATAGATACTCTTACCTTAAAAGAGGAAGAAGGAACCTTTGACCTTGTAAGGAAAGGAAGAAGAAGACTCAGAAAGCTTGGAGAAACTTCTTCTTCCTCTTCTTCAGCACCAAGCTCAATAATGGGGGAATAGAGGAGAGCTGCAGCTTTTTGCCAAATTGAGATGAAGAATGAGCTTGAGCTCCTTCTTAAATGAGAAGGAGAAGAGTGGGAGGCATGGCAATGGGAGAAAAGGGGGAGGGGCTCTGCCCCTTGCGTGTGAATGGAGGTGGTATGGTGCGCTAAATGGAGCCAGCCAGCAAGGTAAGGGAAAATAAATAAATCAAATGGATTTTCTTAAATATATAATTATTTATATATTTTCTAATTTTTAATTTGCTAAAAATTCAGATCTAATAAACGCACTTCGAAAAATTCCAAAAATTCACCCCTAACTAATTTGGGGGTGAAGAATTCAACGATAAAGTTGGAATTCGATTTAGACGATTATTTAATTATCCTATTTTTCTGGGGTATTTAATTATATTAAAATATTATCAAAAATTCGATGACTTCCAAACGCATCCAAAATATCACCCATAGCTAATTTGAGGGTGATGATCGTAATAGAAAATTCAGATTTTGATTTTGAGGTCAAAATAAATACCTCAATTTCCTAATTACTTAATATTAAAATATTTCAAAATAAATGATTGAGCTCTGAATTACTCCAAAATTTTAGAGATTGATTCTAATGGCTAGATTAAGTTGATAGAATAATAATTAGGATACGATTAAGCTCAAATTAAGCTGGATTGGGTTGTTACAGGTATCGAGGATAATGACACTATCGCTTTGGGATGGGCCAGCCCAGGCCTGCATGGTGTGACAGTGCCGACCCTGTCGGGCCCCGCTCTGACCCACGCAGTTTGATAAATGTGTCGGGCTATTTATTATAATTAGGAAAATTTTCTTTCTATAAATTCAATTATAAATTCATTTAATTAAATATGATATGGTTTGATTAATTGAAAACATTCAAATTAAATTAATTGAATAACTTAATTAACATTTATCTAAATAGGTATGATCTAGTATACTATTTTGATCAGAAAGTCATAAGGAATAATAATATGCAATAAATCCAATTGTTTGCTTTTCTAATTTAGCATAATATTTCTCTAATCTTAATTAGTGAATAAATAATTCATTAAATGCCCAAATTTCATGATTAAAGTTTCTGATTTCTCATGAGACAAAGGAGAATCCATGTATATCTTTAAAAATATTTTAAGAATCTTAATTTTGTTAATCACCTCATAATCACCTTAGATTATGATTAGTGTCTAATGGTCTAATTAATCTTAAGATTTTGGTGAACTAAGTTCTTATTATCTTCTTAAGTGTATTATTTTTCACGTATATGTTTAGATTCTCATATTAAACTATAACTTCATTAATCACTCTTTTAACCTCAAAAGGTGATTAATGCTAATTAAGCTAATCTTAAAACCAAACATTAATTTTATAGTATTATTTCTCTTATTAGTCAATATTAAACCCATTAGAGGTGATTAAAATCAATTTGAATGCTTAAATATTAAAATCCTAATTTCAGCCTTAAGAGTGGTATTTTAGTCATTTTGACCAAAAGTTAGTTTAAAAGCCTATAAACCCTAGAAATTTCATTAATATGCTTTTAATCAGTAATAAACCCTTTAAACCCTAGAGTACTAGAATCATTTATGTAGCTTTTGCACCTAATTGATTTATTTAAATTGCTTAAAGCTCAATTATTCAAAAATTTCTCTATAATAAATCATAAAAATTTTAAGGTGATCTAGGATCCTTCACTTAGTCATGATTAATGAAATTTAATTTTATGAAACTAGAGTATTAATTTTCTTATCAAAACTAATTATAATAATTATTCCTAGGAAAATATCTTAATGAAAACCCTAAGTTTAAATCTAATATGAAGTCTTAAGTGATCAAACTAAGATTTAGATCTTAGATCCATAGTGATTATCCAAAGTGATATATTTGAGTTCCATCCTTAAAATTCCCATTTGATTTAATCCTTTTTGAATCATTTTAGTAGGTTTTAGTTGGTTCAACCTATAGAATAATATGATTATTCTATAGATATGATTTAGATCTTAGATTCATAAGTTTTTATTTGATTATTTTGTCTTATAATTATAGATTCAACATTTATATAAGATCATAATTTACTTAAATCAGCTTCTAAGATTCTCTACCTTTAGAATAAGTGTGGGTGTGAACCCTTAGATCCTTAAAATATTAGTACATTATATTCAGGTTTGAACCCCAATTTGGAGTTTAAACCCATAATTCTTAATCTCGATTGGCATAATCAAGATTGGCATAATTAAGTCGTTGATTAATTATTTAACATTTATAGTTGTTAATTCTGATTATGAATTAAAACTTGTTAAGTTCTAATGTTAATTTTAAGGTTGTGAATCTAAAATCTTATTAGCTCAGAATATGTTAGCTATTGTTGAGGTCATGAATCTATTAGTTCTATAAGTTTTAATGTTAATTTTAAGGTCGTGAATCTGAGATCATAAGATTGCATTAGCTCAGAATAGATAGAATAAATGAAATTAGACAATAGCATATATTACATATGTTTAGTTGAGTCTCTTGCTTACTTAGACTATTATTGTTTCACATACCTTATGTTTGAGAATTTTCCTTGGACATATTAGTTGAACCTTAAATATTTGATGAGTATCCTATGTTAGGCTTAAAATTACACAAACACAATTTAACTTCATTCAGTTTATTCAATTCTTAGTTTCTAACTTAGTCTGTCTCTTCAGTTCAGTTCTTTTAGTATAGAATAAGCTCGGACCTAGCTCTATGATTGGTTAGAGGGATACAATGATACTGAGCACAATGACAATGAGTTTACTTAATTTGAACCTTAATTGATTAATATAGGCCTTAATTAGGGTTTAGGGTGATTAACAATTGATTAGTAAAATTAAATACAAAAAAAATATTTTGACATTGCCAATGTACTCTACTCTATTTTGTGAGTTATTAAAAACTTGAAATTTAAAATTTAGATAATTAATGAGCTTAATACTCGATAATCTATTTTTTAGGGTAATTAAGCCTAATTAAGAAATTTACCCACATAAATTAAAATTTTCTTACAGATTACTGATCCTTAAAGTTTTTTTTATCAAACTAATAAATTTAATTATATGATTTAAAGCTAAATTGACTAAGTTATGAGCCAATAAAATTTTAGTGCTTAATAAGGGTTTAATTAGCCTAAAAATGTCATTAGCTATAATAAGCATCCAGCCAAAAATTTAACACTACCAAAATATTCTTAATATTTTTTTGAGCAAAATAAGATATAATTTTGCTATATTTGAATTTATAGATTCAAAGTTATGAGTATTTGAACATTGCATATTAATTAAATTAATTAAACTTGATAAGAACTCCTAAGTATGTAAGGGCCACCTCTAGTCCTATCTACTTAATAGATAGTTCTTGGATCTATGTGTGAATATTGTTGAAGACGTTAGTTACTTAAGTTGGAGAGATTGTAACGACCTCCTTAAGTAGTATTAAGTAAAACTATTAACTATCGAGGTATCTTTTTAAATAATGGTGGAGTTCTTGATAAGAAATCTAAAGCTAAGTATGCTCAGGTGGGAGCACTCCCAAGATGGTTGACTTACTATGAAGTAATATTTGGAGGGCAAAACCATGAGATATTTCAGGCCAAAATTGACAATACTTTGATGCTTAAGAGTTTTGGGCTGCCAAAAATTATTTATAATAGCCTGAACTCTTACGCTCCAAGATATTGTTCGCTTTGACCTAATAAGCCTTACAGTTATGCCCGTAGAAGATAACTTTTTAGCAGGTCACCCATCTAGAGAGTGCTTCTACCTGAGTATGCTTAACTTTGTAGTTATTATCAAGAATGTTATCGTTATATAAAAAGACGCCTCAATATTTAAGAGTTTCACTTAATACTACTTAAGAAGGTTGTTACTGTAATGTATCTTAATTCTGATTCCCAACACAGGTATAAAGATTGGGTGGCATCGTCTAACTTGTTGGGGATTGTAGTCGAAATTTTAGGATAATAATATAAGCATCATAGGTAATTGCTCAATTATATTAAAAAAAAAAGAAAATTATTTTTTATTTCAATATGACAGTAATTATAATAGTAGACTTTTCTTCTTTGTTTAAAATATAAGAAGAAAATAAAAAAAATAAAAGTCTAATGGTTATTTATTCAGTGATGTTTCAATTTTTCATCAACATATAGACTTGACATTTATAATGAAAATGTCCATGTTGAACACCCGTTAAAAAAAATTCTAAATATTTTGGATATCATTAATTACATTATATATATATATATATAAATAAAAATAATGGAATTAAATTTGTAAAATATATAGAAATAAAGTAATAGAGATTGAAGAGACAATCTTTTCTCTTTTGAAGATTATCTCAATTTTTTCTATAAATCAATATTAATTAATAATTAAAATAATAATAAAAGTAATATGTCATAAGTAAGTCATACAACATCAAAAATTAATATATTTATGTCGAAAATAAATAAATAATAATAATAATATCATTTGAGTGAGCAATTCTCGAACATTGAGGAATCAAACATGTTTATTTAGTCATAATATACTTGTATCATCCAGAGCAAAATGATAGCGAACTAGCCTTATTCCAAACATAAAAATACATTATTTACAGATTGTAAATAACTTCAGTAGAATCTCATTTTTATTAATTTAATATCTATTATCTATTATTGACAGTGCTTCAAATACTCGCAATATACATAAATCATAGAATTTGTAAGGTATGAAGTAGAGCATGATGTATAAAATCAATGAAATTTGTGAATTTCAAAGCGGAGCAAAAAGCATGTAGTTTAATCATTATATATAAATGTATTTTATGATATTTCGTTGTAAGTTTTATCTCAGTAGAATATGAGGCGAGAATTAAATTAAGATTGATGCATATATATATATATATATATATATATATATATATATATATATATATATATATATATATATATATGTATTTTATATTCTAAAATTTGTAGTGCAACAAATTATTAAAACATAAAATTTTATTATTATAACTATAATAAAAATTCATCATTATAATATTAATACAGGTTAACTTTGATGTTATTGGAAATATGTGATTATAATATGTATTATATATGCATTATATTTATATTACTTAAAACATTCAAGAATATTATAGTTCATATTTGAAAATACTAAAACCTTACTCTATGCAAGCGTTATGAATGAATATCGCCAGCCAGTGCTTTATAGGCAAACTACATAAACATTTTTAATGTGCATAATTAACACATAATATATGATATTTATTAAATAATAAATTAACTTCTTGATAGATTTAATTACACATCTGTTTATCTTAAACAGATTCGAAATATAGGGGAAATTTGATATCAAAGTAGTTTAATGTATTAACATATGATATATTTATTATAAATGCAAACATTGGCATATGATGACTGGTTTTTGTATAGATAAATCATGCGGACAGTTATACGACATGGGATTTAAAAAATTGAAATTTACTGAGTTATTGTTATTGAGATTCGAGAATAGAAGTGCAAGAAATAAAATCACAAAAACACAATCGCAAACAATAAAATTATTTGGTTCGTTATAAACACCTGCACACACTTAGGGATGAACCAATCATTCCATTTCTGATGGCTTCACTCTTCCGCCGGTTACAAAAATGTAATTAGGCATACTTGTCCCATAATTATGGTCGGTTATTAATATTCCCATAATGATGTATCATAATTTTTGTCGATTACAAACATAACTATTATGCCATATTAATTTGGCATCGGTTTCGAACCGCTGCATTTAATTTTTCGTCAGTTTCTTAACTTTTTGTTGGGGATTGCATCATATATGATGATTTGGTTTTAGTATAGATGCATCATGCGATAGTTATACGAGATTTATGAAAAACTAATACTAGTCTTATTGGGATTTAAAAATTTGAATTTTACTGTATGATTACATAATTAAAGAAGAATGAATGCATAACAATAAATTGATGATAATTGATATTAACTACGTTAACACATTTAATTATATAAGAAAAAGAATTGAAATTATGGAGGAGTATTAAAATATTTTTCAAAAAATTTAAGCATTGTTATTTTACCCTCAAAATTTATAATTATTTTAATTATTTTCATTTTCTCATGCATTGAGATAATGACTTAGTCAATTTCCAATATACATATATTACATTAAAACAAAATATTTGCATATACATAATGTTAATATTTGAAGAATACTTGCGTATTCTATATACAGTACATAATTTTATATTGATCTTAGTGAAATATGAGACATGCATTAAACTAATATTGATACATTTTTATTATATATTATACATTGTTATTCGAAATATGTGATTATAATATGTATTATATATGAATTATATTTATATTACTTAAGACATTCAACAATATTATGGTTCATATTTGAAAATACTAAAACCTACTCTATGCAAGCGTTATGAATGAATATCGTCAGCCAGTGCTTTATAGGCAAACTGCATAAACATTTTTAATGTGCATAATTAACACATAATATATGATATTTATTAAATAATAAATGAACTTCTCGATAGATTTAATTACACATCTGTTTTTCTTAAACAGATTCGAAATATAGGGGAAATTTGATATCAAAGTAGTTTAATATATTAACATATGATATATTTATTATAAATGCAAACATTGGCATATGATGACTGGTTTTTGTATAGATAAATCATGCAAACAATTATACGACATGGGATTGAAAAAATTGAAATTTACTGAGTATTGTTATTGAGATTCGAGAATAGAAGTGCAAGAAATAAAATCACAAAAACATAATCGCAAACAATAAAATTATATGGTTCGTTATAAACAACTGCGTCCATAGAAAAAGATGAGCAAAAATTTTAATACATAAGATGATACAATCACAAGATAGTTTTTTAAATTCACGAGCTCAAGGACACACTTAGGGATGAACCAATCATTCCATTTCTGATGGCTTCACTCTTCCGCCGATTACAAAAATGTAATTAAGCATACTTGTCCCATAATTATGGTCGGTTATGAATATTCCCATAATCATGTATCATAATTTTTGTCGATTACAAACATAGCTATTATGCCATATTAACTTGACATCGGTTTCGAACCGCTGCATTTAATTTTTCGTCAGTTTCTTAACTTTTTGTTGGGGATTGCATCATATATGATGATTTGGTTTTAGTATAGATGCATCATGTGATAGTTATATGAGATTTATGAAAAACTTATACTAGTCTTATTGGGATTTAAAAATTTGAATTTTATTGTATTATTACATAATTAAAGAAGAATGAATGCATAATAATAAATTGATGATACTTGATATTTATTGCGTTAACACATTTAATTATATAAGAAAAAGAATTGAAATTATGGAGGAGCATTGAAATATTTTTCAAAAAATTTAAGCATTGTTATATTACCCTCAAAATTTATAATTATTTTAATTATTCTCATTTTCTCATGCATTGAGATAATGACTTAGTCAATTTCCAATATACATATATTACATTAAAACAAATTATTTGCATATACATAATGTTAATATTTGAAGAATAAGTGCGTATTCTATACAATACATAATTTTATATTAATCTTAGTGAAATATGAGACATGCATTAAACTAATATTGATACATTTTTATTATATATTTTATGTCCCAAAAATAAAAATGAAAAATCTCGTATATTTAAATTTAAATAAATAGTATTATAAACATAAATACAATAATTTAAAATGGGATACAATTAAGAATATACAATTTTATGCAAGTATAGTTTACATAATATATACATTATATTTTTATGATTGATATCAAAGAATTTTACCCTTCTTAGAAAATATGAAAAAAATGATTATTGTTGAATAATAGTATATATATACTGAGAGTTGATGATTGATCGATAGGCTTAATGTGATCTAAATTAGCTGGCTTAAGCTGCTTTGAACTTTAGTTGGCTTAAGCTACTCAACACTTAAGCTAGCTTAAGCTAAAACAAACTAAGATAAGCTTAAAATTAACATAACTTTATTAGTACATAACAAATTATCTTTAAATATATATTTATTATTTAATAAACTTTATTAAGGCACAAAAAACAATCTTCATGGATTATTTACCTTGAAATTCAAGCTCAAACACTTGAAATATGAATCACGTGGGAGACCGGGAAGATACAGCGCAAAAAATTCTCGGCGAATGTGGGCCGTAACGCAGCCGCTAAAGCTCGCCCACGAATCGCTAGGAGCAGAGATCTTGAGCTTGCACTAACGACGAGCACCTTTGATCATTCAATCACGGCCGTTCGTTACGTGGGTGCTCGTTTAGGTGCGGTGCACCTCACCATCGCTTGGCGCCTCTCCCTTTTTTATTTTCAGGTGAAGTACGTTTTTTTTCTTGTCCGAATTATTCCCAGAATCCCTCACCTCTTTCTCTCCTGTCCTCCTTACCCGCTCCTCTTCCTGTGGGGAACTACTCACATCAGCTTCGTTGTTCTCTCTCCGAGTGCGATCTTGGAGAAATCAGCAACTTCGCCCCGTTCTTGGCCGGTGATCGGCTGATTCTCTCTGGGGCTGCTTGGATTCGTTCCTTCTTCTACGAGGTTACTCGATGGGTTATTGCTTGCTTTAAGTTTAGTTTGTCGTGTTATTTCTTGCTCTCTTGGGAAGAATTGGTATTTAAACACGCGAGACCGTGTTTTGGCTTCATAAAATATTTTTGCTTTTTTTTTTTTGCTGTTTTTATGGATGCAGAAGGGAGCTGATAGTTTGGGGACGTGGTTCGAGCGAACTATCGAGTACTCTTTTCATCTGTGGAGTTATTGAAGGTACATGTCACATTTTTTATTTTCTTTTGTAATTTGTGGTATTTTGCTCAATGTTTATAAGGGACTTGGGTCTTGTTTGCGGAAGCAAAGTTGGTGAATGATACTTGGCTAGTTTTGAACTAGTGAAATTGATGACAGATGCGGTGGCGATATTTTATTTGTGGGATGGATGAAACAAAAGCCTAGTTTTCTGGAGATTGATGAGTGATTTCTTTTTTTATATTTTCATTACATTAATTGATAAGTTGTTTTATGCTTGGTATACATAAATTAGTAAGGCTTGGAGGGCCCTATTTGAAATTTTTTTCTCATGTTTATCCATTTGTTACGCTAGTTATTTGGTATATGGATGACCTAGAAAAACTTGCCGTATTATTTTGGTCATCTTTCCAAATCTCAACTTAACCAAGTTATGGATTATAGAGGCTGGAAATGACTTAGTGCAAGCATTATTTATTGCAAGCTTTACTAATTTGTGTTTGCCAATATATATGTGAACTATTAGGAAAATGTGGATGTTAACGAACTTTTATTGCTGCATTAATTTTCCCCACCCACTTGCTTTACATAAAATTATATCTTTACTGTTACAAAATGCCCCCCAGCATACCTTTATTAAGTGTAGTTCTTTTGTACTTTTAACATGATCATAATTGTTTTTTTGAAGTTGTAGTCTATTTGACCTTTGTAATGCTGCTTTTGTTTTCATATTGTTTCTTGTACCTTTTAAAACTGTCTGATTGTGTGCTATTAACCTTTATAAATACTTTAGAATTTGTTAAATCACTACTTTAGCCAAGTGACCAATTATTATCTCAACTGATGTATTTTATGCTTTCTATGTTTCATTAAAGATTGATAGTGTCTATGGTTCAGTAACTTATAAGAGTACCTTCTACAAAGAATGATAAATGGTTAACGTTTTTTGAAACTTGAACATTTTCAGTGTAAACATATAATACACGCATACAGGTAAATTGTTATGGTACTTGTTGAAGTTTGTATTTAATAGTGTGGAAAGGAATATTTGCCTTACTTACAAAACTTTTGAGTTCCATTATGCTATTTCTAAATATTAAACTAATTTCTCATGTTTGGGGCTATATTTGCACTTGAAGTAGAACAATGGAAATACATATGAAAAATAGTTATAGAATGAGCTAGCACATGAATCAGAAAGGAAAGAATCATAAAGTAAACAAAGCAGGCTATTCTCAGGCTTATGACTTGAGTTGTTGGAGCATGATTCATTCCAGCCAGCATAATTACTTATTGGCATTTATGTGCTTTTCATTATATTTGAGAGATATCAACAATTTATCATTTGAGAGATGCTGACATCAAGAACTTGTAAAATTTTAGAAAGATTTGGGAACAGTTGCAGCAGACTTGAGAGAAGTTTTGTTAAACACAATTTGAGTTCTGTTTTAGTTATTGGTCTTGGGCGGTGAGAAAATACCACTTCATATGCAGGCTCCATTGGCACCACGTGACTGAATTCGTACTTTAAAGGTGCGATACAATGGAGCAAGCTTCTTGTTTTTGATTAGAGATATGGTTTTATTACTAGTAAAATAGAATTGCTAAATCTGCATAAGAGTTGGGGAAACAAAGAAGCACTATGGAAATACTTATTTGATCAAATCTTTGTGCAATGAAAAATGATTTCTTAGTTTTTAGCAATATGTCTTGAGGACGGATAATAATCTTATAATGAAAGAAAAATCTGGAAGGATAATAATCTTATAATGAACAGGCGCATGGATGATGACAAAGCTGCCCTAAGTTGATGTCTAGTAGTTTTGGTTTTGGGTAGATATCAGCCTTGAAGGTACTTGAACTTTTTTACAACACTAGTTTATTATCTTAGAAAGCACATGACATAAATCACCGATAGAAATTGAGTGAGTGGTTCAGCCAAATGGGTTTAACTATGTGGAAGGATTGCTCATTTTTAGCACTCAGCCAATATTTTTTAATGACCAGAAGATAACTAATTTTATCTTGTACACCTTCCTATTTTTACTTTTTTTTTGCTCTTGTTCTTTTTTACAGAATCTTTTGAAGTCAATAATTTGATTGCCAAACACTTTTGCTGTTCAATTTGTGTGTGTTGGGATTTCAAAGGAAAACAATGGGGTTTGAAAAATATTAAAATATAAGCTATACTAAACTACTAGACTTGAGAGTTCATTTCTTAACCTTTAGAAATCAAACTTTCACAATGTATATGTTTCTTGTTATTTAATTTTATTTTGTTTAAACCTGGTCTTGCTATCAATTGTGCTATACATCTCTATGGAATTATCATAAAATTTTCACAAACTGTCTGACTACCTTTTATTTATTTATTATTGTTTCTATCAATTTTAATTGGTCTTTATACAAATGGATGAAAGCAATTCCTTTTTTGTGACAGTGTATAAAAGACAATTTATATGTAGCAACTTTAATGGTACGTTGCTAGGGGGGATTAAGATTTATAAATCGTTAAAACTATTTATGACCTTAGGTACTTGCATTGGTAGTCCTTTGAACTAGTATTTAATCATTCTATTTTTTGTTAAGCAAAACCATTTTAATTATTCTGTTAGCAATATATATTGCTGATATTCTATTTTATAGGAAGGACCAAAAAGTGTTGTTGATTTAAAATCTGCTCTACAATGACGCATTTACAAATAGGATTGAGGAACCTTAAGTTTTTTCTAGGAATTGGATTTGCTTGTAATAAATTAGGCACATTCTTATTCAGAGTAAATATTCAACCACTCATTTAGAAGAAATTTGTCCCTCAAATTGGAAAACCACATATGCCTCTATTGACACCTTTAAACTGAGAAATGTTAAATAATTTGAAGATGATTCTCAATATCAAAGACTAGTAGGATGGCTGGTCTGCTTTACGTAGTTGACCATATATCTGTTTTCTGGTTGCCAAAACATGCAAAATCTGTTATGATGATGGAAAGTTAACCCATGAATATGCCTTTACTGTTGGGGACAATCTGGTTATCTTGAAAATCAAGAAAGATTGCTGTGGCCCAACTCATTGATAAAGCTAATACAAGGTCATGCCGCATACTGTTTGCATCTAATTCGGGTGAATCATTTTTACTAAAATAGATTTTCTTGTTGCTTATACTATACTTTTATATTGTGACAGTCTAGCTGTCATCTTTATTGCTTACTCTATCATGAATGCATCAAACATATTGACGTTTGTCATTTTTTACAATTTTATAAATGATTAAGAAGATTGTTACTCATGTATTTAATATTGAATAAGCAATGATTGCTTTTGATATGACTTTGATTAATCTACTAATTTTAAGATTTTGTAGCTGGCCTATGCTAACCAGCTTGATGCAAGGTGTTATAGAATATTTACATATTTGCTAGATTCTTGAATTGAAGAATGATAATTTATGCTGCTGTAAGCATGGGAATTCTTTTTTCTTTTATTTTTTATTTTCTCGTAGGACATTTTTTTTAATAATAACGTAAATTCTATCTTTTCCCAAATTAACGTCTAAATATTTCTTTTTGGGATACGAAGAGAAAACATATTAAACTTTCATTAAGCTATGCTGCAAAGATTCACATGCAGGAGTCAATCCGATCCCACACTTGTGTATAATGCTGACAATTTAAACATAAAGTTTCACCCGAGACTGCGTCCCCTCTCAATTTTCTTATAAAGCCTAACAAATTTATGATTAAAATAATTGCTTTGCCATGCAAAATTTTACAGTTTTGTGGTGATTGAAAGCCTGACCATTTAAGCCACTTTGCTCAGTTTCAAATGCAAGATTGATGAATTTACAATAAGGCGTCCAAATTGAAGACTGCAAAGAACCTATAGATAAATCAAATTTTATCCAAAACAGTGACATCAATCACTACAAAAATCTTTGGAGAGAATGAACGGTGCCTACTGAACCACTTCTCATTCTTTAAAAAAATAACACTTGAGCAGTTGAAATTTTGGAGATTACATTGATACTGCTGTATGATGCCTAAGAATGTACGCAATATTTAAATATTCTTAATATTTGCTTAGGCATCTAAGAAATCATTTTAACGTCTCCCCAATAACTTTTGTTCCATTATAAATGCAAATGCGGATTATCTGTTATGGCTCTAGTTTTGTTGTATTGGCTGTGGGGTGGGACCACAATACTTCAGACTAGGTTATTTCTTTTCAAACATAGCAAATTCGGCTGATGCAGTTGAAACCACAAGTTGCTTTTTTTAGTAAGTTTGTGATGGATCTGATTGTGGTCCCATAACTTTAACTCAGTTTAACTCCTGAGATTTTATTATTTAGTTGAGATATCCGCCATGGAGTGCTCTGTAATTTTCATGGCTCGGCTAGTTCATATTTAAAAAAATTAAAAATTCATACTGAAGTTGAATTTATCATTGGGAAAAGCATTTAATAAATTTTTATACAAGTTGGTACTATATTTTTTTGTTATTTGAATTTAATTTGCTTAACCATAAGTGCTAATTGATCCATGCAGTTAAATGTGTGATTAAGCAAGATCAGGATAATTATTATTTTAATTTTTTAAAAAATATCATGTAAAGCTTATTCATTTATGATAATCATTAAAATATATTTCGGACATATGATTTACTTGTACAGAAATCATTTCCATGTAACTTTTAAAGTCAATTTAGCTTTGCACATATTAACTACTCCATAATTCAATATTGATGATTTACTTGTGAACACAATTCATTAATGCCAACCGCCCAAATTTGTTATCTTCTAATGAACATCATGAATTTATCTTCATGGGATTAATATTTACTGTATTCATTTATGGTTAATAAATTTGTGGTAATGAATATTCTCTTATTTGTTATTGACCAATGATAGCTGTTGACTAAGGATTTGCTTAGGGCATTTTCCAGTCTGCTTCCCTTCATTAAAAGCAGTACCTATTTTTATTTTATATTATTTAGGGAATAATTGTTTGATTGCTTTTTAAAAGTTCCTTCTAAAACAATGATGCTAGTTCATAATTTTAAATTTTCTTTCCTATTTATGAAACACTTCACGTGTTTTTTATGAATCCCAAGTGATGAAAATTCATTCCTTTTCCTTCAACTTGTAACATCTTTATGCCAGTTTGATTTGTGAGCAGTTTAACAACTGAAAATCCAAATGATACCACCTTGGGATGCTAAAGAAGCTTAAACTTGAATTTCATTAAAATTTTTTACTCAACTTGTATTATTTTGACTCAATTTAGCGCTTGTGTTCGAACTTGAAATTGATTTGTGCTGATTTAGAGTTTACCAAAACTTTCTTGAATTTATTTCGAGTTAATTTAAAATTAATGCTGAAATGCTTAATTTTAAAAAATATAATATTAAATTTAAATTTTCTTGTAGAACTATGTGATTAATATTCATAATAATGGTGAAATAGAGGGCAATGTGATTAATAGAATCCAAGCTGGTTGGATGAAATAGTGGGGCACATTTGGAGTGTTGTGCGATCGGATAATTTTACTCAAAATTGATGGAAAAGTTTATAGAGCTTTACTATTGCCTGTATTATATAAGACTATATGTTGGCCAGTATAGAAGAAACTTTTCAACAAATTAAGTGCATAGAGATGAGGATATTAGGTGGATGAGTGGGTATACTCGAAAGAATGGAATAAGAAAGGAGTTCATTAGTAGCAAGTTTGGAGTGGCTCCAATAATGATTAGAAAGGATCTTCTTCATTTGGAGTTTAGGGAATGGCTTCTATCTGATCAAACAAAGTATTTGTGTAGCCGACCCCACCTAGTGGGATTAAGGCTCAGTGTTGTTAATTTTTTATAAATTTCAGGTATATATTAAATTTGAAAGCTTAATTTTGAGTCAACTAACTTTTATTTTGTTTTTTTACAAATAAAGTTTGTGCTGATTCATTTGATTTGAGGACTCCAATTGATTTCAATTTTGAGTTAATCCTTATAATTTGAATTTGAGTTTGGACTATGCAAAACTTGCTCAAACTCAATTCAATATCATCTTCAACACGACCTGGGCACAATATCTTCAATAAACGGTTTCTTTTGCTGCAATTTTATAACCTTCCTTTTAAACGGATGATGAATCTTATGTGAATGTACTGCCCTTTTGTAGAGGTAGTTTCTGTTTTTTTGGAAAGATAGCCATTTCATCAGTGTTAATCATAGAGGTGACCTTGTTGAAAGATATTTACTACTAAATTGTATCATGGCTGTAATGCAGGGGTTAATATGAACAATTGCTCTTTATAAATGACTGAACACTTGCTCAGAACTAACTGTATTCTTAATGCTTTTTTCACCTACTTAATAGTTGTAGGTTGAAATCAAAATTGTTGACCCTCTTCTGTAGTGTCAAAACATATGGAGAACAAAAAATACTTGATCTCGTGCACCAAACTTATCATACTTGCTTCACCAACCATTTGCAACATGTTTCTAAGAATGAATCACATTTTTTTCTTGTAGTTTAGAACAGCTGAAACTATATATGTTCAATATTTATGAATTTTGACCTGATGCGACATATTTTATCATTTTATGCCATTATATGTATATATACACACACACTCACTAACTTGACACATTACAATTTGATAGCAAAAGCTAATAGATTTGATTTTTAGGAGCTTTGTATATCATAATATTTTTTAATTGGCAAATATTCTGTTAAAATTACCTTTTACTATCATTCTAAAAGAACTAATTACTTTTTCCATTCATCTCTCATTGTCCATGTTGAGAATTTAAAGAATTAAATTTTAAAATGCTAAATGACAAAAATGATGTGATATTTTTTTAATATTTTTTACTTTGAGTAATTCAATTAAAGGATTATATGGTGATAGATGAAAAAAATGCATTTTCTTTGTTTATGGATGTTAGTTTAGTAATTTATATATTTCCAAAGGTAAACTATTATTATTTTTTTCTTGCACATTTTTCACCATTGGTGGATATGTGCGCACTGTTAAAAACAAATTTCTCATCTTGACAAAAATTACCTTTCAACTTTGTATTCCATTCATCTATTTAGATGGATAGTTAGAGATAAGAGGTTTTATTCTGCCTAAAAGATTAGTAATTTATGTATGTGCATATACATATATTCATATTTATATACATACACCCATATATATATATATTTACACACACGCATGTACGCACGCACATACATATAGCACAATTATTCTATAGGCTGATTAAAGCACTTATCATTGCACATTTATTACCATTTATCTTGGTTTGTGGATATATATATAAAATTAGCTAGAAGGCAAAATTGAAGTGATTATTTAATCTATTTATTAATCAAAGTAGATTATTAAAGATTTGCATGGTATAATGCTTCTTAAAGAATAGTCATACTCGCATATATATATATGTATGTATTATATATATATATATGCATATATATATAAACATGCATATACATGCACCCATATACATTTTTATATATACTCACGTGCATATATATATTTATATATCCCCAATTGTTTTTCTAATACCAAGTATGGACTAGAGTTGTATGATTTTTGGTCTATGGTGCTTAAGTTTTTGGATGGTCATTGGTGCTGAGGCCGCGGTTGAGGTTGTTGGGACATCTCGATGGATCGTGACATTGCTCTTTCATGCCGAGGACTCTGTGGTCTTTGCGAGTGTGAGTGTAGTTAGCTTTATGCTTTGTTCCCCTTGTTGATTTTTTGCTCTGTTCAGGGTTTAGTAAGGATTGAACGTCCGTCTCTACATTGGCTTTGGATTCATCTTGCATTGTAGTAGAATTCAGAGGTGCACCTGGTTTCTTATGTGGGTCATGTTTTATCAATTTCTTGTCATGTAATTTTGTTCAAGGATCACCTATTTAGTTAGATGGATGATTGTGGATTTAATTCTTAAGTTGCCAGTTGACATACATCCATCTAACCATCCATCCATGTGGAGAGGTGTTATTTTCCATTTAAAAGTATATTAACGTTCTTCTCTCTCTCTCTATATACGCACATAAAGAGGGAATTGCATTTCATTATTCATCATGGGTTTATGCAAAAAAGATACAAAACTGCTAGTGTAGATATGTTTCGTTCATAAACTGTCTTTAACCTTTCAAGTTTATGCTGAATTATAAAAAGATGTGCGAGAATGGTGCTCTTTTATTTCAAGTTTATGCTGGATGTCTTTTAGTTATTAAAGTTTAAGCCTTTCCCTAATAAGCATATTTTTGTTAATTTGAAAGGGATTAGGGTTATGTAGGGGATGGTGTGTATATGCTAAATGTGAATTGGTGTTCCCAGTGACTTGTGATGCTAGTATTTCATGTACTTCAGATATTAGGAAATAACGTTGCTTCCATGTTTGTGTATGTGTTTCAGAGTGTTGGATCTTTATTGTCAATGTTGTTTACTTTTGTTTTTGTTTTAATTAAACTGTGAATTTTCAAAGAAATTGTTATTATAGATTAAACTATAAATTTAAACTTATAGATATTTTTAAATTTTGACTCTCTTTAAAATTTATGATAAAAAGAAGAAAGCATATATGATTATTCAGAAAAAGGAATATGAGAAGGAAGCACAAGGGAGAAGAAATTTCTTTGAAGATCATTGCAGTAGAGGTTTTGACTTGAATTTTGATTCATTTTTTATGCAGATTAAAGTTCTTTAGATTTTAAGGCTTATATAAATTTATTTTGCAAGAGAGATTTGGTGTAAGTTTATGTGTTTGAATTTGGGAAAGAGTGTTTTTATTCGTTTCTTATTTCTGCATCTCATTGGCTTCTTTATGAAGTGAAGCTTCTGTCTTGCCTTCATGGATGCATGTGTTGTGGGCATGCAACTGTTGTGGTCCTTGTGATGCTTGAATTTTCTTACTATAAACATTCATCACAATAGTTTGTCAGAATTATTTTGGGCCTCATGGAATTAAGAAGTTGAAATGAAGAAATTTGATTGATTTGATATTTTGGGCCTTAAAGAATTGTCATAGGAGTTGTATTAAATGCTTGTTATAGTTACTGGAGACTGGTGAATGCGCTGGATGTTTGATAGCCTAAGATTGTGGGAAAAGATAAGGCAGAACTTTTGAGCTTGATGAACTATGCTTATTAAATGAAACTTGATAGTCTTGTTTGATTCATAGTGGTACCTTTGTTTCAATAAAAAAATTTAGGGCAAATTTTCAACACTAAAATATTGCATATTTATAGAATCTGATCCTTTCTACCACTATTTGACAAATTACTAATCAAATATTGAAATTCATGGTTACATTTCAACATACTTTTTTTGCTTTTGTCAAATTTTAAATGATTGATGGTAGCATTTGTAAATGCTCCAATTATATATTTCATTTTGGATTAGATATTAGATTTCAAATTTGTAAGATTTGGGTTGCTTGAATTTATTTTCCTCCATTTTTGGCAAGCATTTGCTTTACTTTGCTTTGATTGCAGGAAAATTGCACCAATTAAACATCATTTTAATTTTATAATTCTTTTAATGAACCTGTGAAGTATGTATGTGTGAGGACCCCGACGCCGGTTCAAAAGAAACGATTCCGACGTCAGGCATTCACTTGCCGCAGGATCATATCGAGTAACTTGAGAGGAAAAGAACATACACATACGAAAGCCAAAAGATATTATTTATTTATTTAAATGTTCACATTACAAGGTCTTTTCAGCGTTCGTCGTACAAAAGTATGAATAAAGAAAAGATAAAAGATAAATAAGCAAAAACAGCGCCGTCGCAGATCCATTTGCAGATTAAAAATTTCAAGCATTAGGGTTCTTGCTTAAGCTCTTCCAGAAGTACCTGACCTGGTATTGTACAACAAATAATACCGGGATTGGAATTCCCAGTAATTAGAGAATACTCTAAGTACAGCAGTACATAATAACATTTACATTTTTAAATGATGCGATTAGCGGAAGTAAGACGGAAATAAAATGCAGGAGAAAATAAGGTAATAGCGCGAAATAAACAAATTTCCTGCAACAAATAATGTTCGTCAAATAAAGATTACTGATGTCATTTTCCAGTAATCTACCCTGAATGTTATCGATGTCATTTTCCAGTAACAACCCCGAATGTTGCTGATGTCATTTTTCCAGCAACAACCCCGAATGAAAAGAACTGTTGGTTTCTAACAACCAACCAAGCATTAATGTTACTGATGTCATTTTCCAGTAACCCTCGAACGAAAAGGATGTTGGTTTCTAACAACCAACCAAGCTTCAAATGAATCTGGCTCAAAGCAAAATACGCGAAGCTAAGCAGCAGTAAAAGTGTAAAATGTAATACATGTCATGTACTGGGTACCTTTGTTCTTAAGTTCAAAAGTTCAACGGCTCGAATGAGTGACAGTTCGCTCAATCTGCATTTAAGTCCCCGATATTTCTAAGTTAGTTTTTTTTTTAATCAATGATTTAGGAGTTTAATTTCTTTCATTCTGTTCTTCTTCCGCATTTGAAGTTTGATTGATTTAAGCTGCTATTAAAGCAGTTATAATTATTAAAGTGTTTTAAGATTATCAAGGATAGCGATTATAATGATACAATATTATTATTATCATTGTTTCAATGATAATAATATAAGAATGAAAGAAGAACATAATAGGAGTGGTGGTCAAAAATGAAACTGCTTAAATTGAAATAATAGTCATTTTATAATATTTGTATAGTTTTCATTATTAATTAATGAGAACCGTATTAATATGAATGACGTAATCTTATTTTCAAAAAGATTATTAAGTAGAGAAAATAGCAAAATAACTCATCTTTTCTTCTCTTAAACTTATCTTCAAACCTTTAAGGATTAAGACTGCCGAAAAACGGAGGGAAGCCGGAACGGGCTGGCCGGAGGCTGGCAAGGGCTCCAACTGGCTGGCGGGGCTGCCGGGCTGCTGCTGGTCAGCCGACAAGGAGGAGCTGGCTGGCTGGGAAGGGCTGTTGGTGGCCGTCGAAGGCTGCCAGAAGCTGTTGGTGGTTGCTGGAGATGCTGGAGCTGCTGGAGGGGACTGCCGAGCTGTCGGAAGTTGCTGGGAGGGTCTGCCGGGAGCTTCCGGAGGCTGCCGGGCTGCCGAAAGCGGCTGGAAGGGGGCTGCCGGGCTGCCGGAGGAGCTGGCCGGCTGCTGGAAGGGCTGAGGACGGGTGGCCGGCTGTTGGAAGGCTGAGGAGGAGGCTGGAAGCTGCTGAGGGGAGAGGAGGGGGAGAGATGTCTTCTTATAGGTGTACGAGAGGCGCCACAATGTGCGCCAAATGGCGCCAGGCGGCGCCTGGCGCGCGCGCCAGGAGACTCAGGCGCGGAAGCTTCTCCCGCCAGAGGGCGGGAGTGGGGCCGGGAGTCGGTGTCGGCCCTCTGGGCCGACAACTTGCGCCGAAAACGGCGCAGGCAGGCGCCAGGCTTCCGCCTGGCGCGGAAGCTTCTCCCGCCTGGCGCGGGAGAAGAGATCGCAATGTGCGATCGAAACAGGGGGGGTGGGGGCGTACGAAGAAAACAGAGGAATAAAATTCAAAAAAAAAACTTAATTTAAAACCTTCTCAAATTTCCGTCGTTTGCCATCCGAATACAACAAAACTTGACACCGAGGTGTGTTACAATATGACGAACACCCTCGCGCCAAAAATTCTCGATTCGGAGCAAAATTTTATTTTATTTTAATTTTAGGGGTTTAAAACTTCGAAAATTTGCCACGATCATATCGACGCTCAGATTTTGATGAAAACTTCTCGAGCAATTTCTAAATAATATACTTAACATGTCGACACTGAAAACGATGAATTCGGACACGTATTTCAATATTTTTGATTTTCAGAAATTACAAAAATTTCGAAGATAGAACGGGAGCTTCCGTCTTTTGGATTTCTACTGAATTAGGGTTCTTTGATCTTGAAAGTTGTTTCTATCTACTGGTAGTTTTGTTTGCCCTAAATTGAAATTCCCCGAGATCCTGATTCCTAAGACGGGATTCTGACCTAATTTGCAAAATAACGACTTTGGGTCGTTACAGTATGTGTTTGCTGATGAAGAGAATGCTCTAGTATTTGTGCCTTTTTTTCTTTTTTAAACATTCGTGTGATGGTGATTTGATATGCAAATATGTATGTCCTTAATTTTTCTTGTAAGCATCTGCTTCTCTTTTCTCGTCTACAAGAAATACTGCCAATCAATTAACATTTTAATGAGCTTAGTTTCATTTTGATGAATTAGTGAATTATGTATGTTATAGTTGACAGTGAAGATAAATATTTATTACTAATGCCTTTTAGTTTTCATTTATAAGCATTTATTAATCACAATTTTTAATAAAGATTGTTATGATTGATGGCTAGGAGATGAAAAGATGCTTAGTGACTTGTTGTTGGGTGAAACTATTTGAGAAGAGTGTATTTTGATATGATAAAAGTTTGGTTAAAGGCATGTTTAATGACTTGAATTTTGTTGAATAAGGATATATGTGGAGAGAAATATTTAAACTTTGGAAGGGGTGGCATGAATATGATCACAGTTGGGTTAGTAAGTCAAAAGATGCCATACTTGAAATATCTTGAACATATGCTTATTTAAGCAATCTTTTTTTACCTGTAGTCAAAATTAATGATCAATAGATTGTGAATATAGGTTGTTTGCATTAAATGCATCCTCATAAAGAACTTACTTTGATTAATGAGGTTTATCGAAGTTATGAGATATTCTATGAACTATATATATATATATATATATATATAAAGATGTAATCTGATTAGCATAAAAGTTGGTTTTGTTGCTAAGATTCATGATTTGTTGTGGGCAACAAAGACACACCACCACCACCAGACCTTGGTCGCATTAAGAGTTCTTGTTTCCATTGTACATGATCTAATGATATGTTTTGTAACTAGTGGCCGAGTTAGAACATTTTATTATGAAATACATTTTTGCTTAAAATTTTAGGTCGGTACACACGCTTTAGCGTGCCCCACTGTTTTGATAGTCACAAATTTTTATAGGGGGACACAATTTTACTTACAAATTTGGGGCGGCATGTGATCTATGGGCTTCACTCATACTATTATCTATATATAGCCATGTATCCTTCATTATCATTACAATGAATAATAATCATTTTATTGCCAAGCTTCTCAGTTCTTACATGATTTCAGAGCTCAAGCTTGCCCACACATCTCTTGATCTCCTCTCAAGAACCTCTCCGCTCCTCAAGAACTTATTTCTTCAGTACTGACCTCCTCTCTTAAAACTTCCTCCATCAAAACATCAAGAACTCTCAACTCCTTCACTCCTTACCTCAAACTAATCATGGTCTCATCAACCTTCTACCCTCTATCAAGCAACAACAATGTTCAAGAATATCAAGAATCTTCAATGCTGTCCAACCTCACCTCCAGCCTTACATTCTTGATAATCAACTTCAAGAATCTTGTAAATAACCTGCTTATTACCAATAATCACCCAATTTGACATTGTGCAACTTCTCAATCTTTTCACAACAAATTGTCTCCAAGTCCACTTAGATGGTTCCTTGATAAAACCTTCTCCCCACACCCAAGAAAATGACGACAACCTCATCCCCAACCCTCTGTACACAACATGGAATTCATTGACAAGAACCTTATCTCTGCCCTTTATTCCACCATCTCCCCCTAATTTCTTCCCCTACATAATCCATATGCCAAAACCTTCCAAGAAGCATGGCAAATGTTGGAATGAAGACTCCAATTTGTAATTTGTTCCAAAGTGATTTAGCTCAAGAGCACAATGCACAATGTCACCATGAAAGATAAGTCAAGAGATTGTTGTAAAATTTCACCCTCAATCAAGCAACAACAATGTTCAAGAATATCAAGAACCTTTAATGCTGTCCAACCTCATTTCAAACCTTACATTCTTGATAATCAACTTCAAGAATCTAGTAAATAACCTCCTTATCACCGATAATCACCCAATTTGGTACGTGCAACTTCTCATTCTCTTCACAACAAATTGTCTCCAAGGCCACTTAGATGGCTTCTTGACAAAACCTTCTCTCCACACCCAAGAAAATGATGACAACCTCGTCCCCAACCCTCTGTGCACAACATGGAACTTCATCGACAAGAACCTTATCTTTGCCATTTATTCCACCATCTCCCCCTCAATTCTACCCTACATAATCCATGCCAAAATCTTCCAAGAAGCATGGCAAATGCCGTAACGAAGACTCCAATCTGTAATTCGATCCAAGGTGATTCAACTCAAGAACGCACTGCACAGTGTCACCATGAAAGATAAGTCAAGAGATTGTTGTAAAATTTCAGCTGCCGGTTACACCGTCGACCCAGAAGTCATGATTCTTTACATACTAAACGGTCTCCCGGCTCAACACCTATCCTTCAAAACAGCAGTCCGCACAAATCTGCAACCCATAAGCCTTGATGAACTATATCCTTTGCTCTGTAATGAAGAAATAAACCTCCCAACCTAAACAAATTGTGGTCTTCATTAGCAACTACAGCCCGCACTTCTACTGCATACAAGAGGCCGGGGACGTGGCTGGCCATGGAGAGGAAGAGGCCGATTCATCTTAGGATCAGGACCACCTAGCAACCATAACAATCACCTACATCTTGCCATTGTAACCTGTAAAATCTGTGGCAAAAGAGGTCACAATGCTCACTTGTTGGCATCGAACAAATTCCTCCATTTCAAGACACCCTGCATATTTCACTGCTCTAGTAGCAGACGACTACATCGACAACACATGGTTTCTTGACTTCGGTGCTTTTGGCCACATAATAAAGGACCTAACAATCTCTCCATCTCTGATCCATATATTGAGCAAGACAAAGTCACCATTGGCAATGGTCAATCATCACATATCTCCAACATTGACAACGACGTTCTACCTACTCCATCTCGTAAGCTCACACTATCTCAAATCTTACACGCACTTCAATCTAAACTCAATCTTATTTCTATCCATAAACTTGCTACAAACAATAATTGTTCTCTTTCCTTTGATCACAACGGCTTCTGTATAAAGGACCTTCAATTGAACACAATTCTCCTTCAAGGATGTAGCTGTGATGGTCTCCGCTTTAATCCATCCGAGCCTCCACCTCCTAGTCAGTAATTCATGCTAGGTTCCTCCAATGTATCTCTAGATTCAAATCTATGACATCAAAGACTGGGCCATCCAACAACTCCAATTCAACATCTCCTTTCTCCTACAGTGACAACCAGCCTTCTTGTATACAATATCATGAATAAATATCACAAACTGCCATTCCTTCTAAAAGCTTATCAATTGTTAGAATTAATTCATTCCGATGTATGGGGTTCAACCCCCAATAGATCAAATGGTTGTTGTCATTATTATGTGTCTTTTATTGATGATTTCTCTTGTTTTACTTAGGTTTTTCCTATGAAAATAAAAATATGAAACAACAACACTATTCATTCAAACTCATTGAAAGACAATTTCACCGTCAAATTAAAATACTTTGTACAGACGGTAGTGGATAATAGCGCAACACCATTCTCACCACATTCCTATAGCAAACCAACATCCATCATCAAATTACTTGCGTTATACACCTCAGAAATTGGCATTGACGAAAGAAAAACATCGCCATTTAATCGAAGCATCTTGAACCGTCCTCAATAATGCCAACCTTACTCCCACCTTCTGGTTTGACACCCTATTAACCTCGGCCTATTTCATAAATCATCTCCCATCTATAAACACCAAATAAAAAATACCATATGAGCTCCTTCACTATCAAAAACCCACCTACAACCACTTTTGTGTCTTTGGCTGCCCTACTATCCCCTGTATATTTATAGGCTACTCACTCAATCGTAAGGGCTACTGCTTTTACAATACTCTCACAAATAAAGTAATTATCTCACGACATGTACATTTTCTAGAAAACCATTTCTCTCCTAAAAGTTCCCTATTTATAGCCTACTCCCTCTTTTTTCCCACCCTATGTTCACTCGGTCCAAAACCGACACAATCCAACCTCAACACCGGCTAATTAACCCCCACACTTCAAGCCGCCCCACAACCTGACCCCACTACTTACTTTCAAGCCGCCGAACACAGTCATTGGAGACAAGCCATGGCCGAAGAAATCATAGCTCTTCAAAATCAAGACACTTAAGACTTAGTCCCACCAAATCTAGCACACCCGACTCTCGGTAGCAAATGGACCTTCAAAACCAAATACAACGCCGATGAATCCATTGCCTGGTACAAAGCTCGCCTTGTGGATCAAGGCTACAATCAAACTTATGGGATAGATTACACTGAAACATTCAGTCCAGCAGCCAAACTGTCTACTATTCGTGTTCTTTTCACCATACCCACCCATCACAATTGGTCCATGTTACAACTCGATGTCTCCAATGCATTTCTTCATGGATCCATAAACAAAATAGTTCAGATCAAGTAGCTTTCGGGCTTTACTGACCCTACTAAACCCAACCATATATGCATGTTAAAGAAAGCACTATACGGTTTAAAACACTCCCATGTCAATGGTTCCCTGTTCTCACCTTCTTCCTCATATCAAAAGGCTTTAGTCAAAGCAAAGCAGATCCATCTATACTCATCTACGACAAATCGACACTCGAGCATATCTTCTCATCTATGTTGATGATCTTCTTTTCATCAGAACAAATCTGAAGCTTCTTTAGAATACCATAAGCACAATGGAAGCTTGCTGCAAAATGAAGGCACATGGATTTCTCTCAGTTTCTCGGTATCTCAATTCAGAAAGTAGAACACAGTCTATATTTATCACAAGATGCATATGCTTCCCTAATTCGTTAAGACGCCGGAATGTCCAACTGCAAGTCGCATCCCACACTTGCACTCTCGTCGACAACTTCACCGAAGCCTCACCTCCATTCGCCGATCCACAACTCTACCGAAAGCTCACTAGCTGCCTTCAGTTTCTCATCATCACTCATCCGGACATCAGCCTCGCGGTCAACCTCATCTTCCAACACATGCATCAACCATCGCAGTTCCACTTCTCCCACCTTAAATGCATCCTTAGCCACATCAATGGCACCATCCAACTAGGCCTACAAATCATCTCTCATGCATACTTCGACATCGATTGGGCTGACGACTCCGAAGATTGAAAATCCACTACAGGATTTTTTCACGTTTCTTGGCACCACACTTATTAGTTGGAGAGCAAAGAAACAACATACAATAGCACGATCCTCTTTAGAAGCTGAATACATGGCACTCACATCCACGGTCACCGAACTCATATAGCTTCGATGACTCCTACAGGAGTTTCATCATCCTCCATCTACTATAATTTTCTGTGACAGCGTCTCTGTGATCTCCATTGCCAACAGCCCATTATGTCACGCTCGTACAAACACGTGGAAGTGGATTGCCACATCGTCTGTGATAATGTTAAAAGCAAAGAGATCGTCATCCAATACATACCACTGACAGAACAAACAGCTCAGGCGGCCTGCGAATTAAGCATCTGGATGCCAGATAGACGACTGAACATTCAGGTGCGCCTTGATGCCTATGAACCAGGTACACCAAGTGACAGGTAGAGCACTGGGCGCCCAGGCGTGCCCATACGCATATGAATCAGGCATGCCAAGCGGCAAACAGAGCATTGGGCGCCCAAGCGCCTGTGAACTAGGCCATACACTTGGGCGTCAGACAGAGGACTGGGATCCCAGGTGCGCCTAGGCGCCTGCGAATCTAAACTTAGCACTCACAGGCTATTGTCTATTTAAAGCCATATATCATTCATTATCTTTACAATGAAAAATTATCATTTTCCTATCTAGTTTCTCAATTCTTACAAGACATACTTTTTAGGAGTGGAGTTTTTTTAAGAAGCATTCAATTTGAAATCTACTAGTATTAGATATCTGAATATAATGTATATGCTCTATACGATATCATGAGTTTTTTTCTCCGATTCGCTAGTTAAATTTGGAGCTTTACTTTGTGGTGATAATAACCTACTTCAGTTTAGGAAATTTGTTTTTATTCCATATTTTTTTGTACTCTTTTTGGTGTAATGGTAGTGGATTAGTTTCTTCATTTCCTTTCATGAATGTAGGATGTTAATTTTTGAAAAACTTAACTTTCTTGTGATGCTTGTTTTTCTTTTTTGCATAGCATTCATCATATTTGTTCTCTATAGCTCCTTTTTTTGTAAAGGGTAAGCCATTTCTTTGTAAAACCAGTCTTTGGGAAGTTGTCATTTATTCTTGCACTTGTAATGGCTTTGTGGTACTGGAAATGCTTTTTTCTTCTCCTTGTCAATCTTGATCGTATTCTTTTCAAACTATATACATACTTTGTTTTTGTTAGTCACGCTTGATCACTTTGTTAGTGTGCATTCACCATATTTACTTTTTCTATATATTTTTGTAAATGTAAATTTTTTAATAGATAAAGTTTTAGTATGCCTTATACTGCAGTTTTTTGAGATTTGAAATGATTCACCTTAAGATTTTCACGGACTATATTTTTGAGTGTAAACTTTTTCTTTGGTATCCAAATGTCTTTGTTAAGTGTCAAAATGATTTTTTCCTTGTCGAAATATTTTATAGCAAGTCATTAAAAATGATTGGTTTTTATTTTTCAATTTTTTCAAGGATCATAATTTTTTAATTCATGAAACAAAAAATAATATTTTTAGTGTCATTATATAAAAAATTATGTTATTGAAATTAGTGCTGTTTTGCATGTTTAGTATTATTAATCCCTATTTATTGTCATATATATATATATACATGAATAAGAAAAAAATAGGAAAAAAAAAGAATATTTGAATTAAGTATAAGCACGATACTATTTTAATAAGTTAATTTCTAAAGTAACATTTGCATATTTCAAATTCAAACGTTAGTCATTGGTTTGTATACCTGTTTTTTTATGTTTGCGTCATCATTAGCTTTTATGTTGTGATGATCTAAATTCGATAATGACATTTCAATGATGGTGGGAGTGATCACTTGGAATAAGAGTCTAGCAAAGAACAACACATGATAGAGTTATGGTCAATTTTTGAAAAGTTATTAGAAAAGGTAAAATAATAAGGTTCGGTTGTGTATGAGATGGGCTGGTTTATTGTAGATAATAGTTTGCGTAGCATGCCATTGGGCATAAATATGGTATTAAAGAACCTCTTCTAGTATGATGTGTGGTTTTGAGATGAACCTAATAGAAATAACTGAGCCTTTAATGACCCAAATTTGGTGAGGGTGGGGAGTGATTATTTAATCACAAAAATTTGACTTTGGCATGCTTTCAAGAGAAGAGATCATGATTTATTTGAATCGCATTGTAAGAGAAGGAAAGTTTACACATGCATATTTGAAAGATCGACCAAAACCTAACAGGATAAAGTAACCAAAGAAAAATTTTAAGTACAAATTACGCTCATATTATCTTGCAGGATGCCATCCAAACCATTGGGAATTGTGTCATTGTCCAAAAAGCAAATCCCTGCTGCAGCTTATTAATGTGTAAAAGTTCGCTGTATGTTGCACAATCTATACCTGTAAACAAAAATAATGTTCTTAAACATCTTAAAAAGAGAAAATATTCTTAAAGGGGTAGGATCCATGATTTGTGCAGCATGAATCAAATTGGCTTTTCAGCTTGGTGGTGGCACGAATGTTTTCCCCTATAATAATACCATTCATTTCTTTCAACTATGCGGCTGAGGCTTCACCAATAAGATGACTCTTTGATTTCAACTTTAAGCTGTATAGAAGCTCCTACCTTGGCTTTGGCTATTACAAGCTCGCTTTGATCATCCCATATGACCACATGTCTAAATACCTCCAAAGAGCTGTAGGTAATTGAACCATCAAAGTTGGACGTTAGCCAAATTGGTGGAGGCTTGAACATCTTAGCGGGTTACTTTGGCTGTGGGGGGCCAGGAACACAAAAGATAAGGGGCAGCCTAGGTGAATGGCTGATGCAAGGGCGTTGCTCCAAGATTCATAAAAGTCTGGTGAGGATGACTGTGCATCTTCGCATTACAGCATCTCCAAGATTGATATAGATTATATCCGTAGAGTTGCACTGGAACCCACAATGAAGCTCTATCTTTTGCTCCCAATAAGTGCACTACAAAACCTCAACTTATTAAGTTTTTCACAATAGCTTTATTGAATGTGTAATTTCAAGAAAAATGTTCAATGCTTTCTTCAGCGCTGCAACCCACCCCAAGTGCATATCCAATTTTCAGCTAAATCTTTTTGGCAAAGCTAGCTTTTGGTTGGAAATACCTCTTTAAGCATTCTCCACACAAGGAAAAGCTCTCGGCCTGATGCTCTAGATCCAAATGTGTGCAAAATGATCTTGCTTCATTTTCTTGCTCATAAAGCCAACTGAATGTAGATTGGATCGAGCTAAGTTCATTTTGGCCACTTGATCCTCCTAGTCTAGCTGCAGGACCAAGCCCTGCTGCAGCCAGTTTGTCGCCCAGCAGCCCGTTCGAGAAGCCCATTTCTGCATTGAAACCTGCTCCAATTCACTCGATACTTCGGCAAGCTTCAATTCTTTCTAAGGCCCATAGTTAATGCGAAGGGGAAAGTGAGATCACGCTCCTTGGGCAATTCTCCCTCAAAAAATTCATTTGATCTTCACTGCCTATTCTTCATGACATATGTAAAGTTGCCGCCTTCCATCCTCGAGCAGTTACCTATGATGCCATTGAATCATTTCTTCTTATGCTAAAATCACGACCACGAGAGCCATATCTTAATTGCATGAGCTGCACCTATGCTATGTGATCTTGTTTGGTACTTGAGAGTGTGCTAAACTGCCAACATTCCTCTCCAAAGCTGTTGGCTCATGATCTTTTGTCCTCCACATTTCCTTACCTTACACACCTCAAGATAGTGTATGCTGTTCTCGCTAATGCTATTCCTACGAGGGGACCTCATAATCTTTTCAATCTCCTTCAAGCTGGCATCCTAAATAGCAGAGTGTAGCATTGCTTAGATGGGGACTCCTGCAATAACTGAATTAATGAGAATCAAGACGGGCGAGGGAGAGGGCACGGTTGCCCCAAGAACTGAGGTAATGGATGGCAAGCTAGAGACCAAAACATAAACTGAATAAATAAAGTGAAAGAGGACAACTTTGTTTAAATATCCGCTATGCTTCAACCCAATGGAATTTTCCTCCATTCATCAAAAGATTGTATCTAATCCCATTGACACATTGCATCAACCATATCCACATGGATAGAAATCCATACTTATGAACTACCTCTTGATGATAACCCCATTCGATCTTGGTGTATGCTTGCTTCATATCAGTTTTGATAGCCTTGAAATCAATTTTTGAGTTTGAATAGTAGAATGTGGATGTGATTGGTGCCGTTGTCCCCTAATGTCTCTTTTGGAATGAAAATGCCTTGCTCCAGAGTACCCATCTTTGAGAGGAAGCATTTGGGGTGATTGATGAGAACCTTTGCTATGATTTTATATATGGTGTTCACAAGCTAAAAGGCAAAACATCTAAAGAGAAGAAGGGTTCTCCTTACAGGGTATTCTTCCATCTGCTAGGTATGCTTCCCATGGTAAATAAGTGGTGGATAACTGCTTTAGTATCTTCATTATGGGTGTCCAATAAACTTTGAGGAAAGTAGTTATGCCATCAATGCTCGGCGCTTTGTTGTTGCCGCAGTCTTTTGAGATCATCCATATTTCTTCATCAATATATGGCTGCTCAAGAGCCTCATCATCCTCATTTGAAACAGTACTCTTCGTTGGTGGGTCAAAGGAGGATGCTGTATTTGTATCACCCCATTTGCTAGAAAAAAAGAACAGCAAGTTTTTTGATCTCTTGATCATTACAGGTGGTCCAAGCATCATCTTTGAGTATCCAGATGGCGATGGATTGCTTCCTTTGAGTGGTAAATCGATGAAATAGTGCTAACTTGCGATCTCTTTTGTCCATCCAAGTTTAGCTCTTTGCTTCCGCCAACTGCTAATGTGGGCCTTAGTTGTGTTCCACTCTTCCGCTATATTTATGCACTCTGAGGTGGCCTCGAATAGTTGGAGCTTCATAAATTTCTTGACTAAATCTTTGGCTTTATGCTTGAGATCGTTGATGGTGTTTTTGCCCCACTTTCATTGTTTTTTAAGAATACATGCTGCTTTATAATTGAAAATGAAGATGATCCCTGGGCCGGTAGACTCCATGAACGACTAATAATCTCATAAGACTTTTTAATACTGCAGCCACATTTCTTAAAATTTGTGATTTTCTTCAGAATTTTCAAAGAGGCTGCTATTGAGGAGGAGGCAGTGGTCTGAAGCAATTCGACGAGGTGAGTGACAATAGCGCTTGGTAGAGCATCATGAGTGGCTGAATTGAAAAGAATCTAGTTAAGTCTCATCCGTATTTTGCTAATACCACTCTAGTTGTTACACATGTGAAAGGGTTCCCAATGAAGCCCAAGTCATGAATATCACTCTCCTGAATGCACTCTTGGAAGTCAGATTGTGCCATGGCGATGTTGAAATTTTTGCCACCCTTTTTTTTTTTGCATTCTTCAAAATACATTGAAATCCCAACTCACTACGAAGGGCTCTTCAATTTTTAAAGCTCTTAAATTTTCTACGAAGCTACTATCGCCAGTAATTATAGTTATCTGCACGAGTTCCAGCCAGCTTCAATGTGATGTTTGCCACCTTTGAGATGTTTGCTGCTATGATTTATTTTGCGCTCTCAATCACATCACATTCAAGGTGCTCATTGTCTCCAAGCAAGCATAATGTCATCTGATTTGTGTGGAAAATACTCCACCCGGGTTCTTAGAAGCCTGTATTATATAATTAAGAACTAGCTGTGGAATATGGTAAAATGCTGTTGCCTTTCGCTTTGACAAATCCAAAATATTATCACTACATCGGTCAACTTAATGGTAGCGTTTCCACAATTGCATGATTCCCTCTCAATTCTACTTTTTTCTTTCTTCTGATTTGCCTGAGTGCTTTTCTGACCTTCCTCAGTGCTGATATATTTGATTTTTTGTTTTTTTTTGGTTTCAGGAGAGATTGACAAACCTGAATTGAATTTGGTTGAAGCCCCACCTCCATCAGTGAGTGGCTGCAAGGCAGCAAAGCTTTGATTCTTGTGATTCTTCTTCTATCTTTCGTTGGTAGACATGCTGTTGAATCAAAACCCAACGCCTTTCTTTTTCCAGTTATGACTTGTTTGCTGCATCACTGCGCTTAGCCTTGGCTTTTCAATGCACACTGTCCACAGATCCACTGCAGTGCCTTATGTGTCTATGTGCTTCTTGGTTTCGGCATGGCTGGGCTGATTTGGTGCACAAGGATTCCCAGGAATAGGTGCATTGGACAAAAGATGAGTCTTGGAATCTTAAATTGCTGTTTAGGGGCTGGTGGGGGTCCCTTGCAGCAGTAGGTCTGGGTGCTCTAAACTACGTTGGTTCACGAGCATTCACCATTTTTGTGGCCTATCTTACAACAATTAAAATAAAGAATTATGAGCCCTTCGTAACAGATTGGTTGGTTAAAATTTCCCTGAGTGCATTTGAACTTGATGTTTGGAATTAAGGGCTTTGACAAATATACTTTCACACATGATATCGAAGGACGCATTGGCTTCATTTTTAGTAGATATATGCCCAACCCACGTTGGTTTTACAAAATCAACTGCTATTTGTAAGAGATTCATCTTACCCCATAACGCAAGAGCAAACTTGGGAGTCTAATCCAAATTGACATCAGGAATGCAACTTGTCACTAGGAATGAAACCTAGGATTCAGCTGTCAATGCCTGGAACTTGGTCTTGATTAACCAAGGCCAACCCACCTATGAGATTTTGCATCGGGGCCTCATTTATAAAATTCACCAATTAGCAATCAAAATCAAGAGCGAACACTCCGAAGTTACCAAAAACTTCTAATTTGAGTAACATGGAAGAGTATTCAATAGTTGAGGAGACAAACCACCAAGGCACCTCTTTTTTATTTCTTTGTTTCTCTTCAAATCAAGTAATAGTTCTCCCTCAACATCTTTCTCGATTGTGAAATTATCTTTGGTGATTTCTCTGCATGCTTAATCCATGTTGGACCTTCATTCATATGACTTTAAGGCTGAAGTTCATTGGGGCATATTGTCGAACACTTTAGGGGCGTGAAGCAGCAGCTGAATTGATCAGAGGGACTAAGGCCCTTTAGCCACCTGCGACAAAGTAGTAGATTCACAATTATAATTGCACATAGGATGTAGTTGATAAGTAGTACCAAACACAGCTTTATAGCTAACTTCATTCTCGTACCTATTGTGCACACCATTGTCGTGTTGCTTGGAACTCGATGGAAATCGTCCTGGTTGCTTGCATCTGCTCTATTGGTGATGTCTTTCATTTGGTCGCACTATTGATGAACTCCCTAACCTCCATTTAATTGGATGCATTGCAGGCACTGTTTTATTGAGCCCAACTGTCAGGTTCGTCTCACTTCTCCAGCTGCACTCTCTAAGGAGCTAATATTGTTACTTAGATTGCAAGGAGAAATTCAATGGAGGAGTAATCCTCTTGGCCATCAGCCTAGAGTTCAAACTAGCAATTGCATGATCTTCTTTCTTTGTCGAGACCATTACTTTACTAAGAGAACGACCACAAGAATCACTTGGCTGTGTGCTGCTGCCGCCCGGGCTGGTCATGGTCAGCCCACCTCTACCGCCAGAGCCGCTTAAGGTGGTGGCTAGCCGGCCGTTGCTTCTTTTCTTTTCTTTCTCCTTTCTTCTCAATCCTTCACGCATCAAGCAATTTACTCTTCTCAGGATCAAACGGTACTTTACAGGGCTTCTAATCTATTAAAGCATACTATTAGCCACATATATGAAGTTCTTAGCCTTTCATGCCGGGCTGGCCATGGTCAGCCCACCTCTACCACCAGAGCCGCTTAAGGTGGTGGCTAGCCAGTCGTTGCTTCTATTCCTTCCTTTCTCCTTACCTCTCAATTCTTCACGCATCAAGCAATTTACTTTTTTCAAGATCAAACAGTACTTTACAGAGCTTATAATCTATTAAAGCATACTTCTAGTCACATCTATGAAGTCCTTAGCCTTTCATGGGTATAATCATAACACTAGGTTATAATATATCAGACATCTTTTATTTCTGGTGGCCTTTTAATGGGAATTTTGCAATTAGGAATACTTATAAAAAGAATAAATTATGAGGCTTAGCTGAGTATGGAACAAAGAGGATATCATCTCTTATAGTTTGGCATGAGATGTAACACATTTATTTCACAAATTCATGGTCTAGCCCCTTGCGTGTTTGTATTTTCAATGCTTGCAATATGACAGGAAATGGATTGTTTATCAAGTGTTCATATTTTTTCTTTTATGTTTATCCTTTGATTCAAAGTGATTTTCTCTTGTATTTTTTCTATTTAAATGGACATTGTACAGATGAATCAAGTGAATAAGTTGAATCAATTAAATGTCTTCTACTTTTATGCATTTTTCTCATACTCATCTTATTATTCTTGGTAGCTTTTTAATGAACTGTTTTTGTCAACACTTATAAACGTTAGGACAAGATGAACGCAAATATGAGTCACCAACTACGAAATGACAATGCTAGTTGCCAATTGCAAAAATGGTTCTTTTTAGTCATGGATGTGACCTTATTTGAAAGACAGCAATTTTACATTAATGCTACATTGAGCAAGAATTTCGAGGAATATCACTTGAGTGCAGCTGAACTTGCTACTGAAAATTTCCACTCTTGTTCACAAATTCAATTCAAATACATTTTACTCAAATTTTTTAGGGATACTAATACCATTTGAAATCATTATCAGGGATGAAGAAACTTTTCTATTCTGAGATCGTTAGTGAGAAGGATAATTTAAAACATGAACAAGGTAATAAAAGCAAATCATAAAAGAGCACACAGATTTACATGGTTCTTTAAAGATTCACCTACATACATGATTACATTGAAGATCTTTATTCTTCTTGAAAAATAGAGAAAAGGTTTACATGAAAGAATCCTTCACAGACAAAGATAGGCTAAGGTTAGAAAGAACAGCGATATTTCTTTTCCAAATAGATAACAGGACAATCTAGAAATGAGCCTTTACAAATTTTTACTGACACTAGACTTGATAACCCTTCATGCAAAATTATTGGATCCTGTCTCTTTACAAAGTGGAATAAACTATAGTGATAAATCATTAAATATTAGTGTATTTATTAACTTTTAGGCAAATTGTTAACTTTTGCTCTTGATATACCGGACTATGACTGTATGGCTTAAAACAGCTCTCATTTAACATTCTCTCGTTTGGAGATTATTCTTATAGTTTGTCGTTTTATTTTCTAATGTAGAAAATTCTCAAAATAGCTTAGTGTGGCTTTGTCATTCATAAAAAAGTATTTTGAAAGGTCAATTGAAATTGTGAGCAACCTCAAACTTCAAATGATCCCTACTTTGGTCATTATATTTGCAGTATTTTTAAAACCAATATTATTCTTATAGAAAAAGTTCTTAATAATCTATTCACAAATCTAATGACCCATTAATTAATTGTACTTTATTATTGCTTAGAATGTTCTTCCTTGCCATTTGAATGGCATATGATTCTTTTTATAAGGTGGTACTGTTTTTCCTTTAACCCTATTCTTTCTATAAGTTCTTTAGTAATATCATTTTCTTACCCTGCTAAATACTCAGTTCCAGTAAATGAAAAATAAATCATTTTAGAAGTTTTGACTTTTAAAATACTTTTGCTCATATAAAGTGTAAACACATCCACTTGTCGTCTTATGTTTTTTAAAGTCTTTACCTAAATTTGCATGTGGATAGCTTTTAGGACCATAGGACCAACTTGCTCTTTTTAAGCAAAAAAGGCAACTTTTATCCTTAAAGTGTAAAAATATTTTATACTCGCTAGGCTTTTTTTCCAAATGTGCATGTGAGTAGTTTTTAGAGTCATCTCTTCCATTTTGAAGCAAAGAACCATAATCGATGCCTCTTCAAGTATGTCATATAATCCACTTGACAACTTCCTAGTACTTTTTATTTGGATATGTCGTGAAGTAATTCAATTTTATTACATGAACTCTGTCTAACGAGGCAGACAACATAGTATTCATTTGATTAATTATATATATATATATATATATATATATATAATGTCTTTGACGCTTTTTTGGTTTTTGGCGATTACTTTAATAGTCTGAAATGACATTTTAGGGGAATAAATGGACTTACTACTTTGTTGATGATTCTCTTGTCCAATATCTCTCTCTAGCTCTCTTTCTGGTTATCCTTGTTGTCTAAAAGCATGCTAATCTCAAAAATGGTGACAACTTTTTGTTTATTGATTTCTTGCTTCTTGATCTGCAATTAGCATGACATTAACAGATAATGATTCAGTGTCATAGCTTGGAAACCTCTTTATGCATAAAAAATGACCCATCTTACAACTCTGAACCATTGTTGTTTATGACTTTATTGTACTTCATGACCACTATTTTGGTACTTATTTTACTTTAAATAATAGTTTTTGCAAACTATGCACAAGATCTTCATTGGAATCCTAAATGACCCATCTTTCTTTGATGTTTCATGTAATTGTTATCATTTAAGTTTCACGTAGCAGGATAGTTGTCATGTCTAGATACTTAAAAAAAAACTATTCTTCCATTCTCATGGTACCAATTGCAATCCTAATCTTTGTTGCAGGAGATAACACTATTGTACAATCTTCTCTTGCTACAATTAAAATTTTATGGCCACCAAATTTGCTTAGTATTTTTTTTTTTCCATCATGTTCTTTCAAATGTTGTGCTAACTGCTTTGTAAAACTCTTTTGCCCGTTGATAATGTTGCTAAGGTTTATGTATTATTCTTCAATTTTTTTTTCTTTATTGGCATGCTATCGTTTATCAATTCTTTTGTCAACATCGGCTTTTTAAAATTTTCCTTTTCCACTTTTCTAGACATGTGTTGACTTAGATTGGAATCTATTATACAAGGATCATTGCTAACCTTGCTGATCAGATTTAGATTTTTGGCTAGGGCTCAAACCACATTGGGCCAGGCCTATGTTAACAAGCAAAGTTTCAATACTTTATAATATATTAAGAGTATTTCATACGTTAAGACTTGTAACCGTTTTCATTTTGAATGATCACACTACCATTTTCATTTCCAGTAGAACCGTTTTCATTTTGAGGAGCATGAGAAATGCTCTGGGTCATTAATTCATTTTTTGGTGGGTAATCATTCTATCGATATGCATATTTTAGGTGCTGTGCATGTAATTGTCACATCCATTTCAAAAGGGAGATTCAGATGGGCTGCCTGATTTTACTTTTATGGTTAAAATATGATCCTTAATTTGGCATGAAAGTTGTCTGGGTCTATTTCCATGACTGCTTAGTAACAAATAATGCAACAATATAGAAAATCGTTTTATGGGTTTATAGATTTTTTGCGTATGTTCTCAAATGCAGGGTAATTTCTTATTCTGTGCAATATCTCTGGGTTCTCCAAATATCGTTTATAACTTGTTTTCATTGATATATTCAAGTTTCTCTTTTCCCTCTTTATGTTTTTATCTGCATTTACAGATTTCTCCGAACACTTCCTTGTTCATTTTGCTCTCATCGATAATTAATCAATATGCGTTTAATATTACTTTATTATACTTTTTTTCAAAAACCATAACCAAAAGACCATTATGGTAGCATTCTTACTTCTGCATCAAGCTTATCTCTTACTTGAAGATCATGTAAAATATACAATTTAGAACTTTAAGTATGAGAGTTGTACTGTCTTGCTTGTTTTTCCTTTAGAAATTTTGAATGCTAGTAGAACTAAAGTTTAGGATTTATTGTGCAAGATACTATGTTGATTGCATTTATCTATAATACATTTGTTTTAACCTTATTGAAATTATATTCAAGGCATAATCTCGTGCTATGATCTATTTTCTTTCTACAACTTGAATGTAGAAAAGCATATGAAATCTATTAAGAAACTATATTGACAGCCAATATTAAGGCATCTGTAAACGTGATGCAGAGGCATCATATTGGGGTTGGTCTTCAAATGTTTGAATGTACCAAAGCAAGCGTCATTCTTTTTTACTTTCTTTGGACATAATCCTTGCACTACCTCAAGTCTTCAAAACTCAAAAGCCTTTTTTTAATTCCATGGTCATCATCGCTTCATGTAGCCAAGTGTTTGATGCCACACTTTTGAACCTAGATTTTACTAGTCATTAGTAGCCATGCTTATTGCTTTCTAGCAATTTGCATCAACTGGGGCATATTTAAAACCCTTAACAATTTGTTAACAAATCTTGTGGTATGTCCACTATAGTCAAATGGGCTTGTTTAAATCAAGTTTTTTCTAGGCGTAAAATATTTCTGGCCTCACTCAATTTTGACTGCATGTTTCAAGAAATCTCTACCAATCAAATGTACTGTGAACTTCTTGTAACTTAATTAATAAAAAAATTTAAGTTGTAGATTGAAGTGTTGCGTTGGAGCAACTTAGGACTAGTGTAAGTTATCTATGCATCGCATGTAGTCATCAATGGGAGCTTTACTTTCAAAACATATCGAATTATCGCACATAGATGTTATTCTAACAAACCTCCATTTTTTGCTAGCTTCATCTTTAAGACTTTGATCTATTATTTTCATGAATGTCTTTGAGTAGCTTCTTCATTTATTTTTCAATATTTATAGCATAACTGTAATGCACTCTTGTTTCTTAGGCATGTATATTTGCTAAAAAAAATTATTAAAATGGTCTCTCTAACTTTTGCAAAATATTCAAAATGGCCTCTTTGACTTGCAAAATATTCAAAATGGTCATTGACTCTTGTAAATATTTTTTTTGGTCCCTTAGACTCTTGTTTAATTGTTTTTTTCGGTCACTAATGTTAGCACCCTGTAAACACTGTTAAAACCGAAGGGTATATGCGTCTTTATAAAATATTTGAGAAATTCATATCTTAACATAAGCTAAGCCCAACCAATAAGGCTTCAATCTCAGTGATGATAGATAAAATAGCATATTTTTTGGGTAATTTGTTAATTTTAATTAGTTTATAATTGTAAGATAAATGAATGTCAAAACAATAATAACTGCTTTCTCGTAACACATTTTTATGTAACACATTTTTATGAATACTTCTACGGCTTTCTCAATTGATCTTAAAATTAGCTAGTCATTCAAAAATAGATCTTAAATAGTGATGGCGTTGGTGTTATTTGTTTAGTACTTTCTTTCAGCTTGACAACAAATTAGTTTAAGTGATTAAATATAATTAATTTACTAATTTGTTAATTATTATGTTGATTTAAGCTGGATTAAGCAATTTAAGTAAGATAAATAAAATCAATTCAGTTCGCTGATTCCGTGGAAGCGGGAAGCGGTGTCAAGTGGCGTGAACGTGGCAAAGCAGCATGAACCCGACATGGAAGCGGCGTGGATGCGACGTGGAAGCGGAGTGGACGCGGCGTGGACACGGGAAGCAGTGTGGATATCAAAAGCGGCACAAAGAGCATCTGTGCCTTCGTCGATTCCGTGGATGTAGGAAGTGTCGTCGTATACACAAGAGAGCATATGAGCCTTCATCGATTACATGGCACAGAGAAATCCTAAGAAAATCGCTAGGTACGGTGACGAAACGAAGAAGCAGGAAGCGGAGGTTATGGATCAATATTTTAATTAGCTAGCAAAGTGATTGAGCCAAATTGCGCCTTTATCCTTGTTTTTCAATTGAAGGAAGCGGATGCGACAGAGCTAGTAACTGCATGATAAAAAAGCAATTAAACAAGAGTTAAGGGAGAACTTTAGACAGTTGTGCGGTATCAATGAACTACAATGACTTCATTTGAAGTCATGATCATGTTAACATATTGATGTGGTTTGTCATTGATGCTTCCTCTCTTGTATTCACTTTAAAAAATGCAATGCATGAGGTACAACTTGTTGGATGCTGATGGTTTTTTACATATATTTGACAATTTTTCATTTATCATCCCATCATCAACTTGTTCGTGATAGAGTATCACATACCATTACAAGATCTATTCTTCTAATTATTTGACTTTCGCTTAACATAGACTTTGTTTGTACTTTTCTTGGTACAAAGAACTAAGGTTCGTGCAAATTTTTCTAGCAATTGAATGTGAATTTCTTTTTGTTAAAATCTATAAATCCTTGACCCTTTTTTTCTATGGAACTTGAGTTCCTTCTTGAACGTTTGTGTTTTGATGCATACTATAGAGAAATACACATTTGCACCTTCAATATTACTTATAGATGTAGAGGTTGATCACCTTTTCTTAGATAGCGCATTCATGAGAATGATAAAAACAACTTGGATAAAGGCATATAGTAGGCAAGAAATGCTAGATTTATTTGGTTCATTGATGATTCACCTTTATCCACATTTTTGCTAAAGATCTCAATTTCGTTGAAATTTATAGTGAGGGGGTTTACAAGAGCGAAGCCAAAATATAGATTATGGTGGCCAAGGTTTGTTTTTTTTTTTTTTTTTTTTTTTTCTTAACTTAATATTATGATTATTTTCGCCCATATGTATTAGGGACTTTAATAGAGGAAATCTCCTTTGACATTTTGGATAGGTAGAAATCAATCTCGAATTAGTGTTGATGATTTGATAGTGGTTTAAAGGTAATCATTAATCTTTCAACTTAAGTGTTAGAATATCTTTTTTGTGTGAGATGGGATAAACTTTAGTGATGACATGCTAAGCAATAAGAGGTGACCTGCTAACATAGTGATGAGCTGGTAGCCCTTGTAGCATTCTTATCTTTATCCATGCTCATTGGAATGTCTTTCACACACCCAATAAATTTTACTATGCTACCCATCCTACTTGGATCAATTTTTTTTTTTGAAAACATGCATAGTGTTGTAGACAAGGAATGGTATGCTTTGGAAGTTTAAATGTCAAAAGAGGGGACAATGATCCATGCACTCATAGGCTAGAGCCATAAATTTGAACTAAATTCGATGACTTTACGGCTTTATACATCATACTAAACCAGTTTTATATATCTTGATTAACCTATTGCTGTCAAGAATAGTGTTATATCTTATTCAAATCACTCTATCATTAACTTTGTGCCTTATTAAATGCTAGCATTTACATGTTTTTATGCCATCTCCAAAGGTTGTTCAATTTGTAACTAATATTTAAGAAACTCTTAAGCAATCTAATTAAATTATATCATATGACAACAAACACATGATTAACATTGTAGTGAATGTTGCCTTTTATGGCTGCACGATGCATTTGAAGATTGATCATTATTTCATTAAGGAAAAGATGGATTGTAACGACCCAAGTCGTTACCATGCTAATTAGGACCGAACCCGACCCAAAAATCAAGATCCCGAGTGACTTCTAAATTAGGGCAAACCAAAAATACTGTTGGATAGAGTATATTTTTGTGATCGTAATGCCTATGTTTGAGAGCAATATGGATAACAGATGCTCATGAATTATTTTCTATTCAAAAAATTAGGAAAATTAAATACAAGTTCAAATTCAACAATTTTGGTGTTTTTGGATTAAGAATATTATAAAAAGGCTACACAAAAGTTTGTCAAATTTAGAGCTCTGGATTATTTCTATATAATTATTAAAAATACTGTTGTCATGAAATTAAGATTATTTTAATAGAAATATTTTATATTATATAATTATTACTAATAAATAAATTAACTATTAAGTTTTTGATTAATTGCTTGTCAAATATAAAATCGTGCGGATATAATTGACTTTTGACTTTTTAATATACGCACTATAAAAAGTTATAATATATATTTTTTTATTCTTGTTTAATAAGCTTTTGCGCTCAGCATCGCACAAATTTCATAAAAGTGCTTTTAAACTCACATAAAATGATATATGAAAAAGTTTGGATAATTGAGTAGCTTGAGTTCACTTTTGATTTATCTTTAATCTGATCAGATAATTGTTAGGACGGGGCTATCCAACATCGGGATCACTTTTGAGGGAGCATGTATAGAGGAAGTTGGGATGTGTAACACGAATTAGAGCCCCCTTTTCCTTGATTTTGTGCTAGATATCAAATGTTAAAATTCTATATTTAGTTTTGTGACAACAATTATTTTTATGTTAAAATTTCAGTGCAATTGAAACAAGTTTGTAGGGATAAATTTATAAAGCTTTTTATTTCTAGTCAATTTATTGATTATTTTGCTTACTATTTAACAATTATAAAATTGATATCTATCAGTACTTAGTTTCACAACTAATTGGTATTCAAATACCCGCACTTTTGTTGAAATGTGCCAAGATCAGGAGTTCATTATAATAGAGAAAAAGCGCTAAGAACCAACAGTGTTGATATTACTACCTACTGATTTATTGCTTTTTGACTCTTATTAATGTTTGTAACTTTCTTTATTTAGATATTTGTGATCAGAACTATGTAATATTTCTAAATTTATAAAGGGATGAGTTATGTTTGATGCCTATATGTTAAAAATCACTCAATATGATCATGCGGCTAGGGGATTACTTCATCAATGCTGGATTAGCTCCCGCTAACCCGGCATCAGGTCCCCACATGGATGAACATGTGATCCGAGTTGTCTCCATCTTTAAAATTGTTTAACGTTATGTATTTTTACTATGCCCCAACTACTCTCAGCTTCTTGATCTTGTTTCACAAAATTTGAACTATTTCATCTCATGTTTGTATCATTAGTTCACATATCTACCTTATTTATTTATGGATAGATCCTTTATGCGTGTGCCATCATTAATTAAAATACCATCTTAAAAGTTAGTCTTAAGTTTTCAAAAGTGTGTTCCTGTTGCCTTCTCTTGATTATTTAATCTTATTTTGCCTTTGAGAATCAAGTGAAGAAATAAATCAATAAATTGTTTTCTAGTTTTTCTGCAATTCCTTATAGTTACCAACTCATTTATTTTATAATTAATGTTCTCTATTACTATAGGTCTTCTGACAATTTGACAAATTAATGTAGCAATTTAATTCCTTTACTTGCAGCTCAACGAGTTATTATTTTCTTCTCTTGTTGGAGATCCGGAGTTTTGTTTGATGATTAATTCAGTATACATAGGCTGTGAAAGAGCATTTTCATGCCATATTTGCTTATGCTGTAGTTAAAATGTATGTCCTTCAAATGCTTGAAAATTTGCAAATTTTATTTTTTATCAATACCATATAATGTCTCAAATTTATAACTATAGCCTTTCTAAAATTTATAAATCCAATTATAGAATCACATTTGATAAAATATTATGCATACATAAATACATATGAATTTCTTAGCCTTTACTGTTTGCAAGGCATAATTGGAAAAAATTCAAATACGAGATTTGATAGCGCTTTTGTGAATAAATCTGTTAGTTGATCTTTTGATCTTGTAAATTGTATAATAGTTTCTCATTTAAAAATTTTTCTTTGTTCAAATCGCAATCTCATTGTGTTTTATTTGCTCTTAGAAAAATGTTTGAGGGCAAGTGTATTGAGGGTGTTATCACTAAAACTTCATCTCTTTCCTTTGAATGAGCCTATTTTAGATAATGTTTTTAAATCACCTTTTTCACAGGTGGTTATGGCCATAGCATGATATTTAGTTTCATCATGTCTTTTTTTCACAACATTTTAATTTTTAATTTTTTAGAAAAGAAGATTACTATTAATCAATATGCTTGGGTGTGATATTTCAATCTACTGAGATTCAACCCAATCAACATCAGAGCGTTCATAAATATCGCTATATTTGTGAGGTTAATAGAGAATTTTTATTTTTTTGCGTTTTCTTGATATATCTGAGATTCTGCATAGTAGAATCTCAATGTTTTTTAGTTGGAAGCTTTAAAATATTGCTGTTTATGAAGACAAAAATAATATCAGAATGGGCATATAATTAGATGATTCGTTCAATCATACGTCTGTATTTTTTTTAGAGCATGAAGTTATCCCCTTGACTATGAGGTTCATAAGTGTCAAATTAAATTTGGCATTTGCAAGAAATTTTGAAGATTCAGGGCATATTTTGTTGAAATAAAAATTTATTTTTTTGACCAACAATTTCTATGCTAAAAAGGATTTTAAAAGTTTTATATCCTATGTTTCAAAATATTGTTGAAGAAAAGACTATATTGTATTAATTCACATTTGTTCATCACTTCTAATTATAATATCTTCATATTCCACTGCATGTAGTTATTTAATTTCAAAGGTTACTCGATAGAGGACTTGATACCTTTTTAGCAACAAATGAAAAATCTATCCATAATAAAGGCCAAAAATGTGAGTGTAGCGTTTAAAAACATGATGCGCTTTGAATTGGTCAATAGATTTTCACCTTTTAATTTTTTGTATAAATTCAATGACATTCAGCTTTTATTTTATTTAGATGACAAAAATCCTACATATGGTATTGGTTTCCAATGCTTCAATTGTCTTCAGCAGTGCCTCTTGCCACCCATGATGTGCCAATGCTTCTAATAGGGGGATATGACTATAGATGAAATTTATTGTAGCTACAAAGAGTTATGAGAAGTGATAACAATGCATTTGAATTAGCATTTGAGAGAGAAGGCGGTGAGTTGAGCTAGTTTAAGTGCATTCAGTTTTGCGAAATTTGGTGCATGAATGCGTAGCTACCCATTGAGAGTAGGGTTTGTGAGCAAGTGAACAAGGTGGTTGGTGTGGGATATTATTGATTGGTTTAATGGATGTGATGGCTGTAGATGGTTAGGATTGAATGTGGATAGGTGTTTGGGAGATACTTGAATTCTAAGGATTGTATGATATAACAAAAACATATAAATGTTCTTAGAGGAATCAAATAGGCTATTCATTGAGTTTAAGCACACACATTATGGTATAACCATAAAGGATGGTTGATGGAAAATGATTAATGAGATAGGTAGCAATTAAGATAACTTTGGCCCATAACTTTTGAAGAACATTGGTAGTAAATAAGGTGCCCTTTTATGCTATGCTGATTTACACTTAGCTTCCACATTTTATTTTGATGTGCGGGCTTACAAATTTTGATAAATGATCCTTTGAGTAGTAAGGAGTTGAACAAACTCAGTAGATTAGTATTCATAAGCATTTTTGATTTAAATATTTTAACATTGGAACTAAGCTAAGTTCTTATTTCATATTTAGAGTCTTAAGAACAATATAAGCATTATAATGAGTTTCAATTAAATTTATCCAAAAAGCCATGACTGCAATCATTAATAAATAAAAAATTATAATTACAAAGTAGCGATATGAGCAAGTAGATAAAGAACTGAACCCAAAACATCTCAATGAACCAATAAAAATGGAGTAGCAACTCATGGAATTGTATGAGAATGATGGATGAAACAAACATATTTTCTTAGTTTGCAAGCATTTAAGGTAAACACAATTGGCAATGATATATATGAGGAAACATAATTTGCTTTATCTTGAGAGAATGATGTTCATGTTTGTGATGAAGGGTATGGATGCAAATTTAGATTGCCATATAAAATCTTTTTTTTAAAGTTGCTCTAAATTGAAATTCAAGCGTTATACTAACTTTTGTGTTAATTTTGATGACTTAGAAAATGAGCAAATTTATCTTTTATGTGCATATTTGTAAATTCAGGATTTCTGCTTTAAAATGATACTTATAATTTTTATTGCATGTGTTGCGAAATTTCATAAAATTTGGCGCCAATTTTATCAAAATAAGTTTAATTGAAAGATTGGTGAATTTTAGAATAAAACCCATATTTTCTAATTTTTAATTAACATTCCTCTTATAATACCTAGCCGATCCCCATATTTTCTTCCATGCGATGGAACTTGCAACACACTAGATTGCGGGAAGGAAAAATTGAGTGTGAAGGCCTCCAAAACTGGAGCCTCTTGGTACCTCATATCTAGCTTCATTTATATTTTTCTCGTGCTGATACTTCCCATCTAATGACCAATATAGGGCTGACGACCCCATGGTCAACCCATAGCAGCCTATCTCCTTTTCTTTCTCCACATATAGTCATTTTTTCTCTCTCTCCAACAACAACCAAATAACCTCTATTATCTTCTCTTTTATCTTTCCATTTTCTTTCTTCCTCCGCCATCTTTTCCATCCAACACAAACTCTAACCCTATTCCTCCTCCTCCTCATCCTTTTTCTTCCCTTTATTTTTCAATTATTTTTATGTGGTTTTAATCAAAATGTTTGCTTTAATTTAGAAATACCACCCTACAATCAAAGAGAGAGTCTTGCCTCTGATTTCATGTGTTTTCTATGATGGCATTCATGCACTAGTAAGAACAATTGCTTCGTTTAGGGACACTCTCTTCGATTTCCTATAGTGATTTGAATTATTTACAAAAAATAGGATATTTTGGTATAAAACTCTTTTATCAAAGCTTAAATTCCCCCCTCTAAATTTTGCTACATGTGAATTATCTTAGGTTTTAGCTTTTTTGTTTCAATTGTTGATCTTCATTTTTTTGTTAAAACTAAAGAGATCATGTTATTTTATTAAAAAGAGTTGTTTCAATTGCATTGTCAAGTTGTTGATTTTTAGCAAGAGTGAGAATGATGTTTTACTTCCAAAGAACAAGAAATAGAAAATTGAAATTTTGTTGATTTAGTTTTCCTGCTTGTTATGTGGTTTTGTAAGTAAAGATGCTTCACTAGTGTGCATGAAATCCCTTTCTATAGTGAAACTAGGGAAGCTGACTGACGTTATGTTACAATTAGTTTTCTACGATATTTAGAGCTTTTTTAACTGTTTAATTGCTGTTGCATCAATTTGAAATGAATTGACTGCTTTAGACATTTTTCTTGCAAACTTCCTATTGTATTGAAATTTTACTATGAGCGAAGTTGTACGCATTTTTAAATGGTGATCATCTAGCTAATTGAACTTATTGGTTTCTCTGTTTAGTGGCTGAGTTGCTGTGACCATTGAATTTAGCATGGGGCAGAGAAGCACACTATGTACGCATCAGATGTTTGATTTGGACTCGGAGCCAAATGATATTTGCCTTCATCACAATCATGGCTTTTTTACTGTTGGAAATGCTTCTGATCATACAACAAGTAGAAACAGTCATCCCGCACTTCCTGGTCATGGAAATAGCGTGGATCTTTTTCATCAACTAAGGGAATATCATGAGAGGGCCATGCTGCATGGGAATCAATACAACATTCAAAACTGCCATACTATTCAAAATCCTGGGTTAGGTGCTAATGGTCCGTTGAGCTTTTATAATTCTAATATGCTGCTTGCACCCGTTGGCAGAAATTTTCCCATTCATCAGAACAATGTAATGGTTGAGCAGTTATCTTCAGCTGCCAACCAAACAGATGGTGGAATTAACATGAATGAATTTGGCTGCCCTAATCATCTTATTGACACTGACAGAAGGCTTTGCAAAAGAAAGGAAACAGAATTGATTCCAGGTACCTATTGTAATGCTAATGGGTCAACAAGCTCTAACATAACAACAACTTGTCACTCTAGCTGTGCAGTGCCACTGTGGGGTCAACCTTATGAATTTGTCCCTGATATTATGGAACCAACTGGCTTTACTCCCCTGGAATATGGAAGGAGGGCTTCTCTGCCAAGGGCTGTAGGGTCTCAGAGAATTGTGAGGAGCAGATCAGTAACTGGAAGTCTACAGCCAGAGTCTGCAGTAGCACCTCAGCCAAATTGTTTACTTCCAGGATCGTATATGATGCACCCCATACAACCTTCCAATAATGCGTGGGTGTCACAGAATGGGAATGCTATCGTTGATGGTGGCATCAATTGGAATTACAGCAATTCTCTTAGATATTATTTTCAAGGTACAGTCTCTTTTTTGTATGTATCCTGCTATAGCAAGCATCAGTTGTTTTAGTTTTTATTATAAGTTTTTGCTTAAATATTTTAACTTCTCTACCTGCTGATGCCTAAATTGTATAAAGCATTTAGTCAACTGTACTTTCTACCTCAAAATTGAATATCTAATCGGATATAATGAATGTTCAGGGAGAAGGACAAATTTAGCGCATTTGCACCAGGATAGCACAAACCGGCAGCCATACACCGGGAATTCAACTGCCTCTAACTCTGCAATGCTCTTTCATCATCCATCTCCAATGCCTAATTTTCACCCAGCTGTCCATAATGCTCAACAAGCTCATGGCTATAATCTTCACTCTCGTATTCCAGTTCCATATCAGCACCCGGTTAACAATATGGGCTCCACCAATTCAAATTTTTCAGGCGATCGTATGGACACAGGATCAACATTCCCACACTTTCCTACAACGGTTGATCAAATTTATAGGCCTCTTCAACTACCACAGCCAGGTCATCAAATTTTCGGTGGCAGCTTAAGACTCCTGTCAGCAGAGGTGAATCACTTTGCTTAATTTGTGCGCACTTCATTTTTTTGCTCGTATGCTCTCGCTTGACAAAATACTACGACTGCATCCATCAGACAAGAAAAACATTGCGTTTGATAAATTTACTTTCATAAAGGCAATCTAAAATGAATCTCCAATGTTTCATCACAAAATTTTTCTTTTGGGTTGTGTAGCGTCAAGCTTCGTCACCAATCGCCAATTCCAGTATGGAACATTTCAACTTGTTAAAATGTTGAGTCAGTTTCATTGACTAATATGACGTTGTTTTTTCTCCGTTGGCACGCGTGTGCTCGGGCATGCATGCTTGTAGGATGCTTCACTGATGGATCTCTCAGGATTTTATGGAGTTGGAAATGCCGTCGACCAGCATGGAGATATGAGACTGGATATAGATGACATGTCATACGAGGTACTACTTAATATTAATACTATAAACAAAGAATTATTTGCACTATTATTATATTATTACATTTCGTTAGTTCCTTGTTAAGCTCTTTTAACTTCTGGTTCTTATTGAACAGGATCTTCTAGCTTTGGAGGAACAGATTGGGGTTGTGAAGACTGGGCTGGCAGAAGAGTTCATCATAAAGCATCTGAAGCTGAGGACTCACGTGCCTCGAGAAACAGCCCTTTCATTGTCACCCAGGTTGTCTGAAGAGAACGAAACGTGCAGCATATGCCAGGTACACTTTTTGTTACACGTAGGATCGTGCAAAAGTGCATCACACCAAACCTTTCTCTACAAACAGGATTTCTACCTCATCTTTACGTATTCGTGTTTTTTTTGCTGCAAAGTTATTTGATAATAATGTCAGAATATTAAGAGGCTGAGCATTTGCACTGCAGGTGGAATACGAGGTGGACGAGGTCATTGGAGCCCTTGACTGCGGACACGCGTATCATGCCGAGTGCATAAAGCAGTGGCTGTTGATAAAGAATCTGTGCCCCATCTGCAAAACCTCAGCTCTGGCCAACAATAATAGCAGGGATGGGTGAGAGAGGGAGGGAGAGGGAGAGAGCTTGAATTTGGAGGACTATATATTTTTTACCTGTCATGATTTTAGTTTGTTTATTATTTACTTAATAAAATTTAATATTTGTACATAGAGATGGATAGATAACACGCGCAAATATGTTCCATCAATTCCGGCAAAATACACTGTACATAAACGCAACCATTCATTTGCTCTCCCCGACTCTTGAAGTCCCCTGTTATATGTAGCGAACGTTGGTGAATGGGCCCTGAATTTTTTTGTAACTAGGCTTTATTTTGCCCAATCCCGGATTCCGGGGGGCTCCAACAATTAAATTTTATTTGGTTCATTTGCTTTAGGGCATTTTTTTTAATAGCCCAATTTATGAGGGCTTTCTTTTCTTAAAAGGCACTCGTTAAAATTTCTAGTTAAATAAGCTTTTTGGTCTGGGCATTCATAACGTAATGTGGAAATTGTTGAAGAAAAGCAACGAGCAAATGGATCTTCCGAGGCAAAGAATAATGTGATTCATGATGTGGTGGAGGGTTTGAACTTGGAGGTATTTCTTGTTATTGTTTTTATGGGTCTAATAGATGACAATTCTAGTTGGATTATGAATGCGATTGCAATGTATAATATCTGCTCCTAAAAGGTTGGTTTTGCTTGCATAGAGAAATAGTTAGTGTTGCAGTGTGTTGCCTCACCCTAATCATCATCAGATTAATACACATTAACTCAATTATGATTAAGTGGCATCTTTGATACTAATTGTGATGCCTTACCTTAATTGTTGTCGGATTAATACTCATTAATCCAACTATGATTAGGTGATAACTCTGATATTAACAGTGATGCCTCACCTTATTAGTCCTCAGATTAATACTCATGTTAACCTAGCTACAATTAGGTAGTCATTTTTGATACCAATTGTAAGATCCCCATCATTTGCCAAATTAAGTATTTCTCTTGATGAGTGATACAAAGGTTACAGATTTTATGATTGCAACACGATACATATAAAGTATAACAATAAGTAGAGTACAGAATTTGAAAAGTAAATCATCTATACATTCATTCATCCAAAAATATTAAGATTTTGCATCTTGAAAAGGAGAGAAGAAAGATACATCCAAGCAAAATTAATACACACTTTAATAATACTGTTGAAAAGAATGCTCATCTCACTAAAGTGAGAAACTATCTAAGGAGGCCGCAACCGCCACTTAGCAACTCCACGCTCTTCTTCTTCTTGCAACTCCTGCAGCTCCACCAGCATAGGCTCCTCCAAGTGAATAGAATGAGATATTGTTGATTTCACAATGTTAGGGTTTTAGTAAAAAAAAGAGAAAATCTTACTTAAATAATGAGTCTAAGTGCATTTTAAGTTTACTAAAATGTATTAATTATATTACATAAATATTTAACATAAAACTAAAAGCAAAACAAAAGTTGAAAGTAAACAATTGAAAGTAAAACTAGAACTATTGAAAAATTAAATAACACAGGACCGTTGAAAACATTAAAATACAAGCCATGAACTGAAATAGCTAAATGCCATAATATGCAATATAGACGAAAATGCATATGCTAACATAAAAATTCATGTCTCAATATAATGTGCCAAACACACCGAAACAAAAAGAAATATGCCCAATGCATCGATAACAAGAACATGCGATCTAACGCACTGATAAATATATGTTCAAGCTGTGCCCAACGCACCTCTATTAAGTCCTTAAATTGTGCCAAACGCACCTCTAATAGGTTATTAAGTTGTGCCCAACCCACAACTAATAAATAAAGGAATGTTCTCAACGCGCATCAGATAAGCAACAAGATGTTATGCATGATTAAAATAATATAACATAAAAAAATATGCAAGAAATCCAACTCATTATTAAAGGTAATGAAAAAACTGAATTAAATACATACATAACTGAATGAACTGAATCGAAATCATAATAAAATAAAAAACATCAAAACATGTTGTGATGTGGATGTTGTTATACAATTTTCTGCTTTCGCTATTTTGATATATTGATGTATGTTTACAGTTTCAGGTGACAAGTCCTTGGCTTAAGGCGAGTTGGATCTTACCTGACTCTACTTGAGTTGAGGATTTGCCACAGCATGACCGCGGAGGGTACGGGGCCCCACACCTATCGAATATCGCTTCCATAGGTGTGGCTTCAAACAAACTAGGTGATTCAAGTCACCCTCTTTAGAACACTAAATATGCTTGTAATTAGGGTATTTAATAGTTTAGTTTGAGATACAAATTGCCATCAGATGATGCCTCATATCAAAGATTACTTCAATAGATGTAGCTTAAATAAATTAAGTGTTAAATTCATTTTTCTTGTAAACATGCTAAATATGTGTATATAATATTTTCAATTGATGATTTTAAGTCACTCAATCCTCACAAATAGAAATGAAAGAACTAAATATCTTCTCCTGCACGCTCCTCCTCCTGAACAATATCTTCAGAAGGTCCTACCTCAAATAAATCGAGTCTGTCATTGTCGGTATCACAATGACAGGGCCTCAGCAAAAAAAAAAAAAAGATTAGACAAAATGTTTAAGTACATTTTAGGCTAAGCATTTTATAATTTAAATGATATTACAACTTAACTTAAGCAAATTTAGAAGCAGTAAAGCAACAAAAAAAAGTGGTAAGAGTTATAATTAACTTAATTATAACTCAAATAAAGTGTGATGTAAACACATATCTCAACTCAAACTGCAAAAGAGGTTAAACAACAAATAATGAAATTTACTAAGTACAAGAAATTCCTAAATAATATGATCAATTCAATACATGCTGATTTGCAATATAAATTGAAAGTACTAAGTTGAAAATAAAGATCTAATATCATAACATGCCATCATATGTAAATAAACTGTTGAAATAACATAATTTACAAGAAATACTGTAGATGCTAAAGAAAAATGCTGCATATAACCAAAGTACTGAAAATGATTGAATGTGCTGTATATAAAAAAATATGCTGAAATATAAAGTAAAATATTTTAACTTATATGGACATATTCTCATTTAATCTTGCCAAAAGATAAATACCTCTTAAAATTTATTTGAACATCTAGGAGAATATCTTAGATCAAAATATCACTTAATTCCATCTGAAAATTATAGACTAAATATCATCTTCTAGGGGAAATTTCCTAGTCAAATACCACATCTTAGGGAAAATTCCCTAGTCAAAATATCACAAAGTACTATCACACTGTTCAGGCAGACTAAGTAGGAAATATACCACAAAGTTTTAAATGAAATTCATTAATTTAACTTGCCTCTTACTTATAAATAGGCTTTATGAATGTATCAAAATTAACATATAATATTCATCAAATATACTATGTTCCATCTAATGTGTCAAAAATACAAAGTTTCAAAATAAGGAAGCCGAGCATTCAACTATAAGGTATAAATAGCACTAAACAAAATTTATGATATCACTTGTTTTCTAATTAAATAGTCATATTCAATCTGAACTTATACAAGTTTAGGATATCAAATATCCAGCTATCGAGTATAATTTCAGAATATCGGTTTTATAAGTTAAAAGAAATTAGAACTAATCAAGTTCTAATCATATTTCAATCAATGACGCTTAATTAAGTTAATAAATAAATCAACCGTCCAAATTGATAATTTTACAAATCCCAAGCCAATCTTGATTAGTACAAATCAACATTGGGGTATTAAGATATTAAAATCCAAGTATTGGATTTTAACTTCTTAATCCAATAGGTACTAATACTAATGGTATAAAGTTAAACCCAATTCTCATGAGCTATAATTAAGGTTATCTTATTAAGTAAAATCAATCTTAATAAGATGGATCTCTAAACTTAATCTAAATTTTAAATACAAAATAATCATAAATAAAGGATAAAATTCTAGAAAGCTATAAAACCAAGATTTCACCTATTAAGTAACCCATTTACTTAATGAATGAATTCTAACCTAAATATGTAAACAAATTCTTAAGAAATAAGATCCTAAAGGTTGAAGGAAATAATAAAGAGAAAACTTAAGCTTAAGGATACTTAAACCTACTTTAGGGCAAAATGACCATTTTGCCCCTACTTAAGGGTCTAAAATTCAACTTTATGAATTAGGGCTCTAAATTGGAATTTAAGTAAAATAAACTAATTAAGTACTAATCTAAATTAATTAAGGTTTAAAAAGTCATTAGTAAAAATATTAGTCATACTGAAAAAGTCATTAGTAACACACCATTATATTTCTCCTATTTTTTAATCACTTTGAGATATAACTTTGCTATATTTGACTTATAATTAAAAAGTTATTAATAAATTAAAAATATGGTTTAATTTGATTAAGAAATAATTTAATATTAATAATTTTATCCCTATTGTGCCTTTTGCTTCCTGGCGTGTGACTGCTACTCGCACACGAGTGATCCACGGGTGCAGGCCTGAAGGCAGTGTCGCGTGGGTTGGGGTCAACCCGCCCAACACTGTACATCTCCCTGATGGGGAATTCGTAGGCTAGGAATTATAGCTTCCTACTACTCCCCGCCCAATTCAACTTTGCCCACATGCTACATACCAAAAGGATGCGGACGATAAGACCATTCCATCACACCTTAAACCACTATATGGCTCTAACCATAACATCCTAATGCAGTTCAAGATCAACTGCTTTTTAGGGTTTAGTGTGGAGGGAGAATGCTCCCTCCATAGGTGTAACAACTCAAGGTTGTTACCTAGCTTAATTCAAGTTTAATCATATCTCAATTATCATTCTGTTAAGTTCATATAGTCATTTGAATTAATCCATGAAGATTTGGTGCGATTCGGAACTAAATCAAGTAATTTTGATTATTTTAATATTTAATTAATTAGAAAATTGAGGTTTTTAATTTGATCTTGAAATCAAAATCCGACTTTGCCGTTATGATTGCCACCCCCAAATTAGCTAGGAGTGATGTTTTGGGCGCGTTTGGAAGTCGTCGAATTTTCACGAGTATTTTAATATAATTAAATGCATCGAAAAATGGAATAATTAAATAATGGTCGGAATCGAATTCTGATATTGCCGTTGAATTCCTCACCCCCAAATTAGCTAGTGGTGAATTTTTAGGATTTTTCTGAATACGTTTCTAAATCTGAATATTTTTATTAAATCAAAAAATTAGGAAGTAATTAAGTATTTATTTCTTACTTTTACTTCTTTCTCCTCTATAACAACCCAGGTTATTACTTTACTAAATTAAGACTAATCTAAGTCTTAATTAAGGTTCTAAGTCACTAATTAAGTAATTTAAAACTCATCTCTGAAACCTAGGTCAACTCAGAAGTCAACTGAGTCAAATTAGAAATTATGGAAAATCCCAAACCCTAGAAATTGACTTTTTATCTAGACTTCAGATTGAAAATCTGACTTCGCCATTGCATTCAGAACACCCAAATTAGCTAGGGGTGAAATTTTGGAAGCATTTGGAAATCATTGAATTTTCGTCGAATATTTTAATATTATTTAAATACCTGAAAAACTTTGAATAATTAAATACTCGTCGAAACGAAAATTCGAGTGCGCAATTACGTTCCTCACCCCTCAATTAGCTAGGGGTGATTTATTGGAAATTTTAGGACTGCATTTGATTAGTTAAAATTAATTAATGAAATACATATGAAATAAATTAAATAATAATATTTTAAACTTCAATTAAACGGCGCCGTCCAATTGATGTTAACGCCGTTGCCCCTTTAGTTAATCGGCACCATTTCATCCAATGGTAACCGTCGACCGTTCGATCGAAATGATCGAACGGTCGAAGGTCATCGTCCTCCGCGTGTCGCGAGAGGCAGCACGCGTCGCTCTGCCTCTTCTCCACGCGCCTTCCACAGCCTGGAATCACCGCTCAACGCCTGATTAAAGGCTCCAAAGAATCTCTATCGATAGTTTTGGCAGTGGGGCACCTTGGAAAGTCGAAGGAGCTCTCGATTTTGGGTTGAGATATTCTGAGCCGTTTATCTTAAGGTACTCCCCAATTCCTTCGATCTTATGCGATGTTCAATATTATTGATTATAAACCTATTTCATGTGTTTGATTTCTGATCAATCGAATTGGATTAGCTATTAATGACTCGGATCGATCGATATTAGCAAACTGTATACAGTAATACACAATTTCGCTCCGTCCGTCTCTTATCGTTTCGTAGCCACACACCTAGGGTTAGTTATTGCAGTCCCTCTAGATCATCTCCGATGATGATCCGCACCTCAAATGAAAGGTCCCTCCAAGACCTTTCGAAAGGCATGCGGGTCGGCCTCTATCGGCGACGGGAAGGCCAGTAATTTGGTAGCCCTAGCCTCCTTCCCTTGGTATGCCGCGTCGTCCTTTGCTCCGGGTCGGGCCGGGTCGAACTCGGCCCGTATTTTGGCAAACGGGTCTGTCAGTGCTAAGCCGATATGGCGGGCCCCACTGTCTTCTCGAGACAGTGCCTGGTGGGTCCCGCCATTTGCTCTCACTCAATACCGGCGCGCCACGTGTTGCATCGCTGTCGCCGTCTGATCTCCGGGGCCCACCTACTGACGCCATTGCCTGCCACGTCATATAATGCGGGTTCCTCCGCAGAACATTTAAATAAATAAACTTATTTAATAACAGTAATATATATGTATAGTTTAAATTAAGTCAAATCAATTAAATTAGGAACTTTAGACCCCCATAAGTTGCAAGTTAATAATCCAAAAATAATAAATTATATACCATTGTGATCAGTAAATATAGAGAATCACAATGGTGTTAGTCAATTTCCAGTAAGATAAATATATTACATAGTGATATTTAGGACCCCTAATTAAGCCTTAAATATCCCAAAATTTTATTTAAACATAACTTTGGGTGTGTTAATCCAATTATACCCAATATGGGTCTTAAAATACTCACAAAACCCTAAGGATTATTTTAGTAGGGTTAGCCTTGCTGTTTGGATTAGTATTTGCCTAATGACATTTAAGACCTAACCCTAATTACCCTAATTAACCCTAGAACTTCAATTGACCATAACTTGGTCAATTGAGCTCCAAATTGAATGATCCAAATATTAATTTAGATCAGCAAAACCTAATTTACAGTAATCTACAAAGATATTTAGGATCCAATGGTTAGATTTGTTAATCACCCTTAATTACTCTAAATCTTGATTAGTGAATATTAGCAAATCTAATAATCCAAATTGAGTAATTTAAGTTTCAGAGGACTCATAAAGTTATGTAGAACCTATCTGTAAGATTAGATTAATGTTGAGTGATTAATTTTGTTAATCACTCACTAATCACCCTAAACCTTAATTAGGTCATAACTTAGCCAAATTAGGTCCAAATTGAACCTACCATATGTCATTTTAATCAGTGGACTATTTGTAAATCATAGCCACTAATTTTGCTCAATTTGGATACTAATTGGCAAAGTTAGGATTTTTTTGACCCATAATTAAGAATTCCTTAATCACCTTTTAACCCTAACTTTTGTATTGACCATAACTTGGTCAATACTTATCAGAATTTAGCAAATCTAGATTCTATGGAAAGCTTAAATAGTAAAGAACAATAATCTGAAAGAAAATTTAACTTTCACCTAATCAAATTACTAATTTTCCCTTATAAGTCAAATTTACTAATTTGATCTCATATGGCTTAATAATCACCCAAAATTAATTTAGTTGCTGTCTAATCTTACATTAGATAGTAAGAAACACTTTTCAAAAGAAAATTTTAGAATTTAAGCCCTAGATCAAAATTTGATCTTTTGAATCCTTAAGTAGGGGAAAAATAGTCATTTTACCCAAATTTAGGGTTTAGCCTTTAAAAGCCCTAAATTCAGTTTCTAATCACTAAAATTAGTAAATAGAATGATTTAGAACTGAAATTAATCAAATCCAAGTCTAAATTAGATTTTGATTAAAATCTCAAAATTTGCTCCTTAAGGAAAATTCCTAAGTAAATTATGAGTGTTCTTCTTTCCTTAATCACTCTTAGATCATACCTTAGGTCTTATAACATTAGTTAGGATGTGTGTCTTAAGAGATACTCTTAGTAATTAAGAACCTTAATTCTTAAGATTAGGGATAGATCTTAAGTTAGAATTTATCTATTGAGTAAATTGGGTTATTCAATAGGTGAGACCTTGAGTTTTCTAGTTTATAGATTTTCTTAGTTTATTAAATGATTATTTGATCTTTAAATTCTAGAATTAAGGATAGAGATCTATCATAATGAATTGATTTATCATTAGGACTTGCCTTAACTTAATCTGTGAGATTTGGGTTCTAAACTTAGACCCTTAGATTATACCTTTAGATTAAGTGATTAGACCCCATCATCTGGAGTCTAATTCTTAATCTTTTCATCTTGATTTGGCTAATCAAGATGAGGTTGGGATGATTTAAATTACAAAATTAGGTCGATGATTTATTCATTTTAACCAAATAGTCGTCTTTTGATTAAGTTATAATTAGGACTTGGCCAGTCCTAATTATCTTCAACTAGTAGGATTCGTGATTCTAAGTTATAAAATGTGTAAGAATTGATAATTCTGAAACTTATGTAACTTAGAGTAGATAGAACGAATAAAGTAGATAACAACGGATATCACCTGTGTTTTAGATAGAGTTTCTTGCTCATTTTGATTTTGATGCTTCGCATTCCTTGATTTTGAGCCTTATACCTTGAACATATATTATGTTCTTAAGATATTTGATAAATATCTTATGTTATTTTGGAACATTCATAAGCAGCATTATGTTTTCGTTTCATAAGTGATTTGTAAGGTGTAGCTTGATTAGTATACCTCTTCGATCAACTCGTTCGGGGTCGGCAACCTTTCGAGGGTTTAATGTCCGACAGTCTATTGGCCATGCCTAGTCCGAGTGATAGGATGGATAGACTCTCGCCCTACTGACTATAAAGTCAAGATTATGATATGGATATACTAATTTAAGTACACTTACATTCAGTACAGAGTTTCTTAACTCATCAGGCTAAGATTTACTATGTATGTATTCAGTTTGGGTGACTTAGATAATCAATGCAGTTTCCATTTTCAGTTACTGTTTTACTTATATATTATGCATTGTAGCACTATTTTAATTACAGCTTTTATACACGTGTTATATATAGGATGCTAGTTTTACTTACTATTTTCTTATGCTCACCTAGGATGTTAGTTGCTTTCAGTTTTATACTGTTCAAATTATGTATGTCACCTAGCATATTCTATTTGATCATAAGCATGTTTAGGTTGTACTTTTCTTACAGTTTTGTTTAGTCTTTGCTTACTTGTCTTTGTTGTAGTTGCTTGGAGGAGGTATGTATTACTTCCTAGTTGCTTTAGTTATAAACTATTTGTTTATAACTTTATAATGTTCTTTTTGTATGCTTTTCTGCATCTATTTATTTCAGTTTCTGGTTGATGGTGATATTCAAGTAACCTAATAAAATTGTTTGTCCTAAAATGTGCTTAGACATATTGTCTAACCAGTTTTTCTTTTATTGGCTGGGGCCCTACTATTATGAAATTGATAATAGTAGGTTCTGAGTTTGTTGGAGCAGCAGATCCAGTAGAGAGCTTGCCTTTGGGAGAGGAGCCCGTTCTGGAAGATTTACAGCCTTAGTTTTCTTTCTTTCAGTGAGATTGAGAGTTCATTTCAGTTCTTTTAAACTTATTAATTATTGTAATAATACAAGTTTATATTTCTCTTTCAGCACTTTACTTATTCTGTATTGTTGTATTTTATACTAATTGGATGGATGTTATATTTTATGCTTCCGCACTCTGAGTTCATGTATAGTCATTTAGTGATAGTATTTTTGGATGAATGGCAAAGTCCTTGGTTAAATTGGATTAGAATGTGTGTCTAATCCAATCTTAAGTAGGGACCTTGTCATTTGGTGACCCCTCCACCATAATCATGTTAACTTAAGGGTTAACAGGACCACAGCGGGGCATGGCTGCCATAGTTGGTATCAGAGAATTCCATAAGGTGTCATATTAGAATTTGTATTCCTTTCTACCTAATGGACTGTTCTTCTGCCACTTGATCACTAAATGAATACTTGAATTGATATCCATCACATTATGAGTATAACTCAGAATAAGTTAAGTTATTAAATAACTATAAAAGATGATAAACCATAAATATCAAATTATGTATATATATATATATGCTCAACAAATCTAAGTAGAATGTTATAATTGTAGGAATAAAAGATCATCTAGGAATGATATTCATGATTTACTTAAAGGAGTTCGAGACTATTTTGAAATATGAACATAAATTAGGTAAGAAGCAAGGAAGAACTATTGAAGGAGTATCAGAACAAGGATCACAAGTAATAAATAAATTAATGAAAGAAGGCGTCTATAGAGGCCTTGATTTTCCAGTACTAGCAAAGGAGTGGCTTGCGAGAGTTGACCATATATTTGGTGTTATGGAGTGGCCTAGTCACATCAAACTAGAAGTGGTGCTATGTCTTCTACGTATGCAAGCAAAAGAATGGTGGATTATGTCATACAGAGAATTATTTCATAAAGCACAGGAGGAGCATCGTGAAGTAACTTATGAAGACTTTCGTAGAGCATTTTTCACTAAGTATATAGTGTGGGAATAATATGTAATTCATGATGTAATAAGTATGATATATGTCACTATTATAATAAAAGTTTAATGATAAATAAATAAGGAATTTAATTTTTGTCATATGATTCATTTTAATTAAGTTAAGTATACATATTTTGATTTCAGGAAAATGAATCCTGCTACCTCTCCAAATAATACTCCACTCAACCCTCAACTGTTTGTGAGCAACGCTCCAAACAATACCGTGGCCGCTTCTAATACTATGGATGAAATAACCTCTCTGAGAAATATGGTTACTGCAATGCTAGAGAATCAAAATCAGCAGGCTCTAGCTATTCAAAAGTTAGTATCTGTAATACCCGCCACTAATGCCAGCACCTCTTCAGCATCTCCCGCTCCACAAGTTCCCAATACCTTTCAACAGTCTGCAGATGGGATACTTCACAATTTTCTAAGACTAAGACCTCCTACCTTTGAAGGATCTGAATCACCAATGGACACTCTGGCATGGTTGAAGATAATAGAGAAAAACATCACTAGCCTGGGTTGTTCAAGCAACCAATCTGTAAGATTAGCCACTCACCTTCTGCAAGGAGAAGCAGAACATTGGTGGGAACAAGAAAGGAATACGCATTTCGAGGAATTCGAATTAGATGAAATAGAATGGAGCTGGTTTGTCCAAGCATTCAAGGAATCATTTATTCCACCATCCACTAAGAACATAATTGGCGAATCATTATTAAAATTAACCCAAGGAAATCGATCAGTAGCTGAATATACTTCAGAATTTCAGAAACTTATTCGATTTTCACCTCACTTGGTTCCTACTGAAGCAGATAGATGTTTCAGATTCGAGAATGGACTTTGAGAATCCATTAAAGATCATGTAATTCCCCTACAACAGACCCAGTTCGAGAAATTGGTTGAAACATCACGAGTTGTAGAGCATCATCAATTAGTCAAGGACATGAAGAGAAAGGCTTTTAACATGAACAAATACCCTCAGAACTTTAAGCAACAAAGAACAAACCAAGGAAGGGTATATCAGATGGAAGCTACTGAAACATCAAGCCAAACTGCCGCCTGTAATAGGCCACATCCTTATGGAAAATGTTATCATTTTGGCAGAGTATGTTTTACTTGTGGAAGGCAAGGTCATGCGTATAGGGACTGTCGATCAAATAAAATGATTGATGGAGTAACTATTGAATGGAATCGTATGAATAAAGTATTACGTGCTACTCCCATCAATTTTAGAGAGCCTCAGAGGACTCTTATGCCACCTCCTGCTCAAGAGCGAACCCTTACAAAGGTTCAATATGCTGCAAAACCTTCAAACCCAAATCAATCAACAGCTCAGACATCTGACAGCAAACCTGCTGGAAAGGCAAGAGTGTACAATCTCACTCTTGTAGAAGCAGCAGAAGACAACAACGTAGTCTCAGGTACAATTCGCAACTTTTATTTTTCTTACTGAAATTAGAACTTTCTCAAGTCTATATTTTATTAATTAGGCACCCTATACTTTAAAGATGAGCTATGCAGTATATTGTTTGATACTGGGGCTAGTCATTCGTTTATCTCTGAAAATTTTGCTAAGAGATTAGGACTACCCTGCTACAAATTTGTGAAGATCTTAAGTGTTGGACTTCCTTCTGGAGCCCAACTTAGTGCAAACAAATTCTGTGACATTCAAATACTAATCAACAACCATACATTCCAAGCCAAGTTAATTATACGACCTATAGTAAATTTCGATATCATACTAGGCATGAATTGGCTTAGTATGCATAATGATACTATTAACTGTCAAAGGAAGAAGGTTATCTTGCAAACTCCAGGAGCTTCAACAACGTTTATTGGGAAGTTCAGCACTAGTAGCTCCTTAATCAACGCAATTCAAGCAGAGAAAAGAGTGCGCAAAGGTTATAATTGTATTCTGATGGTGATGATGGGTAGTAGCAAAGAAGTGACCCCAATCTCTAAAATAAAAGTTGTTAGAGATTTTGAAGATGTTTTTCCTGAAGAACTGCCTGGTTTACCACCAACCAAAGAAGTAGAATTTGAAATAAATATAGTTCCGGGGACACAACCTCTATCAAAAGCACCATATAGAATGGCCCCGAAAGAACTGCAAGAGTTAAATGAGCAATTACAAGAATTGCTAAATAAGGGGTTTATTAAACCAAGTATGTCCCCGTGGGGAGCTCCAGTATTATTTGTAAAGAAGAAAGATGAGTCTATGAGAATGTGCATAGACTACAGAGAGCTGAATAAAGTCACTATTAAAAATAGATACCCACTTCCTCGTATCGATGATCTGTTCGATCAACTTACCGGTGCTGTAGTGTTCTCTAAAATTGATTTAAGATCAGTGTATCATCAAGTGAAGGTATAGGACTCCGATGTAGAGAAGACAGCGTTCAGAACGCGATATGGGCATTTTGATTTCTTGTAATGTCATTTGGTCTCACAAATGCCCCATCTCTGTTCATGGACTTAATGCAGAGAGTTCTGAAACCTTATCTAGATAAGTTATAGTATTTATTGATGATATCTTAATTTACTCCAAGACAGTAAAGGATCATGAAGAGCACTTGAGATTAGTTCTGGAGAAACTCAGAGAAATTGAATTATATGCTAAATACTCTAAGTGTGAATTTTGGCTGAATTCTGTATCATTTCTTGGACATGCGGTTGATGCTCGTGGAATCCAAGTAGACCAGAGCAAGATTAGTGCTATTCAGGATTGGGTTCAGCCCAAGACAGTTATTGAAATTTGTAGTTTTCTGGGTCTAGCCGGATACTACAGAAAGTTTGTTAAAGGCTTCTCCCAGTTTGCCGCACCTCTTACAAAATTAACTCAGAAGGCAGTTCCATTTGTTTTGTCAAAAGAATGTGAAACTGCATTTCAGTCTATAAAGGATGTATTAACTTCTGCTCCAGTTTTAGTTCTTCCAAAAGAAGGAGTCAATTATCAGGTGTATACAGATGCATCTGGAATTGGGTTAGGATGCGTACTAATGCAAGAAGGCAAAGTTATAGCGTACGTGTGGCAGCCCTGCCCCGCCGTGGTCCTGTTAACCCTTAAGTTAACATGATTACGGTGGAGGGGTCACCAAATGACAAGGTCCCCACTTAAGAATTGGATTAGACACGTGTTCTAATCCAACTTAAATAAGGATTTTGCCATTCAACCCAAAATATCATCACTAAATGATCATACAAGAACTCAGAGTGCGGAAGCAATAAAAATATAACATCCATCCATACAGTATATATACAATAATACAGAATAAGTAAAGTGCTGGAGAGAGAATTTTAACCTGTATTATTACAACATTTAATAAATTTAAGAGAACTAAAAAAAGTAAACTCTCGATCTCACAAGCAACAGAAACTAAAGCTAAAGATCTTCAGGAACGGGCTCTTCCTCCAATGGCAAGCTCTCCATTGGATCTGCTGCTCCAACAAACTCAGAACCTACCATTATCAGTTTCGTAATGGTAGGGCCCCAGCCAACAAAAGAAAAACTGGTTAAACTATTGTCTAAGTACATTTTAGGGCAAACAATTTTATTAAGTTACTTGAATATCACCATAAACCAGTATTAAAGCAAAAAGGTGCAGAAAGCGTACAAAAAGAACAGTAATAAGTTATAAACAAACAGTTTATAACTAAGCAAATAGGAAGTAACACATACCTCCTCCAAGCAACTGCAACAAAGACAGGTAAGCAAAAGACTAAACAAAACTGTAAGAAAAGTACAACCTAAACATGCTTATTATCAAACAGAACATGCTGAGTGACATACAAAATTTAAATAGTGAAAAATTGAAAACACTAACATCCTATGTGAGCATATGAAAACAGTAAGTAAAACTAGCATCCTATATATAATATGTGCAGGAAAGCTATAAGTAAAATAGTACTGAGATGCAGAATATGCAAGTAAAACAGTAACTGTAAACTGAAACTATAGTGACTATATAAGTCACCTGAACTGAACACGAACTCAGCAAATCTTAGCCTGATGAGCTAAGAAACTCTGAACTGAATATCACTGAAAACTCTTAGCCTGATGAGCTAAGACAGAACTGAATGTAAGTGTACTTGAATTAGTATATCCATATCAGAATCCTGACTCTATAGTCAGTAGGGCTAGAGTCTATCCATCCTATCACTCAGACTAGGCATGGCCAATAGACTGTCGGACATTAAACCCTCGAAAGGTTGCCGACCCCGAACGAGTTGATCGAAGAGGTATACTAATCAAGCTACACCTTACAAACCACTTGTGAAATGAAAACATAATGCTACTTATAAATATTCCAAATTAACATAAGATATTTATCAAATATCTTAAGTACATAATACATGTTCAAGGTATAAGGATCAAAATCAAGGAATGCGAAGCATCAAAATCAAAGTGCAAGAAACTCTATCTAAAACACAGGTGATATTTGTTGTTATCTACTTTATTCGTTCCATCTTCATTAAGTTACATAAGTTTCAGAATTATCAATTCTTGCACATTTTGTAACTTAGAATCACGAATCCTACTAGTTGAAGATAATTTGGACTGGCCAAGTCCTAATTATAACTTAATCAAAAGGCGACTATTTGGTTAAAATAAATCATCGACATAATTTTGTAATTTAAATCATCCCAACCTCATCTTGATTAGCATAATCAAGATGAAAAGATTAAGAATTAGACTCCAGATGATGAGGTCTAATCACTTAATCTAAAGATATAATCTAAGGGTCTAAGTTTAGAACCCAAATCTCACAGATTAGGTTAAGGCAAGTCCTAATGATAAATCAATTCATTAGGATAGATCTCTATTCTTAATTCTAGAGTTTAAAGATCAAATAATCATTTAATAAACTAAGAAAATCTATAAACTAGAAAACTCAAGGTTTCACCTATTGAATAACCCAATTTACTCAATAGATGAATTCTAACTTAAGATCTATTCCTAATCTTAGGAATTTAAGGCTCTTAATTACTAAGAGTATCTCTCAAGACACACATCCTAACTAATGTTATAAGACCTAAGGATAAATCTAAGAATGATTAAAGAATGAGAACACTCACTAAGGACTTAGGAATTTTCTTAAGGAGCAAATTTTGAGATTTTAATCAAAATCTAATTTAGACTTGAATTTGATTAATTTCAGTTCTAAATCATTCTATTTACTGATTTTAGTGATTATAAAGATGATTTTAGGGCTGTAGGATGCTAAACCTTAAATTTGGGAAAAATTACCATTTTGCCCCTACTTAAGGGTTCAAAAGATCAAATCTTGATCTAGGATTTTAAATCTGAAATTTTATTTTGGGATATGTTTATTACTGTCCAATATAAGATTAGACTATAACTAAATTAATTTTGGGTGATTATTAAGCCATATTAATTTTGGGTGAGCCCGATGAAAGGAATCTATCATTTTGGAGTTTTAGGAAAGCTCAGTCCAAGGTTCGTTGGACTTTTCAAAATTTTGCAGAAGATTGGTACAGCAGGTTATAAATTAGAGCTACCAAAAGATTTTGCTGCTGTTCATAATGTTTTCCATGTTTCATCTCTAAGGAAGTGTCTTCAAGATCCTTCACATCTTATAGAACATCCTGCAATTGAAATTCAACCTGATCTTTCTTACACTGAAGAACCAGTTAAAATCCTAGATCGTGATCTGAAGAAGTTAAGGAATTGATCTATTCCAATGATAAAGATTCAGTGGAAGAACCGGTCTTGTAATGAAGCCACCTGGGAGAAAGAGGTGGATATGCGTTAGAAGTACCCAAACCTTTTTAATCAAGGTGATTCTTCAACTCTATCTTATTTCATTTCATTTCTTTTTATATCTGCTTAAATTCTTTTTCTCACTTGAGTGATGTCGAGGACGATATCGTTCTTAAGTGGGGGAGTTTGTAACAACTCAGGTTGTTACTTTGCTCAATTAAGACTAATCTAAGTCTTAATTAAGGTTCTAAGTCACTAATTAAGTAATTTAGAACTCGTCTCTGAAACCTAAGTCAAACCAGAAGTCAACAAAGTCAAATCTGGAATTCTGGAAAATCCCAAACTGTAGAAATTAACTTTTTATATAGACCTCGAATTGAAAATCTAACTTCGCCATTGTATTTAGAACACCCAAATTAGCTAGGGGTGAAATTTTGGAGGCATTTGGAAGTCGTTGGATTTTCATCAAATATTTTAATATTATTTAAATACCTAAAAATTCAAATAATTAAATACTCATCAAAATGAAAATCCGAGTGCGCCGTTGCGTTTCTCACCCCTCATTTAGCTAGGGGTGATTTATTGGAAATTTTTTTGGAATGCATTTTCATGGTTAAATTTAATTAATAAAATCTGTGTAAAATGAATTAAATAATTATATTATTTTTTAAACTTAACGCCGCCGTCTATGCATAGTGCGCGCCGTTAACTTCTTTAGGTTTCCCGTCTAATTTAACGGATCTCCCGAGCCGTCCGATCGGGAGATCTGACGATCGGGAGATCATCCCTTCCGCGAACTCCATCTCCTCGGCGCGTGTCCCCGATTCGCGCACGCGTCGCCTGCCGACACCGCGTGGCTCAACTGAGCCAACCAAGACTCTTGTTCGACCACTTAGGAGTTAGTATAAGCTGTACAGAGATGTTCGGCCCGAGTTTTGGATCAAAGTTGGAAACCCTAGTCGTGTAGGAGATCAATCGGGAAGCTGCAGACCTTCAAAGGATCCCTAGCAAGTACATCTTAACTCTTATTTCCTTCTGGATTACCTGCGTGCGTGATTCCTCTATTTTTCTTATGATCGATTGTTATTGTTTGTCAAACTATCGACATTCGATCAAACCCTAAGTAACTCATTGGAACTCCGTGCGAAAACCCTAAGCCTCGGGTATGCCGAATCGAGAGGAAGACGAAGAGTTGCCTTTTGGGTCGGGCCGAAATGGGCTGGGACCGAACCGCACCTCTGCTGTGCTGAGGGATCCTTCCGTCCACGTGGCAACATCTCGGCGCTCCACGTGGCGCTCTATTTTGCCGGCTGTAGAGGTGGACCCCGCAGTCCATTTCGTTGACTCAGGATGGGTCCCGCTGTCGCTCTCGACCTATCAGGCTACGCCACGTGGCCTTCCCTGCTGTCATCGCAATAATGTGGGTTCCATAATAATGATTAAGATTTTATTTAATATAATTTAGTTTATTTGATATAAACAGCAGAATTATTCTAATTTAAAAGTAGGAATTTTATTAATTGTAGAACTCAAAACTCTAATAACTTGCAATCCATACATCCAAATCATACAAATGAATATACCAAATTGATCAGAAAAATGCAAGGAAATTAATGATGCCAATAATTTTGCTGTAAGATCAATGTTTAACTTAGTGACATTTAGGGTATTAATTAAGTCCAAATAATGTCACAAAATTTCATTTGCCCATAATTTTGTAACCAATAATTCAAACATATTGAATATGGGTCTCAAAGTGATCAGAAAACTCTAAGAATTAATTTGATAGTATTCACTTTGCTGTTTGATTTAGTCTTTGCCTAATCACATTTAGAACCTAATCCTAATTACCCTAATTAGACCTAAAACTTCAATTGACCATAACTTGGTCAATTGAGCTCCAAATTTAATGATCCAAATATCAATTTAGATTAGAAGATCCTAATTAACAGTAATCTGTAAAAATATTTTAGATCCAACAGTTCAATTTGCTAATCACCCTTAAGTACTCTAAATCTTAATTAATGAATATTAGTAAATCTAATAATTCAAATTGAGTGATTTAAGTTTCAAAGGACTCATAGAGTCATTTAGAACCTAGCTGTAAGGTTGAATTAGTGTTTGAGTAATTAATTTTATTAATCACTCACTAATCACCCTAAACCTTAATTAGGTCATAACTTAGCCAAATTAGATCCAAATTGATCCTACCACATGTCATGGTGATCAGTGGAATAATTGTAAACCATAGCCACTTATTTTACTCAATTTGGACACTAATTGACAAAGTTAGGATTTTGACCCTTAATTAAGGTTCCCTTAATTAACCCTTTAAACCCTAAATCTTGTATTGGCCATAACTTGGCCAATACTTATCAGAATTTAGCAAATTTAGATTCTATGAAAAGCTTAGATAGTAAACAACAGTAATCTAAAAGAAAATTTAGCTTTTACTTAGTCAAATTACTAATTTGCCCTTATGAGTCAAATTCACTAATTTGATCTCATATAGCTTAATAATCACCCAAAATTAATTTAGTTACTGTCTAATCTTATATTGGACAGTAAGAAACATATCCCAAAAGAAAATTTCAGATTTAAAACCCTAGATCAAGATTTGATCTTTTGAACCCTTAAGTAGGGGCAAAATGGTAATTTTGCCCAAATTTAGGGTTTAGCATCTTAAAGCCCTAAAATCATCTTTATAATTACTAAAATCAGTAAATAGAATGATTTAGAACTGAAATTAATCAAATTCAAGTCTAAATTAGATTTTGATTAAAATCTTAAAATTTGCTCCTTAAGAAAATTCCTAAGTCCTTAGTGAGTGTTCTCATTCTTTAATCATTCTTAGATCTATCCTTAGGTCTTATAACATTAGTTAGGATGTGTGTCTTGAGAGATACTCCTAGTAATTAAAAGCCTTAAATTCCTAAGATTAGGAATAGATCTTAAGTTAGAATTCATCTATTGAGTAAATTGGGTTATTCAATAGGTGAAACCTTGAGTTTTCTAGTTTATAGATTTTCTTAGTTTATTAAATAATTATTTGATCTTTAAACTCTATAACTAAGAATAGAGATCTATCCTAATGAATTAATTTATCATTAGGACTTGCCTTAACCTAATCTGTGAGATTTGGGTTCTAAACTTAGACCCTTAGATTATACCTTTAGATTAAGTGATTATATCTCATCATCTGGAGTCTAATCATCTTAATTATGCTAATCAAGATGAGGTTGGGATGATTTAAATTACAAAATTATGTCGATGATTTATTTTAACCAAATAGTCGCCTTTTGATTAAGTTATAATTAGGACTTGGCCAGTCTTAATTATCTTCAACTAGTAGGATTCATGATTCTAAGTTACAAAATGTGTAAGAATTGATAATTCTGAAACTTATGTAACTTAGAGAAGATAGAACGAATAAAGTAGATAACAACGGATATCACCTATGTTTTAGATAGAGTTTCTTGCACTTTGATTTTGATGCTTCGCATTCCTTGATTTTGATCCTTATACCTTGAACATGTATTATGTACTTAAGATATTTGATAAATATCTTATGTTAATTTGGAACATTTATAAGCAGCATTATGTTTTCGTTTCACAAGTGGTTTGTAAGGTGTAGCTTGATTAGTATACCTCTTCGATCAACTCGTTCGGGGTCAGCAACCTTTCGAGGGTTTAATGTACGACAGTCTATTGGCCATGCCTAGTCTGAGTGATAGGATAGATAGACTCTCGTCCTACTGACTATAGAGTCAGGATTCTGATATGGATATACTAATTCAAGTACACTTACATTCAGTTCTGTCTTAGCTCATAAGGCTAAGAGTTTTCAGTGATGTTCAGTTCAGAGTTTCTTAGCTCATCAGGCTAAGATTTGCTGAGTTCGTGTTCAGTTCAGGTGACTTATATAGTCACTGTAGTTTCAGTTTACAGTTACTGTTTTACTTGCATATTCTGCATCTCAGCACTGTTTTACTTACAGCTTTCCTCCACATGTTATATATAGGATGCTAGTTTTACTTACTATTTTTATATGCTCACATAAGATGTTAGTGTTTTCAGTTTTTCACTATTTAAATTTTGTATGTCACTCAGCATGTTCTGTTTGATCATAAGCATGTTTAGGTTGTACTTTTCTTACAGTTTTGTTTAGTCTTTTGCTTACCTATCTTTGTTGCAGTTGCTTGGAGGAGGTATGTGTTACTTCCTATTTGCTTAGTTATAAACTGTTTGTTTATAACTTATTACTATTCTTTTTGTACGCTTTCTGCACCTTTTTGCTTCAGTACTGGTTTATGGTGATATTCAAGTAACTTAATAAAATTGTTTGCCCTAAAATGTACTTAGACAATAGTCTAACCAGTTTTTCTTTTGTTGGCTGGGGCCCTACCATTATGAAACTGATAATGATAGGTTCTGAGTTTGTTGGAGCAGCAGATCCAGTGGAGAGTTTGCCATTGAAGGAGTAGCCCATTCCTGAAGATCTTTAGCTTTAGTTTCTGTTGCTTGTGAGATCGAGAGTTTCCTTTTTTTTAGTTCTCTTAAATTTATTAAATGTTGTAATAATATAGGTTAATATTCTCTCTCCAGCACTTTACTTATTCTGTATTATTGTATTTATACTGTATGGATGGATGTTATATTTTTATTGCTTCCACACTCTAAGTTCTTGTATGATCATTTAGTGATGATATTTTGGGTTGAATGGCAAAATCCTTATTTAAGTTGGATTAGAACACGTGTCTAATCCAATTCTTAAGTGGGGACCTTGTCATTTGGTGACCCATCCACCGTAATCATGTTAACTTAAGGGTTAACAGGACCACGGCGGGGCAGGGCCGCCGCACGTACGCTATAACTTTGCCTTCTTGCATTAATACGCATCCTAACCCAATTCCAGATGCATCTGTATACACCTGATAATTAACTCATTCTTTTGGAAGAACTAAAACTGGAGCAGAAGTTAATGCGTCCTTTATAGACTGAAATGCAGTTTCACATTCTTCTGACCAAACAAATGGAACTGCCTTCTGAGTTAATTTTGTAAGAGTGCGGCAAGTTGGGAGAAGCCTTTAACAAACTTTCTGTAGTATCCGGCTAGACCCAGAAAACTACGAATTTCAGTAACTGTCTTGGGCTGAACCCAATCCTGAATAGCACTAATCTTGCTCTGGTCTACTTGGATTCCACGAGCATCAACCACATGTCCAAGAAATGATACAGAATTCAACCAAAATTCACACATAGAGTATTTAACATATAACTCATTTTCTCTGAGTTTCTCTAGAACTAATCTCAAGTGCTCTTCATGATCTTTTACTGTCTTGGAGTAAATTAAGATATCATCAATAAATACTATAACAAATTTATCTAGATAAGGTTTCAGAACTCTCTGCATTAAGTCCATGAACAGAGATGGGGCATTAGTGAGACCAAATGACATTACAAGAAACTCGAAATGCCCATATCGTGTTCTGAACACTATCTTCTCTACATCTGAGTCCTTTACCTTCACTTGATGATACCCTGACCTTAAATCAATTTTAGAGAACACTATAGCACCGGCAAGTTGATCGAACAGATCATCGATACGAGGAAGTGGGTATCCATTTTTAATAGTGACTTTATTCAGCTCCCTGTAGTCTATGCACATTCTCATAGACCCATCTTTCTTCTTTACAAATAATACCGGAGCTCCCCACGGGGACATACTTGGTTTAATAAACTCCTTATTTAGCAGTTCTTGTAATTGCTCATTTAACTCTTGCAGTTCTTTAGGGGCCATTCTATATGGTGCTTTTGATAGAGGTTGTGTCCCCGGAACTATATTTATTTCAAATTCTACTTCTCTGGTTGGTGATAAACCAGGCAGATTTTCAGGGAAAATATCTTCAAAATCTCTAACAACTTTTATTTTAGAGATTGGGGTTACTTCTTTGCTACTATCCATCATCACCATCAGAATACAACTATAACATTTGCACACCATTTTCTCTGCTTGAATTGCGTTGATTAAGGAGCTACTAGTACTGAACTTCCCAATAAACGTTGTTGAAGCTCCTGGAGTTTGTAGGATAACCCTCTTCCTTTGACAGTTAATAGTAGCATTACACATACTAAGCCAGTTCATGCCTAGTATGATATCAAAATTTACTATATGTAGCATAATTAACTTGGCTTGGAATGTATGGTTATTGACTGGTATTTGAACATCACAAAATTTGTTCGCACTAAGTTGGGCTCCAGAAGGAAGTCCAACACTTAAGATCTTCGCAAGTTTGTAGCAGGGTAATCCTAATCTCTTAGCAAAATTTTCAGAGATAAACGAATGACTAGCCCCAGTATCAAATAATATACTGCAGGGCTCATCTTTAAAGTATAGGGTGCCTAGTAAAAATACAAATTTTAGGAAGTTATAATTCAGTAAGAAAAGAAAAAGTTGTGAATTATACCTGAGACTATGTTGTTGTCTTCTGCTGCTTCTACAGGAGTGAGATTGTACACTCTTGCCTTTCCAGCAGGTCTGCTGTCAGATGTCTGGGTTGTTGATTGATTTGGATTTGAAGGCTTTGCAGCATATTAAACCTTTGCAAGGGTTCGCTCTTGAGCAGGAGGTGGCATAAGAGTCCTCTGAGGCTCTCTGAAATTGATGGGAGTGGCACGGAATACTTTATTCGTACGATTCCGTTCAATAGTTATCTATCAATCGTTTTATTTGATCGACAGTCCCTATACGCATGACCTTGCCTTCCACAAGTAAAACATACTCTGCCAAAATGATAACATTTTCCATAAGGATGTGGCCTATTAAAGGTGACAGTTTGGCTTGATGTTTCAGTAGTCTCTATCTGATATACTCTTCCTTGGTTTGTTCTTTGTTGCTTGAAGTTCTGAGGGTATTTGTTCATATTGAAAGCTTTGACCTTGACCCATACACTGGGACGCTCTGGTTCGCTGGATGCCTATTCGGCCTAAATCCTTTGGCTGGCGCACCTGTGAGGAGATAATTCTCCTCACAGAGAGCATGGGTCGCCTTGACCTTGACCCATACACGTTCAGGAATCAAGGAGGAAGCGATAGGACGACACGCGAGGCTCTGGGGTGGTCTGGATCATTGGGGTCTTACTCGGCATTTTCTGCCGTTCAGCGCTTCGACTGGATCGATCAAGTTCAGTCGAATTGATCGATCTGGTCGAACCTGACCCTCGATACCAGCTTACAATTATTGCTCTGAGGGTTTCGATACCAATCAGAGGGCTAAATGGCTCAGGAGTTCGCCGCATTCGCGCGAATTGGCCCGACTGGTAGTGTGCTCCCAGACGGTGCTTAGGCCGTCTGGCGCACTGCCAAGGCTCACTAGAGGTCTAGGATGACCGCTAGGAGCTAAGGAAAGGTCCTAGCACAGCATCTATGGCTTGAGGAGAGGCAAATCGAGCTGAATTCAGCTCGACATAGAGGAGGAAAGAGCTGTACCTCGGTTTGAAGATTCGCAGCGAATGCAGGCCGCCTCGAGTGAACTTAGAGGTTTCAGGAGCTCCGCAAGGGGGTCTGAACTCCAGACCTCACCCTCAATCAGCAGATGCAGCGGGTTCGATCATCGGGAGAGCTTGGAAGAACTGGGAGCTGCGAACGGAGGGCAGTGGGGAAGATGAGCCTCTCAGTGAGCAAAGGAGCTCACTGAGGGGTAATGGGGGTATTTATAAGCTGCTGGGAGGTCCAGGGTGGCTGCAGAGGTCTGGAGCCATGGCTTAAGCTCGGCCCGAGGGGTCACTCGCCATTCCCTCTCAGGGAATGGCTCAGCCATCCCTACGGCTCGGCCACAATGGGAAAGACCTCTAACGGTCCAGCTGACCTGGCAGGAGGGTGGCCGACAAGGTCGATGTGGCTGGGTACGGAAAATTTTCTGCGCTCGGGCTAAATCTCTCGGGGACGAAGGTGAACAGCGACCGGGAGATCGAGGGCCGTCTGATGCACGGAGACGTTGGGATTCGACGGCTTGATGGAAGTCCTGGGTAACGGCCGTGCGGATTGAATCTCAGACGTCGGATCCCAGATGTGTTCGAGCGTATAAGATCAAATCACAGGTGGAGTGATGCGGGCCGCTGGATCTTGCGCTGTGATGCGCGCCAGAGATCATGCTGGCTTAACACCGTGCGCTGTTGTCGGGACCCCGCAGCGGATCTGCCGCGGTCCCGACAACAAATCCCACAGAGTTAATTTCTTAAATAATTTAATTTAATTAATTAAAATCCATTTAAATAAATATTAATTATTCCAAAATTTCCCAAATTCAATTTAGGACCAAATGAGCTTCAAAAATTCTCAAAAATTCACCATTAGCAAATTTGGGTATGAGGAATTCAAAAATGAAGTCAAATTTTAATTTGGAGATCAAAATAATTTAGGTATTTTTCAGGGCTTAAAAATAGCCAAAAATACTAAATTCTCTAAATTAGCTCCAATTGATTTTCAAACTTCTAGGTTTAGGTTTAAATGACCCATTGAATTCAATGGAATCAAAATCAAACCTTTGTTTGGCTCAGCTAATCTAGTTTTAGCTAGGGTAACAACCTAGGGTTGTTACAGACTCCCCCTCTTAAGAACGATGTCATCCCGACATCACCCAAGTGAAGAAATGTCCTACTGCAACAATATGAGTTTTAGATGCAATTGAAGGAAAAGAAATGAATAGTACCTAAGTTTGCAAAGAGCTGGGGATATTTATTGCGCATATCCATCTCTTTTTCCCAAGTAGATTCTTCTAATGATCTGTTCTTCCACTGAATTTTGACCATAGGAATTGAACGATTCCTCAGCTGTTTCTAATCACGAGCTAAAATTCTGATAGGTTCTTCAGCATAAGAAAGATCAGGTTGAATTTCTACTACTGGGAGTTGAACGAGATGAGAAGGGTCTCGAAGACATCTTCTCAATGAGGATACATGAAATACTTTATGGACAGCTGCGAAGCCATCAGGTAGGCCTAGCCGATAAGCAGATGACCCTACCTTGGCCAAGATTTTGAAAGGTCCTACATAGCGGGGACTGAGTTTCCCAGCTACACCAAATTTGAAAACACCCTTCATTGGGCTGACCTTTAGATAAGCAGAATCTCCCACATTGAATTCTAAGAGACGGTGGTGAGAGTCATGATACTTACTTTGACGATATTGAGCTGAACGAATTCTCTGCTGAATTAACTTGATCTTGCTGCTGGTTTCTTCTACCAATTCTGAACCAAACAGTTGAGCACTTCCTATTTCAGACCAGGCTAGCGGAGTACTACATTTTCTACCACACAAAGCTTCATAAGGAGCCATCTTAATACTGGCTTGAAAACTGTTGTTATAGGCGAACTCCACTAACGGGATGTGATCTTCCCAGGAACCAACAAAATCAAGGATACAGAGTCTAAGCAAGTCTTCCAGAACTTGATTTACTCTCTCAGTCTGACCATCCGTCTGAGGATGAAAAGCTATACTCATGGCTAGAGTCGTTCCCAGGTCTTGATGCACAGCCTGCCAAAACTTGGAAGTAAATCTGCTATCTATATCAGATACAATTGACTTTGGAATTCCATGCAATCTGATAATCTCCTTGATGTAGAGCTTTGCCAACTTCTCTACTGAATCAGTTTGATGAATAGGAAGGAAATGCGCTGATTTAGTTAATCGATCAACAATAACCCAGATTGCATCGGCACCAGATTTGGCACGAGGCAATCCCATGACAAAGTCCATTGATATATCGAACCATTTCCATTCAGGAATATCTAGCGGATGCAGAAGACCACCAGGTCTTTGGTGTACGGCCTTTACTAGATTACAGGCATGGCATTTGGCCACAAAGTCAGCTACATCTTTCTTCATACCTGGCCACCAAAATGATTGCTTCAAATCTTGATACATCTTAGTACCGCCTGGGTGAATATGATACCCAGAATTATGGCCTTCGACTAAAACCTCTTGATGCATAGATTTAGGTATCCACAATCGATTGCCCTGATAAACTACACCATTCAGCAACTGCAAATCCTGACGACGACCACCTTCGATATCTGCTTTAAATTTCAGATACTCATCATCTTTAGTTTGCGAGATGGAGACATCTCGGTGGAAAGTGGGTTTCACATTAATATTTGCTAATAGCGAACTCAGCATATCGCCATTAATTGGAGTAATCTTGAGCTTACAAAATTCAGGTTCTAAGAAACTGGAGGCAATCATAGAGGTTAGAGTAGCACGACGACTAAGAGCATCGGCCACAACGTTTGCTTTTCCGGGATGATACTGGATACTGAGATCATAATCACTGATAAGTTCCAACCATCTTCTTTGACGGCAATTCAACTCTCGCTGGGTGAAGATGTACTTCAAACTTTGATGGTCAGTGAAAATTGAACATTGTACTCCATACAAATAGTGACGCCATATTTTCAAGGCGAATATTACGGCTGCAAGTTCAAGGTCATGAACTGGATAGTTTTTCTCGTGGGGTTTTAGTTGACGAGAGGCGTAAGCAATTACCTTACCCTCTTGCATCAAAATACAACCTAGACCGATTCCAGAAGCATCGGTATATACCTGATAATTCAAACCTTCTTTTGGTAGAACAAGAATTGGAGCGGTAGATAGAGCATCCTTAAGGGTTTGAAATGCTTTCTCGCATTCTGGGTTCCAAATGAATGGGACAGCCTTTTGGGTTAGTTTAGTCAACGACGAAGCGATCTGGGAAAAGCCCTTAACGAACTTCCTGTAGTATCCTGCTAATCCTAGGAAACTTCTAATATCGGTGACAGACTTAGGTTGAGCCCAATCCTGAATAGCCTTTACTTTGCTCTGGTCTACTCGAATTCTTTGAGCATCGACTACGTGCCCCAAAAATGCAATTGAGTTAAGCCAGAACTCGCACTTGGAGAACTTGGCATAAAGTTGATGCTCACGCAAGGTTTCCAACACTAACCTCAGATGTTCTTCATGGTCTTTTAGAGTTCTGGAGTAAATGAGGATATCGTGAATAAAGACGATTATGAATTTGTCCAGATATGGTTTCAGCACTCGCTGCATTAAATCCATAAAGATTGACGGTGCATTGGTGAGTCCGAACGACATTACCAAAAACTCAAAGTGTCCATAATGAGTATGGAACGCAGTCTTCCCTACGTCGTCTTCTTTTACTCGCAACTGATGGTATCCAGACCATAGATCGATTTTAGAAAATATCACGGCTCCGGATAATTGATCGAACAGATCGTCAATTCTAGGCAGTGGATATTTGTTCTTTATGGTGACCTTGTTTAGTTCGCGATAGTCTATACACATACGCATAGATCCATCCTTCTTCTTCACAAATAAAACTGGCGCTCCCCAAGGAGACATGCTTGGCCTGATAAAACCTTTATTCAGGAGCTCTTGCAACTGCTCATTGAGTTCTTGAAGCTCTTTAGGTGCCATTCTATAAGGTGCTTTGGATATTGGCTGTGTACCAGGAATCAATTCAATGGAGAATTCCACTTCTCTGGAAGGAGGTACACCAGGCAAATCTTCCAGGAATACATCGACGAATTCTTTGACTACCTTACAATCAGCAAGGGAGATATTTTCTTTTGTTTCGCCCATCATGGTGACTAAGTAGGCGCTACTACCTTTGACAATCAACTGTTCTGCTTTAATGGCATTTATTAAAGATAACTGCATGCTAGTTTTTCCTACAAATGTTTCAGGCTTACCCTGAGAGTAGAGAGTGACTTTCTTTTTATGGCAGTTAATCACAGCATTATTGTCACTAAGCCAATTCATCCCGAGGATGATGTCAAAGTTTACTATCGGTAGAACGATTAGCTTAGCCTGAAATTCTTGATCGTTTATTGGGACTTTGATATTGCAAAATTTCTGAGCACTTAATTGGATTCCTGATGGAAGTCCAACACTCAATCTTTGCGCTAAGTTGCATGTGTGGATTTTAAGATTATTAGCAAATTGTTCTGAGATGAATGAGTGACTGGCACCCATATCGAACAATACATTACAAGGTTGGTTATTGAAATAAAGTGTGCCTAAATTACACAATTTTGCATTAACAGCTTGAACAGATTTAACATACAGAAAGGCAATATGACAAGCGAGGTTTAAGAGTGTGTACCTGAAACCACGTTGTTATCTTCCGCAGCTTCCATAGGAGTTAAAGCATACACTCGGGCAGGTCTAGCAGGACGATTGTTATCTTGCCGTCGCTGGAAATTCTGAGAATTGGGTGCTGGGGGCAGGGTGTGAGCCACTTCAGGAGCAGGGGCTGGCATTATGGCTAGATTTGGTTCCCTCCGATTTAGTGGAGTTGCCCGAAACACCTGCTTCTTGTGATACGGCTTCATTTGAACTCCATCTATTATTTCTGTGTGCTCGCACTGATAAAATCGATGACCTGTGCGCCCACAATTAAAACATCTCTGGCCAAAGTGATAACACTTGCCATACGGATGTGGTTTGGCGCAGTTTTGAATTTGTTCAGTTGTAGGTGCAGCTTCCAGCTGATATACTTTCGCGGGGTTAGACCCGTGCCTTTTGAAATTTCCTCGCTGGTTCAGATTGGGTTGCGCCTTTCGCTTATGATCTTCTTCGGATAGGTGATGCTCAATCACCTTAGCTGTTTCCACTAGTTTGAAGAAACTAGTTAGACAGAGTGGCACTATCTGATTCTTCAACGAACTTCTGAGTCCACAAAGGAAGCGATGACACTTTGCTGACTCAGAGTGGGTAACATCTGGTGCAAAATGGATTAATCTACGGAACTCTCTCGTATTCCGCCACTGAGCGACTTCCTTGCGTCAACCTCATGATCGTATCTGTAATCATGTTTTGTGCGGACGGGGGAATGAACTCAGTCTTGAAGGCTTCAACAAATGCATCCCAAGGAATGGCGTCTAATTCATAATCGATGAACTGGGTGTTCCTGACTCCTTCCCACCAATATTCCGCCTCGGCGTGAAACAGATGAGTGGTTAGACGGACAGCTTCAGAGTTTGGAATTTTCAGACCAATTAGATCCTTTTCTACGGCCTTCAGCCAATCGGCTGTATCCATTGGGGATAAGTTCCCGCCAAAGGTTGGAGGCCTTAACCTCAGGAAATTATGGAGGAGATTATCTGCTGTATGGTGTGAAGATGAAGCAGCTTGTGGAGCATGGACTGTTGGAGCAGCGACAGTTGCTGGGGTTACACGCTCATTCAATAATTTCTGCATGACTAGAGCCTGTTGAGCTTGGTTCTCTAAGAGTGTTGCCACCATAGCTCGCAGATGAGCCACCTCGTCATTAGAACTACTGGAGGCCACAATGTTCTTGATAGGAGTAACAGTGGGTGGTGATCCAGAATCCATTCTAGTTTTTATTAAGAAAAGAACAACTCAGAATCTACTCTAAGGAAGGAAACCAAAATTTCTGATTGATTATAAAATTTTGAAATTACAATGTCAAACTATAAATGAAGTTTGCCTGAAATTAAAATAACATTTAATCTAACTATTATTCAGACTTTATCAATGTACTCGGCCCTAAAGGCTACACAAAAGTCCTCAAAGGTGACTTCTCGCCACTTCCTATTACGCTTCTTCTCGAGCTTTGCCATAGTCTCGTACCACCATACTCTGGCGTAGTCCACCATCAGGTCAGTCACCATATCTACATAGAGTGACTTGGGACACTCTATGTGTTCCAAAAAGGACTCTACTCGGCTCAGCCATTCTTGCGCATACACTGGAAAGTTGAGCCCTCGATATACAGTTTGTCGTAGAAGCTTTTCCAGGACCAAAATTCCTCTTGATGAAACTCCTTCGATTTGCTAGTTGCTTTCCTGCCTCCATTTGAAGCTACTGTCCCAAGCACTCCTGAAGATATGCTGATAGTAGTCTATATCGGACTCCTCAGATCCCATCTGACTCTGGGAGCAGAATTTTACTATATTTGTTAGACCCTAATTTAATAAATTTATTGGGTTGGGAGTATTCTCCTCTTTCATTGTGAATAGAGTTACTGGCACTACTATATTATGGATGTCACCTATATTGATGCGTGTATTTCAGAAGAACAATCCATTAGGTAGAAATGAATCATAGATCCCATTCTGACACCTTATGGTGTTCTCTGATACCAACTGTGGGCCCCCGTACTGACAATAAGGAAGTACGGTGCTCCAACTGTGGCAAATCCCCAACTTAAGTAAAGTTAGGCAAACCCAACGTATCTTAAGGCAAGGACTTGTCACCAAGTGCTGTAACATTCATCAATATTGATATCAAAGTGGTGGAAGCAATATAACATAGAGTAACATCCACAAGCATACGTAGTAGGAAAAGAAAATGCAATATAGTAACTCATCACAATGCAGAAAGTAAAGTACATTCAGAAAGTTTAATTATTACAAACTGAAATGAATAACTGAAGAATGAAAGACTCTCATCCTCACTGGAATAACAAGACAAAGCTAGCTAGACAGCAGCTGGAAGGTCCTCCTCCTGAACTGGCTCCTCCTCAGCGACATTGCCCACGAACAAGTCTGAATCTGACATTTGTCGATATCACAAATGCCAGGGCCCCAGCCAACAAAATAAAAAGGTTACAGTTAGACAATTGTCTAAGTACATTTTAGGCTATTTAAAGTGAACTGAATATTAAAGGATATCACATTTAAATTTAACTATACATGTAGTAGTAAAGGGGTGCAATAAGCTATGAAAGAACTGGGATACTATAAACTATCTATTTATAGCATGCAACATGTATGTAAAGTAACATACAGACTCAAAATAAGCAAGGTAAGGCTAAGAGCAAAATAACTGCAACTATTGAATAAACATGATCCTAACATGATTATGATCGAAGTAAAATATGCTGAGTATAAAAGAATACGAGTACAGAATATAATAAAATTCTAGCATCCTAAATATGCCATTTATACATATATCTAAGCCATAAAATATACATACAACATGCAGATTAATATGAAAAGAAAGGCCACTGAGACATGTGGCGAAAAGCAAAGCAATATATAATAAGTGAAGCCACTGAGACATGTGGCAAAGCGAGCAAATACTGAAAATAAGGCCACTGAAGCATGTGGCAAAACAAACCAGAAGTCAAAACAATACAATACAGGTAAAGTAGTAATATGCCTAAGTTCTAGTACTGCCATACCAGCCAATAGGCCATACAGGGCCCCCAATATCAATTAATCAGTCAATCCCCAGCCTAGCCATCTAAATATGCTAGGTCTGAGTCCAGTCTATACAATACTACTACTGAAGAGGCAGACTAAACTAGGTCATATTCTACTAACTGTGATAAAACAAAACTGAATGATATGTAAATTCAATACTAGCTTAGGATACATCATCCTAAGTTCTCTTATTATGCTCAAGGGCTAAAGCTCAAAATCCAAGGTATGCAAAGCAATCTAATCAAAGTAAGCAAGAGACTCAATCTAGACTTATGTGATATATGTTGTTGTCTAATTTCCAAATCTAACTACTCTGAGAAAGTACAAGCTTAGGATCTTCGATATCCAGCTATCGAGTAGAATCTCAGATTTACGTCCTTAAAGTCAAATATTAGAACTTAACAAGTTCTAATCAAAAATCGTGTGATGACTATATGGTTTAAATAAGCAAATCAACGACCTAATTTTATGAATATTTTACTCTCTTACCCAAATCCTGATCAAATAAATCAAGATTTAAGGATTTAGAACTTAAACCCTATGTTGAGTTCAAAATTCTTAATCCAAGGTGATACTAAAATAGGATCTAGGTTTCTCACTTAATCTCAAAGGGTAAAGGTTCCTATAAGTTAGAAGATTTAGGAACTACGATCTTAGTGAAAGGCTATTCTATTAATTATAAGATAAAATAATCAGTTAAGAACTTGAGACTCTAAGATATATATTCAATCTTTAAGATAATTTTATTATCTTATTGATTGAATCATCCTATAGCCGCATGGAAGGTTTCAAAAGATTAAACAATCAATCATTAAAGAATTTCAATTGGAGGTGGTTTGATTTCAAATTGAAGATCTAAGTCTAAGATCTAAGATCCAAAGATCTGAAGTTTGATCACTTTAGACATTAATTGGATTTTAGTTTAGGAGAATCCAATTGCATTTTCTTTAGCAATTAGGTTCAACATCTAGCTATGTTGGGCTTAATTGCTATAAGGGTTAATAGTTCTAAACATTAGGTTAACCATTAACTCATAATAATCTCTTTAGATTACTTAAGATCTAAGAGTCTAAGTTTGATCACTTTTAGATGTTAAGCTGAATTCTTAACTTAGACATTTCCAATTCCTTACCTTTTGATACTAAGCTCTTAAGCTATTTTATTTGAGTTTATTAATGATACAATTGACAATTCTTATTATTATATTTCAATTTTTTTTTTCAGGTCAAATGATCCTTAAATGGAATGCTTAAGAGTTAAGCATCTTATTTAAGGATTAAATGAGGATTTGATGATTTAAGGATCATATGAATAATATTATTGTTCTAAGATTTTAGAGAACATTTTTAATTTAAAGTGTATTACTGAAATTTTAAATCCTTGAGGGACATTAATCCATATTTTGGTCAACATGACCAAAATGCCCCTCTTAAGGCTAAAATTGGGATTTTAGGGTTTACTTACCCGAATTGGTTCTAATCTATTTTAATATATTTCACATGACTTAGTAAGGTGGGAAACACCCAAATTCTAGGTTTTGAAGACCTAATTGATCTTAATTAGCACTAATCACTTAATTAAGCCACTTAGGGTGATTAGTGAAATTAAGGCAATTTAGGGCAATCCAACTCTACACTTAGATTCTACTTGACTTAATATAAGGTTAGGAACAACCCTCACTCAATTCAGAGGCTTAATTAGGGTTAAGTTCACTAATCCTTATTTAGGGTGATTAAGGAGTGATTAAGAAAATTAAATATCCACAATTAACTTTAAGGGTCTGGAATTGTTCCTTAGGGTATAAGGAGCAATCAGAGCCCTTAATTTCATAAATTGGATAATTATATAATTTTATATGATTTGTTTAAGAATAGAAAAGGTTTGGCAAATAAATTTTAATCCAACCATTGGATCTGGAATTTTATTTTATATTCAGATTCTCTGAATTTTTCTAATTCAAATGGTATATTGGATCATATCATTTGGATCTGAATAACTAAAGTTATTTAATTAATTCATTCTGAATGTTTATTTAAATTAAAATTATAGGAATCTAATTACATTAAATTATAACTATTAAAAATACATTCCAAAAATTGTTTAATTAACTGCGGCCCAAATACCAAACCGTGCGGGTCGGGGCTCGGCCCGGCCCAAAATCGCGTCTTCGTCTTCCTCCCGACACGCCCGCAGCCCTAATTCCCGAGGCGGACTTCCAGCGCCAAATTTGCCGCACTCCGGTCATGCCGCACCGCGATTTCGATGGCTACACGTTCCCTGACCTTAGACGCGTCGATTGAGGTAAGAAGCCCTCACTGGGACGCTCTGGTTCGCTGGATGCCTATTCGGCCTAAATCCTTCGGCTGGCGCACCTGTGAGGAGATAATTCTCCTCACAGAGAGCATGGGTCTCCTTGACCTTGACCCCTACACGTTCAGGAATCAAGGAGGAAGCGATAGGATGACACGCGAGGCTCTGGGGTGGTCTGGATCCTTGGGGTCTTACTCAGCATTTTCTGCCGTTCAGCGCTTCGACTGGATCGATCAAGTTCAGTCGAATTGATCGATCTGGTCGAACCTGACCCTCGATACCAGCTTACAATTATTGCTCTGAGGGTTTCGATACCAATCAGAGGGCTAAATGGCTCAGGAGCTCGCCGCATTCGCGCGAATTGGCCAGACTGGCAGTGTGCTCCCAGACGGTGCTTAGGCCGTCTGGCGCACTGCCAAGGCTCACTAGAGGTCCAGGATGACCGCTAGGAGCTAAGGAAGGGTCCTAGCACAGCATCTATGGCTTGAGGAGAGGCAAATCGAGCTGAATTCAGCTCGACAGAGAGGAGGAAAGAGCTGTACCTCGGTTCGAAGATTCACAGCGAATGCAGGCCGCCTTGAGTGAACTTAGAGGTTTCAGGAGCTCCGCAAGGGGGTCTGAACTCCAGACCTCACCCTCAATCAGTAGATGCAGCGGGTTTGATCGCCGGGAGAGCTTGGAAGAATTGGGAGCTGCGAACGGAGAGCAGTGGGGAAGATGAGCCTCTCAGTGAGCAAAGGAGCTCACTGAGGGGTTAATGGGGGTATTTATAGGCTGCTGGGAGGTCCAGGGTGGCTGCCTAGGTCTGGAGCCATGGCTTAGGCTTGGCCCGAGGGGTCACTCGCCATTCCCTCTCAGGGAATGGCTTAGCCATCCCAGCGGCTCGGCCACAACGGGGAAGACCTCTAACAGTCCAGCTGACCTGGCAGGAGGGTGGCCGACAAGGTCGACGTGGCTGGGTACGGAAAATTTTCGGCGGTCGGGCTGAATCTCTCAAGGACAAAGGTGAACAGCGACCGGGAGATCGAGGGCCGTCTGATGCGCGGAGACGTTGGGATTCGACGGCTTGATGGAATTCCTGGGTAACGACCGCGCGGATTGAATCCCAGACGTTGGATCCCAGATGCTGATCGAGCGTCTAAGATCAAATCACAGGTGGAGTGATGCGGGCTGCTGGATCCTGCGCTGTGATGCGCACCAGAGATCCTGCTGGCTTAACACCGTGCGCCGCTGTCGGGACCCCGCAGCGGATCTGCCGCGGTCCCGACAGCAAATCCCACAGAGTTAATTTCTTAAATAATTTAATTTAATTAATTAAAATCCATTTAAATAAATATTAATTATTCCAAAATTTCCCAAATTCAATTTAGGACCAAATGAGCTCCAAAAATTCCCAAAAATTCACCCTTAGCAAATTTGGGTATGAGGAATTCAAAAATGAAGTCAAATTTTAATTTGGAGATCAAAATAATTTAGGTATTTTTCAGGGTTTAAAAATAGCCAAAAATACTAAATTCTCCAAATTAGCTCCAATTGATTTTCAAACTTCTAGGTTTAGGTTTAAATGACCCATTGAATTCAATGGAATCAAAATCAAACCTTTGTTTGGCTCAGTTAATCTAGTTTTAGCTAGAGTAACAACCTAGGGTTGTTACACTTCATGTCTTTAATATTTTGATGATGCTCTACTACCCGAGCTGTTTCAACCAATTTCTCGAACTAGGTGTGTTGTAGGGGAATTACGTGATCTTTAATGGATTCTCGAAGTCCATTCTCGAATCTAAAACATCTATCTGCTTCAGTAGGAACCAAGTGAAGTGAAAATCATATAAGCTTCTAAAATTCTGAAGTATATTCAACTACTGATCGATTTCCTTGGGTTAATCTCAATAATGATTCACCAATTATGTTCTTAGTGGATGGTGGAATAAATGATTCCTTGAATGCTTGGACAAACCAGCTCCATTCTATTTCATCTAATTCAAATTCCTCAAAACGTGTGTTCCTTTCTTGTTCCCACCAATATTCTACCTCTCCTTGCAGAAGATGAGTAGCTAGTCTTACAGATTGGTTGCTTGCACAACCAAGACTAGTGATGTTCTTCTCTATAGACTTCAGCCATGCCAAAGTATCCATCGGAGATTCAGATCCTTCAAAGGTAGGCGGTCTTAATCTTAGGAAACTGTGAAGTATCCCATCTGCAGACTGTCGATAGGTATTGGGAACTTGTGGAGCAGGAGATGCTGAAGAGGTGCTGGCATTAGTGGCGGGTATTACAGATACTAACTTTTGAATAGCTAGAGCCTGCTGATTTTGATTCTCTAGCATTGCATTAACCATATTTCTCAGAGAGGTAATTTCATCCATAGTATTAAAAGCGGCCACGGTATTGTTTGGAGCGTTGCTCACAGACGGTTGGGGGTTGAGTGGAGTATTATTTGGAGAGGTAGCAGGATTCATTTTCCTGAAATCAAAATATGTATACTTAGCTTACTTAAAATGAATCATATGACAAAAAATTAAATTCCTTATTTATTCATCATTAAACTTTTATTATAATAGTGATATATATCATACTTATTACATCATGAATTACATATTATTCCCACCCTATATACTTAGTGAAAAATGCTCTACGAAAGTCTTCATAAGTTACTTCACGATGCTCCTCTTGTGCTTTACGAAACAATTCTCCGTATGAGATAATCCACCATTCTTTTGCTTGCATACACAGAAGACATAGCACCACTTCTAGTTTGATGTGACTAGGCCACTCCATAACACCAAATATATGGTTAACTCTTGCGAGCCACTCCTTGGCTAATACTGGAAAATCAAGGCCTCTATAGATGCCTTCTTTCAGTAATTTATTTATTACTTGTGATCCTTATTCTGATACTCCTTCAATCGTTCTTCCTTGCTTCTTACCTAATTTATGTTCATATTTCCAAATAGTCTCGAACTCCTTTAAGTAAGTCATGAATGCCATTCCTAGATGATCTTTTATTCCTATAATTATAACATTCTACTTAGATTTGTTGAGCATATATATACACATAATTTGATATTTATGGTTTATCATCTTTTATAGTTATTTAATAACTTAACTTATTCTGAGTTATACTCATAATGTGATGGATGTCAATTCAAGTATTCATTTAGTGATCAAGTGGCAGAAGAACAGTCCACTAGGTAGAAAGGAATGCAAATTCCAATCTGACACCTTATGGAATTCTCTGATACCAACTGTGGCGGCCCTGCCCCGCCGTGGTCCTGTTAACCCTTAAGTTAACATGATTACGGTGGAGGGGTCACCAAATGACAAGGTTCCCACTTAAGAATTGGATTAGACACGTGTTCTAATCCAACTTAAATAAGGATTTTACCATTCAACCCAAAATATCATCACTAAATGATCATACAAGAACTCAGAGTGCAGAAGCAATAAAAATATAACATCCATCCATACAGTATAAATACAATAATACAGAATAAGTAAAGTGCTGGAGAGAGAATATTAACCTGTATTATTACAATATTTAATAAATTTAAGAGAACTAAAAAAAAGGAAACTCTCGATCTCACAAACAACAGAAACTAAAGCTAAAGATCTTCAGGAACGGGCTCCTCCTCCAATGGCAAGCTATCCACTGGATCTGCTGCTCCAACAAACTCATAACCTACTATTATCAGTTTCGTAATGGTAGGGCCCCAGCCAACAAAAGAAAAACTGGTTAGACTATTGTCTAAGTATATTTTAGGGCAAACAATTTTATTAAGTTACTTGAATATCATCATAAACCAGTACTGAAGCAAAAAGGTGCAGAAAGCGTACAAAAAGAACAATAATAAGTTATAAACAAACAGTTTATAACTAAGCAAATAGGAAGTAACACATACCTCCTCCAAGCAACTATAACAAAGATAGGTAAGCAAAAGACTAAACAAAATTGTAAGAAAAGTACAACCTAAACATGCTTATGATCAAACAGAACATGCTGAGTGACATATAAAATTTAAACAGTGAAAAACTGAAAACACTAACATCCTATGTGAGCATATGAAAACAGTAAGTAAAACTAGCATCCTATATATAATATGTGCAGGAAAGCTATAAGTAAAATAGTGCTGAGATGCAGAATATGCAAGTAAAACAGTAACTGTAAACTGAAACTACAGTGACTATATAAATCACCTGAACTGAACACGAACTCAGCAAATCTTAGCCTGATGAGCTAAAAAACTCTGAACTGAATATCACTGAAAACTCTTAGCCTGATGAGCTAAGACAGAACTGAATGTAAGTGTACTTGAATTAGTATATCCATATCAGAATCCTGACTCTATAGTCAGTAGGGCTAGAGTCTATCCATCCTATCACTCGGACTAGGCATGGCCAATAGACTGTCGGACATTAAACCCTCGAAAGGTTGCCGACCCCGAACGAGTTGATCGAAGAGGTATAATAATCAAGCTACACCTTACAAACCACTTGTGAAATGAAAACATAATGCTACTTATAAATATTCCAAATTAACATAAGATATTTATCAAATATCTTAAGTACATAATACATGTTCAAGGTATAAGGATCAAAATCAAGGAATGCGAAGCATCAAAATCAAAGTGCAAGAAACTCTATCTAAAACACAGGTGATATCCATTGTTATCTACTTTATTCGTTCTATCTTCTCTAAGTTACATAAGTTTCAGAATTATCAATTCTTACACATTTTGTAACTTAGAATCACGAATCCTACTAGTTGAAGATAATTAGGACTGGCCAAGTCCTAATTATAATTTAATCAAAAGGCGACTATTTGGTTAAAATAAATCATCGACATAATTTTGTAATTCAAATCATCCCAACCTCATCTTGATTAGCATAATCAAGATGAAAAGATTAAGAATTAGACTCCAGATGATGAGGTCTAATCACTTAATCTAAAGGTATAATCTAAGGGTCTAAGTTTAGAACCCAAATCTCACAGATTAGGTTAAGGCAAGTCCTAATGATAAATCAATTCATTAGGATAGATCTCTATTCTTAATTCTAGAGTTTAAAGATCAAATAATCATTTAATAAACTAAGAAAATCTATAAACTAGAAAACTCAAGGTTTTACCTATTGAATAACCCAATTTACTCAATAGATGAATTCTAACTTAAGATCTATTCCTAATCTTAGGAATTTAAGGCTCTTAATTACTAAGAGTATCTCTCAAGACACACATCCTAACTAATGTTATAAGACCTAAGGATAAATCTAAGAATGATTAAAGAATGAGAACACTCACTAAGGACTTAGGAATTTTCTTAAGGAGCAAATTTTGAGATTTTAATCAAAATCTAATTTAGACTTGAATTTGATTAATTTCAGTTCTAAATCATTCTATTTACTGATTTTAGTGATTATAAAGATGATTTTCGGGCTTTAAGATGCTAAACCCTAAATTTGGGCAAAATTACCATTTTGCCTCTACTTAAGGGTTCAAAAGATCAAATCTTGATATAGGGTTTTAAATCTGAAATTTTCTTTTGGGATATGTTTTTTACTGTCCAATATAAGATTAGACAGTAACTAAATTAATTTTGGGTGATTATTAAGCCATATGAGATCAAATTAGTGAATTTGACTCATAAGGGCAAATTAGTAATTTGACTAAGTGAAAGCTAAATTTTCTTTCAGATTACTGTTGTTTACTATCTAAGCTTTTCATAGAATCTAAATTTGCTAAATTCTGATAAGTATTGGCCAAGTTATGGCCAATACAAGATTTAGGGTTTAAAGGGTTAATTAAGGGAACCTTAATTAAGGGTCAAAATCCTAACTTTGTCAATTAGTGTCCAAATTGAGTAAAATCAGTGGCTATGATTTACAATTATTCCACTGATCACCATGACATGTGGTAGGTTCAATTTGGACCTAATTTGGCTAAGTTATGACCTAATTAAGGTTTAGGGTAATTAGTGAGTGATTAATAAAATTAATTACTCAAACACTAATTCAACTTTACAGCTAGGTTCTAAATGACTCTATGAGTCCTTTGAAACTTAAATCACTCAATTTGAATTATTAGATTTACTAATATTCACTAATCACAATTTAGAGTACTTAAGGGCGATTAGCAAATCTAATCGTTGGATCTAAAATATTTTTACAGATTACTGTTAATTAGGATCTTCTGATCTAAATTGATATTTGGATCATTAAATTTGGAGCTCAATTGACCAAGTTATGGTCAATTGAAGTTTTAGGTCTAATTAGGTAATTAGGATTAGGTTCTAAATGTGATTAGGCAAAGACTAAATCAAACAGCAAAGTGAATACTATCAAATTAATTCTTAGGGTTTTCTGATCACTTTGAGACCCATATTCAATATGTTTGAATTATTGGTTACAAAATTATGGGCAAATGAAATTTTGTGACATTATTTGGACTTAATTAATACCCTAAATGTCACTAAGTTAAACATTGATCTTACAGCAAAATTATTGGCATCATTAATTTCCTTGCATTTTTCTGATCAATTTGGTATATTTATTTGTATGATTTGGATGTATGAATTGCAAGTTATTAGAGTTTTGAGTTCTACAATTAATAAAATTCCTACTTTTAAATTAGAATAATTCTGCTGTTTATATCAAATAAACTAAATTATATTAAATAAAATCTTAATCATTATTATGGAACCCACATTATTGCGATGACAGTAGGGAAGGCCACGTGGCGTAGCCTGATAGGTCGAGAGCGACAGCGGGACCCATCCTGAGTCAACGAAATGGACTGCGGGGTCCACCTCTACAGCCGACAAAATAGAGCGCCACGTGGAGCGCCGAGATGTTGCCACGTGGACGGAAGGATCCCTCAGCACAGCAGAGGTGCGGTTCGGTCCCAGCCCATTTCGGCCCGACCCAAAAGGCGACTCTTCGTCTTCCTCTCGATTCGTCATACCCGACGCTTAGGGTTTTCACACGGAGTTCCGATGAGTTACTTAGGGTTTGATCGAACGTCGATAGTTTGACAAACAATAACAATCGATCATAAAAAAAATAGAGGAATCACGCACGCAGATAATCCAGAAGGAAATAAGAGTTAAGAGGTACCTGCTAGGGATCCTTTGAAGGTCTACAGCTTCCCGATTGATCTCCTACACGACTAGGGTTTCCAACTTTGATCCAAAACTCGGGCCGAACATCTCTGTACAGCTTATACTAACTCCTAAGCGGTCGAACAAGAGTCTTGGTTGGCTCAGTTGAGCCACGCGGCGTCAGCAGGCGACGCGTGCGCGAATCGGGGACACGCGCCGAGGAGATGGAGTTCGCGGAAGGGATGATCTCCCGATCATCAGATCTCCCGATCGGACGGCTCGGGAGATCCGTTAAATTAGACGAGAAACCTAATGAAGTTAACGGCGCGCACTATGCACAGACGGCGGTGTTAAGTTTAAATAATAATATAATTATTTAATTCATTTTACACAGATTTTATTAATTAAATTTAACCATGAAAATGCATTCCAAAAAAATTTCCAATAAATCACCCCTAGCTAAATGAGGGGTGAGGAACGCAACGGCGCACTCAGATTTTCGTTTTGATGAGTATTTAATTATTTGAATTTTCAGGTATTTAAATAATATTAAAATATTTGATGAAAATCCAACGACTTCCAAATGCCTCCAAAATTTCACCCATAGCTAATTTGGGTGTTCTGAATACAATGGTGAAGTCAGATTTTTAATTTGAGGTCTATATAAAAAGTCAATTTCTAGGGTTTGGGATTTTCCAGAATTCCAGATTTGACTTTATTGACTTCTGGTTTGACCTAGGTTTCAGAAGCGAGTTCTAAATTACTTAATTAGTGACTTAGAACCTTAATTAAGACTTAGATTAGTCTTAATTGAGCAAAGTAACAACCTGGGTTGTTACAGTACGCATCTCGCCAGCTTAAAACTCATGAAAGGAACTATGCTGTACATGATTTTGAATTGGCAGCATTAGTTTTTGCATTAAAAATCTGGCGCCATTATCTGTAAGGAGTTCAATGCTCTATATTCACAGACCACCAAAGTCTGAAATACATCTTTACCCAGAGAGAATTGAATTGTAGGCAAAGAAGATGGCTGGAATTAATTAGTGATTATGACTTAGATGTCCAGTACCATCTAGGAAAAGCTAATGTGGTAGCTGATGCGTTAAGCCGTCACACTGTTCTTAATAGCTTAATTTCAGAAAGTTCGTTGATGAATGAGTTTCAAAAAATGGAAATTTCTCTTGCTAAGGGAAATTCAGTCAGTACCATGATATACATGAATAATATAGAACCCACATTCCATAGAGATGTTTCAATCTCTCAAAGCAAGGATGATGAATATTTAAACCTTAAAGTGGCAATAGAAAGTGGTCGTCGTCCAGAATTGCAGTTTAAGAAAGGTGCTATTTACATGAATAATCATCTTTGGATTCCTAAATCCATGCATAAAGAGATCTTGATTGAAAGTCACAATTCAGGATATCAAATTCATCCAGGGAATTCTAAGATGTATCAAGACCTAAAACAATCATTTTGGTGGCCAGGGATGAAGAAAAGTATTGCAGAATTTGTTGCAAAATGCCACGCTTCTTGCTTAATAAAAGTAGAGCATCAAAAGCCTGGTGGTTTATTGCACCCACTAGAATCCCAGAATGGAAATGGATTGATGTATCCATGGATTTTGTCATGGGTTTTCCCCGTGCTAGATCTGGAGCTGATTCAATATGGGTTATAGTGGATCGCCTTACAAAATCTGCTCATTTTATTCCAATCCGTTAAACTGACTCGGTGGAGAAGTTGGCCAAATTATATATTAAGGAAATACTCAGATTGCATGGAATTCCTAAAACAATTGTATCAGATAGAGACAGTCATTTTACTTCTAAATTTTGGCAGGCTGTCCATCAAGATTTAGGCACAACTCTGGCCATGAGTACAGCATTCCATCCCCAAACAGATGGCCAAACAGAGCGAGTAAATCAAGTCTTAGAAGATCTTCTGCGTTTATGTATGTTGGATTTTTCAGGATCCTGGGAAGAGCATATTCCTTTAGTGGAATTTGCATACAATAACAGTTTTCAGTCAAGTATTAAGATGGCACCATATGAAGCCTTATATGGAAGAAAATGTTCATCCCCACTAGCATGGTCTGAGTCAGGAGATACTCAATTATATGGATTTGAGCTGGTGGAAGAAACAAATAAAAAAGTTAAACTCATTCAGCAAAGAATCATAACAGCTCAAGATAGGCAGAGTAAATATCATAATAACCGTCATCATCCTCTAGAATTCAGAGAAGGAGATTTTGTATATTTAAAAGTGAGCCCGATGAAAGGGATCTATCGTTTTGGAGTTTTTGGAAAGCTCAGTCCAAGGTACGTTGGACCTTTCAAAATTTTGTAGAAGATTAGTACAGCAGCGTATAAATTAGAGCTACCAGAAGATTTTGCTGCTGTTCATAATGTTTTTCATGTTTCATCACTAAGAAAGTGTCTTCGAGATCCTTCTCATCTTATTGAACATCCTGCAATAGAAATTCAGCCTGATCTTTCTTACACTGAAGAACCAATTAAAATCCTAGATCGTGATCTGAAGAAATTAAGGAATCGATCTATTCCAATGATAAAGATTCAATGGAAGAACTGGTCTTGTAATGAAGTCACCTGGGAGAAAGAGGTAGATATGCGTCAAAAGTACCCAAACCTTTTTAATCAAGGTGATTCTTTAACTCTATCTTATTTCAATTCGTTTCTTTATATCTGCTTAATTTCTTTTTCTCACTTGAGTGATGTCGAGGACGACATCATTCTTAAGTGGGGGAGTTTGTAACAACCCAGATTGTTACTTTGCTCAATTAAGACTAATCTAAGTCTTAATTAAGGTTCTAAGTCACTAATTAAGTAATTTAGAACTCATCTCTGAAACCTAGGTCAACTCAGAAGTCAACTGAGTCAAATCAGAAATTCTGGAAAATCCAAAACCTTAGAAATTGACTTTTTATCTAGACTTCAGATTGAAAATCTGACTTCCCCATTGCATTCAGAACACCCAAATTAGATAGGGGTGAAATTTTGGAAGCATTTGGAAATCGTTGAATTTTCGTCGAATATTTTAATATTATTTAAATACCTGAAAATTTGAACAATTAAATACTCTTCGAAACGAAAATCCGAGTGCGCCATTATGTTCCTCACCCCTCAATTAGCTAGGGGTGATTTATTAGAAATTTTAGGACTGCATTTGATTAGTTAAAATTAATTAATGAAATACATATGAAATAAGTTAAATAATAAAATTTTAAACTTTAATTAAATGACGCCGTCCAATTGATGTTAACGTCGTTGCTCCTTTAGTTAATCGGCGCCGTTTCATCTAATGGTAACCGTCGACCGTTCGATCGAAATGATCGAACGGTCGAAGGTCATCGTCCTCCCCATGTCGCGAGAGGCAGCACGCGTCGCTCTGCCTCTTCTCCACGCGCCTTCCACAGCCTGGAATCACCGCTCAACGCCTGATTAAAGGCTCCAAAGAATCTCTGTCGTGAGTTTTGGCAGTGGGGCACCTTGGAAAGTCGAAGGAGCTCACGATTTTGGGTTGAGATATTCTGAGCAGTTTATCTTAAGGTACTCCCCAATTCCTTCGATCTTATGCGATGTTCAATATTATTGATTATAAACCTATTTCATGTGTTTGATTTCTGATCAATCGAATTGGATTAGCTATTAATGACTCGGATCGATCGAAATTAGCAAACTGTATACAGTAATACACAATTTCGCTCCGTCCGTCTCTTATCGTTTCGTAGCCACACACCTAGGGTTAGTTATTGCAGTCCCTCTAGATCATCTCCGACGATGATCCGCACCTCAAATGAAAGGTCTCTCCAAGACCTTTCGAAAGGCATGCGGGTCGGCCTCTATCGGCGACGGGAAGGCCAGTAATTTGGTAGCCCTAGCCTCCTTCCCTTGGTCTGCCGCGTCGTCCTTTGCTTCGGGTCGGGCCGGGTCGAACCCGGCCCGTATTTTGGCAAACGGGTCTGTCAGTGCTAAGCCGATATGGCGGGCCCCACTGTCTTCTCGAGACAGTGCTTGGTGGGTCCCGCCATTTTCTCTCACTCAATACCGGCGCGCCACGTGTTGCATCGCTGTCGCCGTCTGATCTCCGGGGCCCACCTACTGACGCCATTGCCTGCCACGTCATATAATGCGGGTTCCTCCGCAGAACATTTAAATAAATAAACTTATTTAATAACAGTAATATATATGTATAGTTTAAATTAAGTCAAATCAATTAAATTAGGAACTTTAGACCCCCATAAGTTGCAAGTTAATAATCCAAAAATAATAAAATTATATACCATTGTGATCAGTAAATATAGAGAATCACAATGGTGTTAGTCAATTTCCAGTAAGATAAATATATTACATAGTGATATTTAGGACCCCTAATTAAGCCTTAAATATCCCAAAATTTTATTTAAACATAACTTTGGGTGTGTTAATCCAATCATACCCAATATGGGTCTTAAAATACTCACAAAATCCTAAGGATTATTTTAGTAGGGTTAGCATTGCTGTTTGGATTAGTATTTGCCTAATGACATTTAAGACCTAACCATAATTACCCTAATTAACCCTAGAACTTCAATTGACCATAACTTGGTCAATTGAGCTCCAAATTGAATGATCCAAATATTAATTTAGATCAGCAAAACCTAATTTACAGTAATCTACAAAGATATTTAGGATCCAATGGTTAGATTTGTTAATCACCCTTAATTACTCTAAATCTTGATTAGTGAATATTAGCAAATCTAGTAATCCAAATTGAGTAATTTAAGTTTCAGAGGACTCTTAGAGTTATGTAGAACCTATCTGAAAGGTTGGATTAATGTTGAGTGATTAATTTTGTTAATCACTCACTAATCACCCTAAACCTTAATTAGGTCATAACTTAGCCAAATTAGGTCCAAATTGAACCTACCATATGTCATTTTGATCAGTGGACTATTTGTAAATCATAGCCACTAATTTTGCTCAATTTTGATACTAATTGGCAAAGTTAGGATTTTTTTGACCCATAATTAAGAATTCCTTAATCACCTTTTAACCCTAACTTTTGTATTGGCCATAACTTGGTCAATACTTATCAGAATTTAGCAAATCTAGATTCTATGGAAAGCTTAGATAGTAAAGAACAATAATCTGAAAGAAAAATTAACTTTCACCTAGTCAAATTACTAATTTTCCCTTATGAGTCAAATTTACTAATTTGATCTCATATGGCTTAATAATCACCCAAAATTAATTTAGTTGCTGTCTAATCTTACATTAGATAGTAAGAAACACTTTCCAAAAGAAAATTTCAGAATTTAAGCCCTAGATCAAAATTTGATCTTTTGAACCCTTAAGTAGGGGTAAAATGGTGATTTTGCCCAAAATTTAGGGTTTAGCCTTTAAAAGCCCTAAATTCAGTTTCTAATCACTAAAATTAGTAAATAGAATGATTTAGAACTAAAATTAATCAAATCCAAGTCTAAATTAGATTTTGATTAAAATCTCAAAATTTGCTCCTTAAGGAAAATTCCTAAGTAAATTGTGAGTGTTCTTCTTTCCTTAATCACTCTTAGATCATACCTTAGGTCTTATAACATTAGTTAGGATGTGTGTCTTGAGAGATACTCTTAGTAATTAAGAGCCTTGATTCTTAAGATTAGGGATAGATTTTAAGTTAGAATTCATCTATTGAGTAAATTGGGTTATTCAATAGGTGAGACCTTGAGTTTTATAGTTTATAGATTTTCTTAGTTTATTAAATGATTATTTGATCTTTAAACTCTAGAATTAAGGATAGAGATCTATCCTAATGAATTGATTTATCATTAGGACTTGCCTTAACTTAATATGTGAGATTTGGGTTCTAAACTTAGACCCTTAGATTATACCTTTAGATTAAGTGATTAGACCCCATCATCTGGAGTCTAATTCTTAATCTTTTCATCTTGATTTGGCTAATCAAGATGAGGTTGGGATGATTTAAATTACCAAATTAGGTCGATGATTTATTCATTTTAACCAAATAGTCATCTTTTGATTAAGTTATAATTAGGACTTGGCCAGTCTTAATTATCTTCAAGTAGTAGGATTCGTGATTCTAAGTTACAAAATATGTAAGAATTGATAATTCTGAAACTTATGTAACTTAAGTAGATAGAATGAATAAAGTATACAACAACGGATATCACCTGTGTTTTAGATAGAGTTTCTTGCTCATTTTGATTTTGATGCTTCGCATTCCTTGATTTTGAGCCTTATACCTTGAACATATATTATGTTCTTAAGATATTTGATAAATATCTTATGTTATTTTGGAACATTCATAAGCAGCATTATGTTTTCATTTCATAATTGATTTGTAAGGTGTAGCTTGATTAGTATACCTCTTCGATCAACTCATTCGGGGTCGGCAACCTTTCGAGGGTTTAATGTCCGACAGTCTATTGGCCATGCCTAGTCCAAGTGATAGGATGGATAGACTCTCGCCCTACTGACTATAGAGTCAGGATTCTGATATGGATATACTAATTCAAGTACACTTACATTGAGAGCATTGAACTCACTTAGTCACTACGTACTGATAGAATGTCCAGTTTATGGAATTCTTCTTTCAGAGGACTTTTGGAGATAAGAGCATTAAGAGTGGCATGCCGGCTCAGAGCGTTAGCTACAGCATTCGCCCTTTCAGGGTGATACTGGATATCAAGGTCGTAGTCACTGATTAATTCTAGCAACCTTCTCTATCTGCAGTATAACTCTTGTTGAGTGAATATGTATTTCAAATCTGGTGATTTGTAAAGATTGAGCACTGAATCCCATAGAGATAGTGATGCCAGATTTTTAGGGTGAACACTACAGCGGCTAATTCGAGATCATGAACTGCATAGTTCCTTTCATGGGGCTTCAACTGACGAGAAGCATACGCAATAACTCTTCCTTCTTGCATTAATACGACACCTAAGCCTATACCTGAGGCGTTAGTATAGACTTGATAGTTCGCCCCTTCTTTAGGAAGGACTAGAACTGGAGCGGTGGATAATGCGTCCTTTAATGCTTGGAAGGCCTCCTCACATGCTGGAGACCATTCAAACGACATTACTTTCTGTGTTAGCTTAGTTAGTGGGGAGGTTATCTGGGAGAAGCCCTCTACAAATTTCCTGTAGTAACCAGCTAAGCCTAAGAAGCTTCTGATGTCGATCACTGTCTTGGCCTGAACCCATTCCTGGATAGCGCTGACTTTGTTCTGATCGACTATAATACCGTGGGAATCTACCACATCCCCCAGAAAAGCTACTGAATCGAGCCAAAACTCGCATTTGGAATATTTAGCATAAATTTTATGGTTACGTAGTTCTTTTAGTACTATTCTTAAGTGATCTTTATGCTCTTTCCAATTCTTGGAGTAGATTAAGATGTCGTCAATGAAAACGATTACAAATTTATCAAGGTATGGTTTAAGGATGCACTGCATTAGGTCCATGAATATTGAAGGTGCATTTGTCAACCTAAATGACATCACTAAAAAATTGTAGTGTCCATATCTGAAGGCTGTCTTATTGACATTTGAGTTCTTGACTTGCAGTTGATGATAGCCTGTTCCAGATCAATTTTAGAAAATACCTTGGCTCCTACCAACTGATCGAATAAGTCATCTATACGCGGCAATGGATACTTATTTTTGATCATGACTTTATTCAGTTCACGGTAGTTAATACACATACGCATGGAACCGTCTTTCTTTTTTACGGATAGTACCGGTGCTCCCCAAGGCGACGAGCTTGGCATAATGAGACCTTTCTCTAGCAGTTCTTGTAACTGTTTATTCAACTCCTGCAATTCCTTGGGTGCCATACAGTAAGGAGCTTTAGAGATGGGCTTCATTCTTGGAACAATGTCAATTGCAAATTCCACTTCCCGTATAGGAGGAAGACCAGGTAAGTCTTCTAGAAAAATGTCGGTGAATCTATAGATGATTGGGTTCTCGAATAAGCAAACACCTTCTTTCTTTTCTTCTAGTATTGTTACTAGGAAGGCATCACAACCTTTCTGAACCAATCTCTTTGCTTTAATAGCGTTGATTAGCGAGGCTAAAGTGCTAAGGTTACCAATAAAGTATTTGGCTTTACTACCACTTCTTAAGGTAATCTTCTTCTTTGTACAGTTGATAGTGGCGTTATACTGGCTTAGCCAATTCATGCCCAATATTATATCAAAGTTGGCTATTGGAAGAACTACTAACTTGGCTTCATACTTCTTATTCTCAATTGGAATTTGTAACTTGTAGAACTGGTGAGCTAGCAATTGGGTTCCAGAAGGTAACCCAACATTAAGAGGATTGGCCAAGCGATACAAGGGTAGGTTAAGTGATTTTGCCCAGCCATCAGACACAAAAGAATGACTAGCTCCAGTGTCAAATAGAATGTTACAGGATTTATTATTTATACAAATTGAACATAATTGCAGAGGTAATTAATTATTAACTACGTAAAGCAAGTAGTAATTGTAGAGATAGAAGAGATTCGAGAGCGTGTACCTGATACCACATGATTTTCTTTAGCAGCCTCAACTGGTGTGAGGGTGTATACACGTGCAGGGCCGCAGGCCTATTGTTATAGGTCTACCATGGAGGTGGTCGAGGTGCATTTGGGCGAGGGACATTAGCTGTCTCGTGCCTCATAGCTGGAGTAGAGGGTGGTGCTGGACGAGCTGCCGCAGGCTTTTAAAATAAGTCAAACGCTTGGCGGCACTTGAAATGATCAATTTGATCTCCATCAATTGTTTCCATAGCCGTACAGTGGTAGAATCTATGGCCTGGCCATCCGCAAGTAAAGTAGACACGACTCCCATGATAACACTGACCATACGGGTGTGGTTTTGTGCACCCATTGAATGGATCGGCAGGAGGAACTTCGGCCTCGAGCTGGTATACCCTGGCTCGTTTTGGGGGATCTGCTGGAATGACGTGGACCCGATAATCCTCTCGGGTCCTTCTCTGGCCTGGTCCTGCTCTATTACTTTGACAGTTTCAAGTAGCTCCACAAAGTCTGTTACGCGAAAAGGGATTACTTGGCTCCTGATGGAGCGTTGCAGGCCGCTCTGAAAATGGTGGCAGCGGTCTAGCTTAGTAGGAACCAAGCTAGTGTAAAACTTGACAAGGCGATGAAACTCTACCTCGTATGCAGCTATAGATTGGTCACCCTATTGTAACTTCAGAAACATGTCTCCCAAGCACTATTTGGCAGATAGAGGGATGAAGTGGGACTAGAAGGTCTCAATGAATTCATCCCATGTGATGTCCTCTAACGGTACCCTGGCAAACTGAGTGCTATGAGTGGTGTCCCACCAGTACTCGGCCTCATCTTGTAGGAGGCGGGTAGTGAGATGGACCACCTCTGAATTAGGGCACTTTATGCTTGTTAGGTTCTTCTCCACCATTTTTATCCAGGTGAATGTGTCAACTACAGAGAGACTCCCATTGAAGGTGGGGGGTCTCAAGTGGAGGAAAATATGTAGCAGTCCATCTGCGAACTGAATGTGATGTTGATGGGAGTACTATAATATTGGTGCAACTTCGATTGTGGTATAGTTCTGGCTTATCTAAGCTACCAGCAACCGCTCCAATCTCTCAGCCTGCTTGGCCTGAGTATCGGCAACCTTCTTAGCCTGTATTTGGCTGGATTTTGCTTGTTTGTGGTGGGATTTCACCATAAGTTTGACCGCCTCCAGTAAGGCATTTACTTCACTGGAGGAAGTGCTGGAGTGAGCAGGAGAGGGGCTCTGTCTAGGATTCATTGTCTTCTACTGGAGTCTGAATAAAAAATAACACACTTTCAAAAATTCAGAAAATAGGAGATTATAATATTTCACCTCTTTTATTAATCAGAAATAAAAATGAAACTACATCATCAGAAATAGTAGATAGAACATCAGATAATGAAAGGCAGCAACTGGGAAAATATAGAGTCTATCCTATGTATTCTTTAGTGAAGGCCTGCGAAAAGTCAGCATAGAAATGAAAGCTAAAAGATATATCTGACATATCTAGCGGTAAAGGCATGGTGGAAGTCCGCATAGGTGACCTCCATTTGCAATCCTTCATGCCGATGAATGAGTGCTTGTAGGGTGACGCTCCACCAATCCTTGGCTCTGTCATGTAGGAGGCGGGATACAATGGGTATCATAACGTTGTCTGGGCAGTTAATAATTCCAAACACAAAATCTGCCCGCTTCAGCCAGTCCTTGGCTGCAACAGGGTGATCGTATCCCATGAATACACTTTGTTGGATTAATTGATTCAGCATTCAAACTTTGAGGTTAGACACTCCTTCTACGTACTTCTCGTGTTGCCGATGAAGTTGGATGATGTATTCCCACCTATCTTCAAATTGTTGGTGATGCTACCTAAGCGTCATCCTTGTACGTCTAGTATTTTTCTAAGTCACATTAGTTTACTGATATATTACTTGTGCATGCATTTCCATTTCCATACTCGTATTACTTTGAGCTCTTGATCATGGTGTTTGGATGTAACTCCTGTATTTAGTTAATGACTGATTGGCAGAAGAATCATCCATTAGGTAGAGTGGAATATAATTTCCAATCTAACACCTTATGGAATTCTCTGATACCAACTGTGGTGCCCCACTCCTTAAGTCCATAACCATTAGACTAAGGAGCGGAGTGTCACTCATGCAAATCTCTCACTCAACATTGAATTAGGTGAGATCCACAATCCACTACTGAGGTAAGGATGTGCACATAATAAATAAGAGAATTAGTCACTAAGTCTATAATACATACAGAGTGCGGAAGCGAAAAAAAGTAAACATTACATCTATTCACCATACATCAGACATGAAACAAAATGAAATAGCTTAAAAAATAATAATGTGTAGAAAGTAAACACAGTCACAGTACCTATATTATTATAATATTTTAAGTAAAGCCTATGAAATAAAATAATTAACTCTCATCCTCACTATGGGATAAAAGAGAACTAAGTATCTTCTGGTTCAAGCTGCTATGTCTCCTCTAAGTAAGGTTCCTCCTCAGGCACAGGATCCTCAAGCTACACAATATCTGACATTGTCGGTATCACAATGCCAGGGCCCTAGCCAATAAAGAAAACTCTTGTTAAACAAAATGTCTAAGTACATTTTAGGCAAGTAATTTATTAAGTATTTGTTAATATTACCATTTTACTCTAAACCAAATGAAACATCTATCTAGCATAGGAGCAAGTAAGCATACAAGGGGTTAAGAATATATTATAAATGTAATATTTATAACTAAGTAAGAATTGAGGTAAAAGTACATCTCAAGTAAACTAAACAAAGTAAGGCATACATATGTAATATAGTAAGTGAAAATACTGAAAAGAAAAACCTAAACCTAAATATGCTGATGATCATTGATATATACTAATTTAAAATATTAATTTAAAAATGGTACATATAATAAGCAGTAAAGTTTAGCATCCTATACATGTATCTATACAAGTGAGTAGGTAAAATAATATATCTATAGCTAGCTAAAATAACATGTCATCAACATAATAAATAATGAGCTAAAAATTGAAGAAAATATATAACTACTATATCAGAAAGAATTGGCCAATATGGCCCAATATATATATATATATATATATATATATATATATATATATATATATATATATCCCCATAGTTTTTATGGGCTAGGGCAAACATATCACAATAATATATCACTGTATGATTGAAGAGGTAGATAATACTATACAAATATCTTTTAGTTATTTTACTTTTATTTCTGTGGATAATTTTAGAAATAACTGAGGAGTCAAGCACACCTGCAAGACTGAACGGGTCCCAAGCTTAACACACTCTCCTCAATGAGTAGTGTTAAGCATCATGATCTCACCTTACCCCTTTCTATTGGAGTAAATGTGCATCATAATCCACTATAAATTAAACCCAAATACAAATATTTTCCTAATATTTTAAGTTTTTATTTTCATGCAACAACATTTTTCTTATATGATATGTCCAAGAAAAATAAGCACAAAATTCAAGTAATGCGTAGCACAAAGTTAAATAATTAGCAAGAGACTCTACTAAACATGACGATATCATTTATTTTTTAATTTAACTATTCTAACTACTCCAAGTTACACAAGTTCAGGATCTCCAATTCCTGCTATCGAGTGTAACTTAGAAGCTTGACCTTATAAGTTTTAAAAGAATTAGAATTGATCAGGTTCTAATCTAATTTAATCAAGTACGATTATGGGTTAATAAATGAATCACAACGGCCTAATTAGATGGATTTAGACGTTCTACCTAAGATCTGATCAAGATCTACTAAACTATTGATTATGGATTAAACCCCACAAGATTGGACTTAATCACATAATCCAAAAAGGATAAGGCATAAGATCTAGGTTAAATCTAAATGTGAACTAATGATTGAGGCAAATCTTATTAAGCAAATCAGACTTAATATGATGAATCTCCTATCCTAAATCTAATGTTGAAAGGTACAATAATCTAAATAAGTTGTAAAATCTAGAAACTAATAAAACTAAGGATTCATTCATTGAATAACTCCGTTATTCGATGAATAAAATATATCCTATGATCTAGCCTTAATCTTAGGAATAATCTTATTGTGAGGTGTTGAATTTCTTAAGGAAAAGACCTAGAGAAATCTTAGGGATTTTAACAAATTTGACATAATAGTTGATTTTACTCACTTAGTCGATTCTAATACAGTTTTAATACTTGTTTTATTGACTTAGAAGATAATCTAGGAGTTAAAGATCCTTAACATAAATTTTGGGCAAAATGACCATTTTGCCCCTACTTAAGGGTCCAAAAAGCTACTTTTTGATTTAGGGCTTCAAATTGGATTTATTACTATCAAATGATTCCTTACTGTCTAACATGAAGATAGACAGTAAGTACACCAAATTTAGATAAGAAATGGGTCATATAGGCCCAAACTAAAGTTTTTGACCTAAGGGGCATTCTAGTAAATTGCACTTAATAAAATCTAAATTTTTATATAGTTTACTGTTGGTTGCTGTTCAAGGGTTTCATAAAATCTAAGAGCTCTAAATTATGAGGTCTAATGAATCAGTTATAGCAATTTGAATTTCTAAGGAAAATTAGTAATTTTCTAAGTTAAGAGGGGTCAAAAATATAACTCTTCCATTTGGAGTCCAAATTTAACAAACTCAGTGGCTATAGCTTCCCTATATCACACTAAGTATTTTAACTGGGAGTAGACCCAAATTGGACTTCAATTGGTCAAATTATGACCTAATTATGATTAGGGATATTTTGGTCATTTCTAATTTTTATAAGGTTCAAAATCTAAATATTATTTTAGATTATTGTAGGCATTGAAATTCTAAGCTATCTAGCAATTTGCACATTACATTTAATGTACAAAGTTTCAAATTTAATTTCCACTTAGAATTTTATACAATGCTCAATTTTAGCTAAAATATGTTCAAATTTGATATAATTCAGTCCCACTAGGGTCATAGGGACTTTAAAATATGAAAACGGAGAAGTTTCGGCCATTTCAGCCAATTCTGGACACTTTTGAATTTTCTGGTCGCTACAGCACGCTGTAGCGCCTTATTTTCGCAAGTCAGGCACTACGGCGCGCAGCAGCGCTTCTGGCGCTGTGGCACTTCTGGCGCTGTGGCGCTTCTGGCGCTGTGGCGCTTCTGGTGCTACTGCGCGCGCTGCAGCGCTTCTGGCGTTGGAGCGAGCTGTGGCACTTCTGGCACTGTAGCGCGCAGTGGTGCACTATGGCGTGCTGAAGTGGTACAACTTGCAAAAATACTGTTCAATTAGTTTTAATAACTGATTTCATAAGATTTTTCCCGAAATGCCGTTTGCAGCGGCCCAGTTTGCAATTTGGGCGCTACAGCGCGCTGCAGCGCCAGACGATGTTTTTGCCAGGTGCAAAAACCCGTAAGGGCATACTTTTGAGCTCAAATGCTCTCAATCCAGAGCATTTCATGAGCGGTGCCATATATCAATGGAAAGGTCTTTCTAATACCTTTGCATTAACATTAAAATCAGCACAAACAGAGCATCCTAACTATACGAAAAATGATGATGAATGTAGGGTGTGCAGAATAAACGAAAAATAGAGCAGTTTTCTTTTAAGAAATGTGATGCTTTTAAGGGACTTAATGGCTTCCATACATGCTCATGGAGTTCTAAAGATTCATCCAAGCATAATAGAGGAGCAAATGAGAACAACGAGAGTGAGCAAACAGGTACCTTAGCCTTTAGGAGAGGAAGAAGAGGACATTTGCTTTCTTCAAGACCTTGGGGAGGAGCTCCTTTTTTTAGCATAAGGGATCAATGGAGGGGGAAGAATGAGAAAATTTTAGCAAGGATTAGAAGGAGGTGTGCTTCTCCTTAATAAAGGAGAAGTAGAAGGATGGAGTAGGGGAGACTAGGCCATCATGAGCCTAGGGAGAGGGAGGAGTAGGGAGCCATCATGAAGGAGCCTAAGGGGGTATGGGGGCGCTGGCTATGGAAGGGAGGTTGACAAGAAGCAAATAAAAATTAGGGGAAATTGAAATTTGGGAACTGCATAGTTACTTGTTTATTTTCCTTAATTATTTAAAATTTCAGATTTTTGAAATGCACTCCAAAAATTTCCAAAAATTCACCCCTAGCTAATTTGGGGGTGAGGAATTCAACGACGAAGTCGAAATTCGATTCCGATGACTATTTAGTTATCCTATTTTTCGGCGCATTTAATTATATTAAAATATTCACGAAAATCCGATGACTTCCAAATGCATCCAAAACATCACCCCTAGTTAATTTGAAGGTGACGATTGCAACGACGAAGTTGGATTTTGATTTTGAGGTCAAAATAAATACCTCAATTTTTTAATTAATTAAATATTAAAATATTCCAAAATAATTGATTGAGCTCCGAATTTCTCCAAACCTTTAGGGTTTGGTTCTAATGACTAAATGAACTTAATGGAATAATAATTAGGATATGATTATGCTTAAATTAAGCTGGGTAATAACCTTGAGTTGTTACATAACAACTTAGGTTATTACATGATCTAACTCTAATAATACATTTGATTTCATCCCGTGATTGTAGAATATAGTATAATCAAATGGATTTTATTTATCTGACCTGATCACTTTAATCCTAGTATAATAAGTAAACTTTGAATGTTAACTTAAGAAATAGAAAAGTGAGATCTTAAGGGTCTTGCTTTAGGATTATTCTTGAAATATTTAAAGACTTTAATTATTGATACATTGAGGTAGGAAGAACTTTTGTAACTTATTGAGATAGGAATCTTAGATGATCCTTTATAACTTTAGAGGTTGATCTTGACACCTTGTGGTAGGAGTTACCTAAAGCATCTAGAATAGAACTTCTCCTTTGTGGTAGGAATCAATATTGAGTGATCTTTTGATCACATTCTTAGAGCCTTGGGTAGGACTCACCCATTTAGAGTAAGGATTAATAGCCTTGATAAATCTTTGTTGATTAAATAAAATCTTATGAACCTAGATTATTGGTTGGGTATAGTAGAGTATACCCATAGTACTAGTTATTTCAGTAGTATTTAGGATTGGTTAATTTACTCCAATGTGGACTTATGACCAGGTGCTATTCCGAGAGATTAGATGAATACAGTCCCGTTAAAGTAAATCTTCTAAAACTAAGAGTGTTATAATTAGTGAATAGGATCCTTAGTTTGAAATGTAAATTGTGACTGAGTTCTGCATTCTATCGTATTGCACTTCGATAAGTGCAGTTCAAGGAAACTAAGTATCTCAAGTTAATTTGTGTAGAACACTAAGTATGCTTGTAATTAGGTTATTTAATGGCTTAGCTTGAGATATAAATTGTGACCGGGTTCTGCCTCTTATCAAAGTGCGCTTTGATAAGTGCAGTTTAAACCAAGCTAAGGGTTAAATCTACCTTTCTTGAAAACATGCTAAATATGTGTATACAACCTTCCCAATTGATGGTTTAAGTAAACTGTCAACTTTAACCAATTATCAAATTAGAATATAGGAGTAAGAATCCTTTATTTTAAAAGATTCTGCACAATGGAGACATTGAGTTCATTATCAAATTTCAAAGCATTTTAAAGGATTTTTGGATTTATCTCATATAGCTTAGAAGTATGGGCATGAGCATATGCATGATGTGTGAGTATCAGAATAATATATGAGTATCAGTGATGATTTATGTGTTACAAAATATTACATACATTGACTGGAGAATTTTAAGATGCATCGGCATTATAGTAAATAGTATTACTAATTGGATGTATGTATACATTAGACCGTACTACTCATAGCAGCTAAGTGATAATTTGGTTGCATATCAGTAGCATACAATATTGTGGCATATTCAGATGCACAGTTTCAGTAACATACATCATAGTTTTACAGATCATTATTCAGTTTCAGATTCATTACTATTGGGTTTATTTTTAATAATCAATCTTCAATTTAGTTTTACTTTACTTTGATTTTATACAGTTTTATTCAGTTTTATACTTTCAGTTACCTTTACAGTTTTTCTACAGATTTACTTATATTATGTAAATATTAAATGAATAACTAGAACTGTTTAGATTAGTTTTGATATGTTAGACTTATTGTCTAACACAGGGTACTTTTGGGATCCAGCAATTTGCTAGATTTTGAGCAATATACTGAGCTAGGTCAGGAGGACACCCATGAGATTTAAGAGGAACCCATGGAGCACTAGTGGACACTCCTCCAATTTCATAACTTTTCTGCTTAATTTATTTCAATTCAGTACTTAGTATTTACTTCTATATTTCAATAAACTATTTATAATAATTTTGGATATATATATTTTTTTTCTGAGATAAATGTTTTATACAGCTTTTGTGATGAATATTTCTGGATGTTTTCTTTAGCTTCCGCACCCTGTTATATACCACTCATACTTAGTATTGTGATGTGATCAGTATACTGGAAATGCTGATATCTCATACATTAATTGGATTCTTCATGTGTTTTACATCCAATGTATGTATTATTCTAATACTTAGGATAATAATACTACTCTTATCTTAAGTATTAGCTCTCAACCCTTCTTAAGGTTGAGCCAGCAGTCCTTCATATGGGTTCAGTTTTTAGATACTTCAGAGAGACAGGATATTCCTCCCTGAGGGGCGTGCCGCTCCGCCGCCAATCAGATCATACTTGTTTATTGCGCACGACGACGGGGCGGGGCACTACAGTTGGTATCAGAGAAGTATCATAAAGTGTCAGATAAGGAAATGTTTCAATCTACTTTATGATCTCTTCTCTACAGCGAATATGATCACAATTTCTAAGTGTAAGAAAATCAGCATCCATAGTTTATCCTACTGAAATCTCAGAAATGAAACTAAGAATATTTGGAAATGACACCTTAGGAATTGAACGAACCATGAATGAGTAAAATATGATTAAATGTTAAAAGCAAGTAACATATGACATCTTAGGATCTGAACGGACCTTGAACTAATAATTGAATGAAATTTTGGGGATGGAATATCAGCAGTTTGATTTCTTCTACTACCTTAGATTATTCAACGAGTATTGGGCAGATGATTCCAAGATGACAAAATCAATGGAAGGATCATAGAAGGAGTATCTCCTTGTAGAGTAGAAGTGCTATATAAAATTTTAGTTTGTCCAGCCTTCAGAGGAACTAGTCTCTCTGTTCTTGCCAAGGAGTGGTTGAACCGTGTGACCACTGCATTTCGAGAAACAACTTGTCCTGACGACTATCATCTCCAAATTTTGGGATTTCTTGTAACAATCCCAGTTATTACTTAGGTCAATTAGGACTAATCCTAGTCCTAAATATGGTTTTAATATCTTAATTAAGACATTTAGAACCTACCTCTAAGAGCTGGATCAAATCAGAGATCAAATAGAGTAATCTTTGATTTCTGGAAAATCCCAAAACCCTAGAAATTAACTTTCTATTTTGACCTTAGATCAAAAATTTGACTTCGCCATTGCGCTCACCACCCCCAAATTAGCTAGGGGTGAAGTTTTGGAGGCATTTGGAAGTCGTTGGATTTTCGTCGAATATTTTAATATTATTTAAATATCCCGAAAAATAAAATAAATAAATATTCGTCGGATCAAAAATTTGATCGCTCCATTGCATTCCTCACCCCTTAATTAGTTAAGGGAAAATTATTGGGAATTTTTGGAATGCAATTATGTGATTAAAATTAATTAATGAAGTTTAGTAAATTAAATAAATAATGTTAATATTATTAATTATTAATAACGTCACCGTCATCTTAAAGCTCACGCCGTCCCTCTATTTAGTCCACGTCGTCAGATCTTGCGATTCACACGCACCGTCTGATACATCTGATCAGACGACAATGCCTTCATCGTTCCCGAAGGCCTACACGTGGCAACCTCCTTCACACGCGGCACCTTTCTCCCACGCATCGCCTCTTCGAGCGAAGAGGATAGCTTCCACCGCTCGTAATTACTGCATTAGGACTAGTTTAAGACCTTAGGAACTCTTGCTTCGCTTGGTTTCATTTTTGAAGTCCCGATCCAGGCAATCAAGTGCGAGCCTTCCCTGCCGTTCGTTGAGGTACACTCGTATACCCCGAATCTATAATCATTTCGCATAAATTCAATTTTGTATGTTTATTCCGATACACTGATTGCCTATCCAACGGGTTCGATCGACTTGATCGAACTCAGATTTGTCAGAATTTCAAAATGATCCACAGTACTACACAGTTACGCCGAGTATCATCCGTGAGCTTCGAGTTAGGGATAGGTCTCTCATTCGATATGGTTCATCCCAGCCATCGAACCATATGTCAATGGGTAGCTAAGATCATCCCATTTCCATCGCCGTGTAGGTCATGGCAACAAGATGCCGGGAAGACCCTGAAAAATGGTGCCCTAGCCGTTGCTGTCGGACCCCCCAGTGCAAACGTGAAGGTGAACTTCGGGTCGGGCCGGGTCAACCCGAACCCGACCCGCATCTAAAACATGCATTTCTGGCGCATGGGCCCTGCTAGACACGCAGGTCATCACTATTCGGACACGTGTACCGTGGGACCCGCGTGCTTCGTTTCGTCTACGCAACGGTAGTGGGTGGGTCCTGCCTGCGTCTCGTCAACCTATCGTTGGCCGACACGTGGCCGTCTTCTGCCGATGACTGGATGCCCGGACCCGCCACCTGCAGAAAGATCAAAACAAATATATATATATATAAATTTAATATATATATATATATATACGTTTTAAAAATAAAATAATTATACATAGATAACCTATTTAAATTAAATATATGAAGATATATATGTATATATATATATATATATATATACTTATATATATATGTATATACATATATAGAAAAGAATAAGTATAATTAGCAAATAAAATATAACAACACTTTAATCACTTTAGTTAAATATATTAAACAAAGAAATTATTTGTAAATTCATACCAAATGAATTAAATAAATGCATTTAATTAAATAAAGCCTAAAACTTTAAGTATCCATATTTTAATAAATATAACTCCAAATGTAACAAGTAAATATACCAAATTAATCAAAAAATTATAAGGAATTTAATGATACCCTTAATTTTGCTATAAGATCAATGTTTCACTTAGTGACATTTTAGGTATTTAATTAATTACCAAAATTTTCATTTCATTCAAGTCACCATAACTTTGCACATTAATCCAAACATACCCAACATGGGTCTCAAAGTACTCAGAAAACCCTAAGGATTAATCTAAGAATATTTATTTTGCTGTTTGGATTAAATTTAGACTAATCACATTTAGAACCTAACCCTAATTAGGTCAACAACCCTATAACTTCAATTGACCAAAAGTTGGTCAATTGAGCTCCAAATTAGGTGATCCAAATATTAGTTTTGATCAGAAGAACCTAATTAACAATAAGCTATAAAAATAATTAAGATCCAACGGTTAGATTAACTAATCTACCCTAATTATTTTAAATCTTAATTAGTGAAGATTAGCAAATCTAATGATCCAAATTGAGTAATTTTAGTTTCTAATTACTTATAAAGTAGATTAAAACCTAGTTGTGTATTTGGTTTAGTGATCTTATGATTAATTTCACTAATCACTCCCTAATTATACTAAACCCTAATTATTAACCCTAGAAATTATATTGGCTATAACTTAGCTAATACAAATCAGAATTTAATGATTTTAGATTTGATGAAAATCTTAGGACATAACCTATATTAAACTAACAAAAAATTTAGATTTCATTAGGGTAAAATTACCAATTAGCCCTTATAGGTCAAATTCTTTAATTTTACCTTATAAGGCTTAATCCTTAACCAAAATTAATAAACTTACTGTCTAAACTCATATTAGATAGTAAGTAATCATTCCACTTTAAGAAATTTCAGATTTAAACCCTAAATCATAAAGATGAAATTTAGACCCTTAAGAAAGGGGCAAAATGGTCATTTTGCCCAAATTTAGGTTTAAGCATATTAAAACCTTAAATACATTCCTAAACCCCTAAAAACAGTAATATAACTGATTTGAACTCATTTTATAATATTTAAACTCATTAAAATGATATTTTAGGAAAGACTCTAAAAATGGCCTAAAATAATCTAAATCCTAAATTAAGTCTCATAAGGTGAATTTAGTAGTTCACCTTATGCCTTCTTTAAGTTAAATTTATCATAATAGTTGTTAAGAAAGATCAAACTTAAAGTTTAATTTTTCTCTTAAGGTTTTCCTTCAAACTTTAGGATCTTAATTCCTTAGGATCTAGCTTAAAAATTAGGTTAGAGTTCATCTATTAAGTAATTTGGTACTTAATAGATGAAACCTTGGTTTTATAGTTTTCTAGATTTCATCCTTTATTTATGATTATTTTATATTTAAACTTTAGATTTAAGCTTAGAGATCCATCTTATTAGACTTGATTTTGCTTAATAAGATAGCCTTAATAATAGCTAGTGAGGTGTGTGTTTAACTTTAAACCATTAGGATTAGAATCTATTGGATTAAGTTAAAATCTAATACTTGGATTTTAACATCTTAATCCTCAAATTTTGATTCATACTCATCAAGCTTGGTTTGGGATTTGTAAAAATTATTAAATAGGATGTTTGATTTATTATTTTAACTTAATTAAATGATATGTGTTTTATAAGTGTTAGAACTCGATTAGTTCTAATATTCTTTTGACCTGTAGGCTCAATATTCTGGATTTATACTCGATAGCTAGATATTGGAGATCCTAAACTTGTATAAGTTCAAATTAGTTAGAACATCTTAATTAGAAAACAAAGTGATATCACAAGTATTGTTTAGTGCTATTTTATATACATTGAACATTGTATGCTATGCTTCCCTTTGTTTTGGACTTTCTTTACATTTGGACACATTACATTAAACATAGAATATTAGATGATTATTTCTATGTTAATATTGAATACATTCATATGGCATTTCATATTTTTAGAAGGAAATTTGATGGAAAAATAGCTTTACTAAACTTGAGGAGATATGTCTTTTTTTTAGTGTGCCATATAGTATGACTTTACTTTAGAATGGTTTTGGGCTAGGACTACTTTCCTAGTGCCTGTAGGATAGCTTTTGGGCTAGGACTATTTTCCTAGTGCCTATTGAATTTGGACTAGGACTACTTTCCTAGTGCCAGTAGGATAGCTTTTGGGCTAGGACTACTTTCCTAGTGCCTATTGAATTTGGACTAGGACTACTTTCCTAGTGCCTGTGATTTTGAACTAGGACTACTTTCCTAGTGCCTGTGATTTTGGACTAGGACTACTTTCCTAGTGCCTGTGATTTTGGACTAGGACTACTTTCCTAGTGCCTATGTTTTTGGGCTAGGACTACTTTTCTAGTGCCTGTTATTTCTGACTAGGACTACTTTCCTAGTGTATTTGGGACTACTTTTCCAGATATTTTGTAGTACATTTTGATGGAATTAACTTTAATCTGAAACTACTTTTCCAGATATTTAGCAGTTACTTTTCAAATGGAATATAGGACTACTTTTCCAGATGAGCAGATGGACTTTACTTATGGCAGAACTAAGTAGGAATATCTCACATTTGTAGTTACTTTTCAGTTGCTTCATTTGTATTACAGTCACTTTGCAGTTGTTTCTGTTGTTACTTCACAGTTTCGACATACTTTGTTTTATAATCCAGAATGCCTTCTGCTATATTTTCATTTTCTGTAGTTCCTTAATACTTACAGCTTTGAATATTCATTTTTACCTTTCAGCAGTTCACTTCTACCTTAGGCATGTTAGGATGTCAGAATTATACTTTCAGTTTTGTACTTTCAGCTTAGTTATAAATCAGCATGTCTTATATTGATCATGTACTTAGAAGTTTCACTTGTGTTTTTAAATTTCTTTATATATTACTTAACCCTTTATGCAGTTTCAGTTGAGGTATGTGCTTACCTCACATCTTGTTTAAGTTATAATTATGCTAATTATAATTTTGCTACCTTTCTTTGATGCTTACTGCTCCTATGATTTCTTAGTATTGTGATATCATTAAAACTTAACAATTTACAGCCTAAAATGTACTTAGACATTTTTTCTAACTAGATTTTTCTTTTGTTTGCTGGGGCCTTACCATTGTGAAACTGATAATAGTAGATTCTAAGCTGTTCAAAGTTGTAAGACCTTCTGGAGATTCAGTTAAGGAGGAGGAGCATACAGTAGAAGACCCATAGTTATTTTCTGATATTTGTGAGGATATGAGAGACTTTACTTTTCTTACCGCATAAACTTTAATATCATTTTGTAATAATACATGATTTAACTGCTTTATATTTCATGCTTATGTATTCTGAGTTGTACAATTTTTATCTGGATTGTATGGATGTTACACTTATCTTTCTTCCGCACTCTGATAAATTATAGTATACTCATTTATGTGATTGTTTCCTTGGCTGTTCTTTGCTTATTAAGGCACATCCTCCCTTGGCACTCAATTAAGAAGACCCATTCCATAATCTGAATGCTAAGTGAGGGTTTGCTAAGTGACGATCACCTCCTAATTTGGGTGATTAGGGGGTGGCCGCCACATTTTTGCTTGGAGGTTCTGTCGATAGATGGTGGTACTGGACAGATAGAAGATTATCCAGGAAGCATCGATTAGTAACTTTGGAAAATTATAAGTGAAAAATCAATCTTGAGAAATCAACTTTGAAAAATTGTCCCTTATGATATGTCCAAAAACCTCTTATGTGCCTTAAGGATTTTGTGCCAAATGCTAAATAGTAGAACCCTTGAATGCTTGTATTGTATAGATATATCTTAATAACCAAATGACATGAAACCTAAGTCTTTAGATTTATAATCAAGTGTTAATCCCTTTATTTTAATTTAGAATTTGGTTAGCCTTTATTATCTTCTATCTTATGTCATCTTTATATTTATATGCCTTCATGATATTAAAGTGTATATTATCAAACTTTAATATTGAATGGGCACCTAAATGTGCTTAGTTGACATTAAACTATAATTGAACATAATAATCTTGATAACTTGATTAAGTAGAAGATACTTAATCAAAACTTGAAATTGCCATCAATAATATACTAATAATATATTGATTTGTTATTGATCTATAAATCAATCATTGGTCTTAATTTTGGTAAGACTAGGGGCTAAACTCTAACTTGTCTTGATTAAAACCTAGAACTTAATCATTTAATCAATTAACTTGATTGAAAGATAATTTAATTGACATTATTCTAATAATGCATCTGATTTAGTATTAATCTTAAATTATTGAATTAGATGTGCTATGGTTAATATTGAATCTGTGTGATTGAATCATCTGAATCTAAACTTTAGATCTTTGATTTTCTCTTATATAAGACTATTAGCATAAGAAGGATAATAAAATTATAATGATTTATGAAATGATCTAACTATAATAAGATCTTTGATTTCTTCCCATGATTGTAAAACAGGAAAGAATTAGATGGATTTTATTTATTTGATCTGATCACTTTAACCCAAAACTAATAAATAAACCTTGAATGTTAACTTAAGCAGTATAAAAGTGAGATCTTAAGGGTCTTGCTATAGGATCATTAGTGAAATGTTTAATGACCTTAACTATTGATATATTGAGATAGGAAGAACTTTTGTAACTTATTAAGGTAGGAATCTTAGATGATCCTTCATGACTTAGAGGCTGATCTTGACATCTTGTGGTAGGAACTACCTAAAGTATATAGAATAGAACTTCCCCTTGTGGTAGAAATCATTATTGAGTGATCTTTATGATAACATCCTTGAAGTTTTGTGTAGGACACACCTATTTAGAGTAAGAATTAATAGCTTTGATAAATCCTTATTGATTAAATAGAACCTTCTGAACCCAAATTATTGGTTGGGTATAGTAGGGTATACCCATAATACTGGATTATTTTAATAATATTCGGGATTGGTTGATTCACTCTAATGCAGACTTATGACCAGGTGCTATCTCGAGGGATTATACGAATACAGTCCCATTAGAGTAAATCTTCTAAGACCAAGAGTGTTACAATTAGTGAACAAAATCCTTAGTTTGAGATATAAACTGCGACCGAGTTCTGCCTCCTATCGTAGTGTGCTTCGATAAGTGCAGTTTATGCAAACTAAGTATCTTAAGTCACTTTGCGTAGAACAGTAAGTATGCTTGTAATTAGGATATTTAACGGCTTAGCTAGAGATGTAAAATGTGACAGGGTTCTGCCTCTTATCGTAGTGTGCTTCGATAAGTGCAGTTTAAACAAGCTAAGGGTTAAATCCACCTTTCTTGCAAACATGCTAAATATGTGTATACAATCATTATAGCTAATAATTTTCAAGTAAACTCTCAACTTTAACCAATTATCAAAGTTAGAATTTTAGGAGTCAGAATCTTTTTAGCAGGATTCTTCACAATAGAGACATTGAATTTATTATCAAATTTCAAGGCATTTTCTAGATTTCTAGATTTATCTCATGTAGCTTAGAAGCATGAGCATGAGCATAAGCATGATATGTGAGTATCGAAATGATGTATGAGTATTAGTAATAATTTATGGGTTACAGAATATTGCATACGTTGAATGGGGAATTTCATGATGCATCTGCATCACATTATATGGTATTCCTAACTGGATGTATGTATACATTGGACCGTATGACTCATAGTAGTTCAGTGATATTTTGGTTGCATATAAGTAATATACAGTGTTGTAGCATATTCAGATGTATAGTTTCAGTGATATACAACATAGTTGTACAGATGATTACTCAGTTTCAGATTCATTACTTATTTGGTTTATTTCAGTATTTAGTTTATAATTCATCTTTACTTTACTTTACTTCAGTTTTGTACAATTTTATATAGTTTTATGCTTTCATTTACCTTTATGATATTTCTGCAGATTTAATTATACTATGTAAATACTAAATGAATAACTAGAACAGTTTAGACTAATTTTGATGTGCTAGACTTATTATCTAACACGGGTACTTTTGGGATTCAGAAATTTGTTAGATCTTGAGCATTATATTGAGCCAGGTCAGGAGGATACCCAGGAGATTCAGGAGGAGCCCATGGAGCACTAGTGGACTCTTCTTAAGCTTTACTTTTCTGCTTTGTTTATTCCAGTTCAGTACTTAGCTTTATTTCTATGTATCAAAAAAGTGTTTGTAATAATTCTGGATATAATTTCTTTCTTTTTTGAGACAAATGTTTTCATATAGCTTCTATGATGAATGTTTCTGAATGTTTGCTTTAAGCTTTCGCACTCTGTTATATACCATTTATATTTAGTATTGTGATATGATCAGTATACTGGAAATGCTGATATCTTATACATATATTAGATTCCTATTGTATTCTAAATCCAATATATGTATTTGTCTAATACTTAGGATAATGATACTACTCTTATCTTAAATATTAGCTCTCAACCATTCTTGAGGTTGAGTCAGCAGCCCTTCAGATGGGCTTGGCTTTCAGGCTATCCGGGGAGATGGGTTATTCCACCTCGAGTGGCGCACCGCTCCGTCGCCGAAATTGATTATAACTGTTTCTTTTATGCATGGCGACGGGGCAGGGCGCTATAAGACGGGAGCTCTAGGGGACGTCAGATGGCCAATAGGATTCACAGTGAGCAAAGGAACTCACTGTGAGGTCATGGGGGTATTTATAGGTCTAAGGGAGGTCTGGGGGTGGATACCAGAGCTTGGGAATGGAGGAAGGCTGGGGCCGAAGGGAAGGCTTGGTTCCAACGTGTGGCGGCCGCCCCTTCTAATTATAAGGATTAAGGAGTGGTCGTCACTAAGCACATCTCATACTTAACATTAGGTTAAAATTTAAGACTCCAATCCAATCTTAAGAAAAAGATGTACTTTTCATAATAAGGTAAAGATTAATAATCACTTAATGAGTATCAGAGTGCGAAAGAAAAATATAAATAGAAATAATCATCCATCCTATAAAGTAAAGACATCCAACTCATAATATATATAATGTAGGAAAGTAAAGCACAATTTAGTCCTGTATTATTATAAACATTTAAAGTTTAAGGAACTATAATGTAAAATACTCTCGTCCTCACAGAGTAAAAGTAAAGTAATCTAGTAAGTAGACTAAGGTCCCTCAGTAGTCTAGACCTCCTCCTGGATCTGCTCCTCTGTAGGCTCAATTTCCTCAAAAAGCTCAGAATCTACCATTATCAGTTTCATAATGGTAGGGCCCCAGCCAACAAAAGAAAAATCTTGATAGACAAAATGTCTAAGTACATTTTAAGGTAATGATTTTTTATGTACTTTAATGATATCACAATTGGAATTAAGCATAGCATAGCGGTAAAGCGACAAGAAAGGAAGAACAAATTATGAGGTAGAAACATACCTCAACTCAGGCTGCAATACAAGGTAAGTAAAGTACAAGTGCAAATCTACTAAGTACAAAAAAGAGTCCTAAGGAATATGATCAAACTAACATGTCAGTTATAGTATAAGTAAAAGTACTATATTGAAAATATAAAGACTAGCATCCTAACATGCTCTCAAGTAAGTAAACGCTGACATACAGAAAGTTCTGAAATGTAAAGGAACTACAGAAAATGAAAAAAAATGAAAGAAAGAAAAATATGCTGAAACGGTAAAGTAAAGTAAGTATGAAGTGTAAAGAAAATACGTAAAGTAACTGTAAAGAGACAGAAAAGTAAATGTAAGTAGTGTAGATTAAAATATTGTATGTGTGAGATACTCTTACTTAGTCTGCCAAAAAGTAAAGTCAATCTGATAATCTAGGAGAAACATCCCAAATTAAAGTAATATCCACCAAAGAGGCATCTAGGAGAAACATCCCAGATACTAAAGTAAAATCCACAAAGTATCTAAAGAGCATATAGGAGAAACATCCCAATGCCAAAGTAACATACCATAGGGGAAATTCTCTAGGCAAAAGCTGTCCTAAAGTAAAGTTATACTGAATGGCAGGCTGAGTAAAATGCAAATCACATTTATAATGTTATTTATTAATGTTTCTTTTAAGATTATGCATATGATATGTGAATGAAATTCAAAGTATATTATAAAGTATATATCAAGGTTTAATGTTAAGTATGTCCAAAAGTATAAAAGGCTCAAACAACAAGGGAAGCATAGCAATTCAAATCAAGGAAATAAATAGCACTACACAAACTTTGTGATATCACCTATTTTCTAATTTAATCATTCTAACTACTCTAAGTTACATAAGATTCAGAATTATCAATTCATATACTATCTGTAATTTAGAGCCACAAACCTATAAGTTGAACATAAATAGGACTGGCCACATCCTAATTATAACTGAATCAAAGTTGTGTACAAGATTAAATAAGTAAATCAATCATCATAAGTTGTTATTTTTAATAATCCCAAACTAACTCTTAATTAGTCAAATCAAGATTGAAAGGATTAAGAATCAAACTTCAAAGAATGAAACTTAATCACAAGGGTCATCTTAAGGACTTAGGTTTAATCCCATCTCACTGATTAAATATTAAGACAAATCCTATTGAATTAAGTCAAATTAAATAGGATAGATTTATAATCCTAATCTAAGATTAAAAGATCAAATAATTATTAAATAAACTATGAAAATCTAATAAACTAGTAAACTCAAGGTTTCACCCTAATGAGTAACCCACTTTACTCATTAGATGAATTCTAACTTAAGATCTATTCATAATCTTAGGAATTTAAAGTTCTTAAATCTAAGAATATCACTCAGACACACATCCTAACTAAAGTTATAAGACCTAAAGGATGATCTAAGAAGTTCAAAGGAAAGGAAGATCACTAATAATTCACTTAAGTTTTACTTAAGACTTAACTTAGGGTTTTCATCAAATTTCTAATTTGAGACTTAGAATTATCTAAATCAAGGCCTAAATTTTTTTAATTACTATATATTATGATTTAGAGATGAAATCAGGTCTTAAATTCATTAAACCCTAATTTTGGGCAAAAAGATTGTTTTGCCCCTTACTTAAGGATTTGAAATTTCATTTTTATGAATTAGTGCTAAATTATAGATTTTAATAAAGTGGAATGATTACTAACTATCTAATATAAGTTTAGACAGTAAGTTCATTAATTTTGGTTAAGTATTAAGCCTTATAAGGTCAAATTAAGGAATTTGACCTAAAAGGGTAATTTAGTAATTTTACCTTAATGACACCTAAATTTTATGTTAGTTTACTGTAGGTTATGCCCTAAGGTTTCCATAGAACCTAAAATTATTGAATTCTGATGTGTATTGGCTAAGTTATAGCCAATACAAGTTCTAGGGTTTAAAAGGGTAATTAAGGATTCTTAATTAAGGGTCAAAAATCCTAACTTTGTCATCTGGTGTCCAAATTGAATAATTTCAGTGGTTGTATGTCACAATTGATCCACTGATGCTAATGACTAGTGGTAGGCTCAATTTGGACTCCATTTGGCTAAGTTATGGCTAAGTGAAGTTTTATGATAATTAGGACTTAATTAGGGTCCCTAAATGTTATTAAATGATATACATCTCCAAATGGAATTTTAATAGTTCCAAAATATTCCCAATAATTTCTTGATTATATTGATATATAATTTTTATATTTTTGGATTTATATTTTTCAAGTTATGAAGGCTTAATTATTTATAATTATCAAAATTATGTTATTATGATTCTAATTATTTCATTTAATTAATTTAAACATTTTAATTTTAAATAAACAGCGCGTGGGTCCCGCGATTTCTTCTTTAGCGTTGGGGCACGTGGAAGCTGCTGGCCCGGTACTGGGTTGGGTCAAGGAAGACCCGAATAGAGATCGGGTCTCTCCTTCTCCAAAGGCGCGAATGATATACATTAGGGTTTCACTCGCATAAGCAAAAGAAGGCCTCGCCAGTCGCCGACCAGATGGAAGAAGGAAGCTCAAGGTGCGGTCTCTCCACAGAATCAAAATCAGGTCCTAATAATTTCTACATCACTGACAACTCGATGCCCTATTTTCGTGAGTGCAAGAATCCCGAAAAATAACCAAAGCTCAATTATCAATTTGAAAATAAATTTCATAAATATCTGTTAACCATTACCAGTTAATTCTATAATTGATCTGACTGGAAGTAGATATGATCTTAAATGTGAATCGAATTAAGGTTTTGAAGTACCTGGTTTAATGGCTCGGAAGAATTTTAGATTTGATCGGAGACCTCCTTTGACGCTGCCAGGTTCAAGATTTGCTCTTTTTGGATCAAGAATTTAGGTCAGAGGTTTTAATCTAACTCTGCGCGTCATCCTTCAGCGGTGCGAACGATGCGCGTCAGCGAAGAGGGCAGCCGGGCGTGTACGCTTGCCACGCGGAGCTCGATCCGGGACGAAGATCCATAGCCATCTGATCGAGTCGATCAGACGACTCGTAAGCTGCCGTTCAATTGCACGGAGGTTTTAACGGCACGCACATAAATTAGGACGACTCTGTTATTTGATTAATTATAACATTAAATTTAATTAATTTAAATTATTTTTATTACTTAAAATTAATTGATTAAATGAATTCCTAAAATTACCAATAAATCACTCTTAGCTAAATGAGGGGTGAGGAATGCAATGGCGAAGACAATTTTTTGATTTGACGAGTATTTAATTATTTGATTTTTCGAGTGTTTAAAATAATATTAAAATATTTGACGAAAATCGAACGACTTCCAAATGCATCCAAAACTTCACCCCTAGCTAATTTGGGGGTGGTGAGCGCAATGACGAAGTCAGAATTTTAATCCGATGTCTAGATAAAAAGTTAATTTATAGGGTTTTGGAATTTTCCAGAAATCTAGATTTGATTCAATTAATTTTAGATTTGGACTGGATCTTAGAGATGAGCTTCTAATGACTTAATTAAGGCACTAGAACCATAATTAGGACGTAGATTAGTCCTAATTGACCTAAGTAACAACTTGGGTTGTTACAGACTCCCCCACTTAAAGAATGATATTGTCCTCAACATCACTTAAGTAGAAAATAAAATAGAATAAAATATTGAAATTGAAATTACTTGAGTTGAATAAGTATAATTGCAAGAAAATGAAAACAGAATATCTTGATGGAGGTGGAAGAATATTAGGTTCCTATATTAGCCTTTGGAACTTAGATCAAATAACTAATTTGATCTTTTGCCCATGATTTTGATAGGGAAGTCTTTACTAGAGATGAGAAGATGAAGATTATGAAAGTATTAAGTTACTCTCACTTAAAATATAGGATATTTATAGATACATACGATTCTATGATAATTAAATTGTAGTCTCAGCACATCACTAGTAATGCATACCTTAGTAGAATGAATTTGCTTCTAGGGATTGAAGATATAATTGTCATGAACTTAAGAATATGATGTTATTCAAATGAGTAAAGAATTGAAGGAAATTTGAAGGTTCAGAATTCTATATTTATAATTCCATCTTTATAATTTTATCTTATAGTTAATGATAGAAAAATTCTATCCAAAATTTTGTGCTTAAAGAACTAACCAACTAAGGGACAACCATCACTTAATAAGGGTCTCAATATTAAAAAAAAAGAATTTAACATTTATCTAATCTAACTATAACTTTAAGGATCAAATACTTAGCCCTTAAGTCATAATATATGACTTGGCAATATAAGATAATTATAACTTAGCAGGTGACATCACATACTAAGCACATGATAATTTTAAGATCCAAAAATCCTAAAGGTTTCATATTTTAGTGATTTTACTACTTAATATAGCTTAGATAATTAGTTAAGCTGCTATTAGTCTTAACAAAGATTTAAAGGATGCGAATGATTCTAATTAAATGAATTGGAACCAAACTTTTGGCATCAAAGAACTAGTGTTCTTTGATCACTTATTCTATTAGAATTTTAGGAAAAAAAGAGCCATCATTAGGATCTAAGTCTAATAATGAATCCAAATAGTTTGGCTTATAATTTTGTAATTAAAGATAAGATGAGAATGGATTAGCTATATGAATTGGTCCCATACGAGGTTTGAACTATTAAAGAGACATTCATCTCTTATTAAAATGTTCTGTTAAGGCAAAAAGATTCAATATCTAATTTAGAATACTTAGCCTAAAGGTTAAGACATTAAGTCACTCATGATGACTTAATACTAAGTTTTGGAGGTTATAAAACTTTTAATAACATAAGTCATAAGTTTTGACTTGGTCATATCAAGGAATTCACTCATCCATATGGATTAGTACTAGAAAGCTTAATAAAGACTAATCCTATGATCATAAATCATATTTTATGACATAAACCAAAGTTTCTAAAGCTAGCTGCTAATATCTAAGTCACAAGATGTGGCTTAGATCATTATAAATCTAATAATTAAATTTATCTTATGATGAATGAGAGTTTATTCCAAATGAATGTTTAATGACTGCCTAAGTCATATTATGACCAATATATAAAGGTTGAAATCAAATTATTTGGGAAAGGAGATTTTCTTACTCAATAAAAATAAGATTTTTTTTTTTTTTTCAATTAATCTATTCACTTTAAGTGACATTCATCACTTAATTATAATAAAGGAAATATAATTCCTATTCAATCAAGGTAGACAAAGGAAAGTACAAGATCAACTCAATAAGTTACCATAAGTAGCTTTAACTAAAAAGAGCTTCTAAGGAATCAACTATAAATTTTAATCTAAAGATTAGAATTCAGAAATATATATATATATATATATATATATTAATTTAAAGGAAAAATTTTTAAAGAATAAAGGTTATTTGATTTAGACTAAATAGAATTATTATCATAAGACTAATACTAAGAATGAAGCAAAGTTCCCTATAGTTAATTTGATGAGTGAACACATATAGGTTAATATAACATAATCATTATAAAATCTCACATTAAGGAATATAAGGTGAACTAACCATAAAATTAATTCACTCTAAGCTTATATTGTTTAACCAAGTAATCATCCTTGGTTAAGGAATGATATTTTAATTAAAGAGGGTGATTATCTAACTTGGATACTTAACCTCACGAGAATGAGAAGTCTATTGCATCCAGTCATATAAGATGACTTGATACATTAAATTTGTAATAGTTAACAAAATAAATCAAACAATCGATTACTTATTATTTATGATAAGATACATTCATTGGTTATTACTAAGAGTTTTTTTTTTTTTTTTTTTAACTATACAAAGTTCTTATAGTTATAATTTCTCATTCCAAAGAAAATGAGAAATACTCATACTAAGAAAATGAGATACTTGGAATTTAAAGAATAATATAGGCAGATAATTTCAAGTCACAATTGTGACTTATTTAACCATAGATTCAAGAATCTGAGTCAATTCAACCCAAGGAATGAGAAGTTACTCACCTAACTGGGTAAATTACTTCTTAGAAAAGAATTATTTCTAGAAGTTACAAAGGTATGAAATTGATTATATTAAAGAATCAGGTATTTATTAAATTAATGATAACACACTTTGAATACTAGACCAAGCTTACTAATAGCATATTCAGTGTATCCAAAGTTAGGGATTTATCCTACTAAGATAGGGTAGAATTATCTATAATATAATAGTTAAGTTAAGCCAAATTGACCCAACATCAAAGCTTGTAAATGGTTAGGAATCAAAGACTAAACTATAGGAATTAGCTTTACTTTAATTTACAAGATGAAATGATCTACAAAACATAGAACTATGTTTGAATTGCATGGTTCTAAATTTAAAGGTTACGTATTAATTACAGTTTAAGACTTTTATAGAATCATGAATATTATTGTAATTTGAGATTTTATAAGTTCTTCTGAAATTGTATATTAAAGACAAACTCCAACCAAATCCATAAGAGAATTGATATCTTCAATTTATTATAAGAAGAGTCTGTGTTCTAAACTGGAATCCCTACAGTTGTGTAGAGTTTATCAATGAACTAGTAATAATATTTGGGGGAAATAAGTAGAGTATGAAGTTACAGACATTTGTGAATGATAAATTTTGGTTGCAAATGTATCAAAGATGTAGTCGGGATACCCAATTTTATCTAAGATAAATTTTATACACTCAAAGTCACTTATTAGATCAAATAATAAGATCTAGTCTTTTGATGGTGAGATAGTATACTAAAGAGTTTGTCTTCCATAAAATTTTGAATTTCTACATTTTTAATCTACTGATATTAGAATTCCTAACATTTATTTAAATCTCTTAGTATAAAGGCCAATGTTTAACTATTTAGTTTTCTCTAATCCTAGAGATCTTATAATCATCTTTCTAAGTTATTAAGCTATTTGTCATTCTCTAATTTGGTTCTTAACTTCTACTAATTATGAAAGTACTTTTCCATTCCATGCCTTTCATTCTGAGTATATGGTAATATGGATGTTACTGTAGTATTCATTTAGTGATTGTAGGGCAGAAGAACTATTCATTAGGTAGATATAAATATAAATTCCAATCTGACACCTTATGGAGTTCTCTGATACCAATTGTGGCGGCCGCCCCTTCTAATTATAAGGATTAAGGAGTGGTCGTCACTAAGCACATCTCATACCTAACATTATGTTGGAATTTAAGACTCCAATCCAATCTTAAGAAAAAGATGTACTTTTTATAATAAGGTAAAGATTAACAATCAATTAATGAGTATCAGAGTGCGGAATAAAAGTACAAACTGAAGTAATCATCCATACTATAAAGTAAAAACATCCAACTCAGAATATATACAATGCAGGAAAGTAAAGCACAATTTAGTCCTGTATTATTACAAACATTTAAAGTTTAAAGAACTATAATGTAAAATGCACTCGTCCTCACAGAGTAAAAGTAAAGTAATCTAGTAAGTAGACTAAGGTCCCTCAGTAGTCTGGACCTCATCCTGGATCTGCTCCTCTGTAGGCTCAATTTCCTCAAAAAACTCAGAATTTACCATTATCAGTTTCATAATGGTAGGGCCCCAGCCAACAAAAGAAAATTCTTGTTAGACAAAATGTCTAAGTACATTTTAAGATAATGATTTTTTATGTATTTTAATGATATCACAACTGGAATTAAGCATAGCATAGCAGTAAAGCGACAAGAAAGGAAGAACAAATTATGAGGTAGAAACATACCTCAACTCAGGCTGCAATACAAGGTAAGTAAAGTACAAGTGCAAATCTACTAAGTACAAAGAAAAGTCCTAAGGAATATGATCAAACTAACATGCCAGTTATAGTATAAGTAAAAGTAATATATTGAAAATATAAAAACTAGCATCCTAACATTCTCTCAAGTAAAACAGCTGACATACATAAAGTTCTGAAATGTAAAAGAACTGCAGAAAATGAAAAAAATATGAAAGAAAGAAAAATATGCTGAAACGGTAAAGTAAAATAAGTTTGAAGTGTAAAGAAAACATGTAAAGTAACTGTAAAGAGACTGAAAAGTAAATGTAAGTAGTGTAGATTAAAGTACTGTACGTGTGAGATACTCTTACTTAGTCTGCCAAAAAGTAAAGTCTATCTAATAATCTAGGAGAAACATCCTAGATTAAAGTAATATACACCAAAGAGGCATCTAGGAGAAATATCCCAGATTCTAAAGTAAAATCCACAAAATATCTAAAGAGCATATATGAGAAATATTCCAATGCCAAAGTAACATACCATAGGGGAAATTCCCTAGGCAAAAGCTGTCCTAAAGTAAAGTTATACTGAATGGCAGGCTGAGTAAAATATAAATCACATTTATAATATTATTTATTAATATTTCTTTTAAGATTATGCATATGATATGTGAATGAAATTCAAAGTATATTATAAAGTATATATCAAGGTTTAATGTTAAGTATGTCCAAAAGTATAAAAGGCTCAAACAATAAGGGAGCATAGCAATTCAAATCAAGGAAATAAATAGCACTACACAAACTTTATGATATCACCTGTTTTCTAATTTAATCGTTCTAACTACTCTAAGTTACATAAGATTCAGAATTATCAATTCCTATATTGTATGTAACTTAGAATCACAAACCTATAAGTTGAACATAAATAGGACTGGCCACATCCTAATTATAACTGAATCAAAGTTGTCTATAATATTAAATAAGTAAATCAATCATCCTAAGTTATTATTTTTAATAATCCCAAACCAACTCTTGATTAGTCAAATCAAGATTGAAAGGATTAAGAATCAAACTTCAAAGAATGAAACTTAATCACAAGGGTCATCTTAAGGACTAAGGTTTAATCCCATCTCTCTGATTAAATATTAAGGCAAATCCTATTGAATTAAATCAAATTCAATAGGATAGATTTCTAAACCTAATTCTAAGATTAAAAGATCAAATAATTATTAAAAGAAAATCTAATAAACTAGTAAACTTAAGGTTTCACCTGAATAAGTAACCCACTTTACTCATTAGATGAATTATAACCTAAGCTTAGGAATTTAAAGTTCTTAAATCTAAGAATATCACTTAAACACACATCTTAACTAAAGTTATAAGACCTAAAGGATAATCTAAGAAATTCAAAGGAAAGGAAGATCTCTCATAATTCACTTAAGTTTTACTTAAGACTTAACTTAGGGTTTTCATCAAATTTCTAATTTGAGACTTATAATTATCTAAATCAAGGCCTAAATTATTTTAATTATTATATATTATGATTTAGAGATGAAATCAGGTCTTAAATTCATTAAACCCTAATTTTGGGCAAAAAGACCATTTTGCCCCTTACTAAAGGATTTGAAATTTCATTTTTATGAATTAGTTTTAAATTCTAGATTTTAATAAAGTGGAATGATTACTTATTATCTAATATAAGTTTAGACAGTAAGTTCATTAATTTTGGTTAAGTATTAAGCCTTATAATGTCAAATTAAGGAATTTGACTTATAAGGGCAATTTAATAATTTTACCTTAATGATACCTAAATGTTATGTTAGTTTACTGTAGGTTATGCCCTAAGGTTTATATAGAACCTAAAATTATTGAATTCTGATGTGTATTGGCTAAGTTATAGCCAATACAAGTTCTAGAGTTTAAAAGGGTAATTAAGGATTCTTAATTAAGGGTCAAAAATCCTAACTTTGTCATTTGGTGTCCAAATTGAATAATTTCAGTGGCTGTATGTCACAATTGATCCACTGATTCTAATGACTAGTGGTAGGCTCAATTTGGACTCCATTTAGCTAAGTTATGGCTAAGTGAAGTTTTATGATAGTTAGGACTTAATTAGGGTCCCTAAATGTTATTAAATGATATACATCTCCAAATGGAATTTTAATAGTTCCAAAATATTCCCAATAATTTCCTGATTCTATTGATATATAATTTTTATATTTTTGGATTTATATTTTTCAAGTTATGAAGGCTTAATTATTTATAATTATCAAAATTATGTTATTATGATTCTAATTATTTCATTTAATTAATTTAAACATTTTAATTTTAGATAAACGGCGCGTGGGTCCCGCGATTTTTTCTTTAGCAGCGGGGCACATAGAAGCTGCTGGCCCGGTACTGGGTCGGGTCAAGGAAGACCCGAATAGAGATCGGGTCTCTCCTTCTCCAGAGGCGCGAATGGTATACATTAGGGTTTCACTCACATAAGCAAAAGAAGGCCTCTCCAGTCGCCGACCAGATGGAAGAAGGAAGCTCAAGGTGCGGTCTCTCCACAGAATCAAAATCGGGTCCTAATAATTTCTACATCACTGACAACTCGATGCCCTATTTTCGCGAGTGCAAGAATCCCGAACAATAACCAAAGCTCAATTGTCAATTTGAAAATAAATTTCATAAATATCTGTTAAACTATTACCACTTAATTCTATAATTGATCTGACTGGAAGTAGATATGATCTTAAATGTGAATCGAATTAAGGTTTTGAAGTACCTGATTTAATGGCTTGGAAGAATTTTAGATTTGATCGGAGACCTCCTTTGACGCTGCCAGGTTCAAGATTTGCTCTTTTTGGATCAAGAATTTAGGTCAGAGGTTTTAATCTAACTCTGCGCGTCATCCTTCAGTGGTGCGAATGACGCGCGTCAGCGAAGAGAGCAGCCGGGCGTGTACGCTTGCCACGCGGAGCTCGATCCGGGACGAAGATCCATAGCCGTTTGATCGAGTCGATCAGACAGCTCGCAAGCTGCGTTCAATTACATGGAGGTGTTAACGGCACACGCATAAATTAGGACGCCGCCGTTATTTGATTAATTATAACATTAAATTTAATTAACTTAAATTGTTTTTATTACTTAAAATTAATTGATTAAATGAATTCTTAAAATTACCAATAAATCACTCTTAGCTAAATGAGGGATGAGGAATGCAATGGCGAAGATGGATTTTTGATTTGACGAGTATTTAGTTATTTGATTTTTCGAGTATTTTAAATAATATTAAAATATTTGACGAAAATCCAACGACTTCCAAATGTATCCAAAATTTCACCCCTAACTAATTTGGGGGTGGTGAGCGCAATGTCGAAGTCAGAATTTCAATCTGATGTCTAAATAAAAAGTCAATTTTTAGGGTTTTGGAAATTTCCAAAAATCCAGATTTGATTCAATTGATTCCAGATTTGAAGTGGATCTTAGAGATGAACTTCTAATGACTTAATTAAGGCACTAGAACCATAATTAGCATGTAGATTAGTCCTAATTGACCTAAGTAACAACTTGGGTTGTTATACAACGGCCATGGGCAAATTAGGGAGACTACTACTGACAGACGATCGCTCCAAGGGTAGAAGAGGAAGAACGGGTCTTTCTAGTACTGCCACAAGGGCTGGAAGGATCCTAGTTATCGGTGGGGGGGGGGGGGGGGCAGACTAGACGCGAACGGGGCGAGGCGAGGGAGATGATCCACATTGCTCGAACTCGTGCCTGCTGTCTGATGGATCGACCGTTGGTCTCGGACGACTCAGATGGATTACTTAAACGGGATAGATGGTAGCCGTCAGATGTGAGCGATGGATCCAGGGCTTAGGGTTAGATCCTACCACGGAGGAGATCCCGCCATTAGATGGTTTGCGCTATGATGCGTGCTATGGCATCGAGTGGCTAGAACCCATGCGCTGCTATCGGGACCCTGCAGCGGATCTGTCGCGGTCTCGACATCAAATCCCAAATATTAAATATATATATATATATATATATATATAATTTAATTAACTCCAATCTCACTTCTTCTTATAAGCTCTTCATAAGTGAGTATCTTCTTAAGCTTTAGTTTTCAAAACTTGAAATAATCATCAGTAAAGCCAATCAGGCAGGAGTATAAAAATTATCCATTAAAAATTATTTTATAGCATCATAAAATAGGTGTAAATCAAATAAAATGGCAAAAAAATTAAATTTTTATATTAATGTGTAATAAAATAAATGTTACAAATTTTACCAAGCTTGCCCTGCATGTTAGATATGAAATTAAATATTTGAAAAATATCATGTGAAAATTTTTCAATTAAAAGTAAATTATGACACAAAGCTGAGTCCTATGACTCATCATCCAACAGGTAAAACCTATTGGCCATAGAAGCTTATCACCACCCATCAGTAGTGCCTCGTCTTATAGATGTAAAATTGTATATCTTTCCTCTGGATCTTCTGCCCACTTCTGTTGGATGATGAGTCACTACTGATGGGTGGTGATAAGCTTCTATGGCCAATAGGTTTTACCTGTTGGATGATGAGTCATAGGACTCAGCTTTGTGTCATAATTGTATATCATGTAAAATAAGATCCCTCCTTATTTTATCATGAGCTACTAGTAAGTTCTACCTGTACAGGTTACATTTTCATTTCTTCATTCAAAGATAAATACCGAAAATGAAATTTCTTTACTTTTTATCACACACTTTTATATGAAAATATTACAATTTAATAAAGTGGTTTGCATGATAAAATGAATAAGCAATATTCAAATGGAAATAAGCTCAAAATTTAAGATACTTGAAATAAAACTTAAGAATTATTTTCTTAAATTTGTTGATTTAAATCTGTTAAACCAACATCTAAATTTATTAATCAACTTCCTTAATTTACTTTAAACTATTCATTTAATAAATTATATGAAAAATTCATAATATTATTATTATGAGAAATTATATTTATAAATATTCCTAAAATTAAATTTATTACTTAAATTATTCATAAATATCAAAATTTATCTTCTTATAGCAATTATAAAGTTTGTAAATTAATTATATATCATTTGAAATGAAAATTTTATTCTTATAAAATTTTCTAATTTTGGCTAAGAAATTTAGGTTTTTAGTTGATTTTGTGTCATCCAAAAGATATTTTTAGAGTGCTTAGTTTCTATTGATGTCTAAATATAAATTGTTCTTTATATATTAGAGAATATGCATGCCAAAAATCACATTTGGATTCTCTGTATTTGAAAATTATATCATTTCAAACATTGAAAAAGTTTTTGAAATTCCAAAAATTTTACCTAAGTTCAAATTTGTGATTTTTTAGCAAACTAAAAGCACTTAAATGACATTCTTAATGATATAATCAACTCAAGTGATTAACAGAGAAATTGCTCACAATATAACCAAGATTATGTTTGCAAAAGATAAACATCTAAATGTGCTTGGAATAAAAATTATACTAAGCTAAACATTAATAAAATTTTAGAAAAATCTATTTTTAAATTTGAAATTTGTTAGAGTTTTTATTGAACTTTGAGCACTTAAATATTTACTTTAAACTACCCAAAATTCTGAGATGTCTTAAGTGAAGTTCTTCCCAATATATAGGGGAATCTACATGCAAGATTACAGCTTTATATTCTTTGTAACCAAAAAGATATAAAGTTTCGAAGTTTTACCAAAATTTTAAAATTTTAAAAAATCCAGAAATTTTTCTAAGTAAAAATTCAAAAATTTTATTATACTCTGGGATTAATTTAAATTAGTATAGAAATAAAATCATTAAATAGTGTCTTCTAATAACATACAACTAATATATAGGAGAGCATATTAGAAAATATTTTAACTTCTAAATATGATGTATCTAAAAGATATAAATATACAAAATTAACATAAATATATACTTTTTAAGCATGAAAAATATTTGAATGAAACTAAAACTTTAGAAATTTTCAAGAAAATAATATAATCATGTATTAAATCTTTGCTTATCATGAGGAGATCTAAATAAATTTTAAAGATGATTTGCATGCATGCTTTGATTCTTATAAATAAAATGAGATAAAAAAAATGATAATTACTTTAAGGAGAAATTGGGAAAGTTTGATGGAGAGGAGTTCTTCTTTGGATCTCTTCTCTAAGATGACTTGAATATCTTAGATAACTTCATGGATCTCTAGGATAGCCTTGAGAGTAGAAGAGATTTAGGGAAAAAGAAAGAGATGTGAAGACATTTTTGAAAATAAAAGGAGAAGTGCTTGGGAAGAAAAAGAATTTGGAGGTGATAGAAGGAGATAAAGGAGAGATATTTGCTAAGAGGGGAGAAGTCTAAATTGAGTTATAAATACTGAACTTTTCCTCTCATCTACAGCCATTAAATGTATAGGAATATATTGGATAAGAGAGAAATTAAATCAAATGACATAAATAAATTAAAATAAGAATGGGTGGTTTAGATTAAGAGGTAGATTTTGTTTTTATTTGGAATAAAATTCTCTCCAAATAGAATAAGAATATTCCTAAGGGGTATATTTGCAAAGATAAATTTAAAAAAAAGATAAAAATTATAAATTAGCTCAATTTAAATAAATAAATAAATAAATGAAAATTTAAATTTTTAAAAATTCAGAAAATCAAAATTTAACGAAAATTAAATTTTAAGGTATCAAATGAAAGGTCTCGTCAATACGATTCCAACGATACCAAAAATGTCAAATTTGGACAAACGGATAAGTGCAACTAGCCCCGGAAATTCACAATTTATTTTTTAACTATTCTTTCAAAATAGTTTTAAATTTTTGAAAATTTTCCCTTTATCTTATATAGACGTCCTGAATCCAAAAATATCAAAAAATTTTCAATTCTGACACCTGAATAATTATTTTAATTTAAATTTTTATTAAATTAACCATAAGAAATCCTAACGTAAATTAATTTTCAAAATTTATCAAATATTCTCTAAATTTATTTCTAACATTACTATAATGAAATAGTAAAAAGTATATAATTCAAACTTTATTTGATAATTAAATTTAATTAATTATATTTGAAATAAATGTAGATTACAATAACCATATAGTTTAATCTTTAGAACCTAATGGGTGTTAAGTTATATTATGTGATTTGATGTATTAGTCTTCCCATGCTTTTAAGGCTAAGTATCCAAATTGGATTTTTACCCTTTTTGCATTAGGAGAATCTTTTAGCAAGAGATGAATATCTCTTTAGTGGTAAAAATCTTAGAGTGAATTAACTCTATAGATAGTTCACTCTAAATTCCTCCATAGTGTGAGATTACATCGAGTTAAATGGATATAACATTTAGGTGTAATTTTATGTGTAGAGCTTAGTAGCCAATCCTTGGCTTCATTATTAGACTTAATCTAATAATGGTGCTTTAGCTATCTTAGATTCTTTATTTGTCTAAGTAGTAAAAGAACCCTTGTTCTTTGATGCTAAGCTTTGGAATTCTAATTCATAAATTAGAATTGGTAGTGATCTTTCAGCCTTTATTAAGTCTTATTGTGACTTAACTTATTAGCTTAAGCCTCCTTAAGAAATGAATGTCACTTAAGTGTAGAACCTTTAAGAGATCCTTGATCCTTAGTTTATCTCATGCTTAGTATGTGATGTCACATGTTGAGTAGTAGCCAACATTAGCATAAGATTTATAAGTGCTAAGTCATGTATTATGACTTATAACCTTAACCTTTAATCATTTAAAGTTACATTCGATATGGTTGAATGTAGCATCCATTTCCTTCAGTTGCCTTCCTTATTAAGTGATGGTTATCATTTAGTTAGTTAGCCTCTTAGTAAGCTTAGAATTATGGTTAGAATTCTCTAACCTCAGCCTTAAGCTAAGTCCTGAAGGTTTATCCTTAAGCCTTAAGTTTGGTTATTTAGTGTAACAACCTAAGTTGTTACCTTAGTCAATTAGGACTAATCTTGGTCTTAAAATTAATCTTAAGTGCTAATTAGGTCATTTAGAGTCAATCTCTAAGACCTAGTTTAAATCAGGATTCAAATAGATCGAATTCTGATTTCTGGAAAATCTAGACTCTAAAATTTGACCTGTCTAAAATAACCTCAGATCGAGAAACGGACTTCGCCATTGCGCTCATTGCTCCCAAATTAACTAGGGGTGATGTTTTCATGTCAATCGGGAGTCATCGAAATTTCGACGAATATTTTAATAATATTTTAATACCTCGAAATTTGGGAAATTAAAATACTCGTCGGATCGAAAATCCGACCCCGCCGTTACGTTCCTCACCCCTCAATTAGCTAGGGGTGAGTATTGGAATTTTTCCTAAATATAATTTAATTATTTATTTAAAAAGAAATTAATTTAATTGAATTAATTAAATTAATAATTAATTTAATTAAATTAACGGCGCCGTCCGGACTTAACCCGAGCCATTATCTCCGCGTTTCTTTCCTTCTGATCGGACGGGGAACGCAGACCGTTCGATCGGCCCGATCGGTCCAGCGTCATCTTCCCCGCCCCCCGCTGCGTGCACGCCACGCGGCGACTCGCCGCGAGCCAGCCCAATCGGGGGCTCCTCCTCCCTCGTCTCCTCAGCCCAGAGCCTCCATAAGGCTTCGTGTGCACTTAGGGCAGTGGATCTGGCACAAGCAGAACCTAAGGAGCAGCGGATAATCCCGATCAAGCCCTCAACCACTCAGCGTCGTTCGTCCAAGGTATGCGCACCACCTTCAATACTCCTCTAATTCACGCATTTCAAATTCGAAATGTTATTCCCATCTATAGATCGACAACTCAACGTCTCGGATCGATCTTTCGTCGCCTAAACTAGTCGCAATTAGGGCTTCATCCATAGTTGAAACCTTTAGGATAGACCCGTCGAACCTCTGCCGCTAGGGCTGGATCTTGCCGTCAACCTACAACCCCTCCGGCAAAGATTCGACCACCGTTCGAAAGGTCTCTTTGAGACCTTTCCAACGGTGGGTGGCTCGCTTCCTGAGGATGCCGGGAAGGCCACCGGAAAGGCAGCCCTAGCTGCCTGCCTCGATCATGCGCGGAGGGGGGGGGCGGGGTGGGGCGGTGGGGGGGGAGAAGGAATCGTCGGGCCGGGTCGGGTCGACCCGGGCCCGACCCGTAGGATTCCGGGTCGGCGTTTGCGGATGGAGGGGCCCGCATGTACGCGAGGCGAGCTCTGACTTGCCCGCATGTCCCGTGGTGGGGCCCGCCCCAGCGCCGCAGGCGTCAGCTATGGGGCCCGTTGCGGTCGTTTCGACCGCAGCCGTGGGTCCCACCCCACGCCCGTGGACCTGTCCCGAGCTGCCACGTGGCTCGGTGGGACCCGCCGCTGGACCGTCGCTGTTGCAGTGGGGCCCGCCGCAGGCTTGTGGCCAATACGCGTGTGCCACGTGTCCTGCTGAGACCCGCCACCAGTTAATTTATAGAATAAAATATTAGTTAATTTATGATTAATTAGTTGTTAATTAATAGTTAGATGGTTAATGTTAAAATTAATTAACTATTAATCTATATTAAATAGTACATTAATAATTAATTAATACACATAATTAACTAATTAGAATTATTTTAATAATACTCAAACAGTAAACAATTATTAATTTTACTTAATTAATTGATTAGGGATAACTTAATCTAAACAATAATTATCATTAATAATAATATAATTAATTAGACTTAAGTAAAACAGAAAGACAACTAAGGATTAATTGGTACTAATCCTAATTAAACAGTGAATATAATTTAAAATATTTAATCTAATTAAATAATAGATTAATCATTATTTAATTAGTAATTAATATTAATTAAGTACAAATTAAGTAATAAATAAATAATTAATTAATAATGAAAAATATAATTTTACTTTAAAAATGAATAGTAAATTAATACAAATTGAATAACTGAATAGTAAAATAATACAAATTGTATTTTTAAATAGTAATTTAATTAATTAAAAATTAAATAAAGCTTAAAAGTTTAATAACTTTTTGTAGGATGATCCAAATATAGCCAATATAGGTCTCATTTTACTCAAAAAAAAATAAAGGGAATCAAATGACATAATGTTAAAATTAATTTCGGGGTATGCATTACGAAGTAGCATTTTAAGACCTATTTAGGACCCTATAACTTTTGACCTAGTTGACCAAATATAGTCAATATGAGTCTTAAAATACTCAGGAGAATGGCCCTATCACTGTAGTAGTATTAATTTTCCCATTTGGACATCAGGACAAAAAGTCAACCATAGATCTCACAATTGACTTTAGGGAAAATGACCAAAATGCCCATAGGATTCAAATGACCATAACTTGGTCAAATTCAAAAATTCAAAATAATAACTAGTTTAGAATATCAATGTCATCAGTAAACTGAAATAATATTTAGGATCTGAACCCTAGAAATTTAGAAAATAACTAAAATACCCATAACCTTAATTATGTCATAATTTGATAATTTGAGATCCAAATTGGGTCTAATCCCTATCAACATACTCAGTATATTATAGGAAAGCTATAAAAATTGAGTTTGCTAAAATTGAACTTCAAACGGAAAAGTTCAGTTTTTGTCACCCATTGACCGACCCAAATTACCGAATTACCCATAGAAATCAAAACGTCCGTAACTTAGTCAACTGACCTCAGAATGCAGTGTTCTTGGACTCTATGGAATCCTTGAACAGTCACCAACAATAAACTGCATAAAAATTTAAGTTTCAGTAGAGTGAAAATTTTTGAATTGCCATTAGGCCAAAAAACCTTAATTTGGACCTGTATGACTCGTTTCTTGTCCAAATTGGACGTACTTACTGTCTATCTTCAAGTTAGACAGTAAGAAATCATTTGAAACCAAGAAACTTTAGTTTGGACCATTAAATCAAAAGTTCACTTTTCGGACCTTTAAGTAGTGGCAAAATAGTTATTTTGCCCAAAAAATTTAGGTTAAGCACCCTTAACCTTTAATTAGTCTTTTAAAATGTTAAAACCAACATTAAAACTATATTAGAATCATTTAAGTGAGAAAAAATAGTATTTAGGTCCATTCATCAGATACTTGAAAATCCTTCTAAGTCCTTCCTTAGGGTTGTACACATCACATAAGGACTATTCCTAAGATTAGGACTAGATCATATGTTAGAATTTATTCATTTGGTAAATGAGTTACTCAATGAGTGAAATCTTGGTTTTATTAGTTTTTAAAATTTTACAACTTATTTTGATTATTTTGTCTTTTAACCTTAGATTTAAGATAGGAGATTCATCCTATTAAATTTAATTACTTAATAGAATTTGCCTCAATTAGTAGATCACTTTTAAAATAAAAACTAGATCTTTGGTCTTATCCTTTTTGGATTATGTGATTAAGCTCAATCTCGTGGTATTTAATCCATAATCTATAATATAGTAATTTTGATTAGAGCTTAGTATAGAACATCTAAAATCATTAATTAGGTCGTGATGATTTATTATTTAACTCTTATAGTCAACTTTGATTAAATATATTGAGACCTAGCTAGTCCTAATATTTTGTAACTTATAAGGATGAGTTTCTAAGTTACACTCGATAGTAGGAAAATGGAGATCCTAAACTTATGTAACTTGGAATAGTTAGAATGGAAATTAGAAAACAAATGATATCACCATATTAGTAGAGTCCCTTGCTTACTTTTGATATTTTGTTGCTACGCATTCCTTGATATTTGAGCCATTTTCCTTGGGCATGTCATACAAGAAAATATTGTTGCATGAAAATAAAAACTTAGAAAATTAGGAAAACATTTGTATTTGGGTCTAGTTCATGGTAGATTATGGTGCACATTTACTCCAATGGACAGGGGTAAGGTGAGATCAGGATGCTTAATACTACTCATTGAGGAGAGTGTGTTAGGATTGAGACCCGTTTAGTCTTGCAGACGTGCTTGACTCCTCAGTTGTTTCTGAAATTATTCACAGAAACAAAATTAAAATAATTAAAAAATATTACATAGTATTATCTACCTCTTCAGTCACACAGTATTATTGAGATATGTTACCCTAGCCCAGAAAGGCTATGGGAATGGATGGATATATGTATAGGCCAAATTGGCCAATTCTTTTGATATGGCAGTTAGTACACAGAGTTTCATGTACAGTTTTGATATTTGGCTTACTTTTCAGTATTTTGATTCAGTCAGCTATTCCTTTGTTCTACTTATATATATTAGGATGTTAGAATTTTTTTTGCTGCTATTATATGTATCATTGCTAAGTTAAGTTATTTAATCTGCATATTTCTTTTGATCACCTGCATGTCTAGGATGTAGTATTTTCTTTCAGTACTTGTTTAGTTATTTATATATGTCTACCATGTTTAGCTTATATATGAGGCATGTCTTAGCATCCTTTTTGCTTAAAGTTATAAATGTTGTTTATAGATTTTCCTTCCTTATTGTTCTACTAGTTGCTCTTATTATTGTATGTAGTTGTTGCTTAGAAGTTGTAAAATGGTGATATTGTAAAATATGTAAAATTTATCAGCCTAAAATGTACTTAAACAATTATCTAACACACGATTTTTCTCTTTTTTTGGCTAGGGTCTTATATTGTGAAACCGACAATGTCAGGTATAGAGCAACTTGAGGACCCTGTACCCAAGGAGGAGCCTTACTTAGAGGAGGGGCAGCAGCTTGGACCAGAGGACATTTAATTACCTAATTTTATATATGTGAGGATGAGTGTATTTTTACTTTTATTCTTAAACTTTAAATTGTTATAATTATACAGGTACCTATGATAGTGTATTTGGATTTCTATGCTTATATTCTGAGTTATATTTCATGCTTTTCATATTGTGATGCTTGGATGTTTCCTTATTTAAATCGCTTCCGCACTCTGTATGATTTTTCTAAGATAGTGACTGATATTTGATTCTGTGCTTACTCCCTCCCTTATTAGGTGGATTGTGAATTTCATCCTAATCCAATGATAAGTTAAGGGTTAGCTAGAGTGACACACCACCCCTTAGCTTAATCTTGTGGATTAAGGGGTGAGGCGCCACATTTAGATTCTATATTTAGAATCCTTGATTATTTTTAGTATCTGTAAACATTAGCTCTTTGCTTAGTTTAGAATCCTAATTTTTGGATTATATCATAAGTCTGAATTCAGTAAGTTTTCTTAGAACCTTAAGGTAGTTCTAAGAGTAGATTAATAAGGACTTAATTTAGGTTTGATTCTCAATAAATCAAATTAGATACATGCTTAATATGTTAAGCTTGTGTAGTTGATAGATGCATTAAGGTAAATTGGAAGAATTATTGAGATTGATTGAGGTTCAGATCAGTATTGATAAGATTAAGTTATTGATGAGATAAATGAGATTATTAAATAGTTGATCATATCAATTAGCTTTGTGTTTAGGCTAAGACATGATTATGTCTTAGCATCATAAAATGCTATAAAGATTCATGTTAAATAGATAATAAAAGGGATATTATTTTTGATGATTTTAGTTTTGTCATGCTTTCAGTTGCATATGGCATTTCAGCACATTCTGTTTTGATGATTTCAGTCATATGATTTATGCATGTTTTGGATGGTATATCATACATAAGCATACCATTGCTAAGCAAAGAACATGGGTGTTGTAGAGTACACTTTAGTTGGGTGTTATTAAAATAAAATTGTAACAACCCAAACTCTTAACATCAAGGTATTGACCGCTTTGGCCTGAAATACCTCACAGTTTTGCACTCAGAAGATAACTTTCCAGTAGGTCACCCATATTGGGAGTGCTCCCACCTGAGCACGCTTAACTTTGGAGTTCTTATCAGGAATTCCACCGTTATCTGAAAAGACGCCTCGATATTTAAGAGTTTCACTTATTACTACTTAAGTGGGTCATCACAATCTCCCAAACTTAAGTAACTGACGTCCTTATCAGTATCCACACAGAGATTCAAGAACCATTCATTGGGTAGATAGGACTAGAGGTGACCCCTACAGGCTCAAGAGGTACTCACAACTATGTAGCACCTTAACCATCAAGGGTTCAAGAGGTTGCTCACATGAAGTGGTACTTTGCCCTGTATGGTCCTTAGCTCCTATCTGACACGCTATGGCCTGCTCTGATATTATTTGTAATATCCCAAACTCTTAACACCAAGATATTATTCGCTTTGGCCTAAAATGCATCACGGTTTTGCCCTCAGAAGATAACTTCCCAGCAGGTCACCAATTTTGGGAGTGCTCCCACCTGAACACGCTTAACTTTGGAGTTCTTATCAGGAATTTCACCGTTATCTGAAAAAGGCGCCTCGATTTATGCGTGTCATCCTTGCGCAGGGGCCATGCTAATCTTCTCTGTATCATTCCAATTTTATCTGAAAAGGCGCCTCGATTTATGCGTGTCATCCTTGCGCATGTCATCCTTGCGCAGGTGACCCCTCAGAAGAGACATCCGATAAAATTGGAATGATACAGAGAAGATTAGCATGGCCCTTATGCAAGGATGACACGCATATATCGAGGCGCCTTTTCAGATAACGGTGGAGTTCCTGATAAGAACTCCAAAGTTAAGCGTGCTCAAGTGGGAGCACTCCCAGGATGGGTGACCTGCTGGGAAGTTATCTTCTGAGGGCAAAACCGTGAGGCCTTTCAGGCCAAAACGGACAATACCTTGGTGTTAAGAGTTTGGGATGTTACAAAAATTCAGTCATATATCGTAACGTATGCAATATAGATTGTCATATGTTTGAAGTCCATATTACATATTTTGGCTTTCAGTTTTGATGCATCAGAATTCAGTATTTTCAACAGTTTTGGATACTTGCTTTCAGTGTTTTTAGTACTTGCAGTAGTGTACTTTCAATTTCAGTTAGCTTTATTATTTATTTACTTCTTTAAGTTAAATATCCTTATAACTTAATGATATTTTTTAGTGAGCCTAAAATATATTTAGACTCATTGTCTATGTAATATTTTCTCTTTTTTTGGCTCGGGCCATGACATTGTGAAGCCGATAATGTCAAATTCAATTTTCTTTGAGAAGCCCTTGCTTATGGAGCTGCAGGAGATTCATGAGGCGTGAAGCGCGATGTTGCTGATTAGCTATGACGGTCTTCATCCTAAGTGTTTTTCTTGCTTTAGTGAGATGAGAGTTTTTTTTTCATGTTTATTAAAATCTATAAAAGTAAACATATCTGGATGTATTTTCTATCTTCTGTTCTGAGATGTATGTTTTTACTTACTATATCTGGATGAATAAATGTATGAATGATATCTTTAGCTTCCACACTATATTCTTTGTGTTGTACTATACTATATATATTGTGATGTGATCATAAGTTAAGTAGACTCGCATTGTTAATCAGGTTAATGAAAGACTTAACTTGAGTAATAGTGGAGTTCTTCGGCTCCAATCACCTTCTATGGATAATGGTTCATGTTAACTATTTGTGTTTAACCTTGAGCATTAAGTAGAGGGAGACCCATTATTATATTCAGTTAACAAATTGTTCCGCTGCTAATGATATTCTATTGCCCATAGCGACGGGGCGGGGCGTTACATACTCAATGCTCCCTCTCCTATACAGGTCAGCTTCAATTCTTGAGATTTACTGTTTGGAATGTTCTCATATATTGGTTCAACCTATTAATATTCCCAAAGCTATTTTAAGCAAAATTAAGTCGTCATTTGAGGTTTCTTTCTCATGGTTCTTTGGACAAAAAATTGCAAATTCTTCCCTAAACTTTCATATCGGCTCTATGCACTAAGGGTGGACTTGGTTTATGTCACCTTAATGCTCTCCTTACATGCAGTAAGCAAACTATGTTTGGGAAATGCTTACCTCCTCCGCTCTTTTAGCCAATTGGTGGGTAGCTAGATTCAATCTCTTGTCATTGAACCAAATGGAATCTATTAAAAATTTGTCTTGTGTGTTGAAACACATTTGCAAGGCTGCTAAAAACTTGATTCCCTACATTTCAACTTCGCATTCAAAAACAAGGAATTTGTTTACAATTAAAGGTGCATCCTCTCTTACTCTAGTTAAAGCTAAATTGATTATTTATGAAAATTAGCAAAATGTAGAATGGCACACTAAAATTTGGTTTAAGGGGCATCGATTGCGTTACGCCTGTACTGTCTGGAAAGCAACTAAAAAATCTCTCAAAACTGCTGATATTTTCTATAAGGGGAATTAATGTGAACAAAATGTGCTTTGTATATCATACTTTCAACGAATCTCACAATTACTTGTTGTTTGAATATCGTTTTGCAGCTAAAGTTCTCAAATCTCTTTTTCTTTTGATACGGGTTGGCTGATCCCCCCAATCCTCCCTTTTGACACGGGTTGGCTGATATTTTCTATAAGGGGAATTACTATCTCCTCCAATTTTGGAAAAAATATCTCTTATTTGGTGATTAGCATTGTTGTCTATTTGATTTAGGAAGAGGGAAATTGGGCAATTTTCCAAAATAAGTATACATGTGTCAATTTGGTTATTAATAATTGCAAAAATAAAGTTAAGCAGATCCTAAAGAGTTGGAAAGAACTTAAGGATAACTACTTGGTCGCTTACTACTCAGAATTTTCTCAAGCTATCTCTTGGCTGGAGAGTTGCGATGGCATTGTAATTTCGGATCGTGCTTGTTTTTTCTGGTTCAGTTTTGATGGGGATATACTCTTCTTTAGCTTCGATTCAATGGTTTCTTATTTTTTCATGGAATATGCGAGAGTGGGCTTTTTATGGGATGCTTCTCCAATAGGGTCTTTTTGCTTTGTTTTAAATTTACACAGTCGTAGTATTGTTGGAAGATGTTTTTAAATTTCGGTTTTCAATCGAACTGATCTACTCTTATTTTTTATTTATGATGTCTGTGACATTATGGTGATTTACTAATTGCTCCTGTTCTTAGTGAAAATGTCTAATGTATCTTTGATGCCTTGGAACTCTCTTGTTGCTTCGCTTTGATTTGACTTGTTTTAAGATGATGATGGCTACATTTGTCGGTTTGGCGGCTTCCACTTGATCTTAACCCCATAACATATACTTTATAAGATATTGTTGGATTGATGTCCCGACAAGTCCTAGGCTCAGTGCCAATCTCAATTAGGAGGAGCTAAATCATAATCTTAGATTCTTTTTAATGATGTTTACTCCCTCTTTCTTCTGTTTTTTATTTTGATTGTATTTTCTTTTTCAAAAAAAAAAACGCAAAAAATGTGTTGTTTATAAGAAAATTATATTCTCAAGGAATTATTTTTGAATGTGTGTTTCAGTTCATATAAACCCAGAGCTTACTCACTAATTGCCTCGGTGGAGATGCTCGCAGATCTGGGTATAAAAATAACTGTAGCACGGGGTGGAGATGCGGTCAAATCTGGGTTGGCATTTTATCCGAAATATAAAATTCGAGCTCGATTCTACTCGAACTCTAGATATTTTGATTCGACTCAAATTCTACTTGAAAATTTTTGAGTTGAGTTCGAATTATACATCATGACTCAAATCCTATTTAAAATGAGTCGAAATGACTCGAACTCGACTGAACTCGCCTTGAAACGGGGCTCGGGTGGGCTCTTCTAGAAGTGCCGGCTACGATTGTTTTCTCTTTTATGCTTCGGCTCAGATATTAGATAGAAACAAAAGGGAAAGAATGGCATCTCTCTCATCTTTGATGCCGATAAGATTTGTTTCTTTTTTTTTAATTTTTTATGTGAAGAAAAAAAAGAAGTTAAAATCTAAATAAATCAATTATATGATTAGAGGGATTTGTACATTAAAAAGAAGTTAATTAATTTATTGAGATTATATGCGTTGGAATCTCAATAAATCAATTGATTGAGATTTAAAATTTGATTTGTACTTCTTTTAATTATTGAGATTCCAACACATATAATTGATTTATTGAGCAATGATTAAGATTTAAGAGAGAAAAACAAATATTTGTAATGCCTCTTCTTTCAAGAATATCCATGGTTTTATATTTGTTTTTCATAGCTTTACAAACAACACACATATAATTAAAGTTGTAACCTTTTGATCAAATTTGTTTATACCACCAAACGTCACGAGCAGAAAGTAAGTAGAGAATGAGCATCAAAGAAAGAAAGAAAAAAGCATTTACCCTTAATTTGGTAAGTAGACTGCTCCACTACGCAATTGATGTATGGCTTTGACGAGCTTGCACAAGGAGGTCGACCTGCTCCAGTTGAAGTTCAAAAATGCGCCTTCCTTCATTATAACTGCTGCCGAACGCAGCCCGGGAAATGACATCTCCGGTTAATATTTGGAGCTCCGGCCACACATCCAGCTCGCAGACTCCCTTGACACTTCCTTTGCTGAACAATTCCTCCCATCGATATATCAACTCATCACAGCAAGCTGAATATTTGAGACTTTAAATAGAGCCCATATTTTAAATTTTAAATTTTAATTATTCATATTTTTTTTTAGAGATACGGTTACACAGTTTGAATTCCCAATTAGCAACCTATTAAATGAGAATTAATTAAATATTTTATATTACTATTAAGTTATTATATATATATATATATATATATATATATATATTTTTTTTTTTTTTTTTTTTTTTTTTTGTAAGTTAATATTATATATAATTAAATTTCTCTTACTCGTGGGCTAATAAAACAAAAGTATGTGGATAAAGTATTATACTAATTGTTGGACTCTTTCAGCAATTATATTATTTATCATAGCAGAAATAGAAGCAACTCTTGATTTATCTGATTTTTATTTTAAATAAATAAATAAAAGCTTTAATTAAAATCTTTTCAGGATTAGCGGAGCTCCATCTTGAAGCTGAAGAGTTATCAGAAGGCTTGGTGCGTGCGAATAGGAAGGGACAGCTGGTAGGAGAAGCGCTGCAGTATCCTCGCCAAAGCCAAGTATTCCCCCATACTAACAGAAGAAAAATTAGAAGTTAATTAAAACACAACTAGTACTAAAATAAAATAAAATAAAAGAATTGGACTAAGGATTCAGCTCCTCCACTTTGAGGTCGGCATAAGACCAAAGATCTGCTGTGCAACAAACTAAAGATCAGTATAGTATCAGTGTAGTATCTAAAAGGCCAATAGTGTTGCCTGCAAGCAAATGAGATCTCAAATTGCATCATAATTCATCACTGTTCAGAACCAGACTCATTCGATCAGCAGAGAACCTGAATTCAATCTCTTAGATATATAGCAATGTAAATTCGAAACAAATACCCAAACCAAGAATCTACTCCCAGACCATCGATATTGGCATGAAAATAAAGGATCACAAAAAGAAATGTCATCATAAAAATATCATGGAGAGCCCAAAAGCTGAAAGATAAGCTTTAAAATGCCATGAAAACAAGAGATCCCAATAGATAATATAAAAATCTTTCCAACAGATATCAAAATAAGAAACTAAAACAGAATGGGGAAAACATCAACCTGATTTCAACCACCAATATCTATTTAGAAACTATCAAGAAAATCGTAGAGAATAGATGAAGTAAAGCCTCTATGCTTGTGGCGACCGGGGATCGAAGTTCGAGAGTTTCAAAAGAATGATTCATACACTGGAAATATACATTTATGAAAATAAAGAAAACAAAATACATAAATGTTCATATTTACATCCAGAGCCATTCATATATGAAATTTACAACAGTTTAAAATTTACAATAAAATTTTATTCACTACTCATCTCACATCTCTATCTCTTCTTTTCTTTTATTACTTCGGCAGATCTTCAATACTTTAATTTTCAAAACCTGGAAAATTCAGTTACTAGTCAGGTAGGAGTACGCAAATTGTTCTTATAAAAATAATTCTAGCATCCTATAAGGTATAAATCAAATATAAAACTGAATGAAATATCTGCATATGAAAGAAAATCAGCTTTTCAAATTTCAATATTGCCCTGCAAGTCAGCTGTGAAATTCATTATAAATGAAAAGCAATAAATAATTTTATCAAAAACATTTGTAACAATAAGTCGAGTCCGTAGACTCCTGAGCCCGATCTCGCGGATCGGTGAGTCAGCCGAGATCGACGGTCTAAACATTTTTAGGATTTAATCCAACGCTTTAGAATTAATCGGGTCTTAGATTAGATCTGCCGTCAGATTTAAATCAAAATTGACGGTTGGATTTTGAAGAGAGGATCCATTCTCTCTCTCGAACCGACCGGTTACGCGTGACTTGGACCGGTCAAAAGTGATCCGGTCCGAGGCGGATCAGGAGACCCTTCGTCTCCCGAGGGTTCACGCATCAGGCGAACCCTAATATTTCCGTGACTGCGAACCAGACGGACTGAGGGAAAAATACGAACGATACTACATTCGCTAATGATTGTATTGCATAATCCAAATTAAAGGTGAAGAAAATGAAATACCTGATTAGAGTTCACAGTTTGATTTGGGAAATTTTTATAGATATTTGACTCCTGTCTCGTCGCAAGATCTTAGGTATAAATCAAGAAATAAGGGTTCTACGAGTTTTAAGCAAGTTCTAGAGTGGCGAAACCCTGCTGGAGCGGTCGCGACTTGACACGTGTCTTCTGATTTCGTGCCGTGTGTCGTGAAACGCAACACGCGGAGCCCTAATTTGAGAGGCAGCGGGACGATAATCCCTCAGCATAAAAAATGCTGACGACGTAGCTTTTAAACGGACGGCGCCGTTAAATATAAATTAAATAATGATATTATTAATATATTTATACTAATTTAATTAATTAAAATCATACAATTAAACGTATCCAGAAAATTTTTAATAAATCACCCCTAGCTAATTGAGGGATTCTGAACACAACGGTGCAATCAGATTTTTGATCTGATGAGTATTTAATTATTCGAATTTTCAGGTATTTAAATAATATTAAAATATTCGTCAAAAATTTAACGACTTCCAAATGCATTCAAAACTTCACCCCTAGCTAATTAGGGGGTGGTGAACGCAATGACGAAATCGGATTTTCAATTCGAGGTTAAAATTATTTAAATATTAATAAATAAATTTGAGAATAATTTTTGGTATTTTACAATGCTCCAATAGAAAATCAATGCAATCCGTATCAAGTGTCAATTCAATTAGAAAAAATTTGGCCCCTCATATAAAACAGCATATAAAGAAAATAGCAAGCAAAATCAGACACGCTCCAAGGCCGGCAAAAGCAACAATGGTTGACGACAAGAGCAGCTAATACAGAAAATGAAAAGAGTGTTTAACAAGTCCAGTCCCGAAAAATAAGGATCCAGCATGATCAATGCCTAGAGTTAAGCTCAATCCTCCAATGTTGAAGAAATTCAGACTCATTGAAATGCTTCCAATTGCTGATGATACTAGCAAAACTTAATTTAATGCGGTTAATAATACAATTTATACTAGCCGGAGAATTATTAAAGATTCTTGCATTTTTTTCTTTCGAGATTCCTTCAAGTATCAAGCCAAGAGCCGTAATAAACTCCTGTTTTTTTCATACACTGAGACTAGAAGTATCGCATATAATTTGAGTAAGTGAATGGGGGAAAAGATAAATGTGATCTCTCGCAATATCTTGTTTAGAATATAGAAAGCGTAATCACATTAAAAGAATAAGTGAGAGTGAGTTTCATCATTTGCAATGCAAAATTGGCACGAGGATAAGCAATGAATGCCTCTACTCTTTAGAATGTCCGCTGTTTTCAGGCTATAATTTAAAGCTTTCCAAATGGTGCATTTTAGCTTTAGTTTTATACCTTTGATCCATAAGTTGGAAGCCCACGGCACGTCCGGCCATGACAGAAATTGGATGTTATGGGCATCTTTAAAAGTGAGAGCAACTTTGTTTTGAAATAAATAAGCATTCCTTGTTGAGTCATAAGTGATGTGTGGATTAAGAATTCCAGCAAGTTTTGTTAAACTCTTCCAAAAAGGGGAGGCAGCCTTGTTTGCTTGCGCTGAAAAATTAGTGATCTTTAACAGGTTACTTTTCCACCAGTTAGTAAGAAGGGGGGTGTTGCATAAAACATACCAGCAAAGAGAAATTTTGCAAGTTAAGAGGAGCTTTGAGGGGCAAATAATACCAATCCCACCTTTTACCGCGGGGGAGTCAATCTTGATCCAAGCTATAGTATGAAGTTTGTGTTCCAAAGAACCATGATCCAGAAATTTTGGACATAATTTCTTGATGATATTAATGATGCTTATGGGGGTAAGAGTGGATTTAAACCAGTGTAAAAGGAGTGGCCAGACCGAGAACTTTAAGAGCTGTAAGCGACCAGCAAAAGAGAGGGAGTTTTGCTCCCAGCCAGATATCCATTGATGGAGTTTGTTGTGAGAGGAGAAAAAAGGGCCATTTTTGGATGATGGGGAAGAACCGGGAGTCCCAAATACTTCATAGGGAATTGAGCAGTTGGAAAGTTCCAGATTTCTGATAACTCATTAATATTTTGGACCGACTTAGAGTAAAAAATGTGAGATTTATCTTCGTTAATGCTGAGGCCCGAAGCCTCTAAAAACCCATAAATACATCTTTTGAACCCAACCATGTTATTATTAAAAGATTTTCCAAATATTAAAATATCATCAGCAAAGAGGAGGTGGGAACTGTTGAAATTCCCATGAGTAAAAGGTTGAATGAAATTACCTTGCATAGCTTCATCAATCGAGGTGGATAAGAAGTTCATAGTTATAATGAATAACAGTGGAGATAAAGAACAGCCCTGTCTGAGCCCCGTAGAAGAGCCGAAATAACCATGAGAAACACCTTGAATATTAATTAAAAAATGAATGTTGGATATACAAGCAGTAATCCAACCAATAAGTTGCCTCGGAAGGTTGATATTGATGAGAGCATTAGTAATAAAGTTTCGATTGATGCTGTCAAAAGCTTTCCTTAAATCAATCTTGGCAAAAAAAAAATTTAGCAGAGGGCCAACTAAAGGTTCTGATAATCTCATTTGCAAGAATGACATGATGAGAAAACTGTTTGTGCTTGACGAAAGCGGCATGGGCATGATGAATTAGATCCGGGAGAAGAGAAGAAACACGTTATGCAATAAGCTTAGATATAGTTTTATACATGGTGTTACAGAGAGAAATCGGCCTAAAGTTATCAATGGAAGCATTTGCTTTTCCTTTTGGGATAAGGGAGATGAGAGTGTGATTTAGCTATCTAGGCATAATACTCTTATGAAAAAAGTAATCGATTGCTTGGAAGATAAAATTACTGATGTTGCTCCATGCTTTTTTGAAAATAAAAGAGAATCCATCGGGACCAGGACTCGCATTATCTTTAATAGAGAAAATAGCGTGTTTGATGTCTTCAATAGTAAAAGGCCTGCAAATGACATTGTGAAGAGCAATGTCAACCAAAGTATAAGGAGAATATGTGCTATTACTGTGACCCTTCTTATCATTAAGCAATTTTTTTAAAGTAGTAAATGGCTTGATCTCTTGACAGGTGAAGCATCAATTAAAATTAAGCAATATACACTGTATTTTAATTGAACTATAAGTAAGCAATACACAATACTAGAAATAGAGAGTGTAAAGTATAGAAAATAAAAAAGTATCTTAGACTCTTGGTCTAAGACAAACAGAGTCTAGGACTATGAAAAGTAAGCATAACTAAATAGTTATAAAAAGATTTTATAATCAATAAGATTCTAAAAGAACTCTTGTATTATTAGTTGAAGTTACATTTAGAAGCTATCTCATTTTGCGGGAGCACTCAACAGAATGGGATGAGGAGTTAAGCATGTTTGCCTAATTAGATACAGTGGGGGTCAAACATTCACATTTACCTTCTCTAAAATGTGAGTTCCTATTATAAGCGCTATCTTTCTTGTTCAAATTGCCATAAGGCATTCTCCATACAGTTTTATGAAACTTTTATTTATGCACAATGATCTCGTATGAATGTTCAAGAAAAAATACTCAATGCTAAGCACTCATTTAATAAATTTTAGTAATTGTAAATAATGTGATATCCTTTTTGTTATCTAATTTTAATGATTTACTTAATGATTGAAGTTAATTGAGCTCCTAATTGACTTATAGATATTGATCTTTAAGTTAATTATAATTAATAGTAAAAAAAAAGAAGTTTTGAAAATAGTATTTTCAAGTAAATGAAGTTCATCCTATACTAGTATTAAACTAATTAAATTAAATAGATTAATGATTAAAATTTAAAAAATCTAGTAAGGAAGAGTAAGGTTTATAGTTTGCTAAAATAATGAAAGTATAAGCTAAAGAAAATTCTATTAGCTTCATCTAATTAGCTTACAAACTAGAAAATATCAAATCGATTTAATCATGAAGCTATCTAAGATTAATTGATGTTGAGTTTTTGAAAGTAAGGAAAGAAGTAGATTATATCCTACAAGTAATAATTCATTTGTAGTTGCAGGAAATTAGAAATCTAATAACTTATTTAAAGCATGAAAGGGAGCTGTTGTTCTCTAGTTAAATCAATAAAGAACTAATTTTGAAGGTTAAAGACTATTGGAATATATGCTAATTATCTAAGTGATTATTTGAGCACTAGATTTATTATGAGTTCTTTTAAAGAACTTTAGCTTAGTAATTGAAAGTGTTAAGCAAATTTGAATACAAAAGAATTTAAGGGATTCTTAATTAAATCTTACCTGTAACTAAAGAAGAAGCAAAACATGTTAAACATATGAATGAAATTCTAATTCTAATAATTTTGACATGAACTCTACTGTATTTGCTCAAAAGAAACACGTAGGGCATAACATGTAAGTCTTCCATTTATTTGGAAGATTGATTGGATAGATCAAATATAAAGCTAATATTAAGTCAATCCATTATATATGATTGCTTATTCCAGTTTAATACTAGTATGAGATGAATAATTAAAACTGCATTCCATATAAAATATACATGAAGATGGATTGAGCATATGTTATGAAATTATTCTATTTAATTCATTAATGTATAAATTTTACATATTAGAATAATCAATTATAAAAGTTCTAAATATCTCCAATTCACAATTTACATTGATATAAGAACTAGCAATTGGGATTTGAATAAACTAGTTAAAAAATATACATGCATTTCATTTAATTTAATCCAATCCTAAGTAATTCTACAATTGAAGAAATTTAACTTGAATGAGCATTAAATATTTACATTCATCACATTTATGGATATGTAAAATCTAAGCATCCAATTCAAAGTTATATGTGAGAAAATCATATGAAATAATTTGTTATCCTAAGATTTACATATCCTAAATCAAACATAGTTTGAAAATAATGAATTAACATGTATTCTAAATTAAGCAGCAAAACACTTAAAATGTCCAAATATTGTCTAAATGATTTAATACACATGTCAATATGATCCTTATAATCAAAGGAGTAAAATGATACTAACTATATTGAATTTGGATAACATTAAATTTCTAGTAATTGGAGGGGTCCTAATTTGGGTTAAAATATTAATATAAAATATAGGATTCAAAAAATAAGTTTGATCTCATATTAATGTTTCTCACATTTTTGTGAGTGAAATAGACTATTTAAGTATCCAATTTAGACTTCATATGATCCAATTAATTTATAATTAAGTTTGGAATTTAGTTTGATATTTAATTAATTAACCACTGATCATATGAAGTCTAAATTGGACACTTAAATAGTCTATTTCACTCACAAAAATGTGAGAACATTAATATGAGATCAAACATTAATATGAGAAACATTAATTGAAAGAAGATAAACATGAAAATTGAATAGGTACCTTGTGTAAGCTGAAAATTAATGGAGAGAAAATAATAAGGTTCCACAGCAAGCGCCCTTAGCTCTCCTGTCGAAGTCATAATTCGCAGCTCCTCTACTCAAAAAATGAGAGTCGCCGAGGTATGAGGCATCAGGAATAACCTAATAGAAAGGAAGAGGGAAGCTAGCGGAGGCCGTAGCATGGCTCGGATGAGTGTCAAGGCACGATCGCCCTTTGGTGGAAGAAATATAGTAAATGAGTATGAAATGTTCGATGGATCTCTCGATCAAGTGGTTCACAATGCTAAACGGTAGGATTGAATGGTGGCTGTTGGATTTAGCCTATTAAAAGCGGACGTTTCAGATTTCACGTAAACGCTGTCCCGCGTTATGTGCTTTACAGCGGATCTCTGCTGTTTTATTATTTTACCGTTTGGATTATTAATTAGAAATATATGATATATATTAATTTAAACACTATATTATATATATCTGATTTACATAATTATTTATTTAGTTTTAAATACTCAAATGCACTCCGAAAAATTTATAATTTTCACCTTATTTAATTGAGGGGTGAGGAACTCAAAAATGAAGTCAGATTTTTTATGGGAGGTATATTTAATTTTTCTAATTTGTTAAGTATTAAAATTATATTAAAATATTCGTGAAAATTTTGACGACTCCCAAACACTTCTAAAATATCACCCATAGCTAATTTGGGTGTGGTGAGTCCAGTGGCGAACTCCATTTTTGATTATGAAGTCTAAATAAATTAGATATTTTTAGAATTATCAAAAAATTAGGAAATATTGAAAATTATCAAACGGTCTCCAAATCACATAAAATTTGAGATGGAGATTGCTATCAATATTATAAAAGTATTAGAAGAGATTTAGAGTTAATTAGGTCACTAATTGATGGGTAACAATATTATGGTTGTTATATGAAGATAACTCAACTTATGAATGCTCTACCCTAGATGCTGTGCTAGGATCATACCCTAACTCCTTAGTGAATGGCTGTGGTGCTGATAAGGTCTTACAGTGGACCAGACGGTGTCGAATGTCCTTTGAAAAGTTTTGAAGCGTCTAAAACAAAAACTTGAGCTCTAAAGGCGTAATAGAGGGCTCTTCTTATAATAAAAGCTGCATAATTATGCAAAATCATAGATGAAGTTAGTGAAAAGTGTTGTAGGCGGTAGCTAACACTAAAAGGTAAAACAAAACTTAATTTCTTTACTTTTAACATGTGCTTTTCTTATTCTATCGTGTTGGCCATATACATATATATATATATATATATATATATATATATATATATATTGTCATAGATTAAGATCTTTAATTACATTATTTATTGATATTTGCATATAAATTATTAAGTAGATATGTAAACTAATGTAATTTTTCAACAAAAAAAGGAAAAGAATTTCTCGATCAATTAATGTGAAAGTTTGTTTTTCTTTAATTTTTAAGTATCACTTTCTTAAAACTTTCTATTAATAAGTTCTTTGTTGATTATTTGGCATTTGATCCCTCTTTTTTTCCGCATACCTTCCTCCGGAAACTTAGGATGCCTTTTAAACTTGGAGGTATGAGCATTTTGAACTTTTAATTTTTTTCAGTTGCAACTCTGCAGTGCATCAGTATCGGTCAAAAGGGAGAGGTTCTCCTTTAGGGCAGTCTGGTCGAAGAGAGGCATCTGAAGGGAAAGCGATGAATGTGACCGTTCTTGCAGTTTCCATTGTAGCGGAATGTTTCGATAGCGTCTCCTTGTACTTGAAGCAGGCTTCATTTTTTAATTGAATTTCTTAATATATTTTTTAAAAATTTCTTAAATATTGCAACATTCATTCCTCTTCATAAATTAATCTCGAAGTTTTCCTTAATTTTTTTTTTCTTTATGTGATGAATGGGATGCCTTCCATTGAAGAAGAAGAGCCTCTGAGTTATTGTAATATTTTTGCTATTGTATATGTGTGCTGTGTCTTCATTTTAATCATTGTGTATGTTGACGTTATTTTTTATTCTCTTTGGTTATGTTACTTAAGATTTATATGACTCTTGGGATGTACGCATTATAGATATATTAATTCGCATATTGCAAGTTTAGAAAACTTCTAATAATTTTATAAGTGTCTTATGAAGTATACACACATACATTCAATTAGAAGAAAGATCACTTCCCATATCGATCTCCGACCATCCAATGCAAAATCTTATATTGCTTGAATGCGTCATGATTCTTTTGATAGTGTATCAAAGATCTATTTTTTTATTGCAAAAGTATTGAAACTGCTATATATTAAGAGAACAATTGAGAGAAATGGGAGGAGTTCCATCACGGCTTCTAAACTGCAACTCCTCTCTTAGCAGCATGAGCAGATTATCTCAGTGTCCGGATCTCAAGGAGAAAGTCTTTCCTCCTCATTTTCCATTTCTTTTCTTTTATTACCGCATGCATTCAGATATACACAGGTATATGGACAATAACCTCCAAAATGAGCTTATCTTTTCAGTAGCACATTATATTATTGCAATGCCTTAATTCCAGATAAATTCGTTCATCATTAATGTTTTTTGTGTATTGTCATTTTAACTTTTTTTTTATGTCGAACAAAAGTTAGTTTTAGTCTTACCGGTCATGTGTTGTCCATACTCTTTTTTGTGTTGCAATTAGCTTTTTGAAATATCTATTTACTTCATCTTTTAAAGATTTGGATTGTTTGGTTTGCTTGGATCTCAAGCAAATGTAACTAAGTAAAATTATGTAGAGATTGGGGGTGTTTAGTCGAATGATATGTTACCTAGAGTATTTTATTTACTCAATTCAATGCTTTGATTGCTTAACATCTATGTCATAAAAGACTACCAACATTTTATTTGAAGTTGTTTATAATAAATTCACAATTTCTTTTTATTTGCAAATACTCGAAAATTATGAGAAAGAAGTAAAAAAATGAATGAGTTCATAGAAAAAGTATGTATTGTTGTGACGACCACTTTCTAAATTTTTAATATTTTTGAGTCATTATCGTTAACGATTTTCTTTAAATTACTGTTACCACAATATACCGAATACTAATCTAAATAGCATTTATTGTTCTCAAATACTTCCAAAAAAGCTGGCAGGCCTAACTAATTTGATATATAATTGATATTATCTAATTCAATTATTGTAAGTTTTATTGTATATTATATATAGTCAATGTTATTTAAATAGCTCTCAATATATAGTAATACTTTTAATATTAGCTCTGAATATGATATGATATGATATGAAGCAGCATATAAGGCTTCTGCTGGCTACAACCGCTGCTTGAAAGAAGAGAGCTATATGGATACGTTTTTGTTGTACTGGTTAGGGGTGGCGGCGACGGTAGCGGCGGCCGTTTGGGTGGGGTGGTCGGTGGCGGAGTGGCTGTGGCTGCGGCCGCGGCGGCTGGAGAGGAAGCTGAGGGAGCAGGGCCTTCGAGGAACCAAGTATCGCTTTCCCAAGGGCGACCTAACGGATCATGCGAATCTGTTACAGGAAGCTTGCCGGACTCCCATGCCTCTTTCACACCGCATCGTCGATCGCGTCGTCCCCCATTTAAAGAGCGTTGTGGATCTCTATGGAGGTTATTATTGCTAATCCGATAGAAGTTTAGTAATCTTTCCATCCCTGTTTTTTGTAGATTGGAATTAAGGATTCAATAGATCCTCAAAAACTTGTTTGGTAAATTATTTGCTAAATCTTGCTGAGGGCTCGTACTGTTTCTGGAACTGGAAAATTGATGATGGCTGTCAGTCTGCTATTCGCTTTATTTTTATTTTCTTACTTCCTATAGATGTAATGTTTATATTTTTGTATATGTTTTTATAATAATTAAATATACTTAGCTCGTGCTAACTATTGAAACATGTATTTGAATAACCTCCATGTTTCATGTTTCATATGTAATGTGCTATTTATTGTTGAATAACCTGCAAATATATATGTCTTTATTTTCTTACTAATTTCAGGTTAATGTATGCATTTTAAATCTTATAAGACCCTATTTCTTATAATTCAATTTTGCAACTTTGTATTTTGTAATTATAGAAATAATAGTATATTTTTCGTAATCTTATGATATGAGAATTAAATGATGTGAATATTATTGTTTTTGCATAACTAAGAATCATTAGGGTTATGATGATATAATACATCGATGTTAAGAGTTTGATTTAATATAAATGGTGTCACACTTATACCATTTCATGGGAAGTACAGGAAAATTAGAAATATGATATATCTGCTAATGAGGTATAGATACATATGAAAGATTTTGAGTCACAAATTGATCATAAATGAATATAATAATTAAGTCATTAATAAAAATAATGATTATAAATTTATTTTAAATATTTAAAATAATTAGCATTTGCATGGTCAACAAAACTCATAAGCTATAAAAAATAGCTAAAAATGTTTAAGCCTTCAACAGACGTTATAATGACTTTATATTTATTTATTTTTGTCACATCTGCCCATCACTATTTAGACCTTGCAAAAACTGCCAGCCCATCGTCTCGAACCTTATCATTTGAATATATTATCCCAGTCCCAATAAGTCAAATCTATTAATCCTTAGAAACTGGACTCTTACAATTCTATGGCCACAATTTAGCTCATTATAATTAAGATTATTATAAATATAAATTATTTGGTAACTATAAATTCTATGGCCACAATTTAGCTCGTTAAAAATATATAATAAGGTTTTAATTTCTTAATACTTAAATAGAGTAACTAGAATTAATAAGGGTTTTTAATTTCTTAAATCACTAAATTCTACAAAACTAGAGAATTTTAATGCAATTTAATCTCATTATTTAAAATTTTAAAGGTTTTTTATTTATGATATTGATATTTAATACTCTTGAATAAGCTAGCTAGCTATAGTTTCGAACTTTTTTACTTGATCTTGTTTGTTTGGTGATTATATAGGTAAAGAAAAGGTTCCTATTTATTATTGGTTTGGACCTGTTCCTAGAGTCATCATAAGAGATCCTAACCTTTTAAAGGACATTTTATCAAACAAATTCAGTCACTTTGAGAAGCCGAGCTCAACAGCATTTGCGAGGATACTTGCACGCGGAGTTGTAGCTTATGATGGTCCAAAATGGGCCAAACATAGGAGAATCATTAACCCCGCTTTTCATGCTGAAAAGATAAAGGTACCTTTATTTAGTTCTTTGTCATAGAAAATTAATATTTGTGAAGTAATTTAAACTGTTGAGAGTTATTCTTATTTTGATGTTATATGTAGTTGATGATGCCTGCATTTTCTGCTTGTTGTGATGAGCTAATAAGTCGTTGGGAGGATTTGCTTGAAAGAGAAAGAGTGCTTGAAATAGATATTTGGCCAGAATTGAGGAACTTTACTGGAGATGTCATCTCTCGAGCAGCTTTTAGTAGTAGTTATCGAGAAGGAAGGCGCATTTTCGAATTGCAATTAGAGCAAACTGAGCTTGTGGTTAAGTCTTTAAGGAGCTTGTATGTTCCTGGTTTTAGGTACATTTATAAATTATATCAAGAGATATAAGTTGTGGTTTTATTTCAAAATATAACATATCTTTTGGCATGTAGATTTATTCCCACCCCAGAGAATAGACGGAGAAAGAAAATCCACAGTGAGGTTGTTGCATTACTCAATAGCATGATTAGGCAGAGAGAACATGCAATGAAAATTGGTGAAGCCAAATTTGAGGATCTGTTGGGATTACTGATGGAATCAAATCAAAGGCATATGGAAGAAGGAGATCACTATCTTGATGCTGGCTTGACTAGAGAAGATGTGATTGAGGAGTGCAAGCTATTTTACTTTGCAGGACAGGAGACGACTGCTAATCTTATCACATGGACTATAATTGCATTATGCATGCATCAAAGCTGGCAAGATCAGGCAAGAGAAGAGGTTATGCAGGTGTTTGGCAAAAATAAGCCAACCTTTGAGGGTTTAAGTCGGCTAAAGATTGTAAGCATATAATAATTTGTTTTTTTTTTCTTCATTTGCATAAATCAGGATTTAGGTTTAATCATTTTGATTAGGGTTCTTTTCTATTTATAATACTCCCTCTTAGAAAAAGTGACACAAATAGGAAGTACACTTTTTACTGGGGTTATAGGGTGTAAAGAAATAGACTTTCGGAGAGTATTTTTTTGAAGTCAACTAACATACAGAGCAATTGAAAACCTAACTCGGACAATTACAACATATTTCATTATCAGTTTCAATATCCTGCAGTATATGTGGATTTCCCAAACACTTTTTTCAACAATTTATAAAATGATGTGTATTTAATGTTTGAAAATAAACTTTTGTTAAGTTTGCTATATGATTCCATTAACTAAGTTTGCACATGTTTTACTCATATTTTGAAATTCTTCTTACAGGTGACCATGATACTTTATGAAGTTCTGAGATTATATCCACCGGTAGTTGCCCTCTTTCGACAATTAAACAAAGAAATGAAATTGGGAGAGCTAAACCTTCCGTCTAGAGTGCAAATTGTATTACCCCTTGCTATTCTCCATCGTAGTCAGGAGTTTTGGGGTGAAGATGCTGAAGAATTCAACCCTGAGAGATTTGTTGACGGAGTTTCAAATGCAACGAAAAATCAACTCATATTCTTTCCTTTTGGATGGGGTCCTCGGATATGCGTCGGCCAAAACTTTGCTCTAGCAGAAGCAAAAATGGCTTTGGCAAGAATTCTCCAACGCTTCTCAATTGAGTTGTCACCTTCATATGCCCATTCTCCCTATACTTCCTTAACTCTCCAACCTCAACATGGTGCTCAAGTCATCTTGCATAAACTTCCAGTAATGTAAAAATCATGCATCTCAATTATTGCCACAATCTGTGTTAGATATCATTATCACATTACTAAAATAATAAACATCTTCTTATCTTATATTTTTTTAGTTACGGCAATAGTAAAAATAGTTACAATGCCACACGGTTTATTTGAATGCAATATGTTGATAATGTAGAATTAAAAATTATTAAAATTAAAGTAATAGCTACCTGTACAATGAACTTGATTTTATATATATATATATATATTAAAAATTTATTTAATATTGTTTTTTTTTTGTCATGTTTGTTTGTTTGGTGGTGTGTTTTTTTGGTTTGACAACCTTTTAGATGCATTACGCTGCCTTTTGGGATTTTTGGATAACACTACAATACCCCCCTAATGCCCATTCAAATTGCGGATGAAGTGGCAACTGATGGCATTTAAAGCCACATCAGCTTTTATAAATACATCTAACCTAATTGCAAGAAGGAGCATTCTTCCGCTTTCCCCGTTTCTGCTCTCGCTAGGTTTGCGGCGACGTCGTCACTCCAGCTTTTCGCTTTGCCGCTTCTACTCCCGAACCAGAAAAAGAAGCTTGAGGTGGTGTGAAATCTAAAGGATCTTTCATCCTCTCTTCTATCCCGCAGCATGAAAATGGGAAAGTCAGCTCTTATTTCAAACTTTGAACGAAGGAGCAATTTTCTACTTTGCCCATCTCAAACCCCTAAACTTCTCCTCATTTGGAGCCAACCACACATTCGCCTGCTTTGCTCCCTTTAAGATTTGTCGTTTTTTCTTCCTTAATCTGCCTTTCATTCTAATTTAAGATAATGTAAATTCTTATTGAAAAATTTTCTTAGCCATTCCCAAAAAGAATTAACACTGTACATAAACATTATTTTATTTCTCTTACATTATTAGTAGTAAAAATAACGCATAAATAGCAACATAAAATAGCTTCAAAGCAATGCTTAAGCAGTAAATGATAGTAAAAAAATATAAAAATAATATATAGTGTACCTTTGTGTGGACAATAAAACGAATCACACGCCATTCTGATGTGGTACTAAGAGACTCGATGTTTTTGCAAAAGTTATATTTTGTAATTTTATTAGTCTCTGATAATATCTGTCTTCATTAATAAAGCATATATAATCTTTTTTAAGTTGATCTTGATTAGTTTATGGTTCTCTCAATATTTTAGATCATCTTAAGACTTTAAGACCTAGGTTAGGAACTATGAATTTCAAAGGATCAATCAATTCTGAAATAGTGCAAAGCAAACTAAGATAAAAATGTTTTATTTAGTAGGCTGGAAATGCTACACATACTTTGGTGTGCACAATTATGAAGACTTGTTCCAACAAGACAATCTAAGAAAATAGCTGCATTAAAAACACTAGGAAATCATGTATAAATAGAAGCATCTACAAAGAACTTTGAAATGTTTGCCAAAACTTTCACTGAATACCTCACGCTAACCATCATCAAAACTAATCTAGCTAGTTTGATTAGTATAAGCATAAATATACCAGTGGATGTTTTAAATAACACATTGAAGCATATTATTTGTTAGAGGAATATGTAAAGACTATGACAAGCCAATAATGTAGAAATGGTTATGTGGGCTCAAAAAGGGCATCATACTTGCTTGAAATTCATAACGATGAACTTTAGAAGAAACACATATATCACCTAATTTCCATCAAATTTTCTAAAGTATACTTCAATGCTAAACATTACATAGAATGCACGTATATTACCACTTCAATTGTTAATTTGCTCATATTTAACTCTTTCAATTGTCTATAATATTAGGGTACTCTTCCGAAGTTATTAATTAAATGAAATAAAAAAACACATCAAGTTTGGTAAAGAATCGCCGTAGTATATATAAGTCATCCTAGTATTTACATATCTAATCACAACATCCTTATTATTAACTATTTAATGTGATTTACTAATTTGATTTGAAGCATATCTAACTTACCCATAAGATTGTATCTTATATAAAAGAAATCAGCGCAATCGATGCAGAGGAAGTTTCTTACCTGCAGAAAAGATCGGGAGCAAGGAAGGGATCATGCGGAAGAGAGGAAAATCGTGCGAGAGAGGAGCAGACGTCGGCTTCTGAACCGCTCCTTTGCGTCGATTCCTGCACCTTTGCCGCAAAGTTCCCGAAGTGTCTCCTTCGGCTGAGGTAGGTGAGCGCTGGTGAGGATCGGGCGCATGCAAGAAGGGATTGGCGCAGAGCAGAATCGTGCGAATCCTGATACGTGGACGTCAAGGTTCATCAGGTCTCTGTCGAGTAGAAAGAGGAATCGAGCGCAGGGGGAAAGACGAACGACACAGAGGCGGAAGAGTCGAGTGAGGAGAATCCTGCGTGCGTGCAACGCTCCCGTCGGCTCTCGTACGCTCCTACGGCTCGGGCGGAAGAGAGGAGAAGAAGTGAGCGATCGAATGGGGAGAGTCGAGCGGGTACTTGAGTGTTAAATAGGACATGAGATGTAACGCCTTGATTAAGCTGTGAGTTACATAAAGTTGTAAGAATTGACCTTATTACTCTGTGCGTACCTTCTTATTAGAGTCGTTAGCTCAATTGCTTTACAGTTTCTAAAAGAACAGTCAGAAAAATTCCTAATTTATGTATGACATATTAATTGGGTTTGGAAACTTCCTAAATCAAGAATTTAATCAATACATAACATAAAAAAACGGGATTTAGCGGGAGTTTTAGCTGAAAACTGAAAAATTATGGGAAATTAACGGAATTTAAACAATAACGTCTTTCTTATAAATGACCTAGGGTCATTACAGTATTCACTCTAGCAGAAGGTCCAGTGGGGTGGAGGTTAATACTTTAGTCTACAATTGTCATGTCAATAATAGAAACTGAGTATATGGCAGTTACCAAGATATTCAAGAAAGCTATTTTAATAAAAAGCTTTCTGGAAGATTTGGGTGCGAAGAAAATGGAGGTAGTACATTGTGACAGACAGAGCGCTATATTCTTGACTATTAATCCAGTCAGTTGCGCTCGCACAAAGCACATTGATGTCCGACACCATTTCATTCGAGATGTTATTGAAGAGTGTGAGATCTTATTGGAGAAGGTCAACACTAAAGATAATCATGCGGATATGATGACAAAAGTGCTCACAGTTCAAAAATTCACCTATTGCAAAACCTTGGCGAATTTGGAGAAGCATTAATGAGCTTCTCATTTGTTGGAACTACGGATGACATGATTCATTTGGGAGGGGGATACGTAGACAACTAATTTGGTGCAGCTACATTGATAGAGAGTTTAAAAGAGTCATCTCTCATATGGAGCAAATGAGAGCTGAGGTGGAGATTGTTATAAAGGAAAAAACGAAAGCGCTGCGTCGCGCCTCAACGGGCGCCTGCCCGAGCGGCGAGTGCTACAGCGCATTGTAGCGTCCATTGCCCAGTTTACCCAGTTTGAGCAGCCAATATATATTTGTTAACCCATTTTTAAAGTTAAGTGGATGAAAAATTAAAAAACTAATTAGCCTCCATTGTTAGAGGATGTTGGCTGTTCCATTTTGTAAGGAAGAAGAAGAATCTCCAAAGTCTTGCAAGGGTTTGTAAACCCCAAAGATTATTGTAATCTCCTCTCTCATGGTAAAATTCTTTTTGTTCTCTTCCCGTTAACGTAGGTGTTAGCATCGAATCACATATTTCATTTTCTTGTGGATGTATTTGTTTGCATGCTATTGTTCTTGTTTTATTTTGGTTTGTTTAATATTCTCAAGCATTGTTCTGCATTATTTGTAAAAATCATAGAGATCCCAGCAGAATATATATGCAAAATGAAAATTTACAACTTATCATAAATTTGTTGGGATTATGAGGTTGAATCCACACTTTTCTTTAGGAGCATCGATAGATTCCTTGGAAAAAGATCTTACAAGTTGAGAACTATGGTTCAAGAAATATGAGCAAATTATATTAATAATTTTTATCATTGACGCTAAGATAAGAATAACATGAAATTTTTAATAGTTTAAGCAGATAGCTAAGGAGTAGAATTTTTTATCCCAATTTGCTATCCAAATTCTGATTTTAATATAAAATGAGAATTAATTAGTAGATTTTTTTTCGTTCTAAGATAATCCTTAGTCTTGGAATAAGTTAGATCCAAAAAATATGTATAAATAATTAGAATTTAAGAAGTTAAATAAAATATAAAATAATTATTAAATTTATTTTTATTTGTAAGATCTATAAAAAAATATATATTTTAAATTTTAAATTTTAATCACTTATAAAAAATATTTGAAAGAATTGATAAGACTATGTATATTTAATGATAGACGGTTACGGTAATATCTACACAATTTTATTTTTTATTATTTAACTTTTAATTCAAAATCATATTGTTGCTATTTTAAGTTTTACTCATTTAAGTTATTGAATCTGATTATAAGAGTCTATATCTGTAAAAAAAAAGATTTTATAAAAATAAAATAATAATAAAATAATAAATATTATTAAATTTTTATAAAAAAATAATAAAAAATAAAATGATAATAATAATAATATGACCATAAATAAATAATATTATAGTATTTTAAATATGATGATATAAAATTAATTATTTTTTTTCTCTCTCCACCTCTCTCTATAATAAAGAATAACTTTCACTCGTATAATGTGATGATTGAGGCACATTCATTATAATTTGTATAAAACTTTGGATGCTTATCTTTCCTTTGTATATATATATATATATGAATTTTGCAAATGAACTTAAAAAATGAGACAATTGACTTTTTTTTCTCTCTTCACAAAATCGAAGGATTTGCAAATGAACTAACCTAATTAACTCATTTTCTCATTTATACACATATTATATACACATAATAGATAAATATTTGAAAATGCTTTGATTACATAATAATATACACTAAAAAATATTCAGGATTAATTAGAAAATTTTTTTTGTAATTTTTGTATATAAATCTTATATTATATACACATAATAGATAAATATTTGAAAATGCTATGATTACACAATAATATATACTAAAAAGTAGTTATGACTAATTTAAATTTTTTTTTTTTGTAATTTTTGTAGATAAATTTTATCAAAAAGTGTATTCAATCAATAATCTATTTACACATTATATTGACACATCATCTATATATTTTAATGTATACTAGTGTGTAAATATAGCAATTCTATAGATGGGATAATAAAACAAAAATATGTGGATAAAGTATTATACAAATTGTTGGACTCTTTCAGCAATTATATTATTTATCATAGCAGAAGCAACTGTGATTCATCTGATTTTTATTTAAAGAGTATTGCTATGTTTACACACTTATATATTAGTATATATTCATATATATAGATGATGTATCAATTTAATATGTAAATAAATTATTGATTAAATGTATTTTTTGATATGACTTATATACAAAAATTATAAAAAAAAAAATTTCTAATTGATCATAAATATTTTTTTAATATATATTCTTATATAACTATAATATTTTCTTTATTTAAAAAACAAGAAATAAAAGCTTTAATTAAAGTTTCTTCAGTATTAGCGGAGCTCCATATTGAGGCTGAAGGGTAAGCAGAAGGCTTGGCTCGTGCGAATAGGAAGGGGACAGCTGGAAGGAGAAGCGCTGCAGTATCCTCGCCAAAGCCATCTTTACTTTGCAGAGCGCAAAGTTCTGCCCTATGCAGATTCGGTGACCCCACCCGAACGGGAAGTATATGACTTGATTTTTGGTCGCCGACGTGATTCCTTCCGCAAATCTCTCCGGGTTAAAGTCCTCAGCGTCGTCTCCCCAAAACAGGCGGCTTCGATGCAGCAGAATGATCGGAAGCGCCAGCTGCACACCTGCCGGTAATCTGAACTCTCCTACCTTTGTTTCCTCGCACGTTTGCCTGTATAAAATGACCCCCGGTGGATACAGCCTTAGAACCTCGCACAGAATCATATTCACCTGAAAAAGCAGTTCACGTGCATGTTTAGTGTACCATAAACAATGAATGACAATATAAAGCTAGCATGGCTTCTCAGGCTCACAATTCTCAGCCTGTTTAATTCATCAAAGTTGGGGCTGTCTTGACCAAAAGCTTGAAGAACTTCGTCTCTGGCACGAGCCTGCCACGTCGGATGCATGCTGAGGGCGATCATGGTCCATGTAAGCAAGATGGCGGTGGTCTCATGCCCGGCGAAATAGAACACTTTGCACTCATCAATTATTTCCTCAGTGGTCAGATCCGAATACTGAAGGCTGGGTTCCATGAGCAGGCCCAGCAAGTCGTCCGAATTTGAATTTCCCTTTCGCACGGATTCCTTTCTCTGCTCTATCATGGATCTCAGGAGCGAGACGACCTCACGGTGGATTTCGTTCCTTCGCCTGTTCTTTTTAGTTGGTAGAAATCTGCACACAAATAAGGCATGTTCTTCCGTTGTTTCACATTATAGGGTGTTGGCCAATATTTAGTGAAGTACCTCTGGCCGGGAATGTAGAGGCTTTGACGAGCTTGCACAAGGAGGTCGACCTGCTCCCGCTGAAGTTCAAAAATGCGCCTTCCTTCATTATAACTGCTGCCGAACGCAGCCCGGGAAATGACATCTCCGGTTAATATTTGGAGCTCCGGCCACACATCCAGCTCGCAGACTCCCTTGACACTTCCTTTGCTGAACAATTCCTCCCATCGATATATCAACTCATCACAGCAAGCTGAAATCGCCGGCACCATCCTCTGCATTATTTATTAATTATCCCATAGAAATTTAGCAAATCTAGTACCAAAATATGTTAAATTCTTTCCTCTAATTCAGCATAATAGCTTTAAACATCGGCTCATCAAATCAATAATGAAATAAGAGCAATGGAGTTTTTGTACCTTGATCTTCTGGACGTGAAAGGCAGGGTTAATGATTCTCCGATGCTTCGCCCATTTCTCACCTTCATAGATTCCGACTCCAGAGATGACAAATCGGCTGAAGGGATTTAACTTTGGCTTCTCAAAATGGTGTTTGGAGGAAAATATCTCATTTATAATCTTTGGATCCATCACCAACACCTGGGGGAAAGGTCCGAACCAGCTGAGCAGCATCTTAGTGTTCTCACCTGCGGGTATATGCATCGCCTGAAATTAGCACTCCACAAGCAAACGCACAGTAATTAAGGGCGGGCGGAGGAACGACCATGAAGTTTTATGGCGTCGTGGAGCTGAGGAACGACACGTGGAACGATGCGGTGAGATAGGGGCATTGGATTCTTGCGAGCTTCGCGAATGAGTTTGGCGGCGGCGCTGAGATCGCCCAATGGGAAGCGGTAACTGCTTCCGCGCAGCCCTTGACCCCTCAGCAGCCGCTCCATCCTCCGCGGCCTAAACCACACAAATTCAGCCGCCCGCAGAACTGTCAGAGCGGTCAACGCTGCTGCCACCATTATTGCCAAACTAAAATAAAGCTCCATCTCTCCCTCCCTTTCTCCTTTCTGCACTGTCCGAATTGTTGGTTTTATATAAGTTTTGCTGTGCCCATTTGAATTATTTTAATATTAATTGAGTTTTTTTCTTGCAAATCTTATTAATTAGTTTTTTTGTATACTATGAGGAGATCTAAATAGCATTTTTTTTTATTTATGAATAAACAAAAATTACTTCTTAAAAAATTAGACAATAATTTATATTTATGAAATAAATTTTACATAAAAAATAGAATAAAATAATATTTTATACTTTAATTTATTATCTTAGAATTAACTTCGGTAAAAAGCTTTCAAATGTCTTCTCAAAAATATACATATTTTTTTCATAAAAAAATATTATTTAATCTGCGCTTGCACGAGAATAAAAAAATAAATATTTAATAGCTAAATAACATATTATATATTTAAATATTTTTTCAAAAATTTTGAAATTTTTAATATTATTTTATTTATAATAAGCTAATAAAGTTATTAATTTTAGAAATTATATAAAATAAAATATTTTTCATAATTAAACTTTTTATATTTTAAAGACTAGATCATTAATCTAGAAACAATTAAAAGGAAGTAATTTTTCCCTTGAGTTTGCCAAACGTATCCACGCACACGAAAAAAATAATGATGACAAAATTAATTGGAATAGAAAGATGAGTGCTGCTACTCATCTCTCATTTAACTCCCAAAATTTTTTGATGAGTAGGATTGTAGATGTGGCAACTTAAATCACATTAGCAAATCAAATTTTTACAAAACTTGCGATTATGGTAGCTCATTTGGTAGCCACACTCGTTAGGGTTTTGCTCAAGATTTCGGGAGCCATTCGATCATCTCCTCATCGTCCGACAGCAAATGAAACGAAGCCGATCGGCGACTGCGTCCTTAAAAAGCCGATCGATCATCCACTTCTGCTTCTTCCAGCAAATTTTTCATAACCGCTCTCTTGAGATGAGGAGAAGCTCCTCCATTTAGTTCTTTGTTGAGCCGCCATGGCCGATTCAAGCATGCAGATGAGCATTGTTTTTCCACCGGAGTCTCCATCCTCTTCACTTCCCGATCCCAGCGTCTCTTTGTCCTCTGATTCAACGATGAGGTTCGGCGGAGGTGGAGGCGGAAACGCCGCCGACTTCCGGTGCCAGTACGATCCTCTCAGCTACTCGCGGAACTTCGACGGCTGCTGCGCCGCTGATGGGACGAAGCCTCCATTTTTCCGATGCCCCTCGCAGCTCAAAAGGCTCCCTCGATGTAACAACCCTAGTTGTTATCTCAACTAAACTTAGATTAATTAAGCTAATCCAAGCTTTGATTTTGATTTCATTGGGTTCAATGGGTCATTTAAATCTAACCCCAGAAGTTTGAAATCAATCGGATCTAAATTGAAAAATTTGATATTTTGGCTATTTTTAAGCCCTAAAAAATACCTAAATTAATTTGATCTCCAAATCAAAATCTGATTTCATTTTTGAATTCATCATACCCTAATTAGCTAAAGATGAATTTTTGGGAATTTTTGGAGCTTATTTGGTCATAAATTGGATTTGGAATATTAAAGAATAATTATATATTATTTAATTGGATTTTATTTTATTTAAATTAAATAAATTAATTATTTTAATAAGCGGGATTTGCTGTCGGGACCGCGGCAGATCCGCTGCGGGGTCCCGATAGCGGCTCATCCTTGACAGCCACGGGATGCGCTCGCATAAATCTTGGCATGCGATCAGACGGCGCTGATCATTTGTGTCCTGAATCGTCTAGTTCCCATCGGATCTAAGGCTCGATCCGACGGATGAGAAGGCGCCCGATGTCTGTTAGTTAAGATCTCCATCAAACCGTCCAAACTCAACGGCTTCGCAGATCAAACGGCTGAGGAAGGATCCCAGCTGTTCATCTTCGTCCCCGCTCGCTCCCAGTCCCGACCGTGAAGTTCTGTCGTACTTGCCACGTCAACCCTGTCGGCCATGCCTCCACCTTATCCCTCTGGCGGTTAGGATTCTCCCCTGTATGGCCGAGCCTAGCATAGAGGCCCAATGGGGTCGAGCCTCCCAATTGAGGAAGGCGGGAGCTGCCCTTGACCCAAGCCTGGATCGCTGGCTCCCAGCCTCGCCTCCCAGACCTAGGCCTCTCTAAGCCTAGAAATACCTCCACTGATCACACAGTGAGCTCCTTTGCTCACTGTGAAGCTCACATTCCCCTCTGCCCTCTGCTCTCAGTGATCCCATCTCTTCCGGCGACTGGTCCTGCCGCGTCTGCTGATAGAGGGCGTGGTCTGGCGTTCAGACCCCCTTGCTGAGCTCCTGCAACCCTCTGGTGCGATCCAGCCTATCTGCATTGTCTTCTGTCTCTACGTTTCTTCGAACCAAGGTACAGCCATTTCCTTCCCTTCTTTCTGTCGAGCTAAATCTAGCTCGGCTCTTCCTTGCTCAAGCCTTAAATGCTGCGTAGGACCTCTCTCTAGCTCATCCGTGGACGTTCGAGTCTGCGGGTGAGGTCTGGCAGTGGGACAGACCACGAATTCGCCGTCTGAGTGCACTGCCAGAGGAACCCCTAGCTTGCCTAATGGGACGTTCTTGTGCACAATTAGCCATCTAGTTAGCGTCAAAAACCTCTGGTCAATGATTGTAAACTGGTGTTGATGGATGGGTCCAACCAGGTCGATCGATTCGACTGGAATCGATCGATCTAGTAACAGCTCTAGACGGCAGAATATGCCGAGTATCATTCCAGTGATCCAGACCACCTCAGAACCTCCTGAGTCGCCCTATCGCTTCTCCATCGATCCCTGAACATGTAGGGATCAAGATGGTCGCGATCCGTGGACTATGGGAGGAGAATTCACTCCTCACAGGTGCGCCTTCTGAGAGGTCTCGGTCGAATGGCACTCCATCGATCCGGCGCCTCCCAGTTAGGGCTTCTCAGCTTAATCGATGCGTCTTGGGTCAGGAATCGTGTAGCCATTGAAATCAGCTTAATCGATGCGTCTTGGGTCAGGGATCGTGTAGCCATTGAAATCGGGGCATGGCGTGACCGAAGCGCGGAGAATTTGGTGCTGGAGCCTAACCCTAGGGTTCGGGCTGCGAGCGCGTGCGAGAAGAAGAAGAAGTTGGAATTTGGGTCGGGCCGACCCCGACCCGCACTTTTTGAGAATATGGGATGACAGATAATAAAAGGATTTATGTATTTAAAATCCTCAAGAAAATTAAATATTAAATAGAAACCTATGGTTTTAATTTAAATAAAAATTCATATTAAATTAATTGAATAACTTTATTTATACAAATCCAAATGGTATGATCCAATATATCATTTGAATCAGAAAAATACAAGGAATCTAAATATAAAATAAAATCATTGATCCAATAGTTGGATTAAAAATTATTTGCCAAACTCTTTGCTATCCTTAATTAAATCATATTAATATAAATAAATATCCAAATAAAAAGATTAAGGGCTCTAATTACTCTCTGAATCCTAGAGAATAAATTCAGACCCTTAAAACCAATTTTGGATATTAATTCCTCTTAATCACTCCTTAATCACCTTAATTAAGGATTAGTGAATTAAACCCTAAATCAGTCCCTGATTTTGGGTAGGTTAATTCCTAGTGCCACCTTAAGTCTATTAGAACCTAAGTGTAAAGTTGGATTGCCTTAGAATACCTTAATTTCACTAATCACTTTACTGGACTTAAATAAGTAATTAGTACTAACTAAGCTTAATTAGGTTATTAAAACTTGAAATAAGTATGTTTCCCACTTTAGTAAGCAATATGAAACACATTAAAATAGATTAGGAGTAATTTGGACAATTAAACCCTAAAATTCCAATTTTGGCCTTAAGAGGGGCATTTTGGTCATTTTGATCAAATATGCTTAAATGCCCTATAAACCTTGAAAATTTCAGTAATCTACCCTAACATAGATTAGAAATGTTCTCTGAATTCTCATACCAATATTAATGTTAATGTGATCCTTAAACTTAAGAAATCTTCACTTAAGCCCTAATTAAGATACTTAGATCTTAAGTAACCTACAAGAGGTCACCTAGTTTAATGCTTAAACCAAATATCTAAGTTTGTCAATTATCACCTTAATGAGTTCAATATAGTTAGATTATAAACCTAAATTCTAAAAGAAATACAAATGGAAACTCCTAAGTAAAAATCTAGTTCAAAGTCTAAAAGTGATCAAACATCAGATCCTTAGATCTTAGATCTTAGACTTAGATCTTCAATTTGAATCGAACCATCTCCAATTGAAATTCTTCAAATGATTGATTGTTTAACCCTTTGAAACCTTCCATGTGGGTATAGGATGATTCAATCTCTAAAGATAATGAGATTATCTTAAAGGTTGAATATATATCTTAGATTCTCAAGTTCTTAATTAATTATTTTATCTTATAATCAGCAGAATAGCCCTTCACTAAATTTGTAGTTCTTTGATCTTTCAGCTTATAGGATCCTTTATCCTTAACTTTGGAATAGAGTGTGAACCCTAGATCCTTATTAGTACATCCCCCTAGTTTAGGTTTTGAACACCAAAGTGGAGTTCAAGTCCTAAATCTTTAAATCTTGATTTACTTGATCAAGATTTGGGTAAGAGAGTAAAATATTAATAAACTAGGTCATTGATTTATTTACTTAAACCATATAGTCGTCACATGATTTTGGATTAGAACTTGTTAAGTTCTAATATTAACTTTAGGGACATAAATATGAGATTCTACTCGATAGCTAGATATTGGAGATACTAAACTTGTACCTTCTCAGAGTAGCTAGATTTGGTAATAGATAACATCAGATATCATATGAGTTTAGATTGAGTCCCTTGCTTACTTTGAGTTGATTTGCTTGGCATGCCTTGGTTATTAAGCCTTACTCCTTGAGCATAATAGGAAAACTTAGGATATGGATGATACATCCTAAGTTAGTATTTGAATTGCATATCATTCAATTTTGCCTTGTTTATAGTTGGTAGAATATGTCCTAGCTTAGTCTGCCTCTTCAGTAGTAGTATTGTATAGACTGGACTCAGACCTTGCATATTTGGATGGCTAGGCTGGGGATTGATTGATTAATATTGGAGGCCATGTATGGCCTATTGGCTGGTATGACAGTACTATGTCTTAGGCTTATTGCTAATTAATTGGATTGTTCAGTATTGTTTTCTATTTTGCTTTGCCACATGCTTCAGTGGCCTTATTTTCAGTACTTGCTCACTTTGCCACATGTCTCAATGGCTTTACTTTACATAGATTACTTTGCTTTTGCCACATGTCTCAGTGGCCTTTCCTTTTCCTTTTCTTAATTAGCATGTTATATGTATACTCATATGGTTTACTTATATATATTAGCATATTTAGGATGCTAGAATTATATATTTTTAGTACTTATGTTTCTTTTATGTACCCAGCATGTGTTAATATGATCATAAGCATGTTAGGTTCAGAATTGTGTTGTAGTTGCTATTTTTTGTTAGCTTTTAACCTCACATTATTTATTTTACATTATATATACTTTATACTAGTTGATGGCTATAAATGGATGGTTTATAGTTACTATTTCTCCATAGCTTGTTGCACCTATTACTGCTTGCATGTTTAGCTAATTTAAATGTGATATCTTTAAAACATTCAGTTCATTAAAATAGCCTAAAATGTACTTAGACAATTGTCTAACTGTAACCTTTTTGTTTTGTTGGCTGGGGCCCTCGCATTTGTGATACCGACAAATATCAGATTCAGACGTGTTCGTGGGCAGTGTCATAGAAGATGAACAGGTTTAGGAGGAGGATCGTGCTGCTGCTGCTTAGTTAGATATTGCATTTTATTTCAATGAGATTGAGAGACATTTTTATTCTTTTTAAAATTCAATTTGTAATAATTAATTCTGGATGTGTTTCATTTCTGCATTTCGATGAGTTACTATATTGTTTTCCCTCTTTCTACTATATATGCTTTTGGATGTTACTACTCACCTATTGCTTCCACCACTTTGATATTTACATATATATATTGATGAATATTATAGTACTTGGTGACAACTCCTTGGCTTAAGGCAGGTTGGGTTTACCTAACTTTACTTAAGTTGGGGGTTTGCCACAGTTGGAGCACCATACTTTCTTGTTGTCAGTACAGGGGCCCCACAGTTGGTATTAGAGAACATCATAAGGTGTCAGAATGGGATCTATGATTCCTTTCTACCTAATGGATCGTTCTTATGAAATATAAACATTAATATAGGTGACATCCATAACATAGTAGTGTCAGTAACTCTATGTAAAATGTAGGAGGAGAATACTCCCATCCTAATAATTTAGTCATATGGAGTCTAACACAAATGTAATAAAATTATGTCCTCAGAGTCAAATGAATTCTGGAGAGTCTGATATAGACTATTATCAGCATGCTTTTAAGACAGTTTGGAGCTGTAGCTTCAAGTGAAGGTAGGAAAGCAACTGGCAGATTGAAGGAGTTTCAGCTAAAGGGATCTTAGTCTTGGAGAAGCTTTTATAGCAAGCTGTATATTGAGGGCTCAACTTTCCCATATACGCACAGGAATGGTTGAGCCAAGTGGAGTCCATTCTAATACACATAGAGTGTCCTGAGTCACTTTATATAGATATCGTGACAGACCTGATGGTGGATTACGCCGGAGTTTGGTGGTATGAGGCCATGGCAAGGCTCGAGAAGAAACGTAATAGGAAGTGTCGGGAAGTCACATTTGAGGACTTTTGTGTTGCCTTTAGGGCAGAGTATATTGATAATGTTTGAGTGATAGTTAGGATAAATGTTTTTTCATTCTCAAGCATCCCTATTAGATTTATAGTTTTGGCATTGTAATCCCATATTTCTATAATTAATGAAAGATTTTGATTTCTCTTCCTTAGAGTAAATTTTGAGTGTCTTTTTCTTTAAACTTAAACTAGAATGGATTTCAGATCACCGCCTACCATTACTCCTGTCAAGAACATTGTTGCCTCTAGTAGTTCTAATGATGAGGTGGCTCATCTGCGAGCCATGGTGGAAACTCTATTGGAAAATCAAGCTCAACAGGCGCTCGTTATGCAGAAATTACTAAATGATCATGCAACTCCAGTCAATGTCACTGCTCCAACAGTATATACTCCACAAGCTGCTCCTTCTTCACATCATTCGGTGGATAATCTCCTTCACAATTTTCTGAGGTTAAGAGCTTCAACCTTTGGTGGGAACCTGTCACCAATGGATACAGCTGATTGGCTGAAGGCTGTGGAAAGAAATATCATTAGTCAGAAGGTCCCGAACTCAGAAGCTGTCCATCTCGCCACCCGTCTGTTTCATGCAGAAGCAGAATATTGGTGGGAAGAGATCTGAAATACAAAGTTCGCTGACTACAAGTTAGAGGACATCCGCTGGGATGATTTCATCGAGGCCTTCAAGACTGAATTCATTCCCCCATCTGCACAAAACATTATTGTAGACACAATCATGAGATTGACTCAGGGGAGTCGTTCAGTAGCTGAATACGAAAGGGAATTTCGTAGATTGATTCATTTCACGCTAGAAGTTACTCATTCTGAGTCAGCTAAGTGTCACCGCTTTCTTTGTGGACTCCGAGGTTCACTAAAGAACCAGATCGTGCCGCTCTGTCTGACTAGCTTCTTCAAACTGGTGGAAACGGCTAAAGTGATTGAGCATCACCAATTTGAAGAGGATCTTAAGCGAAAAGCACAAACAACTCTAAACCTACGGGGAAACTTCAAGAGACACGGATCTAACCCTGCAAAAGTATATCAGCTAGAAGCTGCACCTACCGCCGAACAAACTCAAAACTGTACTAAGCCACATCCGTATGGCAAGTGTAACTATTTTAGCCAAAGGTGTTTCAATTATGGGTGTACAGGCCACCGGTTCTATCAATGCGACCACACAAAAATGGTAGATAGAGTTCCAATGAAACCTTATCAGAAGAAGCAAGTGTTCCGAGCAACTCCATTATACCGAAGAGAACCAAATCTAGCTATAATGCCAGCCCCTGCTTCTGAAGTTGCTCACACGCAGCCACCAGTTCCCAATTCTCAGAACTATCAGCAACGGCAGCCTAATAATCGTCCTGCTGGTCCTGCACGAGTATATGCCTTAACTCCTATTGAAGCTGCAGAAGATAACACTGTGGTTTCAGGTACACACTCCTAAACCTCTCTCCTGCTAAATTACATTTCTGTATTTTAAATCTTTTCAAATTGTTAATGCGAAACTGTGTAAATTTAGGCACACTTTATTTCAACAACCAACCTTGTAATATATTGTTCGATACCGGTGCCAGTCACTCATTTATCTCTAAACGATTTGTCAATAACCTTAAACTTCATGCATGCAACCTAACACAAAATTTAAGTGTTGAACTTCCATCTGGAATCCAACTGAGTGCCCATAAATTTTGTAATATTAAAGTCCCGATAAATGATCAGGAATTTCAGGCCAAACTAATCATCCTGCCAATAGCTAATTTTGATATCATCCTTGGGATAAATTGGCTCAGTGACAATAATGCTGTGATAAACTGTTATAAAAAGAAAGTCACTCTCCATTCTCAGGGCAAGCCTAAAATGTTTGTAGGAAAAACCAGCACGCAGCTATCTTTAATAAATGCAATTAAAGCCGAACAGTTGATTGTTAAGGGTTATAATGCTTACCTAGTAACCATGATGGGCGAAACAAAAGAGAGTATCTCTCTTGCTAATTGTAAGGTAGTCAAAGAATTCACCGATATATTTCCAGAAGATTTTCCTGGTGTACCTCCTTTCAGAGAAGTAGAATTCTCTATTAAATTGATCTCTGGTACTCAACCGATTTCCAAAGCACCTTATAGAATGGCACCTAAGGAGCTTCAAGATCTCAATGAACAATTGCAAGAGCTCTTGAACAAAGGCTTTATCATGCCAAGTACGTCTCCTTGGGGAGCGCTAGTTTTATTTGTGAAAAAGAAGGATGGATCTATGCGTATGTATATAGATTATCGTGAATTGAATAAGGTCACTATAAAGAACAAATAACCACTACATAGAATTGATGACTTGTTCAACTAGTTATCCAGAGCCGTTATATTTTCTAAGATCGATTTAAGGTCTGGATACCATCAACTGCGAGTAAAAGAAAACGATGTAGAGAAGACTGCTTTCCGTACTCGTTATGGCCACTTCGAGTTTTTGGTGATGTCATTCGGACTCACCAATGCGCCATCAATCTTTTTGGATTTAATGCAACGAGTGCTAAAATCATACTTGGACAAGCTTGTGATCGTCTTCATTGACGATATCCTCATTTATTCCAAAACTCTACGAGATCATGAAGAACATCTGAGGTTGGTGTTAGAAACTCTGCGTGAGCATCAACTATATGCCAAGTTCTCCAAGTGCGAGTTCTGGCTCAATTCCATTGCATTCTTGGGGCACGTAGTCGATGCACAGGGTATTCAGGTAGATCAGAGTAAAGTAAGTGCTATTCAGGACTGGGCTCAACCTAAGTCTGTCACCGACATTAGAAGTTTCCTGGGATTAGCGGGATACTATAGAAAGTTTATTAAAGGCTTTTCCCAGATTGCTTCACCGTTGATTAAATTGACTCAAAAGGCCGTTCTATTTATTTGAAGTCCTGAATGCGAGGAAGCATTTGAAACTCTAAAAGATGCACTTTCTACCGCTCCAGTTCTTGTTTTACCTAAAGAAGGTTTGAACTATCAAGTATATATCGATGCCTCTGGAATTGGTCTAGGTTGTGTTTTAATGCAAGAGGGTAAGGTAATTGCCTACGCCTCTCGTCAGTTAAAACCCCATGAGCGAAATTATCCAGTTCATGATCTTGAACTTGCAGTTGTAATATTTGCCTTGAAAATATGGCGTCACTATCTATACGAAGTGCAATGTTTAATTTTTACTGATCATCAAAGTTTGAAGTATATCTTCACCCAGAAAGAGTTAAATTACCGCTATAGAAGATGGTTGGAGCTCATCAGCAATTATGACCTCAGTATCCAATATCATCCAGGAAAAGCGAATGTAGTGGCCGATGCTCTAAGTCATCATGCTACTTTAACCTCTATGATCGCATCCAGTTCTTTAGAACCTGAATTTAGTAAGCTCGAGATTTCTCCAGTCAGTGGCGATATGCTGAGTTCGCTATTAGCAAATATTAATGTGGAACCCACTTTGCATCGAGATGTCTCTATCTCGCAAACCAAAGATGATGAGTACTTGAAACTTAAAGTAGATATTGAAGGTGGTCTTCGTCATGAATTGCAGTTGTGGAATGGTGTAATTTATCAAAGTAATCGATTGTGGATTCCTAAGTCCATGCATCAAGAAGTTTTAATCGAAGGCCATAATTCTGTATATCATATTCATCCAGGCAGTACTAAGATGTATCAGGACCTAAAATGATCATTCTATTGGCCAGGTATGAAGAAAGATATAGCTGCCTTTGTGGCCAAATATTATGCCTGTAATTTAGTAAAGGCCGAACACCAAAGACCTGGTGGTCTTCTGCATCCATTAGATATTCCTGAATGGAAATGGTTCGATATATCTATGGGCTTTGTCATGGGATTGCCTCGTGCAAAATCAGGTGCCGATGCGATCTGGGTGATAGTATACCGCTTAACAAATCAGCACATTTTCTTCCCATCCATCAAACTGATTCTGTAGAGAAGTTAGCAAAACTCTACATCAAGGAAATTATCAGATTGCATGGGATTCCAAAATCAATCGTATCAGATAGAGATAACAGATTTACTTCCAAGTTTTGGCAAGCTATACATCAAGACCTGGGTACGACTCTAGCCATGAGTACAGCTTTTCATCCTCAAACGGATGGTCAAACTGAAAGAGTGAACTAAGTTTTGGAAGATTTGCTTAGGATATGTATTCTTGATTTTGCTAGTTCCTAGGAAGATCACATTCTGTTAGTGGAATTTGCCTATAATAACAGTTTTCAAGCCAGTATTAAGATGGCCCCTTATGAAGCATTGTATGGTAGAAAATACAGTACTCTGCTAGCTTGGTCAGAAACAGGAAGCGTCCAGCTCTTGAGTTCAGAATTAGTTGAAGAAACTAGTAATAAGATCAAATTAATTCAGTAAAGAATTCATTCAGCTCAAGATCATCAGAGCAAGTATCATGATTCTCACCACCATCGCCTAGAATTCAATGTGGGAGATTCTGCTTATCTAAAAGTCAGTCCAATGAAAGGTGTATTCAGATTTGGCGTAGCTGGGAAACTTAGTCCCCGCTATGTTGGACCTTTCAAAATATTGGCCAGGATAGGATCATCTGCCTACCGATTAAGCCTTTTTGATGGCTTTACAGCTATTCACAACGTATTTTATGTATCATCATTGAGAAGATGTCTTCAAGACCCTTCCCATCTTGTTCAACTTCCAGCAGTAGAGATTCAACCTGATCTTTCGTATGCTAAAGAACATATCAGAATCTTAGTTCATGATCAGAAATAGCTAAGGAATCGTTCAATTCCTATGGTTAAAATTCAGTGGAAGAATCGATCATTAGAAGAATCTACTTGGGAGAAAGAGGTGGATATGCGCAATAAATATCCCCAGCTCTTTGCAAACTCAGGTATTGTTCTTCTCTTTTATATCATTCATTTTTAAAACTCGTATTGTCCCAGTAGAATCTTTCTGCACTTAGATGATGTCGAGGACGACATCATTCTTAAGTGGAGGAGTCTATAACAACCCTAGATGTTATCTCAGCTTAACTTAAATTAATTAAGCTAATCCAAGCTTTGATTTTAATTCCATTGAGTTCAATGGGTCATTTAAACCTAACCCCAGAAGTTTGAAATCAATCGGAGCTAAATTGACAAATTTGGTATTTTTGGCTATTTTTAAGCCCTGAAAATTACCTAAATTAATTTGATCTCTAAATCAAAATCTAATTTCATTTTTGAATTCCTCAAACCCTAATTAGCTAAGGGTGAATTTTTGGGAATTTTTGGAGCTCATTTGGTCCTAAATTGGATTTAGAATATTTAAGAATAATTATATATTATTTAATTGGATTTTATTTTATTTAAATTAAATAAATTAATTATTTTAATAAGCGGGATTTGCTGTCGGGACCGTGGCAGATCCGCTGCGGGGTCCCGACAGTGGCTCATCCTTGACAGCCACGGGATGCACTGGCACAAATCTTGGCATGCGATCAGACGATGCTGATCATTTGTGCCCTGAATCCTCTAGTTCCCGTCGGATCTAAGGCTTGATCCGACGGATGAGAAGGCACCCGCTGTCTATTAGAACCTAAGTGTAAGGTTGGATTGCCCTAGAATGCCTTAATTTCACTAATCACTTTAGTGGGCTTAAATAAGTGATTAGTACTAACTAAGCTTAATTAGGTTATTAAAACTTGAAATAAGTATGTTTCCCACTTTAGTAAGCAATATGAAACACATTAAAATAGATTAGGAGTTATTTGGACAATTCAACCCTAAAATTCCAATTTTGGCCTTAAGAGGGGCATTTTGGTCATTTTGATCAAATATGCTTAAATGCCCTATAAACCTTGAAAATTTCAATAATCTATCCTAACATAGATTAGAAATGTTCTCTGAATTCTCATACCAATATTAATGTTAATGTGATCCTTAAACTTAAGAAATCTTCACTTAAGCCTTAATTAAGATACTAAGATCTTAAGTAACTTAAAAGTGGTCACCTAGTTTAATGCTTAAACCAAATATCTAAGTTTGTCAATTATCACCTTAATGAGTTCAATATAGTTAGATTATAAACCTAAATTCTAAAAGAAATACAAATGGAAACTCCTATGTAAAAATATAGTTCTAAGCCTGAAGTGATCAAACATCAGATTCTTAGATCTTAGATCTTAGACTTAGATCTTCAATTTGAATCTAACCACCTCCAATTGAAATTCTTCAAATGATTGATTGTTTAACCCTTTGAAACCTTCCATGTGGGTATAGGATGATTCAATCTCTAAAGATAATGAGATTATCTTAAAGGTTGAATATAGATCTTAGATTTTCAAGTTCTTAATTGATTATTATATCTTATAATCAATAGAATAACCCTTCACTATATTTGTAATTCTTGGATCTTTCAGCTCATAGGATCCTTTATCCTTAACTTTGGAATAGAGTGTTAACCCTAGATCCTTATTAGGACATCCCCCTGGGTTTAGGTTTTGAACACCAAAGTGGAGTTCAAGTCCTGAATCTTTAAATCTTGATTTACTTACTCAAGATTTGGGTAAGAGAGTAAAATATTAATAAACTAGGTCATTGATTTATTTACTTAAACCATATAGTCGTCACATGATTTTGGATTAGAATTTGTTAAGTTCTAATATTAACTTTAGGGACGTAAATCTGAGATTCTACTCGATAGTTGGATATTGGAGATCCTAAACTTGTACCTTCTCAGAGTAGCTAAATTTGGTAATAAATAACATCAGATATCATATGAGTTTAGATTGACTCCTTTGCTTACTTTTAGTTGATTTGCTTGGCATGCCTTGGTTATTGAGCCTTACTCCTTGAGCATAATAGGAAAACTTAGGATATGGATGATACATCATAAGTTAGTATTTGAATTGCATATCATTTAGTTTTGCCTTGTTTATAGTTGGTAGAATATGTCCTTGCTTAGTCTGCCTCTTCAGTAGTAGTATTGTATAGACTGAACTCAGACCAAGCATATTTGGATGGCTAGGCTGGGGATTGATCGATTGATATTGGAGGCCCTGTATGGCATATTGGTTGGTATGACAGTACTATGTCTTAGGCTTATTGCTACTTAACTGGATTATTCAGTATTGTTTTCTAGTTTGCTTTGCCACATGCTTCAGTGGCCTTATTTTCAGCACTTGCTCGCTTTGCCACATGTCTCAGTGGCTTTACTTTACATATTTTGCTTTGCTTTTACCACGTCTCAGTGGCCTTTCCTTTTCCTTTTCTTAATTAGCATGTTGTATGTATACTCATATGGTTTACTTATATATATTGGCATATTTAGGATGCTAAAATTGCATGTTTTTAGTACTTGTGTTTCTTTTATGTACCCAACATGTGTTAATATGATCATAAGCATGTTAGGTTCATAATTGTATTGTAGTTGCTGTTTTTTTTTAGCTTTTTGCCTCACCTTATTTATTTTACATTGTATGTACTTCATACTAGTTACTGGCTATAAATGGATGGTTTATAGTTACTGTTTCTCCCTAGCTTGTTTCACCTATTACTGCTTGCATGTTTAGCTAATTTAAATGTGATATCTTTAAAACATTCAGTTCATTAAAATAGCCTAAAATATATTTAGATAATTATCTAACTGTAACCTTTTTATTTTGTTGGCTGGGGCCCTAGCATTTGTGATACCAATAAATATCAGATTCAGACGTATTCGTGGGCAGTGTCGCAGAAGAGGAGCAGGTTCACGAGGAGGATCGTGCTACTGCTGCTTAGTTAGATATTGCATTTTATTTCAATGAGATTGAGAGACATTTTTATTCTTTTTAAAATTTAGTTTGTAATAATTAATTATGGATGTGTTTCATTTCTGCATTTCTATGAGTTACCATATTATTTTCCCTCTTTCTACTATGTATGCTTGTGGATGTTACTACTCGTCTATTGCTTCCGCCACTTTGATATTTACATATATATATATATATATATATATATATATATATTGATGAATGTTATAGTACTTGGTGACAACTCCTTGGCTTAAGGCAGGTTGGGTTTACCTAACTTTACTTAAGTTGGGGGTTTGCCACAGTTGGAGCACCGTACTTCCTTGTTGTCAGTACGGGGGCCCCACAGTTGGTATCGGAGAACACCATAAGGTATCAGAATGAGATCTCTTATTCCTTTCTACCTAATGGACCGTTCTTATGAAATACAAACATCAATATAAGTGACATCTATAACATAGTAGTGTCAGTAACTCTATGCAAATTATAGGAGGAGAATACTCCCATCCTAATAATTTAGTCATATGGAGTCGTCCAGGTGATGGTTGCCCAGAAGAAGAAGGCCGCCCAGGCGGGTTCAGAGGACAAAGCTCAGATAGCGCATTCCTATGTCCTGCCCTCTAACTGGGATCGCTATGACGATGGTGAAGAGGAAGCCGAGAGCTCCTTTGGTACCACATTGCTGATTCGAGCCTGCCAACATATTGTTTTTCTTCAACTTGTTTTTATCTATGGGAAACTAAGGATGGAGGATGCCCGATGATGGGCGATTAAGGGTTAGCTATGCCCAACAAGGGCAAATGACTCCAATGATGGGAAATTGAGGAAGAAGTACATGCTTAATAAACCAATTTCAATTTCACCATAGCCTCCCAACAATAGTCCATGCAAGCACCACAATTAAAACATCTTCACTACCAACTCCTACACATGTCTTGCACAAGCTGTGCAGTATTGTGTGACTAGCCTTAACACTGTCAAGCAGTCAGCGTCCCCTTACATGCAAGCCCCCAGTTTCTAATCAATGGTTTCTGTTCTGGCAACAAAGCCACCAATACTCGAACCTCACTTATTTATCTTGGTTTTACACGAAAATGAAATCACATGGGCCATGCACAAAATTTTGCATTCTAAGTTTATCTTTCCTTCTGTCAAAACAAGTTGCAAATTACTCAAAAATTCAGAAATATACTTTGCACTATTTAATTTACACCAAAATTTTGTTTAACCTCACCAAAGCATCCCCTAAAAAATTTTTGACCAGGCGCTTCTCTAAATTTTGATGTGCGATCTAATCACTCATTCTTTCTGAGAGATTGTGAGAGATAGATAAAAAACCCTTCTCCAAGGTACCTTCATCTAATCCACCATGACCTCCACATATTTGCTACTTATTAGAAGCATCTCCACTCATGCAGGTTCTCACCCCAACTAGGCCCTACAAAACTAATGATTAGAGTGACAAGAATACGATTATGGGATATATATATATATATATATATATATATTTATATATTTATATATTTATATATATATATATATATATAGGCATTCGTACGCACACACAAGTAAATAAATTGATTGTAGAAAAACTAAATTCTACTAGCCAAACACAAAAAGAATGTTGTTTTCATTATTGCTGACTGATTTACTTGATCTCATGCGATTAGCATTAAATTTTGTTATGTGCAACAATCTTCTACTTCATTGACAACGCATCTCCAGAAAGTTACTGTGCACTGTCCAATGTTTAGCAAAATCAATCATGAATGTTACAAACAAACAACAGCTTGGTTATGTTTAGCATTTTGAATTAAATCTAACAACTAATTAGCTTTTGTTTGTTAAATATAATCAAACAAGCATTTGTTTGTGTTCAATTTTGCTATTCTCTTGTGTTGAAGATTATCCTGAATTTGGCTAGAGATTATTTTTTGTGCTAGACTGGAGTTAGACTAGCTAATTTGATTGTGATGTAGCTCAAATGGAAGAGTGCTCGTATTGTATGCGAGAGGTTCAGGGTTCGACTCCTGGCATCACCATCGCTTATCAACTATCTATTTGCTTCAAAAGTTTGTGGTTCTCTTCCCTGAATTTGTTTTCCTTTTCTTTTAAGCTCAAAGGAAGTATAAGAAAAATCAGTCAATAATAATAAAAAAGCAAAGCAGATATAAAAGCTGCTTTGGTTTCTAGTTAGTAATTTTATATTTGTGCTTTTCTACAGTTGGATGTTCTCAGCGAGTAGAAAATTTCCTTAACGGAAAAAAATTCAAGTTGATGATTTGAAAGCTGAACTCACAGATAAATGACCATAAGAACTCTTTTGTGCGCGAACTGGAGAGCATGAAACTGTCACTAAAGAATAGAGATGCGAAGATCAAGAATGAAAAAGTGGAAATGGAGAACTTCAAATTGAATGCTGAGCAGCTGAACTTAAAGAAGATAGATGAGGCATTGAATCCTTTTGTTGATGATATAGAGATTATGAAGATGGAAATGAAGGAAAAGGAGACAAACATTGTTTGCTGCAGTCCTCTTTGCCTACGCTCTTAGGATATATTCATATGAGAGTACAAAAATTTAAAATCATATTCTCCTTGCATAAGCCAATGCACTTTAGCAAGTTGACTTGTCCGGATTATAAAGCATGATAAATGTGAATAAATTTCTCATTATTAGAATTCTCCTAGTCATAAATATGAATAAACAAAGGAAGCATGATAGCAGTAACCAAGCATTCATTCAAGAATAAAAAATAACAAGAATATATTCGGGGCACTCGATTCTTTGTTTTTTGAGAAAATTAAGGTACAATCTTCAAAATCTTTTAGACAGATGCTGCTGTCAAAAGTAAAATTTTCATCACCATCAAAATTGAACAAAATCAAAAGCAAGAACGAAATCCCATACTTCACTTCCAAGCAAAAAAACAATCTTCCAAGTCATTTAAAGCAGCAACATCACAAAAATAACAAAATTGAGGCTGCAAAAAGCTAAGAGAGGAAGAGATTGAAACTCTTGCTTCTGTCCAGAATATAACTCCCTTCCCACCACCCAAGGGTATAATAAAATAACATCAAATTTCATGCAAAAATAGCACAATTTAACATCAGAAATATATACATGAACCATCATTTAAAAGTTAATAACTAGCAATTCCATCCATATCTGAGACACGACAGTCATACATCTTGAATTATGGCAGACACCACTGCCAAAATCAAAATTTTCATCACCATCAAAATTGAACAAAATCTAAAGCTAAAAAGAAATCACACACTTCAATTTCAAATTCGAATGACCATGATTCTATTTTAAGTATAATTCCAATGAAAGGAAGATGAGCACTGTTTTTCCACTGGAGTCTCCATCCTCTTCACCTCCCGATCGCAGCATCTCTTCTGCAGCCCTGCAGAAGCCTTCTACGACCGCAGCGTAAATGACCACTTTGGGGATCAAGCCAAACAGCTCCATTGCCTCTTGAACAAGGCCGTCCTTGCAGAGCCCGTCGAGCTCCATTGCCTCAACTGCTGCCATTGTCATAGTATTGAAGAACTGCTGCCATTGTCATAGCTTTGAAGAACTGCTGCATTGAAGAACTGCAACATTGACAAATATAGAAACTTGTAATCTTCCACAGCCTTTAGCAGCTCCAAGCACTATCTTCATCCTTAAGTTCCATGGAAACTGCAGCATTGACAGCCCCTTAGCATCCTCGAATTTTGTAGCCCTAGAAGCCTTCGATGACTACAGTGTAAATGACCACTCCGGGGATCAAGCCATCTAAAAATGAAACAACAAAAATATCAATCTTTCAAAGTTTAAGCTATCGAGTTTATGAGACAAAGATTCATTGAGTGCACCGCTGCAATGCAATTCATTGCAAGCTGCAATGAATGTCTATGAACTCCATTTCATGCAAAAAAAGCCTTCAGAAGGGGCATATACAACAAATACTTCTTGGTCTTGACCTTATACCCTCCATTTTCTCCCATGCTACAGTTCAAGCCAATGGAGCAAAGAAAATCTTCATAAAGGCACCTCATAGTACCAATGTTTCTTGGACTTGACCGTATCGAGACGAGCCTTCAGTACTTCTTGCTGAATTTGTCTCTCATGCTCTTTCAGCAACTCTTCCATATTCCCACCTGAAGCATCAACTATCCTGAATATTGAATTCTTCTATTTTTCCCACCATAACCCTGAATTCAATGAAACATGCATAACTACAAGGAATTTGGAATATACAAGCTTACAGCTGAAGGATCACAGGGAAAAGGCATCATTGTGTAAAACTGAAAAAATGCATTTGCTTAGATGTGTTAAGGTTGAACTTTCAAAGCCTTTGATCCTAAGCATTCAGTTTAGGTGCACTTGTGGTAACATCACACAACCGGTTCAATATGAAGGCTTGACCATAGTTTATAGCTTTACTTGCAGGAAGGCTGGACAAAATGATGGATCTTGATTGGTTTCAACCAACAATCATGAGGCAGGCCTTGCAAAGTTCGATTTCAACCCACTCTCCTGCTGCTAATTGGGTCCGACCCCGTCGGGATAATTTCAAACCCAATATGATAGCCAACTGATAATTTCAGTGTCATAAAAATTTAATTTATAACAACATAAATTGGAACTTCAAAATAGAAACAAGTAAATAACTTAATTGAAAAGATTACCTCAGAGATAACTGTGATTTTGAAGATGTCGTTAGCTGATCGCAAATATCACTGTCAGAATAGAGAATTGATAGCTTTTCTAGCATTGTACCACTTCAATTTGTTATAAATACTTCCACAAGCATCAAACAATTCCTCAATAGAACTCAAGGTTCACACTTAACTACCCTTCATTCTCACATTAAATATCTTAACTATCAAGATTGTTTTCAAATAACAATTGTAACATCTATTCACCATCTAGAATTTAAAAAAAAAAAGCATTAATTATAATGCAATAAACAAACTTGAAAATACCAAGAATGGGAAGCCCCTTTCGCTTTACAACATTTCTCCTAATAAGGAGGACTGCCCCAGCACCATCTATAAAACATATTTAATGTGTATAATTTAGATAGTTGTTCCTCAAATGGAAAAATAGATATCAGTTGTGGTTATGTATGGAAAGATAAAAAATCCTCATATGCCTCTTTTTCAAACTTGGCTCTCATGACATTTGCATAATTTTGTACAAACATTGTCAATGTTGTCTTTGGTGATACATATCCATCAAAGAATGCATTCATGCTTTCACTGCTTTGTGTTGTAGACATGCCAGCCCAAAATATATCTTTCAAGAATACAGGAACCCATTTTTTTTAATATTGTATAGTGAATTGAACCACTCAAGTTTTGATAGCAAGTGCTCTGACACCATGTCAGCCCATGTAATCTCAAACTCATGTACGGAAAGTAAATCATACACTGCTCTACTCAACTTTGATAAGATAATATCACAATCGTGCCTATTACCTAACTTATCAGGTAGTTTCCTCATAATGTGCCATAGACAGAATCTGTGATGTGTTTGAGAAAATATTTTTGAAATTGCCAAGCTCATTGCTTGGCATTGATAGTTATAATTGCAGAAGGAGCTTTTCCATGCATACAATCTAGCCATCTACAAAAAAGCCATTTGAATATGTCTGTTGTTTCATCAGCAAGAAGAGCACACCCTAACAACACAGATTGACCATGATGATTCACACCAACAAATGGGGCAAAGGGCATTGTATAATGATTTGTGAGATATGTTGTGTCAAATGTGATAATATCACCAAAGTACTGATACAAAACACTTGATCTAGCATCTGCCTAAAAAATATTTTGTAATTGATTACTCTCTGATAGTTTAATATTATAGATAAAATTGATATTATCCTTTTGCATCATCTCAAAATACTTTATCAATGCAGATACATCTCAATGACCTAACAATATTTGCCTATTATTTGCAATAAAATTCCTGCAATCTTTTTTGTGAAAGAACATTTCTCATGTTCGCCTCCATGAGTAATCTCGGCATTTACAGATTTATAAAGTGGCACTCCAGCAATATCATTAATTTCAAGCTATTTTTTGATAGTTAATGGCAATTCTCAATGGCATCTCATAAATCTAGCCATATGTGGATTCAATGGATGATTATGTTCTAAAACAACATCACACATAACCCATTTTCCATTTAAACATAGATATTTAATAACCATTCTTGCCCCACAACCTGTCTTTACAATAGGTTTGCGGCGTGACTTGGCACATGAGCTACTATTAATATTCTCCCCTTCTTTGTAACATGTAAAGCAACAACGATATCTGACGCCATAAAAATTATGGCCTGATCTTCTTTTTATTCCAAATCCAACCAAATATCCAAAAGTTTTGTAAAACTTAAACACATTATCAATAGAATCAAAATTCATGCCAATTTCAGGTTGGGGAAATGTTGGAATGTTTTCAATAATATTATTATCATAAGATTGATTTAACCTTTCTGTTTCCATATCCTCAATTTGAATATCCTAAAAAAAAAATAAAGTGTACATAATTATATGTTACAAAAGTTCATTGCAAAGATTAAGATTTACAAAAATTTTAGTATCCACTTACAGATGTAAGTTCTGCATTTGAATTTGTTTGATCAGTGACAATAGCAAGACCCATTAGTATTCTGGATTATGTGTCTTGAAAATACTATAATAAACACATGCAATATATTAGAATATACAGATACAATAGAAATAATTAACAAGTTATAGCTGAAGAAACAATATCAGCTTTGTTTAATCAAAAAAGGAAAAAGAGAAAAATATGTGCAACCTTAAAATGAAGCCTTCAAGGTCACCAATACTCTTACAATCTCAAGAATGTTGAATATGGGGGTTAAAATGGCACCTGACACGAAAACATGACTTAAAAAAGGTTGTAGTTAATTCAAATAATATTCAAATAAAGTTTTAATTGAAGTTTTTAAAACCATATAGTATTCGGTTTAGGTTCAGGTTGATCGATAAAATCTGAATCTGACCCAATTTGGCCAACTTCTTGGGCATGGGGGTTTAAACACGTAATCTTATTCAAGTCAAAATGATCCATTTTCAATTCAAATGAACCATTTTCAAGTCAAAAAATTTCAATGCATCTATCATGCTTGGGCATCCGTATCAAGACCGTTTGTGTTCGAATCAAATAGATTAAATACAAGTTTGGGAATTTCAAAATTGGTTCATAAAATGGGGCAAATTTCAGTTGCTCATTTCAAGTTTGGTCCTAAGCTACCACAATATGGTTTGCAACCACTACAGCACAAAGAGTGAAAGCAAATAAAGTAAATGAAAAATAAATTTAAATTATCATTTATGCAGCAATAACAATTAGTCTCCAAAAACAGAACAATTGAAAATTTTGGCAATCCAATAGGAAGTAATTCCTTTTTCCCCAGCTACAGATCAAAATAATATGAAAGGCCAAAACTCTTCATTAACAAATACAACAGGTTATGCTTCATAGAACTTTGCATCATATATTATATAAATCATAATAATCGCAGATATAGAAGTGGGAAAATATGATAAAAATATGTTCTCTAGTGAAAAATGTTTTATTATAGCAATAAATAGAATTGTGTCTAAGTGCTATTAAAGGTTACAAAGAATTTTCCACATTCAACTGTTACCTTATATGGGCGTAAAACGCAAAATGAATAAAATCAATATAAACGGTACCTTCCTGTTCCAACACACGATGGGCATTCATCAGCCTTACCAGCAACATGGCTGAGGCAATGTATTTATCCTATCATTCATCACACGATGGGCATTCATCACATAGAGATTTTGATTTAGAGCTTCCATGTGGCATGAGCTTACCTCAAGGATCAACATTATATTCATATCATTTTTTATTAGTTATAGATATGCTGTGCAAAATCAGCATATCATTTGTATTAGTTTCCCCTCAATACTCTCTTACATCCAACTTAAAATATAAATAAATTGCAATTATGCTATTATTTTCAAATCACCTAATGATCAATATGGATAAATGTGATTCTATACAAGCTCTGTCCATGGTAAATAACAAAACATGGAAACAGAAGAAAAGAAAAAAATTATTAAAAGTTCCAAAAGCTTATTTTTATTTGCAAATGACAATTTGTAGTGAAAAAATATTAAAAAAGGTTTGGTAAATGAAAGTCTAGTGCCGGTAATACATGAACGATAAAGTTAATAGATGTTTAAAGAAAATGGAAGTCTGCTGAAAATGAAAGAGGCAAGTATGAGCTGAGAAGAATAAGAATGCGAAGAGACGAGGAGAGAGGACCCACTAAAACGAACCTACAGCAGTGAGATTGACAAACTAACAATAGCGTGAATGCATCTATGATATTGTAAGCATCGACAAGAAGCAAACCAATGAAACTGAGAGTGACAAACTGTAGACAGATGCAATACCTCTTGTGAAACTTGTAGTTGTAGCTTGCATGCTTGAGAATGCGGTCAAGGGATCATTCCAAGGACGTTACTGATAACCAAAAAAACACTCTGCAAGAGACCACTAGCAACCCTAAAATGAAGTACCTTCGCTCGCTGCTGTGTTCGGTCAGAACGAGCAAGAGTACCACGGCTTCGTTCGCTGATGCTTTCAGTCAAAAAATACAAGAGGATCGCTGATGCCTTCGGTTGGAACGGGACGCCTTCCGTCGGGTCGTGACGCCTTCGGTCGGAACGGGACGCGATCCGTCGGGTCTTGAACAGGACGCCTTTGGGGCCCCCGTACTAACAACAAGGAAGTACGGTCTCCAACTGTGGCAAATTCCTGACTTAAGTAAAGTTAGGTAAACCCAACCTGCCTTAAGCCAAGGACTTGTGACCAAGTGCTATAACATCATCAATATACAAATATCAAAGTGGCGAAAGCAATGGACAAAATAGTAACATTCACAAGCATACATAGTAGGAAAAGAGAATACAATATAGTAACTCATCACAATGCAGAAATAAAATACATCCAGAATTATTTATTACAGACTGAAGTTTAAAGAAAATGAAAATGTCTCTCAATCTCACTGAAATAAAGGCAAAATCTAATTAAACAGCAGCAGCACGATCATCCTCCTGAACCTGCTCCTCTTTTGCGACAGTGCCCATGAACACTTCTGAATCTGATATTTGTCGGTATCACAAATGCCAGGGCCCCAGCCAACAAAATAAAATTATTACAGTTAGACAATTATCTAAGTACATTTTAGGCTATTTTAATGAACTAAATATTTTAAAGATATCATATTTTAATTTAACTAAACATGCAAGCAGTAAAGGTGCAACAAGCTATGAAAGAAATGGGTAACTATAAACTATTTATTTATAATCAACATACAATGCAAAATAAATAATGTGAGGCTAAAGGCTAAAAGAAATAGTAACTACAATATAATTCTAAACCTAACATGCTTATGATCATGTTAACATATGCTGAGTATATCAAAGAAACACAAGTACTAAAAATGTGCAATTCTAGCATCCTAAACATGCCAATATACATAAGTAAGCTATATGAGTATACATACAACATGCTAGTTAATAATAAGAAAATAAAAGAAAAGCCACTGAGACATGTGGCAAAAGCAAAGCAATCTATGAAATATAAAGCCACTGAGATATGTGGCAAAACGAGCATATACTGAAAATAAGGCCACTAAAGCATGTGGCAAGGCAAATCAAAAAATAATACAATCCAATTAAAGTAGCAATAAGCTTAAGACATAGTACTGCCATACCAGCCAATAGGCCATACAGGGCCTCCACTCAATCAATCCCCAGCCTAGCCATCCAAATATGCTAAGCTTGAGTTCAGTCTATACAATATTACTACTGAAGAGGCAGACTAAGCTAGGACCTATTCTACCAACTACAAATAAGACAAAACTGAATAATATACAATTCAAATACTAAATTAGGATGTATCATCCATATCCTAAGTTTTCCTATTATGCTCAAGGAATAAGGCTCAATAACCAAGGTAAGCAAAGCAATCTAGTCAATCTAGACTATGTGATATTTGATGTTATCTAATTACCCGATCAAACTATTCTGAGAAGGTACATGTTTAGGATCTCCAATATCCAGCTATCGAGTAGAATCTCAGATTTACGCCCTTAAAGTTAACATTAAAACTTAACAAGTTCTAATCCAAAATCATGTGATGACTATATAGTTTAAGTAATTAAATCAACGACCTAATTTATTAATATTTTACTCTCTTACCCAAATCTTGATTAAATAAATCAAGATTTAAGGATTTAGAACTTAAGCCCTATGTTGAGTTCAAATCCCAAATCTAAGGTAATGGCCTAACTAGGATCTAGGGTTCACATTTTCAACCCCAAATTTAATGTATAGATTCTTATAAGCTGAAGAATCTAGGAATTAAGAACTTATTGAAAGGTTATTCTACTAATTATAAGATAAAATAATCAATTAAGAACTTATCTAAGATCTATATTCAATCTTTAAGATATTTTTATTATCTTATTGATTGAATCATCCTATACCTACATGGAAGGTTTCAAAAGATTAAATAATCAATCATTTAAGGAATTCCAATTGGAGATGGTTTGATTCAAATTGAAGATCTAAGTCTAAGATCTAAGATCTAATGATCTGAGTTTGATCACTTTTAGATCTCTAAATTAGAGTTTTATCTTAAGAGCTGTCATTTGTGATTCTTTTAGAATCTAAGTTCATAGTTAAACTATAAGGAGCTTATTAAGATTGAAATTGACAATTCTAAGTATTAGATTAACATTAAACTCATATTGATTTTTTTAGGGCTACTTAAGATCTAAAGATTTGATGTTTGATCACTTTAGACCTTAAGCTAAATTTTAACTTAGACTTTACCAATTACATTTCTTTAAAGTTTTAGCTCTTAGGTTAACCTTAATAAACTTATTTAGGTGATATTTAATCATCTTAATTATTAGATTTAAGGATTAATGCCAAATGACTCTTATAAGATCACTTAAGATCTAAGTGTCTTAATTAGGGATTAAGTGGAGATTTCTTGACTTAATGATCACATTAACATTACTATTAGTCTAAGAGTTCAGAGAACATTTCTAATCCACCTTAGGATAGTTTATTGAAATTTCCAAGCTTTTAAGAAGCATTTAAACACATTTTGGTCAAAATGACCAAAATGCCCCTCTTAAGGGTAAAATTAGGATTTTAGGGTTTAGTTACCTAAGTTAGATCCAATCTGTTTTAATGAGTATCATATTGATTAGTGAAGTGAGAAACACACTTATATTAGGTCTTGATGACCTAATTAATCTTAATTAGCACTAATCACTTATTTAAGCTAATTAGGGTGATTAGTGGACATAGGCATTCTTAGGGCAATCTAACCTTATACTTAGGTTAATATAGACCTAATATGACATTAGGAACAATCCCCACCCAAATCAATGGCTTAATTAAGGTTAAACTCACTAATCCTTAATTAAGGTGATTAAGGAGTGATTAAGAAAATTATTATCCAAAACTAAACTTAAGGGTCCGATCTTGTTCCTTATGGTACAAGGAGCAATCAAAGCCCTTAATCTCATTACTTGGATATTTAAATTATTTTATATGATTTAGTTAAGGACAGCAAGGAGATTGGCAAATATTTTTAAATCCATCCATTGGATCTGTGATTTTATTTTATATTTAGATTCCTTGAATTTTTCTGATTCAAATGGTATATTGGATCATACTGTTTGGATCAGTATAACCAAAGTTATTAAATTAATTTATTCTGAATGTTTATTTAAATCAAAACTATTTGAATCTAATTATAATTTAATTTCCTTAAGGATTTTAATTCCAAAAAATCCTTTTATTTCCTGTCGGCCCGTTCCCGAAACGTACGGGTCGGGGTCGGCCCGTCCCAAAATCATCGTCTTCTTCCTCTCGCATGCGCCCACAGCCCGAACCCTAGGGCCAGCTTCCAGCGCCAAATTCTCCGCGCTTTGGTCACGCCATGCCCCGATTTCAATGGCTACACGATCCCTGACCCTAGACGCACCGATTAAGCCAAGAAGCCCTAACTGGGAGGCGCCGGATCGATGGAGTGCCATTCGACCGAGACCTCCCAGAAGGCGCACCTGTGAGGAGTGAATTCTCCTCACAGAGTCCATGGGTCGCAGCTATCTTGATCCCTACATGTTCAAGGATCGATGAGGGAGCGATAGGTCGACTCGAGAGGTTCTGAGGTTGTCTAGATCACTGGGGTGCTACTCGGTGTATTCTGCCTTTTAGAGCTTCGACTGGATCGATCTAGTCCAGTCGAATCGATCGATCTGGTCGAACCTAACCCTCGATACCAGTCTACAATTATTGCCGAGGGGTTTCGATACTAAACAGAGGGCTAAATTGCTCGAGAGGACGCCGCCTTCGAACGAATTGGCCCGATTGGCAGTGTGCTTTCAGACGACACTTATGCCATCTGGCGCACTGCCAGGGCTCACTAGAAGTCGTGAACAACCGCTATGGACTAAGGAGTCGTCCTAACACAGCATCTAGGCTAGAGAGGAGACGAGTCGAGTTAAATCCAGCTCGAGAGAGAGAATGGGAAGAATGGACTGTACCTGAAACAAAATCGAGCGTGCGAATGGAGATTGCAGAAGGACAGACGACCTTCGCTGATCCAGTCGCAGCTTTAGGGAACTTGAACGCCAAGTCTACCCTCAAACTCGACTGACGGGGCCTGGTTCACTGATTGGATGCAGAGGTTCCCGAACTTAGCAAGAAGAAGTGGGAGTTCTAGAGAAGATACGGGGTAAGCAAAGGAAGTCTCAGGCAAGCTCTATGGCTATTTATAGCTGCTGGAGAGCTTCCAGAGCCCTAACTGAGCCGACAGCTTCGACCCGTGCCTGCGAATTGGGCTCCGAATGGGAGAGGGAAATTTCGAGAGGATCACCAGGCTATGGTGGGAATGAGATCGTGTGGGACAACATTCCATCCCCGTACTGCCACGAGGGCAGGACGTTGGAATCCTGTCGGGAGTTTCCAGAGGAGTCGCGCCCGGGACGATGATGAACAACGACAGGTAAGGCGCTGCCGTTCGATGGGTCTTCAATTACGACTGGGTGGCCCAGATCTCTTGATTAACAACGGTCGATCGGGAACGCAGATCGCCCGTTGGATCAAACTAAAATGATCCAATGCTCGATCCGAGCTACTTAGGGCGGGGCGTAGGAGGCCGTTAGATCGGGCTATCGATCGAGCGGCTACGATCTAATCACGGTGCGGGTAGATCACGCCGTTGGACGGCCTCACCAAGATGCGTGCTAGGCATCCTACGGGTGCATAGCTATGCGCCGCTGTCGGGACCCCGTAGCAGATCTGCCGCGGTCCTGACAATGAATCCTAAGGCTTAATTTTAATTAAATAATTAAATTAATTAATATAATTAAATTTAATAATCATATTAATTCCTATTAAATTTATAGATTCAATTTAGGACCAAATGAGATCCAAAAATTCCCAAAATTTTATCCTTAGCTAATTAGGGTATGAGGAATTCAAAAATGAAATTAGATTTTAATTTGGAGATCAAATTAATTTAAGTATTTTTCAGGGCTTAAAAATAGCCAAAAATACAAAATTTCCTATTTTAGCTCCAAATGATCCCAAATTTCTAAGGTTAGGTTTAAATGACCCATTCAATCCAATGGAATCAAAATCAAGGCTTGGTTTAGCTTAAATAATCCAGATTTAGCTGAGATAATAACTAGGGTTGTTACAACGCCTTCCGTCGGGTTGTGACACCTTCGGTCGGAACGAGACGCTGTTGCCTTCGGACGGAACGGGACGCGATCCTTCAATCAGAATGAGCAAGAGGGCCATGCCTTCGATTCGATGGGAAAGAGAGGAAATCGGTCGGGGCGGCTACAGCAACGAGCGGGAGCTGAAACCCTAAAATAAATTCTAAATATACTAACTAAAATATCTATGCTGATGTGGAGTAGAATGCCACATCTACATCCTAGTCATCAAGAAAGTTTGGGAGTTAAATCATTTTTCTAGAAAGATAACTAAGTCAAGACAATGGTTAGGGCTCACTTGGACCTGGAGATCTTCTCCTACAAAGAAATTCTTAAGATCGGGATTTAACCGTTGAGAGTCATCGAAGTAAACACGAAAAATGTATTAATACAAAATAACCGAAAAATCACAACACTAACAGTTACAAGTATAGAAGCATACAAACACAAAGATAAATGTCACAAGCCCAAAAATAAGAAAATTTATGGAGTAACAGCACACAAAAAAAAAATTTATATAAGAAATTATTACAAAGTTATAGAAAATTTATCAGTATTTTAGATGAGGAAAAAATTCATCATATTTGAGCTTCTTCTTTTTCTTCTCTTAGATTTTTCCTTGTTTTAACTCTATGATTTCAAGTCTTCAATCCTCTGTAAGCTCTCTCACAGAAAACAGCATATACAAAACCATAATCCATCTTGTTAGCATTTATATGGAATCCTAAATTAGCCATCTAAGTGTCATAAACAGCTTAGGACATGTCAGACCCGAACTAGAATTTTCACAGCTACCTTAGAGCACAAAGAGTGAAAATAGTGATTAAATAAAATAATCATCAAAACAGAAATTAAATGACGTATTAATGATGTACGCATTTTTTTTGTCACAACGGTATATGATATTTCATAATTCGGATAATTATTTTATAAATTATTAGGAAATGAAACTTCATTAGTTAACAATGCTAATTAAATCCATAAAATATTCTCAAATTAATATTAACTGTCTGCTAGCACAAAAAACAATGATTGGCGCTGAAATTTATGCATTGATGAAGGCGTGGATTGCTGAAGGTGGCTGGCAGCGAGATATTAATTTGTGTGTTGATCAGGACATGTGTCTGCCCATTACGGGAGCCACGCGTCACGGCGGGTCCCTCATCGTACGCAGACTAACCCTCATTGAACCCGACGGTTCAACAAAACAAATATGTCGGTTCATTCCAGAACGATTCATCGAACCATCTTCTTCCCCAACACTATCGCACACGAGAATCTAGGGCATCAGTGCGTTCGCACTCTGAGCCATATTAGGAAGCGTCTTCCTTCAGATACAAAGTTCCTACTAAGATCTACGATAGGGATAGGTAAGCCCCGATCAAAGACGCTCCCATGGTCCTCAAAGCAGAAGCCCTAGATTATGCCATGCGACGCTCTGAGAACTAGATTGAGAGGGGAGATCAAGCTCGATCATCTTTGATCGAGCTCGACTCGCCAAGGATTTCTTATGCAAATATAAATCTAAGCGTGGATTTTAGGTAAAAGTTATAGATTTACAAACATTAAAGAAGAATAATTCAAAAATCTATAAATATTAAAATCATTGCACTAGGTTGGTGGGACGAAGTCCAAATCAATTGTTTTTGACAAGAAACTACTAAATGGGAAATAGTCAAGTAAATCGTAGTAAATAATCATAACCATTTATGCTTAGAAGGAAGAAATATTTCAATGGAGATTTAAAAAAAATTGAGAGGGGTACCTTACACCTGGAGTCACTGCAAATGGAGCTAGAGTTTGAGCAAGTAATCGTTTCAAACACTTCAGTGGGAGCTTCACAGGACCAAGGCAGTGAACCGTTCTTCTCTCCAGCTAGGTTCAAGGATAACCATAGCAATTTCCTTTCACCGCTCCAACGCCCCTCTAAGCTCCCAGGAACAAAATCAGAAGAGGATTGAGTGAAAGCCAAGGATTAGGAATGGATTGGGTGGTTATTACATCTACAGGGACAACTGGAGGTGATGATTGTCGTACACCTGCGTCTCAAACCACAATCGGCTGAAGGACAGGGAAGTTGTACAGGAAATGGGCCTGGGTCGTCAGATTGAGGCGCCGATCCAACGGCCATATCTTAACTTAAAGATCACACCGTTCAATCTCCCTTAATAATAAACTAATGGTTATGATAGCATGATTTTGCTGTTTAGTGTTAGGCTCAGAACAGCGGATCTCCGCATTTATTAAAAGGAAACAGTGGATATTTTTAATTGTAATATATTAATTTAGTTATTTTAATTGTAATATTATATTATTTAATTATCCTTTTTAATTTCTTAAATTTAATTACTCAAACACACTTCGAAAAATCTCAAAATTTCACCCTTACCTAATTGAGGAGTGAGGAACTCAAAAATGCAATCAAATTTTTGATCGGATATATATTTAATTATCACAATTTCTTAGGTATTTAAATAGTATTAAAATATTCGTGAAAAAAAAAAATTGATGACTTGCAAACACTTCCAAACTATCACCCATAGCTAATTTGAAGATATTGAGTCTAATGGCAGACTCCTTTTTTTTATTCTGAGATTTAAAAAAATTAGGTATTCTCAGAATTATCAGGAAATCAATAAATGTTGAAAAGTGTCAAACGATCTCCAAATAGTACAAAATTTGAGGTGGATACTCTTAACACTATTATAAGAGTAATGGAAAAGGATTATAGTTAATTTGGTTACTAATTGATGGGTAAAAATACTAGAATTATTATAGACTTCCATCCTTAAATAGAGTGTCGCCCTCGACATACAACAATTAAAATATGAAATGCAATTACAAGGAGGATGTCTTAATAAAATATGAAAGAAATTTGAAGGAATTTAAGTTACCTGATTAATGAAAAAATTATGGGAATTTCTTCCGTATATCCTCTTCTCTTTCTCATATGGCTTATTTATCTGAATGATTCTGCAATTGGATTTTGATCATCGAAATACTGCGGTTTCTTAACTGCTTAAGATCTATCCCCAGAATTGCAACATACTTAATAATGAAAGTCAGTTGGGCTGCAGCTCACTTGCTGGAATCTGAAGTTGTTGACTAGGAGCTAGCAAACACCTCCTCAGTGACGAAACATGAAATACATTGTGCATGACTGATAAGTCTTCAGGAAACTCCAACATATATGCAGATGTTCCAACTTTTCCTATCACTTCAAAGGGTCCCAAGTATCTTGGACTATACTTTCTAGACACACTGAACACTTGCACACCTCACATTGAACTTACTTTAAGATACACACGATCTCTCGCATGAAATTCTAACTGATGATGATGAGCATCATAATACTTCTTCTATCTATCTTGAGCTACCATCATATTATGTTTAATCTGTTGAAATTTCCTAGTAGTTTCTTCAATCAATTCTAAACCATAAAGTTGAGAGTCTTCTACTTCAGTCCACGCAACAGGAGTAGTACACCTCCTTTCATAATGAACTGTTATGTGGTGGAGAGCCTTTAGAGTCCAGGAATAGCAAATGCGCTATCGCGCGCCGTGGTGCGCCGCAGTATGCCCAGACAGTCCTTAACCGAGACTGACGTGCTATCGCGTGCTCAGTGGTCTGCAACAGAGAAGCAGGTGCTATAGTGCACCGCAGCGAAAATCATTACTGCAGCGCGCCTCAGCAGAAACTAGCATCGCAGCGCGCCCTAGCAAGTTCAACCCGAGATGCTGGCACTACAGCACGCCGCAGCGGGTCTCAACCTGAGAGCTGGGCGCTACAGCTCGCCGAAGCGCCATGTGGAAATCAGTTATGTCCATGTTTTGCCCTAAGCAATTTGGAGGGAATTTGGACCTTTTAGGGCCCATTTTTTAGCTGGCTACTTAAGAAAATATTTTGAGTGAAAACCTAAGGGTGTTGACATTCAGTTTGGAGTTTAAGGCTGCTTTGAGGAGGAGAACCCTAGGCTGAACCCTAAGGAGCTGCAGTGCAAGCTAGATCTTGCAAGTTGGAGGAGATACTCCAAGTGGTGGCTGCTTCCTCTCCTCTCCATTCTAGAGTAAGAGCTAAAGCATTTGTGCTGAGGTGATAAGATATTTGTAACTTTGTAATATTCAAGTTATTCTAGTAGATTATCTTGTGGTGTGGCTCTGTGGTTCTTCACATTCTTGAGTTTTCCACATATTTCTTTGTGTTTGGATATTCTTTGTATGCTGTGTTTTATCTTGTGAATTTTTCATTGAGATTGCTTGGTAACCGTCAAAGTAACCTCGGTCCTCGAATTTGAAGTGTGTGCTCTTTCTCAAAACTTCTTTTGCTACGGAATAGAGTGTACTGTGTTTAAACTTATTTACCAATAAGTGGTATCAGATTGTGGTTTACTTTGTTGGTCTTAGGATTTGCTTGTTTGAGTGGGAGCAATGGCCGAAGAGATGAGACACAAGATTGAGAAATTTAGCAGAACGAACTTTGTGTTCTGGAAAATGCAGATTGAGGACCTACTCTACTAGAAGAAGTTGTATCTTTCGATGAAAGGAGCCGAAAAGAAACCTACAACTATGACTGATGAAAAATGGGAAGTTCTTGATAGTAGTGCACTAGGTTTGATTCATTTATCACTGTCTTTATCTGTTGCTTTTAATATTGTTAATGCGAAAATAAATTTGGATCTCATGAATGCCTTGACGAGGATGTATGAGAAGCCCTCTTTTTAAATAAGGTGTTCTTGATGAAGAGACTGTTTAATATGAAGATGATGGAAGGCTATTCAGTGACTGAACACCTCAATGAGTTCAACAACGTGACGAGCCAGTTAAGTTTGATGGGCATCAGTTTTGATGATGAGGTCTAAGAATTGTTATTGCTCTCTTCATTGCCGAACAGTTGGGATTGGCTGGTAATAACAATCAGCAATTCATCAAAAAATGTATCATTGAAATTCGACAACATTGTTGGGCTTATGCTGAATGAAGAGGTGCGGAAGAAATCTCATGGAGAGGCATCTACCTCAGCAATGAATGTTGAGATCAGGGGAATACACGCTGAAAGGAGACATACCAAAAATAGATCAATGTCTCGAGAAGAAAAATCAAGACCCAGAAAGGCAAAGCCATATTCTTGGAACTGTGGGAAGGCAAGTCACTTCAAGAAGGATTGCCCTACTAATAAATCCAAGATTTATATCAAATAAAGTGATAAAAACATCATAAAGCACAACTCAGAACAGCCTACATAGAAGAAATCATGTGCATTTTTAGGTAAATTGAAGAAAATCCAAATTCTAGAGCAAATAAAGGAATTCTGGGCAAAAATCATTGCAGCGCACCCCAACGCGCTGCAGCACACCATAATGGATTAATGTTTATTGAAGTATCTTTAGCCATCTGCAAAGGCCTGGGACACAAACTGCTGCTGCGTACCAAGATGGGTCTAACTCAAGAGCTTGGCACTATCGCGCGCCACGGCGGATCAATAAGGAAAATGGATTAAGCACAGAAGATACAAGGCTAATCCACTGTAGCACGCCATAGTAGAGCAAACCTAAAAGTTCTGTGCTATCAAGCATCGCAGTGAGACATTACAAAACACCAGGATTACTGTAGCGCCCCTCCCCGTCGCCGTGCGCAAAAGAGATAATCATAATCAATTTTGGAGGCGGAGCGGTGCACCACTTAGGAAGGGATATCCCATCTCCCCGAATAGCTGGAACTAAGACTGAAAGAAACCCATCTGAAGGGCTGCTGACTCAATCCCAAAGATGGGTCGGGAACTAATACTTAAGATAAGAGTAGTATTCTTATCCTAAGTATTAGGCAAATATATATATTTAATTTAAAATATAATATGAAGAATCCAATATATGCATAAAATATCAATATTTCTAGTATGCTGATCACATCACAATAAGTATAAATAAGATATAAACATAGTACATAAGCTAAAATAAATATCCAGAAGCATTCATCATAGAAGTTGAATGAAACATTCGTCTCAAAAAAAAAAAAGAAAAAAAATACATCCAGAATTATTACAAATAGTTTACTAAAATAGTACTAAAATAAAATCTAACTACTAAACTAAAATAAACACAGAAAGAAAATGGCAAGGTTGAAGGAGGGTCCACTAAGGCTCCACAAACTCCTCCTGAATCTCCTAAGAGTCATTCTAACCTGGCTCAATATACTGCTTATGATCTAGCAAATTATCGGATCTCAAAAGTACCACGTGTTAGACAATAAGTCTAACACATCGAAACTAATATAAACAGTTCTAATTATGTACTTCTAACAGTAAAGTAAATAAAGCTGCAGAAATATTGTAAGAATAACTGAATAATTAAAATTGTATAAATTGAGTAAAATAAAACTGACTGTATACTGAATACTGAAAGCAGATAAAATAATCTATGATCCAAAACAGAGTAAATAGTATTTAAAATTGTGTTGTATGCTACTGAAATTATACATATGAATATGCCACAATACTGTATGCCACTGATATGCAACTGAACTATCACCAAACTACTATGAGCTGTATGGTCCAATATCTACATACATCCTATTGGGAAATACAGTTTACTGTGATGTCTAAATATCCTGAGTTTCCTTTATTGATGTATGCAACATTCTGTAACTCATAAAATATCACTGATACTCATACATCATGCTTATGCTCATGCTAGTGTCTCTATACTACATGACTTAAAATTCAGAAATCCAATAAATGATTTAAAATCAGACAATAAATCAAGTGTCCCCATTTGTGCAGAATACATCCAAATAGATTTTGTGTAGCGCCCCGCCCCGTCGCCGGCGCAAAAAGTAAAATAGATCGGCAGCGGAGCGGCGCGCCACTCGAGGAGGAATATCTCGTCTCCCCAAATAACTGAGACCAAACCCATCTGAAGGGCTGCAGACTCAACCTTAAGGAGGGTTGAGAGCTAATACTTAAGATAAGAGTAGTATCATTATCCTAAGTATTAGACTAATATATATATTGGATGTAAAACACATGAGAAATTCAATATATGTTTAAGATATCAGCATTTCCAATATACTAATCACATCACAATACTAAATATAAGTAGTATATAACAGACTGCAGAAGCTAAGTAATCATCCAAAAACATTCATCACAGAAGTTGTATAAAAAATTTGTCTCAGAAAATAAAAGAAAACACATCCAGAATTATTATAAACAGTTTACTGAAATACAGGCATAAAAGCTAAGTACTGAATTGAAATAAACTAAGTATGAAAGTAAGGCTGGGGAAGAGTCCACTAGTGCTCCACGGGCTCCTCCTGAACCTCTTGAGTGTCCTCCTAATTTGGCTCAATATACTGCTCAAGATCCAGCAAATTGCTGGATCCTAAAAGTACCCCATGTTAGACAATAAGTCTAACACATTGTGTAACAACCCAGATATGGGGTCATTACACATCGAGACAAATCTAAACAGTTCTAGTTATTCATTTAATAATTGCATAATGTAAATAAATCTGTAGAAAAACTATAAAGTAACTGAAAGTATAAAATTATATAAAATTGAAGTAAAGTAAAGTAAAACGGAACTATAAACTGAATACCAAAAGTAAACCAAAATAATAATGGATCTGAAACTGAGTACTCGCATGAAAAATTGTGTTGTATGTCACTGAAAGTGTGCATCTGAATATGCCACAATATTGTATGATGTGGCGTGTTTAGATTAGTCTCGATGTGTTAGATTTCTAAAATTCGAAACTCGGGCGCTGCAGGGTGCTGGAGCGTCCGACGGTGATTTCGCCTGTGCGAAAACCGTAATGGGTCTTTCTTTACACCTAAATACTCCCAATTTTGGGGACTTCACAAGTGGTGCCATATATCGATGAAAAGGTCCGAGACCTTTCTATGTATACCAAAATCGGAATGAATGGATTATCCTGTCGAGCAGAAATTGATGTCCTAGCTACAAGTATACAAAAATTTCACAGTTTTTTGACATTTTTTCTAATGGAGAATAAGCTTTGACCAAACTCATTTGAGTCTGAGTGCAACTCGATGATCACACATAAATTCCATATAACATGCCAATCACAGCACTTGATTAAATCAAATGAAGAGAGCACAAGGAAGAATAAATAAAATGGTACCTTAGCCTTTAGAAGAGGAAGAAGAAAACTCTATTTTTCTTCAGAAACTTGGAGAGGAGAAGACATTTAGCAGCTAGCACGGCAAGGAAGGAGGAGGTTTTAGCTTTAGCAAAATGGGGAGGAAGAAGAGGGCTGAGCTCCTTCTTAAAGGAGAAGATAAAGAGGGAGGCTCCATCATGAGCTCTCCCATTAAGCATAGAAGGGACGAGGGAAAGAGGGGGGTTAGCCTTAGCTGCTTGCGTGCACAGGTATGGGGTGCCGAACAGGGTAAGGAGGCAAGTCCCATGCGATTGGAGGAAGAAGGAAAATGCATTTAAAGGAATAATTAATTATTCATTTCTAATACTTAATTTATTAAAAATCAAGATTTGATAAACACGCTCCAAAAATCCAAACAATTCACCACTAGCTAATTTTGGGGTGAGTAATTTAACGACGATGTTGGATTTTGATTCCGACAATTATTTAATTATGCTAATTTCGGGGTATTTAGTTATATCAAAATATTCGTGAAAATTCGACGACTTCCAAACACGTCCAAAACATCACTCCTAGCTAATTTGAGGGTGACAATCGCAATGGCGAAGTCGGATTTTGATTTTCAGGTGAATTTAAATACCTCAATTTTCTAGTTAATTAAATTATTAAAATATTCCAAATATTCAATTTAAATCCGAATAGCACCAAATCTTCAGGGATTGGTTCTAATGACTAGATGAACTTAACGGAATGAAAATTAAGATGAGATTAAGCTAAAATTAAGCTAGGTAACAACCTTAAGTTATTACAATTACATTATAAAAGAAGCCCTCGCCATAGCGGTCTCAACCCGAGACACTGGCACTATCGCGCGCTGTAACGGACCAAACCCGAGAGCTCAGCGCTTTCACGTACCACAGTGATTATTTACAAATTATAAGCCTGTAGCTCAAAACGCTGCAGCGCACCCTGGAGCGCTGCAGCGCGCCGTAGCGCTTCAAGCAGAAATGCCTAGTTTTGTGCATTTATGGCAATATGAGAAGACCAAAAATCCTGATCTTTGGCCTTCCCCAGCCACTTGGAACCCCAAATAACATTTAACTCTGTAGCATTCCAAGAGAATATTGGAATATTTCTTTATGGCTGAAGAAAAATCCAAGGGAAAGAGGGGGTTAACAAAATTGATGCAAGGAGGCTGCGAAGAGGATTATAAATACTGCCAAGGAAAATTGAGGCAGGGTTCTGAGATTTGTCATTCTTAAGACTTAAAAGGGGAGGCTGCAAGAGGAAAAAGAAAAGAACTCTTCAAGGGGAAAGATGTGGACTATGAAGAGTAAAGAGAAGAAGGCAGCAAAGGAAAGGCAGATAAGTCAACTAGAAGCAAAGGAGGAAGACCAAGAGAACCCTAGAAAACCTCTGGGTGTTTCCTAGTACTCTTCCTAAATTCTATTTAAATTTTTTTTTGCTGTAAACTGATGTCAAGGCTTACTTCCTTTTGCATGTATGCTTTTATTTATTATGTAATGGAAAGCTAAATCTTCTTGGAGAGGGTTGGGATGAGATTATAGGAAAATATATGGTAGAATTGGTGTTATAATGGATTTGTTTAAATGAATAAAATTAACAGTTGTTTTACTATTTATTATTATAGAATGAACGCATGGATGAAATGTTGTTAAGAATCTATTTGCTAAAATAAAAACTAATATAAAATATCAATAAAAAAAAGAACCTGAGTTCCAAGCTCATCAATTAGACTAGAGCAAAGAAATTAGTGCAAGTAGAGCTGAGAATTATGTGAGAAGTTCTCAAGCTCATTTGCACATTTCCTTAAGGACTCTTCCAAGAGATTGATGCTTGTGAACTAAGTTACCATCAATTTATGCTCTGCAGCTCAGTAAAGTAGATGGGATGAGAGGATGTTGAAAGCCCAACGGATGATGTGACATAGTCCATTGGACCCAATGCATCACCTAATCTAGTTAAATCGTATGTATCAGTGCATAAAAAAAATTGATGGAAATCAAGTTTGTGAGATTGAATAATTAAAAAATAATATTTTGAAGACCTAGATGTAGAAAATCAAAAATTAAATATAAATCAATATCTCATGAAGGTTCATGTGCCGAGGAAGAACTCTAAGAGGTGTTTTCCTTGCAGCACTAATCTGAACTTATTTTAATTGAAGGTTAATTCTAATTTAAACATTGTTCACTTGATTGAATTAGGCATAAAAAAATCAATTTATACTTTTCAATGATGAAGTAACAATACCAAGTCCTTACAAATCTTACAATGAAACTCCAGCTCTCTCCTTTTAAGCAAATCATATCTTACCATAAAATAAATTGTATTGTTAATTTAGGAACCATCTAAAACAAAAAAAAAAAAATCAATATTCTAAACATTAGTAAAAGGAAATATAACTTAATAACAAGACTCCATTCCTTGAGGATGATAAATTCCCGGAAGTCACCTTTCACTTATTACTTCAAACCACGTACATTTGTGTGCAAGCGCAAATACGAAATTTAGGTCTGTTAAGTTTTTGGCGCTGTTGCCAGGGAACGGTTCTATTTTGTTTTAAGTATAATTTATTAGTAATTAGTGATTTAGACCTTTTACTTTTCTATGTATACAATTTTTAATAAGCTGTAATTATATTTCACTTGACTTGTAGAACTAACTAGGTTGGAAATTAGTTGTCATGATTTCCAAAAAAAAGTTACAAATTTTGGTGCATGCTGAAATTTTTATAATCCTAAGTGATGAATTATTCACTGCTTGCTAAATTTATGCTGATTAAAATTATATTACTACATTGAGAACTATTGAACTGTGCTTGAAACTGTGTGAAAAATTTAACTATTGAACTGTTGTACTTGTGTTGAATTAATTGCCGAATTGAACTAATTTCTGCTAGCTGTAAATTTCTGAATTGCATGAATAAAAAAGGTGTGCTGATTTATTATTTGAGCCTAAAATTGAGCGCATTTACTTAAGGGCTAGGAGAAAATGAGCAAATCTTAACCAACTTCATTTAGAAATGGATCACCTAGAAGCTAATCCCTTAGAGCCACCTATAATTTTAAAAGGTAGACCTTTAAGAGACTATGCCCTCCCTACTATAATAGGAGTTCTTAATACTATTGTTAGGCTCCCAATTCAAGCTAATAATTTTTAGATTAAACCTTCAACTTTGAACATGGTCCAAAATAACCAATTTAGTGGGCTAACCTTAGATGGCCCAAATGCTCATATCTTAAACTTTATCAAACTGTGTGATACCTTTAGGATAAATGGCATTTCGGATGATGCACTTAGATTAAGACTTTTTCCATTTTTGCTAAGAGATATAGCTAAAATGTGGCTTACTTCTTTGCCTAATGAGTCCATTAGGATGTGGGATGATTTAGTTAGGAAGTTCCTAACTAAATACTTCCCACTCGCTAAAATTACAAGGCTATTGAATGAGATCTCAAATTTCTCACAACAAAATAGTGAGAGTTTATACGATGGGTGGTAACGCTATAAGGACTATTTGCAACGCTGCCCACATAATGGATTTCCCTTATGGCAGCAAGTGAAAATGTTTTATAATAGATTAAATGCGCCAACTATAACCTTAATAGATGCAGCATCAAAGGGGAACTTTGAGTAGCAAAATGCAAGAAGAGGCTTTTGACCTCTTAGAAGAAATGACAAACACACTTATCAATGGCCAATTGAAATATTTGATGTAGAAAAAAAGGAAGCTTACTAGATGAATGAAGTAAACATGATTTCTGAGTTAAAAATCAAATTTCCCAATTAAATCAGAAACTAAAGAGTATGCAACAAAATTCTTATCATGGGAGCATTAGTGAAACAGAGGGAGTCAGTGTTGTCTTAAACTATAAGAGTAACCAAGGAGAGGATAGAAGAGGATTAGAGCACTCCCTTAAAGAGTTTAGAACCTCCACCATCGAATTCATGAATAAAATAGATGTAACATTAAATAGACATGAATACACCCTCTTGAGACAAGCGGAAACTGTTATAAAAATCGAAGTGCAGATAAAAGAAATCATGAACCAAGTTAGTCAACTAGCCCTAGTGGGAGCAATAATAAATTATGAGAATGAATCAAGAAATTCAATCACATTGAGAAGTGGAAAAATTACTGAACCCATGGTATTTAAAAATTCTGAGGATAGATCGAAGGTTTTAAGAGAGAAATTAATGGAGAAAGAAAATTTTGATCATGTAAGGGAGAAGGAAGTGAGGGAAGAAACTCAAACTCAAACTCAATTGACTAAAAACCTGAGTGTATTCTTAATATTCTTTACCATCAAAGAATGGCTAGAGAAAAATTAGACATCCAATTTAATAAATTTCCAGAAGTATTCAAAACCCTCCACATAAACATTCATTTTGTCGAAGAATTGGAGCAAATGCCCACCTATTCCAAGTTCATGAATGACATCCTGTAACAACCCAAGGTTGTTACCCAACTTAATTTTAGCCTAATTGTATCGTAATTATCATTCCATTAAATTCATCTAGTCACTAGAACAAAACCCTGAAGGTTTGAAGCAAGTCGAAGTTTAATCGATTATTTTAGAATATTTTAATATTTAATTAATTAAAAAACTGATATATTTATTTTGACATCAAATTCAAAATCAGACTTCGTCATTGCAATCGTCACCCCTAACTTAGCTAGGGATGATATTTTGGACGTGTTTGGAAGTCATCAAATTTTTGTGAATATTTTAATATAATTAAAAGCACCGAGAAATAGAATAATTAAATAGTCATCGGAATCAAAATCCGACTTTGCCATTGAATTCCTCACCCCCAAATTAGCTAGGGGTGAATTTTTGAGAATTTTTGGAGTGCGTTTCAAAAATCTGAATTTTTAAATAATCAAAGAAAATAAATAAGGGATTATCGAGTCCTTAATTTGTAATTTCTCACCCCTCTCTCCTAGCTGGCACCATATTCGGCACCCCTCCTCCCTCCATGGCATGCAAGAGATGGTTGAGAGTCATCTCTTCTTTCATCACCCCATGCCCTTAGGCTCCTTCATGATGGCTCCCTACTCCTCCCTCTCCCTAGGCTCATCATTTCTCCTTCTCCTTTAAGAAGGAGCTCAAGGTCCTTCTTCATTCCCATTTGGCAAAATTTGCAGCTCTCTCTTCCTCCATTGATGCCCTTGTGTTGAAGAAGAAGAAGTTCAGCTCATCTCTAAGCTTGAAGAAAATAGAGGTTCCTCCTTCTTCCTTTAAAGCCAAGGTACCTGTTTGCTCCTCTCCTTTGTCTTCTTCATATTACTACTATACTTGTTTGTAGCTATAGAAACTCATGATAGAGTAAGGAAGCATTAAGGCTCATTGAAGCTTCTCATTTCTGTGAAAAATGCATGCTCTATTTTCATCCATTTTGTATACCCTGTTCTTTATCCATATTTTTTATATAGCTAGGATGCACCGTTTGTGCCAATTTTAGTGTCCATGGAAAGGTATCAGAAAGACCATTGTATTGATATATGACATCGCTCATGAAATGCTTTAGATTGGGAGTATTTGAGCTTGAAAGTAAGCCTTACAGGTTCATCCAGGTGAAAAATACTGTATGGCACTGCAGTGCCCAAGATTGCATAATGGACCGCTGCAATGCACCGTAGCACACTGCAGCGGGCTGCAGTGGTATTTAGGAAAAAACCATATAACATTAATTATTAAGTAGTAAATCGCAAGTTGGACCGCTGCAGCACGCCATAGCGCGCTGTAGCGGGCTGCAGTGGAATTTCAGGGAAACTTTAGGAAATGTCAAAAATAAATTAATTAAATAGTTATTTCGCAAGTAGGACCGCTGCAGCGCGTCATAGCATGCTATAGCAGGCCGCAGCGCTACAGCGGCAGAAGCGCCAAAGCGCACTATAGCGCCATAAGCGCTGTCGCGCGCTCTAGCGCGCCACAGCACGCTGTAGCGCCCAAAATTGCAAAAACTACCCAGATTTTTGTAAAATTGCCCAGAATTGGCTGAAATGGCCAAAAAATCTCCGTTTTCGCATTTTAAAATTGAATATTGCATAAAATTCTATATGAAAATTAAGTTTGAAACTTTGTTATTTTTATCAAGTGCTCAAAACTTACTATGTACTTGAAATATATGTTATGCCAAATGCTAAGTGATAGAATTTTAAGTGCTTGTATCAAATAGGTATATCTTAACAACTTAATGGCATAAAACCTAAGTCTCTTAGAATTGTAATCAAGTGTTAACCCCTTTGCTTTGATTTTGAATTTGGTTAGCCTTAATTACCTTTTTAATCTATATCATCTTTATATTTAGATGCTTTCATGATATTAGGATGTATATTAAAAAACTCTAAATATCTATTTGGACACCTAATCATGTGTAAATGCTATTAAACTACTATTAAACATAAGAATCTTGATAACTTGATTAAGTAGATGATACTTAATCTAAACCCAAAGTTTGATATCAATAATATACTAATAATATATTGATTTGTCATTGACCTATAAATTAACCTTTGGTCTTAATGGTAGAAAGGTCAGGGGTTAAGCCCTAGCTTATCTTAATTAAGATCTAAACTTTAATCACTTACTCAATTATTTTGATTGCAAGATAATTTAATTGATATTATTCTAATAATGCATATAATTTGATATTGATCTTAAATCATTGAATTAGAAGTGCTAAGGTTAATATTGAATATATATGATTGAACCATCTGAATCTAAACTTTAGATTTCTAATTTTCTCTTATATAAGACCATTAGCATAAAATAGATAATAAAATTATAATAATTTATGAAATGATCTCACTCTAATAAGATCTTTGATTTCATCCCATGATTGTAGAATAGAAAAGGATCAAATGAATTTTAATTATCTGATCTGTTCACTTTAACCTAAGTCTAACAAGTAAACCTTAAGAAGTAGAAAAGTGAGCTCTTAAGGGTCTTGCTTTAGGATCATTCTTAAAATGTTTAAGGACCTTAAATATTGATACCTTGAGGTAGGAAGAACTTTTGTAATTTATTGAGATAGAAACTTAGATGATCCTTCATGACTTTAGAAGTTAAACTTGATACCTTATGGTAGGAACCACCTAAAGTAATTAGAATGGAGCTTATGCCTTGTGGTAGCAACCTACATTAAGTGATCTTTTGATCATACCCTTGGAGTCTTGTGTAGGATTCACCCATTTAGAGTGAAGATCAATAGCTTTGATAAATCCTTATTAATTAAATAGAATCTTTTGAACCCAGATTATTGGTTGGTGTAGTATAGTATACCCATAGTACTGGATTCTTTCAGTAGTATTCAGGATTGGTTGATTCACTTCAATGTGAACTTATGATCAGGTGCTATCCCGATGGATTAGATGAATACAGTCCCATTGGAGTATATCTTCCAAGAATAAGAGTGTTATAAATAGGGACTCATCCCTTAATTTGATTAAAATATAAATTATCATCAGGTGATGCCTCCTAGCGAAGATCGCTTCAATAGGTGTTGCTTAAACAAACTAAGTAATTCGAGTCATCTTATTTAGGACACTAAGTATGATTATAAGTTGGGCATCTTAATAGCTTAGCTTGAGATACAAATTGCCATCGGGTGACGCCTCCTATCGAAGATCGCTGGCTTAATCAAACTAAGTGTTAAGAACCACCTTTCTTGTAAACGTGCTAAATATGTGTATACAATCATCCCATCTAATAATTTTTAAGTAAATTCTCAACTTTAACCGATTATCGAATTAGAATTTAGGAGTCAAAATCTTTTTAACAGGATTCTGCACAATGGAGACCTTGAATTCATTATCAGATTTCTAAGCATATTTCTAGATTTACCTCATGTAGATTAGAAGCATGAGTATGAGCATAAGCATGATGTTGAGTATCGATGATGACATATGAGTATCAGTGATAACTTATGGGCTACAGAATGTTGCATACATTGACTGGGAAATTTCATGATGCATCGGCATCGCAGTTCCCAACTAGATGTATGCATACATTAGACCATACGATTCATAATAGTTCAGTGATATTTTGGTTGCATATCAGCAGCATACAGTGTTGTGGCATATTCAGATGCATAGATTCAATGTCATACGGCATAATTTTACAGATCACTACTCAGTTTCAGATTCATTACTATTTTTGGTTTACTTTCAGTATTCAGTTTATAGTTCAATTTTACTTTACTTTACCTTACTTCAGTTTCATACAGTTTTATGCTTATAGTTACCTGTACAGTATTCCTGCATATTTAATTATATTATGTAAATGTTAAATGAATAACTAGAACTGTTTAGATTAATTTCGATGTGTTAGATTTATTATCTAACATAGGGTACTTTTGGAATTCGCAATTTGCTAGATCTTGAGCATTATATTGAGCCAGGTCAGGAGGCTACCCAGGAGATTTAGGAGGAGCCAGTGGAGCACTAGTGGACTCTCCTCCAGTTTCACTATTTTTTTGCTTAGTTAATTTTCAGTTCAGTACTTAGTTCTATGTTTGTTATTCAGTAAATATTTATAATAATTCTGGATATATTTTCTTTTCTTTTCTAAGATGAATATTTTCATATAGCTTCTGTGATGAATGTTTCTAAATGTTTGCTTTAAGCTTCCACACTCTGTTATATACTACTCATACTTAGTATTATAACGTGATCAGTATACTGGAAATACTGATATCTTATACCTATATTAGATTCATATTGTATTCTAAATCTAATATATGTATTTATTTAATACTTAGGATAAGGATACTACTCTTATCTTAAGTATTAGCTCTCAACCCTCCTTGAGATTGAGTCAGCAACCCTTCAGATGGGCTTAGTTTTCAGTTATTTCAGGGAGATGGGATATTCCTCCTCGAGTGGCGCGCCGCTCTGCCGCCGAATTATGTTTTATACCCTTTTACGCGTGGCGACGGGGCGGGGTACTACACATCCTCTCTAAGAAAATAAAGATAAATGAAAAAGAAACTGTAGCTCTAATTGAAGAATATAGTGCAATTCTTCAACAAAAAATTCCCATCAAAAGGAAGGATCTAGGGAGCTTCACTATCCGTTACACTATAGGAAACCATTCATTTGAAAAAGCTCTTTGTGACTTAGAGGCCTCCATTAATTTAATGCCCTTCTATATATTAAGAAAACTAGGAATAGATCAATTAAAACCCAACTCAATTCTCCTTCAACTAGATAATAGATTTGTGAAAACCCCCATGGGAATCTTGGAAAATGTTCTTATCAAGTTTGATATGTTCATCTTCCCAGTTGATTTCATAATCTTAGAAATGGAGGATAAAAACCAAGAGATTCCTATTATTCTAGGCAGACCTTTTCTTACAATTGGCAAGACTATGATAGATGTGGATAAGGGAGAGTTGAGCCTATGCTGTGAGGGAGAGGAGGTAAGGTTTAATATAAAAGATTCGATGAGGCACACTATTAAGCCAAATGAAGAATGTTGGAAAGTGAATTTGATGAAAGAAGTGTTTATTTCAGGAGATAATGGGGAATCTGATTTAGAGGAAGGAGAGGAAGCTAAATATTTTGATGTAGAAAATAAGGTTGATGAATTAACACAGGAAAGGAAGAAAATACAGTTGTTTATTGATGAACCTCATGAATTAGAACTAAAACCTTTGCCCAATCACCTAAAGTATGTTTATCTAAGGGAGGGAACATCACTACCTGTAATCATTTTCGCTTTATTAAGCCTAACATAAGAAAATAAATTGTGTAAGCTATTCAGAGAACATAAGAGGGCGATTGGATGAAGCATTGCTGATTTGAAAGAAATTAGCCCCACTTTATATATGCACTGCATCCTATTGGAAGACAACTCTAAACCATCCATAGAACCTCAAAGAAGATTAAACCCAAACATAAAGAAAGTAGTGCATAAGAAAATTATTAAGCTCCTTGATGCTGGGATTAATTTTCCAATTTTTGATAGCCCTTGGGTAAGCCCAATTCATGTGGTACCCAAGAAGAGTGGGATAAATGTGATCCTTAACAAAAATAATAAATTAATCCCAACTAGGAAAGTGACGGATGGAGAGTTTGTATTGACTATAGGAGACTAAATGAAGCAACCTAGAAGGATCACTATCCTCTCCCATTTATTGATCAGATGCTAGATATGTTGGCAGGAAACCCATACTTCTATTTTCTTGATGGTTATTCGGGGTACAATTTCGAAATACCAAGAGAAAATAACCTTTATTTGCCATTATGGAACATTTGCATTTAGAAGGATGCCCTTTGGGTTATGCAATGCTCCTCTACTTTTCAAAGGTGTATGATGGCCATCTTTCTGGATATGATAGAAGAATTTTTAGAAATTTTTATGGATAATTTTTTAGTAGTGGGTAAATCTTTTGAGGATTGTTTAATAAATCTAGGTAAGATTCTTAATAAAATGTGAAGGAACTAGCCTTATCTTAAATTGAGAAAAATATCATTTTATGGTAAAAGAGGGGATTGTATTGGGCCACCTTATATCCAGAAAGGGAATTGAGATAAACAAAGCCAAGATTAAGGTGATTGAAAAGTTGCCACTACCTACCAATGTGAAAGGTATTAGAAGTTATATTGGGCACACGGGATTCTATAGAAGGTTCATCAAGAATTTCTCAAAAATTAGTTTACCGATGTGCAGGCTTCTAGAAAAAAATGTAGAATTTGAATTTGATGAAAGCTGCATAAAGGGATTCAATGCAATAAAATTTGCTCTAGTCTCAGTCCCTATGATTTCTACACCTAGCTGGGATCTTTCTTTCGAAATGATGTGTGACGCTAGTGATCTTGCTATGGGAGCAGTCTTAGGATAGCAAAGGGAGAGAACTTTCTATTCCATATATTATGCGAGTAAATTAATGGATGAAGCCCAAAGGAACTATGCCACCATAGTAGAAGAATAATTAGCAATTGTTTTTGCATTCAACAAATTCATGCCTTATCTTATTGGGTCAAAAACAATTGTGTACACGGATCATGCTATAATCAAATATCTTCTTCAAAAGAAAGAAGTAAAACTATATCTCATACATTGGGTTTTTCTTATACAAGAATTTGATTTAGAGATTCGTGACAAGAACAAATGTGATAATGTGGTGGCTGATCACCTCTCAAGATTGACCCATCTAACTCATAAAGAAGGTGATGAAATATGTGAGACTTTTCCTAATGAGCAGTTTTATACAATTGTAGTAAATAGGCCTCCTTGGTTTGCTGATTATGCTAACTATTTTGTAGAAAAGGTGATCCCAAAAGAGTTTAATTTTCAACAAAGAAAAAAAATTCTTTGCTGACATTAAAAACTACTTTTGGTATGACCCCTTCCTGTACAAATATTGTGACGATCAACTCCTAAGGAGATGTGTGCCTGATCCTGAAGTAAACAACATCCTATATCATTGCCACATATCCCCTAATGAAGGAGGGCATCATGGGATAGATCACACAACAGCAAAGGTGCTGCAATCTAAGTTTTACTGGCCAAAAGTATTTAGGGATGCTGCTTAATTTGTAAGAACTTGTGATAAATGTCAAAGAACAGGGAATATAGGAAAGAGAGATGAGTTACCTCTGAATGGAATTTTTGAAGTTGAGTTATTTGATGTTTGGGGCATTGACTTTATGGGACCATTCATTGCCTCTAAATCAAACATTTACATTTTAGTGGGGGTTGAGTATGTCTCTAAATGGGTTGAAGCTATGGCATGTGCGAATAACGACGCAAAGACTGTAATTAAATTTCTAAAAGATCATGTCCTAGCTAAGTAGAAGTATTAAACTGTGAATTAAAGCAAATTCTTGAGAAGACAGTTAGTAAAAACAGAAGGGACTGGTCTGTGGCGCCCCACCCCCTAATCCATATAATTAGGCCTAAGGGGTGGTGTACCACTTTGGCAAATCCCTCACTTATCATTGGATTAGGTCAAATCTATAATCCAATAATAAGGAAAGGATGTGCACAAAATGAATATAAGCATCAACCACTACATCAACAAAAACACAGAGTTGGAAGCATAAGAAATGTGTAGTACATCCATGTCACCATACATCAATAAGAATAAATGAAACATAGCTCAAAAAATAATATAGTGCAGAGAAGTAAACACAATCAAAAGTACCTGTATTATTATATCATTTAATCAAAGTTTAAAAGTAAATTAAAGCATCACTCATCCTCACAATGAAATAAAGATAACTAGAGGTTTTCTGGTCCAATATACCGCACCTCCTCTATGAAAGGCTCCTCCTCAGGCACTGAATCCTCAAACAACTCAAGATCTAACATTGTCGGTTCCATAATGCTAGGGCCCCATAAAAAAGAAAAGAAAAGTCTTGTTAAACAAATTGTCTAGGTACAATTTAGGCCAAATATTTATTAAGCATTTATTAATATCACCATTTTAAACTTAAACACAAATTAATAAACTATTTAGCCTATGAGCAGTAGGCATACAAGGAGACAGGATAAGGAATAAATGTAACATTTATAACTAAGCAGTAATTGAGGTAAAAGTACACCTCAAGTAACTAAACAAGGAACATGCATATATATATAGTACAATAAGTGAAAGTACTAAAAGAAAGTTCTAATCCTAAACATGCTGATAATCACATGACATATGCTGATTTAAAACAATAACCTGAAAGTGGTACATATAGTAAGCAATAAAGTCTAGCATCCTATATACATATACAAGTGAGCAGGTAAAATAAGAAAATACAGCTGACTAAAATAACATGCATCAACAATACAGTAGATAGTAAGCTGAAACTGAACAAGAACATATAACTGTCATATCAGAAAGAATTGGCCAATTTGGCCTAGTAATATTTCCATAGCCTTTCTGGGCTAGGGCAGATAGAAATTCCCATAGCCTTTCTAGGCTAGGGCAAACATAATAGAACATAACAGAATAATAAAACTGAAGAGGTAAAAATACTATGCAAATATCTTTTAGTTATTTTACTTTTATTTCTATGAACACATCCATAAACAACTGAGGAGTCAAGCACGTTGCTGCGCGCAAAGGTTACAATTATAATCAGATCAGCGGTAAAGCAGTGCGCCACTCGAAGAAATGAGCATAACTCATCTTCTCGAATAGGCTAAAAGACTGAGCCACACAGAAGGCTATTGACTCGAACCTAATGGTAGGATCGAGAGTCAATACTTAAGATAAGAGTAGAATGCTTGTCTTAATTATTAGACTAATACGTACATTGGATTTAAAGAGGTAAATATGAATCCAATATACGTTATCAATATATCAGTATTTCTAGTATGCTGATCACATCACAATATTAAGTATAGTAGTATAACAAAGTGCGGAAGCTAAAGCAAAACAACTAAAATACATTCATCACAGAGCAGTAATAAATATTTGTCTCAGAAAAGAAAAGTAAAATACATCCAGAATTATTATAAACGGATTTAAAAGATGAAAAGTAAAGTCTATCTGTAATACTAAAAGTAAAGTAGTAAGTAAAAGGTGGAAGACTGATCCACTAAGGCTCCACTCTCCTCCTAGATCTCCTGTAAGTTCTCCTGCCCTGGCTCCACAAGCTGCTCGGGATCTAGCAAATTGTTTGATCCCAAAAGTACTCTGTGTTAGACAAGAAGTCTAACACATCGCAACTAACTAAGCAATTCTAAAGTGAATTGCAATAGATAGTTAAGTAAGCACGACTGTAGAAAATAATAGTAAAGGCACTGTGTAACTGAAATTGTAAAGACTAAGCAAGGTAAAAATTGCATCAAAACTAAATACTGAAAGTAAACAAAAATATCAAATGCTCAGAAATCAATAGGAAAAATGTCCCATGATGTACTATATGTCACTAGAATGATGCACCCAAATATACCACAACACGGTATGCCACAGTATGTAATAGAACTATTACTGAAAGGCTATGAGTCATACGATTCAATGTATACATACATCCAGTTGGGAAGACAGTACGGTGATGCCGATGCATCCTGAAATTCCTCAATTAATGTATGTAAGATTCCATAACCCATAATTCGTCACTAATACTCATGCGTCGCCACTGAATCATTCATCATGCTCATATTTATGCCCATGCTTCTATGCTATATGAGGAAAATCTAAAAATTCACAAAACTTTGATTACCAATAATGAATTCTAGGTCTCCACTGTGCAGAATCCTGCTAAAAAGATTCTGAATACTAGATTTTAGAATAATAATTGGTTAAAGTTGAAGATTTACTTAAAGATTATCAGATGAGATGATTGTATACACATATTCAACACGATTGTAAAAAAATGGTTCTTATCACTTAGCTTGATTAAGCCACCCTAACGAAGCAGTCTTCGATAGGAGGCATCGCTCGTTGGCAATTTGTATCTCAAGCTAAGTTATTAAGATGCCCTACTCACTATCACACTTAGTGTCTTAAATAAGATAACTCTAATTACTTAGTTTGTTTGAGTCACACCTGTTGAAGTGGTCTTCGCTAGGAGGTATCGCCCATTGGTGATATATATTTTAATTAAACTAAGGAATGAGTACCTAGTTAATACACTTTTAGTCTTGGGAGATTTACTCTAACGGGACTGTATTCATCTAATCCCTCAGGATAGCACATGCTCATAAGTCCACATTGGAGTGAATTAACTAATCCTGAATACTACTGAAGAAAACTAGTACTATGGGTATACTACACTAACCAAGGACTTGGGTTCAGACAACTCTATTTAATCAACAAAGATTTATCAAGACTATTAATTCCTATGCTAAATAGGTAAGTCCTATACAAGGCTCCAAGAAAAAGGTGATCAATAATCACTAAATATAGATTCTACCATAAGGAAAAGTGTCACTCTAATTTCTTTAATGATTCCTACCACGAGGGGTTACGATCAACTTCTAAGGTTAAGGGATCATCTAAGCTTCTACCTCAATGAGTTATACAAAATTCTCCAACCTCAATATATATTTAAATTTAAGTTTTTAAAATATTTCAGAGACAATCTTATGCTGTGATATTTAAGATCTCACACTCTTAATTCTAAAGCTAACACTTTAGATTCTATTTAATAGTTAGGTTTAGAGTGATCAGATCAGATGATTAAGTCATTTGATCGTATCTTATTCTAAGATTATAGGATTTAAATCAAGGATGTTATTAGAGTTAAATCAATTATTAAATTAATTTAGTGCTAGTATCTTTTTATGCTAGTAATCTTATTTAGGAGCAAATCAAGGATCTAAAGTTTAGATTCATATTACTCAATCATATAGATTTACCAATACCTTAACATGTCTAATTCAAATGTTTAAGATAAATACCAAATCAGATGCATTATTGGAATAACATTAATTTTATAATCTTATAATCAAGTTAATTTAATTAAGAATTTAAGAGTTTGGATCTTAACCAAATAGATTAGGATTTAACCCTTTACTCATGCCTAATTAAGATCAAATGTTTTATTTATGAATCAAATATCAAATTGGTGAATATGGGATGTATTATTGGTGGCAATCTTAGACATAGATGAAGTCTTAATAGCTTAATCAAAGTCTTAAGACTTCTTAAGTTAATTATGATGATTAAATACTTCAAATTTAAGATTATTTAATTTATACATCATGAACTAGCATACATGGTTTCCATACATTTACCTTATTGTTATGAAGCATATTTATAGAAAAATTCATAAAAATAGGAAGTAATTAGTGCTAATCAAACCCTAAGCCAATCCTAAAAGATTAGCACACAATCACAAAACCAACCATCAGAATTTCATGCAACTTGGCACATAAGTTTTATGTAGTCATACAATTAATCAGAGACTAAGTTTGCTAAGATCCAATAGTTTAAAACCCTAATTTTCACTAATCATGATTTAACAAGATTAGTGCGTAAGTTAAAATACAGAGATCAAAAAAATAATTTCCTTAGCACATTCCTTCTACTAATCATAAGGGAACTAATGGCTCCCTAAACATGCAATTTGGTAAAGTATAAGTACTAATCCACCCTAATTAAGTTCTGTTATAATTAGGTTAAAACAAAAAATCAAGCAATTAGATGTTCAATATAATATAATAGGATTTGGACCAGTAGATTAAAAGTTATAGCATCAATTTGAATTACATTTTTCTAATTAATTCATTCCAATTTCCTTAAGGAAAATAAATATTAATTCGATTAATATTTGTTTAAACGAGCGTCGGCCCATTCCCAAACACGCGGGCCGCTCGGGCCTAAAGGCCCATCACTGTTAGATAGCGCGGGTCACGGGTCGGCCCGACCCGTGCTGTCATCTTCTACTTCCCCGCCTGGCCCTGACTGAGGATGGATAGGGCTAACCCTAAATGCCGAATTCCTCAGTCATCGAGCCATGCCAGGGTATAAGAATGATAGCTGTGCATTACTGGAATTAGGACCAACCTCTCGGACCCTAGAATTTCATAAGGGGTGGACTAATTCCATGAGAGCCTATTTCCCCCAATTCATATTGAATTCCCTCACTGTGAGTAGAAATTCTCCTCACAGGGAGCTCACCCAGACTAGGTCTTGATCTTGTCACCATCAGGGTGCACCGACTGATCGAAGCCCTACCTTGGCATGACTTGGGAGGCTCTATATCTCTGGGACCTTACTCAGTCCCAAGCTCTATAAGGTGGGTAGTCTGTTAGATCGATACGATCGATTGAACCACACCTAAACTGTCAATTTAATTGCATTGAGTTCGCCAGGACTAGAGATGAGTTCAGCAATTAAAATTGAGAAGGAGCTAGGCCTATGCAACTTAGTCCAGACTGGGGGTATTTGGCTTTGCTGGATGGAGCTCGAACCAGAAGACAGGAGGTGATTCGTTGCAATAGAGAGGCTCTAGAGGCTCTTAGGGGTCTTGAACTCTAGGAGTATTCCTCTATCAGACGTACGCAAGCTCGGGAGCGCCTGGAGGAAGCTCGGCAAACCAGCAATGGAGAGCAAGGGAAGAACTCCAATTGGACTTAATCGAGCAGCAAAAACATCCTAAGGAGGGTCTTGAGGCTATTTATATCCTCAGGGAAGCAATGAGAGCAATGCTGAGGCTGGGCTCAACCTGAGGGCTCGGGTCAGGGAGAACTCTCAGAGCTTCCATTCCTAGGCGTACTGGACCAAAGGGCCCGACCCAGAGGTTCCATCGCATTAGGGAAACCACTAATAATTGTGCTGAGCTGGCCAGGGGAGTGGGGGTGTAACAGCCTAAACTCTTAAGCACCAAAGTATTGTCCGTTTTGGCCAGAAAGGCCTCATAATTTTGCCTTCAGAAGATAACTTTCCAGTAGGTCACCTATCCTGGGAGTGCTCCCACCTGAGCACGCTTAACTCTGGAGTTCTTATCAGTAACTCCACCGTTATCTGAAAAGGTGCCTCGATGTTTAAGAGTTTCACTTATTACTACTTAAGTGGGTCATCACAATCTCCCCAACTTAAGTAACTGATGTCCTCGTTAGTATCCACACACAGATCTAAGAACCATCCATTAGGTAGATAGGACTAGAGGTGACCCATACAGGCACAAGAGGTACCCACAATCATGTAGCACCTTAACCATCATGGGTTCAAGAGGCTGCTCACATAAAGTGGTACTTTGCCCTGTATGACACTTAGCTCCTATCTAACACCCTATGGTTTGCTCTGATACCATTTGTAATAGCCCAAACTCTTAACACCAAGGTATTATCCGCTTTGGCCTGAAAGGCCTCACGATTTTGCCCTCAGAAGATAACTTCCTAAGGAGGGTCTTGAGGCTATTTATATCCTCAGGGAAGCAATGAGAGCAATGCTGAGGCTGGGCTCGACCTGAGGGCTCGGGTCAGGGAGAACTCTCAGAGCTTCCATTCCTAGGCGTACTGGACCAAAGGGCCCGACCCAGAGGTTCCATCGCATTAGGGAAACCACTAATAATTGTGCTGAGCTGGCCAGGGGAGTGGGGGTGTAACAGCCCAAACTCTTAAGCACCAAAGTATTGTCCGCTTTGGCCAGAAAGGCCTCATAATTTTGCCTTCAGAAGATAACTTTTCAGTAGGTCACCTATCCTGGGAGTTCTCCCACCTAAGCACGCTTAACTCTGGAGTTCTTATCAGTAACTCCACCGTTATCTGAAAAGGTGCCTCGATGTTTAAGAGTTTCACTTATTACTACTTAAGTGGGTCATCACAATCTCCCCAACTTAAGTAACTGATGTCCTCGTTAGTATCCACACACAGATCTAAGAACTATCCATTAGGTAGATAGGACTAGAGGTGACCCATACAGGCACAAGAGGTACCCACAATCATGTAGCACCTTAACCATCATGGGTTCAAGAGGCTGCTCACATAAAGTGGTACTTTGCCCTGTATGGCACTTAGCTCCTATCTAACACCCTATGGTTTGCTCTGATACCATTTGTAATAGCCCAAACTCTTAACACCAATGTATTATCCGCTTTGGCCTGAAAGGCCTCACGATTTTGCCCTCAGAAGATAACTTCCCAGCAGGTCACCCATCCTGGGAGTGCTCCCACCTGAGCACGCTTAACTCTGGAGTTCTTATCAGGAACTTTACAGTTATCTAAAAAAGAGCCTAGATGTTTAAGAGTTTCACTTATTACTACTTAAGCGGGTCATCACAGGGGGACAGGCTCTGCTTGTCAAGGATTTGATTCTTCTTATCAGGGATTCAAACAGAGAGGGAGAAGACGATGAGCAGTGCGAAATCCACGGCAGCCGTTTAATGGTTCGTTCGTTGAAGCGGGATGACTCAAATCCTCAAACAGCAAACGCCCGATCGCGAGGAGCAGATCGTCCGTTGGATTAAATCTTTGGATCTGACGGACGATCCGAGCTACTTATGGGGTGCGGTTAGATGTCGTCCGATCCCATTATAGAACCGCGGAACGGTCGGGATGGATCCCATCTAAGCTAAGGCGCCGACCGCACGATATGATCCTAGAAACTAACGGCTCAAATCATGTCCGCTGTTTTGAAAGAAGTCGGGTGATGGAATAGGGTAGGTTTGCAATTAAGGACTGTTAGAAACCCAAAAGTGCAATTAGACTATTTTATTTAAAGTTAAATTATGGTCTAAATGACCTCCAAATTTTACCAAACTTCCACCCCTAGCTAATTTGAGGGTGAAGAATTCAAAAATGCAATTAGATTTTAATTCTGAGATTAAAATATTTTAGTTCCAATCTAGGACATCTAGATTGATCAAAATGCAATTTAGACTTAGAAAAATCTAATTCACTTCAAATTTTTAGGATATACTTAATTTGATGTTCTAAAAATAATGGTATTGAAATTAATGAGTAATTAAGCTATATATTATCAGGGTAATAACCTAGGGTTATTACAGACTCCCTGTAACAACCCATATTATTACCATTATTAATTAAGACTAATCTTAGTCTTAATCTTGATCCTAAGTACTAATTAAGTTATTATGAGTCAACCACCAAGATCCAGTCCAACCCTGAGGTCAAATGGATCAAATCATGATTTCGGGAATTTCAGGAATCCTGAAAATTGGCCTATTTATTTTGACCTCCGATTGAAAAATGGTCATCGCCACTGCGTGCATTGACCCCAAATTAGCTAGGGGTGATGGGTTCAAGCCAATCGAAAGTCGTCAAAATTTTGACAAATATTTTAATAATATTTAAATACTTCAAAAATTGGGAAAATAAAATACTCGTCGGAATCAAAATTCGACTTCGCCGTTGTATTCCTCACCCCTCAATTAGCTAGTGGTGATTTTGTATGAATTTTGGAAAACAACAAACTATGTATTTTTAATTAGGAAGATTGTGTTTTAAATTATATAAATATAAATACAATTCCTTTAATCTTTAATTCCTAATCTCTATTTCTTCTCCCTAAACCGCACGCTGCCCTAATCCCCCATTCGATCGCACGCGCTCGACCCCCCCCACTCGCTCGCTGGGTTCGCCCGACCCCCCTTCCCTCGCACTCGACCGCGCCTCCTTCCCTCTCGGCACGACACGCGTCCCCTCCTAGGAACCTCCGCCGCCGCACATTCGACCTATCAGCGCGCCTCCCTGCCTCGCAATCTCCGCCCTGATAGCCTTATGGCCTCAGTCGTGCTCGGATTGTTTTGTGCGATTCAAGTTTGCTACTCGCTGATCCTCCTCCAGCCGAGAGCTCCTCCAAGCGCCAACCTCTTCCACCATTCTGCGTGCTGACCATCCATCTGGCGTCGTCAAGGTACCCCCCCTCCCTTCTGTTCTTGCGCTAATCCACTCTGATGATATGTTCAATCCTTCATACAGTAGCTCCTGTCCTTTTAAGAGTATTCTACCCTCTTCTCTTACACACATTTTAAGTGTAGACTGCTAAATGCTTTGATTATGAGAGTTGATTTTTAATGGATGAGTTTTGTGCTGTTTGATTTTTCTAAAATGAATGGAAACATATTTGTTTTTTTTCCTTTTTTTTTTATGCTAAACCTTCGATTTTACCTCACAACATAGAGATGGGAAGCTCAACTATGCTTTAATGTTCAAAATTCATATAATACATTGACATAGCTTGGATTGATTGTCATCGCCCATGACTGGCTTATACTGAATCTATTTGAGCTCACCAACCACTAGTATCATAGATGACTATAGTTTCTATGGTTGTTGGCAGCAATAGTATTGATACCATACAACATCAAATTACGGGATCACATCTTGTCAAATTCAATCGGCTTCAAATAAGCTTCATCAATCAGACAATTTAATATTGCGTTTTTCAGTCATTAATTAGGTTTAATATTAATCTCTCCAAATTTGAATTTGAAATTCATAGTTTGGGGGGATGGTGGTAATATTTTAAATAACCTCTTTTAAAAATAAAAAAAAGGTGGGCAGCCATCATCTAAAAGCTTTTAATATTTTGTTCAACATATTAGCCCCAATTTTTCTATTATTCTGGATTCAACCATTCTATTACTGTGCATGTATTTCCTTTTGATCAATTGGATTAAATAAGTTGAAATTCACAAAAGCATATGGGATGTTATGTGTAAATTTATACTCTTTGTTCCTTTGATTTTAATTCCGTAATTTTTAAATGTATCGTTGTTTGATCATTCACATCGTTTAATAGCAACAAAGTTTGTAAGAATCCTTCCTTTCCATATTTAGAATCTATTCTCTGTTTTTATCTTTGGAAACCTTATATTTTTTCTTTATATAACTCTTCCGTCAAACCATTTGGAGGAAGGGAGGTCCTGCAATTTTTATCATTAATATTCAGTTAATGATTTCATAAATAAAAGTTAGTTTTCTGCAAGTGTATATCACTACAATCAATAAATTTCATTTAATTCAAAAAGAAAATAATATTAGAAATGAAACTTTATGTATTAAGTTACCTTATCATTATTTCAAATGAATTTATTTTTAAATTTGTGTAAGTGCTCACTTACTCAAAGAGATACATATTAATGTCACGAATCAGATTTTTATTACGAGAATAGCATAAGCACAAGCACATGTATTTGATGTACACCTCTTAAAACCTTACTTACATGAAAGTAAATAAGTGTGGAATATTAAAGTTATTCTTCTTTTAATGTGCCAAAGGTATGTAAATAACAAATAGGGGAATATTGCAATTCTTGAATTCTTTACTAAATAGATGACTTGTTGGTTGCTCTCAAGCAAATAAAAAAAAAAAAAAAAATCATGGGCAAGTTATTTCATAGCCTGTTGGCTGAAGAGCTCAACTTTCAAAAGAGAGTTGTTGTTTGAAGGTATTAAAGAAAACAATTTGTTCGTAGGGTCAAGGAAAATTGCTTTCTTTAAGTAGTGTGAGTTATTCTTTAAGACAAGGGACTTTTAAAGCTGAATGTATTTGTTTACCTTTGTATCTTATTTTGTTAAATATATAATTGAATGCCAACCTAACTATTATTCGAAAAGTTGAAGTTTTGAAGCCATGTTAATTATTTATTTGCACAATGAATATGATTAAAGTATATACAGTAGTGTATATAATATGTTGAGTTTTGCAAGATCAAATTTTAAATAGAGAGTTCATGTAGTGCTGGATTTAAATTGCCTCGAGCTTATGAAAAATAGTAAAAACAGCGGATTGAATATTAATGAGAGGTTTGAATAGTAAAAACAGCGAATTGAATAGTAAAACAGCGGATTAAATAGTAATGAACGGATTGAATAGTAAAAACTGTGGATTGAATAGTAATGAGCGGATTGAATAGTAAAAATAGCTGATTGAATAGTAATGAACGGATTGAATAGTAAAAACAGCAGATTGAATATTAATGAGCGGTTTGAATAGTAAAAATAGCAGATTGAATAGTAATGAGTAGATTGAATAGTAAAAACAGCGGATTGAACAGTAAAACAACGGATTAAATAGTAATGAGCGGATTGAATAGTAATGAGTGGATTGAATAGTAAAAACAGTGGATTGAATAGTAAAACAGCGGATTGAATAGTAAAAAAATAGCGGATTGAATAGTAAAATAGCGGATTGAATAGTAATGAGCGGGTTAAATAGTAAAAACAGCAGATTGAATAGTAAAATAGTGGATTGAATAGTAATTGAGCGGATTGAATAGTAACAACATCGGATTGAATAATAATAGAATTATGAGTTGAATTGCACCCTTTCTTTTTGTGCAAAATAAATAAGTATTAAGATTCATGATGTGAGATTTATCTCACATCATGCCTGTGACGGCCCTGCCCCATCGTGGTCCTGTTAACTCTTAAGTTAATATGATTACGGTGGAGGGTCTCCATAACGACAAGGTCCCTACTTCGATTTGGATTAGATACACATTCTAATCCAACTTAACTAAGGACTTTGTCATTCTTAAGGCAAAATCTCACTAAATGAAATTACAAGACAAGCAGAGTGCGAAAGTATAAAAAACAACATCCATCCATATAATACAACCATCCAGAATAAGTAAAGTGCTGAAAAAGAAATATTATCATTATATTATTACAACATTTAAAATAGTTTAAAAGAGCTGAAAATAAACTCTCATCCTCATAAGTGCAGAAAGAAAGCTAAGCCTGAGGGTCTTCAGGTACAGGCTCCTCCTCCAATGGCAAGTCCTCCACTAGATCAACTGCTCCAAGAAAACTCATAACCTATTATTATCAGTTTCATAATGATAGGGCCCCAACCAAGAAAAATCTAGTTGGACAATATGTCTAAATACATTTTAGGGTAATCAATTGATTATGTTAATTAGATATCACCATAAACAACTAAGTACAAAAGCATAATAAGAGCAGAAACACGTAAGAAAATAATAGGATAAAGTTATATGTTGAGTGACATAAAAATAAATGAACATATAAAAACATTAAAAACAAAACTAACATCCTATATATATATGAAAGCAGTAAATAAGACTAGCATTCTATATAAAAACAAGACTAGAAAAGTGCAGTACGACTATAAGTAAAAATAATGCTGAAATGCAGAAAAGAGTAAAGTAATACAGTTAGATCAAAACTAAAAATCTTTCTTAGCTACTCAAGCAACTCAACTATAAGTAAACACTTAGCCTGATAGGCTAAGGCAGAACTCTGAACTGAATATCACTGAAACCTCTTAGCCTAATAGGCTAAGGCAGAAAGTACTGAACTGAATAATCACTATATAGAAAATCCACCCTCAACTAGTACTCACCATATCCAATCCTGTCATATGAGCGCAAAATCTATTTCTCGCCACCCTGGGAATTATCTCAACCAGGCATAGATAGACTTACCGACAGTAGCAAACCAGCGTACTATGCTGGACTCAAGGATTGGAGAGGCATACTAGTTAGGCCACAACTTACTGAAAGACTGAAAACATCAATCAATCATGAATGATATGTATGCAATTCAAAATTAATATGAGATATTTATCAAATATCCTATGTCCAATAGATGTGTACAAAGTAAGAGGCTCAAAATAAGGTATTCAAGCATCAAATCAAAGTGAGCAAGAGACTCTACTATGACACAGGTGATATCCATTATTGTCTACTTTATTCGTTCTATCTACTCTAAGTTACATAAGTTTTAGAATCATTAATTTTTACACAGTCTGTAACTTAGAATCACGAACTTACAAGTTGAAGATAATTAGGACTGGCCAAGTCTTAACTATATCTTAATCAAAAGATGACTACTTGATTTAATTAAACAAATCATTGACCTAATTTGATAATTTAAACCATCCCAAGCCATCTTGATTAACTAAATCAAGATGGAAGGATTAAGAATTAGACTCCAAATGATGGGGTCTAATCACTCAATCCAAAGGTATATCTAAAGGTCCAAGGTTTAAAACCCAAATCTCACTGATTAAGTTAAGGCAAATCCTAATGATAAATTAACTCATTAGGATAGATCTTTATTCTTAGTTCTAAAGTTTAAAGATCAAATAATCATTAAATAAACTAAGAAAATTTATAAATTATGAAACTCAAGGTTTCATCTATTGAGTAACCTAATTTACTCAATAGATGAACTCTAACCTAAGATCTATTCATAATTCTAAGAATTTAAAGCTCTTAAGTACTAAGAGTATCTCTCATGACACACATCCTAACTAATATTATAAGACCTAAGGAAAGATCTAAGAATGATTAAGGAAAGATGAGCACTCACATTTTATTCAAGGAATTTCTTAAGGAATTAACTTAGGATTTTGATTAAAAAACAATTTAATGTTTGGACTTATACAATTTCTATCCTAAATCATTCTATTTACTATTTTAAATGTTTTAAAATTTGATTTTAGGGTTTTAAAATGTTAAACCCTAACTTTGGGCAAAATGACAATTTTGCCCCTACTTAAGGGTTCAAAAGATCAACTTTTGATCTAGGGTTCCAAATCTAAATTTACTTATGGCAAAGTGTTTCTTATTATCTAATATGAGATTAGACAGTAATTACATAAATTTTGGGTAATTATTAGGCCTTATGAGGTCAAATTAATGAATTTGACTCATAGGGGAATTTTGGTAATTTGGTTTAACAAATTTTAAATTTTCTTTCAGTTTAATGTTGTTTGCTATCTAAGTTTTCTATAGAACCTAAATTTGTTAAATTCTGATAAGTATTGGCCAAGTTATGGTCAATACAAGTTTTGAGTTTAAAAGGGTAATTAAGGAATTCTTAATTAAGGGTCAAAATCTTAACTTTGTCAATTGGTGTCCAAATTGAGTGAAATTAGTGGCTATGAATCACTAATGATCCATTGATTACAATGATGAGTGGTAGGCTCAGTTTGGACTCCAATTGGCTAAGTTATAGCGTAATTAGGGTTTAGGGTGATTAGTCAGTGATTAGTGAACATAATCACCCAATCACTAATCTAACTCTACAGTTACGTTCTAATAGACTCTATGAGTTCCCTGAAACTTAAATTACTAAATTTGAATTACTAGATTTGCTAATATTTACTAATCAAGTTTTTAGGGTAATTAAGGGTGATTAGCAAATCTAACCGTTGGATCCTAAATATTTTTATAGATTACTGTAAATTAGGTTTTTCTGATCTATATTGTTATTTGGATCACCTAATTTAAAGTTCAAATGACCAACTTATGGTCAATTGAAGTTCTAGGGTTAAATAGCCTAATTAAGGTTAGGTCCTAAATGTGATTAGGCTCAAATTAATCTAAATAGTAAAGTGAACACTACTAATATATTCTTTAAGATTTTTTGAGTATTTTGAGACCTATATTAGGTATGTTTGGATTAAATGTTGCAAAGTTATAGCTTAAATGAAATTTTGAGATATTTAGGTCTTAATGTGAGAATCCTAAATGTCACTATGCTAAATATAGCTTTAAATAGAATTTTGATAGTGCCAAGCTGTTCTTGACATTTTTCTGATTTCACTGATATAAAATTTTACTATGATTGGGTTAATAGATTTTATTTTATGGATGATTGAATAATTGTAATTTATTTAATTTAAATCAATTTATCATTTATTAAATCCATTTATAATTTCTTATTTATACAATCGATTAAAAAAGGCGCGCGGGTCCCACGGCTTAAACGGCGGGCCACGTGGCTAATAATCGGGCCAGCCGCAGAGTCGGGCCGAGGTAGACCCGAAAGGAATTTAGGGTTCCCTCATCTTCTCCGAGCTGCAGCCGAGAAGAAATTAGGGCATCAAGATTGAGGGCCCAAACGGTGACGCCGGCGACTGGCCCGCATGGCCACGAGTAGGACGGGATGAGGGCTCTTCAACGTTGGTTGAACCTTAACTTGAGATGGCCTAAACAACCTACCACTGCTAACCTTAGTTCAGGGCATACAGATAATGGATGCAGCAAGGTCAATCAATATTGCAAGCAAGGATAGATCGAAAACGAAAGCAATCAAACTCGAGTGATTGACAGTAAACTCAATTACAATTGAGATTAATATTTGCATCTACTTTAGAATTGATAATTAAAGATGAACGAGGGAGATAAGGTGGAAGTACCTTAGTGGAGTAGGAAGGAGGAGAGTGATCCCGATTCGAGTATTGATCTGCCATTTATTCTAGTATTTTTTTCTTTGACTTCGAATACACAGGGATTAAGGCCACGATTCTCATAGAGGTGGAAGGCCAGATGTTAGGCATGCCACGGCTGCATATCTTGTAAGGTGTCGCGTGCCCTAACGCGACTGAGGGAGACGACTCCGCAGTTCACTCGAACTGGTGCGGAGTCGGGATAAGCTGGACCGGCGGTTCGGTCCAGCAAAGGGAATGGACCGCGCGAAATAGCGAGCTGGCCCCATCTTCCATATTAAACTTCTTTTAAGAATTTAATTATATATATAAACATATGTATATATATATCATTATTTTAATAGTTTAAAAGAAATTTTCTTTTATTAAATTAGCTAATTAAATATATTCTGAAAATTTTCAACATGTCACTCTTAGTTAATTGAGAAGTGCTGAACGCAATAGTGTGATTAGATTTTTGTTTCGATAAATATTTAATTATTCAAAATTTTTTTTTCGGGGTATTCAATTATATTAAAATATTTGACGAAAATTCAACGACTTCCAAATGCATCCAAAACTTCACCCCTAAATAATTTAGGGGTGATGAACACAATGGCAAAGTCAGATTTTTGATTTGAGGTTAAAAAAAAGTCAATTTCTAGGGTTTTGGGATTTTCCAGAAATCCAGATTTGATTTAATTGATCCCTGATTTGACCTAGATCTTAGAGATGAGTTCTAAATGATTTAATTAACACTAGAATCACAATTAGGACTTGACTTAGTCCTAATTGACCTAAGTAACAACTTGAATTATTACAGACTCCCCCACTTAAGAACGATGTCATCTTCGACATCACTCAAGTGAGAAGAATAAGACAAAATCTATTTCTCGCAACCCTGGGAATGATCTCAACCAGGCATGGATAGACTTGCTGATAGTAGCAAACCAGCGTGCTATGCCAGACTCAAGGATTGGAGAGGCATACTAGTTAGGCCACAACTTACTGAAAGACTGAAAAACATCGATCAATCATGAATGAGATGTATGCAATTCAAAATTAACATGAGATATTTATCAAATATCCTATGTCCAATATATGTGTACAAGGTATAAGGCTCAAAATAAGGTTTGCAAAGTATCAATTCAAGGTGAGCAAGGGACTCTACTAAGACACAAGTGATATCCATTTGTTATCTAATTTAATCACTCTATCTACTCCAAGTTACACAAGTTCAGGATCTCTAGGTCCTACTATCGAGTGTAACTCAGATTCACGTCCTTACAAGTTGGAAAATAATTAGAACTGATCAGGTTCTAATCTTATCAAATTAATGTCGACTATATAAGGTAGATAATAAGTCAAACATCCTATGTTAATGTTTTATCATAATCCCAACTCATCTTGATTGATCAAATCAAGATGAAAGAATTAAGAATTAAACTCCAAATATGGAATTTAATCACTTAATCCAAATGGTGTTTCTTAAGGATCTAAGGTTTAATATCCATATTCACAGATTTAGATTAAGGCAAATCCTAATGAATAATCAATTTATTAGGATAGATCTCTACTCTTAATTCTAAAATTCAAAGATAAAATAATCATTAAATAAACTTAAGAAAATCTATAAACTAATGAACTCAAGGTTTCATCAATTAAGTAACCCAATTTACTCAATAGATAAACTCTAACCTAAAATCTATTCTTAATCTTAGGAATTAAGGCTCTTAATTACTAAGTGTATCTCTCATGACACACATCCTAACTAATGTTATAAGACCTTTAGAATGATCTAAGAAGGATAAAGGAAGGAAGAAACGCTCAGGATTTTACTTAAGATTTCTTAAGGACTTAAGATTTGAAATTTTAAAATCAAAATCAAATAAATACAACCTTACTTAATGTATGACCTAAATCATTTTATTTACTGATTATATCATTTAGAAAGTGATTTTAGGGCTTTAAATTGTTAAACCCTAATTTTTGGGCAAAATGACCATTTTGCCCCTACTTAAGGGTTCAAAAGATCAAAATTTGATCTAGAGTTTCAAATCTGAAATTTTCTATTGAAATGTGTTTCTTACTATCTAATATAAGATTAGACAGTACTTACACAAAATTTGGGTGATTATTAAGCCTTATGAGGTCAAATTAGTAAATTTGACTCATAGAGGAATTTTGGTAATTTGGCTAAATAAAATTTAAATTTTATTTTAGTTTACTGATCCTTACTGTCTAAGGTTTTCTTAGAGCCTAAATTTGCTAAATTCTGATAAGTATTGGTCAAGTTATGGCCAATACAAGTTTTGGGTTAAAAGGGGTAATTAAGGGATCTTTTAATTAAGGGTTCAAAAATCCTAATTTTGTCAATTAGTGTCCAAATTGAGTGAAATTAGTGACTATGAATTACTAATGATCCACTGATTACAAAGATGAGTGGAAAGCTCAATTTGGACTCCAATTGGCTAAGTTATAACCTAATTAGGGTTTAGGGTGATTAGTGAGTGGTTAGTGAAATTAATCACCCAATCACTAATCCAATCTTACAACTAGGTTTTAATAGACTCTATGAGTTCTCTGAAACTTAAATTATTAAATTTAGATTACTATATTTGCTAATATTCACTAATCAAGTTTTTAGGGTAATTAAGGGTGATTAGCAAATCTAACTGTTGGATCCTAAATATTTTTGTAGATTACTGTAAATTAGGTTTTATTGATCTATATTGATATTTGGATCACCTAATTTGGAGTTTAATTGACTAACTTATGGTCAATTAAAGTTCTAGGGTTAAATAACCTAATTAGGGTTAGGTCCTAAAAGTGATTAGTCCTAAATTAATCCAAACAGCAAAGTGAATGCTACTAAATTAATACTTAGGGTTTTCTGAGTACTTTGAGACCTATATTTATTATATTTGGAGTGGTATGTGTAAAGTTATGGCTAATTGAAGGAAATGATAAATTTGACACTTAATTAAATACCTAAAATGTCACTACATGATATATTGCCTCTACTGAAATTTAGATGTTACCATGATATTTCTCATAATTTTTTGATCACCATGGTATATTTATTTGCATTATTTGGACTTATAAATATCAAGATATGGATGAGTGAACATTTAATGTATTTAATTAATTTAATTTCAATAATTTAACTAACTTTTATTCTCATTTACATATATACTCAGAATTAAGGCGTGCGGGACACGGTGGAGTGACGCGGCAGGCATAGCACTCAATAAGTGGGACCCACTAGATAATCGTGTGCGGCACACGTGGAGAACTTCCTCTTGACCGCGGACAGGCCCAGCCCGATCGCAGCCCGCCCCAACGTCGGGTCTTCTTCCCCGACATATGAAGAGGTGCTAGGGCATCCTTCAAACTCGCAAACATCGCATATCAACGTCCAGAACATATGTTATCCGAAAGCCTACATCGTGACGAGGCAATAAGTCTTAAAATTTTCAATGTGTTCTTCCATCTTCGACACCAGAATCGATGCCCAAAACTATTAGGGTTCTTCGAAAGGTATTGAACAATCCACGGGTTGAATTAAGTCTAAACGATGTTTCAATCGAACTTAATAATACATCTAAGTATTTAACAGAATAATTTGGGAATTCATGTGGTGATTAAGGAAGATTGAAATTCGAATGAAAATTAATTTTCGAAAGAATCGAATATTAATTTAAGTGTGATCGTCCTTCAATTAACTTCAGCTCAAACAGAATAATACAAATCAATTTGGAACAAAGATGATCATATTGGAATTAATAGGTAGAGAAGATAGGTACAGAAGTGAAGTACCTGAGAGTCGACAGTGGCTGAGTTTTCAATCGAGTGGAATGGAGAGATCCATTAATTCCAACTCTGATTTTACTCCAGAACGATCCTAAGTGATTCTAGAGCGTGGGAGGAAGATGAGACAATAATTTACTAAGTCTGAAGAGCAGTGGTAGCACCTGGCACCGGCACAATGTGCCACGAAATCGCTGCGCACGACACGCGCAGAGTGCTCGACAGGTTTGGGGAAGAAGCTTTGCGACCGTCCGATTTGTAAAATCTAACAGCTCTTGAGTAGCCGTGAGATTAGACGGCGAAATGGAGAGAGAGGAAATGGTGGAACAACGGTAGTTAAGTTTAACTTAAAATTAATAATATTATACTAATTAACTTGATTTTCTTAATTAAATTGAATAACTAATTGGCTTCTAAAAATTTTAAATAAATCACACTTAGCTAAATGAGGGGGGATGAATGCGCCAGCGCACTCGAATTTTTGATTTGACAAGTATTTAATTATTTGAATTTTCTAGGTATTTAAATAATATTAAAATATTTGACAAAAATTTAATGACTTCCAAATGCCTCCAAAACTTCACCCCTAGCTAATTTGGGGGTGTTAAATGCAATGTCGAAGTCAGATTTTCAATCTGAGGTCTAAATAAAAAAGTCAATTTCTATGGTTTTGAAATTTTCCAGAAATCAGGGTTTGCTCTAGTTGATCCCTGATTTGAACCAGATCTTAGAGGTCGGTCCTAAATGACTTAATCAAGATACTAGAACCATAATTAAGACTTAGATCAGTCTTAATTATCTTGAGTAATAACCTAGGTTGTTACATTTTTCTATAATTTCATTCATATATTTCTTTCTCAAAAGAGAAGATACATAAATTCACAAAACACATAACTGAGATGAAAGAAAATGACATAATAAGATCTCTAAAATATAGTTACAATATTCTATCTAAAAGGCTGCACAGAAGTCATCATATGTGACTATGTGCCTCCTCCGAGCTAATCTCTTATAAACCTAAAACCACCAACGACTCACCGATCCCCTCAGTAAAATCTCTACGATCTCCAGACGATACTCTTCCGAACAGGCTGTCTCTCGGAGTACGGTAATAATGCGATCCAACCATTCTCTGGCGAGTGCTGAAAGACTGGTGCCTCCAAAGAATGAATTGATAAGGATTTTATCTAGCACCTCAACTCCTCGAGGTGACACTCCATCGATGACCCTTCCGTGGATCTAGCCATCTCGGAGGTCATCTATCCAGTAGTCGTCAAACCTCCTAAGGTAGAACCAAAATGCTGACTGCAAGTATTCCATCCCTAAAATAACTCAACTTATAAGTATTTTCATTTTATCATTACCTTCAAGTTCGTTCAAATCCTAAGATGTCAATTTTGATATTAAGAATATGCATAGTTTCAATCAAGTTATTATGTGCGTTAAATTCCTTGGGTGTCATTATACTAGACATAGTCAACCCTTTCCTTTCTGAGGTAACCTAATGAACATTTGGATGTTTGCTTTTCATTACACTTAGTAATTTGTGATCTTGACCTGATACAAAGAATAGATCATAGATAGGAACAAAACTCCTTATCTGACACTTTATGATACTTTTCTGATACCAACTCTAGCGCCCCACCCCGTCACCGCGCGCAAAGGTTACAATTATAATCAGATCGGCGATGGAGCGGTGCGCCACTTGGAGAAACGAGCATAACTCATCTTTTTGAATATGCTAAGAGACTGAGCCACACAAAAGGTTGTTGACTTGAACCTAATGGTAGAATCAAGAGTCAATACTTAAGATAAGAGTAAAATGCTTGTCTTAAGTATTAGACTAATACATACATTGGATTTAAAGAGGTAAATATGAATTCAATATATGTTATCAATATATCAACATTTTCAATATGCTGATCACATCATAATACTAAGTATAGTAGTATAACAGAGTGCAGAAGCTAAGGAAAAACATCCAGAATACATTCATCACAGAGCAGTAGTAAATATTTGTCTCACAAAAGAAAAGTAAAATACATTCAGAATTATTACAAACTGATTTAAAAGATGAAAAGTAAAGTCTATCTACAATACTGAAAATAAAGCAGTAAGTAAAAGGTGGAAGACTGATCCACTAAGGCTCCACGTATTCCTCCTAGATCTCCTGTAAGTCCTCCTGCCCTGTTTCCATAAGCTGCTCAGGATCTAGCAAATTATTAGATCTCAAAAGTACCTCGTGTTAGACAAGAAGTCTAACACATTGCAACTAACTAAGCAATTCTAAAGTGAATGCAATATATAGTAAAGTAAGCACGACTATAGAAAATAATAGTAAAGGTACTATGTAACTGAAACTGTAAGGACTAAGCAAGGTAAAAAATGCATTGAAACTGAATACTGAAAGTAAACAAAAATATTAAATGCTAAAAAATCAACAGGAAAAATGTCCCATATTGTACTATATGTCACTGGAATAATGCACCCAAATATACCACAATACAATATGCCACGGTATACAATAGAACTATCACTGAAAGGCTATGAGTCATACAGTTCAATGTATACATACGCCCAATTGAGAAGATAGTACGGTGAAGCTGATGCATCCTAAAATTTTCTAGTCAATGTATGCAATATTTTGTAACCCATAATTCATCACTCATACTCATATGTCACCACTGAATCATTCATTATGCTCATGCTCATGTTTATGCCCATGCTTCTATGCTATATGAGGAAAATCTAGAAATCCACAAAACTTTGAATACCGATAATAAATTCTAGGTCTCCACTGTACAGAATCCTGCTAAAAGGATTATGACTCCTAGCTTCTAGAACAATAATTAGTTAAAGTTGAAGATTTACTTAAAGATCATTAGATGGGGTGATTGTATACACATATTCACCACGATTTCAAGAAATTTTTTTCTTATCACTTAGTTTGATTAAGCCACCCTAACGAAGCGGTCTTCGATAGGAGGTATCGCCCATTGGCAATTTATATCTCAAGCTAAGTTATTAAGATAACCTACTCACCATCACACTTAGTATCTTAAATAAGGTAACTCTAATTACTTAGTTTGTTTGAGCCACACCTATTAAAGCGGTCTTCGCTAGGAGGCATCGCCCGTTAGCGATTTGTATTTCAATCAAACTAAGGAATGAGTACCTGTTTAATAGCTTTGTGCAGAACTCACCCATGTATTTGTATTTTAATCAAACTAGGAGGCATCGTCTTGTGTAGGACTCACCTATATAGAGTAAGGATTAATAGCTTTGATAAATCCTTGTTGATTAAATAGAGTTATCTGAACCAAGATTATTGGTTAATGTAGTATGGTATACCCATAGTACTAGATTACTTCAGTAGTATTCAGGATTGGTTGATTCACTCCAATGTGGACTTATGACCAGGTGCTATCTTGAGAGATTAGATGAATACAGTCCCGCTAGAGTAAATCTTTTAAGACTAAGAGTGTTATAAATAGGGACTCATTCCTTAGTTTGATTAAAATACAAATCGTCATCGCATGATGCCTCCTAACAAAGATCGTTTCAATAGGTATGGCTTAAACAAACTAAGTAATTAAAATCATCTTCTTTAGGACACTAAGTGTGATTATGAGTTAGGCATCTTAATGACTTAGCTTGAGATACAAATCACCATCGGGTGATGCCTCCTATCGAAGATCGCTTCATTAGGGTGGCTTAATCAAACTAAGTATTAAGAATCACCTTTCTTGCAAACTTGCTAAATATGTGTACACAATCATCCTATCTAATGATTTTTAAGTAAACTCTCAACTTTAACCAAGTATCGAACTAGAATGTAGGAGTCAGAATCCTTTTAGCAGGATTCTACACAATGGAGACCTTGAATTCAGTATCGGGTTTCAAAGCATTTTTCTAGATTTTTAGATTTATCTCATGTAGTATTAGTGAATATGCCACAATATTGTATGATACTGATATGCAACCAAAATATTACTGAACTACTATGAGCATGAGAATAAGTATGATGCTGAGTATTAGTAATGATGGATGAGTATCAGTGATGATTTATGGGTTATAGAATGTTGCATACATTGACTGAGGATTTTCAGGATGCATCGACATTGCAGTTCTCAACTTGATGTATGTAGACATTGGACTGTACGACTCATAGTAGTTCAGTGATATTTTGGTTGCATATCAGTAGCATACAGTATTGTGGCATATTCAAATATACATATTTAGTGGCATACAGCATAGTTTTATATGCTATTACTCAGTTTCATATATATTATTGTTTTAGTTTACCTTCAATATTCTGTTTATAGTTCAATTTTACATTATTTTACTTCAGTTTCGTACAGTTTTATTCAGTTTTATTCCTTCAGTTACCTTTATAGTTTTTCTATAGATTTACTTATATTATCAAAATATTAAATAAACAACTAGAACTATTAGATTAGTTTCGATGTGTTAGACTTATTGTCTAACACGAGGTACTTTGGGATCTGGCAATTTGCTAGATCTTGAACAGTATATTGAGCCAGGTCAGGAGAATACTTAGGAGATCTAGGAGGAGCCAGAGGAGCACTAGTGGACTCTTCTTTAGCTTTATCTTTTTGCTCAGTTTATTTCAGTTCAATACTTAACTTTATGTCTGTAATTCAGTAACTATTTGTAATAATTCTGGATGTATTTTTTTTTTTGAGATGAATATTTTCATACAGCTTTTGTGATGAATATTTCTGGATGTTTGCTTTTAGCTTTCGCACTCTGTTTATATATTACTTATACTTAGTATTGTGATGTGATCAATATACTGGAAATGCTGATATCTTATACATATATTAGATTCCTATTATATTTTAAATCCAATGTATGTATTTGTCTAATACTTAGGATAAGAATACTACTCTTATCTTAAGTATTAGCTCTCAACCCTCCTTGAGGTTGAGTCAGCTCCCCCTTCAGATAGGTTCAATTTTCAGCTATTCGGGGAGACGAGATATTCCTCCCCGAGTGGTGCACCGCTCTGCCGCCGAAATTGATCATAACTGTCCCTTTTGCACGCAGCAACGGGGCGAGCCGCTACAGCAACATTCTATAACCCATAAATCATCACTGATACTCATACATCATTAATGATACTCAACATCATGCTTATGCGCATGCTCATGCTTCTAAGCTATATGAGATAAATCTAAAAATCAAGAAAATGCATTGAAATTTGATAATGAATTCAAGGTCTCCATTGTGCAGAATCTTACTAAAAGGATTCCGACTCCTAATTTCTAGCTTCGATAATTAGTTAAAGTTGAGAGTTTACTTAAAAATCATTAGGTGGGAAGGTTGTATACACATATTTAGCATGTTTGTATGAAAGGTGATTCTTAACACTTAGTTTAATTAAGCCACCCAAATAAAGCCATCTTCGATAGGAGGCATCACCCGATGGAGATTTGTATCTCAAACTAAATCATTAAGATGCCCAACTCACAATCATACTTAGTGTTTTAAAGAAGGTGACTCGAATTACTTACTTTGTTTAAGCCACGCCTATTGAAGCGATCTTCGCTAGAAGGCATCACCCGATGGCAATTTGTATTTTAATCAAACTAAGAAATGAGTTCCCATTTATAACACTCTTATGATTAATTGATTTACTCTAAGCAAGATCTTATCTGCTTAAGCCTGCAGGATAGCAAAAAGATAAATCTTACTTAGAGTGGCTCAACCATTCTTGAATACTACTAAAATAATCTAGTACTATAGGTATACCATACTATACCCAACCAATAATCTGAGTTCAAATAACTCTATTTAATCAATAAGGATTTATCAAAATTATTAATCCTTACTCTAAATGGGTAAATCCTACATAAGGCTCCAAAGATGTGATCGAATATCACTCAATATTGATTTATACCACAAGGGAGAAGTTCCATTCTAATTGCTTTAGGTGATTCCTACCACTAGGTGTCAAGATCAACTTCTAACATTTTGAAAGATCATCTAAGATTCTATCTCAATAAGTCACAAGAGTTCTTCCCGCCTCAATATATTAATATTTAAGGTCTTTAAACATTTCAAGAATGATCCTATAGCAAGACCCTTGAGATCTCACTTTTATACTTCTTAAGTTAACATTCAAGGCTTACTTTTATACTTCTTAAGTTATCCATCGCCGAACTTAACTATGACTATTTCTTTTTGCGCTTGGTGACGAAGCGAGACGCTATAGGAATAACCCGTCTCCATAAATAGCTACAAACTGAACCCATCTGAAGAGGCTGCTGACTCAACCTCAAGGAGGGTTGAGAGCTAATACTTAAGATAAGAGTAGTATCATTATCCTAAGTATTGGACAAATACATACATTAGATTTAGAATACAATAGGACTCCAATATATGTATAAGATATCAGCATTTCTAGTATACTGATCATATCACAATACTAAGTATAAGTAATATATAGATAGAGTGTGGAAGAAAATGGTGCTATGGCACAGTGCTTTTGATGCTGCGTCGCGCTACGATGAGACCAATCCAAGAGCTGGATGCTACGGTGCGCTGTAGTGCATTTAGGCGCTGCGGTGCGCTGTGACGGATTAACTTGCAGCAACACTGTTCAATTAATTTATTTTCTGGTTTCATATCGGTTTCTAAAAATGACGCTGTGGCCCGCTGTGGTGCGCTGCAGCGGTCCAATTTCGAGTGATTGTTCAATTAATATTTCTCTTGATTTCCTATAGTTTTTTCCCGAAATGATGCTATGGCGCGTTGTGGCGCGTTGCAGCGGTTGTAGGTTACTGTTCAATTAATTTATTTTTTTATTTTATATGATTTTTCCTGAAATGATGCTGCGGCGCGATGCCGCGGAAACTATTTGAGCTTCGGGCATCACGGCGCGTTGTAGCGTCCGACGGTGATTTCGCCTGTGCAAAAATTGTTAATGGCCATATTTTGAGCTCAAATACTCTCAATCTAGAGCATTCCATGAGCGGTTCAATATATCAATGAAAAGTTCTTTCCGATACCTTTCCATCGATACCAAAATCGGCACAATTGGATTATCCTAACAATATGAATGATAGAGTTAAAAGTTTGGGTATACAAAATGGATGAAAAACAGAGCATGAAATTTTCAAAATAATATGATGCCTTAATGAATCTCAATGGCTTCCAAATACAATCATGAATCTTCTAAAGATACAAAACAACAACATGAAGAAGATAAGAAAGAGGAGCAAATGGGTACCTTAGCTTTGCAAGAAATGGAGGAAGAAGGCTTGGAAAGCTTAGAGGAGGAACTCCTTCTTCTTCTTCTTCTTCTTCTTCTTCTTCTTCAGCACAAGACTTCAGGAATGGAAGGGGAAGAAAGAAACTTTAGGGCTTTGATTTTTGCAAAGGGGATGAAGAAGAGCTAAACTCTTTCTTAAAGGAGGAGGAGGAATGATGAAGTAGGGGGATAGGGCATGGCTATGGAGGAAGATGATGCGTGGGTGAAGGGGGAAATGAGAGGGATTTTTCCCCCTTTTTGCGTGCGCCAGCATTGGAGGGAGAGGGGGTGCCGAATGGGGAGCTAAGCTAGGAGAGAGGGGAAAGAAAAATTAGAGAAAAATTAATAAATAAAATACTTAATATTTTTCTAATTTTTCGATTTATTAAAAATTTTCAGATTTTCAGAATGCACTCTGAAAATTCTCAAAAATTCACCTCTAACTAATTTGAGGGTGAGGAATTCAACGGTGAAGTCGGATTTTGATTCCGACGATTATTTAATTATCCTATTTTTCTGGGTTATTTGACAACTTCCAAACGCATCCAAAATATCACCCCTAGCTAATTTGGGGGTGACAATCGTAACGGCGACGTCAGATTTCGATTTTGATATCAAACTAAAAACCTCAATTTTTCTAATTAATTAAATATTAAAATAATCCAAAATATTTGATTTAGCTCTGAATCGCACCAAATTTTTAGGGATCGATTCAAATGACTAAATGAACTTAACAGAATAGTAATTAAGATATGATTATGTTAAAATCAAGCTGGGTAATAATCTTGGGTTCTTACATGCATGCAAGTGCAAACACGAAATTTAGATATGTTTATGTTTTTCCTTGTTGCTGTGAGCCTTTGGCTTTTATCTGATTGTTTGTTATTTTTCTATTTGTTTTAGTTTTCTTTTAAGTTATTACCTTTTAGATTATACCCTGAGTCGAAGCTTTTTGGGCTGTTTTAGGACTTTTAGATTTCTAGGCTTTGTAACATCACAACTATTTCTGTAATATTTGTTTTATCTAATAAAATTTTTGTCGAAATAATTTTTATCAAAAAAAAAATGTATGTACATATATATATATATATATATATATATATATATATATAGATATATATATATATATATATATATATATATATATATATGGTTATTATCAAAATACTATTTTTTATTGTTAGGTTGTAACAATAATTATTGGACATGAATCTTTTTAATCTTAAAAATACAATTTGAAAAGTTAATTTTAAGATGCTGATTAACTCTTACATAGTGGTGAACATAAAATTGATGCTGATAAACAAATTATATCAAATATTTGAAAGTGTTGACAGAAATCTTCTGCAATCAGCATTCAATTAAATATCAAACTATTTTTTTACTTACTATACAAACCAACAAATTGATGGCGCAGGAGCTTTGAAAGGATATCGCTGAGCTTAAGCGCCAACAATGGGAGGTTCATTTTCTTCCACACCGATCTCCTCGTTACATGCCCCACAAATATTAATCTTGATCCCTGAACGCATGTGCTTTCTGCTCTTGAAATGGGTGAGCATATCCTCAGAGGCGGAAGCCATTGTCATGCCTCGGGCTGGTTGAAGGGGATCTGTTTTTGCAACATATATGCAACTTCAGTAACTGTAATTGATCGCTAAAATTTTGGTTCCCAACCTGAAATCCATGCTCTCATTTTGTCCACAATGTTCTGATTGTATAGCATTAGTAACATTTGCAAAGAAGCTTATAACTTAGAAGCTTTATAGAATGAAAAGCAATGGTTTAATTAAGAATCCTAGAAGCTTTATAGCATTAGTAACATTTGGAGTTCTTATCACTGGGAGTGCTCCCATATGAGCACGTTTAATTTTAAAGTTCTTATCAGGACCTCCACAGTCACTGAAAAGGCACATCGATTTTTAAGAGTTTCACTTATTAATACTTAAATGTGTCCTGACACTTTGAAAAAAAATGAGATATGCTCTCTAGGCTTCAGAATATGATCCAAGTAAGACTTATAACTCGGAATCTTCTTGAAGAAGGTAACAACTTTATTGGAAAAGATTGGCGCTAAGGTGAGCACTGCGAATATGATTACCAAGGTTTTGATGGTATTGAAGTTCACCAATTGCAAGAAATTGATGAACATTTGTTAGTTATGTTGAAAACTCATTTTTATGGATAATTATGTATGATTTGATTCATTTGGGAGGATAATATGTAGGCGACATTTGAGATGTAGTCACTGTGATTGGAACTTATTGGAGTCATCACTCATATGATACATATGAGAGCTGATGTGAAGAATTATGAAGTTAAATATTCATTCATTGGTTGAGCTCTTTGTTCATGAAATTAAGAGATTAAGGTAAAAATTTGAGAAGTTTTTCTATGACTGTTTAATGGATATTAAATGCTTATTTTTTGTAAATAAGAAGAGAGAGCTAGACGAGGGCAATTTTAAGAGATATTCTAATTTCATTTTTCTTTTTCCACATCAACTGAATATCTATAGATTTTTTATTTATCTTCTCGCATCGACGAGTTATTTTCATGAGATTTATTATCTTCGAAAATATTATTTTGATCCCAACATTTTCAAATTAAGTCGTTTTTTTCTTTATTAGATTGGAAAAATCAGCATGCATACAAGAAAGATCCATTTTTCAACAAAAGTTATTAGAGAATTTTATTTCCTTTTTATTTTCTTACAAACAAGTTAAAATAAAAATGTAGACCATTATATTTTTATTTATTTATAATCAATTGTTGAAATAAATAATTTAGAATTTTACCCATATAATATTAAAATTATTAATTATATTTTAAAATATATTAAAATATATGACTCCAATTTATCATTCAAACAACTCTCACTGAATACAAATTATTTTATACTCATAAAAAATATATAGTAAATATAATTTTACATATAAAACTTGGTAAATATAAGATTTTTTATATGAGAAATGATATTTAAATTTGATGATGTGATACTCAAAAAAATTTAATTATTGAGATTTAGATATCATTTCAATAATATTTTTTAGGTGACACATCAAAAAATCTAAATAACTTTTTCTAGTAGCAAATATCAAATATCCATTTTGTCTCTTCATCGTTCTTCAAGGAATTAAAAATCGGACAGGACCGGCCGGTTCAACCGCGAACCAGTCGGTTAACCGGTCTGGTTCGAATAAATAAACCGCAAAATGTCGAACCGGAGGAAAATCGAGCGGTTTTGCATATAAACATATAATAAGCTTAAACATAGTGCCAAATTACAGAAAAAAAGTCTCGCTAACGGAAAAAAAAAAAGAGAGGATAATGCTACAGTACCACATTATACTTCACCCTTACCTTTAATTTTTGAGCTTTTTATTCCCTTTTCTTTCATGATTACTTATAAGTCTCTTAGTTGACGGGCGTCCATTGGGTGTACGCGAGCAGAATCTTTTATCACATTTGAAACTTTATAACCACATAAATCTTTAATCTTTTCTTTAAGGTCCTACATGGCAGTTAATGTATAACGAGTCTATCATTTACTCCCACAATATCAACAATCTCATTGGCATGTCGTATGCTTTCAACATAATAGTCGTCTGATATTCTTTTGATGTTGATTGTGTGAGTTGAAGAATCTAATAAATGAGCAAATTGTTTATGATCTTTTCTCCATCGTAAGCTTACTAATTTGTCAGGGATTCTGACATTCCCTTTTTGACACAAAACACACAATATGTGTGAGCAGACAATCCTGCTAAACTAAAATGAGTGACTAAGGCATCACATATCCTCTTCGATGAGATAGTAAACAACTATAAAATCAAGTCTTCTCATTTCATCCCACATGGTTACCATATATATTTTAAACGATCTATTAAGCTGTGAATTGAGCAAATGCAGTTCATCAATTTATTTATTTCATCCTAGAATTTGTAAGAGATATTCAGAGAATATAATTTAGATAAATGCCCTTTATAAACTAGATCTGAGATAAGTTGTGGTTGGGAAATATAACATCTCAAACTCTTAATCACCAAGGTATTATCCGCTTTGGCCTGAAAGGCCTCACAGTTTTGTCCTCTGAAGATAACTTCCCAACAGGTCACCTATCCTGACAGTGCTCCTACCTGAGCACGCTTAACTCTGGAGTTCTTATCAGGAACTCCACCGTTATCTGGAAAGGCGTCTCAATATTTTAAGAGTTTCACTTATTACTACTTAAGTGGGTCTTCACAATCTCCCCAACTTAAGTAAATAACGTCCTCATCAGTATCAACACACAGATCCAAGAACCATCTATTGGGTAGATATATAGCGCCCCGCCCCGTCGCCATGCGCAAATGAAATAATCATAATTATGTTCGGCGACGGAACGGTATACCACTCGGGGAGGAATTGTAACAACCCAAGGTTGTTACCCAGCTTAATGTTAGCTCAATCGTGTCATAATTATTATTCCATTAAATTCATCTAATCGTCAGAACCAAACCTTGAAGGTTTGGAGCAATTTGGAGCTAAATCTAATATTTTGGATTATTTTAATATTTAATTAATTAGAAAATTGAGGTATTTATTTTGACCTCGAAATCGAAATCCGACTTCGCCGTTGCGATCGTCACCCCCAAATTAGCTATGGGTGATGTTTTGGACGCGTTTGGAAGTCGTCAAATTTTCGTGAATATTTTAATGTAATTAAATGCGTCGAAAAATAGGAAAATTAAATAATTGTCGGAATCAAATTCTGACTTCGCCGTTGAATTCCTCACCCCTAAATTAGCTAGGGGTTAATTTTTGGGATTTTTCGGAGCACGTTTCAAAAATCAAAATTTTTAAATAATTAGGGAAAATAAATAGGTAAATAGGCAATCTTTGAGGCCCTTATTTGCAATTTTCCCAATCTTTAATATTTTTGGCCAAGCAAATTTCAGCTGGTCATCCTCTCACCCTCCCCTTAGCCATGCTCTCCTTAGGTCTCATGATGACCTAGCCACTAGGATCATCATGGCTTCCCCTCCTTTAAGAAGGAGCTCACATCCTTCTTCCTCTCTTTTGCAAGAAGCTGAGCTCCTCCTTTCTTTTTTCTCTTGTTTCCCCTCCATTGTTGTACCTTGAAGGAAGCTCCTCACCAAGCTTTGAAGAAAAGGCAAAGGTTCCTCTTCCTCCTTCTTTTGCAATGCTAAAGGTACTCTCGTGCTCATCTCCTTAACTTTCTTATGATGTTATGATGTTAGAATGCAGCCTTGGAATGTCTATATGCATGTATGAAAGCCACTAAGGCTCTTAAAAACTCCATGAAAATCTGCTTTGTTTTTTTCTATTTTATATATCCTGTCATTTATCATCATTTTTAGTATAGCTAGGATGCTCCGTTCGTGCTGGTTTTGGTGTCGATGGAAAGGTATCGAAAATACCTTTCCATTGATATATGTCACCACTCATGGAACTCTCTAGATTGAGAGTAATTAGGCTCAAAAAATGGCTCTTATGGGTTTCGTATTGAAAAACTTAGGAAAAAAATGTATAAAATTCATATTGAACTAATTCAATAGTGGATTTGCGAATTTGACCGCTACAGCGCGCAGTCGCACGCTGCAGCGGTCTGCAGCGGCATTTCACGAAACTTAGGAAATGGCCATAAAAGTTAATTGAACAATAACTTGTAAAATGGGACGCTACAGCGCGCTGTAGCGCGCTGCATGGACCTTAGCGAAAATATTTCAGATCTTATGAAATGACAAAATAAATTAATTGAACAGTAGTTTTGCAAAATGAACCGCTCCAGCGCGCCATAGCGCGCTGCAGCGGGTCATAGCGGGTTACAGCGGATCGCAGCGGACCGCAGCAAGCCGCATTGCAAAGGCGCTACCGCGCGCTACAGCGCGCCGCAGCGCCCAAATTTGTAAAATTCCCAGAATTCTTCAGAAAACTGCCCAGATTTTGTAATAAGTGCCCAGTCTTGGCTGGAATGGCCTAGGACCCTAGTGGGGCTAAGTTATACTAAATTTGAACCTATTTTAGCTAAAATTGAACATTGCATTAATTTTTATGTAGAAATTAAGTTTGAACTTGTCATTTTCCATAGATGCTCAAAATCTACTATGTATCTTTAAATGTATGTCATGTCAAATACTAAGTAATATAATCCTTAAAAGTATGTATCAAATAGGTAAACCTTAATAACCTAAATGGCATGAAACTTAGATCTTTTAGAATTGTGATTAAGTGCTAATCCCTTTGTTTGTTTTAGGATTTGATTAATATTAATCACCCTCTCACTTTATATTATCTTTCCATTTATATGTCTTTATGATTTTTAGGATCATTTTGAAAATATTTAAAGACCTTAATTATTGATACATTGAGGTAGGAATAATTTTTGTAATCTACTGAGGTAAGAACCTTAGATGATCCTTCAAAACTTTAGAAGTTGAACTTGATACCTTGTGGTAGAAATTACCTAAAGTACTTAGATTGTGACTCATTTCTTATGGTAGTAACCTATGTTGGGTGATCTTTTGATCACATCCTTGGAGCCTTGTGTAGGATACACCTATTTATAGTAAGGATTAATATATTTGATAAATCCTTGTCGATTAAATAGAACCTGCTGAACTCAAATTGTTGGTTGGGTATAGTAGGGTATACCCATATTATTGGATTAATTCAGTAATATTCATGATTGGTTGATTCACTCCAATGTGGACTTATGACCAGGTGCTATCCTGCGGGATTAGCTGAATACAGCCCCATTAAAGTAAATCTTCCAAGACTAAGAGTGTTACAATTAGTGAACAAGATCCTTAGTTTGAGATGTAAATTGCGACTGAGTTCTGCCTCCTATCGTAGTGCGCTTCAATAAGTGCAGTTTAAGCAAACTAAGTATCTTAAGTCACATTGCGTATACCACTAAGTATGCTTGTAATTAGGGCATTTAACAGCTTAGCGTGAGATGTAAACTATGACCGGGTTCTGCCTCCTATCATAGTGCGCTTCGATAAGTGCAGTTTAAACAAGCTAAGAGTTAAATCTACCTTTCTTGCAAATGCTAAATATGTATATACAATCATCACAGCTAATTATTTTTAAGTAAACTCTCAACTTTAACCAATTATCGAGATTAGAATTTATGAGACAGAATCCTTTTAGCAGGATTCTGCACAATGGAGACTTTGGATTCATTATCAGATTTTTAAGCATTTTCTAGATTTATCTCATGTAGTTTAGAAGCATGAGCATAAGCATAAGCATGATGTGTGAATATTAGAATGATGTATGAGAATCAGAATGATGTATAAGTATTAGTGATGATCTATGAGTTACAGAATATTGCATACATTGACAGGGGAATTTCTGGATGCATCAGTGTCATCAATAAACAGTATTCCCAACAGGGTGTATGTAGACATTGGACCATACTGCTCATAACAGTTCAGTGAAATTTTGGTAGCATATCAGTAGCATACCGTATTGTGGCATATTCAGATGCACAGTTTTAGTGACATGCAGCATAGTTGTACATATGATTACTCAGTTTTGATTTATTCTCAGTGTTCAGTTACAGTTCAGTTTTACTTTACACTGCTTCAGTTCTATACAATTTTAGACAGATTTGTACTTTCAGTTACCTTTACAGTTTTTCTGCAGATTTACTCGTATTTTTCTACAGACTTATTGTCTAACACGAGGTACTTTTGGGATTCAGCAATTTGCTAGATCCTGAACAGTATATTGAGCCAGGTCAAGAGGACATCTAGGAGATCTAGGAGGAGCCCGTGGAGCATTAATGGACTCTTCTTCAGTTGCTTAGTTTACTTTCAGTTCAGTATTTAGTTTTATATCTGTTATTCAGTAAATATTTGTAATGATTCTGGATGTACTTTCCTTTACTTCCTGAGAAGAATGTTTTCATACTATTTCTGTGATGAATATATCTGGATGTATGCTTTAAGCTTCCGCACTCTATTTTTATACTACTTATACTTAGTATTATGATGTGATTAGTAGACTAGAAATGCTGATATCTTATACAAATATTGGGTTTTTATTATATTTTAAATCCAATGTATGTATTTATCTAATACTTAAGATAAGGATACTACTCTTATCTTAAGTATTAGCTCTCAACCCTCCTTGTGGTTGAGTCAGCAGCCTTTCAAATGGGCTTGGTTTTCAGCTATTCGGGGAGACGGGTTATTCCTCCCCGAGTGGCGCACCGTTCCATCGCCGAACTTAACTATGACTATTTCTTTTTGCGCTTGGTGACGAAGCGAGACGCTATAGGAATAACCCGTCTCCATAAATAGCTACAAACTGAACCCATCTGAAGAGGCTGCTGACTCAACCTCAAGGAGGGTTGAGAGCTAATACTTAAGATAAGAGTAGTATCATTATCCTAAGTATTGGACAAATACATACATTAGATTTAGAATACAATAGGACTCCAATATATGTATAAGATATCAGCATTTCTAGTATACTGATCATATCACAATACTAAGTATAAGTAATATATAGATAGAGTGTGGAAGAAAATGGTGCTATGGCACAGTGCTTTTGATGCTGCGTCGCGCTACGATGAGACCAATCCAAGAGCTGGATGCTACGGTGCGCTGTAGTGCATTTAGGCGCTGCGGTGCGCTGTGACGGATTAACTTGCGGCAACACTGTTCAATTAATTTATTTTCTGGTTTCATATCGGTTTCTAAAAATGACGCTGTGGCCCGCTGTGGTGCGCTGCAGCGGTCCAATTTCGAGTGATTGTTCAATTAATATTTCTCTTGATTTCCTATAGTTTTTTCCCGAAATGATGCTATGGCGCGTTGTGGCGCGTTGCAGCGGTTGCAGGTTACTGTTCAATTAATTTATTTTTTTATTTTATATGATTTTTCCTGAAATGATGCTGCGGCACGATGCCGCGAAAACTATTTGAGCTTCGGGCATCACGGCGCGTTGTAGCGTCCGACGGTGATTTCGCCTGTGCAAAAATTGTTAATGGCCACATTTTGAGCTCAAATACTCTCAATCTAGAGCATTCCATGAGCGGTTCAATATATCAATGAAAAGTTCTTTCCGATACCTTTCCATCGATACCAAAATCGGCACAATTGGATTATCCTAACTATATGAATGATAGAGTTAAAAGTTTGGGTATACAAAATGGATGAAAAACAGAGCATGAAATTTTCAAAATAATATGATGCCTTAATGAATCTCAATGGCTTCCAAATACAATCATGAATCTTCTAAAGATACAAAACAACAACATGAAGAAGATAAGAAAGAGGAGCAAATGGGTACCTTAGCTTTGCAAGAAATGGAGGAAGAAGGCTTGGAAAGCTTAGAGGAGGAACTCCTTCTTCTTCTTCTTCTTCAGCACAAGACTTCAGCAATGGAAGGGGAAGAAAGAAACTTTAGGGCTTTGATTTTTGCAAAGGGGATGAAGAAGAGCTAAACTCTTTCTTAAAGGAGGAGGAGGAATGATGAAGTAGGGGGATAGGGCATGGCTATGGAGGAAGATGATGCGTGGGTGAAGGGGGAAATGAGAGGGATTTTTCCCCCTTTTTGCGTGCGCCAGCATTGGAGGGAGAGGGGGTGCCGAATGGGGAGCTAAGCTAGGAGAGAGGGGAAAGAAAAATTAGAGAAAAATTAATAAATAAAATACTTAATATTTTTCTAATTTTTCGATTTATTAAAAATTTTCAGATTTTCAGAATGCACTCTGAAAATTCTCAAAAATTCACCTCTAACTAATTTGAGGGTGAGGAATTCAACGGTGAAGTCGGATTTTGATTCCGACGATTATTTAATTATCCTATTTTTCTGGGTTATTTGACAACTTCCAAACGCATCCAAAATATCACCCCTAGCTAATTTGGGGTGACAATCGTAACGGCGAAGTCAGATTTCGATTTTGATATCAAACTAAAAACCTCAATTTTTCTAATTAATTAAATATTAAAATAATCCAAAATATTTGATTTAGCTCTGAATCGCACCAAATTTTTAGGGATCGATTCAAATGACTAAATGAACTTAACAGAATAGTAATTAAGATATGATTATGTTAAAATCAAGCTGGGTAACAATCTTAGGTTCTTACATGCGTGCAAGTGCAAACACGAAATTTAGATATGTTTATGTTTTTCCTTGTTGCTGTAAGCCTTTGGCTTTTATCTGATTGTTTGTTATTTTTCTATTTGTTTTAGTTTTCTTTTAAGTTATTACCTTTTAGATTATACCCTGAGTCGAAGCTTTTTGGGCTGTTTTAGGACTTTTAGATTTCTAGGCTTTGTAACATCACAACTATTTCTGTAATATTTGTTTTATCTAATAAAATTTTTGTCGAAATAGTTTTTATCAAAAAAAAAAATGTATGTACATATATATATATATATATATATATATAGATATATATATATATATATATATATATATATGGTTATTATCAAAATACTATTTTTTATTGTTAGGTTGTAACAATAATTATTGGACATGAATCTTTTTAATCTTAAAAATACAATTTGAAAAGTTAATTTTAAGATGCTGATTAACTCTTACATAGTGGTGAACATAAAATTGATGCTGATAAACAAATTATATCAAATATTTGAAAGTGTTGACAGAAATCTTCTGCAATCAGCATTCAATTAAATATCAAACTATTTTTTTACTTACTATACAAACCAACAAATTGATGGCGCAGGAGCTTTGAAAGGATATCGCTGAGCTTAAGCGCCAACAATGGGAGGTTCATTTTCTTCCACACCGATCTCCTCATTACATGCCCCACAAATATTAATCTTGATCCCTGAACGCATGTGCTTTCTGCTCTTGAAATGGGTGAGCATATCCTCAGAGGCGGAAGCCATTGTCATGCCTCGGGCTGGTTGAAGGGGATCTGTTTTTGCAACATATATGCAACTTCAGTAACTGTAATTGATCGCTAAAATTTTGGTTCCCAACCTGAAATCCATGCTCTCATTTTGTCCACAATGTTCTGATTGTATAGCATTAGTAACATTTGCAAAGAAGCTTATAACTTAGAAGCTTTATAGAATGAAAAGCAATGGTTTAATTAAGAATCCTAGAAGCTTTATAGCATTAGTAACATTTGGAGTTCTTATCACTGGGAGTGCTCCCATATGAGCACGTTTAATTTTAAAGTTCTTATCAGGACCTCCACAGTCACTGAAAAGGCACATCGATTTTTAAGAGTTTCACTTATTAATACTTAAATGTGTCCTGACACTTTGAAAAAAAATGAGATATGCTCTCTAGGCTTCAGAATATGATCCAAGTAAGACTTATAACTCGGAATCTTCTTGAAGAAGGTAACAACTTTATTGGAAAGGATTGGCGCTAAGGTGAGCACTGCGAATATGATTACCAAGGTTTTGATGGTATTGAAGTTCACCAATTGCAAGAAATTGATGAACATTTGTTAGTTATGCTGAAAACTCATTTTTATGGATAATTATGTATGATTTGATTCATTTGGGAGGATAATATGTAGGCGACATTTGAGATGTAGTCACTGTGATTGGAACTTATTGGAGTCATCACTCATATGATACATATGAGAGCTGATGTGAAGAATTATGAAGTTAAATATTCATTCATTGGTTGAGCTCTTTGTTCATGAAATTAAGAGATTAAGGTAAAAATTTGAGAAGTTTTTCTATGACTGTTTAATGGATATTAAATGCTTATTTTTTGTAAATAAGAAAAGAGAGCTAGACGAGGGCAATTTTAAGAGATATTCTAATTTCATTTTTCTTTTTCCACATCAACTGAATATCTATAGATTTTTTATTTATCTTCTCGCATCGACGAGTTATTTTCATGAGATTTATTATCTTCGAAAATATTATTTTGATCCCAACATTTTCAAATTAAGTCGTTTTTTTTCTTTATTAGATTGGAAAAATCAGCATGCATACAAGAAAGATCCATTTTTCAACAAAAGTTATTAGAGAATTTTATTTCCTTTTTATTTTCTTACAAACAAGTTAAAATAAAAATGTAGACCATTATATTTTTATTTACTTATAATCAATTGTTGAAATAAATAATTTAGAATTTTACCCATATAATATTAAAATTATTAATTATATTTTAAAATATATTAAAATATATGACTCCAATTTATCATTCAAACAACTCTCACTGAATACAAATTATTTTATACTCATAAAAAATATATAGTAAATATAATTTTACATATAAAACTTGGTAAATATAAGATTTTTTATATGAGAAATGATATTTAAATTTGATGATGTGATACTCAAAAAAATTTAATTATTGAGATTTAGATATCATTTCAATAATATTTTTTAGGTGACACATCAAAAAATCTAAATAACTTTTTCTAGTAGCAAATATCAAATATCCATTTTGTCTCTTCATCGTTCTTCAAGGAATTAAAAATCGGACAGGACCGGCCGGTTCAACCGCGAACCAGTCGGTTAACCGGTCTGGTTCGAATAAATAAACCGCAAAATGTCGAACCGGAGGAAAATCGAGCGGTTTTGCATATAAACATATAATAAGCTTAAACATAGTGCCAAATTACAGAAAAAAAGTCTCGCTAACGGAAAAAAAAAAGAGAGGATAATGCTACAGTACCACATTATACTTCACCCTTACCTTTAATTTTTGAGCTTTTTATTCCCTTTTCTTTCATGATTACTTATAAGTCTCTTAGTTGACGGGCGTCCATTGGGTGTACGCGAGCAGAATCTTTTATCACATTTGAAACTTCATAACCACATAAATCTTTAATCTTTTCTTTAAGGTCCTACATGGCAGTTAATGTATAACGAGTCTATCATTTACTCCCACAATATCAACAATCTCATTGGCATGTCGTATGCTTTCAACATAATAGTCGTCTGATATTCTTTTGATGTTGATTGTGTGAGTTGAAGAATCTAATAAATGAGCAAATTGTTTATGATCTTTTCTCCATCGTAAGCTTACTAATTTGTTAGGGATTCTGACATTCCCTTTTTGACACAAAACACACAATATGTGTGAGCAGACAATCCTGCTAAACTAAAATGAGTGACTAATGCATCACATATCCTCTTCGATGAGATAGTAAACAACTATAAAATCAAGTCTTCTCATTTCATCCCACATGGTTACCATATATATTTTAAACGATCTATTAAGCTGTGAATTGAGCAAATGCAGTTCATCAATTTATTTATTTCATCCTAGAATTTGTAAGAGATATTCAGAGAATATAATTTAGATAAATGCCCTTTATAAACTAGATCTGAGATAAGTTGTGGTTGGGAAATATAACATCTCAAACTCTTAATCACCAAGGTATTATCCGCTTTGGCCTGAAAGGCCTCACAGTTTTGTCCTCTGAAGATAACTTCCCAACAGGTCACCTATCCTGACAGTGCTCCTACCTGAGCACGCTTAACTCTGGAGTTCTTATCAGGAACTCCACCGTTATCTGGAAAGGCGTCTCAATATTTTAAGAGTTTCACTTATTACTACTTAAGTGGGTCTTCACAATCTCCCCAACTTAAGTAAATAACGTCCTCATCAGTATCAACACACAGATCCAAGAACCATCTATTGGGTAGATATATAGCGCCCCGCCCCGTCGCCATGCGCAAATGAAATAATCATAATTATGTTCGGCGACGGAACGGTATACCACTCGGGGAGGAATTGTAACAACCCAAGGTTGTTACCCAGCTTAATGTTAGCTCAATCGTGTCATAATTATTATTCCATTAAATTCATCTAATCGTCAGAACCAAACCTTGAAGGTTTGGAGCAATTTGGAGCTAAATCTAATATTTTGGATTATTTTAATATTTAATTAATTAGAAAATTGAGGTATTTATTTTGACCTCGAAATTGAAATCCGACTTCGCCGTTGCGATCGTCACCCCCAAATTAGCTATGGGTGATGTTTTGGACGCGTTTGGAAGTCGTCAAATTTTCGTGAATATTTTAATGTAATTAAATGCGTCGAAAAATAGGAAAATTAAATAATTGTCGGAATCAAATTCTGACTTCGCCGTTGAATTCCTCACCCCTAAATTAGCTAGGGGTTAATTTTTGGGACTTTTTCGGAGCACGTTTCAAAAATCAAAATTTTTAAATAATTAGGGAAAATAAATAGGTAAATAGGCAATCTTTGAGGCCCTTATTTGCAATTTTCCCAATCTTTAATATTTTTGGCCAAGCAAATTTCAGCTGGTCATCCTCTCACCCTCCCCTTAGCCATGCTCTCCTTAGGTCTCATGATGACCTAGCCACTAGGATCATCATGGCTTCCCCTCCTTTAAGAAGGAGCTCACATCCTTCTTCCTCTCTTTTGCAAGAAGCTGAGCTCCTCCTTTCTTTTTTCTCTTGTTTCCCCTCCATTGTTGTACCTTGAAGGAAGCTCCTCACCAAGCTTTGAAGAAAAGGCAAAGGTTCCTCTTCCTCCTTCTTTTGCAATGCTAAAGGTACCCTCGTGCTCATCTCCTTAACTTTCTTATGATGTTATGATGTTAGAATGCAGCCTTGGAATGTCTATATGCATGTATGAAAGCCACTAAGGCTCTTAAAAACTCCATGAAAATCTGCTTTGTTTTTTTCTATTTTATATATCCTGTCATTTATCATCATTTTTAGTATAGCTAGAATGCTCCGTTCGTGCTGATTTTGGTGTCGATGGAAAGGTATCGAAAATACCTTTCCATTGATATATGTCACCACTCATGGAACTCTCTAGATTGAGAGTAATTAGGCTCAAAAAATGGCTCTTGTGGGTTTCGTATTGAAAAACTTAGGAAAAAAATGTATAAAATTCATATTGAACTAATTCAATAGTGGATTTGCGAATTTGACCGCTACAGCGCGCAGTCGCACGCTGCAGCAGTCTGCAGCGGCATTTCACGAAACTTAGGAAATGGCCATAAAAGTTAATTGAACAATAACTTGTAAAATGGGACGCTACAGCGCGCTGTAGCGCGCTGCATGGACCTTAGCGAAAATATTTCAGATCTTATGAAATGACAAAATAAATTAATTGAACAGTAGTTTTGCAAAATGAACCGCTCCAGCGCGCCATAGCGCGCTGCAGCGGGTCATAGCGGGTTACAGCGGATCGCAGCGGACCGCAGCAAGCCGCATTGCAAAGGCGCTACCGCGCGCTACAGCGCGCCGCAGCGCCCAAATTTGTAAAATTCCCAGAATTCTTCAGAAAACTGCCCAGATTTTGTAATAAGTGCCCAGTCTTGGCTGGAATGGCCTAGGACCCTAGTGGGGCTAAGTTATACTAAATTTGAACCTATTTTAGCTAAAATTGAACATTGCATTAATTTTTATGTAGAAATTAAGTTTGAACTTGTCATTTTCCATAGATGCTCAAAATCTACTATGTATCTTTAAATGTATGTCATGTCAAATACTAAGTAATATAATCCTTAAAAGTATGTATCAAATAGGTAAACCTTAATAACCTAAATGGCATGAAACTTAGATCTTTTAGAATTGTGATTAAGTGCTAATCCCTTTGTTTGTTTTAGGATTTGATTAATATTAATCACCCTCTCACTTTATATTATCTTTCCATTTATATGTCTTTATGATTTTTAGGATCATTTTGAAAATATCTAAAGACCTTAATTGTTGATACATTGAGGTAGGAATAACTTTTGTAATCTACTGAGGTAAGAACCTTAGATGATCCTTCAAAACTTTAGAAGTTGAACTTGATACCTTGTGGTAGAAATTACCTAAAGTACTTAGATTGTGACTCATTTCTTATGGTAGTAACCTATGTTGGGTGATCTTTTGATCACATCCTTGGAGCCTTGTGTAGGATACACCTATTTATAGTAAGGATTAATATATTTGATAAATCCTTGTCGATTAAATAGAACCTGCTGAACTCTAGGGATCAGTGTATATATATGCTAGTTGAGGAGCTTTCCCAAGGCTACGAAGTAGAGACGCTAGTCGAATGTAGGCGGCCGATAGGTAGGGTAAGAGTGAGCCCCTAAGCGGTAGGACTAATAAGGAGTTCGGAGATAGTTAGTTGTGAATTAGATATAGAATAGGTGAGCCCACAGGGCGAAGGGTGAATTAATGGAGAATACGCCACTCCGAAGCATCAAAAATTTGCTTTTTATAGAATAAGATAGCCAGTAAAGCTGGCCAGCCCTGGAAGTTTATTCCAATATCTGAATTATATGAGCTTATGTTCTAGATTTAGATATATAGATAGGCATTCACTAAACCCCTGTCGCTTCCTATACATTATCTGACCTTGCGTTTTCATTAGATCTGATTTTTACAATTATCTTTACGTCAACTTCCAAACATTCTCTCCAAGAGCCTGACCTTCCGTGGATCTCCGAAAAGAAAAGAAAGGCTACGAAGTAGAAGCTCTCCTCCCAACATGACTATATATATAAATAATATATAATAGGCAGGAGGCCGCCTTTCTCCGACTTTCTTTCTTATTCTGAAACTGAAAGTTAAAGAGAAAATAAATGCTATTCATAATATATCTAAGAAATATGCTTCCAATATTGATTTTTCTTTTTACTTTTATGAAGATTTCAGTTGACAAGCAGAAACAAGATTTTCTCTTTCCGCTACGCTTGAAAAAATTTCTCATTTGAATTCCTTCTCCTTACAGTTGAATCTCTCTTGGAGTTGAAACCTTCTCCTAGCGTCTCTCTAGATAGCACCGCTGCGCGGCCTACCCTACCGGGTAGCCTTCAATCTTCGCTTATCAGCTCAAAGAACAACCTTTCGACTGGCGTCTCACATCAAACCGGTAGAGTAGGCTTCGATCCTATCGGCTCATATCCTGTCGGATCCTCTTTCATCGGCTCAAAATCTCCGAGAGCCTTTGTTTTTTCTTTCGCACTAGAAACTATTATAGGAGAAGTTCGAATCCGTTTCGTTCGGATATTGATCGGTCTTAGTTTGACATGGTTTACGCGTTACTGGTTCCCGGAAGAGTCAATTTCTCCATTAGCTAAACCATTTCTTACCCTACCTTTGGACTCGTATTTTGTTCGTACACAATCAACGGAGGCCTCCCCGACATATGTTGCAACGTCTCCAATAGCATGCTCGTACTTCGTCTTTCCCTTAATAAGTCATCAAATTTGGTGCTTTTCGATCCCCAGTTGCTATGGTGAACAAAGGATTAAATACAATCGATTCCTCCATTTAAGTGGTTCTCGCTTCTCCTTGTTCCTGTTCCTAACTCCTCCCCGGGTAGTTCCTAATGTTTGGCACTTTCCATACTTCGTGGGTGCAACATCAACAAATTCGCTCATGATCAAGTTACAACCTAAGATCTATGACCATATTATGTTCACCGTTCGTATTTCGTTCATCCCATCGGTATGCTCCCAGGTACCTGTCATTTTGATCCATTTGCCAGAACCAAGGCGCGAAGCGTCTGCCTTCACGAGCAATCGTCGTTTTTTTATGGTTTTTTCCGCTTATCACAGCAGCTCTTTCCACACCTCCAGATATCTGGTGCCAAATCATTGCCCGTTTCCATCTTTATTTTCTAATAGAGTTGGCTATTTCTGTGGCATTGATTGTACAAGTTCGTGAAGAGGGCTGGACGAGTAGAATGAGGCTCCGACAAAGGACGAATGAATGTAATTGTGAGCATAATATTCTATTATAATTATATAATAAAAATCAATAAAAAGAAGGCTGCGAACGAAGTGAGTAGAGTGAGTAGTTCTCTCAAGAGTGAGCTTACTATTACAAAGAGAAAGAGTGACCTACCCTCCGCCTACATTCTCCTAGCGTCGACCTACAGAACCTACCCTCCGGCTTCGTAGCCTCCGGGTAGGATCTATCTCAAGAGTGAGACGAGAGTCGAATAGGGAAGTGAGACGGAACGTCGAATGGGATCGACAAAAAGAGGCCGCGTAGCGGAAGAATTCCCGAGCAATTTCTAAACCGATTCATTCCCGTCATTCTTAGAAAAAACAGATCCGGGGAGCGGTATGAGTGATACATCCGGTGAGCGCCGGTGAATAACGCAAGCAAAGCTGGAGCTCGGGCATTTCACTATTAAATAAAGCAATAGAAAGGCTATTGGAGACAGGGTTTCAGGCCTTCACTTCATTCTCAGCTTCAAAAGAAAAACGCAAGGCAAGGCTTAGGTTTTTGTGCAATGCAAAGTGTTCTTGCTTCAAAGAAAAACCGAATTACTGTCGATTCATCCACACTTCCATTCTGAAAGCTAATTGCTTGCTGGCTGGGAGCTGTATGAGCGGTAACGTCCACGTACGGCTCCGTGAGAAGGGAAATGGCCTTGTTTTGTTGTACCTCACTCCCGTCTTCAATGGGGTCTGCTCTGTTTTTTTTTTGGGAGTACGCCAATATGATATTAATGAGGTGCGGGGCTTTGCATCTGACATTCGTTGGGCTTTACTCTGCGGGAGTCCCGGCGTTTTTGTGCGTGCAATAAACCCCTCCGGCCGAAGAAGACTAGTGGTAGGTGGTCCCGCGGAGCTTTCGGAGAAGGGTAGCCTAGTGTGTAAGCAAAGCAATGAACCGCGGCGAACCCTCAGACGACCCATCTAAGATCTAGGGGGGATCCTCAGTAGTGGTGATCCTTTGACTCTTCCACAGACTTAGACATGTACCGAATGCTCATACGGGAAAGTGAACTCCTGGGTCTGGAACCAAGGGTGCCTATAGCACCTTTCTTTCTCGTCCACGGAAGGGGGTGCGGACACACCTGCGCGGATTACAGGTGACGGTTACAAGAATGGCGGGGAAGTGAACAGTACCCGACGACATTCAGGGATGAATGTAGACCCATCGGGCAGGGATAATCATTCCGGTCCCGGGAACCAAAAATCAGACTGAGCTGAGGGAAGCCCTATGAGTCACTTAAACGACCGCAGGAGGCGCACCCTAAGCCCAGCTTCTCGGAGCTGCTATTGCGATGCGAAAGGAAAGACCCTGACGACTCTAATATAAGGGGGGGTATAGTAGGGTATACCCATATTATTGGATTAATTCAGTAATATTCAGGATTGGTTAATTCACTCCAATGTGGACTTATGACCAGGTGCTATCCTGCGGGATTAGCTGAATACAGTCCCATTAAAGTAAATCTTCCAAGACTAAGAGTGTTACAATTAGTGAACAAGATCCTTAGTTTGAGATGTAAACTGCGACCGAGTTCTGCCTCCTATCGTAGTGCGCTTCAATAAGTGCAGTTTAAGCAAACTAAGTATCTTAAGTCACATTGTGTATACCACTAAGTATGCTTGTAATTAGGGCATTTAACAGCTTAGCTTGAGATGTAAACTATGACCGGGTTCTGCCTCCTATCATAGTGCGCTTCGATAAGTGCAGTTTAAACAAGCTAAGAGTTAAATCTACCTTTCTTGCAAATGCTAAATATGTATATACAATCATCACAGCTAATTATTTTTAAGTAAACTCTCAACTTTAACCAATTATCGAGATTATAATTTATGAGACAGAATCCTTTTAGCAGGATTCTGCACAATGGAGACTTTGGATTCATTATCAGATTTTTAAGCATTTTTTAGATTTATCTCATGTAGTTTAGAAGCATGAGCATAAGCATAAGCATGATGTGTGAATATTAGAATGATGTATGAGAATCAGAATGATGTATAAGTATTAGTGATGATCTATGAGTTACAGAATATTGCATATATTGACAGGGGAATTTCTGGATGCATCAGTGTCATCAATAAACAGTATTCCCAACAGGGTGTATGTAGACATTGGACCATACTGCTCATAACAGTTCAGTGAAATTTTGGTAGCATATCAGTAGCATATCGTATTGTGGCATATTCAGATGCACAGTTTTAGTGACATGCAGCATAGTTGTACATATGATTACTCAGTTTCAAATTCAGCACTGTTTTGATTTATTCTCAGTGTTCAGTTACAGTTCAGTTTTACTTTACACTACTTCAGTTCTATACAGTTTTAGACAGATTTGTACTTTCAGTTACCTTTACAGTTTTTCTGCAGATTTACTCGTATTTTTCTACAGACTTATTGTCTAACATGAGGTACTTTTGGGATTCGGCAATTTGCTAGATCCTGAGCAGTATATTGAGCCAGGTCAAGAGGACATCTAAAAGATCTAGGAGGAGCTCGTGGAGCATTAATGGACTCTTCTTCAGTTGCTTAGTTTACTTTCAGTTCAGTATTTAGTTTTATATCTGTTATTCAGTAAATATTTGTAATAATTCTGGATGTACTTTCCTTTACTTCTTGAGATGAATATTTTCATACTATTTCTGTGATGAATATATCTGGATGTATGCTTTAAGCTTCTGCACTCTATTTTTATACTACTTATACTTAGTATTGCGATGTGATTAGTAGACTAGAAATGCTGATATCTTATACAAATATTGGGTTTTTATTATATTTTAAATCCAATGTATGTATTTATCTAATACTTAAGATAAGGATACTACTCTTATCTTAAGTATTAGCTCTCAACCCTCCTTGTGGTTGAGTCAGCAGCCTTTCAAATAGGCTTGGTTTTCAGCTATTCGGGGAGACGGGTTATTCCTCCCCGAGTGGCGCACCGTTCCATCGCCGAACTTAACTATGACTATTTCTTTTTGCGCATGGTGACGAAGCGAGATGCTATAGGAATAACCCGTCTCCATAAATAGCTACAAACTGAACCCATCTGAAGAGGCTGCTGACTCAACCTCAAGGAGGGTTGAGAGCTAATACTTAAGATAAGAGTAGTATCCTTATCCTAAGTATTGGACAAATACATACATTAGATTTAGAATACAATAGGACTCCAATATATGTATAAGATATCAGCATTTCTAGTATACTGATCATATCACAATACTAAGTATAAGTAATATATAAATAGAGTGTGGAAGATAAAAGTAAATATTCAGAAATATTCATCACAAAAACTGTATGAAAATATTCAGTTCAGAAAAGTAAAGAAAATATATCCATAATTATTACAAATATCTTACTAAAATAGACATAAAAATTAAGTACTGAACTAAAAATAAATTAAGTAAAAAAATAGTAACACTAGAGTAGAGTTCACTAGTGCTCCACGGGCTCCTCCTGAATCTCCTGGGTGTCCTCATGACCTGGCTCAATATAATGCTCAATATCTAGCAAATTGCTGGATCCCAAAAGTATCATGTGTTAGACAATAAGTCTAACACATCGAAACTAATCTAAATAGTTCTAGTTATTCATTTAGCATTTACATAATATAAGTAAATCTGCAAAAAAACTATAAATGTACTGAAAGTATAAAATTGAATAAAATTGTATGGAACTGAAGTAAAGTAAAGTAAAACTAAACTGTAAATTAGATATTATAAATAAACCCAATTAGTAATGAATCTGAAACTGAGTAATGATCTGTAAAACTATGTTGTATATCACTAAAACTATGCATCTGAATATGCCACAACACTGTATGCTATTGATATGCAACAAATATATTATTGAACTGCTATGAGTTATACAGTTCAATGTATACATACATCCAGTTGGAAATTATGATGCTGATACATCTTGAAATTCCTCAATCAATATATGTAATATTTTGTAACCCATAAATCATCACTGATACTCATACATCATTACTGATACTCAATATTATGCTTATGCTCATGCTCATGCTTCTAAGCTACATTAGATAAATCCAAAAATCCAGAAAAATATTTTGAAATTCGATAATGAATTCAAGGTCTCCATTATGCAAAATCCTGCTAAAATAATTATAACTCCTACATTCTAATTTAATACATGGTTAAAATTGAGAGTTTACTTAAAAATCATTAGATGGAATGATTGTATACACATATTTAGTACATTTGCATGAAAAGTGATTCTTAACACTTAGTTTGATTAAGCCACTCTAACGAAGCGATCTTTGATAAGAGGCTCACCTGATTGAGATTTCTATCTCAAGCTAAGTCATTAAGATGCCCAACTCACAATTATACTTAGTGTTCTAAAGAAGGTGACTCAATTTACTTAGTTTGTTTAAGCCACACCTATTGAAGCGATATTCGCTAGGATGCATCACCCAATGGCAATTTGTATTTTAATCAAACTAAGGAATGACTCCCTATTTATAACACTCTTAGCCATAGAAGATTTACTCTAACAGGACTGTATTCATCTAATCCCTCGGGATATCACCTGGTCATAAGTCCATATTGGAGTGAATCAACCAATCCTGAACACTACTGAAATAATCCAGTACTATGGGTATACCATACTACACCAACCAATAATCTGGTTCACACAACTCTATTTAATCAATAAGGATTTATCAAAATTATTAATCCATACTTTAAATGGATGAGTCCTACATAAGGCGCTAAGGGTGTGATCATAGGGATCACTCAATAATAATTTCTACTATAAGAGGAAAGTTCCATCTTTAGGTAGTTCCTACCACAAAGTGTCAAGTTCGACTTCTAAAGTTATGAAGGATCATCTAAGTTTCTACCTCAAAAAGTTACAAAAGCTCTTCCTACCTCAATGTATCAATAATTAAGATCTTTAAATATTTCAATAACAGTCTTATAGCAAGACCCTTATGATCTCATTTTTCTATTTCTTAAGTTAATATTCAAGTGATCAGATCAGATGATTAAAATTCATCTGATCTTTTTTTATTCTACAATTATAAGATAAAATCTAAGATCTTATTAGAGTTATATCATTTCATAAATCATTACTATTTTATTATCCATTTTATGCTAATAATCTTATATAAGAGAAAATCAATGATCTAAAGTTTAGGTTCAGATGATTCAATCATATAGATTTAATATTAACCTTAACACTTCTAATTCAATAATTTTATATTAATACTAAATTAGATACATTATTGGAATAATGTCAATAAAATTATCTTTCAATCAAGTTAATTGATTAAGTGATTAATGTTTATATCTTAAACAAGATAAGTTATGGTTTAACCCCTAACCTTTCTACCATTAAGACCAAAGGTTAATTTTAAAAGTCAATGACAAATTAATGTATTATTAGTGTATTATTGATGATAATTTTACATTTTGATTAAGTATCATCTACTTAATCAAGTTATCAAGATTCTTATATTTAATTATAGTTTAATGTCAACTAAGCACATTTACATGTCCATTCAATATTAAAGTTTGCTAACATACACCCTAATGTCATGAAAGCATATAAATATAAAGATGACATAACATAGAAGGTAATTAAGGCTAACCAAAATCTAAATCAAAACAAAGGGATTAACGCTTGATTACAAATCAAAAAGACTTAGGTTTCATACCATTTGGTTATTAAGATATACCTATTCAACACAAGCATTCAAAGATTCTACTATTTATCATTTGGCACAAAAATCCTTAAGGACACAAGAGTTGCACATGTCATAAGGGGCAATTTTTCAAGGTTGAATTTTCACTTATAATTTTATAAAATCCTCAAAATTAATTAAAATAGGTTCTAAGTTGATATAATTCAGTCCCACTAGGGTCCTAGGGACCTTAAAATGCAAAAACAGTGAAGTTCTGGCCATTTCAGCCAATTCTGGGCAAGTTCTGAAAATTCTGGGCAGTTTTGTAATTTCTGGCACTGTAGCGCGCTGCAGCGCTTTTGTCGCCGCGGCCCGCTGTGGCGCGCTGCAACGGTCCAACTCACGAAAATACTGTTTAATTAATTTATTTTTATGATTTTCTAAAGGTTTCTTAAAATGTAACTACAGCCCGCTAGAGCGCGCTACAGTGCGTTGTAACGGTCCATTTGCATCTTACTATTCAATTAGGTAATTAACGGATTTTAATATGATTTTTTTCTAAAATGGTGCTACAGCGGCCCAGTTTGCAACTTGGGCGCTGCAGTGCCAGACTGTATTTTTAGCCTGGACGAAACCCGTAAGGCCTTCTTTTGAGCTTAAATACTCTGAATCCAAAGCATTCCTTGAGCAATGTCATATAGCAATGGAGGGTCTTTCCGATACCTTTCCATTGACACCAAAATTGGCACAAATAGAGCATCATAACTTTATGAAAAATGATGATGAATGCAAGAGTGTGTAGAATAGATGAAATACAGAGCAGTTTTTTGTGAAGCTTTTAAGAGTCTTAATGGCTTCTATACATGCTTATAGATTTTTAATGATACATTCAAGCATTGTAGCAACATGAAGGAGACATGAAGAGTAAATAAAATGGTACCTTTAGCCTTGCGAGAGAAGGAGGAAGAAGACTTGGAAAGCTTGGAGGAGGAGCTTCTCTTTCTTCTTTTTCAGTCCAAGACCTAGCAATGGAGGGGAAGGGAGAGCTGCAGCTTTTGCCAAAATAGAGATGAAGAAGGAGCTTAAGCTCCTTCTTAAAGGAGAAGGAGAAATGATGAGCCTAGGGAGGGGAGGAGTAGGGGGAGCCATCATGAGCCTAGGGAGAGCATGGCTAAGAGGAGAGGGGAGGGATGGCCAGCTGAATTTGCATGGGGCTGTCAGCCAAAGCAATAGAAAATTAAGAAGATAGGGAAAATTGCAATTTGGGGATTGAATAATTACTTATTTATTTTTCTTAATTATTTAAATATTTAGATTTTTGAAACGCGCTTCGAAAATTTCCAAAAATTTACCCCTAGCTAATTTGGGGGTGAGGAATCCAACGGTGAAGTCGAAATTTAATTCCGACAATTATTTAATTATTCCATTTTCCAGTGCATTTTATTATATTAAAATATTCGCAAAAATCCGACAACTTCCAAATGCATCCAAAATATCACCCCTAGCTAATTTGGGGGTGACGATAGTAACGGCGATGTCAGATTTTGATTTTGAGATCAAAATAAATACCTCAATTTTCTAATTAATTAAATATTAAAATAACCCAAAATATTGGATTTAGCTCCGAATCGTGTCAAAACTTTAGGGAATGATTCTAATAACTAGATGACTTGAGAGAATGGTAATTAAGATACGATCAAGTTAAAATTAAGCTGGGTAACAACCTTGAGTTGTTACAAGTTAGGACTAGAAGTGACCCCTACAGGCACAAGAGGTACCCATAACCATGTAGCACCTTAACCATCATGGGTTCAAGAGGATGCTCACATGAAGTGGTACTTTACTCTATATGACACTTAGCTCTTATATAATACCCTATGGCCTGCTCTGATACCATTTATAACAGCCCAAACTCTTAATCACCAAGGCATTGTCTGCTTTAGCCTAAAAGGCCTCACAGTTTTGCCCTCTGAAGATAACTTCCCAGCAGGTCACCTATCCTGGGAGTGCTCCTACCAGAGCACACTTAACTTTGGAGTTCTTATCAGGAACTCCACCGTTATCTGAAAATGTGCCTTGATGTTTTAAGAGTTTCACTTATTACTACTTAGGTGGGTCTCCACAGGAAACATATGATTTAAAATTTGCTTGAGCTTACTTTTCCAATTGATCTCTAAGAACATTTTCATATTGCTCAACAAATAAATTGAGAGTCATCTTTGAATTCATGTACCCATCAAATATATCATTTACGCCTTCACTTTGTTGTGTAGTCGACATCCCAACCCAAAAAAAATCTTTTAGAAATATGGACACCCAATTCTCTTTTTTCTCATAACGAGATATAAACCAATTATTTTCACTGAGATGGTATTTGACCATCACTGAGAACTAACCATGTTCAAATTCATCCACATATAAAGAGTCATAAATAATAGATGAAAATTCAGAGATTAACTATTCTTTATCTACTCTAACACTTAGTTTTTCTGACAATTTTTGCATGATATTCCACAACAAAGATAGTGCTTTGTAAATGGAATCACCTCTAAAATTACAGATTCCATTACTCATCATTGACCAGTTTTTAATCCATTTGGATGTTTATTATGCATGTAAGCTAACAAACGCTTAAACAACTATGGAAATGTTACACTTGATTTATCACACAAAAATGTACAACCAAAAAGAATAGAGTTTCCATAATAATTCACACCAACGAATGGTGCAAAGGGCATGGCATATTGATTTATGAGATACGTGGTATCAAACATCACAATATCACTAAAATGATTATATGTCATTTGGTACTGCGAATCAGCCCAAAAAATATTCTTTAATTGATTGTCATCTATCACATCAATACTGTAAAAAAGTTTGAGTCTACATTTTGCAACCTTTCAAATTATTTAATTAGAGTAACTACATCACCATAAACTAAATCCAATGCTCTATGCTTTATCACAAGATTTCTATAATCTTTCTTGATAAACATACACTTCTCAAATCCCCTGTCGTGTGTAAGCATTGCATTAATATATTTATTTAACGAAACTCCAATTTTAACATTAACTATCAGATGTCTTTGGAAAGTTAAAGGGAGCTCACGATATGATCGCATAAATCGAACCATTTGAGCCTCCAAATCATGATTATGCTCCAAGAAAAGATCATCAACTACCAAATTGGAGTTTAAACAATGATTTAAAATAACAAATTTTGCTTTATTAATTGTCCATATTATTGATTTTCTATGTAATTTTTTTTGTAGCATGTGGCTTCCTGTAATAGCCCCAAATCTTAAGCACCAATGTATTGTCCGCTTTTGCTTAAAAGACCTCGCAGTTTTGCCCTCAGAAGATAACTTCCCAGTAGGTCACCCATCCTGGGAGTGCTCCCACATGAACACGCTTAACTTTAGAGTTCTTATCAGGAACTCCATCGTTATCTAAAAAGGCACATCGATGTTTAAGAATTTTACTTATTACTACTTAAGTGGGTCTTCACAATCTCTCCAACTTAAGTAACTTACGTCCTCATCAGTATCCACACACAGATCCAAGAACCATCCATTGGGTAGATAGGACTAGAGGTGACCCCTACAGGCGCAAGAGGTACCCACAACCATGTAACACCTTAACTATGGCGGCCGCCCCCAAATCACCCGGATTAGGAGGTGGTCGTCACTTAGCAAACCCTCACTTAACATTTAGATTAAGGCATGGTCCTTCTTAATTAAATGCCAAGGGAGGATGTGCCTTAATAAGCAAAGAGTAGTAACAAAAACAATCACTTAAATAAGTATACTATAATTTATCAGAGTGCGGAAGAAAAATAAAAGTAACATCCATACAATTCAGATAAAAACTGTACAACTCAGAATACATAAGCATGAAAAGTAAAGCAATTAGATCCTGTATTATTACAAAATGATGTTAAAGTTTATGCAGTAAGAAGAGTAAAGTCTCTCATATCCTCACAATATCAGACAGTAACTAATGATCTTCTCCTGTATGCTCCTCCTCCTGTACCGAATCTCCAGAAGGTCCCACAATCTTGAACAGCTCAGAATCTACCATTGTCAGTTTCACAATGGTAGGGCCTCAGCCAACAAAAGAAAAATCTAGTTAGACAAAACGTCTAAGTACACTTTAAGCTATAAATTGTTAAATTTTTAATGATATCACAATACTAAGCAACATAGGAGCAGTAAGCATAAAAGAAAGGTAACAAAATCATAATTAACATAATTATAATTTAACAAGATATGAGGTAAGCACATACCTCAACTAAAGCTGCAGAAGAGGTCAAGTAATGCATAAAGAGATATACTAAACACAAGTGAAACTTCTAAGTATATGATCAATATGAACATGCTACTTTTATAATCAATCTGAAAGTACGGAGCTAAAAGTAAAGATCTAACATCCTAACATGCCAAAAGTAAAAGTGACTGCTGAAAGGTGAAAATTGAATATTCAAAGCTGTGAGTACAAAGGAACTGCAGAAAATGAAACTGTAGCAGAAGGCGTACTAAACTATAGAATAAGTAAGAACTGTAGAAAATAAAAATGTAGCAGAATGCGTACTGAAATATAAGACAAGTAAGAACTGCAGAAAATGAAAATATAGCAAAATGCGTACTGAAATATAAGACAAGTAAGAACTGCAGAAAATGAAAATATAGCAAGATGCGTACTGAACTATAAGACATGTAAGAACTGCATAAAATGAAAATATAGCAGAAGTTGACTGAATTGTAAGGTAAAAGCGAGCCAAAACTGTAAAGTAAACAAAATACAATTATAAAGTGACTATAATACAAATGAAGTAACTGAAAAGTAACTGTCATAAATGAGATATTCCTACTTAGTCCTGCCACAAGTAAAGTCCATCTACTAATCTGGAAAAGTAGTCCCTGATTCACTAGGAAAGTAGTCCTAGTCAGAAACAGCATGCACTAGGAAAGTAGTCCTAGTTCAAAACACAGGCACTAGAAAAGTAGTCCTAGTCCAAAACATAGGCACTATGAAAGTAGTCCTAGCCCCAAAAGCTATCCTACATGCACTAGGAAAGTAATCCTAGCCCAAAACCATTCTGAAGTAAAGTCATACTACATGGCAGACTAAAAAGACATATTTCCTCAAGTTTAATAAAACTGTTTCCACCAAATATCCTTCTAACAATATGAAATGCCATCAAAATCAACATAAAAATGATTATCCAATATTCTATGTTTAATGCAATGTATCCAAATGTAAAGAAATCCAAAGTAAAAAGGAAAGCATATCATACAATGTTTAATGTATATAAGATAGCACTAAAAACATTGGTGATATCACTTTATTTTCTATTTAAGATATTCTAACTAATCTGAACTTATACAAGTTTAGGATCTCCAATATCTAGCTATCGAGTATAAATCCAGAATATCGTCTCTACAAGTCAAAAGAATGTTTAGAACTAATAAAGTTCTAACACTTATAAATCACATGTCACTTAATTAAGTTAAAAGAATAAATCAAACGTCATAAGTTATTATTTTATAAATCCCAAATTAAATCTTGATTAGCCAAATCAAGATTTAAAGGATTAAGAATCAAACTCCAAAGAATGAAGTTCAATTACTTAACCACAGGGTCAGCTTAAGGACTAAGGTTTAATCCCATCTCACTGATTAAAATTTAAGGCAAATTCCATTAAGTCAAATTCAATATGATAGATTTCTAAACCTAATTCTAAGATTAAAAGATCAACTAATCAATTAATAAACTATAAAAAATCTAATAAACTAGTAAAATTAAGGTTTCACCTTAATGAGTAACCCACTTTACCCATTAGATGAATTCTAACCTAAGATCTAATCCTAATCTTAGGAATTAAAGCTCTTAAGTACTAAGAGTATCACTCAGACACACATCCTAACTAAGGTTATAAGACCTAAAGGATGATCTAAGAATATTCAAAAGAAATGAAAGACCTCTCATAATTCACTTAAATTATACTTAAGACTTAACTTGTCAAATTTCTAATTTGAGATTTAAAATTATCTAAACCAAGGCCTAAATCATTTTAATTACTATATATTATGATTTAGAGGTGAAATCAGGTCTTAAATTCATTAAACCCTAATTTTGGGCAAAAAGACCATTTTGCCCCTTACTTAAGGGTCTAAATCTCATCTTTGTGAATTAGGGCTATATTCTAGATTTTAATAAAGTAGAATGATTACTTACTGTCTAATATGAGTTTAGACAGTAAGTTCATTAATTTTTTGTTAAGATTTAAGCCTTATAAGGTCAAATTAAGGAATTTGACCTATAAGGGCAATTTAGTAATTTTACCTTAATGACACCTAAATTTTATGTTAGTTTACTGTAGGTTATGCCCTAAGGTTTCCATAAAACCTAAAATTATTGAACTCTGATGTGTATTGGCTAAGTTATAGCCAATACAAGTTCTATGGTTTAAAGAGTAATTAAGGAATCTTAATTAAGGGTCAAAATTCTAACTTTGTCAATTATGATCCAAATTAAGCAAAATCAATGGTTATAGTTTATAAATGATCCACTGATCACAATGACATGTGGTAGGCTCAATTTGGACATAATTTAGATAAGTTATGACCTAATTAAATCACTCAATCACTAATCCAATCTTACAACTAGGTTCTAATAAACTCTATGAGTTCTCTGACACTTAAATCACTCAATTTGAATTATTAGATTTGCTAATATTCACTAATCAAGTTTTAAGGTGATTAGGGTTAATTAAGAGATCCAACCATTGGATTCTAAATATTTTTGTATATTATTGTAAATTAGGTTTTTCTGATCTAAATGAATATTTGGATCACCTATTTTAGAGCTCAATTGACCAACTTATGGTCAATTGAAGTTCTAGGGTTAGTTGACCTAATTAGGGTTAGGTCCTAAATGTGATTAGGCAAATACTAATCCAAATGGCAAAATAAACCCTACTAAATTAATCCTTAAGGTTTTTTGAGTACTTTGAGACCCATATTGGGTATATTTGGATTAGTATGCACAAAGTTATAAATATTTGAACATTTGTGTTAATTAGTGTTTAATGTGAGGATCTTAAATGTCACTAAATAAAACATTAGTCTTACAACAAAATTAATGGCATCACTAAATTCTTTATATTTTTCTGGTTAGAATGATATATACATATGCTATGTTTGGATTATTAAAATGAAAGTTATGAATATTAGAAGTTTCTAAAATTAATAAACAAATCTAATTATTCTTTATTTATTTAAAGTATATTTTTCTATTATTTTAAATAAAATAGCGTGGGACCCACAACTCTAATTCTTTTTAACTAGCACGACCGATAAAAGTGATAAGGCAACGGCGGGCCCCACCATCTTATCCTCAGAGAGACACATGGACATGAGGTGGCCCGCTCCTTCTCGAGCGAAAAAGGATCCCACGACAGACAAAAAAAAGGGCATCTAGGGCGAGCAAATCAAAGGTCCAATCGACCTCGACGGAGGCCGGCCCGCACGGCCGCAAGTAGGGCATGGTGGGGGCTCTTCAATAATGGTTTAATTTTGACCCAAGAGGACTTGAATAGCTCACTAGAGTTAACCCTAGTTCAGGGTATGCGGACGATAGGTGTAACGAGACGAATCAATATTGCTCACAAAGTTCAGAAATTTTCGATCAAAATAAAATAAATTAAACTTGATTGATTGTCTCTAGATTCGATATCAATGGAAAGTGTTACTCAAACAATTTAAATTAATAATTAAGATAAAATGAGGGAATTGGTGGAGGTATGTAACAACCCTAGGTTGTTACCATACAAAATAAATGTTGATTGATTCAATTTTTAGCATCATTACTTTTAGAACATCAAGATAAGCCTATCTAGAAGATTTGAAGTCCATTGGACTTCTCTAAGTCAAAAATTGCAATTTGATCGGTCTAGATGCCCTAGTCTAGACCCAAAATATTTTGATCTCAGAATTAAAATCTGATTGCATTTTTGAATTCCTCACCCCCAAATTAGCTAAGGGTGAAATTTTGGTGCAATTTGGAATTCTTTTGGACCATAATTCAATTTAAATTAAAATAGCTCAATTGCATAAAAGGGTTCCAAACAAATTAAATTTGCAAATATACCCTTATACCCAAATTAACGGCCGAGATCCGCTGTGCGGATCGCGGGTGATCCGCTGCGGAGCCCGGGGAACGTGACAGCGGGATCTCGCGGATCTGACCGTTCCATCTTTTTAATCAACGGCCGAGATTTAATCCTGCGAAACCGCAGATCGACCGTAGGATCTACCCAACCGATCCAACGGCTCTGATCGTCTCCACAATCAGCCGTTAGGATCCGAGTGATCCGAGCTGTTCCACCATCTGATCGATAGATCAGACGGCATCCGAGGCACCCGACACTGTTCATCTTTGTCTTCCTCTCGTCGCGCCCAATAGAAGAATTTTTCTGTACTGCCAGCTGGCCATCCGATCTGCCACTCCCCTCTCCAGCTCAGCAGGCCGTTGCTGAGTTTCCCCTAATGGCCTAGGGACCCCAATCGAGCCTCGTGACCCGACCGAGCTCGAATTAGAAATTCGAGAGCTCGGCCATGGCCCGACCTCTCGGGCCCTCTCCAGCCCGAATTAACCCTCCATAAGCTTCCCTAAGTTCGCCTGAGTCTATAAATAGCCTCAGCAAACCTTCCCTGGACCCTTTGCTAGTCAATTGAACTCGAATTTCCCCTTTGCCTTCACTTCTCCATTTCCGTCTGTCCAAGCTCGCACAGGAGACCCAGGAGCTTCTGAACTACTGATAGTAGGCTCTCCTGATGTTCAGGATCCTTTGCAATGTCTGGAGCACCGGCTAGTGTCAGTCAAGCCCTCTAGTGTGGCGGCCCTGCCCCGCCGTGGTCTTGTTAACCCTTAAGTTAACATGATTACGGTGGAGGGGTCACCAAATGACAAGGTCTCCACTTAAGATTGGATTAGACACACATTCTAATCCAGTTTAACTAAGGACTTTGTCATTCATTCCAGAATTTATCACTAAATGATCATACAAGAACTCAGAGTGCGGAAGCAATAAAAGATATAACATCCATCCAATACAGTATAAATACAACAATATAAAATAAGTAAAGTACTGAAAGAGAAATATAAACCTGTATTATTACAACATTTAATAAGATAAAAGGAACTGAAATGAACTCTCAATCTCACTGAAAGAAAAACTAAAGCTACAGATCTTCAGGAACAGGCTCCTCTTCTAATGGCAAACTCTCCACTGGATCTGCTAATCCAACAAATTCAGAACCTACCATTATCAGTTTCATAATGGTAGGGCCCCAGCCAACAAAAGAAAAAAACTGGTTAGACAATATGTTTAAGTACATTTTATGGTAAAAGTTTAGTTTAAGTTAACTGAATATCACCATAAAAACAGAACTGAGCAAAATAGGTGCAGAAAAAGCGTACAAAAGAATAGTAATAAGTTATAAATAAACAGTTTATAACTAAAATAACTAGGAAGTAATACATACCTCCTCCAAGCAACTGCAACAAAGGCAGGTAAGTAAAAGAAAAGTAAGACTGTAAGAAAAGTACAACCTAAAACATGCTTATAATCAAACAAATTATGCTAGGTGACATACATAATGTGAACAGTATAAAACTGAAAACACTAACATACTATGTGAGCATATGAAAACAGTAAGTAAAACTAGCATCCTATATATAACATGTGCAGGAAAATTGAAAGTAAAACAGTACTGAAATGCAGAATATGCTAGTAAAATAGTATCTGTAAACTGAAACTGTAGTGACTATCTAAGTCACCCAAACTGAACACATATACAGCAAATCTTAGCCTGATGAGCTAAGAAACTCTGAACTGAACATCACTGAATACTTCTTAGCCTGATGAGCTAAGACAGAACTGAATGTAAGTGTACTTGAATTAGTATATCCATATCAGAATCCTAACTCTATAATCAGTAGGGCGAGAGTCTATCCATCCTATCACTCGGACTAGGCATAGCCAATAGACTGTCGGACATTAAACCCTCGAAAGGTTGCCGACCCCGAACGGGTTGATCGAAGAGGTATACTAGTCAAGCTACACCTTACATACCACTTGTGAAACGAACATAATGCTGCTTTATAATAATATTCCAAATTATCATAAGATATTTATCAAAATATCTTATGTACATAATACATGTTCAAGGTATAAGGCTCAAAAATCAAGGAATGCGAAGCATCGAAATCAAAGTGCAAGAAACTCTATCTAAAACACAGGTGATATCTGTTGTTGTCTACTTTATTCGCTCTATCTACTCTAAGTTACATAAGTTTCAGAATCAATAATTTTTACACATTCTGTAACTTAAAATCACGAGTCCTATTAGTTGAAGATAATTAGGACTGGCCAAGTCCTAATTATAACTTAATCAAAAGATGACTATTTGGTTAAAATGAATAAATCATTGACCTAGTTTTATAATTTAATTCATCCCAACCTCATCTTGATTAGCCAAATCAAGATGAATAGATTAAGAATTAGACTCCAGATGATGGGGTCTAATCACTTAATCTAAATGTATAATCTAGGGGTCTAAGTTTAGAACCCAAAACTCACAGATTAGGTTAAGGCAAATCCTAATGATAAATCAAATTCATTAGGATATATCTCTATTCTTAGTTCTAATGTTTAAAGATCAAATAATCATTTAATAAACTAAGAAAAATCTAGAAACTAGTAAACTCAAGGTTTCATCTAATTGAGTAACCCAATTTACTCAATAGATGAATTCTAACTTAAGATCTATTCCTAATCTTAGGAAATAAGGCTCTTAATTACTAATAGTATCTCTCAAGACACACATCCTAACTAATGTTATAAGACCTAAGGATGGATCTAAGAATGATTAAGGAAAGATAAACAATCATAATTTACTTGGGAATTTTCTTAAAGAGCATATTTTGAGATTTTAATCAAAATCTTATTTAGACTTGAATTTGATTAATTTCAGTTCTAAATCATTCTATTTACTGATTTTAGTGATTAGAAACTGAATTTAGGGCTTTTAAAGGCTAAACCCTAAATTTGGGCAAAATGACTATTTTGCCCCTACTTAAGGGTTCAAAAGATCAACTTTTAATCTAGGGCTTAAATTCTGAAATTTTCTTTTGAAAAGTGTTTCTTACTGTCTAATGTAAGATTAGACAGCAACTAAATTAATTTTGGGTGATTATTAAGCCATATGAGATCAAATTAGTGAATTTGACTCATAAGGGCAATTTAGAAATTTAGCTAAGTGAAAGTTAAATTTTCTTTCAGATTATTGTTCTTTACTGTCTAAGCTTTCCATAGAATCTAAATTTGCTAAATTCTGATAAGTATTGGCCAAGTTATGGCCAATACAAGATCTAGGGTTTAAGGTTAATTAAGGGATTCTTAATTATGAGTTAAAAACCTAACTTTGCCAATTAGTGTCCAAATTGAACAAAATCAGTGGCTATGGTTTACAAATAGTCCACTGATCATAGCAACATGTTGTAGGCTCAATTTGGACCTAATTTGACTAAGTTAAGATCTAATTAGGGTTAGGAGTGATTAGTGAGTGATTAGCAAAATTAAGCACTCAAATACTAATCCAACCTTAAAGATTGATTCTAAATGGTTCTATGAGTCCTCTGAAACTTAAATCACCCAATTTGGATTATTAATTTGGCTAATATTCACTAATCAAGATTTAGATTAATTAAGGGTGATTAGCAAATCTAACCGTTGAATCCTAAATATTTTTATAGATTACTGTTAATTAGGTTTTTTCTGATCTAAAAAAACCTTTAGATCATCAAATTTAGAGCTCAATTGACTAAGTTATGGTCAATTGAAGTTCTAGGTCTAATTAGGGTAATTAGGGTTAGGTCCTAAATGTGATTAGGCAAACACTAATCCAAATAGCAAGTTAAACACTATCAAATTAATCCTTAGGGTTTTTTGATCACTTTAAGATCTATATTGGGTATATTTGGATTAACCTACACAAAGTTATAGTTAATTGAAACTTTGAGACATAATTTGAACTTAATTAAACCCTAAATGTCATTTTGCTAAAATACAAGTCCAAATGCAAAATTATTGGCATCAATAAATTCCTCATATTTTTCTGATCAATTTGATATATTTATTTGCATTATTTGGATGTGTATTTTAGAAGTTATTAAGGTTTAAAGTTTAGGATTTAATTTATTAATTAATACTGTTTATTAAATTAAATAAATCTGTTATTTATAATGAATATATATATATATATATATTTAATTTATAAATATCTGTTATATAATTATATATAAATGTTTTATTTAGTTTCTGCAGGTGGGACCCACAGCCGCGCCAGTGACAGCGACAGCGCCAGAGGATAGGACACGCGTCAGCACATCATTGGATAGCTGAACGGTGTGGGGCCCACACTTTGTCAGCTGGATATGATTTCTGCGACTTTCGCAGAAACCACGCGGCGGGCTGAAGGGATGACACGCATACAAGGCGGGCCCCGGATTTGCTTACGCGGACCCTGAGAAGAGCGGGTCGGGCCCGGGTCGACCCGGTCCGACCCGTTGCTTCATCTTCTTCGACGGCTTCTTCGCGAGGGCAAAAATTTAGGGCTTGATCTTCCAAGGACTTTCCGGCATCTTGACTGCTCGACCCACACGGCGTTGGATAGCTAAGGATGCGATCTTCCAATAGGTGGTCGATTCGAGACCTAAAATGATCTGTATTGATCATAAACCCTAACCCTAGAAGGACATGCCGAGGGAAATTTACAGCTAACGGTATATACTGTAGATATTTTGCAAAATTCGAAAAATTTAATCATCTATCGTTCAATCAGATTATGATAACAATTAATCGGAGGCTTGAAATAGCATTTCGAATATTAAGATTGATAATTGCATGAATAACAAAGAGGATTAGGGTAGTACCCTCGACGAATGGTGAAGGAACGATCGACGCTTTATCGCCAAGTTCCGGGCTTTAGGTTTGAAACTGAGCGAAACAGGAGTCCTAGTAGCCTTATACTAGCCTAATTACGGCGGCTAAGAGCGGTGGAAGGCACGTGGAGAGATCTCATGGCGACAGCTTCGCCGCGTGCAAACCTTGCGTGACACGCGGGAGAACAAGGAAGAAGACAACTGTCCGCCGTTCGATCTGCGATCGAACGGTTGATCTTCGCCGTTTCGATTTGACGGCGCAAGCGAAGAAAATGAACGGCGGCTACTGTGGATTAGCGGAGGCAGTTAAGTGTATTAATTAATATAAATATTTAAATTATTTTTCATCTATTTTAATTAATCAAAATTAATTAATTAAACGTATTCCTAAAATTTCCAATAAATCACCCCTAGCTAATTGAGGGGTGAGGAACGCAACGGTGCGATCGGATTTTTATTTCGACGAGTATTTAATTATTTGATTATTTAGGGTATTTAAATGCAATTAAAATATTTGACGAAAAATCAACGACTTCCAAATGACTTCAAAATTTCACCCCTAGCTAATTTGGGTGTTCTGAACGCAATAGTGAAGTCAGATTTTCAATCTGAAGTCTAGATAAAAAGTCAATTTCCTAGGGTTTGGGATTTTCCAGAATTCCAGATTTTACTTTGTTGACTTCTGATTTGACCTAGGCTTCAGAAGCGAGTTCTAAATTACTTAATTAGTGACTTAAAACCTTAATTAAGACTTAGATTAGTCTTAATTGAGCAAAGTAACAACCTGGGTTGTTACATCTGGAAATCACCCCGAGCTCCCCCATCATTCCAAGTACCCCTCTTACTGGGATCGATCCAATGAGGCTCGAGCCCTCCTCCTTTTGATGCGTATGAGTTCGTATTGTCATCTCGAACCCACGGGTATCGAGATTAAAATCTAAGCTAGCCCAATCGATCGATCGAAATTTGATTTCTGAAGGATCGTCTCGGTCGACCCAGGTCCCAGCGATCCAGGCCGTCCCAAACCCTCAGACCAGAGGGCTTCGATCCGTCTCACCTCCCTGATGGTGTAGGGATCTAGCCCAGGGTCTGGTGTGGTCCCTGTAGGGAGAATTATCTCCCTACAGTAACTCCATTGAAGGAGTCTCGGGTGAGCAAGGTCTGGCCGATCCAGACCAGCTCACAGGGGGCTTCAGGTCCCAATCGACGTGTCTGGACATGGTGATGGTGTAGCAATCGAATGCTGGCCGATCCGTGGACTGGATGCACCGAAATTTGGCGATTAGGTTTTTCCTAATCGGCCTCTTTCGCAGGATGAAGGATTGGGGATGATGACACTGTGTGAGCCGGGTCAACCCATGATAGTGAATCTTGGGCCGAGCCGATTTAATTAAATTGAAATTTTGGAATTATTTTCCTTAAGGAAAATAATTTAATTATTCAAATCATAGGGTTTTGATTAAATAAAAATATATAATGTATTATTTAAATAACTTTTAATCCACTTGTCAAAATTCTATGATATCATATATGAAAATATTCAGAAAAATCTCAGGAATTTAAATATAAAATAAAATCATACATCTGATGATTAGATTTGTAATTATTGCCTAATTATAGTAAATATTAATTAAGGTAGATTAGTAAATTTACTTATCCAAATTGCATGTTTAGGGTATCATTAGCTCACTTATGATGAATAGAATGCATGTGCTAAGTAAAATATTTTTCTAAATTCTGTACTCTTAATTATGCCCTAATTTTATTAAAACATGATTAGAGAATTTTAGGGTTTATACTTACTGGATCTTAGCAAACTTAGTCTCTGATTACTTGCATAGTTAATTAGAACTTGTATGCCAAAAATCATGTAATTTGAATGGTTGGATTTTTACTTATGTGCTAATCCTTTTTGGTTTGAATTAGGATTTGATTAGCACTAGGTAACCCTTGTTTAGAAGTTGAGTTATCAGTTTGGTTTAGATCAGCAAGCCAATGAACTGAATTCATTCTCATAACCTTATTAAATACACTTGAATAAACTCAAAGATATGGAATCTTAATTATATTAATTAACTTAAGAAATCTTAAGATTTGGATCAAGCTTTTAAGACTTGATCTAGGTCTGAGATTTGCCACTAATAATGCATAACTAATCTACTGATTTGACATTGATCCTAAATGCATAACTTGATTTTTCTTAAGGTATGAGAAGGGATCAAATCCTAAACCACTTAAGAAGAATCCAAACCCTTAATAACCTTAATTAAATTGATTGATTCAAAACTTGGGATTAAACATTTTTCCAATGATGCATTTGATTCATTATTGATCCTAAACATTTGAATTAGACAAATTAATATTAATAACAATCTTTGGTGATTTCACTATCTGAATCAAATCTTAAGATCCCTGATTTTCTCGTAAGTAAGAGATTAGCATAAGAAGACAAGTAAAATCATATTGATTAAATAAGTGATCTAATCCTTAACAATATGTTTGATTTAGATCCCATGATCTTAGATTGAGTGAGATCAGATGACTTAATCATCTGATCTAATCATCTTAAACCTAATTATGGAACAGAACCTAATAGCTTAATATTAATATTTAGAGGAGAGGACCTGAAAGTTTATCTTCCTAAGATCATCTTGAATTATTTTAAGAAACCTAAATTCATATATCATGAGGTAGGAGGCTTTGTATGAATCCTTGAGGTAGAAGTATAGAAGATCCCATCACCTTAGATATTGATCTATTCTCCTTATGGTAGTAAGCACTTAAGACATTATAAGAGATACATCTCCTTGTGGTAGAATCCATAGTAAGTGATCCTTGATCACATTTGATTGGTGAAACCTTGTATAGGACTTACCTATTAGTTTAAGACTTATAGTTTTGATAAATCCTTGTTCTATTAAATAGACTTGATTGAACCTTGATTTTTGGGCAGTGTAGTATAGTATACCCATATTACTAGTCCCTAGTAATATTCTGGATTGGTTGAGTCACTCTAAGTAAGATTTGTCTTTGTTGCTATCCTACAAGCTTAGGCGGATATAACCTCGCTTAGAGTAAATCAATCAATCCTAAGAGTGTATTAAATGGGTACCCATTCCTTAGTTTTATTGAAGGACATTTGCCATCGGGCAATACCTCCTAGCGAAGATCGCTTCAATAGGTATGGCTTAAATAAAAATAAGTAAAAGGGGAATCACCTTCCTTAAGATGCTAAGTATGATTGTGAGTTTAGTGACTAAATGCTTAGTTTGAAATATAAAATCATTATCGGATGGTGCCTCCTAATGAAGATCGCTTTATTAGGGTAACGTAATCAAACTAAATGTTGTGTCCTATCTTTGCAGCATATTTAATATGTGTATACAATCACCATGCCTAGTGATATTTAAGTAAATAAGCAACTTTAACTAAGTATCGATCTAGAGATTTGGAGTCAGAATCCTTTTAGCAGGATTCTGCATAGTGGAGACTTAGGATTCATTTTTGTGTCTTACTATATTCTTCATGGATTTCGAGATTTTTTATTCATACCATATAATGGCATAAGCATAAGTATAAACATGAGTTGAACTCATTCCTTCTGTTGTGACACATGGTTATCAGTGATACAGTATGAGATACGGAGTGCTATATACACAGACTGGGGAATTTCATGGTATATCTGTGTCACCATACTGACTTCCTAACTGTTGTGCTTGCATTGGACCGTACTACTCATAAACCTTCAGTGATAGTTCTGTGATATACGGTGGTATAGCATATTTGAGAGCATTGTTTCAATGGCATATAGTGCAGCTTATAACATCCGTCTCAGCATCTGACATTCCTTTCACATTGGTTTATGAGCATCTGTCATTTTCATTTTCTTTCAGTATTTAGCTTTGATGTAGCTTTACTTTGTTTAGTTCCTACAGCTCAGCTACTTGATGTCTTTACAGTTTTTCCTGCACTTTTACTTTACGTTCTTGCATATTCGTTATGTTTAGTTTAGCTTGTATAGCTAGCTTCGATGTGTTAGACTTCTTGTCTAACATGGGGTACTTTTGGGATCCGGCAATTTGCTAGATCCCGAACAGTTATTGGAGGCAGGTCAGGAGGACGTCCCAGAGACTCAGGAGGAGCACTTGGAGCTATAGGGGATTGAGCACCTACTTTTACTTCCTAGTTCTTTCCAGTATTCTAGCTAGACTCTTTATATTTCTGCATTTTTATAGTTTGTAATAAAACTCTAGATGTATTTTTACTTTCTTCTCTGAGATGGATATTTACTATTGCTTGAGATGAATGTATTCTGGATGTTTTGCTTTTAGCTTCCGCACTCTGTTATACTACTATACATAGTATTGTGATGTGATCGGCAAACTGGAAACACTGATATATATTTTGTAACGTACATAGGTTCCTCTCCACTCCCTTGCACCTTATGTACGTACTAGTCTAATACCCAAGATAAGTATTTCATTCTTATCTTGGATATTGGCTCTCGAACCTACTCTTAGGGTTCGAGTCAGCGGTCTTCAGTATGGCTCTGTCTCTTTAGCCTATTCGGGACGATGGGTTTTACTTGTATGGCCCACCGCTCCCGAGTAGCGCACTGTTCCACCTCCGAACCATAAAATGATACTTGTCTTTTGCGCACGGCGACGGGACAAGGCGTTACAAGGTACCGTGCGAATTGCAGAGATGATTGAGTTTTCCTCAGGAGTGTTTCGATCTCCCCTCTAGACCCAAACTAATTCCTCCTTTTTACTCTATGAATCCTAATTATACTAAAACTAAGTCCAAAACAATCCTTAGGCGGTGGTTGACGCGTGGTTGGAGCTTTGCTCGCCGCACGTAACCTTATGCGACACGCGGAGTCTGGCTGAAGAAGACGCACGTCTACCGTCTGATCTGATGATCAGATGGTCTGAAATTTCCATCCGCCTAAACGATAAATGAGACGATAGTTAGAGGATGCTAACTATAGAGCAATAAATTGACAGCGGCAGCTTAAGTACAAATTAAATAATATTTTAATTAACTAATTTTTACTAATTTAATTAATTAAAATCATACAATCAAATGTATTCAGAAAATTTTCAACAAATCACCCTTAGCTAAATGAGGGGTGAGGAACGCATTGGCGCGATCAGATTTTCAATTTGACGAGTATTTATTTATTTGATTTTTTAAATAATATTAAAATATTCGATGAAAATCCAACGTCTTCCAAATGCCTCCAAAACTTCACCCCTAGCTAATTTGGGGGTGGTTAATGCAATGGCAATGTCAGATTTTCGATTTGACGTCAAAATAAAAAGCCAATTTCTAGGGTTTCAGGATTTTTTTTTCCAAAAATCCCTGATTTGACCTAAATCTTAAAGGTATGTTCTAAATGATTTATTTAGTGTACTAGAATCCTAATTAAGACTTAAATTAGTCTTAATTAACCTAAGTAACAACCTGGGTTGTTATATTAACCATCATGAGTTCAAGAGATTGCTCACATGAAGTGGTACTTTGCCCTATATGACACTTAGCTCATATATAACACCCTATAGTTTTCTCTGATACCATTTGTAATAGCTCAAAGTCTTAAGCACCAAGGTATTGTTCATTTTGGCTTGAAAGGTCTCACAATTTTACTCTTATAAAATAACTTCCCAGTAGGTCACCCATCCTAGGAGTGCTCCCACATGAGCACGCTTAACTTTGAAATTCTTATTAGGAACTCCACCGTTATCTGAAAAGGTGCATCGATGTTTAAAAATTTCACTTATTACTACTTAAGTGGGTCTTCACACTTCCCCTCTTTACTACAAGTAAACATAGAAATTTTTCTTTTTCCCATAAAAATTATGATTTGAACGATTTTTAACATCAAAATCATTGTAATACTCCTATATTTTATAAATTTTGAATGTTTCTTCAAGAGAACTAAAGCTCATACCATATTCAGGGACTTTAAAAAAAATAATTCTTCAAATACACGATCATTTTCATTTGCACAATTGTTTAAAATCGCTAAGCCTACATTAAAAAAATTTACACTATTCAATGATATAAGCATGTAATCATATAATATTTGTTACATAACAATAATTAACCTGAGTTATTATATACTAGTATTTCTCCTTCAAATTGTGAACAATATTATATCTCCAATTTGGTCATTATTGGCAATGTTCGTTCTCTAAAATTGCTAACATCATCAATGAAATGAGATGTATTGTTTGTAGCATCTATGTGTATGTATTTACGATCTAAGATAAAATTTAAGCAAATTAAATATAATAAATATAAATTTAATATAAGATATAAGCATAACAAATTTATTGACTCATATCTCTTTTAGTGCAATTATTTATGTTGTTGATCTCAGCAACACATCTATATTACACACCATAAAAATAGCTTTGTATAGTATTGTCTTAATTAATGAATACAATAGCTACATTCAAATACTATCCTATCTTATTCCTTAAATAATGAATACAACAACTACATCAAAATCAAGATTCATGCACTATCTATTATGCCTCAAAATGAATTTCAATGGATGAATCAATTTTACATTTGAATGGTGTGTACGAGTATCCTATAAGAATCTACATTTTCGAATGATCATGAGGACCAAACAGTCTGCCAATTCATAAATGCTGCACCAAAAAAAAAGGAATCCAAAACATGAAGGAATGGCTAAAAAATTTTTCAATAAGAATTTACATTATCTTAAATTAGAATGAAAGGCAGATGAAGGAAGAAAAAATGGCAAATCTTAAAGGGAGTAGAAGCGGGTGAATGTGTGGTTGGCTCCAAATGAGGAGAAATTTAGGGGTTTGAGATGGGCAAAGCGGAAAGCTACTCATTCGTTCAGAGTTTCTAAACGCAACTTTTTGAAATAAGAGCTGACTTTCCCATTTTCATGTTGCGGGATAGAAGAGAGGATGAAAGATCCTTTAGAATTCACGCCACCTCAAGCTTCTTTTTCTGGTTCGGGAGCAGAAGCGGCAAAGCGAAAAGCTGGAGTGACGACGTCGCCGCAAACCTAGCGAGAGCAGAAACGGGGGAAAGCGGAAGAATGCTCCTTCTTGCAATTAGGTTAGATGTATTTATAAAAGCTGATGTGGCTTTAAATGCCATCAGTTGCCACTTCATCCGCAATTTGAAGGGGCATTAGGGGGGTATTGTAGTGTTATCCAAAAATCCCAAAAGGCAGCGTAATGCATCTAAAAGGTTGTCAAACCAAAAAAACACACCACCAAACAAACAACAAACAGGACAAAAAAAAATACAAACAAACAATATTAAATAAATTTTCAATATATATATATATATATATATATATATATATATATAATCAAGTTCATTGTACTGGTAGCTATTAGTTTAATTTTAATAATTTTTAATTCTACATTATCAACATATTGCATTCAAATAAACCGTGTGGCATTGTAACTATTTTTACTATTGTCGTAACTAAGAAAATATAAGATAAGAAGATGTTTATTATTTTAGTAATGTGATAATGATATCTAACACAGATTGTGGCAATAATTGAGATGCATGATTTTTACATTACTGGAAGTTTATGCATGATGACTTGAGCACCATGTTGAGGTTGGAGAGTTAAGGAAGTATAGGGAGAATGGGCATATGAAGGTGACAACTCAATTGAGAAGCGTTGGAGAATTCTTGCCAAAGCCATTTTTGCTTCTGCTAGAGCAAAGTTTTGGCCGACGCATATCCGAGGACCCCATCCAAAAGGAAAGAATATGAGTTGATTCTTCGTTGCATTTGAAACTCCATCAACAAATCTTTCAGGGTTGAATTCTTCAGCATCTTCACCCCAAAACTCCTGACTACGATGGAGAATAGCAAGGGGTAATACAATTTGCACTCTAGACGGAAGGTTTAGCTCTCCCAATTTCATTTCTTTGTTTAACTGTCGAAAGAGGGCAACCACCGGTGGATATAATCTCAGAACTTCATAAAGGATCATGGTCACCTATAAGAAGAATTTCAAAATATGAGTAAAACATGTGCAAACTTAGTTAATGGAATCATATAGCAAACTTAACAAAAGTTTATTTTCAAACATTAAATACACATCATTTTATAAATTGTTGAAAAAAGTGTTTGGGAAATCCACATAATACTGTAGGATATTGAAACTGATAATGAAATATGTTGTAATTGTTCGAGTTAGGTTTTCAATTGCTCTGTATGTTAGTTGAGTTCAAAAAAGCACTCTCCGAAAGTCTATTTCTTTACCCTATAACCCCAGTAAAAAGTGTACTTCCTATTTGTGTCACTTTTTCTAAGAGGGAGTATTATAAATAGAAAAGAACCCTAATCAAAATGATTAAACCTAATTCCTGATTTATGCAAATGAAGAAAAAAAAAAACAAATTATTATATGCTTACAATCTTTAGCCGACTTAAACCCTCAAAGGTTGGCTTGTTTTTGCCAAACACCTGCATAACCTCTTCTCTTGCCTGATCTTGCCAGCTTTGATGCATGCATAATGCAATTATAGTCCATGTGATAAGATTAGCAGTCGTCTCCTGTCCTGCAAAGTAAAATAGCTTGCACTCCTCAATCACATCTTCTCTAGTCAAGCCAGCATCAAGATAGTGATCTCCTTCTTCCATATGCCTTTGATTTGATTCCATCAGTAATCCCAACAGATCCTCAAATTTGGCTTCACCAATTTTCATTGCATGTTCTCTCTGCCTAATCATGCTATTGAGTAATGCAACAACCTCACTGTGGATTTTCTTTCTCCGTCTATTCTCTGGGGTGGGAATAAATCTACATGCCAAAAGATATGTTATATTTTGAAATAAAACCACAACTTATATCTCTTGATATAATTTATAAATGTACCTAAAACCAGGAACATACAAGCTCCTTAAAGACTTAACCACAAGCTCAGTTTGCTCTAATTGCAATTCGAAAATGCGCCTTCCTTCTCGATAACTACTACTAAAAGCTGCTCGAGAGATGACATCTCCAGTAAAGTTCCTCAATTCTGGCCAAATATCTATTTCAAGCACTCTTTCTCTTTCAAGCAAATCCTCCCAACGACTTATTAGCTCATCACAACAAGTAGAAAATGCAGGCATCATCAACTACATATAACATCAAAATAAGAATAACTCTCAACAGTTTAAATTGCTTCACAAATGTTAATTTTCTATGACAAAGAACTAAATAAAAGTACCTTTATCTTTTCAACATGAAAAGCGAGATTAATGATTCTCCTATGTTTGGCCCATTTTGGACCATCATAAGTTACTACTCCGCGTGCAAGTACCCTCCCAATTGTTGAGGTCGTCTTCTCAAAGTGACTGAATTTGTTTGATAAAATGTTCTTTATAAGCTTAGGATCTCTTATGATGACTCTAGGAACAGGTCCAAACCAATAATAAATAGGAGCCTTTTCTTTACCTATATTAATCATCCAACAAGATCAAGTACAAAAGTTCAAAATTATAGCTAGTTAGCTTGTTCAAGAGTATTAAATATCAATATCATAAATAATAAACCTTTAAAATTTTAAATAACGAGATTAAATTGCATTAAAATTCTCTAGTTTTGTAGAATTTACTAAACTTCTATCGGATAAACAAAAAACAGGGATGGAAAGATTACTAAACTTCTATCGGATTAGCAATAATAACCTCCATAGAGATCCACAACGCTCTTTAAATGGGGGACGACGCGATCGACGATGCGGTGTGAAAGAGGCATGGGAGTCCGGCAAGCTTCCTGTAACAGATTCGCATGATCCGTTAGGTCGCCCTTGGGAAAGCGATACTTGGTTCCTCGAAGGCCCTGCTCCCTCAGCTTCCTCTCCAACCGCCGCGGCCGCAGCCACAGCCACTCCGCCACCGACCACCCCACCCAAACGGCCGCCGCTACCGTCGCCGCCACCCCTAACCAGTACAACAAAAACGTATCCATATAGCTCTCTTCTTTCAAGCAGCGGTTGTAGCCAGCAGAAGCCTTATATGCTGCTTCATATCATATCATATTCAGAGCTAATATTAAAAGTATTTACCCTTTTAATATATATCAAAATATAAAAATGATCAGTCAATTTAATATAATTTTGTTTTTTTGTAAAATTTATATGCCAAAATTAAAAAAAAAATTATTAATTCTAAAAAAATATTTATGTATATTTTTCCTTAAAAAATATACTTTCATTGTAAATGAAATAAAATCTGTCAATTTTGGTGTAATAAAATTTTAAAAAATCAAGGAATTAAAAATCGGATCGGATCCGATGTTTGAACGGCTAATCAAAGAATTAAAAATCGGATCGGACGACTAAGGCTAAAGGTTCAAGGTTCGATGATGATCGGACCGGGGTAGAACCGACGGTGGAAAATGATAACATAATAAATAATATTTTAATTAAATAATAAATATAAAATTAAAAATAAAGTATTTAAATAACATTTGATTATATATAATATATAATAAAACTTATTATAATTGGATTAAAATATATCAATTAGATATCAAATTAGTTACGCCTCAGAGACAATGAATATTTTATATTTGCAGCTATGAAAAGTTAAAAATGCTATTTAAATGATATATAAATCTCATTATCACATCACCTAATTTAAATAACAATTTTCATATAAAAAGTCTTATTCTTATCAAGTTTTATATGTAATATTATATTTACTATTTATTTTTTGAGTATAAAATAATTTATATTTATTGAGAGTTATTTGAAAAATATTTTGGAGTCATATATTTCAAAATATTTTAAAATATAATTAATAATTTTAATATTATATGGGTAAGATTCCAAATTATTTATTTCAATGAGAATTAATTGTGAAAAAAAGAAAAATGAAAATTATAATATCTATTAATTGCTTGTCTAACTCTCTCTTCCTATTTACAAAAAATAATTATTTAATATCCATTAAACAATCATAGAAAAAACTCTCAAATTTGTACCTTAATCTCTAAATTTCATAAACAAAGAGCCAATGAATGAATACTTTACTTCATAATTCTTCACATCAGCTCTCATATGCATCATGAGTGATGACTCCAACAAGTTCCAAGTGCAACGACTACATCTCAAATGTCACCTACATATTATCCTCCCAAATGAATCAAATAACTGATTAACTAATAATAAAAATTAATTAATCAATTATTAAGTTAATTATTAATTAAACAATCATTAATTAATTATTAAAGCTTAAATCAACAGTACTTAATAATTAAACAGAATCTAATTATAATTGAACAGTAATATTATTCAATTAAATTAATAAACAATAATGTAATTAATTTAACTAAAATAATGATTATCTTATGAATGAACAGTGAAATAATACAATTTGAATAAATGAATATTAATTTTATTTATTTAAATTATTTAATTCAAAATCTTTAAGAGTTTAATAACTCTTTATACAATGATCCAAACATAGTCAATATAGGTCTCATTTTACTTAGAAAAATAAAATAAATCAAATGACGTAATTCAAAAATTTGTTTCGGGTACGTATAACGTAGTAGCATTTTAGGACCTAAACAAACCTTCATAACTTTTTACCTAGTTGTCCAAACATAGTCAATATGGGTCTTAAAATACTCAGGAGAATAACCCCGACACTATAGAAGTATTAGTTTCCCTAGTTGGAGCTGAATTTGAAAATCAACATTTAGGACCCTACCCCAAAAATAACCAAAATGCCCCTATACTTCAAGTGACTATAATTTGATCAATTCAACTTCAAATTCAAAAATTCAAAGTGCTAACTAGTTTAGAATTTTAGTGTCATCAACAAACTGAAATAGTATCTAGGATCTAAAACCTAAAAAATTAGAAATTACCAAAATATCCCTAACTCTAGTTAGGTCATTACTTGACCATTTGAAGTCCAAATTGGGTTTACTCCCTGTCAACACACTCAAAATATTATATGCAAGATATAGAAGCTGAGTTTGCTGAAATTGAACCTCAAACGGAAAAGTTTGGTTTTTATCTTTCGTTGACCGACAAAATTATCGAAACGCCCTTAGAAATTAAAATATCTATAACTTAGTCATTTGACCTCAGAATACAGTGCTCTTAGATTCTATGAAATCCTTGAACAGTAACCAATAGTAAAATGCTTAAAATTTTAGATTCCATTAAGTATAAATTATTAAAATGCTCCTTAGGTCAAAAAAACCTTAGTTTGAATCTATAGGATCCGGTTCTTGTCCAAAATGGATGAACTTACTGTTTATCTTCATGTTAGACAGTAAAAAATCATTTGGCAGTAAGAAATTCTAAATTGGAATCCTAATTCAAAAGCATAGTTTTCCGGACCCTTAAGTAGGGGCAAAATTATCATTTTGCCCAAAATTTAGGTTAAGTATCTAAAAAACCCTAGATCAACTTCTAAATTAATAAAACTAATATTATAATTATATTAAAATCTTCTAAGTGAGTTAAATCAACTATTAGGACAAATGTGAGAAATTCCAAATTTTCCTCCAAGCCCTTTCTTCAGGATCGTTTCACTTCACATTAGGACTATTCCTGAGACTAAGATTAGATCATAAGTTAGATTTCATTCATTGAAAAATAAGATTTTTCAAAGAATGAATCTTTGGTTTTATTAGTTTCTAAATTTTACAACTTATTTTGATTCTTTTATCTCTTAATCCTAGATTTATGATGAGAGATTCTGTGGCACCCACCACCCTTAATCCGCCAAAGGATTATGTTGAGGGTGGGGTGTCACTCTGGCTAACCCCTCACTTATCATTGGATTTGGATAAACTCCATAATCCACCTAATTAGGGAAGGATTAGCACAGAATCAAACTAACAGTCACTGTATAAGTAAACAAACAGAGTGCGGAAGCAACTTAAGGAAATGTTAACCATCCAAGTATCACAATACAAATAGGAAAAATAGAACTCATAATATAAGCATACAATCCAAATACTCAGTCAATAGTACCTGTATTATTATATCATTTAGAATGTTTAAAGGAAAAATAGAATGAAAAATCACTCATCCTCACTCAAGAATATAAGAAGGCTAAACGGCAGCTTCTTCCACGGGCTCCTCCTCTGGGTATGGCTCCACACCTAACTCCTGCTCGTCTAACTGAAAGGAGTCTGCCATTGTCGGTTTCACAATGTAGGGCCCCAGCCAAAGAAAAGAAAAATCTGGTTAGACAATTGTCTAAGTACATTTTAAGCTGATGAATTATTATGAATGTTAAGTAATATCACCATTTGGCAACATCTAAGCAACATATATATATGAAAAGGAGTGGCAAGCAATACAACAGAAATAGGGAAACTATAAATCATCATTTATATCTTAAGCAAAGAAAATGGAAGAGACTGAGACATGTCTCGCATACAAACTGAACAAGGAATGGCGTATAAATATACATAACTGTCATGTGCTGTAAGAAAAGTTATACATCCTAAACATGCTGGTGATCAATAAAAAATATACCAATTAAAACAAGTTAACTCAGCAGTGGTACATATAAATATCAGCAAGATTCTAACATCTTAAATATATATAAAAGAAGTACAATAAAATAGTTAACTGAATAAGAATACTGAAAGGTAAACAACAATAACAACAACTGTATATAAAAATATACGTGTACAATCTGCCATACAGAAAAGAGCTACACTAGCTCACCAAATAGGGCTGAAGATCTTAGCACCAGTACGGCTAAGGCGGTTCCTAGCACGATACGGCTAAGGCAACATCAGTCAACGGAAAAGGCCCTAACACAGTATGGCTAGGGCGGTTTCTTAGCACGATACGGTTAGGTCACCAACAGACATACCTGAAAGATCCTAGCACCAGTATGGCTAGGGCGGTTCCTAGCACGATATGACTAGGGCAACAATCGGTATGAGCAAAAGAACACTGAGAGGTAGCTCAAACACATCAAATCATTATCTTCTCATTAACTACTTTAATATTTTCACAAGGAATCTAAGGAGTCTCCATATTTTCCTAACATTTTATTCATGCATCAAATGTCTGATATGATATGCTCAGGGAAATATGGCACAAAAATATAAGGAATGCGTAGCAATAAAATATCAAATAGAAGCAAGAGACTCTACTAAACATGGTGATATCATTTGTTTTCTACTTAACCTTCTAACTATTCCAAGTTACACAAGTTCAGGATCACCGTTTTCCTACTATCGAGTGTAACTCAGAAATTCATCCTTATAAGTTAAAAAAAATTAGAACTGATCAGGTTCTAATTTAGATCAATCAGATAGATGGCTATGAGTTAAATAAATGAATCATACGTCCTAGTTTTGTGAATTTAGACGTTCTAACTAAGATCTTATCAAGATCTTCTAAACCTATGGATTATAGATTAAACACTATGAGATTTAGGTTTAATCACATAATCCAGAGATGATAAGGCCTAAGTTCTAGGTTTTATTCTATAAGTGATCTACTAGTTAAGGCAGATCCTATTAAATAATCAAACTTAATATGATGAATCTCCTATCTTAAATCTAAAGTTAAAAGACAAAATAATCAGAACGAGTTGTAAAATAAAAAAAAGTCTAGAAACTAATAAAACCAATGTTTCACCCATTGGGTAATCCAGTTTACCCAATGAATGAATTCTAACCTATAATCTAGTCCTAGTCTCAAGAAAGATCCTTAAGGTGTAGTGCTTAAGACTTTAACAAAGATTATTAGAATCTAACTTAAGGATTAATTTTACTCACTTGATTGATATTAAGAAGATTATAACATTTGTTTAGGGTTCTGGAATGTTATCTAAAGGGTTGGGGCACTTAATCCAATCTTAGGGCAAAATGACTATTTTGCCCCTACTTTAAGGGTCAAAAAGTCAACTTTTGACTTATATGTTAGAATTGAATTCTCTTAGTTCCAATTGATTCCTTACTGTCTAACTTGAAAATAGACAGTAAGTACGTCCAAATTGAACTCCAAACGGTCAAGTTATGACCAAAATGAGGCTAGGGGTAATTTGGTTATTTACCTAAATTTCTAGGGTTCAGATCCTAAATATTATTTTATTATATTGATGACATTGAAATTCTAGGCTAGTTAGCATCTTGAATTTTTCAATTTGGAGTTGATTTGACTAAGTTATGGCTGTTTGAAGTCTAGGGGCATTTTGATCATTTTTCACCAAGGATTCTAGGGTTGACTTTTTGTCCTGATGTCCGAATGGGAAAACTAATACTACTGCGGTGATGGAGCCGCTCTCCTGAGCATTTTAAGACCCATATTGACTATGTTTTGATAACCGGGTAAAAAGTTATGAAGCTCTAAAGAGGTCCTAAAATATTACCTCGTTATGCGTAATCCGAAATAAATTTTTACATTACGTTATTTGATTCCTTATATTTTTTTGAGTATTTTAAGACCTATATTGGCTATGTTTGGACCATGAATCAGAGAATCTTCCTATTAAATTACCAGAGTTTAATAAGATAAGATCTCTACTGTTAATTATAAGATTCTTAGAGATAGAGATATAGTAGACAGTTAATGGCGATGTAGGTGGATTCCTACCAGATGCCAAATCACTTAGGCATAAAGAGAGTCGTATTCCTACTCATATAATCAAAGTAAAAAGGCCGCGTAGCGGAACTGAATCCTATAAAAAGTTATTAAACTTTTAAGATTTAATATTCAAAAATATAATTTGAATTATTTTACTATTCATTTATTCAAATTGTATTATTTTACTGTTTATTCATAAAGTTTTTATATAAAATTTCTGAAATTATTAATCCTTAATTAATTTGTGATTAATTAGGCTTAATTCTTAATTAACATTAATTAATCTATTATTTAATATTTTACTGTAGCAAAGTAATTAGCACTAATTACTTTTTAATTAGCCCTAATTCTCTGTTAATATTTAATTAAAAATAATTAATTAGGTTTTATTGTTCAATGATAATTAATTAACCTAATTACTATTTAAGGTTTAATTAATATTTAATTAACCCTAATTAATCTCTAATTATACTTAATTAATTAAGGTTACTGTTCAAAAATAATTAACACAAATCCTAACTTAATTAACCGCTAACTGTAATTAATTAATCATTAACAGTTATTAATTAACACTAACAGTAATTAAATTATTAATTAAATTAACAGACAGTGGGCCCCACTAGACACGTGGCACTGCTAGAGGCTGCCACGTGGCACTGTGGGCCCCACAGTAGCTGACTCAGCTCGGGTAACTAGGCAGTGGGCCCACCTGACACGTGGCACTGCCAGAGGCTGCCATGTGGCACTGTGGGCCCTAGAGGTGCTGACTCAGCTCTGGTGATTGGGAAGTGGGCCCCCACCTGACACGTGGCACTGTGGGCCCCAGAGGTGCTGACTCAGAAGGGGTGACTGGGCAGTGGGCCCCCACCCAACACGTGGCACTGCCAGAGGCTACCACATGGCACTATGGGCCCTAGAGGTGCTGACTCAGCTCTGGTGACTGGGCAGTGGGCCCCACCTGACACGTGGCACTATGGGCTCCAGAGGTGCTGACTCAGCTCGGGTGACTGGGCAGTGGGCCCCCACCTGACACGTGGCACTGCCAGAGGCTACCACGTGGCACTGTGGGCACCAGAGGTGCTGACTCAACTCGAGTGATTGGGCAGTGGGCCCACCTGGCACGTGGCACTACCAGAGGCTGCCACGTGGCGCTGTGGGCCCCACTTGGGAGCCGAACCGCCACGCTGGCTCGGGTTGTGGGCCCCCCACATGCCATGTGGTGTGCCCAGTGGCTGCCACGTGGCCTGGTGGGCCCCTCGGCAGAAGCCGAAGCGTCGCGAGCTTCGGCTAGTGGGTCCCACTGGACACGTGGCAGACCTAGAAGGCGCCGCGTGGCAGTGGTGGGCCCCACCCGGCTGACGCGGACCCTGCTCGGGTCGACCCGGCCCGACCCGGACTTCGTCTCCCTCGCGGAGACGGCCCGAGGGCGCCGGGCTAGGGCACGGTTTTTGCCGGCCTTCCCGGCGCCGGACCACCTCGGCCCGCACGGCCGACGGCAGCCCTCGACGGGGGTACACGCCGGTGGGCGAACCTTCGTCGGAGGTGGCCGGGATCACCGGCAATCCTAAACCCTAAATTCTAGGGTTCGGGCCTAACGGTTTCTACTGTAGCCATAACCCTAATTGCCGTTGATCCGGTTGGGCTAACCTTGATCAGACCCGTTGGATCGTCAATCGGGACTTTGGAATAGCTATTCAAAATAAAAATTGCAACAATCGAAGGAGGAACGGGGGAGATCGGGGTACCTTGTGTTCGACGGCTGCGGGGGCTCGGACGGCCCGGGTGGTTTCGGGGCTCGGGTTTCGCAAACCCGGAGCCTCGACCTCGCCTGAGGCCCATAAGGCCTCAGGCGACCTTGCCGAGGACGGGGGAAGGCCGGATTGGCCGGGCGGGGCGGCCATTGCGCCGCGTGTCGCGCGGACGGAGCCGTCGAGGACAACGGCTCCGCAGCCGTTGGATCCGGGCGCGATCCAACGGCTGAGATGGTGCCGTTTGGATAGACGGTGCCGTCAGCTACAGTTGACGGATCCATTAAATACTTAACGGCACGCCGTTAAGTATTAAAATAATATTTTTTTTAAAAAAAAATTCCAGAAAATTTTGAACATATTTTTCCTAGTTAATTTGAGGTCAAGGAATTCAATGGCGCAGTCGGATTTTCAATCCGACGAGTATTTTGATACCTCGATTTCCGGGGTATTTTTATTATTAAAATATTCGTCGAAATTTCGATGACTTCCGATTGACACGAAAACTTCACCCCAAGCTAATTTGGGGTCAATGAACACAATGGTGGTGTCCGTTTTTCAATCGGAGGTCTATTTAAATATGTCAATTTCTAGGGTTTCTGGATTTCTAGAAATCGGGATTCGGTCCGTTTGACTTTTGATTTGGACTAGGTCTCAAAAGTTGACTCCACTTAACCTAATTAGCACTTATAATTGTATTTAAGACTTAGGATTAGTCCTAATCAACTATGATAACAACTCGAGTTGTTACAGATTCATCCTATTAAGTTTGATTTGCTTAATAAGATTTACATTAATTAATAGATCAGTTTATACTGAAACCTAGATCTTAGGTCTTACCTTTGGGATTATGTAATTTAGCCCAAATCTCGTGGTATTAAATCCATAATATCTAGTTTGTAGATTTTGGTTAGCTAATAGTTTAGAATGTCTGAACTCATAAACTAGGTCGTGATTATTTCTCATGGTCGATATTGATTAAGCATATTATGACCTAGCTAGTAATAATATTTTGTAACATATAATGGCGTACTTCTAAATTACACTCGATAGTATGAATTAAAGATCCTGAACTTATGTAACTTGGAATAGTTAGGATGTTTACATTAGACAGTAAATGATATCACCATGCTTAGTAGAGTCCCTGGCTTACTATTTGATTTTGTGCCCCACAATCCTTGAATTTTGTGCTTATTTTTCCTTGAACATATCATATAACAAAAACTCTATTGCATGAAAATAAAAACTTAGAATATCATGAAATTATTTGCATTTAGGTTCAGTTCATGATGGATTATGGTGCATATTACTATAATTGACAGGGGTAAGGAGAGATCAGGATGCTTAACATCACTCATTGAGGAGAGTGTGTTAAGCTTGGGACCCGTTTAGTCTTGCTGCATACTTGACTCCTCAACTATTTTTTGAAATTATCCACAGAAACAAATGTAAAATAACTAAAAGATATTCGCATAGTATTATCTACCTCTCAAGTCATACAGTATTATGTTGTTATATTATGTTCGCCCTAGCCCATAAAGGCTATGAGAATATATTGGGCTGAATTGGCTAATTCTTTCTAATATGGCAGTTATAAGTTCTTTTTAGTTCAGCTTACTATATTCTATATTGTTGATGCATTTTATTTTAATTTGCTATATTTTTCCCATGATACCTGCTTACTTGAATAGATGCATATATATATATATATATGATGCTAGACTTTATTACTTATTATATGTACCACTTCTAGATTAATGTTTTAAATTAGCATATGTCATATGATCATCAGCATGTTTTAGGTTAGACTTTACTTTTCTGTATTTTTTTACTACATTACATATGTATGCCCTACCTTGTTTAATTTACGTGAGGTGTGCTTTTATCTCAATTATTACTAAATTATAAATATTGTATTTATAACTTATACTCATCCTCTTGTATACTTACTTGCTCTTATGCTATATAGATATTTTATTTGGTTTAGAATAAAATAGTGATATTAACAAATGCTTAATAAATTACTTGCCTAAAATGTACTTAGATATTTTTTCTAACAATATTTTTTTCTTTATTAGCTGTGGCCCTGGCATTGTGAAACCGAAAATGTCAGATATTGAGCTGTTTGAGGAGCCAATGCTTGAGGAGGAACCTTACATAGAAGAGGCGCAGCAGCTTGGAGCAGATGATACATAGTTGCTTTTATATTCTTTGTGAGGATGAGAGTATTTTTATTTCATTTTCTAAACTTTAATTAAAATGTTGTAATAATACAGGTACTCGTGACTGTGTTTACTTTCTGCACATTATTATTTATTGAGCTATATTTCTATTTTCTCACTTAATATAAGGTGAATGGATGTAATATTTATTTCCTTTTGCTTCAGCACTCTATAAGTATGATAGACTTAGTGACTGATTTTCATAATTATTCTGTTCACATCCCTCCCCTATTATTGGATTATGAATCTCTCCTAATCCAATGATAAGTGAAGGATTTACTAGAGTGACACTCCACTTCTTAATCTAATAATTGTGGGCTTAAGGATTGGGATGCCATAGTTGGTATCAGAGAATTCCATAAGGTGTCAGATTAGAATTTGTATTCCACTCTACATAATGGATGATTCTTCTATCAATCAGTCATTAACTAAATACTTGAGTTACATCCAAGCACCATAATTATGAGCTCAAAATAATAAGAGTATAAAAATGGAACTGCATGCATAAGTAAAATATCAGTAAACTAATGTAACTTAGAAAATCATTAGACGTGCAAGGATGACGCTTGGGTGGCATTACCAATGATTTGAAGATAGGTGGGAATACATCGTCCAACTTCATCAGCAGTACGAGAGGTACGTAGAAGAAATGTCAGACCCTGAAGTCTGAGTGCTGGATCGACTACTCCAGCAAGGTGTATTTAGGGGATACGATCTCCCTGTTGTAGCCAAGGAGTGGCTGAAACGGGTAGATTTTGTGTTTAAAACTATTAACTGTCCAGACAATGTTAGAATCCATATTGTATCCCATCTCCTACACAACAAAGCCAAGGATTGGTGGAACGTCACCCTACGAGCACTCACCTAACGGCGTGAAGAAATGCAAAGGGAGGTCACCTATGCGAACTTTCACCGTGTCTTTACTGCCAGATATATCGGATAGACATCTTAGCTTTTATTCACATGCTACCTATTTCACATTCTGCATTTTATACCTTAATTTTGAAATAAATGTTAGAGTCAGAGTTGAACTAATATTCTTATGTCACTTGATCTGAATATCAAAGAATATTACTATACGAGCATGTTAGTATACAACTTTTTCACCTACTTTGAAGATAAGTGGAAGTTCAATGTGTACTTGGCAAAAAGATATAGGAGAGAAGTCCAAGGGGTCTCCTCGGCAGGAGCCAGTGTTTTGGAAAGAATGCTAGAAGATGATGTATATCGAGGACTGAACTTCCCCATCCTAGCTAAGGAGTGGTTATGAAGAGTGACCAAAGTGTTCGACGATCTAGAATTCCCATATTGCATTCGACTCGACATCATCGACATCCTCCTCCAAGACTACGCAGAGGAGTGGTGGGCTCGCAAAGTGTGGGTATTCGAGCGTGGATCTGCTCTCTGTTGCCGAGAAATGACTTACGCTAACTTTTCCCAGGCTTTCACTGAAAAATACATAGGATAGACTCTATGTTTTCCCAGTTATTGTCTTTTATTATCTGATGTTCTATCTACTGTTTCCGATGATATATTTCCATTTCTGATTAATAATAGATGTGAAATATTATGATTCCCTTTTCTGAATTTCTGAAAGTGTGTTGTTTTTAATTCATACTTTAGTAGAAGACAATGAATCCTGGACAGAGCCCCTCTCCTGCTCCCTCCAGCACTTCCTCCAGCAAGGTAAGTGCCTTACTGGAGGTAGTCAAACTATTGGTGGAATCCCACCACAAACAAACAAAATCCAGCCAAAGACATGCTAAGAAGGTCGCCGATACTCAGGCCAAGTAGGCCAAAAGATTGGAGCAGTTGCTGGTAGCTCAGATAAGCCAGAACTGTACCACAACCGAAGTTGCCCCAATGTTATAATGCTCTCACCAGCATCATTTAAAGTCTACAAAAGGGCTATTACACAGCTTCCTCTGCCTGTATAACGACCGCCTCCTGACCGTCGTCGAGTAACACTAACTCGACTACGATCAAGTGGTGGCTGTCACTAATACCACAAATAATAGACAATATATATATCCATGATATTAATCTAAATATGAGCAAGGCTTTAGCAGAAACATAAGCAAAGTAGTGCATAAAATAAGAAAAAAGGCATTCAAACATTATTCACAGCTATCTATTCATATATAATATGGAAAATGTAGAATAATAAGAAAGAAACTCATTTATTACATTTAATTAAATATGAACAACATAAATTTTAATAACTGAGCAACATCTCCTTCTTTACAGAATATCAATCTCACCTGACCTTCTATCACTAGCACACCCCCAAGCACAAGGTCTGAGATAACACGTGATGCTGCCATATGTACATATATGACAGGGCCAAGCCAACGAAGGAAAAATAATATTATACTTATAAAGTCTAAGTACAATAAAGCTATAAAATAACATATACTTGCATTTAAAAGATGTTATTCAGCATAATAGTAAGACAAAAATCAGGCTGTAGAAATACTATAAAGTAACTAAAAGTATAAGGCTGTACAAAATTAAAGCAAAGTAAAGTAAGAGTGCAGAAAAGCTATAAAGGCACTATATAATTGGAACTGTAAATACTGAACAAAGTAAAATATAACTGAAATCTAAATACTGAAAGTTAGTGAAAATATCATATATTCTGAAACCAATGTAAGAATGTTGAATGCTATACTAAATATCACCGGGATCATGCATCTAAATATGCCATAACACGGTATGCCACAGATATGTAATAGGATTATCACTGAACGGCTATGAGTCGTACGGTCCAATTGTGGGGCCCCGTACCCCACCGTGGCCACGCTAATACTGATATTATCATAATTACAGGAAGCACAGTGTTCCAACTTGGCAAATCCCCAACTTAAGTAAAGTCAAGTAGGACCCAACCTGCTTTAAGCCAAGGACTTGTCACCTGGTACTGTGAACATATATCAATACAAATCGAAGTGGCAGAAGCAAGAAATAGTATAATATAACATCCCAGCATAATACAGAAAAGTATATAAGAGTAAGAGGAACAGTAACTCAGATCAAATGCAGAAAAGTATATACATCCAAAATTTAATTATTACACACTGAATTAAAAGAAAGATCTCTCAAAAGCTCACTACAAGAAATAAAATCTAACTAAACAATAGTAGAAAGATCCTCCTCCTGCACCGGCTCCTCTCCTGCAGCACTACCAACGAACAGCTCCAAATCTGATATTTGTCGATATCACAAATGCTAGGGCCCCAGCCAACAAAAAAAAAGTTACAGTTAGACAAATTATCTAAGTATATTTTAAGCTATTTAAGTATATTGAATATTTAAAGATATCATGTTTAACTACTTTTAAACATGCAAGCAACATATGGTGCATCAAGCTACAAGAAAAAGGATAGCTATAAACTATTCATTTATAACTAATCAATAAGTATATAAAGTAACATATAAAGCAGCAACTAAGCAATGTGAGGCTAAAAAGCAAAATAAATTGCAAGTACTGAAATAGCTGATCCTAACATGCTTATGATCACATGGGAATATGCTGAGTTTATAAAAGTAAACTGTACTAAAAAGTGCTGAAATATATATATGAACTAGCATCCTAAACATGCCAATATTTAATAACTATTCAATGAAAACATATATACAAGCATGTAAATTTAATACAAAAAAGGCCACTGAAGCATGTGCAAAAGCAAGCTAAAGGCATAAATGTACTAAAAAGTAAAGCCACTGGGACATGTGGCAGAGAAAGCCAAGTACTAAAGTAAGGCTACTGAAGTATGTGGCAAAGTAAAATAAAATACTGAACTGAACTGAAGTAGGAATATGCCTAGTCCTAGTACTGCCATAACATAAATAGGCCATACAAGGCGTCTAAGTAAAAAGTTCAACATGTGTCCATCCTAGTGGAATGCTTTGCTTGAATTTGTTATGCCAAAATCATTATTGAATAAGCCAATTGAGACATATTAATCTGTGGGCAAGAAAAGAGATGTAAAATCTCAAATATATGGATGAAACGGATGACAAAAATCGAGAATATATAATTGAAAGAGCTTGGATCATATCAAAATAATTTATAAGATATAATAATTTTTAAATTTATAATGCTAGCAAGCAAAGAACCATAAAATTGCACAAATTTTTTTCTAAATCACAAACTTGCTTGGAGCTGGCAGGCTCTAGCTCTTCTTCAACGACATCGCAGCTTTTCTGGCTTAGAAGAACTACCCACCTCCTCATGTGCGCCTGCTTGCATGCTTGCTAGCATACATCATTACAAAACATGTAGTCCATAATATTTAAAATTGTTAAGTCACTCGTGTAATGGCCATAGTCAAACTATACATCACTTATAAGATAAACCTTTTAAGTAGTAAGTTTGCTCACTCTAGTCCTTTCTTTCCTTTTATTTACATGAATAAGAAGCCTTACAATATAAATAAATAAATAAAACACATTTAATTTATACCCTTATGTCCTATTATCACCACCTCATCTAATGTGAGTTTATAGATAAGTTTATATGTCAAACCTTATATCACTCATAAGATAAACATTTTAAGTAGTAGGTTTGCTCACTTTAGTTCTTTCTTTCCTTTTATTTATATAAATAATAAGCCTTACCTCAAAGATTGAAAAAAAAAAACACACTTAACTTAAACCCTTAATCCCTATCACCACCTCCTATAATGTGAGTTTATAGATAAGACAAAATGCATTAATCACTAAAAGCAACACCTAAGAAAATTAAGCTGCTAAAAATTACATTTTAATAGTTAAGAAATTTCATATTCTCAGCACACACAAAATATCTTACCATGAAGGAGAACTTTGTAAATATAATTTTAATAAAGAATAAGTATGAAAACTACATACCTTAACAAATTTAATTGATGATAGAGAGAAGAAATTAATGTGTTGCTAGCTATCAAAAGCCTGAAAAATAATCACAAATATATGTAGTCAATAAACTTAAAAAAAGAAAATTGTATATCTAAATATGTTAATAAATTAATTTAATAAAATACTTTAAAATTTTACTTTACTTACAACAAGAGTTATGTTATTGAATATTTCTTCGTACACAATAATTTTAGTATACTTAATTGGGTGACTAAATTTATCAAGACACAATATTCGTAATCCATTTCGATTTGTCACTCAAAATAATGCAACATAAAGTTGACCATGCGTAAAAACTGGTTTTGGCAAAAATAATCCAACAGTACTCAGTATTTGACCTTGGCTTTTATTTATTGTTATAGTAAATGCAACCTTGATAGGAAATTGACGTCGTATAACTGAAATGGAAAATAATAGTTTTGCGATGTCATTGAAATTCTAGGTATGATAACTGTCTGACCAATATTTATTCATGTTAGAATTTTTGCTTGAAGAATCTTGATCCAAATCTTTTTAATGATGAGGCGTGTACATTACATAAGCCTATTGCTTAATTCAAATTACATAATAAGATTATAGGGACCCCAACTTTCAATTGAATGCAATGATCTGCTAACCCGCTAAACTTAATGCTATGTATTAACTCATGATTGTACCCAAAAGCTTTAGTTGTTATTCCATATTCGTATGAAATATGGTCGGCACTATAAAGATTTATTAAATTTTCTGGTAACTAATTAAGGATCATGTGATTGATTAGGTTAATATCATCATTTGTAAAAGTGAAAATACAACGTGATTGCAAATAAGTGTGAGTATAACAAAAATTATTGAGATCTGGATAAATAAACTGTAACAACCCAGGTTATTACTTTGCTCAATTAAGACTAATCTAAGTCTTAATTAAGGTTCTAAGTCACTAATCAAGTGATTTGAAACTCATCTCCGAAACCTAGGTCAAACCAAGAAGTCAACAAAGTCAAAACAAGAATTCTGGAAAATCCCAAAACCTGGAAATTTGACTTTTTATCTGGACCTCAGATTGAAAATCTGACTTCGCCATTACGTTCAGAACACCCAAATTAGCTATGGGTGAAATTTTGGAGGCATTTGGAAGTCGTTGATTTTTCGTCGAATATTTTAATATTATTTAAATACCCTAAATAATCAAGTAAATAAATATTCGTCGGATCGAAAATCCGAGTGCGCCGTTGCGTTCCTCACCCTTCATTTAGCTAAGGGTGATTTATTGGGAAATTTTTTTTGAATATTTTAAATAAATTAGATTAATTAATTAAATGTATAAGATTTTATTATATATTAATATTAATTAAATTAAGCTAATGGTCGCCGTCTTCTTTTAGTCACGCCGTCACCCTAGAATGCTAAGCACGCCATTCAAGTTGACGGGCCCTCGGCGTCGTCTGATCGAAGGATCAGACGGCTGTGGCCCGTCGTTCTCGTAAGAACGAACGCGTGGGAACGCGGAGGCTCCGCGTGTCTGCAGGCGAAGCGCGGTGCGCTCATCGCTTGGCAAATGGCTTCCCCGCCGCTCCTAAGGCACAATATTATCCATTTCGCTTCATTTCGCTTGGATGCATCTTTGAATCTTCAGTTAAGCGTGCCGATAAGTTCAGCGAAGGATCAAGACTGTGAGCCTTCGTTTGCCGTCCATTTTCAGGTATCGTTCCTTCTTCAACTCTTATTTCATTTGCTTCAAATGGAATTCGAATATCTATTTCATGTTCTAGATTAGCAATTTAGCAGTACAGATCAGACTCTAGCGATTCTAATAGATCCAATTTAGCATTTTGTGTACAGTTGTTACAGTTACCCTCTTCGTTCTTAGAAAATTAGGGTTGTCTATTTCTCGAAGCCTCGATCATCCCAGGTCCAGATCTCTTAGCCGATGGTAAGTGCTAGATTAGCCCTTTTCGCAGCCATATATTCAGGCCATAACCGTCACCGTTAAGATCCCTAGCCGGCATGCCCTAGTTCGACTCTGTTTCAATCTGTCGAGGAAGACGCCGGCCCATTTGGGGCTGGGCCGGGTCAGGCGCGACCCGTGAAGTCGGAGCCGGGTCGCGTGCGTGTCAAGATGGTGGGACCCTCATACAGACCGACGACCAGTCCAGTCTCGACGCGTGTCCGGCCTGTCGGACAGATCAAGTCGTGGACCCCGCACTGCTCGTTTTGGCCAATACGCTGCTGACGCGTGTCCTGCACGCTGGCAAAGTTGATGTCGCGGCGCAGTCGTGGGTCCCAGCTGCAGAAATAAACTAAAACATTTAAATATATATATGATTATATGTCAGATAATTATAAATTATATAATTATATATATATGAATAATAACAACAGATAATCAGTATTGATTAAAATTAATTTAATTAATTCTAAACTTTAAACTATAATAACTTGCAAATTATACATCCAAATAATACAAATAAATATACCAAATTAATCAAAAAAATATAAGGAATTTATTGATGCCAATAATTTTACATTTGGACCTGTATTTAGCAAAGTGATTTTTAGGGTTTAAAGTTAATTTAAAATAAATGTCACAAACCTTATTTAGCTCATAACTTTGTACCCAATGATCCAAACATACCCAATATGGGTCTTAAAGTAATCAGGAAACTCTAACGATTAATTTGATAGTATTTATCTTGCTGTTTGGATTAGTGTTTGCCTAATCACATTTAGGACCTAACCCTAATTAGGTTAATTAACCCTAGAACTTCAATTGACCATAACTTGGTCAATTGAGCTCCAAATTTGATGATCCAAAAGTCCATTTAGATCAGAAAATCTTAATTAACAGTAATATGTAAAAATATTTTAGATCCAATGGTTAGATTTGCTAATCTTCCCTAATTACTCTAAATCTTAATTAGTGAATATTAGCAAATCTAATAACCCAAATTGAGTGATTTGAGTTTTAGAGGACTCATAGAACTATTTAGAATCAATCTATAAGGTTGGATTATAGTTTGAGTGATTAATTTTGTTAATCACTCACTAATCAGCTAAACCCTAAATAGGTCTTAACTTAGTCAAATTAGGTCCAAATTGAGCCTACCACATATCATTATGATCAATGAGCTATTTGTAATTCATAGTCACTGATTTTGTTTAATTTGGATACTAATTGGAAAAGTTAAGATTTTGACCTATAATTAAGGATCCCTTAATTAATCCTTAAACCCTAGATCTTGTATTGGCCATAACTTGGCCAATACTTATCAGATTTCAGCAAATTTAAGTTCTATGGAGAGCTTAGGCAGTAAAGAACAATAATCTAAAGGAAAATTTAACTTTCACTTAGTCAAATTACTAAATTACCCTTATGAGTCAAATTCACTAATTTGATCTCATATGGCTTAATAATCACCCAAAATTAACTTAGTTGCTGTCTAATCTTATATTAGACAGTAAGAAACACTTTCCAAAAGAAAATTTCAGAAATTAAGCCCTAGATCAAAATTTGATCTTTTGAACTCTTAAGTAGGGGCAAAATGGTCATTTTGCCCAAATTTAGGGTTTAGCCTTTAAAAGCTCCAAATTCAATTTCTAATCACTAAAATCAGTAATTAGAATGATTTAGAACTGAAATTAATCAAATTTAAGTCTAAATTAGGTTTTGATTAAAATCTCAGAATTTGCTCTTTAAAAAAAAAAAATTCCTAAGTAAATTATGAGTGTTTATCTTTCTTTAATCATTCTTAGACCCATTCTTAAGTCTTATAACATTAGTTAGGATGTGTGTCTTGAGAGATACTCTTAGTAATTAAGAGCCTTAATTCCTAAGATTATGAATAGATCTTAAGTTTAGAATTCATCTATTGAGTAAATTGGGTTACTCAATTAGATGAAACCTTGAGTTTTCTAGTTTATAGATTTTCTTAGTTTATTAAATGATTATTTGATCTTTAAACTTTAGAACTAAGAATAGAGATCTATCCTAATGAATTTGATTTATCATTAGGATTTGCCTTAACCTAATCTGTGAGTTTTGGGTTCTAAACTTAGACCCTTAGATTATACCTTTAGATTAAGTGATTAGACCCCATCATCTGGAGTCTAATTCTTAATCTATTCATCTTGATTTGGCTAATCAAGATGAGGTTGGGATGAATTAAATTACAAAACTAGGTCGTTAATTTATTCATTTTAACCAAATAATTGTCTGTTGATTTAACTATAATTAGAACTTGGCCAGTCCTAATTATCTTCAACTTATAGGATTCGAGATTCTAAGTTACAGAATGTGTAAGAATTGATAATTCTGAAACTTATGTAACTTAGAGTAGATAGAACGAATAAAGTAGATAACAAAAGATATTACCTGTGTTTTAGATAGAGTTTCTTGCACTTTGATTTTGATGCTTCGCATTCCTTGATTTTGAACCTTATACCTTGAACATATATTATGTACTTAAGATATTTGATAAATATCTTATGTCAATTTTGAACATTCATAAATAGCATTGTGTTTTTATTTCACAAGTGGTTTGTAAGGTGTAGCTTGATTAGTATACCTCTTCGATCAACTCGTTCGGGGTCAGCTTCTTGTAGGGGGTTTCAGTCCGATAGTCTATGCCATGCCTAGTCCATGGGATAGGATGGATAGACTCTTGCCCTACTGACTATAGAGTCAGGATTTTGATATGGTTATACTAATTCAAGTACACTTACATTCAGTTCTGTCTTAGCTCATCAGGCTAAGAGTTTCAGTGATGTTTAGTTCAGAGTTCTTAGCTCATCAGGCTAAGATTTTGCTGAATTCGTGTTCAGTTCAGATGACTTATATAGTCACTATAGTTTCAGTTTACAGTTACTATTTTACTTATATATTCTGCATCTCAGCACTGTTTTACTCACAGTTTTCATGCACATGTTATAGGATGCTAGTTCTACTTACTGTTTTCATATGCTCACATAGTATGTTAGTATTTTCAGTTTTATACTGTTCAAATTATGTACGTCACCTAGCATAATTTGTTTGATCATAAGCATGTTTTAGGTTGTACTTTTCTTACAGGTTTACTTTTCTTTTACTTACCTGTTTTTGTTGCAGTTGCTTGGAGGAGGTATGTATTACTTCATATTTGTTTAGTTATAAACTGTAGTTTATAACTTATTACTGTTCTTTTGATACGCTTTTCTGCACCTATTTTGCTCAGTTCTGTTCTTAAGGTGATATCTATTTAACTTAATAAAATTGTTTGCCCTAAAATGTACTTAGACACATTGTCTAACCAGTTTTTCTTTTGTTGGCTGGGGCCCTACCATTATGAAACTGATAATGGTAAGTTCTGAGTTTGTTGGGTTAGCAGATCCAGTGGAGAGTTTGCCATTGGAGGAGGAGCCCGTTCCTGAAGATTTGTAACTTTAGTTTCTATTGCTTGTGAGATCGAGAGTTTCCTCTTTCAGTTCTTTAAACTTATTAAATGTTGTAATAATACAGGTTTATATTTCTCTTTCAGTACTTTACTTATTCTGTATTGTTATATTTATACTGTATTGGATGGATGTTATACCTTTTATTGCTTCCGCACTCTGAGTTCTTGTATGATCATTTAGTGATAAATTCTGAGATGAATGGCAAAATCCTTATTTAAACTGGATTAGAATGTGTGTCTAATCCAATCTTAAGTGGGGACCTTGTTATTTGGTGACCCCTCTACCGTAATCATGTTAACTTAAGGGTTAACAGGACCACGGCGGGGCTGGGCCGCCACATAAACTGTATCAAAGATTTGAGAGGGTCATTTACATTATGAATTAAAAGATCATCAAGTATCATTATCCAATTACTTAATGAAGGATATTCAAAAACATCTCCACCAATTTTGCCTTCATCAATATTTAAGAGCCAATCAGCAAATTGACATGTCAATAATGATTCAACAGATTCGATATCAACATTTTACTGCAAACACATATTTGTTCGGAGCTCATATAATTTATAAAATTTCCAAATATAATATCTTTGTAATCCTGCAGCAATAATATCTTCTTGAGTACCTTTTCTTATAACTGGGAGAATTTATTTAAAATCTCCACCGATGGCCAAAATCTTTCCACCAAATACTCTATTTTCGAAATTATGTATTTTAAAATTCATTAGATCTCTCAAAGTACAATCTAATGCTTCAAATGCAAAATGATGCATCATAGATGCTTCGTCCCATATTATTAAATCAACAATCTGTAGTAGCTCTGAAATCTCAGATTACTGTGAAATAACACATATTGATAGTTCTATGAGAGATAAAGGAATTTTAAATCTTGAATGTGTTGTACGTCCACTGGGTAATAACAATGCTGCAATCCCAGATGATGCAACTGTTATAATAATCTTTCTCTCAGATCGCATCTTAGCTATAATTATTTTCCAAGGAAATGTCTTTCATGTCCCGCCATTGCCATATACAAAGAATAACCCACCTTTGTTTGAGATGCATGATTCAATGATAGCTTCATAAATATAATGTTGTTCTGAATTCAATTATTGATGATAATTTTGAAATTGGCCATACGATAAATTGACTTCATAATCGAATTCCTCTAAAATTAGACGATTATGAAAATTCACAGAGCTATGAAGGTAAATGCATTGAGTCAAAATTACGAAGTGACTTTCCATTGTTATTTAAAATCCTTTCAAATTGTTATAGTGCATAATTTAACTTCTTGAATTAGCAATACCAGAATTAGCATATAGAGAATGCTTATGAATGAAAAAATATATATCTTCAACTAATTTGTCAAAATGCTTATGCCATAATTCAATAAGATTGTTAACCTCGAATACATAAGAATAGTTGCAAACACATTTCTTAATTGAGTAGGAGTTGCCCATGTTGACGCCTCAGTTAAAGCATCATCCCATTTGGTATCCTCACCAATTAGCCCCAGTGCATAACACATTGCTCAGAATGTTAAGTGTATGACATCATTGAACAATTTTAAATCACCAAAACATTGAGCACCTTTAACAATATGCAAAAGCATGCGGAGATAAAATCTCTCACTAGAACTAGAATGTGCATGATACAGACCGCCTATTTTGCATTTAGACTTCATATGTAACCATTCTTTTGATGCATTATTCCAAACCCAATATAACGAAAGCTCAACATAAGTAAAATTATGAGCATCTTGATACTTTTGATTAGCAGCAAACAATTATAGAAGTTTTGTTTTCTCAATGTTAGGTCTAGAGATAATATCTTGTAAAATTTTGTTATCATTAAATATAACAATCTGTTCATCCTCAAGATGGTACGACAAACGTTCAATAGACGGATATTGAGCATGTAGTTTAAATGTGAATATTCTCCAACATGCTTCTATTGGCGAGATATATCGACAATCAAGATATTATTTAATCTCATTATAATTTCTATTATTTGAAGGGAAGTTGCCACCATTTTTAGCATTTGAATTTTATAATAAAATTGTCATTCTGTCAGGGCCCTTGTTAACATATTTATAAAGATACTTGATAACTTTGAATATTGCCACAATTTCAACATTTATACGAGCTTCATATCGTAACAAAAGATCCCAATTATATGAAATCACCCAACGATTATCAATATTTCGTCCATTTTTTAAAGCTGTTATCCCATTATCCCTTCGTCTATATGTAACAAAACTATTTTGATCATATATTATTGAAGAAACAAACTTTTTAGGATACCTCTTTGTACATTTGTCATCTATAATGCAGGGAGAGTTAGAGTTTATACAGCAAGGATTATGAATCAAAGTAAGAACTAATTTATGTAAGTATAATTCTGATGTCTTGTCTGGCAACTCAACCATAATTAAAGAATCAATCTCTTCTGTTGTCTTACATTTATATTTTTTATAACAATTATCTAAAGATGTATAGGCAGGAGATCACATTTTTGAAATTATACAACATGCAAATATACAAAAAAAATAAATTCATATTATATATTAATTAAAATTTATATGCAAATCATTACATATTTGAGAATTAAAAAAGTTAGCACAAGTAATAATTTTTTTAAATATTTGTTGCACATCTTTCAAGAACTGCTTCTTTCTAATATTATATATTCTAGCTATAATATCAGGTCGATCATCAACCTCTTGGCTATGAATTTGAAGCAAAGCATCTTGAATTTCACTCCAATTGAGATTGCAAGTGAAAGTAATGAAAAGATCCGGATGACCCATATACCAAAAAATAGCTATTGCATCATGATAATTTTGAAACATATGACGTAGGCTACCATAAAATAAAGAAGGGAGAACATATCTCTTTCCAATATTCGATCTATCATTTTCACCAGAATCAATTGCATCTCTTAGATCTTAGAATAACTCAGTACAAAATTTTGGCTGATTTTTTCTTATGAATCACAATCTATTTTCTTGTATTGCTGCAAACGAGTCTACGATATATTGTTGGAATTGACGACCTACAGACAGTAAAGTGTTTTCATATTCTCGTCGAAATTGAATACGAAAACAATAAAATTCTCTCATCATCACACACTTTGCTTGATATCTAATTCCAATCAACGAATTATATTTGATGTTTGTTGTCCATCTATCTTCACCATAAGGAAATAACAATGGATATTAAAGAGGCATATAATATAGTTATATTTCAGAAATATGCTGCAAATGATCACATTTAGGATTTAAAATTACATCACGACACTTGCTTTCATGGGAATCATCTCCAATCAACAATGCTACAACCTCATTAGATGTTGGTCTAATATATAATCTTCTTTTTCTTGAATGAATAATTTTTATTTTTAACATTTTTATTATTTCTTAAAAAATTACGTGATGATATAAAAATACTAAGTATGAGTTAATCTCATCAAACATGTTCTTAATCATCTCTAATATATATATAATAACTACTATAATATTATAAATATAGCTCTTTAAATGTTCTATTATCATTAATTTAAAATTAATATTTAATTTATAATAATTAAGATTTATTAGTTAAAATTATTATTAAATATATATTAAAGATTAAGAAAAAAAATATATTACTTAACTCTCAAATATTTTCCAAAAATTATGAATAATTAAAATTTAAAATTTAAAATAAATATTTTTATGAGCACTACAAATAAAAATAAATTTAATAATATTTTTTTATTCTATATAATTTTTTAAATCATAATCATCCCTAATTAAGATACCAATACTCTTAAAAAATCTTGCAATCCCTAAGCGCTGTGCCGTAACCCTAATAAAGACAGTATACAATGGGCATTTTGAAGTGATTTCCAGCACTTAGATGAAGGCCAGACCAATAGGAGAGGGTTCTCCCGCCGAACAGCAGTCCAAATCCTTAGTTCGGGGTAAGAAGCCGACTCGCAAGGCGAGCAAGAATAAGAGGAGGAAACGGTCCTGGAGTGAACCCGCCAAACCCAAGAAGCCCCCGACAGCCTTCTTCTACTTCCTGTGAGTTCTGCCTCATCCTTTCCTTTTGGCATATCTTTTTCAGTGCCACATTCCCTGTCGTGGATTTCTATCTAGTCATCTTAGGCTGTAAATTAAATAGGGGATTCTTTTGTTTGGCTCGTGATTAATGGAGAAACGGGAAGATTAGAAAACTCTGTATAATAAGATTTCCCTTTTTTTTTTGGACATGGGTTCTGAAGTGCGTTTTTGATTTAGCGATTGATGATCGAACTTGAAAAATTTCATTCATTGAGCAGAAATGCATTTTACAGGATAAGTTGCATCGTTTGTATGAATGGCATGATTGCAGGCTTAAGTATTTATATTACTAATTGCATAACACTGACACCTGATACGCTGAATCAAGGCCTTTTATAATCCGAGGTTCAGATTAGCTGCCGGCGCTGTGTGGTTCACGGGAATCTAAACGCTATGTATTGTTTTGTAATGTCAATGGGGGATCTGAAATGTTTGATTTGTTATCCCATTAGTTCAGCAATATCAAAAAAGTCGGGCTCAGTCATATTCTTTGACATCTGATGCCGCTGGATGCTAAAATCAGGCGCATCATGATATATGTCGCTGATGAATGTCACTGTTCTTATGCTTCGTTTGAGAGGCGGAGAGAGAGGGAACTTTTTGGAGAGTGACGATATCTATGGTGGAAACGAGGTCGGTAGTTGTGCGGCTAGCGTGTCTGTGCCTTCTCAACTTCATTTGTATCACACCTGCATATTTTAAATATAATAGCACCTGAGCTAATGTTACATTAACATCATAATAGCATTGAGATCTAAGCATCACGATATATTATAGCACTAACATATCTTCACATAACCTAAATAATGTCCAACCAGCCTAGCGTTTCATTTTCATCTGCAAATAAACCATCTTTTTGAGATTATCATAGAATTTGTATGAGGAATTCACCAAGCAAGTAATGTGCAAACATAATGTAATGATTTTTTTAATATGATATGCCTAGGTGCAATTTGTTTGCTAATAATATAAATTTTATTTTATAAAATTAGAGATGGAATTAAAGTAAAACCTGAGTCCTGGAGTACTATTTTATATTTAATGAATTTCATTTTAGTTGGCCTAAAATAGAATTATATGGAATGTAAGTTTAATCATAGTAGGAAATTTAATTATGAGGATATAACAATTGAAAATCACATTACTGAGAACATTGAGATGTTTAGATGTATATTTTTAATCATACAAAATATTGATGAAATAACATGATCCATGTTGGTTGGATGAAATGGAGTGCTTTTGGGGTTTTGTGTGATTGTAAAATTCCACTTTAATTTTAAAGACAATTTTATAAAGCAACTGGAAAACCAGAAATGTTGTGTGGGGCAAAATGTAGATTTATATAACAAGTATTGCTGGAATGAGGATGCTAAGTTAGATGAATGGTTATACACAAAAGGATATGATGAGAAATGAGTAACAATGTTGGACGGGCTTCAATTGAGGAGAAGCTTAGAGAAAATCACCTTAGATGGTTTGAGCAAATTATGTGTAGATTGTTAGATGCTCAATTAGGAAACTGACTTTATGAATTTTTTCCATGTGAAAAGGGGAAGAGGAAGACAAGAAAGACATGGCATGAAAAGTTGCAAAGGATCTGAGGTACTTAGAACTTATGGAAGGATTGTTATTTGACCTTGCACAGTGATGATAAAGGATTCATATAGTCGATCCCACTTGGTATTTGTTGTGGCTAATGCATAAATAGAGAACAACTTGCAAATGCATAAATTTTAATGCAAATGATGCACATTATTTTGATAAATTGTACTTAAAAACATGATTTTATCTTGTAGTAAAACACTTTATATGTGCACTAAGCTCAGTGAAAAAAGTGAAGGGGCTTTTGGAATTGTTTGTCATCAAAATTTTGCTTTGATCTTTGTAAGATTTTCACTCTATTGTGAGTAGTTGGAAATTTCTTGTTTGTTGCATACTCGTAGGAATTAAAATGTCTCACAAAAATCATATTAATGTAAATTATTTAATCGTTTTTCTATTTACCTACTAGACCTATTCAATGGTTCTCATTCTCAACAAGTAATGAAATGCCACACCGTTAAATGAGAAATATCACAAGCTAGTTTGGGCCTATTTTCTTATTTAATAAACTAGCAACTTGCTTAGAGGATTGGAGGAAGCCCCTCTTCCCTTTAATTTATGTATGGAATATTAAACAATAACAACAAACCAAACCTAAATCATGCTCAGTTTGGTCTGGTGCATGAATTTGTTGTCATTATTATGCTATGCTTTATCAAAAAGCAGCCCCTTTCTTCAAATTTCAAGTGTGAGATCATTCATAACAGTCTTGACTTTTTTCTCATCTTCCTTTTCCCTTTTAATATGAGCATAATTTATGAACTCAATTTTTTTTATTGGGACATTTCTTAATCTTTGCTTATTAATACTCAATCCATAAAAGATTATGTGAGCTTATTCTCAATTGGAGCTACTACTACAAACATACTTATTTCATAATATGATAAGTTTGTAGCTCAAAAGCTGCGTATTGGGGCCATTGGGTAGTGGCTTAGCTTAGCAGCTTACTTGAGAATAATTTTTGCAATTTAGTTTATTAGCGTCACGCTTAAAATAAAAAAAATCAGCCAAGTCAAAAGATACTCTCAAACAATTTAGCTACTTAGCTTAAAATTACTCTTATTATATTTTAATCATATAGTTTCAAAAACAAAGATGCTATTAAATGATCTCTTTAATGTTAATTCGAGTAAAGTGCAAAAGTAGAAAATTGTGCATTAAGATTTTCTTAAAAAAAAATATTACATAGCTCCCAAATATCTCCTAAAAAGTATGGATGATTAAGATTTAAGATTTAAAAAATATATTTTTATGGGCCCCACAAGCAAAAATGGATTTAATAATATTTTTTTATTCCACTTAACTCCCTAAATCCTAATCATCCATACTTTTTGGGAGATATTTGAGAGCTATATAGCAATACTCTTTCTTAAAATGTTTATTTGATTCTCTTTGCTTAAATGTCCTTTTACATTTGACTTTATTGTTGCCGGCTGATCTTATGCTGTTTCTCTCTTTTCCCAAGTTAATGTGATATGTTAAAAGAAATATTTATTATCATATTTATAAGCTTTCAAGTTGTTCGTCATACGGAACATTTACAAATCTAAAAATTTGTGCTTCAAATTGCAATTTGCCACGAGGAAGAAAGCTGTGTTTTTTTCATTGGAGATCTTTTCTTATTTTGATGATTGTTCATTTTTTGGGTTTCTGCTTCTATTTTTTTCCCTTCAATTATTAGCACAATTAGAAGATCAATATTTATTATTGTTATTATTGTTATTATTATTCTTATTATTATTAATTGTACTTCCATGACATGGAATCGTTTTATGCCCGAAGGGAAGATTTTAGGAAGACTTACCAACAAGAAAATCCAGATGTCAAATCAATGTGTGAAGTATGATTTGCTATGCTTGCTTAAGCATTATTGCATCTCTAGTTTTTTGGCATGTGATGTGAGCGATATATACATGTCCTTTCAGATTGGCAAAGCATGCGGTGTAAAGTGGAAAACTATGACTTATGAGGTTCGTTTTTATTTCAGTTTTTCTGTTATGGGAAGAAAGTTTTTTTATATCTATTGGCACGTCATGCAGGATCATAGATTTGTGTTAGCCAATTGTAACCTTAGAAACTGTCATTCTTGACATTTTTATAATGAGTTCTACTACATGTCTTCTAACTCTTCCAATTTATTTTTCTTAAAATTGAAAAATAAAATTTCTTAAACAAAAAATATATAAAATTCATTTTTTGTGTGGTGCCGATTGAATATTCAGAAAAGTTTTTTTTTTTTGAACTTTGGGATGGATATATTGAAAATGGGGGCTACTAGTTTTTTTTCTTTTATAAATTGATTGTAGTGTGCTATAAAACTTAAATAAAATTTTAAATTCATATTAAATCATTACTTAGCAAGTTATGCTTTAACAAAAATAAAACAAAATGCAAAACATAAGAAACAGTCAACAAACTCCATAAGATCCAAGATCCCTTCTAAAGCTAAATAAAATTGCGCAAGAGGGTCCTGGTTCGTGGTTGCATCTATGTCGAAGATTAAGTTTAGGTTATCGCTAGGTGTTGCCATTTTTTCTTTTTTTCTACTTTTTTTTTTTCTCTTTATATCTAACAAGGAAATCATATAATTGCTCTAAATTTGAAAGGCTATACTTGAATTTCTCATTTGAGTCCACCTTAAAGTTCTCATATTCTGATACAATTTCAGGAGCTTATGTAACTTGATATTCTTAGGGTCAGGCAGATGAAACTCCAAAGTGAGGAGATTTAAGTACAAATTGTCCCGGGAAGAAGCCTTTACGGAGGAAAAGCATCTTCTATGCAAGATGATTGAAATTTTATCAATATAGATACGGAGCACTTCTGAAAGAATAACCTTATCTTCCTCATCAAAAAAAACCTTTCAACCCTCCTCAAAATTTGGGTTGATCCCAAAAGAATGTTTTAGAGCTTTTGTATGGAAATCACCTTGTATCTCGCAAGCTCCCCCCGTAATCATCAAAAGTATCTAACGACAAACTGACCAAATCACCCACAATTTCTCCTTCGGATTGAGGTGTGGAAGGATAAGCCTCCAAGCCAACGCTTAGAACATCCAACTGAGGGTCTATCTCAAAAGAGACATGGTCTCCTATAGCAGTCAAACTAGATGGCTATATAGGGGCAGAGACCTCCATCATTGCATCTGCAAGATTTGTTCCCAACCTATCATGACCATCTCCAACCAAAAGGGTGGAAGATCAACCACTTCATTTCCTGAGGGAAAAAATACAACATTGCTAACATCGTTTGCAGCCCTTTCTTTCACTGTCAAATGAATACACATCACTTTGACCTCCGCGATATCACTAGGAGCTTTATCCACCCCAACATTAACATTTCTCTTTGGCATATAACTTGCTTCTTATTTTGGTAGTTTTAAGGAAGGAAGACTCCTTTGCCGTTGATTCTTTGAGACGCTGATGTAGACAATAACAATTTTCAACTCAATGTACAATGGTCGAACAATGATAACAAAACAAAGGTTTGTTTTCAAAGGTGCATTTTTTATAAGTATTTGTTCTCCTTATTCCCAATTCATATTTATGACTCAAACTCATCGGTGAGGTCCAATTCGACCAAGACACGTGCCATCGAAGGACAGAGAAGGTTGACTGTAGCAAAGTTGACTTTAAGCGGCTTGCTAAAATAAGATCCCAAAGAAAACAAGATTGGATGCGTCATCAAATTAACCTCGACTAGATGGAAGTTTATCTAAATGGGGATAATGGGAGGTTCACTCCTTGGGTTAAAGGATGTCATCCATTTTAGAACTTTCATATGGAAGTTTTCTATGAAATATGAGCCCCTTGAATAATCTAGTATAATCTGCTTTAATTGATAATTTGATGAGAATATGCAGGCAATCAATTAATCCATCATTGTAGGTTCCCGATAATTCCATAATATGCAGAAACTTGCGAATGTCTACCATTGAAGATTTCCTGTTGGCAAATTTTCACACAAGCGAGAACTCAAAAGGTTTTGCCAATCTCTGAATTTCATCATTAGAGAGGAGGGTTGACTTACCTTGAATATACTAATCGGTTTGATCCCAACAAGTTCTCGAGAAGTGCCGATTAGAGCTTTTTGAAAGGATAAAGGTGCCAAAGTTGCCACCTCTTTCATTGATGAAGAATCAAAATTTTCAAGGCTAGCTCCAGACGTCAAAAATGTACTGAAGAAGCGCCAGGAGCCGGTGAGTTACCCGAGCGAATTACGGTACAACGAATCCCAGTCGCCGATGCGTCATGAGTTGATGTAAGAATGAACGCCTCCATCCTAGTTCTGGGATGCCGGAGCCCGTCCGTCTCGCGTTAAGAAGGCAACAAAAGCCATCTAGAAAACCCTTGAATCTGCGGTATCGTTTTCGCCCTTCTCACTTGCATTGTCCCGATACTGGCCATATACATATACATATACAATATATATATATATATATCTATATATATATATCTATATTCAGGAAAAGTTTATTTTAATTCCTATAGTTTAGTTTTTGTCTCAATTGATCTATATAATTTTTATTTTATCAAATTGGTTCCTAGAGTTATAAAAATAGCATTTTAGTCCATCTTGCTTAGGCACGACAGATCCCTTGTCTGTGGCCAGCTCAATCGAGGCTCCGGCTAGTCAGTCCGCCACCATGCACCTGACGTGCGGGATGGGTTCAAGAAGGGGACCTTCCGCGGCGCAGGGCAGGAGAACATCGCCGCAAAGAACTGCACAACAAGTTTTACGTTTACAACGACCTTTACAAACGGGTCATCGGTTCGATATCAGGGATCTTTGTCAGGGACATCTTATTTAGTATGGAGATGTGCGTGACCAGTCAACACATCTAAATTCAGGTTGGGATTGATTATATTTTGACTAGCATGAGCAACACCGACGAGCCCTTCGACACATCATTATGGCTTTTGGAGGCTACAAGGACGACAATGATGGAGGCGAAGTTCATTAGTACACCGGTCATAGCGGCAGTAACAAGAATCTCTACAAGATGTGCAGTAGCCAGAAACTGGTGGAGGAAACTTGGCTCTTGAGAGAAGCATAACTTATGGGATCGAGATAAGAGTCATTCAGGAATTCAAGTTAGATCAGAACCCCAACGACAAGGTTTACGTGTACGGCGACCTTTACAAGGCTGTCAATTGATGGATGGATGCCGACAAATTCAGCTTCAGCGTCTTCAAGCCGGTGAGAATTGAATGGCAGGAAGAGATGGGCAGCGCAGTGCTCAGGGAAGTCAGAGCTTGAGGAGGAGAGACAATTTTTTTCTGCAATGACATTTCCATGGAGAGGGAGAAGGTTCCCATTTCGATGTACATTGATCTGAATGATGATCAGGATCCTCTGCACTTTGAGCACCTGGCTCAGCCAATCTACCCTCCGTCATCGGCAGCAGCAACCGTGAAGATGGGCTGTGAATGCTAGATGAACTGCTCTAAGGATTGCTATGGCGCAACTCTGAATGGGGGAGAGTATCTGAATGGGATAAAATGTTACTTTTTATAACTTTAGTAACTTATTTGATAAAAATAAAAATTTAGGGATCAAATTGAGACAAAAGCAACATTCTAAAGAATTAAAAGAAACTTTTCCTTATATATATATGGCGATGTGATGCGGAATCATAGCGATGCCGAGAGACGCGATGCGGAACCCTAGCGATGCTTCCGGCGGAGCGCCACTATGCACAGCAGCGCGGAGCCGAGCAGCATGATGAGGAGAAACACGAATCCTAGAGACGCGTTCGGTCGATCGACGCGGTGCAGAGCGGAGCGGAGTGATGCGGTTGGCGCTAGCTGTGCGGCTCGCCTGACGCTGCCTTGTGAACAACAGCTATGGATGAGTACCCTTTGCTTGTCTTGTACCTATGGAAACCCCTCCGGCAAGGGAGGAGGTCGGGGGCCCCCAAATTATTCTGGGAGGCTTTGACAAACTCATCGGCTACGGATCGGATCGACATCAAACTAATTGTTCTTCTTCGAGGCAAACTTGTGCTTTTCCTCTCGGATGATGAGGTGAATACCTTAGCTAAACTCTATGAGAACTCTCTTGTGGGGAAGTTTTCTAATGGTAGACCTATTATGATCACCATTATAAATATTTTTAATGATTTAGAATTACATCAAGAGGCACACATTGGGCTGATTGATGCTAGGCATGTTCTCATAAAACTCTCAAAAGAAGCAGACTATGCTTGAATTTTTTCTAGGGGAATCTATTACGCTGTTAACCGTCCAATGAAAGTTCTTAGATGAACTCCCACTTTTGATCAATCTTGTGAACCTCTAATTGTTCATGTATGGCTAAACTTTCCATTCCTTAAGTACATCTTATTACTCATCCAATACATTTTTCTTTGGGTCATACTACGGAACACTGATGAAAATTGATTTCGCTACAACAAACATAACTAGACCGTCTATTGCAAGGGTTTTGGTGGAGATGGAAATGACAGAAATTTGAATCTAAAATTTTGATAGGTGGCGAGGACTCAAGGTATTTCCAGGAATGCATAAATGAAAACCTTCATATCTACTGTTGTAACGACCCAAAGTCGTTATTTTGCAAATTAGGTCAGAATCCCGCCTTAGGAATCAGGATCCCGGGGAATTTCAATTTAGCGCAAACAAAACTACCAATAGATAGAAATAATTCAAAGATCAAAGAGCCCTAATTCAGGAAAAAATCCGAAAAACGAAAGCTCCCGTTATATCTTCAAAATTTTTAAATTTTGAAAATCAAAATCGTTGAAAGACGTGTCCGAATTCGTCGTTTTCAGTGTCGACGTATTAAGTATATTATTTAAAAGCTGCTCGAGGAGTTTCATCAAATTTTGAGCGCCGATTTGATCGTGGCAAATTTTCGAAGTTTTAAACCTCTAAAATTAAAATAAAATAAAGTATTGCTCCGAATGGAAAATTTTCGACGCGAGGATGTTCGTCATGTCGTAACACACCTCGGTGCCAAGTTTCGTTGCATTCGGACGCCGAACGGCGGAAAAATGCAATTAATTTGAAGTTCAAGTTTTTTTTTTCATTTTTTTCTTTTACCTCTGTTTTTTTTTTCTTCCCTACGCACCCCCCCCCCCTAAAAATCGCAGCTTGCGATTTTTTCCGCCAAATGGCGGGAGCAGCTTTCGCGCCAGGTGGAAGCCTGGCGCCTGCCTGCGCCATTTTTGGCGCAGGCTGTTGGTCCATAGGGCCGACCCCAGCCTGCGAATCGCAGGCGACAGAGCCTGCAGGAGGCACTTCCGCCTGCCAGGAGGGCCCGCCTGCGCCGAATCTGGCGCAGGATGCTCTCGCCTCCCCCTCAGCCGAACCCCCCAGCCCTCTCCTTTATAAATAGAGGCCCCCCACAGCAGCCCTCTTCCTTATTCCAGCTAGCTCCCTCCCTTCTCAAGCAGCCATTCTCTCCTCCCAGCCTCCGGCAGCCTGCCAACAGCAGTCCAGCCCCCGGCAGCCAGCGCTAGCCCCTCAGCCGCTCCAGCCTCCTTCCGGCAGCCCCCGGAAGCCCCTTCCAGCAGCTTCCGGCAGCCTTCGGCAGTTCCATCCAGCACCTCCGGCAGCTTCGGCAACTCCCGACAGACCCTTCCAGCAGCTTCCGGCAGCCCGACAGTCCCCTTCAGCCAGCCAGCTCCCTCTCCGGCAGCCCCCGGCAGCCTCCGACAGCCAGCTATCAAGCCGCCAAGCCACTCAGTAGCCGCTGCCAGCCAGCTTCTTGCCGTTGCCACCTCGGCCAGCCATTCGGCTACCCTGTTCCAACCCTCCCTTATTTTCCGTCAATCTTAAAAGCTAAGGTATGAGAGGTTGGAAATGGAGGAAATTGAAGAAGAAAAGAGGAGAAGTTACTTTGCTATTTATACTTATTAATCTTTTTAGAGATGAGATTATGTCATCACATTAACATTGTTGTCATTAATCAATAATGACAAACAATACAAATGGTTATAAATGACTATTATTTCTTTTTGCTAATTCAGTCATTTTATTCGGATTTTTTCGATCATAATTTTAAGACTCTTTAATAATTAAACTGCTTTAATTCTACACTTAAAATCAATCGAACTTCAAAAGCGGAAGGAGAATAGAATGAAAGAGGAAATTAAACTCCTAAATCATTTGATTAAAAAGCTAACTTAAAAATATCGGGACTTAAATGCAGATTGAGCGAACTGTCACTCATTCGAGCTGTTGAACTTCTGAACCTAAAGGACAAAGGTACCCAGTATATGACATGTATTACATTTTGCACTTTTACTGCTGCTTAGCTTCGCGTATTTTGCTTTGAGCTAGATTTATTTGAAGCTTGGTTGGTTAGAAACCAACATCCTTTTTCATTTGGGGGTTACTGGAAAATGACATCAGTAATATTAATGCTTGGTTGGTTGTTAGAAACCAACAGTTCTTTTCATTCGGGGTTGTTACTGGAAAATGACATCGGTAACATTCGGGCTAGATTACTGGAAAATGACATCAGTAATCTTTATTTGATAAATATTATTTGTTGCAGGAATTGTTTATTTCGCGCTATTACCTTATTTTCTCCTGCATTTTATTTCCGCCTTACTTTCGCTAATCGCATCATTTAAAAATGTAAATGTTATTATGTACTGCTGTACTTAGAGTATTCTCTAATTACTAGGAATTCCAATCCCGGTATTGTTTGTTGTACAATACCAGGTCAGGTACTTCTGGAAGAGCTTAAGCAAGAACCCTAATGCTTAAAAATTTTAATCTGCAAATGGATCTACGACGGCGCTGTTTTTGCTTGTTTATCTTTTATCTTTTCTTTATTTTTACTTTTGTACGAGGAACGTTGAAAAGATCTTGTAATGTGAACATTGAAATAAATGAATAATATCCTTTGGCTTTTGTATGTGTATGCTCTTCTTCTCTCAAGTTATTCAATATGATCCTGCGGTAAGTGAACGCCCGATGTCGGAACGGTTTCTGCTGAACCGGCGTCGGGGCCCTCACAGTTGGTATCAGAGCAGGATTGAGTATTTGTGGGAGAAAAGGATATACATATATATAAAAAAAAGGATATATTCAATTTAAGAAGATGTTAACAATTTAGGATAATAGTACCAGATTCAGAAGTGATAGCTCTCATTCTTCCTTGCTTTTAAATTGTAAGAGTAGACTAAGACCTTGTTATTACCCTTATTTTGTGCATCTAGTAAAACATATGTTCTTCGGTTAAAGCAACTTTTTATAAACGAGCCTATTGTAAATAAAAACTTTTGCAATCAAAATTTTGCAAACTTTATTTATCATTGCGATTAATTATTCGTGTATTCAGTAAGTTAGGACATCTTCTAAATTCAAGTTTATTAATCATCTCCAAACAGATGGATTCCGATGAAGCCTTTCTCGCAGTACCCGCCGAAACCCCAGTTAAAACTATAATCTCCTCATCTGAAGCGGAGAATAGGACGGATCGTCTATTAGAAGCTGTTTTGCAAGCCCTTTCAAACCAGGGGAAAGCCTCCACCTCATTGCTCGCATCAGAAGCCCCTCAAGCGCAAAGGGTGCAAGTATATAATGCCCTGCAAGCCTTCCTCAAACTCAACCCTCCTACTTTTAACGGCTCGGCCAGACCCATGGAGGCCGAAGACTGGATCCAAGCTGTAGAGAGCAAGCTAGACAGCTTAAAGTGTCCTTCAAGCGAGGAAGTTAGACTAGCGAAATACTTGCTAGAAGGTGAAGCCGAGAGGTGGTGGAAGATCACGTTCGAAACCATCTTCAAAAACATCAGTCTGGAGGACATATCGTGGGCAGAGTTCACGGCTGCATTCAGGAGCCACTATATTCCTCATTCTGCCCAGAGGATACTTGAGAGCCAATTCATAAAGATAGCTCAAGGTGATCGGTCTGTAGCAGCTTACGAGACGGAGTTCACAAAACTCTCTTGTTATGCACCAAAGCTTATGGACTGCGATTCTTCGAGGTGCAGTATATTTTTGGAAGGTTTAAACGATAGCATTCGAACCAACTTGATTTCTCTTAGGCATACAAACTTTGCCGATCTATTAGACTGTGCAACAATGCTGGAGCATAACGAGCAGATGATCGCGGAAAGACAAGGAAAAAGGCATGATCATCCCACAGAGGATCCGGAGAGTTACAGGCATCCCTGTTACCCTCCACCAGCTAGGGCATACCAAATGTCTGCAAAAGCTTCCAGGACCAATGAAGGTGTTCATTGTAATCGACCTCACCCGCTTGGGAGGTGCTACCATGGTCAAGGCCTCTGTTTTATCTGCGGGCGCCCAGGTCACGGTTATCATTTCTGTATCGCCAAGAAGACAATTGATGGAGATATTATCCCTGGAGCAAGATCTGCCCCAAGACTGAACTCAGCACCAGCAGCCCCCGCCAATAACCAACGAAGAAGAGATGCTCCTAGGCAAGTTGCAGTATCGGCAGCACCTACCCAAAGGAATGGGCAGGTTCCTCAACCAAGAATGTACACCCTCACCCCTATCATAAAACCCGACGACAACGACATAGTATCAGGTATTAATCTCACCCAGATTTAAGTTTCGTTTGTGTGATGTCGAGGACTACATCGTTTTTCAGTAGGGGAGTTTGTAACGACCCAAAGTCATTATTTTGCAAATTAGGTCAGAATCCTGCCTTAGGAATCAGGATCCCGGGGAATTTCAATTTAGGGCAAACAAAACTACCAATAGATAAAAATAATTCAAAGATCAAAGAGCCATAATTCAAGAAAAAATTCAAAAAACGGAAGCTCCCGTTCTATCTTCGAAATTTCTAAATTATGAAAATCAAAAACGTTGAAATACGTGTCGGAATTCGTCGTTTTCAGTGTCGACGTGTTAATTATATTATTTAAACGCTGCTCGAGGAGTTTCATCAAATTATGAGCGCCGATTTGATCGTGGCAAATTTTCGAAGTTTTAAACCTCTAAAATTAAAATAAAATAAAGTATTGCTCCGAATGGAAAATTTTCGGCACGAGGGTGTTCGTCATGTCGTAACACACCTCAGTGCCAAGTTTCGTTGCATTCGGACGCCGAACGGCGAAAAAATGCGATTAATTTGAAGTTTAAGTTTTTTTTTTTTCATTTTTTCTTTTACCTCTGTTATTTTTTCTTCCCTACGCACCCCCCCTAAAAATCGCAGCTTGCGATTTTTTCCGCCAAATGGCGGGAGCAGCTTCCGCGCCAGGCGGAAGTCTGGCGCCTGCCTGCGCCGTTTTTGGCGCAGGCTGTCGTCCCATAGGGCCGACCCCGATCTCCCCCGACCCAGCCTTCGAATCGCAGGCTCTGTCTTGCGACAGAACCTGCAGGCGGCACTTCCGCCTGCCAGGAGGGGGCCCGCCTGCGCCGTTTTGGCGCAGGATGCGGTCGGCCCCCCTCAGCCGAACCCCCAGCCTGCGCTTATTTAAGCGTAGCCCTCCTCAGCCTTCCAGCAACCGGCCAGCCCCTCCGGCAGCCCCCTTCCAGCCGCTTCCGGCAGCCCCCGGCAATTCCATACAGCACCTCCGGCAGCCCCCGGCAGCTTCTGGCAGCCTTCGACGGCCACCAACAGCCCTTTCCAGCCAGCCCCTTTGCTGCTGCCACCTCGGCCAGCCCTCGGCCAGCCGTCCGGCCACCCTCTCCGACCTCCTTTCATTTTTCGGCAATCCTAATCCTAAGGTAATAAGAGAAGTTTAAGAAAAAGAAAAGAAAAATAAAAGGGAGGAGAAAAGAGAAGTTATTTTGCTTTTTATATATACTTATAAGACTATGTCTTATCACATTAGTATTGTTGTCATTAATCAATAATGACAACAATACAAATGTTATAAATGACTATTATTTCCTAAATTGCCAATTCAGATATTTTCGTTCTGACTTTATCGTTATACAGTATTATGATCATAATCTTAAGACACTTTAAAAATTATAACTGCTTTAATAGCAGCTTAAATCAATCGAACTGCAAAAGCGAAAGAAGAACAGAATGAAAGAAGAAATTAAACTCCTAAATTATTTGATTAAAAAGCTAACTTAAAGATATCGGGGACTTAAATGCAGATTGAGCGAACTGTCGCTCATTTGAGCCGTTGAACTTCTGAACTTAAAGAACGAAGGTACCCAGTACATGATATGTATTACATTTTGCACTTTTACTACTGCTTAGTTTTGCGTATTTTGCTTTGAGCCAGATTCATTTGAAGCTTGGTTGGTTGTTAGAAACCAACATCCTTTTTCATTCGGGGGTTACTGGAAAATGACATCAGTAACATTAATGCTTGGTTGGTTGTTAGAAACCAACAGTTCTTTTCATTCGGGATTGTTGCTGGAAAAATGACATCAGCATCATTCGGGGTTGTTACTGGAAAATGACATCGGTAACATTCGGGCTAGATTACTGGAAAATGACATCAGTAATCTTTATTTGATAAATAATATTTGTTGCAGGAATTGTTTATTTCGCGCTATTACCTTATTTTCTCCTGCATTTTATTTCCGCCTTACTTTCGCTAATCGCATCATTTAAAAATGTAAATGTTATTATGTATTGCTGTACTTAGAGTATTCTCTAATTACTAGGAATTCCAATCCCGGTATTGTTTGTTGTACAATACCAGGTCAGGTACTTCTGGAAGAGCTTAAGCAAGAACCCTAATGCTTAAAAATTTTAATCTGCAAATGGATCTACGATGGCACTGTTTTTGCTTGTTTATCTTTTATCTTTTCTTTATTTTTACTTTTGTACGAGAAACGTTGAAAAGATCTTGTAATGTGAACATTGAAATAAATGAATAATATCCTTTGGCTTTTGTATGTGTATGCTCTTCTTCTCTCAAGTTACTCAATATGATCATGCGGTAAGTGAACGCCCGATGTCGGAACGGTTTCTGCTGAACCGACGTCGGGGCCCTCACAGTTGGTATCAGAGCAGGATTGAGTATTTGTGGGAGAAAAGGATATACATATATATAAAAAAGAGGATATATTCAATTTAAGAAGATGTTAACAATTTAGGATAATAGTACCAGATTCTGAAGTGGTAGCTCTCAGTCTTTCTTGCTTTTAAATTGTAAGAGTAGACTAAGACCTTGTTATTACCCTTATTTTGTGCATCTAGTAAAACATATGTTCCTCGGTTAAAGCAACTTTTTATAAACGAGCCTATTGTAAATAAAAACTTTTAGAATCAAAATTTTGCAAACTTTATTTATCATTGCGATTAATTATTCGTGTATTCAGTAAGTTAGGACATCTTCTAAATTCAAGTTTATTAATCATCTCCAAACAGATGGATTCCGATGAAGCATTTCTCGCAGTACCGCCGAAACTCCAGTTAAAACTACAATCTCCTCATCTGAAGCGGACAATAGGACGGATCGTCTATTAGAAGCTATTTTGCAGGCCCTTTCAAACCAGGGGAAAGCCTCCACCTCACTGCTCGCATCAGAAGCCCCTCAAGAGCAAAGGGTGCAAGTATATAATGCCCTGCAAGCCTTCCTCAAACTCAACCCTCCTACTTTTAACGGCTCGGCCAGACCCATGGAGGCCGAAGACTGGATCCAAGCTGTAGAGAGCAAGCTAGACAGCTTAAAGTGTCCTTCAAGCAAGGAAGTTAGACTAGCGAAATAATAACTTGTTAGGTTTAAAGCTTGATTCTCAAACACTCAAGTTAGGGTCAATGAGGTTTTAAGTGTTTGGTTTAGTATTATGAATTTTTATTAGGTCTTGGTTTAATTGGAATCCAAGGTTTGGAGGCAAAATAGCTACCTACACAAGAGCCAAGTGTTCTTACGTGAGGTTAGGATTAGGGCTCAAACCCTTATACTTATGGAAACCTATCAAGGCATGAAGGTGATGAGGTTCATCCCAAGGTTCCAACTTAATAAATTTACACTCATACGTTCAGATCTGTTGTTAGGAAAGCCATCAATTAAGCTTCTAATGCAACATACTACATGTTAGGGTTTCTATGGTTTCAAAAAAAGTAGAAGAGGTGGGTTTCCTTCTAGGCTTGGAAATGTACTCTCAACTCAAGAATTGGTTTGGGGTGGACTCATATAGTATTAATTCACCTAGATTAAGGTCAGAACCAATAAATTGGGTTAGGGTTTTAGGTGAAATAAAGCAACTAAACACCTTTAGATTTAAGTGAAAGTTAATGTGCAATTAAGAATCTAGTCTCCATCCTATATCTTCGTATGGCCTTGGGCGTTGAAGTGGGTTCAAGGAATATGGTTAACATATGTTTAGACTAATATCTGTGTGACACTAATATGCCAGCGTATGCATTAGTACAACAAGCTAAAGGTTCCAATGGAGTACAAATGCATGAAGGATTACATATAAGGGACCTTGACTAGTATGATTTACTAGTCAAGTTCTATGCATACACAACCTAAGTTTTGTATTAAATGGACTAATGTGGATACCATAACAGTTGTTATAGATTGTTTTATCATAATAAAGTCATTAGAAAACATTTGATTCAAATATAAGATCTAGCCTAGTGTGTGCATGTGTGCAAGGGTGGCACTAGTGTTGTTATTAGATGCAAAATTATATACATGGTATGCACATGAGTATGAGCATATTGTAAATAACACATGAGATGACATGATAATGCGAGAAATAATAGATATTAAGTTTGATTAGCTTAAGTAGTCATGATACCTGGTTAAGCTAAATGATCATAAGCTATTATTGCACATTCACAAACCCCATGTCTTGGGTGGCTCAGGCAATGTACCACAGTTTGACCCACGAATGGGTTGTAGGTTTTTGAAGCTAAACCCCCCTCCAACCTAAGAATTTGGCTAAAAAAGGAAGCTTTGGTGCAAGGGAAGGTGTAAGGATAGAAAAACAATGAACGACCAATGGAGTGGCTTAGATTTTCAATATTTCCCCCTATGGTTAGGCGCGTAATTAGGCAAATCAAGAAGTTATTATGCACTATTTTCAGTACTAAAACACTCTAATGAGATTGTTCTTTATTTCAAATCAGAGCCGTTGCTAAAGCCTTATTTTTCCAAATACGGGTGCCATTTTCTAGGTTGTCAAGGAAGATAGCCATGTAATGTTGGGCCAGTTGGTTTGGGCCGGGCACTAACAGTTTTGGCTGATGTGGTGGCACATGTTGGCTCTAGATTAACACACAAATTTGCTTTCCATGCGACAATACGATATTGGCTCTGCAATTATAAGCCATTGAACTACGTGGATAAAACACAAAACATATAAGTAAAAATTGTTTTAAAATTAATCGAATTAATACATAATGTATTTTGTGTATTTTTTGAGTCATTTTAACTCCAAAATTTGTGAAATTTTATTTAATGCTAGAGAAAATATGATGAATTTAGAATATAAATTTTTTTTAATTTGGGGTTATAATTTATTTTATGTTATTTTAAAAAATTAATAATTTCAATAATTTATTAACAATAATCTAAATTAGAAAATCATCAAATTTTTACCATAATTTTATGAAATATGTATTATTTATTGCTATGATTATTTTAAGAAATTTCCATACTATGTGAGATAACTTTCAAGCATGTTATAATTCTTAATTAATGATGTTTTTAGATTAATTAAGCCAGATAACAACCTATGGTTGTTACAAAAACTCTCTAAAAATGTATTTGTTCTATTTTATATGGGACTGTGGCACAGTAAATCTGATTGCAATGTTGAGATAAAAGACTACTTTAGGTTCTAGGATAACCATTGCTGCAGTTTTTGGGCTTGGAAAATCTCAAATCTTTCATGAAATTCCAGATGAGAAGTTCTTGGATATACATAATATATAAGCCTAAATACCAGCAGGCTTCAGATAGCAGAATTTTGCATCAATGTTTATTTTCAAGTACAAAAAATATTATATGCTACAGATACACTGAGCAGTGTCTAATAATATCTCTTTTGCACACAACATAAACATGTGCACAGTCATTTATCACACATGCAGAGATCATAATTCTAGCTATAAAGCTATGATATAACATTATCTCCTGTAAAAAATCATATCAATTTGAAATTGAGTTTATTTTTTTCATGCAATCGGAGACTTCTACTGCGGATTTTCTATAGTATTTGGTGCAGACAAAGTTTTAACAAAATCATTGAAATCATGTATGCAACTAATTTTAATGATTCTAAAAAATGAATGTATTATTTGAAGTGTACAACTTTAAATTATGGTAAGGTGAACTTGCTAACTTATTTCATAGGACATTTTTTTATTGATTAGAGCCATCCATTGCATATAAGATATCAACTTATGTTTTTAATATGATGACATTTGAAACTCTCCACTTTATCACAATTTTCTTTCTCTTTTTGTAATCCTTTATGAAATTTAATGCATTTGGATGATGACCAAACAAATCTTTAAAATTATCGAATGAGTGTAAACAGCTAGTTTTAATAATATACTAAAACGCAGTGAATGTTTTTTGATAATTTGACTTTACATTTGGAAAAAAAAGTTGATTTGGTGCATATACAAGATAATCAAATGTAGACTTTGTTTTATGCACAGAGTTCCCTGAAACACACTACCTACTTTTAATAGCATACTAGTATGTCCAAATATTTTAAACAAAAAGATTCATTTTACCAAGTTTTGGGAGTCACAGCTAGGCATTAGATGGTAATCATAGAAGTCGAAACTTTGTATTAAGTTCTATGTTCATCTAGGGTTTGTAACTAAGGTTTACAACATAGAGTTCACCATCAACAATAACCTTACACCCTTACATGATTCCTTCAAATCCAAAAAAAATCCTGGATAAAATTCTCATTTCCTTTTATATTTCATGTTAATCAACAATAAAAAAATCCTTTAATCTAAGCTCTCTTATTCTAATTTTGATGACATTAGGGAACAATCTATTTTTGAGAACTATTGTTGCAGCAATTCCTTCTCTTAAATACAGAATCAATGGGGTACATGTAACATTTTAATTTCAATGGTTATGGCAACGCCTTAATATGAGAATAATGCCAAGTCATCTTCTATGCATAATTGAGTACTTAGTATCATTAGAGTGTCATACAAGCTATTTGAAATGAGTAGTCAGCAATTTATATGAAGTAAAACATGAAGTCCTCTTCATTTCTAAAATGCATATTTATTAGGGTGTCATACAAGGGAGATTTTGAATGGTATTCAGCAAGTTCAATGAAGTAAAACATGAGTACCCTCATTTCAAAAATCTGTAATATTTACCTTGAGAATCTAATATATTTAATTATGATTTATGCATACATGCATGTATGTATATACAAATTTCACCGTTATTAGGTCAAGTTTTTGATGAGGAAGAAGGGTTGCGTTAGGCAGTCAACAATTAGTATAAAACTTTGTTCAACCATCTAATGATATGAACCTCTTAAAAATTATACTAGTGTTAGGGCGTTTTCTAGATATCTAGCCCGAATGTAGTATAAGTGTGCAAATATTGCTACAATAGTGCTCCGGTGTAGTGTTAAATTAGCAGGGGTTTTGACATAATGAATAAATGCGAACGAAATTTGTTCATAATATTAAAATAGTATCGGGTAGTTAGAATATTATCATTCATTGGAGAGTTATTTGAGTTGGTAAATATTATTTTAATAGGAGGATAATTTTGTTTTGCCTTTAAGAACCAAAATGAATGGGAGAGTAATTAAAAGAAATTGATAGTTTATGTTTTAAATTCTAGTATTCAAATAAGAATCATCATAAAAGGATAATGTAGTTGAAGTTAGATTTTGAGATATAATTCTTTTCTTAATGATTTTATATAATGGAATAACATTTAATATTTCAACTGTGTGCCCTTTAAATAAGATTGAATACGAGTATAAAAGAATTTTTTGTATGATTTAGAGGAGTTTGTGTTGGTTAGTTATTGAAGTAGATTTAAATGGACTTGTTAAAAGTGATTGAAAATCTTAATAGTATCCTGTTAATATTGGCTTTGGAAATTTAATGAAGGAATGGTGATTTTGGAGTGTGCTTTAACTTGTGCTTTTATTATTGCTATTACTTATTTTAAGAAAACAGATAAATATATTATCTTAAAAAATTTGAAGTTCTGAAACTTATTATTTTATTTTAAAGAAAATGTATTGCTTTTAGTGCAAGAATTGTAAGATTATTCTATAGCCACTTTCTTGATGACCCAACATCAATTATTACTTTAAAAATGAGTAAAAAAAGCAATCCTATATCTAAAATATGTTTTAAAATTAAATGGTGAAGTATTAAGGAGGATAATATAGATATTCTTTGAAATAAAATTTTAAAACTTAGTAAAGTTAAAGGATAAAATGCTTGTTATTAAATATAAGCTTAAAATGTAAGAATGATGAGAAATGGAAAAAGTATGATCTTGCTTATCTGATTCCAAAATAATAATTTGTGATGTTAAGATTGTAGTATTTGTAGATTTGTTTGATAAATTAGAAATTGATGAGGGAGAGAGACATTTATATACAAAATAGTTAAATTAAGAGATAAAAATTAAAAATTTAACTTAAGAAAAATATATCAAATATGATGATTAAATTTTTTTGCAAGGATAAATATATTCAATATAGATGGATGAATTAGTTTACAAAACTATTTAGTAAATGTTATACTACTAAAATTAAAGTGAGTTTAATGACTATAAAAATAATATAATTGACACTTTTAGTCAAATGCATTAGTTAAAATAAATATTAAAAAATTTTAAATATGATGAAGAGCAAGAAAGTGGTAAAATTGGATGACAATTCTATAAATGTGTGGAAATGTTACGGAGGAAAAAAATTCTTATCTTGCTAAGTTATTTAATGTTATTTTGAAGGCAAATTATGAAAGAATATTCGTTTGCCTCATTTCCAATCCTTATTTATGATTCACTATTCAGTAGAGTTCGGTTCGACCAAAACTCGAGCTACCGATTGACGGAGAAGGTTGGATGTAGCGAAATTGACTTTAAGCAGCTAGTCAAAACAAGATCCCAAGGTGAACAAGATTGAATGCGTCATCAAATTAATCTTGAATAGAGAACCAATGTTGGAAAATTTATCCAGACGGGGCAAAGAGAACCAATGTTGGAAAATTTTCGAATGGAAAACTTTCTATATTTGCCATCAGAATTTCATTAGCTCCTTGGGTTTATCTTGTGAGTGCAAAACTGATTCATTGATTCTCGTCATGTGCTGATTAGACTTTCTAATGATGGAGACTATTTCAGAATATTTGTTTGAGGTTTCTACTTCATAAAAAATTGTACAATTAAAGTACTAAAATGGACAACATCCTTTGATTCAAATAGCGAACCTCCGATTGTGCCGGTGTGGATCACTTTCCTTCTTAAAGCTTACTATGACTATTCTTTCTGCATTGAGATAATTTGACAAGCCACCAAAAGTAGATTTCACAACGGTCAATTTGTTGCGACTTCGGTGGCTCGATTTCTAGTTGAAATGAATCTAACGCAAGAATTTGAATGTGAAATTTGGATTGGAGATAAAAAAGAAGGGGTACTTCCAAGGAATGCATTTGAAAACTCGCCTAGTTCTTGCTCTCTCAGTTGTATTTTTGGTCATGATGATATGCAATGTTTCAATTTCATTCTTAGCTCAAGGCCAAAGCTACATCGGCACAGAGGACTACAACTAAAGCTTCAAAGAAATACATAAAGCCCGTGCATTCCCCAAAAAAGAAAAGAAATAAATTTAGGGTGTTTCGCGAGTGGTAATACACCAAACGGTTTGGTGAAAAGATCCAGATATCCAAACTTCATGCCTAAGGGATCCTACCTTGATGGATGATTCAGTGGATACCAATCAGCTGGTATTTAATATGCATGGTGATCCCAGTGGCTGCAACGAGTGTCAGGCTGCCCCAACTAGTCTATTGGCTGGCAATTTAGCTGGTAATATTGCAGATGGGATCCTGACATATGAAGAGGTGATGGCACCGTTGTATATTGCTTCTCCTAAATGCTCGAGGAAAATAAGGAGGATCTATCGAGTTTGATTAATTATCCTCGTAATGCTCCAAAAAGTGTATAGGACAGCTCAATAACTTTTGAGGATGAGGGAGGGGAGATTGTTTCTGCAGACTTATTTAGGGTGATGTTGAATGTCCCATCGTCTATACTTTTGAGGAGGGGCTATCCTTGGAGAATGAGATATAGAGAAACAGTCACTAATCTTGTTCGCCAAGGAATTCCTCCCGTTGGTATATGGAAAGCGTCAAATTTAATCCGTTGCCCTTTCGTAGATGGAGTTAAATGAAGATGCAATTGATTCTAAATCAGAGTCAACTGAGGACAGAACAAAATCGGAGGATGATCATGATGACATTGAAAAATTCACAAGGAAGAAAGGCAAAAAATAGAAGAAAAAAAAAAGGTTTCTAAATCTTCAAATAGAAAAACAATGATATAACATCAGGAAAAGAAGCGGCTGCTGACTTATGTCGGATAGGTCTATTCAATTAGCGGTCTAAATGTTTACCAGCTCTTTTTTCCTTTTACTTAGATTTTCTTATGTATATTAATGATAGTTGGTGGTCATTTGATATTTTTCTTTTTTCATTATTATTTTTTTCTTTTTTGTTGGAGGCCACCAACCTGTCTGTCTGTTTTGTAATCTTTTTCTCGAATATCTAAAATCCATCATATATTCCCATATATATATATATATACATATATATATATATATACATATATATATATATATATATAACAATTTTCCTAGAATTCATTCGAAAGGATCTCTATTTGAAACTCAAGAGGAGTTTTTGTTTGATTGTGTTTAAATGGAAAAAGTATTCATATAGCTGACCCACCTAATGAGATTGAGACTTCATATTGATTGCATTTTAACATTGACTTATCTTTATGCTATTCTTTTGAGTTCTACATTTTTATAAAGTACAAATAAATTACTATCGTCTTGTATCCATGATTATCTAATTGTCAGCCATTTGTGTATATTGTTAGGATATAAGAAATTCAACAAATTCAAAAGCATTATATTGAATTTTATTTTATCTTCATTAATTTGGTGATATATCGGTTAAATCGAAAAATTCAACTAATTTGTTCTTTTTTATTGGTTTGATTTGTAACCTAACCATCCAAATCCACGCCTTTGGCAGCGACAGATTATAAAGAAGAGGGTGCATAATACTCAATGTTGCAGTTGGATCCCTTTAGTAGAAGCACTTAAATCTTACTAAGCGGCTGTGTGGATTGCTATATTTTGTATATAAAGTAATTTAGTTCTCAAAATTATAAATTATGTGTATTTGGTTTAATATAATTCTAGTGTAATGTAAATTTTCATAAAATTAGCCAATATGAATTATTTTTTGGATCATGAGTTCAAATTCTATCTATCATGAGTGTAATATAATCCTAAATCAAGGCATCAGTAGTCTATATGCATGTTAGCATGTTTAAACCACTTTAAGTTGATTTTCTCTAAATTTATCTTCAACTGGAGCCTGTAACCTTTGTAATGATATCCGCTTCACTGCAGCAATTTCACCTATACAAACGCTGCTCATATGCAGATTCTATAATATGCACATCAGCTGTGAATATTTGTTTCATTGATGCTCAATTTCATCTATAGTTTTTTCTCTTCGCTGTTTGGCAGGAAAAGGTGTCGTACTATGATATAGCTACAGAGAAAAGGGCCAATTTTGAAACAGCCATGTCAGAATACTTGAAGAAGAAGGTATATTATAACAGAAAAAAAATGCTTTGTTTAATAATCTTTAATCTTTTTTATTCATTATTTATTTTTGTATGATATGATGTAGGAGAGCGGTGACTTGTCAGAGGAAACATACGGCTCTGAATGATTCTGTGAGGTATATATACCAAATATCTCTCGCTCCTTTAGCAATCCTAGCAGAGTAGGCTAATTTTTGAGAGAATTGGGATAAAATTTGTGAGTAGGCTAATTTAATCTAACAAAATTTAAATGTTGTATCTGAATAAATGGCAAGTGATAGTTAATTAAAACAGTTTTAACTTTCTGCATCTCTTATAAACAGTACGCTTTATTAATTTTATTTGGAAGTTATTCAGGACATATTGCCGAATATTATTTTAAAGCAAAAGAAAATATAAATAGTGAGACATTTATATATGACCTACGATGAAACATTAAGAAGCAGGAAATCTAGATGTTATTAAATAATAAGACCAAATGCAAGCATTCACCAGAATAAACTTAGTTATTGCCCCACTGAAGACAAAGCAGGAAGCTGTCGAGTTCCATTATGGAGATTTGCACAACTAAAAAAATAACAGACACCAATGCAGTTCCAATAGGATACCAGAATTGTGTCGAACAAAGTTCTTAACAAACAATCAATAGACTAGATATTATAGAGAATTGGGTAAAACTGTAACAATAGCAGATGACGACAGATATAGAAACAACAATTAAAATTCAACAGGATGGCCACCAAGTAGACAGCCCTGCCACTAGCAGAGTGTCTAGCAAAAAGCATCATTCAATCGAAGTAAATAAAATTGTTTGAGGGCTCACAGGAATGAGGGCCAGGGCTCACAAGAATAGGGAGACCCTGAGTTGGTTGCCAGTCCAAGGAGTATCTGGATCAAGTGAAATTTGTTCACAAACAGAAGACTTTGATTGAGAGAATCGATTGTCCATCCAGAGTCTTCAAGTCATCATTGATTGCCCTTCAATCTCGATTTCAAACCTTTGAGACGTGTTCGACGCCTTATATTGAAATAAAATGGTTTTAAAAGAGAATTACAATAGCAATCCTGAAAATTCGATTTTAAAAGCGGTAGTACACTGTAGAAATCCTGAAAATTCTGTTGTTTCTCCCAATCCAAATGTTATAATAAGCTAGTACTCTAATGAGCAATAGATAAGGATTTCTTTCCTTTCTTTTTGAATACGTCACTGCATTCTAGGATCTAAAGGAGTGTGGATGTAGCTTCCTGCAGAATTCATGCACGAAGGAGAGTAGTGGTAATTAAAAAATAAAGGATATAAGGTTTAATTGAATTCCCCAAATAAAACATAGGTATAGCTGCAATAATCCTCTCTTTTAAGAAGAACAAGTACATTCCAAACAAAGCAGTAGTATATAAGCTTATGGTTTTTAAAACAAACCCATTTAAATCAAGGCACCTTTAGTAAATCCCCAAAATATAATAGCGTTAGTAGAACAAGGTTAAGCCTGCTAGATGGGGTCACCTTGCCGCATCTAGCTTAGAATCCTTAGCGTTGAGCCTTTTGATAGAATGTGTTGAGATTCATAACAGCAACCAGCTAATACTGATTTTGCCCTTTTATCAAAATTTTCAGAATTAATATCAAGGGCCACCAGTATAACATATTTCACTATCCTACTTTTGTAATCTTAACATAAATGATATTGATTTATTTAAATCTTAATTTTTATTTTTATTACAACACGCAGATTCTCATTAACTTTTTCTAATTTGAGAGCGAAATCCAACTATAAAATTCCCAAAAAATACAAAAAAGTAACTATTTACCTTAAAATCTCAAATATTGATAATGAAGTAGGATATAAATACTTTTTTTTTTCTTTTGAAATTAGAGTTCGACACAACGCTACAAAAAAGGTAAATAAACAAATTGCAAGACGGTGTGGGCATTATCAGCATCCAAATGATCTCTCTCTCTCTCTCTGTATGTATTATATATATGTATGTATATAAAATCAAAACTCTCCCTTCGCATAAACAAATATTTCTTCCAAAGATGGATGATATTAGATTATCATATTACAAAACAATATTTCAGCAACATAATAAAATATGTGCAGGAGAGCAAACTCGGCAGATGAATTTGGCCCTCAGTATTTTCTTCACTGCCAATTGAATTCTGAATCGGCCAGATTTGCGGTCGATCCATCCATCGGGTTACAAAATTGATTCGGCCTAAATGCAAAGTGAGGCAGGTACCATTTGCTTAGATGTGTAACAACCCCCTAAAGTTTTAAGCCTTAGGAAATAACATTTCTTCTATATGGGGCTTATTTTCAAAGCCTGCACAAATTTGCGGATAACAACAATTAAAAGGCAAAACAAAAAGTAAGTGGTTGAGCTCTTTGAACACTTGACAATTCAATGGTTCAAAGTTATCTTCCAAAGCAAAAAAAAAAACAAAAAAAAACAGAATGACGGTATATGCGCACCCTGTTCTGTGAGTTGGTAACGGCGGCTCTCCAAAGAGGACTATTAGGGGGAGGAGCAGAGCGTGGACTGTTCCTCATTATGGTAATGACCGTCGTCTGTTGTCGCGCCTCAGCGGCAGCATGGCGAGAAGGCATCTCCCTTGTTGACCACAGCACACAGCCAGACGGCACCGAAGCCCCTGCAGCATCATATTTAAGAATGAATCAACAAAAGAAAGGGAAAAGAATAACAGTTAAAACTGAAAGGCGTTGTGGCTCAATGGTTGAGCACTGGATTTGAACTCTTAACAGATCAAATATTCAAATCCCCCAGCCACATGTCTTATAAGGGCGAGTTTTTCTCAGCTTACCAACGATGTAGTACAAACACACGAGCACCGAATCTTTTTCCCAGTCAAAATCTTCATTATGTCCGTAAGAAAGTATCTGCAAGAAAAAATGGAAGTTTGCTCAGCATTCCTTCCCATTCAACGCTGCAGCTGCACCAATGGAGACAAAAAGCATACAGGAATGCTTGTGATAAGAGCCAGTGCTGAACTCGATGCGAAACAGACAAGAGACACAGCTGCCAGACTTGCGACCTGCATTTATTATTAAACAAATTCAAATAGGATATTCAAATGTTTAAATGGCATAGTAAATACGATCAAAACCAAGTATTGCGGCAGATGTGATACACCGAGCAAAAGGAATAAAACATGATATAGAAAGAGAGAAAATATACCTTCCACATTTCGGCCCATGACATTTCTGATCGCACTCTGCGCATTTTTGAGAACAGAATACATCCTTGAAACGATCAAGAAACAGAGGAATTCAAAAGCATCAAACGTGAGATAAACCGTGAAAGAAGACAAAAAAAGCCTAAAAAAGCCTAAAACTGCCTCGATGCTAAACAAGAATCTATATACCAAACAAAAGGAAACAAGCATCCATATGACAAAATGTTCAAATAATTCAATATATATACCAAAGCAGTAAGATTTCGTGAGTGAGCACTTTCTCATATTATTAGAGAACGATGTTGACGAAGCATGCGACGCATTGATGGAATCTGAGTTTTAAATCGCATTTCAAAGCATGGAAACAAATTGGATTTAAAAATAAATGCAATTGCTAGCCATATATACTAGAAAAAATTTTACAACTGTTAAAAGTGCAGGTAAATAAGGGTGCAATTACGATTCATGATGAAAAAACAAAATAAACAAAACAAACAAAAAAATAAATTTAAAAGTGCATTAAATATACTGCTCACCATAGAAAGCAAGTGCTACTCCCAATATGATAATAAACACAGAGAAAACATCTAGATAGACCTGTGCATTAAAATAATGGAAATAAGATGAAAGCCTAGTGGAATAAAGCAATTGTCACAAAAATAGTAAGTGGCATACAGAACAAGCAATTTTACAATATTTAAGCATGAAAGTCACTTAAGAATGTTGGATCAAACCCTGAAATTTTTCATTACAGAGAGCAATCTTGTAACTTCCTTCAGTAGAAAAGAACAAGAGGTGCCAGGAAAAAAAATTTAAAGAGAATGAGAGAAAATAAGTGTCATTAAATAATTTAAGCATAATTAAAACCAAAATGTTCAAATAATTTAAGCATAATTAAAACCTAATTACCACGAAAAATTAAAAAAAAATTTTATAGAGCAACTATGCAACGTATGTTATATATGGGGCAAAATATTGGCCAACAAAGAAAAAACCAATAAAATAAGTGTTGCAGAGATGAGGATGCTTAGGTGGATGAGTGGGCATACTTGTAAGTATAGAATGAGAAATGAATTGATCAAGATGGGAGTGGCTCCAATAGTGGATAAAATTAGAGAATGTCGCCTTAGATGGTTCGAGCATATTAAGCATAGACCGTACAAAACCCTTGTTAGAAAAATTGAGTTTACGAATTGTGCCCATATTAAAAAAGAGGAAGAGGTAGACCTAAAATGACATGGTAAGAAACCAATAGAAAGGATCTTCTCTGTTTGCAAGTTAGTGAGCGGCTTTTATTTGATCATGCACAATGGAAACAAAGGATTCATGTAGCCGACTCCACTTAGTGTGATCAAGGCTTATTGTTGTTATTGTTGTTATTTAACCTAATACCATCGATTGATGATGTTAGTTTGATAGCATTAATATCTAATTCATGTTGAGCATTTGATCCTAATCTAGCTCAGACCGTTCTTTCACAACTTATAACCAAGCTACAATTAACCTTAACCATATAATCCTCCTGGTAGTTTAACATTCATTCTGCTTTCCATCAAATATTGACGCTGTTTTTCTAAACTTTACACATTCTATAACCTAGTTCTTAGAAGGTTTCTTTTTCAACTAAAATTACAGAGAAAAATATGTCAATTCTATAAGATAAAATCATTGATCAGTAAAAAGAAATTGTAGTTATTTTCAAAGTTTACAATAATTAAACTCACTCCTCACATTGCAGGTGTTCGGTATTTAAACAACACAACAACGTCAAATAAAACTACAAAACTTCTTAGATCTAACTTTGTTTAAGACTTTTGCAAAGAGAATTTGGAATTTTTTTAGTCACAGAAAGATGTTTCATTTTAAAGCACACACCTTGGACAAAAGTGAAGAGTCAATAGGATTTTTGCCTCTCCCAAGCCATATAAGAAAAGCCATTGCAACCATAAATATAAATGCTAGTACAATCACCTGCAAAAAGAATATCAAATTTTGTTTATCTAGTCATACGAACACAATATCACTGATGGAAAATACAAAAATAAGAAAAATGAATAAAAAATTAAAACAAACAAATGTTTGCACATAAATAAACTTGCTAAAAATTCATTCTCAAGCATGCAGTGAATCATACCAGGATAACATACTTCTGTCGACTACCCATGCGAACTTTAGCAAATGAGCAGCATCTTACTTGAGAATGTGCTGAACGAGCTTGAGTCTCTGATTTCTCCAAGAAAGATTGAGAAATACTTGGTTCATCATCGTCCTCCTCATCATCATTAGCTTGATGACAGAGATCGGTCCTATAAAAACATTATTCTGAAAAGTATAGTCTAGTCTGCTCTATTAAAGTAACAATCTCTACAGATGAAAAACTCTGCACACAAAAGCAAGATAATCATAAGAGAATGACATTTAAGCCATCTTCAGACTCAATCATTTTGAAATAGCTTATGATAAATTCAGATAATAGGTATGGGTTCCAATTTTCAATTTGATGGCTCAATGCAGCAACATGGCAAATAGTTTGGTAAACAACCAATTGGGATAAAAGATAAAGTTGACTTCACTAAAGCTCAATTTAGAGAGCTTAATTTCAATTTTTAAACAGAAAAATGATTAAAATAAAGTTATTTTTTATGTGATAAAGTACTCTGTTAAAATAAACCTTGGGTATTGTCATATTACTAGAGTTTATGATGTTACTGCTAAGCATTTACGGTTATTGCTATATTACTAGACTTTATGATGCTACTGCTAGAGCATTTACGGGTATTGTTATAGTACTAGAGTTTATAATATTACTGCTTAACATTACGGAACTAATATACTCCAGTTAACACTAACACTAAACCAATCAATGAAGCTTTTGAACATCTAGTGGCCTAGAAGAAATTGATAAAACTAAACATGGTAGAAATTCACACATATTACTACCTTTATCGAAGCCCTAGCCTTATTAGTACAGTGAATTATAAATCCCCTCTCATAACTAATGCTTTTATTATAAAGTTCATTTACAAAAGTACCACAATTTTGTTATGCCTTATTTTTCATATGGTTCGATTATGGCCATACACATCACAATATCCAGATGAAGCCAAATGGACGGATGAATGATATCCCACATCAACAACGCTCAGCTCACTCAGTTGATGAGCCGTCGTGATATGGGCAAACTCTTCTACAAGATAAGCGAATAGAGCATCCTTCTACGAAGCAACGTGACATTAGCCCAAAGAGTAGTCACATAAATGTCCCCTTCTGAAAGTCTTTTTTTTTTCGAATCCTTGATCCAAAACATAGAAAATTTAAGCTTGGTAATTCATACTTTTCATATAGTGAAAGCTCAAAAATCATCCACAGTGGATGTAGGCTTGAATAAACGTGAACCACTATAATTGTGTGTTCACTGTCTTTTCTATTAGACAACAAATTACAAGAATTTGGTCTTTCTTGGAAAAATCAGCATTACACCACTATGAGGCACTAAGATGAAAATTCGAAGCTAGAATCCGAAGACTCCCAAGTAAATAAAAAAGAGTAACGAATCTCATGAAGTCACCCAACCCCAAATGCAAGAGGCGCAAGCTTGTGCCAAACATTACCTCCACCGACAACAATGTCAAATTCATGGTAGTGTCCATTTTTTGATTAGGTCAGTGGAACATCAGCAGAACTAAGAATCACCTGGAACAATCCTTGACAATGCTAAAAACAACTTTCACCCCATCCACACCACTGCAGCCAACTAACTTATAGTAGCTTTTTGTCACCAAAAGTGAGGGAGCATTCGTTCCACCACCACTTGAACAACTAGGTGGGGTTTATCCTACAAATAATCCCAATCCCAAGCACTTAGAGCTGCAAGAAGTATAACCAAAGTGGTCATGACTACCTAGTCAAGAATAAGAATCACGAAGAGGAATAAGGATATCCAGATCTTGTTGTTAACACTGTGGTTGCAAGTGTATCGACACTACATGCAGCAAGATGATGCTCACATCTACCATGCCCACGGGATTTAAACTACCCCTGCTTCGGTATATAAGAGAATTTCTGATCCCAATGATCACTTGATCACTTTGAGATGATGTGGCATTGATGGAAATGGCACAACGTTAATTCAATTCCGTTCCAAGAAATTGAGTGCTGCTTTTAACCAATTAGATAATCTGTTAACAAATCACTTTATTGCTGTTAAGCATGTTTACTGAGACATCGCCACAACCCAAATTCAACTTGGGAAACATTATGCCACAAGTATAAAAAAAGATAAAATGCTGGCCTTATCTCATAAATATTCCTTTTTGTTGAGTGTGGAATATTTATTGAGAGGCTAGGCAGTTGCTTCCCATAAACTTCATATTGACCCAAAGAGCATAGCAATAGGGCAGAGATTGAGAAATTTGTCTCAAGAACAAACTCAGCTATAAAAGATGAAGCAGACAAGCTCTAAGAAACTTGATTCATTGTAGAGAAGCAATATTCAACTTGGCTTTATAATTTTATCATGGTTAGAAAGCTAAAAAAAAATGGAGCACACGCGCTGATTGCACTAAAGTCAACAATTTCAACCTAAATACTAATCCGTTTCCTAATGTAGATTAATTAATTCCACAGTTAATTATAGTCTTCAGCTTAGTTGATGAGATTACCATCAAACGATAGACTTGTAAGACGAGAATAAATAACCTTTATTACTACATTTGGGACCCTTTGTTAAGGTTCATGCCAAATGGATTAAAGAATGCCCAAATAATATATCAATGCTTTGTGGATAAGGTTTTCCGCCTACAAAAAGGTAGAACGATAGAGATGCATGTAGACGATATACTTATATAAAGCAAAACCTTGAATTATCATTCAGTTTATCATAGAAACCTTCAAAACACTCATTTTTTATAAGATTGAACTCTAAGAAATGCAAACTTGCGACTACATCAAAAAAGTTCCTGCCACATTGAATAAACATTAAAGGGATAAAATCTAATCCTAGCCTAATTCAATTTATATTACATGCATGCCCACCAAGAGATATAAAGGATATGATAAAACTTATGGAGCGAGTTGCAAGCCTTTTTAGTTTTATCTCCAAAATTGGTGGAAGTGTGCCCCATTGTTTAACGATTCTCACTACACCACAAGTGATGCTCACTACTTGTATATTGATGTAGAAGAAAATGCGATAAAGCTCGGTTTTAGTAGAGAAACAGTGTTCAAACATCTACTATTTATCAGTCATATTAGTTCAAGCGAAATTGAAGAAGTAATGATCGCTCTTCAACATAGGAGAACCAGAAGCTTGAATTAATAAAAATTGGATGCTCAAGAACCATGCAACATATTGAACAGCAAATAAATATGTTGCAAACAGAAAATGGGATTAATTTTGGAAATAGAAACTACAAAGATAGAAAACTAAAGAAATGAGATTAAAAATTGCAGCATACCAAATGGCTAGATATTTTTTATAAATGGGTAGAGAAAATACCAGAATGATAGAAGTAGAAGAAATGTGGCTAGAAGAAAAATCTGAGGCCATGCTGTAATACCAAAAAAATATCAGATGCAAAATATAATACCATCACACATAAATGAAATATACCATTAAAAAATTAATAAACGATGTACCAATGAGGATAAATCCGCAACCATGCGGCCAGCATCTCCATCTTTGACAAGTTGCCACAAGAGAGCATATAAAATATATGGCGTATCCTGCAACAGAATCATCACCAGTTTACTTCATGCATGAGGCTTTAAACACAAACAGCTTGCACGCAATCATCAATACTGTTATGTACAGTACAGGTGAACTTAAATATCAAATCATATTAAATGGTTAGAAATAAAATGTCATTATGAGCCCAACAAACAAACTACTATCAAAAGGAAGTGTATGTCAGAAATGCAACAAAATATAAATTAAATAAAAAAATATCAATTTAGATAGATATTAAAGAAAAAGATTTATAATCAAGAAAATATTCTCTATAGAACGTATAGTCTATAAGAAGTTAACAATGAAAATATATAATATTAGCAAACAGGAAAAAGATGCTTTAAGTATTCAAAAGTTATCATGTAACTAAAGTATGCCTTGGCGATTACAAGAAAATTCACATAGCAGCAATTCATCTGCGCTATCATTTAAAAGCCAAAACCATAGATGTTTAAATCTGACTAACACCAAATTTAAGAAATCAACTCAATGACCTAGAATGAAGTCATAATTACAGTTAAATCAAATTTAGAGTTATTAAAATGCTTTTTAGAGGCAGAAAATCAAAACAGTTATTGATTACTCAATCAAACTAAGCTTTTATGATCATCATCATATGGCAGCAGCATTCTGAATAAATCCAGCATTTTCAAATACAACTTCAAAAAATCCTTCTTGCATAACAGACATTTAATAATTAGTGACAGAAATGATATTTTTTATTGAAAGAAAAGAAAAAAAGAGATCAATGCAACTTTTAAAAAATGTGAGTATGCAAGCATTTACATTTAACAGTTCATTATTTATTTTTTCATGCATGATGTTAGAGCTAATATTCATGGCAAAATTAACAAAAGATAAATTACTGGAACGTAGCACGATACAACGTGATGACGTTTCTGGTAGTGCTTTCCAAAGTACCTTTTGTTTTATATTTAAAACAGTTGAACTAGCAATTAAGAAACAAAATAGTGACATTTGTTTCTTAATTGTTTTATATTTTCATGCACCAAGACCATGCAAGTTTTCACATTCAGATGCTAACATCGAAAGCAATAGTGTGGCACATGGCGGGAGGGTGAGGGTGGTAAGATTTAATAAATAAGAAAGACGCTGTACTTCCCAAGAAGCATTCAGCTATTTTCCCAAAAGTACAAAAAAAAATTAGAGTGAGAATAAAAAGAGAGGATACATGACCAATTTAAAAGTGTATTGAATCAATCTTATTTTAACACCTAAAGATTTAACATTGCCATCAAAAGGCCTCTAATGGGAAATTTGGGGGATGCCTTGCAAAACTTATAACAAAAGCCGACTTGCAAAATCTCATAATGTTAACTAACATAGACATTTTATGAATATAAAAATTATGCAAAAAGAATAACACTAAAAACTCGGTTAATGGTTTGGCTATAATTTGAGAGTGAAATAAATCAATTGCAGGTAATTCCTAATTTCAAATGTTTTAATTGAGAAAATTGAATTAGAATGTAAAATGTTTAAGAATTTTGTTTTCCCCAAAATAAAAAGTATTGAAGATTCGGATTGCACTCCAATTGAGTAGTTATTGATTGTGTTACATGTCTATTAAAAACAAAGGTAAAGCTTCTCTCGCAGCCTGTGCATTGATCCCTATCAGTGCTCATTGGTAATTGTGGTCCTGGCTTTGGCCAAGCCTTGAAAGCCCAGCCCAAACCATTGCAACCTCAGGAAGGCCTATTCGTATGCCCAACGTCTCTAGACAGTCCTAGACCTAGGCTTGTCAGCTCTCACTGGTCACCGACCTTGTATAGCTTTCTCGTTGTTTTCTAGAAGACATGGTTGATTTGCAATTAGGATAGATGTTTCCAAGGCTGTTGCAAATACACTTAAGAGCAAGCTCAATCTGTCGGCGCATGGAAGAGATGTTTATGTTTGCTGATTGAGGACACGATCAACAGGCATGGCAGAGAAGCTTCAATTATCCCTCAAAGCTTATCCGTTGTGTGAAGTCAAAAGACAACTCAAAATTTAGCGATGTAAATGCTTGCAAAATGTTATGCACGAATAGGGTCATTGGCAGCCATTGGTAGGGTCATTGGCAGCCGTTGGTAGGGTGATGTAAGCTTGGATTGATGTAGATGCAGGCAATTCTATGCACAAAAGATCGTAACTCCAAGTGTTTGTGCAAGAAAGGCCGGGGTTGTGTAAATTAGATTTTAACTAGATTTAAAGGTAAGCTTGTGTTGGACTATTGAGCAAGCAAACAAAACCTTAAGCTCCTTTATATTTTGATTAAATGCTTGAACATTCTTATTAAAAATGCATTTATTATTTTGCTTAAATTTTTTTGGTGACGACCTCAGCAAGTGCCCCAGACCAGACCTTCAAAGTATAAACAATGAAACAAAGTCAACATATATGATTCTTCTTGGCTAGCTCAAGTTCGAGCGCAATATTGCCTTAGTTGGTATCAAGAGATGCTGAAATGCAATGATGTTTATGATGGGATCTAAACTCATTCTCCACATCTAAAGATTTCAAATTTAGAGGTTTTGATTTACTATGATCTCATTGGCAAAGATTGTGGTATGGAGAACCCTATATTTTGGAGGTGATCAAAGATATCATGAATTATACAATCTAGAGTTTACTCTAGCTAGCAACTGACAACACACTTAGAACTAATGTTATTCGACATCTTAACTACAAATCATCGCGGAACAGAGGACAATTGAAATGGCGAGCCGCAATTAGGGAATTTTCTCAGAATCATCATCGAATGATGCAGCAAGCTCGTTATGCTATGAGAACATATCAAATCATTTTCCATCATGCTAGTTTATTAAAACATTTAAGCATCTTTGTTTGAGGAATTATAGAGAGTAGGGATAGTGGTTCAAACACCGTTTGTTTTGTCACCACGAGAATAATTATATTGAGATACACCATATATAATTATTGGTCTACCTATTTATATCCATTCTTATGAAGAGTGCATCTAAAAAGTTATTTCAATGTTAAATAGTTTGGTATATAGATGATAAAGGAGCTTATTTACCAAAATTATCTTAACAGATCATTAGCCCACCAGTAGGCGTCATGCCATCATTAAGGGGTTCCGAGTTTTTTGAGACGAGGTGCACATGCAGCTCACTTTGCCAGAATTAAAATATCCATCAGCATTGAACTGCACTCAAATAAGCTCTCGATGAGCTATTTGAGCCTGTGACTGTTACTAAGATGCCCACAAGCTATTTAAGCCTGTGAACATTGAAATGGCTCTAACTAGATTTATAACTGTTTATATGCTATTTTCTCCTTCCTGGACAAAATGAAATCCTCCTCGAATCACTTTTGGGGATCATCTTAATAGCTCGTAATAAAAAATATCTTTAGCAACATTCGTTCTAGCTCATATATATAGGGGTCGTAGTCTAGTCAGCATCCAGTTACTACACCAAGCTCTTGAGGTCCCATGGCACTTTCTGCAAATATAGATATATGTTCATGCCGTTGATTCTTAAAGCTGCTTAGATCATCATTTTATATTATGAGCAAGTATTTTCTATGAGGATGAATTTGCTAGAACAACCACTACCACAAAATGGAAATAAAGTGCTTTATTAGTAATGGGCTAGTGAGTTAGATCCATCTATTTCACCTATTGGCCTGCACGTAGAACACCTATTGGCCAGTTGACTCCATATAGTAAGGATTACTTTTATAGATCAATTAGTGATGCAGCTAAATTTTTACGACAATCCAAACCTCTTTATAAAATAAAATGCTTTATTAGTATTGGGCTAGGATGGTTATGTTACAAGTAGCATGAACATATGATCCTAGAGGGGTACAACCCTAACAAAACTGCTAAGCAATTTTCATTTACATAGAATACTCCCAGAACAAGCTCCCGGTGACATATGTGAAAGGCAGAACAATAGAGAGAGGTTGTAATAAGGGGAATGAAAAGAGTTAACATTAATCAAAATGAAAAACAATTCTAAATTCATCAATGGAGGTGCAGAAATACATCAATATATATAGATACAACATGGGGATAGTGTGTAGTCCTATTAAGTTCGTGATTAGATAAACAACTAGTATAGTTATGGCTGTTATTAGCCCCCCCTATAAACTAAAGTGCTTTATTAGTATTGGGCAAGGATGGTTATTGTACAAGCAGCATGAATATATGATCCTAGAGGGGTACAACCCTAACAAAACTGCTAAGCAATTTTTATTTACATAGGCTACTCCCAGAACAAGCTCCCAGTGATATATGTGAAAGGCCGAAGAATAGAAAGAAGTTGTCGTAAGGGGAGTAAAAAGAGTTAACATTAAACAAAATGAAATACAGTTTTAAATTCATCAATGGAGCAGTGGGCCAGTAGCAGTATTCAAGAAAGTGACGTTGAGAAAGATGGAGGACTTGCCAAGATGGTCCATTCGAAATTGTTGGGTAAGCTTATCAGTAAGGGAGTTGAGAGTCGTTTGGTTTGGTTTGGTGACAAGGATGTCGTCTATATAGATCAAGATATAGAAGTGACAGGGGGTAGTGTTGTGGATGAGAAGAGATGGATCGGCATGGCTAATTTTGAATCCGTTGGAGTGTAGGAAATCAGTTAGTCTTGAATACCATTGGCGAAGTGATTGATTGAGGCCATAAATATCTTTGTTGAGTTCGCGCAAATGGTTAGGATGACTTGGATCCTCGAATCCTTGTGATTATTTCATATAAATTGTTTCATTGAGTTGCCCGTGCAATAAAGCACTGGACACATCTATATGAGTAATAGGCCATTTGTAACGCATGGCAATGGTGAAAAGTACTTGAATAGTTGTCATTTTAGCTACAGCACTGAATGTTTCAAAGTAGTCGACATCGTAATTCTGGTTGAAGCTTTGAGCTACGAGAAGAGCTTTGTAATGGGTCACTGTGCCATCTTCGTTGAGCTTAGAGCGAAACATCCATTTACAACCAAGAACATTTTGATGTGGCAGTGGGGTACAAGATCTCAGATGTGTTGGTCTATTAAGGCATGATATTCGTCGTTCACGGCTAGGTTCCAATGTTTTGTTTATGTTGCAGCATTATACGAGGTAGATTCAGGTGATTGGGTGGTTGTGTCAAAGAAATTTTTGAGTGATTTTGCATCTATGGTTTCTGTTTTAAGATGAGTGCATTGGGTGTGTGAGAACATTGAGTGTAAGTTTCAGTGGGGAAGGTGCTGAATTAGAGGACCAAGAGGAAGACTTGGAGTTGAAATTGGGGGGGTGTTCTGAATTGGACTGAGTAGGTTGGCTGAGGAGAGAGGGTGTATAGAAGGGATTTGTTGTAAGATGAAATGCATCGGTTTGTAGATAGGTGGGGTGGTGGAGGGAATAAGAGTAAGGGGATTGGGAAAGGATTGTTGAGGAAAGGGTGTGGTGGTGGTGGATGGAGTTGTCGTGGCAAAATGAAATATTGTTTCAATAAATTGGGCGTGACGTGAGATGAGAGAAGAAGAGATTTTGGGTTATAACATATGTATCCTTTGTGGTAGGGGGAATAGCTGAGAAGAATGCAAGGTAAAGTTTTTGGGGGTGAGTTTTGTTGATTTTGTATGGGGAAGAATTGGGAAGCAAAGGCAGCCAAAGACCTTGAGGTGATTGTAGTGGGGTCTTAGGTTGTATAGTAGTTGAAAGAGTGATAGTTTGCAGGTGTTCGGAGAAGGACGTCAGTTAATTAGGTAGGTAGATGTGGCGACAACATGAGGCTAGAAGCTTTCGGGTAGATGAGTCGTTTGGAGAAGAGCTTGTGTGGTTTCAAGGATGTGATAATGTTTGCATTCAGTGACGCCGTTTTGTTGAGGGGTATAGAGACACGACATTTGGTAATACCAAAGTTCTTGAAGAGATTGTGAAAGCTAGTTGAGTTATATTCGCCTCAACCATCGAATTGAAGGATTTTGATTCTTTTATTGAATTGGCATTCAATGAGCTTGTGAAGATAAATAAATTTATGTATGATTTCAGTTTTATGTTTGAGAGGGAAGAGTTAAGTAAAATGAGAATAGTCAACCACAAATTAAGCATAGAATTTATAGCCTTCATTAGAGATAATAGGGAAGGGCACCATTCATCAGTATGTAAATGTTCAAATGCATTACAATTTCAATGACAATGCTTGGGGAAAGACAATTATGATGTTTTGTTGTAATACATGTGGTGCACTGCGGCAAGGAGCTGCCTTTGCCGATGTAGGGATGATGCAAATAGAGGAGTTAATGAATGTCTTGATTTGGGTGCCCAAGCCGTAGGTGTCAGAGTGGACTTGTAGAGGTAGTAGAAGAATGCAAGACGGTTGTGGAAGAACGGTACTGGTGACGGTTGAATGGTGTAGAGCCCTTTGAGCAGCAGCCATTAAGAAGAGGTAGGTTCGTATGAGAATCCTTAATAATGAACCAATGTGGCTCAAATGAGACAGAGCAAGAATTGTAAGATGTTAGTTTGTGAATCAATAGAAGATTATATTGACATTAAGGGACGTGGAGAAATTGATTGAGGCAAAACTTATAAGTGGGTGTGGGAAGAATATCGTTGCTAATATTGAAGATGGGGAGAGATTGTCCACTTCCAACCGTTACACGGTCATTACCATGATAGTTTTCCTCTATTGATGAGATTGCCGAGATCGTGCATGATATGATTGGAAGTGTAACGACCCGAGGTCGTTACTTTGCAAACTAGGTCAAATCCCGTCTTAAAAATCAGGATCCCAGAGAATTTTGAATTAGGGCAAACAAAAATACCTTTAGATAGAAATTTTTTTTTGGATTAAAGTACCCTAGTTTGGGATAAATCCGGATAACGGAAACTCCCGCCTTATTTTTCTGAACTTTTTAAAATCAAATAAATCAAGAACATTACTTAAAAAGTTGCTCCTAAAGTTTCATTAATTTTAGATCATCGGTTTAACCTAAATTAATTTTTAAAGTTTAAAACTCTAAAAATTAATATAAAATAAAATATTTGTCCGAATCGAAAATTTTTGGCGCAAGGGTGTTTATTACATCATAACACACCTCGGTGTCAAGTTTCGTTGTATTTGGAAGCCAAACGACGAAAAAATGCGAAAATTTAACTTTATGTAAAATTTCAAATTTTTCTTAAGTTTTCTTCTTTCCCCCTTCCTCCCTCCGAAATTTCCCCATTCCCTTTGCCTCCCAAGAGCAGACAACGTCTGTTCAGCACATAGGAGGGCCCCACTTGACCTTTCCTCTTCCCCTTCTCCCCCCTCCCTTCCTCTACTTAAACCTCCTCACCCCCCATTCCCTCAAGCTAACTCTCCTCCTCAGCCCCCTCATCGTACTGCCAGCCCCTCTCCCAGACAGCCGCCAGCCCTGGCAGCCACCCCAGCAACCCATTTGCACCCCCCAACCCAACCAGCCCCCTTCATGTCTCTCCAAAACAGGAACAACCCTCCTCACCCCTCCCAACAACGGCAGCCCTCCTCTTGTCGGCCACCAGTCAGCCACCATTTCGGCCACCTCCTGCAGCCATCCGGCAATACTATCCTAGGTAAAAGGAGAGAAAAATGAGATAGAAACGAGAAGATTTTACTATTATGTATTTCATTTTTATACACTAAATATTTCATTATTAATATGATAAGATTAGTCATTCAAACTATTGTTATTGTCATTAATCAATAATGATAACGATATGTGTATTATAAAATAACCACGATCTCTATTTTTGTCAATTTAAAATTATGTTATTTCCCGTCATTTCTATTTCGTCTTTTACTATCATATATTATTATTATCTTTAAATAAAGATAATAATAATGCTATTGCTACATTCAATAACAAATATGCTGAATGGAGAGTGAAAGAAAGACAATGGAAAAAGGCATAATAAATACTTATGAAAATACAACATAAACTAAAAAGCTAATATTTAAATCTAAATGCAGATCCAAAGGTCGAACTGTCAAACTTTGGATCTTAAAGAACAAAGGTACCCAATATATGACATGTATTATATTTTGCATTTTTATTGATGCTTAGCTTTGCTTCTTCGCTTTGAGCCAAAATTTATTAAACCTTAGTTGGTTGTTTGGAACTAACATCATTTCATTCGTGGTTGGTTATTGAAAAAAAGACATCAAGTAACCAACATTATTTTTCGTGGTTATAACATTCGTGGTTGGTTATTGAAAAAATAACATCAAGTAACCAATATCATTTTTTGTGATTATAACATTCATGGTTTGGTTATTGGAAAAAATAAACATCAAGTAACCCACATCATTTTATTCGTGGTTGGTTATTGGAAAAAGATATCAAGTAACCAACATCTTTGTGATAACACTCGTGGCAGAAAATTTTTATTTCTTTTGTGCTATTTCATTATTCTTCATGTATTTTTATTCTTATATCTGCTAATCGCATTTCTGCTTTTATAAAAATATAATCTCATTTTATTTACTGTAGTACTTAGAGTATTCTCTAATTGCTAGGAATTCCAATCCCGATATTATTTTATGTACAATACCAGGCCAAGTACTTTTGGAAGAGCCTAGACAAGAACTTTAAATCTTAAATTATCAAACCGCTGATGGATCTATGATGGCGCTACTTTAATTTTTTTCTCTTTATCTTTTCTTTTGTTGAACAATGTTCAGTGATGTACGATGAAGATCTTTTTTGTAATATGAAAATTTAAAATGAATGAGAAATATCATTGTCTTTTGTATGCGTATGCTCTCTTCTCTCAAATTGCTCAATATGATCCTGTGGTATGTGACCACCTGTAATGACCCTTGGTCATTTATTTGGGAGAAGTTACTTTTCCAGCAAAAGCTGAAATTTCGTTAAAACTCCCGCTAAAACTTAATTTTCAGTTACAATCCCTAAATTTAGAAAGTTTTCAATTCGTTAAAAAGCTGAAAAAGAAACTTTAGATTCTGCCATTAACTTATACTTAAACTAGCAAAGCACAAATTACTCCATTAAAACAAAATACGACAGTTACACTATTACCCTTAATTTTGCGGACGTTTTAAGAAGACACCAGCCGGTTCAAGCGGGTGTGCGTTACGCACGCACACCCTATAAAACCAGGCGTAAGCCGTTCGACCCATCACCACTCTCGATCCCTCTCGCCTCTTCCTCTCAGTGATCGAGCCCTCCCAGAAGAAGAAGCGGCAACAAGGAGATACCTGGCGGCCGATCGAGGAGCCAGGAGACGTGATCCCTCTTTTTGCTCGTGCGCCGAGAGACGAACGTCAGAGCCGTAGTGCTCGACCTCTGCTTGCGTGTGGTTGCCTTCACGTGTTGACCATACTTCAGTGCAAAAATTGGTTGTTACCAATCTAACATGGGTCATCACAGTTGGTATCAGAGCAGGATTGGAAGTGTTGGAGTAAAATAGTAAAAGTTGACCATACTTCAGTGCAAAAATTAGCTTCTAAAATGTAGGGAATAATGGATGGGGAGATGGTGGAGTAAATGATGACTATGAGATGTCAGTCTATGGATGCCCAGAGGGGAAAGTTCGGATTACTGACATGGTAAGTGGCTTCGATTCATCAAGATGATGAAAGAGATTATTGGCTTTGAAAAGTATATTTTTGATATTTGATGACGAAAGAGATTATTGGCTTTGAAAAGTATATTTTTGATATTTGACATCAAGAATTTTACGTTCTTTGGGTAGAGAGAATCGTAGAATGATGTGATGAGTATTGGAAGTTTCATTGGATGGTGAGCTTATTTCAATGGATTCCATGTGATGATGGGCACTGACTTAAAGTTAAGGTTTTATAGTCATTGAGGAGGGTTCATGGTTTCTTGATTGGGCAGAATGACATGTAAAATAGAGGCTTTGCAGATATGAAAAAGTGGGGGTGGCTAGGAATTTCTTGAAGTTGTCTGAGCAGTTACTGAAAAGAATTCTTGGAAGGGAGAAGGGTGGTATGGAAGAGGGGACAAAGTTATGATAGATTCTTGTGAGTATCTAAAGGCTTCTTGAAGTTGGTTCTTGGAAGAAAAAAGAAAAAGATGAAGGAAGCCGAGATTTAGATAAGAGAGCTTTGGTTTTAAAGAGATAGAGAAGTCGAAGAAATCTTAAAATGTTGGAAGGACTGAAAAATCTTGAGGGGGTTCGATCTCAGCTCAGAATACATGGAGGCCGAAGAATAGAGAAAAGTTGTTGTAGGGAGAGAGAGAAGAGAGTTAACATTAAACATAATGAGATGCAATTCTATATTCATTAATGGGGATGCAATACATCAATATAAATATTACAATATGTGGATAGCGTGTACTCTTATTTAGGTAGTGATTAGATAAAAAGCTAGGATAGTTTTGGTTGTTATTAACATCTAGAATGATTAACTTCAAGCATCTGGGAGCTTTACCTCTTTGAATGTGTTTAGTGGTCGCCTCCCTAGTTTGAGATTATCTCTTGCACCCAAGGACATGCTCCTATTTTTGCATTGCCCCCAGAAAGACAGCGCACATAAGCATACCTAGAACAGTCAACTTTTTAGAGATGGATGCCCAAGTCTATAACAGGCAGCTAAAACAATTAGGAGTCTTTCGATTGATTTATTTTCAAGATCTATTTGAGTCGTCAATGTAAGAAATAGGATTTATATAATTTTCTTCTTTTGAGAGTATTAGTGTACTTCTCCTTTTTTCCCATTAATTCCATTTGCTAGTGGTTTACTCATTTAATATCTTCTTAGTTTTTAAACATTGATCTTGCCTTACATCTAGCAAAGCACCGATCAATTTAGCCTTCTTTCACAAGGGGGTTGCCTTAATGCAGGAAGGGTTTTATTCTGGAATCACCAAATCGACCTCCCACCATTCCATCGTCAAAAATTCCCAATTTTTCTAGGTAATGCTAGTCATTAGGTGATCCCATTCTTGTCCAAGTGCATGCTGACTCACCTTTTGACAAAAAAGATAATATTTATATGCTCACCTAATATTCAAGTATTTTACATTATTATAGTCTTTTCTTAGCATTCTTCTTATATTTCTTCACTTCCCTTTTAGGGATTTGACAGTATCTCTAGACAATGATATTGTCATTGTTACTTGTACTGAGGTAGATGACATTTTTGGTGATGAAGAAGTTTTCACATCTTCATTCAATTCTATGTATACTGGAAGTACCATAATCATTCAAGTGAAGCTGAGATCATTAATTCTCAAGCTGTTAATATCCCAACAAAGTATGCATATATTTTATTAACGTTCGTTTATTCAACTTACAAAGATCTATTATGCAATCTTTTAATTCTATATTCCGCTTGCATTAGGTTTGAGATTGGCATTTCTTATGGAGTCAACAGGACTCTCCACATATTCTTGCATGTGCTCCAATTCTAATGTGATATCTTCTAACATCTGTGGGTTGCTCACAGTTTCACATTCCATTGTTTAAACCGACCATATACTGAACTGTGCCACAGCATAGAGACCCGAGCAATGAGCCCTTCGGAGGTTGGGGTTACTTTATCAAGCAATATCTTTCAAGCCGCTTCAATTGCATACTTTTTATAAAAAGCTTGAGATGGACACCATTGTAAATGCAAGGATTTACACCAACTTTTTTGCCAATCATGTGATAATGTCTGGGAAGAATTTGAGTTTTAGTCTTAGACTACTAGGGATTGATAACCAAAAGGTTACAGAAACACAATGTGAGCTCTTAGAGATATCAAGAAAGATTTGATTGTTGCGGCAAAGACTGACATCTTTTAGAGTAGTAGTTAGTGCAAGTTAAAGAGCGCAAAAATGACAGATTAATTTTATTATTGTTTTCTTCTCATGTCCAAGCTCATGAAGATGCATTTGCTCATCAGTCAAGAGCTTAATGATCATCTCATCAGAATTTAAGAGTTGTTTGTGCTAGACGGGATGCTTTGTAGTAGTGCTATGAGGATACTTGGATGAGCCAAGAGACCCTCTGCACCTAATTCTTTTTGTAAGGTTTGGCTATTTTGCTTTCATTCTTTGATTTGATTTTTAGTATCATCTTTACTTGTAAGCAAAGTACCATAAAGAAAGACTCTTCAAGTATGTCTAAAATTCAAATGCTTATGCCAATGTATCAGTCTGCATAAGCATCAAAGATTTAAATTGATATGCACGGTCAACAGGATTATGCACTTAATTGTCCACATCAGCCGTCATCTTTCCCTTACCACCCTGTTTAAAATTCAAGAGAAGAGATTGATATGTACTTTTCTGTATTTTTCTATGGTATGACTAAAGTATTTTGAGCTCACAAAACTTCCATTACAACATTTACCATAGAGATGAAAGTAGTCACTAGAAATACTAAAATTTTACCTTTTTTATCGTTTTTGAGATGTTGAATACTCATTGAATGGCCTAACTGCAATCTTTCATAAATGTAGCAAAGATTAATAGTTGGAAAAAAGATAAAATTATAAACAATATATGAACAATGCCCTGCGCATCCGCAAGATTTGTTCTCATATTTATTGCATGAGTTGAAACTCCGTGATGTACTTCTACATATATTTCCCTTATCATTTTGTAAAATGCTGTCACCTCTTTTATTAATCCTTTACAAATTATATTGGAAATATTCTTAACACATCATCTGCTTGATCATTCCCCAAGCCACTTCTTCATAATAATTCATCTTAAGATGGAAACTCCAGCAAGCCAAAACACTATGACCTAACTTCAAACAGATGAAAGAAACCATCTCACAAGTACAATACTGATATATGATAAAATCTCTAAACGCTGGATCCATGCATCGAGCTTCCAGACTTTGTTTCACATGGGGCAACTCTTTTTGATCTCTAATATGAATAGCCGCAGCTATCCTTCATGAGTGACAGTCATACACTAATTTTCATTATATTCAAAACATTTATATCTAGAATTAAAGGGTGAAGAGTATAACTGCTCCCACAAGTCACAATAATAGTTTGCATCATTTCTATAATCATAGCCAACAACCACCTATCTAGCTGCCTCATCAGCTTTAAATTTGAGGCACAATCATTCTTATCCGTTGATAATCTATCTTCCTCTACTTCCTGTTCAATCTATTTTTCATGACTTTTAATGCAACATCAAAACAAAAAGCAGCACCCCTTAAGATATTTTCTACACTCATACTAATGTGACCAAAGATTGGCGCCCTTTTTACCAACTAGGCTAAAAAAACACAGCTTAATTTAGTCTCTGCATTGTATATCAAATTGTTTCTCAGATATTGGTTCTAAACTTGCTCTGGACAGCACTTTCCCACGGTTATCTCTCTGGATCCACATCATCAACAAAAGATCCTTCACCGCTTTTCAATAGACTTTAGAGCAGTTATAGGCTCAGAGCCATGAAGGATTCAGGCAGTCTTTTTTGCAGACTTTTAAGCGACATCAAAACAAAAAAGTAACATTGCATTCTCTTCAAACCAGTACTTAGTTTATACCAAGCTCCAAAGATGGCACTCTGAAACCAACTTAGGTTATTAAACCAGCTTCTTAGTTTTGTTTCCACATTGTAGATCGATTCACTGTCTATGATTTTGGTTTGGCTGGAACTAACTATGGGCAGCACTTGTGCGCTGCTTTCATCTGAATCTGCAGTTACCAGCAAGCCACCTTCATTTCTTCCCTATAGGTCATAAAATTAGTTTTGAAAATTGTAAAAGCAGCATTTGAATAGCTCAGGACTAAGTGCAGTGAAAGATCCAGCAGCTATACTGACTAGAAAAAAATGTTTTGTACATTATCTCAATTTCTGGAAATTTCAGGAGAGAAGCAACTAAAAATCTTCAATTCAGCAACTCAAGGTGGTCTGCCAAATTTCGTAATAGTTACAGGAGCTGAAGACAATGATTCTATAGTACAAGAGAAAAATTAAATCATGTATAGGGGATTACAACTATAATGAGATACTAATTCTCTTACACAAACCCCGTAGAGTAAAATATATTTACCTATGAAGGATTTATATTCTAGTGTCAGACAAGTCAAACACTGAATCATCTCCAAAAAAAAATAAAACACATGTCCGATTCTTCTAGAAATGACTCCTTAAAATTAAAAAAAAGTAACTAATAATTATTTTAAATATTAACTAATTAATAATTAAATTATTTATAATTAAAACAATAAATTATATAATTAATAAATTTTTTATAATATATAAATTACAAAGTAATAACAAAAGTATTTAATAACTATAATACTCATCATAACCTTAATAAATAAATTTATCATAATTATAAATAATTATTTGTATTTATTAAAGATGATTAATAATAATGATTATGCTAATTTAGCTTAAACTCATAATTGTTTGATTCAATTTTTAAGCAGGCTTAAATTGAACTAAGCTATAAAACATTATTTGGGATTTCAGTTAAGTGGAACCTAATGGGGGTAAGCTATGGGATATTGCTTTGGATGCTTTGACTTTGGAGTATATTGGCTAACTTGAACATACAAACATTTTTATTGATAAACTTATCATAAATTCTGTTTTTTTAAGAATACGTGATGATGATGTGTTAGTGGAGGCAACAAGTGTAAATGGTGACTCTAACACAGGGTGCCCTAACTGTATGCACCAAAATAATGATTATGTTACATAACGCATTAATATGACTGTTATTTTAATTTGCATTTTGTGACCACTAACATAAAGAACAATTGTGTTTTTCTTGGATTATATGCATTGTGATGATGATTATTAAAAATTTTACATGAATCATGAACATAAATATAGATAGTCCTTTGTAAATTATAGCATTATTTAAAAAACTGAGATATTTTGCACATAATTAGTCAAAAAAATATTTTATAGAAATAGTCTATTGGCTTTCATATTGCTTTAGATTAGGTCCCTAGCTTTCATAACTTTCGTAATCCCTAACTTTTTTTAAAGATTAGAATTCCCTAAACTCCGACTGTGTTAAAAGTATCGTCAAATTCAATGGTATTTGGTTCAAAAAACTATTCTGATATTTTATGCAAAAGTTGGCAAGTATATTTTTCTTAATCCACGCATTCCATGAGTAAGATTCGATACTCGATTTATAAGAAAATAAGATTATGTGCAAAAAAATAAATAAATAATGGACGTTATAAATGCAACTTTATAATATAAAATGAGCAAATAAAAATTATAATGTATAATTAAATTTATCTTTTAAGAATTAGTGTAGAATATGAAAATAATATACTAAAATTTTTTATCTTCTAAGACTTTATGGATATAATATAATTAAATTTACAAATTATGTAAAGAAAATCAGAACATTATTGGACCAAATATCCATACATTTAAAGATGGTTAACACCTACAATTTTGAGCTAGCTTTGTTCTTTTTGTGAAATTAATAGACCAGATTACAATTTTTAAAAATTGGTAACCAAAACAAACAATATGAAAGTCAATGGATCATTCTTAGAATTGTTTTTATCATACTTAGTTTAACATGTCACTGTCATGCCACTGTACCTATATCATGCGAATGCCATTGAGTTCGCGATTAAAATCAATGTTGGTGCATCATACTAACAAATTCAATAGATCTATCACGAAAGATATATAAAAATATACTCAATAAATAATTAAAAATTCACAAACTTATCCAAACTTATTCAAATAAGTTAAAATTCAAATTCATCATCATTTTGTTATAATCTAGATTTTGGCCATGTAGTCTAGCTTCTAGAAACCTAATTTCATGTGTTACATGCATTAAGGAATAAAAAAGTCACCAATTGGCTCTTGAAAATTTAAACAATTAATGTAATTTAAGAATCACCACATTGGAAAATCTCCATCAATAAACTAAGCAATCAAACACTAGCAAACATGATCATTTAATGTTTTAGTGATCGAATGCAAAATTTGGCTGGTTGCTACAATTTAATCCCTTGGTTATTATTTTTTATCAAGGTCAAAGCTATCAGAATATAACTGCAACAATGAATGCGACATTAATCAGAATTAGATATTGCTACAAGTTACAGAGATTAGAATGTAACTGCCAGTAGCTAATTGAAGGATTGACATTTATTAGAATTTGTAAATGACATGTTATGGTTACACATCACTATATATATATATATATATATATATATATATATATATGCAAGTTGTAATAACATATGCAATATACACAAAGTTCTTCTGATTTTAATTTACTTCTCTCTTCCTCTAATCTCAACATGGATTTAATTTCATGAAAGCTTGCAGTGCCCCATCGATTATGTGCCTTTGTTCCGGTGGTGACATAGGGACTTTGTGTTGGTTGGCCAATATTTGGGCCATCAGCTCCAAAATTCTATCAGTTTTATTCTCCGTTGATTCTGAAGGCACAGTGGCCTTCATCGGAGTCTCCATCGCATCTCGGGAGAGTATTCTTCTGTATTCATCTTTAAAGAGATTGTTTGCGATAATAAAGATTTGAATGCATTTATTAAAGCAATTCTATGTTCCATGCAAAAAGGGAAATGAAGATACAATTATTTTCTCATAAGTTACACAATTTTATTCTAATAAAGGTGTAAATCTAAATGCTTTTCTTCAAGTTTTCCACCCAAAGCTTCCTATACTTGTCAACAATTTTCCTCTTCTTGGAGGTTAGGGCTGTATCCCCAGCTTGGTGGGTCTCTTGATGCACCTTCTCTTCAATTTCCGAAATGCGTTCTTCATACTCTTTTTCTTTCTCTATTGCTAGTTTAGCAAGCATGGGAAGAAGGTTCCGTAGTGTTTCTTTTAACTCACGCACTTCTCTCTTTATGTTGGTGGTCCTCTCATAAGCCACATTCATAAACCTTGTGACCGTTTCAAGCCGATCTTCTTCTTTATTCTCCAGAAGTCTTATTTGATCTTCCAGGGTAGGGGGATCGTAGTTGGGCCTGGGAACTTCCAATTACCAAGAACCTTCTTGACTGGAGTTAGCCTCAGAATGATTTGAAGAATTCATCTACAAAACACACTCTCACTTTGATTGATTTCTAGGGTGTCATAGATGTTTTATATCCTAGTATTTTCCTACATTTTATAATTATGGTTCTCATATTCTAGTGGCTAAAGATTACATTGAATAATTTTTCTTTTGGCTCTATTTTTATGCAATACTTTACTTAAACGCATCCAATTATGCTCTGATACGAACTGTGATAGCCCAAGTTAAGTTGGTGACAACCAATCAACATTGGGTGCATCTTTTCGCAGGATCATATTGACTATTAAGTAAAATAGCAGTTAAACGACATCCAAAGCCATTCAAGTATAAAGAAATAACATTCATTCAATTTAAAGTAAATAACATCCAGATTTATTACATAAATGTCATCATACAAAAGCATTTATCCCTCGAAGGGCAACTAAAATTTGTTATTATTCTGTGCCATGCCTTTCTTTAACATCCTTAAGCTTTGTCAGCTTCTTCCAATAGGATCTGGTCTGATATTATGAAAATAATATCTTAATGCACATTCTAAATACAAAGGATACTAAATAATATACTTTTAAGCAAAAGCGGAAAAAGAAAATGAGACAAACGTCATTGCAAAAAAATATGGAAAAATGCAAACAAAAGATAGTCATTACTCCTGCAAACAAACATTTCATTGTCATATGCCAAATTTTCATAAAGTAATCACATAAAAATTTATATTTATGTTTATGACTTGATACTATAAAATAACGTTAACAGTTCTGATGGGCAAAATCAAAACCATGAGGCTGAATTCAATAAAAAACTTTTAAAAAGCATAACCTTCATCTGACCCCCTCAAAGGCTCCAGATGGCCACCCTTATGTCTCCTGAGGACTAGCCCCATCCTTAACCTATTTAACCACAGTTTCGGAACCCTTTGCAACATTTACAAAATACATAAACATCATTTTGTTTCTCTTACATTATTAGTAGTAAGAATAAAGCATTAGGTGGCAACATAAAATATGCTCAAAGTGATGCTTAAGTAGTAAATTAAAGTAAAAAGCATAAAAATAATATCTAATGTACCTTTTGAGTTTGACTTAACAAGACAAATCACTCACAAACTTGATGTGTCTGCAAAATTTTTAATTGAAATTCTATTAAACTTTGAAAGTATCTATTTGCTCTATAAAAACTAATATCTTTATTCATAAGCTTTTGATTAATTATGAACCTTGTGATTCTTTGTTCCTCTTGATTTTACAACTATAGTAAACTTCTCTAACACTAATTATTAATAATTGACTATAGGAGTAGATTGATGTAAATTGGTTCATGCTCAGAATCCTATCTACTCACAGTTTTGAATACATCAAATTTAAGTCTGTTGAAACTTACATTAGTCCCAAAACACTAGATATTATCTACTAATTTTCTCAGCTCAAACCTTTGATGTACCTAACTATAAGTTCAACCTTAATTTAGTAGTAATCATTATTCAAATTCATTCATATTTCATTTAATATGAATTGCATAATTTATTTATATTGGATTTTATTTCATAGTCTAAATTAAATATTTTGTTACATAATGCTCAAGTATTTTATGGCAGTAGGTATTTGAATACCCAAAAAAATCTACAAAATTTTCTCGAGTAAAACAATTTAACTTAGATTTAAAGTGCTATTAACTAACCTATACGATTCTATCTTATATTTAAAAGAGTCGACGCAATCGATAATACGTACCTGCAAAAAGATCAGGCGCAGAGGAGAGATCGGCGCAGAGGAGAGATCGACGCAGATGAGGAACGATCGAGCAAGGAGAATCGTGTGTGCGTGTTGAGACATCGACGACACTTCCGTCGACTTTCGTCGCTGACTGCAAGGATCGCTTCTCTGTCGCCGGCTGCAAGGATCGTTTAAGCTGATTGATGCGTCTATGTTGTCGGCTTAGGTAGGCTTCTACAGCTCGGGCGGAAGAGAGGAAGAAAAAATTCGAAGGCTCTGTGAGGATGAGGAAGAGTCTAGCGGCTTTCAGATTAAATAGGGCGTGCATATGTAACGCACGCCTGCTTCGTCGACTAGAATAGAGCTGAAACGCGCATGGGTTATGGGAATCAGAGGAAAAATTGGAAGTGACGTGATTGCGGAAGCCAAAGGAGTCGAGCAATCCTTGAGGGAAATCAAATGCGTGTGCGTTCCACATTTCTTTCCTAATAGAACCGTTAGCTCAATTGTTTGACAGTTTCTAGAAGAATAGCCTGAAAACTTCCTAATTTATGAATGGGGTTAATGACATTAATTGGGTTTGAAAACCTCCTAAATCAAGAATTTAATCAATACATAACCGAAAAACGGGATTTAGCAGGAACTTTTAACCGAAAACGGAAATTTGAGGGTAGAAAACAGAAACTCAAAATTTGCGGGCAATTAACGTCTTTTTATAAATGACCTAGGGTCATTACAATGTTCAAAATAGAAAAGATTATTTTTAATAGTTTCTTCCCATGTCATTTTTTGGTTTTGCTCTTTTTCTTTTAAAATGAGAAAAAATTATATACTTGAATTTTCTAACAAAGGAATCCAACATTCTATGCTCAACATGCACTAATCAAGTAAGACAAATTTCTCTAATCTTATCCACTATTGGAGTCACTCTAACCTTGTTACAAATTAATTCATTTCTCATTCTATCTTTTTGAGTGTGCCCATTCATCCACCTTAGCACTCTCATCTCTGTAACACTTACTTTATCGATGAGTTTCTTGTTTATTGGTCAAAATTCAACCCCATATAATATACAACTGCACAATAAATTTTTTCTTTAATTTTAAGTGGGATTTTTCGATCGCACAATGCTTTATATGCACTCCATTCATTTCATCCAATCAGCTTGAACCTATAATAACACTGCTCTCTATTTAACCATTAATCTATATAACAAAACCAAGATATTTAAAATTCTCACTCTTCTTGATCACATAGTCCTCAAAAGTTATATGCTCAAGATTATGACTTGTATTTTGTAAAGCTTATACTCCATATATCAAGTTAAGAATATATCGATAAAACTCTTTAGATTCTAAAGTAGTCATCCAAAGCTCGAGTTTTGGTTTAACTCCATCCATCCCTTGTTTTATCATTTAATAAAACGTCATCTACAAGCAGCATGAACCGATGAACCATCTCTTGAATATTTCCAATAAGAACATCATAACTAAAACAAAAAACATGAGCCTTCCAAGGCAACAAAGACTTGATGTAATACAATGTTAACAGAAGAATCGCTAGACAAGACCCCTTATAATTAAACAAATATTACAATTTCATTATACATATCTTTAATAGTATCAATATAGGCAACACAAACTCTTCTCTACAAAACTCCTACAAAAAAAGAAATATTGGCACATCATAAGCCTTTTAAAAATCATAAAGATTAAATAAAGATCTTTTCTTCCTTCAAATTTCTCCAAAAAAAACTCTTAATAAATGCATGGCTTCCATGGTAGATCCACCAAACATTAAACTAAATTGATTTTGTGAAATACAAGTACCCTTCAAAATTTATATTTAATTCCTCTCTCCTAGTTTTAATGTATGGCGGCTCATTAGCATACTTTCTAAATATTGTGCACAGTCTTGAGCATCAATTTTATTCTTGTAAATAGATACAATAATATTATTTCTCCACTCATCTAGAATCTTTTCAATTTTCAATATAATATTAAATAACTTAATACGCTAAGAAATTCCTTCCTCTTTCAAAACTTTCAAACACCCATATGGATGACAACCGATCCTACAGCTTTTCACTTTTTATCCTCTATATAGAATTCCAAATTTCTATTTTACTAGCTCGTTGAAATAAAGTGCAATTTTTATTATTTTGATAACCATTAAACTCATTTATATTAATTGTATTTGTATCTTTCAATTAAAAACTTTATTAAATAATCTATTGATCTAAATTTAATATTTTCATTCTTAAAAGAAATATTTATTCAACTTTGATATATTTTACTTTTGTCAAGTGATTCATTCTTTTATCTCTTAATTTGATTAGCTTATATGTGTTTCTTTCTAAACAATATTAATTTATAATAAAGATTCTAGAATGCATCAATCTTAGCATCATGAACTATTATTTTTGTATCACGACAAGCTAGTTTATATTTTTTCAATTCTTATAATTCTTACATTTAAATTATTCATTATAATAAACTTTTTAAATCTTTTACAATTTATTTTCACAACCAAACATCTTTGCTATTAGGTGCTCACCCTTTTTATTCAATAAGTTTAATTTTTTAGCTATAATAAAATATAGCTATCAATCAAATTTCATATATAGTTGGCTTCACCCTAAAAATTATATTATCTAAGTTTAAGATTTTACTTCAAAAAATATTTATATTAAACTTTTTAAGATGTTACCATTTTGTTGTAGAAAATTTTAATTTTAGTATAACTAATCTTCCTGCTTATTTCAAATCAAAACTAATAATCAATGTTGGTCATCAAATAATCTTATAACTTTTTCAATAACCAATATTTTCTTTAAGATAAAATAATCAATTTTATTTTGGAAGCCCCATTTTTACAAGTGATTTGCATGTTCCTTTTCTTTATTAAAGTATCATCAAATAATAACAATCATAAAATCCTATAAATAAACTCAAATTTTATTTTTTTTCATTAGTCTCTCTAAAATCAAAAACACCATATAAATCTCCTATAAATAACATCTCATTTTGGGATATACCAGGAATTAACTCCAAATTATGCTTAAATTTTCCTGTGTCATAATTAATTCTATTTGAGGAATATAAATACTTGCAATATTATAAATTATTTCATCATTTACAATATTTAAAATATAATACAATTTCAAATCTCTACTTCCACAAGATTATCTTTTAAATTTTTATCCATAATAATATGCTCATTCCAATCCTATAATGATTTTTACCCAAATCTCAAAATTTAAAGCCTGAACTATTAATTTCCTTTGTTATCTCTTCCACCTGCTATGTTTCTTAAAACATAAAATATTTATCCTCCGATTATACCAACTCAAACAATTTGTAAATGAGAGTGCCAAAACAAACAATCTAATCTTAATTTAGAACAATGAACTAGCATTTTTACACGCATACAACCATAATGTGAGAACTCACGGTTGTTTAATACAACACCCGGGCGCTAATGTAGAGGCCATTGCAAACTTTTCACCAATGCATCGTGCATCTTTCAGGGGACGCCCTAACTCTAATACAATTTCTTAAGTGAATCATGTTATAAAAAATTCAATAAAGTTTTACGCCGGGCATCAACTACCAAACTCATCTTTCCTTTCTCATTCGAAACTAAGGACCCAATAGCAGCTGAGTTTATAATCAAATTCTAACTACTAGAATATAGTTTAGAAAACATTGTGTCAAAATAAACAATTTTTAAACAAGAAAATGTTGTCATTGACAGCAATGACAATGTAATCAATAGCTGAAAAAAGAATTCATTGCGATAACAAATGTAGAAATCCGGAGAGGGAGTTGAGTGAGAGCGAAAGAGGAGGAGATTATCGTAAACAGAAAATGTTGTATTTCATGTCTCTTGATGCAGTTACAGAAGATGTATATAGCTAGTATATAAAATATATTAGAACTTACTAGAATATACTAGAACTACCTAGCATATATTAGAACTAACTAGAATATACTAGAACCAACTGGAATATACTAGAACCAACTAGAATATACTATAACCAATTAGGCCCAATGAGCTTTATACATGATACGTGTAATTGGGTTGCTATTAGCAAATAAAACGAAGATAAGGATGGTGCTCACTCATGAAATATACGACCAAAATTGAAAGATGACCTAAAAACAGAAGCAAGTACAATATCCATAAATATAATTTAAACTTTTTGACATTTGTTTACAAATAGACCCAATCGTTGAGCTTTAAAATTTGCAAAACCATTTGTACAAAGAAAAACTAGAAGACAAATTTGTGATTCGCTATATTAATTATGATGGCTGTAGCAATTATAGAATAACATCAAAATCAGAATGCTACTCTTTTATAGATTTCTTTAAACAAGCAGTATATTGCAAAAACCATTTGCACAAAAAAAAAACTAGAACAACAAATTTGTTATTTGCTGTAATAATTATGATGGCTGTAGCAATTATTTGCTATAGAACAACATCAAAATCAGAATGCTACTCTTTTATACATTTTTTTGAGCAAGCAATATAATGCATGAACATCATGCTTCTTTGAATCTCAAGTAGATGCCAAAAGTAAAGATATTGTAGCTTGCAATTATTAAATTCTACAGTGACGTCTCACCAGGCCCTGTTTGGCGCAGCTTAATATTCGTTGCCTCAATAGAGCCTGTTCGGCGCAGCTTAATATTTGTTGCCTCAATAGAGCCTGTTCGGCGCAGCTTAATATTTGTTGAATGGATTATTAAGTTATTTTAAGATTGTTCGACAAGCAACTTAATAGATGCTTCTTCATTCAATTATCAAGAAAAGTTGTTGAGCAAATACTCAAGCCAACTTTTTCTAGCATACTGCTTTTTAACAGGAAAATGGAAAAAATGCCTACCCCGACACCCAATGTTCGACCCATCCGGCCCCATTGATTGTCCAACCACCAACCCACCAGCCAAGCCCGCCCTCCGGTCACCATACTGCCACCTCGTTCTCCCTCTAACCACCCCACCACCAACCCCTCCCACTGCCTCACCAGAATTTTGATCACCCAGCCGACTGCCCGGCTACCTTGTTGGAATATAGTTGTGAACAATGAATATATTTGTAAACTAGTCCAAAAACAGATCAGCTACAACAAGAAAGCAGGCCACCAAACAATATTAATAGCTTCTCTGTCAGCAGCAACTTTATCCAGCAACCATTTCTTTTGGTTACAAGTGCACCAAACGAGTCTTTGATTATTTCTAAAATCTCATGCAATGAAAAATGAACAAAATTGATATAAAATGTAGCAAAGATAAACCCATTAAAAGTGTTTTTACAGGCCCTAATAAATTCAATTCAATCAAAATCTGGAATATTTATCACAAACAAAAACAAACATAAAGTGCAATAACATTAAGCACCAATAGGAAAAACAGTTATCATGCTTCTAGGATGCCATTAGCAGGAATCTAGAAAAGTAATAACAGAAATTCATCTTAAAAAGTTTTGCATTATGTCAAGAATATAAGAGACTAATTAAATGTCTTGCATATTCCGAGAATTTCATGCATGGACTATTTTCAAATGGTGCAAGGTATCTTACCAATATTGTATAAGCCGATCATGAGATGGAAAACCTGCAAGATATTGAATATTACCGTTAAGTTCATGACATGAGTAATAAAACTAAAGTAATATGTAAAAATGAATGCAAAGAGTATAAGCAAATAATGTGCAAATTTTCATACTTATTAAGCACATAATATGTTGGTAAAGTATAAATCTTTATAAAAAAAATTGAATTTATTCTAAGCTTCAGAACAAATAAAGATATTCCAGCTTTCCGTATAGGCAATAAGTTGAAGAAGCATTATCACAACATATAAAAACCAAAATCACAAAGATTATATAATACAAGACTGAGCTTTGACATGGATGCATGTCTTATATTAGAATAGATCTAGCCGATTGTCTACTTTATCTAAATTCTTTGTATAGCTTCCGCCAAAAAGGACTAAAAGAAAGCCAATACTTTTTTTTGCATACAGAAAAACCCAAATTAATGAAATGTGTCAGAGCATTAAGTAGAATAAATGTGATTAAATTATGTTAATTGTGTAGCTTCAGCCAAATAGGCAGATGAAGAACCAACTTTTCTTAACATACACAAAACCCAAATAGGTGAAAAGAAGTGTCCAAGTTTGTGGATAAATGTTACTTAAAGGAAGTTCCTATCAGTAGTTCATCAGAGCTTGTGGTTTCGTTGTTTGATGTTGCGATTTGTGGCTTTTTCAGATTGTCCCTTCAAAGCTACAGCATCAGCACATCCATGGTAGGGGAGAAGTTTGTGGTGCTTCATACCAATCTATCCCATCTGTTTCCTTAATCAGCATTGTCTAAACGTCAAGAGATTATGATCTCTAGCAGAATTTCGCCATCATCGATCCCTAGATCACATGACGCTTAGACTGTTCCCTCTTGTTGGTGGGCTTGCCCACATCTCTCCAATGATCTCATCCTAAATTCTAGCCAAAGAGAAGTGTTGATTCAGTTTCATCATTGGAGATCAATGAATCCAGAATCAACTACCCTCACGTTGATTTATCATCTCATTTTGGAGCATCGCCAATTTCTTTGGGTGGCAGTAGGGTGCCTCCAACCACCATTTTGATTCATATTCCCAAGTGATTTCAGAAGTTGCTCATTCAATCCCTTCCTTGTCTAGTCCGGAATTAAATGCCATTTTTGGTCAACGGCAGCTTACCTTACTCTTCTGTGAGGACAAGATTTGAGAGCTTGATAAATAATTCTAATTTTCACAAGTTGAAAAGATCTCTTTCAGTAAGCCATCCATGAACTCCATTTGCAGTGCTCTTCAGAAACATAACTTTGATTTCCAATGGTATGTGAGATCAAGTGATCATGGCATGTCTATTTAAAGCTCAATAACAGTGTGGATTATGTGTGTGCTATCTTATGAAATTCTCAAATTATTCCAATACAAAAAAAATTATAGTTAAGCCAATTTTTATCATGTTCTCAAGGATAGTACATGTTTCTACAATTAATCCACTTTATGGCATCTAGGTTCAATCATTATGAAGCCACTCAAATACGGCAAGCCTACCAAAAGATTTTTGTGACCTTTGATTGCAGTCTAGTGAAGTTAGATATTATGAAAAATCTTACCAATCATGTTTAGATTAGAATTGGTGGATTTGTTTCTTGCAGAAGATAATTTTTGGAAATTATCCTCAATATTACTAGAGCTGCAAAACTGTTGGGAATGCAATGTCAACCTACTTCAAGCATCATTGAAATCAAAGGCTAAACAATGTTCAAATTGATCCAATAAAAATGGGCAATATGATTCTAGTTGGTTGTTTACTCTCCCCCATCCTCTATTGACAATGTGGCGATCTAGGTATGAGCTTGTGAAAGAATATTGAGCAGATCTGACAAAACGTTAAGGGTTTCATTCAATCTATTTTGTTGTTTGTCATCTAGCTCCTCAAAAGTTATTTTAGATTCTCAAAATCGTTCATGAATGTTGAAGTAATTTTTTGGGGCAATTCCCATATTAAAGCTCTTCTCATGCTTAGAGGTAAAGCTTATACCTTGGATAATATTTCCTATCCATCTTTCATATTTAAGTAAGAATGATGTTTAATATCACTCAGACAATGAGTTTGATTCTTGGGCTTCAGCAAATTTTTTAAAGAGATGTAGTTATGTTGCTAATTAATATAAAAGAAAAAATATATATTATATATGTATATATATATATATATAATGTAAAGTTTTTTTGATCAAGAATATGGCTCCTTGACCACATCAAATTTGCAGATTGAATCTGTAAGAAACTAGTAAAAAAATATCCACCTGTGATCATTATGTTTGATTTCTTATGAGGCTATCTTGGGTTGGTTGTTTATCCTATAGTTCTTTATTATTTTTATATGGGTCCTAAAAATGAAACATATTTATTGCATGTTTCCTTTTATTTCAATAAAATTAATATACATATATTATATATATATATAATGATTGAATTAAGAGATTGTTTTATGATAACTCTCATAAAAGATAAAGATGTAATCTACACTTCTTATAATATACAACTTAATGCTAAAACCAGCTATTTCAAAAAAAATTGTGATTTATTTGAAGTGCAAAATTTTGTATTTAAAGTTTATTAAAATTTAAAACAAATAGTTAATTAGACTTTGATTTTCTATTCTATAAATTTGCATCCATAATTCAATAATATAACAAAAAAATTGAGCTAGAACAAATTAAAATAGACTTGAGCACAGACTTGAGGACAAACACAAACCCAAAGAGGCTTGTTAAAATTGGAACTCGAACTATGCTTTTGCACAGAATTCAAGTTTGTGCATGCCCAGCCCAACCATGTCTGACCTCCATTCACGAATAGGAACAAGCTTCACAAACCCAATCTGTCAGTGCAATTTCAAAAGAAATATATTTTTAGATGTTGTCATATTTTAATAATTGTTTATTAATAAAGGTGCTACTCATGAATTTGTAATAACATATGCCAATATTAATAAAAATATATAAGATTTGATGCCAAAAATACAAATAAAGCATTATTATTATACTTGCAAAATTTTAAAATTCTAATATTTTGTATAGCATAAATCGCTAAAATTGAACATAAAATTTCTCTTTATCGGTTTGATTCAGCCCAATTCGATAATGGCTCAAGCTCAGTCAAAACTCTTGGCCAAGCATGCTAGCCCAACCTTTCAAATGCAATCTTCAGCCTAAAATAGCACAGCTTAACCTAATCAATGACCATGCATATATAAGAGTTGATATGTTTAGTGAAAGTTGAAGGAAAATGATAACATGGGCTTCAATAAGTGAGCATTTTATACAGATGTATGAATCATAAAATGTGCTTCTTTGTAAAATCCAATCATCAATCGCATATTTGCTTTATGCCTTTTATATGCCATTCACAAGAATTTTTTAGGCAAGTGTGTTATTGTTACATTTAGAAAAAGAGTCTTCAAGATTAAGGTTTTGCATGCAAAGAAATAAGAAATTCTTGAAATAGTATAACTTTTTCAATTCCTTTTTCAAAATATAATTGAAAAAAATAGCAGCTAGTAGTGATTGTTCAATTCTATAATTTCAAATTGCTAAAACTAGATGCTATTATTTTTACTTAATTAACCTGCAACATTTTATGCATACGTGCATAATACTATTTTGATGATAAAAAGATGGTAGAATATCATGCATAACATTAAAATCTTCCTTATTTTCATATTTTGCAATTTACAAGGCATAATCGGTGGGTGCAAAAAGAGGTATTTATGTTTTGACATAAGAATAGAAAAGTTTAAACATTCAATATATAAATATTGTGTGCATTTTGGTGGTATGTATATATATGCCTGAATAAAAAAGGATGAATGTTGGCATAGCTCATTTGTTAGACTACTGATTTAGTTAGGCAAATGGCAAATTAATTCTTCCATTACAACATGTTACTTGGCACATTAGAACAAAAATTCAAAAAACTATTAAAAAACACTATTATTTTCTTAATTAAATATTTCGAGTAAACAACATGGCTATATCGGCCTCCTCCCTCGATGGGGGAGCTTCAAAGATATTAATTGCCTTAGATATCGTCCCTGCATCAACATTGACTTCCTTAACCAATGACCTACATTGCAGACGCACGATGCTAAGCGGGAAGCAAAGCTTAGTGTATTTGACAAAGCATGGATCTGTGTATGAGAAGGAGATGGAAGTGCTGCAATAAATGGGTGGAAGTGTACCGACCTTGAACTTATCGATGTTGCCAGAGCGGAGCTAGGGATGCTCCAGTGATGCTAGAGTCGTCCCAAGGCAATCGGATGATGTTACCTCCTTCATTTGGTCTTATCTCTTTGCCCTTATTGTTTTCATGATTAGCTCTCTCACGCGATCACAAAGGCGAATGAATACTCCACATAATGGTAAATTTTGACCAATTTGACCGTAAAATTTTTGCACTCCCTATTTATAGTCCAAAAAAAGTTACTCTCTCATTTTACTTTACCTTGCTTTTTCTTCATGTCAAATACCTGAATTTCTAAATTTCAAGTAAAACTTTAGTTTACACTCAATTTACCGCATGCCAAACAGCCATAAATAATAATTAGAATCTCGATATAGATCAATTAATATTAATTGACTAAGTGAATGTCATATTGACTCGTTTAAAGGCTAAAACAGCTCAAGTGGCTTAAGTTATTATTTTGGGTGTTGCATTTTTATCTAATAATAAACAATTTTTTCCTAAAGCAAATGCATTTATTTATTTAGCCCTTAGTTATGGTTGTCCGATGTATCAAATTTATTTATTGCTAAAAATCCTCATTCCTTGCTAATAAATCAAATATCAACCTGCAGCAAAATCACAATCCCTAAAGGCAGGTGGTGAATGAATATTGAGGAATCTACGATGCTTCATCATAAATTACTCTAATTTAAGTACTTTGTAAAGTTTATTAAGGGAAGCATAAAAATTATATTTAAGTTCATAAATTATTTTCAAAGTTAATAATACATTTTGCTCTTTTCCAGAAAAATAGTGTCAACAACTTCTAAGGGGGTTACAAATGAGAAAGGCGTTGCTCACATCCATTTGAATTAAAGTGGATTCTTGATTGAAATAAGCGAACAAAAAAAAACTGAGTTAAGCACAAGAAAATGAGCAAATATTTTAAGGAAAACAATACCACCAAACTATGTATTTTTTGAGATAAAGCATGTCTTGTAGCACTAAATAATATCTTAGAAAATTTTTAATGTACAAGCAATTGACAAGATAAAGGGTTGAACTCGGTATGATCATACATCAATCAATGAGAACAAAAATTCAAGCATGAGTCATTTTTTCCAATGAAGTTAAAGAACTGTGAAAGTATGTTCTTGGAAAAAATAGAAAATAAAAATAAGAAATAAATGAACAAAAATAGAAAATGATAATAAGTGTAAAATACTCAATCAAATAATGCAAATAGGGCTCTATGCCTTCAAAAAGAGCAATATAAAAATAGAAATTAAAAGTGATGGGGTGATTTCTCAGTCAAAGATTGTAGACTGATTAATGATAATTTAGAAGGCTACGAAAACAAGTGAGTAAGAAATTATAGGTCTGTGGGAGTGAAAACTTAGGTTATTGATAGAAGAATATTGGAGGGATATTTCTAAGAGAGAAGGAAAAAATGTAACAAGAGGATGTTTCATGTAATATAATATTAAGGCTTATAGAAATCAATAAGTGAAAAAATCATAACACCAATGCCCTTTTAGAGCCCCTGTAATATACCCTTAATAGCATGATGAGAATTTTTATCACACCCAAGACAAAAAGAGTGCATAAAATATATATCGCTAAAGATGTGAATTGCCATAAGTGAGTTTTCGAAAATATAAAAAAGACATGGGTGGGCAGGCTTATAATAGAAATATAACTGAAAACATATAAGACTTCAAACTGAAGTATTAACAAGAATACCTAAGTGGCTTTAATAAAGTAATCCAATGAGGTAATCAAATAATGAAACCCCAAACTGGTTAAAAAGGCATTTGTCACCCAAATATCAAAATGGATTAAGTTAAAACAAGCATTTCTACAAAAAATAGAGGCAAGAAAAGGAACACGATGGCAATTACCATGCTCGCAAGGTTTGAATTTTAAACACTAGATAAAGGAAAGGTGAGTATATCAAAAAGTCAATAAAGAGGCAAATGTCCTAGATGACAATGCATTGGAAGGAATAAAGCTTCAGCACTTCCACCAATTAATTTCTTCGCATTCGGATCTAGAAAAAAAAATCAATGGATAGAGGAGAAAGCTATAAGTAGTTGAAAATTTTAAGAGATACTTCAACAAGTTTGAAAATGGTCCCAACAACCATGATGACAAAAGCAGAAATTGTGTGATAAGAAAAAAAACATGTACGCTGTGTGAGATGTAGCAATGAGGGAAGATGCAATCATTGCAATCAATGTTGAGATATAAGGAATCGGATCAATGCCATTTTAATATTATCATAGGGGAATAAAAGAGGCACAGCAGACTGAGATTTCAAAGGATAGTGACTAATGCTGCCAAAAGTGATGATGTAACCAAGTGTTGCCAAACTATCAAAAAGAAGTAAAATTGATGTCTATGAGACAGTAAATTTGATGTTATTGAGATGTGAGACTTAGGTCATGATTAGGTGGCGTGTGATCACTTTAATTCAAGTTAATAAGTAACCTTTGAATATTAGCTTAAGTAATAGAAATGTGAGATCTCATGGATCCTGTGATAGGATCGTTCTTAAAATATTTAAAAGACCTTAATTGATGATACATTGAGGTATGGAGAACTTTTGTAACTTATTGAGGTAGAATCTTAAATGATCCTTTCTAACCTTAAATATTGATCTTAACACCTCGTGGTAGGAACACCTACGATATTTAGAGTGAAACTTCTTCCTTATGGTAGAAACCCATATTGAGTGATTTTTTGATCACATCCTTGGAGCCTCAACTCTTTTGAGCACGATGATTATGGTATAAAAAATTGTGATGTTTGAGTGAAAATGTTGCTGAGCGCAAGAAGTGGAATTTTAGCTCATAACCAATGCATTAAGACAAAAAGGCATTTCATAACACAATAAAATTGATTATCAGCAGTCACAACAAAGCTAAATACATCCATCTTGCATATAGAACAATGATATTTAATTTACATAGCAGGTAACAACAGAATCACATATGGCATAGCAAAACAGAGAACATAATCAAGTGTGTTCTAAAGTAAAATACCAACAAGTAATCCAGATGAAAATTTTAAATCCATAATAGCATACCTTCTGGCGAGTCCAGCCAAGCAGTTGACTTCGGATGTGAATTCTCATTAACTAAAAATAAGAAAAAGTGCATTTAGTGCACCCATCAGAATTATGGAATTTATAATGTAATGCCCTAGAACTTGCAATTTGCAATGAAATGTAGTACAAAAGTATGATAGCATAATGTAATGCAAGTATTTTGAATTCCGTTAAAAAACGAGAGAAAGAGAAAGGAAACGTAAAATGCCTGTTTCCAATTTCAATTAAATTTTGAACAAATACAACTAAAAATGCGGGTTCCTCGGAGAACCACTGGACTAGTAACAATCACAGGTTAAGACACTAAAAAGGGTAGAGGTTATACGGAATTAGCATATTACAATGAAAGTAGCGGCTATATCGAAGTCAGGGGCCAGTAAACAGTCACATTAGCATAAACATTCAGTCAAGGTAACAGCTCTTCCTATCATCCTAAATATTGAAACCATTAATACTCATCTCCGTGGCAAAAGCTATATAAAATAGTAATATAGAAGTTCTTAGAAGAAGCATGAATTTTCAAATCAAACCCGGACATAAGAAGGACTGCACTTTCATTATTAACATGGTACTTGATTTTACCCCAGACTGACCAAAATCTGATATCATAGACGATGCACCGGATGAGCAACACATGCGTAGCAATATCATTGAGAGCACCAACCTGAAGAAAGGCGATGGCAGCGATAGCCACGTCAACCACAATGAGGACGCCATCGACTGCGACAACCACAGCCGGAGGGCAATGTTCTCCTTGAATCCTTCCAAACCAAAGCATCTCCCGTTCCAAAGCTAATGAAGGTGAGAAGAAAGATTCCTAAACCTAGAAGAAGGTGACGATAAAAGATGTGAATCTCGGTGACGGAGGATTGGGGGAAACGATGGTGAGACGATCGGAATGGATGAAGTTTCAGGCGGTCAACGAGTGTAGGTAGACGCGGGGATCTGCTCAGATTCGGCAACACATGGCGGTAGGCCACTCCATTCCCTTTTAGCCCTAATGGCTGTGATCCGGTACCCGCAGAGATACCGAGCAACGTGTCAATCATACGGTATGCACGGAAAGATTCAAGCATGTATCGCAAAATTATCCGTATCGCTGCAGTATACAGTGCACACTTCAACAGGTCTGGACCCGCTTCACACCTAGATCAATCTTATCGTGTCATACCAACACCTGTGACACTGCCCTCTCTGTGTCCTTGCGCTTTGCCTGCATCCAAAGAACGTTAGTTGATAAATTATTATCTTAAATTTTGAGTTCAATTTTATTGATAACATTGATTCATATATGAAGCTAGTGTAATTTAAAAAAAAAAAATTGTTGTTTGAGCCTACTAAGGTGGACTCAATAAGTGTTATTTTAGATCTTGAGTTCAAATCTCATCAGTGTAATTTAATAAAAAAAAAAAATTTTAATTTAAATTCAACTACTAACTAATTTATATAATTAGATGTTGATTTTAATTTGATTGATCGTTCCCTTAAGAGTCAATTCATTATAATAAAGAGTTTAATGTTCTCCATTGATAGGGATTATGTTTAGGCTCATCGATAATAATTTCTCTTTTCAGTTCGATGTTTAATAGTTGGTTATAGAATCTCTAGTCTCTTTAAAACACGATTAAAGGGCAATGATGAATTCCAATCTCCTAACGCCATCGACTGCGACAACCACAGCCGCCCCAGCCTTTGTTTTGATTTCGTGCATTTGCTCACTGCGTCGAAGAGGGAGGGCCGAAATGGCAGATTCCTATAGATAATAGCAGCAGCTCTTGTCCCTTAAGAGTACTGTTAGTGTCAAATGCTTAGCAAAATAAATATACGTATTATGTGGCATCATTATATATATATATATATATATATATATATATATATATGTAAGAGCATGATTGTATAATATATATTTTGCTTGTGGGTTCATATATAAAATTAAAAAAATTTAAGTTAGTTTTTTTTTTACGAGGATTGTCATTTTAAATGCCCTAAACTCTAACCTCAGTGTGAGATTTCGGCCAAAATTCTTGTGTCGCGCACCGCGCTTCGTGGCTAAAAGTTGTCATTTGACATATTTGGTGGACCAGCGCGGGCATGCCTTCTTATGTCTTGCGATCATCCTTTATAGCAAAACCCTCTCCGTAGTTCGAACTCTAATTTGAAGTTATATATTATAATTTTTTAATATATTAAAAAATAAAAATTTATAAGAGTACTTCATTGGAGATATCAGAATCAATCATCAACTCTTTAGAGAATTTATCAGTGATTTATATTCTTCATAGGTTCATTATGAGATCTCACTCAATTTAATCAGAGTTAAGGGATTTAGATGAGGGCATTTTGGCTACTTCAAATTTAAATATGACTAGCTTAAGTTTTGGTCTTAATGAAACTGAGCTCCATGCAACAATACAATTTAAGTTGGATTCCAATTTTGCTAACATATGGATTGATTTTGAACTGATAATTTAATATTTCAATAATGCATGTCAATTTCAAATTACAATCATTTTAATATTTAGCATAATCCATTATTTAAGAACTAAATTAATTGCTAATTAGTCCACCATAATAATAATATTAAGTAGAGGCGAGCTATTTAAAATTAAATATGGTTCGTTTCATAGCATTTTGTTCAATGTGAAATTAGGGCATCCCAGGGTTCATGTGACTTGAGGGAGACGATGCAATTGATTGATTGTGGTTGGATTTTTCGCAATATTATATAGGAATGACAGTTAAATATATTAACCGATTAAATATATTAACAAATTTTATATTCTAGATCATGCATTTTTTGATTTTATTGTTGTCATCGATTAAAAATTAACTAATTTCATTTAATAAATATAATAATTAAAATTAAATTTAATATAATGTAATTAATTATGAAAATCAGAGGATTTAAAAAACATACAAGATTTTTTAATGTTTTGATAAGTCTTTTATTTTATATTGATTTTTAAGGATATAATCTTCTGAAAAATACAATAAATAATCAATTTCATACAAATTTCTAAATTTTATACAAAAATCCCATACAATCATGCTGTATAATATGATATAATTATATTGAGTAAATAATGAATATTAAAAAAAAAAAGTCTATACATTTCCCAAATATAAAACTATGTCAATAGGGCATCTAACACATCAAAAAATTCTCAAAGTATTTTATTAATATGTTTAAAAATAAAAAAAATGTTATTCAGATCCGATTCAAAAAAGTTCAGAGATTTTAATATTATTTTAATATAAATTTTAAAAATAATATATATATTATTTTTATATAGATAAATAAACTTTAATTAAATAATATTCAAATTATATTAGATGAGTTTTTTTGAGTACCACGTCAACGATGATTGTAAATGTAAAAAAAGAAAGAGATTTTATAACATTTAAGATTTAGAGAATTTGTAGGTGTAGCCAAAATTAAATCTTAAATATAAAAATAAAAATTTTCAGCATATCATTGGTTTGTAATTCATGCATGAAAATAATTCTTACTAAAATACAAATACTTCATTTTAATTCTTACAATAATCTTAATTTAGTAGGATTTCTTTCTATTTCATCTCACATTAAAACAACTTATTGAATGGCATTATCTTAATGCAATATGAAGATATTTCAAAAGGAAGACTAGTGAGCGAATACTCTTAGGAGTTATTTGGCATTAAAAATTTGAGTGTAAAGTAATATTATTACAATGTAATCAAATTTCTTATTTTTATTGATAATCTTACAGAAAATCTTATATTTTTTTGTTTGAAACGAAGTAATCTATAAATGTGATATTTTGAGTAAATTAAAAGAGTAAAATTATTGCTCTTAAAACATTTATCAATAAATTTTTTGCATGCATTATTTTGAGTAAGCTAAGAGAATTTATCAATAAAATTGTTGCTATTAAAACATTTCAATAATGCATGATAATTTTGAGTAAACAAAAGAACAAAAGAATCGTCGGCTCGAACGAATCGCTTGAATCTTTTTGAAATTTTTTGAAATTTTGTTCGAACGATTCCTTAGTTTCAACGAACTGTTTGATAGAGTCGTTCGGTCGAACTAATCCTAGCTATTTGGGTGGTTTCCATATGGCTACGATGATTTTAGTGAGGCATTGTGCTGTATAACACTCACACCTGATAGTGAAGATAAAATCCAGCAGTTGAATGCACTCGGGCTCACTCTGAGCCTTTTCTTAAAGGTTTGCCTGCTTGGGTTAGTGTGGTTGCCCAGTAATGGCCAAACGGACTAAATCTTGTTTCTCTCTGTTGTCTCATCTGAGTATTTTCTTGCTTTGAAATCAAATTAGATGAGACCCTTAAATTCTTCCCACAAACGGTAAATCATTTATTTATTCTTGAGCCCATTTGATAAATGAAGTCTTCTCTATTGTTGCTGCCAATGAATATAGCAATCATGGCGCTGCCCGTGAGCTTCGCTTTTCCATGTGATTATTAATGGTTGTTTTATTTATTACTATACATTAAAATATATATATATATATATATATGAAGCTTATATATAAAAAAAAAAAATTATTGATTCTCAATATTTTTTAGTAGTGATCCGTTGAGGTGGTACTCAAAAAAACTCATTCAATAAGATTTTTTTGGTACATTTAATATAAACTTTAAAAATAATATTTATATTATTTTAATATAAATATATATTGAAATATATCTAAATTTTATTAGATGAACTTTTTTGGGTGCCACATCAGCGGGTCTAAATAGCATTCATTTTTAGTATATATTTTTGAGTATTGCTACACTTACACTTTAGTATACACCAAAATATATAGATGATGTGTCAATCCAATATGTAAGTAAATTATTGATTGAATGCACATTTTGATAAGATCTATATTCAAAAATTACAAAAAAAAATTTTTTAATTTGTCATGAATACTTTGATGTATATTATTGTGTAATCATATCATTTTCCTATATTTTTATTTGAGCATAATATTTTTCTATTTTTATTAATATTTTTTATAATTTAATTTTAAATAGCATGGCCTTAAAATAAGAAAAAATAAGGAATAAATTTGAAGATGATGTGGCAAAAAAAAAAGTTATATATTAATAATGAATGTCTTTTGGGATAAAGTTTTTAAATGTATAATTTTCCGAACATGCAATTATATGCGGAGAAACTCTATTTAGAAAAAAGTCATTTATATACAAAAATAATATCATAATATTTTTAAAATTTATTTTAAAATAATATCTAAATTTTATTTGAGTATTACAACAGATCTAAATAATATTTTTTTTATTCGTAACAAAAAAAAAATGTATAAGAGCAACAATTTCGTTGCAGCGTGGGAAGTAAGCTCAGGGAGGTTGTTTGGAGTGGTCGTTCAAGCGGCCCTTTTAAAAAAAGTAGAGCTGATTTGCTTTAACTCTGCGCAGAGGCATGGCTCTGAAACTCTTAATACTTGCCCAGCAACTGATGCATATCCTCCTCCTCCTCTCTTCCTCCAAAGCCAAATCTCAGATCCTAAATGACAGTATCAAAAGCCCAGTTTCGGCCATCTTTGCCTTTGGAGACTCCACTGTCGACACAGGCAACAACAACTACTTAGCAACTCCAGTGAAGAGCAACTTCCCTCCTTATGGAAGGGATTTCTTCACTCACATTCCAACTGGGAGGTTTTCCAATGGAAAACTCATTACTGATTTTGTGGGTTAGTTCACAGACATACATATTGCTGTTTTTATGATGTGGTGATTTTTATTTTTTTATTTTTGCTCAAGCAGCCTCCTACTTAGGCATCAAAGAAGGGCTTCCCCCTTACTTGGATTGGTCTCTTGGGTTAGAGGAGCTCATGACAGGTGTCAGCTTTGGATCAGCTGGGTCTGGACTCGATCTGATAACAGCTAAAATAAGTGTAAGTTCTTGCTCAGCAATATGTTATGACGGAGTTTTGATTTGTGGATGATTCCCTAGTCTTTTTTCATCCATTATTGTAGCCCGAAGGCCAATCCCTAATATATAAATGCAAACTTTTGTGTTAAAAAGTATGTTCTTCTGCATAGAAGCACTTTCTTTCTCTCAAACTTAAAGTTTTCTACCGTCATTTCCCAATTTTCTTTTACTAATCTTATTTCATTTATTTGTTTAATCCAGTATAAATAATATAATGAAAAATTCGCAAAATCATATTTTTTATTTTATTTACAGTTAGTTAGTAGTAACAGAGAAGGTTCTCAAGTGATGACATTCATGTTAACTTTTAGGCTGTAATTCCTGTCCTCGACCAGCCGGATTATTTCAAAGAATATATGAACAAGCTTGATCAAATGATTGGAATGCAGAAAAGAGAAGATCTCGTCAAAAGAGCAGTCTTTGTGCTCAGCGCTGGCACAAATGACTTCATATCTTATTTAACTACCCCTCTTACAAGAGATGTAATCTCCATAGAAGGCTATCAAGGTTTCCTACTTGAAAAAGTTCAAGAATTCATCGAGGTGTGTTTCCTTCTAGAGATTTTTACCTTTATAACACAAAATATCTTATAATTTACCCATAAAATCCCAAATTTTTAAATATTACTCATATGACGCCCAAATCTTTAAAATTAACCAGTTATACCACCCTGATAACAACTGCTGCCGGAGAGCAACAAATATTTTCTTGTTCATTGAAAATGATCGTTTTATTTGCTTTTTTTCATCCAGTGCCCCCTTATGTGTCTCATTCTCTGCTTCTAATATCCTCATTCGTGCTTATGTATCTCTATTTTTTTTTTTTTTCTCCATATTCTCATTCTCTGATTCTCATTCTATGATGCAAGTATTGATTGCTGAAGGTTGCTGAGCAAAACATAATTATATCAATATAAAAGGTAGAACACAGAGAAACCGAGATACAAAAGCACAAACATGAATATTAAAGGCAGATGATAAGATTCATAAGAGGCACAAAATGAAAAAGAAAACAGAGAAAACGATCATATGCAATGATAAAAAATATTTGTTTCTCTTCAACAGCTGCTGCGATCAAGCGCGAATATATCAGGTTAAATTTAAAGATTTTTGTGTTATGTGAGTATTGTTTAAAAATTAGATATTTTGTATGTAAGTTATAAGGAAATTTGTATTATATAGTAAAAATCCCGTCTTTGTAAGTCTCTTGAAAGTTTATTTATTCAGAGATTATAAAAATAAAATGATCATAGCTGTAGCATGATAACAAAATGATTCATACAGCGCAGGCTTTAATCAATTTAGGGGCAAACAGAATTGTGGTTTCTGGGCTTCCACCAATGGGATGTCTTCCCATTGTTATTACTCTCAAAGCAAGAGATGGAATCCATGAGAGGGAGTGCATAAGCTCTTTCAATTCCATTGCTCTTGATTATAACAGGAAGCTTCAAGCAATCCTTCAAGGATATTCTTCTTCAACAAGTGGGGTTCTGACATATTACGGGGATTCATATAAGCCTCTCATGGATGTTATAACAAACCCAAATTCATATGGTAATTAATCCCTTGTCCTTTTTCTCATTTTATTGATATAAGAGATATTTCAAACAAGGCAAATTTTACATTTGAGCCTTAACCACTAGATTATAACACCATTCATGACGGAATGATTATATATTTGCGTATGTAGCATGATGAGAATCATTTTAGCAAATTTTTGAATGATTTCAACCAGGATACAAGATGTCATCACAAGGATGTTGTGGCACGGGATTGGTCGAGGCGGCAATACTCTGCAATCCCAAATCCCTCGTATGCCTTGATGCTTCGGAATACATCTTTTGGGATTCCATCCATCCTACGGAGAAGACATACTCCTTCATGTTTAACAGTTTTAAGCCAATGATAGATCGTTTGCTCCAAACCTACTAATATGTGTTCATGTTCTACCTATGAGACTTGTTGAGGAAAGTTTGTGCAGTGATCTGTGTTTGTAAGGACAGTCATGCGCCATCATATGTTTCGAAATTTAGATTACCCAGTAAGGGAGAATAAATGAGATGCCACATGGTAAATTCTTTGTTATTTGTGATTCTTATAGTTCTTAAATTTGTATGCATTTAATAAAAAATAATAATTGCCTTGACAATGTCATGAACAGAGTCTCCTAATGACCAAATATGATTGATATTTCTATAATTAAAAAGATTTGAATAGTAGATATACAAAATAATTATCTGTTCTTTTGGTAAGGTAGCTATGGGAATTTTTTGATGATGAAATACAAATATCTCACTAAACTGTAAAAGAGACCGTTTCTTTTTCAATTTCACAAATAGCTTTTAAAAATAATAATGAATTATATTCAAATAAATTATTTGTCCCAAAATAAATTGTATTTATTCGTGGAGTTTATTAAAAATTATATATTTTAAATATAAATTATAATCCTAAGAATATTTTAGGAGCTCCCAATAAATGCTCAATCCCAAAATATAAATTCTAATCATTAAAACTATTTGGGTTGTTTTTTTTTAGAAATTTTGAGAATTATTCCGTATATTTCATAATGTTTAATAGTCAAGAACAAGTAATTTGATAGTTTTATCAATAACTCAAGAAATAGAATTCATCCATAAATGAGGAATATTATTTAAATTTGTTGATCTCATACTCAACAAAATTTATTTAATAAAATTTGAATATATTTTATTAATATTTATTTATTTATATTAAAATAATATAATATTAAAGGTTTTTTTGAGTGTAACTTCATCAAATTTAAATAACAATAATAAATAAGATCACAGCACTTAAAAAAAAAATATTGCTACACTTACACATAGTATTTATTAAAATATATAGATAATATGTCAATCTAATGTGTAAGTAAATTATTAGTTGAATGCAATTTTTGATAAGAATATATATACAAAAATTACAAAAAAAAAAAAAAAATATTTATAATTGATCTAACCATATCATTTTACTTCTAAAAATAATGAAAAAGTTGACATTTAAAAAACAGACCTCAATCAAATCAACAAATTATAGAAATAACTTTTTTCATTTATAACCAACACCAAATAAATGCAGTCTCCAATAAACAATTGCAGAGCACTGCCCAAAATTTATATCGAACTAAATGCATGCGAAAAAAATTATTTGAATAATTTTTATTGGCATATATTGATTATTTTTATAATTTTTTCTTATATATTATTGGGAGATATTAAGCAAATAACTTTAATAAATATAAATATATTTTTGTCCCACAAAATATAATATATTTTTGGAAGTTGCTATAATACTCCATTGGTGTTCTTATCGGTGAATATATAATTTTGTTATTTAGCTTATAATAATTAAAATTTATTATTAAAAATTAAAATTATAAATCAATTAAAATGAATTAATTATTATTTTTATTTTTTTGGTATGGAGCCCATTGAAAGTAAATATATTTTAATTATAAATAACTTTTTAAATATTGGTTAATCCAACGTGATTATGTGCAACTACTGAAATATGCACTTGTGATATGTGCACAAGACATTCATATTATTGAAGTAATTAGGATCCTTTAAATAAATGGGTTATACACGGATAGCCATTTTATTGGTTCATCTTAAAGAGGCACATGGGTTGCTTCATAAACTAGAAAAATGTTGGCCGACAGTGACGGTGGCTGTGGCACCGCCGATGGAGAGTTAGATCCGATGCTCGCCGCTGTACATGACGAAGGTAACGATGTTTTGCGAATTTTAAAAAGATTTGAATTTTATACGAGTAATATCAAAAATTAGATATTTTAGTGTTAGAGAGATGATAACCAAATTTTTTGAAGTTTTGCGTTGAGTAATTCATGAGGGCAAGTGACCGCGATGTTTTGATGAAGCTGCCTTCCCCGCTTCGCCTGCAAACCCTAAATCATCATCGCAGGCACAACGTCGTCACTAAGCTGCTCCGCGCCTGCGCCTCCGTCTCTGAGCTCCATGGAATCCATGCCTCCATGATCAAAGCCGGCATCGACCTCCTCCCCTTCCCCTCCGCCAGGCTTCTTTCTTCAGCCGCCCTTCTCGATTTAGATCACGCATTCTCCCTCTTCCGCCTCCTCCCTTCCCCGTCGCTCTTCTCCTTTAACTGCATTCTCCGATCCCTCTCTCTCTCCCTCCGCCCCAACCTTCCAGAAACCCTTTCCGTCTTCAACTCCATCAGATCCCTCCCCCTCCCCCTCGACCAGTTCTCCTTCATCGCCGTTCTCAAGACCTGCAGCCGCGTCCCGGCCGTCCGATCCGGCCAGCAGCTGCATTGTCTGGCAGCCAGGGCCGGCTTCGACCTCTTCCTCAATCTTCGAAACTCCCTCTTGCATTTCTACTGCACGTGCGGGGCGATCTTAGATGCGCACAAACTGTTCGCTGAGTTGCCCCTTCGAAGGGACGAGGTCTCCTTCAGCGCTTTAATGGGAGGGTTCCTCAGGGCTTCGCAGCCCGCAGAAGTTATCTCGTTTTTAAGGGGCATGCTCGAGTCTAGCGCGCAAGTTGGCCCCTCCGCCATCGTCATTGCTTTCTCTGCCGTTGCTGGTTGTAATATCAGCGGCGAGCCACTCCACTGCTACTGCCTAAAAACCGGGCTTGGCTGTGACCCCAAGGTGGCAACAGCAGCGGCAACTGTGTATGCCAAGGCCGGGACGATGGATCACGCGCATCAATTGTTCGATGAAATGCCCAAGAAAGATGTTGTGCTTTATAACTGCGTTATAGACGGGCATGCCAAAAAGGGATCATTGGACCGCTGCTTGGTTCTGCTGCAGCAGATGAAAGGCGAAGGAACGAGACCAAACGCCGCCACTTTTGTGGGGCTGCTGGCCCTCTGCGCATCCTCAGGATCGTTGGGCATTGGCCGGCGTATCCACGAGCTTGTGGAGAACGAGAAATTGGAAATGGAGGTTTCTCTAGGAACGGCTCTGGTGGACATGTACGCGAAAAACGGGTGCCTAGAGGAAGCAGTTTTAGTTTTTCGAAAGGTGCGGAATCCAGATGTCAAGGCTTGGACGGCCATGATCATGGGCTTTGCGGTTCACGGGAGGTCGGAGGATGCCCTGAGACTCTCTGACGAAATGGAGGAGAGCGGGCTGAGGCCTAATGAGGTCACCTTATTGGCTGTTCTCTCTGCTTGCTGCCACGGGGGATTGGTGAACAAGGGAAAAGAATACTTCAAGAGAGTTGTTCTAGAGTACAGGCTGTGCCCCGGGGTCAAGCACTATGGGTGCATTGTTGATTTGTTGGGGAGGGCTGGGCAGCTGCAAGAAGCTTATGAGTTAGTGAGAAGCCTTCCTTTTGGAGGGGATGCCATGGCTTGGAGAGCCTTGTTGGCAGCGTCCAGGGTTCACGGAGAAGCAAGGATGGGGAGGCTTGCCTTTGAAGCTTTGGCGGCTATGGGGGAGGAGCACCCAGGCGACACCGTGCTTCTGTCAGGCGGCTATGCCTTTGCTGGGAGATGGGGAGAAGCCTGGCAAGTGATGGATGTGGAGTTGGTGAAGGAAGAGGGAATGAGCAAGGAGGCAGGATGCAGCTCTATTGAGATGGTTGGTTTGTAGATTTTGGCAATTGTGAGGGTTAGATTGAATTTTTTTTGGAGGAAGTTCTGCCTCAATTGATACTGCTTGATTGGATAACCTGCATCAAAGTCTTCTTCACAGCAATACAATAAAGCAACAGAAATCATAGCTTCTCAAACACAGGGGAGCATATTATACTCTTGAGTATCAATAATAGTGGACTTAAATATTTCCAGATAAAAGATGAACCACTTAGTCTACAATCAGAAGCAGGAAGCAGTCGAAATCATATAATAAAACCAAATGCAGCTACAAACATCAAATCTTATATTTGCAAAGAGATGGGAGAAGAATAGAAAATAGGACTCGTAAATCTTCATTCCAGAAAAGGCAACAGACGAATTTGTTGTGTTGATATAAAATAATGTAATTATGCTCATAGATTGTTAATTTTAAAGAAACTATAATCTAAATCTTTTTCATATGCATGTTTTGGGTTCTTGGAAGCAAGTGTTCTTCGGAATGATAAAATCTAAGTAATTATGCATCATAAAGTGGGTAATTATGATTCTTATTAAATAAGTATTTAGTTTATATTATTTGTAATTAAGATTTATAAATTTTATTGTGAATGCTTAGATTATACTTTAGAATATTGTAGGATTAAACTTAAGTACTTATTTGATTTTTGGTGTATATGATTATGTGTATGATGGTATAAGTGAATTATTTTTCTTATTATATAAATTTATAACTCAACCTGTATTAAGTGTAGCTACATATTTCATTTTTAATATATTTTACTTTTAGCTTATTATTTAGCTTTCCAACTTAGCGTTTCTTAAACTTACCTATACTTAAAAAATTTTAAATATTCATATTTTTTTATCATATTAACAATAATATTAATTATTTTGTAAAAATGATTGATTATAAAGTTTTGGTGTTATAAAACTTGTCAAAATAGAAATAAAGATAATTTAAAAGTTTTATATTTAAGCTTATGGGTATATGATAGTAAATATTATATAAATTTTTTTAATATAAATTTTGGTGTCATAATTTTTTGAAAATATTTAGGAGCAAGTAATATTTTTCTTATTTATTTGGATACGTAAGAATTGAGTGGAATGCGGACATTTCACTCTATTGGTTTTGCGAAAGAAAAGACTCGACCTAACCTCTTTCACGCTTCCATGGACGAGAAAAAAGCGCCCTGCCATCCAACTAAGAGAGAGATAGAGAGGTTTTTATTATCATTCAGGTGCCGGTTAATTTCCGGATGAAAATCGAAGACGAAGGAGAAGAAAGATGAGCGAAGAGGGAGAAGGGAAGATCCGAAAATCCGGTGCTACGGCCCACACCGGCATCCCCTTACCGGCCTCTCCTTCCGCCGCCGAAGCCACCGCCCCAGCCCCTGCCGCCTCCGCACCTACGCCTCCTCCCTCTATTCCGCCTTGTTACCCTGGTATTCTCCATCTATCCGGTTTTCTTTTTGTACATATATATTTTTAAGGAATTGAGGTTCTTCAATCAGAATCAAATGCGTGAGGGGGGTGTGTGATTGTAAACGATAATATTATTCCTATTTTGTATAATCTTTATGGAAGCTGCTACAAAATTTATTTAAAAAATTAATAATAATTTAGAAAAAAGTGGTGGCCAGGGCATTGAATCATTTTCCAATTTTATATATCTAACAGTCGATTTTGGACGAGCAACAAATTATAAAAAATTGAATTGTAGCCAGAGACTAAATTAAACTATTAATAAACTTTAATGAGTTAAGTTGAATCACTAGTAAATTAAAAAAATTAGTTAATATTTTTGTATAGCACTCAAAGATCAAAGGATTTTGCTACGAGTGAAATTTACTTATTAAAATTATAATTATAATTACATTAAAAAAATAAAGGCATCCCAGAAAATAAAGAAGAATTTCTTAACATCAAAATAGGAGGGGCGATAGATTTTATATAATAATAAAAGGTTTAGGTGATAATAAAATATTTATTCAATCCAGAAAATGAATTCATTGATGACTTACAACCTTCTATTTATGCTCAAATTTTAAGCATGCGATTAACATTTTGAACTTCTCACGCATCGATGAACTAATTATCTTCTTCTTCTTTTGTTTCCTTTTTTTGTTTTGGTTAAGTTGCTGCTGCATCCGTCGCCCAAACAAAGGCTTTAAAAATTGAACCACTTCCTTGTTGTGGCATTGGCTTCGGCTGGTTCTTGTAAGTATATTTGGTTAGGCTTGATGACATGACATTAATTATGTATTGATGTGATATTACTACACTTACATATTAATATACATCAAAATATATAGATGATGTATCAATCCAATATGTAAGTAGATTATTGGTTAAATACATTTTTTTATAGAGTTTATATGCAAAGATTTAAATTTTTTTTTTTATTGATCTTGAATATTTTTTGGTGTATATTTTTATATAAATATTGCATTTTTCTTAATAAATATCAAAATATTGATTTTTACTGCCATTGATTGATGCCTGATTTAATCACTCAAAATATTTCTCTTTGAAGGTTTATCATCGGGTTCTTCCTTCCCGCCATTACTTGGTATGTTGGAGCTTTCGTTCACCTTTTTGTTAGAATTGATCCAAGGGAGAAACCAGGCTATGTTGCCTGTTCGATTGCTGTAAGTATTCCTTCATGCACAATTTATTTTATTTGATGTTTTTAGCCATTAGTTTGGTGAGCATACTACACGTTGACTACACGTTGGTTTATGATTTTCTTGGATTTGCACGTAGGATTGCAAGCCTATTAGAGGAAAAATAAGTTTGTCATTTAGTACAGAGATATCAAATAGCTTACCCACACTCATGTTAACGAGCAGTTGTAATTATAGTGTACCCAATCGATTTTATAATATATTATAACTTTCAATTTTGTTCTTAAAATTTTAGTAGTTGCAATTATGTTCTTATTTTTAAAAATTTTTTCTTGTATTTATATTAGAAAGTTGTGTGTTTATAAAACCCAAAATTTTATATTTATATTTATAGCTCATAATCCTCTAAATTAATAAACTTTAACTCCAATCTTACCTTATAGAATTGCTAGATTTAGTGCAATTGAATTGTTGGAGTGATTTAATACGATGTAATTAACAATAGATAAGTCAAATATAATGTAAGTTGAATTTAGTTGTTTGAAAAACTTGGTGTAAATTAATTTTATCATATGCTTGGGTAAAATTAGGAGATGCAATTTTATCATATGCTTGGGTAAAATTAGGAGATGCTAAGTAAGAAAAAAAGAAATCTCTTAAAGGCCCGGAGAAGATAATAGCCGGTTGGTGTTTGGCAAAGGCGCACGAAGGCCGATCAAAGGAGGAAATGGCTAGCTAGGACTGATCAGAGGTGGCATGGCTGGTTAAGAGTTGGCAGTGTGGGCAAAAGCCAATGGGCGGCAGCTCCTGGAACCTGCATCACAATGTACATAAGATGAGCAACTAAATACTTTTAGGTGATTTAATTTCACCACTTTCCCACTTCATGCCTCATTGGGTATTCTTTCTTTCAAAGGAACTGATGGCCCCCGATTGATCAGTTAGGCTGGTGTGTTGATAGCCATTGCCCAAAACTATTTGGGCAATCCAACATGTATCCTCATGCTCCTGGCACGTTATGTAAGGATTTTGTTCATGCGTTCTGCAACATCATTTTGCTGAGGTGTTTTCGAAACAGTAAACTCTCATCTGATTCTGTTCATAGTACATAACTCCTTGAACTCTTTGTCACAAGACTCCCCGCCATCGCCTGATCTTAGTGTGGCGACCCGTGCCCCGACAAGCAAGTTGGGGTGGTCGTCACTTGACAAATCCATCACTTATCATTAGATTAAGTTATAATCACCAATCCACTAATAAGGGAATGATGTGCGCTATATAAAGAGATGAGTCATTCACTAAATAACATACATGATTATCAGAGTGCGGAAGAAGGAAATAACAAATTTACATCAATTGAATCCATAATGCAGAAATAGAAACATACATCTCAAAATAAAGTATGCAGTAAAGGAAAATACAATGAGTACATGTATTATTGCAATATTTTAATAATAAGTTCATCCTCACTTAAAATAAAATAAGCAACCTAACTAAGGCTCCTCAGCTCCAAGGCACTCCTCTTTCTGGAACTGCTCTTCCATGGGTTCTAACTCCTCAAAATGCTCAAAAATTGATATTGTCGGTTTCACAATGCCAGGGCCCCATTCAAGAAAGAGAAAAATTGGATATACATATTGTCTAAGTACATTTTAGGATATTAAATTTTCATGTATTTAATGATATTACAAACATCCTAAGCATTTCAAGAGCAATAAAGTAACAAAAGAAAGTGGTAAAATTATAATCATATAATTATAACTTAAGCAAAATGTGAGGTAAGTACATACCTCAACCCAAAGCTGTTGAAAGGTTAAGTAATGAATATGTAAAAGAAGCTATTAAGCATAAGAAGCGGTCTAAGTAAATATGATCAATTCTACATATGTTGATTTTCAAATAAAATGAAATATAACAGAATTGAAATAAATCTAGCATCCTAATATGCTTACATATTAAACCAAAGCTGAAATATTGAAAATGTTGTAAGTGCTAAACATGCTGAAAATACTGAAAAAGAATGCTGAAAGTGCTGCATAAATATTGAAACAGAACTGAATAAATTGAAAATGTTTATTATTGGACGTGTGCTTACAATAGAACTGCCATAACAGTCAATTTGGTTAAGCTAGCCATTGAATCCAAGATTGAAGCATCTAGGGCACTAATGCCTAGACCTCTAGATCCACAAATCTCAACTGTAATCATCCAGGATACTAATGCCTAGGAACTGAAATTGCACTGTAAAACTAATTGTAGAGGCAATCTAACTATGGACACATTTCTACTAACTATTATTTTTCTAATGTATCTGATCCTATCCGATATCTTATCATCTTTATATTCATGACTTGTGCAGTTTCAAAACTACTAGAGAATATTCATCAAATATTCAATATTTCTCCTGACATGTCACAATGTAAATACTCAATACAAGGAAACAAAGCATCAAACAAGGTATAAATAGCACTACACAAAAATTTGTGATATCACTTATTTTCTAATTTAATTCATTCTAACTAATTTGAGAGAATACAAATTTAGGATCTTCAATATTCAGATATTCAGTATAGACTCAGACAAATATTTTATTTTTAATTAATTTCTGAAGTTTAAAACTTCAAAAATTAGCCACGATAAATCTGGCGCTCAGAATTTGATGAAACTTCTCGAGCAGCCTTTAAATAATATACTTAACATGCCGACACCGAAAACGATGAATTCGGACATGTATTTCAATGATTTGATTTTTAGAATTTAAAGATTAAAAAAAAAAACAGAACGGGAGCTTCCGTTAATCGGATTTTTTCCGAATTATAGCACTTTGATCTTTAAAGTTGTTTCTATCTACTGTTTGTTTTGTTTGCCCTAAATTGAAATTCCCCGGGATCCTGATTCTTAAGGCAGGATTCTGACCTAATTTGCAAAATAACGACTTTGGGTCGTTACAACGCGGCAGAGCATGACACACGTCGGCCCAAATATTTAAAACGCGGGTCGGGCCCGACCCGACCCAGCTTATAGAGGCGCCTCCCACCTCGATGAGTCTGGCAGGTAGGCCGCTAGGGCTTCACCATGCGCGGCGCACGGACCACCTCCAGGCTCGGCACGCACCCTAGAAGGAAGCCAACGCCGAGCACTACCTTCTAAGCCCAAAACCCCAACCCTGAGGATCCATAAGGTTGGGAAGAAACGGGGATAACATTGTATATAATTGCAGAGGGTGCACAAAATTCAAACGAACGAATAACACTAGGCTCGATTAAACCCAATAATGTATTTAACAGTAACATGGAATAAGATTTTGAATTTGAATTGACATCAATCACATGAAGATAAATGGAGAATTGGGAGGTAGAAGGTGGTACCTGTATGGTCCTTCGCTTACTCAAAACAGGGCTACGCCTGCGGCTGGGGGGGGTTAATGGAGCTCGGCGAAGCCTCCAAGGCGACCGCACGCAGCGATTAGCCATGCTGTCGGCACGCGCCGCGTGCGCAGAGGAGTCGAGGACGGTGGGTTCGGAGGCGTTCGATCGGGACGATCGAATTGCTCAGATCTCACAGTTCGATCGAACGGGAGCTGACGACGCGATTTGGGAAGAGGAGACGGTGCAGAAGGATTGCAGACGGCGTCGTTTGATGCATTTAAATAAATTGTAATTTAAATAATAATAACTGTTTAATTTATAGGATTAAATTAATTATAAATTAACTTCTGAAAATTTCAAATAAATCACCTCAGCTAATTGAAGGGTGAGGAACACAACGGTGATGCCGGATTTCGATTTCGACGATTATTTATTTTTCCTATTTTTCGGGATATTTAAATATATTAAAATATTTGGCAAAATTTCAATGACTTTCAAATGCATCCAAAACATCACCCCTAGCTAATTGAGGGTGATGAGCACAATGACGAAGTCCAATTTTTGATTTGAGGTCAATTTAAATTGGTTAATTTTCAGGTTTTCTGAAATTTTCAGAATTATGGTTTGATCTATTTGACACCTGATTTGGACCAAAACTTCAGGGTGTGATCCTAGTGACTTATTAAGGGTGTTAGAACCAAGATCAGGACTTGATTAAGTCCTGATTGAATAGGGTAATGACCTTGGGTTATTACACTTAGGCATTTGAGTTTCAATTCTGTTTCATTCAACACCAATCCAACTACATCTTCGAATTTCAACTTAGCATTTTCTAATGAGATACTTACAGCAATAACTAAGCCGTCCTAGCTATCCGACAACGAAGATAACAGTAACAGAGCTCGCACCTCGTCATCAAACTTGATCTTCACGGAGCTCAACTGGCTTGTAACAGTGTTGAACTCGTTAAGATGTTACGTCATTGAACCACCATTCGCCATTTTCATATTGAATAACCGTTTCATCAAGAAAGTTTTGTTTGAAGTTGAAGACTTTTCATACATTCATGTCAAGGCTGCTATGAGATCTACAGTAGTTTTTTCATTTATAATGTTAAATGCAACTGAAGAAGATAATGATAGGTGAATCAAACTCAAAGCCGTTCTGCCTAGAACTTTCCAATCTTCTTCCATCATAGTTGCAAGTTTCTTCTTGGCCCCTCCTAGTGGTAAGTACAACTTCTTCTGGTAAAGCAAATCATCCATTTGCATTTTCCAGAAAGCAAAAGTTAGTGCCATTAAACTTTTCTATTTTGTGTTTCATTTTGTCGGCCATTATTCCCACTCAAACAACAAACCCTAGAACTAAAACTCTCTGATACCATTTTGTGTGTTTATACAACGGGTTTTGAGTTGAGGTTACCAAAGTAAATTCAGAGAAATATAAATCAACTCAAGCAAGAAATAAATCACAGCACAAAATATTAAAGCATTCAAAGACTGATTTATGTGGAAAACTCAAGATTGGAAAAAACTATAGAGCCACACTACCAGAAAAATTTACTATAAAATAAGAAGGTTACAGAGTTACAGAGAACTTCATTGTCACAAGAACAAGAAAGATCTATTGCTTTGAAAGTCTCCTAATTGATTTCTCCTCCTCCATAACTTCTGCTCTCACTCTAAGGCAAGGGAACACTTGTAGCAGCCACAACACCCAATAGATTAGGGTTCAGCATATGAAATATCCTTCACATATTTCCTTAAATACCCAAAGCCTCAATAGGCTCCAAAAGATCTAAAATACCCATAAAATTACTTAGGACACCGTCATAACCCGTGGCAGGGTTTCCGAGGAGCTATGACGAGACGTGGTGCCTAGCTTTCACGTTATGGGCGCTAAGACGAGCCGTGGCGCTTAGCTTTTGCGTTCTTGGCACTGAGGCACGCTTCGACGCCTGACTCAAGAATTTTGGGTGCTATGGCGCGCCGCAGCGTCTGTAGAGCTTGACTTTCCCCCATTTGTCCCGGAATACCCCGAGACCTCCCAAAAATCTACCGGAATTTCACTGGCATCTCCATGGATGATCTAAATGCTCTCCACATCATAACATATTTTTATACATCGATAGAGTTGTCATCCGATCATACTGCTTGTTTGCTCTTCCTTTTTTTAAAGTATTCAAGTTTTAGCTTTAGCAACATCGAATGCAAATGTAATTTGTATTATTTTTATAACTATTAAATTTACTTATATTAAATGTATTTGTATAACCTTCATTAAAAAATTTAATAAAAGAATCCATCATATATGCTGAATATCTTCATCCCTAAATCTTTTTTTATCTTCACCTTTAATATATTTTATGTGATTCAAATCTTTGTTTTTATCTCTTAATATGATTAATTTTGTAAATGTGTCTCTCTCAAGCAATGTTTAATTTATTTTGGATTTACGACAAACAAGTTTATAATTCTTTCAATTTTCTTTGGTCTTGCATTTAAACTATTTTTATAATATTTTTTTATTTTTTATCTTAACTATAATATTTTGTTTCTACCATCATACATCTTTATATTGGATACTCTTTTTTATTCACAAATAAATATTTTACTAATTATAAATATAACTACCAACCAAATTTTGCATAAGATTGGCTTTATTTTTAAATTCTAACTATTCAAGTTTTAAAATTTCACTCCTAAAAATATTTATATTATTTTTTTTTAAAATTTATCTATTTTAGAGCATATTTTAAGCTTATTATTACTTTTATTATGAAAAATACTATGTTTACACAATAATATACATCAAAAAAATATTTAAAGATCATTAGAAATTTTTTATTTTTTTTAATTTTTATATATAAGCCCCACAAAAAAGTATATTTAACCAATAATCTATTTAGGATTGACACATCATCTATATATTTTAGTGTATACTAGTGTGTAAGTGTAGCAATAATATTTTATTATATAATTTGAGTTTTAGAATTCTCCTAAAAATGATAAGTTGATTAAGTTCTGTACATAAAATATAATAAAATGCTTATTTTAGAAATATCAAAATGATAAGTTTCAGCGAGATTTAGGTGTATGCTATTAACAAAATATATTAACTTCTTAAAATTATTATTTCTTAGAATATGTTCAAAATATGAAAAGAATTGTTAATGAATTTTAGTTAAAAAGTTAACTCATAATGGTATTTTAATTTCTTTAAGCATATAATATTAAAAACATAGTAATGCAAGGACCTTATAACTAACAAGCATAATAAACTCTAGCCAACTGGCCATTCATTCAAACACTGTGTTTTATTCTTTTTTTAGAGTAAATCTGCCCGCACCGTAGTTCCATCCCCTGGGGGGAACTCATACATTATACATACATCGATTCTAGCTTCTTGGTATCAAATTCTTTCATAGTTCTCGAGGAAAATTAACTTGCTTTTGATTTTGTATAGCACAATATTTGCTAAAGATAGGCTTTATCTTGAAATTTATAAATTTTATGAACTTTTTCAAAATTTGTGGCATCATAATAGATTACTAATGAAAAATATCCAATGCCAAAATAGTGACCTCGGCGGTTTCATGATGACAAAATCTGCGTGACATTCACCCTTTTGCATTGTCAGATTCAGAGGTTCCCAGAATGCCAGTTTGTTTCCGCCCAAGCGGCCGTCCAAAAAACAGCTTTGCCTTGAACTCGTTCTACGCCAAATTCTATATGCATTCATAACCTCTAATCGTAGAAAAATGAGCTCAAATCCTCATCGAGTCGTTTTCGCACAATTATCCTCTTCATCGGCTCCATGGAAAATTGTCTTTCACCCTCGGCTGATTTGCTTCTCCAGCCTCCGCAATCCCTCTGCTGAGACAATTACGTGTAAATACCATGAGTAATCATCTCTCTTTTGTTGTGCCGCAGGCTGGTTTTGCCGCAATAGCTACTATGATCGGGGCGATACAGCAGCTTGCTAATTGGTGATCGACTTGTAACCTGTCTATATATGAAGTTAATCACTTGCATAGATTTTTAATTTATTATCTTTTCTTGCCTGAAGCTCTTGTTCTTATTTTCTGCCAAAATGTTCAAACCTAATGATGACATTTGTAAGACCTTTTATCTTTTGAAGTTGTAATGGTGAACAGAGAGGCTGTGTGAAGGTTTTTTTATTTAAAGCTCTATTCTGCTTTATATTCTTCTTACAAAAGTTGTTTAGCGGACTCACCAACTTATCATTTTCAACTAATTCTGCTGAAATATTTCTGAATGTTAAATTTATAATTTCACAATTTTATTGCTATTCAAAGTCATATTCTTACATTTATATTGTTACACAGCTTTGCAAATAATGCAAGCTATTATATATATAAACAGAGAATTACAAAATAAATACTTGCTTATTTAGTATTTATAATAATAACCTTAAATCTTGAATATTTAAATAATTATTTTAGCTATGATTGTAAGTAATTAGGGTTCCTTTAGAAAACTGTTATTAAATAAATTGGCGGTAAAATTACTTTGTGTATAATAATAGTTGATATTAGAACTATAAATCTCATATCGACTATTATAAAAAAGGGAGCAATTCTTCCAATTATATTATCCAATCTTTATATATAAATATATATATATATAATTCATGCAATATAAACTCATGAGAAAAACAATAATTAGTATTAACACAGTACTCCAAAGCAAAGTTGTGCATAATGGCACGAACACCCAACTTGCCTTTTAATGACAAGATTATTCGATTAAAAATGATTTAGATGAAAATATTTTTCATTTGATTTTAAGATTTGCACTTAGCATTTCTATAAATTTTCTTGCATGATTTATCTTTAATGAAAAATATATCCATCACAATATGCATTATTTGTAACCATATTGTATAATAATGCATGAACAATTATATAATCACAATAACATTAAAGTATCTTTACATACAGAACATTGAATCAATTCTTAATAAAAATATCTTTATTTCGAAGCTCACTAAAATATTTTATTATCTAAATTCTTAGTAAATATATATATATATATATATATATATATATATATATATATATATATATGATGTGTCAATTTAATATATAAATATATGATTAGTTGAATATATTTTTTTGTGGGAGATTATATATAAAAATATATATATATCAATTTTGAATATTTTTTAATATATATTATTTATTTATTTATTTATTTTTTTTTTTTTTTTTTTTTTTTTTGGTAAGTATAGCATTTTTTTCTTTTTAAAATAGAAGACGTGCTGGATTATTTTTTCTTGCAACAACTTAATAGAAAATTGGTGACTACGCGACTATCCACGTTTAAATTTCATATAAAAATTTTGCTCTGCCGGCTGCAAGGAAAAAAATTATAGAAAAAAAGCTGTGCCAAACGGCACCATCACACAAAATCATAAGCAATTCCCGATCACCGTCCGTTTGAGATCAGATGGCATTCCGACCGCTCGTGTTGCTGTCGTTGGTGAGCCGCGTAACTCGTTTCCTTAACTTCATATTCCACCAATTGTCCCGCCAATGCAGCTCGTAAAGCTGGGATAAGTGAAATCTGAATTGAGTTTTCCTTTGAGGTAAATTACCGTCGTTTTCTTCCTGTTTTTTAATTATCCAACGCATCGGTAGTCGATCGTTAACTGGGTTTTTTTTCTGGTATGAATACACCGATTTATCAGGTTTGTTAGCCATCTCTCTTTTAATTTTACACCCTTTATTTTTTCTTTCTAATCCCGAATAAATTGCTTAAATCTTGCTGAACTGTTGCTGATTTTACAGGAAACTTAAATCTAGAATTCGCTTAATGGCGAAGGAGCCTTTAAATCCAGATGATGTATGAGTTTTTGGATTCTTAGTGCCATTAATACCAGTTTTTGCTTAAATATTAACCTAATTTTACTTGCAGGCTGTTCTCGCTGAAGAAATTGGCCATGTGTCGTTGATCACTTTGAATCGTCCTCGTCAATTGAATGTTATATCATTAAGAGTGGTAGTGTTTTTTGTCTTTAATTTGATGAATATGTGGTTTTGTGTTGGAAATTAATGTGGAGGAATGCCATTGATTTTAGGTTGAACTGGTTGCCAAGTATCTGGAGAAATGGGAAAAAGATGCTAATTCGAAACTTGTGATATTTAAGGTATTTTTTTTCTAAAATGTCCTGCATATTTACTGTTTTTTAATCTATGTATTCTCTTAAGGGAGCTGGGCGGGCCTTTTGTGCTGGTGGGGATCTGAAAATGTTCTATGCGGGAAGATCAGGTCCTTCTACAGAGTGCAATATCATAATTTAACCTAAAAATTAAGTTTCTTATGCGTTCTATTTATCATAACAGTTGATTGTTGTCTTGAGGTTGTCTATAGGATGTATTGGTTGTGTTATCACATTCACACTTACAAGAAAACCATGGTAGTGCTTTCTAGCTATGTTTTTATGAAAAGCTTTTTGTTTTCGCATTCCTAATGAAATAAAATTTTGAGTGGAAAACTGATTTTGAATAAAAATTATAGGTCGCACTTGTTCATGGAATTGTTATGGGTGGGGGTGGAGTTATGACTGTACCATTGAAGTTTTCTGTTGTCACTGAGAAAACAGTAAGTGCCAATATTGCAAATTTATTTGGCAAATTGCAATTTTTTTCATGGAGTATTTTTATGCAAATAAGATGTTGTAAAATTATCTTCAACGGAACAAGCACACTTGTTTAATCAATCAAATTTTAATAAGCTTACAACTAAACATCCAATTCAAATTGTAAGTCAAAACATGTTTTGATTCTCTTTTTTTCTTTCAAATCAAACACACTCTCAAACATACTTGATGTATGATCAATCTCAAATGCATGCATTTTCAAGGAGGGTCAATCATTTTCGTATTAATTATCATTGTTTGTGATTTAATGCTTTCTGCTATGTTCATTTTCTTAGATATATGTGCTAAATATCTAGCCTTTGGTTTATAGATTTTTTCTATGCCTGAAGCAAGCGTTGGTCTTCATTCAGATTGTAGCTTTTCTTACATTCTTCCACGTCTTCCCGGCTTTCTTGGTAAGATGATTCATTTCTACTTGAAAACGCCACAGCACTTGGTGAGTGAGTGTGATGGTGATAGAATATTCTGTTTGTCTACGAAAAAATCACCAACCCTCCCCTTATCCTTTATGTTGATGATTCTTTGAAGAAATTTTCTACCCATAAATAGAGTGAAAAATGTAAATTTAACACTGCTGACTTTTTAAATGTGCATGTGATATGCACATCCATTAAAGCATATAATAATAAATGATATTTGAGTTTGACAATGTGAGCAATACATGTTGAAGTTGGAGAGTAAACTTATTTGATTTGTACATACTTTCTTTTGGGGTCATGTTTCTTCAATTAAGTGATGAGGTTAAGTTTATAGATTATAAATAAAATATAGAAAAGAATTGCAAAACAGAGGTCAAAACAAAATGCGACCTTCAGGAGAAATCAATGAACGATTCATAATGCAACCTCAAATGGGTGGGATAAGCTGGTGATAATGTCATTTATTCTATTAAAGAACAAACGAACAGAATAATACACTGATATATCCATCACTTCTGTCATTTTCTACTTATTTAGTAGATTTATTAATAAATGCTCAGGGGAATATTTGAGCCTAACTAATGCAAGATTAAATGGGAAGGATATGATTGCACTTGGCCTTGCAACACACTTTGTCCCATCCGAGGTATATTTTAAATAATAATATTATTTTCCCAATTTATCATGAGTATTTTTGCAGCACCATATATTTTGATCTAAAAGACCTGATAGGTTCTACGTTCAGCTTGTACAAAATTTTATGAGAAAGTTCATTACAACATCTGTAATACATAACATGAAGTTTATGATTTCATTTATTGGCAGAAATTGGACGATCTTGAGAAGTGCTTATTGAGTTTGAACTCAGGTGATGAAAATGCAGTACGGAATGCTATTGAGAAATTTTCAATTGATGTCCTCGCAGAAGAAACTATTTTAAATAAGTAATACATTTATTCTGCTCTCTCACGAGCTTGGGAATAGCTAATATTATCTAAAATATTTATTGTGTTCTTATTTGATATAGGTTACAAACAATTAATAAATGCTTTTGCAAAGGATCATTGGAGGAGATAGTCAAATCTTTTGTAAGTCTATACATTATCTGACGACGCTTCTCATTGTTGAACATTATCTATTAGTATTTTTTCTATTTATTGTTTTTTGCAACATCTTATTTGCAATTAAAACACTTTCATGCTTAGGTCTCTTTATCATAAAATGGAGTTTAGATACACCCATGAGTAAGATAAGGGTGGTAATTTAATTAACATCGAAGATTATGGGTTCGAATATGTAAATTGAGGTATTTTTTGAAATGGTCCCCCGACTATTGAAAATGATCAATTTAGTCTTCTGATTGTTAAAATGCTCAAAATAGTTCCCAATTTCTTTTAAGAATATAAATTAGTTCTATTTTAACTTTGTTATCTATTCTGGATAAAAAAAGTTTAATTAATGAAGAAATTATGATAACATTGTAATACACTCATATGTTGAAATGTGCTTCATTAATTTAACCTTTTCATCTAAAATAGATAAAAAAATTAAATTAGGATTAATTTATACTTTTAAAAGGATTTAAGAGATTATTTTGGGCATTTTACTAGTTGGAGGAGTAAAATGAGCATTTTTCAATAGTCATTGATTATTTTAGGAAATAACAATGTAAATTATAAACATTTGCATGACATGAGCCTAAACTTCTTAATTATTGTGTATAATGAAGAGGTTAATATACTCAATGCATCCTATATGTGAGTGTTTTTACAACTTCATTCAAAAACTTATGGCTTCTTCTAAACCTGTATTATTAATGGGATAATATTTTGTGAATTTTAGAAAATTAATTTCAGAAATTTGAGTTCATAAAAATTATTTTTAAGATAAGTGAGCTAGAAAATAAATGTGAAAGAAAATAAAAATATATGGGATAACTATTTATTCAAGTGCTGATGATTCCTTATACTTACAATTGCGCCTAGAGATGATAGATCCACTATTAAATTTAATTACAATATAACCCTCAAAATTTCTTCTTTCCCCATCAATCAATTGCCTATTTTATTCCCCTTTTATTCCCTAATGAGACACCCTAGAAAACATATGAAAATAATTAAGTTATTGGATGCATATAACACTATACTATGAATTTTTTTCTATATTTATGCAAGACCCTTTCATCTATTTCTCTCTCTTCCTCTCTCTTTCCTATTAAAGAACCCATAATACAACTTGTAGAAAATGCTTATTATATCATTCTTCATGCACTCAGCTTACACTAACTGTCAAGACCTAGTGTTATGCAAAGTGGAGGCTCGAATGCTCTGGAAAACCACAAGTTGCATTCATGACGTTTATGGGGGAAACTCTTGAAACTCCTAGATGCATTTAAGAGAGATGTTTATAACTCCCGAAAACCGTAAGTTGCATCTATGATTGTTTATAAAAGACATTCTCGAAACTCCTAGATGCAATAAAAACTGATGTTTTTAACTCTGAAAATAACAAATTGCTTTTATGACCCTTTATGTGAGGATGTTATATACCAAAGGCCTATAAATAGACATGGTTAGCAACGGGTTGATAGATAAAGGTGAGGAGGTGTATGCAAAGAGCGTATTTGATTGTATTCATTCATAATATAATTAAATCATCATGGTGTGGTTCCGTAGTTTTTCCCCAACTTAGGATTTTCCATGTAAAATATAATGTCTTCTTTTATATGTGTTGTGATTATTTATGCGTGGTTATCTTCATTAATTCAACCTTGCATGTTTTCCCCAAGTGTGGCAAAGCCTTCAACCTCAATAATGAATTTTCAAAACTGGTATCAAAGCGACAGTTGTACTTTGTTCAAGTGGGAGCTATGGTGGGCGATGCGCGATGCAAGATCGAGAAGTTCAACAATGTGAACTTTGCACTGTGGAGGATGCAATATAAGGATCTGCTCTATAAGAGAAATTGTACTTGCCACTAGGTGTGGAGAAGAAGCCACAAGATATGGTCGATGAAGATTTGAGGATACTTATCAGAACTGTGCTGGGCTTGATCAGATTCTCTCTGGCCTCATCAATGGCTTTCAACATTTTTAACGAGATGATCACGATGATCTTATGTATGCCCTCACAAAGATGTATGAGAAACCTTCGTCTTCCGACAAGGTATTCCTAATTAACAAATTGTTCAATATGAAGATGATGAAAGATGATTTGGTGGTGGAACACTTGAATAACTTCAGCACTTTAACTAGCCAGTTGAGCTTGATCAACATCAAGTTTGATGATGAGGTAAAAGCTGTCTTCATTGTCTTCATTGCCTGATAGCTGCAATGGCTTTGTGAAGGTGATAAAAAATTCATCGGTAAGTGTAACATTGAAGCTCAATGATGATGTTGGGGTCATCTTGAACTAGAAGATGCAAAAAAGATTTAGTGGAGAGGCGGTTACAATCATCTTGAATGTTGAAAGTAGGAGTTTAGATCGTTGTCAAAATCGGTCAAACTCAAAGAGGGGCGTCACCAATAAGGGCAATGTTGGACATATGGGAAGGAGTGACATCTCAAGAAGGACTGTGCGACCACCAAGAAAATAGAAGAAGTGAATCAAGAGAAAGATGGAGCAGCAAGCATCACGCATGCGGGTTTCAAGGATGCATTGATCATGTCCTTGGACCATACTAAGTCATGGATGGCGAATTCCTGAGCATCATGTCATACTACCTCAACCAAAAGTGTGTTTAAATCTTGCACGATAGGTGACCTGAGGAGCATGAGTCTAAGCATGGGACGAGAAGACGTGTGCATCAAATTGTTGAACGAATTGAGGTAGCAACTAAAGAATGTCCGACATGTTTCTAGCTTGAAGAACTTGATTTTTGTTGGCTAGTTAGCACGGGTTGGATATGCGGCCATGTTCACGGAGGACTCTTAGGAAGGTTATTGAGGGTGCATTGATGCCAACACCGGGGAGCAGAAATGATCATTTTGTGTGACGTGTTTAACCCAGCAACGAGACAATGATTGGCAAGGTCAAGAGAGAGAGGAGCCCAAATCTTTCTTCTTTGAAGATGTCGTGAACAAGCAATAGTGGTGAGTCAACTTCTCTCTTGATAAGAAGTTTGGTGGTCATGATTAGATTAAAGAAAAGGCTCAGCGAGGCAGGTTGTGCCTCAAGCACTAAGGGTTGAGCCTGAGCAGCCTCTCAGATTACGATGAGCCCAAGGTGAGTGGGAGCTGTCCAAGCATGACAAGGCGCAACCATCAATACCAAGTCTTGCATGGGCTTAGAGAAGCTACCTACTGGAGGAAAGAAGATTACTATTTGGAAGGAGTGGATAAAGAAACCCAAGGGTAGCATTCGAGCCTCCACTTTGCTCTGGAAAACACTAGCGTGCAGAAAAATAAGGAGTAAGAGTGAGCCACACCATGCCTCTTTAAGCTACGAAGATCGTTGCCAAGGAATGTAGAAGAAGCATTGCACTCGTCTCAAAGTGGGAGATTGTTGTGCATGGTGGAGACTCAAGTGCTTCGGGAAACCATAAATCACATTTATACAATTTATTGAGGAAACTTTCGAAACTCGTAGATGCATTCAATATAGATGTTTATAACTCTCGAAAACCGCAAGTTGTATATATGGTTTTTATGAAAGAAACTGCTGAAACTCCTAGATTCAATCAAAATGAATGTTTTGAACTCCCAAAAATAGTCATTTGCTTTTATGGTTATTTATGTGAGGGTGTTATATATCCAAGGCCTTTATAATATACCCATGGTCATTTATGTGAGGGGTTTATACACCCAAGTTTAACTTTTGCATATACCCAAATATAAGCTTATGAAGTGAAAAGGGAGGGCCATGTTTTGAACTTGTGAAGTTGACTATGTACAGCGTTGCTAGAAATCACTATGCCTCGTAATTTTTTTGACCACATTATATATAAAATAACATAATTATTGTGACGATCCAGTGTTCGGGTTAGCTATCTTGCCCTAACACTAGATGCCACTGTAGTACTTATACTAATCTACTATTAAACACTACTACAGGCAAAGGATCTATAAGTAAGAGAAAATATAGATGCATTTCTAAGTAATGTCAATAAAACATTCATTCCATTATAAATTATCTAGAATAAAATAAAAAAAAATATTCAATTATGAGTCTAATAAATATTATAAACTTAAACTATTACATAAATGTTTATAAATAGGTAAAAGAAATCACTCTCCATCTCACATGATAAATAGTGAAGTAAAAGAGTCTCTGTAGGTCTTCAAATTTGCCCCTGGAAATCTAGCTCCTCTCCCTGTTGGTCCGTTAGTTCCACTCTAGGCTCCTGATCTACTGTGTTTGGTTTTTAACACGATTGGGCACAACCAATAAAATAAAAATCTGGTTAGTCTAATAAAGTCTAAGTACATTTTATAATTTCTACCCTATTTAGTTTAAGGATATCACATGAGTGTGAGCAATAGGGTGCATAATACATTTAAAGGAAAATAAACTAATAAATAAAATATATATTATGAGCATTTAAAATAAGTGGTGTACGTGCTAAGGCACACTAAGCAGCCCTGGAAAATAATGGTTAAACATGAATAACATCTATATGAAAGTTAAATAAGGTGAAGGCTAGCATCCTATATGCAAGTAAAGGAGTAAAAGATATTTTCTAGCATTTTATAAATAGATATAGCAAATGAACAAACTGAGTTGTAATATGCAGAAATAAGTGTAGAAACATGTAATGCAATTGATTTATATTTAATGTATTAGTTAAGTTATGTTGTATTATGTTCTGTGGGCACTATCAGAACAAAAGAGGAGTTAGGTATGTCTACCAAATTATTTGAGTTGGGATTTCCTGTATAACCACACATATTCCCCCTCAAGGATATGTGTGGTCTCCTGATCTCTCCATAGCTAGCCCTGGATTAAACTGTCTGTACAAATTGATCCACTCTGAATTGAAACCCCTTATTTAATTATATGTGTTATATGTAATGATTATGATCAATTGGATAAGGCTTCAAAGCGTAATAGCATTCAGTGGGAATGCCAAGTAACTAAGCAGTGATATTCATTTATTGTCTAAATTTAATTATCTACCTTAATGATTGGGGCTAATTGAACCCCTAATTGACTTAAGACATTGATCTTAAGTCAATTGTTAGATACTTGTATATATAAAAGTATGGTTTTATAATTTGAGAATAATTTATAATAATATACTAATTTAAGACTCTTTAACCTAACATTAAGGTCACCATCCTCAACTTCATCAATTTTCATTCCTTAAGCTCATAAAATAAAATATACTATCTTAATAATCCAACCTAAAGTCTAGGTTTAACCTACCTCAATGATTCCTATGGCTAAACCTCACAGTTCATTACTCTATGTTAAACTCACTTCAATCAACTAGATATTACCAACACCTAGACATTTGCCCAAGAAATCCTCTTATGATATCCTAAGAACCTAAAGCCACAATTCCCAACAATTCATATCTAAAGATCTAAACTGTTTATTGATTTAACTACTTATTAATAATACATACTTTATCAAAAGTAAAATTCTCAGTACAAGTATACATATTTCAATGACCTGATTTTCCCAAAACTTCTCCCTTTCCAATTTTCCATAATTCTTCTAAGGGTTCATCATTATTGATCTCTCACCTAAGCTGATTTAATTATTATATAGAGGCTCAAGCTACTCTACTTCTAATGCTGATATCACATCTATGACAATCTTCTCAAAATCCATAATCAATATGTAATTTGGCTCCTAAATATCACATTCTAAATTTGTTGTCCAACCTTAGATGAAATTAGTTTCTTAACACTCTCTATAGCACATTAGGGATTAAAACAAAGAATATATTCAATTTGAAATTTAGTTGAGCATTTTAGGGTTTGACCTAATTATTAAAAATACCAAACATATAATTTTGTAAATATATTTCAAATTGCAATTTAAATGTCACCATAATATTCTACATGATTTTCTGAGCACTTTAAGATATAATTTTAATATATTCTGATCACTAATTAGAAAGATATAGAATAATTAAGATTTTGATTAAATGCATTAATAATTCCATAATTTAATTAATGATTCCTAATAAATTCCCCCCACTGTTTACTTAGCCTACTTGCGGTCCCGAAATTCGTTCGCATTGCACTCGGCAGATGCAGGCGCAGTAAGACGCAGGCGCAGGGCTCGGCTCCACCTCCTCCGCGGTTGGGGATGTTAGGAGTCGATCCGGAGCTTCGTCACCTTCTTCCTGTTCGACGATCCTAGCCGACGCATAAGCAGGTAGGCGTAACTCCATGGTAACGCCCTAAGTATCTTCCATAGGCGCCGATTGCTCCCTTATCGGCTCAGCCGAGACCGATCAAGGTACGCTACTTACACGCAAGCATAGAAATAGCAAATTCGAAGGACATGGAAGGTAAACGACGGTAAGGAAACGGGGTACCTGTCGAGCACCGTCTGAAAGTCCTCCTTCCGTCGCTCTGGAAATTCTTACGCTAGAATCGCTCGCCTACGGTACTTCTTCTTTCGGCAGCGCCTGAGTTCGTTATCCAGGTAAGCAAACGTACTCGTATGAGGGATACGGTCCGTATTTGAGCGACTGAATCGACGACATGGCATCGATTCAGAGAGGCGCCTTCGTGAAATGACGGTCCAGGTTCAATGGCTGATCTCTTAATGATATAAGCGCTAGTTAATTAACTAATTTTGGCGGTTAAATTCTTTTTCAGCTACTATGGGTTGTTACAATTATAAACTTTGGATTAAATTGAAACATTAATCAAATGTGTCAACTTAAATCGAATTCAATTAGAAAGACTTGAGAGTTTAAGTTTTGACCACTAAGTCGACTTCAATTTTTCCTATTTGATTTTGAGTTTAATTAAAGACTGAGTTAGTTTTAAGCAAAATTAGCAACACTACTATCTATGTTTTTGGGTTCCTTGATTTTGTTTATTAACTAAACACCCTCTTCAATTGCCCTCGAATTAAGTTATATGTTGATTGAATGTTGGAAATTAAACAATGTTTTCACAAAGTGAATGGCTTTATGCCTACTGCAAAATAGAATATTATAACACTATTCTTTTTCTAGATAGCACATAAAATTCTTTAAGACTAGCTTTATCTATTTACACATTCAACCTCTTTTGCTAATAGTGGTTGCTTTTGTAGTTAAGACAACCAATTTTAGCCAACTAATAACCCTAGAACCTAAGGTAAAGTATACCTCACTATATTTTGTCATGCATTCATATTTCCAACCAATTTGACATAACCAGGGGTATAATCAAGTTTATTTGAGCTTGAACCAGATTGAGCATGAGTTATGCTCGATAATAACTCTTGTTTGGCTCTATAATAAGCTTGAGGTCAACAACTGACGTTCAAGCATGCTCGATAAGCAAATAACTGGAGCTTATTGTGTGACAATTCATAAGATTTAATTAGGTTAATTAGTTTTTTAATAAATTATTGTGCACTTCTTATTATTTAGTATATTAATCAGCCAAGCTAATGAATTAGCGAGTTGAGCCAACCTAAGTTTGAGCTCATTTATTGACTTGAGCTTGACTTGAAGCTTAAGCTTGACTCATAAGCTCGGCCACAAAGTCCATTAACGAGCGAGACTGCTCATTTGCACCACTTGTATCAACTATATCCTAAAATAGTAAATTTTCAATACCTTTTTCTCTAAAATCATAGTTTAGAAACAAAATGATATATGCAAGAATTGAGCTACTTGGGTCCAAGAAATTTTTGAGATAAAATAGATAAATATTACTGAAGGAGCAAAACTGTAGAAATTCGGATCTGTTTCCCAGCAACTTATGGTAGAACCTGCCTCATCAGAGTGAAAAGATATTCCTTGGCTTACAGTTTAGTACTTAAGGGTGGTTGGAAATAGGAATGGGAGTATCTGGTTGAGAAAAGCTTCGGTAGATGATAAGATATATGAGGGAGAGGCATTAACTTCAACGTGAGTAACGGAAGAAGCAGCAGCACTTAATATATGATTTTGAATGTTCTCAGTAGTAATGAATCTTACAAGTATTATTCATGGGCTCCATGTCCATAGACTTTCTCCTGTTTTTTTTTAAGTTGATGCTTGTTAAAACAAAATAATCTTTATTAAGATGATAAGCATAAGCTGAGCCATCATAAACCGAGTGACTGCTGCCCCATAGTCCCCATAGGAGGATCCTCCACTTGCAGGATATTGTATTCAAGCTCATTGTCGTTATTGTGTTGCAATTAACGCATCCTTGGAGACATGTTCTTTCTCCACAAAAGCCAGAGGACTAAAGTACCCGCAATCTCAGAAGCAGGGGCAAAAGGTACCTCCTTAGCTGTAGGAGGGGCATGGACACCACTTAGCAATCAAGCAAAAAGGCAGCAGATTTAGTATATGTTCAGGACTGGTTGTCATCTTTCAAGTTGTATAAATCCATTTGAGTGCCTTCTAATGTGTATTTCCTAATGAATTCTCTAGATGATTTCCATTATGTGCAATCAGAAGTTTTAATTTCTTCCTTCATTCTCAGAATTTTCATATTTTTTCTCCTCTCCAATGGGTAATGGTCAACTCCAAAAACTGCTCAAAGCAGCCTATTAGATAAACATGCTACTATGTGCATAAGTATACCCAAGTTATCTTCTTACAATGCGACTTGAAACTATAAATTGTTCACTGTACTGTTCTTCTCGTGCCTATTTTTCTTCAGCCACCAAAGGCAGTGCCTCTCAATGATCGGCAACCTCACTTTCATGCTATTGGCCTTTGTTAGTCATGTTACCTAATATGCACTTCAGGCAACCTCTGTTGTCAATTAGCTTCTATCACTCAGGCCTTAAAGTGAAGAACATTTTGACATAAAAAGATAAGCCAAAAAAATCCCTTGCTGATGGCACCAACTGTAGAGAGATTGTGGTTTGATCACAAACTGTTGAGAAAGCCCTTGTTTCTAATTTTAAGCGGTAAATTTGATCCAAGATTTTATACAAAAATATTATACCGGCTTTTATGATGTTTATCTCAAAATCTAAGCCGATTTTAATCTCCATATCAAAAAAACCATAGTATGATGGAGTTTAAAGTGGTTTCAAGAATCATCTGCTGAGGGTAAACAACAACATCTGCTGAGAGTAAAAGAACAAATTAAAAGCTGTTAAGCGATATTATTGTTGAGAAAACCGAGAGATCTTCTACTCCGAAGAAATTCTTAGGATCAAGGTTTGACTGCTGAGAATCATTGTGATGACCCATGTTAGGTTGGTAACAATCAATCTAATATTGGATGTATCTTTCCGCATGATCATATTGGCAGTTAGGTAAAATAACAGTTAAAATACATCCAGAGCCATTCAAGTGTAAGAAATAATATTCATTCAATTTAAAGTAAAACAGTATCCAGAATTTATTACATAACTTTCATTATACAAAAATAATTATCCCTTGAAGGGGTAGTTAGAATTCGTTAATTTGTCGCGTCATGACTTTAAACTATATTAGCTTCCTCCAGCTGTATCTGATTTGGAATTATAAAAATAATGTCTTAGTGCACATTCTAAATACAAATGATATTAAAAATATACTTTAAGCAAAAGCGGAAGGCAAAAATGATATTAATTGCAGGGAAATATAGTTTATAGCAAAAAGATAATTATAACTCTTGCAAAATAAATATTCTCTTGTCACATGCCAAATTTTCAAATGGAAAAGCAATAATCGCATAAAAGTTCATGTTTATGTTTATATTTATGTCTATGATATTATGAAGCAATGATAGCAATTCTGATAGGCAAAGCCAGAACTTGAGGCTAGGTTCATATGCATTTAAGCATAAACCTTCACCTGGGCCCTTTTAAAGGCTCTAGATGGCAATAAATATGCATTTAAGCATAACCTTCATCTGGGCCCCCTCAAAGGTTCCAGATAGCACCCTTATAGCTCCCGAGGACTAGCCACGTCCCTAACATATTCATGCTCCATTTTGGAACCCTTCTTACAACATTCACAAGATACATAAACATCATTTTGTTTCTCTTACATCATTAGTAGTAAGAATAACACATTAAGTAGCAATACAAAATAGGCTCAAAGCGGTGCTTAAGCAGCAAATGATAGTAAAAAGCATAAAAATAATATCCAATATACCTTTTGTATTTGACTTGACAAGACAATTCACTCACAACCTTGATGTGTCTGCCAAAGTTATAATTGAAATCTTATTAAACTTTGCAATAACCTATGTATAAGATTTAGAACTTACATTCTGATTCCTAAACTTGATTTTAAATTTACCTGCTTCAAATCTCAAAGTCATAGGAAGAATTTTAGGCTAAACAATGCTTTCTTAAAATTCTTAATTTTGTTCCCAATTTCATGCATAATTTGAATGCAAAGATTTATAGTTAGAATCAAATGTATCAAATTACATTAAATAGAAGTTAGTATATTGCATAGATTTTCCTAATCTAACACACACTCATATAGAAATTTAGTTGCAGGTGACATAGCATAGCACTCACCCAATTTATAGTTTCAACCTAAGCATATACAACTTTAATGAATAACCACATCAAATTTTGTTTCTTAAATCTCTTAATAGAATGATTTAATGATTAAACTAAAGCTGGGATTAGACATTTATGGTTTGCTACTAATGCTCGAAAATAGACGCTTCACTTTTGATCCAGCAGGATAAATTGAATTATACTACTCATAAAAATCGAAACATAAAACTTATAAAGTCAATTTAATTTATTCTATTCTAGTTTTATTATTTGACTTAAATATTTATTTGCTAATAAATATGGAGGCAGTAGAGTTTCTTACCTGATGCAGAAATCGGGCGCAGAGAAGGCTTAGGCGTTGGCAAAGATGGGGCGCATGCGAATGGAGAAGTCGGCGCAGAGAAAAGGGAGAGGGTCGAGTGGAGAGGTCGGCAGAGAGGGAGTCAAGCAGTGAAGAAAATCGCACGAAAGCAAAGGTCGGCGCACGGAACTACGAGCGGAAGGAGGATCGAGTGTAGAATCGAGCGGAGAGGGATCGGCGCAGAGGCGGGGGGACCGGATCGTGCGCGCTGGGACATGTCGACTGCGCTCCTGTCTGCTTTTGTTTTCGGCCGCAAGGATCGAGTCGTCGTCACCGTTACCTGCTGTGCGATTCCGTCGGCTCAGGTAAGCACCTTCAGTCGAGCGAAAAAGGGAGAGGCGAGAGGAGGTAGTGAAGGATCGAGGGTATGCGCTTGATTAAATAGGGTGTGTGTGCGTAACGCACACCCGATTTCTTCGGCTACTTTGCGTGCGGCAATCAGCGAACAAAAATGAAAATGGCGTGTTTGAAGGAATTGAGCGGTTCACGTTTCTTTCCTGATAGAACCTTCGGTCTTAAATGTCGACATTTCTAAACCTTCGTTTACTTTCTTCTCTTCTTCTAATTTAATTCAATTTAGTATTAATTGGATTTGAAAAGACATATTTTAGCGGGAGATTTTAACAAAATGAAAACTGAAATTTGCGGAAGATTTCAACGGAATGGAAACTGAAATTTGCGGGACACTAACATTTTCCTTATCAATGACCTAGGGTCATTACAATCACCAAAGCAAATACAAAAATTATACCAACAGAAAAAAATTGAAAGATCACAGAACAAACATTCACAAACACACGAGCATATGATCTCAAAAATATATGTGGAAAACTCAAAAATGAGAAAAACTACGGATCCACACCATCACAAGAAAATCTATTATACAAGGAATGATTACAGTTACAGAGAACTTATCAATCTCTTTGAGGAAGAAGAGATTCACCGCCCTAAGTCTTTTTCTTCTCTCCCAGATTTCTCATTGTTCTCACTCTAGAGTTTTAAGCTTCCAAAAGCTCTTCACATAAATATAGCATACTTAAAACCCTAACCCAACATGTTAGAATTTATATGAGATTCCAAACTAGCCCTCAAAGTGCCATAATCAATTTTGGACACGTCACATCCGAACTGAAATTTCCGCGGGCGCCTACATAGCTGCTTCTAGTGCGCTCGGGTGCGCTTGAACACCAGTCTCTTTTTTTGTTGCGCGCTGGAGTCTTAGACTGCTGCGCGCCTGGGACGCGCCTGAGCGCCAGTTTTGCAATTGGCATCTACAGATTCGTCCCAGAATCAACCGGAACCCTGTTTTCTCCCCATTTGATGAACAATTATCATATAACAAGCATTGTTAGGCTAATAATACTCTTGTTCTTTTAAGTACTAATGAAAAGTATGCAATTCACAAAGGGAAATGAAATCAATTAAGAGGCTTCTCATTTCATCAACTACAATGCAGATGAGCAGAACTACTGATAATGACAAAATATTTTCTATTAAACATTCTGATTACTAAATTGAGTTTGGCTTATTGAAATTGCAACTCTTCTAAAATATGATTATTACTGTGCGATATTTTTAATTGGTTGGATGTAACTGGAAATTAATATGGATTGTTAACTCTAATAACTACTTTAAATTATCTTAAATCTAAATATCAAACTCATTGATTTAATAACATTCGGTTTTGCTTGAAGTATTGCCACATGCTTTACACAAACTAAGCATGTCTTTTAAGAAAAAGTAAAAAATAGGAAATCATAATGGTGGCACCTAATAGTTGCTGTTAGAAGTTAACTATTTGTTGAAAATTCTTAAGAAGAAAATTAAATTTTTTTTCTTTTTTAAGATCAAGGCTTATCTCGAATTAAGGTTTTTGTATGTTCTCAATGTATTGTTACCTATATTTATGCAAACTTTGTTTTCTTATAGGAAGCTGAAGCACAGAATGATGGCAATGAATGGATCTGGCCTGTGCTCAAAGGGTTTAAAAGAGCATCGCCCACTGGGTTAAAAATAACACTACGTTCTGTATGTTTCTCTTTCTCCTATCTTTTACAGTTCTCATTTAACAGGAAGACATTCTATCATTACATATTAATCAAAATTCTATCCGTTTGGTCTCTCTTAAATCGTCATTGCTATTTCTGCATATAAGAATCTACATTGGAGTCTATTATTTTCATTATGTGTGCGAAAGCAAATTTGGATTGAGGAGCTGATTCATTTACTGATATCTTAATAACAGGAAAATAAAAATAATAGTATTTAATTTGAAGTAAAGTGAGAGAAATAAATTTTAAGGAGAACTGGATTCCTCAAAATTTACAAAATAGAATAATAACTTGCTCTAATCATGCATGAACTTAATTCTATTTTATTTAATCGTGAAAAGAGGAACTTAGCTTTGTATCCTCAATTACTATTTCATTAGCTTAGCATAGGGTTCATTCAAACTCCTCTATATAGTCATATAGAATCTAGTTTGAATTCGTAAAAGAGACTCTAAAGAGAAAAGCAACAGTAGCTTGAGAGATTAGATATTATATTGTAGTAGATCTGGCTTTTGGGCTTCATACCTATACCAATGAATGAGCTTTTATGGCTTCTCAAAAGTTTTTCAGAATCTTCACTCTATTTTCTGGCCAATATATAGTTCACAGGCGCTCTCTGTTAACCTTTCTAGTGCGCATCTGTTTCTCTTCACTCTATTAACGTTTCACCCAAATAAAGTAAATTGTAAAAACTTCTAATCCTAAAAACATTTTTATATTATAATTAGTTTTTCTATAAATATATTATATAATTATTTCACTTCAGAATTTTTTTTTTCCTCAAACCAAATCACCCATAAATTAAATAACCAATAACCCGTTATCTACACAATATACTATATAAGCATGTAATACTTTGGCAGTCACAAGATCACACTAAATATTTAAACAAAGTTCAAAATAAATTATTAAATCTGATTAGTAGTAACATTGCATTACATTCACCAATATCATATCTCAATAAAGTGCATAATTTAAATATAATTTATTCCATACGTATTACAGTTTATTTATTGATTCCACACAACTTATTTGTACACTGCTTAGTAGATTTTAGCACTTTGGTTTTCGATCCACTGTTGTTCATCTTCTTCTAGACTAGTACTTATGTTAGATATTTTAAATACTAAGATCGGGGAACTCAAATCTGCTATGGAGCTCATTATATAGAAGTTAAATTAAGAAGATAACTTATTTAGAATAAAAATTCGATATAAATAAGCTTAGTGATTCTGCAAAATATTATAAGACAATATTTTTGCAGGAAATAATGAATATAATAATATGACCCACTAAGTATTTTGACATCAAATAAGAAAATTAAGTATACATGTCTGTAAAATAATATTAATTTTGTTGGTGCTCTTAAAATTCTCAATAAAACTATAAATATTTATTCTAAGAGAATTAAAGTGATCCCTATCTCTCCACTGGATGAGTGCCGTGCCATTGCGTACAGTACACAAAGTTACATATATGTTTTAGTATAAATTTTATTCTCCAAAATTGAACATATCATAATAAATAAGGATATTATACATCATTTCTTATTTCATTCAAAGAAGTTATTTAAATATTAAAAAATGTTCTAATAAAAATATTTAAAGATTTTAAAATTTATCTACCTGATTGTCTTAATATAATTTCATAAGCCCCAAAAATAACTATGAAATGTGTCACAAAAATTGAGAAAAACTAAAATATAATTAATATGATTATTTTGAAAGAGTTTTATTTATGTACTGATTAATTATACAATAGATCCAAAAATTCCTAATCTAGATAGTCAGTCAACAGACGGTAAAGTCTTATTATCCGACAGTCTATTCGAAAATTTCTAAATTGCCAAAAATTTTAAATGTATTTTATGTGGAGTAGGAAAATACTTTAAAAAATGAAAAAAAACATATGATCTAATGAGCAGATTCTTTCATATTAATCTTTTAAGCTCAAAAATGTTAGCAATTCATATATTTTGCAAAATTTTCAAAAAACCTCTAAATCCTTTAAATCTAAAAAATTTTGATCTACTTAAACATACAAAAAATTGACTATCTCTAATACCCCACATTGGTGAGTTTTGATACCACTTTGACAAGCTCTGATGTTACTTTGATGAACTCTGACTACTTTTGAGAAAAATGAGATGGGATAGAACTCGCAATGCATAACAATAAACAAGTTATAATCTGAGGATCACATAAATACAACAACAATCTCACGACAAACAACTATGAATAAAAAATGTAGCAAATCTATCAACACATTCACAAATCTATAATTTATGTAGATAGAGTAAAAATATACATAATCAACTTATATAGATCTATAAGTTAAACAGAGTAAAAATGTTCAACAGGTTCGACGCTCTAAAAACCTTTTTACGAACGACTAAATATTGTGATTAACAATCTTTTATGAGAGAAAAAAATTGTATTACAAACTCGACAATCAAAACTCTGACTTAAAGATGAACGAGGAAGCTTACACAACACCTTCGACCACAATGCTTCCCAGTATCTTTGAACTAGACTTTGGTTTGCACTTCATCAGTGCCAAGAAAATTTTCAAATGACAACAGTTTTTTTTTTTTATACCTCCAGTCCATAGCCACCTCAAATTTCGCTAAAAATGACAAAAGATTAACCTAAAATTGGTCAACACGTTTTTATGGGCACGACTGGTGCCTAGGTCTCAAATGTTCTGTTGCCAAGATTAGTCTTGTCGCTTGATAATGTATTTGGGTGCAACGAATTTGTATGCTTGACGTTTACCTCTCTATATTTGAGTAATAACATTTATTTGTTTATTTGTTTTATTTTGATCTTTGCATTTGATAGATCCGAGAAGGAAGGACTCAAACCTTGTCCGAGTGTTTAAAGAAAGAGTTCAAAATTACAATGAACCTGCTCAAGTCTGTGGTATCTGATGATGTTTATGAGGTATTGCAAAAGATGCATGAATGTCAGAGTTTTGTTATAGACTTATTGTAACACTTTGTGATTTTTTTTTCAAAAAAGAAAAAAAAAATCTTATTTCTTACCTATTTTTTCTCATTTATTTCAAGGGAATTCGAGCTTTTAGCATTGACAAAGATAATGCTCCTAAGGTAAAATCTCGTGTATTATTTGTCAGTAGCTAAGCAATTATTGCACATTTAAAAAACAGGAAGCTTTACCTCTATAATCTCGATTCAATGCTTCAGTGGAACCCTGCAACATTTAGGGAAGTGAGCAATGAGAAAGTTGAGCTTGCTTTCAAACCATTCAATGCAGAATTGGAGCTAAAAATAGCAGACGATGGAGAAGCGCGCAGGTAATATTTTTTGTCTTATAAAAGAGTCTTTCTTTTAGTACATGCGTATTTCTGCAATAGAAAGAACAAGTGCGGTTTTTTTTCTTAAATATAGAAGGTAAAATATAGATTGTGTAATTTAAAATTAAATTTCATTGTCAAAATAATCCAAGTACTGCATGAATGGAGATAATTTTCAAAACGTTTCCTTGACTATTGTAATTTATTCATTCTAATCATTTATAGTTAATTTTTATAAGAGTCTATAATTAAAATGAATAGATTGTAAGGGTCAATAAACCATTTTAACAATTTTCATTTCCTTTTCCATTAATGAGTTTTTTATAATCATAAGAATGATAGTGCATAAAAAATACTTTATTTAAATATTTTTAATCTATTGTTAATCTGGAAAGATATAGAAATTATAATTTTTTGAATGTTTGATTATTACAAACTCTTTTATGTGAATTTTTGAAGTATGCTCTAATAATAACTTACTGTTTTTGTGTTAGTTTTAGACATGAACTATTTAGATGCAAGATAATTTTAAAGTAATTGAAAAATATATTGGTAAACTATTTTAATGTAAGATCATTGATTTTTATATCATTATCTTAATTATTTTTCATGTATCTACTTTTTGTAGGTGGGGTAGAAAGTATGAAGAGTATGTTTATTCTCATTTATGAAAAAACAATCTCAGCAAAAGGATCAGAGTGCCCCCAGTCCTCTCTTTATGAAGACTCTTGTCCATCATATGATCTCAATAGCCCAAGTATTGGGGCTAAGTGCACTCTATTAATACTTTTTTTTTTGTATTAGCTACACTATTAGTCTTCTAAAGGATATAGTATTTTTCCTTCAAATGCGAAGATAAAAAACCTTATTATTTTTGTCTTTTGTGCTTTTGATTTGAGCTAATGAAACCTCATAATAGATATATAAGAAAGAAATTTTCTAATATTTTAAAAGAATTATAGTGTATTCTTGTATTAAATCTTGAGATCTACGTTAATAGAAACTCTAATAATTATTGTAGTCTCTTAAATTCATCGGAAATTATGAAGATGCAAATTTAGGCAGGTGGTGTTACTTATTGTGAAAACTATTGTTTTATTTTTAATTAAAGTGGTTTTTCATTTTACAAAAAATTTGGAGATTTGGTATTATTACAGATAATACTATAGTTTGATATTTCTTGCATTGTTTTGAGATCAAAATGTAGCGTCAGTTCAACTAGTTTGAGAAATAAATTCTGATTCAGTTAGATTTTGCTAATTTTGTTGGGTATACATTTTCTCAAGTAGAATTAGTGTTACTTTTAGTAATTTCTGCCATGCGTGTAGTTTATCTCATTTTCTCTTTTTTTCTTAGAAGAGGCTTTTTTAGCTTAATTGATTAGTTTATATAACAATCCTAAATTGTTATTTAGCTTAATTTAGCTTAATGATATCATAATTATCATTCCATTAGGTTCATTTAGTCATTAGAATCAATTTCCAAAGATTTGGAGTAATTCGGAACTCAATTGAATATTTGTAATATTTTAATATATTTAATTAATTAAAAAATTGAGATATTTAATTGGATCTCGAAATTAAATTCTGATTTCGTCATTGCGCTCCTCATATCTAAATTAGCTAGGGGTGATGTTTTGGAAGTGTTTGGAAGTTATTATTTTTGCAAATATTTTAATGTATTTAAATACTCCGAAAAATATAATAATTAAATAATCATCGAAGTCGAAATTTGACTGCGTCATTGAGTTCCTCACTCTCAAATTAGATAAAGATGAATTTTTGGGATTTTTTGGAACATGTTTATCAAATTTGATTTTTAATGTATAAATTAAAAATTAAAAAAATATATTTAAATTCCATTTTCTTTTTCCTATTGCGCCTGGGACCAGCCTATCTTTTCTCCTGGGTATGCCCTTCTCTCTTCCTTTTCTGGCGCACACAAGGAGCTCAGCCCCCTTCTTTTCCATGCTGTGGATGGGAGAGGACTTGTCCTATCTCCCACCCATGCTTTATTCTCATTTATCTAGCCCTTCCTAAACTCTTCTTTCTCTATTTGGCCATTAGCTGAAGCTCCTTTTCCTCTTCCTAAGCTTTATCCCAAGCTAAGGAAGAAGCTCATTCCCTCCCAAGCTGAAGAAGAAGCGTCGTCCTCCCAAGCTTTTGAAGAACTCTATCTTCTTCCCTTTGCAAGCACACGTACACATTTGTTGTAATTTTTTTTGTACCTCTTTCTTGTATCCTCCTTGTGCTACTCTTTTCATTAGTTTAATCAAAGTATATGTGAAATTCTAATACTCATATATATTGGATATTTATTCCACTTATAATTCAATACACATAAGTACCCTACCTTAAAATTTTAGTACTCTTTCCATTTATTCCATTGATATTTAAGATAAGGATTTTACACTTATCTTAAAGATTAGTACTCAGCTCTCTTTCCTTTGGAGTTGAGTTCAGCTCTTTATTCAGCAGATATTCGGGGAGGTTCAGCAGTCTTTCTCGAGTAACACACCGTTCCGCCGCCAATTGTTAACTCCTTTGCGCGCAGCGACGGGACGATGCATTATAGTTGGTATCAGAGAAATAGCATAAAATGTCAGATATGGAGAATGTTCCTATCTACTTTATGATCTGTTCACTGTAGCAGATAAGATCACAATCACTAAGTGTAAGAAAAGCAACATCTATAAGTTCATCGAGTCGAATCTCAGAAATGAAAACTAAGAATGTTTGGAAAGAGGACACCTTAGGAATTGAACAAACCTTAAATGAGTAAAATATGCTTAAAGGTAAAATATAATTAATAAATGGACATCTTAGGGTTTGAACGAACTTTAATGAAGTAAAATATATAAGATAAATGCTTATAACTGAAATAAGTGGAAAACCAGAACTACTATTTGAATGAAATTTTAGAAATGAAATATCAACAGATCGAGTACCATTACTACTTTAGATTATTCGATGAGTATTGGGCGGATGATTTCTAAGATGGTAAAGTTTATGGCAGGACCATTGATGGAGTGTCTCCTTGCGAAGTAGAAACTCTAGATAAGATCTTAGTTCACTCAACATTCAGAGGAACCAGTCTTCCTATTCTTGCCAAGGAATGGTTGGATCGTGCGACCACTACTTTTTGAGAGACAGCATGTCCAGATGACTATCGTCTTCAGAACCTGAGAACTCTACTTTGAGGATCAGCGGATAGATGGTGGTTCTGGACCTATAAAAGAATAGCAAGAAAGCGTCTAGAAGTCTCTGTAATAACCCCAATATTGAGTAGTAACTAAACTCAACATTAATGTGTCACCTTAGCATCTAATATCTAATTAGAAGGAAACTAACCAAATGCTAGATGCTAAGTTTTGCCAAGGATCATGAAGAGGGTCTTAAGTTAAGATGAGAAAGTGGAAGCAAGGAAATGCACATAATGAATATGATTTCAAATGCATGTGATCAAAGTAGTTACAATTACATGTATGAAAATGATAATTATATGCATGTACAAGGCAAGTAAGCATGTAATAATAGGAGTAATTACAATTACTTAAATATGAAAGTGTAGATGCAATCATAAATTAAAGAAATGAAATATGAATGAAAAATACTTGCAAGATTCATGAAGTAATTTATAGATGCAAATATAGGAGCATAGCATTTACAAGTAGTAGTAGAGGTGAACATTCACATGAAGCAATATAAGTTTGACATTATGAAATGCATGTACAATTATACTACAATAAGGATAGATGTAATTGATTATATGTAGCAAATAATTTTATGAACATGAAATATTTATGCAATTTATTCATTTAATTCATTTATCCCAAACCAAGTAATTTAAGTAAGAAATAACTATTTCCATCACAAAATGAGTAAAGACAAGCAATTAAATTAAGTTATTACATGTCAATTTAAATATATAATAAGTAAAGTTTCTCTCTCATAATTAACATAAAAGCAAGAAAAACTATTTAATGCTGAAGAAAATAAATTTTAAGCATTTGGTCCAACTCTACTAGTATTAAATGTACCTAATCTATCACATTTTGGTATTTAAATATGACAGAACAAAGCTAATAAAAAGGAAAGCATAGTTAGACTAAATAGTCTAAGCACAATTTAAGATTGGGCTAAACATTTTAATATTCATTTTGAATATCACAACTAGTTCATAATAAAAGTAAAAGCAACGATGCAAACTGAAAGCATTTAAATGGGAGAAAAAATAAGGAAAAATAGAAAGAATGATTAATGAAAAATGAAGTGAGTAAGAATACTCACAAGTTTAGATGTTCTAGCTTGCAAGTAAAGTAAAGGTAAAAGCATCCTAGATAAGTTAGAAAAATAATAATGTACATATGAAAGTAATTAGAATTAAGTGTGTATATATTCAATAAACTTATGCTAAGTAAAAGAAAGAAGATAGTGATACATTTAAATAAAATTTTAACAACATTCACTGCAATCTAAATGAATTATAAATAAGTAAAGTACAGTACTAAAAATATGAAAATTGCAAAACATAGTAAATGAAAGAAAATCTTAGATTATAAGTCTAAAAAGTACATATAGCCTAGGACTATGAAAAGTATCCATAGCTTGAAGCTATAATGAAATCTCACAATCTATAAGATTGTAAAAGAACTCATATTTTATTAAATTGAAATTATTTTATGAAAGTATTAATTTTGCGGGCAAATACAGAATAAAGCGAAGAGTTAAGCACGTCTGCCTAACAAGTAAAAGAAAGCGGGTTCAAAACAAATAACACTCACATTCACCATCTAAGAATGTGAGGTCTTCTTATTACTCATAATTAGCCTTCCCTTGGCTTATCCAACATAATAAAACCCTATAATTTTAAGGTGAAAGTTTGATTTATGCACAACGTCTTATATGAATGTGTCTAAAGAATTAGGCTTAAAGCTAAGCAAATATTCAAGAAAAATTCAATAATTGCAAACTATTTGATATTTAAAGTTATCTAATTTTAAATGATCTCCTTTATAATTGGAGCTAATTGAGCTCTCTATTGACTTAAAGATATTGATCTCAAATCAATTGTAAGTAATATAAGTAGTTGGGGTTTTGGAAAATAATAGTTTAATTTCATTTTATGAGATGACAAAATAATTTATAAGTATAACAATACTAAATGAAACTAGTCCTAACCTTATCCTAAACCACATGTTGGTATAGGTTAACTAAATCATGGCTTAGGACATTAGTTAGGAAAAGAATGATTATGAAATTGTTAAAATTGAAGTAGATGGAAGTTAAGATTCTACAAGCTTAACTTATCTAGCTAGGTTGTATAGGAAAGATCAATTCAAATTAATTACTAATATATGCATCTTTTCTTCTCTTGCAAGCATTGCTTTTTAGTTCTTTCTTACCATTTCCTATGCCCACCTAGCTTAGTTAGCTTAGCTCAAGTTCTATAGTTTTCAAAACTTAGATTTTGTAAATGGCTTAAACAAGTTTACTTAATGACTGAGTTTAATATTGTACATGAAATTTAGAGATAACATAATAGACATATATTTTCTAAAAAAAAAATATGTGCTTAATAGACATAGAAACTATTTTGCAGAAAATTCTTTTGAGTATCATGTCTCTTTAGAAAGTGCTTCCCGCTTTGAATAATGTTGATCATTATGCTTTAAGTGCTTGGAAAAGTTCTCTTAGCCTCTCTTAGCCTAAAAACTACTACTGGAGTCATTGATCACCTTTAAAATTTATTTTTGTGGGATTTGAATTCATTTGTAGATCTTATCTACCACTTCATTCATAATGCAGCTTGGTGGCTGGTTTTATATTGGTCTCTGAAACATATTGGCTTGTTATATCGTGCTATCTCTGTCAACTCCTAGGTCATGTTCTTGTCGGCATGTCATTATCATTTGGCTCAATGATTGGTTTTTCATATTACTTTCATTGAATTTATTGTTATGATATTTTAGAATTTATGACTCATGATTATATGCTTTTTTTGAGTTTAACTTGTTGTTTTATAGTATTGAGACTCATAATGCTGCTTATTTATGAGCATTTCTCGTATTAGCGATGATGAGATCACGAGCGATTAAGATGAATTGGAGCCAATTCTCGTAGTTTGGAGAGCAATGCCCTCTTGATCTTATCATTTACAGATACACACATATGAAACTGATGCTATTTTAAGTCTTACAATTACTCAATGATCAATCACACTTTGCTCCTCTTGGGAGTTTTAAACCTGTTTCCCTATATATTTACTTGGTTTTGAGTCTAATATCTTTTTTGTAGATTTTACGCTGCACTTATGTTTTATTTCTCAATATGTGCACTTTATAATTTTTAGTTTCTTTAATTAGTTAATGTAATTTGATATACTTATAATATTATATACATATTAAAGGATAATATGATAATTTTATTTGTAAATATATAATTAATTTAATTTAGTTTTTATTTGAGAGTAATGTGCTAAAAAAAATGTATAAATTTTTTTTGATAAATAATAAATATGATATCGTATGTTTTTTTTTTAATTAATTTAGGTTATATATAAATTTTTTTGATTAATAATAAATATGATTATGTAGGTGTAACTTTTTTTTCTTAATTAATTTAAGCTATGCTTAATAAAAAAAAAAAAAATATTGCTATATGACTCTTAAATAATTTAAAATTTAAAAAATTAAGTGAAATACAAAAATATTATTAAATTTATTTTTACTCATAAATAATATATTTTTAAATTTTAAATTTTATTCATATAAATACTTTAAAAAAAATATTTGAGAGCTACCTAACATTTTTCAAATGCTAATATATATCTGACAATTTACCGTCTTCCATCTCGCCTCTGAAATCGCAAAACAGAATCAGCGGAGCATTCATCATTCCGAAAGCCGCTTCTTGTCAGTATTGGTAACCCACTAAGAGGAGAAATCATCGGTGCAATCGTCGCTCCTGCAAAAGAAAGTCTCTGTGACATCAGCACGATGGATCCCAAAGCATCGGCCAAAGCAAAGAGGTCTTTCTCGAAACAAGGCAGACGGAATCACCCTACACCGGCGATGATTGCCCAGAAGAAGAAGGCCGCCCAGGCGGGTTCAGAGGAAAAAGCTCAGATAGCGCATTCCCATGTCCTGCCCTCTAACTGGGATCGCTATGACGACGGCGAAGAGGAAGCCGAAAGCTCCTCCGGCACCACATTGGAAGGAAGAGAAATCGCGCCTAAGAGCAAGGGTGGCAACTTTACTTACTTGATCGAGCAAGCTCGGTCGCAGCTGCAAGAGCTTAGGGCATCTGCCATGCCGGAAACCCCGTCCTTCTTTGACCAGCTAACCGCAGGTAATTATTTTTCTTCCTTAGGGAGTGTTTGGAAGACTTCAAGGCTTGGCTCAAGGGGTTGTTTTGCAAGATTTAGGGGCTGTTTGGTTGCATACAATCTTGTTGCCTGCCATATTATCTTCTAATAAAATGAAGATAACAATATTTGGCTCTACGTTTTGTTTTTCTTCAACTTGTTTTTATCTATGAATATGCCTCCTTAACAATTTTTTGGGATACCTCTTAAAATTGGGCGCTATCTCAGCAACACACGTTTTCTGCATCCCCTTCTTGGTCGATAATTTAGTTGAGATTAGGGCTTTCCTCATCACTAGCCTAAATTGCCGTTGTTTTCATCCTTTTCCTGCCTTCTTTGTTCGCGGCCTTCATCTATGTCATGAACTTAGCCTTGTTTTTTAATTTTTTTTTTTTAACTTTCTTTGCCGCAGGTATACGTACCGTAAATTTTGAATAAATTATGAAGAAGAAAATTGAAAAAAGGGGGGGGTTAAATTTATCTAACAACATTGCATCAAGTAACATAAATACAAATTATACTGAGCCAAGCATACATTGTTATTCACATAGCAATGCTATTTAAACCAACATACTATACAGACATGCTATGTTAGTAACACTTGACATGCAATCAAACAACCCTTTTGTAAATTTGTAAAGTTGGATCTAATAAATTTTAAGGATGTTTGGCATATGATTTAGTTAATCTTGTTAATCTAGACTTACTGTTTGACTCAGGATTTAAAATTGTTATAAATTTAGCTTACTACAAAGTTAAATTGAGTTATAACATGCTAGCTTATGCTAGTAGTATTACTTTAGTTTTTTTAGTTAATCATATTTGTAAGAATACATTAAAATACTAGTATTGCACATCAAAAAAATGAGCAATGATGAATATTTGTTTGGTTAGTATAGTGTAACTCTACTACAACATAAATTCATTATTAATATTATATAGTAAAAAATATAAATAAATTTTTTCTTTAAAGTTTAGTAAGGAAAAGTATACATGATGGTAGAAATCACAGAGAAGAGTTCAGGTAGTCGCAAAGCTTGAACGTTGCAAAATTTTATGTAAAGTTAGTTTTTTAGGAAAATGCTCATAAGAAGGTTTTAGTGATATTGAGGAAAGTAGGTAGGGTGGTTATCATCTCTTATCCAATGCATTTGATTACTGTTATGATTAATTGTGATGGATGATCAGATGAAGCAGTTCTCTAGTTGATTAGAAATTACCTTCACTATAAGTTATGAAGTTGTTTAAGAATGTTGCATGCTAATCATTGGCATAATGACCAACAGTGATGGGGAACTGAGAGTTGTAAATAGTTGATGGGCAAGTTTGATCAAATATTGTTTACAGGAATGTACCTTTCTGCAATTATGACCATACGAAAAATTATCGGAAATGAATTGTTGGAAACAATGGAATTTATACTGGCTACGAGATCTTAAAATCAAACATAAGATTAATTGTGAATCAAAGGTTTTAGCTTTGTAGTGCGGTCCAATTTCCTGAAATAGATACAAGAAATTATGCCAACTGATGTGCATTTGTATTTTGTATTGACAAAAGATAATTTACTTCTAAGATGAACGCTTATATATTTTGCTGTGTACTAGACATTTTAAGTGCATTACATTTTCTTCTGTTCTTGAACATTGGCTTTTCCTTTTGTAGATTTTATGAGAGGGGTAAGATCAGTTCATAACGTTAAAAGAAAGAATCTTCTGTCTCGGTGTGAAGACGACAACTTTATTGTGGATGATGACCATGCTTCTAATTATGAGGTATAAATTAATTTTTTCCTTTGGAAACTATTATATATCGTTTTACTATCCATAACTGGAAATCAATCATTGGAGTATACAGGAGAATCTGGTCCATAGTTATTATAAAACAAATTAAATATCAATAGTTGAAAATAAATTCCAAGATAATTGTAAATAAAATTTTATTTAAAAGTAACTCATAGATATATAGATGCTTGTGTATATATATAATCTTCTAGGCATGAGATGACACTCAGTTATTTACGGTTTATCCACTATAATCTTCTGACTCAATAATGCTATATAAACTCAATTATGATGAACTGCAATATTTATGAAGCAGCACAATTAATTAACATGGATGCACATTATATACATGCTTTTGCTGGTTTTATTATTTGTAATTAGGATATTATTTCTTTCTGTGCTAGTCTTAGTTTTTAGTCTATATACAACTCTATAAATTGGTACCATGGATGAATTTTTGAAGAATTAAGATTATTTTATCTTTCCAGTTTATACGCTTCTTCTCCTTTTGCTTGTCTATCTATTTGGTTTTATGCTTGTTTATTTTCTCTCATCCATGACTTTCTAAATATATAAGCTTATGTGGCTCTATCACTAGGTTCTATGAACTTCCCAATCGCCTTCAATGTACCATTTAGCTCTGATTTTTTTCTACAAGCGGGTTCACTTGCATTCTGTGTCGCCACATCTTTATTGATCACATTGACTGTGACTGCATCATCTTGTCGGCCACCTCTTCCATTCTTACGGTAACATCAGTATTCATTTCCGTTTGTTTGATTAATTGATCATTGTGTGTGATCACTTTTTACTTCAATTTTCTTGTATCCCCATCTGAGCATACATGATGCATCAAGCACTTCTTATACCCTAGAGAACATCTAATTTGAAAAACTTTGTCAATAAATAGAAGTGGTAGTCTTAATTCAAAAGGACATGCATCCTGAACTTATAGGAGAAAGCAATTTTTTCAATGTATAATGATTGCTGACTCAGGAAACAGTCATGAAATAATTTTGTTTAGTGAACTCAATGATCTTTATATTATTATCAAGGCGACAAAATTTGTCTCTTTTTCTTAGTTTAAGAAATTGGGTGCTTCCAATACAGAAGTAGCACCCAGCAATATCTCCTTCATCTTTGATAGGAAAATCCCAACATGGATGCTGCACGGCCATCACCAGAATCTCCAGTTGTATGCTTTTAACTAATTACATCTATTGTAGATTACATAGCTGTGCACGCCAGTTCAACTTCTACCATTAACATGCATATCTTCTAACTCATCTAGGAGGTTTCTTTCATCCTGAATGACATTTTGAACAGGATTATAGATTAACTAAACATTCTTTTTTAATGTTTTAACATATCTCTCTACATGTTTTAATATATAGACATAAAATGTATGTATGTATGATGGCATTTATTACTTTCTGTATTAGCGTTGATAGTTCTTATGCAAGTATAATCAGAGTTTAGTCTATTTAAGAGATTCTACTCTTGTACTAGGTATGAGATGATGAATAAAATTACTTAAACTTGCCCATTTATCTTTTCCCTTAAGATTTATTTGTATCTTCTACTTCCTTTATTTTATAATTTCACACTTTCTGGACTTTATTTTTATGACATATATGCTCATATTTTTTAAATTATTTTCATTTGCATTGTCTTCAGTAGATAGCCCTCTTATTACCATTCTAGTAATGCAATTATTTCTTGATTTATTTTTTCTAATTTCGCTACATTCATTTTAATGTCCTCATTTCTGTTATTTTATTATAAATTTTTAGATAAAAATTGAATGCTTCTGGAGGACATTTTTATCCCTACCTTGTGTGCCGTTCACATTTTATTTGTAGACAACCAAATTTCATTTTAGTTTATGTTCCAACTTAATCTGTTAAGATTATTATGGCTGATTCTATTACACTCAGCTGTAATTGTTCCTAGATTCCATAATTATATTTTTATTGTTTCTAGGATTTTGAGAGTAATTTATACGTTACGTTTTTATCAGACAATTTGACATTTACTTTCTTTGCGAATAGTCACAATAATGTTATTGTTCTTTCTATGTATAATTATGAGTGAAATTTCAGGTACCATTTCTTAACTTGGATTTACATGCTATTGATGCACAACTATCAAAATTTAAGCTATCAGAGAGGCTTTTTATTGAAGAAGATCTATTTCCTGAGAATCTTGTAAGTGCAGTTCTTAATATGTAAAATATCAAAATTTCCTTGAACTTTTTGTTGTTCTTACCTCTGCGAACAGGCTATTTATTAGCCATTGCAACTGATAATGTGGTAGTTTTGTTGGTTGTTATTTTGTTACTTTTGATATGCAAAACTTTTAAACTTATATTTTCGTAAACTTAAAGCACTCCCCTATTTGGCTGTCAGTAACAGTCAAGTTATAAGACTATCCATTTAGATAGACCTTTCCATTCAGATTCATTACATGTTGGAGAATATGCATTTTTCTATTCTTTTAAATATGTGACCTCTCAAGGGTTCTTCTTCTGTTTTTCAAGAGGCATTCATCAAGGAGATCCTCTCCCCATCTTTATTATTATAATGAATACTCCTTTCATAGCCTGAATTCTCTTTTCTGTTCGAATCAAAAACTTAATTTAACCTTGGTGGCCAATTCATTTTTATCTTATTTTTGCTTAAGCGGGCAGTTTCATAATTTTCAATAATGGTGAGAAAAGAACATTACGCATTATTAACATTTTTTTAATAACTTTGTTGTTTCTTTAGACTTTAAAATCAATGCCAACAAGTCTAGTTTATTTTTGCTACAAAATTATCCCTCCACATTAATATTATTGCAGATCTTTTTGGTTATAAAAAAGGGGATTTCCCTTTCTATATTCATGGGCGCCATTATTTAAAGGTCACAGTTAAAATTATTTTTATGATCACGTACATGGTAAAATACATAAAGAAGCATTAGATTGGAGAACATTTTTATCCCATGACGGTAGACTCATTTTATTTAGTTGGTTCTTAATGCCATTTTCTTTTCTGCTGGTTGGGTTTTGTGACTCCCACTAAGAAAGCTATCTCAAAAATGCAAAATTTGTTAAATAAACTTGTTTGGATTCTCAGAATGGCTCTAAGCTTATCCGGTCGAATTGGTTGTTTGTTTGTTTGCCTCTTGATTAAGGGGGGCTTGAATTTGGTGATTTCGATTCTATCCACTTGGCACTTTCTTTACATGTTTGGTGGAATTTTAGAACAAAGGGTTTGATCTGGCCCAACTTAATTTTGAGCAAGTATTGTGCTTCAAGGCTTTCCAATTTGGTTAATTTGAAAATTACAAATTCTTTCTAATTGGAAATAATGTTTACTTCCTCTAATGCAATTGAATCAAATCTTCATTGGATTGGTAGCAATAATAATTGTGAACGTAGGCTTGATAATTGGTTTGATTTTATAATGAACCTAGGTTTTTTTTTTTAACAAGTTTTCCTACTAATTTTGTTTCCGTTGGTTACCCGCAAATTTCTGTTTTTAATTAAAATTGTCCGCAAATTCCGTTTTAAATTAAAATTACCTGCCAAATTTCATTTTTTGCTAATTCTCTTTCAGTTTCTGTTTTATGTTAACTTTCTTGCTAAATCTTGTTTTATATTGATTCCCGCTAAAAGTTAGGACTAATTAAATCATATCAAGAGCCATTTTAGGCTAAAGATTATTATTTTTATGATGTTTTATTTTAACAATTAATATATATATATATATATATCCCTACATATAATGCTAAAGGTAATTATTAAATTTTAAAACATCCGGCGACCTTCCGTAGGAACTTAAAAATCTACGGTTTTCGGAACTAGCCGATCGATTCTTGCCTCCAAGCCGTCCTATTTAGGTCCATTTGATTCCACGATACCAGTCCGCTACTTTTTATTTTGCAACTTAAGTGGATTAATAACTAATCTAAAGGTGATTTATTATGGCTGTAAACTTGTTCAAAGCCGTTTACAGTTTAAACATGCTTAATTGGTTAAACACCTTAGTCAACTCATTCGCTGGCAGGATATATGTCGCCTACATCAAATGTTTTATTGTTAAACCAATTTGACTGCAGTAAAACCTGTAGCAACTTCTTGCCTTATCATATTTTTTAAAGTAGATTTGTTTGACCTTTGCTCTCTTAAATACAGTATTTTATGATAATATAGATCGCATGCTAATCTAGCCTTCTTGCTTACCTTCCTATGCTAACCCTCATTTGTTACTTTTATTTCATGTTTATGTTATCATATTATTAAACTTATAGCAGAATATTTTTTTTGACAAACGTATGATCTGTTCAGCACTGATGCTATCGTTTACAGATTCTGATTTGGTATTTCTGCCATTAATGATTTTCGTCTTACAACAACTAAGCTGTTTTTCTTTTCTTGTTGTTGTTCTTTGACAGCGTTCTGATGATTCGAAAGGAAGTATATCGTCAGTTCAATCAGGGCAGGCGATCGATTTAGGACAAAATATGGAAGCACCAGATTCATTCCTTCATTACCCTTCATCAAAGACTATGCTCAGCCATACCGAGGATCATCATATCACTAGTTTAACTGATGAATTGCCAACAAACATTAGTAAACGTACTCAATATGTGGCAGGAGAAGCAGAGGCAAAGCTCGACCTTCTTCTCGAATCTCTCAAGGAAACCACCCTTCAGGATGACCTTTGTGATGAAAAGATTTCACCTGGCAATAACTTTGTGAGTTCTGATTTGATTGATAAAACATATCTACAATCAGACGGCCGAATCCAGGCTTCGACTTCTTCGATAGATGATTCGATCGATGATTTGCTTGCCGAAACCGCGCCGGTTCTGAAATTGCAAGAACACACTAAAGGCTCAATGTTTTCTGCTCCAAAGGATTTCAGTTCGGGATCGACAGTCGGGACGGAAGAATTTGATTCATGGATGGATTCGTTCTGATGAATTCTCAGCGGTACCATAATCGATTGAGCTTCTTAGGTTTGTAGTTTTGATTTATGATCTTTTAAATTTGAATATTGATAAATAAAGCACTATCATTTAAATTGATATGAGATCTTTTACATTTTTAGAAAGAGAAATGATATTTTAAATTTGAATATTATTTTAATACAAATATTAAAAATAATATTTATATTATTTTAATATAAATAAATAAATATTAATAAAATAATATCTAAATATATTCAATAATTTTTTTCAAGTGCCAAAAAAAATCTGTATTTATTATAAAAGTCCTTCAATATTTAAAAATTTCGCGTGGTCCTCGTGCGTCTCAATCATGCGAATTTTTTTTTTCTTATAAATAAAATTTGTTAAAATGTTTAATATAAAAAGGTTTACTATTTATTAATAAATAAATAAATAAAGTAAAGTATAATTTAAGAAAAATATTATGCATATATAAAAATATACATTAAAATATATTCAGGATTAATAAGAATTTTTTTATTTTTGCATATAAACTATAAAAATTTGTATTTAATTTAATATGTAATTCTAGCGATACTCATAATTTAAATTTAAAACTAATTTAAAACTAAATTCTTAAGGCAGGTTCAGCCGACGTATTCAAAGGATGACGACATCTGTGGTATTGCTGACGTCATAAATATTATACTCTTAAAGACCAACCCACACACCCTGAATATTTAACTCTGCGTTGATTTATCTTATTTATTCATTTATTTATTTTAAAGCTATTTATTTATTTATTTGAAAAAAAAGATTCATAAAATATACTCTCATTCGCAAAAGAAATTAGGTGAATGATGTTATTATCCTGTAGTTTAATTTCTACAAATTACGTATTTATTTTTTATTTAAATTGTATTTTTTTTCAAAAAAATTATAGCAAAAAGAATGGCACATTACAATAATATTTTTTTATATTTTCAGGAGGAGCACTATAAAAATGGCGACAATTTATTTTATTAACTTTAGTATTTATTTTATTAATTTTAGTATTTAATCTTAAGACCCACGTACTCACCTACTATTTCTTTCTTATATTGAGGTAAAATAGATACAAAGTAAATGTTTTTCACATTTGGATTAAAATAATTGAAATATTTTAAAACTGTAATTTAATTTTAGAGGTTAATACATATAAAATAGGGTAATCTGAGTTAGGCCAGGAGGTAATTGAAGATTACACCGGGCGAGTGAGCAATCGAAGGATTCGTCCATCCATCTTCTCTTACGAAAGAGCAGCCGAGCGGAGCGGACAAGTCCTTCATCCATCTTCCGGCTAAATTTGCCTGTCGATCGAATGAATCGTTTTGAAATTTGTAGATTATTAGTTGAATATATTTTTTTGTATGATATATATGTAAAAATTAAAAAAAAGAAAATTTTTTTATTGATTCTGAATATATATTTTTTTTGAATATATGTTCTTGTATAAGTATATTATTTTTCTTATTTTATATATTAAATAATCTCTAAATTGAGCTGATTTTTCTTACTTAGCTGATCCAGCTAAACCCGAGCCACAGATCACCGAACTCTCCAAATGCGATTCCTCTGATAAAACCTTTTACACTTATTATTGGCGCGCGTCTCACGGCGACTATAGGCTCAACTCGATGCCAATACCTTCAACGAGAGCCTCTCCAATATTCACAGTACCTCTCCCCATCTCTCGTATCTCAACGTGCCCACTCACCTCCGCAGCCGGCGAACTTACCTCCGCCGCCGGAGAACTTACCTCCGCCGCCGGCGAACTTAACCCTTCCGCAGGCCTCCTCGCCATTACCGACCTCATAAACAAACAGCACTGGTCCCGCCTCAAAAACCTAATCGCCGATCCCTCCCGCCTCCTCCTTCTCCTTTTCGACTCTGGCGCCGCCCCGTCCACCATCCTATCCTACTTTCGATGGTCCAACCGCCACTTCCAATTCCCTTACGACCTTCGCCTGCATTGCCGCCTCCTCCGCTCTCTCGCCGCGAACAGATTATACTCCAAACTCCGTTCCGAGCTCTACTCCATGGTCCTCTCTGCCCGCCATAGCCCTCCGGCCATCTTCCACTTCATGTCTATCTCCGATGACCGCCGCTCCTCCGCCTCTCTCATCACCGACATGCTTCTTCTGGCTTATCTTAATAATCGCCAGACTGATTCCGCGCTCGAAGTATTCCGCAGGGCCGGAGACTACAGGTACAAGCTTTCAACCCTCTCCTGCAACCCTTTGCTCAATGCCCTAATAAAGGGGAGGAAACTGAAAGAGTTCGAATCCGTCTATTGCGAGATTATTAGGAGACGAATCTCCCTGGATCTGATCACTTTCAATACTGTGATAAACGGGTTCTGCAAGTTTGGGAAGCTGAGAATCGCAGTGGATCTATTGACCGAAATGAGATCATGGGGCGTTGAGCCTTCTGTTGTTACTTACAATACTCTAATCGGTGGATTCTGTAAGAGCAATCAAGGGGGTAAGCTGTACCGAGCGGAAGCTCTTTTGAGAAAGATGGTCTCCGCTGGAATCTATCCCAATGCTGTTACTTTTAACACTCTTATTGATGGTTTCTGCAAGGATAGTAATAGCTCTGCAGGCTTTAAATTTCTCGAGGAAATGAAGCGGCAGGAAGTCTCTCCTAATACGGTATCCTATAATACTTTGATAAATGGGCTCTGCAATGAAGGAAAAATGGAAGAAGCTGTTGCATTGCTGAGACAAATGGAGAGTAAAGATGTGATTCCTAATGTAGTTACTTTTAACACTTTTATAAATGGGTTTTGCAAGAAGGGAATGTTGGGAGATGCTAAGAGGTTCCTTGATGATATTTTTGATCGAGGTTTGATTTCAAGCACAATTACGTACAACACTTTGATAGATGGTTACTGTCGATTGGGTCAGATGATAGATGCATTGGAGCTCAAGGGGTTGATGCTGGAGAAAGGAATTAGTCTTGATGTTTCCACCTACAACTGCTTGATATTGGGATTCTGTGAGAAAGGCGATATGAAGGCCGCAAGCTGCCTTTTGGATGAAATGGCGAAGAAGGGAATTCAAGCTGATGTCATAACTTATAATATTCTAATTTCTGCTTTGTGTGGGAATGGGGAGTTCAAGAAGGCAAGCAAGCTATTGGATGAGATGTTTGATGTGGGATTGAAACCAAGTCACCTAACTTATAATACACTAATGGAAGGTTTCTGCAAGAAAGGGAATCTAACAGCTGCTTTGAACATCAAGGCAAGGATGGAAGGGAATAAGAAGCATGCCAATGTTGCTACTTATAATATATTGGTCAAGTGCTTATGTTATAAGGGCAAACTGGAAGATGCAAATGAAATTCTGAATGAGATGTTAGAAAAAGGTCTTGTTCCAAATAAGTATACTTATGATGTTATTAAGGATGGAATGATTGGGAGAGGGTTTGTTCCTAATATAGATGGCCATGTGTATAGCATTGCTAGCTAAAGTAAGATATGAGTTCTTTTGGGAGAACGGATAAATTTGATAAGTGTGGTGATTCAGAGAATTATTTAAGGCTAATTTATGTGCCTATTTATTATTTTAGTGGCTTCATGTTTTCTTTAGAAACTGTAGATTTTCCCATGAAACTAAAATACCTGTGGCATCTTCATGAATGATTTGTCAACGTTTTGCAATATTATTGCTCAAACATGTGCTTACATCAAGGAATGAGAAGAATGAACGGCAGATTTCTTCCTGCAATAGGCTAAGTGGAGTGGATTTGAAGGGATGGAATGTTCGAGTGATTGGATACATCTATTGTCAAAATCTAGTCAGGGATAGACATGCTTGGAGGATTGAACTCTGTAGATTTTTGCACTTGTAAGTTTATTCTGATTTAATAGCCTGATTCCTTGAATACTTGTTGTTTTGTAAATATCTTTCCAATGTAGAATCATATTTCAATGACACATTTATGCTATATAGAGTTAACATGATGTTAATTTAGGAATTGCAATATTCTATCATCAAACTAAATTATGCTGATTTTTGTTTGCAGCTTTGAACCTCTTTAAAAATAAAAGAGATTTTGTATCATATTTTTTTCTCAAAGATATTTGAATGAGTTTTGTTAATGAATTTTAATTTATTTTATTTTCAATTATTCAAATTTAGCATTTTTTTATAAAAAATGTCCAACTCTTAATCTACCACCTTATTTCTTGTATACATTGAACAATAACTTGTCAACAAACCTGGCTATTATGGGATTGTTGTGTCCCATGTCTTCTAAACTTGATGCCTGAACGTGTCCCATTAGCGTACTGATAGTTCACATGTTAAGCAAATTTCCTTAATGTTGGCATTCTGGATCACACATTATACCATCTGTATTCCTCAGTGATTTGGTCCCCATTGTTCACCCATTCTGGAATTCTGCAATCCGCCAATCCAACACCACAGTTCAGCCTGCTGTGGCAGAAGCATTCCCTTGTAGTACAGAGTCATGGAAGAATATTTTGAAAAATGACTTGACACTCCATTCTCAATTTGAGACAACCACAAAAAGTTTTGACAGTTACACCCTTAAATAGTTCCAAGCACTACCCCCCGCTATTCTTTGCTAACCCCAATTTTCTTTGACCATCGCCAATCTTTCTTTTCCAGTATTTTCAAAGCAGTCACCAAAATTGTATCCCAAACCCCCATCATCCCTAAACATTTTCAAACTGCACATTATTCAAACATTGGCAATCCATTTTAATCACACAACCCCCAATTTATCACCTACCAACAATAATCTTCCTATTCCTCCAGCTCCTATCCCACCCACATTAAACCCAGAACTTACCCTTGATCCACCACTCCTGACTATTCCATTTCTCTAATTCTCCATTCCCAAGACCCAGAAAGCACAGCAGACACCTCTCCACTATACCAGAGACCAACCATATTTGACAATCCCCCTCTTTATCACCTACCTTTTCCCTGTTCAGCTTTTAGACCAAACACTTACCATTAACACTTCACATCCGTCAGCTATCCATCCCCAATCATACATGAATTTAAACTTTAAAATCAATGTACCTCACCTCTGCAGTGCCCCTCCATCACCCTCTCATATTTCACTTTACCCCAAGCTTTACCCAGCAATAAGCCTAGCTCCACTTCAAGATTATACTTTAGTTCATCCAATTCAGTAGATCAATGTACTCCTCCAATGACTCATCTAAAATCTTAGGTGTTGAGAACCATTTTGAGTTAATGGCGCAAGCATAATTACTTAAAGGACCCCCTAAAGTTCTTCATTTGACACAACAAGGTGTCATCCCTCCTCCATGGCCACCATTTTCAATTATTTGGAAGAACTTTTGTAGCCTAGGAGAATGATGCAGTCCAACCACTCCAGGTTCATGATTAGTTACTTTAATCAATTAAATTATTATATTGCATTATCTTCTATATTTGTCCTGCATTAACTACATGGTCATAGGATGCCTCCGATATAAAGAAAATCATCCCAGGTTCATGATGAAATGATGATGGATGAATTATTCCTTCTACTATTTCTTTTACTTAACAATCCTCTCTTCTATGCCATTGGTCGGTCATCCAAGCTTCTCTTTTCCATCTCTGTAGTCTCTCGCATCCTCTTCTCTTCAAATTTTTCCTATCTTCAAAAATTTTCCCTCCTTCCTTAATAAACCAATTTCAATTTCACCATAGCCTCCTAACAACAGTCCATGCAAGCACCACAGTCAAAACATCTTCACTGGCAACTCCTACACATGTCTTGCACAAGCTGTGCAGTATTGTGTGACTGGCCTTAACACTGTCAAGCAGTCAGCGTCCCCTTGCATGCAAGCCCCCAGTTTTTAATCAATGGTTTCTGTTCTGGCAGCAAAGCCACCAATCCTCGAACCTCACTTATTTATCTTGGTTTTACATGAAAATGAAATCACATGGGTCATACACAAAATTTTGCATTCTAACTTTATCTTTTCTTCTATCAAAACAAGTTGCAAATTACTCAAAAATTCAGAAATATACTTTGCACTATTTAATTTACACCAAAATTTAGTTTAACCTCACCAAAGCATCCCCTAAAAGAATTTTAACCAGGCGCTTTTCTAAATTTTGATGTGCGATCTAATCACTCATTCTTTCAAAGATCTGATGAGAGATAGATGAAAAACCCTTCTCCAAGGTACCTGTTCATCTAATCCACCATGACCTCCACATATTTGCTACTTATCAGAAGCATCTCCACTCATTCAGGTTCTCACCCCAACTAGGCCCTACAAAACTAATGATTAGAGTGACAAGAATACGATTATGAGATATATATATATATAGCCAAACACAAAAAGAACGTTGTTTTCATTATTGCTGACTGATTTACTTGATCTCATGCAATTAGCATTAAATTTTGTTATGTGCAACAATCTTCTACTTCATTGACAACGCATCTCCAGAAAGTTACAGTGCACTGTCCAATGTTTAGCAAAATCAACCATGACTGTTACAAACAAACAGCAGCTTGGTTATGTTTAGCATTTTGAATTGAATTTAACAGCCAATCAGCTTGTAGTACTTGCAGTTGACTGAAAACACTAGAAAAAAAAGAAACATGAAGATAAAGAGAGAGAGAGAGAGAGAGAGAGAGAGAGAGAGAGAGAGAGAGAGAGAGATTTTCTTAATAACAACAAGCAACTACAGGCAAGATATTACCAGCATTTTTAATAAAATGTGCTAACCTTTTGCTACGTTCATGGAAGCTTAAATCAAATCAGTATTTATTGAGGTGCATGCAAGTAAAAAATAAATTACTAGATAAACTTTTAAATTTCTTTACATGTCTAGCGCCTAAACGTCAATATTTACCAAACTAGCGCCCAATCATAGCCCACGTAAGAAATCTTAAACATTTGCAATAAATGAAAACACTTTACTGTGGTTCTATTTTTTATAAACTGGATAATTTTAGTTCTTTATTTGTAAATAATAAAATTGTGGGTGCTTGGTATGTTAATAAGAAATAATTCAGTGCATTTACATAAAAGACCAATGTGAGTAGCATAATTTATGAAATTTTTGGTACCTTCTTGGCAGCTTGAACCCCAAAGCAGCACTCATTTCCTTTCGTTGTTCAGTAATGTTAATGGTTTCTTCCGTAGGATTAGCTATTGGTTTGGGATAATTTGGAGAAAGCCGAACCAGCGGGGCATCCCTTTGCAATGTACCAAATGTATTCAAAGCAATAAGGGCAATAGAATTAACTTGCTCTTGCAATAGAGAAATGATGCCCCATTCCTTAACTTCCGAATTCAAAATGATACTCAAGTTTTAAAAAAAAGGTTTGATTTTTCAATGTGAGTTTGATGATTGCTGACTCAGAAAACAGCCTTGGAATAATTATGTTTATTGAACTCGATGATCATTATATTAATATCAGGTTTGATATAAGTGTGAAAATTTTGTACCATTTTCTTAGTTAAGAAATTGAGTGCTTCCATCACAGAAGTAACACCCAGCAATATCTCTTTCATTTTTGATGGGAAAATCCTAACATGGATGCTGCACGGCCATCACCAGAATCTCCGGATGTATGCTCTGAACTATTTACATCTATTGCTGATTACAGAGCTGTGCACACCAGTTCAACCTCTACCATTAACATGCTCATCTTCTAACTCATTTAGGAAGGTTTCTTTCAGCCTGAATGACAGATTCTGAAGAGGATTAAAGATTAACAAAACTTTCATATTTAATGTTTTACATATCTCTGTACATGTTTTTATATATATACATGTATATGTGTGTATGTATGTATGATGACATGTATTTCTTTCTATATTAGCCTTGATAGTTCTTATGCAAGTATTATCAGAGTTTAGTCTATTTAAGAGAACCATTGTACTAGGTTATGAGATGATGATGAATAAAATTATTTAATCTGCTCCCTCAAGATTTTTTTTCTTCTACTTTCTTTAGTTTAAAATTTCACTTTCTGAACTTTATCTATTATGACGTATATGTTCATATGTTTTAAACCTATTTTCAGTGCCTTGTCTTCAGTAGATAACCCTCTTACTATTCTAGTAATATAATTATTTCTTGATTGATTTTTTCTAATTTTGCTATGTTCATTTTAAAGTTCTCATTTTTGTTATATTATTATGAATTTTCATATACAATATTACAATACTTCTGGAGGACAATGTTATCCTTACCCTTGTGTGCCGTTCACATTTTAATTGTAGACATCTAGATTTCATTTTAGTTTACGTTCTAACTTGATCTGTGAGATTATTATGACCGATTCTAATACATTTAGCTATAATTATTCCTTAATTCCGTAATTATATTTTTTAATATTTCTAGGATTTTGAGTAATTTATACGTTACGTATTATCTATTCCTGAGGATCTTGTAAGTATTGTGCTTCTAGGCTTTCCAATTTTGTTAATTTAACAATCACAAATTTTCCTAATTGGAAAAAAATGCTCTCTATATCTAATGCTATTGAATCAAATTTTCATTGAGCTGGTATCAACTATAATTGTCACCTTAGGCTTGATAAATTGTTTTATTTGGGGTTATCAGTCATTTTGTGGAGGTTTCCCGCCCTAATTTACTAGTGAAAGAGTCTTTACTGATGGCCATCGAAACCTGAATTTACTTTTTGAATTTCTTCTTGCTTATTCTAGCGAACCTCGCTCGTAATATCAACATCGCTACAGAAGGTGAATCTACTGTTAGGAGGAGATATGGCTCTGATTATGTAGTAAGCTGGGCACCACAGAATGATATTGGGAATCCATTAATAGAGAGTCAATCTCGTAGACTCAGACCCCACTCGTTTGAACGGGATTTTTTTAGAGTGGCTGATAGCCATCTTGAACTTGTTACATTGTTTTCTCATGCATCTCTACTGGAATTTTCCTTTAGTTTAGGGGAGAATGGATTCTGCTCCACTCCTTTCCTCTAAATTTGGTCTGTAACTTTCCCTTAATGGTATTTTTCTATTAGGCTTTCATGGAATCGCTTACATCGTAAGAATAATATTTGTTGCCTTGGCATCGTTTGGAACAATGTTATCCCTAAATTTACCTCTCTTTATATGGCAAGTGTAACACAACCACATTCCAATTGATACTGTTCTTCAATTGCAATGTTTGGATCTTGCTTTTCAAGTGATACTGTTGTTCCAATATTGAAGATGTGAATCTAGTTTTTATTAGTATCTCTATGACTTTAAACACTTGTGCTTCTTTAATGCTTTTTTTTTTAAATCAACCTTGGAATTTAACAACCCCTAAAGAGGGTTAATTGTATTAATTGTGCTTGTATTTTGTGGGACCTTTGGCAAGCTAATAGAAATAAAGCTAAGCATCATAAAATTAATTTCAACTTGCTTCAAATCACTGCTATTAAAGATGTTCTCTTGTTATTCTTACTTGCATTTTAAAATGGATTTAGTGTGTTTAGCATTTTTAACCCTGGTTAATTGCCCTCTTGGTTTTGCAACCTAAGTTTATGGATTGTTGTGGTTTTGTCCATCATGTTTAAAAACACAGCTGCTACGGACTCATTCGGTGTTAATGCATTTAAACCTAATTTTTTAACTCTTAATAATTGATATTCAGTATGTGATGGCCCAACATTCTAGTGTTCACATACGGCAGCATCATATTGAGCAATTTGAGAGAAAAGAGTATACACATACAAAATGCAAAAGATTTTTATTATTCATTTCAAAATTTTATATTACAAAAATTTTCCAGTGTTCCTCTTTACAAAGTTTATCTAAGAGGAACTGAAACAAAATGAAAAATAAAAATAAAAATAAAAGAAAAAGTATGATATTACCACAATAAATAAAATATTTTATATTTTTATAAATGCAAAAATGTGATTAGCATATATAATGATATAATAAAATGCAGGAAGAATAAGGAAATAATGTAAAAAAAATAAAAGTTTTTTGCAATAAGTGTTATTACAAAATGTAGGTTACTGATATTATTTTTTCAGTAACACACCACGAATGTTACTGATGTTATTTTTCAGTAACTCATGAATGTTGTTGATGTCATTTTTTCAGCAACTCACGAATGAAAATGACGTTAGTTTCTAACAATCAATCAAGCATTAATGTTACTAATGTCATTTTTTCAGCAACCCACAAATAAAAATGATGTTTATTTTTAATAATCAATCAATCATTAATGTTGTTGATGTCATTTTTTCAGCAACCCACAAATGAAATAGATGTTAATTTCTAGCAACCAACCAAGCATTAATATTACTGAATGTCATTTTCTAGTAATAACATAAATGTTGGTTCCGAATAATCAACCAAGCTTCAATACGAATTTGACTCAAAACGTGAAAGCAGCAATAAAGTGCAAAAAAAATAAAAAAAAAATATTTAATTGATTAGGAAAAATATATGAGATATTTTAAAAAATATTTTCCTTAGAAATATGCGTGTGGCTGATAATCAATCACATGTGCTTTGTGGAGGACGATCAAAACGAGTCATATCAAAGCTTCAATTAAATTATTTTATTATTTTCGTTATTTTAGAAGAAGAAAAATATTATGGTTACATAAGAATATACATCAAAAAGTATTCATGATGAATTAAAAATTTTCTTTTATTATAATTTTTGTATATAGGTTCTATCAAAAAATGAATTCAACTAATAATCTACTTACACATTGGATTGATACATCATCTATATATTTTGGTGTATACTAGTGTGTAAGTATAGCAATACTCTTACAAGAATGAAAACTATAAAAAGAATTACACTAACTAATTTTATTCTTGAAAATGATATATCTAAAAAAGGAATTAGTTAAAAAAAGTATTTAGGATTAATAAAATATTTATTTATTTTTTTAATTTTTTTATTTTTGTAAATGAACTTAAAAAAAAAATATTCTACTAATTATATATTTAAACATAAATATCATACCATTAAAATCAATTTTTTTTTCTCATTTCTTAATATATGCATATACATGCTTTTATATATAATATATATAAATTGATGTATATGTAAATGTAACAATACTCTTACAATTGAAATGTAGGAACTATTTGACCAAGTTAATGAAAATAGATGGGTGGAAGCTTCTGAAGTTTCATTTTTAGGAAAAACTTGTATTAATAGCTTTCATTTTATTAAAATATTGAGGCAAAGTTGCCATAATTATTTCTTGCAGTCTAAGTGGATTAATAACTGATCTAAAGTAGATTAATCAAAGCTGTTTACAGTGTATTTAGCATGCTTAATTCCATCTGCTGGCAGGATATAATCATGGCGCATAGTAAAGCCTCATCCTCAATGCTTGCCTTAAGATGTTTTTTTTACTTGGATTTGCAATGGCCTTTGCTCTCTTGCATGCTGTATTTTCTGGTGTAGTAAAGCAGCAGCAGCAGCATCATTTTTTTGACATACGTATGATGTGTTCAGCACTGATCTCTAGTCACACAAATGATAGCAAAGCCTCATTTTTATGCTATTATACTTACATAGTATCTCACTACTAAGCACACCTTTATTTTATATTTTATATTTCATCTCTTCTAACTAAAAAAAAATTAAGATATTAAATCCTAAATCTCAATTAGAATAAGAAGAAAGTAAGAACACAGAGGGGGCAGCCTCAATGACTTTTCCAAGCATTCATCCGAACCATATCTAAACAGCTTACACTTAAATTCAAAAAGAAGAGAGAAATTTGCCAAATTTACAGCCACAGTGCTCCGGCCTGCTTCAGGTTGGGAACGAGCTCCCCTGAAATATGGGCGGCCATGAGATGATCCAACCCCCCGACGAGCCGTCCTCCTATGAACACCGCTGGTAAAGTTACCGCACCTCCGGCTGGACGCATCTCCGTCAGCTCCGCCCCCAGCGCCGCCTCCTCCGCCTCACCGGCAACTTCCCACACCGCCGGGCTCACCCCCAGCCCCTGAAGCAGCCTCTTCACCACGTGTCCCATGCAGCATCCTCGCCGTCCGATTATCACCACCGGCGTCTCCTCCACCGCCGATCTCATCCCCTCGCACTGCATATCATATGCGGCCGTCGCATAGGAGCTCTTAGCCTCAGGGGTGCCTGTGCGGGATATATAAACGCCCATCCTGTGTCCCCATACCATCAACAAATAAAATATTCATTTATTTATGTGTCAATCTAATGTGTAAATAAATTATGAATAGAATGTACTTTTTGATAATACATATATGTAAAATTTATAAAAAATGAAAATTTTTAATTAATCATAAATACTTTTTGATATATATTTTGATGTAACCATAATATTTTCCTATTTTAAATCATAAATTCATAAATTTTGAGAGCCAAATAACATTTTTCAAATAAAAATTAACCTTCTTATAACGCCCGAAATGCGCTGCTGTGATGCACGTTTGAAAGTGAAATGATACAAATTTTACGGCCATGGAACAACTACATATAGTTCACACTTTCATCTTAAATCATAACATTTCCCTAAATATAATTTGATAAATTTTAAATATTTATTAAAAAATAAAATAGAGAATTAATTTCTTAACAACTCTATTTTTTATTACAATTTTGTATTTTCCTAAAAAAAAATTATTCGAAATCCTTCAAAATTTCTCATATCTTTTTCTTATATAATTATTTATTTTTAATAAATTCTGGGATATTAGTAAGAGTACTGTAAGAATTAGTAAAATTATGATTATAAATTAATTAAAAAATTTTATTATATTAGATAAAATATTAGATATTTATTAAGGTATTAAAACTTTTTTTTTAATTTCAGGTAATGACAATGTTAAATTTTTGTTAAATTTTATTTATTTATTAGGATATTTAGTTTATCTAATTTGTATATTTTAGGCGAGAGATGCTATTTAGAATTTGACATTACTTTATTAATATTTTATTTTATTTATATTAAAATAATATAAATATTATTTTTAAAATTTATACTAAAATATATTCAAATAATTTTATGGGTGTGGTGACGTCAGCTAAACAGCATTTCTCTATAGGCGGAGTGACGTCAGTATGACGCATAGGCAGTTAGGAGCGGTGCCGCGCTGGGTGATGACGTGGTCTGCGTGGTTTGTCTCCTACGTGGGGCCGGGATATGACGTCATCCAAGGCGTGTTTTTATGCGGGTGCATTTAAGCGGTGGGTGCTGATCCGCAGGTCAAAGTATGGTTTCTGGAGCGGTGCGCACATTGGCTAATCAGTGCTGAGTGCTCACTTGTAATTTCGACAAAATAAAATAGTTGAATATCCATCATCAATTAAAAATATAAAAAATATTAAAAAAGAATTTGACAAAAATAATAAATCATTCGATGTGCTTTTTTAAATGTCATCCTCTTAAAATTAGGCATTCCTCTTAAAATTAGGCATTTCAATGATGTGGAGGGCATAACAAAAATAAAATTTAAATTTATTTTTATATAAAAGACCTGTAAAATGATAAATATATATAGAGTATTGCTATATGCTTCCAAAATATCTTTCAAAATATATTGATGATTAGGATTTAGGGAGTTAAGTGAAATAAAAAATTTTATTAAATCCACTTTTACTTGTGGGGCTATAAAAATATATTTTTTAAATCTTAAATCTTAATTATCAATATTTTTTAAAAAATATTTGAAAGCTAAATAATATTTTTCATATATATATATATATATATATTTATTTATTTATTTATTTTTGTGCGTCCACACATTTTACCCGTGGGACACCAAAGCCGTCGCTGCTTTAATAATTGAGATAAAAAAAGCAGTCAATGCCATTATCGATTGTTTTTTAATTTTATTATTTTTGCATATTCGTAGATTTATTTTCCATCCAATTTATATTTCTTTTTTATTAATAGGGATAATTTTTTAAATATCTATCAAAAATAAAATTATCATAAGAAATTAATATTAAATTTTAAAAAATATATATTGCTTAGCATATTAGCTTATCTAATACTTTAGGTCCCAAAAATATAAGAAAAAAATTTCTTAAGAAAAAATTAGATATAAAACCTATTTTGCATGTGAGGCCCGTAATAAATACATATTTATATTTAATGATTTTATATTTACACTTATTAATATTTTATTATAATTTCATCAAATGTAAAGCTTACTGCATTTCTATTTTTATTTTACTTGAGATTAATATGTATTTATAGATAGGATTAGGAAACCGTTTGATGAGTATTAGAGATTACTTTTTAAATAAATAAATTATAGTGAAATGATCCTTCCTTACGTTTGATAATATACCAATTTAATTAACATAAATAAGACTAGGCTTAATTTGGATTAAGCTTTGTTTGCCTTAAGCTTAAAGCATAATTAAACTAAGGTGCTTAGTTAGAATAATTTGACTTTTTTGGCAACTAATTTAAGCTATTTGAACAACTATGCCAAATGCTATATGGGTTCAAACTTGAGATGGTTTAGTATGTAATTAATTAATTAATACAATTTCCTAGTTTTTAATTAAATCAACTAACTAATATAATTAATTACCATTATAACTTAATATATTATCCAACAATAAATTAATATGCTATCTTAGGTATTATTTTTCAATTAATAATTATATAATTAGCATACTGATTACTAATCATTAAACTTTCTCGCATCTCTTAAAGTGCTATGCTGATCACAATACTTTCAATATGTTTAATATATCCTCTCTTTGAAGTTTGGGATGTTTCTTGTCTCTATTCTTATGGATTATTTTTTATTTAATTTCACATCAAAATATATATATATATATATATATATATATATATACACACGAGTACTCGCATATATTTTTTAAAATATTGCTACATAGCTCTCAATTATTTTCCAAAATGTATTGATAACTATGATTTATGGAATTAAGTGATAAAAAAAATTTATTAAATCCACTTTTGCTTATGGGGTCCATAAAAATATATTTTTTAAATCTTAAATCCTAGTCATCCATATTTTTTTAGAGATATTTGGGAGCTAAGTAATATTTTTAATATAAATAAAATAAAATACTAATGAAAGGATATCAAATTTTATTAGATTGATTTTTTTAGGTGTCATGTGAACAGGTCTAAATATAATTTTTTTTCCAAATAATATGATTGATTAAGATTTAAGTAGCAAGTTAAATAAAAAATATTATTAAATTCACTTATAAAAATATATATTTTAAATTTTAAATTTTAATCATTCATAATTTGTTTAGGAGCTAAATAACAATTTTCTTATTTATATTAAAGACATTGTATTTGTAATGTATTTTTGTGAGTGAATTAACTAAATTATTGGTAACGTATTGCTAATATTTTAAAGCCAATTTTAAATTTTCTTAATAATATAAATTTATCATTCGAATTCCATTTAAATTATACATCTTCTTAATTTTTTCATGTGAATAATTTATATTTAAGGGTATGATTAATTATTAGTTTTATGATTCTCTTAAATTTAATATTGATTTATACATACATATATATATATATATAGATATATAGCCAATTTTTAAAAGTCATGCAAATAGTTTAATTTTTTTATGGGGATGTAGCATTGTATTATTAATTTATATAAGGTGGCATATTTTATAATAAGGAAATTATTCTACAATTGATTCTTTATAAACATTAAATTTTGATTTTGTATATTCATATGCTATATAAAAATTCCTTAAATTAAATAAAAATGGCGGTTTCTCTTAAATATCTTACAAATACCCGATTTATTGGTTACAAAAATAAATAAATAAATATTTAAGAAATACCCGATTTATTGGAATATATAAATCTTAAGGCAGGTTCAGCCGACGTATTCAAAGGAATGATGACTTCTGTGGTATTGCTGACGTCATAAATATTACACTCTTAAAGACCAACCCACACCCTGAATATTTAACTCTTCGTTGATTTATCTTATTTATTCATTTATTTATTTTAAAGCTATTTATTTATGAAAAATATACATCAAAAAAATATCTAAAATATCTAAAATTAATAGAAATTTTTTTTTACTTAATTTATATATATATATATATATATATATGTTCTAAGAAAGAATTATTTTACCTAATAATTTAATTACAAATTATTTATATATTTTGATGTATAATAGTATGTTTAAATGTAGCAATACATATCAAATAAATCTTAATAAATTTATCAATAAATCAAATTGATCTCTAAGATTTTAATAAGACGAAATCAATTGTTGACAGACAAGTGTGCATCAATGGCTTCTTGACTGTTTCGCCTCCCTCTCCAAGTCCCAAGTATCAATGAATGGGATGATATGCATAACGATATCATCAACAACACATGAACAGTCATACGGCTGAGCACGCCTACATGCTCTCGCCACAATCACCAACGCCATGCCGTCGGTAGCAACAGGCGATCCGAGCGCAGCGTCGCCCGCCACCAGGGCATGGCAAGCTTTCATCATCTTCCTTACAAATTGGTAATCCGATGGCCCAAATTTCTTTTCTGGCGATCACCGCCGAACTTGCCAGCAACTCGGAGTCCACCTCTGCTGAGCAAGTTCGGGACCTCTGTTTTTGCCAAAGGGAGGAAAGCCGTGATAGTGGCGGCGGCGGACGGAGTAGTCGTTGTCGGTGCGGGTATTCTCCGGATTTATAGTATTTCGAAGAAAAGGGTCGCCGGAAAAGCAGGCAACGGAGGAGGAAGAGGGGTTGGTGAGGGAGCGGCTGTTTGGGAAGCCATTGATGGAGTTAACGATGCACAAGAACTGACAAACGGCAACTACATAGTTTTTTTCTAATTCCTCGCGCAACCACCAAAGCACCCTTGGGTTATCTTATACTACAAGTCCTTGTAAATGTATTCCTAAATTCAGCTCATGTTACTAGCCAATAAAAATCTATTTTTTCTTTAGGCTACAAACATATCGAACACCTTTAAGTTGAAACATGTTCCCACTTGTCAGTCTAACATCCACATATCTTCTTCGCCTCATGATATTGCAAGCTTTGCCATCTTTGTTAGGCCATTAAAGCATAGTTAAGTTGAACTCTTAAATGCTTAGAGATACCTTATGAGATATAAAAAACTTCAAAGTTAAATGTGATTAAGTTAGAACACTTTCATGATATGAGGCCCCTAAGACCAAAGTTGGTAATACCTTGGTACTCAAGGATTCAAGTTATTGTAAATGGTATTAGAGCATGATACTGAGTGTCAAATGGGAGCTAAGTGCCATGATGCCATGAATCATGATAGGATAAGATGATATATGATGGGGGTATCACATGAGCCACCTCTAAGTCATATCTACACAATTAATTATTCTTAAGTATGTGTATGAATACTTAAAATGATGTTTGTTGCTCAAGCTGGTGAGATTATGAAACTCCTTTAAGTAGAAATATGTTGACTTACTTAAATCCAAAGTCATCTTTTGCGATAATAGTGAAATTTCAGATAAGAACTCTGAAATTAAGTATATTTAAGTGAGAGCACTTCTAAGATGATGATGCTCAAATTCTTTTATGATCTAGTGATTTTAATTGCATCCAATCACTTAAGGTTATCTCTTTAATATTCGTTAGGCAGAGATTAGATTCTACAGCATATAATTATGATTTGATTTGCCCCAATCATATCTCATAATAGAAAGGTATAGACTTTAATAGCAAATCTATTCAATGCAATGAGGTAATTGAATTTTATTATTTGATAAAAATAAGATTTTTTTTGTTATTTTTTGGGTATTGAAATAGGTCTAATTGAAAAATACTATGATACCTCAAATTTTTGCACAAATTCTCCCATTTAATTAATTAATAAAGTTGAAAAATATGAAGTTTACTAACAATTTTTTCGATAAAACTCAAAGCACTTTAGCAAATTTTTAGCTTAAATCACCGTACAATTATGTCCGAAATTATCAAATGATTTGCCTTAACTTTTGGGTGAGCCAAATGTTATATTTATGCAAAAATATATACAATAAATTATTTTTCTTTTTAATTCTTATATATGTGAGATCAAATAAAAAATGTATTACAATGATGTACCATCAATTTTACGATGAAAAATACTATATTTACACACAAATATATACTAAAGAATATTCAAAATTAATAAAAAAAATTTCTTTTTTTTTTAATTTTTGTATATTTGCCAATAATTTATTTACACATTAATTTGACATATATATATATATATATTAGTATATAAATATAGCATTACTATTTTATGGTTAGGCAAGATGTGACACGTGATTTGCATAATACTGTAGGCATGCTCACACATGCTGAGTCACCCAAAAATATATATTGTATTATATTTTTATTAAAAATTATTTTATTAAATATTTATTTTCCTGTTATTTGGCTCTCAAATTGCTTCAAAATAAATAATGAATGATTAATATTTTCATTTAAAATATATATTTTTAACAAATTCATACTTTTGATCCTATTTTTTATAAGATAAAAATTAATATTTTGTATTTTAAAAGCTTTTTGAGGCTATTGGAGCATTATTTCCGAACCTCGCTTGATTGCTCAATTCACATCCCAATAATGTATTATATGACGCTTTTTATAGTTACAATTTCCTAATTTGAAAAATATTATTAATTAACTCTCAAATATCTCCCAATAAAATATAAAAGACTAAAAATTTAAAAATTAAAATATAAAATTTTATGAACCCCACAAATAAAAATAAATTTAATGATAATTTTTTACTCAAATTAACTTCATAAATCCTAATTATCTATAATTTTTTAGAAATATATAAAAACAGTGCAGCAAAACACGTGTATAATGCTGGTTTAGTAAATTGGCTGTGAAATTTGAATTTTAGTAACTATTCAATGATCTTAATTAACTTAATTAAAACATTAGCAAATCCATATATAAACTCTAATATTAACTCGTTTACAGATTAAATTGAATAAAAAAATATTAAATTTTGATAAATTATTAAGTTATGAAAGTTATATTTATATAAACAAGAAAAGTTTTCCTTACAACATTCAAGCTTAAATTATATCAAATAAAAACTTGTAACATTTTTCTTAAATTCTTAATTATAACAATAAAAAAAAAATAAAACATTTTTCTTAAATTCTTAATTATAACAATTCTTAATTAAAACATTTTTCTTAATTCTTAAATTATATCAAATAAAAACTTATAACAATCAAAAAAAAAATTCTAATAAAATTTCAATTAAATTTCGATTAAATTAATATTATGGTTATATTTTTTATTTTTGCACTAATGTACTTCCACATTATAAAATTTCAATAATATATGAAAAAGGCAATATTTCATAAGGGAACAGTACAACATGTAAAAGCAAACAGAGGAAACATGCTCACTCGGGCTTCTTCAAATTCAGGCAATTGTCTGATGCTTGACTGAACAACGCCTGAACCAGTTTCAGTTCCTGCTCTGATAAACAAAACTAATCTTTTCATTTGCTGTATCATATATATTATATAAAGTAATTCTAATAAAGATTTTCTACAAAGATAATAATGTAGCTTTATAATATATATCAAAGTAATTGAGTAATACGCAATACCTGCAGCCTCAAGCTGCTTCTGAAGTTCATGGCCTGCTGCTTCATTCTCTGCCTAAAGTAAGTTAAGAACTTCAATCAGTAATCAATTTTACGTAAGAGAGAACGAATGTGAAACACTTTCTTAACCTGCAGTTCAGCTATCCTCTTAACCTGTGCCTCTTCCCCTCCTTCCAAAGGAAGGGCAGCAACAAGCACATCGAACTGTGAATTTATTCAAAACCGACCTGATCTATTAGTTCAACTCTTAAAAGAAAATAGAAACGAAAAACTTTCTGCAAATTTATCATAAAAATTTATCTGTTTAAGTGATATACTCAATGTTTTGCAGGTAAATTTTACAGAAACTTTATATGCCACTTTTATGATTATACGTATATATATATATATATTAATCTCCATATATTTCATTTTGTTGGACCAACTAGATGGACTAAAGACATGGTTTTCAGTTGTTATATCCTTATTATTATAACTTCTATTATGATTATGCTTGTACTCCATATATTTCATTTTGGACCAACTAAGATGGAATCCTTTAAATTATAAAGTAATACTCCATAACTAGAGGTTAACTTTAATCATATCTCTAACTTTATCGATAAGAAGGCATAATATTATCAAATAATATGTGTGCCAAAGCACCTCTTCTTAAATGTGTTTAAAAAGAATGCCTATAATCAACACAAAGAGACATACTAAGAGTAGTACCATGATGCAAATCCAATTAAAACAGGAAATTATTGGGCAAACTCCCTTTTGCATTCAATCCATCATAATTACTCCATTTTGCATGCCTTTATTAACTTCAGATACTAAGTACTACAATACTCAACAAAACCAAAATCTTTTTAGCATTATTCAATATTTTTACTAAATAAATTGGTGAGACAAAAAATTCATTCATCACCCTACAATTCCACACATAAATACATCATCAGAGGTGCATATGATCCAACAATTTAAGTAATTAATATTTTCTTTTAACACTACAAACTCATGTTAATCACATTAATACAATCATCATTAAAATTGGGTGTTAGGAGAGTCTAGATATATCCTCCTCTTTCTCCTTCGAAAACCCTGACTTATGCGAGCATTTTTTTCATCAATTCCCACTATAAATAGTCAAAATCTATGATTAATCTCTCCTTTTGTTTGATTCTTGAATAGATCTGAAGATACTTTTTCGAGAAAGTGATTTTGAGAAAAAATTTCTTGGTTCCCTAGAACCTGATAGAAATTTTTTTGATTTTCTTCAATTTTATGCGATTCCAGTGTCTTTTTCTTTCGTTCCTTGATTTCTCCTTCTAATTTATTGATTAGCTTGGATTGATAAGATCTTGCATGATTTTTGCCTTAAAGATGTGTTGGCACTACTTTGTAGCATCTCTCCATTAATTATAGTTCTTGTTTTGATCAATTTTCCATTACTTAAAGTTCAAATCTAATTGCCCATTCTATTCTATTCACATTAAGCTCTTTCTATGGCAAACCTTAAAAGGTTGATAGTGCTACGATAAACCTTTTTAGGTCGTCTATAGCAAGAGTTCTAGAGGAAATGGTTATTTCCAAAAAACTTTAAAAATCAATTTGTATTGGGAATGATGAATTTGGATACCTACAAAAAGTTGAGTTTGAATCTATGCCTATATATTGTTACTTTTGCAGAATGATTGGTCATATTCAAGAATGTTTCTGTAAACACCATCAACTTAATAATAATTTGAACAGAAACATTGTTCTTGAAAATTGACGCTCAGATTGGAAACAATGAAACTGTACCTGGAAATAAAAACAGTGTACAGAGAACAAAAAGAGTTTATGTGCCTAGACGTTTGGAAAATCACCCGAATACTGCTCAAATCATCCGGATGCCAATCTCAATCAAGCATCTGATGTCCAAATTCAACAAGATAATGGTATGAATATTTCTTTAAATATTAACCACATAATGGATTCATCAGAAACTCAGATTGATTATTGTGCTGATCACATTGTTGTTACACATAATCGGAAAAATCAATTTGTATTGGGAATGATGAATTTGGATACCTACAAAAAGTTGAGTTTGAATCTATGCCTACTTTTGCAGAATGATTGGTCATATTCAAGAATGTTTCTGTAAACACCATCAACTTAATAATAATTTGAACAGAAACATTGTTCTTGAAAATTGACGCTCAGATTGGAAACAATGAAACTGTGCCTGGAAATAAAAACAGTGTACAGAGAACAAAAAGAGTTTATGTGCCTAGACGTTTGGAAAATCACCCGAATACTGCTCAAATCATCCGGATGCCAATCTCAATCAAGCATCTGATGCCCAAATTCAACAAGATAATGGTATGAATATTTCTTTAAATATTAACCACATAATGGATTCATCAGAAACTCAGATTGATTATTGTGCTGATCACATTGTTGTTACACATAATCGGAAAAATCAATTTGTATTGAGAATGATGAATTTGGATACCTACAAAAAGTTGAGTTTGAATCTATGCCTATATATTGTTACTTTTGCAGAATGATTGGTCATATTCAAGAATGTTTCTGTAAACACCATCAACTTAATAATAATTTGAACAGAAACATTGTTCTTGAAAATTGACGCTCAGATTGGAAACAATGAAACTGTGCCTGGAAATAAAAACAGTGTACAGAGAACAAAAAGAGTTTATGTGCCTAGACGTTTGGAAAATCACCCGAATACTGCTCAAATCATCCGGATGCCAATCTCAATCAAGCATCTGATGTCCAAATTCAACAAGATAATGGTATGAATATTTCTTTAAATATTAACCACATAATGGATTCATCAGAAACTCAGATTGATTATTGTGCTGATCACATTGTTGTTACACATAATCGGAAGTCAATGGATACACTTGCTAATAATAATCCTGCACATTTAAACAATGACACTTTAAATATTGGATCACCTACTAGTAATAATGGTGTTGTTACAAATAATCTTTTGGCAACGGAGACTGAACCTCAACCAAATTTGAAAAATGTTGCATTAATAAATAATAATGAAGGCGATGGCAATTTAGTTTTATTCCTTATTCTCAGATTACTCAAATAGCACAATCTGCTTCACTTATTCAACAAAGTAGCATGGTTGTTAAAGTTACATCTATTACTGATGAATTGAGCAAGCATGCTGCAGGTTTCATCAAAGAACCAATGGTAACATCTATGGTTTATTCTCCTCCAAGTTTCAATGTCATGGTGAATGAGAATATGGAAATTATCTCTACTGACAACCTATGGTAACATCTATTCAAATCAGATAAACATGAATTCCTTGAATATTATTACCAAAACATTGTTATGTGGCCTCAACAATAATTGTTAGGATCTTGAAGATTTGGATGAATATTCTGATAGTAATTAGGTTATCTATTCATCTAAATAATCATGTGAGAAGAAAATCTTATGATAATTTGACTCAAAACAAAGACAATGAATTTATTATGGTGGCTTAGAAAAGAAGAGATAAAAAATAAATATAAGTAGTTCCTCTAATTAAGTTTCTAGTGTGGAATATTAGAGGTATCTCAACATCACTTCTTTAAATAGACTAGATTTATTTTTTAATAAAAAATTGAATTCTTGGTAAGTTTAGAAATATTTTTTTTGGGCACGGATTTAGACTACTACAAAAGATTTCTTGGCTTTGATGGTGTTTAATTTAATTGTACTAGCAAAATCTAGTGCTTTTGGAGGCAGATTCTCTAGTAACATTATTTTCGATTTCAAACAAACTCTAACTGTGCAGTTTACTTTTTTAACAGCAATTTGCACTTTCTTTTATGCTAGCTAGCTGTTCTAGAAATTTGAGAAACAATCTTTGGGACCACTTTAGATTTATTCATTCATATCTTTCTTCCCCTTGGCTTGTAGGAGGTGAATTCAATATTTTTCTAAATGCTGTGTTCCTTTTTTTTCTTCTATTGATGAATTTGCAAGTGCTGTTTCTGATTGTGTTTAAAAAATGCAGGTTTTTCAGGTTTCCCTTTAACTTGGACTAATGGGAAAATCTGGAAAAGATTGGATAGAATTCTTTTATTTGAAATCTGGATGACTTATTTCATTACTTTCAAAGCTTATCACTTGCATAGAACAGTTTCTGATCATTAACCTTTACTACTAAATGTTTCTATACCTGAAATTAAGTTTAGTCCTTGTTTTAAGTTTCTAAATATATGGGTTAAACATAAAAATTTTGTGAAAATTGTTGGGAAAAGTAGGAAAGAGCACTTATATGGGAATAATCTATATATTTTAGACAAAAACTTAAAAAAGGCTTCAAAAAACTTTAAATTCTTGGAATAAAAATGAGTTTGGTAGTATAGATGAGAATGTTAAGAAATTGAAATAAAAGCTCAGGATACGGAAGAAATTTTTTTGCATTTTGGTTCTGATGAGAACTGGATAACGGGAAGAGGCAAATGCTCATTTAATTTTAGTGCTTGATATGGAAGAGATTTTTTGGAGACAAGCATTTGCTAGAGACTTGTTGGCGGAGAAAAGTATAAAATATTTCATTCTATTGAAACAAAAAAGTTTTTAATTGGAATCATAAAATCAAAAATGATAATACTTGGTATAATTCTCAATATGAAATTCAAAATTATGTCATGGTTATTTACTCTAATTCAATTGATGTGGTAGATACAGATTATGACATCCTTAGATTAACCTCTGATGAAGAGAATGACATACCTTGCTCGATTCCAAACTTTGAAGAAATTTAAATGCTTTGTTCTCTATGAATAGAAAAATATGTTCAAGGCTAAATGGTTTCTCTGGTCTTTTTTCAAACAATATGGGATATTATACATCAAGACTTATGGAAAGCTATTTCTAATGTCTTTAAAGGCCAACCTCTTTCTAAATATTTCACATCAGCTACTATTGTTCTCATCCCAAAGAATACTTCTTATACTTCCTGGAATGATTTTCGTCCAATTACCCTTTATAATGTATTTAACAAAATAATAATAATAATCACTACTAATAGATTAAGTAATATTTTGCCTAAAATTATTTCCCTAAATCAAAGTGAGTTAATGAAGGCCTCAATATATGTGATAAATATTCACCTGGCTCAAGAAATACTTCATGATTTATACAAAAATAATGATTTAAACTTAGATATCTCTAAAGCTTATGATACTATTAGTTGGTGTTTTATTATTAAAATTTTATCATATTATAGATTTTCTAATAAAATTTTAAACTTAATTATCCATTACATTAGTAATTGTTGGTTCTTTATCTTAGTCAATGGTGTAAAGGCAAGTTTTTTCAAAAGCTGTAGGGGTTTCCGCAAGGTGACCTTTTATCCCCTATGCTGACTTTCTTTAGAAGCCTAAACAAATTATTTGAAAATTACCGATTTGTGAGTTTCTCACCTTGACTATGCAGATGATTTGCTTATATTTACTAATGGTTTGAAAACAGCAATTAAGAGAGTTGTAAGTCTATTAGAAAATTGGGAAAGAGTTTCAGGTTGAGCAATTAAGAAATAAGAGCTGCTTTATCCCTTCAAAAGGTATCAAATCGGTAAGATGCAGATATATTTCTAATATTATTGGTTTCATCCAAAAGAGTCAACCCATAACTTACCTTGGTGTCCCTCTATTCAAAGGTCCGAATAAAATATTTACTATGAGGATATCTTATCTTAAATTAGAAAAAAGACTGATGGGTGAGAATCTAAAACCCTATCATCTGATAGTAAAATTACACTTATTAAAAGTGCATTAGCTATATTCATCTTTATTTGCTTCAGGTTAAGCCAACTTTAAGTGTTTTGTCTAAAATGAAAAAAAAAATTAATAATTGCTAATGATCTTGTTAATACTTCTTCCTATAAGTTATCGTGGAGTTTTAGAAAGACAAATTTTTTTTTAGTTTATTGGATAAAGCCTAGTCTAGGAGTTGTTAAACATTTGGATGGATGTTTTAAGAAACTAAAGCGGAGGCCCGGCCAGAGATCATGATGGTAAGGTTATCTTTGCATTTTGTTTCAAAGTTGAAGAGACCTCTTCTTTTCTAGCAGAAATTAAAGCATTAATTATTGGCTTAGAAATTTGTATTAAAAAGAGTTTGATTAAGCTTTGAATTGAATGTGATGATTTAAAACTAATTAAATTTACTGCTAAAAATGTTCGAGGAGATTGGTTCTCCTGTTATAATCTTACATGTCCATATTATTAACTTACTAAATTTGATTGCAAGATAACCCATATCTGAAGAGAAGGTAATCAGGCTACTGATTAACTTGCAAATGAAGGTATTAAAAATGACAACCTTAAACAATATCCTATTGATTGCTTACCTAAGCAATTAAAGGTAATTTGTCTGTTGTACAACACAAACTTACCTTATTTTAGAAGCTGATCACCTTTCATTTTACTATATATATATATATTTTTTTTTTTTTATTTATTATATTCGGTTGTCAAGTTTGCTTGTATTGGGAATGGGCTATGGCCGCTTCAATCTAGTTTGTAATATGAAATGGCTTCCATACGTAATTTCTTTTTTGATGTGGTCTTATTGATTCTTACAACATTGGCTTGATTGTTGGTCGTCCTATTCTTGTTAAGCTTGCTATGGAAGCAGATTACATGTGTCTCTTTTCTCGTGAAACTTATTTGATTGATAACTTTCATATGAAATTTCTTAAATGGACTACTATTTTGTACTTAAAAAGGAGCCTCCGATTGTGCCTGTGTGGATCTCTTTCCCTCTTCTGAAACTCACCATATCACCCATTCTATACTATTCTCTCTGGGTTCTTATTTTGGTAAACCTTTAAAGGTTGATGCGACTACAACTAATCTTTTGAGGCCTTAGAATGCCAGAGTTTTGGTTTTAATTAATCTAGTTGAAACTCTTGATTCTGAAATTTAAATTGATAATGAGGAAGAAAGTTATTTCAAGAGGTATTTTTTGAATACCTGCTTAAGATTTGTTCTAATTGTAATAGTATTGGCCGAGATGTTTTTTCTTGCTTTAAATTACACCCTGTGCTTCTTCAAGACAAAGTCGATGTCGTTCAGGGACCGGAAACTTTGATAGAACCTGCTGTGATGACTAATGTAGATTCAGGTTTTATTTCTAATCCTAAAAACCCTAAGAAGGCTAAGTTTATTTGTTTGCCCAAAAATTCTACTAATACCACCCAGGGAGTTAATAATAAGGAGCAGGGACCGGATTCTCAGCTGCAGGAAGAAATTCCTGAAGTTGTTTCTCAGTTGCAGTGAAGTTAGTTTGCGGTCAGGTGGATTTTTTTTCTGTTTTTCTAGATATTCCTGAGACTACTTCCTGTTCGGGAACTTGATCTCATAATTGAGATCTGCATAATACTTCTTTTTTAACCTTTGGTTTCCATGTTGTGCAGTCATGCCTTATTTGCAGGTTTATACCAGCTGGCTGCAAGTGCTATAAGCTCTGAATTTGTACTAAAGATCATGTCTTCATGGCTGCTCTTTCTCTACTTTCGGAGTTACGAATTTCTCTAGTCCTGCGACTTTGAAGTTCTGAAGCATGGGCTGTTTCGTTTTACTTGGATGTTTGGAATGTTGTTCTTAAAGTTCTTATATTTGCTTAATTGACTAATGCAATTATCTTTTGCTAGTTCTTCTCGACTGTGAGAGAATCTTTAGGCATTAGTTTGGTTGGTGTTTTTGCTTTTACATTTTTTTTTGTTTCTTTGTTCTTTTGTGCTATGCGTACGCCCACCAAACTTTAAATCTGTTGTACTCTTATTTCTATATTAATAAAACCCTGCATGTTTCTCCTAAAAAAATTCATTAAATCTTATGAGAATAATATATCCATATCCTCACCTTTGAAAAAAAAAATTATATTCAATGTCATTTAACACAATTCACTTTAATCAAATCGTTAGGTTCCTCATTTTTACTTTGACAAGCTTATTTATGTATCTCCCCACATCAACAATATTGAATTTCTCATACAAAAGCCATCCTTGTCATCATGAATTATTTTCAAGTGTGCACCGCACCATAAGATAATTTTTTTAATTCTCATTATTTTACATTTATTATAAAAATTCTTCTTTTTTTTTTCTTAAACGTGTTTCCAATACCTAACATCAACTATTAAAAGTTGTACCTATCGATTTTCATGTACATTTTTAACCACCTTGCAGATATAATAACAATTGTTTGTCATACTAAATTAGCTCCTCTATCAAAAATCCCACCGTCCAAAATCTAAGGCTCTATTATTGATTATATAAAAAAATTTATTCTCAAAATTACATCATTTAAATTGTTATCTATTCTTTTCATGCTTTTTCAAATCTTACTATAGATAAATATCATTCTAATTGAGATAATCCATAAACCAACTTTCCAAGCTTAAATCAAATCAGTATTCATTGAGGTGCATGCAAGTAAAAAAAAAAATTACTAGATAAACTTTTAAATTTCTTTACATATCTAGCACCTAAACTTCAATATTTATCAAACTAGCGCCTAATCATAGCCCACGTAAGAAATCTTATCCATTTGCAATAAATGAAAACACTTTACTGTGGTTCTATTTTTTATAAACTGGATAATTTTAGTTCTTTATTTGTAAATAATAATATTGTGGGTGCTTGGTATGTTAATAAAGAAATAATTCAGTGCATCTACATAAAAGACCAATGTGAGTAGTGCAATTTATTAAAAAATTTGGTACCTTCTTGGCAGCTTGAACCAAAGCAGCACTCATTTCCTTTGGTTGTTCAGTAATGTTAATGGTTTCTTCCGTAGGATTAGCTAGCGGTTTGGGATAATTTGGAGAAAGCCGAACCGGTGGGGCATCCCTTTGCAATGTACCAAATGTATTCAAAGCAATAAGGGCAATAGAATTAACTTGCTCTTGCAATTGAGAAATGATGTCCATTCCTTAACTTCCTAATTCAAAATGATGCTCAAGTTTTAAAAAAAAGGGAGAAGCCAACAAAATAAGAGTAAACATCAGTGCAATGACGTCAAGGTTTAAAGTAATTTGATAACAGGGCAAAAGAAAAGATAGTAAGAATATCCGATAAATTACAATCAGCTAATTGCTCCAATAATCAATCTTTCTATTCAAAATTAGGTAACATGAACATTTAAACTTGTCCTACCTCCTGTTTTCATAGGACAATCAAATAAAGTTGTATATTTTATAAGTGGCTGCCCGCAAAATCACAATTAGTCATAATGTAAAAAACGATACAATTAAAAAGAAAGATGTCACAATGAATATTAAAAAGCTAGTCTAGATAAAATTAAAATATTTTTTTTAAATAGAATGAAAACATGAAAGGTGTGAGTAGAAGAATATCATATGAGAAGTTATTTCAATCCAAAACTTAATAAATGAGCTTGCCCAGTCAAATCCACTTAGCAATAGATATCAACAAGTAGATGGTTGGATGCCTGAATTAGGCAAATAAAAAACATGTAACTTTCAGAGTACTTAAGAATATCACCAATTAAAGCCCCGGTTTATTTGAATGCACCATCTCTGTTAAATATCCGCCCAAAAGGAACTGATTTGAGCTACTCACAATTTGCAGTCTTATAATGAGTGCTTTCTAGCTTAAATTTTGGAATAATTGAAATGAGAGCCAGAGATCTCAGCAAATAGTTTGACTCAGACAGATGGAACTAAGAGATGGTTTTAAGGCAGTATCCACCTAATTGCTTTTAAAAGTAGGGTATAAATAGACATTCATGTTTAGATGAGCAAATATCTTTCCACAAAGACAAAAAATTGTTAATGCCATAATGGTTCCCACATGGCCAATTAGGAGACAGTCAGCACAGAAAATTTATCTTTTATAGATCACTCAATGGAGTCAATATGACTCTGAATTTAAATATCGGCATTATATCTCCGGCAGTTTTGATATTATTTTTTTGATATATAACATTATAAATATGTATAAAAATTAAATGTATTTCTATAATTATCTACGTGAGATCCTTAAATTTTACATACATATGTACTTTCATACACATATACGTGTGTGTATATACATATATTCTTTTTTTATTATTATTAAGAACTTGTACGTATATAACACAAACATAATAGTATTTTACATCTTTAACACAATTTCTTTAAATATTATTAAAAGACAAGAAGCTTTTTAGAAAAAATCACAAATACCACATTTTAATTCAAACTCTCCCTAAATGCTAGACATTAAGAAATAATATCAAGAGCCTAATTTATTGATCAATAATATCAAGAGCCTAATTAACCACCCCTTTACCTTCGCTGTCTAGCATTTATCGCTGCAGTTATATTTTTACAAAAATGATATACCATAAATGGAAGAGAGAAAATGATAAATAAGAGATTTTCTCAAACAAACTTATTCCAAAGCTTTCCCATATGTTTAATGAGCTTCACTAATCCTAGCACACAATGGATCACCCTCAAGCTCCCTAGACTGGTCTCAAGCTTGGTGGTCATACTTCAATAATATCAAAATACATTCAATTTCTCTTATATCATTAGTAGTAAGAATAACACGTTAAATAACAATGTAAAACAAACTCAAAATATTACTTAAGCAGCAATGAAAATAAAAAGCATATAAAATAATATTCAGTGTACCTTATTTATTTGACTTATTCAAGATGATTCACTCACAATTTTGATAGATCTGCAAAAGTTATAATTAGAATTCTATTAAACTTTTAAAGTAATGTTTTGTGTTTCGACGAGTCCATACTAATTCTCCCACCGCCAACTCCTTTGCTGCACCTACCTTGAACTACCTTACCTATTACATACACTACCTTTCTATCCTCCCCTCCCCCACCCATATTTCACATCGATGCTTGTCAGAACCAGAACATGCGCTCTTCAACATCGCCCCATATTCGATCTTATCGTCCATACTTCTCTACAATCCGATCTCACTACCTACACTCAAGAAAATAAACTCGATCACTGGAGACAAGCAATGACCACTGAAATTTTGGCTCTCAAAAACCGACAAATCTGGGATTTAGCTCCCTCAAATTCGGCTCAACCAGCCCTTTAATGAAAATGGATTCCGTTTTTTAAAATATCGATGGCTCCGTTGCTTGTTACAAAGCTTGCTCAGTGGCCCAAGGCTTCAACCAAACCTATGGGTTAGACTACATAGAAATCTTCAGCCAGGTTGCTAAAATATCCACCGTTCGTGTACTCTTCACTATAGCTGTCATCATTGATGATCCATATTACAACACGACGTTCAAATACCTTTCTCCACGGCTCTCTGAATGAAACCATTTTCTATAATCAACCTCATGGTTTCATTGATCCCAACAAGCCCTATTCATGTGCAAGCTTAAAAAGGCTCTCTAAAGCCTCATGACAAATATAAATATGAACTTTTATGCGATTATTGCTTTTCCGTTTAAAAATTTGGCATGTAATAAGAGAATATTTATTTTGCATGAGTTATGATTATCTTTTTGCTATAAATTATATTTTCCTGCAATTAATATTTTTTTTTCTTTCCACTTTTGCTTAAAGTATATGTTTAATATCCTTTGTATTTAGAATGTGCACTAACGCATTATTTTTATAATGTCAGATCAGATACAACTAGAGGAAGCTGATATAGTTTAAAGATGGTGCGGTAAATTAACGAATTCTAACTGCCCCCTTCAAAAGATAATTATGTTTGTATAATGAAAGTCATGTAATAAATTATGGATATTATTTTACTTTAAATTGAATGAATGCTATTTTTTATACTTGAATGGCTATGAATGTGTTTAATTACTATTTTACCTAACTGCCAATATGATCCTATAGAAAAGATGCATTCGATATTAAATTAGTTATTACCAACCTAACTTGGGTCATCACAGTTGGTATCAGAGCAGGATTGGATGTATTTAAGTAAAATATTGTATAAAATAGAGCCTAAGGAAAATTCATTCAATTTAAGCTAAGAATTTCATAATATTACATATATTGATAAATGACAATCATAGGTAATGACACAAATTTAAGACGATATGATTTGATAACTTAGATACTTTTAGCAATATCATCCTTAGTAATTGCAAAATACGTGAGGTTAAACAAGAACGTTACAATCCCTTTCCATGATTAGGATTATTTTACAAATGCAAAATGATGTATTCTCTTATGCATCCATTCGGTGCCATGATTTTAAACCATTCGAGTGTCAAATAAACCAAATATTGATTCTAGAAATTTCAGGAACTCTGGAATTTGACCTATTTAAATCGACCTCAAATCAAAAATTTGACTTTACCATTGCGCTCATCACCCTCAAATTAGCTAGGGGTGATGTTTTGGAGGAATTTGGAAGTCGTTGAAATTTCGTCGAATATTTTAATATATATTTAAATACCCCGAAAAATAGAATAAATAAAAAAACATCGAAATTGAAATTCGACTTTGTTGTTGCGTTTCCACCCTCGAATTAGATAAGGAAAATTTTTTGAAAAATTTTGGAAGTTATCGAATTTCTTCGCCCGAGCCGTTGCTCCAAGCCCGAGCTCTGGCGTCCACCCCTAACCTTCCCACTGCCTATAGGTACCCCTAGAGCATCACAGTGAGTCCCTTTGCTCAGTGTGATCCATGGATTGAGAGACTGAGCTCCTTGTCCTCTCGGTGAATCCCAGTGTTCCGGCTACTGCGTACCGCTGATAGAGGGTGCGTGTCTGGTGTTCAGACCCCCTGTTATGTCTACACTCTGCTAGAAGCTATAGCTCTCCTCGGATCTTCTCTGCCGTGCCTGCAGCTCCATTCCAGGTACATCCTTCTCCCAGCTGAGCTGTGTGAGCTCAGTCTCTCAATCCATGCAGTAGGATAGCTCTGTGACGTTCTGGATACTCTTCTTTAGACCTTAAGATGCTTGAGATTTATATTTATGAATACTATGATAGTGGAGAAATTGAAGTTGTGTGCACCTTTAGTTGGCCTTGGTGCGTGATTAGATGGCGGGTTGAACCACACCGTGTCCTTTGCGAGGAGTGTAGCCAAGATGAATAAAATCCATGGTTGAAGATGGCATGATGTAACAACTCAAAGTTGTTACCCTAATTAATCATGACTTAACTAAGTGCTAATTTTAGTACTAACACTCTTATTAAGTCATTAGGAGCACACCCTGAAGTTTTGGTCCAAATCAGGTGTCAAATGAACCAAATATTGATTCTAGAAATTTCAGGAACTCTGGAATTTGACCTATTTAAATCGACCTCAAATCAAAAATCTGACTTCACCATTGCGCTCATATAATGACCCCAATAATTGGATAGAAGATTAATCCAAACATTGGGATGTTACTTTAGCACCCAACACTCGATTAGGAGAAAGCAAATCAAGTGTAGATGCTAAGTGATCAAGTCACTTTATGAGTAGTTGTTAAGTTAAAAAAAAATTATGCAATTTGAATGCAATCAGGGATACATGTAAATACAATATTGCAAGTAACTTCAATATAGACAATTAGAATAATTCACGCATTCATCCCAAACAGTTACAAACATAAAAAATACAACACATATTTATAAATGTAGACAAAAGTAATATAAGTAAACTCAAGCAGTTTATAATTTAATTATTACAAACCTTTTAACAGTAAGAATAGAGGATAATAAACAGATCACTCTCTCACTCAAAATAAAATAAAAATAAACTGTAAAATTAAGCGAAAGCAGAACTCTTTATAAGTCCTTCAAGCATTCGCACCTGTATTATCTGAATCAAAGGGGTCTTGATCTATCATATTTTGGTATTTAAATATGATAAGGCAAAGCCAAAGAAAAGAAAATGTGTAATTAGACTAAATAGTCTAAGCACATTTTAAGATTGGCTAAGTGTTTAAATTAATAAGACATCACAATTACAATTTATAATTTAAAGTAAACAGCGAAACTTTAATTACTGTAAAGTATGGAAAATTAACTAAGCATAACTGTAAAGAAGACAGTATGAAATAAGTTAAGTAAAAATACTCACTTTTATATAAGTCCTAGCCCGTATTCAAAATTGGTAAGGAAAAGTATCATAAATGTTAGAAACTAGTATGTGCATTTAAATAAATGAAATAAAAGCAAAATATGTTCAATAAAATTTATGCTAAGTAAGCAAATGAAATACAGTGAAACATTAAATGAAATTAAGCAACATACACTGTATTCAAATTGAACTGAAGTAAGCAATACACAATACTGGAGATAGAGAGTAAAGCATAAGAAATAAAGAAGTATCTTAGATTCTTGATCTAAGACAAATATAACCTATGACTATGAAAATAAGCATAACTAATCAGTTATGAATAGATCTTACAATCAATAAGATTGTAAAAGAACTCTTAAATCTTTAGTTAAAGTTACATTTAGGAGCTACCTCATTCCGCAGGAGTACACAACAGAATGGGGCGAGGAGTTAAGCACGTCTGCCTAACTAGATACAGTGGGGAGGTCGAACATTCACATTTACCCTCTCTAACATGTGAAATCCTATTATAAGCGCTATCTTTATTACTCAAATTTGCCATAAGGCATTTCCCTTAAAGTTTTATGAAATTCTTTATTTATGCACAATGATCTTAAATGAATGTTCAAGAAAAAATGCTCAAAGATAAGCAAGCATTCAATAAATATCAATAATTGTAAAGTATATAATATCCTTTTGTTATCTAAACTTTAATAATTTATTTAATAATTGGAGCTAATAAAGCTCAAAATTGACTTATAAGTATTGATCCTTAAGTCAATTATTGATAAAAGTAGAAGGAAGATAAGTTTAAAAAATAGTATTTCCATGTAAATGAAATTCATCTTATACTAGTCCTAAAATAATTAAATCATATAGATTTAAGATTTAAGTTTAAGGAAACTGGTAAAGATGAAAGAATGTTTAAGATTTCTAAGTTAATGAAAGTACAAGCTAAAGAATATTCTAATAGCTCTACTTATTTAACTTGTAAACAAAAGTTTCAACTCAATTTAATCATGAAGTTATCTAAAAAATTAATTGATTGAATATTTGAAGTTAAGAAAAGAGTTAGATTATACCCTACTTGAGATAGTTCAACTTATGATTATAGGGAATTAAAAATCTAGAAGCTTATCTAAGGCTTGAAAGAAAATTATTATTCTCTCAATCTTATTGATTGGGAGTTAATGTTCTTAAATGAACAATTGAAATGAATACTTACAATTGAAGCTAATACTTTCAATTGAAGCGAATATTTATAAATGAAAAGAATACTTAAAATCCTAGATATGAAACTCTAGATATTTTATAAGTATTTAACATGTGAAAATATTTAATATTTCCTTAAAAATTTCAAGTCCTAAAATTTTTAGAAATTTCGGTAAAATCTCCTTTGTATTTTCTCAAATAAACAATTTCACAATTCAATATATAAGTCAATCCATTGACTATTTCCAGTTCTAAAATAGAGTTCAATCCATTTAAAAGGATTGCTTATTTCTAATTCTAAAATAGAGTTCAATCCATTAAATGATTGCTCCTTTCCAATTCTAAAATAGAGTTCAATCCATTAAATGATTGCTAATTTCCAATTTTAATATAGTTTTGATAATTATAAAGAACAGCAATTTATAAGTCATAAAATTAAATAAAACAATCTACTAACCTATAAATTCATACATCCTATATTAAACATTTATAAAATTAATAAAAATGCATAAATAAGTTTAGAAATTTATAGGAGCAGCATCATTTGGCTTATTATGCTATATGACAATAGCATTTAGCGCAGCTTTTCTTTTAATACAAATTTATGACTCAACCTGCAAAGAACAACATCATTAAGGTTAACAATTAAATATAAAAGAAACAAGAATCATTTGAATATAAAGACAACATATGATCTCCTAAATACATGACAGTATTTGTACTTTACAATATAATTGGCAACAATATGGATTTCCATTTAAATGGCAACATTTAGATTCTATAAATCATTGACAGCATTTGATTACATTGAATCACTTATGATCTTTTAGAACTAAAGATGGTAGCATTTGATCATAAAATAAAGAACAACAATATTTATTCAGCATTGCAATTATATATGAGGACTAATACATATGCAGTATATGACTTATGATAGCACTTGATTCATATTGAGATAGATAGCAGCATACTTTCTCTTTTGCAATTAATGGCAACATATATCCTTACTCACAATTGATAGTATTTTAACACTTTTAATCTTTCTATAAAATAAATGCAACATATGAAAGGAATGGCAGCATTTGATCTATATTGAAATTAATGATAGCAATTATTCTTTCTTTACTTTAGATAATAGCAATTGAATCTCAAATAATACATGGCAGCATATGATACTAATAAAAGCAACTACAACATTCATTCTTACATCACATTAGATGACAACATGTGAATTAATAAAAAAAAATGAAAGCATATTAATTTAACAATTTCTATCGCATATTTGATAACATTGATTTAACTAACTCATAATTTTACAAGTAGAAGTGATATGGATACATAAAGTAGAACAAAAATACAATCCAAGAATAAAGTAATGCACTTGCTTTAAATGTAAGGAAATCTCAAAGTTCCAATTGTTGAATTCAAATAGAGAAAGATGGACATGAACATAATTTGCACTCCTTATGTTCGTAAAGCATACGTGATTGTTTTTTTTTTTTTTTTAGTTTAAGGCATTGCTAGAAATAACAAGTTAAAATAAGATCTGTTTGTTTAGAGGCACATAGAACTTCATCAAAACTTGGTTCAATTAAATGTTTTTAAGTCCATATAGAAAGTGACACATAGCAGGCTTGTAGAAACTTATTTCAATTCAAGACCTGAAAGAACATTAAACAATCTGCTCGTCAATAGTCTTGTCAAGCTGAGAAGAAAGCAAGCTCAACTTAAATCCAAGTCCGTGTAAGACTAGCTTAAACACGATCTTACAAACTCGATTCTAGCTCAAATTGAACTCAAGTCAAGTTTTGCAAACAAGCTCGAGTTCAACATTGCTCGACTCAATTTGGTTTGTTCACAGCCCTATGGATTGGTTGAATTTAATTTTCTTCCATGCTGCTTGTATAAATATTTGTTTAAGCAATTTCAATATGGCCACTAAATGTTGAAATATGTTAAATGCAACTTTATGAAAAACTTTACAATAATGTAAAATTATTTAAATGAATTAAATTCACTTACGTATTATATTAATCCTTCTTACCATCTCTTTAAAACGTCAATCGCATAGACATAAGATTTAATAAGAGAATTTATATTTAGGCGTAGAATAGATTTGTGAAAGGCAATAATTAATTCTAAAAAAAAGATTTGAATCGAAGCCCTTCAATCTCCATAAATTGTTTATCAGGGGCTGTTTGGTTCGCAGTTATTTGAGGTAATGTTATGTTATTTAAAACTGTTGTTAAGATAACAGGTGTTTGGTTTGATGTTATGTTATGTTATCTGACTCAAAAATTACCTAAATTCCATCGTATAATGTAATCTGAAAGTCGGTCGATTTCGACCAACATTCGGATAACATTACGGAAGATTACGGAAGAGAGGTAGGGTACTCCACGATTACGGAAGAGAGGTATCGGAAGAGAAGTAGGAAGAACATAGTAGTGCTATTACAGTAAAGAAGATAACCTACGAAAGAAAGAAAGATCCTTACAGCATGGAGGGTGAAGATGGAGGAATCGATGAGTTCTCCAAGGTAAGAGAAGAATCGGCGAGTCTTCAAAGGAAGGAAGAGGCGAGTTCAACAAGGAGCGACATTCGAGTGAGGAAGGAGAAGGGCCGGCGCGAATGGATGTCGGGAGATCAAGGATCGGCGCGAATGGATGTCGGGAGATCAAGGATCGGCGCGAATGGAGGCTGCTAGCTTGCGATTTAGGGTATTCGGTCTGCTTGAGTTTTAGGGTTTGATGCTACTTTCGGCTGCTGCTCCTTTGGGCTGGAGTTCTGTGTACACGTGGATCCACTTAATTAAAAATGTCTTCAAATTATCTTCAACCTATTGCTAGATATTTTTATTTAAATCTTTAGATTTTAAGATAATAAAGTTCAATGAAGATATTATTAATTAAGATCAAAATTAAAAATGCCTCTGGAATTTAAGATGATTAAGTTCAATTGGTAATCGGGTGTCTAACAATAACCTTAAGATCCATCACCGATTGAATTTCAAAAATTATAAATTTAAAATCGATTCGAGCATCTTGATAAAGCAAACTCACACATTCAAAAATTATTGAATTTTGATAAGTATTTTATTTTATATTAATTTTTAAATAACAATTTTCAAAATTCACTATAGTGAATTTTCGGAGTTCAAAAATTGATGAAACTTAAAACACAATATTTTTATTTGATACTTAATATAAAACTATAAAAAATTTTAAATTCCAATTTATATTTTATTGCCTATGAATATATGAAATTAAAATTTTTTATGAAATTAAAGGGTCTTATTTGGGAGTATTCTTATCTCATGTGTAATATAACATGAATGACACTGAACCAAATAGCATATATCTGAATAACACTGACATTCTGTTATTTAAATAACACTGAACTAAATAGTCTTTGTTATCTGAATAACACTGTTATCTGAATGACATGTTATTTGAATAGCATGCTATCTTAATAACTTTTCAAATAACACTGAACCAAATATCCCCTCAATCTCATTTGTTAAAATTAACAAGGAGTATGCTAAATCTGGATAATCAGTTTTGCATTCAACAAGTATAATAGTGTTCAAAAGTATACTTGATTTTATTCCAAATAGACTCAGAACTTCTTAATTTACTTTACTTGAATTCCATGAAGCTTGCATAATCAACGAATTCACCATTGATTAATTGGAAATGAAATGAGGTAATGAAAATGGTGTACCTTAAAGCCTACGCGTTCTCCCTTACACTGTTCTAGGTTGGGGAAGAAGCGCTTGATTCCTAGTTTGCGAGAGCACGCCTACCTCTTCTCGAATTCGCGAGAACCCTTTCGGTACTAGCCGATCGCAAAAAGGCGTCAACCCTAGCTTCAGTCCACCGCTATGAGCAGACCAAGCGTTAACGCCGGGAGAGGAATCGAAGGTATGCTCGTGCGCCAGAGAGATTTGTCACCTCTGAGAACAAGCGACGAAGAAGGAAAAAGGGGCAGCGATTTCCTTAGCTGCTCCAACGCCTCCGAAGGATGGTTCGTGCGAATAGGACAGCCCAAAAAAAACCTCCATGGATCGTTCGATCCTCTATGGACAGCCCAAGAAAAGGAAAGAGGAGGTGGCGTACAGAAGGAGTGGAGTGCTAGAGGATCGTTCGATCCATCTTTATCCTCTGATCTTACGCCTGGTTCCTTTTATCAATTCTGGACAATTGGATTTAAAATTAAATGGATTAAAACCTGATATGAACGGCTCAATTTAAATGGCCTTTTTATCTTAATTATTTAGCCTTAATATGATTATATCATTATTTATAAGGAAATAGTTAGGTAATATATATTTCTTCCTTGATATTTAATCAAATTTATTTACTCATACATATTTCTAAAATTATCAAATTTTCGCTCTTACCTAATTGAGGGGTGAGGAATCTAAAAATGTGATCAGATTTTTGACCGGATGTGTATTTAATTTACTTAATTTTCTAAGTATTAATATATTATCAAAATATTTGCAAAAAATTTGACGACTTATAAACGCCTCCAAGATACCACCCCTAGCTAATTTGGGTGTGATGAGTCCAATGGTCGACTTCGTTTTCGATTCTGAGGCCTAAATAATATAGGTATTTTCAGAATTATTCGAAAATCAGGAATTATTGGAAATTGACAAACGGTCTCCAAATCACACGAAATTTGAGGTGGATACTCTTAATACTATTATAAAACTAATAGAAATAGATTATAGTCAGTTAGATTACTAATTGATGGGTAATAACATATGGATTGTTATAGCTCATCACCCTCAAATTAGCTAGGGATGATCTTTTGGAGGCATTTGGAAATTATTAGAATTTCGTCCAATATTTTAATATATTTAAAATACCCCAAAAAATAGAATAAATAAAAACTCATCGAAATTGAAATTCGACTTTGTTATTGCGTTTCTCACCCTCGAATTAGATAAGGAAAAATTTTTGGAAAATTTTGGAAGTTATCGAATTTCTTTGCTCGAGCTGTTGCTCCAAACCCGAGCTCTGGAGTCCACCCCTAACCTTCCCACTACCTATAGGTACCCCTGGAGCATCACAGTGAGTCCATTTGCTCACTGTGATCCATCAATTCCCCTGGTGAATCCCCTGGAGCCCCCTGTCCTCTCGGTGAATCCCGGTATTCTAGCTACTGGGTACCGCTGATAGAGGGTGCGTGTCTGGTGTTCAGACCCCTTGCTAGGTCTCTGCACTCTACTGGAAGCTACAGCTCTCCTAGGATCTTCTCTGCCATGCCTGCAGCTCCATTCCAGGTACATCCTTCTCCTAGCCGAGCTGTGTGAGCTCAGTCTCTCAATCCATGCAGTAGGATAGCTCTGCGAAGTTCTGGATACTCTTCTTTAGACCTTAAGATGCTTTAGATCTTTTGAAATTGGCTTGGTTTAATCCTGACAGTGGGATTCACTGTCTGGACGGAACTCAGTCCAGACGAAGTGCCGGCACTTCTCTGGAATCTCGAGCCCTAATTCCTCCTAATTTCAATTGCTGATCGATAGGGTGAGCTAACCAGACCCAATGTGATTATTCATAGGGTCTGGGCTAGCTTAACGTGAACATTCTGATTATCTGGGTTCCGCTAAGAGTTCGCAGCTGTATAGCCAAAACTCTTAAGCACCAAGATATTGTCCGCTTTAGCCTGAAAGGCCTCATAGTTTTGTCCTCAAAAGATAACTTCCTAGCAGGTCACCCATCCTGAGAGTGCTCCCACCTGAGCACGCTTAACTTTGGAGTTCTTATCAGGAACTCCACCATTATCTGAAAAGGTGCCTTGATATTTAAGAGTTTCACTTATTACTACTTAAGTGGGTCTTTACAACTTCCCCAACTTAAGTAACTGACATCCTCATCAGTATCCACACACAGATCTAAGAACCATCCATTGGGTAGATAGGACTAGAGGTGATCCCTACATGCATAAGAGGTACCCACAACCATATAGCACCTTAACCATTAATGGTTCAAGAGGCTGCTCACATGAAGTGGTACTTTTCCTTATATGGCACTTAGCTCCTATCTGACACCCTATGACCTACTCTGATACCATTTGTAACAGCCCAAACTCTTAAGCACCAAGATATTGTCCGCTTTGGCCTAAAAGGACTCACAATTTTGCCCTCAGAAGATAACTTCACAGCAGGTCACCCATCCTAGGAGTATTATCATCTGAGCACGCTTAACTTTGGAGTTCTTATCAGGAACTCTACCATTATCTAAAAAGACGCCTCGATATTTAAGAGTTACACTTATTACTACTTAAGTGGGTCTTTACAGCAGTCGAGCTCGAGTAATGACCCGATGATCCAGGGCACCCCAATCCTTATGACCATAGGGCTTCGATTTGCCTCACCATCAGGATGGTGTAGGGATTGAGCTATGGCCAAATGGTTGCCTCTATGAGGAGAATTTAATTATCACAGTAAACCCTAGATGCTGAGTCAGGGCATAACCTATCGATAGCCATCCGGCGATCCAGCGCATCCCATAGAGAGCTTCATGGTGAGATCGACGCATCTCGACTCCAGGATCGTGTAGGGATCAGCCCAAAGCGCCAGCATGGTCGAGGTATCGAGAATTTGGGTTTTGAAGTTTTCCCTGGTCGGCATGTCGTGTGTGGTGAGAGGGGACGACGACACTGGAGCATCGGGCCGGGCTAGCCCGGGCCTGCACGGTGCAATAGTGTCAGCCCATTCAGGCCCCGATTTGGGCTGGGTTAATTAAAAGAATATGGATTTGTTTTCCTTCTGAAAAATAAATGATAAAGAGAATTAAATTAAATATCATATGGTTTGAATTATTAAAATCATTCAGAATAAATTAATTGAATAACTTAATTAATTTTTATCCAAATAGTATGATCCAATATACCATTTGAATCAGAAAATACAAGGAATAATAATATGAAATAAAATTCAAGATCCAATGGTTATATTTTCCAAAATTAGTCTAATCATTCCATAAACTTAATTAATTCATAATTAATTCATTTAATGTCCAAAAGTTATGATTTAAGTCTCTGATTGCTCATAAGACTATGGGGAACCTATTTATGCCATTAAAAATAATTTAGGAGCTTTAAAGTTGCCAATCACCTCTTAATCACCATAATTCTTGATTAGTGAATCAAGCTCAATTTAATCTTTTGATTTTGGTGATTTAGGTTTCTGTATTCTTCTTAAATATAGTTGTTACCTAGGTCAATTAAGATTAATCTAAGTCTTAGTTATGGTTTTAATACACTAAATAAGTCATTTATAACTTATCTCTAAGATTTAAATCAAATCAGAAATCAACTGGATCAAATCCTGATTTTGAGAATTTCCAAAAATCCTATAAATTGACATAATTAAATTGACCCCAAATCAAAAATTTAACTTTGCCATTACGTTCACCACCCTCAAATTAGCTAGTGGTGAAGTTTTGGATGCATTTTAAAGTCGTTAGATTTTTGTCGAATATTTTAATATTATTTAAATTCCCCGGAAAATCACATAATTAAATACTCATCAAATCAAAAATCTGATTGCATCGTTGCATTCCTCACCACTTAATTAGCTAAGGGCGATATATTGATTTTTTTCTTGAATGTATTTAATTATATAATTTTAATAAATAAAAAGTGTATAAATTAATTTAAATAATAATATTAAATTTTAATACTTAACGGCGTCGTCGTATTTAAATAAATGTCGTCTGCATTCTTTTAATTCCACCGTTTCCTCTAACGGATCATCCTGATCCGTCCGATCGGACGAAAGATCGGACGGCAGTGGGGTCATCGTCGCACTGCCCCGCGTATTAGGGTTCCGCGTGTCGCGTCCCACGACGCACGATACGCGATCTGAAGGCACGCATCGACCACCGCATTAGGAGCCTTATCGAGCAGTGGTTAAGTCCCATTGACGAGCATTCTCTCGGATGGGACAAGAAAGAAAACTCGTAATAGATCAGGAGCTTTTCGGGTAGCCTGCAAATTTTTGAGGTCGACTAGTCTAGATACTTCTCATCTTCCCTCGTCATTAATCTTCATATAATCGTTTAATTTATTCAAATGTTGCTTGTTTGAGAGTTGATGGCGATTGAATCGAGCCCGATTGTGCTCGATATGGCCTAAGATTTCAAACCCTATAATCGCTTCCTCTTATGCTTCGAGGAAGACGAAGAGTTTTCGGGTCAGACCAGGTCGACCCGGCCCAACCCGAGCCACTTTCTAGATAGCTCACGTGGCGCGATCCGCATCATTTAGGACGCGTGGCTTCATCCCGTTGGTCACGTCGTTATCGGCAAGACCCACTGGTCCCGTTGTTACAAGCAGTATGGCCCACAGGCCACACGCTGTCCAATCTCCCGTCGACACGTGGATGCGGGTCCCGCAGCTGTCTGATCCCGTCTGCCACATGGGTCCCACCTGCAGAAATTAGAATATTTATAAATATATATATATACAAATAAATAGAAAATGAAAATCTTAAATTAATATTAACAAATATATTAATTAGATAATTAGATTAATTGATTTGACAGTAATATAATAATTATGCCATTAATTAATTCAATTAATACTTAAACTTTAAAACTTCAATATTTTGCAAAATATAAGTCCAATTAATACAAATAAATACATCATTTTTATCAAAAAAATACAATGAATTTAATGATACTATTTATTTTGCTGTAAGATCAACATTTCACTTAGTGACATTTTTTTCTTAGGATATTTAAATTATTACAAAAATATCATTTCATTCAAACTCTCATAACATTACACTTACTTAACTAAACATGCCCAATATAGGTCTCAAAGTAATCAGCAAACCCAAAGAATTAATATGATAGTATTAGTTTTGTTATTTGGATTAGCTTTAGACTAATAACATTTAGGACCTAACCCTAATTAGGTTAATTAACCCCAGAATTTCAATTGACCATAAGTTGGTCAATTGAACTCCAAATTGGATATCATCCATATATCCATTTTGATTAGAAAAACCTAATTAACAGTAAACTACAAAATTATATTAGAATCTAATGGTATAGTTGGTTTAATAATTTGGTGATTAATTTTACTAAACATTCACTAATTACTCTAAACCTTAATTTGGCAATTACTTAGCCAATTAGAGTTCAAATTGAGCCTAACACTAGTCATTGTGATCAGTAGATCATTTATGATCTGTAGTCATTGATTTTACTTAATTTGGACACCAATTGGAAAATTTAAAATTTTTGAACCTTAATTAAGAAATTATAAATTACCTTTTTACCCTTAGCTTGTATTGGCTATAACTTAGCCAATACTTAACAGAATTCAATGATTTTAGGTTTTATGGAAACTTTAGATAATAAGCAATAATAAACTGACATAAAATTTAGATTTTATAAGCCAAATTACCAAAATGCTTCTATGAGTCAAATTTATTAATTTGATCTCATGAGGTTTAATAATTACCCAAAATTAATGTAATTACTGTCTAATCTTATATTAGATAGTAAGAAATACTTTGATACTAAAAATTTCTGATTTGGAACCCTAGATCAAAAAGTAGATTTTTAGACCCTTAAGTAGGGGCAAAATGGTCATTTTGTATAAATTTTGGGTTTATCATTTTAAAGCCCTATAATCGTATTATACGTACTATAAATAGTAAGAATAGTGATTTAAATCATAAATTATGTGAGCTCAAGCTTTAATCAGATCATCGATTAAAATCTCATCTTATATCATTAAGAAAATTTTAAGTAAAATTTGTAAGTCCTCCTTCCTTAAATTTCTTAGATCTTTTCATAGGTCTTAATAACATTAGTTAGGATGAGTGTCTGAGAGATATTCTTAGAAATTAAGAGCTTATTTCTTTATAAATTATGATTAGTTCTTAGGTTAGATTTCATCTATTGAGTAAATTGGGTTACTCAATAGGTGAAGCCTTGATTTTGATAGTTTATAGATTTTCATAGTCTGTTGTTGATTATTAAATCTCTTAACTTTAGACTTAAGAATAGAGATCTATCATATTAAGTATGACTTCACTTAATAGGATTTGCCCTAAATCTTAATCTATGAGATTAGGTGGTAAAACCCTAGTCCTTTAGGATCACCTTTTGGATTAAGTAATTAAACCCCAATATTTGGAGTTTAATTCTTAATTCATTCATCTTGATTTGGCTAATCAAGATGGTTTGGGATTTGCTTAAATTATTAAAATAGGTCGATTGACTTACTCATTTTAACTTATAATCATCAGTGATTTAATCAATTAGGACTTGACCAGATTTAATTATTTTCAATTTATAAGGTTGTGAATATGAGTTACACTCGATAGTAATACTCGGAGATACTGAACTTGTGTAACTTAGAGTAGATAGAATGAATAAATTAGATAACAATGGATATCACATGTGTTCTAGTTGAGTCTCTTGCTTACTTTGACTTTGATGCTATGCTTACCCTGAAATTGAGCTTTAAACCTTGAGCATATATTAGGATGTAAGATATTTGATGAATATCTTAAGTCAAGATTGAATTGCATAAGTTGAGTAGTTCAGTGATCAAATTCAATTAGTAGTTAGTAATCTATTTAGTTTGCCTCTTCAGTTTTGTTCACCTCCTAGTACTGCATTTACTAGTTGTCGGCCATTCTATTTGATTATTAGACGCGTGGAGTCATTTCTTCTAATATGGCAGATTTAGTTTATGTGTACTACTACTATGGTTTGATTACGTTAGCCTAGATGGCTAAGTGAGTTATGTGATGTATATAATCTATTCAGTAGTTTGTGACCTAATTAGTATGCCTTTCAGTTCAGTAGCTGCCTAGTATTGAGATGACTAGCTAGTGGCCAGTTTTGATTATTAGACTCGTTGAGTCATTTCTTCTAATATGGTAGATTTAGTTTATGTGTACTACTACTATGGTTTGATTACGTTAGCCTAGATGGCTAAGTGAGTTATGTGATGTATATAATCTATTCATTAGTTTGTGACCTAATTAGTATGCCTTTCAATTCAGTAGCTGCCTAGTATTGAGATGACTAGCTAGTGGCCAGTTTTGATTATTAGACTCGTTGAGTCATTTCTTTTGATATGGATATCTAATTTAGGTGCACTACTGTTCTGATTTGTTGCCTTAGTCTTGATGGATAAGTAAGATACATGTGATGTATTCAGTTGATGGCATGTTTGGCCATTTCAATTTCTAGTTTTGTTTCTGTGTTCAATTTACTTTTTGTTTTCAGCACTTTATATTTACAGTCTTGCATATATATATATATATATATTAGGATGCTAATATTATTTGCAGTCATTTATATGTTCTTTCATTTCAGTAGATTAACATATACTATATTGATCATAAGCATGTCTAAGGTATATTTCTCTTATAGTCATTTGCTTTAGTCTTTTCTTATTTACTTGACCTTATTATAGCTGCTGTGGTGGAGGTATGTGTTTACTTCTTAGTTTGTTTAAGTTATAAATTAATTGTTTATAGCTTTACCTTATTCTTTCTTATGCATTCAACTCCTACTATTATGCTTTTGTGCTTAAATATTTATGATGATATCTAATGAACATGATAAACTGATTTCCCTAAAATATGCTTAAACATTTTGTCTAATTAATATTTTTCTTTTGTTGGTTGGGACCCTATCATTATGAAATTGATAATTATAGATTCAGAGTTATTTGAAGCGGTTGATCAATTGGAGGACTTGCTATTAGAGGAGGAGCATGTACTTGAAGACCTTTAGACTTAGTTTTTTTATTTCTTGCTTAGTGAGACTAAGTGTTATTTCAGTTCTTAAACTGTTAAAATGATATAATAATACAAGTTAAATCTTTACTTTTCTGCACTTTACTTATTCTGAGATATTGTATGTAACGGCCCCAATATTTGGATAGAAGATTAATCCAAATATTGAGTGTTACCTTAGCACACAACACTTGAATAGATCAAATGCTAATGCTAAGTGGCCAAGTCTCTTTATGAGTATTTGTTAAGTTAAAAATGAATGAAAAAGAAAGATACATATAAATGCAGATATACTAATATTTACAAATAAGCAAATCACTCATTCATCCAAGTAGTTTTATATACATTACAGATACAACACCATTTGATAATTGAAATAAAAGTAACTTATATAATTTAATTATTACAAGGCTTTTTTTTTTTAATATACATGACAGTTTAAAAGTGAATTAAAATTTGACTATGCGGAAGCAGATTTCCATAAGGGTTCTTCAAGTACTGGGCCCTGCATTACCTGAATAAAAGGGCTCTTGCTCTATCATATTTTTGATATTTAAATATGATAGGGCAATGCCAAGAAAAGAAAAAGGTAGTTAGACTAAACAGTCTAAGTACAATTTTAAAGTTAGCTATGTTTTTAGATTAACAAGATATCACAATTGTTATTTACAATTTAAGCATGCAGTGATACTGGAAAAGCTAGGTAGTATGGAAAGGTAAAGAGTGCAACTGTAAGGAAAACAGTATGAAATTATTGAGTAAAAATACTCATTTTATATTTAAAATTCTAACCTTTTTCCGAAAATTTAAAGGTTAGAAATTAATATGCACGAAATGTAAGCAATTTATATGATCAACTAAAAGTATGCTAAGTAAACAATACAGTGAAGCATAAATTGAAATTAAGCAACATACACTGTATTCAAATTAACTGAAGTAATACTCAAACTAAAAATAGAGAGTGTAAAGGAAAGGAGGAAATATCTTAGATTCTCAATCTAAGATAATCATAGTCTAAGACTATGATTCGAAAGCATAACTCAACAGTTATGAAGATATTTTTCTAAGAAAATCTCTTATATTTAAGTTAAAGTTACATTTAGGAAAAACCTTATTCTGTAGGAATACACTACAGAATAGGCGAGGAGTTAAGCATGTCTGCTTAACCAGTTACAGTGGGGAAATTGAACTTTCACATTTACCCTCTCTAAAATGTGAAGTTCTAGGAAAATATTTTCATTTGTACTCTAATTGCATCAAGGCATTTTCCCCTTTAAAGTTTTAAGAAAATCTTTATTTATGCACCAAGTCTTGAATATATGTTCAAGGATAGGAGGCTCAAAGTTATGTAAGCATTTAAAAATTGTAAAGTATGTGATATCTTTTTGTTATCTAAATTTTTAATAAATTACTTTATAATTAGAGTTAATTAGACTCCATATTGACTTATAGATATTAAATCTTAAGTCAATTTTAAATAAAGTAAAAGGAAAATGAAATACAATTTAATAAAATAAAAGGAGGACTTAAAGAAAGGAGTTAATAATTTCAATTGAAAATGAACTAATTGTATGTTTTGAATTGAACATTAAAGTTCTCTGAATTATTTCTAAGTCTAAAATTTCTTAAAAATTTCGGCAGAGTCTCCTTTATTTTTGTTCAAATTTTTTATTTTTATAATCAATCTCCAGTTCTAAATTAGAGTTCAATTCCAGTTCTAAAAATAGAGTTCAGTCCTTTTTACAAGACTGCTCATTTCCAGTTCTAAAATAGAGTTCAATCTTTTTTACAGGATTGCTCATTTCCAGTTCTAAAATTATTTTAAAACTAAATTAAGCAGTTTACAACCTATATAAAATATCTAATAAAAGAGAAACAGAGATAAAATTAACATTTTATAAGAGCGGCGTTATGTGGCTTTTGCACATATTATTTAATTTAGCATGCCTGTATAAATTTTTATAGCTCAACCTGCAAAGAAAAATGTTAAAAATTTAGCATTAAATGTAAAAGAAAACTAGGCAACATTTTTATTAAAAGAAGGACAGCACTTGTTTTAAGTATAAGGCAGCAATTTGATTCATAATGGAAGCATCTTAAATTTGATAGTATCATGAGACCATGCTTATAAAAAAAAAAAGTATAGATTCCCATATGATATGAATGATTCAATCTTAGAAATAATATCAACATATGTGACCCTATGCTGCATGGGGTGATGAATGCTGCAAACTATACATTGTGGTTAAGAAACCACAATTTTTGTTATTTCTTTTGTTGTTTGCAATTGAGAGTGTTACTAATAATTAAGAGTGCAATACAAGAATCTCAAATCATGGTGAACTGCCAGAATATATAAGCATGGAAACAATAAGTTAAAGCAGGTATTAACTAGTTTGGATGGTGAAGACCTTGAAAGTAGCCATTCATATATCAGTTTAATGTGACAATACCAATGCCCTCATTACCTGTGTGCCTTACGAAAAGTTACCATCATGATTAGTGCTTCTCAATGATTATTCACTGCACTGTTAAACTGTCAACAAAACTTAAATAATGAACTTTACATTGGCTTCAAATGGGATAATTGTGTGTTCGTTTTGTTTTGTTAATTTATATATGCAGCGTATAATTGTTTATGCAATACTTCTCAAGATTAAATATATTATTTCAATTATTGTATGTTTGTTGACAAAGTAGTTGTGTAGTAACACTTTTCACCATTTCTTAAAGAAACTAATATTGCTCTTTATAATGTGCATGCAATGTGATAATGAAAATATATGGCAGCATTGAGAGGAAAATACGGCAAATGTAAAGAGCAGCATTATTCTACTATATAAAGAGTAAATCTATACATTATTTGCATGAAATGAAAATCAGTTTAATAAAACTACAAAAGCTCAGCATTTCTAATATTTCCGTCTTTGGCTCCCAACAATTAATCGTATTGATTAAATGGGTAGCATTTGATATCATTGTATTACTTATAATTTCAGCATATAATCTTTTATGGCAACATTGAATCTTAAGAAACACATTGAAGTTAAAGAAGAATTCATCAAGTCAACGATTAGTGAAAATGTTTGGTGTTTGCAAATTCTATCACAGCTTATAAATAATAACTTCAATAAGGTTCTCAAATATAACAATATATATAGTGCAAGAAGATTTCATTTGCATATAGATTGTTTGGCCTTACAAAAGTGATACCCAAGAGACAACTATATTTGCTTTATTTGAAATTTTGTATTATGATAAGGAGAAGACATTATTAAAGAACTTATGGTAAAACAGCAAAACTCTTAAGTTAAAAGCTTGAACTATGATTTCATAATGGATGCATTATTTCAGCTCTTTTATGCTCCAACAACAGCACAGCTCTAAACTCATCTCTACTAAAAAATCATACTGAATCTTCAAAAACCAATATAACTCCCACCTATAGTTTCCTGTTTTTATACAAGTTCTCATTACTTTTCTAAATAGCAATTGAGTGATGCGACTAATACAACATTAAATTAATTAATAGCAGCCCAATGACAATTGCTAAGCATATTATAAAGAAGACTGTAATACATATGTCATTAAAGTTAATGGTGAGCAACCCAACAGTGAGTTCCTAAAACATCAATAAATAATATATAGTTTTGCATATCAATGCTGAAAGATAGCAATAAGAGTTAAGAATATAAATTTTTACCCCTTTGATTTTGATAGAATCTCATCATATAAGTAATTACATGCAGTAGTAATGTAGTTATATAACTTTGGAACTATATAATAGAAGCGTAATTTTTGCATTTTGTATTGTTAAAGATAAACAAGGAAACTATAAAAACTAACCTTCTTAAAAATCAGAAGGTTACATATAATATTATTCCTTTGATTTCTATACTTCTAATAAATGAAAATATATGGCAAGTATTTAACACATAGCTAAATTTTGTTGTAGTGTTATACAAAGTGAACTTGGGCAATTTGAAATATAAGTGAAATGAAGTTACTTTAATTAATGCAGTAATAATGTACTACAAGAAATCAGATATTTGTTCTCAGGTTCAGCTAATTTCAAATCAAAAATAGAGTAGAATGTACTATTGTTCATTTTTTTTCCTGAAATATACTAAAAATAACAAGGAAACTGTATATAATAGAATGTTAAACTGCATCCCATCATTCAATAGAAGGTCAAATAAAAAGTACATAATTTGTTAATTGAAATATGCATATATAATATATTATTATAAATTTAAAGCTAACCATCCATCTAAGTTTATAGTATGTATTGGATGATAAAGAAAAATTTCGAGATAATAATTGAAGTGTACCCATAATAACTTAGAGTAGTGAAAGAAAATGCAAGCTCAATTGATCATTAGTGATTGACAGCTACTTATAAAAATCCTTCTTAATAGGAATTGCATAACGGATAAGCAGCATGTTACTATGAGTATGCAGTTATTATCTGTTACTAAAGCATACATATCCTTCACATAATAAATCATCATGCTGCATACATTAAATCCCTGTGACTTAGTGGAATATGATGATCGATGTCATTTTATCAAAGAATTACATGCACATTATTTAACATCTGCCATCACAACCAACTTAATAATATCAATCATTACTAATATCAGTTTTTTTTTCTAACTGCAATCACAATATTAAATATCGATCTTGTAATAACACAGAGAAGATCACAAGGAAAAATCAATAATCTTAAATGACCTAAAATAATATAACCAATCCTTTCATAATCATTAATTCTTAATTCAATATTAAATAAGAATCTACAAGTGGCTAAATATTTTTCATTTGAAGATTGTTTCCATTGAGTTCATAACGAGTTTCTTGATTGACAACATTTAAACCCTACTTTATAACTTGATTCCCTTTCACATTCAAACGATTCATAAAGGTAAAATCAAGTGAAGTACCTTTATTTCTTTGCGGCTAAGAGAAGAACTCGGCGGTTTCAGCGAGGTTGAGTAGAGATCGCTTAACTTTTCATAAAAAAAAAACTCCCGTGCCGAGAGGATGCGATGGTCTTAAAGATGAGGGGATCGGTATATGTTTCCAAGGGATAAGAACGACGTAACCCTTTGCTCACTCTTCCATTGGCGAGAGTGAGCGGTGAAGGGCACGCGTCATCTTGCTTTCGAAGAGGGGGCTCTCGGGACGGGGTAAGGAGCCGCGCGTGCATCGGTAGGGAATTAGGGCTTGCTGATTGAAAAAATATGGAGATAAGAGGTATATCTGGTAAAATGACTTGGATTTTAATCAAAATCTTAGGAGCAAATTTTGAGATTTTAATCAAAATCTAATTTAGACTTGGATTTGATTAATTTCAGTTTTAAATCATTCTATTTACTGATTTTAGTGATTAGAAACTGAATTTAGGGCTTTTAAAGGCTAAACCCTAAATTTGGGCAAAATAACCATTTTGCCCCTACTTAAGGGTTCAAAAGATCAAATTTTGATCTAGGGCTTAAATTCTAAAATTTTCTTTTGGAAAGTATTTCTTACTGTCTAATATAAGATTTAGATATCAACTAAATTAATTCTGGGTGATTATTAAGCCATATGATATCAAATTAGCGAATTTGACTCATAAGGGTAATTTAATAATTTGGCTAAGTAAAAGTTAAATTTTCTTTCAGATTATTGATCTTTACTGTCTAATCTTTTCATAGAATCTAAATTTACTAAATTCTAATAAGTATTGACCAAGTTATGGCCAATACAAGATCTAGGGTTAAAAGGTGATTAAGGAATTCTTAATTATGGGTCAAAAATCCTAACTTTGTTAATTAGTGTCCAAATTGAGTAAAATTAGTGGCTATGGTTTACAAATAGTCCACTGATTACAATGATATGTGATAGGCTCAATTTGGATCTAATTTGACTAAGTTATGACCTAATTAGTGTTTAGGGTGATTAGTGAGTGATTAGCAAAATTAATCACTTAAACACTAATCCAACCTTACAGATAGGTTTTAAATGGCTCTATGAGTCCTTTGAAACTTAAATTACTCAATTTGGATTACTAGATTTGCTAATATTCACTAATCAAGATTTGGAGTAATTAGAGATGATTAGCAAATCTAACTGTTAAATCTAAAATATCTTTACTGATTATTGTTAATTAGATTTTTCTGATCTAGATTGATATTTGGATCTTCCAATTTGGAGTTCAATTGACCAAGTTATGGTTAATTGAAGTTCTAGAGTTAATTAGGGTAATTATGGTTAGGACCTAAAAGTGATTAGGCAAATGCTAATCCAAACAGCAAAATGAACATTATCAAATTAATCTTTAGGGTTTTTTGATCACTTTAAAACCCATATTGGGTATATTTGGATTAATCTACACAAAGTTATGAGCTAAATAAGATTTGTGACATTTAATTTAACTTAAATAAACCCTAAATATCACTTTGCTAAATACAGGTCCAAATGCAAAATTGATAGTGCCAAATTATTCTTCTATTTTTGCTGAATCCAATGATATATAATTTTGCATAATTTAAATGTATAATTTGCAAGTTATTAAGGTTTGAAGATTTGAATTTAATTCATTAATTAATTATGTTTTAATTTATTTAATTAATCTGTTATTATTATTAATATATAAATTCGTTTATTAAATAAATGTTATATATATATATATATATCATTTATAATTAATATTTTTGCAGGACGCGTGGCGGGCCATTACTGGCTGAGCTGACGACCGCGGGACCCACCGGATCAGACGACAGCGGGCAGGCCACGCGTCGCGCTGCGACGGTCTGGCGTGCTGCGAGGCGGTCCCCACCATGGCAGTCAAAACACCATGGGCCATGGGTCGCGGGCCGGGCCCGGGCCGACCCGGACCAGCCCCGAGGGCTCGTCTTCCTCGCACGATTGCTCCAATCGCAGGCTGCTAGGGCGCCAAAAACGGCGGTGATAACATTGTTTCCGGAGGTCAAGCCATATACCGATCGAAAGGTATTGAAGATACCTTTCGATTGGTACCTAGAAAACTGTCGGGGAAGAAACACAGCTCCGAAAAAATCTAAACCTAGATGACCCTATCGAAAACTTCAAACGTTTAACGGAAAATACTGTCGCTTCTACCCTAAATTACCTCGATCCATACACTTGATTGATGATCAGATCCATTAAATTAACAATCAAAGATGTGAAATAAGTGTTGGAAACAACTGATTAAGGATCAAAGTAATGTATAATAGGTTAGGAGTACCTCAAATTGGACGGCTGAAGAGGATACGATAATTATCGAGGGTTGATTGATCTTCTAAGCCCAATTTCTGTGCAAGATGATGAATCCAAACGGTCTAGGAGTCTAAATGGAGAGATGAGGAGGTCCTTCAGCGGTGGTCGACGCGTGCCTCGCGCTCGGCGTGCCGCGCGCGATCCCTCACGACACGCGGAAGACGCGCGAGGACGATAACCCTCGTCCGTTCGATCTTCCGATCGAACGGACCTCGGCGCCCGTCTGATCGAACGGTGAGGTTAGAATTAGGGCGACGGCGTCAGGGTCAAGTGGACGGCGCCGTTAATGCCAATAAATTAATATTATTATTTAATTTATAATTTAGAGACTTAATTAATTAAATTTACCCTATTAATTGCATTCCAAAAATTTCCAATAAATCACCCTTAGCTAATTGAATAGTGAGGAACGCAACGGCGTACTCGGATTTTTGTTTTGACGATTATTTATTTATTTGAATTTCCAGTTATTTAAATATTATTAAAATATTCGACGAAAATCCAACGACTTCCAAATGCCTCCAAAACTTCACCCCTAGCTAATTTGGGTGTTCTGAACGCAATGGTGAAGTCAGATTTTCAATTTGAGGTCTAGATAAAAAGTCAATTTTCTAGGATTTGGGATTTTCCAGAATTTTTGGTTTTGACTCAGTTGACTTCTGGTTTGACCTAGGTTTCAGAGATGAGTTCTAAATTACTTAATTAGTGACTTAGAACCTTAATTAAAACTTAAATTAGTCTTAATTGAGCCAAGTAACAACTTGGGTTGTTACAAATGATGTCTAGATGAATACATGTTGAACTTTCTGTTCAGAGGTCCTGCATCGTCTATTTATGTTATGGCAGTACTAGGTTTAGGAATGTGTTTACTTCAGTTCAGTTTTAGTACTTTGGCTTGCTTTGCCACATGCTTCAATGGCTTTACTTTTATTTCATTTCAGTGCTTTGGCTTGTTTTGCCACATGCTTCAGTGGCTTTTACTTATTAATTCTGCATACTTGTATATTTATTTCAATTTAGTATTTATTAAGTATTGGCATATTTAGGATGCTAATTTGTATACTCAGTTCAATAGGTTTTTATATAGCTTTTTTTTATGAAATCAGCATGTATCAATATGATCATAAGTATGTTAGGATGAGCTTACTTTTAGTATATTGCAGTTATTTATGCATTTTAGCCTTACCTTGTTCATCTTCATATTTTTTATATATTTTGCATACTTTGTGCTTAGTTATAAATATGTCATTTATAGCTATCATATTTCTTATAGCTTGTTACACCTTAAACTACTTACATGCTTAAAGTAATAATGTGATATCTTTAAATGTACGATTCACTTAATCAGTCTAAAATATACTTAGACAATTTGTCTAATTGTAACATTAATCCGCCAAGGGATTAGGTTAAGGGTGGGGTGTCACTCTGGCTAACCCCTCACTTATTATTGTATTAGGATAGACTCCACAATCCACCTGATTAGGAAAGGATTAACACAGAATCAATCTAACAATCACTATATAAGTAAACATACAAAGTGCGAAAGCAATAAATGACATCCAAGTATCACAATATAACATAAGTGTAAAATATAACTCATAATATAAGCATATAAGTCCAAATGCACAGTCAAGGGTACCTGTATTATTACATCATTTAACAGTTTAAATAAAAGAATGTGCAAATACTCTCATCCTCACATATAAAATAAATGCTAAACAACAGCCTCTTCCACGGGCTCCTCCTCTGGGTATGGCTCCACTCCTAACTCCTGCTCATCTAACTGAAGAGGGTCTGCCATTATCGGTTTCACAATGTAAGGCCCCAGCCAAAAAGAGAAAAATCTTGTTAGACAATTGTCTAAGTACATTTTAAGCTGATGAATTATTATATGTGTTAAGTAATATCACCACTCTACAATATCTAAGTAACATATATATATATATATATATATATATATATATATATATATATATATATATATATATATAAAGGAGCAGCAGGCAATACATGAGAAAAGGGAAAGCTATATAAACCATCATTTATAACTTAAGCAAAGGAGAGGCTAAGACATACCTCACATGCGAGCTAAACAAGGCAAGGCATGTAAATATACATAAACAAATAAGTGCAGTAAGAAAAATACTATATCCTAAATATGCTGGTGATCAAAAGAAATATACTAGTTAGAGAAAAGAACTCAGCAGTGGTACATATAAATAGCAACAAGATTCTAACATCCTAAATATATATAAAAGTAGTACAAAGAAATAATTGACTGAATAAGAAGGCTGAAAAGTAAACGAAATGACATAACTGCATATAAATATCTGTGCATCGACTGCCATACAGAAAAGAGCTAATCTAGCCCATCGAATATCAAAGAAGCTTAGCACCATCACGGCTAAGTCATAAAACTGTGTACCCCTAGCGACATAAGGAGGCTAGGCAAATAAGCTCACAAAGCAAGCGAAGGGTCTTAGCACCAGTACGGTTAATGCACCGACTGTATGCCCCTAGCAACATAAGGAGGCTAGTAAATTAAGCATACAAGGCAACCTTAACACCAGTACGGCTAAGGCACCAATGGTGTACCCCTAGCGATATAAGAAGGCTAGTAAACTAGGCACACAACACAATAGGTCCTTCCCCTAGCGACATAAGGAGGCTAGGAAATAAGGAAATGTCTGAGAGGCAGCTCATATAATTATCATCTTTTTATAATCACTTTACTATTTTCATAAGGAATCTAAGGAGTCTCCATATTTTCCTAACATTTTATTCATGCATCAAAAATCTTATATGATATGCTTAAGAAAATACGGTACAAAAATACAAGGAATGCATAACAACAAAATATCAAATAGAAGCAAGAGACTCTACTAAACATGGTGATATTATTTGTTTTCTACTTAACTATTCTAACTATTCCAAGTTACACAAGTTCAAGCTCACCATTTTCCTACTATCGAGTGTAACTTAGAAACTCGTCTTATAAGTTAAAAAGGATTAGAACTGATCAGGTTCTAATCTAGTTCAATCAGATAGACGACTACGAGTTAAATCAATAAATCATACGTCCTAGTTTTGTGAATTTAGACATTCTAACTAAGATCTGATCAAGATTTTATAAACCTATAGATTATAGATTAAACACTACAAGAATTAGGTTTAATCACATAATCCAAAGTGGATAAGATATAGGTTCTAGGTTTTATACTATAAGTGATCTACTAGTCATGGCAAATCCTATTAAGTAATCAAACTTAATAGAATGAATCTCCTATCTTAAATCTAAGGTTAAAAGATAAAATAATCAGAATGAGTTGTAAAATTAAAAAAAGTCTAGAAACTAATAAAACCAAGGTTTCACCCATTGGGTAACCTAATTTACCCAATGAGTGAACTCTAACCTATGATCTAATCCTAGTCTCAGGAAAGGTCCTCAAGGTGTAGTGCTTATGACTTAGCAAAAATTATTGGAATCTAACTTAAGAGTTAATTTCACTCACTTGATTGGTACTAAGAAGATTATAACATTAGTCTTAATGTTCTGGAATGTTATCTAAAGGGTAAGGGTACTTAATCCAATCTTAGGGCAAAATGACCATTTTGCCCCTACTTTAATGGTCAAAAAGTCAACTTTTGACTTAGGAGTCAGAATTGATTCTCTTAGTTCCAATTGATTCCTTACTGTCTAATTTGAAGATAGATAGTAAGTACGCCTAAATTGGGCGAGAAACGGTCAAGTTATGACTAAAATAAGGCTAGGGGTAATTTGGTCATTTACCTAACTTTCTAGGGTTCGAATTCTAAATATTATTTCAGTATATTGATGAAATTGGAATTCTAGGTTAGATAGCTTCTTGAATTTTTGAATTTGGAGTTGATTTGACCAAGTTATGGTCATTTGAATTCTAAGGGCAATTTGGTCATTTTTCACTAAAGTCAACTCTAAGTTCTAGGGTTAACTTTTTATCCTGATGCTCGAATGGGAAAACTAATACTACTACGGTGATGGGGCCACTCTCCTGAGTATTTTAAGACCCATATTGACTATGTTTCGATAATTGGGTAAAAAGGTATGAGGTCCTAATTAGGTCCTAAAATGCTACCTCGTTATACGTACCCCGAAATAAAATTTTACATTACGTTATTTGATTCCTTATATTTTTCTGAGTATTTTAAGACCTATATTGGCTATGTTTGGATCATCATATAAAAAGTTATTAAACTTTTAAGATTTACTATTCAAAATATAATTTGAATTATTTTACTGTTCATTTATCAAATTAAATGATTTTACTGTTGATTTTTAAAGTTTTTATATAAAATTTCTAAAATTATTAATCCTTAATTAATCTGTGATTAATTAGGCTTAATTATTAATTAATATTAATTAATCTATTAATTAATTAATTAAATTATATTTATTAATATTTTACTGTAGCAAAGTAATTAGTACTAATCTCTATTTAATTAGTCTTAATTACTTATTAATATCTAATTAAGAATAACTAATTATATTTTATTATTTAATAATAATTAATTATTCTAATTACTGTTTAGGGTTTAATTAACATTTAACTAACCCTAATTAATCTTTAATTATACTTAATTAATTAAAGTTACTTTTTAAAGTAATTAGCACTAATCATAATTTAATTAACCACTAACTTGTACTTAATTAATCCTTAACAGTAATTAATTAACACTAACAGTAATTTAATTAATATTTTAATTAACAGATAGAGGGCCCCCCACTAGACACGTGGCACTGCCAGAGGCTGCCACGTGGCACTGTGGCCACATAGGGGCTGAGTCAGCTCGGGTGACTGGGCAGTGGGCCCCACCTGCCACATGGCAATGCCAGAGATTGCCACGTGGCACTGTGGGCCCCACGGGGGAGCCAAATCGCCGCGATTGACCAGGCAGTTGGTCCCACTTGACACGTGGCGGGCCCAGAGGCTGCCACGTGGCACTGTAGGCCCTGGTGGGGAGCCGAACCGTCGTGTGGCTCGGGCTGTGGGCCCACGGGACATGTGGCGTGCCAGCTGGCTGCCACATGGCGCTGTGGGCCCCACGGCCGAAGCCGTGGGGTCGCGGGCTTCGGCTGGTGGGTCCCACTGGTCACGTGGCAGGCCGAGAAGGCGCCATGTGGCTTGGTAGGCCCCACCCGGCTGACGCGGACCCGGCTCGGGCGGGTCGGGCTCGGGTCGACCCGGCCCGTCCCGGACTTCGTCTCCTTCGCGGAGACGGCCCGAGGGCCGGTGCCTAGGGCACGGCTTTTGCCGGCCTTCCCGACGCCGGACCGCCTCGGCCCGCACGGCCGACTGTAGCTTTCGCCGAGGCCTACACGTCGTCGGGCGGACCCTCGCCGGAGGTGGTCGGAGATGGCGGCTAGGGCTAACTTTAGGTTATAGGGTTATGGTGTGCGTGCGTAACTTTGACCCGAGGCTTCAAGCCTCGGCCTGAGTCAACCGGACCTGATCGAGGTAGATCAGGTCCGGTTGATTGTCGATCTAAATGTAGATCTACAATTCTTAGGCTATGCGACGGCGAAATGATGAACGGAGGGGGAGATCGGGGGGTACCTGGCTTGGACGGTGGACGGGGCTCGGCTCGGGTCGGGCTGATTTGGCGCGATATGAGCTCGGATTTCGCAAACCCGGAACCCAGAGATGGTCGGTGGTCTTATGGAGGCGCTGGCGACCTCGCCGAGGCCGGGGAGGGGCCGGATTGGCCGGAATACGCGGCGGACCGCCGCGTGTCGCGCGAGGGCGACGGGGCCGAGGGAGGCGGCCCTGTAGCTGTTGGATCTGGATCAGATCCAACGGCTGCGATGGCGCCGTCCGATCTAACGGCACCATCAGCTACAGCTGACGGTAACTTTAAATACTTAACGGCATGCCGTTAAGTATTAAAATAATATATATATATATATATATATATTTTAATTTATGAACATGTTTTTCCTAGCTAATTTGGGGTCAAGGAATTCAATGGCGAGGTCGGATTTTCGATGCGACGAGTATTTTGATACATCGATTTCCGGGGTATTTTTATTATTAAAATATTCATCGAAATTTCGACGACTTCCGATTGACACGAAAACTTCACCCCAAGCTAATTTGTGGTCAAGGAATGCAATGGCAGTGTTTGTTTTTCGATCGGAGGTCAATTTAAATAGGTCAATTTCTAGGGTTTATGAATTTCTATAAATTAGGATTTGATCCATTTGACTCCTGATTTGGACTAGGTCTTAGAAGTTTACTCCAATTGTAACAACCCAGGTTGTTACTTTGGTTAATTAAGATCAATTTAAGTCTTAATTAAGGTTCTAAGTTACTAATTAAGTAATTTAGAACTTATCTCAAAAACTTAGGTCAAATCAGAAGTCAACTGAGTCAAATCAGAAATTTTGGAAAATTCCAAACCCTAGAAATTGACTTTTTATCTAGACCTCAGATTAAAAATCTGACTTCGCCATTACATTCAGAACACCCAAATTAGCTATGGATGAAATTTTGGAAGCATTTGGAAGTCGTTGAATTTTTGTCGAATATTTTAATATTATTTAAATACCCTGAAAATTAAAATAATTAAATAATCATCTGATCAAAAATCCGATTGCACCGTTGCATTCCTTACCCCTCAATTAGCTAGGGGTGATCTATTGAAAATTTTGGGACACATGTAGCTAATTATTTTTAATTAAGAGAATAGGTTTAAAATATTAAAAATATTAAATAATATTTATTCATCTTAACGGCGCCATCTCAAACCTAGCTACGCCGAAGCTTCTGTCATCTAAGACCAAACGACATCTATTGACCGTTCGATTTGATCACAGATCGAACGGTCGATCCATTCTCTTCTCCGAGAGTTCAGCGCGTGACTCGTAGCCCTGCACACGGCGCGCAGAGCTCCAACCGCGCGTCAGGCATCGCCTATGAGCCCCCATAGGCTTGATCGACCCTCCTTTATCATCTCAATAGCTGACCTAGTTCAGTTTCTGTCAATAAGTTAGCTCCCCTAATCTTCAAAGCCATTCTTCTTTTACATGCAGTTCGGCGAAGCATTAGATCCAGGTACCCCTACCTTTAATTGTTAGCTTAATCATTGATTTGTCAATTAAATTTATGTTTGTATCCATCGATCGAATGCATATGATCCGATTGTATCAAAATTTTTGGCAGTGTCAAATTTCCAATTGAAATTGTATATCACTTAATGACATTTAAGATCCCTAAATTAGCCATAAATGACTCAAAACTTCATTAGCCCATATCTTTCTATCCAATAATCCAAACATACTCAATATAGGTCTTAAAGTGATCAGAAAACCTAAGAATCATCTTAGTAGGGTTATCTTTGTTGTTTGGATTAGTATTTGCCTAATCACTTTTAGGTCCTAATCCTAATTACTCTAATTAGGCTTAAAACTTCAATTGACCATAAATTGGTCAATTGAGCTTCAAATTAGATTATCCAAATATCAATTTAGATCAGAAAAATCTAATTAACAGTAATCTATAAAAATATTTAGGATCCAACAGTTAGATTTGCTAATCACCCCTAATTACTCCAAAACTTGATTAGTGAATATTAGCAAATCTAATAATCCAAATTGAGTGATTTAAGTTTCAGAGGACTCATAGAGTCATTTATAATCTAGCTGTAAGGTTGGATTAGTATTTGAGTGATTAATTTCACTAATCACCCTAAACCCTAATTAGGTCATAACTTAGTCAAATTAGATCCAAATTAAGCTTACCTCATGTCATTAAAATTAGTGGACTATTTATAAACCATAGCCATTGATTTTACTCAATTTGGACAATAATTGACAAAGTTAAAATTTTGACCTTAATTAAGAATCCCTTAATTAACTTATTAAGCCCTAGATCTTGTATTGGCCATAACTTGGCCAATACTTATCAGAATTTAGCAAATTTAGTTTTTATGGAAATCTTAGACAGTAAATAATAATAATCTAAAAGAAAATTTAGCTTTCATTTAGCTAAATTACTAATTTGCCCCTATGAGTCAATTCATTAATTTGATCTCATGTGGCTTATTAATCACCCAAATTTAATATAATTACTGTCTAATTTTACATTAGGCAATAAGAAACTTATTCCAACAAGAAAATTTCAGATTTAAATCTCTAGATCAAATTATGCTCTTTTGAACCCTTAAGTAGGGGCAAAATGGTAATTTTGCCCAAAATTTAGGGTTTAGCTTTCTAAATCTCTAAAATCATTTTATAATCATTATAATCAGTAAATATAATGATTTATAGCTAAAATTAATCAAGTTCAAGTCTAAATTAGATTTTAATTAAAATCTCAATCTTAACTCTTAAAGAAAATTTCTAAGTCTTAAGTGAGTGAATCATCTTCCTTAATTCATTCTTAGATCTTTTCTTAAGTCTTATAACATTAGCTAGGATGTGTGTCTTAAGAGATACTCTTAGAAATTAAGAATCTTAATTCCTAAGATTAAGAATAGATCTTAAGTTAGAATTCATCTGTTGAATAAATTAGGTTACTCAATAGATGAAACCTTGAGTTTTCTAGTTTATAGATTTTCTTAGTTTATTAAATGATTATTTGATCTTTAAACTCTAGAAATAAGAATATAGATCTATCCTAATGAATTGATTTATCATTAGGATTTGCCTTAACTTAATTTGTGAGATTTGGGTTCTAAACCTTAGATCTTTAGTTATACCTTTGGATTAAGTAATTAGACCCTATCATCTAGAGTCTAATTCTTAATCTCTTCATCTTGATTTGGCTAATCAAGATGAGGCTGGGGTAATTTAAATTATAAAATTAGGTCGATGATTTATTCAGTGTAACCAAGTAGTCGTCTTTTGATTAAGATATAGTTAGGACTTGGCCAGTCCTAATTATCTTCAACTAGTAGGATTCGTAATTCTAAATTACAGAATATGTAAGAATTGATGATTTTGAAAATTATGTAACTTAGAGTAGATAGAACGAATAAGTAGATAACAAAGGATATCACCTATATTTTAGATAGAGTCTCTTGCTTAATTTATTTTTGATGCTTCACTTACCTTAATTTTTGAGCTTTAAACCATGAGCATATATGAGGTACATAAGATAATTGATAATTATCTTATGTTAATTTGATCATTCATAAATAACATTTTGTGTTCTTCTCGTATTTTTGTAAGGTGTAGCTTGATTAGTATGCCTCTTCAATCACCCGTTCGGGGTCGGCTTCATTGTTCGGGTCAGTCCGATAGTCTATGCCATGCCTAGTCAGTGGGATAGGATGGATAGACTCTTGCTCGTATTGACTGAATAGTCAAGATCTAATATGGTTATATTAATTCAAGTACACTTACATTTGGTTTCTGCCTTAGCTCATCAGGCTAAGAGGTTTCAGTGACACTCAGTTCAGAACTTCTTTCTTAGCCCATCAGGTTAAGTATTACTGAGTGTGCTTTCAGTTTGAGTGGCTTGAATAGCCAATGCAGTTTTTAGTTTCATAGTTACTATTTTACTTTGCATATTCTTCATTTCAGTGCTGCGTTTACTTACAATTTTTCTTGCACTTTCTTAGCCTTATTTTTTATATAGGATGCTAGTCTTACTTAATGTTTGTATATGTATATATAGGATATTAGTTTTGTTTTCAATTTTATAATGCTTTACATGTTCAATTACTGTTATGTCACTTAGCATATACCTGTTTTGATCATAAGCATGTTTAGGAGGTACTTTCTTTACAGTTTTATTTAGTCTTTCTTTTGCTTACCTATCTTTATTGCAGTTGCTTGGAGGAGGTATGTACCTACTTCATAGTTATTTTAGTTATAAACTGTTTGTTTATAACTTTATACCGTTCTTTTCTTACGCTTTATGCACCTACTTGCTTGTTGTATTGGTTTATGGTGATATTCAGTTAACTTAAATAAACTTTTACCCTAAAATATACTTAGATAATAGTCTAACTAGTTTTTCTTTTATTGGCTGAGGCCCTACCATTATGAAACTGATAATGGTAGGTTCTGAGTTTATTGGAATAGTTGATCCAGTGGAGAGCTTGCTATTGGAGGAGGAGTCTGTGCCTGAAGACCCTTAGATTTAGTTTCTTTTCTGCTTGTGAATTGAGAGTTTTCTTTTCAGTTTTTTACCTTATTAAAATATTATAATAATACAGGTTAATTATTTCTTTTCAGTTCTTTTCTTATTCTGGATTATTGTATTGCATGGATGGATGTTGTATTTTATGCTTCAGCGCTTTCTACATTTTCTTGTATGATTCATTTAGTGAGATATTTACTTTATGAACGGCAAAGTCCTTAGTTAAGTTGGATCGGAATGTATGTCTAATCAAATTCTAAGTGAGGATCTTGTCATTTGGTAACCCCTCCACCGTAATCATGTTAACTTAAGAGTTAACAAGACCACGGTGGGGCAGGGCTGCCACACCAATTGACCAATTAGCACTTATAATTGTGTTTAAGACTTAGGGTTAGTTCTAATCAACTATGGTAACAACTCGGGTTGTTACAGTTAGGGCCCTGACATTTGTGATATCGATAAATGTCAGATTTGGAGCTATTTATTGGTGGTTCTGCTGGAGAGGAGCTTGGTTAGGAGGAGGATCTTCTTGTTGCTACTTAGATAGACTTCATTTTCTACTGTAAGGATGATAGCTATTTTCTTTTCCTTAAACTTTTAGTTTATAATAATAATCTGGATGTATTTTACTTTCTACACTTTGAGCTAAGTTACTGCTACATTTACTTTTTATACTATGCTCTGATATGGATGTTATGTTCTACTATTTTTTGCTTTCACTACTTTGATATGTTGATGTATGTTCTCAGTTTCAGGTGACAAATCTTTTGCTTAAGGCGGGTTGGGTTATACCTGACTCTACTTAGGTTGGAGATTTACCACAGTTGGAGCACCGTACTCCTTGTAATTATGTTAATATCAATATTAGCATAGCTATGGAGGGCACGGGCCCCACAAGCTTAAGTGGTACCTACAATCATGTAGCACCTTAAACATCATAAGTTGAAGATGTTGCTCATATAAAGTGATATTTTTTTTGTATGATACTTAACTTCTATCTAACACCCCATGGACTGCTTTTGATATTATTTATAATAGCCCAAACCCTTAAGCACCAATGTGTTGTCTACTTTATTATAATAAATCTCACAATTTTTTCCCTCAAAATAATTTCCTAACAGGTCACCCTTCTGAGCATGCTTAACTTTGGAGCTCTTATTAGGAGTTCTACTGTTATTTGAAAAGACGCCTCAATATTTAAGAATTCCACTTAATACTACTTAAGGTATTTTTACAATGGTATCAAGGTATGCCATAAAGTGTCAGATATGAGCTAAGTGTCATATATGACAAAGTATTACTTCATGTGAGCGATCTATTGAACCTGCTATAGTTAAGGTACTATATAGTTGTGGGTATCTCTTGAGTTTGTATGGGCCACTTTTATTTTTATCTACTAAATGGATGGTTCTTTGTTCTGTGTATGGATACTGACGATGACGTTAGTTATTTAAGTTGAGAAGATTGTAAATAAAATTGTGTATGGACGATTTTCTTATTGCTGCTTTAGTGTTATTTTGATCATATTTCATATTGATATTCAATGTATACTTTACTAAAAATGATGTCGTAACTCAATATATATTATGACTATGTTTGATAAATGCATGCAAGTGTTCAAGAAATGATGGATATGTGTGTGGGTTATGTTAAGGACGAGACTAATCCATTTGTTGGGAGATATAAGATTATCATATGGATCATTTGAGGAGAACTAGTATGATGCATTTTATGAACCTCGCATAGTGTTTTAAATTTATCCAACAAAACATGCAAAAAAGTTTGCTTCATGATACCATGATAAAGACATATGAAAAGCGAAATATGCAAATGTTTATGATGTTTTGGTACGTGGCATATTTATAAAGTGCATGACTTATTTTGCAGTAAATATTTTTGAAATTCTAAAATCATAAATTTCTTTTTATTTTCTTATATTATATATTTTAATTGCATATTGCATCTATTATTAAAAAAGTGAAATATTTAATATCTTTTGGTACATAGAGATTCTTTAATTAATAATAATTCAAATATCATTATTTTATTTTTGATGCTAAATCAGGTACAACTAGAGAAGGCTGAGCTAGCCTGATGGAAAGGCACTAGATGAATCATTTTTATTTTATGATTAAAATATTATTTAAATATCTTATGCTATTAACATTATTAATGTATTCTAAATGTTTTATTAGATTGAATGGGAATATCTATTTTTATTTTGTATGATACGGATGAATGCAATTTCTTGTATGATAGTTCACTTAACCATCCAATACAATTCTTGGAGGTGTACCTAATATTGGATGAATTTTGCCACATAAATAGTATTATCAATATATTTATTTGTCATGTTTGATAATATTTGATAATATTTCAAGTGCATAAATCACACTAATTGATTCAAATTATTGATACCCTTCATATATTAGTTTTAGGTGCATAACTTTTCTTCAAGATAATATGTAGAATCACTATTTTAAGAAAGATAATGCACCAAAAGTTATATATATATTTTAAAATTTACAATAACCACAATATGTATTTATGTAAGTTTATTTAAAAATAAGGATTAATTAATCATTTTAAGACTCTGAATTCGTACTATTTCAATAGTTCACTTAAAAATATGGATTAATTAATCATTTTAAATTTTACAATAACTACAATATGTATTTATGTGAACATGTGCTCAAACTAAGGTGCTAGTATGCTTATAATTAACAATTAAGCAATGAAGAATGATAGATGTGAATTTTGTTGCTTAATTTCATAACTATTTAGTGTTTTAAATTTACAAAAAATTTTAAAAGCTAATCATGAGTACAACAATATTTTATATTTATTAAATTTGTACAATATGTAATGTGGAAACCCAATTTTATTTATGCTATATAAGAAATATATATATATATATATATATATATATATATATATATATATATATATATATATATATTTGTACATTACCTTTACCTACATTGAAGTGTTATTTGATAAATAGGTAGTCAAAAATAATAGTTTATATATATAACAACTATTTTATCACATGCTATTTATCATAGTTCATTCAAAATACATGGTATATAAATCAAATTTAACCAAATAAATATATAAATATTTATATTTGTGATTTAAATATAATATTCATGAAATAAAAAATTGTATTTTGCGTGCTAAATATAATTAAAACCTTGAAGTTATGCTTGAGAAAACATACTTTATCCATCAAACAACAAATTATGCTAAAATATTTGAAGTATTAAATTAAATTCAATTAAATATAAAATTTTATAATATTATACAGATATATTATTTATATTTTAAGATTTGAAAATAATAATCATGCATGTGCTCATTCTTAAAATACTTTTTGAACTATTTTTATTAAGCTAATGAATTATTTCAAATATTATAAAAAAGGAGTTAAAACTATTAAATGAGATGGAATACAAAAAATTCAACTATATAAATTATTTTGAGAAAAACAAAAAATTCAAATATCAATAATTACAATTTTTTTAATAAGATAAATTTTAAATATAAATAAATATATAGTTGATAAAATTTGAATGTATTACATAAAAATAAAAAATTCATAACATTTATTAGAATACAACAATATTCACCAATTGCACATACTTGCTTTTTCTAATAAAGTTGTTAAACTTGGAACTTGTGTAGTAGCGCTCAAAGACCACCTCAGCTCCACTCGGCCGCCTCTTCCCTTCAACTGCCCGCCGGCGGAACAAAGGGTTTATGGCCTTTTCTGTTGCTTCAGGAGAGTTTATCAGTTACCGGCGGTGCATTGGCGCACTCGCACCTCATATCTCCCGAGCCACGCCAATCCGCAATCGAAGCTTCTTAAAACCGAGCCACCTGCCATCGTCTCCATTCTCTTTACAACTCTCAGAATCCCCATTACTTTTTAAATCCTTCTCCACGCGTCCCCTTTCTTTCTCGCCCCCACTTTCTCACCCTCTCGCAGATCACCGATCTCCGCTCCATCGCCGGTGGCTCGCTGAGAAGGCTGAAGGTATGCCCTTCGAGAAGATCAAGGTTGCGAATCCTATCGTGGAGATGGATGGTGCGTGATCTTCTTTTTTCATTTTCCGCCTTCTCATTCTTCTTTCATTTTTTTATTTCATTTTGTGCGACGGGTATCATGCATCTGCCAGTCCCGTTGTGTACGTAAACCTCTTGAATGTAAAATATCGATTGCATGTTCTCCATGTGTGGGCTTTTGAAATATTACAATTTATTTTTAGTTAGCTGAAGATTTATTATTCCTTTGCTTGCTTGTCACCTGAGGAGCTTGATGAATATTTAAGGGCTGGGATAAATAGAATTGGTTGCTATTTTTCTGCAGGTTTGTTGTTCAGCCTGGATTTATAATATGGTGTGAAATGTTTATCTTAAATTTTGTGTGTAAAGCTTTCATACTTTGCTAATTATCAGAGGTTTGATTAATGGACTTTTATTTTTTACTCTACATAGCTACAACATGATTTATCTCAATTTTAGGGGGGCAATGGACGCCCTCTGCCACAACATGTTTCCACTGCCATATGTATCGGCTCGCTTTTAACTATAGGAATAAAGGATTAAAAGACTATTGGAGTATCTTTAAGCTAAGTTGTCATGGCGCTCAAGATTAACTCTTAATTTTTTTGATTTTCAAATAATTTTTATTAGTTTTAAGCTAGATAAGATGTTTAACTAAGCTAAACTGCTAAAATTGTTCAGGACTAAGCTGCTAAGCTAAGCTTGAACCTAACAATCCCTTAGGGCTTAGCTCATCAAGCTTAACTTATCTTGATAAGCTAAGTTAATCTAAGTTAAGCTAAATTTGATAACACTGTTGGTTGGTTGTCAAGAAAATAAGTAAAATAATTGAATTTCAGTTGATATACTAGTTGATGTAGATTGGTTAATTACTTAAATGCATAACTACATTTGTTATTAAAATGAATTAATCACATAATTAAATAATAAGTTGATATTAATTAAATATGCACTATATGTTTGCATATTTAAATATTAATTAAAAGCATAACTGTATATTGATGTAATTATTTATGCTATTATATATTAGTAAAATAATTTAATATGTAATTATGTATGCATATTATTTATACATAACTACATAGTATATTAACTAATGCATAGTTAAAAATAATCAAGATAATGCTAATTCTCATTCAAATTAAGATAATATATTAATCAACCATGTCATTGGTTTATCCTAAATTAGAGGATTATCTAGATTATGCTACATCTTGATAAAAGGATTAACTGAATTAAGGCCAATTTTGTTTGGTACTTAGGTGATCACAAGCCAGATAATACTAGACTTAGACCCTAAATGAAGAGCACAATTGGTACTGGTTAGCTTATAATCATTTAAGTGCCATGTAATATGTAATGTTATTGGGATATTTCAGGCATTTTGTTTACTAATATTCTGTTTGAACAAATAAAAAATTGACATGTATATTTACTTTTCCCGATCTTTAAGTATTGCTCAAAATTGAGAGATATTTAAAAATTGCTATTTCCTTTTCGGGAGATGATTATTTTAGAGAAAAATTCATGTTCGGTGATTTTTGTTTAGGATTGTGGTAGACAACAAGATTGGTGGTTCCTTTAGTTTTATGCCTTTTTTGTTATCATGCCATAATAGTAGGTGCTAAATCAAATAAAAAAAGTGCAATATTAAAAAAATGTTTGCATGCAAGTTTATCTAGAAATATTGCATCTAAATATAAAATATGAAATAAGTTTGAACCAAATGGATATTGGTATTCTAATGATACAGCCAGTTAATTAGCATGCTGTATTAATGACAAACATTTTAATAACATCAAGACATTGGTAAACCAAATTAGCTATTAGTTTTATTACTAAAGCATAATTATCATTAGAGCTATTAAATGTTAAGTATGAAGAAATTTCATTATCCCAATGTCATTTACCAAGATGGTGGTTATCAAATATATAAGATCAAGACTGAGAAATTTTCTCTATATTCAAAATTTACTTGAAATTCACTCAAATTCTGAATCAATTTGGAATAAATTTAGAACATTTTTAGGTTTTGAGTTACATTTTAAACTTGATTTTAGGTCATTTCGATTTTGAGCTAATGATGGCTTCCTCTAAAGTCTAAAATGATAGTCGACTTAAAAATATATATAACTAATTTGAATCCATTTTCTAACACTTGAGAAAACTACTTATGAAGTGCTATGGTCTGAAGATAAAACCTAGATTTAGCATATTTTTTCAAAGATTAAAATATTTTGCTTTCAAGTCATCTCGAACCAATTTCGCGTTTGTTTAAAATCAATTCATTTTTAGCTTAATTAGCTCTAATTAAAATGTTTTTGAGTTTGGATCAATTTAAACTCTAAAAGCTTGAGCTTGTGTCCATTTTACTTAGCAAAGTCATGAATGGTGAATGTCATTTATAAATGCTCAATAAATGAGTGCTTAAATCATATTTAATTTAAAGATAATTCTTTGCATGACACGCAAGGCATGCATATTTATGCATCTTATGTTAAAATATTGGTATTTACAAAATTAAAATTAATCATTTTTTTTCATCTTTTTGTAATGGTTAAGAAGGCTTACATAGAAATTTTGGTGTATAGTAGATATTTCAGTGATAATTTAGTAATGTTTAAGATTTAGGTTTAGATAAATAATTGAGAAAGATTTCAATGGCACATATGAGATGCTTTTTTATTTTATCACCTCATACCAACCTGTTTACAAACAACTATCTAAGGAAGTTGGGAACAATGGCGAAACAATGCCCACACCAACTAAAACCTGAAGAGATAGAGAGAGTTGAAAAAAGATCTAGAAGGAGAAAGATAATTATTCAAATAGTTATATTAAACCGTTGAGGGCACAGGTCTTTGTCTTCTTTTAGAGGAGCTGTTATTCTTTCAGGTAAGAAAGCTATCATTGAAGATTAGCTTTCAGTGTTTATTTCTTCATGTTCAAACTTTGTTCTTGCAACATTTGTCAGTCTTGATACAAATTTATTATCAATTTTGGCATTGGAGTTTGCTTTCATATGTGCATGGTGTTTGATTGAACGCTTCATATGTTGGCTGTATGAGTTATCTGAATATCATGTATTGTTAGTGATTGCTTTTTTTGTTATTTTTTTATGGCACAAGTGAGGATATTTAATCTCTTAGTGTTAGGGAGAAAGGCACTCTTTAAATTGGCCAATTATTTTTAACATTTACAAATAAACCAAAATATGAGTATGATAATTATGTCTTTAGCAATTTATCTTTTGTATTGAGTAGATGATCTACTTGGTGATTTAAGATTGATGTATGATGCAACCCAAACATTCTTTAGCGTATCACCCCTGCTGAACAATTGTAATAGGAAGCTTCCAATCACATTTATCTCTAGATACCTACCACTTTTACAAGTAATTGTAAATTCTTATAGAAAATTTTGCTTATATTAATATGAAATTGCAGGAGATGAAATGGCAAGAGTGATCTGGAAATCAATAAAAGACAAGGTGGATGTTCTTTTTCTTATATATATATTTTTCATCTAGTTGAAGGTCAATTTTATACGAAATCACTCTTTGAACGACACTGCAGCTTATTCTTCCATTTGTGGAGTTGGACATAAAGTACTTTGATTTAAGCCTTCCCTATCGAGATGCTACAGATGACCTTGTTACGTTGGAGAGTGCAGAAGAAACTCTCAAGTAAACATTTTTCTTAAAATATTTTGTTTTAGCTCTAGCCACTTTTGCAAGAGTTAGTTTCTCTTGATGAGCAAATTATTGTAAGCTCATTTAATTCCAATTTTTGATATTGGCATGCCATTTTTTTGCTTTTTATTATTGTATTGATGTTTCATTTTGCAATAAATGCATTTACATTACCCAAAATTGAAATTATTGACCCATGTGTTAATGCTTGCCATTGCAATTATGCTTGTCACTATCAATTATCATGAATATGCAACAAGAACAATAACAATAACACTAAACTTTAGTGCTACTAAGTGGACTCGACTCCATCAGATTTTGTCTCAGCCATGCTCTATTAAATAAAGAGCCCTTTATAAGCTTTAAGTATGAGACATTTCTAACATTTTCTTACCATGTCATTTTTTAATTTACTTTTTCCTCTTTTAATATGGGTAAAACTCTTTGACTTTCCTAATCGGGGAATCTAATGTTATATACTTAATATTCCTAAATCATATAAAATCACACATCCACCTTGAGCTTAACAGGGCTTCTCTACCTTTTATTATATCCTTATGCATATACCCACACATCCACCTTAGTATCCACATTTATCAATGTTCTATTATGCAGGTTAACATTTTATCCTATATAATGTTGTTGGTATATAATTTTTTGTTTGAAGAAGTTGTGCCTTAAATAAGACAATTATATGATCGGTGAAATTTGAAGTCTTGAATTGTCAAGTGGTCAAACACATAGGCTCAATCATTGAGCTATATACCATTCCCAATTTTGGTATATTAGGTGGTTTTTTTTTTTGCAAAACACCGTAAAATCATTCGTCCATTTCATTCAATCATATTATTAAGCATGTTGCTTTTTATTTTGCCATTATATTGTATAATTGATCCAAGACATTTGTCTCTCACTTTGTTGATATATAGCCATTAATTGTTACATCCTTGATATTATAATTCATTTTACATTTAAACTAGCGTTCAAAATACTTCATTTTGCTTTTGTTAAGATGAATTAGGACTTGCTTTTTGTGCATAACCTTGCTTAGCACATATTTGCTTTTTCATCTTTGCTTAGTTTATTTAACTTGAGCTTAAATCGAATCTTTTCAGCTTACTCAATTTATCAAGCTTATTTAGCTTAACATTTATACTATATAATTAATTTTATAATTGCTAATTAATTGAATTATTATATATTATTAATCAATTAATTAACATAATTAACAAATAGTTAACATTATAGTTTATATATTTATTAATCATTAATTAATTGATGTAATTAAATAGAAATAAGTGTTATTAATATAATCAAATGTTAATTAACATATTAATTATTAATGTATATACTAATTAATTATTTAAGAATTAACTAATCAATCAACATACTAGTTAACAATTAACATAATTAATATGTTTATTGTAATTAATAAATTAAAATGTATTGATTAGTACTTAATATATAAATAGTTAGTAATTAACCTAATTGATTAAGTACGAATGTTTAAATTACTAATAAAATATTAATTAATAGCCATCATATTAATTATTAATTAATGACCTTTGTTAATTTAGTAATTGACATATTTAATTTATGATCAATACATATTAATTAGTAATTAACAAAATGAATTAATAATTAACTTTATTAATATAAATAAATAATTAAAAACATATAATTAATAATTAATGTAATTGTTAATATATAATCATTGCAATTAATCATTACTTAATGATATAATCATTAATGTATTAATTAGTAATTGTTATAATTGTTTACTAATAAATCAATTATTAATTAATATATAAATTAATTGTCATATAAATAATTAATTAAAATATTAATAATAATATAAGTAACATAATTTATTAAGTAATTTAATATAAATTAATGCATTGATTATTGATTAGTATAATTGGGAAATTTGCAAAAATACTCCACTTATTTTAATTTGGCCAATTTATTATCATATTATTCAATTTGTCCAATTTAGCCTATCATCTATTTTAATTTGTTTAATTTGGTCTCTCAACTATTCATTTGAGCGCAATATAGTTATAATAAATTCAAATTTAGGGATTAAATTGATATTTATATGAGTAGTCGTTGGACTAAATTGATAAGATCAGGAGAATGCCGTTGTGGAACATATATAAGGTGATTTAGGAGAAACTTGCGATTGGTGTGGGGAGAGTACCGTTGCCAATGTTGGAGATTGGAAGAGTTTGTCCACTTCCGACTGTTACGTGATCATTACCTTGATAGGATTCAACTATGGATAGATTATTAAAATCGTTAGTGACATGAGTTGAAGCCCTTGAATCAAGGTACCAACTATAGTTAGTCGGCCCGTCGATTCGTAGAGCTACTAATTGATTTGGAATGTCGTGGTAATTGATGTTCATTTTGTGTTAATAGTCCTTGGCCGAGTGTCCATGCTTGCAGTAGTTGGCATTCGATGTAGGGAGATTTGGGGATTTTTTGTGCCGTTGAGGTGCCTTAAAATAATATTAGAGATCTTCCACGTCCTTTGGCCTCTGCTATGTCTACCTTACCTTGGAGCCGACCCGAGAATAAGGATAGATGGTGGTTGTTATCGATTGGAGGCGGGTTGCTGAGTTGAATGTCTTTGTGAGAATTTTGTTGAACATTGATTTCTTAACTGCAAAGGAGGGAGTATAGATCATTCAAGCAGATTGGCGTAAGTTTGGTTGTGATGGCTGTTTTGAAGGTTTGATAGGCGGAGGGGAGACCATTTAGAGTTAAAGGATGATATCTCTGTTTTCGACTTTGGAGCCAGCGACATCAATCTTTTTCACTAATGATTTGATTTTGGAGAGGTATTCGTGCATCCTATACACTGTGAAGTTTGTTCTTGAGTTGTATGACTCAAGATCGATTGGTGGACTGTAAACATTTGGCTAGAATGTGCCACACGTTGTAAGAATCAGCCTCCAAGATATATGGAAGGTTTGAGGGAGATATAGTGGAGGGAAGGGTAGCAGTCAGATTTCTGTCAGTTGAGATCCAAGAGGCGTAATTGGGGTTGGCTGCTTGTGGTGTTAGATCGAACCTGTCAAGCTGTCCCTGCTGATTATTGGCTTTGAACAATTGAGATACATGGGCTCTCCAAATAGGATAGTACTCTGAGGAAAGGGGGGTGTGGATCATAATCTTTATGTTTGACATTAGGAATTTAAGATCTTTTGGTTCAGTGATGAAGGTGGAGTTGCTGCTATAACTCGAGCTATCGCTCGATTGAGATTCGACATTCGTCGATTCCATTACGAAGGGATCTGGCGGAGTGTGTCGGTTTCTCAAAATTAGAGAACAGACGAAGCAGCAAACGAGCATATATCTGGGCGGGCGTACTGATTGATATGGAATTGACGAAGGATCTGGGTTTATGCAAAGTTTAGGGAAGAAGAAGAAGCTAGCGTTTAGGAAGGTGCTTGCTCTGATATCGTGATAAGAGCGGGAAAGAGATGTAGAACCAAAGAGAGGAGAGCAAAATAATGTGCGATTATTTATTCAATGTGTAGATGGTTCGGTACATGTGTATTTATAGCTACAATAGAGTAAATAGTAAGGTCCTGATTGGATCAAGATTGCGTTGATAGTTGAGATTGTTTCAGGTTGTTATTATATATTAGACATATTTAATAGTCAAGGGACTAAAATAAGCATATTTATTTGTGATGTCCCAACATTCGGGTGGTCACATACCGCATGATCATATTGAGCAATTTTTGAGAGAAGAGATCATACACATACAAAAAGTCAATGATATTTCTCATTCATTTTAAAATTTCATATTACAAAAAAAAGATCTTCATCGTACATCACGAACATTGTTCAACAAAAGAGAAAATAAGAGATAAAAAGTTAAAGTAGCGCCGTCGTAGATCTATCAGCAGTTTGATAATTTAAGATTTAAAGTTCTTGTCCAGGCTCTTCCAGAAGTACCTGGCCTGGTATTGTACAGAAAACAATACCGGGATTGGAATTCCCAGTAATTTGATAATACTCTAAGTACCACAATAAATAAAATGATATAACATTTTTATAAAAGCAGATATAAGGATAAAAATGCACGAAAAATAAGGAAATAGCGCAAAAGAAAAAAAACTTTCCTGCCACGAGTGTTATCACAAAGATGTTGGTTACTTGATGTCTTTTTTTCTAATAACCAACCACGAATGTTACAACCACGAATAAAATGATGTTGGTTACTTGATGTCATTTTTCCAATAACCAAGCATGGAAAATAATTTTGGTTATTTGATATCTTTTTTCTAATAACCAGCCACGAATGTTACAACCACGAATAAAATAATGTTGGTTACTTGATGTCATTTTTCTAATAACCAATCAAAAATGTTACAACCAAGAAAAATGATGTTGGTTATTTGATGTCTTTTTTCTAATAACCAACAACGAATGAAGTGACGTTGGTTCTGAATAACCAACCAAGCTTTGAATGAATTTGGCTCAAAGCAAATAAGCGAAGCTAAGCAGTGATAAATTATAAAAAGTAATACATGTCATATACTGGGTACCTTTATTCTTTAAGATTCAAAGTTTGACAGTTCGACTTTTGGATTTGCATTTAGATTTTAGATATTTTTAAATTAGTCTTTTTAATCCAATGTTCTTAGGAGTAATTTCTATCTTCTTTTCCATTCTATTTTTCTTTCGCTTTACATTAGGTTAGTGTTTTTATTAAGATAATAATAATATACAAAAGTAAAAGACATGATGGAAATTAATTGTAGAAAGTAATAATAATTATAAAACATTAGAATGAAAAGTGCCTGAATGGAAAAATAGCCATCTTATAACATATGCAGTTGTTTATCATTATTGATTAATGATAACAATGCTAATGTGATGACATAAAGTTTATTCTATTTAATTTCATAATAATGAAATATTAAGTATATAAAATGAAACACATAATAGTAAAATCTCCTCATTTTTACCTCATTTCCCTTTCCTCTTACCTAGGATAGTATTGTCGGGAGGCTGAGGGAGCCGGACGGCTGCTGGAGGTGGCAGAAGTGGCTAGCTGGTGGCCGGAAAGAGGAGGGCTGCTGCTGGAAGGGGAGGGCTGTTGCTGTTTGGAGGGGTTTGAGAGGGGTAAGGAGGGCTGCTGCTGTTTTGGAGAGCCGGGAAGGGGGCTGGTTCGGTTGGAGGGTCCAAATGTGGTGCCGGGATGGCTGCCGGGGTTGCCGGAGTGGCTGCCGGGGCTGGTGGCTGGCTGGGAGAGGAGAGGGGGCTGCTAGTTGGGAGAGGGGAGGGGGAGAGGGTTTAAATAAAAAGAGGGGGGGAGAAGAAGATGAAGGGTCAAAAGATGGGGGTGGGGGAAAATGAAAAACTAAAGGATTATTTTGAAAATTTACTTAAAGCTAAAATTTTCGTATTTTTTTGCCGTTTGGCACCCAAATACAACGAAACTTGACACTGAGATGTGTTATGATGTAATGAACATCCTGACGCTAAAAATTTTAGATTCAGACAAATATTTTATTTTATAATAATTTTTGAAATTTTAAACTTCAAAAATTAATTTAGGTTAAACCGACGATTCAAAATTGATTAAATATCAGGAGTAATTTTTTAAATAATATCCTTAACATAACGACACAAAAATCGATGAATTCGGACACGTATTTCAATGTCTTGATTTTTACTAAATTTAAAATTTTTGGAAAAATTATGCGAGAGTTTCCGTTATCTGGATTTCTCCCAAACTACGACACTTTGATCTAAAAATTTATTTCTAGAGGTATTTTTGTTTGCCCTAATTTAAAATTCTCCGGGATCCTAATTTCTAAGGTGGGATTTGACCTAGTTTGCAAAGTAACGACCTCGGGTCGTTACATTATTAGTCAGGGGCTAAATTGACAAAACTAAAATAATATTTAGACTATTTTGATAAATGCATCTAATTAATTAATTAATGATTAATTAATTTTATTTTAACATATTCTTAATCTTGAATCAATCATATTTTATTGGGATTTTAACATACCTACCCCAAATTTACTTTTATTTTTCAAATTTAATACAACTTCTTTAGATATTTCATATATACCAATAACAAAAAAAATCATCTAATCACATTTTAGTATGTAAAGTTTATATAAATGAAAATTTATATCTAAAATATGCAAAAAAAATAAATTAAGAAAGATAAAAAAAAGTTATTTTTATGTTAAAATGTGGCTTTCTTGTTAAATATTTAAAAGGTTTGATATTTAAGAAAATTGTGTTAAATTTGTAAATTAAAAGAAGTTTGTGGTATGTATGTTCATTTAGTTTAATATTTTAATCCAACTTTATTTAATCTTCAATTGAATATTTAGTAGATTAGCTAAGTTTAATTCCTAATCTAATCCACAATCTAACAACCCCTAAGCAATGCTGTGTTCAATCAAAATTTAGGACCCATATTAAGACTTAATTTAACTTTAATAAAAAAAGTTAAGCTAAGTTAACAGATAAGTTAGCTAAGCTATTTAATTCACGAAGAAGTTACAATTACTTAATTCTAAAAACCTCTTCGTTTCATAACTGATTTAGTTGCTATAAAGTTGGTGGGTGATGACTGCTTGGGTTCTGGTGGTAGTTGATTAGTGGCAGTGGAATTTGTGGGTGTGGCGATTAGTTATGGTTGTGGGTAGTACCCGTCCTATAATGACAGTGGCAAGGGGAAACAATTGCCATGGGTGGAAACGACCATTAGGGTGGCATCGACCATGGGTTAGGGGTGGTGGCTGACAAGCATTGCCAGTTGGCCAGCTAGTGGAGGATGCTTGCGCTGATAACAACTACCGGGATGGTTGCTACGGAGGTAGTAATGGTTGGGAAATTTTTGTCATCCTTATCAAGCTTTTGTTATGTGTACGAGCACGTGTGCGTGTGCACTTTTTGTTTTTTTGGTGAGTATGCGAGTGTATATAAGATGTAAATAACATTGCTTAATTGATTTTTTGTTGGATCAATTTTTCTTAAATCATAATATAAATTTAGTTCTGTAGGTTTTCTTAAACATATATGCATATAATTTCAACATATTTATGCATATACTTATATATTAATACAAAACAGCAACTACACCATGCCTTAATCACACTTAGTGTGGTTATCTACTTGAATCCCCTGTTTCCATTGTGCATAATTGAATAGAAGCCTATCACTAACTTAAAAATAGAGAATATTCTTTCTCAAAGTTTTACTCCTTGTTGTTTTTGATCTTCCATGTCCTCCTTTGACATGGGCAAAATTCATAAACTTTTAATATGCTCGAACCATCTAAGATGGCATTTTCTAATCTTATCCACTATTGGAGCAACTCCAACTTTGCTACGATGAACTTATTTCTCATTCTATACTTACAAATAAGTATACCAACTAATCTACCTTAGCATCTTCATCTTTTTTACACTTATTTATGAATAAATTTCTTCTTGTTAGCCAAAATTCAGCTCATATAACATAGCTTGTTATCGAATTGCTCTGTAAAATTTTTCTTTTAGACGTGAGTGGGTTTTTCTGATTGCAGAGCACTCTAGAATTGCTACTTTTCATTTATAAGCTTGAATCTTGTTAATTACATCACTCTCTCTTTCACCATTATTTTGAATAATAGAGCCAAGGTAGTCAAACCTCTTGTTCTTCTTGATCACAACACAGCCTCAATAGTTGTCCTAGATATTAGAGTTTTTTTTTTTTACTGTATCTCTATTCTTATTAATTAACAAATGTCATAAGCAAATAGCAGCACTAAGGAACCTCCTCTTGCATGTGCTTAGTTAGAACATTCATAATTTAAGCTAAAAGATCTGGACTAGGAGCCGAGCCTTAATGCAATCTAATAATAATAAAAAAATCTTTGGACAAGCGACCTTGTGATTAATCACATGTTCTAACCCATTATACATATCTATAATAATATCAATATGCTACACAAATTTCTTCTCTTTAAATCTCTTAAAAGTACTTTTTTTAGTACTTTTTCATAAGCCTTGTCAAGACCAATAGAAATTAAATAAAGATTTTATTTATTTTTCTTAATTTTTCATCAAATCTCTTTAGTAAATGTATGACTTCCACGATAGTTCTGCCTGACATAAAACTAAATTGATTTAAATTTCGATGTTGCTGGGTTCTAAGTCTTGGATAAGAAAGGAGGATGGTTGCGTTAAGTAATCGATAACCGACATAATTTTTTGTTGAATCTTTTTATGACTTGAATTCTTTAAATATATCTATATATTAATAAATAATTAAAAATAGGCTTTAATAATTTCAAATTTAGGAAAATATTAATGGAATATTATGTTATGCTGGTGAATGAAATAAGGAAACAGTGACCAAGTGGTGCAATCAAATTTTGTTACTCACGTAGCTTTTATATATAAAAGAAAGGTGTAATTGCTGATAGGATTACAAATGGAGAGTTTCAACTGCCATCCTTTTAGCTTTTACCATGTAGTTTAAATTTACCGCATGCCTGGGACAAATCTATTCTATTGTGCTTTCTTAAAGCTATCTCAATTTTTTAGGATATCTTAAATGCCGCCATCTCAAAAGCTAGGCAGAAATCAAATTATAGCCTAGTTGCTTCATATAGCAAGCACCACACACAATTTGGAGTTGCCCCTTGCTTTCCCCCATCACCGCCACATTTGCTAGAACCATGGCTCTATAGCTGTTGATCACTGCTAGCCACCTACCATTTTCTTCGCCTTACTTTGTTTCCTGTCTGCCACTACCTCCTTTCCTACGTTGCCACCTTCCACGTACCACCGATTCACTGTTGTCAGCCTCGTTAGCAGCTATTATTGCCAGATTGTCACCACCATATTGTCGCCCACTGCTGGACCCTCTCAACTGGCCATCACTGCTCACCGCTAGCCATCACCACGGCATGCTGCCGCTAGCCATTGACTTCCACCACTGCCATTGCGCCATTGCCAATACCGGCCGTTGCTTCCTGCTGCCCGCCTTCGATGGTTGTCACCTGCTAACTGCCACCTAATGTCGACCATATCATTATCACTATCTTAGAAGGGTACATATGTAATTTTGTGACATTAGGATATTGACAGCTAAATTAAAGCAATACTAACTCTTAGGGCCTGCTTTGTTTAAGGCATATCTTGGACAAATTCTTGCTTAAGCTGTGCTTTTGCTAAGAGGTTAATTATTGGTTGATGTGACTTAAGCTGACTTATACTGAATTAAACCAGGGATAAGATAAGCTAAGCTTGAAATGAACAGGTCGATAGCTTTTTATACACTGTAGCTTCAGACTAACTTATTAAGAAAACTGCAATTGTCTTTGTCTGTTCACACAATTTTTTCAATTTTAAATTGATTAAAACTCTAACTGTATTTATTTTAGTTTTGAGTTTTTAACATAGAAATCATCCTCTGATAATGTTGCAATGATAAGGTACAGGTGTTTATCTGCAAATAGAATACGAGTTGCAATAAGCTACCAAAGGGAAAAAATATTCACCAACTATGAATCTATTGGCTGAACCTTTAATTAATTTGTAGATCTTTGATATTAAGCTAAACAGATACATTATTTCATTGTAGATATAATGTTGCGGTCAAATGTGCAACTATTACTCCAGGCAAGTTTCAATTGGAAAATATGTATTCACATTGGCTGATTTTTGAGAAGTCAGCGTAGTACTGTTATGTAATATATATATACATATTTATATTTATTGCTGCTTTCCCTTCTTGTACTATGGGTTGACAGATGAAACTCGAGTTAAGGAGTTCAATTTGAAGTCCATGTGGAGGAGTCCAAATGGAACAATTAGAAACCTTTTGAATGGTTGGAGAACAAGCTATAATTGAACATTAGCTTCAGTATTAATATATTATTTATTATGATACTGCACTTGCCTTATGCGCAGGCACGGTGTTCAGAGAGCCAATTTTATGCAAGAATGTTCCAAGGCTAATTTCAGGTTATTGTGAAGGACACTAAATTCTGCAACTTTAAACTTTGTTGTGTTACGACTTCGTAATGTGTATTTTCAGGGTGGACAAAACCAATATGTGTTGGAAGGCATGCTTTTGGCGATCAGTACAGAGCTACTGATATGATTGTAAAAGGGCCAGGGAAGCTTAAAATAATATTTGGTAGGCTCTAATGGGTTCTTATTTGTAGGCAATATACCTCAAAAAATACAACTTAATCCTTTGTTGTTACATTTAATTAACTACCTAATGTAATAATGCTTTCATCCCATACTTAAACATTTTTAGAAGGTAAAGAGGAACATGTTGATTTAGAGGTCTTCAATTTCACTGGGGAAGGTGGTGTGGCATTGTCCATGTACAATACTGATGAGGTTTAATAAATTGCAGCCTTACGGATGATATTACAAGCGTTTTTTATCTTAGTTTTAAAATAGCTTTTTTTACAGTCCATCCGTGCCTTCGCTGAGTCTTCAATGACCACCGCTTACCAAAAAAAGTGGCCACTATACCTTAGCACCAAAAATACCATTCTGAAGAAGTATGATGGAAGGTACGGTGCTGTATAGTGCTAAAATCTGAAATATACCATGTATTGTCATTAAAGCTTGTTTCAGCCTTTTTCTACTAATTTTTGGTCGCTTGATGTAATTTATTTTTAGATTCAAGGACATATTCCAGGAGGTTTATGAATCTAAGTGGAAATCCCAGTTTGAAGCTTCTGGTATATGGTGAGTGTTTCAAGCATCAATGAAAATGATAGTTGGAATGCCGCTGATATTCCTTGTTTGCTATTACTAATAGGTATGAACACCGCTTAATTGATGATATGGTTGCCTATGCTGTCAAGAGCGAAGGTGGTTACGTGTGGGCTTGCAAGAATTACGATGGTGATGTGCAGAGCGACTTTTTAGCTCAGGGTCTGAATTTCTTTCTTGTTTTTCTACTTTTTTTATTGATATTTATCAAAGCCCAAAGGTTTTCACATTAAGAACCAGTTCATTGTGATAGCCATTTACTCTATTCATTTATTCATATTCTTTTTTTTTTTTCATTTTAATTCTACAGGGTTTGGCTCACTTGGTTTAATGACATCAGTCTTGGTACGTATATTGTATGAACTGTAGATTTGTTAATTTTTATATACAAAAGTGTTGTATAAAAATGGTAGATGCCTTCGGATTTTAAACTGGCATGTGAGATATTGGCAGTTTATTTGCATTCTTAGGCAATCATTAACAGGTTTGGATTCTGACTTTTTGAACTTTGTTTGAAATTAATGGTTATGTGCATCAATTATCTCGTTTTTTAATTGGGAACTACCAACTTATAAAAAATTCAAAATTGTGCAATTAGTGAAGGTGTTTATGCTTTAGGTTCGTTGTTTTTCAATTAACAGTCAAATCAACTAACACAGGAGAAATTGATTAGTGCATGTGGTCCAATTTTCATACTATCTTGAAGGCTTAACCTTCCTAGTTTAAAAGCAACCTTGTAGAAATACAACACCAGCCATATTTGTATTTATGTATTTATGCATTTACCACCTAACTGAACTCCACTGCTGTCTCTACTGTTTTTCTGTTGAAATTTAATTAATGAACAATGGTATGAGTATAATAAAATACGACAAGGAATACTTATTTGAATAAAAAATACCGTCTGGAATTCTCCAAACCAACCTGGCAGCATGGACAAGAAAGGGCGTGCTCAGCACAAAGTGAACTTAAGCTGGATGACAAAAAGAAGTATAATCATTGTTCATTTTTTCTTGAATAAAGTAGTGGAGTTAACTAGTTATGGTTTGTTTTGTTAACCTCAACTATAAATATACAAGGTCCCAGGTAGAATACTAATAAAACTGTGTGAATTGAGAAATGCATTTTTCCTCATATCAAGAAACTTATTTTTTTCACATGATATCGGATCCGCAAGATTCAAGAATAGCAGATAGTGCAAATAGTACATCATCTTTCTCTTATTCAAGAATTGCAAAAAATTCTTCAAGCCCTTATTATTTTCCACCCAAATGAAAATCCATCCCTTATCTTAATCACCCAATCTCTATTTGCACCAATTATCATACATGGGCAAGAACCATGGGGATGGCTCTCCTCTCCAAGAATAAGCTCAAATTTATAGATGAGTCAATCAACGTTTCAAGCTTGGGAGAGATGTAACACGATGGCAGTCTCTTGGCTATTTCAAGCCGTAGCTCCCTCAATATATTTAACCATCGTATAGTTGGACGCATTGAACATTTGGGACGACTTTAAAACAATATATCTTCAAGATGATGTATTCAAGTTATTTGATTTACAGTAAAAGTTATGTTCCATTATCCAAGAAAATATGAGTGTGATTGATTATTATAGTAATATGAAAGTTATTAGGGATGAATTAATGGATCTCAGACCCATGATTATTTATAATTGCAATCCGCCCTGCTCATGTGGTGCTTTACAAGTTATGAGAAAATAATATGAAAATGACTCTCATTAAATTTATAAAGGGCTTAAATGAAAATTGTTCAGTGTTGAAGACACAAATTAAGGCAATGGATAAGTTGTTGGAAATCAGTGAAGTCTTCAACCTACCATTACAGCATGAAAGAGTTACAGGCACAAATATGCAGAAAAGTGTTGAGTCTAGTGTCTTTTAGACTAAGAAAATGTAGCCTGCAACTAAAGTCTTCAAAATTTCAGATATGCAAATGAAAATTATGCGATAAAAGCAAGTAATAACACCTTTGCAAAACCACAGGATAATGGAAATTTTAAGAAGCATTATCTGGCAACAGAATGTTAAAAAGCCACTGTGTAGTAGTCATTGCGGCGTTTTGGGACACACAATTGACTAATGATACAATAAGCATGGATACCCACCTAGGACTAAAGCAAGAAGCAGACAGAGTTCAAGTTATATTAATCAAATGTTTCTAGCATTCCGAAGAAATGCAAATCATTAATGAAAATATACAAAGTTAATTCAGTTGCTGAAGTCAACAAGGAATGTGGCTAGAAATGCTCAAATAAACACTTTGTTAGCCAATTTTATTTCAGGAGTGTAATTTCATGTTTCAATAATTCAAATAATGATGCTTGGATAATAGATTCTGGGGCCATGGATGACATTGTATTTTATGAAATATTTTAGTGAAAACAAAAGAGTACAAAACACCAAGCAGACTACCAAATAGACAAAAGGTTGCAGCAAATATATTGGAAAAATTCATCTATCACCAGGAATTAAGTTAGATGAAGTTTAATATGTTCATGAAGTCAATTTTAATCTGATAGTTACAAGAAAAATTAGCAAAACAGCAAAAGAAAGAAGTGCTGTTTCATATTTTTGCATGACAAATGCGTAATACCAGATATGTAGGCCAAACTCTGTTCAATGTAGATATAGATATCAATAGGAACAAAGTACACTATGCAGTGTATCTGTAGTTCAAATCTCTAACATTCCATCCGGACACTTGTCAAATCCTAGAATTAAGATTTAAACATTAGAAACAGATCGAGTTCCTAGAAGAGTCACATTGTGAGGTGCTACTTTGCAAAGCAAAAAAGAATGCCATTTGCATTGAGTAATTCAGTTGTAAACAATGCATTTGATTTAGTTCTTATGGATATTTGGGGCCATTCCAAGAGGAATCATTTTGTGCCCATAAGTATATCTTATCAATAGTAGTTGATAACTCCAATTACACAAGGATTTACAAGTTAAAACAGAAATCTGAATTTAGGACTCATATTCGAAGTTTAATAACATAAATTATCACACAATTTCAAATAAAGTGCACAAAGCTGATAATGGAATGGAAATTTAGGAATATAACATAAAACTAGCTGCGTATATACCTTACAACAAAACAACACAGTGGTGCACAAACATCAATGTATTCTAAATGCAGCTAGAATATTGTAATTTCAACCAAATCTTCAATTTGTTTGTTGGCAGATTGTGTTCCACATACTATCTTTCTCATTAATAGAATACCATCACAATTACTTGTTGATTTAACATCATATAAGGCTTTATTTAAAAAGCCTTCAAATCTTGAGAATTTGTTGATCTTAGTGTGCTTAGCCATAGGCATTCAACAATACAATCACCGAAAGATTTAATTTAAGAGCAGTTAAGTATGTATTTTTCGATTCTTCCCAAGGCACAAAAAGATACAAACTGTTATGTGCAAACAAAGTAGTTTTTGATTTTACATAAGGTTCATTCCTATGAGAACATCGTCCTTTAAGATATTCATTTTATAACTATGAATTTTATTGATCAAAAATTGATTATATTTGCAAATCCGACATTAACTCTTGCATGATCTAGCAAAGTTCTAAGGTCAAACCCATTGGGACATAAATAATTGATTAGCCAATAAACAATATTAAAATGCTCTTATTTATGAGTAGTAATTTATGAATGTATATATATATATATATAAGGAATAAAAATTATATATGAATAATGTATATATAATAAAGAATTATTGTTGTTTTTTTATTTAAATAGATTCACATGCTTATAATTAAACATTGATTATGCTTGTATATTATTATTAGCATAATTAAATAATGTCACTCATTAAAGGAACATTTTATTAATAAATATTAAAAAAACAAGGAATGATTTGCAATTATTAGGAGCCATAAAGCTCCAAAATAAGAGTAGCTTTGAGTGCAAATTTCTATGTAAAGCCCTTTTGGGTAAAAAATTTCAGAAGGAGTAGCCTTTTTTTAGAGGTGGTGGAGGGAAAGCTTTTTATGGATAAAACTCCTATAGGAGTAGTCTTTTCGAACAAATCTTGAACAAAGCTGCTATGGATAAAATTTCTATAGGAGTAGTGCAAGGAAAAAACATGAAAGCTTTTATGAGTAAAGCTCCTTAGGAAGCAGGCTCCTTTGTGTAAAGGGGTGCGAGGAAAAGCTTTTTATGGGTAAATCTTTTTTGGGAGTAGCCTCTTTAGTTAAGTGGTGAGATGTTACAAAATATTCCAGAAAATGCAAATCTTAAGTATATATATTTTAAATTATGATATTTATGTATTCTATTCAAAGTTTCAAAGAATTATGAGATTAATCAGTAAAGGCATAAATGCTATTATTTATGTTAATAAAAGGATAATATTCTTATGATAATTGCTAAATGATAATGTGAAAAGATAATTATGAAATATTTCTTATATTTAAATAATTAATATTTATCATATAAGATTTATTAAAAGCTTATAAAAGTAATATAATTTTTAACATTATAAAATCAGCATACACATTGCTTTAGGACAGGGATATGCCACAATGCTACTATGTAACTTATCCACAGCACCAACATATTTACGTTTTAGGACTTACTGATAAAATCAAGCTGACATGCAAATGGGTTCCACACGATAGGTACACTTATTTAGTTTGTTTCTTGCATATATATAAATTGAAGTGAACTGGAAGACGAAAAGTGTATTTGCAGTTGTCTTTTTTAAATAAAGAAGTAGAGCGAGTTAGTTATGGATTATTTTGTTAACATGGACCATTAATGTATGAGTAGTCCCAGGTAGAATAATAAGAAAACTGTATGTGTAACTGAGAATCACACTTGTCCTTATCAAAAAACTTATTCTTCAACATTTTGAAGTTTGCTTGACTCGTGTTTTGTTTACCAGCTTATAAAAAATTCTTGTTTGCGCATTTAATGAAGGTGTCAATGCTTTAGATTTTTTTTTTCATTTAATGGGTGAATTAACTAACACTGTGAGAAATTTATTAGTGCATTTTGTCTAATTTTCATGTTACCGTGAAGGCTTGATCCCCAGGTTTAAAAGCAACCATGCAGAAATACGATACCAGACTAGTTTTTATATTGAAATAATATTGAAGGTCACTGTAGCCTCAACTGTTGTGCTGTTAAAAATAATTACAGCATCAATAATTTTTTTAGATTATACAACAAGCTCCAGCTTGAAATTTTCAAAGACGCTACATGATGAAGTGACTATAACACGGCCATACTAGTTATTTTCTAATTCTGCAGCGTATGTATATAGCCTTTACTATCAGTAAAAAGGCAACTCTTACCGTTTGGATTCTTTTGTTCCAGGTCTGCCCTGATGGAAAGACAATCGAAGCTGAGGCAGCACATGGCACAGTCACTCGCCACTACCGTGTTTACCAGAAAGGAGGTGAAACTAGCACAAACAGCATTGCCTCAATTTTTGCCTGGACACGAGGTTTAGCACACAGGTAAGCCAATATTATACACCTTTCATTCTTATCTTTTATCTTTTTAATAAACGTAGAGAAAATTAGTAGCACAAGAAAAAGGCAGAGCAAAAGAGCTCCACATCAGATGAGTTCTTATATGTGTGCTGTTTTTTCAGCCACATATATGCATATATATATTAGGGCTGACTTTGAGTCGAGTCAGCCCAGACTGTTCGAGTTTGAGTCATTTCAAATAGGGTTCGAGTCAACATCAAAAAATGTTTTGAGTTCGAGTTTCGAGTTTCGGATCAAATTACCAGCTTTATATATATATATATATATATATATTAAGGGACGAGATGCAGTGGAACGCTAACTCTAGTGACGCAATCAGAACGGCGACGCGATGTGACCGATGCGTGGATGCTTGAGCCGATGTGTCGAGTGCGATGACACCAGCAACAAGACTGATTTGGCTGATGGACTGCATTCTATTTGGCCCTCAGTTATAGATTCACAAGAGGTATGTTGTAGGGAGGTCCTAAGCCTTTATACAAAATCCTCTCTAATGTTTGCTCCTACCTCAGTTCCTTGATGTGCTGATTAGCTCCTCACTCCCAATCGGTATCAAACCGATCTCGATACTGAGAAGTAAAGTGATCCTCATCTTGTCCAGTGAAGAGATAGACATATTGGCAAAGCCAATTGAGTTCACCTTGGTAGGGAAGTTTCACAATGATAAGCCCCCTATTCTTGTAATTTAAATTTTTTTCAATGATATGGGATTGTCGTTATCGCATAGCATTGGGTTGATTGATCACCGACATGTCCTAAAAAAGCCTATGTGTGAGCAAGACTATATGAGACTCTTCTCAAGGGGGTCTTATTTCATATCAAATGCTCACATGAAAATTCTTGAAGTGGACAACCTCCTTTGAATCGAGCTGTGAATATAGTCCGGTATAGATTAACTTTCCTTTAATTAAAACACATTCGATTAATCATGGTAATCTTTACTTCTTGGGATCATATTTCAGCAATCCTCTCAAAGTAGATTTTGCTACGAAAAATTTGCTTAGGCCGTCAGTAGCTCAAGTCATTATTGAAATTGATGTTGCCGAGCAGTCCGAAGACATAATTTGGATTGGAGATGAGTCCAATGGTTATTATCAATAAATGTGGTTTGAAGATTTGCCTTCTTTCTGCTCAAGTTGCAATTTCATTGGACACAACCCGCATCTTATTACAAAGAATAGAGTTAGTGCTCAAAAGCCTATACTTAGAGCCAAGACCAGATTGGCGTATGTTCCAAAAATAGGACCTGTTATGGATAGCACCCCATTGATTAACACAAATACAATTGAAGTTGATATTGTGGTTGTCGGTGGGCTGGCTTGTGACGACCCCAATATTGAAAATCACTTAACTCAATATTGATGCGTCACCACAATACATAATACTAGATTAGAAGAAAACTAATCCAAATCAATAAGTATTGTGTTTGGCCAAAGATTTAGAAGAGGGTCTTAAGTTAAGATGGAAGGGGAGTTATGAATAGTGTTTAGAAGTTTGTAAATAAAGATGCAACAGATGAATTTAAGAATAAAAGTAAAATAGATTTGAACATGCAAATTATGAAAGAAGACATGAGATTACAATTTAAGCAATTGACATGAGTACATGCAATAGTAATCTAAAATAAATAAATTACTTATATTTAATCCTAGATATGAGATTCTAATTATTTATGGGGAAATTAACATGTGAATTATGGGTCTATATTTTTTCCAAATATTCTAAGTCTAGATTTTCTTAAAATTTTTGGCAGTCTCCTTTGTAAATGATTAAGGAAACACCTGCAGAAGTACATGCAATACTCCCATTCCAATGGGAGTTATAATTTAAAAGAAAAGACAACCTAAATTAATATATATTTAATCTACTTTAACTCTAATCCTAATATAGAGTTCAATTCTTTTTATAGGATTGCTCATTTCCAAATCTATAATAGAGTTCAATCCTTTTTATAGGATTGCTTATTTCCAATTCTAAATAGAGTTCAATCTTTTTTATAGAATTGCTCATTTCCAATTCTAAAAGTTAAAGGGAGAAAAGTACATGTGTAACAATTGTCTACTCTATTATTTATTTCATCATGACATTCAATTTTCATAGGAAGATATGCAAAGACTATTAGTTGAGTAAGAAACTAAATTCAATTATACAATAATTGTGTACACAATGAATTCCATTTATCATTCTAAATATGCAATGCAAAACTTAATTAACATGCAAATTTTTATACATTTAAATTCATTCATTCATCACAAGCATTTAAGTATATTTTAAGCTCCAACAAGTATGGTAAATTAAAGTAAATGACATTATTACAAAACAACAGTAAACTAAATAAGAAAAAAAAATTTACAGCTCACTTGGAGTTCTTAATAAGCTATAAATTTATAATATATGATAGGCGGAAGCAGTTTTAGTTTTTAGAGTTTGGTCTAGCTCCACTAGCCTCCAAGTGCACCTGATCTATCACATTTTGGCATTTAAATGTGATAGGGCAAAGCCAAGAAAATAGAAAACCTGGTTAGACTAAACAGTCTAAGCACATTTTAAGATTGACTAAACATGTTATTGTTATAATTGGATATCACAGTTCTAATTACAAAGCAAGCACAAGTATATGTGCAATATGGTAAGCATACAAGTAGGAAAGGGAGAAACAAGTGAGTTAAAATACTCACTTAAGTATACATCATAGCCTGCAATTAATACAAAGGCAAAAGCATTCTAAATAGGCTAGAAATAAACTAATGTGCATATGAAATTAAATGAACTAAAGCATATATATGTTCAAATGAACTTATGCTAAGTAAGGGAAAATAAACAGTGAAGCATTTAATTGAAATTATACAACATTCACTGTAATCTAAATAATCTGTAAACAAGTAAAGTACATTTTTAAATCATAGAAAATGCATAGTAAGAAAATTGGAAGAAAAATCTTAGACTTAAATCTAAGATACACATAGCCTAGCTAAAAGCTATAGGGAGTCTTAACAATCTATAAGATTGAAGATCTCACATGTTTATTAATTGAAGTTATTTTAATCTGTGCTCATTATGTGGGCATATTCAGAATAAGATGAGGAGTTAAACACGTCTGTTTAACATCTAAGAAAAACGGGGTCCATACCTAAAACACTTACATTCGTCATCTAAGAATGCGATGTCTCTTTATTACTCCTTTTTTAGTCTGCCCTTGGCCCACCATATAGAACCCCTAGTAATTTTATGTGAAAGTTTTATTCATGCACAATATATTTATGAATGATTCAATGAATAAGGCTTAAAGCTAAGCAAGCCAATAAGAGAAATTCAATATTTGCAACTAAGTGATATTCAAAATTATCTAATTTTAATAATCTACTTAATGATTGGAGCTAATTGAGCTCCCAATTAACTTTGAGATATTTATCTCAAGTTAATTGTAATATAATAGTAGTTGTGATTTTGAAAATAAAAGATTCAATTCATTGAATATGATATGACAAAATAATTTATAAGTATAGTTGTTATTAGAAACTAGCTCTTATTCTCATCTTAAATTATAAGATCTAATTACAATAATTAAATCAAGGTTTAGGTACTTAGTAGGTAGAGATTGATATAAGAAATTTTCTAACTTAAGAAATTTGAAGCTAAAGTAATTTTACTACTTTTCATTATGGTTTTCTAGCTAGGTTATATTTTGAATGTTTTAATCAAACAATATTAATCTAGCTAAGTTACAAGTAATTGTAAGGTTTAGGATAAGTACTTACTAGACTTTTAGAGCTACAAGTTCTATGTTTACTATTAATATATGTTTAAGGAATTCAATAGGATTCATAAACTAATTTAAGTAAGTTAAGGATTCTTATTACTATATTTTAAAATAATTAAAAATAGGTTTTAGGGATTATGATGAATAAACTAAGTACTAAACTAATCACTAAAATTAGATCTAGTTGATTCACAATTCTACAATTACTAATAGATTAAGACTATTTATTCTTAATGGGTGTAACTAATAGACTTAGGATTTAACTATAGATCAATTGCAAATCAATCATAGGGTTTCTACCTTAGGGTTGAAAAGTGAATTAAGTACTTGACAATTAATTCATATAATTAGGAAGTTGAGAACTAAGCTCATAAAAATACTGTCTAATTGGTAAGAGAGATAATAAATGTGACATGTTAGCTATCCTAGGATTTTATAAGACCTAAAGTAAGCTATCTAGAAATTTAAGTTAATCACAATAACATTAAGTAAGAGTCAAAAAATCTAAAATCATAATTTATTGTCCAATGGAAATGCTTTATAAATAAATGAAATCCTTATTTCATAAGGAGAAGATTGACATTAAGTTTGTCAATTTTGGACAATTTTGGAAAAATTAGAGTTTTAATGACTCTTAAATTAGGTTAAAAAGTGATTAAAAAAATTTGGATTCAAATGTTGAGTTTTATTTCATATTATTGTTCCTCACATTTTTGTGAGTGAAATGGACTATTTGATCATTTAATTTAAATTTCAAATAATCAAATTAGATCACATAAAAAGATTAATATTAATTTGAAATTAATTAATTAATCCTAAATATTGACTCAACAAAATAATTGTCAAAACAGAAATTAAATTATATATTATTGATCTAATCATTTTTGTGATCAAAATAGTGTATAATATTGTATATTTTGGATTATTATTTTAAAAGTTATAATAAAAATAAAATTCATATTATTTAACATTAATGTTATTAATTTAAATATACTAATATCCTTTATTTTACTTAAACATCCGCCTGCGATACTTAAGGAATTGGCGGATCAAATAAAGGAATGCCGCGTGAATGGAGATGAGACGACGCGGTCTCAGCTTTACTGGACTGCCCGATTCAACGAACGACGCATCCCCGTCCCCGACTGAATCACGGAGAAAAGAAAATTAGGGCATCGAAGCGTAGGTATTAGGGGATCCTTCACGGTGCAATAATACCTTCGACAGAGAAGTATCTCACTGCCAGGTTCCCGTAATTGACCTAGTTGTCAAAGGTTTTAGTCATGGTATAATGAGACGATGCCCTAATTCTTTTCCCTACTCGCATTTTCAGAGTAAGATAATCGCTCAGTAAAGATGAAAGTAAAAGAACGATGTCCTGAAATTTTCGGAAAAGAGATTCGATATATGCGACTTCGATTGCTCCTGATCGTGGTCGATCGGAACTCTTATTGAAATGAAATGCGAAAGGAATAAAATAAGATACAAAATTTCAAGAAACGGATGAAGGAGGAGGTACCTGGAATTCTCGCTCAAATTGATTTGCTGACAGAGGCCTAAGGTAAGCGAAGATCTCTTTTCTCCTTCTCACGGCTCGAGCACCCTCAGACGTCTTCCGCTCGCAGCTAGCTCCCAGCTCCCAAAGAATCTCACGGTGAAGAACACAGAAGAGAGGTGGCCTGGATGTTCAACTTGCCGACGAAAAGGAAGGCTAAGGTTCGTGGAAAAGCTCCTTTCTGCTCGTCGCACTTCGGCAGCTTGATAGCACGAGAATGGAGAATAATGAGCAAAGAAGAGAAAATGGGGAGGTCTTGAGATCAAAAGGGGCTCGGTAGTTCAGCTGGAAGGCGAGGACGGTCCTTCCTGCTGCGCTGCGATTGTGGGTGGTGGAGACGTACAGGGGAAATAATCTGGCCGTTCGTTCGATCTGTTGATCGAACAGCTAGATCTGGTTTCCTAGATCCGAGCAATTTCTGGCCGCCTGATCTGCTTTAGAAGGTAAGTAACGGTCACAATTCGGTTGAACCGCTGTTTCGCGTTAGGGACAAAACAGCGGATCCCGGCCATTACTTAATTTTAACCGTTAGATTTAAATTAAATTTTGATTATATTATATAACTTATTTACTTTAAAAGCTTATTTAATTATTTATATTAGGAGGTTGTTACATGGATGATAGCCCAACTAAACCCACTTTATTGAACAGGAAATGGGGAGGTTTGTGTTTAGAACACTGTGCATAACACTAAGGATCCCCATTTCCTTAATTGGACAGTGTTAGTTAAACATTCATATATAAGCTCTTTTCTAAACTAAACCCAAACATTCCTATTGATATAAGCCTAATGTTAACGCAAGTCGGGTATTCCAATGGATTTAAATCTCAAAATCAGCAAGGTACTATAAACTAATATTTAGGCCTACCACAATCTGTTTAGGATTCTTAAGATGAGGTAATCAATTGTTGCTAATCAAAATTCTTGTATGTTACGAATAAAATTCTCTCTGATATTGGCAGATTGGACAATAAGTTGACCTGGGATGATTGAACCATAGGATCTTGATTGGGTTTCCTTTCCATTTACCTTCCATTTTGCTATTTGCTAAAATATAGTAATATTCCTTAATCAAGAATTCTCTTTTAAATGACTAGAGGAATAAACTATAGGGGCTTGCTCCTATAGGAAATTATTTATCCAAAATCGAACTAAACCCTAGATCATGATCCAAGGCAAAGTTTAGTTAAAATCTAAATTTAACTCACGAAATATCTATACTTGAAGCCTAATTCATAAAGTAAATATGTTTGCAAATCCATGGCTAAAAGGTCTCACAGACTTTGGACTGAAGCAATTTGCTTGAAACTTCCGTTTGAAACCATCAGGCAAACCGCTCCTCATCATCTATAAATAACGGAGAATTTTTTTTCTCATTGGGACACGGTACACCTAATCCCAAAATGGGCCTAAGGGAAAATTCTGCCCAAGAAAATAGGTATAAAGACCTTGTGCCGTTTATCTTTTGTCCGGCTGGGAAAAATACAATATGAAGACTCTAGTGCCGTTGATATTTGGTTCGGTTGGAGAGATGCTAAATCCTATTTGTTTATCTTTAATTTGAAGGGAACACATTTTGACACAATTCAGACAACGTTGGCCTATATTGCGTAAAAATTTTGACATACGCAAAATGTCATTATGCTACCAAAAATTGTTACAAAATTCAATTAATATATTTATTCGGATACATAAAATTTAAAACAACTAATTAATTTATTATATAAATTAATAAATTTGTAAGTTTATTTCTTTATTAAAATTAATTAATTTTTAATTGACAAATTAATTTGTCAATTACATTGGGGCGCCAAGTGAGGGCACAGTAAAAAAATTGCTGGCGAGTTTGATGTAACGATCCATTATGTAACGATCTTATTGTTAGCTGTTAACATCCAGTGTTCAAACATAGGTTTGACACATATTTACAGTAAATATCACATTCAAACATTGTTACTGTATTCAGGATGCCAAAGTGCTTGATTCTAAAATTCCCAAAGGTAACAAGCCTTCATTACGCTATCGACGTAATCCAATAACACTTGTTTTACGTGTAAATCAAATCCCATCTTTTTGCCCTTTTATCAAATCCTTAAAAGAGTTTACAGTGTGTTGCATATCTTGCAGGCCAAGTACCCAAAATTTTAAATTACATGGATTTTAATTACCTCGTGACCTAAATACAGCCAACTAAGTAACCACTGAGTGGACTCAACTATGTGAATACTTTGTTTCTAGTTTGTAAGATTAAATAGAACACCATTCCAAAGTTCCAAATATAGAAAGTTCTTTTTTTTTGTAACTGAGAAAGTCCTTTCTAGAGTAGTTTCTTCCCATGTGTTAATGAATTTTAAATGCTTTAGTTCAATTTTTTTTTTCTTGCTTCTTGAGTTGAGAATGAGTTAGCTGCCTATTTTTATGGAAGACTTGACAAATGTCTACTTGCTATGCATTAAGATTAAATGCCATTATTATCTCAAAAAGATTTATAAAATCTTTTATATGCCCAAATAAAAAAAGGAATTGTGAAATGTTTGCACTATCAATCAACATTACTATCTTAGAACTCTTGAACAATAGTTAGATTGCAATTCTTTAAATGCCAAGTATTATAACCCTTCGACTAGCAGTTGCATCCTTTTGATAGATTGCGGTTGCCGCTCCCGCTACAACTTGCATATAAGCTATGGATAGTAATGAATACCATATTAAATTTGAATGAACAGCACATAAAAGAAATGCGTCTATAAATGCATGAAATTAAAAATGCCTATGTATGAAAATGCATAAAACACAAATTTTGTTGATTAATCAAATTTTGTTGTTTCAATACCTAGTCGATGCAAGGGTTTCCTGGCGACTCATCTTGTATTCCTACAAGTAACGAGCATATAAAGGGGCAAGTTAACAAGAACCTTTTATAATTTCTTATGATCACTAGCCCCATTAAAAATAAAGAACTTAAATTTAAATTTTGGCTATTCTAGAGTAGCAACTTCTTTTCTAAATTATATCTTATCTTTTTCTAAAGGATGCAAATCTTGTTAAACTATATAAATTGATTACATCTCTTGGCTTTTTTATGGATGTATAAGCCTTGATTAAAATTTAACTATGGCATCTCTAATGTTAACTAGTTCACCAACTCAAAAAAAGTCTTCAAATCTTGATGACGAACACCACAAGCCTTTGTTTTAGACACGTCTCTGTGAAATTGGCTAACTCTTGATTAATTACGTAGTTATGACTTGCCTCAAAATATTTGTCATATGTGGTACTTATGAACCTTAAATTGCTATTTTTTTTTATTGACCTGTGAGGGCCCCGACGCCGGTTCAGCGGAAACCATTCCGACATCGGGCGTTCACTTGCCGCCGGATCATATTGGGTGAGAGAAGAAGAGCATACACATACAAAAGCCAAAGGATATTATTTATTTATTTTAATGTTCACTTTACAAGGTCTTTTCAACACTCCTTGTACAAAAGTAAAAATAAAGAAAAAGATAAAAGATAAACAAGCAAAGATAGCGCCGTGGATCTCATCGGCAGTTGAACATTTTAGCATTATGGTTCTTGCGCGTAATCCCCTAGGAGCACCTGATCTGATATTGTATAGAAAACAATACAAAGATTTGAATTTTTAGTAATTAGAGAGTACTCTAAGTGCCACAGTAATCAATGCAGTATTACATTTTATAATAGCAGAGATGCAATTTGCAAAGGAGATGCAGGAAAAATATTAAGGTAAAAGTGCAAATAAAATAATTAATTTCTTGCAAAAGATATTAGCTCAAAAATGCAGGTTACTGATGTCTTTTTTCTAGTAACCTGCCACGAATGTTGTTACCGATGTCTTCTTTTCAATAACAACCCACGAATGCTATTACCAATGTCATTTTTCCGGTAATTAGCTACGAATGCCGTTACTGATGTTTTCTTTCCAATAACTAGCCACGAATGCCATTACTGATGTCTTCTTTCTAGTAACTGGCCACGAAGGAAAAGGATGTTGGTTTCTAACAACCAACCAAGCATTAATGTTATTGATATTATTTTTCCAGTAACCCACGAATGTTACCACGGTAGTTCCGAACAACCAACCAAGCTTCAAAACAAAATTTGGCTCGAAGCAATTTAAGCGAAGCAAAGCAGCAGTAAAAGTGCAAAATGTAATACATGTCATGTACTAGGTACCTTTGTTCTTTAAGTTCAGAAGTTCAACAGCTCAAATGAGTGACAGTTCGCTCAATCTGCATTTAAGTTCTCGATATTTTTAAGTTAGATTTTTAATCAAATGATTTAGGAGTTCAATTTCTTCTTTCATTATGTTCTTCTTTCGCTTTTAAAGTTCGTTTTATTTAAGCTGCTATTAAAGCGGTTATAATTATTAAAGAGTTTTAAGATTATGATCGAAAAAGTCCGAATAAAATTATTGAATTGGAAAAAAGAAATAATAGTCATTTATAACAATTTGTATTGTGTCATTATTGATTAATGACAATAATGCTAATGTGATGACATAATCTCATCTTCTAAAAGATTAATAAGTATATATATATAAAAAAAGCAAAGTAACTTCTCCTCTTTTCTTCTTCAATTTCCTCCATTTCCAACCTCTCATACCTTAGCTTTTAGGATTGTCGGAAAATAATGGAGAGTTGGAATGGGGTAGCCGAATGGCTGGCCGAGGTGGCAACGGCAAAATGTTGGCTGGCAGCGGCTACTGAGTGGCTTGGTGGCTTGATAGCTGGCTGTCGGAGGCTGCCGGGGGCTGCCGGAGAGGGAGCTGGCTGGCTGAAGGGGACTGTCGGGGGTTGCCGGAAGCTGCTGGAAGGGTCTGCCGGGCTGCCGGAAGCTGCTGTAAGGGGCTGTCGGAAGGAGGTTGGAGCGGCTGAGGAGGGGCTGGCCGTTGTTTGGAGGGAGATGGGGCTGCTGGAGCTGCTGGCCGGCTGCAGAAAGGGAGGGGGAGAGGGCTGCTGTGAGGGAGAAGATGGGGGCTGTTTTGAGGGGAGGGAGAGGGGGTTTATATGGAGGAGGGTAGAGAGGGTGTGATCGGCCAAGAGGGCCGACCAACCTGCGCCAAAAACGGCGCAGGTGGCAGGCGAAGGGGGCGCGCGCAGGGTGCCAGGCTTCCGCCTGGCGCGGAAGCAAATCGCAAAATGCGAGGGGCGTAGGAAACAGAGGGAAAATGGGAAAAAATAAAAAATACTTAAACTTTAAATTAGTTGCATTTTTCCGCCGTTCGGCGTCCAAATACAACGAAACTTGGCACCGAGGTGTGTTACAACATGACGAACACCCTCGCGCCGAACATTTTCGATTCGGATAAATATTTTATTTTTAATTAATTTCTGAAGTTTAAAAACTTCAGAAATTAACCACGATAAATCCGACGCTCAGAATTTGATGAAACTTCTCGAGCAGCCTTTAAATAATATACTTAACACGTCGACACTGAAAACGACAAATTCTGACACGTATTTCAATGTTTTAATTTTTAGAATTTAGAAATTTCAAAGATAGAACTGGAGCTTCCGTCTTTCGGATTTTTCTTGAATTAGGGCTCTTTGATCTTTAAAGTTGTTTCTAGTTGGTAATTTTGTTTGCCCTAAAGTGAAATTTCCCGGGATCCTGATTCCTAAGGCGGGATTCTGACCTAATTTGCAAAATAACGACTTTGGGTCATTACAAGACCTCTTGGTAGTCAATGAATTGATCTCAAGTATTTGATGAATTCTATCGTAGCTTGCTTTGAATACTTGGGATGTTGTATCCCATGATTGCATAATTTCAAAATCTTTAATATTCTTCTATTCAACTATGGAATGTTTGCATGCACTAAATAATCACCAAAATATTTAATATTATTTTAATTTAATACATAAGGCTAATGGACTCAAATGCTCCCCTCAACCGATTCTCCACTGATTAGGTTATGCCAGCGAGGGGCATCAATGAATGTGGTTGGATGTAGATGAGAAAAGAGGTAATCTTGATAAGGTTAATCTAACATCAATGATCCTTATAATTTGTGCATCATTGGCCAGCCATCCTTTTCTTTGATCATCGTGGTGGTTTGATAAACATAAAAAAGGGTGACGACAAGGGAGAATGATGAAGTACGAAAGTCTACACGAGAGTATGTGGTGACAAAAGCATACTCAAGGAGCTTGAAGGATGATATCGGATAATGACGAGACACGTTTTTGGATCCATCATATTTGCTTATGTTTGTTTTTTTAATTTTTTTTAAAATTTGTGTTTTTATGATGTTTTATTTTGTGTGTTCGGAATGTAAAAGGTCTCACGAGAAAATATAACAGGATCTTATTATCATTATTTTCACCGTTGGGTAGATATAGGGGATGACTGCTATATATACATCATGAAAATTCTAATTTCAGATAATCTAATGAAAATACAGAATTTTGGCTTGAGAGCTTGCTTGGTGTGGATAACCAAAGGAAACCCTCTTCAGTGTGCATAACCGAAGACTTTAAAGGTGTGCATAGCCTTCGAGAATCCAAGATGGATAATCTTGGAGTTATCTTTCTTTTTTTCTTTTTTTTGTAGCTTTCATTTCCATTTCATTTTGTTCAAATCCGCCCCATATTCGGCCTTCAAATGTCCTTCCTACGAAACCTACTCATAATCCGGCATCATCTCACTTTGCCGTGCATAACTTTCTTAAACTACCACTAAATCATACCAAATAAAATCCTACATATTTTTAACATCCACCACAATATTCTCCTAAAATTTCATCAATCAGAGACCATTTGGTACACCAAAAGCCTTCTCAAAATCATAAAAATAACATTTACAATTTTATTACCATACCTCCCATCAATTTTGGTATCAGAGACAGGTTTCTTGGCTAGGATTGTAGAGAATTTTGTGTTAAAAATTTACACATTGTTTTCATAATTTTTGGAATTTTTTTGGCCCTGTTTTGACCCCAAAATCTCTAAGAGGGTCATTTTTCGGCCGCTGTCGCGGCAACTGAACCGACGTGACCGTTTCGTGAACCGTAGGCCCACTTCTCCCAGTCCGCAAACCCAATAGTTCGTGAACCGTCGACCTGCTGATCCCAACCCAGCCCCCGCCTCCGGCCTGTCACCTGTGTGCACGCAAGCGCCCGCCAGTGCACACATGCGCGCATGCCAACCTGCGGAGCTACCTTCTTTTAACATGTCGACATACGACGCTTCGTTCTCCGCCATATGAGCTCCGATTTCAGTGTCGTTGGCGCCGTTGGAAAGCTGAGATCCTAAACTACATTCTAGTAGCACTTCTAAGAATTATAGTACTTTAGAAAAGAGAGATGATACTAGGAATATTCGACACGTGAAAGAGATCCATTTGCGTTCATGGAAGGTACACTTTTCATTTTATTGCAATATATTTAGTAATTAGTCTTTGGAATTTGCATTGAAATTTATATATTGGATAATTTCTATATCTTTGGCAAGTTGTGCACAAATTGTATATTTCCTACTCGATTTAGTGTACCTCCTTCTAAAAGTAGCCAACTACTTGAGCGACCACTTATGAGGGTGTGTTCTACTCAAATAGCCCACTTTACCGTGATTGTGCTACATTTGATCCACATTTATTGTTTTTACTTATTCTACGTGTGCTTTAGTATAGCTTGCTTATCTTTTATTTCTTCGTCCATTTTACTACTTAGAGTACTTGTTGCATTTTATTTGTAAATTTTTGCATTTAAAGGGCAGCATGAATGACAACCAAGAACATAATGGAATAGCTTAGACCAGAGAGTTTAGGGCTTAGAAACTTCTATGGCTAGGATAGAAGCCCAATTTAGGCAAGTCTTAGAAGCACTAATTATAAGGAATGATCCACACCCTCCACAACCACCTGAATATCTCGAACATCAAAATAGAACTAGGGATGATCCTACTTATGTGATTAGACATAATCCAAACTATAGAAGAGGTAGATTCCCTAGGAAAAATGATTTTGAGGATAACTTGGATGATATGTATCTTAGAGGACTAGATTGTCAGAGAGGAGATGATATTCGTGGGAGGCTTAGGATTGATCATTCACTAAGACTTGGTACATGTGAAAGAGATCCCCATGAAAAGATATTTTGAGCATGATTAAAATAAAGGCCCCTACATACGATGGCACCCATGACCCTAATCATTTTTTAGATTGGATGACCCAAATTGATGAGTTCTTTGAGTGGCATGACTTGGATAATTACCAACGAGTCACATTTGTTAGGATGAAGCTAATTAGTCATGCCAAAATCATTTGGAACAATTATATCCAAAAGAAAATGAGTAGTGGGTGTAGGAGAAAATCTTTGGTTGAGATGAAGGAAATCATGAGAGACAAATATTGCATGCGTTATCATCATAAGCAACTTCACACAAGATTCCTTACGCTTAGGCAAGAAACCATGCGTGTTACTGGTTATTTGAATGTGTTTGAGGACTTGGTTGCAAGGACTGATTGCCAAGACTCAGATTGGCAATTGGCCAATAAATTTGTTATAGGCTTGAGGGTAGACATTAGACTTCAAGTTGAAATGAATGATTCCCAAATTGTAGATGATGTACTACATGATGTCATTCTCATTGAGTCTCAATCAAAGGCATCATCCTCTAGGGTTAAACCCTCAACTAGCACTTTCAACTCTATTAAAAAATCTACACTTTTACCTATTGTGTCCACCAAAACACCTGCTACTCAAATGGGCAGAATTGTGTGTGATGTTATTTGTTATAAGTGCAAGCAGAAAGGGCACCTTAAATATGAGTGCAAAGCAGTCTTATCCTTAGTAATTGTTGAAGAAGAAGGGGAAGGCGATGTTCATGGTGATGAGACTGTTGAAGTTATTGAGGAAGAAGATGAGGCATATCTGGGAGTAGTGAGGTGCCTTAGTTCCTCATTAGGAGAGGAAGGTTGGAGATGAAGGAATATTTTTAATGTGTCAATAATATGCAATAGCATTGCATGTAAGATGGTGATTGATGGTGGTGGTGCAATGAATGTGATATTTACACATCTTGGTGAGGGCAAAACTTCAAGCTGAACCACATCCAAACCCATTCAATGTTAGTTGGGTGAGCCATACCTCACTCCCTATTACCCAACAATGTTTGGTCCCAATCAAGTTTGGAAGTTATGAGGATAAAATATGGTGTGATGTATTGCCCATGAATATAACACGTATCCTTTTGGGCCAACCTTGGTTTCTTAATATGGATGTCATACATTATGGTCGTGAAAATACATGTGTTCAACTTTAACAACAAGACCATAAAGCTTTATCCTTCCAAGCATAATCCAAAAGCCATTGTACCTGCTTCAGGGTCCCTTCCTTCAACATCCACTTCATCCTCTAGTTTGACGCCCTCTACATCTTCTATAACCAAGGATCGTATTAATACAAAATCTGCACCTTCACAACCCAAAAGAGTGGTCAAACTTCAACTTATCACGATTTCCACTCCTTTGATTATGCTCAATAAACAATTAGTGATCTTACTTAAAAGGGCTTAGTTTCACATTTGTGAGCCAACTGTGGATTTGATAAGATATCACGCTCTTAAACGCTCTTAAGAGAGAGTTTAATAGTTTAGACGAGGCCTAGTTGTTGCATGTGAAAGAAGAAACCCTAACCCCTGATGATGTCATCATTTCTTCTTCTGTAATGGATCTCATGAAAGATTTCCAAAAACCTCACTTGAGGATCTTCCTGATTCCTTACCTCCCCTTAGGGACATTCAACATGCTATTGATTTTGTCCTTGGATCACAATTACCCAACCTACCCCATTATTGATTAAATCTAGTGGAGCAAGTTGAGCTCCAAAGATAGGTTGATGGACTATTAAGGAAATGATTTTTGTGGGAGAGTTTGAGTCATTGTGCTGTTCTAGCCTTACTTACACCTAAAAAAGATGGCACTTGGAGAATGTGTGTTGATAATCATGCCATCAATATGATCACAATAAAGTATAGGTTTCTCATCCAACGATTAGTCGATATGTTAGATATTAAAACCGACTCAATCATTTTCAAACATTGATCTTAAGAGTTGCTATCATCAAATTTGTATTCACCCTGGTGATGAGTAGAAGACCTAACACCTTTTTTGTACTTCTATAATATTCACTTGTGCATTCCACCGGATGGGCAAACTGAGGGGATTAATACAACTTTAGTAAATTTATTCAGAAGCCTTGTGGGTGATAACTTGGGTACTTGGGATCTTCACTTGCCAATTATTGAATTTTCCTATAATAGTACCGTCTCTAGGAAAACCAAGCAGACACCATTTGAGATTATTTTTGTGTTTAAACTTAGAAAGACAATAGATTTTGTTAGCTTACCAAGTCATGCTTATTCAGATACTACCTTTATATTTGGCAAGAGATTTTTATAAAATGCATCATGAAATAAGGAGTCAAATTGAAGAATCAAATGAAAAATATGCAACTAAGGTTAATGTTACTAGATCAAGTAGAACATTTAATGTAGGTGATTTTGTACTCATTCGCATTCACCCGGAGCGTTATTCTACCACAAAACATAAGAAACTGCATGCTAGAGCGACGAGACCATTTAAGGTCCTTAGGAAGATCAGGTCGAATGCATATTTTGATTGATTTGCCATCAAAAAAGCTAATTAGTCATGTATTTAATATTAATGATTTAATTCCATATACTAATGGACTCATGCAGGAAAGTACATGTGCTACTTCTGAGGAGTTGAATAGTAAACCTTTACTTGAATATCCTTAACCCTTTTTCTTTGATAGTGATGCTATAATTTTTGATGAGGTGATCATAGGTGAAAATGGAGAGCGTAGATTTTTTGGTGAGATGGAAAGATAAATCACCTCAAAAGATACTTCGCCACTTATGATGAGCTACAGATGCGTGATCCTGATCTTCTGGATGACTACATTGATTTTAACTCTGCGGAGCAGAGTTCTCGTGGTGGGGGAGAATTTGATGCAGTACGAAATCTTACACGAGAGCGTGTGGTGACAAGAGTATACTCTAGGAGCTAGAATGATGGTATCAGATGATGACGGGATACGTTTCTGGATCCGTCATATTTATATTTTATTTGCTTCTGTGTTTTTTTTTTAAACATGTGTTTATGATGCTTTATTTTGTGTGCTGGAATGTAAAAGATTACCCGAGAAAATGTAATTGGATCTTATTATCACTGTTGGGTAGGATTAGAGGATGACTGCTATATATACATCATGTAAACCCTAATATCAGATAGTTGAATGAAAATACAAAATTTTGGCTAAGGAGCTTGCTTGGTGTGGATAACCAAGAGAAACCCTCTTCGGTGTGCATAATCAAAGGCCTTGAAGGTGTGCATAGTCTTCAAGAATCCAAGTTGTGAATAGTTTTAGAGTTATCTTTTTTTTTTTCTTTTTTCTATTTGGATTAATAGTATTCTCTTTTAGTTTACATTTTCATTTTGTTTCGTTCAAATCTGCCCATTTTTTGGCCTTCAAACGTCAATCCTACCAAACCTACACATAATTTGACATCATCTCACTTCGCCGTGCATAACTTTCTTAAACAGCCACCAAATCATACAAAACAAAATTCTACAGATTTTTAACATCCACCACAACATTCTCTTAAATTTTTGTATCAATCCGAGATCATTTAGTTCACCAAAAATCTTTCTAAAATCATCAAAATTATATATACAATTCTACCATCATACCCCATCAGAGAATGAGAGGGAAACTATTAAATTATGAGTGCAAATTCTTATAACATTTAATAAATTAATATAATCTGCTTGTTTAGCTTGAAACATAGTTCGAAATTAAAACTGTTCTATTTGGCTTTGCTCGAGTTGTAATTAAATTTTTTTGTATTGTATAGTATGTTTTACTCTAAACTGCCGGTACTTTAGTATTATGTCGGTGTCGGGACTTGCAGATCTTTTATATATGTATATGAGTGCAAATTCTTATATGAATAGTCTATATATAGACCTTTTGTTATCATATAAGGCATGAATGAAATGAAAGTCAAGTGAGCGTTCATGAATTGATTGATATCTTTACATACAAAAATATGGTCCAAAGTATCACAAAAATACTGTGTATGTGCGTATGTAATGATCTTATATATATATAGATATCATGCAATAATGCATGATAAATATTAGAACTTAGAAATGAACTTCATTTTTCTACTTGCATTCGTTGACGTGAGCTCTTCATTTCTGCACCTCGTGTTGCAACAGGGCGAAGCTGGATGATAACGCACGGTTGCTCGATTTCACCGAGAAGCTCGAAGCTGCCTGCATTGGAACCGTCGAGTCTGGGAAAATGACCAAAGATCTCGCGCTTATTGTCCATGGACCCAAGTAACTTTCCGCTTTCCTTCTCTAACAATTTTTAGGGTTCTTCCCAATCTAAACTGAAAGAGAAGCAATTTTTGCGTCCAGGGTGACCAGAGACTTGTATCTGAGCACTGAGGAGTTCATTGATGGGGTTGCACAGGAACTGAAGGCAAAGCTGTCTGCTTGATCAATATTCGGAAAATAATAAATCAGGTCAGGATGTTTCTGTTCAAGCTTTGTTGGCCCTGGGCATCTTTTTTAACCCTAAACCCTAAAATTTAACTTCAACTTAAAACTAAAAATTGCATTCATCTCAATACGCATCCTAGAGTTGAGAAGAAGGATGCCTTAATTAAATTTAAAGGTTTTTTTTTGGGGCATTCTGATCTGATTTTTTATTGATAAAAGTAGTTTATGAAAATCAGCTGAAGGTTTGCCAGTAGGCTAATTTTTGTTCTTGTGATTGTGTAATTGATTGAGTTGAATAAGCCTATTCATCTCTGCTTGTTGAATTATACTCAAAAGAGTCGAAGCTGCATTGATAAATTTATATTCATTTTTTATAATTGATATTTTACTCAATACATTTATTCAATATTATATATTTTAATTTTGTATTTCATCTATATGATTAAAAGAGGTATAATTGATATATTGAAAATTTGAATATTCAAATGTAATTAAATTATGAAATTTTTTTTGGCTCTGAATTAGCTTTAAAAAAATTTGAATGATTATAATTTATATTTAAAAGATGTATTTTTAAGTGGGTTTTATACGCAAAAGTTGATTATTGTTGAATTTTTGTGAGAAAAAAATAAAATTTTGAGCTATTTGGGAGATTTTTGAAGCTGTAGAAAAACTCATAAAGTATATTGCTCTCCAAAGCATTTGATGAAACAAGCACGTATAGTTTAATCGACGATAATCTTCAAAATTGAAGCATGAATTTTTGGTTCAACATGAATTTGATTTGAAATGTTGAATTGAGATGAGTTGAGACTCGTTATTTTAAAGGAAGGCAAAACAAAAGAAAGTAATGGATATGGCCTTTATGATATGGAAACCTGGCCTCGTGGTTCTCGTCCAGGAGATGACGCAGTTGTGGTGCAGGAGCATGAGTCCTCAGGCCGCCCCGATAGCGATTTTCCTCCACGCTGGCCAGCCCAACCTCAAGTTCACCACCATCATGCAGGGCATCCTCCAGGCTCACGTGCTTTAAATACTCGTAGACCAGCAGCCGCTCCTCGTAAACCCGGAGGTAACCCAACTGGGCTACGAGATTTTGGTGCTTGATCTTCCCTGTGGTCTCATCTTTGCCCAACTTCTCCACTAGTCAATAAAAATGCATATATAAAATTAAGAGAAATGCTATTTAAATTTATTGACGTGATATTTAAAAAATTAATCCAATAAAATTTAAATATTATTTTAATATAAATTTTAAAAATAATTCTCAAATTTAAATAATATATCTTTAAAATTATAATATATAATATTAATTTATATATATTTTTAAATCAGAAATAAAAATAAAAATAAAAAACTTTATATTAACAAAAAATACGAGGGACTAAAATTTTATATTTAAAATATACTTTTTAGGAAGTTGTTTAGTATTATATATATATATATATATATATATATATATATATATATATATATATATATATATATATATATATATAACTTCTCCCAAAATATTTATCATCCAATACTTCGACCAGTGTTTTCTTGCAAATTGTTATATTATAAGAAAATATAATGGACATTTGTTATTTCATTAATATTAAAAAATTTCTAAATATTTATATTCTAGTGCCATTTTTTTATTTAATATGATTTTAAATTTATATTATAAGTTTTTTATTTTTATTTTTATTTCTGATTTAAAAATATATATAAATTAATATTATATATTATAATTTTAAAGATATATTATTTTGATTTGAATAATATTTTTAAAATTTATATTAAAATAATATTTAAATTTTATGAATAAATTTTTTAAATATCACGTCAACAAATTTAAATAGTATTTCTTTTAATTTTATATATGCATTTTTATTGACTAATGGGTGAAGTTGGGCAAAGATGGAGACCGCCGGGAAGATCAAGCACCAAAATCTCGTCGCCCACCGGGTTGACGAGGAGCGGCTGCTGGTCTACGAGTATTTAAAGCACGTGAGCCTGGAGGATGCCCTGCATGATGGCGGTGAACTTGAGGTTGGGCTGGCCGGCGTGGAGGAAGATCGCTATCGGGGTGGCCTGAGGACTCGCTCTCCTCGACCACAATTGCGTCATCTCCTGGACAAGAACCACGAGGCCCTGACTTCGGGATGGCGATGTTCATGAGTGCCACAAACACCCACCCGAACATGCCCACGCTCACCGGCACTCCGGCACATCCCACCGGAGTACTACCGGATCTTTCCGGACGAAGGGGCGTTGGTGTACAACTCTGAAATACTCAATCAAATAGATGAAGAATAAATTTTAGGGAATAAATTTAAAATTTTATAAAATTGTAATGATCTCTTTGATACAAAAAAAAATATGAGACTAAATTGATACAATTATAAGAGTTTAGGGACTAAAAAATGTTTTGCTTATTTTTTTATAATTTAATTCAGTTTAAATTTAAATTCATTTAGGTTTTAATTAAATAATTATGAATTTAACTTGACTTTGTTTTTGTATAATTGATATAAAGAAATTTTTTTTATAAAATAATAAATAAGTAGAACGATAATTGTTAAAATTATCTATTGATTTTAATTAGTTATATTATATAATATTCATACTTAACTATAGTTAATTAATACACATTTTGATCCAGCTTTCCATATTTTCCAATACCCTCACTATAAAGTAAGGATAGAAAAAACCTTTACTGTTATGAAAAAAATTCCTAAATATGAACAATTGTTGAAATAGGTTTCATAGATTAACTAATTAGCAACACCTTTTAATAAAATCTTGAATAAAGATTAATTAATATTTAATAAGCTCAACATATATATATATATATATATATATATATATATATATATATAATTCCAAATTGGTAAGCATTATTCTTTGAATAATTTTGATAAAGAGCATAGAAGTTAAACTTTTCTTCTAGGAGCATAATTTCAATATAAACCAAATGATGTCATTCAATACTTGAAATATGTAGAAAATTGTATAAATTTATGTCGTTGTAAGATTTAGTAATGACATTAGTCTTTATTTGATTGTGCCCTACTAATATTTTTTTATTTCACCCTTGCTGTTAGGTCTGTAAAAATGCCCCTGAGTTTGATTGTAGGATTAGGGAGAGCAATGCGAAGAAAGAGAACATCTTCACTTAGCATACTGTCCTAGGAATTATTACAAGGGAAAGAACTACAAGCTCACTGGTTTCCATATTGTAAAGGCCATATCCATTACTTTCTTCTGTTTTAAATCTTGTTGTTGATTTATTGTGAAATTGCATGACTTTTAGGAGAAATATATTTTCAAGGAAATTTTACATAAGCTGAACATGAATTTTGTTAAAGAAAGTTGTTTGAAATTTACATAATTTGAAATGATTTAGAAATGTATGTCAAAATAGTAATTTGTAAATATGAAAGGCCCATTATTCCAATTCTTCAATGCTTACTTCTTTATTGAACAAAAGCTTATACCCTAGTGCTTACCCTCTATTGAACAAAACTACACTTGTCGTAACCCTGCATGCTACCTTGTGTCATATTATTACCACCTTGTGGCCGCTTTGCAGTTGCCTCACAACTACCTCTGCTTGGCTCGAGGTACACGATCTCTCATTGCTTGAATCAGCTCCTTCAAAAAGCTTTCAGTAGCATTATACAACCGTAGTGCAACCACCCTATACCTTTTATATCGCTTTGCTCTACAACTCCTCCGGTCTCTCTGTGACAATGCCGATCTCCATGCAATTTTCAGCACCTGGCTATATCTGCCCTCCAAAAGCTCTCCAAAACTTTAAACTGACAACTACTATACAGCTTACATAAGATTTTAGAGCACAAAACAAAACCCATCCTGCATGTGTTTCAGCACAACATTTTGATACAGAACTTGAACTATATTAAATATCATCTCCACTTAAAAAGATTAGAAAAGGGTTAAAGTTTTAGTTTTGATAAAAACATAAAGATTAGTGTAGTATTCTATTAAACTCTGAGTGCTGAATATGTTAATTATAGAGATTTTTCGTAAGACTGGAATTCAAACTGTACAAGATTTAGACAGAAAATCACAGCCATTGTATACATCCAAGCCTGGCTGAGAAAGCTCCTCCTCTTTGAAGCAAGCGCAACGCCTGCTCCTTCTACCAGTAAGAGCCATTTCAAGGGGTCTTTGCACTAGCCTAGGATACCCAGCTTCACACCATACCTTTAAAAAAAACAAAGATATTAGCATCATGTGTTTACTAGATCAAAAGTGACAAAAAAGAAACAAAAGATGATGCTAAAAAGCAGGCCAAACGGTAATTCAGGATTAAAATTTTGTTTTCTTGCTATAGCCTTCAATGGCATATAGTTATTTTAGGCTCCATTTGGGTAGCAACAACTGTTCAAAAAATCTGCTATAAAGTTTGAAAATAATAGCAAATCTATTGCAAAGGAAGCTTTTGTTGTTTTCTTCATTTTGGAAGCTGCTGTGTACGAAATTAACAATGGCCAATGACAGACAATTGGTAAGTGAGCAGACGAATAATATTTTTTCTAAGCTTAAACTGAGGAAAGCAGCCAGCAGAGTTTTGAAAATTGCTTTCTAACAGTGCTTTTGAGGGGGACTGCTATAGATAAAGCAGACAGAAATCAGGTCCCCAAATAGCAGAAAGAAGCTTACATGCTCAAAATATATATTAAATGTGAATTTATTAACAGTTTTAGAGCTTCAATAAATGAATATAAGAAAAATTTCCGTTGAAATGTTCCAAATCAAACCTGCTCTTCACATTTAATTTTCTGAACTGCTCAAAATCAGATATTTTGACTTGGCGGCTCTCTACTCATAATGTCAAAAGCACCTTCAATTTATTATGTTGGCATGATAAAGAAACTCATGCATTCCAACATTCAAATGAGGTCAACTCTCAAATAAAAGCATATTTTAGAAATTGACTACAAAAAGTAAAAATCTGATGGTGAACCACGTGAGCGCACCAGGTTCATTTTTTATCATGGACACTTGTTTTGTAAATATGCATGTTTCGGGCGCTTTGGATGCAATTATCCCTAAATTAAAATGTCTAAGCTAATGCTCGTATTCAAAAATAGTAAGGAATGATAATACATACCTCTCCTCCCTCCTGTTGGCTCCACTTTGAATTGCAACTTGGAATTTTAGCCTCTTCTACTTTCTGTTTTTCCTGTAACCGTGCAGCTCTTTTAGCTTTAGCTTCAATCCCTTTCAAATATTTTGTTGGGTTACCATCCTTATCATAGTACCGACCAACAAGCTTGCCAACAAATCTAATAAAAAAGGTACAGATTTGAAACATTTCGTGCGTTTTTTAAAGAGAAGTAGCCAGGAATAAACTCGGTTTTTCTGGTACCAATCAGCTGTAGTATTGCATATTAGCTTATGATTCATGGTATAAAATAAAAAATTTGGGGTAGGAAAATTAAGGTGAATATATATTACCAGATGATAGGCCTTATAAAGTCAACGACTAGTATTTTGAATAATGCTGCTGCTGATGATTGGATGAAGGTTCAGGTCTATTTGAATTGGGCATTAAAACTATTCTCTAGAGTTTTAGCAAATTTGACATGCAATGCCACTAGTTTGTATAAAGCGACTTCATTTATTTTAGAGTAGTTGCCAGCAAAATACATGAATCTTGGAGATATCTAACACAAATTGATTTTGTAACCTTATCATTACAAAATGTAAGTAAAGTGATATTCTGGGTGTACAGATGAGATTTTGGGTTAAAATAAACTGTGTTTGGCACATACATACCTTTAATGCACACTCGGCAATGTTTAATATGAGTATTATATAAGTTATATTATATTGTTTATAAATTATAAAAGGTCAATAAGTTTTCTAATTTTAGAAGCAGTATAAATGAAATAGCTATATTCACACACACACACACACACACACACACATATATATATATATATATATATATATATATATATATATATATATAATTAATTAATTAATTATTCTTCTCAGATATAAACCACTTTGATGTTAAAGTTAATAAATGAAATGATCAAAGAAAATAACAAAAAGCTGTTTAATTAAAAAAATTGAATGATAAAGAAATTTGCTGGGCAGCAACCATACAAGTCCGCAAGACAAGTCTGATAAGAACAATGTTGACAAAGGACAAAAACTTCACAAAATCAACTTATAGCACCTTAAATTCCATGAGGATAGATCAAAATTGATGCATGAATAGAGAGTACTTCTTTGTGGTTCGTGAGAATAGGTCAGAATTTGATGCATGATTAGAAATTTTATTTGCAGGAGATATAAAAAGTCAATGAGAAATTTTTCCTATTTTATCTGAGTATTAATAGGATACCCAACCAATTGACCAAAACATTTACTAATAGAAATTTCTTGCTTCTAAAAGGGTGATATAGTTGCTTATAAATCAACATTCTTTTGAAATCATCCTTTAAAAAGCACTATGCTCGTATTGGTAAAACTGTTGATAAATTGGTTGTGTTATCGTTTTCTCTATTAACACAATAATAAGGCATTATTTATGCATATCATTACAAAACAAAATTTAGTAAATATATCATATTAACATCACTTAATTGTAAAATTAAACTAATTTTATTAATAAAATTATTATTATTTAAATAAATTTTTACATAATCTCTTACCACTACATTGGGTTTAGTCCCTAGCCATAGAGGTCTTTGCGAGAACTCGAGTCCATGGGGCTTCACTTCCATTCATCCTTGAGCATTAAGAGCAAAGTTCGACCATGTTGATCCCACAACTCTCATGAGAACCGGCCAAGCATCTCACCAGTCCAAGCAATTTTCATCACTTCTCCCCAATCACCAGCCAACACCTCTTTTATCAACACTTTTACTAATACTTGAGAGGAGGATGCTTTGTCAAGTAGACATAGCTCCACTTCCTTTCGTCCTACTACACTTCCGATAATGTATTTCTTTCAGACACCTTTGCTGATGGCTCCAAAACATTATAGGGATTTAAGCGAGCAAACCCCTTGGTGCTGAATCTCCATATTTCTTAGTAAAGCGATAAGCCTCATCTCCTCTTCCCATCCACTTAAATAACACCTCCTCAACATATTATAGATGCTATGCCTTAACCTGTACATTCCCTTTAAGCATATTACAGCAACCTCTTCACAGTACATTGCAGAAACCTCAAATCTACACTACCAAGGACTTTCCTTGGCACAAAATTGATATATCTTCTTAGTGCAATGTCTATTCCTTCTCTATACTACTAAAATCTCTTCTCACTGCATTAATGAGACTACCTCCTAGTGCTCATGCACTCCACATGGATGACTTGATGCTGGCTAGCATCATGCACTCACATGTAAACCACTATAAACACCTACCTGACATGCCACCAAGTTATCAAAGAGTAAATTATTGATTCATAGATTAGTAACAACTTATTAGCTCAGACTTGTCTTCTTTCAGTTCAACCCCATATTATTTCACTTACTTCGTTGGCTGCTTTACTCATTTGCGTGACTCGTCAATATTTCTATTATGCATTAATCAACAAAAATCTACCATTCTCTGTATAATTGTTTTGTCAATGGCCTCTCTACAAGTAATGATTATATATCATAACTGCATATCAGCCTTCACGCTGGTAAGGATTAACAAAATCTGTAGTCAATAAGTGGTCACTAGTAAATCACATTTTGAACTACATGGAGTTTAACCCTCATAACAGGAACCTCTAATGGCCTACATAGGAAATAAGCCCGAATGGAGGCCCCAGATACAACATAATATTTAAAGATACAAATTCACTTTCATTGGCTTTATTGCACTCATTGCACTTGTTTACACTACTCTAATTTTGTGTAACTGCCATCTACATCTTTTCTCAAAATGACAAAGTACACAAGGACAGCCTATGGCACCCATGTGTAGACATAAACATCCAAACTAAAAGGCCTAACAAAAGAAGCTGAAAGAGCAGGCCCTAGTCCGTAAATAAAGGCAATTATAATTTCCTAATGTTAAAAAAGAAAAACATTAACTAAACTAATTTTGGAATAGCATTAAAATAGTTTTTTTATAAATAAAATTTTAAGCACCTAAAGAATAGTCGATCATTTTTTAATTAATTAGTGTTTTTTTTTTTTCGTTTTATAAGATGTACGAGAGGTACATTTAAGGAACTCTAAAGTATGTAAGCAGGTTTTGATATTAATGAGGAAAATCAGAGAACTATTGTAATGGAAGCGTTTAATAATTAACTTGACAAAAATAAGTCTATTTTTTCAATACATTAGTTGAGGAAGAGAAAGACCAAACAAGAAAGGCGAAAAAACCATTAGAAAGTATCTTCTCTACTTGGAACTTATGGATGAGCTTCTATTTGATCCTGAACATAAGGAGCCAAGGATTCATGCAGCTGGTCCCACCTAGTCGGACTAAGGCTTGTTGTCTCCTCTCAAATACAAGTTCCCCTCAACAACTTGCTGTCTTCCAAGCAGTCATAGAAAGTGATTCCCATAATCCCAGCTAAACCAGCTGCAATTTTCCTGTTATTCAAACAACAGTAGAACTACTATTCCCCAACTGCTGCAGGGTTTTTCTGTTCCATTTTCTTTTGTTTTCTTACAAACAGCACTAGAAAATCCTTGAGCTCTCAAGCTCTAAATATTTAAGAGTTTACTTTCATTTACTAGTTAGCTCAATTTCTTACGTTCAGTAGCTTCATCATTCCGTCATAATTCTCTCGTTTCAAAACACCTTAAGACAACCCATTTACTGCTGTTATTTTCTAGGTTAGCATCTAGCATTAGTTTTCCAAAGGTTGAATATTCATGTCAGATCAAAACTATTGAATACAAATAGAACTTTGAATGAACTTGAATGTTGATAAACTAGTAAAGAAATAACGTGCAAGATGCTATAGGGTGGCATAAACGGCAGATTATAATTTTGATTCTACGTAGTTGATTTTAATCGGTTCAACACCAATACTAATCTTCACGTTTAAATCACACAATAAAGATGATACAGTTATGATACAATTGTTTAATTTGAAAACTCCATGAGCGAAAAATAAATTGACAAAAATTATTATCTTCACGTTTAAATACTCTTTGGTGCAATTACGCAGAGAATAAAATGTGTGCAAGGATGTTCAGGTAGGCAGCGCCATAATCAATACATTACAAATCAGAGGAAACAGCTAGAGTAATGCGAGAGAAAATAATGCCATAGGGACAGACAAGAATCTGCAGGTGTTGAACTAGTTTTTCATAAATAATACGAGTATAACTTACCTATCAATGATCTTAGGTGTTCGAAATTTTAGGACATTTTTTAAAAGTGGATGGATAGCCAAATATACTCCATCATCGATTAAAGTAGTAGTTATCTCAGTGGAAGTGCTGACAATTTGAAAAAAACTTGTCTGCGGCTATTATATCCACCACTATAATTACCTCCTCCATATTGCAATAGTCATCTCAAATTACCATAATAATAATTGGGATTTTTACACACATACCACCTACCTTTTTCAGCCATTAATAGGAGAATAATATCAGCCATTAATAAAAAAAATTCCTAGCATAAATTTGATTTATTGAAAATATGCAACTAACTTGAGGGATAGTAATATTGTCATTATTACATGCAAAAACTGAAAACACTTTGATGGAAAATGACCTTAAATAGTGCATCAACAAAAGCTTATGCCAGTAACAAACAGTTCCAAGTCATGATCAAAGTAACTTACACGTATCTTTCATAATAAAACTTCCTCCAGTCAAAAACACTGCTTATCTACAGGAAATAACACCAAAACTAACACGTTAAAAATTGTAAAATCTCATTCTCCAGTTACAGAAAAAAAAGTAATGATATTGCCAAGAGTATTTTAGGAAGAGAGACAAAAAAGTAAAAATCGATAAAATGTTAACCTACAAAATTATGAAGGCTCTTAAGGAAATCAAATGAACCGCATGAGATGGAGGACATTCCTAGGTTGCCAACTTGTTCAGTGAACATTATTTACCGAGAACATGTAATTAGGCCCTACTTGGCAGCATGATCATCAGTACCTTTGGCCACCGCTATATTTCCATGGGGCTTGCTCGTCATTTTTTATTAAAGATCTACCTGTCATCATCTTCTCAAGCTAGTTGACATTATGAATTGAAGTGCTGTTAAATAGTGGTTCATAAGACAGAATTCTTAATTTCAGTTAATTAAGGGATTAGGAACTGGAAAGTCCTCAAATTTTAGGGTCTCACGTCAAAAATCATTCTACCCTTATCACTCTTTAATTATAAATCAAATCCCCTTTGGAGATTATTTTATCCATTTTTTGGAAGTTTTTCATTTGTTATTTGCCCTCTTCCACTTAATATTCCATTGCAATATCTTTTTTATTGATTTAGCTCATTTATACTAGTTCATGATTTTATGCCTGCACCCTTACAATGCAAAGACTGAGTACAACCTAAATGCATATTTATAGCTTATCAGCAATGCCATTTAACAACTTCAATAATTCAATCTATTGTGCAGTTGTGTTGAGATAATCTTGATTCAAATTTTAGACAAAGATTACTACTTATAACATTAATTAATATTATGTCGACAATAATATTCAAAACTCAGTCGATAACCATTTATATTTTAAATTACTCGAAATCAATTTGCTTCAACTCAAGTATGACTCACCAGAAATTACTTTGATTCAACCTCAAATCTAGATATTCACTTATTCATTCGTATATACACATTCATTACCCAAACCCTCCACACCTTGCACACGCACATACATCAATATAGATACAAGATAAATATATATGTTACTATTCTTTTATGCAATGGAAATTATTCTCCTCACATATCTCTCACTACCAATCTATTGGATGGTTGAAGTGAAATATTAAAACGTAACCTTTTTATTTAAAAAAATATGTTATTTTTTGTCTGACATCCATTCATTTGAATAGATGGCTAGAGAAATGTAAAGAGAAAAGCATCTTTCTCATCATACAAACATAACAGCTTACCTCCCACACTCCCTCACTATATATATAAAGGATTTAATCAAAATGATCCCCAACTCATAATAATGTATGATTTTTAGCCCCATCGTTAAATTTACAATTATATTTGGATGGAAAAATTAAATGGAATAAAATAATGAGTACAATTTGGTCAGTTTTTTGGATAGATTTCTATATCACAATTAAAATAAATGAATTTTTTGAATACCATAATAAACAGAAAGAATAAGAATTAATATAAAATGATGGATTCATATGGAAGTAACACAAAGCTTTATTGAAAGTTAAAAAATATTTTATTAACAAAAGTACTTTTAAAATGTAAGTTATTGAATTTTAAAAAGGGAGTTTATTGGTGCAATAATATACAAACCCATCCACAACAACACAAATGACATCTTGGTCACAGCCAGCTTCTCTCCGCGCGCAACCTTCAGATACAAATGCTTGAACTTGAACACATCAGGCGTCAATGTGTACTTCCCCGTCCACGACAGCTCCTAAGCGAATACCCGACATTCCCACCACCTTCGTGAAGATTGCTTCCGTGATCATACGCCTTCGCCAACGCAAAATCTCTGAATATTGCGTTGAGTATGTTGCTTGATTTGATGTCTCTGTGGAGAACTACCATCTCCCGTTCCTCATGCAGATAGAGCAAAACTGCCACAATCCATTTGATGATCTTGAACCTTTGTTCCGAGCTCAAAAGCCTCTCAGACTGATCGAAGATGTATTTGTTCAAGCCCTCGTTTGGCATAAGCTCATAAACTAGAAAGAGCTCGCCTTTCCAGCTTGATGATGCTCATTATCTCTGCTTAAAACTCCTTCATTCCCCATTTTGTCACGAGAGATTCTCTTCACTGCGAATTCATGCCTCGATCTTTGGAGAATCTCTTTGTAGACTTTCCTAAATCTATCATTTCCAGCAAGGTTTTGTTGAATCAATCTGTGGCACATAGAGTTCCTTGTATGAGAATCTATGAGGGCCATGCTCTGTTTCCCATTCATCGTCTGAAGATTTCAAAAATAATGTAGCAATGGCGAGCACTAAGAATATGAGAAAGATGGGTAAAATAATGCTGTGTTAAGAAATAAATGAAATTAATCAGTTTATATTAACCCGTATTCTTTCAATTTATTATGGCATAAAAAAAAATTCATTTATTTTAACAATGATATATAAAAATATCCAAAAAAAGAACAATTGCCCTCATTATATTATTTCATTTAATTTTCTTAACAAAACATAATTATAACTTAGCAGTGAGACTAACATTTACATTTTATTATGAGTTGATGGACTAAAAATTGCAAACAAGCGAGAGAGAGAGGTAGAAAAAACAAATCTTGAAATCTGAAATTGGAAATTAATTCATGTTGTTACAGTATCACAGGTATATATACATAAGTAATGCAAAATAACTAGGCTTGTAACAGCCGTTGATCATTTCAATGGCGGTGATCATTTTGGCTCTTATTAAAAATGACAATTTAAAAAGCCGGGGACTTAAATGAGCAAAATATAAGAGTTTGGGGACCATTTTGATTATTAACTCTCACTCTACATATATAAGTATACACTATACAAATTAATTTATATTTCAAGCATCCATATACAATTATGTTATAGAATTAAATAATTTAGAACAATGGAACTTTAATTAACTATTAAATAGACTAAAAAATATCACTTATTACACAACTCCAAAAGACATTTTTTCAATTTAAGTTGAGGCCAGTTTGTTGGATGATCTAAGTAAGAAATCATTTAAATTAATGATCATACACGTCATTAGTGTCATCACACAACTTTTAAGAAACCAAATGTTGCAGCCAATTTGCTTCTTCTAGAGATTCCTGAATTTATTTGTGTTAAATTTTACTTTAAAACTAACAAAAAACAGATTTAATACAAATTGATTTCAAATTTAAATTTAAATAATTAGTAACTGAGCTTTGAATAAAATTGTCAAAGTTACAGTAGAGTCAATAACTAACCAAGAAATATTGCATGCAATGGATTTTTCTTTCTTCTATGAGAATATTTAAGAGAATATCTGAAAAAATTGCTAAATATACATTTCTTTTTATAGTTTTTCATTAACAAATTCTAATGATCTGCTTTACCTCTACACCTGAAAGGCCCTGAAGTGAATCAGTTAAGCCATCGCCTGTAAGAGAATCATATGTTTAAAGCATTAGAACACTGTTTATTACAAACTCAAAGGTTACAATAGATGTCACCACATCACAATCAAGATTAAGAGATCCTGTATAACATTAGTATGAAGGTATGCAGGTGCATCAATTAAGATTCATGATAACTTTGAACGATCAGCAACAAAAAATAACTATACTAGAAACATAAAGGCTGAATGATCTCTACAACTAGTTCGAGACAAAGAAATCAACAAAATTTAATAGATGATTAAAAACAATAAAGTACTGTTTTTGGAATCTACAAATTTGGTCAATTATCTGTAAAGCTTATAGAAGCTTATGTATGTCAACTTGATTACAATTCATATGACAACTTGGTTACAGTTCATATCACAGCTTGGTTATGTAGTGAGCAAAGATAGAATTGACACTTTCAGATTATCAAACCAATAAAAACAGGCCCCATTTGATGTCAAACTTTCTCAATCTAACTAATTATTATTGAAAATTTGTGAAGGAATTTTCTAAAATTGCTACAACTTTGACCCATCTAACTAGAATTCAGTTCCTTTTATCTAGGATTCAGAATGTGAAGTATTCTTTCAAAAATTGAAGGATAGTTTGAACAACATTAGCCTTAGTATTATCAATGGAAAGTAAATATTTAAATTCTTAAACGATATTTCACAATCAAATCTTATAGATGAGTTCCTATGGGTCGCAATGCGATTGCGTATGTATGTTTTCTTGAGGACTCCAAAATGATGAGTGGAATTATTCTATTCATGGCCTAGAATTAGTAGTCATCATTTTTCCTAAAGATACAGAGATTATTTATAAGGAATGAAGTGTCAAATTTCATAGATCATCAATGTCTCAAATATATCTTCACTATGAGCTAAATTTGAAAAAACAATATTGGTTGGAACTCATGGAAGATATCATATGAATTCAATACTACACCAAAAAGGCCATAGAGACTTACTGTTCAATTTAGTTAGTAGTTGAGCCTACTCCTACTGAGCAATGTATGAAAGGTCTAAAAAATGAAGAAAATGCTTAGCTGGTAAAACTGATTTAGGTTGGTTGCAAAATTGATATTCCATTGCTGATAATGGAGTTATTTATAGCATGGTCGACCATGGGTTCTTAAGCATCAAGCTTTAAGAGTTCGACGCTCAGAAAGCACATATTGTTGGATACTTCATTCTACCTATTGTTCCAAATTGTATAATGATTTGAAAATCCTTTATTAGTAGCATGATCTTAAACAGAATAAAGTTGTATTACTTCCAAGTATGATGCTGATTAGTTGATTAAAGCCAAACATTAATGACCTGTAGGCATCCTTCAGCCCCTTTCTTTTCCAAATTGAAATAGCAAGTAGTGTCAATAAACTTTGTTGTCAGTTTTCCATGTCCCAGACAAGAACAGTGTTATTCAAGTTACTATAGATTAGACCAAGCTGATTCATTTCCTCTCTGCTCATTAGACATATATCCAATGGAGAAGCATGCAAGCCTACATCTCAAAAAGATAACCAGATTAGATGAAGTCCAAGAAGTATTGTATCAAATTGTGGCGAGCATTTCACTTAAAATTTTTGAGTAATGTTGCAATTAGAATTGGGTACTCAGACTCAATATATAACCACATATATCACTAGAGTGATGGATATTAAGACAGCGTTGTTCAAATTATAGAGAATTTGTTGCATTTATGTCTAAGCTTCTTTGGCAAATGGGAGGTTCGTTTGCCCTTATATAATTTGTCTATAACAACAAACACCAATCAAATATCGACATAGCCCACATCCAAAGCTTTATATGGCAGATGATGTAGACCATCTATTGCTTATTCCAAAATTGGTAATAGTGCTTTGGATGGTTCTGTTTTAATAAAAAAGAAATTGATAGGCCTGCTTGATCTAGTCCACATATTAAAGGCTTAGGATCATCATTAATGTACATTAATTCAATGCATTGATTTCATGGGAAACAGATTTATTTTAGGTAAGAATTTTCAATTTATTTCAAGGTAAGCCCCCTGAAAGGTGTCCTCAATTTTGTCTTATAAGAAAGACCAATTCAAGATTCATTGAACAGTTTAATATCATAAGACGCATTGAAAACTCAACCAATTTCATAAAGTTTACATGCAACTTGTATAAACGATTACATACATTGATTATAATAATGAACATGATGGATGACAATCCTCAATCATGGTGAATGATGACAGTAATAATGATATGTTGGTGATCATTATAATAATCTAGAAAATATTTTTTTTAATATTTTTCGTGTAAGAGCATAAAATGTAATTTTTCATTTTCCTTGTATTTTGGACTCAGAAATTAGAACTTGTGAATCATAAATGATTGTTTACTAGTATTATTATTGATGAATTCTATGCACATTATTTTTTGCAAATTTCAATTAAATTACAACTCATCTCATTTTATTTTTTTAAATGAAAAATTATAAATTTAAAAGCAATCATTTATAACACTACATATATTTTTTTAATCTTAAAACTAAATATTTCATGGCATACGCTTCAAAATTCTTTTGTAGAAATAAATTAGTTGTTCTTTTGTAACAAAAGAATAATTGACTAAATTTTGAAAGAAAATTTAGAAGAATAATTTTAAATTGTCTTTTCCGTTTATTTTATTTTAATTTAGATAATATCACCATAAAATTTTTTATCAATTGAGAGTAAGTTGAAAGCAATTCTGAAAAATATTGCTTTAAATTTTTTATAATATAAAATTTCTAGAAAAGTTTTGAAATGTTTGAGCATTTGCTTCTAGTATTATAAAAGCATTGAATATAATTGAAAATTTCTAACATTTTTGACTAATGACTTGTTTTAATTAATTTAAGTTCCAAAAGAGTAACCCTTATACGGTTGGTTTTTTGTCTCGTGTTTGTATTGTATGCCCAAAAGAGTTGAAGCTTTAATTCCATCAATAATATAAAGAGAGAATTAAATAGTAAGAATCACTCATGATGTGTTTATCTATCTATGTGCATGTGTGTGGTAAACTAATAATTTAATGAGAGAATTATATATTAAGAATCACACGTGATGTGCTAATCTATCCACGTGTGTGTGCGCGTGCGTGTGCGTATATATACATATATATGGTGCCACATGTATCGCCTGAAAGCTTATTTTATGTCTCTGGGTGGTACGATTATGAATGTCTTAAGTTAGAGTGAAAATAATTCTAACAATTCGTTATGCCCATTAATTCTAATTTTGACTTATTTCTAAGACAAATGAATATTGAAATTATTTATAATAATTACCTACCTCAGGCAATTAAAATTTCTAATATATTTCTGAGGTTTAAATATATGTTAAATCAAGAATCATACCTGAGGGGGCAGCGAAGCGGGGAAGGTTGGGGGATGCCTTTCGTTTTAGATGAGTCTAATTGGATTTTAGTTTGAAGGAAAACCGAGATAATATAACATACATGTTTCTTGTCAAATCCTCAATAGGATTGAATGTAGTTACGTAATAGACTAACGGTCGTGGTTTATGTTATCAAAAACTCTTTATAGATCCACTTAATTAGTTGACGAATCTGAGGTTCTTTACTCGATACTCCTGAGTCGGTCAAAAACTCCTTTACCGACTGTGTACTTCTAGCTTCAATCAGCTGCTATTCATCATGCCCCATATCCTTGGCTTTACTTGACTTTCCCTTGCTCTTGAATTTATGGTAAGAGGTTCAACTTCATCCTCCGGCCTTGTCAAGGAGTCTCCACAACAAACATCTTCATGGTCGGAAAGGCTTCCCGATCCATCATTCTATTGCCGAGTATCTACTTATCCCTGAGCTAGCTGGCGGGTCGTTCTTTTCTTCTTTTGCTTCGCAACTTTAGCCGATTGAGCACTCCTCGGCTAGATTTTATTCTTGCTTTGCCTCCTTGAGATTTCTTCGTCAGCTTATCTTCTGGCAGGCTGATGATTCAGATGGCATCACATCTGACTGTGCCCTCGAGTTTTGCTTCTCAAGCAATTCCCAATTTGCCGATTAACACTTTCTCTCCTTATCGGGTGATTACCAACTGCCTACTAGCACAGAGCCTTTTGGGATACCCATTAGCTTTAACTTTTCATGAGTATACACATTTAACTTTTGGAAGCTTTTTTGCTTAGAAATTTTATTAAAGCAAATGTTTGCAAATATTTTAATTAGAATTTTAATTTTTTTAGTTTGAATATATGCAAATATTTTTATTAGAAATTTACTTTTTTAGTTTGAATATATGTATTGAGCTTTGTTTTGGCAAATGTTTACACAATATATTAAGGTTAGTATAGATGAAGAAAGAGGTAAATTTTGATTTAACTATTCTGATTAGTAGTATTTCTTTTAAATATAAGCTTAATATATATTTTTTATTTTGTTGAGTTGGAGAGCAACTACAGGGAGTACATAATTATTCTTTTAATATATTATAAAGTTTACTTTAATTTGTATCTAAATTTACATTTAGATAAATGAATAAAAATTATGCATTTAATGATATTTTAATCGACTTCATTGATATGCTAAAATTTAATAAATGATTAAAATGATTAAGCCAATTAATTAAGATTATCTAGTATCCAAATCCTCGACCTAATTCCCAATTATCACAACCGATTATAACCAACCCCTGCCATAGTAGCCTCATCCAACGCTTCCCTTACTTGAGCTCATCCTATACTTATGGCTTCAAAGACCCCTTGCTTGTACATAGGCCCTCCATCGGTGGCCTAGTCAGCCCTCCCTCTATCATCTCACTCAAGCATGACTCTCTTCCCTTTTTTGGTGTCCTTTTTGACTCTCAACTACCAAGGCATAATAATTTTTTAATTTTTATTTGTAGTTCGGCATATTTACACCCATCCATATACAAAAATCTCATTTCATTGCAAGCCTACAAACATCTTAAAAATAATTATAAGATACTCCAAACCCATGCATTAGTTTTCTTCACATTTCTTTGTACCAATATTTTAAATTCACCGTCCCATAAGTTGACTTATAAAAATATATTAGTTTATATTGTCGGCCCAAACAAGTACTAGCTTAGTAGCCGCCATTATTAAATTCAAACTAGCGATTTAAATAATTTGAAATTTATGTACAAACAACTTGGCTCCAATAACAATAAAATCTACAATGTATATATAAGAAGACATTAATTGTGATCTACAATTATTTTGGTTGATACCACTTATTATTATTGTGCCAGTTGGTTAAAACGATGGCTTCATGTGAGTTTGCTTGAAAGCGTAAGCAAATGCTGCAGTTCTTATAACAAAATTTAATGGTGGTAGTTTATAAAGTATATATAAATTGGTTCTAAAGATTCATATAAGTTCAAATAAATTAATTACGCCTCTTAACTTAAATATACAAATTTAAATTGAGAGAGAAAGAAAAACAGTCCTTAGCGTAAAATAAATAGTGAAAATTTAAATTAAAGTAAATTAAATTGAGAAGATAAAAATACATCCTCCTTAGCTCATATAAATGTCAGAAAATGATAGTAAATTCAATCAACCTTGACTAGCAAAGAGCTCCACGCCTCATCATTTAAAGCGTGTGGCTTACAGCTGATAGACAAGGATAAATTAACCAAATTTGAAACAAAGAGTAGAACTATATACCAAATCACTCGTAAATCAAATCCAAAGATTATGGATGGACCAACCACATGTTATTTCTTTGTATTCACTTGCAAATTCCAAGGTCTACAGTACACACATATCCAAGTATTAAACATAACATCAAATTAAAACCTATACCCCTCAATGGCTTTATACTAAATCATAATCATCCTCATGACTGTCTTATTAATGATCAATTTCATAACCTAAGATTGGTTTTAATAAAAAAAATTTATCATGCCCTGAATTAGCGAACAAAGAATACCCAAGACCGAAATAAACAGTGGAACTGCGTATTAATGTTTACAACTCACATTTCTACTTTAAATAACTACAAATGTAATTACCATACACATGATAAGATCCATTAACAACCCATAAATTTTCATTAAGAACAACCGAGTCCTACATGTAATCAAATGTTGTTAGAACTCCAAAAAATTTAACATATAACAAAACTCCTTTGTATAATTATCAATCCAGGGTATAATTCTCATTTTTTCTAACATGATAAGATCCATTAACCCATATTAAGTTATTATCAATTCAACTAGTACTCTAAGCAAAATTATGAATCCAACAGAACTCCTTTGTATAATTCTCATTTTTTCTAACAACTATTAGTCATGCAATTAACAGAAAAATGCATGCGTTGTAAGTCATTAACATAATTTCAATGATATATCGCTGTTCTAAACTAGAAGATAAATAAAAAGTGCAGTTAATTAACATATAGCAGTCATTAAAGTTCTAAAGCTTGTTAAGCAACATTTTCCTAAAAAAGACCATGGAACCTCTACCATTGGATCAACCCAAGAATGGAGCATTGGGATGCAATCCAACTCTGAGTGAAAGATCATGCATGTGCTTGGCACTGAAGCATGCACGTGTAGCCAAAAAAGTTAATTCGGGGTAGACCGAAATATATCATGGTCGAAACAAATACTTGGAGAACTTACAAAATTAAAGCAAAGGACTAAACCAAAACACATTTGACCCAAACAAAATTTAATGTAAGAAAATAATACACAAAGTATTTCCCAATCACAAATGCGACTTTTAATGATCTTTCACTCTGTGATGTTATATAGAGAATGACAACTTTTATCAATAATATTATCTTTTCAAGAAATTTAATGACAATAATCAAATAAACGCTCAAAAAAATGTTTGAAGCCAATATATTTTGGCATTATCGTTTAATGTGAAATGGTAATACTCTTAAAAATCAATAATTTTTTCAACAAAAATACTAATTTATAATTTATTTTTTGTAGTTTTGGGATAACATATGGCATTTGCAAGTACTAATATAGCACCTTAATTCCAATCAACCCAAGAACGGAGCGTTGGGATGCAATCCAACTATGAATGAAATATCATGCATGTGTTTGGCACAGAAGCATGCACGTGTAGCCAAAAAGCTAAATTCGGGGTAGGCCGAAATATATTATGGTCAAAACAAATACTTGGAGAACTTTCAAAATTAAAGCAAAGGACTAAAGCAATATACATTTAACCCCACAATTTAATGTAAGAAAATAATAAACAATGTATTTCCCAATCACAATTGCGACTATGTGGTGTTGCATTGCGACTGACAACTTTTATAAATAATATTATCTTTTCAATTAATTTAATGATAATAATCAAATAAACGCTCAAAAAAGGGTTTGAAGCAAACACATTCTGGCATTATAGTTTAATGTTAAAAGGTAATACTCATAAAATCAATTATTTTTTCAACAAAAATACTTGCATACAATAAAATATTTTGCAAAAATATAATTTCTAATTAATTTTTGTAGTTTTTGGGATAACATATGGCATTTGCAAGTACTAATATAGCACCTTAATTCCAATCTGCCCAAAACATAAAGAAATACTCGATTAAAAAAAGTTGTATGGAAATAAATAGAGTGAGCTTATAGTTCTATCAGAAGAAAAACAAGAGCTTGAGAGTTTTATAGGATTAAAAAAATTGATGCAGGCCAACAAGAAATTAATTTTTAATATTTTGCTTATTACAATATCTCAAACTATAAAATAATTTCGCAAACTTGTTCGTTTGATATATGAACTAATTGACTCATGATCAATAACTGAAACAATTCACTGGCCAACGATTTTATTCTAAGACATTGATTACAAAACAAAAAAAAAGTGGTAGCATAAAGAAAAAATTATTGTTTTGAATACAATGATACATTTTTTTCATTTGTTCTGAAATTTAATCTTTGACCAAATGCAAGACCCAAAACTCTTTAAGAGGATGCAATCTTCTTATCTTGCAAGAGGCTTGTTTGTCATAATTTTCTTTTCTATTATATACTTTGAGATGCATCATTAATCTTCTTGCATGTCTTGCTTAAACTTAAGGGTGTAAATGAACCAAGCTTGATCACACTTGGCCTATGTTCATGATCAGCTCAATTGAGTCCATGTTCAACTCATTTATGTTTGAGCCATTATTTAGCCAAGCTTCAAACATTAATATTATATAAGATTTTAAATAAAGATTTTTACATATAGAGCACCTAAATCATTATAACAATATACACAGCACTAATCTTCTTAAATAAAAAAAAGTTTTTTCATCTTATATTTTAGTATATGAAATCTCATATATATATATATATATTTTAATGTGTGGCCGATGGGATTTGAACCAACGACCTAGATTAACAAATCCTGAGCCTCAACCACTAGCCTGCAACACCATTCACACACAAACACACACACATATATATATATATATCATTAAATAAGTAAAAAATAAATAGAATAATAATGTTTTATTCATAAATATTAAAGCTTAGGTACATTATATAAAAATTACAATGATATGCAAATAAATATTTTTTTTAAATAATCATTATTTTATATATTAATTAATAAATAATACTTATTTAAAAATTTATTATTGAACTATTATTTAGCTGAGCATGCTGAATTGAGTTTCAAGTATTCATTCAAGTTCGAATCGCTAACTTATTAATCAAGTTCAACATAAACTTCCTGGCTAGTCAAACATGAAGTATTTATAAATACTGAGCTATTTTGACAGTCCTACTTAACTTTAAAGATCATATTATATTAACCAGGATCGAAATCTCACTGATTAATTTGGAAATTATGTTGTTTAGACATGCACCCATTGGATTAGTGAAAATCTTGTCATTCATAGATAATTTTCAATATCATTATTCATTGCCAATGCAACTAATCATTGATAACCAAATTGTATGAAAATTTTTACAAAGAGGTAAAACTCTATACTAGCATTGATTTCAAAAAAACAAGTAATAAAAAGTGAGTTTTTGCATACACAAAGGTAACAACGTCAATAAAATACAAAAATTAATTGAAATTGGAGAAGAAATTATATATTGAAAAAAATAGCACATTGATAAACAACAAAGAAACACGTAAAAATAAAAAATACTACATAGAGCAATTGACAACTATTGCTATGCAAGAAATTGACTTAATAAAATAAAACCTACGTTATGGTGTAACACTCCAAATTTTATGATATATATATATATATAATTCTTTTAACACATGCAGAATTTTATATGTATAAAAATTAAGATACAACAGGTATGGAGTCTAATGACCTCAAACAAACTACAATATAAAAAAAAACATATTAGAAAAAAAACTTATCAGTCACCAAAAATTCCAATAAGAGAATCCGCAAAAAGAAGTCTCAATAAATAACAATATAAAATGAGAGAGGAAGCTACAGATCTCCGAACGAAGAAGCCAACAACCACTTCTTTTTCTAAGGTTGTAACATGATTTCTTCGAGTTGGATTCTTTCTTTCTTTTCTTCTTTTTTTCCCCTATTTTCCTTGAGAAGTTTTCAAGATCATCATAGATATGCGCTGCAACTGTACTATCCAATTTGGAACTTCCCCTAGATTCACCCTCATCAACCGAAGAATGCGAGGCTGGGGAGTTCTCCATAAAAGCTGACCGAGAACTATTGAAATTTCAGAAAGATATTTTTGGAGCAGTTTTGTAGAGCATGCCTCAGCGTCCTGACGTTATGAGAAAGATCTTCAGAATATATACCCTCATCACGAATCCTTAAAATTTCACGGGCAGCCGATATTGCACCCCTAAGTATACTTGATGAGAATGTCTCATAACCAACCATGTTCATCTCTGTGTCGTTATGGTCTAACGGCATTACTTCAGCCATCTCGATGAACCCAGTCAAAAGAGAGCCAACCTCTGTGACAAGAGGATCAACCACCACCGAGACCGGTGGAACAATTACCACATCCCCATTCAATTGGACTAAGCCCGCCTATGTTCCGGCAACAATGGGGCCCAACGACAATTCCACCACTTCGTCTGCCCCAACATCAGCCGCAAGATTGGGAAGAACAGCCATTGCTGTCCTCACCTATATCATTTGTCGTAGCTAGAGCTACTGTGAAAGCCCGACACCGATTCAGCAGAAACTGTTCCTACATCGGGTGTCCATTTACCGCAGGATCATATTGAGTTACTTGAGAAAAAAAGAGCATACACATACAAAAGCCAAAGATATTTTTCATTTAATTCAATGTTCATATTACAAGATCTTTTCAACACTCCTCATACAAAAGTGAAAATAAAGAAATAAAAAGTTAAACTAGCGCCGTCGTAGATCCATTGAAAGTTTGAACATTTTAAGAATTATGGTTCTTGCGTATATTCTCCTAGGAGCACCTGACCTGGTATTGTACAGAAAACAATACCGAGATTTGAATTCTCAATAATTAGATAATACTCTAAGTACGGCAGTACACAATAATATTTACATTTTTAAAAGATGCGATTAGCGAAAATAAGGCGATAATAAAATGCAGGAAAAATAAGCCAATTGCGTGATATAAATAAACAATTTCCTGCAACAAATATTATCATAAAATAAATATTACTGATGTCATTTTCCAGTAACAACCCCGAATATTAGTGATGTCATTTTCCAATAACAACCCCAAATGTTGTTGATGTCATTTTTCTAACAACAATCCCAAATGTTACTGATGTCATTTTCCAGTAACAACCCCGAATGTTATTGATGTCGTTTTCCAATAACAACCCCGAGTATTATCACATTGGTTCCGAACAACCCACCAAGCTTCAAATTGAAATTAGCTCAAAGCAAATAAGCGAAGCAGTGAAAATGCAAAATGTAATATTCGTCATGTACTGGGTACCTTTGTTCCTTAAATTCAGAAGTTCAATAGTTCGGATAAGTGACAGTTCACTCAATCTGCATTTAGGTTCGGATATTTTAATTTATCTTTTAGCTAAGTTTCTAGGAGTGTTTATTATTTTCTTTTCCATTCTGCTCTACTTTCACATTAGATTTATTGAGGATAGCGTCATTATTATGATGATAATATATAAAAGTAAAAAGAATGAAATTATTGAATTTTAAATTGCAGAAAAAAGAAAATAAGTCATTTTTATAACATTTTTATTGTTATTCATTATTACTTAATGAACACAATAATAATGGGAATGACGTACTTGAGATATTAAAACTATCGTAATTTATCATATGCAAAGGATAATGGAAGTATCTCAACTCTCCTCGATTCGTTCCTTAATTTCCTTCACCTCATACCTTGGTCTAGAGTTGACGGAAAATGGAGGGAGGGCTGCGATAGGAAGTAGTTAGCTGCTGGGTGGCAGGCAAGGCGGCTGTTGCTGGCTGCTGGACTGCTGCTAGTCGGCCGGCAAGGAAGAGCTAGTTGGCTGTGAGGGAGGGAGGGAGGCTGGAATGAGGAAGGTTGGCTGGAAGGAGGAAAACTGGATGAGAGCTGAGAGGAAGGGCTGGGGGAGCTGGCTGTTTGGATAGGAAGAGGGCTGCTGTGGGGCTGAGGAGAAGAGGGAAGGGCTGTGTGCTTAAATAGGCGCAGGTTCTGCGCCAAACGTGCGCCAATTCAACGCCTTAATGGCGCATGGCACTTCCTGGCGCGAAAGCTTCTTCCGCCACAGGCGGAAGAAACTTTATGTAACTTTAGGGAGGGGGTTATTTAACTTTACAGGGGGAAATAAAGGAAGAAGGTTAAGAAGAAGAAAAATATAAAAATTTAGTTAAACTTAAATTAATCGCATTTTTCCGTCGTTTATCGTCCAAATACAACGAAACTTGACATCGAAGTGTGTTACAACATTATGAACACCCTCGCGCCGAAAATTTTTGATTCGGAGTAACATTTTATTTTATATTAATTTTTAAGTTTTAAAACTTCAAAATTAATCACAATAAAACTGGAGCTCAGAATTTGATGAAACTTCTCGAGCAGCCTTTAAATAATATACTTAACACAACGATACTGAAAATGATGAATTCAAACATGTATTTCAATATTCTTGATTTTTAGAATTTAAAAAATTCAGAAAATAAAGCGGGAGCATCCGTTATTCGAATTTCTCCCAAAACAAGGCACTTTGATCTAAAAATTATTTCTATCTATTGGTATTTTTGTTTGCCCTAATTCGAAATTCTCTGGGGTCCTAATGTTAGTGTCGGAATTTTGACCTAAATTGCAAAGTAATGACCTCGGATCGTTATAGCTACCACCGAAAGATGTTGGCAATCTGCAACCTAAAATGCTTCATTGAGGGAGTGAGGGTCTTCGAGGTTAAGCGCGTTGTTCTGCTCACTAACCTCCCCAATTCATTCCAGTGAGGTGGGCTTGTCCAAAACAATTCTTTATTTTGAAACACCATTGTGCTTGGCTCTTGGAATTGAATTTAGAGCACTATTTTTGTTTCATTGGAATAAGATCCTGGCGTAGACTAAAATAGCTCGTGGAATCATGGCCAATTAAATTATAGTTTGAACAAAGGGATGGCAAATCTTCGAACTTCACATATTGGTAATAGGCATTGGATTCATCTCATATCCAAATTATATTCTCGAAAGACTAAATAAGATCGACTTCCACAATGACTCAAGCCACCGACGGCCTAAAGAGATTTGTCGTAGCAAAGTCTACCTTGAAGGGCTTGCCAAAATATGATCAAGGAATATAGAATGCCATGATTGATCAAATGTGCTTTTAGGAGAGGAATGTTTATCCATACAAAAAATATAGGAGTTTCACATGGATCAAAGGAGGCTTCGTGAACAACTTCCATCGCACGTAGAAATCATGATGTCGTTCAATTTTAATATTTACAATAAGCACATTGATTTCCTCATTTCTAAACTGCATGACACCTCATACTTATATATGAATAGAAAAATTTTAAATTGGTGAAATAATAGTACTTTATATTTGTGAATAAAGTTTGGGTGGTGCGTACATAAAGATGCTTAAAAATGTGATAACACCTAATGAGCATTAAATCTTTTATGCAGTCCTTACAGTTTCTAAATCAGCCTAAAACATCTAATGATTGCCAAATAAAGAGGATAATGCCATCATGCAATCATCTTAAAGTTACAATAGTATTATTCACATGGCCACATTTACTGGAACAAATCTTAAACCAAAAATAAATTTCCTTAAAAAATAAATGCATTACAATGTTCAACTATAAATACATATTGTAGACATTTAGATATAACTAAAATGAATTTTCATATGTAAAATAGGAAAATCATTTGAGAAAATTCAATTATATGTATATGCAAAATAAACTTATGCAAACCTCTCAACAGATATTTGTAAAACATTACAAAGAGAAGGCATCAACAATATCATTATAGCAATAACAATATTTGCAAAAACTAAAGATTACCTGTAAAATTTCCAGAGACAAATGCATGTGATGCATCTCTGCAATCAAAAAAATAAGACAACAATGCAGAATTGAGCAAACTGAAAAATGTAATACTTAAGAAATGCTTGAAAAGAAGCATCATCATTGTTGTCCTTTATTTGTTAAGCTTAAGAATCCTCCTATCTAAAGCTAACTATGGTAAGAAAAAAATAACTAGCAAACACAAAATTTATAGATGTTCGGTACTATTACTTGCATAAATGTTGATTGTTATGTGTTTCACTATATGTAATAGTAAAATGGTAAAATAAGAACAAAGTATTGGCTTTTTATCATAAGAAATTACAAGAGATAGTAGGCTTTGATGTCCTCCTACAACTGGTGCTTAAATTTTAAAGTGTTACGATTTCTAGTAGAATTACCATCCTAAGTTTTTAACTCCAAGTGTGGCACCAGATAATCCAAATAAAAATTGTGACAAAAAATTATAGTGTTTAAAGTAGTCCCTCCTCCATCATAAAGTACTTTTACACCAGAGGAATTGCCTTATATTGCAAATGAAAAAAGTTACAAAAATAAAACTTGTGGTAAAAATGAATATATTGGAATATTCAAAAAACAACAAAAAAGCACCCGTTAAAGAAACTTCATTCGATTAAGAATGAAAGGCTTCGTTTTGGTAAGGATGCATAGATGAAGCAAAGATTCAAGAAATTTGTGTCTTCGCCTAATGAAATTAAAGCAAATATAACAGAAAGTGTGGCCCAAAAATATAGATTCTCAAAAATAATGAAGATACTTTACCTAAATTTAAACAAGGGAATCAATGAGATCATTTCCCTCCATTTTTCAGTGATGACTTAGTCTCAACGTGCCAATAGGTGGAGTTCAAGAGAGAGGATCCTTTCCAACATTCTGTACAAGGAAATCAACAACTGTTTATTAGGTTGAAGGCCATGATCCCATGCAACCAGGCTAGAAGTAGCTTAATGTGATTTAGTTACAGGATGAGGATTGAGAGGTTGTGTGTTAGATTCAAAATCAGTTGCTTGAAGCAAATTTGGCTTAACAAGGACACACCATTTCAGTTTTTTATCTTTCCACTTTGAGAGTGGCAAAGAATATCACCCCTAGTGGAAGTAGGGGGAGGAGCCAAATCTTTGGAAGATATTTGAATGGAAGTTATTTGAACTTACGTATTATATGCTAATCTAAAAAAGGTTATGCAACATTTCCTACACTTGGGGTCTTTGGCTTTTCACCAAGCACATTTTAGTTACTTACAAATTTTTTGTTTGGAAGGACAAGATGACCCGATCAGAAAAGCATATACAGTTTTAGTGTCGTAAACTACATTGACAACAATCTTGTTGCTTTGCTTAATAATGTCAAGCACCATGCCAAAATGTACAAGCATCAAATTGAGAAGTAAAAGCATCTGAATTGGAAGATTTCCACAGTGAGAAAAGATAACAAACTAAAAGAAAACCTCGACAAAGAACAAAAATTTTCAAGAACTTCACCAAGCAATTCATCTACTATATTGAAAATATGTGGAAAAACATTGAGAAGTCATTTGTTCTTCAAAGCCGTTTTGAAGGATAATGCAATGACAAAGCTACCAACCTCATAAATGTGGCAAATGTTTAAGGAGTGCTAAAGAAGCTCTATGATCAATCGATAATGGGCTAAGAGACTTTTTTTTTACTTCAAGAAACAAGGCGTTGAGCAACAATTAGTTTGGGTGATAGCAAACGTAACGCTCCCCAAAGACATTGTTATAATCTTCAAGGTCAAAAACATCTAGTTGGGAAAACCCTCGTACGAGTGTTCTTATAAAACCCTAGTGCTAATAAAGGAATTTTCCATTGTGCTCTTGGTTTTGATAGCGATGGTCATCTCAGATATGATTGTTAACTCACTTTATACTTTTGTTTTTTGATGCAAGCATGTGAGAAGGCCCATGACTCGAGCATTTTAAAGGAGCTTAGCTGAAGGTTGACAAAGAGCTGTACTTGCGTTAGTTGCAATCGTGTTGTGTTTGTATTTTTCAGATCGTATTGTTTTAACCTATTATTGTAAGTGTGTTGTTGTATTTGGTGTTTAGTGTCTTGTATTTTCACATGATGTGTTGCTAGTTACTTATGCATTAATGTCATTTATGTTTGATGGCGACCATTGTATTTAAGATGTGACATGGCACCTCGGGTTATTACGAGGGTGCCTTTAGTGAGCCGCTATATATTTATAAATAGGTCTTGTCTCTCTTTTGAGGGGGATGATAAATGAAAGATCTTATTTCCCCATTTGTGAGGTTCCTACTCTTGTAAGAGTATTTGTAAGGTGGTGTACATATCTGCTCCTGCATGTGTGCATAGAGGCAAGATCGTCAGGGAGTGTAATATTCTAATTAATTTTTATGTATTTATTATTTCCTATTATTCTTTGTTTTTTCTTTCTCCATGTTTTCCCCACTATTCTTCCAAGTTTCCATCAAATCCCTTCTTGTTTATCAATATTTTCCCACAAATATTCAATTCTTGTGTTTCTACTGCGCTCCACTACTTACACCACCGTCTTCCCCACCAAAATCTCAAGAAAAATTTTAAAAACAACAAAATTTGCAACTTCACTGCATCAGATTTATTAATTAATTTGTGCTTGAATTCATTGTTATGAAAACTTACAAATTCAATGTTCATCATATCCCTGTACAATGATTAAATATTAATGAATGATAACTTTTTAAGTGATAATTAATTAGGCAATGACACATACATAGCGGCATATGACATCATTCAGTGCGGAGCCGATTCATTTTCCATAAATTAAGAATTCTATCTCCCCATTTTGCCTAAATGTGAAGTATGCTCGATCAATATCACCACACCCTTTTCTTAACAAAAAACTTCTCTTTTTTTTTTTCTTTTCTTTATCCATCTTTTGTGAAATAGACATGAAGATCTCTTAGAGGGCTTTTTGCAGCGGAAATTAAGACCACAATGACAACTAAGACGAATGTAAAGCAAATTATGAAATTCTTCAATATGTCAAATATTTTTAGGCCAATCTCTTTCAATGAAAAGATTCTCAAGAATTATATCAAGTACAGAAAGATAAAATAATCCCCATCATTTCTTTCTCCTTTCATTAGAATGAAACACCTCATTCAATTAGCCACCAATGTGCCCTCATCCATAGAAATCTTTTCCTTTCTCTAGCCTTTTTACCATGGAGATCTCTAGGAGAGCTTAAGCAATAGTAATTGACACCACAATGACAGCTAAGACAAATGTAGAATAAATTATAAAATTTATCAATAAGCTAAACATTTTCAAGCTCACATCATTCAATGAAAAGACAAGAAATAAATGGGCACATGGTTAGGTCAAACTGATATTGGGCACACCATCACATGGTAAGGATGGACACATAGATAAGCTCAATCATCCATAAACGCTTAAAAGTTACAATTGTTGAGATGTGGAAAATCTTAGAATAAACTCAAAACTCTTGTGATGTTAAGAGTTGATTGAACCATTATGATTTCAAGGAAAGTAGGTATGTCAGCATCTTATAAAATAATGATTATTCAGAGTATAAATCAATCAAGCATACACTGCTCTACCATAGCTCTTCATACTTCAAAATTTTTTGGTCTCTTGGTTAAAACATATAAAGGCTTTGTACAAAAGCTTCTTCAGCATCTCCACAATCTCATCTATCTTGAATGCCCTATGGTCCATATCTACTCGCATAAACGTAATAATCAATATAAGATTTGTCATAAGTGTTGGAGGAAAAACTAGCACCCTTGTTCCTTTGTCAGTCTACTATTGTTGAGTTGGCTTAGCAGCCATGAAAGCTCCATCTCAAGATTGGTATGCCAAGATCCTTCTTTCCATAATGAACTCATACAATTCTAGTTCCTTTATCATCTTATCAAAGAACACCTTTAATGTCAAACAATCGTTTGAGCTACACATTTAGTATTGTGGTAAAGATAGAACTTCTCATTGCAATAGTCTTCGTTGGCATTATGGGAAGGCTAATAACATAGTTTCGTGTACATCTTTAACAAGGGCATCTCATTCACATGGTTCCTTCTCTAATAAGAATCAACATAAATCTCCAACCTTTTGAACTAGCTACTCATAAATTGCTAGGACTTTGGCAAAAACATTATATCATCTTTCTTCTGTAGTAGCCATCCTCAGCTTTAGATTCACTATTAAAATCTTGACTCTTTTTTGTTTCTTTTCCTCTTTTATCAAGACACTTGT